>CM050514.1:96832424-99402424 GCA_027563665.1 Antrozous pallidus
CGATGGGGGTTGGGGGGTTGCCTGCCAGTTTCTGGGGTGTGCGGAGACCCCAGTGGCCACCACTGGCTGCAGGAAGTTCACAGTTTTCTTGGCTTGTGCATAACTGAACCAGAAGCAGACATCAAGTGTGGGGAGCACCAAGAACGCTGGGAAATGTAGTTCTGGTGGCAGATGCAGGAGGCGTGGCCAGCAAGATGAGAGGCGAGGCTAGCAAGGCCTGTAGGGGCTTGGCCATGGTACAGTGTGTGTTTTCCCAGCCAGGGGCCCAGAGGCACAATGGCACAGCGTGTGTGCACTCCCCAGGGGAAGACAAGCTGTCTGTGGGGTGTGCTGCGAGTCCAGTAAGGTCACTCTTTCCCCAAGCACCATGCACCCTCTGCGGCTCCCCGCCTCCTCAGGCCAGGATCAAAGCCAGGAGTCTTCCAACCACAGCACCTACCAGTCAGGCACTCCAGCTTCTGGAGATGCTGAGGAAGGCATGCATCTCCAGTTTCTCAGCTCACGCCCTCTTCCCAGGGAATTGGGGAGAACATATTTGGCAAAATTATTTAAGCCATGGTGGTCAGAGTAGTGAAACTCCACCAGGCAGGCACATAGAGGGGTGGGGGCTGCAGGAATCCCCTTTCTGGCCCTGGGGTTAGGCAGCATGCCCTGTGGTCCTGGGTGCCTGTGGCTGCCTGTGGCTGCGGCCAGCCTGAGTGAAGCTGGCCCAGGACCTGGGTGCCTATAGCTGGCCAGAGGAAGGGAAGCCTGGGTCCCAGGTGTGGGGCAAGGCAGAGGCAGCTAGGAGCAATCAGGCCAGCAGGGGAGCATTAGGGGAGATCAGGCAGGTAGGCAGAGGTGCCTAGGGGTGATCAGGCAGGCAGAGGGGTTAGGAGCGATCAGTCAGGCAGGCCATGAGCAGTTAGGAGCCAGTGTTCCTAGATTGCGAGAAGGATGTCTGACTGCCAATAGTACACTAACATTTGTATGAGACCATAAGAGACTCCAAGGAAAGAAGAACTAACCTGAAGGTATCACACTTCCTAATTTAAAATTATATTAGACTAGTGGCTCAGTGCACGAAATTCAGTTCCCTTTGGTCATTCTGCCATTAGGGTCAATTTTCATATTAGCCTTTTATTATATAGAATAAGTGAAAATTGCTGAGAATGTAGATCTTAAGTGCCTCATCATAAAAAATAAATGTTAATTATGTGATGAAATGAAGTGTTAGCTGAAGGCAAAGTAGTAATAATTTTGCATTATATAAGTGTATCAAATCAAAACATTGTACACCTTAAATAATAAATATTAATAATATTTCAGTAAAAGTGTAGAAAAAGTATATAAGGAGTGCTCAAGAAATAATTCAGAGAAGTTCTCCATAACACCAGGTAAAATTAACAACTATGGTGATATAACACCACTAAACTGTCCACATTTTAGAATTAAACAGCCCCCCCCAAAAAAAAGATACTTAAGAACAATTAAAAATTGATATATTTGGAGAGATCACTGGTTCTTAAAAGCATTGCATTTCTAAGAAAGGAAACCTCAATAGGAATTGTCAGTATCTGAAAATGCTCCATCAAGAAAGTGGGAGATGAGCTATAACATGAAATATGAGTAGGTGTTTTATGTGACTTAAAGTTCTATTAAGTAATAAGGACATTTCTTTACTTTAAATAAGATCATCCTACTCAATGTGCCTCCTGTCTGATATTTTGTACAAGTGAAGGGTGAGGAGGAGAGCATGGATTGGCATGTGGCAGCACAGCAGGTGTTAAACAAACACAACACATTGTGTTCTTGCACTAAATATAACAGAAAAAACACCTTCTCCTACTTTCCATATGCAGAGACATGTATTAAATCATGGCTTACCTCCTTATACAAATCCTACATTTTAAGTATACACAAGTTTACATACACATACATACCTGTATTCATGAACAACATACATTTTTTATTAAAATGATCAGTGTGGAGTTTCACAGGCTTGTAATAAATTATATAGTATGTTTTATAGTTAGGTAATTAGTCCATAAATATTTCTCAACATTATTGTATACCATAAAGTTTCCTGTGATATAAAAAAGATAGTATATGAATATTTGAATTTTTAAAGATTAGAACCAGGATACATGGTATATAAAACTTTTAGCATTTTTCTCAAAAAAGTCAATAAACCCAAGAGAACCTAAGCACTAAATATAAAAATAGCACTCATTATTATAGAATTACAACAAAAGTGTCGGAGACATAACACATTGGTTAAGCGATATGGGTACTCTCATAGATTTATTATTTGGGAAAACTGGTAAAGCAAATAATACACTACATATAATATAAGCAGTTACCTTTTGTCCACAGAAATTCTGAGTAATGTTCTTAACTTGTAAGGTTGAATTACTCACATAGAAACTACCCCTATGAATTAATGCTAGAGTTTGTTTTGTTAAGGACACTGCTTGCAGCACACTGGAGATTTCATATTTCTAGAATACAAAGAAGTCTCTGGCATTTTAGCCTTCTATTACTATTCCATGTGCACACATTTAAAAAGAGAACTACCACCCTAGCTGGTTTGGCTCAATGGAGAGAGCATCAGCCTGCATACTGAAGGGCCCTGGGTTTGATTCCAGTCAGGGGCACATGCCCAGGTTGCAGGCTCAATCCTCATTAGGGGGCATTCATCTCTCTCTCTCTCTCTCTCTCTCTCTCTCTCTCTCTCTCTCTCTCTCTCTCTCTCCCCTTTCCTCTCTGAAATCAATCTAAATTATTTTTAAAAAGAGAGAGGTGCTAAAATCTAATCAAATAGCTGAAAAAGTTGGAGCAAGTGTGAAAGTACATGATCACCAATCACCATTCCAAAAAGAGTTGTCTTTTTCTCACTGACATTTAGCCAATATGAACTTCAATATACTCTAATAAAAATGACAATTTCTTGATTGATGAGGAATCGGTGATGTGGAAATAACTGGGGCAAGCTCTGGTCAATCATCACAAGATATTTCTTTCATAGTTAAAACTTCAAAACCTTAGAGGTTATAGTAAAACAATTGTAGCATTGTTTCTGGATGATGGGAAGAACTTTTGTGAATATCCATTAATATGTGCATTTAATTGCCAAATTATCTTAATGGTGTTTTCAATTTATGTATATTTGCCTATAAGTAACACTATATTCCTCAATCTTTAATGGCTTATGTATGGATGTATGTCCCATCTACCACCTATATATTTTAATGATTTATGTTATTAACTGTTAGTAATATTTTTGGTAAGTTAAGCCTATCAATAATAACGATAATAATCATAATAATCCTATATAATAAAATAGTAATATGAAGATGGACCATCACTCCAACACACAAGATGGCTGCCCACATGTAGTCAAAGATCCTGTCCCCATGTTGTCACATGCTGGCCACCACAAGATGGCCAGGATGGAAGGGCATTTGGGAGGGATCAGGTCTGCAAGGGACAGCAGTTGGGGGGTACAAGGCCTGCAGGGAAAGGCAGTTGGAGGTGACTAGGCCTGCAGTGGAGGACAGTTAGGGGTGACCAGGCCTGAAGGGGAGGACAGTGAGGGGCAAACAGGCTGGCAGGGGAGCAGTTAGGCATCAAACAGGCTGGCAGGGGAGTGGTTGGGGGGTGATCAGACTGCCAGGCAAAAGCAGTTAAGGGCAATCAGGAAGGCAGGCAGGTGAGCAGTTGGGAGCCAGCAGTCCTGGATTGTGAGAGGGATCCCAGATTGAAGATGGTGCAGGCTGGGCTGAGGGACCATCCCACCCATGCACCAATTTCGTGCACAAAGCCTCTACTAGTAGTAGTAGTAATAATAATAATAATAATAATAATAATTATTATTATTATTATAATTCTTTAATTTGATTTTGTGTTCCTCTTTAAAATTTTGGCCAATATCCATACAAATATGTTTGATGTATTTCAATGTATTTTACTTGCTTATAAAACAACAAGAACTAATCAGAAATTAAAAGCAAATGTAAAAACTCAGGGTCAGTAATTTTCATAGTCATTGAATTCAGTGCAGATAAAACTACCAGTAACAAATAGTTTATCTCATTGTGGTCAACACTATGGTACAAACTTTTAATTGTTGGATACATATTTTAGGATATTCCCTAACTTATATTTTTGTTATGTTCCAGAAGCTGCCAGCTAAGAGGCTTAGAACTTTGAAATGTAGATATTTTTGTTTTATTTTATTACTCTTATAAATTAAACAATAAAAGGTAATTAGTTGTTGAGACCAGTTCACAAATACCATCTACCAAAATGTTATAGAATAATATATTGATTGAAACATTTTCATTATTTTTAACCTTCTAGAGGCCCAGTGGACAAAATTCATGCATGGGGTGGGTATTCCTCAGCCCAGCCTGCACCCTCCCAATCTGGGACCCCTTGAGGGATGTCTGAATGTCCATTTAGGCCCCATCCAGGTAAGATTGGGTCTAAACAGGCAGTTGGACATTCCTCTTATAATCCAGGACTGCTGGCTACCAACTGCTTGCCTGCTGCCTTCGTGATTCTCCCTAACCACTTCTGCCTGCCAACCTGATCACCCCCTAACCACTCCCCTGCCAGCCTTATTGCCCCTTACTGCCCTACCTTACAAGCCTAGGTCCCCCTCCAACTGCCCTCTCTTGCAGGCCTGGTTGCCCTCAACTCCTCTCCCTTGCAGGCCTGATTCCTCCCAACTGCCCTCCCTTGCAGGCCTGATCACCCACAACTGCCCTTCTCTGCTGGCCATCTTGTGGTGGCCATCTTGTGTCCACATGGAGGCAGCCATCTTTGACCACATGGGGGCAGCCATCTTGTGTGTTGGAGTGATGGTTGATTTGCATATTACTCTTTTATTAGTTAGGATTATTAACCACAGTTCATAATAATCTATGAAAAACATTTTTAGAATCTTAGAGAAAGTAGTTCTATGCTCCCCAATTAAGCAGTCTGAACAGGAACTCCATTGGTTGCTTTGGCAGGAGAAAAGGGATCCCAGAATGAACTTCCCCAAAGTGTCATCATTGATTGGCATTGTATTTAGGTTTCAGGAAGCCCAGATAGTTTATTAATTAATTACTCTTATAAAAAGTAAATTTATAAGTGAGAAATTCTTAAATGTATGAAATCTCCTGCTGCCCTCTGGCCTACCTGGAACCATATGCTTGAGATCCAGCCTTTTCTAGAGAGTGCCTGATATACCAAATACTTAGTCTTTCTTATTCACCTTATTATAATAAACACTGACATTTTTCCAAAGAAGATGCTTTAAGATAATGTTTTGAGAAAAGACTAGTAACTAAATTCTCAAAAATATTTGTAGGCTAGTAGTAGATATTTTTATTTTATACACTTTAGGCTATATTTTGATTATGATTTTTCAGTGAGGTTCTTATAGAAAGAATTGTTTCTCTCCTCTTTCCTCTCTGAAATCAATAAAGAATATATTTTAAAAAATAGCTTAGTTATATACAGGTTACTTTTTGATCCCAAAATAATATAGGGTTAGGCTTTGTAAAATAAAGAGTCATAAATAATTCAATGGTAATTGAATTTTAATGATAATTGATAAAAATCTGTATGTGTTGAAAATAATGCCTTTAGTTGTAGAATAGACATTAGTTTGCTTATCTTAAGTAAAACCAAATACAAATTCATAGAAATAAAATTATGTTTATTTTGTAAAGAAGATGTTGGAATTAATAACAAATAAAAACTTATTTTTTAAAAATATATTTATGTATAGTATGCAATCATTGCTGACATTGAGTATTTAAATTTTTGAATAGTGATTCTATATATAGAATTTGACCATATCCTCCAGCTTTTGAGGGGAAAGTAGAATCTATTGCTTCATTTAATAAACATTTTTACTTAATTCTTGATTTAATTAATTTATTCATTGTGTATACATCTGCTAATATATAGTAATTTAGCAGCAAACTGTATGATATACTGTCCTAGCTAATGATGAATAAGAAATATTTTTATATATAATACTTATGTGTTTTGCCATATTAACATGTGCAACCTTTAGAACAATTCTATATAGTCTCCCTTTAGCAGGTCAGAGGCATTAGAGATATTACACAACATGACCAAGATTAGACAGCTAGTAAAAGTAGAGATCGGCACATATAACTTATTTTCCTTACCAAAAATATTTTCCAATTTTCAGGAAAATACGCAGGATACTTTTAAAGGGATCTACCCTAATTAATAAAGTAGTCTATCTTGAGAGAAATTTGTTTTAGAAACCTAAACACAGAGAGAATAAATATACAAACATAATGTTTTTTGGTAAGTTATGTGGTGAATTGACTAAGATATCAGTGAAGTTTTGAGAGAATTATGGTGATTTGATAAGAATGACATCGCTGGCCGAAACCAGTTTGGCTCAGTGGATAAGGCGTCAGCCTGCAGACTGAAGGTTCCCAGGTTCAATTCCGATCGAGGGCATAACCTTGGTTGCAAGTACATCCTTGGTGGGAAGTGTGCAGGAGGCAGCTGATCAATGTTTCTCTCTCATCGATGTTTCTGGCTTTCTATCCCTCTCCCTTCCTCTCTGTAAAAAATCAATAAAATATATATTTTTTTAAATGACATCACTGACTATTTGCAAGGAGGAGGGATAACATAATGTTACTAAAGTGTGGAGAATGTCTTGTAAGGTAACAATGATAATTCTCAGAATTAAGAGAATAATTAATGATAATATGACCAAATTAGAGCAACTGGCAGAATAATAATTAGAGAGAACTTAGAAAATAGAGCCTATGTGTGATTTGTTAGGTATGGGGAAGAGGGAGAGAATAAGCTGGTGAACAATGACACATGGGCTTCTGGCTTGGCAGTTAGGGAGTCGCTACTGACAATATTTCATTTAGCCAAGCTGAAGAGAAAGCATTAGTACTGGCAAATTTGAATTGGAGGATAAATGACCACAGATACAGGCTCACTGATTTGACTTATAATATGGGGCATTTTGTATATGTAAAGGCATGAAGAGAGGTTGAATTCATTAAGAATACTATAGTATAATTAGATTTTAAATTAGAAATTTCTAAAAATATCTTTTTAAATCAAAGTATTATATATATAGATAATTTTATAACAGTTTTATGACTTATGCATCAAAATAGTTGTGACTGTGTACTTAAAATATGTCTTTTTTTTTACACATTTTAAAAAGTGAGTGTGTTATCCTGACTGGGTGGCTTAGTTGATTTGAGTGTCATTCTGTGCATCAAAGAATTGTGGTGTTTGATTCCTGGTCAGGGCACATACACAGGTTGCGAGTTCAATTCCCGGTTAGGGAGGCTACAAAAGGCAACTGTGTTTCTCAAATTGATGTTTTCTCTCTCTCTCTTCCTTGTCTTTAAATGTCAATAAAATCATATCATCAGGTGAGAATATAAGTGCATTTGTAGTATGGGACATCTTTAAAATAAATCTTGCCACAAAGTATAATTCTATAAGTCTTTAGGAAAAATAGTACTACTATCTATTTAACTGTATTCCATAGTCACGTTTATAGAAACAAATAATACAAATAAATTACTATATTAGAAAATAAATAGAAAATAAAATTAGAAAATAAAACATTTTCTCCTGCTGTCTTACTGATTACCTGCTACTAATAAGAATATTTCCTGCTGTTGAAGTCTGTCTGATTTTGCCTGCACAAATATATTTATATCCTTTCCATAAAAAAAGAGAAAAGAAACAAAAACTCTGAGATGATTTTAAAACTTTAAGAACATAAAAATGTTCTTAATGTTTTGAAATTATGTACTTTTTATTATTTATGGTGTGACAGATTTAAAACATCACTGTGTCACACATTGTACTTTGGCCTATATTTTGAATTTACTTTTATCTTTTAAAAGTACTGAGAGATATACATATCTGATAGTTGCCCTCTGATAGCTGCAAGCAGAATGGATGCTGTGAAAAACAAAGGGGCACTGATAGGTTGTGATGAAATATTTCATTCTATTGTTGGACCATTATTAGATTAGTTATCGTGAGTAACGTTTAACACTTTCCAGAAGCCTGAGGCAACTCATAGATATTTCTTTATTGAAGTCATATAGCTATGTATGTATTAATATTATTCAAAATGTAGTCACTTAACAGTTTTGTCTGAACAGTTTTTACCAGGAGCTGAAATATCTTCCCCATTCCTAATACCACACTATAGTTTAAGAAAGAAACTTTTAAAAATATACTTTTAGAAAAAATGGTTGAGATAATCAGAAACTGTACTTTTAGAGTTTTATCCAAAGAACTTGGGTATGCAAAGACATCTAGGTAACATTAGCTCTTCTGACACTATATGAGAGACTTCTGAAAAATAGATGCATCTTTGATAGAGGATCAACTTACAAAATAAACAATATTATTAAGGTATGTGCTATTTACCATGACTCAGTTAATAGAAAATGAGAAGGTTGATTAACGACATTATAAACTTAACCTTAATGAAGCTAATATTAAATAAAATACCCAATTAGTTGGATTTCATTGGCTTGCCAAAAGAAACTCTCTTGTGTGCTGTAGAAAATGTTGCAAAAAATTGGAAACCTTTGAATGATGTATTACATGCTGTTGTGGGTTTAAAATTTTAGTGATGGAAGAGAGGGAATGTAATCTGATTTGTGTGTTTGGGCAGATCATTTCATTGCTCTTGTACATTCTAACATTCCACTTGGCAGATGAAATTGAAAATGAACATCCAAAATTATGCATTTTATTTTCAGTGCAAGTAGTCATGAATGCTAGAAATCAGAATTCTAGCAGTTACTGTCTCCTAATAGCTATAGTGCAAAATATTGAAAGGAGATTCCACATAAACACATTCTGCATGGTGTCCAAAATAAGCAAAATATTAGATTTATGTTTGTTCACACCAAATTCAAATAGGCATATTTCTCCACTGACATATGGAATTTATCATGTTTAGTCTGTCACAGTAGCTTATTTAAAGGTATATTCACCTTTCAATTTAAAATCATAAAGCTAGAGAATAAATATCTTACAAAGGCTTATAAATTGTGCCTAAGTAATAGTATACATTTTCTATACTGTCACTCTTATATCTAATGTTGACTACAGAGTCTTTTACAACTTTTCTGAATGTCTTGTTAATAAGAGTTTTACTCACAATTAAGAAAAATTATATTTCTATAGTCATGGAATTGAAGCATACTTGTCACTGTAGTTTTTGTTACATCTTTCTTAGAAGTCTCCTGCATACATGGCAGGAGGGGAACCCATTGTAATAGTCACTTGAGTGTATATTTCCTTACCAAAGACATTTTTCATTTTTCATGCACAGGGAAATGCGCAGGATGCATTTGAAGTCATGTAACAATAATTAGAAGAGATTTTAAGATTGCCATTCAGAAAAATAGCATAACTGGTTAAGATAAAGTGTAATCATCAATGTATGTAATTTTTTGTGTGTTTAGCATTTATTTCTACTATTGCTATTTACTTTAATAAAAATCTGAAAAGGCATTTACCTTCTGTACCTTACAGACTTATGTGATCACAAAGAGCTTAAACAAGACGAACCCTAGCTGTGGATTAGCATAATTAAATAATTAACATTAATCCAAAAGAGGTCTGGTCTTTTCCTTCTGTTTCTGGGAGACAATCTCCCCCTACTTGGAATATATTAACTGATAAAATATATTTCTTTACCTGAGAGTTTTGGAACATGAATGATAGCCAATGCTGACAATAATTTATGGTGAGTGCTTTTGGACAGAAGGTATCAGCTAGACTTCTGGAGAAGCTAGAGGCTAGCTAAGGTCAGCCACATGGCAGTCAGCATGTGTACATGATAAAACCCTAATACAGTCAGTTTTTGGGTTACATTAGACTCGATGTACATTGTTTTGTGATTATGTTGCATTTCCCCATTTATTTAAAAAAGAAACGTTCCATCATTTCTACGTATGCACATATGTTTTTCATTTTTTTATTATTTACTTGTAGCCCTGCGCATGAATCCATGTGCCAGTAGCTCGCTGCAGGGTATGGCTGCCTCACACCCACTGACCAGAGTCTCTCCACAGCCCAGAGGCCCATCCGCGCTAAGGCAAGCAATGCTACAAAGCAAGCATTTCTCCAGGCTGCTCACGCTACCCACTCTCAGCGGCAACCCCCCCCCCCCCCCCCCCCCCTGCATAGGAATGGATCTCCGATGTAACCTGAGGACCTACTATATAATTCTATGTACCAGAGCTTGGGTGTCTTTTCTTGTTGGCCATATGTGTTGTCATACATCCATGTATGTTGTTATACATCATTGCTAGGAATAGTTAGTAGTCTTCACAGCTCCATTGAAAGGGTACTACCAGAAACTTCAAACTTAGAAATTTCCTAAGTTTGCACCTCTCCCTGAGATGATTTTACTTGGTACCTGTTCACTCTGTTAAACAGTGCCAGTGAAAATAACAACTTCCAATGAGTCTGTGAGTCTAAGTAAATTATCAGACTGACAGGAAGACTTGGGAACCTCAGGACTTGTAATTTGTATGAGAAGTGAGGATGATCTAGGAGACCTCCAAACTTTGTGGAACTAAGTATTTATCTCCTTATTATTTGACTTTGTGGTAGAAAAAGTGTTAAGAACAATTTTCAAGGACATTTTATTTGGGTCTAGGAAAATAGAGAAGTGATCAAAAGTGTGTGAAATTGCCGAGACCGGTCTAGCCCAGTGGATAGAGTGTCAGCCTGCGGACTGAAGGGTCCTGGGTTCCATTCCAGTCAAGGGCATGTACCTTGGCTGCGGCACATTCCCAGTAAGGGTGTGCAAGAGGCAGCTGATCGATGTTTCTGACTTTCTATCCCTCTCCCTTCCTCTCTGTAAAAAATCAATAAAATATATTTTAAAAAATAGTTGAAATGAAGTCTGTAATATACTAAGATTTGTTACTTGTCTAGTATCTGGACTAATGTACTTTAAAAATTTAAAATTTGGTAACAATGGCAAATATTTACTGACAAAGTATAAAATAAAAATAATTTTTTCTTTAAAAAAGTGAATTGAACATTAGCAAAGCTATCACTAAGCAACAAAATTAAATGTGAGGTGGTATAATAGGGGTTAAATATATAGTGACTGAAGATGATTTGACTTTGGGTGGTGTGCACACAATGCAATATACAAATTATGTAGCATCTAAATGCACACTTGATACCTATGTAATCTTATTAACTAATGTCGTCTCAATAAATTTAATTAAAAAATAAAATAGCACAAAAATTGTTTCAAAATAAATCAATGTGTACATACATAAAACAGTTGTATAAATAAGAATTCAGGATGCATTGTTAGATTTCTAGGTACTAAATTTAATTATTACATAAAGATTATTAAGCATTTTACATAAATTAATACATTAGAAAGAAAATGCAATGCATATTCTCCACACAAATTCATTACAGGTGAAATCAATACATAATATTATATGAATAAAAAATAAAAAATGCCTAAGAGTATCCAAAAGTAGGAGAGACAATAGCTTTTGAAGAAACTAAAATTTGGCTTATTACCTCAGGAAAAGATCTGGGAAAATGGATGAACTCATACATGTGCCCGATAGGCTTAAGAATAGGAAACGTATCACATCAATGGACTAGATTCTAGAACAAAGAATTTTGGATTGAAAACTCAATCTTTTCATTTAGAAAGTGAATTGAAACTAATGAATGGAGACACTGACTACCGGCCAAAAGTCAGCCAAATATCATTTAACATACATTCTTTAACTAGTATTTGCTATATTAAAGACATACTTAAATGACTTTCTCTATATAGAATGAAGGCAGTAAGAGCTAATATTTATGTAGTGCTTAATCTGCTCCAGGCACAGGCACTATGCTTTAAAACATTAACTTTGGTCCCTGGCCGGTGTAGCTCAGTTGGTTGTGTGTCCTACAGTGACTAAAAGGTTGCTGGTTTGACTGCCAGTCAGAGCACATTCTTGGGTAGCAGCTTAATGATCAATGTTTTACTCTTAAATCATATTGTTATTTTTCTCTGGTTTTGGCTCTTTTTCAACTATTTAAAAATATACTTTACTATCTTAAATAACAATACATATGGATTTCACTATACTGTACTATCATTTAATATAAAAACGAGTGGTCCTTTTCCATATTTTAAAAATTATGTCTAATATGTTTTATATTTAAAACCAGATAATGAATGAAATATATAGTGTTCTCAGGGGAAAACATTTATTTATTAGATATGTTATTAATAAATAGTCTGCAAATTATTTTATAAAATGGTCTATAGTTTGTTTCTGGTAATAAATTTGAATCCTATAGGCTCATTCATATAAAGATATTTTGGTATATTCTTCAATTATCTATATTCTAGATCAGGAGTTTGTGAATGAAAATGAGGCTATATAATAAATCTGATAAGCTCAGGCCTGACAAACTCAGAAACCAAAAATAACACAGGATGATCTGATCATAAATTCCTAACTGGGCAGAACATAGTGGATGGTCACTTCTAAGACAGATAGCTCCCTTAGCAAAGTTCAAATTTTATTTTAAGTGACCTCTGTCCATTGTCCTCTAAGATAATACACCTTTGACATGTCAGAAATTTTCTTATCCTACCTCTGAAAAACCACAACTATAGACACCAGAGCAGGAAACCACTGGAAACCTCATTATTATTTTGTTTCAGCATGCCATCTCTAAATGTAGTAAATGTTATTGCTTAACTATTCTGAACCCAACGATGTAAAAGAAATACTTATTTCCCCATTTTGCCCTTTGCATAATTCCAGAGGTTTGCTATGCTTTCTTTACTATGTTTTCTTCTACCTCCTTAATCTTCTACCAATGGATTTCATGCATCTTACATATGTGTTCCCTTTTGCTTCTAATGCATAAACTAAGTGGCCCCACTGCAATTCTCTTGAGCATTTGAGATCTTGTTCTTTGGCATATGTTGTCTGTTTGGCTCAGATAAACTCATAAAAATTCCCTATAGATTTTGACATTTCTTAAATTGACAAGTGATCAAACATTTTTTAAAGAGACAAATATTATTTTAGACTTCTAATTCTGATAATTTCTGTTGCAATTGCTTAAATCTAGCACTATAGTACAAAAACTGTCATATAAGAATATGCAAATGAGAAGATATTGAAGTAACTCAATAAAACCCTATTTAGAAAAATTGATGGGCATTCCATATGCCACAGAATACCAAACTGTTGTAATTTATCCTATATAATAAAATCCTAATATGCAAATAGACCGAACAAGGGAATGACCTGTAAAACAAATGGTTGCTATGATGTGCACTGACAACCAAGGGGCAGGAGGTCAATGCAGGAGCTGCCCCCTGGTGGTCAGCGCACTCCCACAGGGAAAGTGCCTCTCAGCCAGAGCCCGGATCACAGTTGGCATGTGCAGTGCCAGTGGAGGGAGCCTCTCCCGCCTCGGCTGCAGGTGGGCAGTAGGAGAAAAGCATACCAGACTAGAAGAGGAATGCCTATGCTGGCAGGTGACATCCCCCAAGGGATCCTGGACTGCAAGGGGGTGCAGGTTGGGCTGAGGAACTACTGCTAGTGAACGAATTTTGTGCACAGTGTCTCTAATTGATATATAAAAGGATAAATCAATAGATAGATTGAAATTATCTGAATATAACACACTATTATATATGTCACCATTTTATTTTATTTTTGTGTATTTTATTAATTTTTACAGAGAGGAAGAGAGAGGGATAGAAAGTTTGAAACATCAATGAGAGAGAAACATTGACCAGCTGCTTCCTGCATCCCACCTACTGGGGATTGAGCCCACAACCAAGGTTCATAACCTTGACTAGAATCAAACTTGAGTCTCTTCAGTCTGCAGACCAATGGGCTATCCACTGAGTCAAACTGGTTAGGGCTAAAGTAACCATTTTTATTGCTAAAATAATATTCGTGTCATCATATTAGCCCATCAAAAATCACTTGATTTTTAAAATATTTATCTATATAGAAGCCTAAGCAACTGTTGCAAACAAACAGACGATCAAACAGGCTGCATGGGGTGACCAGGCTGGCAGCAGGTTTTGGGAGAAATGACCAAATGACTGAGTAGTAGGCCCCATGGGGCAACCTGGCCAGCAGGGAGTTTAGTGAGGGGTGACCAAACAACCGAGCAGCAGGCTGCATGGGCAAACCAGGCTGGCTGGGGTTGGGGGGGCAGTTGGGGATGATCAGGCCAGCAGGCAAAGGCAGTTAGGGGTCATCAGGCCAGCAGGAAGGTAGTTAAGGGTGATCAGGCAGGCAGGCAGGCAGGCAGGAGAGTGGTTAGGAGCCAGCGGTCCAGGATTGTGAGAGGGATGTCCCCAGGATCCAGCTGTTGGACAGATTGGAGAGGGTGCAGGCTAGATTGACCGAGACTCCATTCCCTGTGTACCGGGCCTCTAGTTTACTTATATAAACATAGACAAATAAAGTTGTTTTGTTTTCAATGCAAATTCAAGAATAAAAAAAATTAAATAAAGAGAGCTTTAGGAACATGCAGAATAATTTCAGAAATTCCAAGGTATCTGTGATTGGAGTCTCAGAACAAGTGAGATACAATATTTGAAGAAATAATGGCTTAATTTTGCAACTGTAGTAATATATACAAATCTACAGATTCAAAAAACTTAGAAAAACCCAAGTATAATAAAAACCAAAAAGGAAAAGTAGGTATACCATCAAAGCATTGAAAACTAAAGGTAAAAATCAAGATGAGTCTTAAAAGCAACCAGAGAATAACAGCATATTAGAAATAATTACTTGAGAATCATTGACTTCTTATTAGGAGTAATGGAGGTCTAAAGATAATGGAACAACAAAATTTTTAAGTCCCACCAAAACTGATTTGAACAACCACTGAGAACATCTTTGAAAATTGAAGTTAATATAAAGTTGTTTTCAAGTAAAAGAAACAAAGAAAAACTTTTGCCAGAAAAATTGAACTTTAAAAAATACTAAAACAACTTTAAAAATGAAGAATAATGATATAAAAAACAAATGTATACCTGGAAAAGATACTAAAGAACAGAATAAATGATGATTAAAATAATATATTTTCCCTTTAACATCTTTAACAATATGGAATTTTAAGGCAAAATTATATAATTATCTTGTGAAATTTAAAGTATGCAGAGTCATAACTTATGCATATTACAATCCTATCTAATAAAAGAGAAATATGCAAATTGACTGTACCTCTACTACGCCCACAAGCCCATCAAAAGTGAGTATGCAAATTAGCCTAACAAATATAGCAGTGGCCATGGAGCTGGAGTAAGAAGAAGGCTTGGATTGCCCACACCAATGGAGGAAGCCAAGCTTCCCACTGGCCCTGGCTGGCCCTAGCCTCCGTTCAAGGATACAAATTTTCAATTATAGAAGATAAATAAATCCCAGATACCAGGGCCTTTGCTTGGGTCGCTGGGGGGTGTGGCCAACCTGCAAACCACAACAGGCCCCTTTCCCAAGCTGCCCCACAACCCAAGGGAACCCCCACCCTGATCCAGGACAACCTTCAGGAAAAAACAACTGGCCCCCACCAATGAATGGACTAGGCCTCTATCCTATCTAATAAAACAGTAATATGCAGATTAACCATCACTCCAACACACAAAATGGCTGCCCCCATGTGGTCAAAGATGGTTGCCCTCATGTGGACACAAGATGGCCACCATAATATGGCCAGCAGGGGATGGCTGTTGGGAAGGATCAGGCCTGCAAGGGAAGGTATTTGGGGACAATCAAGCCTGCAGAAGAGGGCAGTTAGGCATGACTATGCCATCACAGGAGCAGTGTTGGAGGAGACCTAGGCCTGCAAGGGAGAGTGGTTGGAGTGGACCAGGCCTGTAGGAGAGGGCAGTTGGGGGTAACTAGGCCTACAGGGAAGAGCAGTTAGGGGTGACCAGGCCTGCAGAGGAAGGCAGTTAGGGTCAATCAGGCTGCCAGGGGAGAAGTTAGGCATCAATTAGGCTGTCAAGAGCATGGTTAGGGTGTGATCAGGCTGGCAGGCAGAAACCATTAGGGGCATTCAGGAAGGCAGGCAGGTGAGCAGTTGGGAGCCAGCAGTCCTGGATTGTGAGAGGATGTCCAACTGTTCATTTAGGCCCAATCTTACTTGGTAGGATCGGGCCTACATGGGCAGTTGGACACCCCTTGAGGGGTCCCAGATTGGAGAGGATGCAGGCTGGGCTGAGGGACACACACCCCCCCATGCATGAATGTTGTGTACTGGGCCTCTAGTTGAACTATAAAGGTATTGATTTGGGTATAATTTTGTATATAGTTACAAAGTAAACCTATTCTATGTCATGTATAAATGTTTTTTTCTAATGGACAATGAAAACTTATGAAACTATATCTTAATCCATAAAGCAACTATTAAAACTTTGTGCAAATAGTTTATTTTAAGTGGCATTAGTTAAATTAAATGAGAATCTAAATATATTTCCCTAAGCCAAAAGAAGGTGAGAAAAAAATTAAAATAAAATAAAGATAAGCAAGAAATTAAATTCTAGAATTAAATCCAACCTTAATAATCACATTATCTATTAATGTATTAAACATACAAATTAAATGGAATATATTGACAGAATGGAGGAAAACAATTCTACAAATAATATATTTTAAGTAAAGTGGCATGATATGTTTACGGTAGTTAGATATAAAAAGATCTACCAACCCAAATCATAGGAAGCATAAATAAATTATGTGAGATTAATAAAAGAAAAATGTTAGATTTTGTTTAAAATATATGGATAATATGAAAAGTGTCCCCTCAGGAATTCATCTGTGAGACCAGAAGTTCAATCATTCGCTATGATGTGTGCTGACCACCAGGAGCATGGTAGGAAACCAGTGGTGGTGATGGGCTGCTGAGGAAGCAAGGGAAGAAGGAGGCAGTGAGAAAGGGAGGTGGAGAACCTGATCAAACTTGATTGTGGCCAGACCTAGGGACCCTACCTGTGCATGAATTTTCATTATTATAAAATACTAGAGGCCTGGTGCACAAAATTCATGCACAGGTAGGCTCCCTAAAAATGTATTAGTTTTGGAAATTGATTAACTATTGGGTCTAAGGGAAAATGCAAACTATAATTTTAGAACATCTCGTAAAAAACACACAAAACCACTGGTATTTATAGGATAATATAGTTATGAGAGAAAATTTATAATAAAGATATTTATATTAAGGAGAACAATAATAACTAATAAAAACTGTAATTTTATTTACATTAAAAAGATACCTGGTAAATCAAAGCAAAAAAAAAACAAAAACCCAGAAAACTAATGTAATGAGACTCTTATGACGCCTTGGCACACTAGCAGTCAGCAGTTGTGCATCACTGCAGGTTGTCCCGTATCAAACCAGAAAGGGTGGGACCTGCTTTGCCATCATTTGTCCATCATCCAGATATCATTGCTGACATGTACACATAAGGAACTATTTGACACTGAAACTGGGATTCAGAACTTTTGGACATTGAAACTGAGACTCAAACATTTTTTTTTTGTTCTTATATGTTTATCTCTAGTATGCAGATGCAAGATTTTTTAAAGAAAAGAAATGGGGCAAAAGAATGGATATAGAGGAAAAAAAGCATTGAACAGACTGTCAGATTTCAGTGGGAAGGCAGGGAAGAGTGGGGAGTGGGGACTGTAAGAGATCGACCAAAGGACCTGTGTGCAGGCATATAAGCATACCAATAGATACAAGACACAGAGGGTCAGGGGGTGGCAGGTGAGGGCATATGCTGGAGGTGGGGGAGGATAATGGAGAGGAAAAAGGAAACATATGTACTACTATTTGTAATACTTTAAACAATAAACCGAAGCTGGTTTGTCTCAGTGGATAGAGCGTCGGCCTGCCGACAGGTTTGATTCCGGTCAAGGGCATGTACCCTGGCTGGAGGCAAATCGTCAGCAGGGGGTGTGCGAGAGGCAGCTGATTGATGTTTCTCTCTCATCAAGGTTTCTGACTTTCTATCCCTCTCTTTTCCTCTCTGTGAAAAATCAATTATATATATATATATATATATATATATATATATATATATATATATATAAATATTTTATTTATTTTTTACAGAGCGGAAGGGAGAGGGATAGAAAGTCAGAAACATCGATGAGAGAGAGACATCGATCAGCTGCCTCTTGCACGCCCCCCACTGGGGATGTGCCCGCAGCCAAGGTACATGCCCTTGCCGGAATCGAACCCGGGACCCTTCAGTCCGCAGTCCGATGCTCTATCCACTGAGCCAAACCGATCTCGGCTATTTTTTAAACAATAAAAAATATTTTTAAAAAAGACATGGGGAGGTGGGGGAAGAGGGAAGATGTTGGGAGGAGGGGTGTGGAGATAGGAGATATCTGTAATACTATCAACAATAAAAAAATACATTCAAACAAGAAAATAAAGCTAGAAAAAAGAGAAATTTAAACTAAAAGTAAATGACTATCCAATACAGATACACTTAAATAAGGGCTTAGTACCTGCACCAAGTATAATAGTAAGTTAATTAAATTAATATACACTGATAATAATAACTTCCTGGGATATATATTGTTAAATAAAAATAAGGTGGACAATATTATGCACAAATGTTTCCATTTATCTAAGAAAGGATAAATGACACTAGCATGAATGTATGCACATACCTTATATTAAAAACAAATACACAAACATAAACCAATAAATTAAAATAGACTGGTTATCGGATGCCTTCCAGTGCCTTAATTCCTTCTGAAAGGGATTAATTTCATTCCTATCCTTTTTTAAGTTGCTGCCCAACATTCAAGAATTATTTTGTAAGTTTATTTGGGATAATTGTATAATATGCTATTGTCAAATATCAAATATTATAATGACATTGTAGAATAATATCATGTAAGGGTATTATGGTGTCACGGGAGGTTAAGGAGGGCCTAGCCTAAGGACTGGTGTCCATAGGATATGACAAGCTCTAGGCCATGTCAATTCAATCTCCAACTAGCTGCCATTTTTTTTATAACTTTATATAAACTTTGTCAGGGATGTAAAAACACCAATCACTTACCTTAGTTCAAGAGTTCAAATATATTGACTTTTCCACTTACTCCCACCACCTGCCACTTACCCTGAGGTTCTCTATATCTAAATTCAGTCTATTACCAGGAATGCTCAGGACCTACTCAAAAATGCAAATATTCCTTTCCACTAGTATTTACAGGGTAAACTAAGATTTCTGCTTGAATATTAAAATTGACAGGCAAATAGTAATCAAGTTTTCAGATTAATTTAAATTGGCCAAGTGAAATAAGTGAATACTCAAGAAAATCTAAGTGTACTGGACAAAAAGCTTTTCCTAAAACATTAACTAAAATATCTATTAGTAGTTCATCTCACTGTAAAATTGCCTAACATCCAAAGAACCGTAAGCAGTCATATTTGTGTGCAAAAATTAAAATTTAAAATTACCAAGACTGCAATATAAAATTTCCAAAAGCCCCCGTTAATCAAAAAATGGGAGGGGGCAGTGGGGTAATATCATGTAAGGAAAAAAATATCAAGTAAGTAAAATACATCTAGAAAATTCTTACTCCAGTAAAGTAAATTCCATTTGTAAAACCAACTGCAGGACACCCATGAAAAAACACACATGGTGTCAAAATAAGCCAAAGGAAAATCATTTAGGCAAAAATTAAAAATAATCCAAAGTCTATTTTGTAGAGAAGATCCCTTTGTTAACTTTTGGTCGAGAATGTGTTTGTGTGTTTTCAGAGAACAACTCCAAGACCATGTGGGTTCCTGTGACTGTGAGGAACTGATGGATCTGTTCCAGTCACGAAGATGGTCCAGAGATGGGGGCACTGACGACACCTTGCCATGATAGCAGTCGGCAGCTGTGCATGTCTGCAGGCTGCCCAGGACCAAACCAGAGCGGATGGATCTTGCATTGACACGATGTGTCCACCATCTGGATACCATTGCTGACTTATACACATAAAGAATTATTTGACACTGAAACTGGGACTCAGAACAGTTGGACATTGAAACTGAGACTGAAACATTTTTTGTTCTTATACTTTATTTCTAGTATGCAGAGGCAAGATATTTTTGAAGAAAAGAAATAGGGGAGAGTGATTGATATAGAGGCAGGGTGGCCTTGAACAGGCTGTCAAGCTACAGGGGTAAGGCTGGGGTGGATGGGAGGTGGATGCTGGGGGAGATCAACTGAAGGACTTGTATGCATGCATATGAGCATAACCAATGAATGAAAGACACTGGGGTGGGGAGGAGGGAGGGGGGGATATGTGCTAGGGGGTAGGGGAGGCTGTGGGGAGGATAAGGGGGAGGGGGAAAGGAAAATATGTACTACTATTAATTAAAAGTTATACTGCAAAAAAATCAATAAAATATGTTTTAAAAATCAGTTGAAAATAAAATAAAATAAAATAAAATAAAATAAAATAAAATAAAATAAAATAGACTGGTTATCTACATACAATAAAGTGAACAGGATGGAGAGCAGATAACTAAAGGTCACACTTCTCTGTTGTCTATAATTAACTTTGGATACAAGGACATGTTATCTGTAGCTATAAAACAAAATTATAATAAAAGTACAAAGCCTAAAAAATGCAAGTAAAACACATGAATTTAACCATACCAAATTTTTGCATAGCTCATGTAGAGCTAATGTATCAAGTAATTTTAAAATATAGTAATCTGAAGAGATATGTTTTACAATGAAAATAAAACTGTTTTCACTAATATCATTGATAGTAATATTAGTATTTTTATTCTGAAATGACTTGTAGATTAAAACAAATTATTAATCATGACAATGAAATTATGAACCATTTTTAATCATAAAAACACATAAGTAAAGATTCAGAATCCTACAAATGATCTAAAAATATCAGAATAAACTTTTTTTATTCAGATATATGTGCTGTATGTCTGGGTATTTTCTAGTTCTGTCCTCTGAAAGGAAAAACAAAAACAGTGACCAATTTACTAGCAATGAATACCACTATTGACAGATTATGGTTCCTTAATATTATTTCTACTAATATGAATAAAGGTTATATGCATAAATATCAATTCCACCAAGTTTTTGTTTATGACAAGAAATATGCAATATTTTATCATACCAGAAAAGCAGAAAACTGTCAAATATTAGAGGTCATGTCAAAAAGACATAGAAGCTTTTCTACATTTGCCCCCATTGGCTAAAAGTGGGATAATTTTGAGCATCACTAAGCATAAAAATTGTAAAGTATTGAAACATTGAAACAATTTGATCCAGGACGTTTTATTACTCAATAGTGTATAATAACACAGGTCACCTTTGATTAATTCTGGAAAGTAACTCCATATTCTGAATATTATCAAATGAAGAGAAATAAACTTTTAATCTGCCCTCCAGGTACAAACTCTGCCTCACAGTAGCCTACTAATCTCAAGGGAAAATGCTCTTTTTAGTATTTCCGCTAAACAGAATTAGAACCTCCACATGTGGCAATCCATATATTATGTAAAAAGCCCATGGTCAGCAACCATCAGACTGTAATGACCAATCAGCTGGAGACTGCGTGCACTGGTTGGGAGGGGCTTCCTGTGCGGCAAGGTGCACGTGGCTGGGTGGGGACTTGACTGTGAGGACTAATCTGGCGGCACAGGTGGATATCTGGGCCCCACCTCCTGCAGCAGTGGAAGCAGCCTTGGGACTCTTTCTGGGTACCGCGAAGCCTCAGGACTCTGGTCCTGGGTCTCCCGCAATTTTGCATGCTGGGTCACTAGTAACAAAATAATAAAACTGGATATTCATTACTTGATTACAGAATAAAAAAGTTAATGATCATCACTCATTTGTTTTCTGATTGAAGACTTCATGACCTATGTAGTAATATTGGTAAAAACAAAACAAACAGCCAAAATCAGATTAAAACTCTATAGTTAGCATCCAGTATGAGAAAAAAAAGGGGATAAAACAATATATCCAATGACAATGCATGGAAATTTTTTACAAAATCACAACTGAATAGAATGAATGGCCTGGATTCATCAACAAATTTGTAAAACAATCAATATATAAGTAGAAACAATTGTAAATTGAAAATTTCATGAGAAATATAAATGGCAAGCTATTGACATGTTAGCTTTAAATTTTAAAACCTTTTTTTTTAAATTTTAAAAACAATTATAAGGTACTAGAGGCCTGGTGCGTGAAATCTGTGCACAGAAGGGGAGTACCCTTAGCTCAGCTGCAGCCTCTCCAATCTGGAACCCCTTGGAAGATGTCCAACTGCCAGTTTAGACCCGATCCTGATCCCTGACTGCCTACCTGCCTGATTGCTCCCAACTACCTTCCCCTCCCCAGTCAGCATGATTGCACCTCACTGCCTCTGTGCTCCAACCTGATCACTCCTAACTGTCCCCTCCCCTGCTGGCCTGAGAGCCCCCAACTGACTCCTCTGCCAGCCTGGTTGTCCCCCAGTTGCAGTCTGGTAGTCCCTGCTGGCCTGGTTTACCCTCATAGACCCCTGCTGTACTGCTCACCCCATGCAGCCTGTTTATTCAGTTGTTTCATCTTCCCTTACTTACCTCCCTGCAGGCCTAATCATAGACGTCATCTTGTGAGGGCATGAGGGTTAATTTGCATAGTATCTCTTTATTATATAAAATAAGCCAATTGGGGAAGTGTGAACACTGACAGGATATTTTATATTATAAATATTGTTCATTTTTAGCTGTCACAATGGTTTGGGACATGTGTATATTTTAATTAAAGAGCTTCTGTTTTAAAAATAAAACACTAATTGGTGCAAAATATTGATGACTTCCAGAGTCAAGCATTATATTTAACTAATTTAGCAATTTAAATTCCAAATAAGATTAGAAATATTAACCAAAGTTCTTTTAAAGTTTTGATTCACTGAAAAATTATTTGCAGATACACATAGATTATATGGATAGTTGCATAAATAGATGATAGTTGAATGTAAATATACACACACATATACATGCATATATCCTATCTAATAAAAGAGTAATATGCAAATTTAAAAATACCTTTGCCATGCCCACAAGCCATGCCCACAGCCACGCCCACCAGCCAATCAGGAGCATATTATGCAAATTAATCCCAACCAAGATGGCGGCCACCACTGAGAGCAGGAGGGAGGCTGGATTTCTCCAGCAACAGAGGAAGCCAAACTTTCCACCTGCAGTTGCTTTCCACTCAATGTTACAAAGTTTCAATTATAAAAGATACAGAAATGGCGGCAGCCACTGAACTGGAGAGAACAGAGGCCTGGTTTTCCCTGGCAACAGAGGAAGCAAAACTTTTGGCCTGCCGTTGCTCTAGGTTACAATGTTTCAAACAGAAATGGCTGCCATCTCAGAGCGAGCAGAAGGCTTGACTCCACTACAGGCTACAAAGTTTCAACTGTAGACATAAATTAATCCCAGATCCCAGGGAGCTTGGGTCGATTGGGGGGGCTTGGCCAGCCTGCGAACATCCACAGGCCCCTCGCTAAGGCCGCCTCTCACCCCACTCTTCAGGGCAAACCAGCTAGCCCCCACCCATGCACCAGGCCTCTATCTTATCTAAAAAAAGAGTAATTTGCAGATTGACCATCATTCCAACACACAAGAGGGCTGCCCCCACATGGTCAAAGATCCTGCCCCCATATGAACACAAGATGGCCACCACAAGATGGCCAGCAGGGGATGGTCATTGGGAGGGACCAGGCCTGCAAGGGAGGGCAGTTGGGGGTGACCAGGTCACCAGAGGAGGAAAGCTGGGGGCAAACAGGATGGCAGGGGAGCAGCTAGACATCAATTAGGCTGGCAGGGTAGTGGTTAGCAGGTGATTAGGTTGGCAGGCAGAAGTGGTTAGGGGCAATCAAGGAGGCAGGCAGGTGAGCAGTTAGGAGCCAGTAGTCCTGGATTATGAGAATAATGTCCAACTGCCCATGTTGGGCAGTAGGACATCCCTCGAGGGGTCCCAGATTGGAGAAGGTGCAGGCTGGACTGAAGGACATCCCTTGCCACCCCAAGCACGAATTTCATGCACTGGGCCTCTAATATATATATATGTGTGTGTGTGTATATATATATATATATATATATATATATATATATATATATAATTAGAAAATATATATATGCTAGAAAATGTGGTGGTGGCTGACTGGATGAATTAATGGTTTAGAGGAAAGAGAGAGACAAGAGAGAAATAAGGTAGAATAAAGGAGGGCAAGGAAAGGACAGGAGAAGAAGGGAGGAGAGTGGAGGGAGTATGTGCTCACATGTTCATGCAAGTACACCAAACACTGCCTCATGAACTTACTAGTGATCACAAGGTATTTTCCTAAGTGACTTATTTCCCCTCACCTTCCTTTTTACTTTCCAATATTTCTGGAAACATAGTCCCAAAGATAAAATTACAAAAACTTAAATCTCTAGTAAAATTGTTCTTGCACTAATAGTAGGTTAAATGATCAAAACTACTTCATAAATGATCAACTAAGTGTGTGTAAGGTTAATATTAGTATTTGATAGGTAAATAGAACTCTCTTTACTGATATTGAGAAAAAAATGCATAGCTGAAAATTAAATATAAAATGGAAATGTAAAGAATGTTCTGTATTAAATATTGATTACTGAATAATGGAGAATGGAGGCCTAATTTTATGTATATAAAATATATTCAAAATCAATAAGAGATGAACAATTAATTTAATGAGAACATGGCTATTGTGTGCTCTATGAGAATTTTATGAAGTTTTAACTAAGATTATTTAACTTCATTGCTATGTATTTTTATTCTTTATTTCTGTATTTGGTTTATTATATGAATTGTATTTCCTTGGAACACTGCACTCAACCAAGAATTTCTTAAGTAAAACACTTTAGGCAAGATATAATTTATTTGTTGATTTTGTATGGTTAAATATTAAAGCTCACAGAAAATGCTCCTTATTTTATAATTACTGGAGGCCCGCCTGCACCCTCTCCAATCAGGGACCCTGCAGGCCTAATCTGGCAGTTGGACATCCCTCTCACAATCTGGGATTACTGGCTCCTAACAGCTCACCTCCCTGCCTGCCTGATTGCCTCCCAACTGCCTCCCTGCCAGCCTAGTCACTCCCCAACTGCTACCCTGCTGTCCTGGTCACCCCCTAACTGCCCTCCTCCCAGCTTTGTCATTCCCTAACTGTCTGGAAGATGTCCAGTCACCTAATCTAATTATAATATTACCCTTGTATTAGTATAGATTGGCAAAGGAATTATGCAAATTAATGATCATTCAAAAATAAACCTAAAATGTGTGGGTTACTTTATATTAAAAATTACTCATTTTGTCCTTGCCTCTGTAGCTCAGTTTATTGGGCCTCATCCCACACACTGGGCGGTTGCTAGTCCAATTCCCAATTGGACATATATCTGCGTTGCAGGCTGGATCCCTGTTGAGGGGATTGCAGGGACAGTTGATGAATGTTTTGTTCTCACATCTATGTCTATCTTTCTATAAACCAATGAAAAAAATATTTTAAAAATCACTCCTTTTTATAGATTACAATAATATGATTTAGGAAAAGATACAAATTAAAAAGTAAACCCTGTCTTTATTCCTGTTTTTAGTTATTCAGTAGATGTTTCAATTTAATAAATAACAATGTATGCAATATATATACACACACATATATATGCCTATAAACTCGTATTATTTTGTTGCATAAATTTAAAATAAATAAGTGGAAATTCAATTAAAATATCATTTGGTGTTTTCTTTTCAGTAGTAGACACTGCAATACCATTTGTTTAGATCATCATCCTTCTACTGTCCTCTAAAAACTATATAAGACTGTAGTATTTTTTCCATTAAAATGAATTACATTTTGAGATTTTTTTGGCATCTTTATGACACCTTATAGCTAATTATTTACATTGAGTGAAAGCCACAGGATAATTTATTATTTCTTTTATAATTATTATTGCCATTTACTCTGAAGACAACTTAATTGTAATCCAATGAGTTGATTCAGGCTATGGAATTTCAGAGCGAAGGTGGTGGGTGGGAGAAATCAACCAAAGAACTTGTATGAATATATGCATAACCAATGAACATAGACATTAGAGTGCTGAAGGCCTGGGGCAGAGGATAGGTGTGTGTTAGAAGGGATCAATGGGATAAAGAGGGGACTTATGTAATACTTTCAAAGATAATTTAAAAAAAGAAAACCTCATGTCTGTTGACTACAGAAACGAGCTTTTGGTCAAGCTAAAGATAACATCTTAGCTTCAGCTGTGTTTCAGCCTCAGACCACACCCTCATGAAATGAGAACAAAGCCATAGTTGATATCAGAACCTGATACAATGATCAACTATCTATACTTTATACCAACTCAATCAGTAGATCCCAAAATCCCAACTCCTTTAAGCACAATCATTTGTGGTCCCCACTCATATAAGCTATCCCTGAAAGCCATCATGGAACCAGGTCTCTAGAACCTTGATTACCTGTGATTTCAGACATGGTTATATTTCCTCTACTAATAAACCCTTACTTTCTTGGCTGAAAATTCCTGTTCACATTTGATTGTGTTTTGATACACATCCTATATAATAAAAGAGTAACATGCAAATTGACATACCTCTGTTATGCTCATAGGCTACACCACAAGCCATGCTCACAAGCCAATCATGAACAAATAAACCCCAACCAAGATGGCTGCGGCCACTGACAGAAAAGGCCTGCCAGGGCAGCGTCCACGCCGCCCTGGCCAGTCCGCTCTTGGCCGCATGGAGGCTGTGGTTGAGCTGCCCTGGCAGGCCTGCCCTCAGCCTCACGAAAGTTGCATTCAAACTGCCCGAGAGGGCCCGCCCTGGGCCGAGTGGACGCTGTGCTCTCTTGCTTGCTGCCCCGGCCAGCAGGGCTGAGGGACACCCCCCCCCTTCGCACCCCACACTTATTTGCCCTAGTAGTCAAATAAGTCGCTTTAGTGCAGTAACACTCTTACTGGAAAACATAACGTCTTTTATTTTACTGAATATTCATTGCAAAACATTATTTATGGGCTGGATAAATTGGAAACTTAAATTAACCTCTTTTAGAACATTGAAATATGGCTCTGGGATCAGTTTTTGGGAATACAGGAATACCTTTAAAATATTCCTTTTAGAGTATAGACCTTTACTTATAGGGGACCTGACACATTATTCTCTGTTCATAACAGTATATCTTTATTAATTTCTGATTCTCTCTCTTTCTCTCTCCCTCTCTCTCTCTTTCTCTTTTCTTTTTTACTTATCTTTTCCCTCCCCACTTATTCATGAGTTTATATGACATTCTATTTTAATGTCAATTGTAAAACTTTGTCAACGTTTTAAAAAACGAAACTCTGTATTAATAGAAAAAGGACATAATATTGTACACTTTTAAAAGTAGAGACAGACATAACATTCCCTGGAGTTCTAATAAGTCTCCTCTTATTGCTACAAGTCTGTTTTAATTTTCTACATCAAAATAGGTCTGTTGTCATAAAAGATAAAAGATTCTTCTGTTTTTATGACAGAGCAGTGTCCCATTGTGTAAATGTACCACATATTTTTTATTCACTCTTCTACTACGGTCACTGGGGTGCTTCCAAATCTTGGCTATCCTAATATATAAAAAGCCAGGAGCTGTCACGACCAAAACTACCTGAATGGACTAACAAACAGCAGGCTGTATGGAGCAACCAGGCCAACAGGGAGGTTAGCGAGGGACAAGCAAACAACTGAACAGAAGGCTGTGTGGGGCAACTGGGCCAGGAGGGCAGTTAGAAGTGATCAGTCCAGCAGGGGTGCAGTTGGGGGTAACCTGGCCAGCAGGGCAGCTAGTTAGGGACAACCAGGCCAGCAGGAAGAAGGAGTTAGGGGTGATCAGGCTGGTGGGGGGCAGTTAGAGGCAATCAGGCAGGCAGGCATGTGAGTATTTAGGAGCTAGTGGTCCTGGATTATGAGAGGGATATCTGCCGAGTCCGGTTTGGCTCAGTGGTAGAGCATTGGACTGCGGACTGAAGGGTCCCAGGTTCGATTCCGGCAAGGGCATGTACCTTGGCTGTGGGCACATCCCCAGCTGATCGATGTTTCTCTCTCATCGATGTTTCTGACTTTCTATCCCTCTCCCTTCCTCTCTGTGAAAAATCAATAAAATATATTTTTTAAAAAAAAGAACACTTAAAAAAAATGAGAGGGATATCTGACTGCCAGTTTAGGACTGATCCCCAGCCTAAACTGACATTTGGACATCCCCTGAGGGGTCCTGGATCAGAAAGAGTGCAGCCTGGGCTGAGGGAAACCCCCTGTCCTCCATGCACTAATTTCATGTATTGGGCCTCTAGTTATAAATAACACTGCAATGAACATAGTTGTACATATATTCTTTCAAATTAGTGCATCCAGTTTCTTCAGATAAATTTCTACACCTCCCTAGCCGTCCATGGCCTCTGGGCAGTGTGGGAAGGTGGAAAGTTGGCTCTGGCCGAAGCGAAGGCAGTACTGGCAGCCAGGGAAATGAAGGCCCATTCTTGCATGAATCTTCGTGCATTGGGCCTCTAGTTGTTATATATTTCCTAGTGGTTTCCAATCTAGATTGTTAAAATAAATGAATCATACAATTTAGATATTCCAATCAAGCTTCATATTTTTTCCTTTAGTGCTGCAAAATTGTGTTGTTGTTTTGTTTGTGCTTTTGTTTTCCAATTTTAAGTTCCATGAATTTTAGGATGTTAGGTCTTGGGAAAAAGGCAAAGTGTTTACCAAATTTAGAAAGAGCTTCATACTGGTACCGGAACTGGTGAGCAGGAATTCTTCCGGGGGTCATGTCACAGAATCAAAGAAAGAAACTGTGGACCAGAGGAACTCAAACAAGGCAGGAGTTAATTGCAAACAAACACAGGATCTCCACACTGGAGGGAGATTCAAATGGGTTGCCCCTGAAGCATTCTGCTCTTTCCCTTAATTCTGCTAAAGGCCTGGTCTTTGTCTATCTGGGCCACTCTCTGATTGGTTCCTGGCCTTTTTGCAAGATTTTATTTGGCATTTGCAAGAAAAACATCCTTGTTTTAAAACACCTGTGTTTCTGCTCTCCATCCTGTTTTTCTGCCATCCTGTTTCCTGCAAATCCCATTTTTTGTTTGTTTCAGCTAACTGCATGATTCCTCCTTCTTCTACCCCTTACCCTATATAACTAATTCTGCTTTAATGCCTTTTGATGCTATTTTGGAATTTCACTAGTGTGGTATACATTTTAAAATCTTATAGGATATTACTTCATAGCTCTAATGATTAAGTAAATCTTGATATAGCTATAAGAATCTTCCTCAACCTCAGTGACCTTGCTTTTACTAGGAGACTTAGCTTAATATAATGGTCCTTTTCCGCTAACTACTGAACACCAATGTTCTAATAAAACTTCCAAAGTGGTAAGTAGGGTCAATGTGCAATGGAAAGATCTTTCATACTTTCTTTTAATCTTTTTTTTTTGTATGAATACTTTCACACTTGGCTGTCTTATGCCCTCTGGGAGATCAACCAATATCTAGGTATTTCCTTAAAGTCTTTTCTGGACTTCTTACACCTTTATTATGAGAATTGTGAAGTCTTTTCTCTGAACCTTTTCCATTTGATTAATGCAGTCAGTGCTGTGTCTTTGTGTGAGCCACTTTGATTCCTTTCCTTGAAACTGAATTCACATTTTTTAAATAGTTTTTGTTTCTTATTGATTCTCCTTCAAAGAAGTACTCTCTCTTTTTTCCCCTAGGATATTAGGATTCCACATAGCACATCCACTTATTTTAGCTTTTCAGAATATTCTTATAGAATTGATCATTCTACCGCAGGATTGGTAACAACTGGTAAAGCAGGCAAGATTCCATGTCTTTAGTACTCAAGAGAGGAAACCAAAACTAAAATTAAAATAAATAAAGTGAAAGAACCCTAAAAATTATTTAAGTGCAAGTATAAAATGTTGAGACAAAGGTGTAATTTGATATTATAGAATATGGAGATGTAAACATTTGTAAATATCATTTACCTCAACACCTGGTTTTACAGAGGAAACTGAGATGTAATACAAACAATTTGCTTAAAATGATTTGAAACAGTAAGATAATTATGGTAAAAACTAGAGGCCCAGTGAACGAAATTCGTGCATGGGGAGGGAGGATAGCAGGAGGTGTTCCTCAGCCCATCTTGCACCCACTCTGATCTGGGACCCATTGAGGGATGTCTAAATCACTTGTTTAGACATCTGATCACCTAAATGGGCAGTTGGATATCCCTCTCACAATCCAGGACTGCTGGCTTCCAGCCGCTAACCTGCCTCTGCCTGATACCCCCTAACCACTTCTGCCTGCCAGCCTGATCACTCCTAACCACTCTCCTGCAAGCCTGATCTATGCAGAGCTGCTCCCAGACCAGCCAATTGCCCCTAACTGTCCTCCCCTGCTGGCCTGGTAACCCTTCACTTTCCTCATCTGCAGGCCTGATCCCATCCAACTGCTTTCTCCTGCTGGCCTGGTCACCCCCAACTTCCCACTCCTGCTGGCCTGGTTTCCCCCAACTGCCCTCCCTGCAGGTCTGGGTTCCCCTCAACTGCCCTCCCTTGATGGCCTGTTCTCCCACAACTGTCCTCCTCTGTCAGCCTAGTTACCCCCAACTGCCCTCCTCTGCTAGCCTGGTCACTCTTAACTGTCCACAACTCCCCTCTCCTTCAGGCCATCTCATAGTGACCATCTTGTGTCCACAGAGGCAGCCATTTGGACCACATGACGGCAGCCATCTTGTGTGTTGGAGTGATGATCAATATGCATATTAACCTTTTATTAGATAGGATGTCAGTGGGAATGACCTTAATCACTTCTTTCCAAACTTATATAAGCTTTCAACCTTCAGAAGAAGTTGAGAAAGTTTTTGGTATACATTAAGTTAAATGGTAGAATATTCCTATTCATTCAACAAATTTATATAAAATGTCTACTACATAGTTAAATATACTGTTTGCAATGGGAATACAATAATAGATAAGACATGCTTCCACTGTTTGTTTAATAAGCTAGAACAAAAAGTAGGGGAATACATAAAAAGTTAACAAAGTTGTGCATGTATTAATTCAGCAATGAGTGATCTGTTTCTTAAATGTTAGTGTCAGTGAATGTCTTCATGGATCAATTTAATAAATTTCCCTTTGGCATGCACAAAATTTCCAGGAAAATATACAAAAATAATCCTTAGATATATTAATGAGCTGGAATTTTATATTAGTTTTTTTTTAATATTCAGTTCATCACACTTAAAATATATTATATTTCTTTATATATGTAGAATATAGAGAAATCTTTAAAGATGTCTGCTTAAAACAATAGCTAATAATTTTTACTATGCATGCTCAAATACATCTTATTATAGAAGTAGAGGCCCAATGCATGAAATTTGTGCATGAGGGTGTGTGTCCCTAAACCCAGCCTGCACCCTCTCCAATCTGGGATCCTTCTCACAATCCAGGACTGCTGACTCCCAACTGCTAGCCCACCTGCCTTCCTTTAACCACTTCTGCCTGCCAGCCCTATAACCCCCCCAACTGGCCTCCCATACCAGCTCAGTTGCCCCCAACTGCCCTCCCCTACTGGCCTGATACCCCTAAGCCCTCCCTCACAGGACTGGTCCCCCCAACATCCCTCCCCTGCAGGCCTGATTGCCCCTAATTGCCCTCCCCTATAGGGTTGGTCCCCCCAATGCCCTCCCCTATAGGACTAGTCCTCCCCAACTGACATTTCCTAAAGGCCTGTCCCCCACAACTGCCCACTCCTGTAAGTCTGGGTCCTCCCCAAGTGTCCTCCTCTGCAGACGTGGTTCCCCTCAACTGCCCTCCTCTGCAAGGCTGATCTCCCTCAACTGCCCTCCTCTGCAGCCCAGTCACCCTAACTGTCTTTCACTGAAGGCCTGATTTTTCCAACTGCCCTCTTTTACAGACCTTTAGTGACAACACTATTAACGGGAAATTCTCTGATATTTTTCTTTACAATGTTCATTTTTTTATAATGGGGTTACATATTTATGTTTCAAAAGGAAAGGAAAGTGATGTGAGCCAAAATAAAAAGGCCATGATCACTGATTATCATTAACTCAGAAAATGATTAATGACTGTGAGGGCAGAGAAATATTCAGATACATTGTCCTCTATTTCAATACTAGAGGCCTGATGCATGAAAATACGTGCAAGAGTAGGCCTTCCTTCCCCTGGCTGCCACCACTGGCTTCCCTCCAGCACCTGAGATCTAGGCTGCTTCCCTCTTCCAGCTGTCTGCAGACATCCATGACCATGGCTGGCTTCCCTTAGGCTGCCTGCAGGCACCAGGGACCTGGGTTGGCTTCCCTCTTGCCCCAGGTTGGTCAGTAAGGATGTCCAGAATGACATCAGCAAGACATCTGTTCTAATTAGCATATTACCCTTTTATTATTATAGATTACATTGAAAAGATAGGTGATTCTTAACTTTTTTCATCTGATTTATTTTACTAACATGATATTCTCAAGATCCATCTGAGGTGTCACAAATGAAAGTATTTAAATTTTTGTTATGGTATAGTAGTATTCTATTGTATATCTTTACCACATCTTCTTTATCCAATTACCTATCAAATGACACTAGTTGTTTCCATATCTTGGCTGCTGTGAACAATGCTGCAATAATTTTATTCATATATGAAACAGAAAACTGAAATCAACCAATGAACAAGTGAGACAACAAATAAATAAAAACTCAGACACAGACAACAGTATCTATTGGTTACCAGAAGAGATGTGGGGAGAGAGTAAAGGGTGTCAAATACATGGTGAGATATTTCACTTTATATGTTTAACACACAATGCAATATGCAGATGATGTGCTATAGAATTTTACACTCAAAGCTTATATAATTTTATTGACTAATGCCACCCAAATAAATTTAATTTAAATTTTTTCTAAAAGAGGATATTTGAAATCAGGAAATTCAAGGCATAATTACTGTATATTATTCCATAAAGTGCATTCATAACCATAGTTTGGAAAAGAAGTGAGAACATTTTCATATTAAAAATTCTAAATCTCTTCTGCTATTAAGCTAACTTTATTAACCACAAATGCAGTTACGGATACTTAAATTACAAAGGCATAAATGTCATGAACTCTCAATGAGCTTTTAAATGAATAGGGAATGAAAGACCTGTTATGGTAGTTCTTTATTTCACAAATAAAAAAGTGTGACTTCTAAATTTACTGATAAATGCTGAATCAGACTATCCTTAGAGTATGGAGAAGGAGTGGGACAATATAACAAGGACAATGGCAGGAAAGTATTCTGATCAGATGTAATTCATGAACTGATTCTCTGAAGCAAAAGAATGTCACATTGGAAAGAATAAATTAATTATATCAGAGTTTGATCATGGGATGTTGATATGTGTACCCCTGTGTACATATATGTGTGGACAGACAGGTGCACTCATATGTATTGGAATGTTCAATGGAAGGTTTTAGGGTCAGCAATCTACTTGAAAAGAGAAGCATGTGGAGACATTTGCTTCACCGTTTCATAAAAGGAGTATCAGTTTTCTATATCAGAGTGTTGGCTGGGTCACACTGATTAAGGAGAGCCTCTAAAGCTTGCCTTCTCCCAAACCTCTGTGGATGAATTGGCTAAGCCAAGGCACTGAAGGCCCTTCTGATTCTTGTTAAGGAGGCTTGACTTCTAGGATACTGACAATGGACAGGGATATATCAATTGTTTGGGAGTAATTTTATGCAGATTAGTGAGAAAGGGAAAATAAACATCTCACATCTGGGAGCTTGTTGGGCATTGGGGAACTGGGAGCTAGGTCTTGGTATTCTCCTGTTGAACATAAACAATTTCATAGAATGTCAACATCAATAAAGTCACTCTGACCGTAATGGTTCAAGACAAAAACAAGACCACGCTGCACTCATGTATGAACACAGACAATGAACATTATACAAACCCTGAAAATGACCAAACATCTCCTAATTCTGGCTAAAATTAGTGATTTTACCACTTAAAATGTTATCATCCCACTATCCTTCTTTCATTCCAGATACACAATCACAGAATTAAATCCACTTTTTAATAGTACAATCAATCCAATCTAAGGGCAAAGCCCTACCTTATTAAACTCTCTCTAAAATCACAGCACATATGTTCAAAACTTACAATCCTTTCTAAGACCCTCTTAGGGGTCTTAGATATTTGTTAGTCCATTGCCATGTTCGTGTGTGTGTGTGTGTGTGTGTGTGTGTGTGTGTGTGAGACCACTAACTGCCCTTGTAACCACAAGTTAGAAGGCATTGACATTAGTAGCTATACAAAGTTTTTAAAATGTTTATTTGGTTTCTAAATTAAGGTTTAATGTATAAATGAATATCTTATTTGAAATTTCTCAGAGCAAAAGGAAAATTTATAAGAAACAGAAATTAGAGAAGAATTTCTTTATATGAGTTACTAATCTCTCTCTCTCTACTGATCCTAGAAGAATACATCTTTAATTTCATTTTAAAGTGATTGCATCTTGCCCTAGCCAGTTTGCACAGTGGCTAGAGTGCTGGCCTGTGGACCCAAAGGTCCCAGGTTTGATTCTGATCACAGGCACTTGTCTGGGTTGCAGGCTCCTCTCCCATTCGAGCTCTGAGCCCTAGTCTGGGCTAATCTAGGATACAACCAATCGATGTGCTTCTCTCACATCCGTATTTCTCTGTCTTTCCCTTTCTCTTTTACTTTCTCTAAAAATCAATGGAAAAATATCATTGGGTGAGGATTAAAAAATAATAATAAGGTGATCACATTTCAAAAATGGCAGATATATTATTATAAAGCAATAATGTTAGTCACCATTAATGGTATAACACTATTAGTTGACAAGTAGTTTTCAATTATGCTATTATTAGGCTTTTTGAAAAAGTTCTTCTAAAACAATAGATCCCCCAGCATACTCAGTTATGTTGTGAGTACTATTAAATTTGTAAATTAGGGTAAGAAACATAATGTTTTAAAAACTATTCTTGTTTATTCTTTAACTAGAGGTTCGGTGCATGAAATTCATGCACTCTGGAGGGGAGGGTACCTCAGCCCAGCCTGCACTCTCTTGCAGTCCAGGAATTTTTGGTGGACATCCTTAGCATTACCACGGAGACAGGAGAGGCTCCCACCACCACCACTGTGCTCACCAGGCTTAAGCCTGGCGTGACTTCTGGCTGAAAGGCACTCTCCCTGTGAAAGCACACTTCTGGCCCCTGGTGGTCAGTACATGTCATAACAAGTGGTTGGGCAGCCTTAGCATATCATTAGCATATTATACTTTGATTGGTTGAACAGACAATCAGAGGACCAGGCACTTATCATATTAGGCTTTTAATATAATAAAAGGATGCCAATAATTTTTATGCCTTAAGTAGTAAGGAGAGACATCTTTCAAATTATGATTGAGATGAGGGAACTGCTGTGAGTTTTTTATATTTATTAAATACAAGTGTATCTCCACTTATTAATAATTAATACTGACTTATAATTTCTCAGTTTATCATAATTAACCATAGCATTGCTTGTAATATAGATAGGAAATTTTGTGTAGTTCTTAATTAGTTCTGATTTATAAGTGTGGCTATTAAGATTCTTCTACTTCATAAAAGTTCAAAGACAAATTTATTACTTATTTTGTTGAATTCCTATGGCTGAATAGTAATTTTATGTACCAAGGTGCATGAGTGTTGTGTCATATAAAATACAAGTGAGTAATATATAATAATTTGGTACATAAGAGTATTTCAAAATATATCAAATAAAATAAATAACTAATATGAAGAGTAATCATAGGACTTTTTAAAATTAATAATTTGAAATGCTTACCTAATAAACTATTTTTAAATTTTTTGAATTGGTTGAATTATGAATTTATCAGATGATTTTAGTAAGCTTATTATCCAAGAGTATTTGCATATTAGAGTTGTACGTATTCTATGTATGGATGCTAAAGTTGGACAGATAATGCTGATTGGGGTGAAAATGATTCATTTGTAGAATGATGTTGGAAGAGAGCTCTACTGATACCCTGGACCGCCAGAAAGATGAATAAAAAAAGTCTGAAATATTGTTGGAGACAAAGGTGACAAAACTGAAGGCAGGGTTCTTTGTGGGAGGGAGGGAACACAGTAATGCTATAAAAATTGAAGGCAGTAGGAAAAGAGGAAGACTAAGCATGAGATGAAATGAATTCATAAAAAATTCAAGGCATGAGTCTATAGGATCTAAGAAGGGCTGTTGAGCACAGGACAATGTAGATTTCACTCTTTCATAGGATCACCAGGAGTCAAAGCAGACTCAATGGCACAGTAAGATGCAGACTGGGTACCTAGAAAATAACATGTTCAGTTCAAGTATGAAGGATATTTCCTCATGGAAGCTTCAGCTGGTTGGATTAAACCCATATTATGGAGGATAACGTGCTTTATTCAAAATCTATTGTTTTAAGTGTTACTCTCATCTAAAAAAATATTTTCACAGCAACATCTATACTGATGTTTCACCTTATACAATGGTATTGTGGTCTAGACAAGGTGTCACACAAAATTAACCATTACAACTTGTAATATCACTTGCATATTATGGACATGTTGAATATTTCACCTTCAAACTATAAGTGGAGTTGTTTGGTGTTCCTCACCCTTATGCACAGAATATTACTAGTTTTAGAAAATAAATATATGCCTATCTTTAGAGATGAACCCTGATTAATTAAACTAATTACACTGTATTGCAGTCAGTTTCTTGAAGAAAGAGTGTGACATTAACATTTTTATCATAAATATATTTTAGTTAGGCTTACAGTGTAACAGTTAGTAGGTAGGTGTTTAAAAATACTGAAGCATTTCAAGCATTAAAACCCGATTACAGGCAAATAATTAAATACTAAGCTGTTCTCAAACTAACACTTGCTTTCTCTGAATAATTTTTTTAATGAGAAAAAGCCTTAGGGGGAAAATATTTTCTTCACGAAGATCTATTATAGCAATAAAAATGCAAGTACTTGCCTTTTTAATTATTATGTATGTATAAAATAAACTTATTTTAAGGAGAAGTCTGCACAAACTGAATATTTGAGTATATTGTTTTTTTCATAGGACATTGACCTACTGGTAGAATTAAGGCTCCGTCTCCTTTGTTCCCCCTTCCCTTCCTCTCTGTGTCCTTTAGTCTTTTGCAAACATTCCACATACATTTTCATTTAAGGAAATACAGAAGGCAACTTAAAAAAGAGTTTTCAAAATTTAAAGTGAGGGTTGTTTTTTTTCATTACACCTATGCATATGTGAGTAGAGTATCTATTATATTCTTTTAACAATGCATTATTGCATGTATGGCTGCCTGAAATATTTCAAGATTTTAATTGTTCCAGAGGCATGATACATACACTTTACAAGTAGTACATTTTATATTATCCTAAATGCTCTTTATCTAAATAATGAAGATAATTGTTTAAATGTTCAAGTTACTTTTTTATTTTGTGTTTGTATGTAAGTTAGAAATAGCACTGATTGTTATGGCATAACAATCATTATATGTATAGCACAGTATACATATAATGAAAGCTACAATTTTGCTAGCTATTATTCAGGCAGTATCTATCCTGTTATTGCTGATGTCAGTGGGTCCAATACAGAAAATAGCACAATGTAAGCTTCAAATAAAAGGCAATGTTATTTTTGTAACTCATTACATTTAATGGGAAGTGTGCACACAGGTAACAAAGCAGAAATTTTAGCTAATAAATCTCCAAGACATTTACTTTTTCTTTAATATTTTAACTCTATATAGATATTATTCTACATTTCCATATATTTGATGGTTAATAATTGTTGGAACATAAAAATGTGCAAAGTTGTTAATCCAAACTCAAGTACACACATACAAAAAAAATAAACACAATGATAGAAAGGTACTATTTTATTAAAATTACTCATTTTTAAAGCTTCACTATTTTCTTAGCAGTATTGGTGTTATAAAAATATCTTGCTAGGAATTCCTGGAGTCAATGTTCTAGAGGTTCCAATGTGCATGTATGTTTTGTGATAGTTTGATACTTTAGATTGGCTTAATGTGCACATACACAAATAGAAATTTCTTTTTGGTAATGTAAGAAAAACAACTTCAAAATAGTGAAGAGAGATATACTTACTTATTCTAAGACTTTAAACAAATATTTCTCAATTACAATATTTCATTATTTTCAGGTGCACAACATAGTGATTAGACATTTATATACTCTATGAAGTAATCACTCTCATAGCCTATTACCCATCTGACATCACACACAGTTATTATATTACTAGAGGCCGGATGCACAAACTTCATGCACTTGAGAGGTCCCTCATTCTGGCCTGACCCCTCTTGCAGGCCAGGAGCCCTCAGGGAGTAGGCCTAAGCTGGCAGTCAGACATCCTTAGTGCTGCTGGGGAGGGGATAGAGGCTTCTATCACTGCCACTGCACCACCAGATGTGAGTATGACTTCTGGCTGACTGGTGCTTCCCCTGTGGGAGTGTATTGACCACTAGGAGCAGCTCCTGCATTGAGAGTCTGCCCCCTGATGGTCAGTACATGTCATAGTAATCGGTCATCCCACTGTTTGCCTGATTTGCATATTAGCCTTTTATTGTATAGGATTATTGACTATATTCTCTATGCTATTCTTTTCACCCTTGTGACCATTTATATAATTGAAAATTGGCACTTCTTAACTCTTTTCCTTTTTCAATCATCCTTCCCAATTCCCTCTCATTTGGCAAACATCAGATTGTTTTCTGTGTCTATGAGTTTGTTTCTTCATTTATTTTATTTTATTTTATTTTTAAAGTCTTTACATATAAGTGAAATTGTATGATATTAATCTTCCTTTGTCCTCTGATTTATTTAGTATAATAACCTCTAGATCCGTGTTGTCACAAATGGCAATATTTTACTCTTCTTAATAGCTTAGTAATATTACACACACATCCTATCTAATAAAAGGGTAATATGCAAATTGACTGTACCTTTGCTACACTCACAAGCCATGCCCAAAAGCCATCCACAAAAGCCATTCAGGAACAAATAAACCCCAACTAAGATGGCTGCAGCCACTAAGAGCAGGAGGGAGGCTTGGGTTTCCCCAGCAATGGAGGAAGCCAAGCTTTCCACCTGCCCTTGCTGGCCTGGCCTTCCACTCACTGCTACAAAGTTTCAATTATAGAAGATACATAATCCCAACAGAAATGGTGGCAGCCATGGAACTGGAGAGAGCAGAGGCTAGGGTTACCCCAGCAAAGGAGGAAACCAAGCTTCTGCAGTCCTAGCACCTAAGCCTCCACTCTAGGCTACAAAGTTTCAATTATATAATTTAAATAAACTCAAATAGAAATGGCCCTCGCCACGGAGCGACCAGAAGGCTTGGCTCCAATCCAGGCTACAAAGTGTCAATTGTAGAACATGAATTAATCCCAGATCTTAGCGCCTCCACTTGGGTCGCTGGGGGGTGTGGCTGGCCTGGAAACCACCACAGCCCCTCGCCCAGGCAGTCCCATGACCCAAGGAAACCCTCATCCAGATCCAGGACACACTTTAGGGCAAACCAGATGCCCCCCATCCATGCACCAGGTCTCTATTCTCTCTAATAAAAGAGTAATAAGCAGATAGAACATCACTCCAACACACAAGAGGGCTGCCCTCATGTGGTCAAAGATCCTGCCCCCATGTGGACACAAGATGGCCACCATAAGATGGCCAGCAGGGGAGGGTCTTTGGGAAGTTCCAGGCCTGCAAGGGAGGGCAGTTGTGGGTGATCAGGCCAGCAGGAGAGGGAAGTTGGGAGGGAGAAGGCCTGGAAGGGAGGGCAGTTAGGGGATTTCAAGCCTGAAGGGGAAGGCAGCTGGAGGGGACCAGGACAGCAGAGGACGAAAGTTGTGGGCAAACAGGCTGGCAAGGAAGCAATTACACATCAATTAGGCTGACAGTTTAGTGGTTAAGGGTGATCAGGCTGGCTGGCAGAAGCAGTTTGGGGCAATCTCCCTGCCCTCCCCCCCGATGTATGAATTTTGTGCAGCGGGCCTCTAGTGTGTATATGTATGTGTGTGTGTGTGTGTGTGTGTGTGTGTGTGTGTGTGTGTGTGTGTGTGTATATATAAAATCTCTTTTTCATTCATCTATTGCAATGGTAGGCAAACTGCGGCTCACAAGCCACATGTGGCTCTTTGGCCCCCTGAGTCTGGCTCTTCCACAAAATAACATGGTCTGGGCGAATCTATTTTGAATAAGTGGCATTAGAAAAATGTAAGTTTAAAAAGTTTGGCTCTCAAGAGAAATTTCAATCGTTGTGCTGTTGATATTTGGCTCTGTTGACTAAGAAGTTTGCCGACCAGTCATATTTCTAGAAACATCTAGTATTTACAATATCTTGGCTATTGTAAATAATGCCATAATGGCAATAAGGGTGTATATTTCTTTTCAACTTAATGTTTTCGATTTCTTTGGATAAATTCCAAGATATGGAATTGATGGGTCACATAATTGGGGGGAGAGGCATCCATACTGTTTTCCATAGTGGATGCATCAAGTTATAATACCATCCAAGGCATTAAACTATTTGGTATTAGTCTTAGCAGTATATTTTGGGACATGTATAATTGAGCAAAGACAACAAAAGTGAAAAGAAAAAAAACTGGACTATATCAACCTAAAAAGCTTTTGTACCACAAAGGAAGTCATAAACAAAACCAAAATGCAACCTGCAGGATGGGAGAAGATATTTTAAAATATAAATCTGATGCAAGGTTAATATCTAAGATATATAAATAACTTGGGCACCCCAATATAAAAACACACACAAACAAATTTAAAAAAAAATAAGCAAAGTACATAACAAACCTTTCTCCAAAGAGAGCATATAAATGGCCAACAGACACATGAAAAGATACAAATTGCTCAGTATCACTAATTATCAGGAAAATGAAAATAAAAACCACAATGAGCTAGCACTTCACACCTGTCAGAATGGCTCTCATCATTAAATGAACAAACACCAGTATTGGAGAGGATGTAGGGAAAAGGAGCCCTTGTCTCACAAAGTCTTTATTTTTAGATAGACCTAAAATGCTGAACACATAGACATCAAGAGTTATGTAGAAAGTTTTGTTTTGATTCATATTTTCATTTTTTGTTGATTTAAAAAAGAACTGATGTGAGATAAGGCACCTCATTTGGTATCTAGCCAACCCATGCATCTTTTCTGTTTTGGTGAAGGTTTCTATATAGTTCAAATATCACTCTAACATTTCTAGCATTCATAGTTCTACCTATTTTTTTAAGGCAAGGTCAAGTTCTCAAATGTTGTCACTAGTTTCTTTGGGATTTTTCTTAAGAATTTTTTATTTTTTTTAGACACCAAATTGCTGACAATCACTACTTTCTTTAAAAATATAGTATCCTCAGTACTAATTTAAATTATTCCAGGTGTTTAATAATATTATTTTAACACAGGATAATGGAACTTCCTGTAATTAAATTATTGAAGTCTAGGCTTTGAATAGCAGTCTTCAAAAGAAAACAATACTGATCTGGCTGAGTGGCTCAGTTGGTTAGAGCATCATCCAGTACATCAAAAAGGTTTCATTCTCTCACATTAATGTTTCACTCTCCCTCTCTCTTTCCCTTTCTCTCTCTTAGCTCAATAAGTATATCCAGGATTCAAAAAAGAAAATAGTACTCTTTTTTTCTCCCTCCCTCTCCTCTCTCTCTCTCTCTCTCTCTCTCTCTCTCTCCTCTCTCTCTCTCTCTCTCTCTCTCTCTCTCTCTCTCTCTCCTCTCACTATTTTTTCTTAGTTTCTTTTGTGTAGAAATCAATTAGAATAGATTTATTACTTTTAATTAACTTACAAAGGTGGTTACCTTTTATCTTAGCAAAAAATATCATCATGACAAACTTAATTTAATATGTCTCAACTATAATGAAAGAGGAAATATATTAAATACTAGAGGTCCATTGCATGACATTTGTGCACTGGGGATGTGGGGGGCAGGTCCCCTCAGCCCAGCATGTGCTCTCTCACATTCTGAGACCCCTCGGGGGATTTCCACCTGCCAGCTTATGCCCGCTCCCATGGCCACCACTGTGTTCACCAGTCGTGAGCCCGGCTTCTGGTTGAACAGCACTCTTCCTGTGGGAGCACACTGATCACCAGAGGGCAGCTCCTGCATTGAACATCTGCCCTTGGTGGTCAGTGTGTGTCATAGCAACCAGTTGTTTCACCATTTGGCTGATTTGCATATTAGTTTTTTATTATATAGGATCATTAATTCTTTTTCAAAACCTCCCAAAATACAAAGCATCTACAGTAAAACATCATAGTAACGATATGTTGTAGAATGAGCTTCTGACTTTTAGTAAGAAATACTAAATTTTGACAAGTAATTTTTTTCCAGATACCTTCAAAGAAATTGATCATAAGGAACATGATATGAAAGATGCATAATATCTTCTAAAAAGTCAGAGATTAAAACAATCAAGGATTTTCTGTCATTCCAAAATTATCTGTATTGTCCGTTTAAGGTTTGTCTCTCTCCCTTTGACTTAGGAGAAAATATTTCCAGAGGATATCCACAAACAATTTAGAAACCCAAATTTAATTCATTAAAACCACAGTCCATGATGGGAGTAGAGGAAGCATAGCATACTTGGCAAGTTATTGCATTTGTAACTACAGTGTACCTTGTAATGAAGCTTGTTACTTATTTTGTTTTGACTTTAATATTTTCTTATAGATATATTTATTGATTTTCCTCAAGAATTATAGATTAAAGGCAGTTGGCCTTCTTATTACGGTCACCTATTAGGTCTTTATCTCAGCCTTTCTTATACAGTCAACAACAGAAGTGACTAGATAATGTAGAAAACAAGAGAGATTAAAAAAAAAAAAAGGTCAAAGAAGTAAGTAGCATCCTTCTTTTCAGAGGCCATAGTAACACTCTGAAATTCTGAATCAGACTTACTTTTAGTTTTTCTTCATTTTCAGGAAATAACTATGAGAGAAAATTCCACAATTTACAAATTGTGAATGTTTTCTATTCTGCATCTGTTGATGCCACTTGCAGTTTCATCCTCTATTATGGACTAAATGTTTGTGTCTTCCCAAAATTGATATATTGAAGCCCTAATTCCCAAAGAGGCAGTATTTGAAGGTGGAATCTTACAAAAGTAATTAAGGTCACATGTATTGGACCCTAATCTGATAGGACTAGTGGTTTTACAAAAAGAGATGCCAGATAGATTGTTTTCTTTCTGTTGGGATGCCTATAGGAAAGGCCATATGAAAACAAAACAGCTATCTGAAAACCAGGAATAGAGACTTTCCCAGAAACCCACCTATGCCAGAACTTTTCCAGACTCCAGGACAGTGAGAAATATATTTCTATTGTTTGAACCATTCAGTGTGTGGTGCTTTGTTTGTTATGGCAGCCTGAGAAGATCAATTCATTTCCCCTACTTCAGTCCACAGCTCCAAAAACTTCTTCACTATTTAGATTTATTGTTGTGTACTGTCTTTTCTAACTGTTGTTACAACAATCAAGGTAGACTACTACCAAGGTAGAATTCTACATCAGATCATGCACAATTTTATTTCAACTTCTTAAAATGTCCACATTTCCACTGCTTTCTATCAAAATGAACTGTTATATCAAATGAAAAATATAAAAGATAAAGAAAGACTTTGATGATACAGCAAGAAGTTCTTCTTCCACAGGTTAAGGAAGCAATGACCAGAGGTAAGAAATAGAGATATTTTACATAGGCATTGGGCCAAAAGGGAGGTCTAATCTACATATATATATGTATGAATACTAATATATGCATTTTTGTGTGTTGTGTGAATGTTTTCTGTTTTTCAGTGACTCTAATGACATTAATAGCAAGGTTCAGTTACCCTTCTACCTGTGAGCAATGAAGCCCTGAAGAAAGCAAATCTATTTTAATTCTGAATGTCTGGTGCTATTTAAAACATCAATGGACTTTGATAGTTTTTTCTTTAAGGCACCTTGAATTCTGACCCAGTTCTGTCACTAGGTTATTACTCACTTCATATGTTTTGTGTATATTTGAAAGTTTACATATTTTGATATTGTCTCAAACTTTTTGTTGGTCTTTAACATATTTAGTATATTGCAAATTTAAATTATTGTCATCAAAACCAGAATGCTCACTATATTCTTCTTTAAGTGATTTTGGAGAAGCATAAAACAAAGATGACACTGATAACTTTACTGATGTGCATTTCCTTTACAATTTAATGAATAGTTGAATGAAATATGAAAGGAGAAGATACTTCATGTGCAGATTTTACAAAGTGGAAAATGCAATAGACATTTTCTACTTCAGTTTTGTTTCAGCTGTGACTTTGGCAGTAGCCACTCATTTACTTGTCTATATAATTGTACAATGACAAGTTCCAGGGCACTATGAAATTTAATATAAATGGTCACATTTCAAATTAGTTTGCATGAACAGTTTTAAGATTCAAGCAACTTTTCACACTTAAAAAAACATCAAAAGAAAAATAACTGATAGATATAGTCTATCTCAGGAGAAATGCAAATCTCTCTGGTTGGGATCACTATAAACACTTTCCTCAGTTTCAGCCAGGTCTGGAAATGTAGGGCTTAGGAAAATTGAGAACACTTTTGTAACTCCGAGTGGAGAAATATGAGAAAAGCAGCTTTCTGAGTGCTCTCTGATTTCCACTTTATATGCTCATGTTCCACTGATGATCTATTTGAAAAAACCTATACAGATGTACTCAAATTAACTTTACATTTATGTACTAATTTACTTCATAGTAAATTTTTATATTGCCTTATAATTTAGGCATGGGCATATTGGTAAATAAAATCCATTCAGATTGAACTGTGCTTTCTGATATGATTCAGTTCGCTTTTCAAATCACCTTTGACAAAAAAAGTGGTACAAATAATCCTGATATATAAAAAAAACAGGGGCCGTCACAACCTAAATGACCAGATGGACAACTGAACAGCAGGCTCCATTGATCAGGGGATGGCTAATGGGGGAACTGGGGTCCAATAAATCCGTGGCAGCAGTGACTGGTGAGTGGACATGCTTCTTCCAGGTCACTCGAGGCAGGCCCCCCCACCCCACTCCAGATGAAGTGTGAGCATTGCATACAGAAGGAATGTAGTTAAAAAACAACAACAACAACAATGAACAAGAGAATGCTGCAGTCCAGAGTTTGGCCATGGATGCCTAAGTGGCAGGAGCCAGGCTCAGGTGAGGATGGGCATGCAGATAGGGCACTACTGTAGCAGATGGAAGGCATCTAAGCTGCCATCCCAGTGTGACTTTACCCACTTATGTTACTATTGAAGGTGTCTTTGCCACAATGTGACTAAATTGCCACCTTTTGGAATAGGGACTCATACGAGAGTCTGCATTCCCAACTTTTCTTAAAACAGAGTTATGTTATATATTTGTGGCCACTATCTTGATACCAGGTCCTGTTGACCAGGTCCTGTTGCTGGGAATCATAGGGCATGGAATGGAGCCCTCCTCTTCCCCCATGTCCTTTTACATTCAGGGATTGAACTGAACTCACTTTCAGGGAGGCCTGGCAAGGGTGACAAGTGTCACAGATAGAAGGATGGATAATGGAGAGGCAGACACCCTGCTCGGTCTTTCCCTGGGTGGGGTCAGGAAGATGGCAGCCAGCCAGCCGGCCTCACAACTGGGTAAGTTAGCAACCTCTGTGTCCACCTCTCACCCTGTGGGCCTGGCCACTCCCCTCAGCTCCACACAGCCCTCTGTATTCCATGAGAGTATAATTTGCCCTCACATACTTTTCACTATAAATGAGAAGGAAGAGAACAGTTGGCCACAAACAACAACACAGAAAGATAGGGCTCATGGCTGGCAAGCACCGTGGCAGTGACAAAAACCGCTCCTGCCTCCATGGCAGTACTAAAGAGCAGCAAGCCCAATGCTAGGGAGCAGTGAGTAGGTGGGTGGTAAGGAGGAAGGGGTCCCAGACTGTGAGAGGGATTTCCAACTGTCAGTTTAGGCCCATTCCCTGGGGAGAATGGGCCTAAACTAGCAGAGGGACATCCCCTGAGGGGTCCTGGACTGTGAGAGGGTGCAAGCCAGGCTGAGGGCCCCCTTCCTAGTGTACGAATTTTGTGCACCAAGCATCTGGTAATAATAATAATAATAATAAATCTACTAGATAGTTCTGTACAAGGTACCCTCAAACCAGAATTATAAGGCTGAAAGGCCTGTGAAATTTTACTTTACATATGCCACCCTATTTTTGAAGGGATGTAGGATACTTGAGCTAAATTGATTTACCCCAATCCCTGAGACTTTACACCTAACTCAATCCTGATTTATATCACATTTTCAAAAATACTAACTCTGGGCTAGACTTATTTAATAGCTTTAACACCTGAAAATACAAAATACTAAAATGATTATCTTATGTCTCTAAAAGTGAATGGCATTTACTCTCAAAATATACTTGCTGAATATAATATCTGAGGCTATTTGCTATTTCCTAGTCCTGAGATGTCTACATATACTTTGTAGATTTGTCCAAGCTGTGCTTTACCAAAAATTGCAAAGCTTTTCTTTTTCCCAGTGCACAGCTGAGGACAAGAGACAAACCATTCTCTTTGTCTAAAATTCACTTGGATGCATGGCATCTTACTATTTTCTGCTGTTTCTGCTTTACTAGAGACTTATAATCCTAATTATACTTTTCAGGTCATTTTTTCATCATGTTTTTTTTTTTTTTTACAAAGGCAAAGTAAACAAAAAGAGTGTTCTCTGAAATTGTTACAATTAGTTATTGCCAGTCCCCTATGTGTATATTAACTGTGGAAAACAGGGGTGTATACCTTGGTTCTGAGCTTGGCCTGCAGCTCAGGAGTCAAGCTCTTCAGAACAGAAGATTGGCTAACACACTCTTGGGAGAAAGTGCCTTCCCAGAATCTCCAGCGTCAGGCATCAGCTTCCCAATCTAGTAAATGCAGCAATGTGAGAATGGGGGAGATTCACTAGGCTTTCAGGTCGAAGTCAATGAGTCATTTTGGTGTATAACAGTTCAGGTCCGTTCCTTTACAGATTCTCACCACATTCTGAACTGGAGTGAAGCCATAAAAAGAGAAAATATTTGAGAGTTAAGATAAAATTTGTCCTATCAACATCACAGATGAAAAGTTCAAATAGCCTTTTGAACACGTACAAATCTATTACTGCAAATAGAAAATATTTTACCTTAATTATAGGATAATTGTCAACTCAAAGCAAATGGAGTCATTTTGTATTCAATAATAGGCTTGTATTTTTAGGTCAATAAGTAATCCTATCTAATAAAAGACTAATATGCAAATTTGAGCATACCTTCGCCACACCCACAAGCCATGCCCACAGCCACACCCAACAGCCAATCAGGAGCAGATTATGCAAAAAAAAAAAAAAAAAAAAACAACCAAGACGGCTGACCCCACTGAGAGCAGGAGGAAGGCTTGGGTTTCCCCAGCAATAGAGGAAGCCAAGCTATCCACCTGCTGTTGCCTGCCTAAGCCTCCACTCACTGTTACAAAGTTACAATTACAAAAGATATAGAATTGGTGGCAGTCACTGAGCTGGAGAGAACAGAGGCTTGGGTTTTCCTGGCAATGGAGGAAGCCAAGCTTTCCACCTGACGTTGCAGCCTAGGCCTCCACTCCAGGCTACAAAGTTTCAAACAGAAATGTCTGGCGCCACGGAGCGAGCAGAAGGCTTGGCTCTGCTCCAGACTACAAAATTTCAATTATAGACATAGATTAATCCCAGATACCAGAGAATCCGCTTGGGTCACTGCGGGGCATGGCTAGCCTGCAAACCTCCATAGGCCCCTTGCCCAGGCTCCCCCTTGCCCCAAGGGAACCCCCCCTCCCGATCTGGGACACTCCTCAGGGCAAACCAGCTGGCTCCTATCCATGCACCAGGCCTCAATCCTATCTAATAAAAGAGTAATTTGCAGATTGGCCATCACTCCAACATACAAGAGGGCTGCCCTCATGTGGTGAAAGATCCTGCCCCCATGTTGACACAAGATGGCTACCACAAGATGGTCAGCAAGGGAGGGCCATTGGGAGGTTCCAGGCCCTGCAAGGTACGGCAGTTGGGAGGGACCAGGCCTGAAAGGAAGGGCAGTTGGGGGTGATCAAGCCTGCAGGGGAGGGCAGTTGGGGGCAAACCTACTGGCAGGGGAGCAGTTAGACATCAATTAGGCTGCCAGGGTAGTGGTTAGTGGGTGATCAGGCTGGCAGGCAGAAGCAGTTAGGGGCAATCAGGGAGGCAGGCAGGCGAGCAGTTTGGAGCCAGCAGTCCTAGATTGTGAGAAGGATGTCCGACTGCCTGGATAGGCACAATCCTGGTAGGATCGGGCCTAAATGAGCAGTTGGACATCCCCTCAAGGGGTCCCAGATTGGAGATGGTGCAGGCTGGGCTAAGGGACATCCCCCACTCCCATGTATGAATATTGTGCACTGGGCCTCTAGTATATTATAAGAAACATCAATGTTTTTAATTTGAATAAACAACAACAAATTTCTTGTATTTCAAAGCACTTTAGACTGATAATAACATGAGTTAAAAACTTGAATATTTATTTTAGGTAATATGCATATGTTTTTTTTTAAATCCTCAGCCCATGGGGACAGGGGGGAAAGAGAGAGAGAGAGAGAGAGAGAGAGAGAGAGAGAGAGAGAGAGAGAGAGAGAGAGAGAAGAGAAGAGAAGAGAAGAGAAGAGAAGAGAAGAGAAGAGAAGAGAAGAGAAGAGAGAGAAAGGAAGGAGAGAGACATCAATGTGAGAAACATCAGTAGGTTACTTTCCAAACGCTCCTGACCTGGCATTGAACACACTATCTAGGTATGTGCCCTGACCTGGATTTGAATCTTTATTCTTTTGTTGTACAGGATGATGCTCTAACTAACTGAGCAATCCAGTCAGAACATACATATTTTTAAGCAATATTAAATATAATATCATTCAATGGATCAAGTTAGTCTGTACACAACTTATGTTTTATTTGTCTCATGTACAAAAATGTTTTAAATATTTTCTGATACTTTTTTGTGTGCTGTCTTCTGAAAGAAAACTAGGCAGAAATTTCCTAAAGAGGTTTCCAGTGAAATTGAAGAATAGAAGCAACACTGAATAAAGCTAATGCAAACAAAGCTTTGATTTGCTATTTAAAACTTCATGGAATGTGACCTTTTAAACTTCTATTTTGCTAGCATACAAATGACCTTTAAAACTAAGTGGTAAAGTCTGTTGGTAGATTCAGTGCATTTTGATACTAGTGGTGGGAGTTAGATTTTTTTTTTCTTGACATATCCTTAGAAATGCTTCTGTATTCCAATAAAAAATGAGTATTTAATAGCATTTAAGCAAAAAAGGAAAAGAGACAAAGAACTGGTCAGAAAACAATTTCCTATTTATGTAGATCCTAATGTGAGCATAAAATTAAGAGGATTTTCCAGTTATTTCTTACAATATTCAGAAGCAAATTTAAGAGAGATAGATGTAAATTTTGAAACTATATGTGCTTTTTCCCCCAACATGGGGACTTGAAAAATTTAATTTGCCTTTCTAAAATTTTGTTTTGTAATGTAAAAAATGAGGCCAAAAGAAATTTTTTTGAAAAGAAAAATTTATTTCAGTAATGGAAACAAATGCTTCTAATATTGTGAATCACAGCACAATGATATCTTATCCTCCAAAGAGGTTGGAAAACAATGAAACCAGCAATGCATGTGTGATAGGAAGCTGATTATAGTTATGGTTGAGTGGCTTTTCAGGTGTTATTGGTCATTAATTACAAAAAAAATAAATTAACATGGGAAAGCACAAGCATGTATCTTAGAAACTATAGGAAGATGATTTAGAGATAAACGAACATCAAAAAGGTTCATGAGGAGTGTTTAAATATGTCTAAATATTGAATGGACGAATAGAGTAAGCCCATAAACAGAGTTGTTGCATAAGTTTGAGAATGTTGACCTTAACACTGAACTGATTCCCACTGGAAGTAGGGAGTTCTGAGTAAAAAATAGTAATACTAGCTGAAAAGAAGCATAAGCAAATTAGTATGTTCTCTTTCTGGATAAGAAAGTTAGAGTCCCTTCCTATGCCTCACATGTTTCTACAGAGACAAAAAAGATCATGGGTTAGAAATTGACAGGGACCTCACATGTTTTTCTACAGAGACAAAGAGGATCACAGGTTAGAAATTGACAGGGAGGCACAGCACACTAGATGCATTTCTCATGGAAATGTTTATTATAAGAAGATCCTAGATAGGGCAGTGGAATAAAGGGTTAGGATGAGTCCTGAATTATACACTTGATGAGAAACAATAGGAATACAGAGACTTTTGAAGAGATATGGTATTTCACACATGCAAATCTACAGAATAGGCTAAATAGCTTAAAGCTATTTTATCACCAAAGCTATTTGTTTCTTTGGGAGTTATTTGAAGTTTGGAAGATTTATAACTCTAAAGTTAATTACAGAGTTTGGACTAAAAGAAAAAGAGAAAAAGTAAGATTGTGCCAAGGTTAAAGATAACAAAGCAAATACTTATAAAGCATATTTAATATTATATGAGGCATAACTTGAGCAAATACTAGCAAGAATGTATACAGAATATTATTATATTCTTTATAAGAAATGGTCATTATAATTAATTTAAAACATTTTAAAATATTCTGTTTTATTATGAAATCTTTTGAGAAAACATTTTTTCAAGATAAAGAATTAAAACTTTCTTAAATGGTGATTTAATCATTATAATAAGTTATTATCCACATGTGACAAACCTGGATTAATAAAATTAGAACATCTTAAAAGCTTAAAGAACTAATAAGGCTCATGAATCTGATGTCATCCAAGTTCTATCATCAGCAGCATTATTTAGAAATTTAAAAGAAGTTATAACTCTTGAGCCTGCTCTCAGATTTAATGGATCAGATAATTTGGGGTAGGTCTCAGCAATTTATGATTTACCTACCTTCCAAGTCATTGTTATACATGCTAAACTTGCATAACTACTGATTATCACTATTATTCTTGAATTAGTATTCCCAGGCAAAACAAAATAAAAGCAAATAGGAAGAATGGAAATAAGAAAAATACACCATTTAAATTAGATTTTCAGAACAATAACAAATACATTTATTGTATACTAGAGTCCCTGTGCATGAAATTCATGCACAGGGGGTGGGAGAGGAGGTGTCTCTCAGCCCAGCCTGCACCCTCTCCAATCTGGGACCCCTAGAAGGATGTCCAACCATCTGGTGGGATCAGCCTAAATGGGCAGATGGACATCCCTCTCTCAATCCAGGACTGCTGGCTCAGACCTGCTTGTCTGCTTCTGCCTAATTGCCCCTAACCACTTCTGCCTGCCAGCCTGATCACCCCTAGCCACTCCCCTGCCAGCCTCATCAATACCTAAGTGCTCCCTAGCCAGCCCAGTTGCCCCTAACTGCCCTCCCCTACTGGCCCAGCAACCCTTAACTGTCCTCCCCTGCTGGCCTGGTCTGTCCCAACTGCCCTCTGCTGGCTCAGTCACCCCTAACTGCCCTTCCCTGCTGGCCTGATAACCCACAACTGCCCTCCCTTACAGGCCTGGTACCCCACAAACTGCCCTCCCCTGCATGCCTGGTCCCCCTAAACTGCCCTACCCTGCTGGTCTGGACACCTCCTTCCCTGCTCTCCTCTGCCAGCCCAGTCACCCCAAAATTCCCTTGTTGCTTGCCTGATCTCCCACAACTGCCCTCCCCTGCAGGCCTGGGTCCTCCAAACTGTCCTCCCTTGCTGGCCTAGTCTCCCCAACTGCCCTCCTTTACCAGCCTGGTCACTCCTAACTGCCCACAACTGCCTTCCCCTGCATTCCATCCCCTGGTGGCCAGCTTGTGTCCACATGGGTGCAGCCATCTTTGACCACATGGGGGCAGCCATCTTGTGTCTTGGAGTGATGGTCAATTTGCATATTACCATTTTATTAGATAGTACTAGGGTCCCAGTGCATGAAATTCGTGCACTGGAGATGGGTGATCCCTCAGCCCAACCTGCCCCCTCACACATGCTGAGAGCCCTCAAGGGATATCCTACTGACCTCTCATCCCCAGCCTGCCCAAGGCCGAAAGCCTCTGGCCAAGAATTTAGGCCTTGGGCACTCAGCAACGGCCTTGCAGTGGGGCCAGTGGCTGACCCCACCCCAGCTGCCTCAGCTCCATTTCCCCCCTTCTCCTCCCTCCCCCCACCTTAGCTCTGAGCCGGCTGGCTCTGCCCCAGCTCCTGATTGTATGGTGGGCGTGGCTTGATAAGAGGTACAGTCGATTTTCATATTACTCTTTTATTAGATAGGATGTTCACTTATGATTGACTACAGCCCAGTGAATGAAAATGTGTGCACTTGGGGGGAGTCCCTCTCACAGTCTGAGAAACCTAAGGGGATATCCAACTGAGAGCTTTGGCCCGTTTCCTGGGGGGAAGTGGACCTAAGCCTCAGTCTGGTCTCCCTCTGTGGGAGGCAACCTTGGCTGGCCAATGGGGGGAAGGTGCCAGGTGGCCTTGCTGAGAATTGCCCCCTCATTGCTGCTGCCTATGACCTCCCTCTGCAAGTGGTAACCGGAGGATGGGTGATTGGGCAATGATGCTGGCTCCCATCGCCCCACTGCTGGTCGCTGCCTCCTCCCCCAACCCATCACTTCCCACTCCCTCTGGGCACTGACTTGAGCCTTGACTGGCCTGAAGCCACTCTGACCACACCAACTGTCTTTCCATCATTTGGTTGATTTTCATATTGCATTTTTATTATATAGGACTGGAGAAGCCCAACATACAAAATTAGTGCACAGGGCTGGGAGGGTGTTCCTCCAGCCTGCACCCTCTCCAATCTGGGACCCCTTGAGGGATATCCGACGGGCAGTCGGACATCCCTTTCACAATCCAGAACTTCTGGCTCCCAACTGCTTGCCTGCCTGCCTTCCTGATTGCCCCTAGCTGCTTCTGCTTGCCAGACTGATTGATGTCTAACTGCTACCCTGCCAGCCTGTTTGCCCCCAAATTCCATCCTCTGCTGGCCTAGTCACCCTTAACCACCCTGCCCTGTATGTTTGATTGCTGCCAACTGCCCTCCCTTGAAGGTCTGGTCCCTCCCAACTGCCCTCCCCTACTGTCCACCTTGTGTCCATACGGGGGCAGGATATTTGACCACATGGGGACAGCCCTCTTGTGTGTTGGAGTGATGGTCAATCTGGTAAAAGATCCTGTCCCCATGTGGATACAAGATGGCCACCACAAGAAGACCAGCAGGGGAGGGCCATTGGGAGGTTCCAGGCCTGCAAAGGAGTGCAATTGGGGGTGATCAAGCCTGCAGGGGAGGGCAGTTATGGGTGACCAGGCTGGCAAAAAAGGGAAGTTGGGGGTAAAGAAGCTGGCAGGAGAGCAGTTAGACATCAATTAGGCTGGCAGGGTAGTGGTTAGCGGGTGATCAGACTGGCAGACTGAAATGTTTAGGGGCAATTAAGGAGTCAGGCAGGTGAGCTGCTTGGAGCCAGCAGTCCTAAATTATGAGAAGGATGTCCAACTGCTCGTTTAAGTCCGATCCTACTGGGATCGGGCCTAAACGGGCAGTCGGATATTTCTTGAGGTGTCCAGGGTCCCAGTTTGGAGAGGGTGAGGGCTGGTCTGAGGGACATCCTCACCCCCTGTGCAAGAATCACCATCAAACAACTATGTTGGCACCTTGGTCTTGGTTTTTAGATATAATAAATATCTATGGTTGTGCCAAAATAGCTTGAATCCCAGATCATTTGTTATTGGCTCACAATTCTGAAAGCCTAAAAACCAAGACCAAGGTGCCAACATAGTTGTTTGCTGGTGAAAGTTCTCTTCCTCAGTTGCAGAGGGAGAGAAGAAGGGTAGGGAATGGAAGGAAGGGAAGGAAAGGGAAAGGAAGGAAAGGGAAATGAAGGGAAGGGAAAATGCAAACTCTCTAAGGGTCTCTCTTTTTTTTATGAGATCCTATCCTAAAGTTTCCACATAATCTCATCTAGACATGATTACCTCTTAAAAGCTTCATCTTCAAAAACCATGTCATTGAGGACTAGGACTTCAACATATGAATTTATGAAAGGCACACAAATCAGTCCATAGCAAGAACTAGTCTGTATCTTATAAATGTCAAAAAATGTAGCTGTGCTTTTCAAAATATATATTTAGAAATTTTCTATAAAGAAAATAAATGCTGAAATTTTTAATAAAACGTAGTATTTTAGAGAAAAAATCTTTTTATCTGAATTATCTGCATTTATGAGGTCCCATCCTGTGTAGCAGTTAATAAAGCCACATAATCCAGAGTAGGTATCAAGTCTGTCTAGTGTATACACAAAAGTGCATTATCAGCTAACAGGGATATTTATTTCTATTTAATTAATGAATTAATGCACAACTTTAGGTTTGACGAAAATATAGAGGTGTCTCCTTACCACCATTCCTGTTTCCCTTACTATTATCATCCTTGAAAAATGTGTACATTTTCTATAATTATTGAGCCGAGGTTGAAGTATTATTATTAATTAAAGTTTCTAGTTTACATTAACTAGCGTTCACTCTTTGCATTTTATATTCAATGGGTTTTGGCAACAATATATCAGGTATCCACCATTAGAATATCACATGTAATCACTTTATTGATCTAAAGTCTTCTGTGCTCAAGCATTCATTTCTAAATCATAAATTTTCATTGATTGCAAAGCAAAGTCTCTGCTAAAAGGAAATATTTGTACAAAGCAAGAGAAACATCTTTAGTTACTATAGAAGCAATATTATAACATTATTTGTTGTAGCATTATTTTTTGTTTATTTGTTTTCAGTAAATTCAAAGGTCTGATTTCTGTGGACTTTAGAGATGAAACATTTACTATCCCCACATTCACTCCAAGCACCACCAACTAAAATTAAATGAAACATGGAACATAAGAATAATTAGAAAGCACCCATAGAAAATTAGAATCTTCCTCTGTGAGTCTCTTGGCAGCACTGAATGACATACATGAGAAATTTATGTTACCTTCCTAATAGCAAAGCAATCTTTTTTTATTTGCTGAATTCAAGCACTAGCATCTGGTTGGTTACATTTCAGCTACATTTCATGTAGCTAATAGTCAGTTCAAAACAGTTAGTTCAAAGATTTCTTCCTGCAGCCAGGTTTGATATTGGCATTTGTTCTTAGTCCTTTGTAGGGTGCATTAATTGGATCATTTTATACTAATGGAAACTGTTTGCCAGTTACGTTGGCAACTGGAATGGAAACTCTATTTTTGCCTTTTATGTAGGCTCAGTCTGGATCAGAGTAGATATAAGAAAATATATAGGTACGCATTTTCCTCTTATTATTCCTCAACCTCTTAACTTTATGGTTAATTTTGTTCAATATGCATGTCTTTATAGATAATAAGAAATTTTAGTTACAAACTTATTTTTTATGTTTTTATTTTTGCTTCTTTCTATTTCTGCTGACTAGAAAATTATATTTTGGGTAAATTTATATATCAATTTTGGTTTCTCCTAGTTATTTAAATTCTAACAAAAATTGTTGTTCTTTTGTTTAATAAAAGTGTTGTCAAGTAAAAATATGCTGATCTTATAAAACACTTTTAAAACATAGAAATCTAACATATATTTTCCTAAAATGTTGACGTGTTTTTTTGATTAATAAAAAGCATTCTGCAGTTTGGTCTCTGTATCGATGAGTCTGTTTCTATTTTGTTTGTTAGTCTATTTGGTTCATTAGATTCCACATATAACTGTACAATTCAGTGGCATTTGGTACATTTACAATGTTGTGCAACTATTGCCTTTATCTAGTTACAAAACATTTTCAACACAAAGGGAAACCCCTTTCTCCTCAGTCCCGTCAGCCACCATTCTACTTTCTGTCTGTCTGGATTTTCCTGTTTTGATATTGCAGATAAATGGTAACATATGAAAAAAAGAAGCATTCTAACCCTGGCCTCTGTGACTTAGTTGGTTGAGTGTCGTCTGGTGCATCAAAAGGTTGTTGGTTCAGTTCCTGATCAGGGCACATTCCCAGGATGAGGGTTTTATCCCCAGTCATCCTGATAGATGTTTCCCTCTCCCTCCATCTCTTTGTAAAATGAATAAAAACATATTTTAAAGCATTCTAGTTATGCTACAAAATGATACTCATTAAAGTTTTCATTGGCATTAGACAAAGAAGAAATGTATAAGAGTATAACATTAAATATTAAAATATTTAACTTTTAAAATATCTTAGAGTTGCTTTAATGAGAGAGTATAAAATCTTGCAAAAATAATTAAAAATAAATGACTAGCTACTACCCTTCTGGGTGGAACAAGCATGGTGGTATATAGTTTTGACCCTTCCTTTTGTGATGGAAATATTTAATAATCTTGGTTCATTTCTGTGCCCTTGATTGTGCTATATTCCACATTTTACCAGTAACACATTAAAAACATACAACAAACACTAATACATTTTTATTATATTAATAAAAAATGAAGAACTACATTAATATCAGAAATAATAACCAGAAATGTCACAACTAATTAGAAACAGAGGTGAAAATATACTGAGATTAAATTTCACAATGATAAATTTAATTTTCATACCTGGAAAGGGGCAAACTAGTGTTGCATTTATAGCTCCTATTTTGAAAGTGTATATCAAACTTTTAATTAGTCATAAATTTTGTATAATCTAAAAGTGACAAATAACGATAAAATAAGCTATTTTTTGCCATTTTATTATTTTTAATTCTTTTCTTTTTTCAATTTAATATATTTTATTGATTTTTTGCAGTATAACTTATATTTAATAGTAGTACATGTTTTCCTTTCTCCCTCCCCATTATCATCCCCCAAGCCTCCCCTATCCCCCAGCACATGTCCCCACCCACCCCCCTCCCCGCCCCAGTGTCTTTCATTCATTGGTTATGCTCATATGCTTGCATACAAGTCCTTCAGTTGATATCCCCCAGTATCCGCCTCCCATCCACCCAAGCCTTCCTCCTGTAGCTTGACAGCCTGTTCAATGCCTCCCTGCCTCTATATCACCCTCCCCTTTTTTTTCTTCAAAATTATCTTGACTCTGCATACTAGAAATAAATGTATAAGAACAAAAAATGTTTCAGTCTCAGTTTCAATGTCCAACTGTTCTGAGTCCCAGTTTCAGTGTCAAATAGTTCTTTATGTGTACATGTCAGCAATGGTATCCAAGTTTTCAGATTAATTTAAATTGGCCAAGTGAAATAAGTGAATACTCAAGAAAATTTAAGTGTACTGGACAAAAAGCTTTTCCTAAAACATTAACTAAAATATCTATTAGTAGTTCATCTCACTGTAAAATTGCCTAACATCCAAAGAACCGTAAGCAGTCATATTTGTGTGCAAAAATTGAAATTTAAAATTACCAAGACTGCAAGATAAAATTTCCAAAAGCCCCCATTAATCAAAATAGGGGGGAGGCAGTGGGGTAATATCATGCAAGGAAAAATATCGTATAAGTAAAATACATCTAGAAAATTCTTACTCCAGAAAAGTAACTTTCATGTGTAAAGCCAACAGCAGGACATCCATGAAAAAACTCACATGGTGTCAAAATAAGCCAAAGGAAAATCATTTAGGCAAAAATTAAAAAGAATCCCAAGTCTATTTTGCAAAAGAGGATCCCTTTGTTAACTTTTGGTCCAGAATGTGTTTGTGTGTTTTCAGAGAACAACTCCAAGACCATGTGGGTTCCTGCAACTGTGAGGAACTGACGGGTCTGTTCCAGTCATGAGGATGGTCCAGAGATGGGGGACACTGACGACACCTTGCCATGCTAGCAGTCGGCAGCTGTGCATGGCTGCAGGCAGCCCAGGACCAAACCAGAGAGGATGGATCTTGCATTGCCACGATGTGTCCACCATCTGGATACCATCGCTGACATGTACACATAAAGAACTATTTTTAATTCTTTTCTTTATTGATTAAGGTATTACATATGTGTCCTTGTCCCCCCATTAACCCCATTCTATCCCCACTAATGCCCTCACCCTCTTGGTATCTGTGTCCATTGGTAGGCTTATATGCATGCATAAATTAATGAACAAAAATAGATCCAGAGACAGAGAAGCATCGATCAGACCATCAAACTTCAGAGGGAAGATAGGGGAGAGTGGGGATAAGGAGGAGAGATCAACCAAAGGACTTGTATGCATGCATAGAAGCCTAACCAATCGATACAATATTTTTATTTACATTTATATCTATATCCAGTGCAATATAGCTAATATAGGTCTGCCTTCTTAGAATGCCTTTGCATCCCATTGAGTAATTATGTTACATCTTTGTCAGGGCACTTTTAAAAGAATATAGAAAATTCAAACATATTTATTCAATAACAAGTATGGTGATGCAACTTAAAATGTAGAAAATTCAAACATATTTATTCAATAACAAGTATGGTGATGCAACTTTCTTATTAATAAGAAAGGTAAGACTAAAGATAAGATTTGGGAAAGAAAAACAATTACAGCAATGCTAAGATATTAAAGAATGTCAAGCAAAGTTATTACACTTGTTTTCCACTTTAGCAATGATAAGATATAATAGAAACAATAACTGGAAGATATATAAACATATCTCAACATCAAACATAAATCTCTAATACAATTTTTTAATTGGGGAATTTGCTATTTTGAAGATATTCAAGAGTAGTTGGAAAAAACATTCTGTAGTTAAGTACAAAAGATAGAAGGATGGTGGGAGAAGATAAATGCATTCCCTTTCTTGTCTTAAAATAATATGTCTCTGTGCTAACCTGATAAAGTAGCTCAGAAAATGCCAAGATATTTAGCTCAAAATCTTAAGCTAGGGAATTAAGCCCTGAGGATAATGATTTGTAGCTCATTTTAAAATATTATTCTGTATCTACCATTATCAATAATAAATTAATAATACTTCTGATAGTAAAAAAAACTATTTGTCACATTGACTCAAAACTTTTAACAAGAGTAAAAGAATATATGCTGAGTCAAATATCTGGTTGGCTATCTGAATGCTATTAAGTTCTGTAGCAGTTATTTAAATCACCAGAGGCCCAATGCACAAAATTCATGCAAGGCGCTCGGCCCTCACAGCTCCAGCTTTATCTAGATGGTTGTCTGGAAGGTTGTTTGGTTGGTTGGTCTAATTAGCATATTAGATCTTTATTATATAGATAATCTCATATCCAAAGAAGACAATGTATTTTGATGGTGGCCTTTTTATATTATAAGGTATTGATGATCTCTGTGGGCCCTGCCATTTTTACTGTCTTATGCTTCTGTGAGCTTTTGCCATTCTACCTTAAAATGAAATTCACCAGGAAAAGCTCTTTTCTCAGTAAAGGTGTATTGAAGACTGGCTTGTCTACTACCTATGACTGTTGACCCAACAAAACAATAAATTGAACATCCTGACTTTTCACTTTTCAAGCAAATATTGGACATCATATTGGTAAAGTTTTAATCCTTTTGAATTAGTTTTCTTATCTGTGAGATTTCTGTTTCCCATATGTTTTTTGGAAAGGTTCTAAGTAATAACAAAAATATCACTTTTTTTGAAGTTTTCTGGAATAAGAAAGCATGTAGAAGATACTATAATGACTTTTTGGTTAATCCTCATACTTCTGTGAGGAGTATATCCTTGATATTCAGTTGAAAGAGGATTATATAACCAAGCAGTGAGCCAGAGTGTTTCAATATAGCTTATGGAACTATAGCAAGAGTTTCTTGTCTGATTGTGTTTTACTATTTGCTGAAATAGCTCTTGTTAGAAATAATCTCACCTATTTGGGAATTCTTTTTAGAAAAAAAAATTAAAAAGTTAAAATATGATAGTTCTCACCAACAGCCTAAGAAATAAAATTATAGTGAATTAACATCTATGTAAAAATTAGCCTTAATATTTTTGCTATGCTTAGAAAAATGAGATACAAATCATTTAAATTTTTAAATGATTCTTTTTATTTTTATGTTTGTGTTATGAATGCTGGCTAAAATATTCTAGGCATCGACATGCTCTTTTTAAGTGTAAAATTAATATAAAGTTGATATTTGATATTGTAACTGACTTTTGAAGACAATTTTTCATTCACATATTTGTTTTTCTCTATGCCTATTTAACATATGCAATGTGGATAACATTTTAGAATTTTGAGACACTGGCATAAAATGTGGCATTTACCTTCAAGGTTAAATATTTATTGAGATGTAAATTTGAAATGAGAAATGTTTAAAAATAGTAATTGATTGCATTCATAATACCATATTAGTTATACAGGTTAAATCATGTATTAAGCAATAATTTTATTTAATGATACCAATTTTCTTTGTGAACTAATCTTACTTAAAATAAAAATAATGAGCCAAAACCGGTTTGGCTCAGTGGATAGAGCATCGGACTGCGGACTAAAAGATACCAGGTTCGGTTCTGGTCAAGGGCATGTACCTTGGCTGCAGGCACATCCCCAGTAGGGGATGTGCAGGAGGCAGTTGATCAATGTTTCTTTCTCATCGATGTTCCTGACTTTCAATCCCTCTCCCTTCCTTTCTGTAAAGAGTCAATAAAATATATATTTTAAAATAGAATAATGATAGAATAACATGTTTAACAAGGGATACATTTTCAGTCATTCTATGCACTTAACATTAGTGGATAATACTGTGAACTATCTCATTCTAATTTAAAATTAGAAAATAATTTTGTTGTTGTTGTTGTTGTTGAAAGTACTATAGATGTCCCTCCCCTTTTCCCCCATTGATCTTCACCATATACACCTGTGTCCATGAGTTATGTATATAACTTTTTGGTTAATGTCTTCCTGACCTTGCCCCCCCTTCCCTGCCACTGAGATTCATCAGTCTATTCTATGCTTCTATGACACTGGACCTATTTTGTTCATCAGCTTATTCTGATCATTAGATTCCACATCCTACCTAGCATGAGTTAGATCATGTGATACTTGTCTTTCTCTGAAGGGCTTATTTCATTTACCATAATACTCTCCAGGTCCCTCCATATTCTCTCAAAAGGTAAGAGATCCAGAGATCCTTTTATTATATATATAGCAGTATATAGTATTCCATTGTGTGAATATATTATAATTTTTTCTTTTTTTATTAAAGTATTTCATATGTCTCCTTTTTCCCTGATTGACCTGGCCATTCCCAACCCTATGACAAGCCAAACACCCCAGTGTCTGTATACATTGTTTATGCCAATATGCATGCATACAAGTCTTTTGGTTGATCTCTAATGACCCCCATTCCCTGTCTTCTCTCTGAGGTTGGATGGTCTGTTCAGTGTTACCTAATCTCTGGATCTATTTTTGTTTATCAGTTTATGTTGTTCCTTATACACCACATATGAGTGAGATCATGTGATATTTATCTTTCTCCTACTGGTTTATTTCACTTACTATAATGCTCTCCAGTTCCATCCATGCCGCTGCAAATGGTAAAAGTTCCTTCATTTTTATAGCAATATAGTTTTCCATTGTATAGATATACCACAGTTTTCTCATCCATTCTTCTGATGATGAGCATTTAGGCTATTTCCAAATCTTAGCTTTTGTAACTTGTGCTGTTATGAATATATTCCCTCTGATTGGTGTTTCTGGTTTCCTTGGATTCTAGAAGTGGTATTAATGGATCTAATGGGATTTCCATTTTTAACTATTTGAGGAAACTCTATACTGTTCTCCACAGTGGCTGTACCAGTTTGCATTCCCATCAGCAGTGAAGAAGGGTTCCTTTTTCTCTGCATCCTCGCCAGAACTTGGCATTTGTTGATTTGCTGATTATAGCCATTATGACAGGTGTGAGATGATACCTCATTGTCATTTTGATTTGCATCTCTTGAATTATTAGTGACTTTGAGCATGTTTTCATATGTCTATTGGCCTTCTGAATGTCCTCTTTTGAAAAGTATCTATTTAGCTCCTTTTCCCATTTTTTCTTTGATTTTTTTTCCCTTTTTTAAGTTGTATGAGGTCCGTATACATTTTGGAGATTAAAACCTTATTAGGTATAACATTGGAAAATATGTTCTCCTATGCAGTGGTCTTTCTTGTTTTGTTGATGGTTTCTTTTGCTGTGCAGAGCTTTTTATTTTGATGTAGTCCTATTTCTTTATTCTGTCCTTAGTTTCCATTGCTCTATGACCTGTGTCAGTAAAGATATCGTTATATGTCAGGTATTTTACTGCCTATATAGTTTTCTAAGATTTCTATGGTTTCCTGTCTTACTTTTAAGTCCTTTATCCATTTTGAGTTTATTTTTGTGGATGGTGTAAGTTGGTGGTCTAGTTTTATTTTTTAATGTATCTGACCAAATTTTCCAACATCATTTATTGAAGAGACTATCTTGACTCCATTGTAATGCTCTTGCTTCCTTTGTCTAATATAATTGAACATAATGGCTTGGGTCTATTTCTGGCTTCTTTGTTCTGTTCAATTGGTCTATATGTCTGTTCTTGTGCCAGTATCAGGCAGTTTTGAGAACCCTGGTTTTGTAATATAGCTTGATATCTGGTATTGTGATCCCTCCAATCTTGTTCTTCTTTATCAAGATTGATGTGGCTATTCAAGGTCTGTTTTTATTTCACATGAACTTCTGGAGAGTTTGTTCTAGGTCTATGAAATATGAATTTGGTATTTTAATGGGAATTGCATTGAAACTATACATCATTTTGGGTAGTATGGACATTTTAATGATGTTAATTCTACCAATCCATGAACATGGTATGTTCTTCCATCTGTTTGTGTCTTTCTTGATCTTTTTTTCAATGTCCTTAGTTTCCCAAGTACAATTTTTTTTACCTCTTTGGTTAAGTTTATTCCTAAATATCTTAATCATTATTATTTTTTGTGTCCAATGGTAAATGGGTTGTTTTTTTTTTTTAGTTTCCCTTTCTGTGATTTCATTATCCTATGTAATAAAAAAGTAATATGCAAATTGACCATACCTTCACTACTCCCACAAGCCATGCCCACAAGCCAATCAGGAGCAAATAAACCCCAACCAAGATGGCTGTGGCCACTAAAAGAACAGGCCAGCCTGGGCTGTGAGCACAGCATCCGTGATCCTGGCCAGGGCCATGCAGACGGAGGGAATGGCAGCACGGACCAGTTTAACAGAAGGAGGGAACAGGTGGTGCTGGCTGGCCAGGGCTGCAAGCGCAGTGTCCGTGACCCTGGCGGGGGCTGCTAGGAGGGAGGGAATGGGCTTTTTCCCCCCTGGACTTGGTATGTATTTGGGCTGGGGGTGGGGCTGGGGTGGGGCCCACCAACAAATCAGAACCATGGCAGGGCAATCCGCTGGGTTCCCAAGGTCGGGGAGGGGAGGCTTTTTCCAAGAGGCTTCCCCCCCCTGCAACCTTGGCACAGGCTTGGGCCAGGGCTGGGGCAGAGCCAACCAGCAAACAGCTATATCACAGGGTGACAAATGGCTGGGGTCCCCTGGCCGGGGGTAACATCATTAGTATATCCCCTGAGGGCTCCCAGTATGTGAGAGGGAGCAGGTTGGGCTGAGGACCTCCCACCCCCAGTGCACGAATTTTGTGCACCAGGCCCTTATTCCTATATAATAAAAGGCTAATATGTGAATTGTCCCCTTGGAAGTTCACCTGGGAGTTTGGCCAGTTTTCCTTCTTCCCTTCATAATTCCTCTTTCTATAGCAGTCTTTTTAGAATTTTTTTTTCTTCTGTCTTGGTGGTAATAAACTCCCTTAGCCCTTTTTTGTCTGTGAAGCTCCTGATTTCCCCTTCAATTTTGAATGATAGCCTTGCTTGGTATAGTATTGTTGGATTCAATCCCTTGATTTGCATCACTTTCTATATTTCATTCCATTTGGATGTGTTTTTTTGTTGAAAAATGAGTTGATAGTCTAATGAGAGATCATTTACAGTTAACTTTCTGTCTCCTGCTGTCAGCCTTTGAGATTCTTAGTTTGTCTTTGGTATTTTCCAATTTATTTATGCAGTGTCTTGGTGACAGTCATTTTGGGTTCATTTTATTTAGGACTATGTGAGCTTCTTGGACCTGTGTGAGTTTTTTCTTATCGATATCAAGGAGGTTTTATACTTTATTTCTTCAAACATATGTTGTATTCCTTCTGCAGTTTCCTCTCCTCTGGCACCCCTATTATGCAGATGTTGTTTCATTTTGTGTTGCCCCAAAGATCCCTCAGTCTCTTAAGTTTTTTTTAAGTTTTTTTTAAGTTTTTGTTTGTTTTGTTTTGTTTTGTTTTGTTTTGTTTGTTTTTTCCAGTTTCTGCTATGCTTGGGTGTTTTTTCCTAACTTGTCTTCTAGCTAACTGATGCAGCCCTCACCTTCTTCTAGTCTACTGCTGATGCTTTCTATTGTGCTCTTTATTCCAGCAATGTCATTCTTCATTTATCCTTGGTTCCTCTTCATTTCCTCTTTTATTTTTACACATGTTTGAATTTGTGTACATCCTTTTCAACATCCTTATGACCATTGCTCTAAATTCTTTCTCTGACAAAATGCTTGCCTCCATTTAATTTACTTCCTTTTCTGGTGATTCCTCCTTTTCTTTTGTATAGGGGTTGTTTCTTGTCTTCCCATTTTTTCTCCTCTCAGAGTATCTGGTTATGTGGCTCACTCTTTGCCACATTGACCAAAAGGAACATCATACAAATCAAAAAGACACCACAAAGAGGGAACAAAACAGAAGTGTATTCATGACACCAAAAACCCCAAATAAAGGTGATCACCAGAGAAAAGATAATTAGGGCAAAGAAAAGAGTGCAAAATTTATTATTTTTTAAAATATATTTTATTGATTTTTTACAGAGCGGAAGGGAGAGGGATAGAAAGTCAGAAACATCGATGAGAGAGTAACATCGATCAGCTGCCTCTTGCACGCCCCCTACTGTGGATGTGCCCGCAGCCAAGGTACATGCCCTTGTCCGGAATCGAATCTGGGACCTTTCAGTCCGCAGTCCAACGCTCTATCCACTGAGCAAAACCGGTTTCGACTAGAGTGCAAAAATTATTTAGGAAAAAGATAAAAGGTATGAGAGAGAAGAAAAAGAATATAAAAAAAGGTGAAAAACATTTATGTATATGGGGAGAAAACTTCACAAAACCAACAAATAAACCAAAAAATACAAACAAACACCTCAAAAGAAAAAGGTTGGGGGCTGATTCTGAAGAGGCAAAGTTTATTTCCAGAAGACAATACAAAGGAATTAAGTGAATGAGGGACTTGCCAAGAATCAGTTTACAGGAGGTAGAAACAGAATGAGTATACAAGAAGAAAAGTAGCCAAAACCGATTTGGCTCAATGGATAGAGCATCGGCCTGCAAAATGAAAGGTCCCAGGTTTGATTCTGGTCAAGGGGATGTCCCTTGGTTGCGGGCACATCCCCAGTACAGGGTGTACAGGAGGTGGCTGGTCAATGTTCTCTCATTGACGTTTCTGACTTTCTATCCCTTTCCCTTCCTCTCTGTAAAAAAAATCAATAGAATATATTTTTAAAAAGAAAAGTAAAAGACAAAATAGTCAATAAATTAAAAAATAATTAATCTTAAAATTAAAATACATATATATTAAAATATCCTATTAATAAAGAGTTAATATCCTAATTAGACTCGATGGTGGAACGACCTTCCAGAACGACCTTCCAGAACGACCTTTCAGAATGACCAGTGGAGGTGAGCTCTGCAATTGATCACCCTGCAGAGGGCAATGGCAGCCAGTGCTGCAAGGGCCAAGCCCCTTGCATGAATTTCATGCATGGAGCTCTTGTATATAAACTAGTGACCTGGTGCACAAAATTCGTGCTGGGGAAAGTGTCCCTCAGCCTGCTCTGCACCCTGTCCAATCTGGGAATCCTCAAGAGATGTCTGATTGGTGGTTAAGGTCCGATCCCACAGGGCCTTATCCAGCAGTCAGACATCCCTCTTGTAATCCAGGACCACTGGCTCCTAACCACTCATCTGTCTTCTAACCTGATTGCCCCAAATACCTCCCTTCTGGCCTGAGCACTCCTAACTGCCTTCCCACCAACCTGATCACCCTGAACTGCCCTCTCCTTTAACCTGATCACCCCTAACTGCCCCTCCTGCTAACCTGAAAGCTCCCAACTGCCCTCCTCTGATGGCCTGATCACTCCCAACTGCCCCACCACCAGCATGTTCTCCTTCAGCTGCACCCCTGTTGGCTTATTCAACCACAACTGCCCCCCTGCCAGTCTACTTGCCTTCAACTGCCCTCCCCTGGTGGCCTGACTGACCCTAACTGCCTCTGCTATAGCCCTGCCACCATGGCTTGGTCTGGAAGGACATCCCCAAATGGTCTCCCAGAAAGTGTCCCGGTCTAATTAGCATATTAAAATTTTATTAGTATAAATAAAAACAATTCTCCTTTCTTGACTGCCTCCTGCATGCTCACTACTGGAGATCAAGCCTGCAACACAGGCATATGCTCCTGACTGGAATCAAACCCATGACCCTTCAGTCATAACATTATCCAATGATCCAAGTGAACTACAGCAAAATCCCCCTTTTTTAAACCTATCTATATATTCATCTATTTTTGGAAATGGAGAATAAAGTAGAGAGCAGATAGGCCTGAGTTTGGTGAGTAAAACTAGTTATGCTATTAGTAAAGGAGAGCAAGACAGGAGGGGAAAAACAAATGCATAAAATAATAATTAAAAAAAAAAAACAGGAAGAAAAAAATTAGCTAGCACAGAAAGAGAAAAGAGAAGTGTGCCAGGACTTGGAACAGGGGAGAGGAAATTAGATATATCAGTAAGCCATCAGAGACTACTATAATAGTGATGTGTCAATAACGCAGATAAAGGAGATCAATTTTTAACAAGGAGTAAAATGAAAGGAGAGAGAAAAACTAAAGCAGAAACATGAGAAAAGAAACAGGATGAAAAAGGGTGAAATGAGGAAGAAAAGGTTGGCAGAAAGGAAATAATTAGATAAAGTAAAATAATGATAAAAAATAAAATTAGAATGTAGAATACTAGTCCAAAAGAAATAAAATATTAAATATAATAAAAAATAATAATAGAAAAGAAAATAGAAAATAGAAAAAAATAATATTTTTAAAATAGAAGATAAAAAAATTTAAAAAGTGAATTAATAAAGTGTTGTTCACTTCAGCTGTTTTAATTTCCCATGGAGGTTGGTTTAAGACTCCTCTCTACTGCTCTGTCTGCCATATCTCAATTTCCTGTTAGATAGTCAGCACTGTGTTGAAGTTCCCAGCAAGCCCCTGCTGCCTTGTGTCTGTCTCCACAGCCTTGGTTTCACGCAGGCAGGATCAATCTGCCCACTTTGCCTGCCTGCTTTCAGTCATCTTTACACAAGCATCTTTTTCTGACATGGGCTTTAGGTGGAGGTGTTGCTGTATTCATTTCTGGGACCAATTGGTCCCTCGACCCTGTCACTAAGGGCTGGCTCCCCTGGGGGTATTCAGAACCCTTGTTTCCCTGCTGAGCCCAAGTCTGGGTGTGACTGCACTACTAGGAGGGGCTGGCTCATCAGGAGAAAAATGTCTGTTCAGGGTTGGAGAGCTCAGACTGTCCCAGAACTGGCTTCCTCCTCACCGCTCCCTATTTTCTTCCCCACTTTCCATAAAAACCACCTTCCCCTGCATCACAGCCTCAGTAAGTGTTTGTAATTGAAAGATACTATGCACTGGGTACAGTGAATAAAAGCAAGGAAAATATAAAGAAGAGCAACTGAGCCAGTGTGCATCTCTCCCCCTAGCACTGTGCCACTGGTGCAGAGCTTCAGGCTGCCTTTCTGGGCACAGCCTCCCATGGCTATGAGTCTAGATCTAGAGTTTCCCACTGCCAGCAGCCCTGTGGATCCCCTTCTACAGTGGACTGTTATGTGTGTCCACATGGGACATGGACTTGGTGCAGCAAAATTTCCCTCTAGCCCTCTAGTGGTGTTATACACATGTCTCTCTTCATAGCCAAGGCAGCAAGTCCCAGGCTGATGTGGCTCCAAGGTCCTGGTTGGTGTCTGAGGTCTCCCTAGGTGGAGGTGAGATTGGGCTCCCAGTCATAGTGCTCTCCCCTTCAAGATGGCATGGTCTTTGCTGTAGAGCTGGCTGCCCAAGAGAAATTGCAGAGGTAGCAGAGGCTGCCTGGCTAGGGGAGCCTGCGTCGTTATCCTCCAGAAGTTCCACAGAATATAACTGTCACACACACACACACACACACACACACACACACAATGACCATGCACTCCCCTTTTGCTCACTCACACTCTCTTCCTCACTGCTGCACTGCTGGTCACCATCTTAGTCCCCCTACCACAGCTTTTTTATCGCCTCATCTGCTGATGGCCACTTGGGTGGTTCCAGAACCTATTATAAATTTCCCTGCTAGGAACATAGGAGTGCATACATTCTTCTGATTGGTGTTTCAGGTTTTATAGGATATATTCCTAAAAGTGGGATCACTGCATCAAGTGGCAGTTCCTTTTTTTAATTTTTTGAGGAAACTCCGTATTGTTTTCCATAATGGCTTCACCAGTCTGCATTTCCCTTTTCTCCACATCCTTGCCAACATCTGTCATTTATTGATTCATTGATTCTAGCCATTCTGACAGATGTGAGGTAATACCTCATTGTTATTTTAATTTGCTTCTCTCTGATGATTAGTGACTTTGAGCATTTTTTCATGTCTCTTAGCCATTTGTGTGTACACTTTGGAAAAGTGTTTATTTAGGTCCTTTGCTAATTTTTAAATTAGATTGTTTGTCTTCCTTTTTAAGTTGTATTAATTCTTTATATGTTTCAGAAATTAACCTCTTACCAGATATACCATTGGCCAATATGTTTTCCCTTTACATTTTGCTGATGGTTTCTTTTGCTATGCAGAAGCTTTTCAGTTTGATGTAGTCCCATTTGTTTTTCTCTTTTGTTTTCCTTGCCCTAGATGTATCAGCAAATAAATTGTCACATGAGATGTCTTAGATTTTGCTGCCTATGGTTTCTTCTAGAATTTTTATTTTTTCCTGACTTACACTTAAGTCTTTTATCCATTTTGAGTTTATTCTTATATATTGTGTAAGTTGGTGATCTAATTTAATTTTTTGGATGTATCTGTCTAATTTTCCCAACGTCATTTATTAAAGAGACCACCTTTACTCCAATCTATGTTCTTCCATCCTTTGTCAAGTACTAATTGAGCATAATAACTTGGGTAGTATAATTTGTAGTATAATAGCTTTGTAGTATAACTTGATATCCAGTATTGTGATTCCTCCTACTTTGTTCTTCTTTCTCAAGATTGCCTCGACTATTCAGGATCTAACTACTAAATGTGTTTCCCTTAAGAACAGGAACAAGATACACATGTCTGCTTTTACCACTCCTATTTGACATAGTACTGGAAAAAAGTCTTAGCCACAATTAAACAAGAAGAAAAAATAAAACCATCTAAATTGGAAAGGGGAAGTAAAACTGTCATTATTCACAATGACATGATATTGTACATATAAAACATGAACAATTCCATAAAAAAACTACTAGAATTAGTAAATGAATTAGACAAATTAGTTGGATACAAACTAACATCTGGAAGTATATATATATATGAACTCTCAGAAAGAGAAACTAGAAATAAATAAATAAATAAATAAATAGTCCTTTTAACCATTGTAACAGCAATAACAAAAAGATACATCAGAATAAACTTAGCCAATGAGATAAAAGACCTGGATTCAGAAGCTATAGGACAATGAAAAATGAAATAGAGGAAGATACAAAAAATGTAATAACACACCATGCTCATGGACTGGAAGAACTAACATCATTAAAATGTTCATACAACCCAAAGCAATCTATAGATTCAATAGAATTTTAATAATACCAACGTCATATGCCACAGATCTAGAACAAATTCTCCAAAAAATGAATATAGAAGCTAAAAAGACCTAAATAGCAGCAAAAATATTGAAAAAGAAAATTATTTAAAAAGAATGTAAATGGTTTGCCAAAATTGGCATACGCAATATTTGTACTTAGTATTTTGTACTCCAAATATAATAATATTCCATTCTCACATCTAAATTTCTAGGCTTTTGTCTTTGCTAAAGTAGCACTGATTGCAGTTACAGCACCTGTTCAGTGTTGCATTTTCTTCTCCAACTTTCATTTACATTTAGCGATTAGAAAGCCATCCTTGAGAAAGTTACCTTGAGCTTGATGGAAAAAGAAAACAACTTGGATTTAGTTTATTATGCATGTAATGCATCCCCTAATCTGAGGTTATAAAATAATTATAAAATAAAATATGAAAATAATTTTAAATATTTGTCTCAAATAAATATTAAAATAAGAGTTTTATATCTTTAAACAGATTATATATCACAATAAATATAAATACATAAATCTAAAACTATAAAATGATTTCAATATGTAACACAAATATTTTTGCATTGTTAACTTTTGCTGTCCTGCTGTTTCATAATTATGTTTTTAAAAGTTCCACTAGAGATGTATCCCTATGTATTTTACTATCATTCCAGAATCTATATTCAGAAAACCAAATGTTCTGCTTCTACACATTTGGCTTGTGATTATCAGACTGATTGTCTTAATTATCACACGTCAACAACTTGTGTTGTTTTTGTTTATTTTATAGGAAAGTCCTGGCTGGTATTACAGGTGGCATTCATATTCTGAGCTTACATACTTTTACTGTTATCTGCAATATGTAGTCCTTTGAGAGAAAGAAGTTCAGCTTCTAATGAATACCTACCATTTCAAAGTAGTTTTCCAGGAATACTTATTTGGTTAAATTATTTTAATATTCTCAATATCACAAGTGAGGCAGGTTTAAAAATCATTTTTTATATGTAAGTAAATAAACCGATGCTCCTTTTTTTTTTTTTTACCAATACTTCACTTTCAACAATACCATGACCTTTTTCCTCATTCCACAATTTTGCATGTGACTGGGATAATTTATAATTTTCCTAAATATTAAAGTCATGTCTTCATTTCAAAGTTTACCTTATATCTGAATTGCTCCATAAGGGCTGCTAATTCAAAAAATGTGAATTTAATATCTTAAATTATATTTACCTTAAAATTAAAACTTTACAAATTTTAAGTAAGTTGAAGGCATAACAATTATTTCATTCTTTATTGAATCCCTAAAACCTGGTACCTAAATGGTATGGGAAGAATATGTAATGTACATGTATTGATACTCCTTGCATTTGTGTCATTCCAGCATCCCTATATATTTGCAAAACATATACTATATTTTTGTACTATGTTTCTAAATATCTTAGAATAAAACTAATTTGGAAGGCAGCCTGAATGCTGACATTATGAACAGTGCATGATATATGTGGTGAATCAACTTTTTCCTCCAGTTAGAAGCTCATCTGCAGCAATTCCTAGGAAAGATATAAACATGTTTCATTTTTCAAATATTTTGCTTTTGTTTTTATTTTTCTAAAAATAAACCATACCTTCTACCTCAGAACTTGTTGGAAGACAACTTGAGGCAAGGAAGATACAATTCTTTTACCTATTCTTGAATAATGTGTCCCACCAGTTTATCGGTGAAAACTGAAATTTTATATCAAAATCTCCTGATTATTGGATATGTATACAATGAAAAAGTCCTTCTGAAATATCTACACTTAGGTTAACACAGAGATACCTGTAAAGTTTCGTATTCCTTATTACTACTTCATGAAAACTTATAAAACCTGGGATAAAAGTCTTTGCAACACAACATTTTAAATAATATCTGAACATGCTGGACCTTCATACATAATGTTTTATTTATTTTTATGCTTTTTTATTGTTTATGGTATTATATATAATTTTACATATGTCTCCTTTTTCCCCCCATTGACCTTCTCCTGGCATTCCCTATCCCCCAGCAAATGTCCTCCCCTGCCCCCCCCCCCCACCAGTGTCTTGTATCCATTGGTTATGCTTATATGCATGCATAAAAGTCTTTCGGTTGATCTCTTGCAGCCCTCCCCCACAACATCTCCTGCCTTCCAGTGTTCAATGCTTCTTTGCTTCTGTATCTATATTTCCCTATTTCTTTTCTTTAAAACATCTTGCCTCTGCAGACAAGAAATAAACATTCGAGAACAAGAAATATATGAGGCCCTATTTCAATGTCCAACAGTTCTGAGTCCCAGTTTCAATGTCAAACAGTTCCTATGTGTACATGTCAGCAATGATACCTGTACGGTGGACAAATGTTGGCATTGCAGGTCCGACCCACTCTGGTTTGGTCCTAGACAACTGCTAGCATGGCAAGCATCATCAGTGTCTTCCATCTCTGTACTATTTCTCCTCTTGTCTTGTGGTTGGAGCAAATCTGTCAACTCCTCTCTGTTGCAGGAATCCACATGGTCTTGGAGTTGTTTTATGAAAATATAAAAACATATTCTTGACCAAAAGTTAATAAAGGAATCTTTTCTATAAAATTTACTTGGGATCTTTTTCATTTTTGCCCAAACGATTTTCCTTTGGCTCATTTTGACACCATGAGTGTTTTACTTGGGTGTCTTGCTGTTAGCATTACAAATGAAAATTAATTTTCTAAAGTAAAATTTTTCTAGTTGTAATTTTCTTACAGGATATTTTTTCTTACATGATATTACCCTACTATCCCCCCTTTTTTGATTAATTGAGGTTTCCACTATTTTCTAAGAACCAGAATGTAGTAGTGAAGACCATGAGTTTTGGGTTCAAGTAGATCAGGTTTGAGGTGATTTTTACAACTTATGAACATTATAACTATGTATAAATTATTTAACCTTTCTATCAATTTTGCTGCAATTTTTAAAAACAATTTTTGCTTAAAAATTGAGTAAGAAACCTAAAGTCTTATTATAGACCTTAAAAAATGTAATTAATTTAAAACAGTGACTAAAACCTATCTATTGTTTATTAGTATTAGATTTAATATATTATTTCCTATAACATCTATGGAAGAAAAGCTTTCAATATATGCCAATTTATTATTTTGAGATATTATTATTATTATTATTTGAGATATATATTATTTTGAGATATAATAATAATAATAATAATAATTATTATTATTATTATTATTTGGTATCCAAAATGTGTTTATTGGGATAGTTCCCCATTCACCTTTATTGGAGGTTCTTATATTTAAATTTCTTTATTGATTAAAGTATTACATATGTGTCCTTATTTCCCCATTGCTCCTCACACCCCTCATCATGCCTTTAAACCCCCCCTTCCCAGTTGTCTGTGCCCATTGGTTAAGCTTATATGCATGCATACATGTCCTTTGGTTGATCTCTCCTCCTATCCCTACCATCCCTACTTTCCCTCTGAGGTCTGAAGATCTGCTTGGGTTTCTCTGTTTCTGGATCTGTTTTTGTTCATCAGTGTATGTTGTCATTATATTGCATAACTGAGTGAGATCATGTGATATTTATTTTTCTCTGACTGACTGATTTCACTTAGCATAATGTTCTCTTTTAGTTTTACTTCCTCCTAAAGAGCATCCTCTGGAAGTTTTGCTTTTCTACCTGCTGGCTGACAGAGGACAATAGAGCAACCAACACACCTAACTTTTGTTTGTGCATGGCTAAAGACGCTGGTGATTTCACATCCATGAAATAGAAATCGGGGCTCTGCACCAGACACTTCTTCTTATGCTTCCTCTTTTTTTCTGGAGATGGATGAAGGAGATCTGGAATGAGGGGCATATTGTCTCTGCTGGAGAGGAGGTCGTCTCTGCTGGAAAGGCCATTATTTTGAATTTTTTAATTGTTGCTATTCCATTAGAATATTAAATTATTATTGATACAAATTCAAAATACTTTCCCATCATTTACATTTCTAGTTTCAAATTCTTTTGAGTATCACTATTATTTTGACAACCAAAATATATTCAAAACTTGAATTTCTTAAATGTTTTATATTTTTTAAAATATTCTAACACATTTAAAGTGATATAAAAATATAGTAGAAAACTAATATCTTATACTCAGAAATTGCCTTTGCAAAGATATTTTATTTTTCTTCATTGTTGAAAGTATTACAGGTATCTGCAAAGATATTTTAGATATATATCAAGTGAAACACATATTAAGTGAAACAAAAAAACTGATGGGAAAATAAGATGCTAATTTCATAAAAATATTAATTTTCAAATACCTGCTTTATAAAATAATATTCAATTCTATCTAAAACATGCAAGCACACAAAAGTCTGTGCAAGTTATTTATTTTTTGAGATTTAATATACTTAAAAATATATATTACACAGATTGCCAAAGTACACATGATCTTGGGAAGTATTGCTCCCTTATGCCTCTGATGTGCTGAGCATTGTTTGTCAGAATGATATTGAGTCTATTAGAAGAGCTTGGCCCATTTTGACAGAATTTATTTCCAAATTAAAGATAATCAATAAAGCTTGTAGTTTAATGGGGGAAACTTGAATTCTATTGCTAGCTCTTAATGAACAAAATATATTTGTCACTGCATAATGTATGCTTTCTTGTATAATTAGAAGAAAATAATTTCAATGTTCCATTTAAAATTATATCATATTCACACAGTAAAAACAATTTGACTAGCTATCAAGACCTATTGGCTTGATATCAGAGAAAAGTATTTTTTAAATATATTTTATTGATTTTTCACAGAGAGGAAGGAAGAGGGATAGAGAGTTAGAACCATTGATGAGAGAGAAACATCAAGCAGCTACCTTTTGCACACTCCCTACGGGGGATAACCCCACAACCAAGGTACATGCCTTTGTCCAGAATCAAACCTGGGTCCTTTCAGTCTGCAGACCGATGCTCTATCCACTGAGCCAAACCAGTTAGGGCGAGAAAAGTATTTTTGAGTTTTGCTTCTACCAATTCACATATAAATGGTGGCATGTTCTTTGAAAACATTATTTAATTTTACTCAATTCACATCTACATGGTGGCAGGCTTTTTGAAAATAGTATATAATTGTCAGTATGCAAATTCCAACTGAAAGTATTTATGAGTGCTTAACAAGTACTTAACAAATTGGGCCTATGTTTATACAAATTGTTGTTTTTATTATTGTCATTATGAATATACTGATATCTTGAGTAAGATTCTTACTTATCATATTTGCTTCATAGAGAACTGCAAAAAGTATTAAATTAAAATTTTTACTAAAGAATATCTACTATATACACCTGATATTACCCATAGTGTACATATGACATCATTAAAATGGCCACCATTTCATAGACAGAAACCATGAACTCAAAGATTAAATTCTTGTTTTAATTTTTATACTCATAGAAAATAATCAACCAAATATTTAAACCTAGACTTGTCTCCAAAGCTGCATCTGATGTCCCATTGTATTTGCATTCAGAATTATATTAAGAATTCTGTTTATTTGGGGAAATTTTACTTCCTACTAAGATCATATCAGATATGATATGAGGATTTTATACTCTTAATTAATTTTTGAAAATAAATCAATTGTTGAAAATGTATATCAACATTATAAGAGGAATAAATTCTATTAGAATTAGTGAATTACATACTAGAATTGTTTACTGATAAAATAAACTCATATAACATTGTCTGAGGCTATTTTTTACATATTTTCAATAATTTTAACAAATTTGTAACATAAGTAAATATAAAACAGATTTAAAACTCAATGATTATGGAAAATGTCAGTGTGAATAATATCTAAGGCATAAAAATTTCAAAAATGCAACTAATAATGCAATTACTAAAATAATATACCATGGACACTAGTGAATTAAAGTCATTTTTTGTAAAATAGTTATATTTTTAAACATAATCTATAATAATAAAAGTATAATATGCTTATTAGATTGGATGTCCTTCTGAACGACCTTCCAGATGAAGCTGCAGTGGGCAAGGGCCGAGGCAGAGGCAGCCGCTGCCGCAGCAGGAGCTAAGCTCTTTGCATGAATTTCATGCATCAGGCTTCTAGTACTTAATAAAAAAATATTTCACATATAACCTGATGCTATATATATGAAACAAGGCACATTATTTTCTTATTTTATATTCACTAATGAATATTAACAATAAAAATTATGGCAGATAAATTTCATTTTGTCCTATATCCTTACCTTATGAATTACCAATATGGATTATATATTATCCATATGTCTGATAAGGTAAAAATTAAGTTAATTAGCTTTTTGAGTCATTAGTTAACTAAGCTAGGTAATGAAGAACTATACGTAAAGCAAATAAATAATTGATCCAGACACGAAGAATAAAGGAAAGGGTTTTGTAATATAACTAGAGGCCCGGTGCACAAAATTCGTGCATGGGGGGCAGGGGGGTGTCCCTTAGCCCAGCCTGCACCCTCTCCAATCTAGGACATCCTTCTCACAATCCAGGACTGCTGGCTCCAAACTGCTCACCTGCCTGACTCTCTGATTACGTCTAACCACTTCTGCCTGCCAGCCTGATCACCCACTAACCACTATCCTGCCAGCCTAATTGATGTCTAATTGCTCCCCTGCTAGCCTGTTTGTCCCCAACTTCCCTCCTCTTCCAGCCTGCTCATCCCTAACTGTTCTCTCCTGCAGGCTTGATCACCCCCAACTGCCCTCCTTTGCAGGCCTGGTCCCTACCAACTGCCCTCCCCTCCTGGAACTGCCCTCCCTTACAGGGCCTGGAATCTCCCAAAGGCCCTCCCCTGCTGGCCATCTTGTGGTGGCCATCTTGTGTCCACATCGGGGCAGGATATCTTGACCACATGGGGGAAGCCCTCTTGTGTGTTGAAGTGATGGTCAATCTGAAAATTACTCTTTTATTAGATCGGATAGAGGCCTGGTGCATGGGTGGAGGCCAGCTTGTTTGCCCTGAAGAGTGTCCCAGGTCAGGTGGGGGTTCCCTTGTGGCAAGGGCCAGTCTGGGCAAAAGGCCTGTGGAGGTTTGCAGGCTGGCCACACACCCCAGCAGCCAAAGTGGAGGCCCTGGGATCTGGGATTAATTTATGTCTACAATTGAAACTTTGTAGCCTGGAGTGGAGACAAGCCTTCTTCTCGCTCTGTGGCAACAGCCATTTCTGTTTGAAACTTTGTGCTCTAGAGTGGAGGCCTAGGATTGCAATGGCAGGCAGAAAGCTTGGCTTTCTCCATTGCCAGGGAAACCCAAGCCTCTGTTCTCTCCAGCTCAGTGGCTGCTGCCATATCTGTATCTTTTATAATTGAAAATTTGTAGCATTGAGTGGAAGCCTAGGCCAGCAAGAGCAGGCAGAAAGCTTGGCTTCCTCTGTTCCCGGAGAAAGGCAAGCCTTCCTCTTGCTCTCAGTGGTGGCAGCCATCTTGATTGGGGTTGATTTGTATAATTTGCTCCTGATTTTCTGGTGGGCATAGCCATGGGCATGGCTTGTGAGTGTAGCGAAGGTACAGTAAAATTTGCATATTACTCTTTTATTAGATAGGATGAGGGGCCATCTGGTCTGTGGTCATTTTGGTCATGATGCTTCTGACCTTTTATTATGTAGGACTAGAAGCCCAGTGAATGCACTGGAGGGGCCCCCCTCAGCCCTCCTGCTCCTTCTAATTGTCTGGGAGCCCTCAGGGGCAGGAAGCAACCCAGCAATTGGGGGAAGGTGACACTCCATCAAACCTCTGTTGCTGCTACTGCCAGCAGTGCAAGCCTTGGCTGGCCCTGGTTACCTGAGCCTCGGGCAGCCCTGGGAAGCTGGGCAGCTGACATCCGAGGCTTGCCTTCACCTTGGGCCAGCCATTGGCAGCTGGGTAGCTGACACCAAGGCTAGCCTGAGCCTCGAGCATTGGCTGGGCATCCACAATCTGAGGCTTTCCTATGCCTTGAGCCAGATCTGGGCATCTAGGGGCCTGACGGTACTGTCTGCCACCCTGGCGTGGCTGAGGGGACTGTGTGCCGCCATCTTGTGGTTGTGGGCACTGCCATTTTTAGGGTGGGGCAGTCAATTAACATATTCCTTCCTTATTGTCTGTGGGCCCCACCCTCTTTGCAATGGTTGTGAGGGTCAATTAGCATATTCCATTTTTATTAAATAGGACTAGAGGCCCAGTGTATTTTATTCATGCATGGGGGGTCTCATCATCCCAGTCTGCACCCTCTCCAATCTGGGACTTCTCTGGGTATGTCTGACTTTCAATTTAGACCTGATCCTGGGCCTAAACTGGCAGTCAGGCATTCTTCTCACAATCCTGGACCGCTGGCTCCTAATCGCTCACCTGCCTGCCTTCCCAGTCGCCCCTAACTGTCTCCCCCACTGGCCTGATCGCCTCTAACTGCCCCCTCTGCTGGCCTGATTGCCCCTAACTTTCCCCCACTGTTGCACAGGTCACCCCCAACTGCCCCTTTCCTTCCAGCCTCGTTGTTCCTAACTGACCCACATGCTGGACTGGTCACCCTTTCTGTGCCCCTTGCTGGCCTGGTCACCCCCAGCTGTGCCCTCTGCTGGCCTTGTCAGCCCTAACTGGCCCCCCCTGCCAGCCTGGTCACCCCCAACTGCCTCCACCACAAGTCTGGTCATCCCCAACGCCCCCCCCCCCTCCCCGCCTCCCGTCAGCCTGGCCACCCATGCTGCCTGCTTGTTCAGTCATTTGGTCATCCCTCACTAACCCCCCTGCCAGCTTGGTCAGAGGCAGCCATCTTGTGAGGGTGTTAGGGTTAATTTGAATATTACCTCTTTATTATATAGGATTATTAGTTTAGCATTTTATACTCTTATGGTGTCTTAAATATGTTTTCATTTTTTACCTAAGTGTGTGAATGCACATGTCTGCATGTAACTGTAAGACAGGAAAGGGTGACCCAATACTCTTATTAATGATGTTATCTTTTTTATAATTTTCTTTATATAGTCTCTGCATTCTACACAAAATATTTATTAAAGGAAATACACTTTACAGGAGTTTTACAATGTTAAAAGTTAATATACAACAGCAAAATATATTTGTCTTTTATGAACTCACTTGGTAAATGAAAATTTCTAGATTTTCCTTTTAAGAAAAATGATTTATATGGTGATCTAGAATTTTTACAAACTAAGGAAGCAGAAGAGCCTTTAAAGTACACCCATTGTAGAGGCATGCATGCTGTACAGTATGCACCCTTTCTAGAGGTATTAATAATGTCATGAATCAAACTGGAGTGCAATCTTCCAAGATACCTGCATGGCTCCTTCATTCAAGTCTATTCTTAAACGGAAATTATCAGATAAGCTTTTTTGTGAATACTTTGTTCATAGTATTACCTCTTGCATCTTATTCTATAACCTCATTTTATAATTTGTTATAACACAGTATGTCCTTGCTGTTAATGATGATGTTTATTATTGATAAAAGGCCTAGTGCATAAAATCCATGTAAGGAATAGTATCCCTCAGCCCATCCTGCACCCTCTCCAATCTGGGACCCCTCAAGGGATGTTCAACTGCCGATTTAAGCCAGATAAACTGTCACTCAGACATCCGTCTCACACAATCTGGGACTGGTGGCTCCTAACCACTCATCTGCCTGCCTACCTGATTGCCCCTAACCACTTTGCCCGCCATCCTGATAGCCCCCTAACCTCTCCCCTGGCAGCCTGACTGATGCCTAACTGCTCACCTGCCAGCATGATTGTCCCCAACTGCCTTCCCCTGTGGGACTGAGGGGACTGGGGGACTCTGGTTGGATGAAACAGGGCTGAGGGGACTGGGGGACTGAGGCTGGATGAGACGGAGCTGAGGGGACTTGGCACCACCATCTTGTGGCTGTGGGTACTGCCATCTTGTGAAGGCGTGACAGTCAATCAGCGTGTTCCCTCTTTATTAGATAGGATTTCTCTCACTAGCACATAAGTTCATAAAGGCAGAGACTTGGTTTTTGTCAATTCCTCTTTCCCTGCACTTGCAACAATTACGCAGTTAAATTTTTTCTTGAGAATTGAATGATATGATACATAAAACAAACCACAAATATATTTAACTAACAAATACATTAGTATGGGTATTTAAAATATTTGTATTTAGGGAATATTAATCAAACACAAAATTATTATTATATTTATGATATCGCTATGAATTTTATAACTTTCATAATTCTCACTTTTCCAGTCTTCTAAGGATTTTCTTCAGATTGAAATCTATGATGTAAAGAACACTGAAAATACACTTTTGTCACAATCTACGCTTGGTAGTGAGGCACAAAGTTCAACACATTAAAAACACAAAGTAAATCTGGGAGAGGGAGATTCCGGATTGGGCATTATCCTCACATCCGTGCAGCAAGACAGCTGATGGGGCCCACATATGCAGCTGTGCCTCTGAGATGTGTGCTGGATTTCTGAAAGTTTTGACAGATTTAGGTGGGATTCTAATAGGAGATTTAATTTATCGATTAGTTACCAATGAATTAATTAATTGTTACATGTTTTACTGATTTTGTCTTTCAGATCATTAGCATATTCCCTCTCTCTCTTTCCTTTGGATATGTCCGTTAGTATGTAGCTTATTCACTTACACATGGTCTCCTGATTTAGACTCATAATCCTCCATTAAATCTGATGATCTGTTCCCAGAATGATCTTTCTTATAGTCAAAATACACAATGTCATTTCAAGATTCAATATTCTTCATTGCTGAAGATGTTATTAGTAACTATTTTTGTTGTTAGTGCTGATTATCAGTCTCCTGCCTAGATTATAAACTCTCAAAGGAAATGATTACCTTTGACTGTTTTATTTCTTGATATACCCCCAGTTAATTATGCTGTATAAATACTCATTGAATGATTAACAATTAATATCTAAGAATTGTGTTTAGTGCTTTATTTAATTCTGATCAAGCTGAGAATCATAACCTGACAGTGATTTGTAACACTGTTTTTTTTTCTTATGTAACAACTTTCCATCTGCTTTTCCTCCTCTTCTTTTCTTGATCACATATCTCCTCTCTCCACACCTCCTTGCCGCAGCTGTACACACACAAGCCTACTGATATTATTAGCCCACCCTTCTTCCTCTTCCAGGATGAAACCCTATTAGGAACATCTGTGTTTCTTTAAAATTAATCTTTATTGTTGAAAGTATTTTATGTGCCCTCTTTTTTCCCCATTGATCCCTTCTAGCATACCTTTCTTTTCTTTTCTTTTCTTTTTTTTATCCACACATCTACTGATAGGCACTTGGGCTGTTTCCACCCCCACCCCTGCCCCAGGCCTTCACAACACTATTGTCTGTGTCTATGGGTTATGTATATATGCATGAAGTTCTTTGGTTGATACATTCTTATCCACCCACCTACCACTACATTTCCTTTGAGATTCAACAGTCTGTTCCAAGCTCTTATGACTCTAGATCTATTTTATTCACAAGTTAATTTTGTTCATTAGATTCCATATATGAGTGAGATCTTGTAAGACTTTTCTTTTTCTGACTGGCTTATTTCATTTAGCATAATACTCTCCAGGTCCTTCCAGGCTGCCTAAAAGAATAAAAAATCTTTCTTTTTTATTTCAGCATAGTATTCCATGGTGTAAATGTACCACAGCTTTTTTCTCTCTCTCTCTCTCTTTTTTTAATCCACACATCTACTGATAGGCACTTGGGCTGTTTCCATATCTTAGTTATTGCAAATGGCTTTGCCATGAACATAGGGTGCATAATCTTTTTGATTGGTGTTTCTGGTTTTGTAGGATATATTACTAGAAATGGGGTCACTAGGTCAAATAGCAGTTCCATATCTAATTTTTTGAGGAAACTCCATACTGTTTTCCATAACGGCTCCACCAGTCTGCATTCTCACCAGCAGTATACTAGAATTCATTTTTCTTCTGATCCTTGTCAACACTTGCTATTTGTTGATTTATTTATGTTAGCCATTCTGATAGGTGTAAGGTAATACCTTATTATTGTTTTAATTTACATCTTTCTGATGATCACTGACAGAGCATTTGTTCATATGTTCTTGGCTACCTGTATGTCCACTTTTCAGAAGTTTAATTTAGGTCCTTTGCCCATTTTTACATTGGATTATTTGTCTTCCTTTTGTTACGTTATATGGTTTACTTATATGTTTTGGATATTAACCCTTTAACAGATGCATTATTGCCAAATATATTCTCCCATACAGTGGGCTTCCTTTTCATTTTGCTAATGGTTTCTTTCTTTCAGAAGCTTTTTATTTCAATGTAGTCCTATTTGCTTATTTTCTCCTTAGTTTCCCTTGCCTTAGGAAAGGTATCCACAAACATATTGCTTTGAGAGATGTCTGAGATTTTGAAGCCTTTGGTTTCTTCTAGGATTTTCAGTTTCACATCTTACATTTAAGTCTTTCATCCATTTTGAGTTTATTCTTGGGTATGGTGCAGGTTGGTTGTCTAATCTCATTTTTTAGCATGTATCTCTCCAATTTTCCCAACACCATTTACTAAAGAGACTGTCTTGATTCCATTGTATACTCTTGACTATACTAATTGATCATAATGACTTAGGTAGATTTCTGGGGTCTCTGTACTGTCCCATTGATATATATGCCTGTTCTCATGGCAGTTGAGGCTGTTTTGATTAAGGTGGCTTTGTAGTATAAGTTGATGTCTAGTATTGCAATCCTTCCAACTTTCTTGTTTTCTAAAGATTGCTGCAGCTATTTGGTATCATTTTTGATTGAATATAAATTTTTGGAGTATTTTTTCTACATCTGTGAAATATGCCCTTGGTATTTTAATAGGGATTGCATTGAATATATAGGCTACTTTGGGGAATATGGGCATATTAATGATAATTCTACCAACACATGGGAGAATTATCTTTCCACTTCTTTAATTTCCTCTATCTATTTTTTCAATGTCCAGTAGTTTACCTCCTTGGTTAAGTTTATTCCTAAGTATCTTAGTTTTTTGGTTGCAATGGTAAATGGGATTATATTTTCTTTTTTTAATTTCTATTTCTGAGAATTTATTGTTGATATGTAAAAATGTCATTGATTTCTAGCGGTTAATTTTGCATCTTGCCTCACTGCCAAATTCATTTATTAAATCTCATGTGTTTTTGTTGGAGTCTTTAGGGTTTTTTTATCTTCAACAACATGCCATCTAGGAATAATGAAAGTTGTACTAACTCCTATTCAATTGGATGCTTTTTATTTCCTCTTCTTGTCTGAATGCTGTGGCTAGTATGTCTAGTACTATCCTATCTAATAAAAGAGTAATATGCAAATTGACCATACCTTCGCTACACCCACCAGCCACGCCCACCAGCCAATCATAGTATGCAAATTAACCCAACCAAGATGTCAGTTAATTTGCATATCCACGCATAGAAGGAAGCTAAGCACCGCAGAAGGGAGCAAAGCTGCAGAGAAGTAAGAAAGCAGGGCAGGGGAGAAGGAAGGGAGCAAGGCAGAGGAGATGGGAGCAAGCAAGGCAGCAGAGATGGGAGACAGCGAGGTAGTGGAGAAGGGAGCAAGGCAGCAGAGAAGAGAGGGAGCTTTTCTCAGGCTGCAGGAAGCTCTATTCTTGCGGGAATCTTCCTGCAACAGGTCTCTAGTGTTAAATAAAAGTAGTAAAAGTGGACATCCCTGTCTTGTTCCTCTTCTTAGGGAAAATTGTTTCAGTTTTTTTTCCATTGTGTATTATGTTCACTGTAGGTTTGTCATATAGGGTCTTTATTATATTGAGATATGATTCCACTATTCACACTTTGCTGATAGATTTTATAAAAAACTGGAGGCCTGGTGCATGAAATTTGTGCACAGGGGGGCAGGAGGGTGTCCCTCAGCCCAGCCTGCACCCTCTCCAATTTGGGACCCCTCAAGGGATGTCCAACTGCCTGTTTAGGCCCGACCCAAGTAGGATCGGGCCTAAACAGGCAGTTGAACATCCCTCTCACAATCCAGCCAGATTACCCCCTAACAACTCCCCTGCCAGCCTGTTTCCCCTAACTGCCCTCCCCTGCAGGCCTGGTCACTCCAAACTGCCTGCCCTTGCAGGCTTGATCACCTCCAACTGCCCTCACTTGCAGGCCTGGTCCCTCCCAACTGCCCTCCTCTGCTGGCCTGATCACCGACAACTGCCCTTCCTTGCAGACCTGGTTCTCCACAACTACCCTCCCCTGCAGGCCATCTTATGGAGCCATTTTGTGTGCACATGGGGGCAGTCATCTTCTGTATTGGAGTGATGGTCAATTTGCATATTATTTTTTTATTAGATAAGATTAGATAGGATAGAGGACTGATGCATAGGTGGAGGCCAGCTGGTTTGCCCTGAAGGGAGTCTCAGATCAGGATGAGGGTTCCCTTGGGGGGTGGTATGGCCTGGGCGAGAGGCCTGTGGTGGTTTGGAGGTTGGCCATGCCTCCTGGTGACCCAAGCAAAAGCCCTGTCATCTGGGATTTATTTACCTTCTATAATTGAAACTTTGTAACATTAAGCGGAGGCCAAGGCAGGGCAAGGTGTGTGTAAAGCTTGGTATCCTCCATTGCTTGGGAAACCCAAGCCTCCTGCTCTCTCCTTGACCTCAGCCATCTTGTTCAGGTTAATTTGAATATTCACTCTTGACTGGCTGGTGTATGTGGCTTGTGGGTATAACAGAGGTATGGTCAATTTGAATATTACTCTTTTATTCGATAAAATAGGTGTTGGATTTTGTGGAATGTTTTTTTGTATCTATTAATCTGATAATGTTATTTTTGTCCTTCAATTTGTTTTATGTGATGCATCAAATTCATTGACTTGTGAATATTTCACCAGCCTTGCATTCCTGGAAAAAAATTTTACTTGGTCAAGGTGCATGATTTTTTTAATATGTTGCTGGATTCAATTTGCTAATATTTCATTGATGATTTTAGCATCTATGTTCATCAGGGATATTGATCTGTTAGTCTCTGTTTTGGCAGTGTCTTTACATAGTTTTTTTTTTTTTTTCAAATTAGGATAATTCTGTACTCATTAAAAGAGTTTGGAAGTTTTCCTCCCTCATAGATTTCTTTTGAATAGTTTCCTGAGGATATATTTTAGTTCTTCTTTGAATGATTGCTAAAATACTATTGTGAAGCTGTTAGGACCAAGGCTTTTGTTTGCTGGGAGTTTTTGATTACTGCTTCTATTTCATTGGTTATTATTGGCCTGTTCAAGTTTTCTGATCTTCCTGATTGAATTTTGGAAGATTATATTTTTCTAGAAGTTTGTTCATTTCAACCACATTGTCCCTTCCTATGACTATATTATTGTTGATCTCTCCCTTAAAGTCCTCTATAATTTTATAAAGAATATATTTAGGGGCTTTTATATCAGGTGTATATATGTTTACTAGTGTTATTTTCTCTTGTCATACTGATCTCTTTAGTAATATATAGTGACCTTTATTGTTTCTGGGATAGCCTTCATTTTAAAGTCATTTTGTCAGATATGATTATTACTATCCCAGCTTTTTTTTTTCATTTCTATTTATATGGAAATTGTTGTTTTTTTTTCTATCCCTTTACTCTCATCCTTTTGTCCTCTTCTTCTGAGGTGGCTCCCTGGCAGACCACATATATTTGGGTCATGTTTTTATATCTACTCAGCTACCCTACGTCTTTTAATACATTAAAAGCATTTAATACATTTACATTTAAGGTTGTTATTGACTAGGGGCCAGGTGCATGAAATTCGTGCACTGTGGGTGGGTGGTCCCTCAGCTCAACCTTTCCCCTCTCACATACTGAGAGCCCTCAAGGGATGTCCTACTGATAGCTCACCCTCGGCCCAAGGCTGAAAGCCTCTGGCTGAGGCTTTCATCCTTGGGCAGGGGACCTTGGCCAGGTAACCCCAGCTAGTGATTGCCCTGCAATGGGGCCCATGTTTGGCTGGCTCTGCCCCAGCCCTATCCTGCCAAGGGATTGGGGCTGATCGCTGATGGCTGGCTGGCTCCACCCCCAGCCCCAGCCCCAGCCTTGGGAACCCAGCGATCACCCTGCCATGGAGTCGATCGCTGATCACTGGCTGGCTCCACCCTCGCCCTCACCTTGGGCAGCAACCATCTTGGTTGGGTGTTAATTGTATATCTCTCCTGATTGGCTTGTGGGTGTGGCTTATTGGGTGTAACAAAGGTACAGTCAATTTGCATATTGCTATTTTATTAGATAGGATGGTTACATTTATATTGCTACTTTAATTATTTATGCCTATGTTCCACTCTCTTTCTTTTTTCTTCTCATTACAGCAGTCCCTTAAGCAATTCTTGCAGTGCTAGTTTAGTAGTGATGTACTCCTTTAGCCTTTTTTTGTCTGTGAATCTCTTTATTTCACCATCTGTTTTGAATGATCACATTGCTGGGTATAGTAATCTTGGTTTCAGATACTTTCTTTTCATTACTTTGAATACTCTATGCCATTACCTTCTGGCTTGTAGAGTTTCTGATGAGAAATCAGCTGATATCTTTTATGTGAGCTCATTTGTAGGTAACAAATTGCTTTTATCTTGTTCCTTATAAGTTCCTCTCTTTTTCTTTAATTTTTGGCTTTTTAATTATGACTTATCTGAGTGTGGGACTATTTGGGTTCTTCTTGCTAGGGACTCTTGTTCATGAACTTGTGTGATTTTATTCTTCACCAAGTTAGGGAAGTTTTGTGCCATTATTTCTTCAAACACATTCTTTATCCCTTGCTCACATTTTCCCCCTTCTGACATTTTTATGATGCAAATATTGTTATATTTAATGTTGTACCACAACTCCCTTAAGCTGTCCTCCTGATTTTTTATTTTTGTTTTTAATTATTTTTTGATTCTCTGATTGGGTCATTTTTTTCTATCATATTTTCTAATTTGCTGATCTGATCCTGGCTTGCCATAATCTGCTGTGTATTCCCTGTATTGTGTTCTTTATGAGGGCTAAGTCATTTTTCATTTTTTTACTCTTCTTTTTTCATAGTTACTATGTCTTTTTGATGCTGTTGAGCATCTTTGTAATAATTATTCTGAACTATATATTTGATAAATTTATTATCTTCATTTTACTTAGCTCTTCTGGATAATTCTCTTGTCCTTTTATGTGGGGCTTGTTTTTTGTCTCACACTTTGGCTATCTATTTGGATTTGTGTATATGAATTAGGAAAGTCTACTACAACTCCCAATCACTAGTGTAGGACAGTATCAGATAATGTTTGTTACTGGTCCTGCGGACTGTGTTTGGAACTATCAATAATACACAGCTTGTGGGTCCCTGTACTTGGGTTGGGTGCCTTTGGACAGGACTAGGATGTGTACTGAGGTCTGCTTTTTTCTATCTTCTTGCCCAAAAGGATATTAGGCAAAGACTCAATGCCTCAAGAGATCTGCCTTTGACTATAATCTGATTGTTATCCAGTCTTGATTACCCTCAGTTCAACTGTTAAACTGGTTTTAAGATATAAAAAGATACTTGAGATCCACTAAATAAATAGAGAGAGGGGATAGAAATATTTAAACTTTTTCTGCCATAATCTGATTTGCTCCCAACTGGGAGTTAAAATCAAAAGGTAGCTGTACCCTTTCTCCATTCAACTGTGAGCAGTTAGGAAAAGCAAAGGCAGGATATGAAGTATAGCTTGGTATAGTCCAGAATAGTCCTCCTTTCTTCATGGTTTCACTTTTTTTTGTCTCAGTTACTTAGCATTAACCACAGTTCAAAAATATTAAATAGAAAATGACAGAAATAAGCAATTTGTAAGTTTTAAATTGCTACCCATGCTAACAAGTGTAAAGAAATCTCACTGATCCTGCTCTATCCATTCAGGACATGAATCATCCCTTTGTCCAGCATCTCCAAACTATATGTGCCCCCAGCATCTTAATTTACTGATCTACTGTGAATGCATCCTAGTGCTTGTCTTTAGTACCCCTTATTTTATTCAATAATGATCCCAAAGAGCAAGAGTAATGATGTGACTATTTTAAATGCCAAATAGAAGCCATAAATCTTCCTTTAAGTGAAATAGTACATATGTATAGAATGAAACCACTATTTGCATTTTCAGGCATTCACTGGAGGGAGGGGTCTTGGAAAGGAGTCACTATCATATATCCTTAGTTTGCCTTGTTTGAAATTCATAACATTTATGTCACTCTGGGTATATAAGTATCATTTTCTAAATAATCTTGATTTAATTAAATTAATATTGAATTGCAGTCATTCTTGATCAGATTAAAGAAAACTGAGGCATAGGAATCTACATACAGATCTGTCAAGCAAAGCACACAAGTTTCAATCAAATTGAGGCCCATGTTTCCATTGAGAGGAGACAACAAGGAAGAGAAACAGAACAGTGGCATGAAAACAGGACTCAGAAAGAAGCTATATTTCTCTTCTAAGGCTGGCCCTGGTTATAACCTCTTATGACTTTGCTCAATATAGGAAGAAAAGGATGAATTTTTCCAACAGATTTGTTTGACTCCTCTGGAAGACTGACACAGGATTTTGTATTCTTCTATAAAAGGCATTTTGATTTGAAGGCAATTGTTTTCCCAGTTATATCAGTAATGATTGAAGGAAAATAAAATTCTCTTTGTGAGAAAGCAAAGAAACTTCAAATTTCTCTCTTTTTCATGAAAGGAAGACCAAAATGAGATTGAACTGAATTGAAAGATTATATGGGAGTAGAATGAGCATAATAAGAAAGGAGATAACACAAATATCATGAAAGGACTTCCAGCTGTCAGGCAAGAAATTAGACATGGACAGCTGAGATGGGGCCTGCCTTGGGGTCCTGACAGGGGCCACACCACCACACCAACATTGCCTTCAGAAGGCCTATTCATGGAAGGCCCAGCAGCCAGCAACTCACCAGTGGGCAGATTTGGAACCAGCCAGTTCTTGTCAAAAGCTCAGAGGAAGACATCATGACCTCAATGCCACCTTGCTAACGCCCTAGACTAATTATAATAAAAATTGCATTGTTGTTTTGTGCCCCCCCCCATGGGTTTTTCTGTATGTTTTATGGGTAAGGGCATGCACAGAAGAAATATTTAATATAATAAAAGGCTTATATGCAAATAGAATGAATGGCAGACAACCAAACAACTGGACAATCGGTAGCTATGATGTGTGCTGATCACCAGGGGACATGTGCGGAACATGGCAGGCATCGACTGCTGATAATGATAGTGTGGACACCAGATCAAGACGGGATGCCTATTGCTGTCATGAGGAACATCCTCTGTTGGTTACTAAAAATTATTTGCTCCTGCATACTGCAGTCCTGCCCAGTGCTTATACCTGCTGGGCCCCAATCACTCAGCGCCATCAGCAGGTGGAAGCAGCAGCTACCAGCCCCAATCACCCCTCAGGGTTTCTCGGGGCCAGCAGCCTCCTCTTGCACCTGATGCCAGTGATGGCCCCACTCACATCCTCTGCTGCACCAATCCCAATCACTCCTAAGGGCTTCTTCACCTCCCCCTGCTCCTGAGGAGTGATCAGAACAGCAGCCACTGCTTGCATCCACTTATAGCACCAGCCTTGTCTGCACCTGCTGCTTTCACTGGCCCCAATTGCTTCATGCCATCAGCAGGTGTGAGCGGAGCCAGCACCATCAGTGCATGGGAGCAGTGGCAGTGGGACTGGAGCTGCTGGCAGACAAGGGACCACAGGGCAGTGGCAGGAGAGCCTGGGAGTGGGCATGGAGAATGAGTTGAGACCTGCATCTGTCTCATGGCCCGCATTTTCTTTCAAGGTGCGTGAATTCGTGCACTTGGGCCCTAGTAATTATATAACCCTTTTCTGTCAATCATCCCTTAATGCAAATGAAATTCTCACCCAGAAAATCTGTATTCTTTTGTTAGTCCTCACTAAAGGATATTTTTTCTATTGATTTTAGAGAGAAGGGTTCAGGGGAGAAGGGTGTGTGTTTGTGGGAGAGAAAGAGAGAGACATTGATGTGAGAGACATATGGATTGGTCACCTTTCATATATGCCTTGACAGGGGAGAGGGAGTGAACCCCCAACCCAGAATCAAACCTGTGATCCTTAGGTCGTAGGGCTAATTCTCTAATTACTGAGCCAAGTCTGCCAAAAAAAAATTCTTCATTTAAGTCATATAACTTAGAATTTGTGAGCCTTTCAACAGGCCCATTCCTCTGTTGGAGTGCATCTGCAATAAGTCCCACTTTGTTTTCCTTTCATTTTCGTTGACTTTAAAATCTTTTCTGTGTCCACAGGAAGAACTGGTCAGCCCAATCATTAACATAACCAGGTAATCCTGTCATTAAAAAATAAGCTTGTTTGAAGGTTTGTGTATATTAGTTTTCTAACTAATATCATACCATTGCAATTTTATTTTGTTCTATAGTTAACAGTTTTCTAATGTGAACTCTATCTTCTCAAAGGAATACAGCAGAAACATTTGACCACTTTTTAAAGTCCTCACCTGTGAGGGATGTCTTAAATGACTGAAGAACCAATGTAGTAAAGAGTGGTGCGAAAACAACGGTACTGTGCCATCAAGGGCAGTTATTAGTTTATTTCAGTTGAGCCGAGACCAGTTTGGCTCAGTGGATAGAACGTCGGACTGCAGACTAAAGGGTCCCAGGTTCGATTCCGGCAAGGGCATGTACCTTGGCTGCGGGCACATCCCCAGTAGGGGGCGTGCAAGAGGCAGCTGATTGATGTCTCTCTCTCATCGATGTTTCTGACTTTCTATCCCTCTCCCTTCTGCTCTGTAAAAAATCAATAAAATATACTTAAAAAATTTATTTCAGTTGAATGCATATGCCAATAACTCTGTTTATCAGGTTTTTCAAGGAGATACATGAGAGAACGGATATATATATATATATATATATATATATATATAGAGAGAGAGAGAGAGAGAGAGAGAGAGAGAGAGAGAGAGAGAGAGATTGCTTAACCTGAGGGAACATCACAGTGAAATGTTTCTTAAACAAGATCTGTTCTTGCATACAATACCATGTCACTTTCACAGGCTGATATAGAGGGAAAATAAGAAAAATTATGATAAATTTCCTTAAACTTTTTTCCAAACATTAAATTAAAGAGTAATAATGAGAGAAAGTTCCCATCTTCCTACCTAATCTCTCTCATGTGCATAGGACTAAGTACTTGGAAGTATGTATTGATGCTACACAAGGTGGCATTCTTATACTTACATGTTGGGATTTCATATATGCCCCTGAGCTTTTAAGTACTGAATAATTAAAATATGCATTGACATTTTTGACATTTGAGTGTCTATTTTAAACTCACAGCTTCATCAGTTTTAAATTGTCTAGACAAGCTTTATCCCCTGATTAAAGAATTAGTCTATCCCAATCTTCTTTTCTTCAGTCTAACTTTAATATAAAGAAATTTATTTTCCATGCAATGAATGTTGTCATGTAACGTTATATACTTAGAACAACATATTGGAAAAAGACTTAACTTTTACAGTAAGTGAATAATGAAGCATACCTAATCTTTATCTTCACCATGCCAATTTTACAGACTCCCTTGCAGTTTTGGCTTTTTGTTTTATTTTGTTTTGTTTTTAAGTAATCATAGTACATTTTAGGCAAAATTCTCAGAGACAGTTCAATATTCTTATGTATCACTAGTGTTTTTATGTTGGTTAACTCTAGACTCTCCTGTAAGTGTGAATTGATGGTAACATTTCCAATAAAAGTTTAAAATTTCATAGAATTGTCAAAATATTCTTAAGAGGAATATGTGTTTCATTATGCACATTTAAACAATTATTTCATTTTGAGTTTCATACAATTAATAGTCCTGAAAATTCTGTTTTCTTGAAATCTACATGAGTAAATCTATCAGTATTTGTTAAGAAATGATTTTTTATTCTATGTACATCAGAAAAATTCTGATTTATTTAAAATAAACTGAAAATCCATGTTTCATCAATAAAATGTGAAAATATTAAATTTAAGTTGTAGTAGTTGTAATCATCTAAGAACCATTAGATCACTTCAACAAATTTTCTTTAAATAATTTCCAATAACTAGGAAAAAACCTAATCAGTTTCTATGTTTGTACTTGAACAGAAGCTTGTGTATTCTAGCTACTAAGGCAACGTGTGTGTGTGTATTTAATAAAGCTCTTTAAAATATTTATTAATTTGAGAGAGAGAAAGATAGAAAGAGAATGATTTGTTATTCCACTTATTTATGCTTTCATTGACTGATTCTTACATGTGCCCTGGTAAGGCACTGAACCCACAACCTTGGGACAATGCTCTAACCAACTGAGCTACCTCGTCTGGGCTGTCATGTTTTTAATTAGCTGTCATTTCTGCATATAACTCATACATACATAATGTTGAAATTTTATATAATTCCCTAGACACATGATGTAATTAAAATTCATCAGAGTTTTGGTCTAAGGCAGATGGCTTCCTTTATGATGAGCAAGCACATCATCTAAAATTGGTCCAGGTAAGAGAATTTGTCCCCTAATAAATAGAGTTATCTGAGATGTGAGCCAAGTGGAATAATTCATTCACCCTAATATGATTTTAAAAGGTGAACATTTTGTCAAAACAGAAACTAACAGAAAGTTAGTTTAAGTACTAATTTTAAAGACTTCTGACGTTCAACAAAGTCAAAATGAACATACTTCTGGACCATTTTACCAGTAAATTATCTGTGACTTTCCCTCCCTCCCTCCCACCCTCCCTCCCTCCCTCCCTTTCTTCCTTCCATCTTTCTTCTCTCTCTCTCTTCTTTATTTGGACATTTTGTGGGAAATTAAGGGACATGGAAGCAGAAAAGTTCTGCTGACAACTACATAATTCCTGGAGCCAGGAAAGGAGAGGTTAGGAGAGTTGAGACAAAGGGCAAAAACCCAGCAGAGACAAGGGGGAGAGGTATTTGCATAATTTCCCTAGTTGGCTTCCCATTTTAGAATGAAAATATGAGACAACCAGCGACTGTATAATTAGATACAATGAGGAGACATTTCAAAGTGTCTGTATTACCTGAAGCTATGTTGCTATTATTTCATTCATGATTAAGAAGTTCATTCAAGTTAGTAGCAGTATAGGAAATGTGTTGAAAAGTAGATCATAAGAGGAAAAGGGGGAAAGTCGGTATGACTCAAACCGAGGCTCTGGCTGAGCACACTACAGCTGTGGATGCTATGGGAATCAAGTATACTACCGACAGGTAATGGAATTGGCTATATTTAAAGATCAAACATATTGTGTTGCTTAAAAATTTGTCTTTGAGAAAGACTTCATTTCAAACATGCACACTAAAATGACTGTACTGGCAAGATAGAACAGAACACTAGATTAAAAAATCGTAAGTCACATTTATATTTGCTCTCTAATCCTGAAACCTTCCTTAATGAATTCAACAAAGATTTAAGAAGATTGTTAACACATATAAAATACCACAGATTGAACTACTTTTTGTTGCTAGTGTACAACAATATTGATAAACATAGAAATTATAAAACCCAACTAAAGCTTCTGGTTTCTTACAGAATGTAAAAAAGTTTTTAAGGAAATACTTTTGTTCTAATTCTACTCAGATCAGGTCATGGTGAGATAAAAATAAATGTTATATTTTTACATTTAATTTTAATTTACTTTTTCTTATTTTTTTTTCCACTTGGTCTCATTCTTTTGTGTGTGTGCACTTGTGAAAGGTCTTCTTGGCAAGGTAATCCATTTTTAGTATTAGTATTTTCACAAAGGTGTGATGTGCTTTGCTTTGTTCCCTCTGATCTCTGAATACTCACCTGGCATTAAGATTCTGCCCTATTCATTAGGAGTCAATAATGCAGCTTTATGAGTTGTGAGCACTAGAATATTACCTTTGTGCACTAATTAATTGAATATGGTAATGAGGGCATGAGTACAAAGTCAAAGTAGGAGAAAATGAGAAATAAGGCAATTTATTTACTGGTGCATAAACAGTGAAAGCAAGTTGTATTGTCTTTAAAATAATAGTTTCAAATAGTTATATTTTATGCACATAGTCATCTGTTTATTTGAATGGATGTATAGAAGAATCCATTTCATTCTAGCTTTTTAAATTTAAAAAATAATGATAGTCCATTAAACCTAAGATATTCAGCTAAGTTCTGTGACTATTGTATAATTCTTATTCCAAATTACTATTTAAAATGGTTAATTCAATTTCACATCATGTTTCATAAGTTTTAATTTTGTTTCTTGAATATATTCTATGGAACTTTTGTATTCAAATCTTTACATGATTAACTATAGCAAGAACGAGTTTCTTAACCATAATTGCTAAAGTTTAAGAGCAAAAATAAAACTTTTATTAGGAAATAGTTCTTAATAATTATATAATTATTTTAGTAGTCAATTATAATTGCTCTGAAAATTGCTGATAATAGCCAATCACAAATGTGACATTTTATTTTTCATGAAATAGTTATTGTCTGTTTATTTAAAAGGTCTCTCTCTGCTCATGCTATCCAGCCTACAAAAATAAAATATGCAACCTTTTAGTTGAAAATAAATAAATATATTTTTTGTATCTTAGATGCTTTTTTTATATTCCAGGACATTTTTTTTTTCATGTAAAGTTAAAGTATTCACATAATATACATAAACCATATGATGAAAACATGTGTTATTAGTATCTCTACATAAAATTGATGAAGAAAGAAAGGGATTGGAAGTTTTGGAGTTAGAGTTTATGACCAGAATTACATCTAACAAATTGCTATTGCATTCAAAGTTGTGGTCATGGTAGATAATTACAATGATTTTTCACTGTTAAAGAGAGAAAAATTTTAGAAAACGAAACTGATAAAGTATGGCATTTCTATAGGCTTTATTAAATACAATAATTATGGATTATTGTGGTTAATATGATTTCTAATATTTGTATATTAATTTGTAGTGTTTTATTTATTGTTTATATCTCCTAAGGCAATATTTTTTTCAATCAGAGCATCTTCTTCCAACATAAGAAAGGAGAAGTAAAGGGACTCAAATTTAACTTTAGGTACTTTTTTATAATGCTTAATTAGATCAGAATGGGAACAGTGGTTAAATATAGAAATATTTATATAAGAAATAAGAATATTATGTCTTTTGTGTTCTCATGAAAAATACCTGTTATATAATGAATAGAGGCCTGATGCATGAAAATTCATGCACTGGAGTGGGGGTCCCTCAGCTTGGCCTGCCTCCTCTTACAGTCTTGAAGCCCTCAGGGGCAGGAAGCGATCCAGCAATCAGGGGAAGGCAATGTCCCCATCACACCTCTGTTGCTGCCACTGCCAGAAGCACAAGCTTTGGCCTGCCCTGATTATCTGGACAGTCAACATCTGAGGTTTTCCTGTTCCTTGGGCAAGCCCTGGGAGGCTGGGGGGCTGAGGGCCCTGGGAGACTCTGGAGTCAGGTGTGCAGAGCAGCCAGGTCTGTCTGAGGTTGGGCCCTGCCTTGTCGTGTGCCTGCTGACCCAATGGGGCTGAGAGGATTGCGCACCACCATCTTGTGGATGTGGGCATCACCATCTTTAAGGGTGAGGCAATCAATTAGCATATTCCCTCCTTATTGGCTGTGGGCACCAGCATCTTGGTGATGGTGTGAGGATCAATTAGCATATTCCCTCTTTATTAGGTAGGATAAATATATCTATCGATTTCTGTATCTATCCATACCCTTTATAAAACTAATCAATTAATTATCTACTTTCTTATGTAATAAAGAGAGGATGTGCAAATTGACTATCATGCAATAACAAAGATGGTGGTGCTGATAACCACAAAATGGCAGTGCCCAGTCCCCTCAGAAAGCCTCAGGTGATGGCTGCCCAGCTGATGCCCAAGGCACAGCAAGCCTCGGTTGGCAGCTGCCCAACATCCCAGCACCGCCTGAGGCTCAGGTATACAGGGCAGTCCAAGGTTTGCGCTACCGTCAGTGGGAACAGCAGAAGTGTGATTGAGGTGGTGCCTTCCCCTGATCACTGGGTCGCCTCCTGCCCCTGAGGGCTCCAAGACTGTGAGAGGGGACAGGCAGGGCTAAGCAATCCCCTTCCAGTGCATGAGTTTTCATGCACCGGGTCTCTAGTTGTTTGAATAATCTCTTGTGTAATTTAAGTATATTTAAGTACCTTGATTAATATGACTTATTTTCTCCCTTCCATTATTTATTTTTCTTTCATTCACTGGCCACCTAAGGTTACTTTCTAATTCTAAATCAATATGTGAAAAATTTCAACCTCATTTTTTGTGATTAAAAATACAAGTGGTAATCACTGTGAAAAACATTTTGTTTCAATAAATGATATATTAAGAAAAATAGTCTAAACATGTTTTTCTATATTTTTTCTTGGTCAAATATGTGAAAAGTGACTTTTCATAAAAGATTTATGTAACATTAATATTTTAGAGCAAGCTTAGGCTAATTCAGCAACTTGGATCTCCTCCATCTAAAGCAGGTTTCATACAAAGTAATGTACATCTGAATCATCTGTGGTGCTTGCTAAGCATGCAGATTCTTTTTTTTCCCCAAAGTCAATAATTTACTGGAAACTGAGAGATAATAGTCAAAGGTTCTTAAGAAAAACAATTTTAAGTTATTTTGCATAATTGAATAATTCAGAACACAGGCATTCTAACTAACTATCTCTGTTTTTAGGGCCCTAGAATGTGCTCACCTGTCTAGGGCCACAGATCAGCACATTCTTGAGGCAAGGCAGAGTCATACCCATGTGGCATCCTACTCAAAATGTCATAAAAAATCTAAGCATTCTTCCAGGCTGTGAGATTTTAACTCGTTTCCTAGAAGTATTAAGTCCACATATCAAAAACAAAGTGGTAAACATAAAAATGATTTAAAAAAACTAAGCTGTTTAGTTTCTGAAAATAAGCATGCAGATTCTTGAACCCATCTGCATATCCACTGAACCATAATTTCCTGGGAAAAATTTTCTTATGCAGATAAATAAGTCTCATGCTCTGGCAGACTTAGCTATATGAATGAAACTAGCTAGCCTCATAAAACTACATATTTAAATTCCTTCTGTGTTCTTTGCACACATCTTAAAATTCACAGAGTGCAACAAAATTAGCCAACTTTCTTTTCTATAAAAAGGAACTAACATTTGTCAAAAAGCTGGAAATGGAGAATAGAATTCAAATGCAGATCTGTCTGGTGCCCAAATTTGTGCACTTTCTGCAGCAATATGGATATCAATTTCAGTTTAAGAGTTTCTTGCATGAATATATAAATTATTGTGCCACCTTCTGTTGCATAATCATATAGGGGAAAAAAGAAAAAAAATGTGAGTTAATTTTGCCTACATTTAAGTTGCAGCTTTCACAGTAATGCTAGTTTATAATTTTTAAAATAATGTGAATGAAAATCTTACATTTTTACCCTCTAAAACTACTAGTTTTTGAAACGCATTTTGTGCACAGGCCCGGTGTGCATACATGTGGGGGGGCGGGGTGCAGGCCTGGTGTACAGGTGTTCGTGCATGGGGGGGATGGGCACAGGCCCGGTGTGTGTGCAGGTGGGGAGCGGGCATTGTACATGCCTTTGTTCTCAAACCATCACCTCTTACTTCTATAATACTTTGCTTCAAAAAAAGAATAGAGATCTGGTTGATGTGGCTCCATTGGTTGGACATCATCCCATGCACTGAAATGTTGCCTGTTCTATTGCTGCGCCGGATACATGCCTGGATTGGGGGCTCAATCCCCAGTAGTGGGTAACAGGAGGCAGAAAATCAATGTTTCCTCTGCCTTTCTCTCTCTTTAAATATTAAGAAACATTTAAACAAATAAAGGTAAATAAAAATATTGAAAAGCACTTTTTTTTTATTTTGAAATAACTTCATTTATAGAAGAGTTGCAAAAAGAATATGAAAAATTCCCATGTGTTCTTTACCTAATTGCACAGATATGAAGCATTTTGTTGCATTTATTTTAGCATTCTCTCTCTCTCTCTTTCTCTCTCTCTCTATTCCTGTTTCTCTCTTTCTCACCCATATATACTCTGAATGGAATAAGCCACACATATTATGCAATCACATTGCAATTATCAAAATCAGTAAATTAATATAATTATGTAATCTGTAGACATTTTAATTTCATCAATTGTTTCACTAGAAGCAAACTAATTTACTAAAACTTAATCACAGATCCCATAATGTGTTAGATATTACATTATTTTAGGCTCCCTAAATTGAAAAAAAATTTTTTCTTCAGGACTTTGGTATTTTGAAGATGAAAGAACAATTATTGCATAGATTGCATAAATGTCCCATAATGTGTATTTATCTTGTAATTCATCATGATTATGCTTTCAGCTTATGATTTTATAGCAGAAGTTCCATAGAATAGAAGTTCATTTGTCAATGATTGATGAAAAGAAACTTATGATGATGAACTTCTCTAATACTGATGATATTAACTTTTATAGCTTGGGTTAGGAGGGATTCTGTCAGGTTTCTTCATTCCATTGATAAGTTACTATTTTTCTTTCATTTTTTCAGTGAAGATTTTATAAAATTAGCAATACTTGCTACTGGAACAAGAATATTCCTAATTGAAATTGTTATGATTATTCCTGTAAGCACATAGCATTAAAGAATACAATGAATAATGAATAATACTACAGACTCATGTCACTGTCTTGATTCATGCTAATATGTGTAGCATTTTATTTACTTGTGCTGCTTATTTTATTTTTAATCATTTTCTATTTTTAAATTACAGTTAACATCCAATATTATATTTGCAGCTGTGTACCCCAGTTATAGACATTATCTAACTTACTAAGTGATAATTTTAATAAATGTCATACCCATCTGACACCATAATAATTATTAGAATATTATTGACTATATTTTCTATGCATCCCTGTGACTATTTTATAACAACTAATTTGTACATCTTAATCCTTTTACCTTTCTTTACTGAATAGAATAATCTGAGTTGTATGTCCTTGATTTTTATCACTTTGAATATTTCTTGCCAGTTCCTTCTGGCTTGACAAGTTTCTGTTGAGAAATCAGCTGACGATCTTACGGGAACTCCCTTGTAGGTAACTAACTACTTTTTGCTTGCTGTTTTTAAGAATCTTCCATTCTCTTTAACTTTTTGCATTTTAATTCTGATGTGTCTCAGTGTGAGCCTCTTTGGGTTCATCATGTTTGGGAGTCTGCACTTCCTGGACTTCTGTGCAAGTTTATGTCATTATTTTTTTCAAATAGGTTTTTAATTTTTTAATCTCTCCTCATTCTTACACTCCCATGATATAAATGTTGGTCAGCTTGAAGTTGTCCCAGATACTCCTATCCTCATTTGTTTTGGATTTTTTTTTCTTTTTGCTGTTCTGATTAGGCATTTGTTTTGCTTCCTTATATCCCAAACAAGAGACCCAGTGCACAAATTCATACACAGGTGGGGTCTGGCCAGCCCTCCCTGATTGAGGCCACTCAGGATGGGCCAGCCAGTGGAGGGAATGTGAGAGGTTGGCCAGCTGGCCCTGTCCCTGATCAGAATGGGGGGGAGGGGCAATAGGAGGAGGACTCAGCCAAAGGGAGGGATCACAGGTAGTTGGCTGGCCTGCCTCACCCTCTGGTCGAGCTCCCAGTTGAACTCCTGTTTGAGGGGACAATTGGCATATTAGCCTTTTATTATGTAGGATTAGAGGCCTGGTGCACAAAATTCATGCTCTCACCCTGATCCCAGGCAATTCAGTTCCTTCCCAAATGTACCTGGTTCCTTTCGACCTACTGCCCTAGCATCTGAGTCAGTCCATGTGTGGGCCCTTTAAGAGGCACTGTCCGGAACTCCAACAGCCCTGTGTCTTACTATAAGCCACAATCCTTGCTGTTTTGGTTTTTGTTTGTTTATTTGTTTGTTTTTAGCCAGAAGTATGGGGACTTTTCTTCCCAGGTTTAGAATACTGGGCAGGAATGACCAGCGTGTCACTGGGATTCTCACTCCTCAGGAGAGACCTCTGCAACCAATATATCCCTCCTGTTTTTTAAGTGCCACATGTGAACATGGTCCCAGCCAGTTCCTCTGCTCTTTCCATTCTACCAGTCTCAGTGTGGCTTTTTTATTTTTTTTACTTATTTTATTTTATTTTTTTTTGGGGGGGGGAGGTGAGGGTGGAGGGTGGGATAGGTACAGGGTGGAGGGAAGCTATAGGGGTATAAAAAGGGGAAACAATGTAATTAATAAACTGAACAATAAAGATTAAAAAAAAAGTAAGAGAGAGGGCAAGACTAGCTGGGTTTGTAGGTCCTGGATGGATGTAACCTGCTCTCATGATGACTGAGAAGGTACAATTCAGTGATGAAAAATGATTAAAGAGCAGATTGTTGTCTTAATGAGAAAAAAAAAGTGTGGCTTTTTAAAATCTCTACTTGTAGGATGTCCTTTCTGTTAGAGGGCAGGAAGAGCTAAATGATGGTTGTTCTATAGTTTAGTTGTAATTCTGATGTAGTTGTGGGAGGATTTAAGCATCACATTTACTAGAAGTCTGTGAACCAATTTTGCAAAGTTATTATTTTTCCCTTGTGGGAGATACTTGGTGATAATATATCTCATTCTCATGCTTATTATTTTTATGCACATAATACATGGATGATTAATGCCTTAAACAATAGTTATTATTATTTATTAATGATAGTGCCTGAAAAAAAAACTATTACTATAATGGTCAAATTGTGATTTAACAATTCCATAATTTTATTACATTTATTGGCTTAAATTATTTATAATTTAGACCTGAATCCTATCTCCTTTCCACCTATCAGTCTATCATCTATCTACCTACTATTTTTATTCATAATAATATAATTACATAAATTCTTATTTTACATAAGTGGTATATAAACTATTTTCATATACACTGAGTGGCCAGATTATTATTATCTCTGAACACATAATAATCTGACTACTCATTATAGAGGCCTGGTGCATGAATTTGTACATGTGTGTGGTTCGGCCAGCCTGGCCATGGGGAGGGGACATGGGTGGTTGGCCAGCCTGCATGCTGGTCGAAATCCTGGTCGATTTGCATATTAGCCTTTTATTATATAGGATATACAGTGAGAGGCCAGATTGCTATGCATTCTGAGATCATAATAATCTGTCCAGTCAGTGTATTAAGCCTGTAGAAGAATCATTGAAACAAAACATTTAATATTTCATTTTGAGGTTATACATTTGGAAGGTATTTATATATATGATGAATTATATTGTTTTAATAGTTATATTCTATTGTCCAGTTGTTCTAGCATCATTATTTAAAAGACATTTCCTGCTATAATTAGAGATTCTACATTTAATAAATATTCTCTGTTGTGATATCCTATCTCATAAAGAGAGAATATACTAATTGGCAATCACACCATTACAAAGATGGCAGCGCCCACAATCAGTAAGGAGTGAATATTTTAATTGACTGCCACACCCTCAATGATGGTGATGCCCACAGCCACAAGATGGTGGCACCCATTCCCCTCAGCCCCTCCAGGGTGAGGTGTATGGCACAACCAGGCCTGTCCTCAGGTGGGTCTGGCCAGCTTGAGGCGCAGGCAAGACTCAGATGGTGGCTTCCCAAGGCTCAGGTAACCAGGGCCAGCTGAGACTCACACTGTAGGCAGTGGCAGCAGCAGAGGTGGGATGGGGTCATCACCTTCTCTTAGTCACCGAGTCATCTCCCACCCCTGAGAGCTCCCAACCTGTGAGAGGGGGTAGGCCAGTCTGAGGGAACCCCCTCCATTACATGAATTTTCATGCACCAGGCTTCTAGTATAGTCATAAGAAATTATTTATTACTAGAGGCCTAGTACATGAAATTTGTGCACAGGGGGAGGGGTGATGGGCCCTCAACCCAGTCTGCACCCTCTCCAATACAGGACCCCTCAAGGGCAGTCAGACATCCCTCTCACAATTTGGGGCTGCTGACTCCTAACTGCTCACCTGCTTGCCTGCCTCACCACCCCTAACTGCCCTACCTGCTGACATGGTTGCCCCCAACTGCCCCCTCTGCCCACCTGGATGCCCGTAATGACCCCCCCCCTGCTGGCCTGGACACATCTAGCTGGCCTGGTTGCTCCCAACTGCTGCCTCCACTGGCCTGGTCCCCCACAACTGATCCACCCCTGCTGGCCTTGTTGCCCCATGCAGCCTGCTGTACCATTGTCCATTCAGTTGTTTTGGCTGTGACAGCCTCTGGCTTTTTATGTATTAAGAATCATGTGTTCTGTATCTTGTTTGTGTTCTGTATTCTTAAGCACTCTGATAGTAAGACTCCTTGAAATTCCTGTTGCCCAGTAGAGAAATGTTATATATTTAGTGCAAAGATATTCATCTAAATTATGAATTATCACCTTTAGCCTAAAAAACAAACAAACAAAAAAACAAACAAACAAAAACAAAAAAAAAACAAAACTCATCATTTACATGAATAAACCTATTTTATTTGAATTCTACTTTTTCTGGTACAATAAACTAACCGTGCATCTTTATTGTTTTAATTCTTCTGGTATATATTTGGCAATTTCTATTTTTAGTCTTCTCTTTTCTAGTCTGAGTATGTTTCTTATATGAAATAAATAGTTGAATCTTTCTTTGAGACTCAGATTGGGAATATTTTTATAATAAGTGACCTCTGCATGTATTGCTATATCAGCTAGAGTTAGTCTCAGTTTTGATTTATAAATTTTAATCACACGTGATATAGTATATTTGTCATGTTTCTTTGTTCCCCATTGTACTTTAACTTATACTTAACTTTTTAAGAGATGCTTGATATTCATTCTATTAATCTTTATATTCATACTATTTTTCAGTTCACTTACTTCCCGGTTTTCACATTTACATTTATTATCTGGTTTACTAGTTTTTTACAATATACTTTTATTGCCATATTTTGCTATTCAAAATCCATAAACTAATTTTACTTTCCTCTTACTTTTGCTCTTCTAATCTCATGTTTAATTGCATTATATTTAACTACAGGCCCAGTGCACAAAATTCATGCATGGGGTGGGGGGTGTCCCTCAGCCCAGACTGCACTCTCTCTAATCTGGGAGCCCTCAGAGATGTCTGACTGCCCATTTAGGCCCAATCTCAGTAGGATCGGGCCTAAATGGGCAATCAGACATCCTTCTCACAATCCAGGACTGCTGGCTTCCACCTCTTTGCCTGCCTGCCTTCCTGATTCCCTCTAACCCATTCTGCCGGCCAGCTTGATCACCCACTGGCTGCCAAGGGGTACAGAGCAGGGAAGGATGGATAGGTGGGCCACAGGTGATCTTTAGGGCAATGAAACTGTTCTGTCTGATACTATATTAATGGTACATTTATCAAGACCATAAGATATTCAACACAAAGAATGAACCCTACTGTAAACTGCAGATTTTACCTTTGTTAATAATGTGTCAATAAAGGCTCATCAATTATAATAAATGTATCACATTAATTTAAGATGCTAATAATAAAAGAAGTTTTAATGTGGTGCGGCCTGGCCTCAGGGCAGCGGCGCAGGCCAGGACCCCTTTATGGTTTTGGAGCGACTATCAGGACCCCCACCACCACCCCAGGTTTGCCGAGGCCGGGCCTCGGGGCAGCGGTGTGGGTCCAGATCCCTTCCTGGGTCCAGGGTGGCCATCGGGAGCCCTGCCACCACCCCCAGTTTGCCAGGGCCAGGCCTCAGGGCAGCAGTGCAAGTCTGGACCCCCTGCTGGCTCTGGGGCTACGATTAGACCCTCGACCCAGTGGCTGCCTTGGCCTGCTGGCACTGTGACGGCCCTACCCCTCGCAACACCCCTTGCCTCACATGTGTCTTGGCCCAGCCCCTGCTCCTGATTGGCTGGTAGCATAGCGAAGGTACAGTCAAATTTGCATATTACTCTTTTATTAAATAGGATTACTTTGTCAGAGTATGCATTTTTATGCTATTTCATTTGTATTCCCAATTTTTTAATTTTAGGTGGAAAGTTAAAAATATTAAATGCTCTTCACCATTTTTTGACCTATATTTCTCCAGCCACTTTCTTGTTGAATGAGAATTTTCTGTTATTAAATTCCTCAAGAAGAGCTTAAGGATAGAGAGTTTTCTGAGATCTTTTCTGTTTTATGTTTTCCAATAACTTTGAAAAAGATACTAATGAACAAGTGGAGGGATATCAAATATTTGGTTAACAATTATTCTTGAATATTTTGAAAATGCTTTTTTATTTTACCTATACAAAACACTGTTTCTTTTTTACTGGAAGCTTGAGGGATTTGTTATCAAGGTTATTAGAAGACTTTTAAAAAGTCACTTAAAAAGGAAATTACTTGCTTAATTAAAAAAACAAAACATGTTCAAAATGTGACAGATTCCAAACAAGGCTAGACTATTTTGTAGCTCCTTCTTAAGAGTTTGAATTTATTTCCCCGCACTTTGAAACTATGCTGGTCTGTAATTTGCATTGATCAAAGGATGTGGTAAAATTTATGTTGTGCTTAACTTTCATAAAATATTGTCCTGAGAATGACATGCAAAAGGTCAATCTAGTCTTGATTACTGAAGGTTAAGAAAGGTGATTAGAAGCAACATGTCATAACTGACAGATACCCTCTCTGCACACTTACGTGAGTGGAGCCATCCAGAATCTCTAGACCTGCTATTCCTCTTGCTGAAGGCATTTGTGTATGTGAATCACAGCACATTCAGTAGGGGATCCACCTAACCAATGCAAATTTCTTTTTTTGTTAATCCTGACATGAGGATATTGTAGGATATATTTTCCATTACTTTTCAGAGAAAGAGGAAGAGGGGGGGGGGAGAGAGAGAGAGAGACAGAGAGAGAGAGAGAGAGAGAGAGAGAGAGAGAGAGAGAGAGAGAGGTGAGATATAAATTGACTGGTTTGCTCCCTGCATGCTCCCTAACTGGAGGCTGGGGGTGAACCCACCAAAGGTATGTGCCCTTGATCTGAAATCATACCTGTAACATTTTAGTGTGGAGATTGAAACTATAACTACAAAGCAAAACCACCAGGGCTGATCAACAAACTTTGAGAAATATTACATTACAAGAGGCCCCTTCATGAAATTTGTACACTTGGGAGCAGGGGTCCCTCAGCCTGGCTTGTGCCCTCTCATAGTCCAGGAGCCCTCTGCTGATGTCCACTGAGGGCTTAGGCCTGCGCCCTGTGGTGAGCGGTCCCAGTGGACACAGACACAACCTGACCACTGCTGCAGAGATGGGAGAGGCTTCCACCACCACGGCCCTTGCCAGCCATAAGCCTGGCTTCTGGCTGAGCTGTGTTTCCCCCAGGGGAGCACACTGGCCACCAGAGGTCAGCTCCTGCATTGAGCATCTGGTGATCAGTGCACATCATAGCGACTGGTCATTCTTGCTGTTCAGTCAAATTGCATATTAGGCTTTCTTTATCTTTATTGTTCAGTTTATTAATTACATTGTTTCCCCTTTTTATCCCCCTATAGCTTCCCTCCACTCTGTACCTATCCCACCCTCCACCCTCACCTCCCCCTCCCCACTGTCCTCTACCATTGTTGCTAGATTTTTGTCCAGTCTCTTGCTGCACTTCCCACAACCCTTTTCTCCCCAAGAATTGTCAGTCCATTCCCTCTCTATGTCCATGTCTCTGTTATATTCACCAGTCTATCCTGTTCATCAGCCTATCAGTTCACTTGATTTTTATGTTCATTTGTTGATAGATGTGTATTTGTTGTTCATAATTTTCATCTTTACCTTTTTCTTCTTCCTCTTCTTAAAGAATATATTTCAGCATTTCATATAATATTGGTTTGGTGGTGATGAACTCCTTTAGCTTTTTCTTATCTGCGAAGCACTTCATCTGACCTTCAATTCTGAATGATATCTTTGCTGGATAGAGTAATCTTGGTTGTAGATTCTTGCTGTTCATCACTTTGAATATTTCTTGCCACTCCCGTCTGGCCTGCATCGTTTCTGTTGAGAAATCCGCTGACAGTCGTATGGGTGCTCCCTTATAGGTAACCAACTGTTTTCTCTTGCTGCTTTTATTATTCTCTCTTTGTCTTTTGCTCTTGGCATTTTAATTATGATGTGCCTTGGTGTGGTCCTCTTAGGGTTCCTATATATTGGGGTTCGGTGCACTTCTTGGACTCCTAAGTCAATTTCTTTCACCAGGTGTGGGAAGTTTTCAGTCACTATTTCTTCAAATAGGTTTTCATTGTCTTGGCCTCTCGCTTTTTCTGGCACCCCTATAATTCGGATGTTGGTATGCTTGAGGTTGTCCCAGAGGCCCCTTACCCTATCTTCAATTTTTTGGATTCTTTTGGTTTCTTGCTTTTTCAGCTGAGTGGATTTTACCTCTTTGTATTTCAAATCTTTAACTTGGTTCTTGGGGTGCTCCAGGGCACTTTCAGGTCTTTGTATAATATTTTTTGTTTCAGTCAGTGTATGCTTAATTTCTGGTTGGTCCTTTTTCATATCCTTGAGAGTCTGCTTTATATCCTTGTTGGTTTCTTTCATTTCCTTGTAGGACTCATTCATTTCCACGTTGGTCTTGATAATTTCTTTGCAGCTCTCGTTTATATCCTGGAGGGTGTTGTTCATTTTCTTGTAGGACTCATTCATTTCCTTTGTGGTCTTGCTTATTTCCTTATAGGCCTCGATCTTTCATTGGAGCCTCTTTAAAAACCCTATAACCGTAGTTCTGAATTCCATGTCCAGTCGTTTTTTTTCCTCCATTTCTTTCACATCTGATTTCTTTCCATGTTGCTGCATGGTGGCTGCTTCCCTGAGTTGGTCACTTAGCTTTGTGTGGTAGACTTCCTACTAGGGATAGTGGCTCAGCCTCCCCGGTTACCTGAGGTGAATATGGGCTGCACAGTCCTGCTGAAGTTAAGCTCAGTTAATCCTTGCTAGCACTTGGAGGGTTGACCTCCAGGCCAATTGTCTGTGAAGCTCAGCTGTGCTCAGGTTGGGTGGGTGGAGTCTCCGGGCCAAGCAGACAGCGTTAGCTCCACCCTATGCGGCCCCAGGGACTCTGTGCTGGGGGCAATGGCCGCCAGCACCTCTGAGAGAGAGCCGCTGCCGAGCTCCACCGGCTGAGGGTTGCCGGGGAATTCAGACTTTCCCAAAATGAGTCTGCATGCACAATGTCTCACCCAGGGTCATAAAACAAAGCAGACTGATGGTTTTCCGAATGAGAGGCAAGTTTCGGTGTGCTCTCTGCGCCGTCACGCAGCTGAGCTGTTCGCACAAGCTGCCTTCTCCACAAGCCGGGAGACCCGGCAGCACCCGAGCTTCGGCGTGCCCTCCCACTGTCCAGTTTTCACCCCGTGTGATAGTGGGTTCTCTGGACTTCGCCCAGAGCTGGAGAATCAGTCAGTGGGACGCCTTTGTCTCCCCATTCGAGAAAACTGGCCGGTTTCCAGCCGCCCGCCCTCTCCGCTGGTGCCCGCTCCAAACCTCTCTCCATGCGAATCTTTCAACGCCGTCCGCTGCCGCTCCTCCGAGTCCCAGTGTCTTATCTTCACTTTTATTTGTGGAATTTTCACTCGGCGAGCGTTCTGGTGATTCTGGAAGGTGTTTGTTCTTTCGTTAAGTTGTAGTATTAAAATTGCTGATTATGACGGCAAGATAGGTGTTTTGCCTTTGCCACCATCTTAGTTCCCTATCTGCATATTAGCCTTTTAATGTAGACTAGAAGCCCCGTGCACAAAATTAATACATGGGGTGTGTATATGTCCCTCGGCCCAGCCTGCATCCTCTCCAATCTGGGACCCCTCTCACATTCTGGGACTGCTGGCTCCCAACTGTTCGTCTGCCTGCCTGCCTGATTGCCCCTAACTGCTTCTGCCTGCCAGCCTGATCACCCCCTAACCACTCCCCTGCTAGTCTGATTGATGCCGAACTGTTCCCCTGCCAACCTGATTGCCCCTAACTTCCCTCCCCTGCAGGCCTGATTGCTCATAACTGCCCTCTCCTGCAGGCCTGGTTCCTCCCAACTGCCCTCTCCTGCAGGCCTGGTCACCCCCAACTACCCTCCCTTGCTGGCCTCGGTCCAACCCCAACTGCTCACCCTTTAGACCTGGTACCCCTCCCAATTGTCCTTGCCTACCGGCCATGTTGCGGCCATCTTGTGTCCACATGGGGGCACCTATCTTGTGTGTTGGAGTGATGGTCAATTTGCATATTACTCTTTTATTAGATAGGATAGAATTATTATTTTAAACTAACAAGTTTAGTAGTAATCTCTACGTCAGCAATATAAAATTTATGCAAAAAAATCAGATCTTCACAGACAAAATGAAGCACAGGTCTGCTCCAACCACAAATACAAGAGGAGAAACTGTCCAGAAATGGAAGATGCTGATGACACCTTGCCATGCTACCAGTCAGCAGCTATGCATCCTTGCAGGAAAACCATACCAAACAACAGAGGGTTGGACCTGCATTGCCAACATTTTTCCACCATCCAGACACCATTGCTGACATGCACACATTCAAACTGAGACTCAGAACTGTTGGTCATTGAAATTGGGTCTCAGTCATTTCTTGTGCTAATATGTTTATTTCTAGTCTGCAGAGACAAGATTTTTTAAAGAAAAGAAACAGGGGAAATAAAAATAGATACAGAGGCAAAGAATCATGGAACAGACTGTTGGACTACAGAGGGAAGGCAGGGGAGGTTGGGGGAGGGTGTGCTTCAAGAGATCAACCCAAGGACTGGTATGCATGCATAAAAACATAACCATAGGACACAAGATACTGGGTGGGAGGGCAGGTGAGGGCAAGTGCTGCTGGTTGGGAAAGCTGTGGGGAGGTCAAGGGGGGAAAAAAGGAAAGATATGTACTATTATTTGTAATATTTAAACAATAAAAAAATAAAAATAAAAAAGAACTAAATGTTCAAATAATAGTTCCAAAATATTTTAAAAATTAGAAACATGCTTAAAAAGATAGCTGGATTAATTTACTTTAAGTTTACCTCCAAATCCAGAATTCTTTCATCCATCTATATCTAATAAGAGTAATATGCAAATTGACCATCACTCCAACACACAAAATGGCTGCCCCATGTAGTCAAAGATGGTTGCCCCCAGGTGGACACAATATTGCCACCTCAAGATGGCCTGCAGGGGAGCGCAGTTGTGGGGAATCAGGTCAGGAGAGTAGGGCTGTTGGGAGGGACCAGGTCTGCAAGGGAGGGCAGTTAGGAGTGACTAGGCCTACAGGGAAGGGAACTTTGGGGGGAAAGTCCAGCAGTGAGGGCAGTTGGGGGCAACTAGGATGGCAATGGAGGTAAGTTAAGGATGACCAGGCCAACAGCAGAGGGCAGTTGGGGACTGTCAGGCCTGCACAGTAGGACATTTAGGTGTGACCAGACTGACAGAGGAGGGCAGTTAGGGACAATCGGGCTGGCAGGGAGCAATTAGGAGTCGATAAGTCTGGCAGGGGAGTAGTTAGGGGGTGACCAGGCTGGCAGGCAGTAGCGCATAGGGGCAATCAGGCAGGCAGGCAGGCAAGCAAGCGGTTGGGAGCCAGCAGTCCCCAATTGTGAGAGGGATGTTCAATTGCCTGTTTAGGCCCAGTTCCACCTGGATTGGGCCTAAATGGGCAGTCAAACATCTCTTGAGGGGTCTCAGATTGGAGATGGTGCAGGCTGGGCTGAGGGCCCCCCCGCCCTTCCCCGGTGAATGAATTTCATCCCCCGGGCTTCTAGTATTGTAAACAATTGCTTTAAGTCATAATACCTATCAGAATCAGATGAATCTAAGGTTTTACCCAAACTATTTTTCTTTGCCCCAAATACTTCACTTGTCAGAGGGAAATCAACTGTAGAGATCTGAGGACTGGTCAGTATGGAGAGTGCCAACATGTAAAGTAGTCAAGAACATGCATTACTCAGCCTATCCCACTTCTGCAAATATGGTTTCCTTAAGAGGACTCACCTCTCTGGTATAAACTGCAACCTAAAATACACTCTCTCCTGATGTGCAGTTTAGGTTTCTGTTAAGTGGAGCTAGACCTTGATGATCCTTGACACTTAAACAAAGTGAGTGTAATGGAAAATAAATCTGTATTTTAATACTTAACATTCCAAAATGCTCAGTCTTTTCACCCACACTGAATATTTCAGAAAATTATTCAACCTCTTAACTTTATAGGTCATTTTTAAGAACTCAACTAAATTTTCATAAAAATCACCATTTTCTTTCTTTTAATGCTACTGTTTAATGAATTTTCATAACATTTATTTGAACTAAATAATTATTGTAACAGTATGCCTGAGAGAATCATTTCGGGGGAAAAGCCACACTGACTATTGGTATGTAACAATTAAATGCAAGCAGAATTGTGGACTATATTAGGACGTATAATTCCCATGAGTGTTTAGTTTTGAACTTTATTTGGTAGTTTAAATAGGAAATTTAATCATCAATTAAAAGCATTTCAATAAAGGCCATATAAGAAATTTCCTATTGCATTTTTATGAAAGAGAATACCTATACTAATAAAAGCCTAGGTGGCCCTTGCGCACGATGTCATCACAAGATGGCCTCCACAAGATGGCCACCACAAGATTGCCACCACAAGATGGCAAGAACAAGATGACAACAACAAGATGACCATGTGCTCAGTGAAGGCAGGGCCCAGTGGCTGCTCCACATGGTGAGGCCTGGAGGTCCCACACCTCCTTACAGCACAGAGGAGACCAGTTCCGTCATCTCCTCTGCCTCGCGTGAAGGAAGCAGTTCCTGGAGGAAGAGGCAAGTTGCAGCAGTGGACAGCAATTGTTGGCGATCAGGTCGGCAGGGAGGGAGGTTGGGAGCAATCAAGCTGGCAGGGGAGCAGTTAGGTGTCAATCAGGCTGGCAGGGGAGTGGTTAGGGGGTGATCAGGCTGGCAGGCAGAAGCTGTTAGGGACAATCAGATAGTCAGGCAGGTGAGTAGTTAGGAGCGAGCAGTCCCAGATTGTGAGTGGGGTGTCCAACTGTCAGTTTAGATCCAGTGGCAGTCAGACATCCCGTGAGGGGCCCCGGATTGAAGACAGTGCAGGCCAGGCTAAGGAATACCCACATCTACCTTGCATGAATTTTGTGCTTCAGAACACTAGTCCTATCTAATAAAAGAGAAAGATACAAATAGACCCTACCTTCGCTACACTACCAGCCAATAGGAGTAAGTATGCAAATTAACCCAACCAAGATGGTGGGCCGCCACCCCCGTCCCCCACCACCCAAAGCCATACCATGGTGGCTTAGGGGCAGCTGAAGTCCAGATCACAGCCCCACACCAGCAGAGGATCCGGGCATGGCAGACCTGGGGCTGAGGAGTAGGGGGGTTAATTAAAGACAAAAAACTGCAGGCCTGACACCCAGCAGCCCCAAGGCCTGAAGCAGAGGCACTTGGGTTGTTGAGGAGTGTGGGTTGGTGCAGCAGAGACACAAACCTGCAAGAAACCAATGGAAAGGGAGATAAACTATCATAACTTTATCTCCCTTTCCACAAGATGAGAAAACTGCCCCTGGATTACTTAGTGCTGTGGCCAACACCTTTCTACAAACACAGGGCAATATTATGACCACTCCCAGGAAGGTCTGGTCAGAATACCATCTCTGGGGAATAATGCTACTGTGGCAAATCATCTAAGAGAGGAAACAAGCTTTTGTTGGGTATATTCTGAAGGTCAGAGAACATGCCACCCCAACATATGCTGTGTTGTAATATTGATGATCTTGAGCTGTAGATGCTTGAAAAACAGCAAATTCATGCAGAGGATTTCACTGAAGTCTCCTGATCTCCCTAAAATCAGACCCCCCTAAAGGAGCTTAAATGTCATAGGTCCCCTTGATGGGAGAAGTATCACCAGGCAGAGAAGACTGACTTCTGTCACAGGACAGGAGAGTAGAAGTTGACATCACACCCAAACTTTGTTATAAACTATTTCCCCCCACCCCATTCATCTTTCCTAAATATCATTTACTCTCCTCTAAGAGGCCTATATCTCCCCTCCCCTTTCCCTAGGAAGAAGGTATTTAAATCTGCATTCTAAGCCACTTTGGGGAGTTACTCATTTTTCCCTGGGATCTCCCACATATACACAAGGTACACATGTTAATGAACTTTTGTTTTTCTCTTGGCTTTTATTCACATTTGTTCATTAAATATATACTTGTCTTAAATATCAAAAAATAAAATAACTGTCCACTAATGAGGGATTATAAGGCACTCTCTCAGCATAATATTTTTGTTTTTTTAATAAGCAGTATTTCTTATAAAATCATAGTGACCACATGATAATTATAAGAATGTCAATATAATGATGCATAAATCTTACTTTAATATTGCATCTTATAAATTTACTTTATATGTATTGACTGGAAGATGTTTAAATATATTTATGAAAATATGCACTTAAATGCATGCATGTGAACATACATACAGATGAGTGATTATATATTACATATAAAATCATATATATATATATAATTACATTACTAAAGACAGCCTAATGACATGACAATAAATTTAATTGTTTTCAATAAAATCTCAGCTAATTTTGAATTTTAGATCAAAACTTTTTAAAAAACAATGATTTGGTTAAATATATTTGACAGCTAGTAATGTTAAAATAGAAATTCTGTTTATATTCATAATTTTTTTCAAGACTAGAACAAATGTATACTTATTAATAAGGAGTCAGAATAAATTCATAATTTTTAAAAGATGACTGTTTCAATATAAAAAATAATGCATTATATAAAAATTAAGCAAACACAAAGAAATGTATACACTGAGTGGCCATATTATTAAGAACTCCGAATGCATAATAACCTGACCACTCAGTATATATTCTATATAATAAAAGGCCAATAAGCAAATTATCCCCTTGATCAGGAGTTCCACCAGCACACAGGCTGGCCAACTGCCCATATTTCCTACCCCTGGCCAGGCTGGCCGGACCCCACCCATGCCACCTAATACATATATATACACACACACACACTGAGTGACCAGAGTATTATGCATTCAGAGATCATAATAATCTGGCCACTCAATGTGTGTGTGTGTATGTGTGTGTGTGTGTGTGTGTGTGTGTGTGTGTGTGTGTGTGTATTAAAAGCCTGATGCATGGAGATTTGTGCAAGAATGGGCCTTCCTTTCCCTAGATGCTGGCACCATCTTCGCTCCTGTCCAAAGTCACCTTTCCAACTTCTCATGCTGCCAAGATGCCCAGAGTGGCTGGGGTGGTGCAGAATGCCTGCCTTGTCGCCATGGTGACATTACAAGCATACTGCCCTGACCCTGGCCACTCATGCCTGTCTATGAAAATTAACCCACAATTTTGTTGGGTTAATTTGCATACTCACTTCAGATTGGCTGGTGGCATTGCTAAGGTACAATTAATTAGCATGCTACTTTTTTATTTTATATATGTACTAGAGGCCCAGTGCACAAAATTCATGTATAGAGATGTTTGTCCCTCAGCCCAGCCTTCACCTTCTCCAATCTGGGACATTCCTCTCACAATCCAGGACTGCTGGCTCCCAACTGCTTATCTGTCTGCCTTCCTGATTGCCCCTAATTACATCTGCCTGCCAGCCTGATCACCCCTTAACCACTCCCCTGCCAGCCTGATTGATGCCTAACTGCTCCCCTGCCAGTCAGTTTGCCTCTAACTGCCCTCCCCTGCAGGCATGGTTACCCTTAACTGCCCTCTCCTGCAGGTCTGATCACTCCCAATCACCCTCTCCTGCTGGCCTGATTGCCCACAACTGCCATCCCTTGCAAGTCTGGTCCCTCCCAACTACTCTCTCCTGCTGGCCATCTTGTAGTGGCCATCTCTGTGCCCACATGGGGGCAGCCCTCTTGTTTGTTGGAGTGATGGTCAATTTTCATATTACTCTTTCATTAGATAGGATTATTAGATAGAATAGAGCCTGGTGCATGGGTGGGAGCCAGCTTTTTTGCCGGGAAGCGTTTCCAAATCAGGGTGGGGGTTTCCTTGGGTCATGTGGTGACCTGGGCAAGGGGCTTGTAGTGGTTTGCAGGTCATCCATGTCCCCTGGAGACCCAAGAATAATGGAATAAAAAAATAAAAATTAATGAATATTCTTTTTAATGACATTCATAAAAAATATAACAAAAGTTATACTTAAAAACCTGAATTTGATACTTTAAAAAGTATGCCAACAAAAAAGAACTGATATTACTGAACATTTTATAAAAATAAAGACTGATATTACTACTTCTTTCTGATATTGCAAAGACCAAATACAATATTAAAGGAAATTGTGCAAATATCATTAATTTTTTTTTTTACTAAGGAAAGTATTGCAGAAAAAACGCCAAGGCCAACATAAAAATAGAAATAATCTAGTGTATTTTAAAATAAAGTGTTTTATAAAAAATCTTCCATTAGGGAAAATTAGGTCATGATGATTTTTACGGGTATCCTATATAATAAAAGGCTATTATGCAAACTTTCCCTTGATCAGGAGTTTGGGAGTTCAACCAGGAATTCGAGCAACCATCAGTGGTCCCTCCCCCTGACCCCTTTCCCAGACTGGCCCCATCCCTGATCAGGGTGGGACCAGCCCACCAAGCACCCTTGGCCCCTCCCCCTTGACCAGCCTCACCTATGATCAGCCCCCCACTCCAATCAGTGATGGGGCCTGTCATCAACCCCTCACGACCCCTCCCCCAGGCCAACCTGGCCCAATTGGCCCTTATTGGGACAGGCCAGCTAGACACCACCCATACATTAATTTGTGCATGGGGCCTCTAGTATTATATAAAGCAGTAAGAATTCACTGTTGTCAATGTTTTGCAAATACATCTAAATAAAAAAAAGATATAAAAGTCTTCTTAATTTGTTTTATAAGACAAGGACATTAATTAAAAAAGAAAAATACAAAAAAAATCTTTACTAGAATATTTTGAAAACAGAGAATTATATATCAGTGTCATTCATAACAAATAATTTAATAAAATGTAATACACAAAAGTATATTATAAAGTATAATACATTATAATCAATTGGACTTATCCCATTATTAAAAATATTTAAAATTATTAATGGGTGTATTTTTTGTTTTACATAATAAAGCAAAAATGATATGTTGGAAAGATGTACCTGAACTGGCACAGAGTAAGAGAAAACTGGAACCGAGGGGGCAAACTGTTGTCTGTTACTGCATCCAAGTTTCATGGAAAACACTGTTGTCTTTTACTACATCCAAGTTACCAATTTTGCTATGAATAACCTTCAGAAGAAATTGGTCTTCTTCATCATGGAACAAAAATTATCTTGGCTGGAGTGAAGCTTCTTAATAAAGTATGGCACTCATTTGCATCTGGGATCTATAACCATATAGTAGAATGGCATTCATTATTGTCCACTCTTGAATTCAGTTAGGCTATTTCTGTTTTTCTGTAATGTTACATGGGCCCCAACTCATCCTCTTCCATAGTTCCCATTCTAAGTTTGATAGTCTAAGTGATATCTTGTTAATTCTTACCTGAGGATATTTTTTCTTTTGACTTTTAAAGAGAGTGAAAGAGAGGGTGGAGAAGACAGGGAGAGGGGGGAGAAAGAGAGAGAGAGAGAGAGAGGGAGGGAGAGAGAGAGAGATGTGTGTGTGAGAGAGAGGGAGAGGTGAGAGAGGTACAATTAATTGCCTTCTACCAACTGGGGCCTGGGATCAAACCTGCAACCTAGATAGATGCCCTTAACCAGGAACCAAATCCATGGCCCTTCAGTGTGTGGGCCACGTCCTAACGACTGGAAAATGCTATCGAGGTCCTAAGCATTCTTAATTTTGGGGAAAATTTATTGAAAACAAGGAGGGTATTTTGGGGAAGACATATATGGAACAAATTACTTTAACATCATGTGCTCTTTTGCCTAATCCTAAAGTGATAATGAGATTAAAGTGGAAAATCCACCGGGGAAAGAAAATAGAACAGATGTTAACAAGTTAATGTAAGATAGAAAACATGTGGAATAGGCAAAAGTTTTGAAACATGATTGATAAATATGCAGCTCAGCACATACTATGATAAGAATACTGCAAAATAGTCATTCTGTTTGATGGACTCTGAACTCAAATGCCAACTACAAGGATGGTACAAGGAAATGAGAAAAGTAGAATTAATTTAAAGTCTGATTTGAAATCATGTCATTTGAGGTGGGAATTCTGCCTCAATTCATAAAGTGAGGTGGAAAATAATCTTTATCTATTATTTAAAAGAGATTACATAAGATCATTATTATTTAGTTCTCAGAAGTTAAGGAAAATTGACCGTTAAAGATTTCTTGGCCTATAGTTGTTTTGTGGAAGGTTATTGGATATAAATCAAATTTCCATAAAAGATACAGTTTTAAATGGGGAAAAACCATAATTTAGTTTCTGAATTTTTTATTGTAGTTTTGTTAAGTTGCATTTTTAAAGGACTTTGTTCTTCTCATGTTACATATGAAATTTATTGGATGGAATTGCTCATTATTTATAATTTATAATTTATTATTATACCTAATGAGCAATTCCATCCAATAAATTTTAACACCTAAGACTTTACTTTGATGGCTCTTGTTCATTCTTTTTTTTAAATTTTATTTACAATATAACTTATATTTAATAGTAGTACATATGTTTCCCCCCCCCATATCCTCCCCCCAGCCTCCCCTACCCCCCAGCACATGTCCCCACCTGCCTCCCTCCCCGCCTCAGAGTCTCTCATTCATTGGTTATGCTCATATGTATGCATAAAGTCCTTTGGTTGATCTCCCCCAGCATCTGCCTCCCCTCCACTCCAGCCTTCCCCCTGTAGCTTGACAGCCTGTTCGAGGCCACCCTGCCTCTATATCAATCACTCTCCCCTGTTTTTTTTCTTCAAAAATATCTTGCCTCTGCATACTGAAAACAAACGTATAAGAGCAAAAAAAAGTTTGAGTGTCAGTTTCAATGTCCAACTGTTCTGAGTCCCAGTTTCAATGTCAAATAGTTCTTCATGTGTACATGTCAGCAATGGTATCCAGATGGTGGACACATCGTGGCAATGCAAGATCCATCCTCTCTGGTATGTTCCTGGGCTGCCTGCAGCCACACACAGCTGCCGACTGCTAGCATGGCAAGGTGTCGTCAGCGTCCTCCATCTCTGGAACGTCCTCGTGGATGGACAGGCCCGTCAGTTTCTCACTATCGCAGGAACCCACATGGTCTTAGAGTTGTTATCTGCAAACACACAAACACATTCTCGACCAAAGGTTAACAAAGGGATCCTCTCTGCAAAATAGACTTGGGATTCTTTTTATTTTTGCCTAAATGATTTTCCTTTGGCTTATTTTGACACCATGTGTTTTTTTTGTTTGTTTGTTTTTTGTTTTTATGGGTGTCCTGCAGCTGGTTTTACAAATTGAATTTTCTTTTCTGGAGTAAGAATTTTCTACATGTACTTTACTTATAGGATATTTTTCCTTACATGATATTACCTCATTGTCCCCCACCCCCCTTTTTTTGGTTAATAGGGGCTTTTGGAAATTTTATCTTGCAGTCTTGGTAATTTTAAATTTTAATTTTTGCATACAAATATTACTACTTTAGGTTCTTTGGATGTTAGGCAATTTTGCAGTGAGATGAACTACTAATAGATACTTTAGTTAATGTTTTAGGAAAAGCTTTTTGTCCAGTACAGTTAGATTTTCTTGAGTATTCACTTATTTCACTTGGCCAATTTAAATTAATCTGAAAACTTGATTACTATTTTACTGTCAATTTTAATACTCAAGCAGAAATCTTAGTTTACCCAGTAAATACTTGTGGAAAGGAATATTTGCATTTTTTAGTAAGTCCTCAGAATTCCTTGTAATAAATTAAATTTAGATATAGGGCAGCTATTGCTGGCCGAGTCTCTGTCTACCACCTGGGTCCCGGTGTGAGTTGTGCATGGGAGGCGTAGCAGCCGTGGGGGTAGGAGACCTCCCTCAGGAGGGGTGAGAATTCAAGCCCTTGCAAGGTTTGTGGATGAGGGTCTGTGCCCCACCTCTGTTGATCTTTTAGTTCTCTCCTGTTGGCCCCTCTGCAACTGTGCCTGTCTTAGGTTGTTCCTTCCCTGAGGAATCTTACCCGTCTCTGGCTAACCAGCCATCCTCCGGGGCCAAACAGGGTGATGTGAGGTTCAGTCCTGTCTCCTTTGTAGTCTATGCCCCCGTGGCCTCCACGTCCAGCACCTGCCATGGGGTCCCCTCGCCTGCTGCCGGGGTCCCGGTACTGATCACATATCTCGGGTGACCCAGGTTTCTTCTCCAGAGAGGGCCTAGATCACGCCACTGGTCGAGAGACAGATCCATGGTGCCAACTGCCCAGAGACTTCACCTACAGCTTGAAGTGAAAGTTCATGCATCAGCTGTGTGTAGTTGGATAATAAGAAGAGGGTCCCTCTTGGCAAAAGGGACAGAGGGGCCAATATAGAATGCTCGGATGCCTTCCCAGTGCCTTAATTCCTCCTGAAAGGGATTAATTCCTTTCTTATCCTTTTTTAAGTTGCTGCACAACATTCAAAGAATTAGTTTGTAAGTTTATTTGGGATAATTGTATAATATGCTGTTGTCAAATATCAAATATTATAATTACATTATAAAATAATATCATGTAAGGGTATTGTGGTGTCACGGGAGGTTAAGGAGGGCCTAGCCTAAGAACTGGTGTCCATAAGAGATGACATGCTCTAGGCCATGTTAATTCAATCTCAAACTAGCTGCCAATTTTTTTATAACTTTATATAACTTTGTCAGGGATGTAAAAACACAAATCACTTACCTTAGTTCAAGCATTCAAATATATTGACTTTCCCCTTACTCCCACCACCTGTCACTTACCCTGAGGTTTGACATTTTAATGGACTTTTCTCAGTCTCTGGATCCATTCTTGTTCATCAGTCTGTGTCATTCATTATATTCCTCAAATGAGTGAGATCATGTGATATTTATCTTTCTCTGCCTGGCTAATTTCACTTAGCATAATGCTCTCTAATTCCATCCATGTTGTTACAAATGGTTGGAGCTCTTTCTTTTTTACTGCAGCATAGTATTCCATTGTGTAGATGTACCACTGTTTTTTAATCCACTCATCTGCTGATGGGCACTTAGGCTGTTTCCAAGTCTTAGCTATGATAAATTGTGCTGCTATGAACATAGGGGTACATATATCCTTTCTAATTCGCCTTTCTATATTCCTAGAAGTGGGATCACTGGGTTGAATGGGAGCTCCATTTTTAGTTTTATGAGGAAACTCCATACTGTTCTGCACAGTGTCTGCACCAGTCTACAATCCCAACAACAGTGCAGGAGAGTTCCTTTTTCTCCGCATCCTCGCCAGCACTTGTCATTTGTTGATTTGTTGATGTAAGCCATTCTGACAGGTGTGAGATGGTATCGCATAGTCGTTTTCATTTGCATCTCTCGGATAATTCGTGACTTTGAGCAAGTTTTCATATGTGTCTGGGCCTTCCTTTTGTCTTCTTTAGAAAAGGTTCTATTTAGGTCTGTTGCCCATTTTTTTATTGGGTCATTTGTCTTCCTTTTATTGAGGTGTGTGAGTTGCCTATAGATGCTTGAGATTAAACCTTTATCACCGATAACATTTGCAAATATGTTCTCCCATACAGTGGGTTTTCTTGTTGTTTTGTTGATGGTTTCTTTAGCTGTGCAAAAGCTTTATATTTTGATGTAGTCCCATTTGTTTATTCTGTCTTTAGCTTCCATTGCCCTAGGAGCAGTATCATCAAAGAAGTTCTTTTGGCATATGTCTGAGATTTTATTTCCTGTAGCTTCCTCTAATGTTTTTATGGTTTCCTGTCTTACGTTTAAGTCCTGTATCCATTTGGAGTTTATTTTTGTGTATGGTGTAAGTTGGTGGTCTAGTTTCATTTTTTTTGCATGTATCTATCCAATTTTCCCAACACCATTTATTGAAGAGACTATCTTGATGCCTTTTTATGTTCATACCTCCTTTGTCAAATATTAATTGAGCATAGTGGTTTGGGTTGATATCTGGATTCTCTATTCTATTCCATTGATCTATATGTCTGTTCTTGTGACAGTACCAGGCTGTTTTGAGAACAGTAGCTTTGTAATACAGCTTGAAATCTGGTGTGGAAATCCCACCGACTTTGTGCTTCTTTCTCAGCATTGCTGTGGCTATCGGGGCCTTTTTTTATTCCAGATGAATTTTTGGAGAGTTCTTTCTAGGTCTGTGAAGTATGCCCTTGGTATTTTAATGGGGAGTGCATTAAATTTATAGATTGCTTTGGGTAGTATGGACATTTTAATTATGTTGATTCTCCCAATCCATGAACATGGTATGTTCTTCCATCTGTTTACATCTTCCTCTATCTCTTTTTTTAACGTCCTGTAGTTTTCTGCGAATAGGTCTTTTACCTCCTTAGTTAAGTTTATTCCTAGGTATCTTAATTTTTTTGGTGTGATGGTAAATGGGATTGCTTTTTTAGTCTCCCTTTCTGTAAGTTCACTATTGGTGTATAGGAATGCCATAGATTTCTTGGCATTGATTTTGTAGCCTGCTACATTGCTGAACTCATTTATGATGTCTATTAGCTTTTTTATGGAGTCTTTCGGGTTTTTTATGTACAATATCATGTCATCTGCAAATAAGGATAGCTTTACTTCTTCTTTTCCAATTTGGATGCCTTTTATTTCTTCTTCTTGTCTAATTGCAATGGGTAGTACTTCCAGTACGCTGATGAATAGGAGTGGTGAGAGTGGGCAGCCCTGTCTCGTTCCTGTTCTTAAGGGAAATGGTTGTAGTTTTTGCCCATTGAGTATGATGTTTGCTGTGGGTTTATCATATATGGCTTTTATTATGTTGAGGTATGATCCTTCTATTCCTACCTTGTTGAGAGTTTTTATCAAGAAAGGGTGTTGGATTTTGTCAAATGCTTTTTCTGCATCAATTGCTATGACTATGTGATTTTTATCTCTCAATTTGTTTATGTGATGTATCACATTTATTGATTTGCGGATATTGTACCATTCTTGCTTTCCTGGGATAAATCCTACTTGGTCATGGTGTATGATCTTTCTGATGTACTGCTGGATCTGATTTGCTAGAATTTTATTGAGGATTTTGGCATCTATATTCATGAGGGTATTGGCCTGTAATTCTCATTCATTGTGTCATCTTTATTTGGTTTTGGGATTAGGGTGATGTTAGCTTCATAGAAGGAGTTTGGAAGTGTTCCATCCTCTTGAATTTTCTGGAATAGTCTGAGGAGTATAGGTTTTAGTTCTTCCTTGAATGTTCGGTAAAACTCCCCTGTGAAGCCGTCTGGCCCTGGGCTTTTGTTTGCTGGAAGCTTTATGATGACTGCTTCAATTTCTTCCACAATTATTGGTCTATTGAGTTGTTTAGATTCTTCCTGATTGAGTTTTGGGAGGTTATATTTTTCCAGAAATATATCCATTTCCTCCAGATTTTCCAGTTTGTTGGAGTAGAGTTGTTCATAGTAATTTTTAACAATCCTTTGTATTTCAATGCGGTCTGTTGTTATTTCACCTCTTTCATTTCTGATTTTATTTATTAGGGTCCTCTCTCTTTGCTTCTTGGTGAGTCTGGCTAGAGGTTCATCAATCTTGTTTAATCTTTCAAAGAACCAGCTTTTGGTTTTGTTCATCTTCTCTATTGTTTCTTTGGTCTCTATGTCATTTATTTCTGCTCTGATCTTTACTATTTCCTTCCTTCTGCTTACACTGGGCTTTTCTTGTTGCTTTCTTTCTAACTCTTTGAGTTGTTGGGTTAGATAATTTATTGCCGCTGTTTCTAGTTTTTTGCAGTAGGATTGTAGAGCTATGAACTTCCCTCTCAGAACTGCTTTCACTGTGTCCCATTTATTAACTTTTGGATTGTTGTGTTGTCGTTGTCATTTGTTTCCATGATGTTTTCTATCTCTTCCTTGATCTCTCTAGTAACCCAGTCATAGTTTAATAGCATGATGTTTAGTCTCCATGTGTTTGATTTCTTTGGGTTTTTTCTATTGTAGTTGATTTCCAGCTTTATGCCCTTGTGATCTGAGAATGTGTTTGATATGATTTCTATCTTTTTTAATTTGGAGATACTTTGCCTATGACCCAACACATGTTCTGTCTTTGAGAATGACCCATGGGCACTTGAAAAGAATGTATATTCTGTGGCTTTGGGGTGAAATGATCTGAAGATGTCAATTAATTCCTTCTGGTCTAGTGATTCATTGAGGATTGATGTTTCTTTACTAATTTTTTGTTTAGAGGATTTGTCCAATGGTGATTGTGGGGTATTAAAATCTCCTACTATGATAGTATTGCTGTCTATCTCTCCTTTGATATGCTCTAGGAGTTTTAGTATGTATTTGGGTGCTCCTATATTGGGTGCGTATATGTTTACCAGAGTTATTTCTTCTTGTTGGATTGCTCCCTTTAGTATTATGTAGTGGCCTTCTTTATCTCTTGTTACATCCTTCACTTTGAGATCTTATTTGTCGGATATAAGTATTGCTACCTCAGCTTTTTTTCCATTTCCATTCGCCTGAAGAACCTTTTCCATCCTTTCACCCTCAGTCTGTGTGCATCTTTTTTTTGGAGGTGGGTTTCTTGTAGACAGCAGATATATGGGTCGTGTTTTCTTATCCAGTCTATTACCCTATGTCTTTTGATTGGAGCATTTAAACCATTTACATTTAAAGTAATTATTGATAGATAGTTATTTGTAGCCATTTTTGTTCTTTGCCCCTATGTTCTTTCATGGCTTCCTATTGCTTTTCACAGCAGACCCTTGATCATTTCTTGCATTGCTGGTTTGGTGGTAATGTATTCCCTTAGACCTTTTTTGTCTGTGAAGCTCCTGATTTGACCTTCAATTTTTATTGATAGCCTTGCTGGGTACAGTATTCTAGGATTCAGACCCTTTCTTTGCATAACTTTGTATATTTCATTCCAATCCCTTCTGGCCTGATAAGTTTCTGTTGAGAAATCACTTGCTAATCTGATGGGGGTTCCTTTGTAGGTGACTTTCTGTCTGCCTCTGGCAGCTTTTAGGATTCTCACTTTGTCGTTGATGTTTGCCAATTTAATTATAACATGCCTTGGTGTAGGTCTTTTGGGGTTTAATTTGCTTGGAACTCTGTGAGCTTCTTGGATTTGTGTGGGTTTTTTCTTTCCTATATCAGGGAAGTTTTCTGTCATTATTTCTTCCAACAGGTTTTCTATTCCTTGCTCAGTTTCCTGTCCCTCTGGAAGCCCTATTATACGTATGTTGTTTTGTTTCATGTTGTCCCAAAGTTCCCTTAGGCTCTCCTGCTTTTTTTTTTTTCTAGAAGCTGCTCTACTTGGGTGTTTTTTCCTACCTTGTCTTCCAGCTCACTGATGCGGTCCTCTGCTTCATCTAGTCTACTCCTGATACTTTCTATGGAGTTCTTTACCTCAGCAATGTCACTTTTCATTTCTTCTTGGGTCTTTTTCATTTCTTCATAATTCTTCTTCATTTCTTCATAGTTCTTCTTCATTTCTTCCTGGCTCTTCTTCATTTCCTCTTGATTCCTCTTCAATTCCTCATGGTTCTTACTTGTATTGGCTTCTGATCTCTTCATCCACCCTATGACCATTTCTCTGAACCCTCTCTTTGACAGGTTGTTTGCTTCTATTTCGGTTACCTCTTTTTCTGGTGAGGCTTGCTTTTCTTTCATTGGTGCGCTATTTCTTTGTCTCCCCATAGTCTTTCTTCTCTGTCTATCTTGTTATGTAGTTCGCACTCTCCTGTGTTGATTTAAAGGCTCAGACTACAACACAACCAGGTGCAGCACACCAGGCACAGAAGAAGAATGTATTCACAGTATTGGTAACTCCAAATTAAAAGTGATTGCCAGAGGAAGGTAAATTAGGTGATAGGTGGGGTAAGAGAGAGTAATTGAAAACACACTCACACACACAAAATAAAGAAAGAAAGAAAGGAAGGAAGGAAGAAAGAAAGAGAAAGAAAGAAAGAAAGAAAGAAAGAAAGAAAGAAAGAAAGAAAGAAAGAAAGAAAGAAAGAAAGAAAGAAAAAAGGGGAATGCCAAAATAAAGTTGGGAAAAGGGGAAGGAGTAACAAGAAAGGAAAAGGGGGTAAACTATAAATATGGGTTGGAACCTCCCAGAGGACAGCCACGAATCCCAGCAAAAGCCAGCAACGAGTACCTGGAGACTGATAGAAACTACATACAACAACTAATATCAAGGGAGGTTAGGGAACACAGAAGCTTAAATCTATCAAAAAAACAATGTAAACATCACCAATACACAAAACAATGCCAACTCCCGCCCCACAAAACAAATTAAAAGGAAAGAATAACCAAACCAATCTCACAAATATGCATAAAATATAAACAACATCAGCAGGACCGAGAGAAAAACATTTTAGGATAGTGAAGTCGGAGAAGCATTAGATATGTATGGACTTGGAGCAGGTGGTTGGAGATTGGATATAAAAGTGGGGTGAAATTTTAACAGGGGCTAAAAAGAGAGAATAAGGAAAATCTAAACCAGAAAAAGTGTAAGAGGAATAAGACACTAACTAAGGAAAGGTTAGCAAGAGAGTGCTGGCATAAGGGGGAAGTTGAAGTAGGTTAAAGAGATACTAAAGGGCAGATGAAAAAAGACTATATATCACTAATCTCTGAGTAGAATAAAGATGGAATAAAATGGCACTTAAAAAATTTAAATAGTAGTAGAAATAAAATTGATTCCTTAATTTGTGTTACACAAGAGACAATTTATGATTCAGCCCCTAGGTGGCAGTGTTTCTGAATTGACATCCGGGTCTATTGGTCCTCTCTAGCCTGGTCTAAAATCCCGCTATGTCTATGGTATTTACTACTGATTTGTGGAAACAGGCTACCCCAGAGCTGCCTCTCTAATTGTGAGGATCTGTTCTGATCCCCAGCGTCAGAAAAACAGCTTGCCCCTGTGGTCTCCCAGGTTCTCTTCCACCAGGGGATCCCCCCTTCCTCGTTCAGCGCTGAGAAATTCGGATTTAGAGAGGACAAACGCAGGCGCGCGAACTCACGTCCTGCTTGTATGTTTGCGCGAAACCCTTTCTCCCCTTGGGTTTGGCAGCCCGCTCCCTCCCAAAACTGCCAGGCTGGCCCTCTCCTTCAGGTCCAAATGTGTCGCCCTCTATGTATCCCCCCTCCTGTCACCAGCTCCGAGGACCCTCTTCCACGTTTGCGGGCTCCAACAGCTGCGGGTTTTCCTCTTTTTTCGCCAGGTGCGAATCTCCCTGTGTTATCAGCTCCCTTAACCCCCGGAGAAACCTGACCTTTCCGTGGCTGAGCACAGGTTTCCTCGGAGTCCACTTCTTCACCAACTAGGAATCAATGTTGGGGGGGAGAGGTGGGAGTCTCAGACGCCCAGTGGGTACCACAACTGTAAAATCTTTAGGCTCTTCCCCTTTAAGATGGCGCAGCCGCCTCTGAGCCAGGCTCCGGGGGAGAACCCAGCCGCATCGGAGCCGCTCCGTTAAGGGCGGCTAATCTGGCAGTCCCCCTCCTTCTCCCAAAGCCCTGCTGTCCCCCCACTCGCCAACAAACACTGCCCCCGCGACCCTCAGCTGCTCACCCCGTCTACCCCAGGAACACAAATGATTACGCGTCCTTCTGACCCGCCGCCATCTTTTTTTTTCTCTTGTTCATTCTTAATGATATTTTGTTTTATTTTTTTTTCATTGAGCAATCTTCTAGGGTTTTATTATTTTATTAACTTTTAAAAATAGAAATTTCTGATTTCTGAACATTTTCTTATAGGTTCACTTTCCTTTATCCTACCTTTTTTTTTGCTTCTGATGTGCATTGATTTTCTACCTACCCTCACTCCTTATACAGATAGTGGCACTCTAAATTTACTTATGAGTACATTTCTAGCTACATTGTAAACATATTTATTGTAACTTTTTAAAATTTCAAATTATTTTCTAATTTCCACAGCAAATCCTTCTTTATCCTTTCATTATTTAGGTTTCCAGAAAATAAATATTAAATAATTTCTGGACAATGTTTGCATTTTATACACATACCAAGGCCCAATGCACAAAATTAGTGCAAAGGGCTTGGCCCTCGCTGCCCCAGCTGCCCTGGCTGCCATGCGGCCCACCCCTGGGTCATTCCAGAAAGCCATCCAGGAGGGTCGTTCCAGAAGTTCATTCCACTGTTCAGGCTAACTAGCATATTAGCTCTTTATTATATAGGATATCTACAAACATATTTAAATTCTATTGCTTAGAAGTTTGCAGTTTTAGAGTGTTTAAAATCATATGCTGGATTAGTTCTATAAAGTTCCCCATAATATATGTGTTTATGTTTACACTAGCAAAACAGTATGATATGTACTAGTATATTGAGTATATGGTGCAAAAGATATCAAAAACACTTTTTCATAACATTTATTATCAATTTGTCTTAATATTTAATTTACACTAAAAGAAGTGATGTGTTGTTTTTTTTCCCATTTAAAAGAGCATAGAAACATAGTTTTATCATTTTAAATTATTAAAAACCTGGGTAATAAAGAATTTTAAAATGTTTTGTTTGTCACTGACAGGAATTGTCAATCACTTTTACTATAGGGATAGCTAAGTTGATTTCTTTTCTCCTGTATATTTGTTGTTTCTAGAAATTTGAAAACCAGAACTGATTGACAAGTGTGCAAGTGTACTGAGAAACACTGTGATCTTTGTAGAGTAAGTTTTTCCTACCCAGGAGGTATGACTTTGCAAATACTAGCAGATGGTTATGTAAATGTACTTGTTCTACTAAAGCTTGACACAGTGACACATTTAATTAATTTTACACATATCAAAATTTTTTACAGAAAATTTATATTAAGATATGATTTAGAGGATTTTCACTCATTGGAGAATTCTTACCTCTTAGGCTGATGGACATTGTGAAATCTTGGCAGAACATTTTATAGTTGAAAGATTTCAATCTCTGAAAGGACTACATGGCAGATGGAAATATAAAGGAACTACTCAAGTATTTGAGTATGAAGTTTATTCAGCCATCTGCTAGGTATCCATTTCCCTCAGCTTAACAATTTACTTAGAGACTAGGAAGTATGCTGATGCAAAGTGTTTAAGGGTCCAAGCACATACACACACACACACACACACACACACACACTAGAGGCCCAGTGCATAAAATTCATGCACTGGGGTGAGGTCCCTCAGCCTGTCTGTCTTGTGCCCTCTCACACTCTAGAAGCCTTTAGGGGATGTCCAACTAATGGCTTAGGCCCACTCCCCATGGGAGCAGATTCAAGCCGACAGTCAGACATCCTTAGCACTGATGTGAGGTGGGAGAGGCTCCTGCCACTGCACTGCACTTGCCAGCTGTGAATCTGGCATCTGGCTGAGCAGCACTTTCCATGTGGAAGCACACTGACCACCAGGGTGCAGCTCCTGCATTGAGTATCTGCCACCTGGTGGTCAGTGCAAGTTATAGTGACCTGTCATTCTATTGTTCAGTCGATTTGCATATTAGCCTTTTATTTTATAGGACTAGAGGCCCGATGCACAAAATTCATGCATGGGGGGTGGAGGGAGGGTTTCCTGCAGCCCAGCCTGCACCCTCACCAATCTGGGACCCCTTGAGGGATGTCTGACTGCCCATGTAGGCCCAATCCCAGTAGGATTAGGCCTAAATGGGCTGTCGGACATCCTTCTCAAAATCCAGGACTGCAGGCTCTAAACTGTTCATCTGTCTGCCTCCCTGATTGCCCCTAACTGCTTCTGCCTGCCAGCCTGATCAACCCCTTACGACTACTCTGCCAGCCTAATTGATGTCTAACTGCTACTCTGCCAGCCTGATTGCCCCCAACTTCCCTCCTCTGCCGGCCTGGTCATCCCTAACTGCCCTCCTCTGCAGGCTTGATCCCCCCACAACTGTTCTACCTTGCAGGCCTGCTCCCTCCCAACTGTCCACCCCTGCTGGCCTGATTGCCCACAACTGTCCTCATTGCAGGCCTGGAACCTCCCATTGTCCTCCTCTGCTGGCTAACTTGTGGTGGCTATCTTGTGTCCACATGGGAACAGGATCTTTGACCACATGGGAGCAGCCCTTTTGTGTGTTGGAGTGATGGTCAATCTGTGTATTACTCTTTTATTAGATAGGATAGAGTCCTGGTACATGGGGTTGTGCCCGGCTGGTTTGCCCTGAAGGGTGTCCTGGATCAGGGTGGGGGTTCCCTTGGGGTGTGGGGCGGCCTGGGTGAGGGGCCTATGGTGGTTTGTAGGCTGGCCATGCCCCCCAGTGACCCAAGCAGAGGCTCTGAGATCTGGGATTAATTTATGTTCTACAATTGAAATTTTGTACCCTGGAGCGGAGCCAAGCCCTCTGCTTGCTCCATGGCAACAGCCATTTCTGTTTGAAACTTTCTAGCCTAGAGTGGAAGCCTAGGCTAGGGCTGCAGAAGTTTGGCTTCCTCCATTGCCTTGGCAACCCTAAGCCTCTTCTCTCTCCAGTTCCATGGCAGCTGCAATTTCTGTTGGGATTATGTATCTTCTATAATTGAAACTTTGTAGCATTTAGCAGAGGCCTAGGCCAGCAATGGCAAGCGGAAAGTGTGGCTTCCTCTGTTGCGGGGGAAACCCAAGCCTCCCTCCTGATCTCAGTGGTGGCAGCCATCTTGATTGGGGTTTATTTGCATAATGTGCTCCTGATTGGCTGGTGGGCATGGCTGTGGGTGAGGTTTGATCAGAGGTATGATCAATTTGCATATTACTCTTTTATTAGATAGGATGAGTATATACATTATCTACATATATATGACATGTTTAGGAAAGTATTTCACTGCTCTGTAGCTGTTTTTTTTTTAATTTAAGTAATTTTGTAATATATTTTATTGAATATTCTAAATAGATATATATTAAATTTAATATTTCAACCAAAAAGCTTGAATAAGAGTTCACTCATGTTTAATCTTAGACCAGTTAATTTTCCTATGGTTTACTTAAGATTAAATTTGAGACTGAAAAAAATGGCGGCGGAACGGAGGGATTCGATCTGAATCTGCTCACAGGGCAGAGGGAGGGAGCAGCTGAAAGTCGCGCAGGGAGCATTTGTCCGCGACTAGGGGGACAGCTGTGCTCCAGGAGAAGATAGAGGACTGCTGGGCTGGCCTCCCTAGCCTGAGCAGCCCCAGTACTGCTGGGTTCTCTCCCTGAGCCAACTGCGCCAGGAGGCGCGCGGAGGCGGACCACTACATCTTGAACGAGAGGAGCCGGAAAACATACAGCTGCCGTACGCGGTACCGCTGGGCTGCACCGCTGGGGCTCCCGGAGCACAGGCGCCCAGGTGGCGGGGAGGCGCGCAGAGCCCAGGGAGCGCTAAACTCCAGCTCGGAAAGGTCAGATTTCCCTGGGGGTACTTTGGGCACGAAACTGAGGGGGCTGGCAGTCTGGGAGATCTGCACCTTGGAACTCAAAACCTGGAGATCTGCACCTGAAATAGAATCTGTGGCTGTTGAAGCTGGTGAACATGGGAGAGGGCCCTTGGAGCTGGTGGCAGAGTTGATCCTTGGAGCGCAATCGGTTTGGACCTGACAGAGGGGGGAAGCCCGAAAGATTTTGGGAGGGTTCTGGCTACTAAAACAGCAGTCACCATTAGAGAGGCAGTATTGTTTAGTTCAGGATAAAGAGGACCAATAGACCCAGAAGTCAACCTAGAAACACTGCCACCCAGGGGCCAAATCACAAATTGACTCTTATGTGACAGGGAATTGATTATATTTTCTCTTCGACCTTGGGAATACAGTCTATTTTCATCTACACTTTAGTATCTTTTACTCTACCTCAACTTCACCTTTATACCACCACTCTCTGGCTAACCTTTCCCTATTTAGTGCCTTGTTTCCCTTACACTATTCCCGCTTTAGATTTACCTAATTCTTTCCCCTTACCCCCTGTTAAAATTTCACCCCACTGATATATCTAATCTCTAACCACCTAATCCAAGTGCATATATACCTCTAACTTCTCTGACTTCACTATCTTAAAGTGTTTTTAGCCCTGTCCTGTTGTTGTTGTTTACTTGACTGTTGATTATATTGATGTTTTAAGCAGGTTTATGAGATTGATTTGCTTATTCTGTTATTTTGGTTTGTCTTGTCGGGGGGGTTATTTTTATTTTTGGTGTTGTTTCTTGTTTTGTTGTCCTCATCTGCATTGTTTTTGAGATAGATTTTTGCTTCTGTGTTCCCTCACCTCTCTTGATATTAGTAGTTGTATGTAATTTGTATCAATCTCCAAGTACTTGTTGCAGGTTTGGTTCGGATTAAGGGCTGTCCTATAGGAGTTTTCACCCCACATTTATAATTTACTCCTTTTATTTCTTTTTTTTCTTCTCCCCCTTTTCCCATTATCATTTTGGCATTCCTGTCTTTCTTTTTTGTGAGTGTATGTGTGTGTGTGGGGTCTCTTTCTTTTTTGTGTGAGTGTGGGTGTGTGAGTGTCTGTGTGGGTCTGGGGGAGGTTCTCTTTCTTTTTTCCCACCTATCACCGAATTTGCCTTTCTCTGGCGGTCACCTTTATTTGGAATTACAATTACTTTGACTACATTCCGGTTCAGTGCCTGGTGCGTTGCACCTGGTTGTGTTGTATTTTGTGCCTTTAAATCAACGCAGGAGAGTGAGAACTACATAACCACATACACAGAGAAGAGAGACCATGGGAAGACAAAGAAATAGCCCACATATGAAAGAAAAGCAAGGCTCACCAGAAAAGGAGGTAAACGAAATGGAAGTTAACAACCTGTCAGAGAAAGAATTCAGAGAAATGGTCATAAGGTGGCTGAAAAGAATGGAAGACAAACTTGATAATATGAGTAAGAACCAAGAGGAAATGAGGAAGACCCAGGAAGAAATGATGAAGAGCCATGAAGAAATGAAGAGGAGCCAAGAAGAAATGAAAAGTGACATTGCTGAAGTAAAGAACTCAATAGAAAGTATTAAGAGTAGACTAGAAGAAGCAGAGGATCGCATCAGTGAGCTAGAAGACCAGGTAGGAAAAAATAACCAAGTAGAGCAGCTACTAGAAAAAAAAATTAAAAAGCAGGAGGAGAGCCTAAGAGAACTTTGGGACAACATGAAACAAAACAACATCCGTATAATTGGGCTTCCAGAAGGACAGGAAACTGAGCAAGGAATAGAAAACCTGTTGGAAGAAATAATGACAGAAAACTTTCCTGGTATAGGAAAGGAAAAACCCACACAAATCCAAGAAGCTCACAGAGTCCCAAGCAAAATAAACCTCAAAAGACCTACGCCAAGGCACATTATAATTAAATTGGCAAACACCAATGACAAAGTAAGAATCTTAAAAGCTGCCAGAGAGAGACAAAAAGTCACCTACAAAGGAACACCCATCAGACTAACAAGTGATCTCTCAACAGAAACCTATCAGGCCAGAAGGCAGTGGAATGAAATCTATAAAGTCATGCAAAGGAAGGGTCTGAATCCTAGAATACTGTACCCAGCAAGGCTCTCAATCAAAATTGAAGGTCAAATCAGGAGCTTCACAGATAAAAAAGGACTAAGGGAATTCGTCACCACCAAACCAGCAATGCAAGAAATGCTAAAGGATCTTCTGTAAAAAGAAATAGGAAGCGAAGAAGGATCACAGGGGCAAAGAACAAAAATGGCAACATATAAGCACGTATCAATAATAACTTTAAATGTAAACGGGTTAAATGCTCCAATCAAAAGACATAGGGTAATAGACTGGATAAGAAAACACAACCCATGTATCTGCTGTCTACAAGAAACCCACCTCCGAAAAAAAGACGCACACAGACTGAGGATGAAAGGTTGGAGAAAAGTTATTCAGGCGAATGGAAATGAAAAAAAAGCTGGGGTAGCCAGACTTATATCTGACAAATTAGATCTCAAAGTGAAGGACATAACAAGAGATAAAGAAGGCCACTTCATAATACTAAAGGGAGCAATTCAACAAGAAGAAATAACTCTTGTAAACATATACGCACCCAATACAGGAGCACCCAAATATATACAAAAACTCCTAGAGGACATCAAGGGAGAGATAGACAGCAATACAATCATAGTAGGAGACTTTAATACCCCATTATCACCGATTGGACAGATCCTCTAAACAAAAAATCAGTAAAGAAACATCAATTCTCAATGACTCACTGGACCAGATGGAATTAATTGACATCTTCAGATCATTTCACCCCAAAGCCACAGAATATACATTCTTTTCAAGTGCCCATGGGTCATTCTCAAAGATAGACCATGTATTAGGTCATAGCCAAAGTCTCTCCAAATTCAAGAAGATAGAAATCATATGAAGTATATTCTCAGATCACAGTGGCATAAAGCTGGAAATCAACTACAATAGAAACAATCCAAAGAAATCGAACACATGGAGACTAAACAGCATGCTATTAAACTATGACTGGGTTACTAGAGAGATTAAGGAAGAGATAGAAAACATCATGGAAACAAATGACAATGATAGCACAACAATCCAAAATCTATGGGACACAGTGAAAGCAGTTCTGAGAGGGAAGTTCATAGCTCTACAATCCTACTGCAAAAAACTAGGAACAGCGGCAATAAATTATCTAACCCAACAACTCAAAGAGTTAGAAAGAAAGCAACAAGAAAAGCCCAGTGTAAGCAGAAGGAAGGAAATAGTAAAGATCAGAGCAGAAATAAATGACATAGAGACGAAAGAAACAATACAGAAAATCAACGAAACCAAGAGCTGGTTCTTTGAAAGGATAAACAAGATTGATGAACCTCTAGCCAGACTCACCAAGAAGCAAAGAGAGAGGACCCTAATAAATAAAATCAGAAATGAAAGAGGTGAAATAACAACAGACCCCATTGAAATACAAAGGATTGTTAAAAAATACTATGAACAACTCTACTCCAACAAACTGGACAACCTGGAGGAAATGGATATGTTTCTAGAAAAATATAACCTCCCAAAACTCAATCAAGAAGAATCTAAACAACTCAATAGACCAATAACTGTGGAAGAAATTGAAGCAGTCATCATAAAGCTTCCAGCAAACAAAAGCCCAGGGCCAGACGGCTTCACAGGGGAGTTTTACCAAACATTCAAGGAAGAACTAAAACCTATACTCCTCAGACTATTCCAGAAAATTCAAGAGGATGGAAAACTACCAAACTCCTTCTATGAAGCTAGCATCACTCTAATACCAAAACCAGATAAAGATGACACAATCAAAGAGAATTACAGGCCAATATCGCTCATGAATATAGATGCCAAAATCCTCAATAAAATTCTAGCAAATCGGATCCAGCAGTACATCAGAAAGATCATACACCACGACCAAGTAGGATTTATCCCAAGAATGCAAGGATGGTACAATATCCGCAAATCAATAAATGTGATACATCACATAAACAAATTGAGAGATAAAAATCACATAGTCATATCAATTGATGCAGAAAAAGCATTTGACAAAATCCAACATCCTTTCTTAATAAAAACTCTCAATAAGGTAGGAATAGAAGGATCATACCTCAACATAATAAAAGCCATATACGATAAACCCACAGCATACATCATACTCAATGGGCAAAAACTACAACCATTTCCCCTAAGAACAGGAACAAGACAGGGTTGCCCACTTTCACCACTCCTGTTCAACATAGTACTGGAAGTATTAGCCATTGCAATTAGACAAGAAGAAGAAATAAAAGGCATCCAAATTGGAAAAGAAGAAGTTAAGCTATCCTTATTTGCAGATGACATGATATTGTACATAAAAAACCCGAAAGACTCCATAAAAAAGTTAGTAGACTTAATAAATGAGTTCAGCAATGTAACAGGCTACAAAATTAATGCCAAGAAATCTATGGCATTTCTATACACTAATAGTGAACTTACAGAAAGAGAGACTAAAAAAGCAATCCCATTTACCATCACACCAAAAAAATTAAGATACCTAGGAATAAACTTAACTAAGGAGGTAAAAGATCTATTTGTGGAAAACTACAGGACACTGAAAAAAGAGATAGAGGAAGATGTAAACAGGTGGAAGAACATTCCATGTTCATGGATTGGGAGAATCAACATAATTAAAATGTCCATACTACCCAAAGCAATCTATAAATTTAATGCACTCCCCATTAAAATACCAATGGCCTATTTCACAGACCTAGAAAGAACTCTCCAAAAATTCATCTGGAACAAAAAAAGGCCCCGAATAGCCACAGCAATCCTGAGAAAGAAGCACAAAGTCGGTGGGATTTCAATACCAGATTTCAAGCTGTATTACAAAGCTACTGTTCTCAAAACAGCCTGGTACTGGCACAAGAACAGACATATAGATCAATGGAATAGAATAGAGAATCCGGATATCAACCCAATCCACTATGCTCAATTAATATTTGACAAAGGAGGCAGGAACATAAAATGGAGTCAAGACAGTCTCTTCAATAAATGGTGTTGGGAAAATTGGACAGATACGTGCAAAAAAATGAAACTAGAGCACCAACTTACACCATACACAAAAATAAACTCAAAATGGGTACAGGACTTAAACGTAAGACAGGAAACCATAAAAATATTAGAGGAATCTACAGGAAGAAAAATCTCAGACATATGCCAAAAGAACTTCTTTGATGATACTGCTCCGAGGGCAATGGAAGCTAAAGAGAAAATAAACAAATGGGACTACATCAAAATCAAAAGCTTTTGCACAGCTAAAGAAACCATCAACAAAACAACAAGAAAACCCACTGTATGGGAGAACATATTTGCAAATGTTATTAGTGATAAAGGTTTAATCTCAAGCATCTACAGGCAACTCACCCAACTCAATAAAAGGAGGACAAATGATCCAATAAAAAAATGGGCAACAGACCTAAATAGAATCTTCACGAAAGAAGACAAAAGGAAGGCCCAGAGACACATGAAAACTTGCTCAAAGTCACTAATTATCCGAGAGATGCACATCAAAACGACTATGCGGTACCATCTCACACCTATCAGAATGGCTTACATCAACAAATCAACAAACGACAAGTGCTGGAGAGGATGCGGAGAAAAAGGAACTCTTGTGCACTGCTGGTGGGATTGTAGACTAGTACAGCCACTGTGGAGAACAGTATGGAGATTCCTCAAAAAACTAAAAATGGAGCTCCCATTCGACCCAGTGATCCCACTTCTAGGAATATACCCCAAGAAATTAGAAAGTCGAATTAGAAAGGATATATATACCCCTATGTTCATAGCAGCACAATTTACCATAGCTAAGATTTGGAAACAGCCGAAGTGCCCATCAGCAGATGAGTGGATCAAAAAACTATGGTACATTTACACAATGGAATACTACGCCGCGGAAAAAAAGAAGGAGCTCCTACCATTTGTAACAACATGGATGGATTTGGAGAGCATTATGCTAAGTGAAATTAGCCAGGCAGAGAAAGACAAATATCACATGATCTCACTCATTTGAGGAATAAAATCAATGACATAGACTGATGAACAAGAATAGATCCAGCGACTGAGAAAAGTCCATCAGAATGTCAAACCTCATGGTAAGTGGCAGGTGGTGAGAGTAAGTGGAAAAGTCAATATACTTGAACTGTTGAACTGAGGTAAGTGATTTGTGTTTTTACATCCCTGACAAAGTTTATATAAAATTATTAAAAAATGGCAGCTAGTCTGACATTGAATTGACATGGCCTAGAGCTTGTCATATCCTATGGAGACCAGTCCTTAGGCTAGGCCCTGCTTAACCTCCCATGACACCATAATACCCTTACATGATATTATTCTACAATGTCATTATAATATTTGATATTTGACAACAGCATATTATACAATTATCCCAAATAAACTTACAAACTAATTCTTTGAATGTTGGGCAGCAAGTTAAAAAAGAATACGAAAGAAATTAATCCCTTTCAGAAGGAATTAAGGCACTGGGAAGGCATCCGAGCATTCTATATTGGCCCTTCTTGCCCTTTCTGCCAAGAGGGACCTTCTTGTTACTATCCAAATACACACAGCTGATGCCAGAGTTTTCAGTTCGAGCTGTGGCTGAAGCCTTTGGGCAGCTGGCACCATGGATCTGTATCTCGACCAATGGTGTGAGCTGGGCCCTCTCTGGAGAAGAAACCTGGGTCCCCCGAGATATGTGATCAGTACCGGGACCCCGCCAGCAGGCGAGGGGACCCCAAGGCAGGTACTGGACGTGGAGGCCACAGGGAGGCATAGACTACAAAGGAGACAGAACTGAACCTCACATCACTCTGTTTGGCCCCGGAGGGTGGCTGGTTAGCCAGAGACGGGTAAGATTCCTTAGGGAAGGAACAACCTAAGACAGGCACAGTCGCAGAGGGGCCAACAGGAGAGAACTAAAAGGTCAACAGAGGTGGGGCACAGACCCTCATCCACAAACCTTGCAGGGGTTTGAATTCTCAACCCTCCTAAGGGAGGTCTCCTACCCCCACGGCTGCTTCGCCTCCCACACACAACTCATACGGGGACCCAGGCGGCAGACAGAGACTCGGCCAGCAATAGCTGCTCTATATCTAAATTCAGTCTATTACCAGGAATGCTCGGGACCTACTCAAAATTGCAAATATTCCTTTCCACTAGTATTCACAGGGTAAACTAAGATTTCTGCTTGAGTATTAAAATTGACAGGAAAATAGTAATCAAGTTTTCAGATTAATTTAAATTGGCCAAGTGAAATACGAGAATACTCAAGAAAATTATAGTGTACTGGACAAAAAGCTTTTCCTAAAACATTAACTGAAAAATCTATTAGTAGTTCATCTCTCTGTAAAATTGCCTAACATCCAAAGAACCTAAAGCAGTCACTTTGTGTGCAAAAATTAAAATTTAAAATTATCAAGACTGCAATAAAAAATTTCCAAAAGTCCCCATTAATCAAAAAGGGGAGGTGACAGCGGGGTAATATCATGTAAGGTACAAAAAAAAAATATTGAGTAAGTAAAATACATCTAGAAAATTCTTACTCCAGTAAAGTAAATTCCATTTGTAAAAACAATAGCAGGACACCCATGAAAAAACACACATGGTGTCAAAATAAGCCAAAGGAAAATCATTTAGGCAAAAATTAAAAAGAATCCCAAGTCTATTTTGCATAGAGGATCCCTTTGTTAACTTTTGGTCGAGAATGTGTTTGTGTGTTTTCAGAGATCAACTCCAAGACCATGTGGGTTCCTGCGACGGTGAGGAACTGATGGATCTGTTCCAGTCATGAGGACGGTCCAGAGATGGGGGACACTGACGACACCTTGCCATACTAGCAGTCAGCAGCTGTGCATGTCTGCAGGCAGCCCAGGACCAAACCAGAGAGGATGGATCATGCATTGACACGATATGTCCACCATCTGGATACCATTGCTGACTTATACACATAATGAATTATTTGACACTGAAACTGGGACTCAGAAAAGTTGGACATAGAAACCGAGACTGAAACACTTTTTGTTCCTATACATTTATTTCTAGTATGCAGAGGCAAGATATTTTTGAAGAAAAGAAACAGGGGAGAGTGATTGATATAGAGGCAGGATGGCCTTGAACAGGCTGTCAAGCTACAGGGGGAGGCTTGGGTGGATGGGAGGCAGATGCGGGGGGAGATCAACGGAAGGACTTGTATGCATGCATATGAACATAACCAATGAATGAAAGACACTGGGGCGGGGAGGGGGGAAGCTGGGGATATGTGCTGGGGGGTGGGGGAGGCTGGGGGGAGGATAAGGGAGAGGGGGAAAGGAAAACATGTACTACTATTATACTGCAAAAAATCAATAAAAAATAATTAAAAAAAAAGATTAAATTTGAAAAAGTAATGTTTTATAATGTTTTATGGATATCTTACTAGGTGCATGTTTATAGAGTAGTATATTTGAATCACAAAATAAAATAATTTTCAAGGAGAAATTAAGATAAATATTAGGATATACTTCAAATATTTTCAGTTAATTTTATTTGTTATATATATGTATTTTTACTTCCCTTCCTTTATTATTGAATTTTTTGAGTAAAATACAAGTTTAGTTATCAATGACTCTAATGACTACTATATTAAAAAATTGAAAAATATTCAAATGCAATATTCTGGGGAATGAAAATCCATATTAATTTTTATACTAAAATAATACTCAAAAATACCAGTGACCCTTGTAAAATTGTACAAACTCTTACCTGTAGTAATTGAGTTAGACTTTTCTGCCATAACTAAATAATAGAACTTACTTAATTTATAATTTTGCCTTCTCTATGGTTGAGAAATTTTCTGATATAAATGAACCACTAAAATTATTTCAAATTATAAATACTACTTTTAAAGTTTTACATCTCAAATTATCATATAAATAAAATAAAACAAGGCTTTGTAGGATATATTGTATTTTGAGGTAAGCATTTTCACCAGAGTAAATATCAAGAACAAACACTTGCTGAATAAAAGATTGTATTTGTTCTGTGAAGTTCAGAATAGTAAGTTGTCCAAAACTCCAGGTTCATGGTCAATTGAGATGCCCAGGGAATCAGTCTTTATTTCTAAGGGAATAAATGAGTTATTTACAGGCCTGAAATGAGTTCTATATAGATTTTTTCTGAGTAAAATGAATACTAACAATTAATAGCTTATAGAAGATATTTAATTTGTAGACTGCAAATGTACATTGTCACTCTGCTTTCCTCTGTAGACCAGTTTGAGTAATCCCATAGTAGGAACATTTTACCTGGATATTTTGTATTAACAGTTCAGATGTACCAATATTTAAGGTTATTTTCTGATACAAAATCATGTTACTGAAGCTACTGAAATACATTTGTGGGTTTATTTTTCAGGGCATTTCTGAGGATCAAAATCCTCTAGTTTAGCCATTTGTGCCAAATAATAAGTAATCTTCTGACCTTTCTTGAAGAATTAGTTCTGATTAGTTGCTTGGGGAATCCAAATAAAGTTGCCTTAGTATTAAACTGTCTGATCTCTTAACATAATGCTGCTTGGAGAAATAGGATTATTTATTTGACTGGGGGTGGGGGTGGGGGTAGTAATATGTTAACAAATAACAGACAAAAATAGTTTCTTTATTTCTGCTATAGTTTATCTGTATATTATAAATATGATTAAAATACAGTAATTATATATTTTATTAAGTTGTGAAGGAGGAAGTATATAAATTTATCATTCTTTATTAAATACCTGGTATGTTCATTAAAAAACTATATTGACCTTAATAATTTATTTTTTTTATTTTTTTTATGTATATGTCTTTTTTATTTAGTGTTTTCAGTTTCTTCTGATAAATACTCAGACCTGAAGTCGCTGGGTCCTTCTCTGTTGCTTGTTTTTTTTAATTATTTTTTATTTTATTGTTTAAAATATTACATATAATACTACATATATCTCCTTTTTTTTCCCCATTGACCTTCCCCCAACCTCTCCTACACTTTGTTGCATGCCCTCATCCCACCCCCCACCCCAGTGTCTTGTGTCCATTGGTTGTGCTTACATGCATGCATACAAGTCCTTCTGTTTATCTCTTTCCCGGCTCCCCAACACTCCCCAGCCTTCCCACTGCAATTTGACAGTCTGTTTGAAGCCTTACTGCCTCTTTATCCATTGTTTTGTTCATCAGATTACAATGTTCTTTATTTTTCATACATGAGTGAGATCATGTGGTATTTTTCTTTCATTGCCTGGCTTATTTCACTTAGCATAATGCTCTCCAGGTCCATCTATGCTGCTGCAAATGGTAGGAATTCCTTCTTTTTTATAGCAGTGCAGTATTCCATTGTGTAAATATACCATAGTTTTCTAATCCACTCATCTGCTGATGAGCATTTAGGCTGTTTCCAAATCTTAGCTATGGTGAATTGTGCTGCTATGAACATAGGAGTGCATATATGCTTTCTGAATGGTGTTTCTAGCATTTCTTGATTACTACTAATATATGTGATCAATGTTTCAGAATATTTTCAAGAAAATGTATGTTATTATAATTTAATAGAAGCTCGACTCTGTCTTAAATAGTTTTGTAATATATTTTATACAATAACATTTATGGATATCCTAGTCAACTCAGGTGAATTGGTGAGTAATTCCACTGAGAAGCTGAAACAAGAAATCAACAATATTTAATCTTAGTCACTTAATTTCTCTACAAATGCATTTAAATGTTCAACTGTATATTTTAAAAAGAATATATATATATATATATATATTTGTGTGTTTGTGTGTGTGTGTATGTATGTATATAATTTAGAGCATAACATTGAGCCAGAATAGATAAAGCACAAAATATTTTCTAAGCTTTTTTTGTCTGTTTATTTTTATGTTTATTTTACTCCCTTCTCAGGTTAATGTTTGTTTGTTTGTTTGCTAAATCAAAATTTTGTTATCATGTACTCAGATACTGACTACTATTATTGCTATCTACTCAGGTGATGAGTATAATATTATTAATATTATATAAGTGCGTTAATATTTTAATATTGAATATAATATTGATGTTGGCATGCCTCATTTTTTTGACTATATATGAAACTAGAGATGGCCAATCAATGGGTTTCCTAATCAGTTTCAGTCTAGAAAAACATTAAGTGGTCAATGAAGAATTTATTTAATTGAATTGTTTAAATTTGTAGGTTATATAAGGTCTCTCCAATATTCATTCTGTCCCTAAATTTAAAAATTTCACAGTTGCTTTACAATTTAAACAAGGAGCAAAATGCACATTTTGCAGCATGGCCATTAACCTAGCTAATCCTGGAAAGGAGGATTTTTAAGACTCTAGGCACTCTAAGTAATGCACATTATGAGTGTCATTCATGAGTAAGAAAGTTCCTACATTCCCATACATTCCCATTTATTCTATCTGTTTTCATCAAATATTGAAATACCCAGGGAAACTAAAGAAATACTCTATATTTTCTTTAAAAAAAAAAACTTAGGCTATCCCTCGCCAGTTTTGCTAAGTGGATAGAGCACTGGTCCATGGACTGAAAGGTTCCAGGTTCAGTTCCTAGTCAAGGGCATGTATTTCAGTTGCAAGCTTGATCCCCTGACCTGGTCCAGGCATGTGAGAGAGCAACCAATTGATGCGTCTCCCTCATAAAGATGTTTCTCTCTCTGTCTCTCCACCTCCTTTCTGCTCTCTCTAAAAATCTATGGAAAATATTCTCAGGTGAGAATTAACAGAAAAAAAATTAGGTTATGAATATATGCATAAATAGTAGTTTTGAGTATTAAAATAACTATCTTAATTGAAAATGACACTGTATATATACAAATGATCTGTCGAGGCAAATAGGCAAAGAGACTGTTACTGAGTGCACAGAGCCATCAGACACTACCTTCATACTTTCCAGAACTCCATCTGAGAAAGTAAAAAGACCTATGATGGAAGTGAATTAGCAATCAATTAATTTTGTAAAGTTTTAACTCAATATTGAATAGAAAAATTATTATAGATTGTTGTAGATAACCATAGATAAGCAATGATGAATACTTTGCTGTTAATATTGAATTCAAATTGTGAGAATATTTTATACTCACACTTTTAACTAATATATATATATAATATATTTTTATATAAAATATTTATTTTAAATGATCATTATCTAAATAAATTGCACCCATATTAGTGAATTCCATGTACTGTATCTGTGTGCTATTCCTCTGAAATGTATACAGTATAATATGCTTTTTCATTGTTAATTTAAAAAATAGAACTGTTTATAATTCTATCACGTGAACTTCACTACTATAGATTGCCCATTTGTAGAAATCTATTTTCAGAGATAATTGAACCTAACTTTGATATTTGACATTTTCATTTCCGAGCGGATATAACCTTTATCCTTTATGCTACAGCAGGTTGGAGGTGATGTATATGACAGTCTTATCCCTTATCTTAGATGAAATAGGAAACTACAAGTTCAATTTTAAGGTGACTGTACAAAAGGGATATTGCATTCTGTTGAGGAACAGAGAGATTAAATATTTATGGAATAAAAAATGTCCATCTGGCCATGTATTTTGAATTTTGAGTCACATTAAAAATATTTTTCAACATAAATTGAAAACAATTTTAACTATAGATAAGCTAAAATTGTTAATTTAAAATCCTATATAATAAAAGGATAATATGCAAACTGACCAAACAGTGGAACTACCAGTTGCTATTATGTGTACTGAACACCAGGGGCCAGATGCTCAATGCAGGATTAGTGTTCTTCCACAGAGGGAGCAGCACTCAGCCAGAAGACTTGAGCCGGGCTCATGGCTGGTGAACACAGCAGCTCTGGCGAGAGCCTCTCCTGCCTCCATGGCAGCAATAAGGATGCCCAACTGCCACCTTAAACCATCAGTTGTACATCCCCCAAGGGCTGCCTGGACTGAGAGAGGGTGCATGCCCTGCCTGGCTGAGGGATCCCTCTTCCCTGAGTGCATGAATTTCATGCACCTGGCCTCTAGTGTTTTAATAATAGGGTTAAATCCAGGTTTTATGGAATTCTTTAAAAAATACAGATGTAGATTATAAAGTTATATACAAATATGTATAACTATTTACAATGAGATGATATATTACAATAAATTACAAATGTTAAAAAGAAACAAATAGTTCTGGCCAATGTTTCTCAGTGGCTAGAGTGTTGACCCACACAGCAAAGGATTGCAGGTTTGATTTCCAGTCAAGAGCATGTGCCTGGGTTGCAGGTTCAATCCCAAACCCAGTCAGAATGCCTGCATGAGGCAACCAATTGTTATGTCTCTTTCACATTTATGTTTCTCGTTCTTCTCCCTTCTGTGTCTCTGTCTCTGTTTCTTTCTCTTTTTCTCTCTCTCCCCCTTGCTCACTCTCTTCTACTCTCTCTAAAAATCAATGGAAAATTTATTCACCTATGAAGATTAACAATAATTGGTTTTCTCCTGCAGGTATTCCAAACTGGGATGGAATCCACAATCTGGTTAAGTGCTCTGATGGGGAATCAAACCCAGCACCTTTTAATGTATGGAATGATACTCCAACCACTAAGCCACACCAGCTAGGGTGAGATATTTAGATTATTTAATATAATTGTTTTTACTATTTTAATTAAGTAATATATATGATAGTATTTTTATAAAGAAAAGAAACATAATTTATATTTTTCTACAGCATGATTGAATTAAACATTTCTGATTTTTAGTAAATTAGAATTTTTATCTCATGACATATTAATAATTTAATGCAAATGGGTAGAATTTATGCAAATTTGGAAAAACCTATAAATTGCCTTTCATACATAGACTATTTTTTAAAACAATTCATATTCTATTATCTGAATTCCTCTAATTCAAACTTCATATCTCTTTTGCATTCTTTATGTCTTGTGTACTAGCATCATCTATTTTATTTTATTAAATGGTAAGGAATAATTTGTCCAAAATTCATTATCTTCAGGCTAGACTGTAAGGAAAGAAAGAAGTCTTTTACAAAGCTCCAAGGAAACTATAAAGTTTTCGTCAATTATGGCATATGAATGTTGGTAAATCCAATACACATTTTTCATAAATTATGCCAAAATATAGGAAAATATGGGAAATTCTACCATTACCTTGCCAAATTATGCACAAGACACCAATCCCTGATCCAGGACATAGGAATGGTCGGTGCTATTGCCAACCACATACAAAATAGGCAGGATGGAGAACAATCAAATTTCTATAGGCCATAGAGCTCTGCAATCCTTATCCATACTCTGAAGGGCAAGAATGACCAATGCTTCCCAATCATGAATTTAAAATGCATAAATCCCAGGGTTTGAGATCAATATCCCAGAAGCTGATCTCTGAGTTGCCAGATTGTTATGGTCAAGAGTGGGTTAACTGGTACTGATATTAGGTCATAAATTTTCTCTAGTGAACACTACACTAAGTGTTCAGGTGCATATGCTCTTTGGCCAGCTAATCTTGTTTGAATTGTATCGCTCATTTTTAACATTGTCCTTGATGACTTTGGAAAATGAAATAAACTTCATAGTAGTCAATAATAGTTTTGCATACAAAACAAACTTTTAAAAATAAATACCATAACATTTTGTATAAAAGATACTAAATAATTGTCACATAATTCACAATAATTATTGACTTCTGAATGAATGACCTCAACCAGGGAATATATTTATTCACTCAAATATTATTTCCTGGGCATCATGATAAGCACTATAATATAAAAAAATCCCCTACCTTTTTGAACTTTGATTTTTGGAAGGATACAGAAAATAAACAAACAAATATATAATATGTGTCACTATGAAATTAAATGAAGCAGAATAAGGAGATAAAGCAGGGTAGAATAATTAATGAAGTTTATATGCACTGACTATAATACTGAAAGTAACTCATATTTAAGAGTAAATAATAGTAAACATATAATATTTCTGGTCAATGTTGCTAGTGTTCCGCTGACAAAATTAGAGTGTTTCATAAGGTAAACCTTTGATTCTCTGAATTGTGTGTGTGTTTACATGCCTTCATTTTTTATTGAGGTGCTATTAACATATAACATTGTATTAGATTTGATTATACAACATAATTATTTGATATTTGTATATATTGCAAAAGATCATCACAATAATAAGTCTAGTTAATATCAGTCCTCAAATTCTTCTACAAAAAATTATTTTCCCCCAAATTGGTATTAATTGCATATTTCAAGTAGCAACTGTAGAAGACAGGGATGCATTTTGTGAAATGTTTCTTCAACATTAAAAATAAGAAGTATAATTCAATATACATTTGTTTGCTATACACATAGATTTTTAATAATGATTCAAACATGTATAAAATATCTGTAAAAGAAGCAGTGAAAATATCAAAATACTTGTGAAAGGCATTTTCAAGTTCAAATAGAAGAGTTCTATTATTTAGTTTATTCTAAATGAAATACATTCAAATCATTTCTGCATATTCTTTGACTTTCTCACATAATTAGTTTTGAGTTACTGCTGAAAGTAGAATTACAATATCAACTTCCAGTGAGAGACTATTTACAACACTGGAAATTATGGAAATTTGGAAGTAGTGACAGGTGTTTCTAAAAACGTTTAAATATTCATGTTTACCATGTTGGTGATATTGTCCAAAGATAGTTCCCTTAGGCTTAATAACATGTTGAAACAGTATTTAACAGTTCATAAATCGATAATATCAAATAAATATTGTGTACCAAATGTTAATATAAGTAAATACTAAGATAAAAATATAGGAATAAGTAGTGAAAATTATGTAGGGAATGGATACAGAGATTCCATTTATAACACATTAAATTTACAATTTCAGAAATGAGCCTGATTAGGGAAATAGTGAAGTTAACAACTTGAGAATTTTAAAATTAAAATTATTTTGGTGACATTGATCAACATGTTCATATATGTTTCAGAAGTGTGTTTCTATGTTATAAGATATGTATATTGCACCATGTGTCCACCACCAAAATTTAAATCTTTTGCTGCCATCATATTTAGGACTCTCTTCTCCCCTAACCCCAATCCCACTGGCAACAACCACACTGCTATTTGTATTTATGAGTTTCAATTGTATATCCCACATATGAGTGAAATTATATGGTTCTTAACTTTTTCTGATTGACTTACATAACTTATCATAGCATTCTCAAGGACCATCCATGTTGTTGCAAATGACACTATTTCATCTTTTTTTATGTCTAAGTAGTATTCCATTGTGTATATGTACCACATATTCTTTTTCTGCTCCTCTACTGCTTGCCTTGGCAATGATGAAAAATTCTTCAATGAACATAGAGGTACATATATTTTTGTAAATATGTGTTTTTGAGGGATATATATATATATATATATATATATATATATATAAAGGATTGCTGGGGCATATGGTAGGTATATTCTTAAGTTTTGTTAAGGAATCTTCAGACTGCTTTTCAGAGTGCTGATACCAGTCTATATTCTCACCAGCATTGAATGAGGGTTCATATTTTTCCCACAACCTCTCCAACACTTAAAATCGCTTGTCTTTCCAAGTCCGGTTTGGCTCAGTGGATAGAGCGTCGACCTGCAGACTGAAAGGTCCCAGGTTCGATTCCGGTCAGGGGCATGTACCTTGGTTGCGGGCACATCCCCAGTAGGGGATGTGCAAGAGGCAGCTGATCGATGTCTCTTTCTCATCGATGTTTCTGACTTTCTATCCCTCTCCCTTCCTCTCTGAAAAAACCAATAAAATATATTTAAAAAAATCGCTTGTCTTGTTGATAACAGCTACTTTAACAGGTTTGAGGTGATATCTCATTATAGTTTTGATTTTCATTTCCCTAATTACTAGTGATATTGAACAACCTTTCATATATCTATTGGCTGTTCATATGTTTTCTTGGGAGAGATGTATTTTCAGGACTCTTGCACAATATTTATTGTGTTGTTTGTTTGTTTAGTGTTGAGTTTTATAAAAACACTAGAGGCTCAGTTCACAAAATTTGTGCAGGGAGGGGGGTCCCTCAGCCTGGCCTGCACCCTCTCCAGTCTGAGATCCTTCTCACAATCCAGAACCACTGGCTCCTAACCACTCACCTGCCTGCCTGCATGATGCGTAATTCTGCCCTGCCAACCTGAATCCCCTAACTGCTCTCCCCTCCTGGCTTGATCCACCTAGCTGCCTGATTGCAATTTTCTTCTTCTGCCTTCTCCCAAGGCACCGGCCTTCTCACTTTCTCCCTTCTCTCAGGGTGCTGGCCTTCTGCCTTCTCCCGCAGCGCCAGCCTTCTTACTTTCTCCCTTCTGCCTTCTCATGCACAGCACTGGCCTTCTCACCTTCTCCCGTGGTGTCGCCTTTTCCCTTCTGCATTCTCCCATGGCCTGCTGATCAGTCAGTTGTTACTGTGACAGTGCCCTGACTAATTTTCATATTACCCTATTATAAATAAAGTTTTTTTTGTAAAAAATGTATAGTAAAAAATTATATGCCTCACCTACTTAAAAAACAAGCAGTGACCAATAACTCAGAAACTACTTTTCCTATGTACACTGGATTTGTAATATAAAACTCTTATATGTATCAGGGACTACCAAAGTACTATTTTACTCAGAAAATGGTATATTTATATTTGGTATAGATTATTAATTTCTATTAAGGTTTCTATTTAAAAAAAAAAGAAAAATAGTGATAATTATAGCCAAATAAAGACATTCATGTCTCATTATCACAAATATAAAAATTCCCTTAAAAGAAAAGTATTTGGGAGAATCCAAAATGGTGGAGGTGTAATTGAAAGCTACACTGACAGGTTTCTAGGACCAAACTGGAATTACAACTAAAATACAGAAAAACTATCCTGAATAATCAACTGAAGTCTAGCTGGAAAGAACCCTGATAACCAAGGATGGAAAGTGGAGACCTCATTGAGAATGGTAGGAACTGTGGAGGACCAAAAGGGCTTTCTGGGATTCCAAAATTCTAGAGGGATATCTTAGCTGTGGTGGGCTCTCAGTAAAAACCTTGATAGCTAATCCAAAATTGGGTTCCCCATCCCAGATAACCAGAACTGAGAACATCTGACTATAAAAAGTAGCAAGATTTCTATCTGTCTGGGAGAGATGATTGAAAGTTCAGGCACCCTCTTAAAGGGCAAATTCACAAAATATTGTCTGCAACCATTCACCTTGGGCTCTGAAGAGGGAGGTCTGAGTGTACTGGATCTGTGTGAACAGAAGTCAGTGTTAGGGGCTTTAGATTTAGAGCTCAGAAGGCAGTCACCCCGGTTTCCTATGATGAGTCATTCCCTTATATTACAGAGAACATCTTTCACTGCAGAGCTTTACTATCCAGGAAGCTTTTGTCTGGGGGGTGGGGGGGTAAGCAATTACACAACCCTATTAGAAAACCTATTGTGGAATTTCCAAGGCCCATTAAGAGGTTGAGAATAACAATTATCTTACAGGCCGAAAAAATTCTCCCACCCTGTTGGGAAACTTCTCTCCCCACCCAGTGTTTGATAGCCCATGACTAATCAAGAGTGAAATAATAATCTAACTTCAGGCAGAGGCATATCTCTGGAGGTTTTGAGTCTTTGCCTGATCTCTTTCTGGCCTGGGGCTAAGACAAGAAGACCCTGATGAACATCTTAATTCTATCCAAAGGTAACCAGCCCCAGCAGAGGGAGAAACAAGCTGTGGATAGTTGATTGCTCCATAAAGGTTACTCACAAAAAAGGGCCAATCACAAATATTGTTTGATATTGTCCTGCACTAAAGATTGGGAGCCATGGCAGATCTACCTAATAAATAAACACAAACCCATACAGGCAGCCAAAATGAGGATACACAAATAAATAAATAAAATAAACGCAAGTAAACAAAACCCAAATAAAAGAAGAAGCTAATTCTTTAAAAGAGCTAAATGTAATCAAGGTAAGGAATTTGTCACATATGGAATTCAAATAATTATTACAAGGATGCTCAACAGCATGAGAAAAGATATAGTAACTGCAAAAAAAAAAAAAAGAATAGTCAAAAATGAAGAATGACATAGCACTAATAAAGAACACAATAGAAGGAATACACAGCAGATTACATACAGGGGAAGCCAAGAATCACATCAGTGACTTAGAAATCAGGGTAAAAAAATATCACTCAATCAGAGAACCAAAAAAAATAATAAAATTAAAAAATAAGAAGAAAGCTTCTGAGAGCCATGGGGCAACATGAAACATAACAATATTTGTATTATAGGAGTACCAGAAAGGAAAGAAAGTGATCAAGGACTAGAGAACATGGTTGAAGAAATAATGGCAGAAAAATTCCTTAACCTGGTGAAGGGAAAAGTTGCACAAGTTCAAGAGAGCCAGAGAGTCTCAGGCAAGAAAAGCCCAAACAGGCCCACACCCAGACACATCATAAGTAAAATGCCAAAATCTAAAGACAAAGGGAGAATCTTAAAGGAAGCAGGAGAAAAGCTATTTGTTATCTACAAAGAAGGTCCCATAATTGTATCAGCTAATTTTTATCAGAAACTCTATAGGGCAGAAGGGAATAGCATAAAGTATTCAACATAATGAAAAGCAAGGATTTGCTATATCTAGCAAGACTATCATTCAAAGTAGGTGGTGAAATAAAGGCATTCACAGACTACAAAAAAAGCTAAAAGAGTTTATCACCATCAAACTAACACTGCAAGAAATGCTAAAGAGATTGCTGCAATGAAAACAAATATATGGAGAAACATAGATATAAAGAATTAGAAAGGCAATAAATAAGTACCTATCAATAACCTTAAATATAAATGGATTAAATCCCCCAATCAAAAGACATAGGGTAGCTGAATGGATACAAAAACACAACCTAATTATTTTCTTTCTACAGAGACCAATCTTAAAACAAAAGTCACACATGATTAAAGGGAAGGGATGAATTTTTTTTCCAGGAAAATGGAAAAGAGCAAATAGCTGGCATTGCAATACTCATAGCTGAAAAAATAGCAAATAGCTGGAATTGACCACTTCAAAATGAGGCCATCAGAAGAGACAATGAAGTTCAGTACATAATACTAAAGGTATTGATCCAACAAGAAAATATAACCCTGGCAAACTTATATGTACCCAATATAGGAGCATCAAAATATATTTAAAAAATAAGCTCTGGAATATTTTAAGGGAGAGGTTGACAGAAATATGGTCAGAGCAGGGACTTTAACCACTGACATCAGTGGATTGATCTTAAAGACAAAAATTTAACAAGAAAACAGTGATTCTAAATGACATACAGAATCAATGGATTTAATTTACATTTCACGGCAAACCTATAGAATATATATCCTCCTCTATTGCACACAGGTCATTCTCAAAGATAGACCACACTTTAGGGACACAAAAGAAGTCTAGCTAATACCACTTTGGCTCAGTGGATAGAGGGTCAGCCTCCAGACTGAAGGGTCTCGAGTTCGATTCCAGTCAAGGGCATGTACCTTGGCTGGGGGAACATCTCCAGTAGAAGGTGTATAAGAGGCAGCTGATCAATATTTCTCTCTCATCAATGTTTCTGACTTTCTATTCCTCTCCCTTCCTCTCTGTAAAAACTCAATAAAATATATTTTTTAAAGTCTATAAGTTCAAGAAGATTGGAATATCAAACATCTTCATATTTCACAATGGAATGAAATTAGATATCAACTACAATAAAAAACAGCATATTATTAAAAAACTAAAGGCCCAGTGCATGACATTCATGCACTGGAGAGGAGGGGTCCATCAGCCCAGTCTGTGCTCTTTTCCAGCCTTGAAGCCCTCAGGGGATGTCTGACTTATGCTTAGTACTGCAGAGAGGTGGGAGAGGCTCCTGCCACCACAGCTGCACTCACCAGCCATGAGCCCAGTTTCTTGCTGAGCAGTGCTCCTCCTGTAAGAGCACATTCACCACCAGGGAGCAGATGCTCAATGCAGGAGCTGTCCCCTAGTGGTTAGTGCACATCATAGCAACCGGTTGTTTCACCATTTGCTCTATTTGCATATTACTCTTTTATTATATAGGATAAGATGGGTTACCAATGAGATTAAGAATGAAATTTAAAGTTTCCTGGAAACCAATGCAAATGGGCAAAAAGCAACCCAAAGTCTCTAGGACACAGCAAAAATAGTCCTAAGGAAAAGTTCATAGCACTGCAGGCCTACTTACAAAAACAAGTAAAATTAATAATAAATTATGTAACCCTATAACTTAAAGAATTAGAAAGAGAAGTAAAGCTCTGATTACATAGATAAATAAAGAAATAATAAAGATTAAAGCAGAAATAAATGGCGTGGAGACTAAAAAACTGTACAAAATACTAATGAAACCAAAGAGCTGGTGCTTAGTAAAGATAAATAAGATTGATGAATCTTTAGCCAGACTCATCAAGAAACAAAGAGAGAGGGCACCGATAAATAAAATCAGAAATGAAACTGGTGAAGTAACAACTGTAAACACAGAAATACAAAGGATTTTTTTTATAATAATGATCAATCAGATTTTTAAAAATATATTTTATTGATTTTTTACAGATCGGAAGGGAGAGGGATAGAAAGTCAGAAGTATCGATGAGAGAGAGACATTGATCAGCTGCCTCTTGCAGGCCCCCTACTGGGGATGTGCCCACAGCCAAGGCACATGTCCTTGCCAGAATCGAACCCGGGACCCTTCAGTCCCCAGTCCAATGCTCTATCCACTGAGCCAAACCGGTGTCGGCAATACAAAGGATTTTAAGAAAACACTATGACTAACTGTATGCCAACGAGGTGGAGAAATTTAAGGTTCTGCATCCAAGACTGTTATATTCAGCATGATGAAATAAAGGGATGTGAAAATTCCTAGAAAAATACAATCTTCCAAAACTTAATCAGGAAGAATCAGAAAATCTGAAAAGGCCAATAACAACTGAAAAGATTGAAACAGTAATATAAAAATTCCTAGCATATAAAAGTCCTGGTACAGCCCTAGCCTTCTTGGCTCAGTGGCTAGAGCATTGGCCTGCAGACCAGGCCATTTCAGTCAAGGACACATACCTCAGTTGTAGGCATGAGCCCTGATCAGAGTACATGCAGGAGGCAACCAATTGATCTGTTTCTCTCACATTGATGTGTCTCTATGTCTTTCCCTGTCTATTCCACTTTCTCTGAAATCAATGGAAACATAATCTAGGCTGAAGATTAAAAAAAAAAAGTCCTGGTCTAGAAGGATTTCCAGGAGAGTTTTGCCAAATATCCAAAGAACAACTCACACCTATTATCTTGAACTATTCCAAAAATTCAAGCAGAAGGAATACTTTCAAACTCTTTTTGTGAGGGCAACATTATCCTAATAACAAAAACCAAATAAAAACACCACAAAGAAGGAGAACAATTACAGGCCAATATTCCTGATGAACATAGATGATAAAATTCTCAACAAAATACTAGCAAATCAGATTCAGCAATATCTTAAAAAAAAAGATCATACACCCTGACCAAGTGGGATTCCTTCCAGGGATGCAAGATTGGTAAAATATTTGCAAATCAACAAATGTGATACATCATGTAAACAAAATGAAAGACAAAAATCACATGATCAGATAACTAAACTCAGAAAAAGGATGTGAGAAAATCTAACACCAATTTTGATAAAAACTCTCAGCAAAATCAGAACAGAGGGACATATCTCAATATAATAAAAGCTATATATGAAAAATCTATAGCAAACTTCATACATAATGGTCAAAAACTAAAACTATCTCCTGTAAGAAGAGGAACAAGACAAGGATGTTTGCTTTCACCATTCTTATTCAACATGGAAATAGAAGTTCTAGCCACAGAGATCAGACAAGAAGAAGAAATAAAAGACATCCAAATTGGAAAGGATGAAGTACAACTCTCATTATTGATAAATGATATGATAGAAAACCCTAAAATCTCCACCAAAAAAGTACTAGATTTAATAAATGAATTTATAAATGTAGCAGAATAAAAAAAACCCAGAAATCATTTTTATACACCAATAACGAATTATCAGAAAGAGAAACTAAACAATCACATTTACCATTGTAACATGAAAATTAAAATACTAAGGAATAAACTTAACTAAAGTGGTAAAAGACTTTAATCAGAAAAGTATAAGACATTGAAATAAGAGATAGAATATACCATGTTCATGGATTGGTAAATTAACATCATTTAAATGTCCATACTACCCAAATAAGTCTATGAATTCAATGCAATTCCTATTAAATTACCAGTGGCCTATTTCAAAGATCTAGAACATATGCTCCAAACTTTTATATGGAACTAAAAAAGGCTCTAAATGGCAACAGCAATCTTGAGAAAGTTGGAGGTCTCACAAAACCAGATATTGTGATATAGTACAAAGCCACTGTAATCAAAACAACCTGGTCCTAGCACAAGAACAGGCATATGAATCAATGCAACAGAACAGAGAACTCAGAAATTGACCCAAGCCATTATGCTCAGTTAATATTTGACAAAGGAGTTAAGAGCATTACAATGGACACAAGAGAGTCTCTTCAATAAATGGTGTTGGGAAAATTGTACAGATACACCAAGCAAAATGAAATGAGACCACTAACTTACTCCATACACAAAAATAAACTCAAAATGGATAAAAGACTTAAATGTAAGATGGGAAATCATAAAAATCTTATAAGAATCTATAGGTAGCAAAGACATATCTTGTAGCAATATGTTTACCAACACATCTCCTAGGACAATGGAAACTAAGGAGAAAATAAACAAATGGACTACATCAAAATAAAAAGCTTCTTCACAGCAAAAGAAACCATCAGCAAAATACCAACAAAGCCCACCTCATGGGAAAACATATTTTCCAATGTGGCATCTCATATGGGTTTAATCTCCAACATTTATATGAAACTCATACAACTTAACAAAAGGAAGATAAACAATCCAATCAAAAAATGAGCAAAAGACCTAAATAGATGCTTTTTGAAAGTGGACATACAGAAAGCCAGAGACATATGTAAAAATGCCTAAACTCATAATCATCTGAGAGATGCAATTCAAAATTGCAATGAGATACCAACTCACATCTATCGGAATGGCTATCCTAGCTAATAAAAGAGTAGTATGCAAATTAACCATCACTCCACAACAAAATTGGTGGTACCCATAGTCACAAGATGGTGGCCCCCAGTTCTTTCAGCCCTGCCAGAGTCCCCCAGTCTCAAAGAGAGCTGCCGCTAAGATCCAGCAGACTAAGCGGCCTGGCAGAATACTGCTCAGAGGCCCTCAAGACGCTTTATAAAACACAAAAACAAATTCACTCCCCACAGTGCTGTTCCCTCCCAGCAGCTGCAGACTGGGGTCTCAATCTGGGAGAGGCTGTGCCCTCCCACAGCGTGATCCTCTCGCAGCAGTGGCAGCCTGGGTTGAGGCCACAGCCTGGGAGGGGCACTCACCCCCAGGTCTGATCTCCTCAAAGCTGAGGCAGCCTGGGCTAGAGTCTCAGGCTGGGAGGGGTGCTCACCCCCAGGGAGCAATCCCTTCACAGCAGTGGCAGCCTGGGGTCTCAACCACTGAGGCATACCAGCCAGGCAGATATGGAGGAATGTTAAATGTTTATTTTTAAAAATATATATTTTATTGTGTTTTTTGTTTGTTTGTTTGTTTTTGTTTTGTTTTGTTTTTTTACAGAGAGGAAGGGGAAAGGATAGAGAGATAGAAATATCTGTGAGAGAGAAACATCAATCAGTGGTCTCCTGCACACTTCCCACTAGGTATGTGCCTGCAAGCAAGGTACATGCCCTTGACCGGAATCAAACCTGGGACCTTGAGTCTGTAGGCTGATGCTCTATCCACTGAGTCAAACCAGTTAGAGTTGTACAATATGTTAAAGAAAAAAACCCTATCTAATAAAGAGGGAATATGCAGGGGAGGGCATTTGGGGTGTCCAGGTTGTTAAAGGAGGGCAGTTGGGGATGGTCAAGCTGCCAAGGGAGCACTTAAGCACTGATCAAGCCGGCAGGGTAGTGATTAAGGGGTGATCAGGCTGGCAGGCAGAAGCAGTTAGGGGCAATCAGGTAGGCAGGCAAGCAGTTGAGAATCAACAGTCCCAGATTGTGAAAGGGATGTCTGACTGTCTGTTTAGGCTCGATCCCCATGAGATCAGTTGGACATCCCCAGAGGAGTCCCAGATTGGAGAGGGTACAGGTTGGGCTGAGGAACACTCCCCCGCCCAGTGCACGAATTATGTGCACCATGCCTCTAGTGATCAATAAATCGACAAAGACAAGTGTTGTCTAGGATACGGAGAAAGAAGAACCCTTGTACACTGCTGGTGAGAATGCACACTGGTACAGCCACTGGAAAACAGTATGGAGTTTCCTAAAAAAATTAAAAATTGAATTCCCATTTTGATTATTTCTCAAGTATTCAAAAACACCAGTCAGAAAGAATATATGGACATCTATGTTTATAGAAGCACAATTTATAATAGCTAAGATTTGGAAACAGCCTAACTGCCCATTAGCAGATGAGTGGATTAAAAAATGGTGGTATATCTACAAAATATAATACTATAATACTGTAAAAAAGAAAGAACTCTCACTATTTGGAACAGCATGGATGGACTTGGAGAACATTGTGCTAAGCAAAATAAGCCAGTAGGAGAAAGATACGTATCACATAATCTCACTCATTTGTGGGATATAATGAACATCGACTGATGAACAAATATAGATCCAGAAACATCTAACAGACCATAATCCTAAGATAGAAGGCAGGGGACGAGGGGTTAAGGGTTCAACCATAGGACTTGTATGCATGTATATAAGCATAACCAATGGACACATACAATAGAGGGGTGAGGGCTGGTGTTGGTGCGGGGAGGGCATTTGAAGTGGGCTGGAAGAGGTCAACGGAGGTAAAAAGGAAACATATGTAATACTTTCAACAATTAATATTTTTAGAAAATGGGTAACAGACCTAAATAGACAATTTTCCAAAGGAGACATACAGATGGCAAAGACAAATGTGAAAAAAATATTCAGTCACTGATCATCAGAGAGCTCTAAATTAAAATGACATTGAGGTATCACCTCACACCTGTCAGCGTGGCTACCATCAACACATCAACTAATGACAGTTGCAGGCAAGGATGTGGAGAAAAGGGAACCTTAGTACACTGCTGATATGAGTGCAGACTGGTACAGCCATTATGGAAAACAGTATGGAATTTTCTAAAACAAATGGAATATAGAGCTGCTATTTGACCCAGGGGTCCCAATTCTAGAAATACATCCTAAGAAACCTGAAACACCAATCAGAAAGAATGCATACACCCCTGTGTTCATAGCAGCAAAATTTACAATAGCTAAGCTCTGGAAATAGCCCAATTGTCCATCAGTAGATGAATGGATAAGAAAACTGTGGTTCATTTACACCATGGAATACTATGCAGTAAAAATTATGGATCTCTTACCCTTTGAGTTCCATGTAGGGACCCGCAGGGTATTATACTGTGGGAAATAAGCCATTCAGAGAAAGACAAGTATTACATGGTCTAACTCATATGTGGAGTCTAATGAACAAAATAAAGTGAAGAACAAATTTGATCCAGAGGCATAGAAGCATAGAACAGAGTGTGGAATTTTGGAAGGAATGCTGGGGTGGGTAGGTGGGTGAGGAGAAATTAACCAAAGAATTTATATACATACTAGAGTCCCGGTGCATGAAATTCATGCACGGGGTGGGAGAGAATGTACCCTCTCAAATCAAGAACCCCCTGAGGGATGTCCGACTGCCCGTTTAGGCCTGATTATGGTAAGATGGGTCCTAAATGGGCAGTCATAAATCCCTCTCATATCGAAGACTGCTGGCTCCAAACTGCTCACCTGCCTGCATTCCTAATTGCCCCTAACTGTTTCTGCCTGACAGCCTGATCACCCCCTAATCACTCCCCTGTCAGCCTGATTGATACATAACTGCTCCCCTGCCAGCCTGTTTGCCCCTAACTGCCCTCCCCTGCAGGACTGGGTCCAACCCAAATGCCCTTTCCTGCTGGATGGGTCACCCCCAACTTCCCTCCTCTGCCCGCCTGGTCACCCCTAACTGTCTTCCCCTGCAGGCTTGATTGCCCCCAACTGCCCTGCCTTGCAGGCCTGGTCCCTCCCAAATGCCCTCCCCTGCTGGCCATATTTTGGTGGCCATTTTGTGTCTACATGGAGGCAAGATCTTTGACCACATGGAGGCAGCCATCTTGTGTATTGGAGTGATAGTCAGTCCGAATATTACTCTTTTATTAGATAGGATAGAGGCTGGATAGGGGCCGGCTGGTTTGCCCTGAAGAGTGTCCTGGATCAGGAAGGGGTTCCCTTGGGGCATGGGGTGGCCAGGGTGAGGGGCCTGTGGTGGTTTGCAGGCTGGCCATGCTCTCTTGTGACCCAAGAGGAGGCCCTAGTATCTGGAATTTAATTATCTTCTACAATTGAAACATTGTAGCCTGGAGCGGAGCCAAGCTTTCTGCTCTCTCATTGGGGGGAGCCATTTCTGTTGGATTTATTTACCTTATATAATTGAAACTTTGTAGCCTTAAGTGGAGTCCTAGGCTGGCCAGGGCAGGTGGAAAGCTTGGCTTCTCCTATCTCTGCGTACAACTCAAGCCTGCTGCTCTCTCCAGCTCTGCGGCTGTCATCATTATCTTCTATAATTGAATCTTTGTAGCACTGAGTGAAGGCCTGAGCTGGCAAGTGCAGGTGGAAAACTTGGCTTCCTCCATTGCTGGAGAAACCCAAGCCTCCCTCCTGCTCTCTGTGGCCAGCAGCCATTTTGGTTGGGCTTATTTGCATATTTGCTCCTGATTGGCTGGTGGGTGTGGCTGGTGGGTGTAGCAGAGGTACAATAAGTTTGCATATTATTTTTTTATTAGATAGGATTTGCATAATTCTTGGTCTTAAAGACCTGGGGCAGGTGTGACCTAGAGAGTATCAGTGAGAGGAAAGGAGACATTGGTAATACTATCAATAATAAAGATATTTTTTTAAAGTGAGAGAAATGTAACTGGACAATGTATAAAATATTAATCCATTTAAAGGTCTCTGGAATTGCCTGAAAGAAGGTTGCACCATAATAATTTACAGTGTCTAAATATAAAAATATGATCCATAGATATAAAGCTAAAACCACTGATATGATTTTTACTATATGAAGATCACAAAACATCTAAGGTCCTAACTTCATTTAGAAGTATAATATCTAATGTATTGTCTAATATTAATTAAAATTTTATGAAAAATTCAAGAATATAAGTGGCTTAAATTTTACAAATGCAATCTACAAGTGAAGGTTTTGCAACATGTATTATAAACCTTTGCAATTTGGGGCTCTTTTTATTACATCATAGACTGACATGTAGAATACTTGGCAAAATCTTGTAACAAGCAATTCCTACTTGCCCAAATGTAAAATATTCAGTGTTCTATGAATTGAAACATAAGCCCTTAAAGTTACTGACCTAAAAAGCTTTTTCAAATAAATATACTGAGTTAGCATTATCTGCTCAGAAATTATGCTTAGCTTAGATGAAGGTCAAACATGTCAGCGAAGTGTCAACCTATACTTTTACAGATTCACAAATTCTCCAGCTTCTACAAGAGGATGGGTGACCTTGGGAAGCTAGGCAGTTCAGAATCCATTAAGCTGAACTTGAGGACTTCTAGCTGTTTTTATGTTCTGACCTCAAGGGTGCTTCAGTACTCAGTTCCTAGAATGAGAATATAGAGGGAAGCTAAGCAGTTAGGGTGGGATCATGAGAAGGGAAAATGAAACCTGAGAACCCAACTAGTCACAGTTACTAAGGCACTCCAACTGGGTAGGGGAGAAAGGGTGTTTGGCAGAGGCATAATAATAATTAAAAAAAAAACAATAAGGAGTTAGCAAGGCTGTCTTCACCCCCTAAATTAAAAACCCATCCTTCCTCTCTCCCCTCTTCTCCCCTGCACAGGGCACCACCATGAATTCCTGATGTTCCTGTGGCGGTGGGAGCACATCCACTTTGCGCAGGTGGCTATGGCCATGTGGGACTCTACATATGGACTAATAGACTGTAGTTCACATGGATGCTCTCAGTAAACTTTGCTCCTGCTAACTGTTTTTGTCTGTGATTTCATCCTTTGATTTCCAACACCCTACATTTTTGGTATCAAGATGACCTTGTTAAATTGGCTTCAAAAATAAAAAAGTTAATCTGATAAACCTAGCAAAGTGGTAGCCCATTTATTTATTCATCTGTGCTGTTTGATTTTGTTGAGGGAGGTACTGACTTTTTGACCTCAACTCACTTTCTTACATTTCATCATATGCTTGTCAGAAAGAAAAACATTGTCTGACTCTGCAACTGTGTTTCTTTCTCTCGGGCTGCATTGCAGAGGCTCTAATTCCCTGGAAGGAAATCTATTCATTTCTCTTTTTGTTATCAGTCTTATGTCGAACACATGTTGTACTTGTAGAAGATGCTAGGCTAGGCATTCTACAACTTTCACTTAGAACGAAGCAAGGAATTGCATTCTTCAGAACACTGTCCCTTTGCACACTGACAGGAACATTATTATTTCCAACTGTAAGTATATTAGATTCCGTAATGAAAGAATGTTTCTAAAGTCAACAGAAGCATATTTAAATTAGGATAAGGAAAACTGCTTAAATACCTGACTATGTGAAAAAGCTACAGTTTATTTTAAGAAATAGTATATGAAATTAAAATTTTCACTTTGTGTTTATATTTTTAGAAACCCAAAATTGATTTAATTCACTCGTTCTACATTTCACAATGACTACCACAGAAACTTTATTCTTTCACTTTTCACTATGAGATTTTATTTTTACACTATGATGCTCTCACTCCCTCATTTTTCAGTTACAATTTCCTCTCTATCAGCAAAAATACCCTCATCAGCCCAAAATTTTACTCTTTCCAATATGATCTCTATCTAATCACAGAATGCTACACAGGTCTGTAAAAATACCCTTATATTCTGTGCCTAAGGGGATTGGTCAGTTGATTTATTATCCTTTTGTACTAGAAATAGGACAAAGTATATGAAGACCTGAGTTAAAATACAGTTTATGGCCAACCATACTTTCACATGAAATTTGTATGAAGATCTCCCTACTTTATGATGACATTTAATATACATAAAGTGCACTGTGACCTGGTCTTGGGCTCATTATATTTGCACTTAAAAATATCCAAAGACATATAATTAATATCTACTGCTTTTATACTCTACCATTTGAAAGCTCTCTGGCATAAAGCAGAAGTGACTTTGAAAAATGTTCCCAGTGATCAGACTGATGATATACAAGAATTCAAGGACTAACTTTCAAGGACTCCTCCTAAATACAGTTACAAGCTCCCCATGCTCAGGCTTTCATAACAGCATCACAATGTTTTCCCCAAAAGAACTCAAGGAGTTTATGGGACCAACCAAGCCTGCAAGGGAGAGCAGTTGGGGGTGATCAGGTGGGCAGGGGAGGGCAGTTGGAGGGGATCAGGCCTGCAGGGAAGGGCAGTTGGGGGTGATTGGGCTGGCAGGGGTGCAGTTAGGTGTCAATCATTCTGCCAGAGGATGGTTAGGTGTCAATCAAGCAGGCAGGCAGGTGAGAAGTTCAGAGCCAGTGGTACCAGATTGTGAGTGGGATGTCCAACTGCCAGTTTAGGCCCGACCCCACCAACATCCCCTGAGGGGTCCCAGATTGGGGAAGGTCCAGGCTTCTGCACAAATTTTGTGCACCGGGCCTCTAGTAATAAAAATAAACAAAATAAATACCTTGAAATTTGTGTCAGAGTGTAGGTTTAAGAAATTAAAAGATACTTTATTTTACTGATAAAGGACAATTTATTTTTATCTGGCATTTATAGATAAGAAGGTTGGTTTCCAAACAGTGAAGTTATATATCTTAGCAACATAGTCACAGAAAATGAAAGGTACTATACTATAAAGGGAGTTTCATCTCACTCATATGGAGCTTGTGACTGCTGTCAACTCTAGTGAAAGTTGCACATATTCTCTCAGAAATGAGTGACTTTTTAGTAACATTGACATATTTTTTATCCACCTTGTGACAAAGATGATAAACTGGTTATTGCGGTGAAGAGCACACTACAATGCTATCACATTCCTTTCATTCTTCACAAATAATTTCAGGATGAAATAAAGCAGCAGTAATTGGAGGGAAGTAAGCTTAGGCTGCAATAATTTTACAAAAGCTATCCCATTCTGGCATCTAAATTTCAAGAAGGTAAAAAGTAATAAATCATTATTTAGGAAAATACATAATGTGTTTTCTAATATATTAATTTTAATATTAATGTTCTAATATGTTAATTTTAAACTGAGGCTTTTCACACATATAAGTGAAATTGTTTTCACTTTTTCTACCAAACAAAGGGATCCTAACTAATATAACATTCAAGTAAGAACCTCAATAATCACATGCAGGTGCCCATGCATACACACCCTTATGAAGATGAATATTTGAAACATAGTAATATTGATTAAATTAATAGCTCATAACTTTGTTTCACTTATTTTTATCTGACTTCAGACTTAGCAAAGGAGCAGGTTTGTAAATTAAATATTAATTTGTTATATTAGAAAAGGCTTGAGAGAGTACTCACATGTTCCTGCTTGCTCTCTCCTGCCCTCACCTTAAGAACACACTCAGGCTACTCTACTCTGCTGGAGGGTAAGGAACAGCGATATCAGAGTCAGTTCCCCCAGTTTTCCCCATCAAAGCCAGCATAGGTGCACTGACAGCCAGACCTGGGAGTAATCCCAGCCAAGATTTGGACGTTTCCAAACACCCCAGATATAAAAACAATGTATTGTTCATGCCACTGCAGCCTCGAAGAGCTTGTTTTTGTTGCTGTTCTTGTCATTGTTAAAATGCTTTACAGTGTCAGTGGGTAATGTATCTCTAAGTAGCCACACCAAGGAAAGTTTTGGTGTTTATTTTATTTGCATGATTGTTCTTTCTTTTAGGAATTTGCTAGCCTTATATTATTGAATCATAAGTGCAGCATTAAAGAACTTGGCAGTAATTAATTCAAGCTTGATTTATATCTATTAAAAGATCTGAAAAGGCCACACAAGAGAGAACTAGTTGTGTCCTTTCTGCGTCCTCATGGTGAACCCAAATTGACCTCATCAGCTATCCTATTGATATCCCAGATACATTCTCTTTCCCTTTGGATTTCTCTTCAGTTTGTTCTCAAAGAGCTATTAGAAATTCATTAGCAAGCAGTAGAAAAAAGCTGCCTATTTTCATTTGTGATGCCTGTGCTTATCCTGGTAATTCCTGACCCCTTAAACTCTGAACTCATTGAAAAACTCAAAAGACACAAATAAAAGCCTTTCCAAGGTTATGCCGTTATGCAGTATAAAAAAGTATCTTGGGGGATTACACTAAGTCACTATAATTTCCTCCTAAAATCTATGCATCTATAATAATAAAAGGATAAAATGCTAATTAGAATATACATCTTTTGGAGGTCATTCCAGGTACTCTTGCGGGATCTTGCTGATGAACAGTGTGCCTATCCCCCACCCAGTGCCACCCCCAGCGAGTGGGTCAGCTGGAAGCCCTGCAGACAGTCACAGTTTCCTGACGCCTTCCAGGACTGAGACTGCCAGTTCGGCACCCTCTGTGCCGTGGCCCTTCGCCCCGTTGTTCCCAGCTCCGCTGGCCCGCCAGAGAGAAACATATTTCAAAAGTCACTGAGGATTGCATTTAAATTTACCTTAAACCCGTTCATCAGTGAGTCAGTGTTCAGATATGGTTAATTTAGGTTATCAAGCTAGGCCAGAGGGAAGCCAGTTTGGGTTCAGGTGCCTGCCAGTGGCTGGAGGAGGGAAGCCGGGGTCCTGGGTGCTGGAGGAAAGCCAGTGCTGGCAACCAGGGGAAGAAAGGCCTATTCTTGCATGAATTTTCATGCATTGGGCCTCTAGTATTTTTATGTGTCATGATTAATATTATTATATAAACTTGAAATTTAGAAAATATGTGTTCATTTTTTTCCTCAAAGAGTCAGGTCCAGTGCAATGGCCTAGTAGTAGAATATAATTAAATTCTGAACAAGTTGTATTAGGTTGTTAAAAATTATTATCTTGGGAATTCACTTGGATGTACAGAATATGTGTGTTATACAGAACTAGAAGCCCGCTGCATGACATTCATGCCCTCGGGGGGGAGGGGATCCCTCAGCCTGGCCTGTACCCATGTGGGAACGCCACTCAGCCAGAAGCTGGGCTCCCTGCTGCTTAGCACTGCCTCAGAGGCCAGAGAGGCTCCTGCCACTGCTGCTGCGCTTACCAGTGATGAGGCCAGCTGACCACCAGGGGGCAGCTTCTGCATTGAGCATCTGCACCCTGGTTGTCACTGCATGTCATAGCGACTGGTCATTCTGCTGTTCAGTTGATTTGCATATTAGGGTAGATTGGGAAGTTACCGGTGGAAACATGACTTCCAACATGTCCACATCAGAATCCCTTGAACTTGTGAATGGTAGCTATATGGCAAGGAAAGGACTTTGCAAATGTGAATAAGTCAAAGACGTTTAAATGGGAAGGTTACCTATTACCCTTGTGGATCTGAGGTAATCACTAGAGTCCACATAAGAGGGATGTGGAAAGATTAGAGTTAGAGGCAATGGATGTAATAAAAACAGATGGATTGATGAACTCTGAAGATGGAAGAAAAGCCCAAAAGCCAAGAAATACAGACATACATAGGAACTGAAAAAAGCCAGGAAATAACTTCTTTCATCAATGGCTCCATGAGGAAAAAGCTTTGTTGACACGTTTTACTTTCACCTCCAGCCCAGTAAGAAAATATTTTGTGGCTTTTTAATTTGGTAATTTTTTAGTAGTTTAATTTGTTATAGTACCAGTAAAAGCAACAACAACAAAAACTAACACATGGGCTAGTGAGTTTAAAAATAAATCACCGTGTTTACTTTTATTTATTATTTTTTTAGGCCTTATGTGTGTTGAAATCATTCCAGTGTTGAAATCATCAGTGATTGGATTTGAAACCCAACTCCTTTTAGTCCTCATCTTTATAAATTAATAAATGAAATTCAGCATCTAGCCATATAGCTGAATCATAGATTCATAACAATTAAATTTGATCCCAACCTGGTTCTGCAAAAAGTAGATGGGAGACTTGTTAGCTTTCCTAGGAATAACATTAGGGTTTAAGGCTTGTCACCTATTATAGTAGTTGAAGAATTATTGCCCTAATGTCAACATAGTTTATTAGATTTGCCACAAGTATGCTATGAAGTCAAATATTCCTATACACTGTATGAAGCAGCATTTTCTTTTAAAAATGTTATTGTTGAGAGTGTTAAAGATATCCCATTTTTATCCCCATTGTCCCCCCACCCTCAGTTCCACCCCTACTCCCTGGTCTTCTCCTTCCTAATATTTGTGTCACAGGTAATGCATATGTGCATATAAGGTATTTGGTTAATCTCTTCCCACCGCCTTCTCTCCTTCCCTCTGAGAATCCTCAGTTGTTCCAGGTTTCCATGCCTCTGATTCTATTTTATCCACCAGTTTATTTCGTTTATTAGATTTATTATTTTTATATTCAATTGTTGATAGATATGTATTCATTGCAATTTTATTCTTATTTCTTATCTTTTTTTTCTTCTTCCTAAAGAATGCTTTTCAACATTTCATGTAATACTGGTTTGGTGGTGAACTCCTTTAGCTTTTTCTTGACTCTGAGGCTTTTTTTCTGACCCTCAATTCTAAATGATAGCTTTGCTGGGTAGAGTAATCTTTGTTGTAGGTCCTTGCTGTTCATCACTTTGAATATTTCTTGCCACTCCCTTCTGATTTGCATAGTTTCTTTTGAGATAACAGCTGACAATTCTGAGTGTACCTTTGTAGGTAACTAACTGCTTTTCTCTTGCTGCTTTTAAGATTCTGTCTTTGTTGTTAAGCCTTGGTATTTTAATTATGATGTTTCTTGGTATAGTCCTCTTTGGGTTTCTCTAGTTTGGGACTTTCTGTGCTTCCTGGACTTGTAAGTCTATTACTTTCACCAGGTAGGGGAATTTTTTCTGTCATTATTTCTTCAAATAAGTTTTTAATATCTTTCTCCCTGCTCCTTCTGGCACCCTCAAAATGTGAATATTTGTACACTTGACATTGTCCCAGAGGATCCTTACACTATCTTCATTTTTTTTATTATACTTTTTGCTCTTCTGATTGGGTGTGTTTTTTTTTTGCCTCATATTTCAAATTGTGGATTCGATTCTCAGAATTCTCTACTCTACTATTGAACCCCTGTAAATTGTTCTTTATTTCAGTTAGCATGTGTGTGTACTTACTGATAGGTCCTTTTTCAAGTTTTTGGCATTCTCACTGAGATGCTTGAAAGTCTCACTAAGTTCTCATGAAGATTTTTGAGTAACCTCATAACTGTGGTTTTGCACTCTGTCGTTTGCTTTCTTTCCTTTCTTTTATTTGTGACATGTTTATTTCTCTCTGCATTTTGGCTGCTTCCCTGAGTTTGTTTCTATGTATTAGGCAGAGCTGCTATGTCTCTTGGAGTTACCTTGTATAGTAGGTGCCCTGTATGGCCCAGTGGTTCAGATTCCTAGTCACCTGAGCTGGGCACCCTAGTTGCACCCCTGTGTTAGCTGTGTGCACAAGTCTTATTGGAGTTGAGCCTTGATTGCTGTTGGTGTCACTAGGAAAAATTGACCTACAGACCAATTGGTTGTAAGAATCTACTGCAAATACAGTGGGAGAGATGCTCTGCAGGAAATACCCTTATGGAATGGGATTTGCTTCAGTCAGGCTTTGGTGCTCATTGACTCTTCCCCTGAGTGAGTGTAGAGTTGTAATCTGATATGGTGTGAAGGTGTCTACTAGGTGCACTGGCTCTAGGGCCCCCAGGGTGGTGCACAGTCATCCACTGCCTGGGGCCACCCAGGAGCTATAGAGAAATCTGTTATTTGTATTGTGTTTAGAAGTGGCCATGTGAGGCCCAGGAGTGAAGCAAGATAGGCTGGGGTTTGGTGCTGGGTCTTGGGCCCTTTATTGATATGTTTGGGCATGCTGATCCCAACTGCTGCTTGTTTCAGAGATTTCAGCAAAGTCTGAAGCCTGAGCCAGGTCAGGGCATTCATATGGAAAAACTGCTGCAAATAGTTTGAGTGGAGCTGAAAATTGGGTGGGGCAGTATCTCAAGGAATAACCAGGCAGAGAGAACAGTTTCAGTCAGGTTGATGTGAACTGAGATATGGCTTCCAGTTTACCCTGTGACAGGGAAGGTCCCAGCAGAGGAACAATGACTCCTGTGAACACCTTTACCTAAGAGAAAGCCACCTCTTAGTTCCTGTCCCAAAGCCAGACAATTCAGTTCCTCCCTATATGTGTCTGGCTCCCCCAACACTTCCTGGTGCTGGAGCTCATAGGGATCAAGTCCAAGTAAGTTTGTGTGCCAGCCCTTTAAGAGGGACACCTGGGTTTCCAACAGCCTCAATCCCCACTGATTTTTACAGCCCAAACTTATGGGGACTTCTGTTCCCATCTCTGAGAAGAGCTGGGGTGGGAGTATGGTGTGGGACTGGGACCTCTTGCTCCTCATGGGGTACTCCACAATGATGGTCTCCCTCCCAAATAAGAATGAAAAAAAAATGGCACATGTGGTTATTGGATCTGCTTGTTACTCACCTCTGCCCCTCCTACCAGTCTCCATACTTTCTTCTTTACTTTTATAGTTATAGGACTTTCATTTAGGCAGCTTTAAGGTGGTTCTGAATGATGTTGTATATTTTATTTGTAATTTTGATGTGGTTGTAGAAGGTGGCAAGTATCAGTGTTTACCTACACCACCATCTTGGTTCTCCCTGAAGCAATATTATGTATTGTCTTTTTTCTTTATTTTTAAATGTATAATTTTAATTATTTTAATTATTGACAGTATTATAGATGTCCCCCATATTTTCCCCTTACCCCCCCTCCACCCAGGCACTACCCCACCCAGGCCTTTACCACATTGTTTATGGGCTATGAATATAAATATATAAATTCTTTGGTTAATCTATTACACTTTAATATTTCTTTAGATCATTCCACTTTATCTTATGCTATTATTTAGCAAACAATGTTGTGTTCTGTACATTATAATATACTAGAGGTCTGGTGCACAAATTCATGCACAAGTGGGGTCCCTCAGCCTGACCTGTGAGGATCAGCTGAAACCAGCATTCCAACATCCCCTGAGGGGTGTAGTAGTTCTCTAAGTGGCAGGTGTCCAAGGAGGAGCACAAGCCCTGGCTGGGTGCTGCGCTGCTCCTGCTCATCCCGGGTCCTCTGTTCCTGCTACTGCTGCTGCTCAGCAGAGGCTCGCTACTGCTCCACTGTCATCTCTGTGTGGCTGTCCTAGGGCAATACTGGTGCATCTATGAACAAGAAGCACTGCAGGCTCACACCGGGTCAGTCCCAGTGCTGTTCCTGATTCTGGTCCTGGTCCACATGGGGGAGGGAGCACAGGGGGAGTGTCTGTGGGAGTGGTGGTCCCACTATTCGAGTGCACTAACCACCAGGGGGCAGCTCCTGCACTGAGCTTCTGTCCCTTGGTGTTCAGTGCACATCATAGTTACTGGTCGAGCAATCAAGCAGTCAAGCAGTAGAGCAGTTGAACAGTCGTTTAGGCATATATATATATATATATATATATATATATATATATATATATAAAATTTTAGGCATTTTGTATATTTGTCTTATTATTCTTTTCATTATTATACATAGTTAAAAGTTTTCTGGCTATACTCATAGGCTTATGTTTCCACACTTTGATGGAGTCCTTTTTTATTCAAAAAACTTTTAAATTTGACTATTTCTTTTTTATCAGCATGGCAAATTTGGAACAAAACTGTGTATTGAGCAAAATGTGTGTGTCCATATGTATTCACTAGAGTCCCAGTGCATGAATTCATGCACAGGTGGGGTCTGGCTGGCCCAGATTAAGGCCAGGCCTTTCAGGAGGAGGAGTCAGTGAGAGGTTGACCAGTCAGCCTGCAGGATCAGGCACAGGCTGACTGAGGGGAGGGGCTTTAGGAGGTTGTTTGGCTGGCAGGCCCCACCCCATTTTGGGGTGGGGGTGTGATCAGGTGTGGGGCTGGATGGAGGGAAAGGCTGGGGGCGGGGCTTGCTGCCCTGCCCTTGATCAGAGTGAGAGAGTTTGATCAGCAGTGGGAAGGGCTGGGGGGAAGGGTCACAGGAGGTTGTCTGGCTCTGTTCTCTAGCCACAGTGCACATCACAGTGACTGGTCATTCCTGTTATTATGGCATTCTGGTCCCTGGTTTTATATAGAAGATGATGATAGATAGATAGATAGATAGGTAGGTAGGTAGATAGATAGATAGATAGATAGATAGATGATAGATAGATAATAGATATTTTTCTAGTTAATAAGACTATTGATTTTCTCTCTAAAACTTGGGTCTTCTTTCATTAACATCTATCCTTGACTTCATTCAAGAACTACTGTTATGTTTATGTGAACTTTTCAGCAAGATATGAATTTATCTCTAATAAACTATGCTTTGGGCAGAAAGCAAAGGGGGATCTCCCAGGAATGATTACAATTTAATGAGAAAAAATGCTCATAAACTTTTTAAAAATTAAAATAATAAAACTTTATAGTTAATCACATGTAATAAGAAGTTCATTTTGTATATATTTTTTCTATTAGAAAACCTTGCCAAAAGTTCCCTTTTTAGGTAGCCTAAAAAAAATTTGGGTGCATAGGAACTCTGAAAATTAACTGCATGTATATAATAAAAAAGATTTTTACTACACAAAATGATTAATTCAAAGTCACTGTAAAAAAATGCCTCCAAATAAAAACAAAACATTGTTCTTTATCATGTGTGTAATACTAAGCATGCATTCAAAAATAGCCTATTTATACCCTTATTTTATGTTTTCCCTCAGAATTATCTTTTAGTGCTTTGTTAATTTTCCAATTCAGTGAATGCAGAAAAATTTACCAGGATTTTTCTAAAATGCTCATTAATGAATCACAAATACATATTCCAGATAAAGATTAAAATTCATATCTAATATTGGCACTATGCATTTTTGAAGGGTTTTATAATTTCTAACCAGACACTATGCATTTCTTGTTTCCAAGAGTGACAATATTTACCAAGTTTTTGCTGATGGAATAAGAAAACTCTTCTTGACACATTTTAGTTGTTAAAATAAAAATATTGTGATCATCTTTCTGGGATGATCCATTTTGTGATATGCATTAAATACCCTTTGGTGCCAGTCAAATGACATAGAGGGTGACATCCACAAAGCAGAAGCTCCAACAGACACAACCTTCACCAGGATAAGAAATGTTTACGCTCTGAATAATAATTTAAAAAAATTCTATGGTTGAAACTCAGTAATCAAGTTGTAAAGACAAGTTGCATATATATATTCATGACATGTTTGCCTCACCAAAAAGCAGCCTAAAATGTAAGCATTTATGTTTTATATAAATTATATACAGGGTTTACATTTCATGAAGCTTGGAATCTTCTTTTTATGTACTAAAACTCAATAGTCAATTCAGTTATCACTTTCTCCAGGCCTCTGTTTTACTTAAACAAAGTGACTTCTATTAAGAGTTTGTTTACACACTTCTGGGACTCTGCGTCTATTTTGGCTCATCAGTTTATTTGGTTCATTATGTTCCATATATGAGTGAGATCATGTGGGAAGACACCAACCAATGAACTTGTATGCATATATGCAAAACCATGGACACAGACAATGGGGTGGTGAGGGCAGGAGTGCAATGGAAGAAGTACCATTTATGGGGGCAAAAGAAGTACCTATGTAATATTTTAAACAATAAACATTTAAACAAATGCTTGAGTATTAAAATTGACAGTAAAATAGTAATCAAGTCTTCAGATTAATTTAAATTGGCCAAGTGAAATAAGTGAATACTCAAGAAAATTTAAGAATACTGACAAAAAGGTTTTCCTAAAACATTAAAATATCTATTAGTAGTTCATCTCACTGTAAAATTGCCTAACATCCAAAGAACCTAAAGCAGTCATATTTGTGTGCAAAAATTGAAATTTAAAATTACCAAGCCTGCAATATAAAATTTCCAAAAGCCCCCATTAATCAAAAAAAAGGGGGGATGGTGGAGTAATATCATGTAAGGAAAATATCCTGTAAATAAAATACATCTAGAAAATTCTTACTCCAGTAAAGTAACTTCCATTTGTAAAGCCAACAGCAGGACACCCATGAAAAAAACACACACGGTGTCAAAATAAGCCAAAGGAAAATCATTTAGGCAAAAATAAAAAGAATCCCAAGTCTATTTTGCAGAGAGGATCCCTTTGTTAACTTTTGGTCGAGAATGTGTTTGTGTGTTTTCAGAGAACAACTCCAAGACCATGTGGGTTCCTGCGACAGGGAGAAACTGACGGGTCTGTTCCAGCCACGAGGACGGTCCAGAGATGGGGGACACTGAGGAAACCTGCCATGCTAGCAGTAGGCGGCTGTGCGTGGCTGCAGGCAGCCCAGTAACCAAACCAGAGGGGATGGAACTTGCATTGCCACGATATGTCCACCATCTGGATATCATTGCTGACATGTACACATAAAGAACTATTTGACATTGAAACTGGGACTCAAACATTTTTTGTTCTTATACATTTATTTCTAGTATGCAGAGGCAAGATATTTTTGAAGAAAAGAAACAGGGGAGAGTGATTGATATAGAGGCAGGGAGGCCTTGAACAGGCTGTCAAGCTACAGGGGGAAGGCTGGAGTGGATGGGAGGCGGATGCTGGGGGAGATCAACTGAAGGACTTGTATGCATACATATGAGCATAACCAATGAATAAAAGACACTGTGGGGGGGCGGGGGGCAGGTGGGGACATGTGCTGGGGGGTTGGGGAGGCTGGGGGGAGGATATTGGGGGAAAAAGAAAGACATATGTACTACTATTAAATATAAGTTATACTGCAAAAAATAAATATATTAAAATATATGAAGTAAAAAAAAAATTAAATGTCAGTATCCACAGGGGGGAAAAACATTTTTTAAAGATTTTTTTTTCTTTAGAGATTAAGGTATTACATATGTGTCCTTATTCCCTCATTTCCCCCCATCTCACCCCCACTCATGCCTTTACTCGCCCTGGTAACTTTGTTTAAATTTTGTGCTTTGGTGTAAAGGTATTTAAAACAAGGATAGTTTTTCATGAAGGCAAAAGAAGAGGAGAAATTAGAGATACAGCAAGGATCTAGTTTTTTTAATTATTGCTGCTGCTTCAATTGTTAAAATAAAATATCAAGTTGGTTCAAAAATAGTGCAAAAGAAAGACTTATGAGTAAAAGTAAATCAAGAAGCCACTTATCCCAATCCCTCTTTGTTTCTCTTTTGACCAGTTTTTCTGAAATATGTAATGTTATTGTTCAGAATTCTTCCTGCTGAATGTGAGATAAGGTAAAACTGGTTATGAATAAATATCAATGACAAGCATGATTTAAAGAAGTGTGTTATTGGGTGGAGTTTATTGACAGGAATTCTTGGAACTATAAGTTTCCTGTTCCAGAACAATGTTTGTGAATTAAAAAATATATGATTCTTCTTTCATAGTAAGTGATTCTGAAATGGATACAAGCTCAAACCACATCAACATGTGTCTTTGGCTTTTTAAAACAAAAATGATACAATAATATTAATTAAAATATTGTAAATTTTATATCAATATAGCTCACTCTTTATAAGTAAACAATTTCTTACCTCTGCATATGTAGTTGAAGCAGTTAGACGATAACATATACATTTTGCATCTTAAACATTTCAGCTGACAATTATTTTATTACACCAATTTGCATATGTTAATGTGCTTAGAACTTAAGCCATATACATAGAATAGTCTCATAAATATATGCATTTAATGAATTACATTTATTTATATTGTACTAGAGGCCAGGTGCACAAAACTTGTGCACTGGAGTGGGGGGTGTTCCTCAGCCCAGCCTGCACCCTCTCTAATCTGGGACCCCTTGAGGGATGACCAACTGACCATTTAGGCCCAATCTCGGTAGGATCAGGCCTAAATGGGCAGTTGGACATCCCTCTCAAAATAAATGACTGCTGGCTCTCAACTGCTTGCCTGCCTGCCTTCCTGATTGCCCCTAACTTCTTCTGCCTACCAGCATGATAGCCCCTAAACATTCTCCTGCTAGCCTAATTGATGCCTAACTGCTCTCCTGCCAGCCTGTTTGTCCCTAACTGCCCTCCACTGCAGTCCTGGTCCCCCCCCACAACTGCCCTTCTCTGCAGGCCTGGTTACCCCTAACTGCCCTTCCCTGCAGGCCTGGTCACCCCCAACTTCCCTCCTCTGCCAGCCTGGACACACCCACAACTGCCCTCCCTTGGAGGCCTGGTCCCTCCCAACAGCCCTCCCCTGCTGGCCATCTTGTGGTGCCCATTTTGTGTCCACATGGCAGTAGGATCTTTGACCACATGGGGGCAGTCATCTTGTGTGTTGGAGTGATGGACAATCTGCATATTATTCTTTTATTAGATAGGATAGAGGCCTGGTGCATGAGAGGGCTAGCTTGTTTGCCCTGAAGGGTTTCCTGGATCAAGGTGGGGGTTCCCTTGGTGTGTGGGTCAGCCTGTGCTAGGGGCTTGTGGGTGTTTGCAGGCTGGCCACACCCCTGGTGACCCAAGTGGAGGCCCTGGTATCTGGAATTTAATTATCTTCTATAATTGAAACTTTGTAGCATGGAGCAGAGCTAAGCTTCCTTCTCAGTACGTGGCGGCAGCCATTTCTGTTGGAATATATGTATCTTCTATCATTGAAACTTTGTAACCTTAAATGGAAGCCTGGGCCCACCAGGGTGTGTGGAAAGCTTGGCTTCTTCCATCGCCAGGAAAACCCAAGCCTTCCTCCTGTTCTCTCTGTGTCTGCAACCATCTCGGGTGGGATTAATTTGAATACCAGCTCTTGGCTGGCTGTTGGGTGTGGCTTTTGGACATGGCTTGTGGGTGTAGCAGCATGATGGTTAATTTGCATATTACTATTTTATTAGGATAAACTAGCAATTTTATAAAAACTTATATTATCCTTAAGGATATCCTTTAAGGATAGTCTATTAAAACTAACATTCAAAATATTTAATTTATAAAATCTATTTTTAAGTGCTTCAGTTTCTAATGCCACATAATAAATGCTGGCATAATGATTATCATTTATATATTTCTTTTTCAGAGAGCCTAAAAATATTTCACTCACTGTATTTAACATGTGTTGCATTAATTAACCATCAGAAAAATTCACATATAATCATTAAAAAAAAAAAAACAATTGCAGCAGGACAAGATGGTGACTGGCAAGAACGTCGGAAGAGAGAGAGTGTGAGAAAGTGAGGAAGCGATAGAGGAGTGTGTGGATATGTTTGGTCTGTGTGTCTGTCTTTGATAGGGACAGTTAGATCCTGAGATCTTCCAAGGGGCTGCCAAACCAGGCAGCCTCAGATTGTGAAACCCCACTGCCGTTGCAAACACTTTGGGGAGGACACCACCTTCACAGAGTCCATGCCATCTTAAAGAACAGAACTGCTTGAGACTAGGATCCTAGTCTTGCCACCACCCAATCTGGTTTCGGTAACAAAATGGGACCTTCAGCCACTGGGGACAAACACCTGCAACCACAGCTGCAAACCCATGGACTCTAAGACCCCATGTACCCCTGCCATAGATTTCTGTGAGTCACAGAGCCAATCCCCCTTCCCACAAGCCCATAGAAGTGGCATAGGAACTGCCAGACCCTTTCTGCACAAGCAGAACTCCTACCCACACACAGCAGCAGTGGCTCTACCTGAATTTGAGCTTGGGTGTGTGGACATGGGAAATTTGTTTCCTGTAACCAGACTTCATGCCCACACAGGGAGGCTGTGCTGATTTTGAGCCTAGGCATGTAATCTTGAGTAGTTTGTTTCCACAACCAGACCTGGCACCCACAAAGGAAGGCTGCTCTGAATTTGAGGCTGGGTGTGCTATCTTGGGGAGTTTGTTTCCTGAGACCAGAACCTGTGTCCACACAGGAAGGCTGTGCTAAATTTGAGCTTGAGTGCAGGGACACTGGGAGTTTGTTTCCTGCGGTGCACACCTGCATGACCAGACCTTGCACACTCACAGGGCAGCAATGCCACCTGACTTTAATTCAGGGCAAGCACACAGGCTGTTTTCCAGAGGGCAGGAGTGGACCTCCTGACAACACAGTGCAACTATGCAACCTGGTCCTCCAAGCAGACCAGGGACCCTGATTCTCTGAGAGGCAGCACTGAGCACCAGTGATTTGCCTCTGTTTCTCATCGTGTGTGCCTGGGATCCCTGATTCCCAGTATAGGCACACTAAGAGCCAGTGACTCCAATTATTGGTGCATGTGCACACAGGACCCTCATTTTTGGCTCAAGGCTGAACCAAGCAACAGTGACTGATACTTGATACTCAGTGTAGACACAGGGTCTCTGACATGATTAGAGGACTCCAATTTTTGGCAAACGCCAATGGGGTCTCTGTGTCAGTGTGGTACAGGTGGTGTCCCTGATTCCAGGTGTGCATACAAGGCCACACTAAGTGCTGGTGACTCAGATCTCGGATGAGCATGGATCCCACCAACCCACAGCAGCCACACATCTTGGTGTTGGAGCTCCTCAGTGATGCTCAGGGGGTGCATAACTCCCACTACACATGGCCCAGGCCCACACAACTCAATATTTGAACCTTCTGGTGATAGTTAGAATCAGTAGACAACGAAACAATCTCCAGAGGAAAGAAAATGAGAAATTATCAAGAAAGAAAATAAGTGAAATAGAAGCATGTAACATGACAGAAAAATCAGAGTACTGGTCATACAGTTCATAAACCAGATGGACAAAAAATTAACAAACCATGCAAGAATGAGGAAGAAATAAAAATTGTTATACTTATAATCAAAAACACCAAGGAAGGTTTCAACAGTAGACTAGAAGCAGCAGAAGTCCAAATTAGTGAGTTAGAACATAAGGTAGAAAAACAAGCCCAATCTGAACAGAACCTGGATAAAAATAAAAAAGAGAAGAGCCTAAGAAAGTTTTAGGACAATGCAAAACGAAGTAACATACATATAATAGGGCTGCCAGAAGGACAAAAAGAGCAGCAAGGATTAGAAAACCTATTTGAAGAAATAACGACAGAAAACTTCCTAGATATGGGAAAGAAAAAAGTTACACAAGTACAGAGTCCCAAGCAGGATCAAACCAAAAAGACCCACACCAAGACACATCATAGTTTCAATGGCAAATATCAACAACAAAGAGAGAATATTAAAGGCACAAAAGAGAGACAGAAAGTTATCTACAAAGGAACCCCCATCAGATTATCAAATTATTTCACAACAGAAACACATAAAGCTAGAAAGGAATGGAAGGAGATATACAAAGTGATTCAAAACAAAGGGATGAATCCAAGAACACTCTATCCATTAAGACTATCAATCAAAATTGAAGAGGAAATCAGGAGCTTTGCAGAAAAAAAAAAGACTAAGGGATTTTATCACTACCAAGCCAACAATGCAAAAAATGCTAAAAGGAATGCTTTTAAAAGAAGAAATAGAAAGGGAGTAAGGAATACAAGCATAAAGTACAGAAATGGCTACAAACAAGTACCTATCAATAATAATATTAAATATAAATGTTTTAAATGATCCAATCAAATGACATGGGGTGAATGAATGGATAAGAAAACATGATCCACCTATATGCTGCCTACAGGAGACTTTCAGAAGAAGGGACTCACACAGACTGAACATAAAAGGATGAAAAAATCAGGTGAATGGAAATGATAAAAAGCTGGGGGAGCAATATTTATATCTGACAAAATAGACCTCAAAGTGAAGACCATAGCAAAAGACAAGAAAGGCCACTTCATAATTTTAAAGGGATTGATAAAACAAGAAGATATAACTCTGGGAGAATAAATATTCTCCCAATGAAGGAGTACCCAAATACATTAAAAAAAAAACTTCTGGGAGATATCAGGGGTGAGATTGACAGCAACACAATCATAGTAGGAGACTATAATAGCCAATAAAATCACTGGATAAATCCTGTAGACAAAAAATTAGCAAAGAAACATCAATCCTAAAAAACTCACTAGATCAGATGGACTTAACTGACATCTTTAGAACAGTCCACACCAAAACTACAGAATATACATTATTCTCAAGTGCACATGGAACATTTCAAAGATAGACTACACATTGGGTTCAGGCAAAGTCTCTTCAAATTCAAGAGGATTGAATTGGAAGATGGCAATGGGCAGGAAGGTAGGGAGGGAGAGAGTGAGGAACCCATAGAGGAGAGTGTAGCGTGTATAGTGTGTGTGTGCATATGAACTAGGGACAGGTCCTCCAAGAGGCTGCCAAACCAGGCATCCCTGGCTGACGGAGCCCCATGAACAAAGCAGACACTCCTGGTTGACCGGCTGGCATGGCAGCAGAGACCACTCCATCTTGAGAAGTGGAACTACCTCAGACTGGGACCCTGCCCTCATCCAGTCGCATCTCAGACGTAGGCCAGGGACCTGCAGCTGCTGGGGACAGAGAATTGCAGCAATAGCTTCAGACCAACAGACAACAGGAGTCCAAACTTCCTGGTAGAAGATTTCTGTAAGCAAGGAGCCTATCCCCCTCAGAATAGCCCAATAGTAACCAATATACCCGCCCCTGGCTCAAGCCATAACTCCCCTAGTCCCTACAGGGAGCCGTGTGCTTGGAACTTGAAAACTCACTTTCCCAGCTACCCCAGGGAAACTTGAGCTTAGGAACACGCTTTATGTGTACACACATGCCTGTGGCCAAAGTGCCCAGATAGTAATTGGAACTTGGAACTTGAAAACTCAGGTTCCCAGCTACCCCAGAGGAACTTGGCCTTGGGAACACGCTCTGTGCTCATGTGCATGCATGCCTATGACCAAAACTCCCAGACAGGGAATAGGAGTGTGGAGCTTGAGAGCTCACTCAGGGGCCTCAGTACTGCTAAGGGAATTTGAGAGATTGGAAGTGGCCTCCGCAACGCAATCTCAAATGGATGACCAAGCCCGCAGGGCAGCAATGCCACCTGACCTAGTTACAGGACAAACACACACAGAAGTCAGTCCTCCACAGTGCAGGCACACCACAGAGCTATTGTGCAACCCAGTCCCCCATGGTGATCAAGACCCAAATTCTCCCAGTCAGAGGCAGCACTGAGCACCACTGACTTGACTCTGTTTCTTAGCTTATGTGCCTGGAATCCCTGACTCATAGCGCATCCACACTAAGAGCCAATGACTCCAATTCTTGGTGCATGCACACACAGGGACCCTAACTCTCAATGAGAAACCTCTCAAGGCAATAGACTCTGATACTCAATTCTTGGTACAGACACAGGGAAACTTGGACTCCTGGCATGGAGTCCAAGACATGCAAGAGCGCAGTGCAGGCGGGGTCCCTGATTCTAGGTGTGTACACGAGACCACACAAAACGCTGGGAAAACTGACTTTGGGCAAGCCTGGTTCCCACAGTCCACAGCATCCACACGCCCTAGTGTCGGAGCACTTCAGTGAAACTCAGGTGGTGCAAAGTTCCCACGGCAAACAGCCCAGGTCCATGCAACTCAAAGATTGAACCTTCTGGTGATAGTGAGAATGGGGAGACAACACAATACACAGAAGAAAGAAAATGAGGAGTCACAAAGAAAGGAAATTAGTGAAACTGAAGCTTGCACCATGACCAAAAAAGTATTCAGAGTAATGGTCATGAAATTTATACATTGGATGGATGAGAAAATCAACAAGCTATGCAAGAATCAGGCAGAAATGAAAAATAATATGGCTACAATAAAAAACATCATGGAAAGTTTCAACAGCAGACTACAATAAGCAGAGGACCAAATTAGTGAGTTAGAGGGTCAGGTACAGAAACAAGCTCAAATAGAACAGCAATTGGAGGAAAAAATTAAAATCCAGGAGGAAATCCTAAGGGAGCTTTTGGACAACATGAAACGAAGTAACATACATATAATAGGGCTGCCAGAAGGACAAAAAGAGCAGAAAGGATTAGAAAACCTATTTGAAGAAATAATGACAGAAAATTCCCCTGATATGGGAAAGAAAAAAGTTATAAGAGTATAGAGTACCAAGCAGGATCAACCCAAAAAGACCCACACCAAGACACCTCATAGTTTCAATGGCAAATATCAATGACAAAGAGAGAGTCTTAAAGGTGCAAGAGAGAGACAGAAAGTTATCTACAAAGGAACCCCCATCAGATTATCAAATGATTTCTCAACAGAAACACATCAGGCTAGAATGAATTGGAAGGAGATATATAAAGTGTTGCAGAGCAAAGGACTGAATCCAAGAATACTCTATCCAGCAAGACTATCAATCAAAATTAAAGGGGAATCAGGAGCTTCACAGACAAAAAGAAGCTAAGGGAGTTTATCACCACCAAATGAGCAATGCAAGAAATGCTAAAGGGAATACTGTGAAAAGAAGAAATAAACAGGTAAGAAGGAATGCAAACACAAAAATAGGACTACAAACAAATACCTTTCAGTAATAACTTTAAACATAAATGGACTAAATGCCCCAATCAAAAGACATGCCTGTGACCGAGTGGCTGAATGGATAAAAAACACAACCCATATATATGCTGTCTACAAGACATCCACCTCAGAATAAGAGAGTCTCACAGATTGAAAGTGGAGGGATGGAAAAATATCTTTCAGGCAAATGGAAATGAAAAATAGCTGGGGTAGCAATACTTATATCTGACAAAATAGACCTTAAAGTAAATGCCATAATAAGAGATAAGTAAGGCCACTTTATACTACTAAAGGGATTGATACAACAAGAGGATATAACCCTGATAAACATATGTGCACCCAACACAGGAGCACCCAAATACATAACAAAATTCTTAGAAGATATCAAGGGAAAGATCAACAACAACGCAATCATCGTAGGGGACTTTAATACACCACTGACATCACTGGATAAATCCTTTAGGTAAAAAATCAGCAAAGACACAGCAATCTTAAATGATTCACTAGAACAGATGGACTTAACTGACATCTTCAGAGCCTTTCAACCAAAAACCACAGAATATACATTCTTTTCAAGTGCACATGGGACATTTTCAAAAATAGACCATATATTGGGTCACAAGCAAAGTCTCCCAAAATTTAAGAAGATTGAAATCGTACCAAGCATCTTCTCAAACCACTATGCCATAAAATAAGAAATAAACTACAATAAAAACAAAAATCTCAAACACTTGGAAACTGAATAGCATGTATTGATTTCTCAATGAGTTCAAAGAAGAAATTAAAAGCATCATGGAAATTAATGACAACAAAAACACAACAATCCAAAATCTATGGGAAACAATGAAAGCAGTCTTAAGAGGGAAGTATATAGGTCTAAAAGCCTATCTCAAAAATCAGGAAAAAATGGTAGAAATAATCTAACTCTACAACTCAAAAAATTAGAAAGAGAGCAACAAGAAAAGCCCAGAGTGAGCAGAATAAAGGAGATAATGAAGATTGGAGCAGAAATAAATGACATAGAGACCAAAGAAACAATACAGAAGATCAACAAAACCAAGAACTGGTTCTTTGAAAGGATAAACAAGATTGATGAACCTCTAGCCAGGCTCACCAAGAAGCAAAGAGAAAGGAATCAAATAAATAAAATCAGAAATGAGAGAGGCAAAATAACAACGGACCCCACAGAAATACAAAGGATTGTTAAAAAATACTATAAACAACTCTAGACAAACAAACTAGACAACCTAGAAAAAATGGACACATTCCTAGAAAAATACAACATTCCAAAACTCAACCAGGAATATTCTAAACATCTCAATAGGCTGATAACTATAGAAGAAATTGAAGCAGTCATCGAAAAGCTCCCAGCAAACAAAAGCCAGGGGCCAGATGGCTTCACTGGGGAGTTTTACCAAACATTCAAAGAACTTAAAATTATCCTCTTCAGACTATTCAAAAAATGCAAGAGGAAGGAACACTCCCTAGCTAGCTCATTCTATAAAGCCAGCATCACCCTAATACCAAAATCAAATAAAGACAACACAATGAAAGAGAATTATAGGCCAATATCCCTCATGAACATAGATGCCAAAATCCTCAACAAAATTCCAGAAAATTGGATCCAGTAGGACATCAAAAAGATCAAACACTATAACCAAGTAGAATTTCTCCCAGAGATGCAAGGATGGCTCAATATCTACAAATCAATAAACGTGATAATCACATAAACAAATTGAGAGATAAAAATCACATAATCATATCAATTGATGCAGAAAAAGCATTTGACAAAATCCAACATCCCTTCTTAATCAAAATGCTCAACAAGGTGGGGATAGAAGGATCATACCTCAACATAATAAAAGCTATATATGAAAAACCCTCAGCCAACATCATACTCAATGGACAAAAACTAAAACCATTTCCCCTAAGAACAGGGACAAGACAGGGATGCCCACTCTTACCCCTCCTGTTCAAAATAGTACTGGAAGTATCACCTATTTTGATCAGACAAGAAGAAGAAATAAAAAGCATCCAAATTGGAAAAGAAGTAAAACTATCCTTATTTTCATGATATGATATTGTACATAGAAAACCCTAAAGACTCCATAAAAAATTATTAACTTAATAAATGAATTCGTCAATGTAGCAGGATACAAAATTAATGCCAAGAAATCTATGGCGTTCCATTACACCAATAGCAAACTTATGGAAAGAGAGACTAAATAAGCAATCCCATTTACCCTCGCACACATAAAAGTTAAGATAGCTAGGAATAAACTTAACTGTGGATGTAAAGGATCTGCATGCAAAAAACTATAGGACACTGAAAAAAGAGATAGAGGAAGACATTAATAGATGGAAGAACATACTGTGTTCATGAATTGGTAGAATCAACATCATCAAAATGTCCATACTACCCAAAGCAATCTACAGATTCAATGCAATCCCCATTAAAACACCAATGGTATATTTCACTGACCTACAAGGAATTTTCCAAACATTCATCTGGAACAAGAAAAGACCCCAAATAGCTGCAGCAATCCTAAGAAAGAAGAACAAATTAGATGGAATCTCAATATCAGATTTCAAACTGTATTACAAAGCCACTGTTCTTAAAACAGTGTGGTACTTGCAGAAGAACAGACATACAGATCAATGGAACAGAATAGAAAACCCAGAGTTCAACCCAAACCACTATGCCCAATTAATATTTGACAAAGGAGGCATGAACATAAAATGGAGTCAAGATAATCTCTTCAACAAATGGTAATAAGAAAATTGGACAGATACATGCAAAAAATGAAACTAGACCACCAACTTACACCATACACAAATATAAACTCAAAATGGATCAACGACTTAAACATAGGAAGGGAAACCATAAAAATACTAGAGGAATCCACATGCAGAAAAATCTCAGACATATGCCAAAGGAACTTCTTCAATGATACTGCTCCTAGAGCAATGGAAACTAAAGAGAAAATAAACAAATGGGACTACATCAAAATAAAGAGCTTTTGCACAGCAAAAGAAACCATCAACAAAACAACAAGAAATCCCATTGCATGGAAGAACATATTTGCCAATGTCACCACAGACAAGGGTTTAATCTCCAACATTGACAGGGAACTCATACAGCTTAACAAAAGGAACATAAACAATCCAATCAAAAAATGGGCAACAGACCTAAATAGACACTTTCTGAAGGAGGAAAGAAGGATGGCTAAGAGACATATGAAAACATGCTCAAAATCACGAATTATTCTAGAGATGCAGATCAAAACAATGAGGGATCATCTCACAACTGTCAGAATGGCAATCATCAACGAATCAACAAATGACAAGTGTTGGCGAGAATGCAGATAAAAAGGAACTCTTTTGCACTGCTGGCGAGAATGCAGACTGTGCAGTCACTGTGGAGAACAGTATGGAGTTTCCTCAAAAAACTAAAAATGGAACTCCCATTTGACCCAGTGATCCCACTTTTAGGAATATATCTCAAGAAATTAGAAATATGAATCAAAAATGATTTATGCACCCTTATGTTTATTGCAGCACAATTCACCTTAGCTAAGATTTAGAAACAGCCTTAGTGGCCATCAGCAGATGATTGGATTTAAAAATCGTAGTATTTCTACACAATGGAATAGTTCACTGCAGTAAAAAAGGAGTTCTTACCATTTGCAACAGTATGGATGGAACTGGAAAGCATTATGCTAAGTGAAATAAGCCAGTCAGAGAAAGACAAATACCACATGATCTCACTCATTTGTGGAATATAATGAACAACATAAACTGATGAACAGGGACAAATCCAGAGGCAGAGCAGCATCGACCAGAATGATGGACCTCAGAGGGAAGGTACGGGAGGAAGCGGGGAAAGAGAAGCAATCAACCAAAGGACTTGTATGCATGCCTGTGACCAAAACTCCCAGACAGGGAATAGGAGTGTGGAGCTTGAGAGCTCACTCAGGGGCCTCAGTACTGCTAAGGGAATTTGAGAGATTGGAAGTGGCCTCCTGCAACGCAATCTCAAATGGATGACCAAGCCCGCAGGGCAGCAATGCCACCTGACCTAGAGCACCCAGTGAAGCTATCATTCCGAATTGAAGGTCAGATAAAGAGCTTCACAGATAAGAAGAAGCTAAAGGAGTTCATCAACACCAAACCAATATTATATGAAATGCTGAAAGGTATTCTTTAAGAAGAAAAAGGTATCTGCTGGAGAACATTCAGAGAAAAAAAATACACAGTTGCAATTTTATATCATAGTTTAAAGCACCATCTTTGACACCACGTGATTTGGACTGAAGTCCTGATACTGCCACTTATTGCCAGGATGACCTTGAAAAGGACTGTATTTCTTAGAAACCGGCAATAATAGTAAATAAATTGCTATTATTATGCACTACTTCCTTTGTAATTTTTCAACCTGTTTTCATTTTTATATTCTTTCAATGTTTTTGTTCAAATTTGCATCTTATATTATCCCACAATCTCGCTTATGTTGTTGATATATGCTGTTAACAGCTACTTATTAATTATTCTCAAAATTCAAATTGAGGTTGTAATGTGTCACTAACCGATGGCCAGTAGCTGTCTGATTAGGGCATTTAAAATACCATTGCTCATAAACCATTGTTCATAAATGTAAATCGTATCACCTTAGTGTAGCTCTATTAACAAACAAGGCTGAAATATCTTTAACATTAGCAGACCAGAAATGGAAGTTACTGAACCATTCTAATGAGTGCTCTACCTTCATTATTTAAAACAAAAAACAGAAGAGACATAATAGCATCCATAGGACTAATAATATCTTAAATTCTTGGTAAATCCAATTATTCTCAATGTAGGTATAGTTCTAAATTGACTTGTTGGACATAACTAGATGACACACGAGTGTGCCATTGATTATGAAAAGGCCATTTGTTTTACTGTTCCATTTTTTAAAAAGAAGCTTCATATAATTTATATATTTATGTAATTCTTTCCTTTTGCTACTACATATATATTAAATCTTCATGGATCACTTACACACAGTGAGCAGAGACACTGCTGTCCAATTAAAGTATGGCTTTAAAATGGAATACTATAACAAATGTTTTTCTGTACAATGGAATGAAAGATAAATGTTAAAAAAAAAACCACCTCAATATCTTGTAGACATTTAATTAGCCCATTTAACTTTCATTAATTATTATTGGTACAATTACTCTATCTTTGTATTGTTATTCATGATTATAGATTTTAAAATTGTATTTGTTTCTCATTTTATTCTAAAACATTTTAAAACCAGATATTCTATTTGTGTGTCATAAGGGTTAACAATAAAATGTTTTATAGATAAGCTTATGCTAGTTTTTATCTAATGAGAAAAAACACACCTAATAGTGTATTTTTATAGAACTAGAATTATTGTAAAAGAGAGATGCAATTCCTAATCCATTTCTGGGATTAAAATACACAAAGATATTAGATAACTCTCAGGGAAGGTTGGAGATTCAGGGACAGGAGAGATTTTTGCTGTATTTACTTTTTGGAATTCTGGTAAATGGCCACCTCCCAGGTATCCTACACATCACAATGGTTTGGGAACAATGGAGTAGGTTTGGGTATGTGACATATTACTGTGTCAGAGTTGCAATTCATCGCTTTAAGAAAGAATTACTGAGTTTCTGATGGTCCTCTAAGGAGGAGAGAGTGATGTACTAGTATTACCTTGTTCAACTATGGACAGCACCTAGCATAGCTGGGAGAGATATGTGGCAGCTTTGGAGGTGCTGTGATTGTGCAACTCTACTGCCAGGAGATGTATAATGGAAGGTAAAATTGATGATAAAATGAGGGTGAGAGCACTGGAGTGTTTGATTTTGAAGCAAGGTGAAGAAAGACATAAGAATTCCATACAGTTATGTGTTCATCTCATGTGATGTAAGTTTTTATTATTTTTGACTTTCCAGACTTTTAGGGGGTCATTGTCTGGTGGTCTAATGCCAACTGGGTCAGAAGGACAAAGAGAAAAAAATCCTTCAGAATTTTAAACTTTAGATGGAATGTTTTACATTAAGGGAAAGGTCTGTCATTCATTTAGAGGGTGATGTCCAGGAGAATTGCATTTAATTTTAAAATATAGAAGAGAAAGCAAAACGTGTGTGTGTGTGTGTGTGTGTGTGTGTGTGTGTGTGTGTATTTATATATACTATATAATAAAAGGCTAATATGCAAATTGTCCAAATGGCAGAATGAGCAGTCGCTATGATGCACATTGACCACCAGGTGGCAGACGCTTAATGCTGGAGCTGTCCACTGGTGGTCTGTGTGCCCCCACAGCAGGAGCGCTGCTCAGCCAGAAGCTGGACTCACGGCTGGTGAGCACAGTGGCGGTGGGAGCCTCTCTTGCCTCCACAGTACTGCTAAGGATGTTTGACTGACAGATATCCCCCGAGGTCTTCCTGACTGTGAGAGGGCACAGGCCTGGCTGAGGGAACCCTCACCCGAGTGCACAAATTTTGTGTACTGGGCTTCTAGTATGTGTGTATATATATTTATATTAATTATATATTTCAGAGAGGAAGGGAGAAGGAGATAGAAACAACAATGATGAGATAAAATAATTTATTGGCTGCCTCCTCTACACCCCACACTGGGAATCTACTCTGCATCTCATGCATGTGGCCTGACATGAAATAAAACCATGACCTCCTAGTTCATAGGTTGAATCGCAGCCACTGAGCTATGCTGGCAAAGCCTCCATTTGTGTGTATGTTTTTAAATTGTTATTTATGGAGAACTGGAATAGAGATAAAAAGTCAAAATACTAATATTGATTTAAAAAGCGTACTCATCACTAAACCTGTATAGACATAAGTTAATCAATAAAATATACTTAAATGCAAATGGATTATGACCTAAGTTATAACTTCTGTTGGTTAACTTGTATATAATAAGCTAAACAATATTAATAGATCCATTAGAAATTGCAAGGAAGTAATATGATGATACTCATCAGATTATCTTATTAAAATTAACATGTGTGGTATTCATAATACAGAAACGGTTTCTACTGAGCTCAGTTCTCAATCCTGAGATTCCAGTTTTAGTCACTTTCTAAAGGGGTAACTGAATCACTTATTTACATTATTCATCCACTATTCTGTTATTTTAGGTATTATATATCATATTGATAAATATTTGAGTTTCATTATGTCTATGTCTTTTTATTTTTCTCCTGAGTGACCTTTTGTGTCATTTAAAATATCAGAAACCAGCTACACAGCAGGATGTCAAAATCTGGATATCTTAGGTTTAAAAGCAGTAAGAAGAAAATCCCCTCCAGAGTTTTGTTGCCATTGATAAACACAGATTATATCAAGAGAAAAGATTCCAATCCTAATATGAAGAACTTGAAGAGCCAATATGAGATGGCAACTGAATTATCTTTCGTTTTCATAACATTTTTCAACATATGGAAAAGCCCAAAATATTCAGGTTTATAAGTATTTTTTTTGAGAGGCCAATATGTGAATCCAATATATATTATTTGGAGTGAGCTTGGTCAATAAGACATAATAAAGATCTTTCCATTATGGTTCAGGATCTAACTTTCTTTGTTCATCCAGAAGACCAGAAGAAAGGTTGTCCAGATTATACCTAATACAGTGGTTGCTTTAGTAGATGTTATAAAGACACACATATATGCATTGGTCTTGCAAAATTAAGCCATATCTGCTTATAACAGATTTTAAGATTGATTTTATGTTTCTAGATAAATTGGACAGTCATTGCCATCCTTATAAAGAAGAGCCTGTGAACCCCACATGGGAGAGAACATAAAGTCAAGAAAACCAGGGGAAAGTATTTTGCTCAAGGTAGTACAATGATCTCTGAAATTTAGCCATTTTAAAAGTCATAATTATGTTTGATTGTATATCTTCCAAGAAGACATAGTATCAGCAGGAAAAAAATGTATTCATGTATGTATGTATGTATGTATGTACGTATGTATGCATATATTTGAGCAACAAAATCCTTAATGCATGCATTGGTGATACTTGTGCGAAAGAAGTACTTCTGGCTGGCCAGTGTGGCTCACTGAGCATCAACCAATGAATCACAAGGTCCGGGTTCTATTTCCTGTCAAGGGACATGCTTGTTTCAGGCTCATTCCCCAGCAGGGCATATGCAGGAGACAGCCAATCAATGTCTCTCTGTCATCCATGTTTCTGTCTCTCTCTTTCTTCCTTTCTATCTGAAATCAATAAAAAGTATATTTAAAAAAGAAAGTGCTTCTAATGCTAAAAGGCAAGTGGAGATACATTTAGTGAGAACACAAAATCTAACAGTTGGCATCATGATGGTGTGAAAATGACCCTTCCTAAAATGAAAGTCCTTATCTCATCCAAGATTAAGCAAACTATTAAGATAATATTTTATAACCCACTAAGGGCCCAGTGCATGAATTTGTGCGCCTTGAAAGGAACTGTGGGCTGTGAGGCTGCTGTGGGCACAGGGGCAGGCCTCAACTCATCCTCTGCACCCTCGCCTGGACCATCCCACCACAGTCCCCAGTCCCCTGTCTGCCTGCAGCCCTGCTCCAGCCACCGCCACTTCCACACATTGGCGGCACTGGCCCCACTAGTACCCACTGATGGTGCAGAGCAATTGGGGCTGGCGCCAGCAGCAGGTGCTAGTGGGGCCTATGCAGTCAGTGGGTGTGAGCAGTGGATGCTGCACTAATCACCCCTCAGGAGCAGGAAGAGGTGGTTAAGCCCCAAGTGGCAATCGCCACTCACACTAACTTTCAGTCCCAAGCCATCGGGGCCAGCACTGGGGACTGGCAGAGGGTGCAAGTGGTGGTTCTGGCACCAGCAGCAGGTGCAAATGCCTGGCTGGACTGCTGTGCACAAGAGCAAAGAATTTTCAGTAACCACCAGAGGCTCACCCCAATGACAGCGACCAGCACTCACCTTGGTGTGGCACCTCCCCTCACCTGTTCCACCATCCCACTGTTGCCGATGTCCACCATGTTCTGTGAATGCCCACTGGTGGTTAGCGTACATCATAGCGATTGGTTGTTCAGTTCTGTTGTTCCACCCTTTGGCTTATTTGCATATTATGGTTTTATATATAGATTATGTAGCTGGATTTTACTGTCAATTTAATGTTTGATAGGTCACTTAATTTGGAGCCAATTTTTTGGCCTTTCTTATACAACATTTGAATCACTTCATGGAGTCATTTTCCTGTAGATCCTAATCTATGTTGCAAAAACAGATTTTTCTAGAATAGTGTTACCTACTAGTGAGACACAAACTAGTTATATTTTCTATATTCTGGCTATTTTATTTCTACCAGAAAAAGTTGTATCATATAGTTTTAATCTTTTTTTGCATTAATTATAAATACCTAACATAGATGGTTTCTAAAGAAACCTTATTAAAGTTAACTCAGTTTTTAGAACGACTACTCAATATTCAAAGTCTAATTAGTTGGATTATATAAATATATGCCATTTCAGAATATGTTAAAATCCATTCTTTGCAATAACGTTCTTTTTTTAAATTCTCAACTGAAGATGTATTTTTATTGATTCTTGAAAGAGAGAGAGAGAGAGAGAGAGAGAGAGAGAGAGAGAGAGAGAGAGAGAGAGAGGAAAGGAAGGGAGATGTGAGGAATAAGTATCTATTGGTTGCCTCCTGTACATCCCCTAACCAGTAATAAAACCCATACAACATTCTTTTGGTATACAGGACAACTCTCCAATCAACTGAGCCACCCAGCCAGGGTGCCAGTGAGTCTTAATAATATTATTAATTTTATTTTTGATGGCTGGCTTTGGATAGTTATCATCTTTTATCTTTATTGTTCAGTATATTAATTACATTGTTCCATTTTTCCCCCTATAGTTCCCCTCCACCTGGTACCCATCTGACCCTCCGCCCTCACCCCCCTCCACTGTCCTCTCCCATAGTTGCATGATTTTTGTCCAGTCTCTTGCAGCACTTCACACACACCCTTGCTCCCCAAGAGTTGTCAGTCCATTCCCTCTCTATGTCTGTGATTCTGTTACATTCACCAGTTTATCCTGTTCATCAGCTTATTAATTCACTTGATTTTTAGATTCATTTGTTGATAGATGTGTATTTGTTGTTCCTAATTTATACTTTTATCTTTTTCTTCTTCCTCTTCTTAAAGAATATCTTTCAGCATTTCATATAATATTGGTTTGGTGATGATGAACTCCTTTAGCTTTTTCTTATCTGCGAAGCACTTCATTTGACCTTCAATTCTGCATGATAGCTTTGCTGGATAGAGTAATCTTGGTTGTAGATTCTTGCTGTTCATCACTTTGAATATTTCTTGCCACTTCCGTCTGGCCTGCATCGTTTCTGTTGAGAAATCCGCTGACAATCGTATGGGTGCTCCCTTATAAGTAACCAACTGTTTCTCTCTTGCTGCTTTTAATATTCTCTCTTTGTCTTTTGCTCTTGGCATTTTAATTATGATGTGCCTTGGTGTGGTCCTCTTAGGGTTCCTATATATTGGGGTTCGGTGCGCTTCTAGGACTCCTAAGTCAATTTCTAACACCAGGTGTGGGAAGTTTTTGGTCATTATTTCTTCAAATAGGTTTTCATTGTCTTGGTCTCTCTCTTTTTCTGGCACCCCTATAATTTGGATGTTGGTATGCTTGAGGTTGTCCCAGAGGCCCCTTACACTATCTTCAATTTTTTGGATTCTTTTGGTTTCTTGCTTTTTCAGCTGAGTGGATTTTACCTCTTTGTATTTCAAATCTTTAACTTGGTTCTTGGGGTTCTCCAGAGCATTTTTAGGTCTTTGTATAATATTTTTTATTTCAGTCAATGTATGCTTAATTTCTGGTTGGTCCTTTTTCATATCCTTGAGAGACTCCTTTATATCCTTGAGAGTCTCCTTCATTTCCACGTTGGTCTTGATCATTTCCTTGCAGGTCTCATTCATTTCCTTATAGGACTCATTGATTTCCTTGTCGGTCTCGCTTATTTCCTTATAGGCCTCGACCTTTTGTTGGAGCCTCTTGAAAACCCTATAACCGTGGTTTTGAATTCCATGTCCAGTCGTTTTTTCCCCTCCATTTCTTTCACATCTTATTTCTTTCCATGTCTCTGCATGGTGGCTGCTTCCCTGAGTTGGTCAATTAGCTTTGTGTGGTAGACTTCCTACTAGGGACAGTGGCTGAGCCTCCCCAGTTACCTGAGGTGGATATGAGTTGCACAGTCTTGCTGAAGTTAAGCTCAGTTAATCGTTGTTAGCACTTGGAGGGGTTGACCTCCAGGCCAATTGTCTGTGAAGCTCAGCTGTGCTCAGGTTGGATGGGCGGAGTCTCCGGGCCAAGCAGACAACATCAGCTCTGCCCTATGCGGCCCCAGGAACTCTGTGCCGGGGGCAATGGTTGCCAGCACCTCTGAGAGAGAGCCACTGCCAAAAGAGTTCCACCGGCTGCCGGGGAATTCAGACTCTCCCCAAATGATTCTGCACGCTCAATGTCTCACCCAGGGTCGTAAAATAAAGCAGTCTGATGGTTTTCCGAATGAGAAAGCCAGTCTCAGAGAGCTCTTTGCGCGGTCATGCAGTCGAGCTGTTCGCACACAAGCTGCCTTCTCCACAAGCCGGGAGACCCGGTAGCACCCAAGCTTCGGCATGCCCTCCCACTGTCCAGTTTTCACCCCATATTATAGTGGGTTCCATGGACTTCACCCAGAGCTGGAGATTCAGTCCAGTGGGACGCCTTTGTCTCACCGTTCGAGAAAACTGGCCGGTTTTCAGCCGCCCGCCCTCTCCGCGGCGCACACTCCAAACCTCTCTCCGCGCGAATCTTTCAACACTGTCCTCAGCCACTCCTCCGAGTCACAGTCTCTTATCTTCACTTTTATTTGTGGAATTTTCACTCGGCCAGCTTTCTGGTGATTCTGGAAGGTGTTTGTTCTTTCGTTAAGTTGTAGTATTAAAATTGATGAGTATGACGGTAAGATAGGTATTTTACCTATTCCGCCATTTTGGTTCTCCTTTGAATAGTTATCTTTTCATGCCCTCTCCTTGGACAAGATCCTCCCTGCCAATGATAGGATTTGGCCAATGTCAGAAAAGTTTTTTAAACCTTGAAGTTTTTCTTAGAGACCATATATCTATTATTTACTCTTTAAATACAGAGCATGGTCATTCTTGAAACTCTTCATATCAGAGGAATAAAAAAATTAATGGCTCCATATTAAGTCAACATAGTACTACAATAATTTTTTTTTAATTTTATGATTTACATTTCATGTAAAATGTAACAGAATGTCTTAGTCTGTTTGGGCTTCTATAACATAGTCCCAATGATTGAAAAGCTTAAAAACAACAGAAATTTATTTTCAGTTCCACAGGCTAAAAAGTCCAGATTTGGTGTTTTGTAAAAACCCACTTTCTAGTTCACAGATGACACTTTTTTACTGTCTTTAAATGGTAGATGGGATGAGGGATCTCTGGAAGATCTATTTATAAGGGTACTAATCCCATTAGTAAGAACATCCCCACTCTAGTCTAGACTTAAGCACCACTCAAAGTGCAACCTTCTAATACCGTCATATCAGACATTAAGTTTCAACATATGAATTCTTGGAGATTCAAATATACAGCCATAGCATGGGGCTTAATGAAAATGTTGATGCATTAATATTGAAATTAGTTGGTTCTAATTTGTGAATTTGCATAAAAATGGTTATCATAATCAATCTTGCCATTAAATAGGACATACTGCCAAAGTGGAAATATTTGCTTCAATTAGCCCTGAATATGATATAGTGAGATGGTAAACTATTAGCAAACAATGTGTGCTTATTTTGCTGATAGCACATAGCACATTGGAATTATACAATGTATGCTCTGAAACATTAGGCTTTCCACCCAGAGGAGAAGGTTCTGCAAGGAGAGTATAAGACATACTATTTTCTGAAAAGGTGTTTGTAATTTGCCTGAATCCTCCTTTGACTTATAGAATATTAAGGTAAGCTTAATCAATAGTTTGAGTTGACAAATTTCAATTCTTACAGGTTTTGCTCTTTTTACCCTTATTATGTTTTGGGGGCCATTAGTCCATAGAGTCTATGAGGTCAATATCTAATGCTCAATTTTATATGGAAACAATTGATTTTGTAATATTTAAAGGAGCAGATTTATAAGCAGTGGTTATTGTTTAATTTACAAGCAGTGGTTATGTTAGTTTACACTCTTTTCAAATGCTTATTTTCTTGGGTTGAATAAATGTGCATATATGGGCCTCCACTCAATGCTACAAAGTTTCAATTATAGAAGATACATAATCCCAACAGAAGTGGCGGCAGCCACAGAGCTGGAGAGAGAAGACACTAGGGTTGCTGGAGTGATGGAGGAAAGCAAACTTCTGCCGCCCTAGCCTAGGTCTCCACTCTAGGCTACAAAGTTTCAAACAGAAATGGCTATCACCACAAAGTGAGCAGAAGGCTTGGCTCCGCTCTAGGATACAAAGTTTCAATTGTAGAACATAAATTAATCCCAGATCCCAAGGCCTCTGCTCAAGTTGCTGGGGGGCATGGCTGGCCTGCTAACTACCATAGGCCCCTTGCCCAGGCAGCACTACACCCCAAGGGAATACCACCCCTGATCTGGGACACCCTTCAGGGCAAACCAGCCAGTCTCCACCCATGCACCAGGCCTCTATACTATCTAATAAAAGAGTAATACACAGATTGACCATCACTCCAATGCACAAGATGGCTACCCCCATGTGGACACAAGATAGCCACCACAAGATGGCCAGCAGGGGAGGACAGCGGGAGGTTCCAGGCCTGCAAGGGAATGTAGTTGTGGGTCATCAGGCCAGCAGGGAAGGGCAGTTGGGAGGGACCAGGCCTGTAAGAGAGGGCAGTTGGAGGTGACCAAGCCTGCAGGGGAGGGCAGTTAGGGGTGGCCAGGCCAGCAGAGGAGGGAAGTTGGGGGCAAACAGGCTGGTGGGGTAGCAGTTAGATATCAATTAGGCAAGCAGGGTAGTGATTAGGGGGTGATCAGGCTGGCAGGCAGAAGTGGTTAGGGGCAATCAGGGAGGCAGGCAGGTGAGCAGTTTGGAGCCAGCAGTCCTGGATTGTGAGAAGGATGTCCAACTGTCTGTTTAGGCCCAATCTTAGGAGGATTGATCCTAACCAGACAGTTGAACATCCCTCGAGGGGTCCCAGATTAGAGAGGGTCCAGGATGGGCTGAGGAACATCCCCCACTTCCCCTCTGTGCATGAATTTTGTGCACTGGGCCTCTAGTTTTATATAATATCAATCAGTAACATAAAGTAATTTTTATTCACAAAGTGATTCTTAGTATTATACATAAAATACGGTGGAAGTATAATAGTATACACATCATTAAAACACATTTTCTATACTTTCAAATAATTATTTTGATTGAAAATATGTTCAATTGAAGAATCATGGCATTTTATTTTAAAAATTTAATGTGTAATTCTCCTATTTTTAAATAGAAATATTCTTTCTATTATCTTTTAGCCCAGTGTTATGGACTAAAATTTTGTTTCTCCCCCAAAATTCATATGTTAAAATTTTAGCCCACAATACACTAGCATTAGGAGGTGAGGTTTTTGGAGGCAATTAGGTACTAAGTGTGAAGTCCTCATTAGTAAGATGAGTGCCTGTAAAAGAGAGAACATAGTTTTTTTCTCTTTCTCTGTTTTCCATTATGTGAGGACACAACTAGAACTCAGCCAAATGCAAAACAGGAGAATCTTTTGACCCACCACTGGATCTTTATACTTCCAGTCTCCAGAAATGTGAGAAATAAATTTCTGGTTTTTAAAATATATTTCATTTTTAAGTTATAATTGAAGTACAATATTGTATTACTTTCAGGTGTATAACTCTATGATTATACATTTATGTTACTTACAAAAGTGATTACCTCAATAAATCTATAAATCTATAATTTGACATTACATATAGTTATTAAGGTATTGTTAACTATATTTATTTTGCTGTACTATATGTCTCAATGACTAATCTGTAATTATCAATTAGTATTTCTAAATCTCTTCACTTTTTTTAACCAATACCCTCAGCATCCCTCCCAACTACCAAATATCAAAATGTTCTCTGTATCTATGAGTGTTTCTGGTTTGCTTGTTTGATCATTTTATTTTTATATTTTACATATAAATGAAATCATCTGGCATTTGTCTTTCTCTGTCTGACTTATTTCACTTAGCACACTTCCCTCAGGTTTATTCATGTTGTTGTTGCTGTAAATATCAGTATTTCATTTCTTTTTATGGCTAAATCACATTCCATTGGATATATGTATCTCTTCTTCTTTATCCATTCATCTATTAATAGACACTAGGGTTGCTTCCATATCTTGGCTATTCTAATGTTGTAGTAAACATATGGAGGTATGTATCATTTCAAATTTCTGTTGTTTAAGCCACTAGTCTATGGTTTTCTGTTATATTAGCCTGGACTAAGACACCAACATAATAGAATTTACATTTATATAGTTCAGTTCATTGGAAAAAAATTTGTTCTGCCTTCTATTATATTTTTAATATGGGCATACAAAATACAATGTCATTTTTTTCATTATATATAATCATATCATATAAAATCTATCCCTTTTAAGTCAATTTAACACTATTTAAATCACTAATCAGGATTATGAAATTGAATATTTCTTATACATATGAAAAGTTGCAGTTGATGCAACTTTGGAATAAAAATTGTATGTGTGTTATATGTACGTGTGTTCCAAAATATTTTAATATAACATAAATTCTCAAACCTGGTCATAACTTATAACCACCTGGGGGGTGGTTCTTACTAAAAAAAATTATCTTTGCTGGCAATCCACCTCTGGAGACTTAATGGGAAGGATCTAGAACTCAGAATAGGTATGATGTGCTACAACTCTAAAATATTTTTTTGTCCAGTAAGGTTTAAGAACCACTTATCTAAGTATGAGCAGATAGCAGCACAGGATCTCTTTATAATTTCTGCTTCCTCTGGTAAGAAGAGGAAGAGAGGGAAAGATGGAAGAAGGCAGAGAGAGAGGAGAGAGAGAGGAGGGAGAGAGAGAGAGAGAGAGAGAGAGAGAGAGAGAGAGAGAGAGAGAGAGAGAGAGAGGAGAGAGAGAGAGAGAGAGAGAATATATTTCTCTTCTTTGGCAAAATACAGTTGTTCTTTGCCCCAGTCAGGAAACAAATGTTGAGAGTGAAATTATTTGGGTGGAAAAATTGATTTTGTATTCTTTCTTTCTGCCTATCAGTGTGAAACCTTATCATCTACCATTTTTAATATATTTTGGAAACTTTGAGGTGTTTCACACAATAAGCTTTTAAGTTTGCTTTATATACTTCCCATTTCTAGTATGAGCACATTTAGATAAACTCTTCAAGTCTTTCTGCTGTTAGCCAGAAAGTAATAAAGATTTGGCATCTGCAATAAACTGTGCTTGACTTCACAGGGAGTACTAACATGTTTGTTTTAAGATATCGCAACAGTTATTGAGCCGTTTTATTTAATGTGAAATTTAAAGCTGCGTAATGCCAGGACAAAAGTACACAATTAGAAATATGCAGGTATTACACATGCAGCAATGAGCCTGCATTAATCTTTTATGCATGTGTTCCACATTCACTACTTTATTCAGAGGCTCTGGCAAGATTCATTGGCATTTGCATATACACTATTCAAATTAGTTTGTACTAAGTTTGAAAGGGTGAAAATTCAATTGATGAATCTAACAAAAATTCTATCAGTACCAACTATATATCTGATCATATTGTATCAGTAAAACACCAAATCCTGATAACTATTTCAACAAATTCATCCTTTTCTTAGACATAGAAGGTGCAGTTATTGTTTTGACTTGATAGATGTTCGTTTTGGACACAATGTGTATAAATTGTAGTCTCAAGATTAATGGCAACAGACTGGTCTGACATTTTTTCCTAAGTTTTCTCTTAGGAAAGGAGGATCACTAGCATTCCGTAGGCACTGCTTCTCAAGCATATTTTGAGAACCAGATCTGAGGAATAAAATAGGTGGACTGTGGTAGACATAGAGCTGCTTCTCCCAAATTGTCTTTCCAGGAAGCATTAGTTGCCCGGTGTGTGTGTGTGTGTGTGTGTGTGTGTGTGTGTGTGTGTGTGTGTGTGTGTGTGTGTGTGTGTGTTAAGGGGGTTCCTCATCAGACTGCCTCCAGGCTCTCCATCTTCTCTCATTAAACTACAACTAATGAGAAAGAGGAGAGAGGGAGTTGACTTGAGCCAGAGAGGAACAGTAAAACTGTAACTCTGATTCGGAAAAGCCTTTATTTGTGGAAGAGACAAGACGCCAAAGCCTGTCCCCAGATGGCCCATTAGAAGAACAGTTTTTAGCTTAAATGTTATTTCTGTGGATCAGAAGAATTTTATGGTTGAATACAATGCAAATCTTGAATACAAAAATAAAGCTATATTTGCAATCTAAATAGTCATGCAAACTTTTATTTAAAAGACTTATTAAAATAAGTAATGCACTTGAAGAATTTTTAGCTGGTTACAGGAGAACCAAGACTTCATATTTAATATATTTTAAAAGAATGGTGGGAAACAAAAATATGTCTGTGCTTTATGTTATGACGCATACATATTTATATTGATAGATTTATTGTTCATATTGTAAGTTTTATGTATAACGATAAACTTGATAGATTATATTTATATATTATCTTTTGATAATTGTACATATAAGTATGAAAATAGCATGAGGGCTAGGGCTTCTCACTCTACCACTCAATGCTATAATGCCAGTGTCTGAAACAATATCTAACACATGCTAGACATTACATAAAGATTTTTGAGTGATTGAATGTATAAATCAAATAATCATTTTTGACAGGCTACTTAGCATATCTTTCTACCTTAAAATCAAATCACTAATCTATAGCAAGGGTATTATTACTCTTGTTTATTGCAAAACAGGTTAGAACAAGCATAATCTTTTTTTTTTATTTGCTTCAATTATTTTCATTATCTTAACAAATCTTCCTTCCTCCCTTTGACGATCCAAAAAATGTTTTTGCTATTCTGTAGGTCTACAACTCAAGCTACTTTTTAGCCACATTGCTCTTCTAACTCCATTTAAAAAATTAATTTTAGCAATATTGTATATGTGCTTCATCCATGTAATGAATTATAATATTTTATTTTTCTCAAGTTGTTTTAACAACATTTGTGTTTTATGCGCTAAATTTGTGATAATTGTTACAGCAGCAACAGGATACTAATATAAATATTGCTACCTTAAAAGCTTTTCCTGATCTTTTTATGGAAAAGTTTTCTCAGACAAATATGTGGAAAATATGATATGGTTTGGTATTGTCAGACAATATGTATTCCACATTCAGTGGCATGGATTTCCTAAAACATTTATTTTATTATCTTATATTATTATTCAATATAATGGGAAAATTGTGTTCCCTTTTCTAATTTATAAATTGACACTTAAAGGTTTTTTCCAAGATAGTGTCCTACCACTGTCATTGTGTTCCTTTCTCACAAATATTGTTTCCTCATTCTCCTTCAGTGAAAAACCACATTTTTAAATTTCTCTGCTTTCTCAATGCACACGGCTGACATATGCTTTACAGTCCAGAGTTGTGTGACTTGCCAGGCCCATCGCGAATTTGCACTGTGCTATTTAACTAAACTGTAGACTGTCAACTTCACAACAAATAAGATCTAAATATCTTTCTTTTATAACTTTCTTTTTTTTTAAGATTTTATCTTTATTGTTCAGTTTATTAATTACATTGTTCCTTTTTTCCCCCTATAGTTCCCCTCCACCTGGTACCCATCCCACCCTCTGCCCTCACCCCGCTCCACTGTCCTCTCCCATAGTTGCATGACTTTTTTCCAGTCTCTTGCTGCACTTCCCACACCCCCTTTCTCCCCAAGAGTTGTCAGTCCATTCCCTCCCTGATTAAAAAACATGCGCAAAACCTGAAACATCCAAATAAGGCATTTAACCACTACCTATTCATCACCATCATGCTTCTACTATGCACAAATGCATCTACTTTATCCGAGTAGCTGAGGCTCAAAGTTGTGGGTCTTATTGATAGCATGTAGCCATACCCTGCTGTTTTATGGCTCTCTATTGAAAATTCAAGTGCCTCATTTTTTAAAATATACCTAGTATATTTTCCATTATTCATAAATAATTTTAGATATGGTGCTGTTATATTTTACTAGAGGCCCAATGCATGAAATTTGTGCAAGAGGATAGGCCCTCACAGCCATAACAGCTTGCCTGGGCCCTCTTAGCCCCAGCTTCGTCCAGAAGGTCATCCACATTTGGGTGTCCAGTTTAATTAGCATATTATGTTTTTATTATTATAGATACTCTTTTTCTTTAGAAGATGACATATCAATTTAGAGAATTGAAAAAGCGGAGAAGTCAAGCCACAAGGAGAAATAAGGAAAGGTCTTCCTGAGGGGAGACACACCATATGCAACTTTTCTTAGGAAAATGTGAGTATATTCATGATACAAAAGTAAGACAAAATGTAGGAAGAATCGAGAAGGGCAGGATTTAAAACAGTTTAACAGACTGTAGCTAGAACTTGAACATTTTTTGAAATGGTCATAAAGACTCTGGGTTCTCTTATCATTTCAATGTGATATCACCAACAACCTAATCATGTTTTTAGCGATCACCATAATTATTGTGGGAAATAGATGATAGCCCTAGTTATCCCCTTTTAATGGCTAATATATATATATACTGATTTTGTCACTTGCTTTCTTATAGTGAATAAAGCTGGCAATTTAAAATTTAAATTTATAACTCTTTTCCATGGAATGAATAATTTTATTTTATTTTCAATTTGGGTGAAAGTAACCCATCCAAATATCTTAAGTTATTGCTAGTTGATTTTTCATCATGAAGTGTTAACTTAACCCAAACAGTGAAACCATGTAAAATGTCGTTTCTTAATTATACTATTCTTCTCTTCCAGATGTTGTATGGCTACTTTCAGTATAGAATATTCCCTGTAAATATTTTTTTTTTCTCTTTTAGGATATTTTTGCTTTTATAAAATCTTTTCTTTAGCCTTGGAGTTATATCACTTTTTAAAATTTATGACTAGTAATTTTTCTTAATGGGAAAAGTAAACAGATTTTTAGTTTTACGATCACGATTGTACTTTGCTCCTGCCCATCACATGAAATTGACCCTAAATAAATTATAAACCATAAACCAGATTTTTTTTAATTGAAAAGCTAACACTATCTACATCTAATATGAGCACCCTAAAGAGTGCATAAGTAAATAGGTGGGAATCTAATAAATGCATCCACTTAATGCTAGAATTTAGCCAAAGATGTGATAAACATAACAAGCAACATCTGGTTTAATACAGATAAATAGTCAGAAGACAGTCAGCAAGTAATATACTCTATGAAGATAGAGATGTCAACATGGATTGTTTGCTATGACACTTCAGTAGCTATAATTATAGTGCCTGTAGCAGCAAAAGCACTGATATGAAGAGCAGCAATAAGAGGGAAAGGAGAGCCCAGCTGGTGTGGCTCTGTGGCTGAGCATAAACTTATGAACCACCAGGTCACTGTTACATGCATGGTCAGGGCACATGCCAGGATTAAGGACTCGACCCCTAGGAGGGGGTCATGCAGGAGGTAGTAGATTGATGTTTTCCTCTCTCTACCCTTGGCCTTTCCCTCTCTAAACAATTAATTTAAAAACTACTTAAAAAAAAAGATCAGGAGGGAAAAGATGATAATGCAGGAAAAGTAGTATGAGAATGAATAGAAATTATAGCAACAGGAGCATTGTTTATAGTAATCTTAATACCCATAAAATGTTAGCAGAAATGAAATTCTAGCCAAAACTCCTAGCTGATTTGCTCTTAATTAGTGTGGATAATAATGAGTAATTTCTATCATTCCGTTTATTGGCTTCCATTTTGTTTCATCAATCTGGATCTTTAAAATAGGTATTTTTAAGAAGACTTGTTCTGGACACTTGTAAATTCAGTCAGCAATATTCTCAATGACAGCCTCAGTGGTTTTGTTCAGGTTGGAAACAGTGGAGCTTAAATGAATAATTAAATATATATCATAAGAAATATTATGCCAGGCTGAATACATTTCTCACCTATATACTTAATTAATCTGAATTAGATTTGTCTTGATAAAACTTGTCATAGAATAAAATTGATTTAAAGAATGAAAGCAGGTGATATTTTTGTTTGTCTATTTATCATTTTAGTGGAATGACTTATTAATGGAGTACCATGGAACTCAATTGCAACAAAACTTTGTTGGATTAAGACAAAGTGAAATAGAAACTTAAGTAAACTATCTTTGTTTAGTTGAATAGACTCTTTTCTTAAAAATGTTAGGTAACTATGGGCATAATAAAATTTTTCTTTGAATTAATTGGAAAGTTACCAGGTTAAACATCTAAGGAAGTAAACAGGTAATATCCCAATTTCACAGGGTTCTTCAAGAAATTATGCACTGTTGCTCATATCATTAATTCTAGATATGAAAGCCAAGCAAATATCAATATAGCAATCAAATTTCTTTAATATTCATTATGGTCTATCAAAATCCAATTTTATGTTTAGTTTTCTTTTAGTTGTCTGAGAGTGCTACCCTTGCAATTTTCATATTGATTTTATTACCAAATTAAAATGATATTTTTATGGTTGTTTATTCTTGCATTAGTTGCCAAACATCACACCACTTTAATTAAATCTTTGTGTTAATGAGTTTAGGACTATTTCCCACCTCAATAAATCAGAACTACCAAATCTGTACAGTTTACTTAAACTGCAATCAATGCTAATTTTTTTTTCGGTTCAGCAATTTCATTTATTTGTGTATTGGAAGTTCAATTATCTGCAATTACAGTTTTACTATATTAAAATATATTTGATATAACATCTAAATTATAACTTACAGAAGCTCAATTTTTATTACTTTGTGTATTGGAGCCTATTTGGAAACAATCCTAGGGGGGAAAAAAAAACCACGTGTTTTTAATTCTAAAATTTGTGTACTAGTATTTTTAATGGACCTTATCTATGCAAGTATACACATAAACACATCCACTGTCAACATATACATTTGAAATGATAAAATAACAAAATTAACAATCAAAAGTAGGAATAATTAACAAACATTTAAGTGCTCTTCTGTAGCATATTAGTAAGTACTGAAACATAGATGTTATTCTATGCTTTCTTTCCAATGTATTATTTCTGAATGTTTTAGATATCAAACAACACTGAAGTTGTGGGATTTTAGTTAATGGCAATACATTTTGCACAATTGTTCAATATTGAGTAATATGTCTAAACAAAGTCTGACCCTCACCTTTTATTTTAAGAAAATAAATCATTATTTTTTCACATTTATTATCAACCAAAGAATGTTATGTGTAACTAAAAAATTTAAAATTCCAGCTTTTTTGAAACAATAAAAATGATAAAAAATAAGAGTAACAAAAGTCTTTAGTGCTATATAGTGAAAATTATAAAGGCTGCACTTATATTTCTAACTTGTATATTACTTATGTATATTATCTATGAGATGCAACTGACCCTGAATAGTTTAGTTTTAATTAAACGAGTCATCTTCTCTTATAGATGGAGCAAAAAAGTTATTCGATCCTTACCTTTCAAATTAATGAAATATTTTTTGTTTATTTTTTAATGTTCTCAATAGCCTGATTACATTTTTTCAAGAAATCCTATTTGACTAATAAAATTTTGTCATAGGGAGATGGGTAACTTATAAAATTATTTTTCTTTACATTCCCCCTATGTTTCTTATATTTTTAAAGAAAAAAATTAAAAATTTCTAGAGATTTAAAACCAGAATTTTGACATGGAAAAGTAAATAAACTCTGAAATTAATATATGAAAATATATTAATATGCTCTGATGCTCTGAGCTGCCTTATATCTTCACAGTTAAATCCCAAGTTTGTTATATTATTCTAAAATGTGATCATTGTTTATATTTGCACAATGATTTATATCTGTAACCCTGTGAAATTCCTGAAATTCCTGTGAATTATAGAATAAGAAGTAAAAATATTAAATTATGTGACTTTGAGCACAGGTAAATATGAATTATAATATGCCAATTAAATTTTTAACTTATTGTATCCCATGTTGAATTAAAAGTCAGGGAATGGAAAACATACCCTAATCATGATTTTTTAAAATGGAATTGTAACATTTGTGCACTTTACTGGTCAATTGTAAGTTCACTGGTTATTAATAATTAATGCGCTTATTTTAAAGTTATAGCTTAGAGTCTAAGTGCAAATTAATGTGAAAAGTATTTATCATACTTTAACAGAATTACAGAATATTCATTTTTTTAAGTCATTTTATGACACAAACCTAATTTAGAGAGTTTTTAAAATATACTGGAAAATCTAATGTGTCATGGTGTATGTGATTGTTTTTATTTTTAGATGTAATATTTCTAGATCATTAAGATATTTATTAATCTTAATAATATTTTCAGAATAAATAAAATATTCTAATTTTGTGTTATAAGGGGCATTTTTTAAATCCCTACACATTGTATAAATATTCAACTTAGAGTTAATTTTATTTATTTTGGAGAAAAATCTCCATTAATAATTCTCTAAGAGGTTATAATTACACAGGAATATATTCAGCAGGATAGCTTGGCTGTAATGTAAAGCATAAATGAAGAATGCCCATGGTTAATTAAATTGTACATTTTTAGCAAAACAAAAAATATACCAATAAGATATGAGATTCCTATTTTATTTCCCAGCTAAGCATTTAGACTTGGAGCGGGAGGGAAGTTGGAAAGAGAGAAAAAGGAATAAGTTGGGTTTAGCATTATTATAGATGTGAACCACATCTCTAGGAGATAATACCGCGTTATTTTTCTAGAATGACAATGAGGACATTCACCTTAAGAGCCTCCCTTTGATGCAGTCTTTAAAATTACAAGTGAGGGAAGTGCTAGGAATAAAATAGAGCCACAGGTGGTGTTTTGGTTCTCAAGTCCTAATGCTTCAAATAGAAAAAGTGAGTGAACAGATGAAAAAAAATCTGCATGAAGTCTGTGAGAAACTGTTCAAATATTTAATTGGTCTGTTTATGTCTTATTAATAACAACAAAACACATTATCGCAGAATGAACAGAGTTTAAATAATTACCAGTTAGTAAATCATTAGCATTTGAGTGTTATTATTGTAAATTTGTGCTATTGTTTTTTTAGGGTGAATAAACATTTTTTCTTTTTTTAAAAAAATATTTTATTGTGTTTTGTTTTGTTTTGTTTTTACAGAGAGGAAGGGCAATGGATAGAGAATTAGAAACATCTATGACAGAGAAACATAGATCAGATGCCTCCTGGAAATCCCCTACTGGGGATGTGCCCACAACCAAGGTACATGCCCTTGACCTAAACCTGGGCCCTTCAGTCCACAGATCAACGCTCTACCCACTGAGCAAAACTGGTTAGGGTATTTTTTTTTTTTTTTACTGAGAATTTACCAGTGAACATACTTGTTTAAAATACTTTTAATCACACCTTCTTTAGACTGTTTATTTGTTAATTCATTAAGCCTTTTCATGTAGGGTAATACTCAACTATGAGAGGGTATTTTGTTTCTCTTTTCCTCAGTGAATAAGCTATTATAGCCCCTGCAGCTAATAAGGGCCATAGGTTCACATGCTTCCTGAAAATGCTTCGTAGTCAATGACCTCTTAAGTGTAGTTGTTTGTGGACATTATCACTTTGACATTTTTAGCACAACTGTTAAAGAGCTAATAAAATTGATAGTGTGTTACTATACTACTGGAATTTAGAAATTATTAAAGTATGTATACTTATAAACTGACTAGAGGCTCAGTGCATGACATTTGTGCACAGGGGTGGGTGTGTCTCTCAGCTCATCCTGCACACTCTCCAATCTGGGACTCCTTGAGGGAAGTGCCTGTATAGGCCCAAATATGGGATCGGGCCTAACTGGGCAGTCGGGCATCCCTGTCACAATCCAGGACTGCTGGCTCCCAACTGCTCACCTGCCTGCCTTCAAGATCAGAGGCATGTTGGTCTTCAGACATTTTCTGTCAATAATTTTTTCTTCTGGGAGACAGTAATGATACAAGAGATAAGTAAAAGAAATAAAGAAAATCTCTAGAGGATCAGAAAAAATAATGCAAAAAAATAAGTAAAATTCATACAAACTTAAAAAAATATGAAGATAAAAATTATAATACAGTTCTAGGTACCTTGAAAATATTGCAAAACACAGAAAACAGGAGGTTAAGGGCATGAATGGGGGGATAAGGGGATAACGTGGGAATAAGGACACATAATGCCTTAATAAAGAAATTAAAAATAAATAAATAAAAAACATATACTTGAGGGTTGTTTTTCATGATTAATACTTTTTGTCATAAATACTATGGTTTATTAAGACTTGTTAAACTTAGACATATGTCCCCTCTGAGACAAAGATACTAGTAAGAATTCAAAAAATTATTTACAATGTTTCTTTAGTAAAATAATGCCTGAGAACTTCTGAAAGTGTTTTGCCTTTATTTTATTAAAACACTTAACTAATTGAAAACATCACCAGTTATTAATTAAGCTTTTGGTTCTTTCTTTAGTCCCTGGGAAGGATATTAAACATAGTCTTTTGAATATCCGATGTGTGTGTTTTTTAAAATAAGAGCAGATATTATAAAATGTCATTGTAATAGCTGCATATTTGGTCTTCTGTAATAAAAACCATAGTAGAGATGTGGGTCCAGAGTGTAGGGTAAATTAGAGAAAGTAGCTATTGGGTCAATATGCAAAATCTTGTTCTACATATAAGGAGTAACTTAAAATTAAGTAGAACAAGTAAGTCATCCTATGAAATAGTGTTGCCAAATCTAAGTTTTCAAGAGAGAATGGGATTTTGGGTTTTATATCAAGTTTCTTGAGAGTTAAATATAAGCAACACATTCAAATGTTTTAAATATTTTAAAAACTAACTTTATTGGTATAACACTAGTTAACAAAATTATATAGGTTTCAGGTGCACACTTCTACAGCACACCATCTATACACTGCATTGTGTGTTTACCACCCCAAGTCAAGGCTCAATCCATCACTATTTATCCCTCCTGTATCCTCCTCCATCTCCCACCACCTCTCTCCCCTGCAACCATCACACTAGTGTCTCTGTCCATGAGCCATGAACTCTTTCTCTTTATTGCCCTCAATCTCTTCACCTCTTCACAGAGCTCCCCAACCCCTACAACTGTTATCCTGTTTCCTGTCTATGAGTTTATTTCCATTTTTCCTGTTAGTTAATTTTATCAAGAAATCTTAAGTGGAATCTCTATTTGGCATGCATGCATACATCCAGTCCTTTATCTCAGGTATTAGGACAAGAGCGAAAAAAATCTGGATTATGTCATTCTCCTTGGTGAGATCGTTTGGTTACACATGCAATTTATTCAATACTAGGGGCCCAGTGCATGAATTTGTGCACCTTGAAAGGAACTATGGGCTGCGAGGCTGCATTGGGCACACCAGTGGGTCTCAGCCCATCCTCTGTGCCCCACCCAGCTCCTCCCTCTGTGGCTCCTAGTCCCCTGTCTGCTGGCAGCCCTGCTCCCACTGCCACCATTCCCATACGCTAACAGAGCCTGCCCCACTTGCACCCACTGATGGTGTGGGCAATTGGGGCCAGCACCAGCAGTGAGTGCAGCGGGGCCATCAACATCAGGAGGTGTGAGTGGCAGCTACTCCTTCATTTGTCCCTCAGGAACATGGAGAGGTGGAGAAGCTCTCAGGGGCAATTGGGGCTAGCAGCAGCTGCTCACACCCACTGATGGCACCGAGTGATCAGGACTGGCACCAAGTGCAGGCACCAGGTACAGGCAGCAGGTGGGAGCAGTGGCTCTAGCACTAGCTGCAGGTGCAAGTGGGGCTGGCGCTGGCAGTGGATGTAAGTGGCAGCTGCTGGTCCTGATTATTCCTCAGGATCAGGGGAAGGTGGAAAAGCTCTGAGAGGTAATCAGGGCTGGCAGCCACTGCTCATACCCGCTGATAGTGCAGAGTGACTGAGGTTGGCACCCGGCTCCAGGGGCCGGTGCAAGTGGCAGCTCTGGCATCAGCAGCAGGTATGAGCAGGGCCAGAGCTGGCAGGAGGTGAGAGAGCTGGGTAGTACTATGGCACACAGAAAAAAAGGCTTTTCAGTAAACACCAGAGGCTCATTCCTATGATAGCAACTGGTGCCCTGCCTTGTTCTGGAACCCCTGCTCACCTGCTACACCATCCTGTCAGGGCTAAAACCTGTCATGTTTTGTTCTCTGCCACCTTTTGCTGAAGCATGCCATGTTATGTGGACCTCCCAGTGGTCAGTACACATCATAGCAACTGTGCACTATGGTTGCTCAGTTATTTCGCCATTTGATCTATTTGCTTATCTGAGTTTTCTATATATATTAGAGGCATGGTACACGAAATTTGTGCATAAGAGGCGGGGCATGTCCCTAAGCCCAACCTGCTCCTTCTCCAATCTGGGACCCCTCAAGGGGTGTCCTACTGCCCATTTAGGCCTGATCCCTCTCACAATTCAGGCTGCTAGCTCCTAACTACTTGCCTGCCTGCCTTCCTGATTGCCCCTAACCACTTCTGCCTGCCAGCCTGATCACCTGCTAACCACTCCCCTGCCAGCCTGATTGATGTCTAACTGCTCCCCTGCCAGCCTGTTTGCCCCCAACTTCCCTATTCTGCCAGCCTGGTCACCCCTAACTGTTCTCCCCTGAAGGCTTGATCTCCTCCAATTGCCCTCCCCTGCAGGCCTGGTCCTGCCCACCTACCTGCCCCTGCTGGCCATATTGTGGTAGGCATCTTGTGTCCACATGAGGGCAGGATCTTTGACCACATGGGGGCAGCCATCTTGTGTATTGAATGATGGTCAATTTGCATATAACCCTTTTATTAGATAGTATAGAGTTCTGGTGCATGGGTGGGGGCCAGCTGGTTTGCCCTGAAGGGTCTCCCAAATCAGGGTGGAGGTTCCTTTGGGTCATGAGGTGGCTTGGGAAAGGGGTCTATGGTGGTTTGCAAGCCAGCCACACATCCTGGTGACCCAAGCAGAGGCCCTGGTATCTGGGATTTATTTATGTTTTACAATTGAATCTTTGTAGCCTGGAGTGGAGCCAAGCCTTCTGCTTGCTCCGTGGTGGCAGCCATTTCTTTTGGGGTTTATTTACCTTCAATAATGGAAAATTTGTAGCCTTAAGTGGAGATCTAGGCCTGCCAAGGCTGCAGAAGGTTGGCTTTCTCCATCACCAGGGCAAACCTAGCCTCTGCTCTCTCCAGCTCTGTGGCTGCTGCCCTTTCTGTTGGGGTTATATGTCTTGTATAATTAAAACTTTGTAACATTGAGTTGAGGTCTAGGCTAGCAAGGGCAGGCGGAAAGCTTGGCTTCCTCCATTGCTGGGGAAACCCAAGCCTCTCTCCTGCTCTCAGTGGCCACAGCCATCTTGGTTGGAATTTATTTGCATATTCGCTCCTGATTGGCAGATGGCTGTGGCTTGTTGGTGTGGCTTGTGGGTATATCAGAGGTTAGGTCAATTTGCATATTACTATTTTATTAGATAGGATATATTGTAAAACTTCACATTCAAATAACTATTTTCAGTTGCCTTAGAATTGATTTTTTTCTTTAATATCACCTAGTCTTTCAATGAGACACTTCCTACCTATATATGATAAATGCCATAGATAATTGTTCCAGAGCTTAGAAGAGGTCATACCTGTTTAATAGACACTGACACAAAGTCTTTATAAAAAGAAGCATAACTTGAGTTTGAATCTGAATATTCAACTTGAATATAACATTTGCACTTAAATATTCTCTTCCATTTTTGGTTTAAAATATCATTCTTACTAATACTATTGTTACTGGACAACTGTGTGGATTGCCTTTCTCTGTTGATAGAAGGATTGGGATTCTTGGGGTATTATGGGAATAAGAATTTCTGGAGGCCCAGTGCTGGAAAAGGAGCTGCTGGGGATGTGGCAGACTAAAAGCAAAACCAGTGTCCAAAGTTTCTGTTCCATGGTGGAGTTGAGTTCAGCACAGGATCAGGCTAGTTGCAGTCCATCAGTCCATCATGTATAGGATCAAGTGCAGTACACAAGAGGCCTGCAAACTAGGAGTCAGGTGCAAATAGAAAGAGCAGGCAACCAAGCAAGAGGCAACAGAGGGAACTTCTTTGTTTAGGAGCTTATGTATCTTGGATTTGGAGCCCTTGCATGGCTATGGCTATTCTAGCCAATGACCTGTTTGCAAGTGTGACTGAGAGGTAATCGTCTTTTCTAGTCACCCAGACCTCACTGAGCACGTCTATAATATTTGGCATTCCCTTTCTTTCTTCCCTGTTAATAACTGGGTTGAATATACTAATATTGCTAGAGCACATATTGAAAAGAATGGTATGATAGTAATAATATTTGTAGCAAGAATCCTAGTTTTGTTATTTAGTTAGTGGTAAGAATATTATAGTATGAATATTTATAAAAGTGTTATTTTGAGGTGTACTAGTTTGAGCACTGGTTATTCTAGTGAACTCTTATACTCATTCAAATTTCTCACATGCTGGTTTCATTTACTAAATGTTATCCTGGACTCAAAAGTTCTAAGAAATTTTTCATTGTGAAGTGATGATACGGTTTTCTACTGACACTCAAAAACCATCTACCATTAAATACATTTGACAAACTGATTCCCTTCAGTTACTGATCACCTGAAAGCTGACCTATTCATTTGACATCTTGTCATTTGACTTTTTTGAAGTAAAGCAAATGTTGCATCACTTTGCTTTTAGATTTATTCCTTATTATAGTAACTAAAATTGTAATTTCTCATTTACATACAGTAACAGCTTAATTAGATTTATATCTTAGTTTCTCTGGGGAAATTCTCCCTGCATACAAAACTGCATTTGGGCTCATTCTTGTTATCCTGTTTATTTGCAAACATACAACTATTTATTATTCATTGAAAAATTACTTGTTCATATTTTTGCATATCCTCATCTTTTAAGCTGAGAATCTTTGCAAATCATTTAAATATGTTTAAGATTCTGCCACTTTGCCAATTAAAAACTGCTGTTAGCTTACCTGAAAGATGCCACAGATTAGTTGTGAATTTTTCCACTTCTGCATTTGAATAGTCTGCTTTATAAATGGGTATAACTAGCAGTGAAAACTGCTTTGACAATCATAGAATACATGCACTGTAAAACTAAGATCAAAGACTTTTTATGAGTATCATGCTTTGGAGCCCATGATTTTCAGATTTTAATTTAGAACATTAATGTAAAATGAGAAAAAAAGTGATTTTTAAATAGATAAAAGGTGAAAAAATATTAAAATGAGAATGGTTGCAGGACATTGAAAGAGGCATGATTAGACATTCTTAAATTTAATAAACTACTCTACATTTTGTAGTTATATTACTTACTTTAAATGTGAATTTCAGTGCCAATGAATACATACACCTTAGATAGAATTTTAATTAAAATTGACAAATTATTTTGTAATCTTTAAATCCAAAAATATATTAAATTTCAAATCATACCTAGAGTAAAAAACCCCTCTATTTATATAGATGTTTATTAATCTCTTACCTTGGGTCAATATGACTCATTCAAGTACTGTGCTAGATGCAAGAAATACTTCATAGAGCAATAGTTCCAAAATATGTAGCACACAGCCTATATATAGAAATTATTCAGAAATAGCTCATTCTCTTATACTATCCATACTTTTAATTCTTGTTTAAAAATATCCTGTGGACATCTGAATTGCTACTTTTCAGTAAAAGCTTACTTATGAGTTGAGACCATGTTTGATCCTAGCTAATCATTCATAATCTTCAGTTCAAATTTAGGCTTCTGATTAGATGGACTACTTATTCATTACTAGAGGCCCGGTGCATGAAATTTGTGCACCGGAAGGGGGTCACCTCAGCTTGGCCTACACTCTCTCCAATCTGGGACCTCTGGCTCCTAACCATTCACCTGTCTGCCAGCCTGATCCCTCTAACTACTCTCCCCTGACAGCTTGTTTGCCCTAACTGCTCTCCCTTGCTGGTCTGGTCCCCCTAATAGTTCTCCTCTGCCTTCCTAATTGCCTCTAACCTCCTCTGCTTGGCCCCAGCAACATGGCTTTGTCGGGAAGGATGTCCAGAAGGACATCTGGAAGGTTGTCCAGAAGATGTTCAGTCTAATTAGCATATTACCCTTTTATTATTATAGATGCAATCTTGTCCTAAAAATGCAGGTTATTCAGAGGTTTTCCTATCATGAAAGGGGGGAGCACCCTGGGTTCTGAACAGGGCTTATGCACTTTTGCTTTATCTCAGCAGATATGATTACCAGAAGACTCTTGGATCTACCTTGAACATTTCTATCGAATTTGCCAAGTCATCCTCGAAAATGTCGAATCACTTTAAACTCCCACCAGCAACCATAAATGTGCTCTCCATTCCACTTTGATGCCAATATCATTGATTTCTCCCTAGTAGCTTCCCTCATGTCAGCCAGGACTTCTTGGTACTTGAGCCAACCTCATTGTTCAGCTGGGGACTTGATTTCCTGAGATAGAATTATGGAGAAGGAAAAATAGTTTTCCTCTACCTTTCTGAGTTCTTAGTGGAGGCCCTTGTAATGAAAGACAGATCGCCAAAAGAAAAACAAAAGTTCATTAACATGTGTACCTTGTGTATATGTGGGAGATGCCAGGGAAAAAATGAGTAACTCCTCAAAGTGGCTTAGAATGAAGATTTAAATACCTTCTTCCTAGGGAAAGGGGAGGGGAGATATAGGCATCTTAGAGGAGAGTAAATGATATTTAGGAAAGATGAATGGGGTGGGGGGAAATAGTTTGTAACAAAGTTTGGATGTGATGTCAACTTCTACTCTCCTGTCCTGTGACAGTCTTCTTTGCCTGATGACACTTCTCCCATCAAGGGGACCTATGACATTTAAGCTCCTTTAGGGGGGTCTAATTTTAGGGAGATCAGGAGACTTCAGTGAAATCCTCTGTGCGCATTTGCTGTTTTTTCAAGCATCTGCAGCTCAAAGATCATCAATATAACAACACAGCATATGTTGGGGTGGCATGTTCTCTGACCTTCAGAATATACCCAACAAAAGCTTATTTCCTCTCTTAGATGATTTGCCACAGTAGCATTGTTCCCTGGAGATGGTATTCTGACCAGACCTTCCTGGGAGTGATCATAACATTACCCTATGTTTGTAGAAAGGTGTTGGCCACAGCACTAAATAATCCAGGGGCAGTCTTTCCATCTTATGGAAAGGGAGATAAAGTTATGATAGTTTATCTCCCTTTCCACTGGTTTCTTGCTGGTTTGTGTCTCTGCTGCCCTCAACAACTCAAGTACCTCTGCCTCAGGCCTTGGTGCTCCTGGGTGCCAGGCCTATGGGTTTTTGTCTCCAATCTACCCTCCCACCACCCCAGCCCCAGGTTTGCCATGGTGGCACTGGGACTGGCCTTCCTTCTGGGTTCGTGGCTGTGATCCTCCACAGCTGGGCTTTGGGTGGCAGGGGGTCGGCCTCCATGCTGGGATTGTGGCAGTGATCCCCACCTCCACCCTCTTGGTTGGGTTAATTTAAGTGCTCACTCCTATTGGCTGGTAACATAGTGAAGGTATAGTCAATTTGCATGTTTCTCTTTTATTAGATAGGATAAGTTTATTTTTTCCCATATGCCAAAATACTGGGAATTCTAGCAATCCTGCATCCATTTCTCTGGGGTAAGCTTTTTATTACTACTAGAAAGCAAAGTAAGCTATATTAGTCATTAGTCTTAAAACCAATTTTTATAGCTTGGGTCATGACCCCCAAGCATGTGTTTAATCTATTGTCACTTCAAAAAATAATATTGAAAACATTAAAAGAGTAGAAAATATAATAATATGTTAGAAAATAATAAGTGTTTAGAAAAAACAATATATTAAATTTGAATTGCTAAGTCCCCAATTCATAGTTCATTTAATTAACTATCTAATCATCCATAACCCACTCTTGTAAAACTAACAGTGCTATACAGCACCTTGCACAGGGTTGTGGAACTGAAATGAATTAATATACAGATTGCGGGTTTGTTCTAAATCAAGTATTTTTCTGATCATTGATATTGAAGGAAAATTAGTTCTTCACTCTGCTACATGAAGCCACACCCATAAACTGATTGCTCCCAAATCCTTGTGTTAGGCTCTGTTTTTGGAATAACCAACTAAGGAACTATATGAAAACTAATTTTGGTCATGATTTTTTAGTATTTTTAAGATATGCAAAGTAAAAATATTATATAAATTGTACAGTAACTTCTGGAAGTAAACATGAATTAAATTCTTCCTAGGGAAGTAATATCCAAGACACTTAATAGGAAAAATATATCTCCAGAAACTATCCAACAGATGCAGAGAGTGGCTAAGGAAATTAAGACTGACTCCAAATGAGGGGAAAAGTTTAGTGAAGCAAGCCCAGAATATTTTTGTGTTGCCAATGGCTAAATAAAATAGTGACTAAAAAAAAAATCTCTATTTTGTTTGACAATCATGAAAGTCATTTTTACTAATATAATGGGAAAAAGATCCTAGAGTTGCTTTAGTGGAACATAAAAACAATGCAGACCACCTTGTAAGCAACTGATTTGTGAGTGGAGAACCTAGTAAGTGGACAAATTAATTAAAATAAAAATTTCAGAGAATCTATTTATTACTAGAGGCCAATGCACAATTATTTATGTAAGAGTAGGCCTTCCTTTCCCCAACTACTGGCACCAGCTTCCCTCCTGCACCCGGGACCCAGGCTGCTTCCTTCCTCTGGCTGCCAGCAGGCATCCAGGACCCAGGCTATCTTCCCCTCAGCCCAACTTTATCAGAAAGAACATCTGGAAGATGTATGTTCTAATTAACATATTATACTTTTATTATTATAGACTAGAGGCCTGGGGCACAAAATTCATGCACAGGAGGCAGGGGATGTCCCTCAGCTCAGCCTGCACCCTTTCTAATCTGGGACTGCTTTAGGGATCTCCACCTGCCCATTTAGGCCTTATCTCTGTAGGATAGGGCCTAAACGGGCAGGTAGAGATCCTTCTCACAATCTAGGACTGCTGGCTCCACATTGCTCACCTGCCTGCCTCCCCTGATTGCCCCTAACTGCTTCTGCCTACCAGCCTGAACACCCCAAACCACTACCCTGCCAGCCTAATTGATGTTTAACTGCTCCCCTGCCAGCCTGTTTGCTCCTAACTTCCCTCCTCTGCCAGCTTGGTCACCCGTAACTGCTCTACCCTGCAGGCTTGATTGCCCACAACTGTCCTTCCTTGCAGGCCTGGAATCTCCCAATGGCCCTCCCCTGCTGGCCATCTTGTAGTGGCCATCTTGTGTCCACATATGGGGGCAGGATCTTTGACCACATGGGGACAACCCTCTTGTGTGTTGGAGTGTTGGTCAATCTGCAAATTATTCTTTTATTAGGTAGGATAGAGGCATGGTGTGTGGAGGTGGGGTCAGCTGGTTTACCCTGAAGAGTGTCCCAAATCAGTGTGGGGGTTCCCTTGGGGCTAGGGGTGGCCTGGGCGAGGGGCCTGTAGTGGTTTTCAGGCCAGGCAGGCCGCCCCCCCAAGCCATCCAAGTGGAGGCCTTAGGATCTGGAATTAATTAATGTTCTATAATTAAAACTTTGTAGCCTAAAGTGGAGCTAAGACTTCTGCTTGATCTGTGGTGACAGCCATTTCTGTTTGGGTTTATTTTAATGCTATAATTGAAACTTTGTAGCCTAGAGTAGAGGCCTAGGCTCTAGGGCTTCAGAAGCTTGGCTTCCTCCATCACTCAGGCAACCCTAGCCTTTGCTCTCTCCAGCTCCGTGGCTGCCAACTTTTCTGTTGGAGTATCCTATCTAATAAAAGAGTAATATGCAAATTTGACTGTACCTTCACTACACACACAAGCCACAGCCACGCCCACCAGCCAATCAGTAGCATATTATGCAAATAAACCCCAAACAAGATGGCTGTTGACACTGAGAGCAGGAGGAAGGCTTGGCTTTCCCTGGCAACAGAGGAAGCCAAGCTTTCCGCCAGCCATTGGTGGCCTAGGCCTCCACTCAATGCTACAAAGTTTCAATTATAAAAGATACAGAAATGGTGGCAGCCACTGAGCTGGAAAGAACAGAGGCTTGGGCTTCCCTGGCAATGGAGGAAGGCAAGCTTTCTGCCTGCCTTGGTGGCCTAGGCCTCCACTCTAGGCTACAAAGTTTCAAACAGAAATGGCTGCTGCCACAGAGCGAGCAGAAGGCTTGGTTCTGCTCCAGGCTACAAAGTTTCAATTGTAGACATAGATTAATCCCAGACACCAGGGCCTCCACTTGGGTTGCTGGGGGGCATGGCCAGCTTGCAAACCTTCACAGGCCCCTCACCCAGGCTGCCCCTCACCCCAAGGAAACCTTCACCCTGATCTGGGACACTCTTCAGGGTAAACCAGCTGGCCTTTACCCATGCACAAGGCCTCTATCCTATCTAATAAAAGAGTAATTTGTAGATTGACCATCACTCCAACACACAAGAGGGCTGTTCCCATGCGGTCAAAGATCCTGCCCCCATGTGGACACAAGATGGCCACCACAGATGTCCAGCAGGGGAGGGCTGTTGGGAGGTTCCAGGTCCTCCAAGGTAGGATAATTGTGGGCAATCAGGCCAGCAGGGGAGGGCAGTTTGGAGGGACCAGGCCTGCAAGTGAGGGTAGTTAGGGATAATCAAGCCTGCAGGGGAGGGCAGTTAGGGGTGACCAGGCTGGCAGAGGAGGGAAGTTGGAAGCATACAAGCTGTCAGGGGAACAGTTAGATATCAATTAGGCTGGCAGGGTAATGGTTTTCTGGTGTTCAGGCAGAAGCGGTTAGGGGCAATCAGGGAGGCATGTAGGTAAGCAGTTTGGAGCCAACAGTCCTGAAGTGTGAGAAGGATGTCCGACTGCCCATTTCAGCCCAATCCCTGGGATTGGGCTGAAATGGGCAGTCGGACATCCTTCGAGGGATCCTAGATTGGAGAGTGTGCAGGCTGGGCTGAGGGACATCCTTCACCCCCCGTGCACGAATTTCATGCACCAGGTCTTTAGTATCTTCTATAATTGAAACTTTGTAGCCTTGAGTGGAGGCCTAAGCTGGCAACAGCTGGTGGACAGCTTAACTTCTTCCATTGTCAGGGAATATCAAGCCTCCCTCCTGCTCTCAGTTGTTGCAGCCATCTTGGTTGGGATTTATTTGCTCCTGATTGGCTTATGGAAGTGGCTTTTGGGCATGGCTTGTGAGCATGGCTTACCCGGAGGTATGGTCAATTTGCATATTACTCTTTTATTAAATAGGATACTCAGAAGAATGTATTTATATTTATCCTCAGAACTCACCTAGAAAGAGTTATTTGGGTACTCAAATATGTATTAATGTTTTAAATGGAAAGACATAATTTTATTTTGTTTTACCACAAAAATCCATCCTGTACTTATGCTCTTAAATATAAAAAATAATATCATTTTTGTTACTTTAAATTTTGTCACACACCAGATATCAAGCACTAAATCCAATTATTTTGTATCTAAAACTGATTATTAAATCATTTTTATTTAGATAAAAATACCATTATAATAATATAAATATTACTGATGATCATAAAAAACCTGATGAATTAGTGAGTGATAAATGATATAGTGCAATCATTAAGAACACATGACTGAAATGAGACTACCAAATTTGAATCCTTCACTTACCCTTTCTAGTATTTTGTGTTCTTAGGTGAGTTATGTCATCTGGCTAGGCCATAGTACTGTAATCTAAAAACTGTATATATTACAAAAATTGTTTATAGTATTGGCAAGGTGTTGAATGACCTAACCCATGTAAGCACCTAACAATGATTGATTTGGCATAAACACTCATAAGCATTAATTATTTTATTAAGTGCTTACATATCCTCATGTAAGTATTAGATTCTCTTTTAAGCTACTGAGTTTACTGATGTGTATAGACTTTAAATAATTGGCTGTTGTGCCTAGCGCACACATACACACACACACACACACACACACACACACACACAATAATTATGCACATCAAAAACACTAGCTTTTACCTTGAATACAGTGAATTTTGTAGCCTAAAAGTCAATGAGTTTTCCTCTCCTTCTACTTTAGGCACATAAGTAGTTTCATTAACACACCGAAACTTCAGAGACATTTCTGGAAAAGGATATTAAAGACACACAAAGACATCTTCATATTATTTTGTTAATATGTCACTCAGCTTTCATTCTCTCTGAAAGCAGACATTTGAGAAATTAGTAATGTGTCTTCTCTCCTCATCCTTTTATTTTACAAACTAGAGGCCTGGTGCAAGGATTTATGCACCAGTGAGATCCTTTGGGATGGCCTGTAGGGACTGGGCCAAAACCAGCTCTCCAACATCCCCCAAAGGGTCCCAGATTGCGATGGCAATTTTCAGGTGACACACCCCAGAATTGGGCTCCTTCCTCTCTGGTTCTGGGTATGTCACCTGAGATCTGCAGCTGTCAAGTGACCAAAACTCAGCAGCTTCTGAATTGAGCATCTGTCCCCTGATGGTCAGTGAGCAACATAGCTACTGGTTGAATGGTTGGCCAGTTGCTTAGACTATATATATATATATATATATATATATATATATATATATATATATATATATGTAGACTATAGGCCCAGCGCATGAAATTTTTTCACAGCTTTGGTCCCTAGGCCTGGCCTGCAATCAGGGTCCTCTTCCCCTGCTGCCCACAGCTGACCCCCCCCCCCACATACCCATCCCTGGTTTCCCAATTGCCATTGAGTGATTGGTGCCTGATAACCAGGGAAGGGACCAAAGTTCAGCCCTTTGTGCCCATTTACAGGTTCCGCTCCCACCATGGGTTACCCTCTGTGTGGGGGGTGACTGGCAGGGTGAGGGCCTTTGCCTGGTGCTTCCAGATCTCCTGCCACACACCCCCAATTCCCTGTTTGCCATCAAGTGATCGGAGCTTGCTGGCTGGGGAAAGGGACGATATGCCTCATAGTGACTGATCCAGAGGTCATTCTGCTATATCAGTTGCTGGGCTTTTATTATATAGGATATTTATTACATATTTAAGTTTTAAAGCAGGATTACTTTTAAAAGGGATGAATAGGTACATTATGGAAGGGTGTAAGAAAATGGAAGACCCATTTTTATTTGCAGTGTAATAGATTATTGTAGGTAGAAATAGATATAAAAGTCACTTTGTTTTTACATGCTTAGTTTACATGCTGCCTGTCCCACTTGCTAGGTTTGACTCTTCTTTCCCTATATTCCCACTAACATGTCTCTGCTTACTTGCATATATAGAGCTTCCACAAATGCCTGTGACAGGTGACCATCATCTTCCCTGTCTACAGACAAATTATTCATAGTACATATTAGTGAATAATACAACAATGTTGAACATTAGAGTATGATCCCATGCAGCAAATAATAATTTGCTCATGATTTTATCATAACATGTCAATACTATTTTTTCATATCTCTCATTGTAAATCCATTGATAAATTAAGTTAGACAGTGTTATATTTATTTAAAGAAAAATATTTCTTAGAATTACTTCTGATTAATTATTTCCCTAGAAAAATATATCTCCAGAAAATAAATAAGAAATGTAGCCTTCTTGATGATTATTTCTAGATGCACAATTTGAATACTAAAATGCAGAATGTAAAAAAGAGTCAAACATTTTATTATTAAAACTGAAGAAACCTCATGCAACTAAATTCAAACATTACAAAACATGAGTTAGACCTAATATAATAATTCTTACTTCTTCATTCTTTTTAAATATGTCATTAGTTTAAAATAAAAGAGAAGATAAATAAGTTTACCTTACTAAAATTCAGTACAGTTGCTATTCATCAAAAAACTATAGAAATGGATTTTTAGACTATATATCCATAGCTTTCTCTTAACCATTACCCACATTTAATGGAATGCTATACACATTCCTAATGTATTTAAAAGAAACAAACAAAAATAGTCCATGCAAATTAATCTTCTTGGCTATTATAAATAATAACACTAATAATCACAAGAGGCAAAAAAGTCTTTTATAGTTAACTAATGGCCCAGTGCATGAAATTCATGCACATTAAAAGGGTATTAATTAGAGGAAATAATTTAATATTGCTATTTGCTCTTTCTCTATAATAGAAGTATCAGAGACTAAAGAAAATTAGTAAAATGTATGTGAAAATCTTCCTCCTGTCAGAGTCTGGAGCACACCACAGGCCCCAGAGTCAAGTCCCCACTCACTCACTTGTGCCTCAAAAACACGTGAGACCCAGACCCAGCTCACCCCCCCCCCAACAATGGGGTAGATCCAGACCTGGACAGTCCCACTCTTGTAAAGCCACCCAGGGCAGGTGTGTCCTCAGGTCCCCTGGCCCAGCACCAGGATGGGGGGTGTGGCCTGAGGTCCCCCATCAAGTTCCACCAGGTGGGAGACACGACCTGAGATCCCCTGTCAAGCCCTGCTGGGTAGAGGGGGCATGGCCTGAGGTCCCCCGTCAAGCCCCACCAGGCAGAGGAGCACAACCTCAAGTCCCCAGTCCAGCACTGGGAGGGAGGTGCAGCCTCAGGTCCCCCGTCAATCCTCACTGGCACAGGGGCACAGGCTCAGGTCCTCTGTGAAGCCCCGCTGGGTGGGGGGCACAGCCTGAGGTTTCCTGTCAAACCCAGCCAGGCAGGAGGGGCACAGCCTCAGGACCCCTGGCCTGGTGCTGGGGCAGAGGGTATGGTCTGAGGTCCCTCAGCCTGGTGCTGGGATGCAGGTGTGGGTTGAGGTCCCCTGTCAAGCACTGCCAGGTAGGGGCACAGCCTGAGGTCCCCTGTCAAGCCCTGGTGGGTGGAGAGAACAGTCTGAGGTCCCCTAACCCAGCAACAGGATGGGAATCGCAACTTGAGGTCCCCTGTCAAGCCCTGCCAGGTTGGGAGTGTGGCCTGTAGTCCCCTGTCAAGCAACACCAGGTGGGAGGCATGGCCTGAGGTCCCCCAGCCTGGAGCTGGGGTGGGCGGAGCAGCCTGAGGTACCTTAGCCCAGCACCAGGGTGGGAAGCACACCTTGAGGTTCCCTGTGAAGCCCTGCCAGGTGGAGGGTGTGGCCTGTGGTCCCCTGTCAAGCCCTTCTGGATTGGGGAAGGGTGTAGGCCTCCCTTCCCTAGTGCTGCGGCCACACCCCCTGCCAGCCTCCCATCCAGCTGCCATGACCACCTCACACTCTCCATGAGCAGGTATGCATAGGGAAGGCTAGGCCAGGATCATTGGGAGGGGGTGATGGGACAGCATCCTGGGAAAGCTGGGCCTCACAGTCTCTCTTGCTTCAGCTCCCAGCACCCCGGACCTAAGGAGTAGTGCTTTCACAGAGGCCTGGCAGGTACTGACTGGATATGTCAATGCCTTAAAACCTGAAGATGCCCCCTTTAACTCTGGCTAGAAGTGCATCGGGAACTTATGGTCGGGGGAAGCAGCCCAACATCAGGGCTCAAATAAGACCTTGGGTAGCTTCCAGAGGGGGCAAACCAACAGTAAAAGGCATCTTTGAAACCAAGACATTTGAACGTACAGTGGATATTAGGTGACATTAAGGAATTACCATAACTTTTCAAGGTGTGACAATGGCTGAATATTTACTTCTTTTTTAAAGATACTCATCAGAGGATATTTGAGTGAGAAACAACTTTCTTTGAAAGTATGGTGGTGTCCTGGCCCAACCCTCCCCACACCACAGACACCTCAAGGACCGAGCCTTTCCCGCTGGCTCGCTAGGCCCTCGAAAACACCCTGTGCAGAGGCGTGGTCCCTGCTTCCTTCCCCGCCCCACCAGTGTGAAGCGAAGTGTTCCCAGCTGACACTGGCATGAAGTGCTTCGTTCCCCACCTGGGCCGGTATGAATCGAAGTGTTCCCCACAGGTGTGAGCACTTGAGATGCCTGCGTGAAGTGAAGCTTTTGTGAAGGGAAGTGTTCACTGGTGTCCAGGCAAGCCATGACCATGCCCCCAGTCATGCCACCTGCTCCTGATTGGCTGGTAACATAGCCAATCAGGAGCCAAGATACGGTCACATTTGCCTTTTACTCTTTTATTAGATAGGATAATGAAATAATGGAGAGTCACAGCAGTAATGTTTTCCAGTAGAGAGCTGAGTTTCTTAATGCAATATTTACATGCTTGACATTTTTAGATGTGTTAAAAATTACCAAATAAAGCACAAACTAGGATCTCTGTATACTATGAAAATGAGTACATAACGTATATAAGATAAGTATATGTGGTCATTATTGGTCACACATTTGAACATTACTAAATTTTCACTCTATCTTCTTTTCTCATGAAGGAATGACTTTGACCAAACAAGATCAATTCTACTTGTGGGTACATATGTAAAATAATTGGAATCAGGATCTTGAAGATACCTGCACCCCCATGTTCATTGCAACATTATTAATAACTTGTAGCCCATCACATGATATCGTGTGCAGTAGGCCACCCACTGCTTCTGCGAGAGCCTGTGGGAACCACAGTGCATTGCTGGGAGTCACGCTGCTTCCATGAGAGTCATGCAGCTTCTATGGGAACCAGAAGGGACCTGTGCAGTTTCCATAGGAGACAGGAGGAAAGCACACTGCATCCGCAGGAGGGGGGCCCACCATCTTCTCTCTGGGTCTGTGCTTAGCTGCAGAAGCTGTGGGCTGTCCCGTCTGTCCCTATCTGTGTCCGCTCTGGCTCTGGGGGGCTGGCTTGAGCAGGGCGTGTTGATGAATCAAGCATTCTGCCAGGCTGCTCACACTGCCCACTCTTAGTGGCCGCCCCTCCTGAGACTGAGGGACTCTGGCAGGGCTAAGAGGACTGAGCACCATCTTGTGGCTATGGGCACCACCATCTTTGTGACAGAGTAATGGTTAATTTGCATATTACCCTTTTATTAGATGGGATAGTCAACATATGAAATAACTTACTTATTCATCACTAAATGATTGGAATGAGCTGGTATATATATATATTTTTTCTTTTTTTTCTTTATTTTAGTCTTAAAAAAGTAGGAAATCCCGCCATTTGTGACAACATGGATTAACCTAAAAGACAATATTCCAAGTGAAATATGCCAGTCATAGAAGGACAACTACTATACAATTCAACTTATATGAGGTTTCTAATACAGTCAAACTTGTAGAAACAGAAAATATATAAATGGTTGCCAGAGACTGTGGGATGGGGAAATGAGAAATTGTTATTCAATAGTTTTAAAATTTCAGTTATGCTAGAGACCTTCTGTATAGCATTGTGCCTATAGTTAAAAATAAAATATTGTCCCCTTAAAATGTTATTGTTACTTTAGGTAAGTCCCATGTTAAGTCATCATAAAACAAAGAGAAGTAGGAAACTTGGGAAGAAGTTGGATATGTCTATTATCTTTATTGTGATGTTGGAATCATGGGTATTTGCGTATTTCTATACTTATCCAATTGTACACATTAATTAAGTGCAGTTCTTTATATATAAATTTTAACTCAATAAAGCTGTCAAATGTTTTTTTTTATAAAGATGGATAACAAAATTCAGACATTTTGAGTCCCCATTTTATTATAATAAATAATGTGGACAGTATTCTTGTATAGTATTTTCAGTAATTTACTTTTGTCATATTTATGTCTGACACACATAAAACCATCTAGATCAGCATAGTCCAACAAAATTTTCTGTAATAATAGAAATAGTATATTATTGTAGTGCCCAATAACAGTAACCACTAGGCACATACCAACATTGAGTACTTGAATTAAAGCCAGAACAACATAAATAATTAATTTTATTTTTATTCAATTTTTAATAACCTAAATTTAAATCTCCACATATAACTGAAGTCTACTATATTGGACAGCATATATATACTCTCATTTTGATGACTTGAGTAAGTCTAGGTGCCCAATAAGAGTCTCCATATAAATTGTTTTAAATTATAACTTTTATATGAATAAAAGGTATAAAAAATTCGCAAACTGAACAAGTTAAATGGTCACAAGTTAAGTTGAATTCTACCAATTTAGAGAGACTATAAATTCATAGTTTCATAGAAAATAGAAATATCAAGACACTGCTAACAAAATACTTGCTGAAATATCCTATCTAATAAGAGTAACATGCAAATGTGACCATACCTTGGCTCCTGATTGGCTATGCTACCAGCCAATTGGAGCAGGGGGCGGAGCAGAGCAGAGCAGAGCAGAGCAGAGGGTGGGACAGGTTGGGGGCATGGCCAGCACACAGAGGGAGAGGCAGGCAGGAGTGTGGCCTCAGTGCAGTGAAGGCAACCACCACCCTATAAGCATGGCCCACAAGGTACTTAAGGGCTGGCCCTCCTTACATTTATGGTGCCTGAATCGCATGCAAATGAGCACCCGGGGTTTGTGCAGGCCCCCAGCTCAGCACCCACGATGGGAGTGGGGGGAGGGTATTGCCAGTCTCTGGGATGTGCGGAGACTCTGGTGGCCACCACCGGGTGGAGAAAATTCACAGTGCTCTTGGTTCATGCAGGGTATTAGGGGCACCAGGAATTCTGGGAAATGTAGTTCTGTTGACAGACCCCACTGTAGGAGTGAGTTTGAAGTACTGAGCGTGGGGACTTGGAAGTGGCAGGGTGGGGCGGGCTGGGCTGGGCGGGGGCTTTAAGCCTTGGGCTGGTGGTGAGCTGGGCGGGCAGGGCGGGTGTGGAGTGCAAACCTGCTGGGAGGCTGGCACCCAATAGCCACTGGGTCAGAGACACAAACCCACAGGGAGCTAGTACCCAGCACCCACAAGCTCTGCCACCCAGGTGCTGGAGCTGCAATCAGAGACATAAACTCGAATCAGAGATATAAACCTGCAGGGAGGCCAGCACCCAGCGGCCCCCAGATTGGAGATACAAACCAGCAGGGAGGCTGGCACCCAGCAGCTGCAAGCCCTGCCATGGGTGGCGCTGGGGCTTCGAGGGGCTGGATCTGAGACACAAACCAGCAGGGAGGGAAGCACTCAGCAGCCCTGGGGCTGGGGGATGGAAGGGGGTAGCCTGGAGATACAAACCCACAGGCCTGGCAGCCAACAGCCCCAAGGCCTGATGCTTAGGCACTGGGGCTGCTGGGGGGGAGGGGCACTGCGGGCAGGGGCAGCTGAGACACAAACCCACGAGAAACCTGTGGAAAGGGAGATAAACTATTATAACTTTATCTCCCTTTCCTCAAGATGAGACAACTGTCCCTGGATTATTTAGTGATGTGCCCCACACCTTTCTACATACACAGGGTATGTAATGACCACTCCCAGAATGCCGTCTCCAGGGAATAACCTACTGTGGCAAATCATCTGAGAGAGGAAACAAGCTGTTGTTGGGTTTATTCTGAAGGTCAGAGAACATGCCACCCCCCAACATATGCCTTATTGTTTTATTGATGATCTTGAGCTGCAGATTCTTGAAAAACTGCAAGTGCATGCAGAGAATTTCACTGAAGTCTCCTGATCTGTCTAAAATTGGACCTAAAGGAGCTTAAATGTCATAGGTCCCCTTGATGGGAGAAGTGCCATCAGGCAGAGAAGACTGACTCCTGTCACAGGACATAACACCCAAACTTTGTTACAAACTATTTCTCTCCACCCCCATTCATCTTTCCTAAAAATCATTTACTCTCCTCTAGTAGGCCTACATCTCCTGTTCCCTTTCCCCAGGAAGAAGGTATTTAAATCTGCATTCTAAGCCAGCTTGGGGAGTTATTCATTTTTCCCTGAGATCTCCCACATATATACGAGGTACACGTGTTAATGAACTTTTGTTTTTCTCTTGGCGATCTGTCTTTCATTACAAGGGCCTCCACTAAGAACTCAGAAAGGTTGAGGAAAACTATTTTTCTTCCTCCATAATTCTATCTCAGGAAATCAAGTCTCTAGCTGAACAATGAGGTTGGCTCAAGTATTAAGCATTCCCAGCTGACAGGAGGGAGGCTTCTAGGGAGAAATCAATGATATTGGCATCAAAGTGGGATGGAGGGCACACGCATGGTTGATGGTGGGAGTTTAAAGTGGTTTGACATTTTTGGAGGATGACTTGGCAAATTTGATAGAAATGTACAAGGTATATCCAAGAGTCTTCTTCTAGGAATCACATCTGCTGAGATAAAGCACAAGCACTTAAGCCCTGGTCAGAACCCAGGATGCTACTGTGGGCTCCCCTTCCATGATAGGAAAACCTGGGGACAACCTGCATTTTCAGAACAAGGTGGCATCCTATCTAATAAAAGGGTAATATGCTAATTCGACTGAACATCTTCCTGGCGACCTTCCAGATGTCCTTCTAGACATACTTCCCTACAAAGCCATGTTGGCGGGGCCAAGGCAGAGGAGGTTAGAGGCAATCAGGCAAGCAGGGGAGAGCAGTTAGGGGGACCAGGCCAGCAGAGGAGAGCAGTTAGGGCAAACAGGCTGTCAGGGGAGAGCAGTTAGAGGGAGCAGGCTGGCAGGGAGGTGAGGGATTAGGAGCCAGAGGCCTGAGGCGTCCCAGATTGGAGAGGATGCAGGCTGGGCTGAGGGAATCACCCACCCCGTGCATGAATTTGGTGCACCAGGCCACTAGTATTTCATAAAGAGTAAGAAATTATTAATAATTTATAGAAAATTACCTATATTTTCATAATCTTCAATACTGAGTGTTGGTTCATAAAATCTCATCTCTACTAAAAATATGAATATTAATCATTTTATTAGAAAACAGCTTTATGGAAACAATAGCTATTATTTTTACTAATTCATGCTTTTAAATGAGTAAGTGAAGTATAATGACTATAGCTAACAATACTATATTGTATATTTGAAATTTGTTAAGAGAGTATACATTAAAACTTGTAATCATAAGAAAGATATATATATGTGATTTGATGAATGTTAACCAAACATTGTCGTAATCATTTCACAATACACATATTATTAAAATCATTATATTGTACATCTTAAAGTTATATAATGCAATATATTAACTACAGTTATATAATGCAACACATACAATATAATGATTTTAATCATGTAATTAGATTATAATGATTTTAGTCATGTGGTTAGAAAATAATTATTTAAGTTTTAAAGTGACATTATTATAAGCTGTTACAATAAGTGAAGTATATACATCAGTATCTATTTTGAAGTTTAGGATGACTATTGTTTGAGAATTCAGTATGGTATGAGTATGTTTCTCTTGCTTTAACTGTGTCATTCACAATAGAGTTAGTCTTAATAAGGGCCTTGGCTGTCATTGTGATAAATAAAATGAAGCTTAGTTGGGTTGTATTTTTAAATTAATACGCAGTTGGAATATTATAGGCTTTTTTGAATATATATATTTTTTAATTCAGGGAGCTCTAGCATCAGTGAATCTATATCTATATACGTTTCCCTGGATCTACATGAGGAATCATCTTATTTTCTTACTAGAGGCCTGGTACATGAATCTGTGCACTTGGGGGTTTCCTCAGCCTGGCCTATGCCCTCTCACAGTCTGGGAGCTCTCAGAGGATATCCCTGCAGTAAGCAGGCCTGAGCTGTCAGTCAGACATCCTTAGCATGGCTGCAGAGGTAGGAGAGGCTCTTGCCAGTGCCACTGCACTCAACAACCATGAGCCTGGCTTCTGGCTGAGCAGCTCTCTACCTATGGGAGTGCGCTGACCAACAGAGAGCAGCTCATGTATTGAGTGTCTTCCCCCTAGTGGTCAGGGCACATCATAGCGACTGGTCATTCCACCACTTGGTTGATTTGCATATTAGCCTTTTATTATATAGGATATAATCTTATAAAAATTCAAGGATTAAATCAAAGAACATTGAACCTATATAATAACATACAGCTATATTAAATTACATTGTAAATTTTTAAGAACACATGAAATCATAAAATACAACAGAGTGTCAGTTTGAACACTGTCTATTTTCCAAGTTTGATAATAATTAAAATAATTCTGTAATGTGATAGCTGATGCATAAAAGTTTATCTTTGTCTCTCTCTTTTTCTTAACAATTTCTTGAATCTCAATTATTTATTTTGCAACTATAAAATATGTCTTTGTAAAACACAATATCCAAAGCCTATCTCACTCTACAAAGTGTGCATTTATTTATTTATTTATTTTTCATTTCATACTTATTTATTTTCCCATTTTAATACCTAAGTTTTATAGATTTTCTTTCATTTGGCTACTTCAAAAAAGGGGCTTAGTGATGTCCTGTAATTCCATATGACAAGTGGAACTTTGTAGTGAAAATATAAGTGTACTTTTCTTTCATAGTAATAGAGGTTTCTGAGTTGATGTCTCAATTGGCATTGAGGTGATAATATCTAAGGAAACATTGTTTGTTACAAATAATAGCGGACAGGAATGAAATTCTAACATCATAATAAACAAGATATGTGCGATTTAGGGGGCAATTTCTTGCATTCATAGATTGATTCAGGAGCAATGCGTGGGTTTTTTATTTGTTTGCATGTTTGCAATGTTAGAAGATACCTGTACTTGATATTTTGTTAGATGTACTGTTAACAGTGTTTGTCCCACAACTTTCATTTGACTCAAAGAGACCTGAAATCACATAAGTAAGACTCAGGACAGAATAACCTCTGAAGCAGATTTTTACTAAAGTTAAAAAAAAAATTGCACAAGTAGATGTGAATATATTATATAAACTAGAGGCCTGGTGCACGAAATTCGTGCATGGGGGTGTGGGAGATGTCCCATAGCCCAGCCTGCCCCCTCTCCAATCTGGGACCCCTCGAGGTATGTCCAACTGCCCATCTGGCCCAATCATGGTAGGATCAGGCCTAAACAGGCAATCGGACATCCTTCTCACAATCCAGGAACCTCCAATGGCCATCCCCTGCTGGCCATCTATTGGTAGCCATCTTGTGTCCTGATGGAGGCAAGATCTTTGACCACATATAGGCAGCCCTCTTGTGTGTTGGAGTGATGGTCAATCTGCAAATTACTCTTTTATTTGATAGGATAGAGGCCTGGTGCATGGGTGGAGGCCAGCTGGTTTGCCCTGAAGAGTGTTCCAGATCAGGGTGGGGATTCCCTTGGGGTAAGGGGCAGCCTGGGCAAATGGCCTGTGGAGGTTTGCAGGCTGGCCATGCCCCATAGCAACCCAAGTGGAGGCCCTGGGATCTGGGATTAATCTATGTCTACAATTGAAACTTTGTAGCTTGGAGCGAAACCAAGCCTTCTGCTCGCTCCGGGATGGCAGCCATTTCTGTTTGAAACATTGTAGCCTAGAGTGGAGGCCTAGGCCAGCAATGGCAGACTGGAAGCTTGGCTTCCTTCATTACCAGGGAAACCTAAGCCTCTGTTCTCGCCAGCTCACTGGCTGCTGCTATTTCTGTATCTTTTATAATTGAAACTTTGTAACATTGAGTGGAGGCCTAGGGAGGCAGAAAGCTTGGCTTCCTCTGTTGCCGGGGAAACCCAAGCCTTCCTCCTGCTCTCAGTGGTGGCAGAGATCTTGGTTGGGGCTTATTTGCATAATTTGCTCCTGATTGGCTGGTGGGTGTGGCTGTGGGCATGGCTTGTGGGTGTGGCAAAGGTACAGTTAAATTGGATATTACTCTTTTATTAGATAGGATGTTTTATAGGTCAAGCAGAATAGCATCATTAGCATTCCAGAATAGGTACTAGAATATACCCCAGTCACTACTCCTTCTCTATTCCTTAGAGTAACCACTACACTGACATCTAACAACAGAGTGATTTGACAAATTTTCTATTTTATATAAATGAAATATGTAATTTATATTATTTGACTTGTTTGATTAACTTAACTTTCTATGAGACTCATTTATATAATTGAGGTATATTAATTTGCTAATATTGCTTTCAGGTATTCCATGTGTGGATATATATCATTTCTAAGTGCTTTCTACTGAAGATGAGAATTATGAGCTTCAGATATCATATTATAACTAATGTTATGCTACTATGTAAATCTCTTAGATTAAATGTGCACTCATTTCTAAAGGGTACATTCCCATCAGTAATGTATATGGACTCCTCAATATGTTATTAATTTGCATTTGTATGAAGACTAAAAGAGCAAAACATCTTTTATATGCATATATTCCATTTGGATATCTTTCTTTGCAACGTGTTGCTCTGTCACTGAATAGAACAAGTAGTTCAAGGGCTATCAGATGGTCCATGGGCCAAATTTTAAGTAGAAGTGTTCTACTTAAAAAGGATATTACATCTCTTCTCTTTTTAATTTTTCTTAGGTATTGACTCTCATTCTCCACTGCTATGCAATTTCTCATATTATTTTTTCGTAGCAGTCTGCCAACATTTACTAATTGTTCTCAGGGAGAATGTTAGTCAAATTTATGTAGACCTCCTATACTGGAAAAAGTACATAAAATTTACTTTTCAAGGGTGTGATGTATTTTTGTTATTTCTAAAATTAATTATTTATTATCTATTTTATCTAAAATGTTTACTTGTCAACTTCCTAGAGTTGGCAGGGAAAAATATCTAAGAAATTATTATTTTTTTATCTCTAACTTATAGAATTCTGGATCCAATATCATTCCTGTTATGTTAGTGAAACAGAGAATAGTAATTATTTCCATATTTTAGAATTTATAATTTTTTAATTGCTTAAATAAATATAGAATTAAATCAAATTTTAATTTATTAAGATACAGATTTATTTTATATTACCATAAATGTCAATGTTTTTATAACTCCAACATCTGGAAATGTTAATGAGGTTAGGAAGAAAATATTGATTACTGATTGGACTAGAATTTTATTTGGCAAATTAACTATGACAACAAACCATATTTTGTGCTAGCAAACAGTATCATTCCAATCAAATATTGTGGTGATGCTAGTGTCTAGATATTAGTGTCTAGGAGTCCATTTACATGATAGAAACATTCTTTTTCTTTCACTGAATATCACTTTAAGAATGTAATAGGAGAAATACTTTTCACAATATCCTTAGGTTCTTAAAAATCTGTGTCAGCTAAATCTATTGAAAAATCAGATAGCTGATTGCCCCAAGTTTACTCAAATGGACCAGATAAATTTTGCATATTACATTCCTATATTACTGATTGTTGGTTTTTTAAATGTGCAAATATTGAATGCATGTGTTTTTATATCAACTGTATTTCTTTTTAAGATCCCTATTTCTTATTTTTATTTCCATATTATTCTATTAGAAGACAGTCAATAGCTAGAGATAGTCCATTAACATATCCAAAATAATTAAGAAGCTAACAGATTTATATAAGCTACATTCCTCAAGAACCAACTGTATGTTGAAATAAACTTTTGCCAAAAAAATATTTTTTTAATTTTTTTCTTGTTTAAAGTATTACAAACAGTAGTACATATGTTTCTATTTTCCCCCCATTATCCTCCCCCAAATCCCCCTAGCCCCCAGTGCGTGCCCTCACCTCCCCCCCCCCAGTGTCTTGTATCCTTTGGTTGTGCTTGCATACAAGTCCTTCCCTTGATCTCTTGCAGCCCCCTTCTAACCCCCCCCCCACCCGCCAACCTCCCCTGCCTTCCTGCTGTAGTTTGACAGGCTGTTCCATGCTTCTTTGCCTCTGTATCTATTTTGCCAAGAAAATATTTTAAATAATCCTTATGCCTTCTGTAATTAATGAAGTTAATTAAACCCCTCTTATTTAATTTAGGCCAGTTTGCAATCACATTGGATTTAAAAGAGCCTTCTCTTACAATCAAACACTCTCTATAGTGTCATACCTCAGGCATCGTGTGAGTAAAATACCTGGGAACAAGCTTTTGGAGTTATATCTGGTCAATATGCAATCTTTGTAGCATGATGAGAAAGATTCTTCCTCAGCAGTGAACTGGTGAGGTGAATAATTTAAGTAAGAAGTGACATTGCTGGAGGCCAAATTGCTGAAATATTTCTCGATTAGAATTATAAGAACATGAGAGATTTTTGGAAAGAGAATAAAGGTCATTTGGTCCATCAAGGCATATCCTTTTCAATACTCTATTTCCCCAAGGATAGCATCTAATTGTTTCTTGAATGACATTTCTGCATTTTGCTTCAACAACTTTGCCTTCAGGCTCTTCTAAGCATTTATTATTCTCCACATGAAAAGGTGCTTTCTGAAATATGTGCTGAATTTATTTTTTAATTTCCATTTATGTCTTCCTGTCCTATAATCTCTGTTGTAATGGAAATAATAATTTGGGTTGACATTATCAGTGGCAGTTAAGACTTTATATGCTTCAAATCAGATAGCTCCAACCCTGTCCTTAATATCATAGGCCCAGATTTATAGTTCTAACAAGCAGCACTGCATAGCAAATAGTGGTAAGGGTCCCAGTTAGAATATTTAATGATTCAAAAATTCAAATTTCCTTATCATATATTCTTTCTTAACAATATAGAAACTGGACCTTATAATTGAAAAGTAAATGAATTCATTGATATGTATTCCCTGTCACTTGTATATATTCATTAATATGTATATGTATATATATAAGTATGTATAGATGCTAACATACATATATATGTTTATGCACATGTAATGTGTATATAAGTATATGGTACATGTGTATTTATATGAGTGTATGGCACACCCATTTATATAAGCACATTGATATATTTATTAATATTTATATACTAGATGCGTTGTGCACAAATTTGTGCACAGGTATGGTCCCTTGACCTAATGGGGAGGGACTGTGGGAGGTTGGCTGGCCAGCCCCACCCCCATTGGGGTAATGAGGAGGGATAGCCACTTGGGTGGAGGGGCTGTAGGAGGTTGTCTGGCTGCAGGAGGTTGGCTGTGGGAGCAAACTGACCCCCGGGGGGCAGCTCCTGCATTGAGTTTCTGCCCCGTGGTGGTCAGTGCACATCATAGTGGTCGTTCCAGACATTCCAGTTGTTTAGTTGTAATGGTCACTTAGACTTTTTTATATATACTAGTAGATATCCTGATAGTTTCTTCAAAAAAGGGTAACGAGAAAAACAATTAGTTTAATGCTATCTCAATAAGCATTTTATTCTGTATTTTATCCCAAGTTCAAAAAGTGTTTTTATTGTTCTTAACTGAATATTCACAATACTAAATTACAAAATTAAAACTTTCACAAACTTAAAGTATACATGTAAAATATATCATATTTTGAATTAAATGTAGACATTATAGTAATAACTGTTTTAGTGACACAAAGAAGTTAGGTCTGAAAACTCACAGTGAGTTTTCAAATAGTAAGTAATGCCCCTTTTTTGTTTTATTTTTGGAAATGTAAGAAGAAGGAATCATTACTAATCCAATATACATATCTTTACATTAACCAAATTTTAGACAATCAACCATTTTGTTGTAAAGATAGTATTTGGCATATTAGGCCAAGAATTATAAATAACCTAATCCCCATTGCAATCATTGTTACTAGTAGATCTGGAGTGAGCAGATCTAGGTTAAGCCAATTACTTAAACCAATCTTCTCTTGACATTGCACTTGCCACAGTTATTGATACCAGTTAATCCAATAAAATATAAGCTATAAAATCAGGATTTTGTTCTGACTTGTGAAAAACAATTATTCACTTTTCTTTAGCTCTGATGGAGGAAGTATGCTGCTTGTAACTGGTGACAGCATATTGCCACTGATGAAGGAACCAGACCAGCTCAGGAAAATGTGGGTGAGACCGAGACTCTCTAAGTGGGAACTAGAACCCTGAATTCTAATCTAAATTTTCATCTTTCAGTTGCATAACCAGTAAAACTTTACATTGTCTAAACCAGTTTAGTTTCGGTTTTGCTAACTATAAATGAATCATTTAAGTTGATAATCTAATTTTTTTAAATTAAACTATACCATATTTCCCTGCTTAGATTTTGCCTAATATTTGTATATTTCATATTTTTGTGAATCTGGATTTTGCTAGTTGTTACCATACTACACCATAAATTATTTCTAAAATCACCAAACAATCATTAGGAATAACTAACATGCTCTATTACCAATGGTATTTAGATAGGCAAAAAACATGCACATATACATACATACAATACACACACACACACACACACACACACACACACACACACACACACACATACACCACACACTAGAATTGAAGTAGATAGACTAGGGAGCCAATGAACATGGTCTTACTGTCTGGTCCTGGTTGACCTCAAAAAGAGTTGGTAAAAACATCAAATGTGAACTTAGCTAATCTTTAATCATACAGATGGTTAATGTTAAACCAGATACCCCAAATAAAGTTATCCACGTGATTGACTGCTCTTTTGGAATAACTGAAATAGAATGTCGGGTTACACTTCTCATGTATGTGTTCCTTCTACAAAAGAACAAAAATAAAGAAAAACATTTCTTTTTTATTATCAGGGTTATTGTCATTAGTTTTTATTGTCACAAGTGTAGGAGACGTTTGACTATGATCATAAGAGATATTTTAATCACAAAGCAAAAGGTAAGTTATGACACATCTTTTTCTCTTTTATCACAAGAGCAGCAGGACTCTCCCTTTATCATCGGTAAAGTGAATCTCTTTTCCCATCTCTTCTTTGAAACAATTTTTGGAATAAGAGGGTCACAAAGTTTAGGAAGGAAGAATATTATTCTGAGAATATTCTTATAGAATTTCTAGGCCTATCTTCTAATTTGAAAAAGTTTTTAAGACTTAAAGATTTATTTTCCAACTTTTAAAAACTTTCTAATGCCTTAATCTCCAATGGCAAGTCACTAAAAAATAAAAATAGAAAAATACAGTAACATAAATTAATCACTCCTGGAATTTCTTGAGTTCAATAAAAACACTCTGAGGGGACTTGGATGATGAAGTACATTATAAAACCTTAAAGTACACATATGTGTAATGTAAACTAATGAAGGATATCAGACTAAGAAGAGGTGCTTTTGAAAGTCAATGATATTTGAAATGACAAGCAAAAATTAACTTCCTAGTGGATAAACTAACATTTACAATTCATATTGTGCTATACACATTATACAAATTATCCAACTTTCACTAATTTTGTGTTGCCCTTTGATAGAGAGCATCAGTGATTTTTTAAATAACAAAAATAAGTAGTAATCTGATTTATTTGAGTACATTGTCAAACTTATATACTACATCTTTTCATAACAAATTACACTAATTTTCTAAATTATTTTAATAAGAGTAAAGAACTCTAAATTTAGTATATTTGTATCATGCCAATTACCCTAATACATAATTACATTTACGTTTAACTTTCAAATATTTTAAAATACATTTTGCTATAGAAATAAAACACAGAGTAGAAATAAACATGCACACTTCTAAAGGTTTAAATATTACCTGTATTACTGAGGCACATTTCAATGCCTAAAAATTTTATATAGTTAATAGAGTATCACAAAGGCACTGTATTTGCTAATATGTTTGAAAAAACCCCAAATCATGTGTGGTTAGAGAATTATATGAACTCATGCCTTTAAAAATTCAATCTACAGAATCAGTTTATATTATTTGAAGTAGATAAAGATAATATTTGCTCTTTAAGTATTAATTAGTGCAGCACAACTATAAATTCTATAGTTACAATAGAGTATAAAGATGACTGTTATAAGGTTCATGCTCACCACATACCAGTTATTCTAATAAATGACACCAGATTTCTAAAGCAAATAATTATCTGTGAGTAAATTGCATGTTGGCTTGACAGTGCCTCCCACAGAAGCTGGCATATCCCTCTCCAATCTCTTTCTTCTCCCCAGTCTATCCCTTTTCAACAAACACATTTAACAGCTGTGGATACAAACAAGGCATATTTGGCGAAAGTAGGAGCCAGATGCCAGAGTCTGAATGTATGTTCTATTCAAAGCAGCAGGGCCTGTTGCTAACTCCTTGGCATTACCTCTGTTGGCTATCTTTCTTGATCTTCTGCTGGCAAGCAACAGAGCCACATCTGGAGACATCACCCGGGCCATGCAGATGTGGCCTGGTCTTGGCTACCTTATGAAATTGATATTGAAACCATTTTGAGATGGTTTCCTATTTCTATGAATAAGTTGGTAGAAAATAATTTTCAATATTATATAAATACTAGTGGCCCGGTGCACAAAATTAGTGCACAGGGGAGGGGTGATCCCTCAGCCCAACCTGCCCCCTCTCACATACTGGGAGCCCTTTTGGGATGTCCAACTGATGGCTCACCCCCAGCCTGCCCAAGGCCGAAAGCCTCAATTTTAAAAAAACATCTGTAAAGCATAGTGTAGTTCAGGAGTTTTTCATTACGGATTGGGTTCACAAGAAGACCATGTTGCAATGTAAAGCGGAGAAGCTTGGTGGGAGTGCAAGCGCCCCTGTTGGTAGCCAGTGTGGGCTCAGGATGTCAGGGCTCCCAAACCTGTTGCCTTTTAGAGCTACTTTTTCTACTAAAGAAAACACTTTTCTCTTGTAGTCCTTTCTACATTTTTTTTCATAAGCATCCCTTTAGAGAAGACTTCTTTAATGTGTCCCTTCCTTTCCCCCAAAAGAGGGATGATCAATTATTTCAAGGAGCAGCAGAGGGTGGGGAGGAGGCAATGAGGACCTAGGTCCTTGCAATCACCAGAGAACTCTGAACTCGTTGTGTCCGAAGGTAATCCTGTGGAGGGAAGAGCAGAGCAAATGGAAAAGTCTGTGTCCTTTTAAGCTTCTCCTGGACCCAAAGGCTTTGATCCTGTGATGTGTCTGATGGTAATTTTCTGGGTGAGATAGGATATGAGTGAACAGTTCAGGAAGCTGTTGTTCCTCAGTGAGTTTTTCTGTCCCATTTTCACTGAATTGACCAATAATCTGAGCTCTGTGGTGAACATGTTGGGGCTGTGACCTGGGTTTAGGCGAAACGTCAATTAAAGCTGTGAACAAAGAAAAAAAAAAGAGCCACCGCCACCACCGCCCCCTTCCCGCAGGCCGCTTCTGCGTTCCATGCTCAGTACTTCAAACTCTCTCCTACAGAGAGTTCACAGCTTTAATTGAAGTTTCGCCTAAACCCAGGTCACAGCCCCAATATGTTCACCCCAGAGCTCAAAACTACATTTCCCAGAATTCCTGCTGCTCCTGATACCCTGCAGTGCCCGCCCAGTCCCTCCTCAGCATGCACGCTGCACCGTGGCCACGCCTCCACATGCTTCGCCAGCCTCGCCTCCCACCCTGCTGGCCATGCCCCCTGCTCCTGATTGGCTGGTAGCATAGCCAATCAGAAGCCAAGGTATGGTCACATTTTCATGTTACTCTTTTATTAGATAGGATTACCAGTGCTTATTGAAAATCCCAAATTTTAAGAAGGTTAAAATTTTGCCTGACAGTAAAGCACTGCTTTCTGCAACAGTTAAAGCACATTATTACAAAGAATGTCTGGACAAGTGTAAGTAAGGTAGGAATTAATATTAGTATCAGTATTTCAGCTGCCTAAGTGGAGGATTTACAACATGTTTTAGCTCAGATTTTATTTGCCTATGGCCAGCTTGCATGTATACAGTTTATTTGGAAGTTGATCCCAGAGGCAGAAGAGAGAAGTGGAATAGTGAGATGGGTGTGTTGATAAAGAAATCGGGAAGGTGGGAAATTGAGTAATACGTTGGGTAACATCTGATTAGTGGTGGATCCCACAATCATTTCTGGGGGATGCTTCTGAAATATATTTTTCTCAGAGTTTGATATTTGAGGGAGAAAAAGGAAAGCATTGTTTTTTTATTTTCCAGTGACCAAAATTTGTTTTTCACTCTCTCCTGTGTCTTCCAAGTTGTGGGTGTAAGAATGTTTGCCATATTTTTATATTCTCTACATTTTGTGAAATAAGACAATCAAGCAGTATTTTACATAACATGGAAGTGCATCATGGCAAATCACAACCAAAAGAAAAGTAGCTGCATTCTGGAGGTGAAACTTAAAATTTTTGCAGTGCTAAATAAGCAGAAATGAAAACACAATTAGTAGATTTTTTTTAATTGCTTCTATTTGACAGTCATTTGGAAAAACATAGGACACAGAAAATACACAGAAATAATTATTTATAAAAATGTTTTTCTAAAAATACTATTGATCACAATATATTTAGGATACCTTAATTTATTGAGGATTATGTATCAAGAAGTCTTAACTTTTTTGTTAAGTAGGATTGTGTTTTATCCTATACTAGAGGCCAGGTGCACAGAATTCATGCATGGGGGGGGGTGTCCTTCAGCCCAGCCTGTACCCTGTCCAATTTGGGACTTTTAGGATCTGGCCTAAATGGACAGTCAGACATCCCTCTCACAATGCAGGACTGTTGGCTGCCAACTGCTCACCTGCCTGTCTTCCTGATTGCCCCTAACTACTTGTGTCTTTCAGCCTGATCACCCTCTAACCACTACTCTGCCAGCCTGTTTGCCCCTAACTGCCCTCCCCTGCAGACCTGGTCTCCTCCCAACTGCTCTCCCCTGCAGGCCTGGCTTCTCCTCAACTGCTCTTCCCTGCAGGTCTGGTCGCCCTCAGCTTTCCTCCTCTGCTGGCCTGGTCACCCTTATCTGCCCTCCCTTTCAGGGCTGTCCCAACTCCCCTCCCCTGTTGGCCATCTTGTGGTGGCCATCTTGTGTCCACATGGGAACAACCAACTTTGACCACGTGGGGGCAGTCAACTTGTGTGTTGGAGTGATGGTCAATTTGTATATTACTCTTTTATTAGATAGGATAATAAAAAGTTAATATGCAAATTGTCCCCTCAGGCAGAAGTTCAACTGACCAGCAGTTTGACCAGTTGCTATGATGTGCACTGCAGCTGCCAACTGGCCTGATCTGGTCCCTGATTGCCCCCCTCCGCTTTGATTAAGGACAAGGGTCACAGCCATCTGTTGTCGCCTCTCCCTCCAGCTTCCCCTCCCCCAACTAGTGCCCAACCTCCCATGGTTCTTCCCCCCTGCTGGCTGCCCCCCCCCATAGGCCCTGATTGAAGGGCTGGCTGGTCAACCTCCCAGAGGCCTTGATAGGCCAGCTGAGGGACCCCATCCATGTACAAATTCGGGCACCAGGCCTCTAGTTTTTTTTTTTTTTTAATAAACATGTTTTAATTGATTTCAGAAAGGAAGAGGGAGAGATAGAAACATTAATAATGAGAATCATTGATCTGCTGCTTTCTGCACACCCCCTTGTGAGGATTAAGCCCACGACGCCAGCATGTGCTCTGACAAAGAATCAAAATGTGACCTCCTGGTTCATAGGTCAATGCTTAACCACTGAGTCATGCTGGCCAGGCTTAACTTTTTAGGTATATTATCATATTATTTTTCATAATAATGCTATAAATAGTATTCTTATTATTATTGTTCCATATTGTAGTTGAGAAAACTCAGGACACAAAAAAATAAGGCAATTTTCTTAGCAACATTCACATATAGAGGCCCAAAAGTAGAATTTGACCTTTTCCCAGACGATACATAAAGTTCAGTGTCTGTTAGCAGAGGTCTTTAACCACTAGTGTCTTAAAGATTTGTTCCTTATAGATGAAATACCCTGTTTTCACTGGAGAGGTGGTCTTTCAGAGCTGCCTATAGGTGGAGCTCACTTCCCCTCTTTCCTTGGCTCAGGTTACCTTCATGTAGTGCCTCCTAGCTCCTCCTCCCAGCTCCCTTCTGCATTTATCCACTTTCATTGTCACTTTCTCATGGTTTTCAAACAAATACTTTGAAAATAAATCATAGCAAAACCAATCAGATAATTAAAAACAAGACAACGAAATAAAACATCCATTTGTTTTTACATTATGGATATAGTAATCTTCTCTTCAAGGGAATGCTGGATACTGGTGACTCACAGGAAAAGGAAGAATGAAGAAAAAAAAAGGAATTAAATTATCAATATTTTTACCTGCCATCATTTTATATGTAGAAGGTGAACTGAGTTCTATAAGATATATGTTTAGAGTTTTGTTAAACTTATGTTTGAAATAAGTACAAGAGTGACTTAAATGTGTATTTGCTTAGCATAGATAATGTGATTTATCTAGTGTGGTGGCATGTAGTATAAATTAAATTTAGGAGGGTATAGACAGAGGTATATGGAAGAGGCCAAACAGTTGTTTTGAGTTCAAGTGGAAGAAAATTTTGCATTTAATAGTCAAATGGGAATCAAACTAGATCCTCAAAGAGGAGAGAGGGAGTATATATTATTTGAAAAATAAATTACTACCAGTTATGTTAGGATTTGTTGTGAATTGATGAAAGTAAATGATGAAAATATGAGAAACAAAATAGCTAATATCTAAAAAATTCAAATATGATTCGATAAGAAGTCCCAAGAAGTTATCAAAGACATAATTGCCAAGATTTATTGAAGGGAAAAATTATGAAATATATGAATACATGTGATCCTATGTCAAATCTTACTGAGTCAAACTTAGAGTTAAAGAGACACTAGGTAGGAGTGAAAATTTCAGGTAAAGTTTATGATGCACACTACTTTTAATATTTTATTAATTTAAATGCACATTGCTATAACTCAATCCATTTTGGATTTATGAATAAATTAGTGAATGAATAAAAAAACTATTAAGTAAAATAAGTGACTTTTAGAATGCAGGAGAATTGTTTGTATATTATGTAAGCTGAGAAAAAAATACTGTAACTGGCTGATCCCAGTAAAAATTAAATATAAAAAGAGGTCAAGAGAATAATGTTGATCATACCATAAGCCTTCAGTTATTTTTCAAGCTAATGATTACAGAGAAATAAGTAACAGTGAAAAAGACCATATGATGCCAAGAATAGAATAGGGAAATTAGAGAACATGCTATTAATACAGAAAAAAAATAGCAGCATTGACATCTAATCATGCAGAAAGCATCTAAAAATTATGGGGAAAAAAACTATTTTGTGGGCAGTAACTTGATGTAGAATCATTCCAGGGATATAGAAAGAAGGAGCACCGTAATGAAAATAGAGCAGGTATACTGACAAATGCAATGGAATGCTGTAGCAAGTTTATTTTATTATAATACTAGAGGCCCGGTGCATGAAAGTTTTGCCCAGCCTGCACCCTCTCCAATCTGGGACCCCCTTGGGGGATGTCTGACTGCCAGTTTAGGCCAGATCCTCTCACAATCTTGGATCTCTGGCTCCTAATTGCTCACCTATCTGCCTGCCTGGTAATGCCTAACTGTCCCTCCCTACCCCCCCCCCAGCTGCCAGCCAGATCACCCCCAACTGCCCCCTCCATACTGACCTGGTTGCCCCCAACTGTTCTCTCACTGGCCTAGTCATCCTTCACTGCCCACCCTGCACTGGCCTGATCACCTCTTACTACTCACCCTGTTGACCTGTTCGCCCCACGCCCCACGCAACCTGCTTGTTCAGTCATTTGGTCATCCCTCACTAATCCCCCTACTGGCCTGGTTGCGCCACACAGCCTGCTTGTTTAGTCCTTTGGTCGTCCCTCACTAACTCCCCTGCCAACCTGGTCATAGGCAGCCATCTTGTGAGGGCATGAAGCTCTATTTGCATATCACCTCTTTATTATAAAAGATAGAAAAGATGTTTTATCTGATTCATCTTCAAATCTCCCAAAATGCATTTCAGAGATACTTGAATAAAACAAATAATTAAAGCAAAATGCTTTTATGGAAACATTATAAAAAGAGTAAAATAAATGAAACAACTACTTGTGCTTTTAAGTTATGACCATAAAATATTAACATATTGTGAGACAAAAATATACCTCAATAAGATTAATATATTAAAATATATACCTATTAAGATGCTAAGGAATGATAGAAGTTTGACAGATAAAGCATGCAAATCCCCTTAGTTGTGAACTTTGAAAATTGGACTTCTTGGCCAATGAAGATAAGATATATAATCATAAGTGTAGTGAGGTAACGTGAATACATGATACATCTCAATAGAGTTTTATTCAGGCAGCTATTCTGCCTCCTATGTGAGTCAAAAATGGCTTTGATATTCTAGGACTTACATTTTTTATTGTTGTTCAGTTAGAACTGCAAATATAATGTTCCAGACCTCTGAGAAGTATTGAGAAGACTGGAGGTACTATTTTAACACTTTAGGTAACTAATAAATATTTATTTTTTATATTTTCAGGATAATTAATATACTAACAATGGCTAAAATATGTTGTCATTTCTACTTTGCAATAGTGAAGGCGTTAGTTTGAAGATGAATCATTTTATTAATGAGAAAGTTAATTTAATATAAAAATTAAAGATGTTATTACATGTAAAATTTTCAACCAACAATTATTTTAAATATGATTAAATTTTTATTTTGTTATATATGTAGGTATTACACTTAAGAAGTATGGCAGTCAAAAGAAGTTTATGCGTTAAATGCCTTATTTAAGATTTGAACTATAACCACAAAATAATCTTATTTTAAAATGTAAACTTATTTGAACATAAACACACAGATGAGCAATGTCTACTGGTTGAGCAGGTTTTTAAATCTTAATGATAATGTTAAAGGTCATTGCAAGCAATATTTTGGCAATTTAAAAGTAAAGACCTTTTCCATTATGAGTACTAAATGGTCAAGAACTAAACACAAAAGTATGAGAAAAAAAGAGCAGCAGATGGGAAGGATGTGAAATTAACTGTATTTAAGGAGCTGAAACCAATTAGAAAGGTATCACTGCAAGCAATTCCATAGCAGACCTGAAATGGAGATTAAGTATAACAAAAATTGCCACGCCTGCTTGCTATTAAGGCCTGTGGAACATCAAGAGACAGTAAGAGTGTAATGTCAGCATCTTAATAAGCAATTTATGAGTAATTCAATGCAAGACTGTTTCTGTTTTTGGAAGCTACTTTGAGCACTGTATAAAATGGAAAACAGTTGGGCAGTGCTATTAATCTGTGCAATAACCACATGTTCAGATAGCTTCTATAGCTGATAATAGGCAATAGGTTAAAAATGGATAATCACTACATATTAAGGATTTATAAAATGTCATAGTGTGTTCCCCCAGGGAAAGGAAAAGATGAACCTGTGGAAAAATTAAGAATTGCTGAACAAGAAGCAAATCATTTCCTCACTTTTGTTATCAATTTATGGTGGTAGACTTCAGATTTGTATTAAAATTAAAATTTCAAATATATAGTTGTGAAATTTGTAAGATACTTTGAAGTAAATATTCTTAACCTCAGAAACACACCCAAATAATATCAGTTGTTATCTTTGAGGTAAAAGAGTTTATATATTGGTTGTGTTTTCAAATATGTATAATGTGATTTGGTTTCAATATGTGTTCTAAAATATTTTTGAGAATTACTTGGTAACTTATATGATGATTTCAGTTAAACCATATGGTTAAATTCATTCTTTAACATATTCTTTGTAAAGAAGTAAACCAACAAAATATGTTTCTTTGTGAATTTTTTGAAATAATTGTAACACATTTAACATAACAGAATTCACTTCAAGTTCTTCTAGTAAAAATTGCCCCAAAGCCACACATTATTCAAACTGGTTGCACATCAGATGACTTATAGCATATTTTTAAGTTACTTAATATAATGCTATCCATTCATATTCATCTACATAGGATAACATTTATATATGGAAATAAAACGATGTAATTGAAATAAGTATTGGGAAATGTCAATTAGCAAAACATGTCCTGCCTTCTTTGACTTAATGCATACTAAACTACAATATGTTAACTAATGATTCTCTTGCAGTGAAAAACTTGCCTGTATATGAAGATTAAAAACCCTGGGTTTACCTGAACACTAATTTTATATTGAGAACCAAAGTAAATTAACCACATATAAATGTCAAACTTAAGTCTGGAACTTTGTCAATATTTTTAGATTAATCAGGAAGTACACATTATTTATTAAGTCTAGATTGTATTGAAAATAAACTGATCACTATCCCATAAGTGACTATTGATATATATGAACATCTATGTTTTTAAAAGTTGTTGAACAATATCTATGATTTACAAAATCTTTCTTGCTTTCAAGAAATTGTTTATAAAAAATAGAAATCCAATTACATACTGGTATGTATATATATATATGTGTGTGTGTGTGTGTGTGTGTGTGTGTGTGTGTATCCTATCTAATAAAAGAGTAATATGCATTTTTTTAAAATTTATTGATTAAGGTATTACATATGTGTCCTCATCACCCATTACCCCTTCCAATCCCCTCCTCCCCCGTCACCACTTATGCCCTCACCCCCCTGTGTGCGTGTCCATTGATTAGGTTTATGTGCATGCATAAAAGTCCTTTGGTTGATCTCTTCCCCTTAATCTCACTCTCCCCTACCATCCCTCTGAGGTTTGACAGTCAGTGCTTTTCTGTCTCTGGATCTGTTTTTGTTCATCAGTTTATGATGTTCATTGTATTCCATAAATAAGTGAGTTCATGTGATACTTATCTTTCTTTGACTGGCTTATTTCACTTAGCATAATGTTCTCCAGTTCCATCCATGCTCTAGTTTGAAGCAAATACCTTTTTCTCCTTTTTCTTCTTCTTAAAGAATACCTTTCAGCATTTCATATAATACTGGTTTGGTGTTGATGAACTCCTTTAGCTTCTTCTTATCTGTGAGCTCTTTATCTGACCTTTAATTCTGAATGATAGCTTTGCTGGGTAGAGTAATCTTGGTTGGAGGTTCTTGCTATCCATCAATGAAAATTTCTTGCCACTCCCACATGGCCTACATAGTTTCTGTTGTGAAGTCATCTGACAAGCGTATGGGTGCTCCCTTGTAGGCAACTAACTGTTTTTCTCTTGCTGCTTTTAATATTCTCTCTTTGTCTTTTGTTCTTGTTATTTTAATTATGATGTGTCTTGGTGTGGTCTTCTTTGGATTCCTTTTGCTTGCGGTTTTGTGTGCTTCCTGGAATTGTAAGTCTATTTCTTTCACCAGGTGGGGTAAGTTTTCAGTCATTATTTCTTCAAATATGTTTTCTGTATCTTGCTCTCTCTCTTCTTCTGTCACCCCCATAATTCTGATGTTGGTACATTTGAAGTTGTCCCAGAGGCTTCTTACACTATCCTCAAATTTTGCATTCTTTTTTCTTTTTTGGCTAAGTGTTTTTGGCCTCTTGATATCTCAAATCTTTGATTTGATTCTTGTGTTCCTCTAGTCTGCTGTTGGGTTTCTGTAAAATATTTTTCATTTTAGTCAGTGTATGTTTAGTTTCTAGTTAGTCCTTTTTCATATCCACAAGGATCACGTTCATCTCCTCAAGGGTCTTGTTCATATCCTCGAGGTTCTCACTGAGTTTATCGGCTTTTTCTAGGAGCCTCTTGAAATACCTTTTAACGGTGGTTTTGAATTCTATATCCAGTTGTTTGTTTTCCTCCATTTCTTTTTTTTAAAATATATTTTTATTGATTTTTTACAGAGCAGAAGGGAGAGGGATACAAAGTCAGAAACATCGATGAGAGAGAGACATCGATCAGCAGCCTCTTGCACGCCCCTTACCGGGGATGTGCCCTCAGCCAAGGTACATGCCCTTGCCGGAATCGAACCCGGGACCCTTCAGTCTGCAGTCCAACACTCTATCCACTGAGCCAAACCGGTCTCGGCTCCTCCATTTCTTTTGTTTGTGATCTCTTTCGTTCTCTCTCCATTTTTATTGCTTCCCTGAGTTGGTTGGGTAGCTTTGTGTGCTAGGTGTCTAGGCCTCCCCTGTTACTCTTGGTGCACCCTTTTGTGGACTGGGTATACAACCTTGTTGCAGATAATTCTTACTTGTTGTTGTTATCACTGGGAGGAATTGACCTCCAGGCCAACTGACTGTGAGGATCAGCTGTGTCTACTCTAGGAGACAGCTTTATGTGCCAGGACTTGCAAACTTGCCAAAGTTTCTGTGCTCAGTTTGGATGGGGTGGACTTTCTGGATGGGGAGGAGTTTCAAGGTGGAGCTGACAGCCTTGGCTTCCAGTCAGCCCCGGCCCACAAGGTCGCCAGGTCCTAGCGTCTGCAGGCAATCGCCATAGGCACCTCTGTGAGAAAGATGCCCTTGTGTTTTGCCTAACACCAGAACATCCAGTCCCCAATTTGTCCGGAATCTCAGATTTTTGCCTGGCACCTGGCTTCAGTGCAATCGGAACTTCTTTTCCCTTCTGCCAGATGCCAGCCATACAGTCAACAGAACACCCTCACCATGAGCACTTGTGCATGCCCCCGTAGTTCCACCTGTGGCTGGAGCTCCTTTCTCCTAACAGACACAGCCAGCAACCCGTTTGTCCACTCTGCATGCACTAACACGCACGCCTCTGGAGGTCTGCCTCTGGCTCTTCCCCTGGGATTCAGCCCTCAATCCAGGTTCTCTCCATAAGCGCCTGGTTCCCCCTGGTTTTGAGTGCAAACTGAACTGGGTTCAGTGCAACCTGGAGGTTTTGTCTCCTTTCTGCCAGAGCACCCCTGCCAGGTTCAGACACCTCGTCCTCTCACACACGCGAGTCTCCAACTTACTTGGGCTTTGCAGAGGCTCTGATTATCTGTGTGCTCTTCTATGACCCTCCAATTTCATATCTTCCAGTAAGCCAGCCTTCCCGTGGTTCTGGACAGTGTCTGTTCTGCCCTTCAGTTCTAATCTCGAAATTGATGTGCGGGGCAAAAGCCTAGGTGTTTACCTATGCTAACATCTTGGTTTCTCCCAGTAATATGCAAATTGATCGGACCTTTGCAACACCCACAAACCACACCCACCAGCCAAACCCACCAGCCAATCAGAGCACGTATGCAAATTAACCTGACCAAGATGGTAGTTAATTTTCATATTAACTCAAAGAAGATGGCGTAGAAAGAAGCCAAGCACCGCATATAGGAACAAAGCTGCAGAGTAGTAAGCAAGCAGGGTGGTGGAGAAGGGAGAAAGCAAGGCAGAGGAGACAGTAGGAAGAGAGGCAGAGGAGACAAGAGGAAGGAAGGCAGCCGAGAAGGAAGCGAGGCAGTGGAGACCAGAGCGAGGGAGGGAAGACAGAAGTGAGGCAGCAGAGAAGCGAGGGAGCTTTGCTCAGGCCACAGGAAGCTCTATTCTTGCGGGAATCTTCCTGCAGTGGGTCTCTAGTATAAATATGAGTGTCTGTGTATGTGTGTGTGTGTGTGTGTGTGCATACTACAGGCTCGATGCATGAAATTTGTGCAAGGGGTCAGGGATGTCCCTCAGCCCAGCCTGCACCCTCTACAAACTGGGACCCCTTGAGGGATGTCCTACCGGGATTGGGCCTAAATGGGAGTCAGACATTATTCTCACAATCCAGGACTGCTGGCTCCAAAATGCTCACCTGCCTGCCTCCCTGATTACCCCTAACTGCTTCTGCCTGCCAGCCTTATCACCCCTAACCACTACCCTGCCAGCCTAGTTGATGTCTACCTGCTCCCATGCCAACCTGTTGGCGCCCAATGTCCCTTCTCTGCCAGCCTGGTCACCCTTAACTGCCTACCCGTGCAGGCTTGATCACCCCCAACTGCCCTCCATGCAGGCCTGGTCCCTCCCAAATGCCCTCCCCTGCTGGCCTGATCGCCCACAACTGCCCTCTCTTGCAGGGTTTGGAACCTCCCAATGGCCCTCCCCTGTTGGCCATCTTGTGGTGGCCATCTTCTGTTCACACAGGGGCAGGATCTCTAGGGCTTCATAAGCTTGGCTTCCTCCATCGCTCAGGCAACCCTAGCCTTTGCTCTCTCAAGCTCCGTGGCTGCACCATTTCTGTTGGAGTATCATATCTAATAAAAGAGTAATATGCGACTTAGGAGAGAAAAGATGACGGCGGAACAGAAGGACGCGTAATCATTTGTGTACCGGGGTAGATGGAGGGAACAGCTGAGGGTCGAGTGGGGAGTGTTTGTTGGTGAGTTGGGGGACAGCTGGGCTTTGAGAGAAGGAGGGGGACTGCTTAGAGTAGCCTCCCTTAATGGAGCGGCTCCAGTGCGGCTGGATTCTCTTGCGGAGCCTGGCTCAGAGGCAACTGCGCCATCTTAAAGGGAAAGAGCCTGAAGATTTTACAGATGCAGTACCCACTGGGTGGCTGAGATCTGCCCCCCCCCCCCCCAACATCGGATCCTAGTTGGCGCAGAAGCAGATTCTGAGAAACCCTGTGCTCCGCCACGGAAAGGTCAGATTTCTCCTGCGGTTAGGGGAGCTGGTAACACAGGGAGATTTGCCCCTGGGGAAAAAAAAAGAGAAAAAGTCCATGGCTGTTGGAGCTGGCAAATGTGGAAGAGTGCCCTCGGAGCTGCTGGCAGGGGGGATACATAGAGGGCAACCCATATGGACCTGACAGAGAAGCGCCTGACAGTTTTGGGAGGGAGCAGGCTGCCAAACCCAAGGGGGAAAGGGGTTTCGTGCAAACATACGAGCAGGATGTGAGTTCACCCGCCTGCATTTGTCCTCTCCAAGTCCGAATTTCTCAGCGCTGAACCAGGAACGGGGGATCCCCTGTGGGGGATAACCTGGGAGACCACAGGGGCGAGCTGTTTTGCTGAGGCTGGGGATCAGAACAGGTGCTCACTATTAGAGAGGCAGCTCTGGGGTAGCCTATTTCCACAAATCAGGAGTGAATACCATAGACATAGCGGGATTTTAGTTCAGGCTAGAGAGGACCAATAGACCCAGAGGTCAATTCAGAAACACTGCCACCTAGGGGCTGAATCAAATTGACTCTTGTGTAACACAAATTAAGGAATCAATTTTATTTCTACTACTATTTAAACTTTTTTTTAAGTGCCATTTTATTTCATCTTTATTCTACTTTGAGATTAGTGTTATACAGTCTTTTTTCATCTACCCTTTAGTATCTTTTTACTCTACTTCAACTTCACCCTTATGCCAGCACTCTCTTGCTAACCTTTCCTTAGTTAGTGTCTTGTTCCTCATACACTTTTTCTGGTTTAGATTTTCCTTATTCTCTTTTTTTACCCCTGTTAAAATTTTACCCCACTTTTATATCCAATCTCCAACCACCTGCTCCAAGTCCATACACATCTAATGCTTCTCCGACTTCACTATCCTAAACTGTTTTTCTCTCGGTCCTGCTGATGTTGTTTATATTTTATGCATGTTTGTGAGATGGGTTTGGTTATTCTTTTATTTCAATTTGTTTTTTTTTGGGGGGGGTTGGCATTGTTTTGTGTTTTCGTGATGTTTACATTGTATTTTTGATAGATTTAAGCTTTTGTGTTTCCTAACCTCCCCTGATATTAGTTGTTGTCTGTAGTTTGTATCAATCTCCAGTTACTCGTGGGCTTTTACTGGGATTAGTGCCAGTCCTTTGGTAGTTTCCAACCCATATTTATAGTTTACTCCCTTTTCCTTTATTTTTACTCCTTCCCCTTTTCCCAATTTTATTTTGGCATTCCTTCCTTCCTTCCTTCCTTCCTTTCTTTCTTTCTTTCTTTCTTTCTTTCTTTCTTTCTTTCTTTCTTTCTTTCTTTCTTTCTTTCGTGTGGGTGTGTTTCCTCTTACTCTCTTTTTTCAAACCTATCACCTAATTTACCTTCCTCTGGCAATCACCTTTAATTTGGAGTTACCAATACTGTGAATACATTCTTCTTCCATGTCTGGTGTGCTGCACCTGGTTGTATTGTATTGTAGTTTGAGCCTTTAAATCAACACACGAGAGTGAGAACTACATAACAAGACACACAGAGGAGAGAGACCATGGGGAAACAAAGAAATAGCCCACTGATGAAAGAAAAACAAGCCTCACAAGAAAAAGAGGTAAATGAAATGGAAGCAAGCAAACTGTCAGAGAGAGAGATCAGAGAAATGGTCATAGGGTGCCTGAAGAGAACAGAAGCCAATATGAGTAAGAACCATGAGGAATTGAAGAGGAATCAAGAGGAAATGAAGAAGACCCAAGAGGAAATGAAGAAGACCCAAGAAGAAATGAAGAAGACCCAAGAAGAAATGAAAAGTGACATTGCTGTGGTAAAGAACTCAATAGAAAGTATCAGGAGTAGACTAGATGAAGCAGAGGAACGCATCAGTGAGCTGGAAGACCAGGTAGGAAAAAATACCCAAGTAGAGCAGCTTCTAGAAAAATAATTAAAAAGCAGGAGGAGAGCCTAAGGCAACTTTGGGACAACATGAAACAAAACAACATCTGCATAATAGGGCTTCCAGAGGGACAAGAAAATGAGCAAGGAATAGAAAACCTGTTGGAAAAAATAATGACAGAAAACTTCCCTGATATAGGAAAGGAAAAACCCACACAAATCCAAGAAGCTCACAGAGTCCCAAGCAAAATGAACCCCAAAAGACCTACGCCAAGGCACGTTATAATTAAATTGGCAAACATCAATGACAAAGTGAGAATCTTAAAAGCTGCCAGAGAGAGACAAAAAGTCACCTACAAAGGAACCTCCATCAGATTACCAAGTGATTTCTCAACAGAAACTTATCAGGCCAGAAGGCAATGGAATGAAATATACAAAGTATGCAAAGAAAGGGTCTGAATCCTAGAATACTGTACCCAGCAAGGCTATCAATCAAAATTGAAGGTCAAATCAGGAGCTTCACAGAAAAAAAAGACTAAGGGAATACATTACCACCAAACCAGCAATGCAAGAAATGCTAAAGGGTCTGCTGTAAAAAGGAACAGAAAGCCAAAAAAGAACACAGGGACAAAGAACAAAAATGGCTACAAATAATTACCTATCAATAATAACTTTAAATATAAACGGTTTAAATGCTGCAATAAAAAAACATAGGGTAATAGACTGGGTAAGAAAACACTACCCATATATCTGCTGTCTACAAGAAACCCACCTCCAAAAAAAGACGCTCACAGACTGAGGGTGAAAGGATGGAAAATGGTTCTTCAGGCAAATGGAAATGGAAAAAAAGCTGGAGTAGCAATACTTATATCTGACAAATTAGATCTCAAAGTGAAGGATGTAACAAGAGATAAAGAAGGCCACTACATAATACTAAACGGAGCAATCCAACAAGAAGAAATAACTCTGGTAAACATATACACACCCAATACAGGAGCACCCAAATACATACAAAAACTCCTAGAGGATATCAAGGGAGAGATAGACAGCAATACAATCATAGTAGGCAACTTTAATGCCCCACTATTAGTTCAGAGTTCATCAAAATAATATCACACACGTTAATATATAATTTTTAGCATTAGGAATAATGTTGTATTTAAAATTCACTTCTTAATTAGATGAATGTATGTCTATGTCCATAGATTAATTTTACTCATGATCCAGTAATACAGAATTTTATTTTTATGTTTCATTTTTCTATAGATTAAAACATGGGAATGTTTTACTTCATTACAAAGTAATTGTGCCCTTTCTGGGTGGCTAATTGATTGGAGTGTTGTCCATACACTAGAAGGTTGCAAGTTTGATTTCTGGTCAGGGCACATACCTAGGTTTTGAATTCGATCCCCATTTGGGGCCTGTACAGGAGGTGGCTGATTGAAGTTTCTCTTTCACATCTCTTTTACTCTCTTTCTCTCTCTCTTACTCCCTTTCTCTCTCTCTCTCTCTCCCCTTCCCTCTCTTTCTAGAATCAATAAAAGCCTATCTTCTGATGAGGATTAAAACAAAAGTATATGGGAATTTAGGAGTTTTTAATAGGCCACTCAAATCTTTGAATTTCTTGAGAATTACATGACAAAGTAACATTGTGACCAACATGAAAAATAAATTTCAATTATTTTGGGGGTAACAATACAATTAATCTTTGTTGAAATTAAAGAATTAAAAATAAAATAACACAAAATTTGAAATAAATCACAGGTGAAAAAAATCATTCAAATTATTCGTTTTCACAGTTTCTGGAAATTATACAAAACAAGGCTTTCCATAGACTCATCAAGTGACTATCAAGTTCATCTGTCACCCTATCTTTTATAGGGACATTTTTAAGCTGTTTGTGAAAATTAAAATATTGTTCTTTTATAAATATCTTTACTAAATCACTTTGATGAAAATACTTTTATCTTTTCATGTGCTTTCCATATATTTTGGCTAAACTCAGAAATACAGATTTAGCTCTTTCAAATTATGAAAAGTATTTGGCATATAACTTAATTTTCAAAAATCATCAACCCAATTAGATTTATTTTTGCTATTTTTCCCTTTGAAGCATATTTGTCAGGGTCTCCTTAGGGAGGACGTGATATAAAACTGCAACTACATTTCTAGATTACTACTTTTCAGGTTCATTCTTTTACATTCCACCTGATAACTTTTTTCTTATCTTGTATAGTTACAAGACAGGTGAGAATGTTTAATTCCAATTTAATAAAAACTTTCTTACAGCCCCTGGTGGAGGGATTACTCCCTTGGTTACCAATAAGACCTCTTAAACCAGCAGAGCTCAGATTCAGGGTCATTCTTCTTAAACTAACAGAGTCTCTTAAACCTGCATAGTCCAGATTTCCAGGTCAGAAAATAAGCATTTTTCAAGTAGTTGGTTGTAATAGTGATATATAGCACCATTAATTCTACTCCTCAGTTTCTGGACTCATGTATTCTGGCTATGGGAAAATAGCATTATATTTTATCCACAGATTGGAAGAATATTGGACTGAAACCCCAATTCTTAAGGCTATGCTCATATTCAATATAGAAACTGATTACTGACTAGGCCAGTGGTCAGCAAACTGCAGCTTGTGAGCCACATGTGGCTCTTTGGCCCCTTGAGTGTGGTTCTTCCACAAAATACCATGGCTTGGGTAAATCTATTTTGAAGAAGTGGCATTAGAAAAAGGTTAAGTTTAAAAAGTTTTGCTCTCAAAAATATTTCAATCGTTGTACTGTTGATATTTGGCTCTGTTGACTAATGAGTTTGCCGACCACTGGACTAGGCTATTGAATAAATCTTTGACATAGTTGTTACTATGGACAGGGTTCAATGAAATGGCTATGCACTAGATGCATCCTGAAGTCACAAATTATGAGACTATTTTTAATATACAGCATTGACCACTGCTGCTATCAGGAAAGGAACCCAGCAATGGTGGTAGCCTTCATAGACCTGCTGATGAAAGGCTACATTATTGAGCTCCTGCTTCACCTACACTTCCACCACCATGGCCACTTTGTCCATAAATTAATAGCTACATATCATATGCTAATTTGAATCCTCTGAAAAGGAAGTCATAACTTCTCCTGCCCCTAAGAATGTGACTTTATTTAGAGACTTGTATCTCATTGCACAGATTCATGCATGATCACCCTTTTTCTACAATAGAAGTGTAAGAGTTGAAAGAAAATTAGTAAAATTTATATGAAAATAATATATAAATTGATTAATAAATAAACAACAACAACATGATGTAACAACAAAGACATGATATAAAAACAAAAACATGATATAAAAAACAACAAAAATGTGATATAAAAACAACATTGATAAAAACAATGTCTGATAAATCGATTAAACTTATTCTAATATCTCCCTGTATAACACATTAAGAGTGAAATCACCTTCAGAGTTCTTAACTAATTTCCCTTGTGATGAAGTATTTACAATTTTAACATCACATGTTCTTTGAACTTGAGAGAAAGAAACATATAACTGACCATGCCCAAAAAACCGCTTCAGGTATGAATACTCTTACTCTATTTGGAGTTTTTCGTTGTGATTTATTAATTGTCATTGTTAATGGTGGCATCATGGGAAACTGTCTTCAAATTAATTTAAATGGGAGGCCAGTGTCAGATCGGGACAAATCAGTTCTTGGAATCAGAACAACCTCTCCCTCTGCAGATTCTGTTAATACTTCAACTTCAATTATGTTAGGTCACAATATTTTAATAATAAATCTAGTACCACTACAAAGACCCCAGTAAGATTTCTCAGTAGGATGATGATTGCACCAACTTTCAATTTTAATTTATGACACAACATTTCTGAAGGAGTGATACTATTATGAAATGCTATGGGAAAATTTTCCTTTTTGGCATCATCCATTGAGTCAATGGAATCATCATATAAATAGGTGTTAAAATCTCTATCAAGTATATCCAAAATTTCTTCATTTAATTTATGAACTTGCTCATTTTTTGGACAAAGAATTGCATGTTTAGATATATTTTTAATATTATCTATAGATATACTATTTCTAAAGGTAGCTTCAATAATAGATCTATTACAAATCATTTCACAGAGGATTTCAATGAAAACACTGGTATCAAGTTTGGCATCTCCAAGTTTTACCAACCATTCACAATAAGCAGAATCCTTTGATCTCATATTTGTTTTAAGAGACAACTGTCTGAAACATCCCCAAACACTACAGTACTTTAAACTTATTTGTATTATTGCCAATCACATAGCATGCAGCAAAACACTGAGACATTATCAAAAAACTTTCCACCAAATGCAACATTCAAATTAGAGCCAGCAAGAACTTTATATATATCATGCATGTGCGAGTCAACAATTATTTTTAAATTGCCAGTGTGAGTCATATGTACCACCACTCGGTTGGTTGGATGGAGGTCACTTAGACATTTATATATATACTAGAGGCCCAGTGCATGGAATTCATGCACAGGGAGAGGGATGTCCCTCAGCCCAGCCTGCACCCTCTCCAATATGGAAACCTTGAGAGGTCCAACTTCTTGTTTAGGCCTAATCCTACCAGGATCCCAACAGATTGCCTGCCTGTCTTCCTGATTACCCCTAACCACTTCTGCCTGCCAGTCTCATCACCACCTAACCACTCCACTGCCACCCTGATTGATGTCTAACTGCTCCCCTGCCAGCCTGATTGCCCCTAACTGCCTTCTGCTGCAGACCTGGTCACCCCTAATTGCCCTCCCCTCCAGGCTTGGTTCCCCCCAAACTGCTCTACCCTGTAGGCATTGGTCGCCCCCAACTGCCATTCCTTGCAGGTCCGGTCACCCCCAACTTCTCTCCTCTGAAGGCCTAGTACCCCCCAACTGCCCTCCCTTTCCTGCCACCTCGTGGTGGCCATCTTGTGTCAGCATGGGGGCAAGATCTTTGACCACATAGGGGTAGCCAACTTATGTGTTGGAGTGATGGTCAATTTGCATATTACTCTTTTATTAGATATGATAGAGGTCTGGTGCATGGGTGTTGGCCGGCTGGTTTGCCCTGAAGGGTGTCCCAGATCAGAGGGGGGTTCCCTTGGAGTATGGGGTGGCCTGGGTGAGGGGCCTGTGGTTGTTTGCAGGCTGGTCATGCCCCCCGGCAACCCAAGCAGAGGCCTTGATATCTGGGATTTATTCATCTTCTATAATTGAAACTTTGTAGCCTTGAGCGGAGTCAAGCCTCCTGCTTGCTCCTTGGTCACAGCCATTTTTGTTGGGATTTATTTACCTTCTATAATTGAAACTTTGTAGCCTTAAGTGGAGGTCAAGGCAGGTCAGGGCTGCAGAAAGCTTGGCTTCCTCCATCACTGGGGGCAATTCAAGGCCCCTGCTCTCTCCAGCTCTGTGGCTGCTGCCATTTTTGTTGGGATTTATTTATCTTCTATAATTGAAACTTTGTAGCCTTGAGTGGAGGCCTCAGCGGGCCAGAGTGTGCAGAAAGCTTAGCTTCCTCCATTGCTGGGGAAACCCATGCGTCCTGCTCTCTCTGTGGCCACAGCCATCTTGGTTGGGTTAATTTGCATACTCACTCCTATTGGCTAGTTGGCATGGCTTTTGTATATAGTAGAGTGATGGTTAATTTGCATATTACTCTTTTATTTGATAGGATACATAGAACCCCCAAAGAGGTAACTAAGGTAAGACAAATCAAATAGGTCCCTAATCTGATATGACCCAAGACCTTATAAGAAAAAGAGATTTGGATACAAACAAGCACAGAGAGAAGACCACATAATAACAGAGGGAGAAAGCAACTATCTACAAGACAAAGAAGTACTAAGAAGAAACTAACTCTGTTGACACCTTGATCTTGGGTTTCTAGCCTCTAGAGCTGTGCAAAAATGTTTCTACTATTCATCCAAGTCTTGTCCACAGGTCAAGTCATATGCATTTAAGTTTAAAAGGCTTCTTCTCAGAGTGGGGTGGGGGGAAACTTCTATGCTACCACATTCTCATGCCCTCAGCCTATTTTTAGAATTCCATCACTGTATCAAAATATCTGATTCCATTATCAGATGATTGTTTCCCTTAACAGAGCATAGTACCAAGTCAGGATTTATCTGATATAAAGTGAAAGGTCTTCTATATTTATAGGGAACAATACTGTAATTATCCCTTTTAGGTTTTCTATACCCACTGTATATTTTGGGTATACTGGACAATTACATGTGTATTTCATTCCTAAGAAATAGATGATCAACATGCCACTGGATCAAACCATTCTTAAATACCATTTTTTTCTGCTAACTATTACAGTAACCCTGCTCATCTTGTTCTTTTTTGTTAAATGTTTATAATTAGATTCTGCTACCCTGAGCGCCTATTCCAATGGCAATAACTCTCATTTTATCACTAATCTCTGGAAAAGATAAACTATAGTGATTTTTTTATAAATGCTGGTGCAATACTCAACAATTTATTTATCCAGTATGTTTCTCTTAAGTATTTTAACTAGCCTTTATTTGAATTCCTGTGTGATGCCATAAATTGTATGTGATAAAAAATGGCAATGTTCATATTGTACTAAGTGTTTAAACATCTTTTCTACATTACAGAAAGATCAGATCAGCTTCATGGACATGCAACCTGTGTTGTCACACAGAGACATGAACTCAGAAGCCCCCCAACTTTGGCTTGCTGTTTTGTTGCCCAAGAGATAATGCAACATCCACATAAACAAATGATATGTGTACAATATTTGTATTCTCTGTCCCTTGCCTCCTTATTTGGGATACTCCATGAGCACAGAATTCCAGATGACCCACAATTCATGGGATTCATCAACTCAAAGTAAATGCAGGTAAGTTTCGTTTCCTCTATGATGAAATCCATGGGTTGCCGCCAGCCTGAGAGGTCATCTTTCTGTTCAAACTAGGACTTAATGCAGATGCAGAAGGAAGACAACGGAGTTCTAAGAAACAGGGATAACCAAGGAGTCCCATCCCTTCTTTTTCACTTATATTACCTTCTTTTGTTTGCCAACCTTTCATACTGAAATGGTGTCATAAAATAATAGAGAACTATAGCTCCATTTAGTTGTTTTTTTACTCATTAGTAATCCACAAGACAAAAGTGTTAATAGAATCTACAATTATTAAGAAGTTAAATAAAAACAGTGGAATTAGCCTTGTGTATTGTATTTCATTATTCAGGATAAATGCAATTCATATGCGTTTTGAGCTATCAAATATAAATTTCAATGATTCTGCATGAGTTAAATACTCTTATATTTCCATTTAAAATATAAAAATCCTATCTAAAAAAAGAGTAATATGCAAATTGACTGTACCTCTGATCAAGCCATGCTCACAAGGCAATCAGAAGCAAATAAACACCAAACAAGATGGCTGTGGCCACTGAGACCAGGAGGGAGGCTTGGGTTTCCCTGGCAATGGAGGAAGCCAAGCTTTCCTCCTGCCATTGCTGTCCTAGGCCTCCATTCAATGCTACAAAGTTTCAATTATGGAAGATATACCCCAATAGAAATGTAGGCAGCCACAGAGCTGGAGAGAACACAGGCTAAGGTTGCCTGGGCAATGGAGGAAGCCAAGCTGCTGCAGCTCTGGTGGGAATAGGCCTCCACTCCAGGCTACAATGTTTCAATTATAGAAGGTAAATGTCCCAACAGAAATGGCTGCCACCACGGAGCAAGCAGAAGGCTTGGCTCCACTCCAGGCTACAAAGTTTCAATTATAGAACATAAAATAAATCCCAGATACTAGGGCCTTTGCTTGGATTGCTAGGGGGAGTGACCAGCATGCTAACCACCACAGGCCTCTTGCCCAGGCTGTCCCATGCCCCAAGGGAATCCCCACCCTAATCCGGGACACTCTTCAGGGAAACCAGCTGACCCCCACCCATGCACCAGGCCTCTATCCTATCTAATAAAAGAGTAATTTGCAGGTTGACCATCACTTCAACACACAAGAGGGCTCCCCCCATGTGGTCAAAGATCCTGCCCCCATGTGGACACAAAATGGCCACCACAAGATGGCCAGAAGGGGAGAGCAGTTGGAAGAAACCAGGCCTTCAAGGGAGGGTAGTTGGGGGGCAATCAAGCCTGCAGGGGAGGGAAGTTAGGGGTAACCAGGCCGGCACAGTAGGGAAGTTGGGGGCAAACAGGGTGGCAGGGGAGCAGTTAGACATCAATCAGGCTGGCGAGTGAGTGGTTAGGGGGTGATCAGGCTGGCAGGCAGAAGCAGTTAGGGACAATCAGGAAGGCAGCAAGGCGAGCAGTTTGAAGCCAGAAGATCTGGATAGTTAGAAGAATGTCCGACTGCCTGTTTAGGCCCAATTCTGGGCAGTCAGATATCCCTCAAGGGGTCCCAGATTGGAGAGGGTACAGGCTGGGCTGAGCAACAACCCCCCCGCCCTTGTGCACTAGGCCTCTAGTAAATTATAAAATCCATGATAAGAAGAAAAATATGGTGGCTGAACAGGGGGATGCGATCTGAATCTGCTCACAGGGCAGAAGGAGGGAGCAGCTGAAGGTCGTGCAGGGAGCGTTTGTTGGCGAGTAGGAGGACAGCTGTTCTCTGGGAGAAGATAGGGGACTGCTGGGCTGGCCTCCCCAGAGCCAACTGCGCGGAGAGGCATGCGGAGGCAAACCACGACATCTTGAAGGGGAAGGACCTGAAAAATATACAGCTGCAGTACTGGCTGGACTGCTGAGACTCCTGGAATACCAACGCCCAGTTGGCGCGGACGCGTGCAGAGTCCAGGGAACTCTAAATTCCAGCACGGAAAGGTCAGATTTCCCTGGGGGTACTTTGGGCGCGAAACTGAGGGGGCTGGCAGACTGGGAGATCTGCACCTTAGAACTCAAAGCCTGGAGATCTGCACCTGAAATAAAATCTGTGGCTGTTGGAGCTGGTAAACCTGGGAGAGGGCCCTTGGAGCTGGTGGCCGAGTTAATCCCTGGAGTGCAACCAATTTGGACCTGACAGAGGAGGGAGACCCGGAAGATTTTTGGAGGGTCCTGGCTGCTAAAAAAGCAGTCACCATTAGAGAGGCAGTATAGAATACCACAGGGACAGCAAAATTTCAGTTCAGGCTAGAGAGGACCGATAAACTCAGAGATCTAGAAACACTGCCACCCAGGGGCCAAATCACAAATTGACTCTTGTGTGATACAGGGAATTGATTATATTTTCTCTTAGACCTTGGAAATACAGTCTATTTTCATCTACTCTTAGTATCTTTTACTCTACCTCAACTTCACCTTTATGCCACCACTCTCTTGCTAACCTTTCCCTATTTAGTGCTTTGTTTCCCTTACACTTTCCCCGCTTTAGATTTACCTAATTCTTTCTTTTTACCCCCTGTTAAAATTTCACCCCACTTATATATCTAATCGCCAACCACCTACTCCAAGTCCATATATACCTCTAGCTTCTCTGACTTCACTATTTTAAAGTGTTTTTATCCCTGTCCTGTTGTTGTTGTTTACTTGACTGTTGATTATATGGATTTTTTAAGCAGGTTTATGAGATTGATTTGCTTATTCTTTTATTTTGGTTTGTCTTATAGGGGGGGTTATTTTTATTTTTGGTGTTGTTTCTTGTTTTGTTGTCCTCATTTGCATTGTTTTCAGATAGATTTTTGCTTCTGTGTTCCCTCACCTCCCTTGATATTAGTAGTTGTATGTAATTTGTATAAATCTCCAGGTACTTGTTGCGGGTTTTGGTTCGGATTAGGGGCTGTCCTATAGGAGTTTTCACCCCACATTTATAATTTACTCCTTTTTTTTCTTCTTCCCCTTTTCCCATTATCATTTTGGCATTCCTGTCTTTCTTTTTGTGTGAGTGTGGGTGTGTGAGTGTCTGTGTGTGTCTGGGAAAGGTTCTCTTTCTTTTTTCTCACGTATCACTGAATTTGCCTTTCTCTGGCGATCACCTTTATTTGGAATTACCATTACTGTGACTACATTCCGGTTCAGTGACTGGTGTGTTGCACCTGGTTGTTTGTATTTTGTGCCTTTAAATCAACACAGGAGAGTGAGAACTACATAACCAGATACACAGAGAAGAGAGACCATGGGGAGAGAAAGAAACAGCCCATATATGAAAGAAAAACAAGGCTCACCAGAAGAGGAGGTAAACGAAATGGAAGTTAACAACCTTTCAGAGAAAGAATTCAGAGAAAGAGTCATAAGGTGGCTGAAAAGAATGGAAGACAAATTTGATAATATGAGTAAGAACCAAGAGGAAATGAGGAAGACCCAGGAAGAAATGATGAAGAGCCAAGAAGAAATGAAAAGTGACATTGCTGAAGTAAAGAACTCAATAGAAAGTATTAAGAGTAGACTAGAAGAAGCAGAGGATCGCATCAGTGAGCTAGAAGACCAGGTAGGAAAAAATAACCAAGTAGAGCAGCTTCTAGAAAAAAAAATTAAAAAGCAGGAGAGCCTAAGAGAACTTTGGGACAACATGAAACAAAACAACATCCGTATAATTGGGCTTCCAGAAGGACAGGAAACTGAGCAAGGAATAGAAACCTGTTGGAAGAAATAATGACAGAAAACTTCCCTGATATAGGAAAGAAAAAACCCACACAAATCCAAGAAGCTCAGAGAGTCCCAAGCAAAATAAATCCCAAAAGACCTATGCCAAGGTACATTATAATTAAATTGGCAAATACCAATGACAAAGTAAGAAGCTTAAAAGCTGCCAGAGAGAGACAGAAAGTCACCTACAAAGGAACCCCCATCAGACTAACAAGTGATCTCTCAACAGAAACCTATCAGGCCAGAAGGCAGTGGAATGAAATTTACAAAGTCATGCAAAGGAAGGGTCTAAATCCTAGAATACTATACCCAGCAAGGCTCTCAATCAAAATTGAAGGTCAAATCAGGAGCTTCACAGATAAAAAAGGACTAAGGGAATTCATCACAACCAAACCAGCAATGCAAGAAATGCTAAAGGATCTGCTGTAAAAAGAAATAGGAAGCGAAGAAGGAACACAGGGGTAAAGAACAAAAATGGCAACATATAAGTACCTATCAATAATAACTTTAAATGAAAATGGTTTAAATGCTCCAATCAAAAGACATAGGGTAATAGACTGGATAAGAAAACACAACCCATGTATCTGCTGTCTATAAGAAACCCACCTCTGAAAAAAAAGACGCACACAGACAGAGGGTGAAAGGTTGGAAAAAAGTTATTCAGGCAAATGGAAATGAAAAAAAGCTGGGGTAGCCATACTTATATCCAACAAATTAGATCTCAAAGTGAAGGACATAACAAGATATAAAGAAGGCCACTTCATAATACTAAAGGGAGCAATCCAACAAGAAGAAATAACTCTGGTAAACATATATGCACCCAATACAGGAGCACCCAAATATATACAAAAACTCCTAGAGGACATCAAGGGAGAGATAGACAGCAAAAAATCATAGTAGGAGACTTTAATACCCCACTATCACGATTGGACAGATCCTCTAAACAAAAAATCAGTAAAGAAACATCAATCCTCAATGACTCATTAGACCAGATGGAATTAATTGACATCTTCAGATTATTTCACCACAAAGCCACAGAATATACATTCTTTTCAAGTGCCCATGGGTCATTCTCAAAGATAGAACATGTGTTGGGTCATAGGCAAAGTCTTTCCAAATTCAAGAAGACAGAAATCATATCAAGCATACTCTCAGATCACAGTGGCATAAAGCTGGAAATCAACTACAATAGAAACAATCCAGAGAAATCAAACACATGGAGACTAAACAGCATGCTATTAACCTATGACTGGGTTACTAGAGAGATTAAGGAAGAGATAGAAAACATCATGGAAACAAATGACAATGATAGCACAATAATCCAAAAATCTATGGGACACAGTGAAAGCAGTTCTGAGAGGGAAGTTCATAGCTCTACAATCCTACCGCAAAAAAACTAGAAAATGGCAATAAATTATCTAACCCAACAACTCAAAGAGTTAGAAAGAAAGCAACAAGAAAAGCCCACTGTAAGAAGAAGGGAGGAAATAGTAAAGATCAGAGCAGAAATAAATGACATAGAGTCCAAAGAAACAATACAGAAGATCAACAAAACCAAGAGCTGGTTCTTTGAAAGGATAAACAAGATTGATGAACCTCTAGCCAGACTCACCAAGAAGCAAAGAGAGAGGACCCTAATAAATAAAATCAGAAATGAAAGAGGTGAAATAACAACAGACCGCATTGAAATACAAAGGATTGTTAAAAAATACTATGAACAACTCTACTCCAACAAACTGGACAACCTGGAGGAAATGGATATATTTCTAGAAAAATATAACCTCCCAAAACTCAATCAAGAAGAATCTAAACAACTCAATAGACCAAGAACTGTGGAAGAAATTGAAGCAGTCATCATATAAAGCTTCCAGCAAACAAAAGCCCAGAGCCAGACGGCTTCACAGGGGAGTTTTACCAAACATTCAAGGAAGAACTAAAACCTATACTCCTCAGACTATTCCAGAAAATTCAAGAGGATGGAACACTTCCAAACTCCTTCTATGAAGCTAGCATCACCCTAATTCCAAAACCAGATGAAGATGATACAATGGAAGAGAATTACAGGCCAATATCCCTCATGAATATAGATGCCAAAATCCTCAATAAAATTCTAGCAAATCGGATCCAGCAGTACATCAGAAAGATCATACACCATGACCAAGTAGGATTTATACCAGGAAAGCAAGAATGGTACAATATCCGCAAATCAATAAATGTGATACATCACATAAACAAATTGAGAGATAAAAACACATAGTCATATCAATTGATGCAGAAAAAGCATTTGACAAAATCCAACATCCTTTCTTGATAAAAACTCTCAACAACGTAGGAATAGAAGGATCATACCTCAACATAATAAAAGCCATATATAAGAAACCCACAGCAAACATCATACTCAATGGGAAAAAACTACAACCATTTCCCCTAAGAACAGGAACAAGACAGGATTGGCCACTTTCACCACTCCTGTTCAACATACTACTGGAAGTATTAGCCATTGCAATTAGACAAGAAGAAGAAATAAAAGGCATCCAAATTGGAAAAGAAGAAGTAAAGCTATCCTTATTTGCATATCCTTATCCTTAAAAAACCCGAAAGACTCCATAAAAAAGTTAGTAGACTTAATAAATGAGTTCAGCAACATAGCAAGCTACTAAATTAATGCCAAGAAATCTATGGCATATCTATACACTAATAGTGAACTTACAGAAAGAGAGACTAAAAAAGCAATCCCATTTACCATCACACCAAAAAAATTAAGATACCTAGGAATAAACTTAACTAAGGAGGTAAATACAGACCTAATCATGGAAAACTACAGGACACTGAAAAAAGAGATAGAGGAAGCTGTAAACAGGTGGAAGAACATACCATGTTCATGGATTGGGAGAATCAACATAATTAAATGTCCATACTACCCAAAGCAATCTAAAAATTTAATGCACTCCCCATCAAAATACCAATGGCATACTTCACAGCCCTAGAAAGAACTCTCTAAAAATTCATCTGGAACAAAAAAAGGCCCCAAATAGCCACAGCAATCCTGAGAAAGAAGCACAAAGTCGGTGGGATTTCCATACCAGATTTCAAGCTGTATTACAAAGCTACTGTCTCAAAACAGCCTGGTACTGGCACAAGAACAGACATATAGATCAATGGAATAGAATAGAGAATCCAGATATCAACCCAAACCACTATGCTCAATTAATATTTGACAAAGGAGGCATGAACATAAAATGGAGTCAAGACAGTCTCTTCAATAAATGGTGTTGGGAAAATTGGACAGATACATGCAAAAAAATGAAACTAGAGCAACAACTTACACCATACACAAAAATAAACTCCAAATGGATACAGGACTTAAACGTAAGACAGGAAACCATAAAAATATTAGAGGAATCTACAGGAAGAAAAATCTCAGACATATGCCAAAAGAACTTCTTTGATGATACTGCTCCTAGGGCAATGGAAGCTAAAGAGAAAATAAACAAATGGGACTACATCAAAATCAAAAGCTTTTGCACAGCTAAAGAAACCATCAACAAAACAACAAGAAAACCCACTATATGGGAGAACATATTTGCCAATGTTATCAGTGATAAAGGTTTCATCGCAAGCATCTACAGTCAACTCACGCAACTCAATAAAAGGAGGACAAATGAGCCAATAAAAAAATGGGCAACAGACCTAAATAGAATCTTCACAAAAGAAGACAAAAGTACAGCCCAGAAAACTTGCTCAAAGTCACTAAGTATCCAAGAGATGCAAATCAAAACGACTATGCAGTACCATCTCACACTTGTCAGAATGGCTTACATCAACAAATCAACAAACGACAAGTGCTGGCGAGGATGCGGAGAAAAAGGAACTCTCGTGCACTGCTGGTGGGATTGTAGACTAGTGCAGCCACTGTGGAGAACAGTATGGAGTTTCCTCAAAAAACTAAAAATGGAGCTCCCATTCGAACCCAGTAATCCCACTTCTAGGAATATACCCCAAGAAACTAGAAATGCAAATTAGAAAGGATATATGTACCCTTATGTCCATAGCAGCACAATTTACCATAGCTAAGATTTGGAAACAGCCTAAGTGCCCATCAGCAGATGAGTGGATTAAAAACCTATGGTACATTTATACAATGGAATATTCCGCCACAGAAAAAAAGAAGGAGCTCCTACCATTTGTAACAACATGGATGGAATTAGAGAGCATTATGCTAAGAGAAATTAGCCAGGCAGAGAAAGACAAATATCACATGATCTCACTCATTTGAGGAATACAATGAATGACATAGACTGATGAACAAGAATGAGTCCAGAGACTGAGAAAAGTCCATCAGAATGTCAAACCTCAGGGTAAGTGGCAGGTGGTGGGAGTAAGGGGAAAAGTCAATATATTTGAACTCTTGAACTAAGGTAAGTGATTTGTGTTTTTACATCCCTGACAAAGTTTATATAAAGTTATAAAAAAATGGCAGCTAGTTTGAGATTGAATTGACATGGCCTAGAGCTTGTCATATCCTATGGACACCAGTCCTTAGGGTAGGCCCTCCTTAACCTCCCGTAACACCATAATACCCTTACATGATATTATTCTACAATGTCATTATAATATTTGATATTTGACAACAGCATATAATACAATTATCCCAAATAAACTTACAAACTAATTCTTTGAATGTTGGTCAGCAACTTAAAAAAGGATAGGAAAGAAATTAATCCCTTTCAGAAGGAATTAAGGCACTGGGAAGGCATCTGAGCATTCTGTATTGGCCCTTGTTGCCCTTTCTGCCAAGATGGACCCTCTTCTTAATATCCAAATACACACAGCTGATGCCAGAGTTTTCAGTTCCAGCTGTGGCTGAAGCTTCTGGGCAACTGGCACCATGGATCTGTATCTCAACCAATGGTGTGAGCTGGGCCCTCTCTGGAGAAGAAACCTGGGTCCCCCAAGATATGTGATCAATACCGGGACCCCGCCAGCAGGCGAGGGGACCCCAAGGCAGGTACTGGACGTGGAGGCCACGGAGTCATAGACTACAAAGGAGACAGAACTGAACCTCACATCACCCTGTTTGGCCCTGGAGGATGGCTGGTTAGCCAGACACGGGTAAGATTCCTCAGGGAAGGAATAACCTAAGACAGGCACAGTCGCAGAGGGGCCAACAGGAGAGAGGTAAAAGCTCAACAGAGGTGGGGTACAGAACCTCACCCACAAACCTTGCAGGGGCTTGAATTCTCACCCCTCCTGAGGGAGGTCTCCTACCCCCATGGCTGCTTCGCCTCCCACGCACAACTCATACCGGGACCCAGGTGGCAGACAGAGACTCGGCCAGCAATAGCTGCTCTATATCTAAATGCAGTCTATTACCAGGAATGCTCAGAACCTACTCAAAACTGCAAATATTCCTTTCAACTAGTATTTACAGAGTAAACTAAGATTTCTGCTTGAGTATTAAAATTGACAGGAAAATAGTAATCAAGTTTTCAGATTAATTTAAATTGGCCAAGTGAAATAAGTGAATACTCAAGAAAATCTAAGTGTACTGGACAAAAAGCTTTTCCTAAAACATTAACTAAAAAATCTATTAGTAGTTCATCTCACTGTAAAATTGCCTAACATCCAAAGAACCTAAAGCAGTCATATTTGTGTGCAAAAATTAAAATTTAAAATTTCCAAGACTGCAATATAAAATTTCCAAAAGCCCCCATTAATCAAAAAAGGGGAGGGGGCAGTGGGGTAATATCATGTAAAGAAAAAAATATCAAGTAAGTAAAATACATCTAGAAAATTCTTACTCCAGTAAAGTAAATTCCATTTGTAAAACCAACTGCAGGACACCCATGAAAAAACACACATGGTGTCAAAATAAGCCAAAGGAAAATCATTTAGGCAAAAATTAAAAAGAATCCCAAGTCTATTTTGCAGAGAGGATCCCTTTGTTACCTTTTTGTCGAGAATGTGTTTGTTTGTTTTCAGAGAACAACTCCAAAACCATGTGGGTTACTGCGACAGTGAGGAACTGATGGGTCTGTTCCAGTCACGAGGATGGTCCAGAGATGGGGTACACTGACGACACCTTGCCATACTAGCAGTCAGCAGCTGTGCATGTCTGCAGGCAACCCAGGACCAAACCAGAGAGGATGGATCTTGCATTTCCACTATATGTCCACCATCTGGATACCATTGCTGACATGTACTCATAAAGAATTATTTGACACTGAAACTGGGACTCAGAACAGTTGGACATTGAAACTGAGACTGAAACATTTTTTGTTATACATTTATTTCTAGTATGCAGAGGCAAGATATTTTTGAAGAAAAGATATGGGAGAGTGATTGATATAGAGGCAGGGTGGCCTTGAACAGGCTGTCAAGCTATAGGGGGAAGGCTTGGGTGGATGGGAGGTGGATGCTGTGGGAGATCAACTGAAGGACTTGTATGCATGCATAGAGCATAACAAATGAATGAAAGACACTGGAGCGGGGAAGGGGGAAGGGTGGGAATATGTGCTGGGGGGTAGGGGAGGCTGGGGGAGGATAAGGGGGAGGGGGAAAGGAAAACATGTAGTACTATTAATTATAAGTTACACTGCAAAAAATCAATAAAAATATATTAAAAATAAATAATAAATAAATAAATAAATAAAATCCATGATAATGAAACCAAAATGTGGGGTTCAGATCTGAATTCCTTGTCTCACAAAATCAACAAATGAATTTGCTGACAAAAATGGTTAGTAAAAACAAAGTTTATTGAGAGAATCCAGTCCTGAGAAAGGTGCAGCTGGGTTCCAAAAGCAGCCCATTGTCCAGAGCTTCTGTTCATTGTTGCAGTAGGGTGGAGTTCAGCATCCAAGATAATTAAAGGCCATTAGTCCATGTGTGGAGGTTATCCCCCACTGTAGCAACCAGAACCCCAGCATGCTGGAGAGGGGGGGGGCCAGAGAGAGAGAGAGAGAGAGAGAGAGAGAGAGAGAGAGAGAGAGAGAGAAATGAAGAAAAGAAGAAGAAGAAGAAGAAGAAGAAGGAGGAGGAGGAGGAGGAGGAGGAGGAGGAGGAGGAGGAGGAGGAGGAGGAGGAGGAGGAGGAGAAGGAGGAGGAGGAGGAGTGCTTCTAGGGCTAGATACATGCTTGCTGGCTTCTGATTGTTTCAAAGAATTTGTCTCAGTAATGTCCTTGGGATTGGTTATATACCTCACTATATTGTGATTGGTTATGTGAAAACTGCCTATGTTAGCAACATCCACACACTTTAAAATCCATGTCTCCTGTTGCAGGCCCTCCCACGCAGCTTGGTTGCCTCCTGGTGGTGGGTTAGGGTTAGGGTTAGGGTTAGGGTTAGGGTTCCCAGGTTCTACTTTCTCCCAGCCATGGCCTGTCCCTGTCTACTTAGCCCTTCTATCCCCTCCCTAGTAATTTGAAATGGCAAATAACTTTAAAAAATAATGACAAACAAACAAACAAAAATATTATAAGTCAAGAGAGAGCTCACAGAGAAAGAGAAAACTTCACACTTTCAATAGGAAACTTTTCCTACTTTTTGAATTAAGGGAAATCACATTTTCATTTGGTGCTGGTCTCACAAATTATATAGCAGGCTGTGCCATAGCCATATCTAGGATCTCAAACTCAATAGGCTAATACCGAATACAGATTTTGGTAAACCATCAGGCACATGATTAGAAAGCACTCAGGTTGCTGCAAAAGGCACGTGAAGGGCTTTAGAGAATGTCATCCCAATTGTCACTTTGACATAAAAATTATTTTGAGCTGAAGGCAATTGAGAAAAAGCAGACCCAGGAGGAGCTCTCTCCTTTCCCCTCAGTTGTCTAAGAGCAGAACATAAATTCCCCTAGTGAAGGTGTCTCTTCCCTAGTTCCTGTTCAGGACAGAGCTAACTAACAGTCTCATAACCAGAGATGAGAGGGCACAGAGATAAGAGTCTTACTAAATACAAATAAACAGCCCTAATCTTCTGTTAGTTTGCCTATATTTTTATCTTCCACAATTTGCTGACCCAAAAAGCCTAAAACCATTTTTATCTGTCTTATTAATACCAAAAAATGTGGGTGTTGTTTGAGCCTGAGTTCTTGTCTCATGAGAATCAAAGAATGAAGTAGGACAAGAATAGTTAGCGGGAGCAAGTTTTATTGGGAGAAGCCAGTCCTGGAAAAGGTGCAACTGGGTTCCAGAAGCAGGTCAGTGTCTGGAGCTTCCCCATGTTACAGTCAGGAGTAGTTTAGTATCTGAGATAATTAAAGTCTAATAGTCCATGTGTGGAGACACATAGTGCCTTAGCCATGTGGATGCAGGGAAATGCTTCCTCGCCATAAGAATGAATGTCATTTTGTGCCCAAGCGAAGAGAGAGCAAGAGGAAGTACATGCCTGTTAATTTAGGGGGTAGGTGGTCTTGCTAGCTCCTAATTGCTATTTTTTTCTTTTATTTAAATTCTTTATTGTTTAAAGTATTTCATATGTCTCCTTTCGCCCCCCTCACTTTCCTCCCCCCAGCCTCTCCTACCACCCAGCATATGCCCTCACCTCCCTACTGTCTGTGTCCATTGGCTAGGCTTATATACATGCATACAAGTCCTTTGGTTGATCTCTCATTTCCCTCCTTCCGACCTACTACCCTCCTTTGCCCTATGAGATTTGACAGTCTATTTCATGTTTCTATGTCTCTGGATCTATTTTTGTGGTCTTTTCAAATAATTCTGCCTTAGCAATATCCTTTGGATTGGCTTATATGCCTTACTGCCTTGACATTGATTATCTGCATGCTTACTGTCATAGCAACTTTTTAAAGTTCATGTCTCTCTCATGAGTGTCCTTCCTTCCCCAGACAATTGGGATGCCTTAGTAAATCCGCCCAGCTGGGTTCCCAGTTCTACTTCCTTTCCTGTGGTCCCATCCCTATTCACCTAGCTTCCTTCTGTCTCCTCGTTATCATTTCTCCACACTGGGGTTCTAACTACTCTTTTGAGTGTTACTCTTTAGTGAAGTTTTTCCCTATGCTGACATGAATTAATAAACTGCTTTTATTTTGTTAATCTGTCTTTTATCAGTCAAATTTGTAGGGCCCTACCTGAAGGACCTAGGAGGGTAAAAGGGAATAGTATTTCCTCACCTACACATGTGAGCAAGATTAACCATTATATATATTATAATTATAACTTCAGACTAATCATATGTTTCCTTTCCTATTATGTTAATATTTATTTTCACATATAATCCCTAGAATTTTACTAATAATTGCATAGATATAGATATCTTCACATAAATATGTAGAGATGTGTATATTATCTATAATTTATGTATCTCTAATCTATCTATAATTTATATATCATCTATCTATCTATCTATTTATGTATCATCTATAGCTCTTTATTGTATTTTGGTGCATTTTCCTGAATTTCATTTTGTGATCAACTATTTAAGGAAGATAAAGTCTGACTTTAATTTTACTTTCTTTTATTTACCTTTATTATTGAGAGTATTACAGATGTTCCCCAATTTTTTCCCTCATTGCCCGCCTCTACCAGGTTTACACCCCACCCCAGGTGCTCACCATTCTATTGTCTGTGTCCATGGGTTATGCATATGTGCATACAAGATTTTTGGTTGATTACCTTCCACCCACCTGTCTTCTGCTGCCTTCCCTCTGAGATTCCACACTTTTTCCCATACTTCTATGTCTCTGGATGCACACCATTAATTGGTTTATTTTGTTGCTTACATTCCACATATTAGTAAGGTCAACATGTAAGTGAGATCATGTGATACTTGTCTTTCTCTGACTGGCTTATTTCAGTTAGCATAATATTCTCCAGGTCCCTCCATGCAGTCTCAAAGGGTAGGAGATTATTCTTCTTCTTCTTCTTCTTCTTTTTTTTTACTGCTGCACATTATTCCATGGTGTAAATGTACCACAGTTTTTTTAGCCACTCATCTACTGATGGGCACTTACAATGTTTCCAGATCTTAATTATTGTAAATAATGCTCATATGAACATAGGGATACATATATTTTTCCTGGTTAGTGTTTGACTGATTTTAAATTAAGACAATTTAATAAAGTCATTATAATGCATCCTCTCCCTCCCCCCAAAATGAACAAACAAAAACCAGGAACAAGAAAAACTTCATCAGGAAAGAACTGATTCACCCAACATGAATGGAATTTGGGAGTTTGGGATACTACAGTCATTTGGCTCTTCCGTATATCACTACTTCAATTCTACATTTTCAGATGTTTCTCAGTCAATACTTCTGTTGCCTTCAGATTTTGGTTTCCACATTCGGACAATTATCATATATTGATGAGTTAATTGTCATGATCATCAAAAGTATGTAGGCCAACTTCGACATACTGGAGGAAGGAAAGAGTAAGGTTTACATACAGGTGGCCTACTGAAGCTTCTCTTGGCAGGCTGTAGATATAAATAGGTATACATCAACCAACGCCTATTAAGAATATGGGAATCTGTAGGGTAGGTACAGAGATATGACACCCAGATCTCCCTTTAGTAAAGGGAGTAAAGTCTAGCAGACAGCTTTTTAGTATTGGCCTCAGCTGCACAAAATCACCAATCCCAAGCTTGTACACTTCCAGAAGTTTCTATCTGGTGGAGTGGGCATAAGTAGAGGGGCCCGCCATTTTGTATTGACAAAGAATAACTCGAGCACGTAACCTCTGCCCCAGACTCACAGGTGAATTAGCCAAGGCTTTATGAGGCATATGTTATGTTCTCCCTCTGCTAAATCTACTTCCCCTTCCTTTATTCACAAGTGTTGAACCTTAGTGTAATCCTGGGCCCCAAACTTCTTCTTTTCTGAAAACCCAACCTAATCTTTGACACAGAGTCACTCACTGATCCTTTATTGATGCGAGTCTGGGTCACCCCAATAGACAAGTTACTTAAACCAGCAGAATTACTAGCTGGGTATCTAGAATGAAAGGTTTAAGAAGGTAATGATGAATGTCAATTGTGGCCTTGGGACCAACTGTAGCACAAAGAAGGCAATAGATCATCTCTTCTTAAGTTGTTTGATTTTTGTTCTGCTACTACAAAAGTGTGACAGTGAAATTCCTTTTAGATCTATTCCCTCATAGGATTATTGATGAAAAAAAAAATTCAAGGGAAAGAATTTCTGGTCAACTTGAAAAGTATTTATAATCCTTTCAATTGTGAGAGGAGAAATAAATGGGCTATTCACTGTACTTAACCAGGAAATTTTGTGGTTTATAAATACTTAGTTTTATTTTCTGGCACATTTATTAAATGTTTTATCATTTACCAATGACTTTAATTTGAATGGCTCTAGGAATTAGATTTCTCAAATGGTGTCCAAAATATTTATAACACTACAGAAAAGAAAAAGTAGGTCAAACAATTGGAAAATTAACAAGTCTTGATAGCAATGCTCTTGTGGACCTTTCTTAAATTAGGTAAGGAATTCCCGAGTTTACGCTAAGAAATAATTTCTAATTTTTAAAGTGTTATTTGGAAATAACAAAAGAGATGTAACATGTATCTTTGTTTTTGAGAAGCAAATGCATTCAGTAATTTCCTAGCACAATGTATGTTCCAGAGAAAATATTGATTATCTTTCAAGGTTGTTACACTTCAAATGGCATAACCTTTAGCCTGGAAATCCTAAATTATCACTCTTTTAAGCAACATACCCATTGATATTATGATATCCCACTTGGAGGCACATTAACCAGAATGAACACATATTATTTATATATGCATATATTCAGGTTGTTAATTGTATGTTTACCAGGGCCTAAGATCTGGGCAATGCTGTAGGTGTAGAACAAAACAAAACAAAACAAAATATAATCTTTGCATTCCTGCTTTAATGATTTTTTTGTTTTGTTTTGTTATTTTATTTATAAAAATTACTTAAATATGTTATTTGCAAAAATAAACTTTATCTAACATCTTAATGGAGTAATTCTGGTATGAGAGCCTGCTCTGTTTCAACCTTTGCTTACCCAAACATTAAACTCTCTGTTTCTGATGTTACCACTATAAACAATGAAATCATTTCACACTATAAATACTCAGGAAAATTATACCAGAAAATAACATGTGGCAGTGAGAGTTCATCTGTACATCTCCGGTGAAGCCAGAACAGTAAATCGAGAAACAAATACTGCCTGATGGGAGGAAAGAATATCCAAAGACAAAGAGAAAGCAGGAATATGGCAGACAGATTCTAAGACGGATCCATGATCTCTAACTCTTGATGTTAATGCTGTTCTATAATCACGACCCCCAGGAGTGAGTTTGTGCAGGACTATAACTCATGTCTAACCAATAGTAAAGCAAAAGTGATGACATGTCACTTTTGTAATTAAGTTTCTTTGTATAAGATTCTGTCTTGCTAGCAGCCTCTTTCTAGTCGTCCCTCTCTTCCTTCATTGGCAAGAAACAAGCTGCCATGAATCTTACAATCAGAATGCACTGAAAGCCACAGGAGTGGGGAAGCAGCTTTCCCAGCCAGCTCTCCAGAGGAGAAGTCAGACCTTGCCAACACCTACATTGCAGCCACATGCGCCCCCCTGCAGAGAAGAGAACTAAGCCATGCTTGAACTTATGACCCACAGAAAATGTAAAGTTATTTTAGGCTGCTAATTTTGTGGTAGCGGGTCAGAACATATAAAAACTAATACAACATGCATGACAATTCTGGGATATTACTACACTAGCCACATGGCAGAGAGAGAGAATAAATTAAGCCCATTCCATGCACTGAAATCTGAAATATAGGATGCCGCAAAAGTAGGTTTATAGTTGCTCATAGGGAAAGTAATAAAATAATAAATAAATAATGATACAGGAATAAAAGCTGTGTTTTGCATACTCAGAGCTATAAGTCTACTTTTGCTCCACCTGTATAAAGAATAATTGGTAATGAGAAATAAGGAAGATCAATGGTCTGCCCAAATAGCAGTGTCTCATCATCATCAACCTAATTATGTGGCTTCTATTGCTTCAAAGGTTCAGGTGTTTTTCATTTGCTTTTTACAATAAAATCCTTAGAAAGTTTCAAAAGCACCTGCATGGTGCTCTCACCTTATTTATCAAGTTCCCTTTGTGCTTTAGCCACACTCCTCTTATTTCAGCTCCTCTCTCTCATTTCACACTGCCAACATCTTGAGTTGGATTTTCTTCACTTTGCCTAATACAATTTTACCAAATTTTTTTACCTTTATAAAAAGATATTGCTTTTACATGGAGATTTTTTTATGACCTTTAAGACTAGATCAAATTCTCTATTTGAACTCCTATTATGTCATATATCTCCATGATATTTCTACATGATATAGTATGTCTAGCTCTATAAATCCTATATCTCATCACACATCACAGAGGGTGATGAAATGTGTGGAGAAGATTGTAAACAAACAAGAAGCAATGATATGAGAATTATTTGTCTATGAAATTTAAGTATGATTGATTATATTAGCTAACTATTAATTAATACTTAAGTAATAAATAATGACAGGGAGATTGCTTGTCACAGTGACAAACATGCATGAAGTCATTGAGAAAGTTGAAAGATGTAAACTTCCAAAGAGTTCTGATGGCAACTCAAATAATGGGTGTTTCACAATCCATTTAATGTGGCAATCAATATAGATATGATTCCAGAAAAATTCAAATAAGGCATTCAAAATATTTCAGGTAGTTTTAACAAATGTCAAGAATATTTAATCCAAGAAAAGATAAAAAGCCTATTACAATAGTCTGGTTTTCTTCCAGCTCAGTGAACTATATCCTTAAAACACAATACAACATTTATAGACAATTGCAGATTATAATGATGAAATAAAGTATCTTCTCTCTGAGATTTGTTTTTATTGTTTTCTTAAATATATTTATTTTTAACTTTATTTTTATTGTTTACACTATTTCAGATGTCCCTATTTTCTACCACTTTTGCCTACCTGTACCCAGCCCTGGCCATGCCCCTTCTCTCTGACCATCACCTCAGTGTTGTCTGTGTCCATAGTTATGCTATATGTTGTTTGGCTAATCCCTTCACTGTCTTTTATCCAATCTATCCTTACCCCCATAAAAATTTTCAGTCTGTTCCATGTATCCATGCTTCTGTTTCTATTTTGTTTGTCAGTTTATTTTGTTCATTACATTCTACATATAAGTAAGATCATATGGTATTTGTCTTTCTTAACTACTGGCTTATTTCACTTAGCATAATAACATAGAAACTGATCTCTCCTTCATTTCACAAATACTTTTCAGTCATGTGTGATGTTCTAAAAATTAGGCATTAAGTTTCATAGTAGATGCCAAATGTTAAGAAAACTCTGACAATTGTCACCTGAGAATATCACCATTAACAAATCTTATTTCTCTGAATAGGATATTTGAAACTGGACACAGAAGAGTTGGAGATGCCTGTTGCTACCAGACTCAAATAAATAGAGACAGAGTTGAATTTTGTGATATATTTATTAATCTTATAGTTGGAAATCTGAGAGATCAACAGGTGTAAGAACCTGAAAATAAACTCTTTGACATTTCATCTCAAGTCCACCCTTTATGCATGGTTAGAGGGTGGGAAAAAATCTGAAACTAGTCAGTTCCCGTGGTTGGCTTTCTATTGTCCTTGCAAAGTTTAGTCTCAGAATTCTGTAAAGATAAGCCCCAGAACACTGCAGAAATTATCCCCAGAATGCTGTCTTCCTTCAGATGGCTCTTATGCTGGATCAGCATTCAAAATGTATATTCTTTTTTGAGTAATGAACCCATCCAGCCTTCACAGTCACCTTATCTATATAGTCCTGTTTTTCTTTTTGTAACACAGCCTCCAGTTTCCTAGGATCTGTAAAAAAAATCTATTATGTGCCCCTCCATTATCATATTAATTTTATAAAGCCATCGACTAGCTATTATTTGCTATCATTTGATACTGGAAAGTGTAGCTATTCTAACAGCTGCACCTTAAATAATGATCTTTCCTATTCTATTCAATTCAGTTTGAAGTGTATGGTTCTTCTGGAGTTTATCTTGAAATATGCTGAAACAGCAAAAGTCAGCATTTATTGGACTTTTTTTTATCTTATCATGCAATAAAACATTTTTAAACAGGCCCACTCTATGTATTATTTATTTTTATATTTCATACTACCTTTTCAGAAAAAATGTCAAACAATCCATACATAATATTTTAAACATGTAAAATATAAGAACAGCAAATGAAAAAGCAAGATTGAGTGGTGAATAAGAAAAAGGTTATGTACTAAGTAAAAAAAAAAATAGAGATAAGATTTTTAGAAAAGTAGTCTTAGAAAAATGGCTAAATATTTCTTAGATTTTGTACAAAACCATATCTCATTTTTTACCATAATTTGGCATTTCAGAAAGAATAATATATAACTATCCTATATAATAAAATCTTAATATGCAAATTGACTGAATGACAGAACAACTGGTTGCTATAACATGTACTGACCACCAGAGGCCAGCCACTAGAGGCAGGAGCTACACTCTGGTGGTCATTGCGCTCCCACAGGGGGACACGGCTCAGCCAGAAGCTGGGCTCACAGCTGGCAAGCATAATTGAGGTAACAAAGGGAGTCTCTACAGCCTCCGTGGTAGCGCTAAGGACTCTTTGGGGTCCTGCACTGTGAGAGGGTATAGGCAGAGTTGAGGGAACCCTCACCCCCAATGCACGAATGTCATGCACTGGGTCTCTAGTTCTTAGATAATCCTATGTAATAAAAGCCTATTAAAAGCCTAATATGCAAATTGTCCATCAACTGGGTGTTGGACCAGGAGTTTGACTGGCTGTAGGCAGCTGGGGGAAGGGAGGCACCCCCTGCAGGCAGCCACTGGGGACCCTACTCATACACAAATTTCATGCACTGAGACTTTAATATATAAATTCAAATTCCAAAATAATTAGCATTTTATATAATAGTCAACAATTCTGTCAGGACTTTGTAATATTTCTTCTCTTTAGATTTATATTTACTACATTTGAGAAATACAGGTACCACTGTATTTCCAAAGTCCATAATCGGGAATGCTGCTCAAGGTGGTCATGGGTACTTATAATCTCTGAAGTTTAAAATTTGTGTTAAAAACTCTCAGTAAAGTGGGAATAGGGGTATTATACATCAACATAATAAATGCTATATATGATAAACATAATACTCAATGGGCAAAAATTAAAAGTGTTTCCCTTAAAAACACTAACAAGACAAGCATGTCTGCTTTCACTACTCTTATTCAACACAGTCCTGGAAGTCCTATCCACAGCAATCAGGCAAAAAGAGGGGATAAAAGGCAATCAGATTTAAAAAGAGGGGTAAAATTGTCATTATCCACAGATGACATGATGTTATACATAGAAAACCTTAAAAACCCCATTAGGAAATTATTAAATTTAATAAATGAATTCTGCAAGGAGCAGGATACAAAATCAATATCCAGAAATCAATGGTATTTTTATGCATGAAAAATGAGCTCTCAGAATGAGAAACTTAAAAAATCACATTTATTACTGCAACAACAACAAAATAAGATACCTAGAAATAAACTTAATCAAAGATGTAAAAGACCTGTTCTTAGAAAACCATAAGACATTGATAAAAGAAATAGAGGAAGATACAAACAAAAGAAACATATACCATGTTCATGGGTTGGAATAATTAACATCATTAAAACAGTCTACAGATTCAAGGTAATCCCTATTAAAATACCAGCGGCATAATTAACAGGACTAGAACAAATACTCAACAAATTTATATGGAACCATAAAAGACCCCAAATAGATGAAACAACCTTTGAGAAAGAAGAACAAAGTTGGCAAGTTCACAATAAGAGATATCAAAATATACTACAAAGCCATTATAACAAAAACCACATGGTACTGGCATAAGAACAGGCATATTGACCATTGAATCATTACAGAGACCCCATAAATTGAGCATTATGGTCAATTAATATCTGACAAATGAGGCAAGATCATTCAATGGAAAAAAGATAGTCTCAAACAAAGGATGCTGGGACAACTGAATAGAAAAATGCAAAATAATGAAACTAGACCACTAATTTATACAATACTCAAGAATAAACTAAAAAATGGATAAAATACTTAAATGTAAGGCATGAAACCATAGCAATATTAGAGGAGTAAATAGGCAGTAAAGTCTCAGACATCACACATAGCAGAATATTTGTGTGTGTGTGTGTATATATATATATATATATATATATATATATATATATATACTAGGGCAAAGGAACTAAGGAGAAAATAAACAAATAGGACTACATCAATATAAAAAGCTCTTGCATAGCAAAAGAAATCACCATCAAAATGAAAACTGGCCCACTATATAAAAGAACATATTTTCTAATGATATCTGATAAGGGGTTAATATTTTTTTAAATATATTTTATTGATTTTTTACAGAGCAGAAGGAAGAGGGATAGAAAGTCAGAAACATCGACGAGAGAGACATCGATCAGCTGCCTCTTGCACGCCCCCTACTGGGGATGTGCCTGCAGCCAAGGTACATGCCCTTGACCGGAATCGAACCCGAGACCCTTCAGTCCGCAGTCCGACACTCTATCCACTGAGCCAAACCGGTCTCGGCATGATAAGGGGTTAATATTTAAAATATATAAAGTATTCATACAACTGAACAAAAGGAAGACAAATTAAAAAATGGTCAGAATATATGAATAATTCCAAAGTAGACATACAAATTGCTAAGATACATATGAAAAATGCTCAGTCACCAATCATCAGAGAAATACAAATTAAAACCTCAATGAAATAAGAATGGCTATCATTTAAAAAATCAAGAAACAGCAAGTGCTGGGGAGGATGTGAAGAAAAGGGAACACTAGTTCACTGATGGTGGGACTGCAGACTGCAGATTAGTGCAGCAACTATGCAAAACATGAAGTTTCCTCAAAAAATTAAAAATGGAACTCCCATTTGACCCAGCAATCCTGCTTCTGGGAATCCATCCTAAAAGTCTCAAAATACCAATCAGAGAAACTATATGCACTCATATGTTTATAACAGTGTTATTTACAACTAGAGGCCTGGTGGGTGCACAAAATTCATGGTGGGGGAAGGGGAGTGTCTCTCAGCCTAGCCTGCACCCTCTTCAATCTGGGACCCCTGGAGGGATATCCGACTGCCCGTTTAGAACCTATCCCACTGAACGGGTCTAAATGGGCAGTTGGAAATCCTTCTCACAATCTAGGATTGCTGGTTCCCAACTGCTCACCTTCCTGGTTTCCTGATTACCCCTAATTGATTTCTAACTGCTCCCCTTCCAGCCTGTTTGCCCCCAACTTCTCTCCTCTGCCAGTCTGGTCACCCCTACCTGCCCTCCCCTACAGGCTTGATCTCCCCCAACTGCCCACTCTTGTAGGTCTGGAACTTCTCAACTGCCCTCCCCTACTGGCCATCTCGTGGTGGCCATCTTGTGTCCACATGGGGGGCAGGATCTTTGACCACATGGGGTAACCATCTTGTGTGTTAAATTATGGTATATCTGCATATTACTCTTTTGTTAGGTAGGATAGATAAAATTTGGAAACATCCCAACTGCCCATCAGTAGATGAATGTATAAAAAAAGCTGTGGCATATTTACACAATGAAATACTATGCAGTTATTAAAAATAGTGATCTCTTACCCTTTGGGACAGCATAGGATCTGGAGAATATCATGCTAAGTGAAATAAGCCAGTTAGAGAAAGAAAAATATCATATGACACTACTTATTTCTGGAATCTAATGAACAAAATTAATTGGCCAACAAAATAAGACCTGAGGCATGGAACAGACTGACATACCTCAAAGCGGGGTTAGGAGACAAGAAGAGATGAACTGAAGAATGTGTATACTGATATGCATAGCTCATGGGTGTGGTCAATAGGGTAGTGAAGATATGAGGGATGGGTAGGATGCGGGAAGGGGAAGTGAAGGGGAGATGAATGGGAGACACCTATAGTACTATCAACAATAAAAAAAGTTTAAAACTGTGTTCAGATTTTAAAAGTTATAACTCTATTTTTAAATTCTATAAAATATTTGGTTCTAAATGTAAAAGGTGTTTTCTATTGCTACCGTAACAAGTTACCACAACCTTAGGGGTTTAAATAGCATCCATTTATTTTCTCACATTTATATATGTCCAGTGGGCTCAAATGGGTCCCTTCTTACTATCCGAAGAGTGAAATAAAGGAGCCCATGGGGCGGTGTTCATTTCTGGATGATCTGGGGAAGAATATTCTGCCAGGTTCTTGTAGATGATTTTGGTTGCAAGCAATTGTAGGACATAGGTTCCATTTCCTTGCTGGCCACTGGTTGGGGTTCTTCCCAGTTTTTAGAGTTAGTTTGCATTTCTGGGAGATAGCCCGCTTTGTGTCCTTTTGTGCTTTGCATTGCACTCTCCTCCCTCTTCTGCATCATCTCTCCTCTGACTCATCTTCTGCAGTAACTCTCTGGATGACTATTCTTCCTCTCTCTTCCATCTTTTAAGAACCCTGTGGCTATATAGGGACCTTGCCTAATCCAAGACTACCTCCCTATTAAAGGTCAAGTGATTAACAATTAATTCTACCTGCAGATCTCTTTTGTTGTGTAACTAATATATGCCAAAAACTAGGGTATGGGCATGTTTGGGGTTGGCATTATTTGACCTAGATAAATAGGTAAATTATATAATAGTCTACACATCAGGCAGGCTTACCATTATTAAGGTTTTATTTTTAACCATGAGCAGGTGTTATTGTTTTGATAAAAATATTTATAATGAAAATAATTGTTATTTGAAAATTATATAGTTATTAGTAATCATAGTTTATTCCATTTTTGATATTAAATTGAATTATCTAATTTTAGTACAGTGCTTTTCTTGCAACTGTACAGAATATTAATATTACATGAAATGTATTACACTTATTAGTTTTCTCCCAAGAAATTTTACACCTTCTCTCCAATAATTTACTTTATCTTTAAACACTTACAAAATGAATTTATTAAAAATATTAATTTAGATGGGTATATCATTTTAATTAATGTTATAGTCAATCTAATTTCAATAAACATCTCAATATTCAATCATTTATTTGGTAAGCAAATAAGAACAAAATACACATAAAGTAATTCATTTGTAATCAGGAGTGTTAGGGAAAAACAATAAAAAATCTCTCAATTATCTTACATTTTAGAATTCTCAACAAAAATTATAAATTAATGATTTAGTAGAGGTTGATGGCTGGTAATTTTTAGAAACATTTATGAATATAATGTTATATGCTACAGGCCTTAAACAATGGATACAAAAATATGTTAATGATCCGAATGAATATTATTAAGGAAAAATTATCAAAGTTAAAGAAATATCAGAAGGAGTAGAATCAATAATACATGTAATATCTATGTTTGGTTCCAGGAGGATATTAAATGTATCAGAAGGAATCCTTCCTAAATTATATAAATGTCTAACCATTATGCTGTACACTTCAAACTAATATAAAATAATATTGAATGTCAACTATACATTTAAAATGTGAAAATATATTTTTAAATATGTAATTAACAGTAAGATGTATCAATTTGTTAAAATTTAAAAAATTAAAGTAATAATAAAATACTGAAACTTTAACAAGATCAGAGCATGTGAACATTCTCTCTATATTGCAGTTACTCCTTTAGAAAGTCTGAATGGCAAGTGGAAATGACTTTTTTACCTCATAAACATATCTCTGTGTTCTTCATTCTATCCTTATTGCTGCACTCAAAGTCTTGACTATATAATATTTCCATCTTTCCTTCTGAATCATAAAATACTTTATGCAAAATACAATTTTTCCTTTATTTTTCAAAAATTTGGGAATCCAGTGTGTACCTGGGTCACAATTGTCCACATATAGAGTTGATTCTTCATTGAGATAAAGATGATTGATTTAAACTCTTTAGTCTCCTAATCTGTATTACAATTTAAATAGGTCATTCTAATCTTTCTGTACATTTTATTCTTTCAATCATGTAGCACAACGTTTTCTTCAATTCTATAACTGCATTTAACATTTTTGCACTGTGATTTTGAAGTAATCCATATAAAATAAAAGAGAAACATGCAAATTGACTGTACCTCTGCTACACCCACAAGCCACGCCCAGCAGCCAAACAGGAGTGAGTATGCAAATTAACCCAACCAAGATGCAAGCAAGAAGCTTGGGTTTCCCTGGCAATTGAGGAAGCCAAGCTTCCTGCCCACTCTACCCAGCCCTGGACTCCACTCAAAGCTACAAAGTTTCAATTATAGAAGATAAATAAATCCCAACAAAAATGGCAGCAGCCAGGGAGCTCGAGAGAGCAGGAGGCATGGCTTGCTCTGGTAATGGAGGAAGCTAAGCTTCCAGGCTGACCCTGACCTTCACTCAAGGCTACAAAGTTTCAATTATAGAAGATAAATGAATTCCAACAAAAATGATGGTGGCTCTGGAGTTAGAGAGAGCAGAAGGCTTGAGTTGCCCCTGGAGATAGAGGAAGCCAAGCTTCCTGGCCAGTTCTGGCCTCTGTTCAAGGCTACAAAGTTTCAATTATAGAAGATAAAAAAATCCCAGTTACCAGGTCCTCAGCTTGGGTCACAGGGAAGGTGTGGTTGCCCTGCAAACCACCACAGGCCCCTCATCCAGGCCACCCCATACCCCAAGGGAACCTCCACCCAGATCCAGGACACTCTTCAAGGAAAACCAGCTGGCCCCCACCCATGTACCAGGCCTCTATCCTATCTAATAAAAGAGTGATATGCAAATTGACCATCACTCCAACACACCAGAGGGCTGTCCCCACGTGGTCCAGGATGGCTGCCCCCATGTGGGCACAAGATGGCCACCACAAGATGGCCAGCAGGGAAGGGCAGTTGGGAGGGTCCAGGCCTGCAAGGGAAGGCAGTTGAGGGGGACCGAGGCCTGCAGGGGAGGGCAGTTGGGATTGAGATAAGGCCAGCAGTGGAGGACAGTTGGGGGCGATGAGGCAGGCAGAGGCAGTTGGGGGCAAGATCAGGCCATCAGGGAAGACAGTTGGGGTAATATCAGGTGCAGGGGAGGGCAGTTAGGGGTGATCAGGAAGGCAGGCAGGGGCAGCGAGGGGCAATCAAGCAGGCAGGCAGAGAGGTTAGAGGCAATCAGGCAGGCAGGCAGGCAGAGACAGTTAGAGGTGATCAGGCAGGCAGGCAGGCAGAAGAGTGGTTAAAAGCCAGCAGTCTCAGATTGTGAGAGGGATATCGGACTGCTGGTTTAGGCCCAATTCCTAATGGTTGGACATCTCCCAAGGTGTCCTCAATTGAAGAGGGTGCAGGTGGGTTTAGAGAAACACTGCTTGCCTGTGCATGAATTTCATGCACCAGGCCACTAGTAAGCTATAAAGTGGTAGATTTATCTTATAGAAAATGTCTTTGTCAAAACTACCCATCACAATAAGATTTATTGGTGTGGAAGTGCCCTGAAAGGAGGTTTTAGAAGTGGAGGCAAGTGATTGAAATTCATGGTGTCAATTAAAGAAAAGAGATGAGATAGGACCTAATACTTATGTGACCCTTAACACATTGTGTACCACATAGAAATCTCGAAGACATACGCCAGGGACCACACGTTTTTGGGCAAACTGCACCTTATTTAAATCATCATAACTACAGATCATAATGCACTTTAGGTGTTGTTTTTCAATAACTATAACATTTTTATTTACAAAAGCAATTAAAGAATTAAAGTTCCTAGTAACATATGGTACCGTGTAAAACATGTTCCTCTATGAAGAGGGACCAAACAAAATTTACATAAGCATCTAGATTCGCTCTTTTTCCATGGGCGGCACAAACCTTGCAGGCTCTCGTAGGAAATTGTTCCTTTCCACTCGCTGGAATACACATAGGTTCATGCTGCTTCATGTCACCTGACAACCTTTTGGGTGGATCTTTACAAGATGCTCTCCTTGCACCCCCAGGGGAGGGGCTGGACAGCTCTGTCTCTGGTTCCGGAGAGCCTTCATTATTGTCACCCATTATCCAGTCTCTCGCCACCGACAGCAGAAACTGTTTATACTTCATTTTTGCTTGTGGATTGAGGATGTTCTACACTCTAAATGAATCGAAGAGTCCACAGTTTATAAGGTACAGCACTACTTTTTTTTTTGTCCATTTCATCGTTTTCCTTAGAGTGGAACAACACGAAAGGAATTGATCTGTATGTTCAACGCCTTTCATGTGGGCATTGTACTCCTTGATGCAGGGAGGTTTTACAACATTCTCTCCCGTTTTTCTATTTCTGTTTTCTTTCTGTTGTCGAGACAGAAGTGTCATGGATCGTTGATATCATTTGAACAACCCATTTGTCTTTCCATGCTAGGAGAATATCGCCTTTTCTGGAAAACATTATGTCACCTTTCTTCATTCTTGATGTTTTCATTGTCAAATTTGGCGGTAAACCTCTTCTCTCCCTAATAGTCCCACAGACTCTAGTTTTGTTCTGTAGCAGCAAGTGAGCAGTAGATGTAGCATTATAATAATTATCCTGGTAAATATGGTGCCATATGCCAAGATAGGGTCCAAGGACTGAAAGAACAGTTTCTTGCAATTTCTCCTTCAGCAGTGTCTATCTCCATATTGCAGGTATAGCCGGTGTCACTCTCGCACACCATCCGAACAAGTAAACCGTATTTTGTTATTTTCGCTGGGTTGTCGTGCGAAATTTTAAACGTCTTCTCCATGGAATCATTCCCTCGTCCAAAGACAACTGTTGCTTTGGTTTGTCTATTGTTCGAAATTTATGCAGGAAATAATCCAGCACAGGTTGGATTTTGAAAAGTCTCCCCGAGCGACTGCCCATTTTGGTGTTATCACTGAAATGCCAGAATGTCCATATTTTCTCACATCTATGGCGACTCACTGTCTGTGGAAATATATGGGCACATATCAAAGGATCTGTTGACCAATAGTCTTTCCAGCTGTCTTTTCTTGTTTGACCCATCAGAGTAATTAGGGCAAGGGATTTCTTGATGTCCTTCTGGGTAACCGGAGACCACTTTAGTGTTCTAAACGGTGTTTTGCATTTCATTGCAGTTTGATCGTGATAGTTGGACTGCTCTTTGCACAACATTTCAAACAATTCATCACCAAAAAAGAGATTGGTCACAGACGGTACAGTCACATTGTGATGGAAATGTAGTGACCCCGGCATGACCTTCAAACATTTGTAAGCGTGGCGGTGTGTCAAGGTTCCTGCAATTATATAGTTTTTCGTAGATTAACCTGCTCGGTTTCCACCAATGAGATGCTTCATTCGATGATGTGGACAAGACATTGTGTTGACATCTAAGGTCCACAACAAATGGCGTGTGAAATAATGAGACAACTCCTGAGCAGTACTTAACAGATGGCACTCAAACATGAGAAAACTGGTGAGCGGTATGCAATGGGTTAATATTCACTAAGTGTACAAGTCTCTCTTACCATAGACTGTGTCTAGCTGAATCAGCTGAATCTGGTGCCCAAGTTGTAGTGCAAACATATCAAAGTGCAGTTAAACTGTTATATTGGCATATTTATATAATTTATTTTTAAAAATTAAATGCAACATTTTGGCCTGACCAGTATGGCTCAGTGGTTGAGTTTCAACCTATGAACCAGGAAGTTTTGGTTGGATTCCCACTCAGGACACATATCAGGGTTGTGGGCTCAGACCCTAGAAAGGAGCAGACAGGAGGCAGCCAATCAATGATTCTCTCTCTTCATTGATATTTCTCTCTGAAATCAATAAAAATATATTTTTAAAAAGAAATGCTTCATTTTGAACATACTCATCATATCCAGTGTGCTTAAAAATATCCCTTGGGTTGTCACTCATCAGTGCTATAATTGGGGTTTGAACATGCAATTTAGGTATGTGCTCTGACCGGGAATCAAGCCCACAAACTTTTGATGTATGTGACCACTCTCCAGACAGCTGAACCAATTAGTATATTTTTTATGTCATATACTTGGATCTAAAATGCTTTTTTAAAAAAAAAACCCTGTAATTTATTATACATTTTTTTGAATGGCTGCTGTAAAATGATAGAAACAATAGATGAGGAATTATGGAGGTTGGACTGCAAAACATAGATTAGCATGTTGAGTTTGGAGAAGCCAGGGGTTTGGACAATTCACAATTGACAGTGGTGCCTGGTTGATAATCTTGCAATCATGAGAAAACTAGAAAGCCTGATGCAATTAGAGACTGAAGCAATCGCAGTAAAGAAGAAATGAAAAAAATTAGGAAAGTAGATAATAAACTCATTGAAGGTAGAGATGGGTAAACTGAGACTAAACAGTTCCTAAATTTTGAAATTGCCTGTAGATCTGTAATAATCTAGAGAAAGAATACATACACATATACACATGAGCACATATGAATACTTATACTTATACATGTGTAGTCAATGCAGTGTGATTCAGGAAGTGGGATCTGGAGTTAGAATGGGATTGTATCCCAGCATAGACACTTTAACAATGATTCTAACCTCATCTAGTTTAATCTGCTTAGACCATATGTCTGTCTGATTGTTACTGAACTATCTTTGCAGTCATGTCTGATAAATATTTATCTGTCCTTAAGTTTTACTGTTTTTGATGGACACCTTCAAAATGTCACATTTCTTTTTCTTAATATATATTTTATTGATTTTAGAGAGGAAGGGAGAGAAAGAAATTGAAATTCCAGTTCTAACTTTAATTACACTACAATGCATATTATTGAAACAGTCAATAAATTGTTAAGAAATGTTGCTTTTGTTATTATTATAATTGTTAGCATAATAATAAATGACTAGAGGCCCTGTTCACAGAATCGTGCACCAGTGGGATCCCTCAGCCAGGCCTGAGCCCTCTCACAATCCAGGATCCCTTGGGGCATGTAGCAATGCTCCAATGGAGCTTGCCCAGGAGGAGCCCGAGCCCAGGCCAGGCACTGTGCCACTCTCACTCATCCGGCCCTGCTGCGCCTGCTGCTGCCTCTGCTTGGTAATGCAGAGGTGAGAAAGGATTGGGTGGCCACATCTGTGTTCTACAGCCATGAGCCCTGTATCTGGCACCCCTCGGTCAGCTGAGCAATACTCTCACTGCGGGAGCCCACTGACCACTGGGGGCAGCTCCTGCATTGAGCATCTGCCCCCTGGTGGTCAGTGTGCATCATAGCAACCGGTCTACAACTCATTTGACCATTTAGGCTTTTATACTGTATATACTAATACAGATTAGATAAATAAAATGTCATTTTTGGATATTTTTAAATGAAAATCTTGTCGTGGCCAGTATTTCTCAGTGGTTGGAACATTGGTTTCCACACCAAAGGATCTAGGTTTTGATTCCTGGTCAAGGGCATGTACCTGGGATACAGGTTCACTCCCCATCCTCTGGTCTGAGCATGAGCAGGAGGCAATCACGTGATGTGTCTTTCTCACATGGATGTCTCTCTTCTCTCTCTCTCTCTCTCTCTCTCTCTCTCTCTCTCTCTCTCTCTCTCTCTTTCTCTCTCTTCCTCTCTCTCTTCCTTATCCCTCCCTCCTTCCCTCTCTCTCTGAAAAGAAATGGAAAAAAAAATCCTCTAGTGAGAATTAAAAACAACAAAAATGAGGACCTTGATACTGTTTTTAACGTTGACAGATAGCATCAGGATGAAGATTAAATTCATCTGATAGCTATGGGAGAGTTAAAGCCTTTGCTACATGAACATAGGCCAGAACAAGCAGCAAGAGTATTACCAGGGAGCCTGTTAGAACAGCAAGGGCCACACTAGGTTCAGTGCTCAGAGGCTGCATTACGACAAGAATTCCAAACCTTTTTATGCACATTAGAGAAAGAGTGAAATAGGTTGCTGAGTGTAAAAATGTAAAGTCTCCTTAAATGTTACACATTATAAAATGTATAATTAGAAAGATCCATAGAGATCATTTAATTCAAAGACTACATTATATATTATGAGGAAATTAAGACCCAGAGGGTTAAGTTATTGCTCCAAGGCCATATAGCTAGCTTGTTATAACTCCTTTAATGATAATGGATAGTCCCAAGATAGTTTCAGATTTTTGACTTTTAACATTTGAAAAGCATAATATTGAGCAAAAGCTTAGTCTTATACTAACTATATTGTACTTCATCTGTCTAATATATAATTAGAAAAGAGAAGTAATATCACTATTTATAATATAGAAGGAATCCAGCAAAATATTTATAAATTGACTGGTATATTTAAAACTGCTTAAAGTTGTTTTGTATATCTAACACATTAGTCTGTCAGGGGTGCCATAATTAAGTATCACAAACTTGGTAGAATAGATAACAGAAATAAATTTCCTGCCTGTTATGAACAATGGAATTCTGAGAGCAAGTTGTCAGCAGGATTGGTTCATTTTGAGAGCTGTGAGAAATACCTGTTCCATGCCTCTTGTTTAGCTACTGGTATTTTACTGGTAATCCTTTGTATTCCGTGCATTACAGAAACATCAGCCCTATCTCTGGCTTCACCATGACATGGTATTCTTCGTGTGTGTATGTGTGTGTGTGTGTGGGTGTGTGTGTTTGTGTGCCATGTGTGTCCCCGTCTCTATATTCACCCTTTTTACAAGGACAAAAAACATATAGCATACTTTAATTACCTCAATTTATCTTAACTAATTACATCTTTTGCAATGACCCTATTTCCAAATAAGGTCATGTGATGCAGTACTATGGATTAGGACTTCACATCAATTTTTAGGGGATACAATTCAAACCATAACACCAGGTTTTAATTATCCTTAAGAAAAGGGGAGGATTTGTTATTGAACAGAAAATTTGAAATTGTAATCAACAGCTGCTAAAATAAACTGGAGTCATAAACTTTTTAAAACGGAATATCATTCTTATTTTAAAATAAATAAATTAAGAAAATTATTATTACAAAAGCTTTTTAAAATATGTCTAAGCACTAATTGGTTTGGCTCAGTGGATAGAGCATCGGCCTGCGGACTGAAGGGTCAAGGGCATGTACCTTGGTTGCTGATACATCTCCAGTACTGGGTGTGCAGGAGGCAGCTGATTGATGTTTCTCACTCTCTATCCCTCTCCTCTCCTTTCTGTAAAAATCAATAAAATATATTTTTAAAAATATGTCTCTTAATTTATCCTTAAAAAATATATTTTATTGATTTTTTACAGAGAGGAAGGGAGAGGGATAGAAAGTTAGAAACATCAATGAGAGAGAAACATCAATCAGCTGCCTCCTGCACAATTCCCACTGGGGATGTGCCTGCAACCAAGGCACATGCCCTTGACCAGAATCAAACCCGGGACCGTCCAGTCCGCAGGCCGATGCTCTATCCACTTAGCCAAACCAGTTTTGGCTCTCTTAATTTATCCTTAAAATATCTTTATCTGTTTATGTAAAAGAGCAATATATAATCAAGCAAGTGAAAAACAATTATAACATAATTATTTTAAAATTCAAGCTTTTATAACATTCTCAGCATATTTTTAATCTGAAGCTTCACAATTGATTACTCTAAAATGTCTTCTTTATGAAATAATTATAACAATAAGACATTTATTTCTCTCGCTAATACCTTACTAAATAAAAGTTCACATAATCTCTTTCTCTAGCTTTTAAGGAACAGAAAAAAATCACCTGCTAAGTAATAATTAAGGAATAGATGATATTACTGTGTACACATTCTCTTAAAGATTTATAGGTCACACCCACCCTATTCTCTCCTCTTTTCCACCAATGTCTGATCAATAACTAAATCCATATGAATTTCACTTCTTCACTATCTCTCCATTTACATTTTTGGTCTGTCATAACTACTGTAACAATATTTAACTCTTCTCCTTATATCAGTTCTTTACCCTTCAAATTTTTCTTTACATTATAACTGGGATGATTTTCTAAAAAGTAAATATGATCATGTCACTCTCCTGATAAAATCTTTCAAGGCATACCCTTAGAGAATGTGAACTATGACATCAAACTATCAGCATTAGAATATTGGCTTTACCAATTTCTTTACCTGTGAAACAATCATAATTGAAAGTTTCACTTGCTTTATGGGGTTATTGTGGGGAATAAAACATAATATGGATGTCATTAAAGAGTTACATAAACATCATCAATTATTATTACCATTACTAAAAATGTCATGTAAAAGTTTATTAAAGGAATGTGATCAAAGAGTTTTTGGCTCTTAAGGTAAAAATTTTAATATCAGACCCTGTTCTGAGGGCACCTAGTGCCTATTTATTGGAAATAGTTTAGTGTCAACCATTCTTCAACCAAAGTTATAATAGACACCTACATCTACTATAAAAATATTCCTATTTGGGTAATAAAGTATATGGTAACTCTATTGGTATTCTAAATTGTTCATACCACATGTACTTAATATACAAACTCTTAAGAATTTAAACAAATTTATTATCTAGAAATGGTATGGCAAATAATTTCAAAGTGATTCTACCTAATCAAATGTATACTATCCCAGATCCAGAAATAATAGTAGTAGCTAAATCTCAAGTTGAGTCTTCTGTTCCCTGTACTCCACATACTGTGTAATGTCTTTACAGATGCCAGTTAATTTAGTTCTCAGAATAATTCTATGAAGAAAAGTGGTCTATTATTTCTATTTTACAGGAAAGCACATCAAGAATTTAAATAATTTAGGTGTCACAGGTAGTCATTAGCAAAGCCATAATTTCATTTTAGGCAGCTAACTCCTGAGTCAAATGGACGGTATTCTACTTTACTACACTGCCTCTGTAGATTGATAGCTTACCAGGAAATGTTCTCTATGTAAAAGTGGTGGCCCTGGATATCAGGATAAACAGTCTCCATTGACCTGACCTTTTCAAGCTCTTTTCTGTCCTGACCTTCGTTCCAGAGAAAATTTAGTCACATCTTGAGTGCCTTCTGTGTGTAGAATACCAATTTAGTTGCTAGAAGTTGTTTATTTCATTCTCTATGTAAAATATATGAATCATTTTTGAATTTTCAGCAATATAAAATAAGCATATAAATGAACAATTTATTCATAAATACCCATCATACCTAATAATAAACAAACATGTAAATTGGCCATACCTTCCCTATCCCCACAGACAATCAGGAGTGAGTATGCAAATTAACCCAACAAAGATGGTGGATTAATTTGCATATGAAGGAGTGGAGTAGCCAGGCAGAACACCTGCTATGAGAGGGAGGGAAGTGGAGGGAGCTACAGAAGCAGTGCTTTGTCCAGGAGTGAGGATTTGCAGGCTCCTGGGCAGCCAGGAGTGAAGCCGAAGGGAAGGAGGCCTAATCTTGCACGAATCTTTGTACAACAGACCTCTAGTTTAATATGTTTCTCTGTAAACAGTACATCTGGTAAGTGTATAATATCCTCCTTGACTTCTCTAGGATATCTAAGACCTGATGGCCTTTACCAAGTAACATCATTCATTGCTTTTTTCTAAAGCAGGAACAGATCTATAAATCAGTGAACTGAGAATAAAATTAAAACTATTTGCATGACTACCAAATCATCAGTGTTTGGCTCCTGCTTATATGTTCTACTTTCTTTTCGCATTGCCATTTCTCCTCCACACAATTCTCTTCAACTTTTAATGGTGATTTTCTTTCTCTAACGTCAAAGGTGGAAATTAGTGTTTTCTATACTTACAAAACTCTCCTCCAAGTCCTTTGCCTGGATAACTTCTTTTTTATCTTAAGACTTAATTGTAGCCCTGGCCAGGTAGGTCAGTTGCTTAGAGTGTCATCCCAATACATCAAGGTTGTGGACTTGATCTCTAGTTAATTTACATACAAGAAGCAACCAATGAATGCATATATAAGTGGAATAAGAACTTGCTATTTCCCTTTCTTTCTTTCTTTCTTTCTTTCTTTCTTGCTTTCTTGCTTTCTTGCTTTCTTGCTTTCTTGCTTTCTTGCTTTCTTGCTTTCTCTCTCTCTCTCTCTCTCTCTCAAAATCAATAACATTTTAATAAAGAAGACCATCTTAAGAGTTCAGTTTATGTGTCAACAAGACCTCCCTACCAAAATCAACAAGACTTTTCTTTGTGACATCTACCCCCAAGGCATTTAATCAGAGTAACTGCTTACTAACTTGTTTTACCCTAGTTTATATATGTTATGCTTCATTTATATATGTCATGTGCCATTTTACCATAGAAATAATTCCTTTTAGTATATATTAACTAGTGGTCCACAAATGTATATGTGGCTTATATGAATTATTTTATCTGTCATACAGAAGAATATGACCAATGATTCCTAAACTTAGATTACAACACAACATAACAATAATGAATAAAATATATTCAAGTAAAGTGTAATGTTAAAATAAAACACAATTTTGACTTCAAATATCACCATGAAAGTGATTAATACTGTGCTGATGATAGCCATCTAACATAAACACATGTGATTTCTACTGCAGTACTTTGATTTATCCAAAAACTAGGGGTCTGGTGCATGAAATTCATGCACTGGGGGTGGGTGATCCCTCAGCCCAACCTGCCCCCTCAAACATACTAGAGCCCTCTGGCCAAGGCTTTAGGCCTTGGGCACTTAGCCATCACCTTGCAATGGGGCAAATGGCTGGCTCCATCCCAGCCCTACCCCCCACACCTCCAGCCAAGGTCTGAGCCACAGCCAGCTTGCCCCCCGCAAAAACAGGCCTCTTCCCTGCCCACCCAGGCCCAGGCCGCCTCAGACACACACCCCCAGACTCCCAAGGCCCGAGCCACCTCAGCCATGCCCCCCATGGCCTGGGCCGCCTCGGCTATGCCTCCTCAGGCCCCACCAGGCCCTGGCCTCCTTGGCCACGCATCCCGCTCCTGATTGGCTCATGGGCGTGGCTTGTGGGCGTGGCTGGTTGGCGTAGCAAAGGTATGGACAAATTTGCATATTACTCTTTTATTAGATAGGATGTGGAGAAGATTGTTGACTACGAAGATGCTCTGAAGATTCCTCATTTACTTTTTGCCTCTCATGAGTACTCTTCTAATCTAAAACTACCAGTTTGTTTGGCATCCCCTTAAGGCAATCCAAAAAGTAGCACTGAAAAAAAAAAAAGAAATAAGAAACATATTATATTAAACACAAAAAGAATTAGGGGAAAAAGCAGAGATCTAGGAACAGCAGGGGATAGCTCCAGAATCTACCTCTTCTGATATCTACTCTTTTAATCCAGTTTTAATTTTAATCAAAAATTAAGTATTCAGAGAATTGAGGGTGGATAAAAGAAACAAGTAAACCTCTTTGGACAAAATTCATATTTTAAAAAATGGCAAATTAATAGTATTTGAAAAATAAAATGTAATCTTCAACTTTCTAATTTAGTATAGCTTAGAAAATGTTTATTAAATGATTAACATAAAAGCCATATATAATAATATTATCTCATCAATTACAAATAATTATTGTAATATATTAATATTAACATTAAATGTGATTGTTACATCAAAATAATTGCTAATCTCACTGTTGAAAAGGAGCATCATCCTTGGTATTTTAATCAATTTTTGGATTGGTTTGGAAATAGATATTAACCATTAAAATTTGATTTAATTTTATTAGGTCTTCTTTATTTAAATTATGAATATACTGAGCCTCTGGATCTGGAGAAAAAAAGATTGATTTAATATAATCCCTGAGAAGAAGTATATCTGTGAGTATGGTCTCTCATCATCAACTGAATGCTCAAATTATATATAGAGTAAGTGTTTAGCAGTTATATCCTAACAGGGGCTTCTCATGTACTCTGTATACCAGGCAGAACCTCAGACTAAACTCTCAGCTTCCTGCACTACACCCACTTATTTATGCCCTCTGAGTCAACAATTATAGGGAAACCCTGGTTTCATCTTCTACCAACTAATACCTGTCCCATCCAATCATAACTGCCCAATTTGTATACCTCATTTATTTGTTTATTTATTTTAAAAATATATTTTATTGATTTTTTACAGAGAGGAAGGGAGAGAGATAGAGAGTTGGAAACATTGATGAGAGAGAAACATCAATCAGCTGCCTCCAGCACACCCCTACTGGGGATGTGCCTCCCACCAAGATACATGCACATGACCCAAATAAACCTGGGACCCTTCAGTCCCCAGGCCGATGCTCTATCCACTGAGCCAAACTGGTTAGGGCATGTATACCTCATTTACATGAAGTGGACCTAATTGAGAACCTGGGTAGGAACTTTTGCTATAAAAGGCAGCTTACACTTTGCCTCTGTGAAACAAAATTTACCTTGCTACCTGAAACTGTGTCTCCTAAGCTGTTGCTCCTTTGCTCAAATAAATGATTTTTATTCATTATTATGTTGTAAAATTAATTTTTGTTTATGGCCTTATGTGAAAGGTTTTAAAACCAGATAATAATATCCAGATTCTGACCTGTGTTTTGTTCTCTTGACCATTAAACCAAACGATATCTCTTTTTGAACTATAAAGTTTTCAGTTTTTCAAAACTAAATGCAAAAATTGAAGAATATACAATAAAACAATGTTGAGATACAGAAGCATAGTAATGTTAAATATCTAGGACTTTAATTTTTTATAATTGTTTGGAATATGATACCTACTTTTGAATTATTTTTATAGATTGAGATATAAGTTCACTACAATACTCTGTGACCAATTATGATAAGAAAGTAAAAGAGAAATGGTTTCTAGCTATCCTATTTTCTTTAAGGAACTTGAATTACCTATAATACATAAAAATGTATTAAAAACAAATGATTACTGAAAAAATATAACAAAATGCTTAAACAAAAATATATATTTTCCATCAGACTTCAAGTTTAGTGATATATATATATATATATATATATATATATATTCAATAAATAAAATGTAACTTATTTTTTCTGAATTTGCATGTAATTTTTTATTATTACAACTTCACTATTGTGTTCTCAACCAGTAGAAATACTTAATTGTTTTGGTCTTTAAATTAAAATAGTTTCAAAATAAGAATGTTAGCCACTGGATCAAAATTAAATTACTTTAACCATAGTTTACTACAGATTATATCTTTCTCTTGCCTCTATGTCACTTTCTTTTAGAAAAAAATATTAAAGAAAGTTTTATATCACTAACTACCAACTCAGTGTTGGTTTCTATTGTGAGAATATCCTCAAGCAAATCTCTTTAAGCCTCTCTAACAAAATAGCATAAGGCAGTATCACCCAAAGGAGTATAGCCTCTAGGGTTACAATCACTTCTGTCAATTTGATCTATCTCTGAGTTATCATTCAACTATGTAGACATCCATTTTTACACAATAACTTACAAAGTGAATATATTCATCTATTTCTTACATTATTTTTCTGTGTCTCCTTTTCTCCTTTCCTGATCTGTTTGAATTTTAATTATTCTTATCTTATATTCTCTCTTTTATTTTCATTTTCATGTGACATTTACCTTTGGAAAATAACTTGTCAAACAATTCCTCTCTGTGTTTTGCATTGGTTGGCCATAAATCAGATTATGAACTACATTTGTAATAGATGTTATATAGAAGGGGAGAAGGAAAGAGTAGGAGATTAAAACTGAAACACACACATATCTACAACCCTTGATTCAGAATTTCTTTTTTTTCATTTTTTTATCTTTATTGTTCAGTTTATTAATTACATTGTTTCCCCCTTTTTATCCCCCTATAGCTCCCCTCCACCCTGTACCTATCACACCCTCCACCCTTACCTCCCCCTCCCTACTGTCCTTTCCCATTGTTGCAAGATTTTTGTCCAGTCTCTTGCTGTACTTCCCACAACCCTTTTCTCCCCAAGAATTGTCAGTCCATTCCCTCTCTATGTCCATGATTCTGTTATATTCACCAGTTTATCCTGTTCATCAGCTTATTAATTCACTTGGTTTTAAAGTTCATTTGTTGATAGATGTGTATTTGTTGTTCATAATTTATATTTTTAACTTTTTCTTCTTCCTCTTCTTAAAGAATGTCTTTCAGCATTTCATATGATATTGGTTTGGTGGTGATAAACTCCTTTAGCTTTTTCTTATCTGTGAAGCACTTTATCTGATCTTCAATTCTGAATGATAGCTTTGCTGGATAGAGTAATCTTGGTTGTAGATTCCTGCTATTCATCACTTTGAATATTTCTTGCCACTCCCGTCTGGCCTGCATCGTTTCTACTGAGAAATCCGCTGACAATTGTATGGGTGCTCCCTTATAGGTAACTAACTGTTTTTCTCTTGCTGCTTTTAATATTCTCTCTTTATCTTTTGCTCTTGGCATTTTAATTATGATGTGTCTTGGTGTGGTCCTCTTTAGATTCCTATATTTTGGGGTTCTGTGTACTTCTTGGGCTTTTAAGTAAGTTTCTTTCACCAGATGGGGGAAGTTTTCAGTCACTATTTCTTCAAGTAGGTTTTCATTGTCTTGCTCTCTCTCTTTTTCTGGCACCCCAATAATTCGGATGTTGTATGCTTGCGGTTGTCCCAGAGGCCCCTTACACTATCTTCAATTATCTGGATTCTTTTTGTTTCTTGCTTTTCCAGCCGAGTGGATTTTGCTTCTTTGTATTTCAAATCTTTGACTTGGTTCTTCCATCCCTCTGGACTGCTTTTAGGACTTTGTGTAATATTTTTTATTTCATTCAGTGAATGCTTAATTGATAGTTGGTCTTTTTTCATATCCTTGAGGGTCTCGTTCATATCCTCGTAGGTCTTGTATATTTCCTTGAGCGTCTCATTCATTTCCTTGTAACTCTCATTCATTTCCTGGAGAATAAAAAAGGGGGAACAATGTAATTAATAAACTGAACAATAAAGATAAAAAAAGAAATCAAATGATACCTCCCCCCCCCAAAAAAAATGTATGACCCTGCAAAAACTGAATTTAACACCACATTTTGTCTCATACACTAAGGAGTTAATTCGTTTGGTTCTGTCCATGGTGGTAATAAAATCAAAGAGACTTATGGGAAGATCAATGCTTACAGCTGAGCTTTTGAACCTTTACAGAATCTGACATCTCAGTGAGCAGAGTGCCCAATAATGTGTCTGTGCAGTACAATCCTATATATTCAATGACAAAAGTCGACTCACATTGTCAATAATAAGTAAACATATCACAGGTCTAATTGTTACTGAGCTCTCTTTCCAGCCATGTCCTAAAACATATTTATCTGTCCTTTAGTTTTACTGTTTAAGTTTCTCCATTGAAATTCCAGGCTCACTTGAACTACACTACAATGCATATTACCTGATACCTAATATAATGCTAATTGTCAGTGTAGAATAATAACTCAATCTTTTCCTGCTTGACTTTCATGGCCCTGGTTACATAGATACTAGAGGCCCAGTGCATAAAATTTGTGCATGAGGGTCCCTCAGCCCAATCTGCACCCTCTACAATCCAGGAGCTCTCTGGGGATGTCCTACTGATGGCTTAGGCCCACTCACGTGGTTCTCTGCTCTCTGCGGGGCCTGGGGTTTTCACTGCAGCCATGGAGATGAAGCCCCCATGTCCTGCTGTCCACTCTCTGCCTGCTGCCACCATATGCCATTCAAAGAAAGCCACAATGCCCTGCAGTGTGCTCTGTCCACCAGGCCTTGGGCTTTACCTACAACAACACACTAAGGAAGCCCCCAAGCCCTCCTCTCCAGGCTCTGTTTGCCATGTCTGAGGGAGGATCCAGCCTCGTTGCTTGGTCCCTGCAAACCCCAGTGGGGCTGACAGGCCCAGACGCTGCAGCAGTGGTGGAGTGGGGAGGCTGGATCCGCCTTACTGCTCCAGCAGACAGGCCTGGTCACTACAGGAGTGGGGCTGAGGGGACTGGGCATTCCATCTTATGGCTATGGGGGCCGCCATTTTTGTCATGGAGTGATGGTTAATTTGCATATTACTCTTTTATTAGATAGGATATGGGTATTGGATTTGGATTTTAAACTTTCACTTAGGGTAATAATGCCAGGTCTGGTCTTTATACCTGTAAGTCTTATTTTAGTCTCAAAAGTCTATTTGGAAGCATGATATTTGGTTCTGCCTCTGAAGTCTTAACCCTGTTCCAAATCAGATCCCTGAATATGTACCCATTCTTCTATTTTTTTTTTTTTTGCCAACTGCCATAAAACATCATGCTTTACAGATCAGGCATCTGGTTTCCAAATGTTTATTTAATTCAATAAGCTTGTTGCAATGAAGAGATAACCACTTTACGAAAATCCAAAAATCTGTAGAAATTTAAGCAAGTATTTGGGTTTATATGCCTCTGTTTAAGAATGTGTTTATTGGGAGAATTAGTTACCCATGCTATTTAATAATAGCACCACAGATCCAATGACATTAAACTTGCAATTGTTTATTTTGTAGACCAGGATGTCTACATTGTAGAGATTACCAGATTAAAATTATTATTATTATTTTATCTAAAAAAAGGACAACTAAAAACATTACTGGTATAGTTTAGTCTGATGTCAAATGACACATTTACAAATATCCTAAATCATAGCAAGCATACTGTTTCCAATTCAAGAACTAAAGCATACATAGCTAATTTGAATTCATTTGTACTGGCTTCCTCAAAATTGACTTTAATACTTCTAATTTCCTCTTGATTCTATTTATATTTAAGGAGTTTGTCATTTGCATGATTTACTAAGAATTCATATTTTCCCCAAAACAGCATGTAGACTGTATATCATATAACCACTGTTTAAATAAATTACACTATCCATTATTATTTTATGCTTTATTCTTATTTCTATAATATTAAAAATCTTGTGCAAACTATAAATGGTTTACAAATATGCTCCTAAAATATGTTTTCTTATTTTTCATGTTATCTGATAATAAATACATATAGAGAATTCTAGCAATATTCTGATGTGAAAGTTTCTGGAATACCTGGTAAGTTCTTTGAGAATGCACAGGAATCTTTAGGAGTCATGGAGGTTCAAAATTTTATTGAATACCATTATATTGATTTCTTCATAAGAATCATATCTGTTCAATAAATCCCAAAGATAAGTACTATTAAAAAGTTGACAGTGATGTTAAACCAATAATAAAAGAATAGAAAAATAAAAAAATACTTTTATTATGCCAACCATGTATATTGTATGCACTTTCTTAATTCATAGTAGTGTATTTGATACAATCAATAATGGAAGTAAAATTATGAGATAGAAAGAATCTTGAAATTGGGATGTGGGTATCTGGGTTTGGGATTGTCACTGATTATCTCAATGAACTTGAGCAAGAAACTGAATCTCATAGTTATTTTTTATCTTTAAAAATTGGTCATATCATTTCCAAGATAATTTCTCTATTATTATGGACTGAACTGTATTCCTTCAAAATTGATATATTGATGCCCTAACTATGAATTGCTTCAGAAATGTGACAGCATTTGGAGAAATGTTGGAATTTGCCATTGTCTTCACTAGCAAAGAGGTGTTGACAAGGAACTGGGAAGGCTGGAGACCTTGAGCTATAAAAGGTCCGAGCTCTGCACCACTGTTTATTGAGACAATGGTAGCTGAAGCAACTTCCACCTTTTAGTCTTATGTAAATTCTTGCTGATTGGCAATTATTGGAATTGCCTACCCTGCCCCTGGCCACTCGTGCCTGTGCATGCAAATTAACCCACAATTTAGTTGGGTTAACTTGCATACAGATTTCTGATTGGCTGGTGGTATTATGAAAGTATGATCAAATAGCATGTTAGTCTTTTATTTTACTTATATACTAGAGGCCCAGTGCACAAAACTCATGCACAGAGGGCAGGGGATGACCCTTAGCCCAGCCTGTACCCTCTCCAATCTGGGACCCCTCGAGGGATGTCTGACTGCCTGGTAGGATAGGGCCTAAATGAGTGATCGGACATCCTTCTCACAATCCAGGATTGATGGCTCCAAACTGCTCACCTTCCTGCCTTCCTAATTGCCCCTAACCACTTCTGCCTGCCAGCCTGATCACCTGCTAACTACTATCCTGGCAGCCTAATTGATGTCTCATTGCTTCCCTGCCAGCCTATTTGTCCCCAACTTCCCTCCTCTGCCAGCCTGGTCACCGCTAACTGCCCTCCCTTGCAGGCCTGGTCCTTCCCAACTTCCCTCCACTGTTGGCCTGATTGCCCACAACTGCCCTCCCTTGCAAGGCCTGGAACCTCCCAATGGCCATCCCCTGCTTGCCATCTTGTGGTGGCCATCTTGTGTCCACATGGGGGCAGGATCTTTGCCCACATGGAGGCAGCCCTCTTGTGTGTTGGAGTGATGATCAATCTGCAAATTACTCTTTTATTAGATAGGATAGAGGCCTAGTGTATGGGTAAGGACTGGCTGGTTTGCCCTGAAGGGTGTCCCAGATCAGTGTGGGGGTTTCTTGGTGTGAGGGGCAGCCTGGGCAAAGTGCCTGTGATGGTTTGCAGGCTGGCCATGCTCCCCAACGACCCAAACAGAGGCCCTGGAATCTGGGATTTATCTATGTCTACAATTGAAACTTTGTAGCCTGGAGCGGAGTCAAGCCTTCTGCTCGCTCCGGGGAGGCAGCCATTTCTGTTTGAATCTTTGTAACCTAGAGTGGAGGCCTAGGCCAGCAAGGTAGGCAGAAAGCTTGGCTTCCTCTGTTGCCAGGGAAACCCAAGCCTAACTCCTGCTCTTGGTGGAGGCAGCCATCTTGTTTGGAGCTTATTTGCATAATCTGCTCCTGATTGGCTGGTAGGTGTGGCTGGTGGGTGAGGTGAAGGTAAAGTCAAATTTGCATATTACTCTTTTATTAGATAGGACTAGGACCCTGGTGCACAAAATTTGTGTATGGAGGTGTGTGTCCCTCAGCCCAGCCTTCACCCTCTCTAATCTGGAAATTTCTCTGACAATCCAGGACTGCTGGCTTCCAACTGTTCATCTGCCTGCCTTCCTGATTGCCCCTAACTGCTTCTGCCTGCCAGCCTGATCACCCCCAACCACTCCCCTGCCAGCCTGATTGATGCCTAACTAGTCCCCTGCCAGCCAGTTTGCTTCTAACTGCCCTCGCCTGCAGGCCTGGTTCCTCCCACTTCCCTCCTCTGCTGGCCTGATCACTCCTAACTGCCCTCCCCTGCAGGCTTGATAGCCCCAACTGCCCATCCTTGAAGGCCTGGTCCCTTCCAACTACCCTATCCTGCTGGCCTGATTGTGCACAATTGCCCTCCCTTGCAAGCCTGGTCTCTCCCAACTACCCTCCCGTAGCCATCTTGTGTGTTGGAGTGATGGTCAATTTGCATATTACTCTTTCATTAGATAGGATTATTAGGTAGAATAGAGGCCTGGATCATGGGTGGGAGCCAACTGGTTTGCCCTGCAGGGTGTCTGGATCATGGTGTGCGTTCCCTTGGGGCATGGGGTGACCTGCGCAAGGGGCCTGTAGTGGTTTGCCCTCCAGAGACCCAAGTGGAGGCCCTGGTATCTAAGATTTATTTATCTTCTACGACTGAAACTTTGTAGCCTTGAGAAAAGCCAAGCCTCCTGCTTGCTCTGTGGCTGCAGCCATTTTTGTTGGGATTTATTTATCTTCAACAATGTAAACTTTTTAGCCTTGTTTGGAGTCCTGGGAATGCCAGAATGTATGGAATGCTTGGCTTCCTCTGTTGCTGGGAAAACCCAAGACTCCTGCTTGCACCCTGGCTGCAACCGTCTTGGTTGGGTTAATTTGCATAATTGGCTGGTGGGCATGGCTTGTGGGTGTAGCAGAGTGATGGTTAATTTGCATATTACTCTTTTATTAGATAGGATTAGAGGCCCGGTACATGAAATTCATACATGGGGTAGGATGGGGTGTTCCTCAGCCCAGCCTGCACTCTCTTTAGTCTGGAACCCCTCAAAGAATGTCCAACTGCCTGTTTAGGCCTGATTCTGATCATGCCTAAATGGTCAGTCGTACATCCCTGTCACAATCCAGGACTGATGGCTCCCAACCACTCTCCAGTGTGCCTGTCTGGTTGCCTCTAATAGCTTCTGAAAGTCAGCCTGATCACCCACTAAACACTGCCCTGCCAGCCTGATCAATGCCTAACTGCTGACTGCTGGCCCTATTGCCCCTAACTGCCCTCCCTTGCTGTCCTGGTCACCCTTAACTGCCCTCCCCTACCAGGCTGATTGCCCTAACTGTCCTCACCTGCAGGCCTGGTCACCCCCAACTGCCCTCCCCTGCTGACCCAGTAACCCCAACTGCCTTCCCCTGCAGATTTGGTCACCCCCAACTATTCTCCCCTGCAGGCCTGATCCTCCCAACCGCCCTCCTCTTCAGGCATGGACTCCCCCATAAATGCCCTCCCCTGCAGGTATGGTCATCTCCACCTGCCCTCCCTTGTAGGCATGATTCCCCCCAACTGCCTTCCCCTGCTAGACATCTTATAGCAGCCATCTTTGACCACATGGGGCAGCCATCTTTTGTATTGGAGTGATGGGCAATTTGCATATTACCTCTTTATTATATAAGGTATGCTATATAATAAAAGCATAATATGGAAATTGTCTCCTTGGGCAGTCTTTCATCTGGGAGTTTGACTGGGAGACGAGTAGTTCGATAATCTGCTATGATGTGCACTGACCACCAGGAGGCAGTATGGAACATTATGTGTATCAGAGACACAGTGCCAGCAGTGGGTAGCAGTGAAGGCACAGCTGGCCCTGACAGGGCCCAATGAGAGCAGGACCACGGTGGGATGATGGAGCAGGTGAGTGGGCAACACCAGGCCAAGGCAGTTGCCAGTGGGGGCCCAATAGTCCCACAGATTGCCCTGCAGGTGGTGACCCAAAGTGGTGGTGGGAGGCAGGGTTGCAGCACTGAGGGACCTGGGAGGGGGTCCCAGCCCCAACCAATCTCTCCACAGGATGGTGGTGCAGGTGAAGGGGTGGCACAAGGCCAAGTTGGGGTACCAGGAGGGGCTGCAGGGCTGCAAGGCAAGGGACACAAGCTGGAGCTCTTTCTCTGCACGCAACACCAAAGGACCTCACCCATGCATGAATTCATGCACTGGGCCACTACTCTGTATATATATATATATATATATATATATATATATATATATATATATATATATATACTGTTTTTTCCATGGAGGGTACACCAGTTTGTAATCCCACTAACAGTGTACTAGGGTTCCCCTTGCACCACATCCTCACAAGTACTTGTCCTTTGCTGATTTATTGTAGCCGTTCTGACAAATGTGAGGTGATACCTCATTGTCCTTTTAATTTGCATCTTTCTGTTGATTAGTGATGTTTAATATTTTCTAATATGTCTATTGGCATCAGTGTATCCTCTTTGGAGAATTGTTTATTTAGGCTCTTTGCCCATTTTTAAATTGGATTATTTTTCTTTCTTTTGTTAAGTTATATGAGTTCTTTATATATTTTGGAAAATAATTCCTTATCAGATGTTTCAGTGGAAAATAGGTTCTCCCACAAAATGGACTCTCTTTTTTATTTTGTTGATGGTTTATTTTGATTTGCTGAAACTTTTTGTTTTCATGTAGTCCCATTTGTTTATTTGCTTCTTTGTTTTTCTTGCCCTAGGACAGTGGTTGACAAACTGTGGCTCATGAGCAACATGCGGCTCTTTGGCCCCTTGAGTGTGGCTCTTCCACAAAATATCATAGCCTGGGAGAGTCTATTTTGAAGAAGTGGCATTAGAAGAAGTTTAAGTTTAAAAAATTTGGCTCTCAAAAGAAATTTCAATCATTGTACTATTGATATTTGGCTCTGTTGACTAATGAGTTTGCTGGCCACTGCCCTAGGAAATGTATTGGTAAATGTATTGCTATAGATGTCTGAGATTTGGGTGCCCCTGTTTTCATCTAGGATTTTTTATGGTTTCATGCCTTACATTTAAGTCTTTTCTCCATTTTGAGTTTATTCTTGTGTATGGTATAAGTTGGTCATCTAGTTTCATTTTTTTAATGTACATGTCCAATTTTCCCAACTCTATAAATTGACAAGACTATCTTGACTCCATATAGCCTCTGTTCTATTGATCTATATGCCTATTCTTGTACCAGTACCAGGCTGTTTTCAGTACAATGGCTTTGTGGTATTGTAATCCCCCATGCTTTGTTCTTTATCAAGATTGCTGTGGCTATTCAGCATCTTTTTTTGGTTTCATATAAATTTTTGGAATATTTGTTCTAGATATGTGAATATGCCATAGGGTTTGCATTGAATTTATACATTTCTTTGGGTAGTATGACATATTGATTATGTTATTTCTTCCAATCCAAGTGCCCTTCAGTATATGAGTAGATAAAAATGATGTAAAAAGGAAAGACCTCTTACCCTTTGAGACAGCATGGTGGGACCTGGAGAGTATTATGCAAAGTGAAATAAACCAGTCAGAGAAAGATAAGTATTACATGATTTCACTCATATATGTATTCTAATGAACTAAATAAACCGGTGAACAAAATAGATCTAGAGTTATGGAAACATGAAACCAATAAACGGATCCGGGGAAAGTGTTGAGGATTAACCAAAGTACTGTGTGTGTGTGTGTGTGTGTGTGTGTGTGTGTGTGTGTGTGTGGTCCCTCTGGGTGGCCTGCAAGGAATGGGCCAAAACCCACAGTCCACACTCCCTGCCGCTCCTACCTATGGCTGCCACTCATCCTGCCTCCACTGTGTCTGCTGTGGCTTCATGCCTGATGAGTTCCAATTGGAAGAGGCTTGTGTTGCAGAGTTCCTCAGCCATGAGCTCTGTGTCTGGCAAAGTCCCAAGGGGAGTAGCCTGTGGGATCTGGCTTTCAAATATCCCCCAAGAGGTTCTGGATTTTGAGAGAGTGCAGGCCAGGCTGAGGGACCCCACTGGTGCACAGATGGGCTGGGGAAGGACCGTGGGAGAGCTCCAGGGCATGTCAGGCTCATCTCGCTCAGTTCCAATCGGCCAGACCCCAGGAGCAAGCTAACCTACTGGTTGGAGCATCTGGCCCCTTGTAGTCAGTGCACATCATAACTAGCGGGTTGAGCGGCCTTAGCATATCATTAGCATATTATACTTTGATTGGTTGCTTGGTTGTTCTGCCATTCAGTCTATTTACATATTATCTTTTTATTGTATAGGGTATGCATAACCCATGGACACAGACAATAGTGTGGTGCAGGCCTGAGGAAGGTGGTGTAAGGAGGAGGGGCTCATTGGGGAAAAAAGAAGACATCTATAATACTTTCAATAATAAAGACAATTTTTTTAAAAAGTATCTCTAAAAGTTGGTCAAAAATAGGGCACACCACATTTTATTTCAAACATCTTAAAAGAGATTGTATTTATCTTCTGATATTTGTAAAGACCCATCTCCATTTAATTTAATTTTCCTATCATATATATTTTGTTTCATTGTCTTGGAAGAATAAAATTCTAAAAAGAGCTATGGAAATAATTTGATTTTCCATTTTTATTAGGCAAAATGTTGTACCCTGAGTAAATTAAATGCCAATGTCTTTATATAATGAGCTTGTTGTGTAATGTTCTCACTCTCTCAATGTTTTTTTTTTTAATAACTGCAAGGACCTACATTAAAATCAAACAAAAATCAACAACAATAAAAAATATCTATGCCTAGGCAGGTACAGAAACACATTTGCTTTATCATTTTTTCACTGAAAAACATCAATTGCACTATAACTAGAATATTTTCTAAGAAATACATTTGTAAAATACTTCTCCAAAAGTGCATAACATTTGCTAGACAAATACCAATGTATTCTGAAAAAAGTATTCTCTGCCCTGGCTAGCTGGTTCAGTTGGTTAAATTGTCCTGCCTTATACCAAAAGGTTGTGGAGTTGATTCCAGATCAAAGCACATACCTATATTTTCAGGTTTAATCCCCAGTTGAGGCAAGTATGATAGCCAATTGATCAATGTTTCTCTCATATCAATGTTTCTCTCTTCCTCTCCCTTCCTCTTTCTCTCAAAAATCAATAAAATATTTTTGGGTAAAAATTAAAGAAAGAAGTATACTTCTCCATATAAGAATACAATACCTTTAGAAAGTATATGAATAGAAATATTTAGCAGTTTATTTAATACTATTGTATTAATACTTATAACTCATTGATAAAATATTTATTATCATATTTAAATCAAACTTGATCCACAAATTTCAAATAATTTTAAAATAACATAATAAATGTCCTAGATCACAATGCCAACAATACTCCCCTTCATAGTTTTATGGAAGGACATCCCAAAATGCCATTATTTTCAGTAAGTGACTACACATGTGGAAAACTATTAAAAAGAAATTCTGGATTCTTAGGGGGAGAACCAAGATGGCTGCATAGGTAAACACCTATTGTTCTGCCCTGCACAACAATTTAAAAATTACAACATAACAACAAAACAAACATCACCCAGAATCACCAGAAAGCTGGCTGAGTGAAAACTCCACAAATAAAAGTAAAGGTGGGACACTGAGACTCAGAAGAGCGGTGGTAGCGCAGCCTTGAAGATCGTGGGAAAACAGGTTAGGAGCCGTCCTGGTCGCATGCACAGGCGGTGGCTGGAGCAGCAACCCTGGCTGGATTTCACCAATGGGGAGGGCAGAGACGTCCCACTGCATGGATTCCCCAGTGCCAGGTGAGGTCCGAGGTCCGGGGGACGCACCCTGGAAGCCGAGCATGGCAGAGGTCTCCTAGTCTGCGGAGAAGCCAGGTGCTTGAAAAAGAAGTTTGTGCGCACTTAAACTGTGCCACAGCACAGACCCTGGCTTGTTCCCTGGAAACTTGTCTCCTGGTCCTGGAAACCACATGTTTTACAACCCTGGGCAAGACTTTGGGTGTGCAGACTCATTTGGGGAGAGGCAGAGTTGTCTGGCAAGGGGAAGAGACTAGTGGCTTTCTCTTGGAGGTGCCTGCAGCCATCCCCATCCAAAAGAGACCCTTGTGGGTCTCATTCATTTCCTTGTAGGTCTTGTTGATTTTCTCATTGGTCTTATTCATTTCCTCATAGGTCTTGTTCATTTCCTCGTAGTTCTCATTAAGTTCATCGGCCTTTTCTAGGAGCCTCTTGAAAAGCCTTATAATCATGGGTTTGAACTCTATGTCTAGTCATCTTTTTCCTTCCTTTCTTTCATACCTAATTTCTTTCCATGTCTCTTCATGCTGGCTGCTTTCCTGAGTTGGTCAATTAGCTTTATGTGGTAGGTGACCTCTAAAGGACAGTGGCTCAGCCTCTCCAGTTACCTGAGGTGGGTACTCTTACTGCAATCCTTTATGGGTTGTACGGTATTTTTTAATTTAAGCCCAGCTTGTTGTTGTTAGCCCTAGGAGGATTTGACCTCCAGGCCAATTGGCTGTGCAGGGAAACTGTGTTCAGGTTGGATGGGCACAGTCTCTGAGCTGAGCAGGCAGCATCAGTGTCAGCTAAACCCTATGCGGCGGGTGGGTCTCTGTGTTGGGTGGTAACGGCTGCAGGCACCTCCAAGAAAAAGTAGCCGCTGATTTCCACCCATTGCCAGACAACTCTGCTTCTCCCCAAATGAGTCTGCACACCCAAAGTCTCGCCCAGGGTTGTAAAACAAAGCAGTCCAGTGGTCTCCCTGACCAGGGAGCAAGTCGCCAGGGAGCAAGTCGCGTGTCTGTGCTGTTGCACACTTTAAGCACAAACTGCTGCTCCAAGCTGCTCGCACTCTCCTCAAACTCAGAGATCTCTGCCACGCCTGGCTTTTATGGTGCGCACTCTCCTCGAACGCAGAGGCCTCTGTTGTGCCCAACTTTTAGGGTGCGTACCCCGGACCTTGGACCTCGCCTGGCACTGGGGAATCTGTGCAGTGGGATGTCTCCGCCCTCCCCGTTGGAGAAATCCAGCCGGGATTGCTGCTGCCAGCCTACAGCCCGTGCGCGCCCCACGGCTCCAAACCTCTGGCTCTGCGCGTATCTTCAAGGCTGTGCTCCGCCGCTCTCCTGAATCTCAGTGTCCCACCTTTACTTTTATTTGTAGAGTTTTCACTCAGCCAACTTTCCAGTGATTCTGGATGATGTTTGTTTTGTTGTTATGTTGTAGTTTTGGAATTGTTGGGCGGGGCAGTACAATAGGTGTTTACCTATGCCGCCATCTTGGTTCTTCTCCTCCAGGGTCATACATTTTTTTCCACAAAGTATGTTCAGAGGTATAATTTCTGATTGTTTTAACTTTGCAAAGATGATTTAAAAAAAAAACATATCATAATAATGTAGGACAATGGTCAGCCACTTCTATTTGATATAATTGGATAAGCCTACTTTCTACCTAATACTGATTATTCTTCTAAGTGTCATGGTGATAGATTCCATATCTGGGAGCCAAGGATATCCAGTGGCTACGTTAAATTTTTATGCTGGCAATTCCATAATTCTCCCAGTGCTTAGATGATTCGATAATTCCACTAAAGGCTTAACTCTGACCTACAATTTATTGAGATTCCTAACTATAAATATTGTTATAACTCTGTAGACTGTAAAATATGTATTAATTAAAGTCTTTGACTTCACAGAATTTAAAATCTAATTAATGATAAGATAGGCAGGGAAATTAAGATAACAAGCCAGGAATTTGAGTATAGAGAAAAATGCAAGTATGATTTCAAACAGAGTTGTTCTTAACTGTCTCCTTTATCACCCTCTACTTAATCTTCACTGTTTTTCCCACTTTAATATTTGTATTTTCTTTGATTACTTTGATTCAAATAATTTTAACAAAGTGGGGTGAATTATAGATAGACAACTTTACTTTAAGCCCTTGCTAAACATCTTTACAAAAATGAATCAGAAATACAAATTCAATGTGTCCCAAATATAACTCATCGCTATGTCCCCTTTACATTCCTCAAACCAGTTTTTCTTCTTAAATCTCCCATCTCAGTCAATGGTTTCATGTTTACCCATAAATTTTAACCCTTAAAAACATCCTTGGTCCTCCTAGGTCCCTCATTCTCCACTTCTAGTCACCCAAATGTATTGTTTCTGTTTAAAATATTGTTCTGTTCATTCATTTTCTATATCTTCATGGCTCTCTTTCTATATAATTGTTCTTTTCTACTGGTTTCAAAAATGTTCATTTTTTTTATTTCACTCTATTCCAATAAATGCTAAACTTATCAACCAGAATTTTTTTTCTAAACTTCAAACTGATGTTTTCAATGTTGATTCCAAGTTTTCCCAGAGTTCCTTATTTATGAATATATAAAAACTGGACTATATAATCCATTGTGATATAACTCAGCAGTCCTGTTGTACAATATTTTTTGTTCCAAAACCTTGTCTGTCTTTTATTTAGCAACATTTAACCCAATTTTTCTCAAGCTCCTAAATTGTCAGGCCTTTGTGTATTATCTTTGCCTAGAATATTATCTTTGCCTAAAATATGTGTTCAGTTATCAATCATAAGATTCTTTACAAAGTTCTAACTCCCTTAAACAAGGATGTGGTTTCATTCTGTCTACTTTCACTATGTTTTGCGTGCATTTGATTAAAGCAATAACCACATTGTGTTGAACCAATTCATTTGTATTTTTGATTGCCTCGCCTCTAAAACATATGTTACTGGAGAACAAGGACCAATCTTATCATTATTGTGAATGAACAAATAGTATTAAACTATTACTTTAATTGTGTTTACCAAAGCACTAAATGCAGCTGGATGTTTCTGATAGACTTTAAATTAAGTACCCTTTATAGTTCTTCTCTATAGAGATAAGATAATTTTCAAGATGTGAAGTTAATGGAGTGGGCTACAGTTACTTCATCAGTTGTAGAAATTAGGAAAAGCAAAACTCTATGAATCAGGATAATCCTGGTTACACTGAACTGACAGCCTCATAAATCTGTAGTTTAATAATTACTATTTGTGTTTCTCTCAACAAGTCAGCTGTTGATATGAGTGTCCTTCTAGGGCAACTCTTCAGTATGTGACACCTCTGCAATCCATATTGAGGGAGTCTCCACTACACAGAGCTCTTCACTTGCACATCCAGGATGATGAAAAAGAGAGAATGAGGGATCTCCTGTTAATTCTTATGTATTTCTGCCATTGGCTAAATGTAAGTCATGCTAGACTTCAGTGGGACAGAGAAGTGTGATCACCCAGGATGCTTAGGAGGAGAGAAAAACAAGAAATATCACTTTCTACTATGATGATAAGTAACCAACATAAATTATTAAAAAGAAGCTTTAATATTAATATTAGCATGCCAGTTTAATGCATTACAGTGAAACCATTTCATATTGATAAAATATCAAGTTATACAACTTTAAAAAATATATGATTGACACTTCTTTGCTCCTATCTAATTAGGTAATGTATGGTAAGTGTAGCTAATATTTAAAAAAGAAATATTGTGAATTTGGCTGACAGTTCAGTGATTAGAGCATTGTCCATTGTGCCAGCATTGTGAGTAGGATCCCCGTCAGGTATGAAAATCAACCAATGAATGCATAAATAAATGGAACAACAAATTTCTCTCTCTCTCTCCTCTCTCTCTCTCTCTCTCTCTCTCTCTCTCTCTCTCTCTCTCTCTCTCTCTCTCTCTCTCTCCCCCTCTGTCCCCCACTCTCTCTCATCAATTTAAAAAAGTTTAAAAAAGAAATATTCTAACTTAAGATAGCAGGATAGCTGCATTTTTTAACAACTGTGGTAAAAAGAGGTGATTGTGTACCTTAAAACATCTGGGCATTATAAAAACTCTATGTTGGAATATATGAAATGTATTAAAATGTGTCTTAGTTTGAATAATCATTAACTATACATTTTATTTTTCCAAATTTCCAGAAATAAATTTGAATATGCTTTTGTATAGTTACAATTATTATTTAGAAAGATGAGAGTTTAAACATTGCAATAGGTTAAGCCACGCAAACACTATTTTAAGCCACAAATATCACAGGGACATTTCATACTAAACATACTGTATTTTAAAGGAGTAATAATTATTTCCTAAAATAATATGCACATAGTATATATTTTCTCCTAAATGAAGTTCTGTCTTTCTACTGTCTATATATTTTGTATCTTATTGATTATATCTTATGACTATAATAAAACTACCCTGACATCTACAAAAACCACAAATAAACTACTTTTTGTCAATATCTCTCTAGATTGTGCAGCATTCAATTTATTGGTGATTTTCTACTTGGTGTTAATTCATTGGAATAACCATTAAAACATCCCACATTCCTAAATGCTGTGATTTGTTAGGATGACAGTAAATATTCTGTTGAGTAGAAAACCCTCCAGTTTTGTTATTTGCCTGTCCTCACTATTTTACTCCCACATCAAATACTTGTAACAGTTATCTTTCTTTCTTGAAAGGTGCCTTGAATTTTTCTTGCCAGCTGCTTCTAAATTCTTCTTTTCTTCCCAAAGATGAGGAGATTTAACAGTTTTTCCTTTCTCTTTTCTCTATTTTCTGATTTAGAGATAAGTGCCATCATTCATAGATAAGTGCCATCACACATGGTAATTCAACTCTGCATTTCAAGGTGAAGGAGAACTAAAACAGGTGTTGGAAAGATATCTCCTTTAGGTTTACTGAGAATTTAGAGTTTCTGAAGACACAAATAATAAAATTATTATTTATTTACCTTATGCAATTTCCTCCTTATTTAGCATTTAATTTTGAGTATATTATTAAGCCACATAATTAAAATTTTATAGTCCCCTAGTCAGAATTACATTCATTTAATATTGGTAGAATCTACTGATATCTGCAAAATACCTGAGAGAAAGATGCAATGTAGTCAGCAAGTATTGTCATACTCCATCAATGCACTTTCACATGTTAATATACAAGAATCTCTCATTTTGAAATATCGTTAGGAAAACAACAACCTTAGAATCACGAAATAGTCACTTTGAGATTTATTTATTTATAATTACAATTTTATTTTATCTCATGTGTTTCCTAACCATGAATTAAATATAAATTACTAATTCTTCAATTTACCCTAATACCTTAAAAGAAGATGCTGCAAGCCAATCAGCGATTCCCTTTTGTCACTTATGTTTCTATCTCTCTCTCTCTCCCTTCCTTTCTGAAATTAATAAAAATATATTCAAATAAATTAAGATGCTGCAAGATTTTATGTACTTATTTTTAATTAAATAATTTAACGTAGGTAATAGAAGATACATAATAGAAATATATTTTATTTATAAAAATTATATGAGTCTGTAAATGTTGTATATACCTATGTATTAATAAATCTATTATCTTTGTTGAAGATATATGATTTTCTTCTTATGCTTATATTAACCAAGATAATATTAGATTTTCTCAACTGAATTTATGAGGATGCTAAAATACTTAGACCTAATTACTTAAAATACCATTCATTTATAGTGACCACTTAATAATGTAATTTGGTTTATTGCAAACCATCATGTCAGTGATTATTATGAAATACTACCAAATGAAAATCAAAGAAGCCTATGCTTATATATGTACATAACATTTTAATTTAATATACAAAAAATCTTGCAGGTTCCCACTTTATCTGTGAATTTTGAAATTATTAAAGTGACCTGAATTAGATTTTACACCAGTGAACTGTATTTGAAAGTTAATATCCCGTTGCAACAAATTTAACTAGTAAAAAGAAACATTCATTTTAGTGAAGTTCAATAATTTGAAAAATAATCAGTAATAATTACCATTTATTCAATATTTACTCTGAACCACAAAATACACACTTTATTGATATGAACCCTGAGATAGTTAATTACTGCTCCACAAAATTTATATGTAGAAATATTAAAAAAATAATTCCAAAATGTCTGCCTGAAAAGGGCTATGAAAACTTTAGAATAGAGAAAATTCAATAATTGTCTCCACTGAGGGCAGAGGAGAGGGGAACACAAGAATGTATTTCTCTAATAATAACCACACACTAATAGTTAACAACACAATGTGCATAGTAGACTATTTGTTTTTCAATTCTTAAGTATTTCATGTTAACTAAAGAATCAAATTTATATTTTATTTTCTTCATTGTTAAATTTTTAAAATTTTGAAGAGCTATTTCAATGAATGCTCTGTATATTCGTTTTTTTTTTCTTCTACAGATAAACTTTTTTTTTTTTGTGACAGCTGCTCTATTTTTTTTTTCTTTTTTGTAAGAAAACCAGTATGCCATGGCTGGCAATGTCTGTAAATAAGATATTTTAAAAGTAATTACTTAAGATAAGACAAATGTTATAAGCATCTACAGCATTTCTTTGTGGTTGTTGATTTTTTGACTTTTATGTCACCTTAAATGTACTTAGGAAATCAAGAGATGTCTTACTGAGGAGATAGAAGAGGGTTAGGTAGTCAGGGGCTGGACCATGGGAAGGGAAAGTAGAACCCAGAAGTCTAAGAAAAAGAGGATCTTTTAAATGTGGACAGAATGCAACTTGTTGATTGTGTCCTGTTCCCTTGTTCCTGGAGAAACAAAGTTATCTAATGCTGAACCCAGCTAGGCGTGAGTTACCAGGGCAACCCAGCTGTCCAGAAGGAAGCTTTACAAGTGTGGATGTTGCCAAAGCAGAATTCTTTGAAATGACCAATCAGGAACTAGCAAAGCATACATCCACCACTAGACCAAGAAGCACACTCTCTTCTCTTCTCTCTCTCTCTGGCATACCGGATTCCTGGCTCTCTTGTGGTAGGGTATATGCTCCCCTGAACCAACATGACTTACGCTAATACGGATTCCACACATGAACTAATGGACTTAGCTTGGATGCTGAACTACACTGGCTGCAACATGGGACGGAAGTTCTGGACACTGGCTTCCTTTTTGGCTCTCCTGGAACCCCAGCTCCACCTTTTCCAGGATGGGCTTAAGGGACATGGGACTTTGGAACCGTAGACAAAGAAGTTTCACTGGCAATAGGCGTGGCTTCCTTCCTGCTGCTCCCTGCTGCTCCTTGCTGCTCCCTGCTATAGGGGGTGCATCTAGCTCTCAATAAACTTTGCTTCCCTTACTGTCTGTTTCCCTGAACTCATTCTGATTTTGTGACACTATGAACTTGGACCAGATCACAGGTTCATTACTTTAATTTATTAAACTTATTTATTCTGACATTTGCTGATACTCCCTTAGCAAGGGCATCTGTAGCCTGACCTGTATGACTGAATCCAGTGATTACCACTCAGCTGATACTTATTAATAACTCAGAATGTTTGTATTGCTTGCCTGTGTGAAAATTAAGCTACAATGTACTGCAATCTTTTTCCAGAAAAAGTTTGATAAATAATTATGTTTGAATGGATGAGATCCAAATTTCCAGAGATTATAAGAGTTTTGTTGTCTGGAAGCTACAAAATAGTAAACATGATTTCAGTAAGAGCACACGATTTGTGATTCTTATTATATACAACTCATATAATTTCAATATGTAATTATATACAAGTCATATAATCCATGTAATTTCAAAAGGAATACTATAAAGAGAAAGAGAAAATAATGTGTGGTTTTCTTTCTAAAATATAGAGTGTAATGAATTTAGAGTTTTTAATTCAAACTGATTGTGAATCAGCATTAGGCACTGTCCCCTCAGTTTGGCACAGGCTGGCAGAGTTGGCTCCCTGTGCTCCGCAAAGACCCAGAACTGGACGAGTGGTTTGGATGGAGATGCAGTGGCACAGCTGTTTGGAGGAACCTCACAGGGAATGTGTCTAAAACATCTATTTTGCCAATATTAGTTACTACTTCTCTTTTTCTTTTTCATAAATATTTTCAAATTAGAAACAAACAAATATAAAGAATGAAAGTGATACTGTTGGAACCGATTACATTTCCTCTCATGAACACATTTAAAATTATGAATAAAAAGTAGCATGAATAGGAAATAATGTGAAATGTATGTGTTTATGTTTGAAACTTTAATTACATTCTCTAGCTTTCGATCATCTCCTCCCCTTGATTTTTTTTAGTTAAAGTTAAGGTCACTCTTAAAATATTCCTATTTATTTTGTACAAACCCAGAAGAAAAAAGTAGAATGTAATTCTCACTCTTCACTAATTATTCAAGAGTTATTAAAATAGGTTAAAAAGATAAACTAGTCACAACATATAAATCATTTATAAGCAGGAGCATCAGATAATTAAACATATTCTTTCCACAATAGGTAAATATATATACGGGTATATGATGGTGAAAATAACTTCAGTGTTTTCAACCTACTTACCAAAGCTTCTTGAAAAAAATAAGAGGAGAAAAATAGAAAATATAAACTGAAAAAGAAATTGTAATATTTGTTATCTAACAAGTTTGAACACATGGCAATTAGTATTGCCTTACTGAAAACTTTTTAAATGGTAGCTTAATTTAATCAAAATTTACTTTTAATACAGTTTAAATATATTAAATGGGAATAAAAGCACATGAGTTTATGTGCAAAAAGAACAAACTGTATCCCTTGAAATAAAATATTAATACTGGGTTTTTAGTGCTGCAGCAGAATCTCTAGCATAGCATATCATAATTTGTGTGTTAATTTAATTAGCCTATTGTAAACATGCACTATGGAAGATAAAAGCTAACAAAGACCGCATGCTTTCCCTCACTGAGATAACAGTTTGAGTACCTTTTGTTGTAGAGTGGGAATTTTTGAGCACTACTGAGGCCGTGGACTATGCCCCAGATAGAGTAGTCAGTGCTGACACCAGGTCAGGCCTTGAGATATGGTCTCATGGCCCCTTCCCAGCATGTAGGCCTTGCAAGACAGAACACTGTCATCTTTCTGAAGAACAGGATGACCCTGTGGGTGGCATGGTCAATGGCATGACTCTGATGTTGCTTGGGAAAAACTGTTTTGTCTTAGGTTGCTTGTTCTGCAAAAACAGAATGCGGTTAATGTGCTTAAAAGTGGTCTTGCCCAAAGGGTCGGGGCTGCTCTCTGGTCTCCAATTGGAGGATGGCAGAGTAGTCTCCAAGCTGGCTAATAAAGGCTCCCTAAATTTTAATTTGGTCTGGGCTCCAGTGGTCATTCACTCGCCTCTGCTCCACAACACTTTGAAATTAAAATTTTGAGATAACTATGATACTTGTGAAAATAAAATAGTTCCACATTAGTATGACATACTACCTAATTCTTAAGAAAGGCCAAAATCTGAAAATGAGTGGGATTTGGCCAGAGGTAGAATTAAAGATAATAATGAAATTGAGAAAATAAACCTATGAAGGTTTGAATGCAAAAATGGACCCAACACTCTTTTTACCATATTTATATCCTTATGTCTGTTGTCAAACTTTCAGTGTCCTCCTATTCTGATTCTGGGCCAGCAGTTCACGTGACTTACTACTACCAGTGGTCTGTCAGTGCACTAGATGCAAGCAGACACTTAAAGTGAGGGCCTTTGCCTTGTCCTATTCTGCTTTGCTTTCTGAAATTGCCATGGAGATAGACACAATGACAGGATGCAAGAGGATGAGAAAAAAATGTGGAAGAAACAATTTATCCAACTGTATTATTCTTGGTGGCTTAAAACAACAGATATATTTTCTCTCACAATTCTGGTAGCCTTAAGTCTGAAATCAGTGTCACTGGGTCAAAATCAAGGTGTTTACATGGTTGGACACCCTCCAAAAGCTGTAAGAGAGAATCTATTCCAGCTTCTAGCTTCTGGTGGTTGCCAGCATTCCTTTGCTTATGCTGCATAGCTGCAATCCCTAACAAGATGGTCATATTGTCTGTCTTCTCTATGCATCTTTGTATATGCTCTCTGTGTCTTTCTTTTATAAGGACAATTGAGATTGCATTTAGGGCCCAACTGGATAATCCAGAATAATCTTCCCATCTAAGATGTTTAAGTTAATCATATCTTCAAAGACTCATTTTTCAAATAAGGCAACATTAACTGATTCTGGAGATTAATATCTGATAGCTTTAGTGATTTTTTGTTGTTGCTGTTGTTGTTCTACTCTATCCTAGTTTTTCCTCTGGTCCAAAAGAGTGACATCAATGACATGTAAAATATCATTCTCACATTCCAACATTAGCAAATGTATTAATTTATTTTATCATCAACTCAATTTCAAGATCTCAACAAAATACCATCAAATTAAACATCTCAAAACTCATGACCTAAGTCATTTAAATCAGATATGTGTGAGGCTATTTATGATTTACCTTGGAGCAAAATCCCTTTCCATCTGTGGATTTGTGAACCTAGAAAACAAGTTTCTTGTTTCCAAAATACAGTGACCGGATAGGGATATGTTAGCAGTTACAGACATTTCTATTCCAAAAGGGAAAAATGGAAGGAAAAGCACTATCCCCCAGCAATTTCAATTTTGCTAGTATGGCATATTATATTAGGTTTCAAAGCCTAATAATAAATTTGAGGTTTAAGGCTCCAATCTCAGGGCTCTGCCCTCTGGGCCCACACAAGGCTCTGTTTTTTTTTTCTTTTACAGGCCTACCTTAGATAATAAAAAATAATCTCCCCATCTCAAGATTCTTAGTCATAGAAATATCTGTAACTTAACCATCTGTGAAAAATTCCTCTTTCTAAATGTAATTATAGTGTAAATGCCATATCCAGAACAAAATACTATTATCTCTGGATGACGATTTTTCAGCTTTCCATATACAGGCATCCAAGCTGAGACCAATATAAATCACCAAGTGCATCCAACTGAGACCCTAACTTGCAGACTCACACACTCAAGAACTAAAAGAATGTTTAGCATGGAGGCCCTGAAGAGTTTGTGATTTTTGTGTGGCACAGAGTTATTGTGAATATAGGTACTTGATATACAGTGAAAGACTGAAAGCTTTATGATAACAATACACGTTCTAAAAACTTGAAGAAACACAGTACAGTTAAAACTTAGCATTTATAGAGTGGGAATAGAGCTGATAATTGACAAAAGATGAGATAGAGAAGTAAAGATCCTAAAGGGATATGTGAGCCATATTAAGGCATTGAACATTTATAATTATTACAAAGACAATTGGGAGGCATTCAGGCATTTGAAGAAGAGGCAGTTAGATATTCTTTCAAAAACCAGATTGGATTTGGCATTAGCCAAACATCATAGACTCACAGCTCTAGAGAAACAGGTGTTTGTTATCCTTTTTATATCAAGAATGGATGTCACATGGTAATATCTGAAGGTCTGTAGGTTGCAGACTTTGATAACAGATAATATTTGTGTGTGTGTATACATAAGGAAGACTGAGAACTCCACATGGTGTAACAACTTATACCAGGGTGTTATATATGTTCTGTTTTGTTTGTATTTATTATTAACCTGGTTCAATGAGCTGTCTGAGTAGCTGGCATAGCAACTGAGAAAACAATTTGCTTCCGAAAGCAAAGCTTTTGATGGAGAAGAAGAAATCTTTTTATATTTCAGTAAGCCATAACCTTAAATGGCAGTATTGAAAAGGTTCTCTTTTTGTCTTTTTCCTCAAAACCATAAGAAAAAAAAAAAACATTTTCAATATTCCTGGATAGGCCAAGGCATTCTGCATGATAAAATTTCAGTTATATCTACTATGAGGATAATGTTTACTGAAAGGACGGCGAGCTTGTGTGGCTGGCCATGGTCAAAGTTGGTGCAGAAACATTTTTTATTAATATATTTTTTATATTTTATTACATTACTAGAGGCCTGGTGTACAAAATTTGTCGACAAAGGCGGGGGGTGGGGAGAGTGTCCCTCAGCCCAGGCTTCACCCTCCCCAATCTGGGACCCATTGGGATTGGGCCTAAATGAGCAGTTGGACATCCCTCTCACAATCCAGGACTGCTGGCTCCCAACTGCTCACCTGTCTGCCTTCCTGATTGCCCCTAACCGCTTCTGCCTGCCAGCCTGATCACCCCCAAACTACTACCCTGCCAGCCTGATTGAAGGCTAATTGCTCTCCTGCCAGACTGTTTGCCTCTAACTACCCTCCCCTGAAGGCTTGGGTCCCCCCCAACTGCCCTTCCTTGCATGCCCGGTTACCCCCAACTTCCCTCCTCTGCCGACCTGGTCACCCCTAACTGCCCTCCCCTGCAGGCTTGATCGCCCCAAACTGCCCTCCCTTGCAGGCCTAGTCCCTCCCAACTATCCTCCCCTGCTGGCCATCTTGTGGTGGCCATATTGTGTCCACATGGAGGCAGGACCTTTTATGTGTTGAAGTAATTGTCAGTTTGCTTATTACTCTTTAAATAGATAGGATAGAGGCGTGGAGCATGGATGGTGGCTAGCTGGTTTGCCCTGAAGGGTGTTCTGGATAGGGTTGGGGTTCCCCTGGGGAATGGGGCAGCCTGGACCAGAGGCCTGTGGTGAAGTGCAGGCTGGCCATGCCCCCCAGTGACCCAAGCGAATACCCTGGTATCTGGGATGTATTTATCTCCTACAATTAAAACTTTGTAGCCTATAGCAGATCCAAACCTTCTGCTCACTCTGAGGCAGCAGCCATTTCTGTTGGAATTTATATACCTTCTATAATTGAAACTTTGTAGCCTTAAGCAGAGGCCTGGGCTGATCAGGGAAGGTGGAAAGCTTGGCTTCCTCCATCTCAGGGTACAACTCAAGCCTCCTACTCTCTTCAGCTCTGTGGCTGCTATCATTATCTTCTATAATTGAAACTTAGTAGCATTGAGTGGAGGCCTGAGCCAGCAAAGGCAGGTGGAAAGTTTGGTTTCCTCCATTGCTGAAGAAACCCAAGCCTCCCTCCTGCTCTCTGTGGCCTGCAGCCATCTTGGTTGAGTTTATTTGCATATTTGCTCTTGATTGGCTGATAAGCATAGCTGGTGGGTGTGGTGGAGGCACGGTCAATTTGCATATTACTCTTTTATTAGATAACAAGTGGCCCGATGCACGAAATTCGTGCACTGAGGGGGGTTCCCTGAGCCCAGCCTGCACCTGCTCCAATCAGGGACCCCTTCGGGGATGTGTGACCCCTAACCACCTCTGCTTGCCTGCCTGATCATCCCTACGTGCTCCCCTGCTGGCCTGATTGCTCCTTACTGCCTCTGCCTTGCCCCACACCTGGGACCCAGGCTTCCCTCCCTCTGGCCAGCTATAGGCACCCATGACCTGGGCCAACTTTACTCAGGCTGGCCTCAGCCACAGGCACCCACAGGCACCCAGGACCATAGGGCATGCTGCCTAACCCCAGGGACAGAAAGGGCCCCAGACCTTCTATGTGCCTGCCTGGCCGAGTCCCACTACTCTGACTGCCGTGGCATAAAAAACTTTACCATATATGTTCTCCCCAGCCTCCTGGAGAGAGGGCATGAGCTGAGAAACTGGAGATGCTGCAGCCCCAGGGCCATTTTACCAATGGGTACATTGTCATTTTCAGATCTAGATTTGAGATAATCCATCAAACCGCTATATTTTTCAACTCTCAACTTAGATTGGTTTGCTTTAACAAAATTTATCTGATTGGCCTCCATTTTTTAATATGAATCCATAATAAACTGTTTAGTTAACTTTCTTGCATTTAAAATAGGATTAAACGTGTCCCTCACAGAGAGATAAAATCCATAATACTACATTTGGGTGACTCGTGTTCTTACATTTTGTCTAGTATTATTGTTGAGTACACTGTTATCTCTGAGTTTTTATGCAATATCTGTTCCCCAACCTTTTTCACCATGTGGAAAAAGAATAGGATATGTCATTGCATCTAATGTGGGAAACAGGATATTGATTCATTTCACTTTAGTGCCATTTGGATTATTGGGATCTGGTTTACAATGAATGAGCAAGTCCCTTTCAAAAGGAGGTTCTCCATCTTCATTTCTGAATATGACAGCAACCTCGGTTACACGGGGAGAATTATATCTACCTGGGTCACTATTATGATCATATTTAACTGCCATAGTTACTTCCGTGGGAACTATACCTTTTGCTGCTGCTTCAGATTGGGCTTCCTTTTTTACCTCACGTAGCATCTTGTACGATTTTGTTAATTCATTTATTTCATGCATGAGGTTGTTGATGAGTCTTTCTAAGCATGCCTGGTTTGCTGGGATTGCTAATCTTTTACGTGTAGCTTTGGCTGTATCCAAAATATAGAGTTGAGCAAACTTCAACAGTTTTTCTTTGGACATAGTCCCACCTCTCTATTGCCACGTTCTCAGATAGAGGAGAATGACAGGCCTTTTAGGAGTGTGACCAACAGCTGATTTGGACAGATTCTGTGGGGGTGGGACTTCTCCTACCTGCTGTTAGTTTCAGCTGGGATGCTGAAGCTGGGACTCGGGGGCCTTCCCTCTGGCGGTTGCCTTCCATTTTTGCTGGCAAACAGCTGAAGCTACACATAATATTAGCAATGCAGGGGCCTCATTAGATGCAGCTGCAGTGAGTTCTTGCAGCCGCCGCCACCGCCCCCGCTCCCGCAGCCTCATTTTCCGGGCCCCAGGGCCTCAGACTCAGCTGTGGTGCATTCTGGCCAACGTCATTGCTGCCACCGCTTAGTCTCTGTGCCCAGGCTGGGCGCTTGATGACTTCACCACTTTATCTCTGATCCTGGGGCCTCTCCACCCCACCCCTTGCTCCGACTGGCTGGTAGCATAGCCAGTCAGAAGCCAAGGTACGGTCACATTTGCATGTTACTCTTTTATTAGATAGGATATTGCTTGCTTTTGGAAAGAAGTGCCTTTCAGCATCTATTTATGAAGGCTGTTTATTTTTTTCTTATGTCAGATTTTCTTTCTAACAGTTTAATAAAGAGCTAATAAAATGCTAGGTTTTAACTTAACAAAATTCAAATGGGGGAAAAATATAAATTTGGGAGTCCAGTTTTTCGGGTATTGCAATGATGTTGGTAGGCATATTAAACACCATAAATAAGGGTATATTAGATTCAAATATTATCTAGACTATAACATTAACAACATTTAGTTGTTTTAAAAAAGATAAATATGGAGTGTTATCTTTATTTAAACATTTTTAAAAAGTATAATTATGGAATGAAATATTAAAGATGAAACAAAATTTTTATAACAAAAGCAAAAACAAATGGTTAACTTTTGTGTATGCTGGGTTTGGTCTACCTATGAGATGTCACAATAGATACAACAAGTAGATTATTGGATATATACCATATTTTCTGGCATATAAGACAACTTTTTAACCCAGGAAAGTCTTCTCAAAAGTCGGGGGGCGTCTTATACGCCGGGTGTCGTCTTATAGGGCTGGTGCTGAAACTTCCTAGCCAAACTGGAGAATTTGTGGTCACCACATATGGTTGGGGGAGCTCAAAAACGGCCGCATCCACAGTCCCGCCAAATGCGGCGAACGAATGAAAGCAGCAAAGGCAGCGCTGTACACACCTGCATGTCATAAGCATTTGAATTAAAATTATCATATTGAAATCAAACCTGATGTTTTTTTAATTTTTATTTGGTGTGCATTGTAAGAGGTGTAGTCTTATATGGTGAGTATATCCCAAGCTCTATATTTTAACTGAAAAAGTTGGGGGTCGTCTTATGCACCCAGAAGTCTTATAAGCCAGAAAATACTGTTGTCATATGTTTAAGAAAAAGACGTGGGCTTCAAAAAGTCTGGAAAGGAGTCAGGGAGTGGGCTAGAAGGCGGTTAATGGGGGGAAAAGGGGACATATGTAATACTTTCAACGATAAATATTTTTTCAAAAAAAAGAAAGAAAAAGAATTTGTACCTGAAATTACATATTAAATATTTGATTATGTATTAGCTTGTTTTGTCCTTCACTTAATGCAAGCTTTATAAAAGAATAGGTCTCATTCAGCAATTATCACCAATAATAACATATATAACCCAATAACATATAATACATATTTTTATTCAATATAATTCTATAATCTGGTCCTTTTAATACTAGCATTTCATATTTTTAATATCTAAAGAAAATTCGTCAATTTACCTAAAAACCTTATCTATATCTATATCTATATCTATATCTATATCTATATCTATATCTATATATATATCTATATATGAAGATATAATATGCAAATTAGGCTGGGATGCAGTAACAGTCACAACAAGTCAGGAGGAGGCTATGAGCATAGAAGAGGCCTAGAGGGGAGATGGAGACAGTGCTGCCACACCGGCTTGGGCAGCCCTAGAGTGGACACAGGAAAAGGCTGGAGGGTGTCTGGGAAGATATTCAGGCCTGGGTCCACAGCGGCCAGTGTGCAGATGTTAGGCTTGGGTCCCAGCCAACTGGCAGTCCTGGATCTGTGCCATGCTGAGAAATAGGCAGAGGACAGACCACTGAGGGTCTTATATACCATTAGATGTCTGGTGCATAAAATTCATGCATAGTGAGGAGGGGGCGTCCCTCAGCCCAGCCTGCACCCTCTCCAATCTTGGACCCCTAGAGGGGTGTCCAACTGCCCATTTAGGCACAATCCTACTTGGATCAGGCCTAAACGGGCAGTCAGACATCCCTCTCACAATCCAGGACTACTAGATCCCAACTGGTTCACCTGCCTACCTTCCTGATTGCCCCTAACTGCTTCTGCCTGACAGCCTGATCACTCCCTAACCACTCTTCTGCCAGGCTTTTTGCCCCCAATTTTCCTCCTCTGCTGGCCTGGTTACCCCTAACTGCTCTCTACTCCAGGCTTGATTGCCCCCAACTGCCCTCCTTTGCAGGTGTGGTCCCTCCCACTGCCGTTCCCTACTGGCCATTTTGTGCTAGACATCTTGTGTCCACATGGGGGCAGGATCTTTGACCACATGGGGGAAGCCCTCTTGTGTATTGGAGTGATGGTCAATCTGCATATTACTCTTTTATTAGATAGGATAGAGACCTGGTACATGGGTGGGGCAGACTGGTTTTCCCTGAAGGATGTCCTAGATCAGGGTGGAGGTTCCCTTGGGTTGTGGGAAAGCCTGGGTGAGGGGCCTGTGGTGGTTTGCAGGCCGGTCATGCCCCTGGGTGACCCAATCAGAGGCCCTGGTATCTGGGATTTATTTATCTTCTACAATTTAAACTTTGTAGCCTGGAGCAGAGCCAAGCCTCCTGCTTGCTCTATGGCTGCAGCCATTTCTTTTGACATTTATTTATCTTTTATAATTGAATCTTCGTAGCCTTATGTGGAGGCCAAGGCAGGCCATGGCTACAGAAGTTTGTTTTCCTCCATTGCTGGGGGCAACCCAAGCCCCCTACTCTCTCCAGCTCCATGGCTACCACCATTTTTGTTGGGATTTATTTATCTTCTATAATTAAAACTTTGTAGCCTTGAGCAGAGACAAATCTCCTGCTAGCTCTGTGGCCACAGCCATTTTTGTTAAGATTTATTTTTCTTCTATAATTGAAACTTTGTAGCATTGAGTGGAGGCCTGGTGCATCCAGGGTGTGAAGAAAGCTTCACTTTCTCCATTGCTGGGGAAACCCAAGCCTCCCTCCTGCTTTCTCCATGGTGGTGGCCATCTTGGTTGGGGTTAATTTGCATACTCACTCTTCATTGGCTGATGGGCATGGCTAATGGGCATGGCTTGTGGTTATATCTGAAGCATGATCAATTTGCATATTACTCTTTTATTTGATAGGATAGCAGGGACCTTAGATTTTATTCCACAGATTCCACAGAAGGAGGAAAACTGAAGAATGTTAAGAATGGCAGAATCTTAGTCTTGCTTTCATTTTAAGTGAACCTTTCTGGTGGCTGTGGGAAGGATCAATTTAGAGAGCTGCACTGTTTTGGGGCCCAAGAAAAAGAAAGACTGATCTTTTTGAACTAGGACTAGATAGAGGCAGTGGATCAGAGACATATTTATGAGGAAACCTGACCAAACTATTTGGCTGATTATACAGGGGTCAGAAAACAAACAAAGCAAATGGTATTAACCCAGATTTTTCATTTTGGGCAACTTCATTGAATGGGTGATTCTAATAATTGGTAGAAGGTATAGAAGAAAAGGGACAGTGTAAGGGAGCTTGCTTATTTCAGCAATGGCCAAACAATTAGGACAGAAAACAGACTTATGCTCTTTTTTTTTTTGCTGCAACATTTGTTTTTCTGCCTTCAGCCACCACCATGCATGGCTAATGTGCCATCTTTTCTCCTAATTTAGGATATTATCTATCTATTACACTTTCCTGTCACCTAAATTAGCTTTCTTGAATGATCCCTTAAAAATACTTATTGAAGTCATTCAACACTCTGTGAGATGGGGAATTTCAAGATGTGGAAACATTATGAGCCTATAAGGATTGATAATGAGATATTGGGTGTTCAATTTTTAACAATAAAATCATCTGCTAACTGTGGTCATGTCAGATGCACAAATTTAATGAGCTAATGTCTCTTTATAGAGTGTCACACTTCCAAAGGGATCCTCTCAAATAATACAGTGCATAACACTCACCTAGATTGCCTGTCAAAACGTGGGACCACACCTTGAAAAACACTACTTCTAGAGCTCATTTTAATGGATAAACCTACCTCCAAATAAATCAAATTGAACAAATGGTGGAACAACTGGTCAGTGGGGGATAGGGCCGGCGAGCAGATGTTGCCAGGCTAGCCAACATGCATCCCAGTGGGCAGAGGGAGAAGATGGCAATAGGGTGGGGTAGTGTGGTGGCAACCTGCAGCAGTGGGGCAATGGGGGTTGACACCATCCCCTGATTGCCTACCTGGTTTCATCCCACAAAGGGAGGCCATGGGCAGCAGCAGCAGAGGAGTGATTCAGGGTAGGGCCATCCAGCACCATCCCCAGATAGGCTGGCTGGGGTTGCTACCCAAGGAGGGAGGCCACCAGTGGCTGTGGTGTATTTGGAGGCAGGGCCAGCCAATCACTGCCCATACCATCCCAATTGGCCCCAGTCACCTCTCACAGAGGGAGGCCAGACTGAAGCCTAGGCCTGATCCCTGCTTCCCTAAGCCATCAGTAGGACATCCTCTCCGGGCTCCCAAACTGTGAGAGGGAGTAGGCTGGGCTAAGGGACCCCAATGCTCCCATGCACAAATTTCATGCATCGGGCCTCTAGTATTAATAACATACTTTGTGGCAAAATTCTGAATTACAAAACATATACAATATAGACTTTATCAAAGAATTAACAATCTTATGAATATAAATATATGAGTAAGAAATTTCATCACAGCAATGTTTAAAAGTATACACAATTGCTCTTGGGCCAACATCTTGCCAGGCAGCAGCATGTCAGGCAGTAATGCATCCCTGCTCTCTGAGTCCTGCAATGCTGCCCAAGGATGACAAGAATAAGAAAGATGCTGAAAACTCAGTCAAGAAAGACAAAGACTTCGTGAACAAGTCAAGGCCAAAAAGAAGAAGTGGTATAAAGGCAAAGTTTGGGACAAGCTGAATAATCTGGTCTTGTTTGACAAAGCAAGCTATGACAAGGTCTGTAAGGAAGTTCCAAAGTACAAGCTTATAACCCCAGCTGTGGTCTTCCAGAGGCTGAAGATACATGGCTCCATGGCCAGGGCAGCCCTTCAGGAGCTCCTCTGTAAAGAACTTACTAAACTTGTCTCAAAGCACAGAGCTCAAGTGATTTACACCTGAAACACCAAAGGTGGGGATGTCTCCGCTGCTGGAGAAGATGCATGAACAACAGATCTCACCAGCTGTACATTTTGAAAAATAAATCTGTATTAAATTTTTAAAAAATTAATACAATGGGAACAGTGGTCAAATACGTTAACCTTAAATTGTAATCTATAGTTAATTAATCTAGTTTAACTTCAGACTTCTAACAAATTAGCTTTGTGGGTTTTATGTTGTTATTGTTTGTATGTTTGTTTACTTTTGTTAATCCTCATCCAAGAATATTTTTTGCATTGATTTCTAGAGAGTGGAAGGGAGGTGGAAAGGCAGAGAGAGAGAAACATGGATATGAGACACCTCAATTGGTTGCCTCCTGTATGTGTCCCAACTGGGCGAGGTATCTTGCCTGCAACTAAAGTATGTGCCCTTGACCAGAATCAACCCTTCAGTCCATGAGCGTAACTACTGAGGCAACCAGCTAGGTCTAATAAGTGCAAAATTAACCCTCTTAAGAAAGGTAAGAACTTTGATATACACGAATAGTTCCCCAATGCCCGTGTTCTGACCTACTTATATTTTATACTAATCTAAAGACTTCTTGAATTGTTTAGACTATATAATTCTTATAATATAAAAAGGCATCTTTCAAAAGATAAGCACAGGGCTAAGGGGATAATCAGACCATAATGTTCCATCTTGTAAAGAACAAGTAGACATCTGGTGCCTTATCAAACCTGAGGCTAATACTACATGGCATAATATCATGCCTCTAGCCTCCCTGATGGAGGTCCTGTTGAGAATAACCATGAGTGTTGACATTTAACAAAGAAGCAGTGGCAGCATGTACAAGCAAACAGGAGCAAAGTGAAGCTCTAAACAGAAATAGAACAATACAGAGAATTATCACAAGATGTATGTAACACTACATCTCAGAGCTTTAAAACAAAAATATACTGAGGATATTGTCTAATATAATTAAAGAGAGGTAAAAAAGAAACTTGTTTTTTCCTCTGCATATAATAATACTTTTGGGAAATGGAAAGTTAGGGGAAGATAAAATTCCAATGTACATTAAAGAAGGAAGACATTTGTTCTGAAATCCCACTGATAGTCTCTTTTCAGGCTAGTGGTGAGAATTAGAAATATATATAACATAAAAACATCCTGCTGAAACCGGTTTGGCTCGGTGGATGGAGCATTGGCCTGCTGACTGAAAGGTCCTGGGTTCGATTCCAGTCAAGGGCATGTACCTTGGTTGAGGGCACATCCCCAGTCGGGGGTGTGCAGGAGGCAGCTGATCGATGTTTTTCTCTCTCATCGATGTTTCTGGCTTTCTATCCCTCTCCCTTCCGCACTGTAAAAAATCAATAAAATATATATATTTTTAAAAACATTCTAATTCCCAGCCCAAATCCTCAGAAGTGATAGCAATTGTAAAAATTATTCCTGAAACAGGCTAAAGAAGAAAATTTGCTTGAAGGTTTAGAAAAGGTTTAAAAATTAACTAACTCACATGAACTTATTGATTTTGATTATGGGATACATGGACATGGAATTTAAAACCTTCATGTTGATTTGATGCATTAAGAAAATCTGGACCTTCAGAGGTATTAATGGGATCAGAAGAAATTACATATTATAGAGATTTGCTAGTAGATTAACACTGAATTAGAAGCCTAATTAGTTCTATCAAAGTACAGCCATGCAGTTCAAAATGTGGCAGGATAGAAAGGAGCTACGAAATTTCTGGGCAAGTAGAATGGGGAAACTGAGACAAGAAAATTTGCGCAGCTGGCAGACAACTTGTAAATTGCAAGACCTTATCTTTTCCAACCAAGGACACTTGAGAGCAAATTGTTTATACCTCTCCTCTGAAATCAGAGAATACATAGTTTAAATCATCCTGACCTGGGAAAATAGAGAAAAAAGATCCAATTAATGCCACTTGTGCCAGCTAAACCCAAGGACAGATGAAGTCTGGGGGACAAATAAAAAACCCCAAATCATTTTGGTGGTATCACTTGAAGGGGAAATGTTAGGCAGGGTAAATAACTGGTAGGGCAGAAGAATGGAAAGGGGAAAATGGGGAGGTTATATCATGCACAGAACAAGCAAGTCAGAAGTCTTGAGACTTGCCAAAATAAAATTATCAGATGTGCTCATAAATTTTGATAAAAGCCACAACAATGTAAAAAAGTGAACCTTGAAATCTAATCTATCCATCAGGGGAACCTGAAACCTACCAGAAGATAACCTATAAAATTCTTAACCCCCCACCAGGTAGAGTGCTCAGACTAGCTGAGTTGCCCACTTGTGCTTTATGCTAAGTGTATTCTTAATAAATTTGCTTGTTTTTCTTCAACACTGCTTTCAGTCACTTTTCTGAATTCTTTTTCATGGGTGTGGCAAGAGCCAAGGAGGGGAAAATACTCTTAAACATGGCAGGTTATTTGATAACAAAAATGTTTTATTATTTCTTGATAAAACAGATTTTCATGTTTTGTCAAAAGAATACCCAAAATTATATAAGAATTCAGGTAGGCAGAAAGAAAAAAAAGATATACAAATAGTTTTGTTAAGGAGACAAGACATTGCATTTTACATTTTTGAAATATTTTTATAAAATCAGAGGAAGAATTGTTTGAAGTTTAAAGAGTCTCTTAAAATGTATGCTTTAATGAAAGATCTCTTTATCCTGGAAATTTCAAATAAAGTATTCTATATTTAAGTAATTTGCCCAATAATAAACTCTTTTATTTGCAAAACATTAAAAATCTACCTATATGTTTAAAAATGATTACTTTAATATTTTTTGACAATAATATGCATTGTAATTTATTGAAAATGCATTTTCATTTCATTTTACAATGTTTGGCTATAAAGATAAGCATGCTGATTAGCAACTATTATATATATTTCCTCAAGTGTTTGGGCAAATTAATAAATCTCTAGTGGAAGTGTGAACTTTTCTAATAAAGTTACTTTTTTCCTATTCTCTGTTGGTTGCTTAAGAACCATTCTTATACCCTAGATCTCTAAGACCAAAGAGAAATAGTTCTTATAAATTACTCATAAGAATTATTTTATTTTCCCACTCAATGTTAGATATAATTTAAAAGCAAATACAGGGGGGAATCGCATTTACAAAAACACACAAAGAATTAGGTATAATAAGTACTCAATCCTATTTTCCACAGGTCAAGTCATAATGACCTGCAGCAACTAAAAATTATGGGCAAGTGAGATTATTTGAGAATTAACAAAACTTTAAGATGGAAAACAATTTCTCTGAAAAACCTGTTTTTTAAAAAAAATTTTAGGAATCTTTGAGAAGTGACAATAAAAATTTAAGGCAGGAGAAACTGAACAGCTGGGAATAGGCCAGAGAACAGTTTGTGGAATTAGCAGCATGGATAAACATTTGCTCAGACAGTAGCCCAAGGTTGCCCGGGGGTTTGGTTGTCACAACACAAATGAGCTAATTGTGATGATTACTTTCTGAGTAAGATGAAGGAAAAATAGTTTATTCGTCAATAGTAGTTAATTGATATGTTTTTGAAATCTTATTTTTCAACATATCTGACTCCTAGTATAGCTGCACCCAAATAAAATCTAGAGTGTAAAGTAGAAAGCAAACAAACAACCAAACAAAAAATAGCACATATTTCAATGTGTCAAAGATTTTAAAAATTGAAACACATTTTCTTGAGCCATGTTTCTATTTTATAAGACATTTTTTAATTCAGAAGTTGTCATAATTTAATCTTTTCCAGGAAAATCTTTTTCAAATAAATTTTAACAGGAATGATAAAAGAAAAAAAAAGTTTGCTACATGTTGGTTTTTTGAAGAATTTTCATTCTGTTCTTGATCTGAAGAAACAATTTTGAATAACCCAGTGTTCATAAAAATGGTGAAAAAAATCTTGGAACTATCAGTATGGCTTTATATTCAAATATGTGAAAGGAAAGAAAAGCATATGGCCATGAATGAGAGCCCTCAGAGTGGAGCACTTAAAGAAATCAGCATGGAAATAAAGTGCCCATTACCAAATGATGATTTACTGTATAATTTATGATAAGGAAGAGTATGTTTAAATTGCATTTAGCACCTGGATGACATGAAATATAAATGAAATAAAATGTGTTCATGCAATTCCAGTAATAAGGAGTATGATTTTAGTTTCCTTTCTACTTTATTTCTAGTTTAACAGAAAGCAGTGGTAAACCTAGGCAATATTCAGTAGTTTCCACTTGATTATTTCTTAGACCCATAAGACCTTGATTTTCAGAGTTCCAGCATTATCCTACATGATAAAGAGCTAATATGCAAGTGATTGTTATGCCATCACAACATAATGGCTCAGACACTCAATAGTGGGGAGAGAGAAATGGGGACCAGCCAGGCACAAATGAGCTTTTGAGACAGGAATGGGGACCAGTCAGTTGTGGATCAGAAGAGGGACAAGCAGCTTGGCCCATGGTCTGGGGAGCCTGCGGCTGCATCAGCACCTACATGTAGCCTGGGAGAGGGACAAGCCCTTCACACCATGGTCCAGGGAACCAGCGGCTGTGGCCTGAGCAAAGCCACCCATCCATGGTCCCCTGCGGCTCTGGCCATCCTGGGCAAAGCCAGCCTGGGTCCTGGGTACCTGCAGTCAGCCATAGGGAGGGAAGCCTGGGTCATAGGTGCCGGTGACCAGCCTGAGGAAGGAATCCTGGAACTGGGGTGCAGGGTGAAGAAGAGGCAGTTAGGGGCAATCAAGCCAGCAGGGGAGCAGTTAGGGGCAATCAAACCATTATGCAGGCAGACAGAGGATTTAGGGGCAAGCAGGCGAGCAGTTAGGAGCCAGTAGTCCCAGATTGTGAAAGGCAGTAGGACATCCCTTGAGTCTCAAATTGAAGAGGGTGCAGGCCAGTTTGAGGAACATCCTCCCCATACATGAATTTTGTGTACTAGGCCTCTAGACTGGTATAATATCTTTGTTGCGTGCATGTTCTCTCTTTCCTGTCTTACCATGAAACATCTCAGACAGATGCAAATCTAACACATCAAACTATATAGTTTAGAAGAATATTACTCATTTAATTAACAATTCTATATTGTCTGCCTAACATGTAAGGCATAATTTTTGTCACTGGAAATACATCAGTGAACAAAACTGACTCAAAGTCTTCCTTCACTGAGCCCACATTCCATAATATCATGTTGTAGAGTGATTTGTTCAATATTATTACTCAAGGCTCTCCAAATAAACAGAACCAATATAATGTATATAAGTAGAAACAAGAGATTTATTTTAAGGAATTAGTTATGTGTTTGTGGAAGCTGGCGAGTCCAGAATGAGCAGAATAGTTTGGCAAGCTAGAGATGCTGAGAAGACTAAATGTTACAGTTCAACTCTGAAGGTAGTCTAGTGGCAGAATTCCTTCTTGCTTAGTGGAAGATAAATCTTTGTTCTATTAAAGCCTTCGACTTATTTAACGAGGCTCACCCACATTATTGAAGACTATCTGCTTTACTCAAAGTCCCCCAAATTAAATTTTAATCTCAACAAAAAACACCCTTATAGAAATACCTGGGCAATAAGGTCCAAAAAATTTGACAGACAAAATTAACTAGCACATTCAGAAAATATGGAGGTTTGGGGTGAAGGTACAGTGGAAATTAATAAAGATCAATAAAATGAGAACATCAAATGCTCTTTGATTAGAGTTTGCTTATAAGAAAAATTATCCATTGTCACTTGTGTTTTTACAGAGAACTGAAAGGCAAGCAGAGAGGTGAGGAAGCTTTATTGGGGAAAAAATGGAAAAGTTTCATGTATGACCTTATTTGAGGCTGTTGGCATATGGAACCTGTAAGACAGGCTAACTGGAAGTGGAACACCTTGCATAATTGGTTAGGGCTGCATATCTGGCTTTCTCTAGTTGGTGCTAATTTGGAAACAGGAACAAAAATAAGGTGAACTATCAATTAGTAATTAAGTTTTGACAGTTTGGGACCAACTTAGAGAGGTTGTATGATTTTCTGGAGATAGTGGTTAGTAGCAAGAACAATCTGACTTCCTACATGTCTTATGCGTAGTTTATTATAAATAACTAGGGGCCTGGTGCACAAAATTCATGCACTTGGTGTGAGCGGTCCCTCAACCCAACCTGCCCCCTCTCACATACTGGGAGCCCTCAGAGGATGTCCAACTGATGGCTCATCCCCAGCCTGCCCAAGGCCTAAAGCCTAAAGCCTCAGGCACCCAGCCATCACCCTGCTCAGCTCAGCCCTGGCTGCCTACGACCACCTGGCCCTGGGGGCTGGGTGCTGGCCACCACTTCCACTCACAGTGCCCACTGTGCCCTCCATGCCACCGCCACCATGCTGCTGCTGCTGCTTCCCCGCACAGTGCCCGGGGGCGGGGTGCTCGCCACCACACCATCACTGCCATTTCATCTCCATCCCTGGGGCTCAGGGCTTGTGCCACTTGACCCCGCCCCCACTCCTGATTGGCTGGTAGCATAGCCAACCAGAAGCAAAAGTACAGTCAAATTTGCATGTTTCTCTTTTATTATATATGATGGGTCTGTTTTTTTTTTTTTTTTTTTTTTTAAGAGGCTCTTATATGCTGTCACTCAGACTTCTATTTTAATATGTGGTCTTGTCATTTCCACTTATATATATAGCCTCTCAAATGATAAACAATAAATAAAGAAGTGAAATGAACCGCATAGTGTATAAGAAGGTGATAAATGTTGCAGGGAATTATAGAACAATGTATGAATAATTTGCAGTACAAAATGGAGGAAGTTATAGGAAAGTTTGCACTATTTTTAAAACACATTTTTACGGATTTCAGAGAGTAAAGGAGAAGGAGGGGGAGAGAGAGAAACATCAATTATGAGAGAGAATCTTTGATTGACTGCCTCCTGCTCGCCTCACTCTGGAGATCAAGCCTGCAACCTGGTCATGTGCCCTGATTGGGAATCAGACCATGACTCCTGGTTCATAAGTTGATGCTCAACAACTGAGCCACACCAACTGGCAGGAAAGTTTGCAGTATTAAATTAAAAGTGAGATTTAAGGAAAACTTTGAAAAAGGTGATGAACTGATCCAAGCAAAGATCTGAAGAGATATAAACGTAAACATATTGAACAGCTCCTGCTAAGCCTCCAAAGTGGGTTGATACTGTGTTTTTACAATATAGCTAAAATAATTACAATGTCTCTATTCCACCTTTTGGAATTCACCTTCTTTGGCATATATTTTACAATAGACAGCTACATTGTGAACCATTTGTTATCTTATGGAGGGAATATTTAGAGGAAAAATAAAATGGGGTGGAAGGGAGTTGGAGGAAAGAGAATCAGGAGAAAAGTAAAGTCAGTACCAGAGATCACAGATTTGTACTCAAATAAAGTTCATCTTTACAATCTAGATCATTCTTACTTGAAAATTTTATCAGTTATATTTTGATATATTTTTTATAAGTTGCTTCTGCTAAAACATTTCAGGGTTACTGACTTTAGATTAGTATTTGCTTAATTGATGTCCATTTGATGGAATCTCCTCACCTCACAAATAATTCCAGATTAGGCCGTATATTTTCCCAGAACAATAAAAATGGTTAGAGTCTGTGCTGTTCAGCCCCCAAAATGACCCCTGATTATTCACATTGAAAACTGGTTAAATCTTCTCCACCTTGAATAGGGCTCACCTTGAATAATACACAAGAAATATTGTAGGAATCCTTGTGTATGACCTCCAATAATCTACACTAATAAAAGAGAAAAGGGCAAATTTACTGTACCTTCACAACATCCACCAGCCAATCAGGAATGAGTATGCAAATTAACCCCCTAAAGATGGCAGGTTAATTTGCATACTCAGGGACCAAGTGGCGGGGGTGGGGGGGGAGGTGGGATGCCTGCATTGTCACCATGGCAACAACACAGCCATTTTGCATTTTGCACTATCCCAGCCGTTCTAGTCCTCTGGGCAGTGTGGGAAGGCGGAAAGGTGGCTCTAGGCCTGATCAAAGGCAATGCCAGCAGCCAGGGGAAGGAAGGCCCATTCTTGCATGAATCTTCATTCACCAGGCCTCTAATAGGTTATAAAATACATTCTGGGGTTCTACTTTATGGTCTCTTTTATTACTTGATCTGGCAGAAGCCAGCCACCATGTCACAAGGTCTATGTAGACACCCACATGTAAGGAACTGAGATTTCCTTCCAATAACTAACCCAACTTGCCAGGCATTCTTGTTAACCACACTGGCATGGATTATTTTGCCCCAGAAAAGACTTTGGATAGCTGTCTTTTGGACAGGTGACTTTTACCACATATAAGGTTAGTTTTACATGCCAACTTGACTGGGCTAAGTGATACTCACATAATTGGTACAATGTTATTTCTGGGTGTGTCTCTGAGGGCATTTCAGGAAGAGATTAGCATTCAAATTTCTGAATTGAATTAAGCAGACAGCCCTTCCTAATCAGTTGAGAATATCCAATTCATTGAGAACAAGGAAATGAAAGAAAGGAAACTTTGCTTTCTCTCTGCCTGAGCTGAGACATTATTTGATCCTGCCCCTGGATATTGGTGTTCCCAGTTCTGGGGTTTTTCACTCCTCACATTGATTTACTCTGTCAGTTCCCTCACTTTCCTCAAGCCTTTTAGTCTAACTAAATTATACTACAAGCTTTCTTGGTATTTAAAAGGGAGATACAGGGATTTCATAAGTACGTGAACTATTTTCTTTAATTAAAAAAATTATAATTGGTTTAGTTTTTGTTTTTCTGGAAATCTGTAACTAATATACCACATAAGAAACAGAGGACCAGGATCATCCAGCTAAACTTCTTGTAAGTTCCTGATGCTCAGAAACTGTGAAATGCTTAAAGTTTTTATGCCACTAAGTTATCAGGTTAAGATGTTAAATAAGTTGACCAGCCAAAGATGGGTTCCCATTAATAAATGATGGAGCAATGCATCTCAGTTACTTACTTTATGTAAATAATCTCCTCTAGTGCCCTCACAATAAAGCTATTCTCAACCCCTGTTTTTATATGGATCTTAAAAGTCTAGTACCTATGATCTAGAATTTCTAGTAACTTGTTTGCTTCACTAGTAGCAGTTCTCTTTTTATTTCTGTAATACAATAATTTTTCATTTTTGTACAAAATAAAATAGTATGGCATACTAGGAAAGAAAGTCATGTTTTATCAGAATTTGAAAGAGGTTTAATTTTTTATCTGGACAAAGTGAAAAAGAAGATTAATACTATTTATGAATTGATCCTCTGTTAATGCAAGTCTTCCAAGTATGAAAATCTATCTTTTTAGTGAAAAGTAACTTCATCTAAAATTGCACATAGCTTTCCATTAATGCAACCTTATCATTCTGTGAAAGCCATTTTCCAAAATTATTTTTTAATTTCCAAAATTAGGATCCTGATTCTGTTAATCTTCCTGAGGTCAGTGAATGACATTAGGAAAGTATTTGTTTAATGAATAACTTTATCAAAATAAATAAATGTTTGTAATACAGGTTCATGGGGTTTGAGGACAGGTCTACCAAATTTTCTGAGTGCCAATATCAGCGGGGTTTTAGCTGAGATTTAAACATAAACCAGTACTGTAGTCAAGATTTAATAGTTCTTAATAAGAGTCTGTAAATTGGTATTTTAACAATCAAGACAAGGAGTTTTGACAAAAGTGAAGTTATTAGTAACACTTTGTGAAATATTGTCCATTCGTGCACTGGGAGGTGTCCCTCAACCCAGCTGGCACCCTCTCCAATCTGGGACTTCAATGGGAGCAGGCCTAAACTGGCAGTCAGACATCCCTCTCACAATCTGGGACTACTGGCTCCTAACAACTTTCTGTCTGCCTGCATGATTGCCCCTAACTGCTTCTGCCTGGATGCCTGATGATCCCTTAATGGTCCCCTGCCAGCATGATTGACACCTAGCTGCTCCTCTACAGGCCAGCTCACCCCCAACTTCCCTCTCCTGCAGGCCTGATTGCCCCCAGTTGCCCTCCACTGCAAGTCTGGTCCTCCCCACTCCTCTCCCCTGCCAGCCATCTGTTGACAATGTGGGGAAGGCCATCTTGTGACAACATGGGGGCGCCCGTCTTGTGATGACATGGGGATGGCAATCTTGTGACAGTGTGGGAGGATCATCTTGTTATGCATATTACGTCTTTATTATATAGGATTGTTCTTCATATTCATTGATATATATTTCTCCTTTCATTTCTTACCACTCATTCTTTAAAAACATTTATTTTTTTGTGGGTGGGGCCTTTTTTGATTTGTTTGTTTGGTTTGCTTGTATATAGATTTTATAATTGTGATTAAAGGGCTTTGGTTGTGAGGAGCAGGTAGAAAGAAAAACATCAGCAGCAATGATTTATGAGTGAAGATATTTGTCAATCATGTTTTAATAAGTCAAAACACTATGTAGCATTTCCATGAACATTCAATTAAAATGATAATAATGTATAACATGATGTACAATGCAATTAGAATATAAAATGTATAGCACAACAATGCCAAAATATTCTAAGATAAATGGTAATATAAACAGCAGTAAGCTTTAGTTAACTGCCAAATGTTAACTATATTATAAATATTAACAAAACTGATACAAGGATCAGAAATTTAGGGTAAATATGAAGATTTTTTCTTGAGGTGTGGGGTTGGAAATATTCATTTAATTCATAAAACAAAATATGCCTCTTGGGCACAGCAGGTACATCACACTCATTGCAAGATATGATCTGAAGACCTTAAAGACATATGCACTTGCTTTTCTTTTCTTTTATCTTATTGACATAAATTAGTTTATGGTTCTTATAAAGACAGAGATGAAGAGTGATATTCAAGGTAAGAAAATTTCTAATGATTCTTTCCAGATAAACAATTCGAAGAATAAAATAAAAGGCTAAACACACCCTCACATATAAAAATTGTAAAATATTTTTGAATACCCTGACATAGGTAAACCTTAGGGGAAAATATAATAGAAAGAATCAGTAAATATTGATTTATTTTTATGCATTCATTGGTTTCTTCTTCCTCTTTAAAAGTCTTTACTTTTAGAAGTATTACATATGTCCCCTTTTTTCTCCTTACAGTCTACCACTACTCCACCCCCCAGGACAGCACCACCCTATTGTCTGTGTCAGTGGGTAATGCATATATGCATACAAGTTCTTGATAGATTTCTTCCTACCCACTCCCCTCCACAGCCTTCCCTCTGAGAGTCTGATCCATGCTTCTATATATCGGGATCTATTTTGTTCATTATAGTCCACACAGGAGTAAGATCATGTGAGACTTGTCTTTCCCTGACTGGCTTATTTCACTTAGCATAATATCTCCAGGGATCTCCATGCTGTCTCAAAGAATAAGACATCCTTCTGCTGCACAGTATTCCATGGTGCAAATGTACCTCTATTTTTTTTATCTGTTTATCTACTGATGGGCACTAGGGATATTTCCAGATCTTAGCTATTATAAATTACACTGCTATTAACATAGGGGTGCATGCATTTTTTCTGCTTGGTGTTTGGGGATTCTTAGGACATATTCCTAGAAGTGTGGTCACTGGATCAAATGTGTATAATACTACATAAGTAGGATTTACAATGCAAATTTTAGCATCAGAAATTCTGCCTTTTATTTCACTCATATAAGACTGTAAGATAAATTTTGAGGAAAGAGTTTTATGTCCTTGTTTTATTTTGAATTAATAAAGAGGGCTAGGGATGCTCTGAATTTTCTCATCTGTAAAATGAGCTACCTCATCAAATATTATTATCTCTTTCTGCTTTGTATGTTTCAACTATTCCTAAGCCAACTTAGAGCTTCTGGGGTGGGGGGGGGGAGGAAGCAATATTCAATAAAATGACATATTGGTAAATCTAAATGTTCCTTAAGGAAGTATGAAATAATGAGATGAGGAGGAGACTGAGATTTTCAGATAATACTTTAAATTAATAGTAAGATTCTAAGTGGAAAAAAAAAAGCAAAATGTAGTTCTGACCAGAAATTATACTGGAATAATGAACAATATTATTAGTTACCCAAATCTTTCTGCTCCAGTGAGAATTATAACCCAATTTAGATAAGTCCAACACACTCTCCTATGTAGGAAAACAATCTCATTTCATCAAAATGGATTCAGCCTGTGGCATGCTGTGTTTGGTTGTGGCCCAAGTCACAGCCCGCTGGGAGTGGCAGCCCCTGCCATCAGTGTCTGTCAGGGAGCAGACACTTCTCTCTTTGTATTATCATAGAGCTCCAGGCTCCCGTGTCAGTGAGACCACAGTGAAATGCTGACAGTGAGCTGCTGCACAGGCCAGCCAGAGCCTCTCGCTCTGTATTTAAAGGGCCCCAGAGCTGCAGGAAGGCAGTGCTCCTGCCTCTCCTAAGTGGCGTGTATGAAGAGATATCTGAGTTAGCAGGTCTGACAGCTCACATGAAACTTGATCCAGACAGAACTCCAATGTGAAATAACAGGAGCTCTCATCCTGGAGTTTAAGAAAGAAGAGAGAGGATGAAGAATTTGAAGTGTCTCTGATAAACCTGGCATTACGTGGGTGCATTAAACACATATTTGCATTTTATTTCCCCAAACACCCAGGTATGCTTGCAGAGTTTAAACTTCAGTCATTTAGTAAATAAGTAGTTGTGGGTGAGAAAATCTGAGAATCTGAATAGGAACAGGTTAAAACACTGTGATAAAAGTGGGCTCTGGAAGCCTACAACTTGGTTTCAAAAATGTTTTTTACCACTTCCCATCAATGAGAATTTGGACAAGTTTTCTAAGTGTTCTGTGCATTAGTTTCTTCATCTGCAAAATAAAAGTAGGGTTCATATGACAAAGCCGTCAAATAAGATGACCACTATTAATTGCTTAGACAAATAATTAATATTTAGTAATATCCCAGAAATGGTTGACATTATTTCTCTTTGATCATCAAAATTTATTCTAAAATGTGGTTCAGCTTCCTGTATGTGAGTGTGGTAGTCATAATACTAATTGAAATATGTTTTCAATGTTTCTATGTATAAAATTCAAGCACATCATCTTTCATATGATTTATCCTTTTTATTTTTTTATTTTTTTATTTATTTTGAGAGAGGAAAGGAGAGGGAGAAAGATAGAAGCAGCAATGATGAGAGAGAATCATTGATCAACGGCCGTCTGCATGCCACCTACTGAGGATGAAGCTTGAAACCTGAACATGTGCCCGGACTGGGAATCCAACTGTGACCTCCTGGTTTTAGGTCAAAGCTCAGCCACTAAGTGACAGAGGCTGGGCAATTAATAATTTTAAGTGTTTTTTTTTTATGTGTGTGTGTTTTTTTTTAATCCTCATCCAAGGATATATTTAATTATTTTGAGAGAGAGAGAGAGAGAGAGACATAGATGTGAGAAAGAAGCATCCATTGGTTGCTTCCCAAAAGGTAGGTATGTGCCCTGACTGGGAAAGGAATCTGTAACCTTTTGCTGTATGGGATGATGGTCCAAGTAACTTAGCCAAACAGCCAGTTCCATAGAATTTATCTTGATAGTGGTGATAATGATGATCTTAATATATTTATTTGTGTATTTGTTTTAATAATTTATTTTACCTTTATTGCTTAAATGATACTTTGGTGAATTACTAGTAAATACATTATTGGAAATGCAAAACTTAAATTTTTTCTAGCTTCAGGAATTGTGATTAAAGAGCAATGAACATATAGAAAGAAATTTAATAGATAAGTGTATTAATGGGAACACAGATAAAAATGCTTCAAAGATGTTATTTGTGCACTGTTATCTGAATGCCTCAAGAGGTATCTTGAACTTAACCTACTAAAAGAAAATTACTTACTTTCCTATTTCTATTGCAAATTGACTCTACATTCTGTTTTGCATTTACTATTAGTTGACACAGATTAATAATATATTAATTAATTTACTCTTAAACCAAGTATTTGTGAATTCTTTATTACTAGTGTCCCAGTGCACAAAATTTGTGCACAGGGGGGTTTGTCCCTCAGCCCAGCCTGCACCCTCTCCAATCTTGGACATCTCCTCTCCCAATCTGGGACCACTGGATCCTAACTGCTCACCTGCCTGATTGCCTAATCACTCCTAACCACTCTGCCTGCCAGCCTGCTTGGCTCAAACTGCCCCTGCCCTGCTAGCTTTCTCACCCCCAACTGCTCCCCCCTCCTGGTCTTATCACCCCCAACTAACCCCCCACTGGCCTGATTGTCCCCAAGTTCCCCCTTGCTGGCCTGAGCACCCTCAACTGACCCCCTACTAGCTTTCTCACCCCCAACTACCCCCCACTGCCAGCCTGCTAACTCCCAGCTCCTCTCCTGTCAACCTAATCACCTCCAACTGCCCTCCCCTCCTGGCCTGATCATCCCTAAGCACCTCTTCAGCCCTGCCACCATGGCTTTGTCCAGAAGGACCCCCAGTCTAATTAGCATATTACCTTTTTATTAATATAGATAAACACATATATGTATAGTTTATGGATATTTTACATACATAAAAATCTATGAGGGCATGAGTGGGAGGGTTGGGGGCACTGGGGGGATAAGGACACATATGTGCTATCTTAATCAAAAAAGAAAAAAATACTGAAAAAACTATTTTATATACTTATATGTAGACATACAGTTATCTGTATATGTGTATATATGTGTAATTATATATATAGTAAACCCAGTGCATGGCTTCATGCACTGATGGGGGATATGGCCTGTGGGGATTGGCCCACTATGGGAGTGTTGCTCATTCTGGTCAGCCGAGCAGCTGTGGACCCACTTTCTAAATGGCTGTTCCTCCTGTGGGAGCACCACTCATCCCAGTCAGCCAAGCAGTGCTCTCACTGTGGGAGCGCCCTTGGTGGTCAGTGCACATCATAGCAACTGGATGACTCGTTGTTTTGGTCATTCCACCATTCGGGCACTGGGCTTTTATATGTATACTAGAGGCCCAATGCATGAAATTCGTGCACAGGGGGTAGGGGGAGTTCCTCAGCCCATCCTGCACGCTCTCCAATCTGGGACTTCTTGAGGGGTGTCTTAGTGCCTGTTTAGGCCTGATCCTAACAGTAGGAAATCCTTCTCACAATCCAGGACTTCTGGCTCCAAACTGCTCGCCTTCCTGCCTCCTTGATTGCCCCTAACCACTTCTGCATGCCAGCCTGAACACCCCCTCACCATTACCCTGCCAGCCTAATTGATGTCTAATTGCCCCCAACTTTCCTCCTCTGCCAGCCTGGTCACCCTTAACTGCCTTCCCCTGCAGGCCTGGAACCTCCCAATGGCCCTCCCCTGCTGGCCATCTTGTGGTGGCCATCTTGTATCCACATGGAGGCAGGATCTTTGACCATATAGGGGAAGCCCTCTTGTGTGTTGGAGTGATGGTCAATCTACAAATTACTCTTTTATTAGATAGGATAGAGCCCTGGTGCATGGGTGGGGGCCAGCTGGTTTGCCTTAAAGAGTGTCCCAGATCAGGGTGGGGATTCCCTTGGGCTTGGGGCAGCCTGGGCGAGGGGCCTGTGGTGGTTTGCATACTGGCCATGACTCCCTACCCAAGTTGAGGCCCTAGGATCTGGGATTAATTTATGTTCTATAATTGAAACTTTGTATCCTGGAGTGGAGCCAAGCCTTCTGCTTGCTCAGTTGTGGCTGCCATTTCTGTTGGGACATTTACCTTCAATAATTGAAACTTTGTAGCCTAGAGTGGAAACCTAGGTCGGCCAGGACTGCAGAAGCTTGGCTTCCTCCATTGCTCAGGCAACCCTAGTCTCTGCTCTCTCCAGCTCCATGGCTGCTGCCATTTCTGTTCAGATTATGTATCTTTTATAATTGAATCTTTGTAGCATTGAGTGGAAGCCTAGGCTGACAACAGCAGGTAGAAAGCTTAGCTTCCTGCATTGCCAGGGCAACTCAAGCTTCCCTCATGCTCTCAGTGGTGGCAGCCATCTTGGTTGGGGTTTATTTGCATAATTTGCTCCTGATTGGCTGGTGGGTATGGGCATGGGCATGGCTTGATTGGAGGTACAGTCAATTTGCATATTACTCTTTTATTAGATAGGATAGATTAGACAAATATACCCTAAAGTTCACTTATTTATATATAGAAGCATATACTCAACAAACATTTAACTAATGTGTACCATAAGCATTCACTTTTTTATATATATATATTATTGATTTTTTACAGAGAGGAAGGGAGAGGGGTAGAAAGTCAGAAATATCGATCAGCTGCTTCTTGCACACCCCTTACTGGGGATGTGCCCACAATCAAGGTACATGCCCTTGACTGGAATCGAGACTGGGACCTTTCATTCCACAGGCCGACGTTGTATTCTATCCTCTGAACCAAACCAGTTTCAGCTGGCATTTACTTTTTATAACTTTATAAACAATGGTAAACAGACAGAAATTATTCTTCCCATGATTCGTAGTGTTTTCAGAAAAAGACGAATTTGTGCATAATGCAATTAAAAATTCTGATAATACCTACTATAAGTAAGCTCATTTACAAAACAAAACAAAACATAACATAAAGGAGCAATGGAAGATAGTTGAAAATGCTGGGGATACATCCAAGTGTTGTTTCTTCAGTCTGAAACATACTTTCCCAAATAATTATATTACCCTCTCTCAATTCTTTGAGCCTCTATTCTATTATTGTCTCTTTGGTTATCTATATAAAATGTAAATCCTCCTTCAATGTGAAAATTAAATTTTCCTTAATTTTTTTATTTTTAAAATAATAATACATATTAACAGCCAACTTATGACATGTTTACCTGCATATTTATTTATTTTCTCTGCCACCCCCCAGAATGAAGATCTGAAAAGCAGGGATTATCTGTAGTTTATAGTCAAATCCCCAAATTGAGAAGGATACTAGATACTCAGTAAATATTGTTAAATAAATAAATAAGGCATGCTTACCTGTAAGCCTCAAGAATAAGGATAGGCTAAGATGTTAGAGGTGGAGGCTAAAATGTTAGAGGTAGCAAAAACTTATTAGCACAGGGAGCACAGTATTGTGGCAATGATTTGAAAAAAAGCCTGACATTTTCGGGAAAAGAAAAAAAAAAGCAACTAGTGTACATAGAATACACTGAAAAGAGGAAACATAACTGAAGAGAGGTTGGAAATATAGTGTCAATATTTTCAGGGCTTTTTTAGGAATGATTAGAATTCATTTTAGGTACATCATAAATCCTCTAAAGTAACTAAATGTCTTGAAAGTATAGTAATTGTGCACTGTGAAATTTGTGCACTGTGAGTGGGTGGTCCCTCAGCCCAACCTGCCCCCTCTCACATACTGGGATCCCTCAGGGGATGTCCTACTGACGGCTCACTTTTGGCCTTGGGCATGATACCTCGGCCAGTGGACCCCTCAGCACCCTACGATCAGTCTGATCATAGGCTCTGCTCCAGCCCCAGCCTGCCCAAGGGACCTCGGCCAGGGGACCCCCAGAGCCCTGCGATTCGCTGATTGCTAGCTCTGCCCCTGCCTCCTCGGTTCTTATGGCTTACCTCACAGTGACCTGGGTGCCAGGATGTTCCTGGGACATAGGCAAGATGATGATTTAATTTTTGATTTTGTGTTTGTGAGAAAGATGATCCTGAAATCATTTTTTATATTGGTCTCATAAAATATTTTTAAATACATTTTTAAATATTTCTCATTCCTCTGAGAAATATATATCACATATAAAAGATATAATTCCATTTATTTAGAATTTATTTAATGTGATTTCTTCTTAAGTATATTTTATAAATTTTACCTATTAAACCTTTATTTAGTTGTAATTCTCATAAACTAAGATATGCACATTGTAATTATTTAAATTCACAAGTTCTCAATACTGTATTAAATTTTACAGCCACAAATCCAACGAAGATACCAAGCATTTTTATCACGCCAAAACGAATCTCAGTGCTTCTTTCCATATGGTCCAGAATTGCCAATCTAAAGCAATTATTGATGGACCAGAAGGCTTCACAGGGGAGTTCTACAAAACATTCAAAGAACTAACACCTATCCTCCTCAGACTGTGCCAAAAAATTCAAGGGGAGGGAATAATTCCAAGCTCTTTCCATGAAGCCAGGATTACCCTTATCCCCAAACCAGATAAAAACACTACAAAGAAAGAGAACTACAGGCCAATATCTCTGATGAACATTGATGCTAAAATCCTCAACAAAAATCTTAGCAAATCGATCCAGTATTGCATTTGTCTGTTGTTGAAGTTATTTTTTTATAAATGGAATCATACCCAGAATTTGTGTCTTCACTTATAACATTTTTGAACAATCTATGTTGTTGAGCATATTAGTAGTCCATTTATGGTATTTCATTCCACTAATATACTAGGATATTTTTTTCTTTTTTAACTATTCACTGGTTGGTGGACATTTGGGTCAGTTATAGTTCAGAGCTATTAAGAACAAACCTGCTATAAGCATATATCAACAAATATCCCTGTGGGCATATATGTCATTACTCTTGGGTAATGCTGGAAGTTGAACAGCTAAGTCATGCAATAGAGAAAAAATTTAAATGATAGCAATTAATATTAAGTTCTTCTAACTAGTTGCATAATTTTACATTTCCACCAGCATTATATGACAGTTCTAATTTCTCCACATGCTCAGTAATTCTTAATAATCTAAAAAATTCTAGTTGGCACGTAGTTGCATACCATTATGGTTTCATTTTTGATTTCCTTGATGGGGTATGATGTTTACCATTATTCATGTGCCTAGTTACCATCCATGTGATCTTCTTTCATAAAGTGTCCAAAAAGTAAGTCTTTTGCACGTTTGTAAAGGTGAATGTTTAGCTTTTTATTATTGAATTTAAGACTTATTTATATTTTCTAGATACAGTTCACGTTTTATATATTTGTAGCACTTTAGTTAATACTAATGAAGCTTGTTATAATTTTCTTAACATTTTTTAAAAAGCATTTTTCTTTTATGAAATTAAAAAAAAATAACTTCTTAACTAGTTTAAGTTTCTTATATTGCCTAAGTTATCTCTGCCTAACTCAACAGATGAGTTTAATATTAACAGGCTTCTCAGTGGTTAAAGCATTGGCTCATGGACTGAACTGTCCTGGGTTCAATTCCCGTCAAGGGCTTGTACCTTGGTTGCATGTTTGATTCCTTGCCCAGTTAGTGTGTGTGCATGTGGGAATAAATCATTGTGTCTCCCTCACAATCATGTTTCTCTCTTTCTCTCTTTCTCTGTCCCTTCTCCCTTCTATTCTCTCCAAAAATAAATGGAAAAAGTATCCTCAGGTAAAGGTTAACAACAGGAAAAAAAAAAGATGGAATTAGGAATTTTATTTATTTCCCAACATTGTACACCTTTATATGATATTTCCAATTAAATTTATAAATCTAATTAAATTCTTAGTTCGTCAGGAAATATGCTCTATTATTTTAATTCATTTACATTTGTTCATATTTATTTAATGGCTTTCTATTGTCTGTTGGAAAATATTGCATGAGCACTTCAATAGAAAGTGTTTTGTGGCATGTTTGCCGGTAATGTCCTAAAATGTAAATGAGGTCAAGTGTTTAACATTGTTTAAGTTTCCTGTATCCTTAGTGAAGTTTGTCTGTTGCTCTTTTTATTAATTTCTAGTAGAAGTGTACAAAAATACTTCATTATGAGTGAGGGCTTCTCCATTTCTTCTTTGTGATCTCTCACCTTTAGTGTCATATCTTTTTAAGTTTGTTGCTACAAATATATACATTTTGGATTACCATGTTTGTTTAATAAAGTAAAGCTTTTATAATTTAAAACGTGCCTTTTGTATTTGGATCAAAATCTTTTTTTCCAAAGTAGATTTTATATCCTATCTAATAAAAGAGCAATATGCAGATTGATAATCACTCCAACACAGAAGACGGCTGCCCCCATGTGGTCAAAGATCCTACTCCCATGTGCACACAAGATGGCCACCACAAGATGGCCAGCAAGGGAAGGCAGTTGGGAGGGACCAGGCCTGCAAGGAAGAACAGTTGGGGGTGATCAAACCTGCATGGGAGATTATTTAGGGGTGATCAGGTTGGCTGAGAAGGGAAATTGGGGACAACTGGGCCTGCAGGAAAGGGCAGTTGTGGGGGACCAGGCCTGCAAGGGAGGGCAGTTAGGGGTAAACAAGCTGGCAGGGGAGCAGTTAGGCATCAATTAGGCTGGCAGGGGAGTGGTTAGGGGATGATCAGATGGGTAGGCAGAAGCGTTTAGGGGCAATCAGGAAGGCAGGCAGGTGAGCAGTTGGGAGCCAGCAGTCGTGGATTGTGAGAGGAATGTCTGACTGCCCATTATCAGGCCTAAGGAGGCAGTAGGACATCCCTCAAGGGGTCCTAGATTGGAGGAGGTGCAGGCTAGGCTGAGGGACACCCATATCCCCTGTGCATAAATTTCATGCACCATACCTCTAGTATTAATATAGTCACTTTTTATGACTAATTTTTGAATCTATTTTATTACATATTCCCTAAAGACAACTGTTTGACTTTACTTTTTTTTTAATCCTCAAATGAATACATTTTTCTATTGATTTTCAGAAAGAGTAGAAGAGAGAGAAAGATAGAAAGAAATATTGATGTGAGAGAAACACATGTGTTGGTTGCCTCCTGAATATGGCCTGACCAGGGCTCTGGCCAGGAAGGAGCCTGCAACCCAGGTACATGCCCTTGATTGTGATTGTGTGCAGGACCCTTTGTTCTGCAGGCCAATGCTGTATCCACTGAGCTTGACTTTACATTTTAATATGCTAACTCCTTGAATTTGAACTTCCAGCGCCCATTCAGAATTGTGAAAGAATACATTTTTGTTGTTTTAAGCTATCCATTTATAGTAATTTGTTACTTCAGCAATAGCAAAATGATATAATTGGTTTTAAACCTCCCATCTCTCTCTATTTGCTGTGTATGTTTTCTTCCCTTTACTTTGATTACATATGTATTTTTCAGTATTCTATTTTGTCTCCTCTATTCACTTACTAGCTGTATATATCTATATTCGCAATTTGCTTATTTTGTTTCATTCTAAAATATTCAATATTAGTTTATCATAACCTTCTTTCATTTGAAATGTACTGCCATTTCACTCTTCCAGTTCTTTGTATTATTATTAATACTTTTTAATTCTACATATTTTATAAATATCATAATATACTATTATTGTTACTTGTACTTTTCAATCTTAATTTCCATTATTTTTATATTTATCCATTTCTTATAGTTTTATTTAATTGTTTGTGTTTATTTAAATTATCTGTGTGAGACATTTATGTGTGTTTTGTTTTTGATAAATCTAATCTGTGGATCTATTTCGAATCAATTTTAATTCATTTTTTCCTTGAGTATATGCCATACTTTTTAAAAATAATGTTTTTTATTGATTTTAGAGAAACAGAGGAAGAAAGAGGGATAGAAAGAGACATCCATGAGTGAGAACCACCAGTTGGCTGCCTTCTGCAAGCCCCTACTGGGGACTGAGGACACAGACTGGGCATGTGTTCTGAGCCAACATAAACCAGTGACCTCTAGGTTCATGGGTCACCACACAACCAACTGAGCCACATTGTACAGGGCACCAAACGTTTTTATTCTTTGCATAGATTGTAAGTTTTTTTGAAAACTGAACATTTGATATATTTGTAGCAGCTCTGGATTTTGCCACTTATTATCCTGAGGATAGTTTTTACTTTTAAATTTTATGTACTTTATTTTTATTAACTTATTTATGTATTTATTTGCTTATTTCAATAACTTGCCTGGACTTAATTTTTGAAATTTATTTTCCTTGCATTGTGACTGGTGATACAATTTTTGTTTTATCTTTTTAATTTTTTATTCTTTGTTTGTATATCTTGGTGGTTAACCCACAAGTAGAAAGATGTTATGCTTCAACAACTTAAATTGATAAGGCTTCCAATTTCTGTCAGTAAATCTATGTGTGAGTTAGAGACCAAATTCAAAAGGGAGGCTATGTTCACCTCTTATTTAGCTTTTACTTTTTCCTGATCTCTCCCGCACATATAGATAATTTCCAACTCAGCCTGAGGTACAGGAGAAGTCTCTTTAATTTCTAACATCCCCCACTAATTTTCTGGCTATATTATAACTGTCCAAACAGGAATGTTAATCTCAGGGTAGCAGAGTCATGTGATATTTTATTGTTTTCTACAAAGTTTGCTATACTTTCTGGTAATACATTTATACAATGGTATTCACCTTCTTCTCCAAATCAAATCTGTCCCTTGGCAGTGAAGCTGTTTTCTTTTTCTTTTCAACCTAAATCCTATCTAATAAAAGAGTAATATGGAAATTGGTCATACCTCTTCTACACCCATAAGCCACGTCCACCAGTCACACATGCCAGACATTCAAGAGAAAATATGCAAATAAAACCAACCAAGATGGAAACAGCCACAGAGAGCAGTAAGGGGGCTTGGGTTTCCCTGGCAATGGAGGAAGCCAACCTTTCTACCTACTCTTGCCAGCTCAGGACTCCACTCATTGCCACAAAGTTTCAATGATAGAAGTTAAATAAACTACAACAAAAATGACTGCAGTTTCCCTGGCTGGTTTGGCTCGTTGGATAGAGAGTCAGCCTGGGGACTTTAGGGTCTCAGGTTCAATTCCGGTCAAGGGCATGTACCTAGATTGTGGGCACATCCCCAGAGGGAGGTGTGCATGAGGCAGCTGATTGATGTGCCTAATTCTCTATCCCTCTCTCTTCCTCTCTGTTAAAAATCAACAAAAATATATATATTAAAAAAAAAAAAAACAGCTGCAGAGAGCAGGAGGCTTGAGTTTCATCAGGAGATGGAGGAAACCAAGATTTGCACCTGCCCTGGTGGGCCCAAACCAGCCCTTAAGGCTACAAAGTTTCAATTATAGAAGATAAATAAATCCCAACAGAAATGGCTGCCACCACAGAGCAAGCAGAAGACTTGGCTCTGATCCAGGTTACAAAGTTTCAATTGTAGAACATAAATAAATCCCAGATACCAAGGCCTCTGCTTGGGTCACCAGGGGGGTATGGCCAGCCTGCAAACTATCATAGGCCCCTCACCTAGGCCACACCACATATCAAGAGAACCCCCACCCTCATTCAGGACATCCTTCAGGGCAAACCAGTTGGCCTCTGCCTGTGCACCAGGCCTCAATCCTATCTAATTAAAGAGTAATATGCAGATTGACCATCATTCAAACACACAAGATGGCTTCCCCATGTGGTCAAAGATCCTGCCCCCATGTGGACACAAGATGGCCACCACAAGATGGCCAGCAGGGGAGGGCAGTTGGGAGAGACCAGGCCTGCAAGGGAGGGCAGTTGTGGGTGATCAAGCTGCAGGGGAGGACAGTAAAGGGTGACCAGGCCTCCAGTAAAGAGCAGTTAGGGGCAAACAGGCTAGCAGGGGAGCAGGTAGGTTTTAATCAGGCTGGCAGGGTATTGGTTAGGGAATCATCAGCTGGCAGGCAGAAGCATTTAGGGGCAATCAGGAAGGCAGACAGGTGAGCAGTTGGGAGACAGCAGTCCTGGATTGTGAAAAGGATGTCCGTTTGCCTGCTTAGGCCTAATCCTCCTGGGATCGGGCCTGAACTAGCAGTCGGACATCCCTCAAGGAGTCCCAGATTAGAGAGGGTGCAGGCTGGGCTGAGGAAAATCCACCCCCTTCCCTGCCCCATGCATGAATTTCATATACTGGGTCTCTAGTTTATTAATATTACAAAATTCAGTACAGTAGGGCAGAGGTTGGGGTGAGAAGGTAAATAAGAATGGCCCTAGACAGAAGGCTACAGATTTCCACAGTTCTTACCCATTATTTAATAGCATTGTTTTGTTTCCTTTTTATAAATCTGTAACAATTTAAATTTTGGCTTTATTCAATTTTCAGAGGTGAAAAATTATGGAAATTTTTGGAGCATATTTTCCAGTTTAAAATTTCTATTTTTGCAGTTAGCCTTTTTGATCCATTACAATTTTAAGTATGATTATGAATTGAAATAGTGAAAGCAATATCTTATCTCACTCTAATTCTTAGTTGAAAGAATTAAATATATTTTATCAGATTAAGAATGCCTGTTTCTCTTTATAGTTTCCATCTCCATCATCTTGGTCATTAAATTTTTAAACTTAAAACAAGTATTGAATGAGAGAGAGAGAGTAATTGATTTGTTGTGCCAGTTATTTATGCATGTGGAGATGATGCTCTAAACAGCTAAGCTCCGTAGTCAGGGCTTAGCCATTAAAAGTATTTTGAATTTTATAAACTACATTCAACTTCTATTAAGGAAAACAATTTTTTTCTTTAATTAATAAATGTATTTATTTATTTGGTAGATTTTATTGGAAATAATACTGTATTTCTTTTAAAAAGTCTAACTTATTTATGAAGTATTAGACATCTTATGATTATCTTAAATATCTTTAATTTATTATTATTAACACTAGGGAGCTGGTACATGAAATTTTTGCACTGGGGGTTGGGACTGTCCCTCAGATCAGCCTGCCCCCTCTCACATACTGGGAGCCCTCAGGGGATGTCCACAGTCTGGCCTCCCTTTGTGGGAAAAGCACCAGCCCCAACACCCTGCTGTTACAGCCACTGCCACTCATCACAGCCATCAAGGTGTTTTCACCAACAGGGACTCCAGTCTCCTCACCATAAAAAAAAAAAATGACAACTTTCTTTAGGTATTTTCAAGATATGTTTTTCATAGAATATAACATTTCTTTCTTTTTTTTTTTTTATTCTCGCCCGAGATTATGTTTCTATTGATTTTTAGAGTGTATGGAGGAGAAAGGGAAAGAGAGAGAGAAACATCTATGTGAGAGAAACACATTGATTGGTTGCCTCCTGCATGAACCTGCCCGGGGCCCCAGCCAAGGAGGAGTCTGTAACTTAGGTACATGTTCTTGATTAGAATTGAACCCGGACCCTGTGGTTAGCAGGCCTAGGCTCTATCCACTGAGCCAAAACAGCTAGGGCAGGATATGACATTTCTTAGCCCTCCAGCAGCAGACCTTTGTTTTGTTTTCTTTAGGAATGTGGTGAAAAAGCCCTAGATCACCTTTTTGGATTCTTATACCCAAGTTACTAAGAATATTACCAATGGCCTATACGGAGTTTAGCCAATAAGTGGTCAGAAAAGGTATTTCCTCTGTAGTTCACACCTATCACCTCTGATTTCCAGCTCCACCCTTGTTAAGGCCTAAAGCCTAAGGGCCTGGGCAGGGTCCCTCCAGCTCCCTCTGATTTTTGGTTCTAACCCAGCTCAGGCACAAAGCCACTGGCCTAAGCTTGGGGCCTGAGTAGGGAACCCCCATATCCCTCCAGTGGCTGGTTCTATTCCTACCAAGGCCTAAAGCCTCAGTTCCTGGCCAGGAGACCCCCAGATCCCTCTGATCGCTGGCTCCACCCCTGCCAAGGCTGCAAGCTTCTGGCCGAGGCTTGGGTCTTTGGCAGGACCCCCCCAACTCCCTCTGATGACTGGCTCTACCTCTGCCAAGGCCCCAAGACTCTGGCCTAGGCTTGGGTCCTGGGCAGGGTCCCCCAGCTCCATCCAAACTCCCTGCCCAGAAGCCCTCTGGCTCAGACACTTCCTGGTTGCTTAAGATCCACCCTGGTCCTACCTTGGAGTGACCTGGGTTCTGAGAAATTTCCCAGGACCCAGGCTGCTGGGCACCAACATATGCAAATTAACCTCCATCTTTTTTTGGGTTAATTTGCATACTCACACTGATTGGGTGTGGGCATAGCGGAGGTGTGGTCAATTTGCATGTTTTTTTTTTAATTATTATTAGGTACTAGGGGCCCGGTGCATGAAATTTGTGCACTGTGAGTGGGTGGTCCCTCAGCCCAACCTGCCCCCTCTCACATACTGGGATCCCTCAGGGGATGTCCTACTGACGGCTCACTTTTGGCCTTGGGCATGATACCTCGGCCAGTGGACCCCTCAGCACCCTACGATCAGTCTGATCATAGGCTCTGCTCCAGCCCCAGCCTGCCCAAGGGACCTCGGCCAGGGGACCCCCAGAGCCCTGCGATTCGCTGATTGCTAGCTCTGCCCCTGCCTCCTCGGTTCTTATGGCTTACCTCACAGTGACCTGGGTGCCAGGATGTTCCTGGGACATAGGCAAGATGATGATTTAATTTTTGATTTTGTGTTTGTGAGAAAGATGATCCTGAAATCATTTTTTATATTGGTCTCATAAAATATTTTTAAAATGTTAATAAGTGAAAGAATTATTTAAAACTAGTATAAATTATTTCCTAAATGAAGATATAAATTCAACCAACAAGCCATTGAAGTATGCTAGCAATAATCTCAGGTAGAAACTGCTGTTTGGGTTCTGTAGTTATTTGTTTGCTAAAATAATAGAAAGTTATTTTGATTTTCTAAATTTATGTGTGACTGAATGATGGCTTGAATATCTCATTGATTGTGATCTCATTGGTCATTGAAGAACATTCCTCTGAGAACCAGGACAGTTCAATTATCCTAAATTGTCTTGGTAGCTACAGATAACTGAGTTTCCCTTGTCTCAGTGGTCCAGCCTAAATTGCCTCAGTAGCTACAGATAGTGCATTCCTGTTGACTCAGTGATCCCATAATCTGGACAGCACAATTATTCTAAATTGCCCAGGTGGTCCCAGATAATGTGTTTCTGTTGATTCAGTGATTCTTAGATACTTTAGGTAACTAACTCGCTCAATTTCTGTAAAAATGCTTTTCTCGAACCAGGTTCCTCATTCCAGACCCAAATATATAATCGATACTTTTGCGATATTCTGCCAATATTAGCCAGATATGTCAAGTTGTTAGGGGCTGCAAGATTTGGAGCGCCGAATAATTCCCTTGTATGCTGTTGGCCTTTAATAAATGACTCCATACTTCTTATATGTTCATTTTTAGGATGCAGATGCAAGATTTTTTTAAAGAAAAGAAAAGGGGGTGGGGGAATAGATACAGAAGCAAAGAAGCATTGAACGGACTGTCAAACTACAGTGGGAAGGCAGGCAAGGGTGGGGGGTGGGGGCTGTAAGAGATCAATGAAAGGACTTGTATGCATGCATATAAGCTTAAAAAATGGATACAAGATACTGGGGGGGTGGTGGGAGGTGAGGGCATCTGCTGGGGGATAGGGGAGGCCAGGGGAGGTCAATGGGGGAGGGGGAGGAAACATATGTACTACTATTTGAAATATTTTAAACAATAAAAAATATTTAAAAATAAAATAAAATACTAAATATTAACAAGGATGTGGAGAAACACAAACTTTTAAATCACTGGTACAAGCATTGTGATAAGCAACAGGAAAGCATCAAATAATTTGTTTTATGCTAAGAAATTTGTATAAGAACATTAATTAAATGCATTGTGGTTGAAAAATGAATTTGAGGTTTTACCAACAATTTTTGTAGAATATATATATATATATATATATATATATATACACACACATATATATATAAAATATACCAAATATCTTCAAATATAATTCATTATTTGCATATGGAAATGAGGGATCCCTAGCTTGATGAGATTGTTGATTATTAATAATCATAAAAATGGAAAGAACCATAATAATAATAAGTAAACATTATATTTAACCATTCAAGTTCTTTTAGTACATACAGAAAATATGGGGAATAAAAAAATGTTATCAACATTTCTATAGTTAAAAAGAACTCCAACTACTTGCCCATTTGTATTAAACTGACATCTTTCCAATATTGAAAACTTGAGGATATATAGCACTATACTTAAATTCTCATAAATTTTGAGTGGTATATTCTGCATTTTAGAACTGATTGCATCTAGTACTGAACTTCTTCCTCTATATAACTGAATGTAGGAATAGTTTATCTTTCCTTTTTACCTGAAAAATATATCAAATATATTGTCATAAGAGTTGTTGAAAAATATGCTTAGAGTTTCATTTAGCACTGTAAGATGTTAATATCTCACATTTTTTAATTGTCCATTTAACTTCAATAATTTATTTTCTTGAAAATTGGATGTTATTTTTAAAAATTCTAATGAAAAAAGTATAATAATGTATTTTTAATGTAAATTTTCTAAAAATATAACCAAAAGAAAGTAAAATATCCATATTTAATTAGTAAATTATCATAATAAAAATCTTAAAACCTCATATCTTTACAACTGTAAAATTGCTACATTAGTAATATACACATATTTTGTAACAAGATTCTTATTGGCATTATAAGAAAGATATACAGTCCTTTCCTCATAGTAAACTTTCAAAACATTCAACCCTTACTATTATGTTTAAAATATAATTTAAAGCTTTTCTCATACCTTATTTTGTTTAAAATGTTGTATTATATTTTTGTTGAGTGTAAACGTACAACCTTTTTTCTGTGTACACAACAGTGAGAACACATTGTATAGATAATGGCCTGCCATTTGCGGATTTTCTTTATACCTTGCTTTGGAAGTAAAAATGCTATTGAATAAGTAATTAAATACTTCAACACATACTTTAGCTTTAAAAATCCTCTGTAAAACATTGTGCCTCTAATAAACAATGTTATATTATGTACTTAAAAAAATCTGCTAAAAGATATATATCATGTCAAGTGTTTTTACACACACATACACTAAACTCATAGAACATAGGAAAAATTGTGGAGATAATGGGTATATGTCTATTGACGTGATTGTGATGATAGTTTCACAGGTGTATGAATATGATGAAATTGACAAAGTTGTTATACAGCTTTTTATATTGATTATACCTCAGTAAAGTTATTTTAAAAAGACAGAAAAAGACAATTAATTTCATATTTTTATTACAAAAGGCTTTAATGACATTAAAAAATTTAGAATATGACATCATAAATGTGTAATGTTTTATAAGTCTCAATATAATTATTTAATAGTTTTTCTTAAATATTAAGATAGGAAAATATTTAGTTATAGTAACTAATAAAAAAACTTTTCCCGATTCATGGGAAATATTTAATTGCTCTCTATTTAACCATAACAACCTAAATGATTATCCTTTAAAAAGTCTTGTTATATGCTTGATGCTATGCTAACTTCTCTTAAGTTACCTAGTTCAATTTACAAAATTATATAAATGACTACTGCAACTTAACTCACTTTATCCTATCTAATAAAAGAGAAACATGCAAATTGACTGTACCTTCGCTATACTACAAGCCAATAGGATCAATATGCAAATTAACCCAAAGTAAGATGGCAACCAGACCCACAGCCCAGCCCTGGCAAGCCTGGGGCAGCAGCAGTGGTCCTGATCATCACAGCCCCAGGCCTGACAGGGGGTCCAGACCTTAATTTTCACATTTGTAAACAAAACAAAAACAAAAACAAAATAATGAGACAATTATTTGGTTATCCACCAGTTCCTGTCAATATTGACATTCATGTGGTTTTTTGAATCAGAATTTCATTACACGTTCTCAATTCTATACAGGGTTCATTCCTTTCTATTAAAGAGATGCACATTACTGCCAAAGCACAAGGGAACAGTTATTAAGCTAAACAATTAAGGCAATAAAAAGCACCTGGAGGCTCCAATGCTCCACAGCATATGGCCAAGAGGAGAGATGACACCAGGTGAAGAGATGACTCACTTAGCACAGCTACTTTTTCTCTTTTTTTTTTCTTTTTTCCTATGTACAGGCTGGCTTCCTGGCTACTTGATCTTTGTTATTATTTATTTGCTTTAAATAAGAGTAGCAATGACATATAGACAAACAATTAAAAACACACAGTCTTAAATTTTTATCTGACAATGTTACAAAACAGAAAATAGGTCATAACATCTAGGAGAGTAAATTGCTTATTCCAAGATAAATTGATTTCTGAAATAAGCCAAGTTACAGGGGAAGCAATGTTGCACAGGAGCAAAGGCAATGGTTCAGGGATAAGACAAAAACTGAGTTTCAATCCTGGGTGGACTACTTTCCTTGCAGAGTTCCTGAAGCCCCTCTAAACCTCTGATTCCAAATCGGTAAACAGGCAACATGCCATCACTATTGAAGAGATACTGTGAAGATGAAATAAGGTGATGTGTGTAACATCACCAGGACAGTCCCAGTGCTTAAAAATCAGCGCTTAGTAATTGGATCTTACATGTTCAGGCTCACCTGTCTCTCAAATTAGCTACATTAAATGAAGACCTGGCATCAAGTTGTGTTTATTTGGGTGCCAGAAGGAACAGAGGAGTGACGTGGACGGCAGGTATTAATAGAAATCTATACTAGTAAAAGGGTATTATGCTAATTAGACTGGAAGACCTTCTGGATAAAGCCATGGTGGCAGGGCTGAGGCAGAGACTGTTAGGGGCAATCAGGCTGGCAGGGGAGGGCAGTTGGGGCCAAACAGGCCACCAGGGAGGGGCAATTGGGGGCGATCAGGCCTGCAAGGGGAATATTTGGGGGTGATCAGACTGGCAGGGGGGCAGTTAGAGGTCATCAGACTGTAAGTGGGGGCAGTTGGGGGCGATCAGGCTAGCAGGCAGAGTGGTGAGGAACAATCAGGCCTGCAGGCAAGTGGTTAGGAGCCAGCGGTCCTGGATTGTGAGAGGGATATACTACTGCTGGTTTAGCCCTAAACCAGCAGTCGGACATCCCCCAAGGGGTCACAGATTGTAGAGGGTGCAGGTCGGGCTGAGGGACACCCCCTGCCTCCTGTGCACCGGGCCACTAGTATGAAATAAATTGAAATTGATATCTTGTCCTAGTGCACAAAGTAACAAAACCAACAACTACCTTTTCCACAAAACACTCTCCTAGGCTGCATCTTTACTGGTGAAAAACAAGTGCAGTAAATCCACTGTTTTATATAGTTTACATGCATCATATAACATCTGTCAAAACAAAACATTATTTTAGTTCTATATTTTGAACTAAATATTTTACAAACTCAGCAAAAACTCAAATAGTATGTAAGTTTAAAAATTTATCACTCAACAATCCCCAAAATATGTAAAATATTATTGTATATTATTAACATGAATGATCATAGAACATTTGGTGTTAATAGTATTTATGAACTCCTTTTAAACAAAGGCAAAAAAAAGTAATTGCAGCATTTATTCCATAACCAGATGGCTACGCATAGCAAATCAGAACTATGTAAATGACAGTATTGCAAGGACACATAAAAAAATGGCTTGCTACTTGACATCTATCTTATACATAGATGATCCCCATGAAGACAAGACAAAAATATGTACTTTTTATTGTGGCTAATACAGTCCCTGGAGTTGCCAGTATCATTTTGAATTTCATTTATATAAAGGTATGAAAATAGATGTGTCAGGAACATCTGGATTCTGTGCTAAAATCAACTATGAAATATAGTGCATATGCAATTCAAAATGCACATAAGATAAAGTGGAGAAATATAGTTAACTGTTAAGTTACTGAAAAGTCAGCATCATTATTCTCCATCTTGATGCATATAGCAAATCTTTTCCTATAGTATTAGCAAATATTACCTAGAAAGCAATTTACATTCCTCAAATCAGCCAATGTCATTATCACAACAAATTATTTTGAAGAGTACATGAGCACATTTTGATATTGTTGTAAATTTATTAGTGACAGTTTTATCTATCTTAACAAAAATGTTATAAAAATATTTGTTTCAAAATAACATTTCTGACGTATTTCAAAGAGGTTTCTAGCCAAAACAGGTCACCCACAGCTAATTATATGCCTTTTGTCTTTGTGCATATATTATGATTGGCAAGCTGCCAATGGACATGTGTAAATAATGAACAAAGTGATCAATTTAAAAATTCTAAACCACTGGACCAAACTGCTGTGTTAACAGCAGAGTATTAACTTTCACACCTGGTCCTCATTCTGATAATCCCAAAGTATCTTCATCACATTTATTTTCATTGTCTGTCTCAAATATTAACACAAGTAAAGAGGATTACAATCCTTTGCAATAAAATAAAGAGGATTAATTTGACTGAAGAACTATTTGATTTAATAAAGTTCTACTTTTTGTAATTGCTTCTAATATTGTTCACTTTAACCTCATTCTTTAAGCCATTTTCTCTCATTCCTCACTCATGCTCTCCATGCTAGTGTTTTTTCCATTGGTATATCCTACCTTCAGGTTCTCATTTTTTTTTCAGAAGCCGTGCTGTCTCTTCGATCCCATCATTCCTAAAAGGAGCTTGTTTAGTGGTATGATTATGTTGATTATTCAGATTTCTCCTTTAGTGCACCATCTGGTCATGTCATAACTTGAGACAGAAACAACTATTCATATTTCCTCTGTAATAATTGTTCATACATTTTAAAACATTAAATCACTCTGTAGAGTTATTTTTTCTAACACAAATCATTCTGCTCCAATTAGTTTTGCTTTTTTAAAATTTATTTAAAGATATGTGTATTTGTATTCTGTCAACACATTATTTTTAGGAGTTAATTCTTTGCCCCAAATAGTTACATTTCTTTTTATTTTCTATTAAAAAAGAATACCTAAATATTAAAGGAATTTAATTTTCTTAGTTTCTGGTATTATTCAAGAAAATATCTCACATTATTTAACCTTTATTGTATTCTTGATCTTTCATCATAAATATAATGAAACTTCTGATAAATTTGAAATTTATAGAATATTTGGTTTAGCTCTTACTATAAATGTTCACAATAAATTTCAAAATTTACTTTTAAAGTAAAATTTACTTTTAAGTAAACATTAAAAAAACTTAAAAGACAAATCATATGCAGTTAGAGGAGCATATTGAAAATATGAATCTTATACATCTTCCTTTTAAAACTTATAGCAAAGAGAACACATATATGCCACATCTGCCATTATTATAATTTTTTTTATATTCCTAGTAGGGCCTATTGCTCGTGTATAGCATTTTCATTCTAGAGTCAAGCTTGGCCTTAATATTTTTTTCCTATAATGTGACTACAACAGAGTATAAATAAATTGAATTTTAGGTTTTAATCCAGGTGTTTGTAAGTCAATTAAAAAAAACACAATTATTCAAGAAGCTTTGTTATAATATATACTTCTAGTTCTGCTTCCTGGAGATTTTAATTCAATATATCTTATATATAAGCCCCAATTAATTCTTAAGAAGTTAAATGTTCACACATTTAAGGTGAACATTTAGAAATATCTGGTCTGAAATATTCAAATCAATGATCTTCTCATTTTTTTCAACTTGTTTATATGCATATATATTTATACATTGATTTGGTCAATTATTTGTTTTTATTTGCTTAATCAATATTATGGACCAAATGTTTACCCACAAACTTCATCTTTTGAAGCCTGAACTGCAGTGTGGCTGTATCTGGAAATAGAGATTCTAAGAAAATGGTTAAGGTAGGGCTCTAATGTGATAGCATTAGTATTCTTATGATCAGAGTACCAGAAAGCTAATTCTTCCTCTCAGCTGCATCAGTCTGGGGATGCCATGTGACTACATAATAATAACATGGCCATCTGCAAACCAGGAAGAGAGTTCTCACCAGCAATCAATTTAGCTGGCACCTTAATCCTGAACTTCCAGAACTGTGAGAAAATAAATTTTAATTGTTTAAATCACCCACTCTATGATATTTTATTTTGGCATCTTAAACAGACAAAGTAGCATAAAACAACTTCCATAGCTCAGTTGATTACAGAGTCCTTCCCATACACCAAGGTAGTGGGTTTCATCCCAGTCAGGGCACAAACAAAATTCAACCAATGAATATATGACTAAACTGAACAAAAATCTCTCCCCCCATCTCTCTCTCAAATTATTATATTTGTAGTAAAGTTTCTTATTTCAAAAAGGAATGCTTTCATTTTTCTTTCATTTAGTAGTTTGAGGTCTTAAACAAAAACAAGACAAAAGGGGGAAAAACATATCAATCAGAACTCAGCCAAGAAAACAAAGTTACTAGATGAAGGTGGTCAAAAGGTACAAACTTCCACTTATAAATAAGCACTAGTTATGTAAAATATACAAAATGATGACTATAATACAAGGCCATATACTATATTTAAAATAACTAAGAGAGTGTCTTAAAAATTCATATCACCAAGAAAAAAAATTATATATATGAAATCAAAATGTGGATGTTGAGTCAGTTCCTTGTCTCTAAAAATCAAAGAATGAAATTGCAGACAAAAACTGTTAGTGGAATCAAAGTTTGTTGCGAAACATTCATGAGAACTCAAGTCTATTAGTTCATGTGTAGACTCCCACATGGCCATAAGCCCCTGCCACAGGAAGGTCAGGAATCCATTGCATGCTAGGGAGAGAAGAGAGGGGTGAAAGGAAGCCCATGCCTTTTAATTTAGGAGGTGGATACAGGCTTGCTACCTCCTAGTGTTTTCAAAGAAATTTGCCATAGTAGCATCTTTGGGATTGGTTTATATGCCTTACTGCCTTGTGATTGGTTACCTGCACATTGATTGCCTTAGTAATTTCTATATATTTTAAAACTTGTGCCTCCCATGCATGCCCTCTTTCCTTGACAGTTGGCTTTCCAGATTAAATCCTCTCCTCTCCTTCCATGGCATTCATTCCCTGTCCCCCTTCTGGTCCCCATTCCTGTCTATCTAGCTTTTTTTCTGTCTCCTTAATATGAGGTGAAGGATGTTAACTGAACTTACACGGTAATCATTTTGCAACATAATGGCAGCATTTTGCTATGTACACCTTAAACTTAGTGTTGTTTGTTAATTATATCTCAACAAAACTGGGGGAAAAAAAAACAATAAGCAATACAGGAATCAGAGATTTGTTATATGAATTAGACCTCAGTCAAATGAGAGAGGGTTTGGGATAATTTGAGTAAAAAAGGTCTGGTATTTGGAAGTCAGTGTTTCAGAGAAAAAGTTTATACTGATGTACAAATCAAAGCTGCAGGAAAATCTAAGAAGTCAAGCACATCCAGGAACTGAAGAATGATGAGGAATGACCTCCTAGAAATGCCTATGGAAACAGGAATTTGCAGCTCTTGAGAAGCTTTATTAAAACTAAAACAAATCCCCAAATTTATGTAAATCTTACTCGTGTCTGTGTATAACCTGAAATTCGGGGAAGAGGATTTAGGGAGAGATCGCTCTCAGCCCTAGGTAAGTCAACGTAACATAAACCAGCACAAGAACCGATAAACAAGTAACTCTGAAGCCCAACATTCTCTTCGGGTTAAGGTTAATTTTCTTTCTGATTCTTCACAGTAAAGTAGTATGTCATAACAAGGCAGTAAAATGGGAGTCAGAAAAATGGAGAATATGCTATTTATTTCTCAAATAGCTATATACCGCAATACATGTCTTAACATTTTCAGGATAAAACATTTCTTTATATGAAGTGATGTTATTAAATTAATGATGGCTGAAATTCTTTCCTAGTCTAAAGCTTTATTATTATATTTATTATTGTTCTTTGTCTCTGCTGGCCATAGCATAGAAAAATCTAAAAATGTGGTTAGCTATTGGGGTTTTTAATATATTAAGAAAGGATGAGTCAATCAAATGCAATGTGTATTGTTTATTCTTGCCCTTGTATATTACATACTTTTCAAAGTCTTACATCATCCTGCTTTATTTCAGATAAGATTTGCTTTACAAACTCATTCAGGCTTGTACTTCTTCCTATTCAATATCTAGGCTATTTTTTATTATGATATTTCATCAATACTCACCCCATTTTAGAAGTCCTATTTGTAGGAGGTGTAAAAGTCATGCTGAATTTATAAAACAATACTTTAATATCAACATTGATCTCTTAAAATAAAATAAAGAATAGTATATTTTATCTTAAAGAGTCACATTATGTTAAATTGAAGAAAGCTTTCTTATTAATGTTTTTATCAAAAGATTATTTTTAGAGGAAAAGTAAATAAATTCTCTCTGACAAATGAATCTAGGTAATGTAAGAAGATATTTTCCATTATAAAAGGTTGAACTGCTACACCTCCCTTAAATATGGATTCTGCTTAATAACTTATTTGAAAGAGTTAAATTATATATATATAAAAAAAGGAGGCAGTACAACTTTACTGGGAGGAAACCTGGCCCACCTTGCTTCAGGCAGATAAGCTTTAGCATAATCAATTATCAGCTCTGTTTATAGCATATACTTTCATCAACTATGATGAGCATGGGACATTACCTTGTGGGTTTCCATCAAATCATACAACCCTCATTTAAACCTTCAAATAACCCCCAATTTAGTGACATTGTACAGAATACCTTACCATACTCTTGAAAACTGTTAAGGTTTTCAAAACCATAAAATTCTAAGAAACATCACAGACAAAAGAAGCCTAAGGAGACAAAGCAATTAAATATGGTATCTGGATGAGATCCTGGAATACAACAATAACATTGGGTGTGCAGGGAGTGATATCTGAACAATTTGTAGAGTTTAATTAACAGTAGTATACCATGTTTGACTCTTAAATTGTAACAAATATATCATCCTATATAATAAAGAGGTAATATGCAAATTGACCATCACTCCAACACACAAGATGGCTACCATCATGTGTTCAATGATGGCCTCCCCTATATAGTCCAAAGTGGCTGCCCCAATGTGGACACAAGATAACCATCAGGGGAGGGCAGTTGTGGGTGATCAGGCCAGCAGGGAAGGGCAGTTGGGAGGGACAAGGCCTGCAGGGGAAGGTAGTTGGGAGGGACAAGGCCTGCAGGGAAGGATATTTAGGGGCAATCATTCCAGCAGGGGAGGAGTTAGGTGTCAATGAGACTGGCAGGGGTGTGGTTAGGGGGCAATCAGGCAGGCAGGCAGGCAAGCATTGGGAGCCAGCAGTCTTAGATTGTGAGAGGGATGTCTGGTGGGATCAGGCCTAAACAGCAGTCAGACATCCCTCAAGGGGTTCCAGATTGGAGAGGGTGTAGGCTGGGCTGAGGGACATACACCACCATGCACAGATTTTATGCACCAGGCCTTTAGTGAATATATAAAATGTTAAGATAAAAATGAGGGTCATATGGGTGCTCTATTCTGTCTTATCAACTTTTCTCTAGATCTAAGATTAGTTTAGAGTAAAATATATTAAAATCATAAATTACTAGACAAATTGACATTATCTCATTTATCTATTCACTCAACAAGCAATAAATGCCTGCATTTACACACTCCCATACACGCATACCAATATGATTCTTAAAACAACAACAACAACAACAACAAACTACAAAAAAACCCACACCTCATTGTTTGCTGGTATTGGGAACATATATTTTTTAATCATAATAGGTAAGTTGAAAAGATAGTGTTTTTTCCTTTAGATGGTGCAGGGCTATGTTGGTCACTAGAGTTTCCATCTAATCCTTCTATCTCGTTTATTTTGTCTTCTTGATTATTGCAGGCATTTACATTGTAACTTACAAACTGGCTAGTGGGACAATATATTAAACCTAAGTTGGTATATAATATCATAAAAGCTGTAGCAATGTCATATCATGAGAAGAAAAAAGTAACTAACTCTTTCCAATTCCAATTTTTTATTGTGTTGAATTATGCTCAGAAATGCCATTCTCATATATGAGTGGGAGTGTGGCAAGAAGAAAAGTGAGAGTAGCTCAGGGTAGACTGAAATGATACCACATATACAAGCTTGGGAAGCAACTATCCTATCTACTAAAAAAGTAATACATAAATTGACCATACCTCTGCTATACCCACAAGCCACACCCACCATTCAATCAGAGCGAGTATGCAAATTTACCACCCGAGTTGGCAGTTAATTTGCATATCTGAGCACAGAAGATGACATAGAAAGAAGCCAAGCACTGCAGAAGGGAGCAAAGCTGTGGAAAAGTAAGCAAGCAGGGCAGAGGAGATTGGAGGAAGTAAGGCAGCTGAGAAAGGAGTGAACAAGGCAGCAGAGACAAGAGGGAGTGAAGCAGTGAAGCCAAGCACTGCAGAAGGGAGCAAAGCTGTGGAAAAGTAAGCAAGCAAGGCAGAGGAGATTGGAGGAAGTAAGGCAGCTGAGAAAGGAGCGAACAAGGAAGCAGAGACAAGAGGGAGTGAACCAGAGGAGATTGGAGGAAGTAAGGCAGCTGAGAAAGGAGCGAACAAGGCAGCAGAGACAAGAGGGAATGAAGCAGTGGAAAAAAAGCAGTTAGTTTTTTTCTAGAGGGGAGAGAGCAAGGTAGTGGAGAAGGAGGTAGTGGAACAAGGCAGCAGAGAAGGGAGGGAGCCTTTGCCCAGGCTGCAGGGAGCCCTATTCTTGCAGGAATCTTCCTGCAATGGGTCTCTAGTAAATTAAAAATAACAGTGCATCTTAATATTGAGTAATCACCAGAATGCCCTGAGAATTTGTTAAAGCACAAATACCCAAGGTAGTGTTTCTTAAAGTGAGGCTCCATTACTAGCAATATTAGCTCCACTAGGATTTTTTCAAAAATGCAAGTTTCTGAGCCCCACCACAGGTACACCTGAAATGTAAATTCTAGTGCTTGAACTCAGAAAAAAATTGTTTTCCAAAGCCAATCAGGTAATTCTAATTTCAGGCTAAACTTTGAGAACCATTTCCCAAAAGTTTTAATACAGTAATCTTAGGCAGCATACTTTTTTTTAAGCTAGCATTTATGAAGAACATGGAAAATACTGGCTATAAAAACATATAAATGTTGTGGTGAGATATGTGGATCTATCATCCTATTCAACTCATAGATTGCAATAAGTTTATATTTGATACAGTATATTAGAACACTAACCATCAAAAAACAAGAGAGTACATCTATGTGCAGTGTTTGTCCCTTGATGTTCATTTAAATTACTACTTCCATGTCAACAACTACTTCTATGTTGTTTTACTTAAACTTAATTTTAAAACCATTATATGGTATGAGTAAAGAAGTATCCACCCATTTCTATGTCATTTAAATAATTAACAGAAAAACAATATATTTGGGCAAATTTAAATTAAAGTTTTAAAAAAGTGTATAGCTGAAATTGTCTTTGCAATATATAGCTACTAAATTTACATATTTAAAGCTGCTATATCTATGACAGGAAGTTAATATATATTAATACAATTAAAAGGGTCATGCATTCTGACCTATGAGCGCCATACAAATTAATTCTTCCTCCTAATGAGTATGATTTAAGTAATTAAAATTCCATTAAAATTATGATTGATAAAATTTAACATTAGTTAAAATTTAAATATAATTATAGTTTTAATTTAAAATATAGACAGTTAAGAATAATTTGTGTTCTTGAAAAAATTTAGTAAGAAATACTTACACAAATTTAAAATATATATTAATTTAAATTAATCCTGGTTATATGTTAGTTTTTTTCTAGAATAGCTTAACTTATATTGATGGTTTTGATTTATTCATTTTTTATATCTGAGATGAAAATAGATCTTTGAGATACTACCATTAGTGATTGTAATTGGATGCTGCTGCTGAGGACTCTGACAGGTAGAAATGTAGGGATTGCTTTGGGCTTTTCAGTGCTGTCTCCTCCCTGGCATTTGAAAGGAGAATTGAACCACCTTCATTAAAATGTACACAAGACACAAGCCAAGATGCTTTGCGCAAAGCTGTGAGAAAATAGGGAAAAGGAGACCAATTTCTGCTAATGAGGACATGGATCTAGTATAACTCATTAGTAAAAATGAAGACAGACAGAAATATGACAATATTTTTTACTTATTGTGATACTCAAGTTATCATATTTAGCAAACAAATGCTTACTCAACATAAAAGGTATGGCACCAGGAGTGCTTTTCCTAGCTTCCTCCCCATCCCCGCCTCTATTTGGGTTCAAAATATAATTAAATTAATGTTATTTTCTATATTTATTCATATTATTTTTTCTGGTGGTTACACCTTGGTATATTTATTTTTCAATCAGAAAATACTTTAAAAATAATCTGAAAAATATCCTTTTCATGCACTTATAGTTGGGGAAAAATAATCATTCCTATTTTAAAAATGGGAAAATTTAACTATTTATGAGAGATAATATCAGATAATATTTATGATGGTTACCAATCACTTCATATTCCATACATATCCTTAATATATTTTTTGACCCTTAGTTTTCAAAGTTACCTTTGAGTTTCTCTCTACCTCTCTCAGACCAATGCTAATCTTTTCTTTCTAACTGTACTGATAAAGCTCCAGCTCCCTTTTTAGAGGTCCTAAGGATTGTCTTGTTACCATGTTTAACAGTGAAGCTCTTTTGCATTCATCTTCGCCTTGTGTCATTGTGAAGGTCAAAAGCTATGGGGCTGCAGTCGATGTACTCTAAATAAGGCTGGCTTTCTTTCACTTTGCCCTCAGGCACAGCGCATAATTCCTCATGACTGTCTTCTGTTATAAAGAAACACCAAGACCCAAAAGTACTTGAAAAGAGGGGTTAGGTGGCTTAGTGGATAAAGCCCGTGACCCTATATCTCAGAGAAGACAGCTTAGATTCAAACTTTCAGCATAACTGAAAGAGATTTATGGAGTTACGGATATTGCCTGTGCAGAGTGTTTTGGAATAGATAACAAAATATCAGTAACAACAACAAAATCTCAAGACTAAATTTACTGGAAGCACCATTAATATCCAAGTCACATCATTTTGAAAATTGAAATTTAGGAATGTTTTGTATCTTGAATTATTTATTATCAAATCTGCTTTTCAGTCTTCATCTCTGAGTTCTTATTATTGCTTCAATATTCCTGTTAAATATCATATCTTTAATTAAAACCAAGGCCATTACTTACTTTTAAAAGAAAACCAATATTTTAATATGTCAATTGTGCCACTCTTAGACATAAAATAAATATTAATTAATATATCAACTTCTTTAAAGTCATTGAAAAAATTTAAGAAAACAATTATTTATTGCAAATAGACATAAAGTGACATTAAAATAGTTCCATACAATTGGTAGTGTACAGTATTATACTATAGCTAAATCATTTTTTGGTATCCTTTTAGAATCATGTAATTGTTTTTATTATTTTAATATATAATAATATTTTTTAATTTTATTAAGTGTAAGTCATTGTATTTGTCCTATTATTAGGTATCTCAGTATAGCAGATATTTGTTTTCAATTTCTTCCTATAAATCTTAATGCATTTTTTACATGGAATAATAATTGATTGTTTCCTCTTCTAAAGCAAGACCTTCATGTCATATTTTTCCAGTTATGTCTTAGAGCGAGTAGAGCACTGGCAACTAGAAGGCTCTTAATTGATATTGAGAGAAAAAGAAAAATAATGAGTATTTAAATCTGAAAAATATGATTGTTTTTAGATAATTCAGTAGTTATCAATTTATTTCAAAACAACACTCCTGTTTTATAAATTAATAAATAGTGTATTACTGCTGAAATTAAATAATTATAGTCTGAAACATGTATATAGGAAAACTTAATTAAACCATAGAATTTCTTTAATGTTTTATTTGCTTTCTTTATTTCTATTCATTATAACACAGCATTAAATTTATGTATACTAGAAAAATGGGCACAATTTTCTGCTAAAAAACACTTCTTATTTATATGTTGGAATAAATGATAATATATGATTTTAAAATATTGTAAAAGATTGCATAATTCTCAGACAATACTCTGGCTTCACTGTATTTTATTTATTTATTTGTTTGTTTGTTTGTTTGTTTGTTTATTCTGAGTGAGAGTGTGAGAGGAAGATAGGGATAGAGAGAGTTGAGAGAGAAACAGCCATCAGCTGCCTCCTACATGACCCCTACTGTTACTGCATGTGTCCTGACTGGGGATTGAACCAGTGACCTCTTGGTTAATGAGTCGCTGCTCAACCATTGAGCAATACCAGCTGGACTTCATTGTATTTTTTATATGTTTGAGGAACTCTATAGTTTCCTACACAAAACCATTCCCCACTGTAACTTTATCACACCATTCTAGCATTGTATTTAATCACATGATTTAATTATTAATTTTTAAAGGAATTTGCTTTTTAATCTGTGTACTAATACTAATACTCTCTCTCTCTCTCTCTCTCTCTAATTTATATCTATTCTCCATCTATCTTTCTATAAATTGGTGCTTTTTCATTCCATTTTGCAGAATCTCAATTCTTGGTTCTTCCCTGAACATTTCTTTGCAGATTTCTTATGGTTCTTTGAATGTGCTTCAAGATACACTTACAGGCCCTTCTTTCAGAATCAAAGCACCCCTCCCAGACTCCGAAAGTGTGTTTGCTGCTAATGGCCATTAGGAACTATGAAGTGTGGGAGATTTTCCCCTTTACAAGCTACCAAGTTAGCCTGTCACTGATTCACAGATGCTAGTAGAAAGTGCAAGATCCTGATTCAGATAGAAAGAACATTGAATTACTCAGTGCCATCTCTGCAATCAATATATTAGCACCATTTCCCAAAGTCCAACTTAAAGAATGAAAGCTGATATGCTTACCTGTGTTTGGGTTACACTACATAAGAGGGTCCCTAAACTAAGATAATTTGAATCTTTTATAATAAGCAGTAGCGTGCCTGCCCTTGGCTCTAGCTGGATGCATTATTTTTATTATAATGAACAGCAAACATGGCTACTGTTTGTTCCAGAGAGAGATCCTGTCATCCAAGTATCTTCATTATAGAAACATCTTTAAAAAGATCGCCAGGAACAAAGAGGGAGTTACCATCTCACTGACAGAAATATGCTGAATTATCCAACACCAATAAAATACTGCATTGCACATGGTTAAAAATAACTGATTCATCAAACCTTTACGCTCCTCACCAAGGGCAGTTTGCATATAAAGTGTGGTTGTGCGTGTTCAAAGATAAGCTCTGACTCTTTCTCCAGACAGAACAATTCTGCTGTGATCTCTGCAGGATTTTCTGAAGCCTCAGTTTTACCAAGTTAAACTCTTCCCCCTGCCTAATCCTGATTCTATCCATCCCTGTACCTTTATCCCATAAATACTACTGTCACTAACTTGCTGCATACAAATCTCCATTTCGAAGTGTCTACCCTATCTAAGAACAGCTCCTCACTTTGAAGTTCATGAATTATCTCTATCTACCCTGCTAATGCACAGCCTTGGCTGCTGGAATCGCAGCTGGGAGAGTGGAGAGCCTAAATTTCCCCATAACTGGTGTGTGAACTTGATTTATCTCAGAAAAAAAAAAGATTGTATTTGTTTTTTAAGTGCAGTGTTATGTTTGGAAGTTTCAGAGCCATACCATATAATCCAAGACTATATGTGCTCAGTCTCTCTTCTTAACATTCCCCACCAGAGTGGAATTTGTAACAACAGAAACTCCATTGCAGATCATTACCACCCCAAATCAACAGATCAAATAAGTTTTCACTCTTGCTTATTGTATATTCTATGGGTTTGGTCAAATGTTTAATGTCATTTATCTATCATTATTGTATCATACAGAGTATTTCACATCTTAATACCCTCAGTGCTCAATAAATTCATCCCTTCTCTGCCCTTGGTTACTACTGATCTTTTTAGTGTTTACATACTTTTGCATTTTCCAGAATTACATGCATTTGGAATTATACATTAAGTAGCCTTTTCAGATTAACTTCTTTCACTTTGTCGTAAGCATATGAATCCTCATAACTTTACATAACTTGATTGAACTCATTTCTTATTAGCCCTGAACAACATTTCATTTTCTGGATATACTACAATATATTCTAATTATCTATTTACCTACTGAAGGACATCTTGATTGTCTCCAAGTTTTGACAAATATGAGTAAAGTTGGCTATAAACATTTATGTGCAAGTTTTTGTGTGTCCATATGTTTGCTCGATTGTATGGAAAGAGTAGATTTTGGCCATTCTAAAGGTGAATAGTGTGCTATCATTGTCTTAATTTGTATTTTCTTAATGACACATGATGTACAACATCTTTTCATATGCTTATTTGTCATTTGTACATCTTCTTTAGTGAGGTGTCAATTGAAGTCTTGGCCAATTTTTAAACCAAGTTGTTTTCCTATCATTAAATTTATGAGTTTTATAATATTATGGAAAGCAGTTCTTATCAGATATGTTTTTTTTACATATTTTTTCTCAGTCTGTGGATTGTATTTTTTCATTCTCTTGACAATGTCTTTCATAGAATATAAATTTGTAATTTTAGTGAAGTCTAGTTTATTAATTTTTTCCTTTGTGAGCAATGACTTCAAAGTCATACTTTAAAGTAATCACCATCCAAGGTAATCTAGATTTTCTTCTACATTATGTTCTAGGTTTATAGTTTTGTATTTTACATTTATGTTTATGACCCAGATTGAGTTATTTTTTTCTGAAGAATACAAGATCTGTATGCAGATTCATTATTTTGCTTGCATATATCTAGTTGTTCCAACATCATTTATTGAATATGCTATCTTTGCTTCATTGTATTGCCTTCGCTCCTTTGTCCATGATCAGTTGATTATATTAATGCGGGTCTGATTCTGGGCTCTCAATTCCATTCCATTAATCTGTTTGTCGATTTCTTCACCATTACTATACTGTTTTGATTACTGTAGCTTTGTAGTAAGTCTCAACTTGTGGTAGGATTTGTCCTTCAATATTGTGTGGGCTACTCTGGGTCTTTGCTTTTCCATATAAACTTGACTTTGAAATTGACTTTATCAAAATTTATAATTTACTTCCTGGGATTTTGATTATAATTGTATTGATCTATCTCAAATTGGAAAGAACTGATATCTTGACTATATTAAGTCTTCCTACCCATGAACATGAAATTTCTTTCCCTGAATTCAGTTCTTTGATAAGTTTAAACAAATATTATAGCTTTCTCATGTGGCTATTGTATTTATTTTGCTCAATTTATAGATAATTACTTAATTTTGAGATGTGTTAATGTAAATTGTGCTAACCTTTTAATTTTAAATTCCACTTGTTAATTACTGGTATACAGAAAAATTAATGAGCTTTGTATATTAACCTTGTATTCTGAAAAATTACTGTAATTTCTTATAAGATCTAGTAGTTTGTTAATTCTAATTTTAAACAATCATGCCACTTGAAAACAAAGAGGGTTTTATTGATTTTACCAATAAATATATTCCTGTTGATTTTTTAAAATATTTTTTCCTCTCTTCTGGGCTTCTCTTTTTAAATTAGCTAGGACTTTCAGTATGATGTGAATGAAATGGTGAATAAGTGCATCCGTGCTGTGTTCCAGATCTTAGTGGGAAAGCTTAGGGTGTCATATCATAAAATTTGATATTAGTTTTCAGTTTTTGTAGGTATTCTTTATCAATTAAGAAAGTTCTCTACTATTCCTTGTTTACTGAGAATCTTTATTATGAATGGTTGCTGGATTTGTCAAATGTTTCTTTGGTTTCTATTTATATGATCATGTGTTTATTCTTCTTTGCTTTGTTGATGCAGTGCATTACATTATTTGATTTTTGAATGTTGACCAGCCTTGCATACCTGGAATAGTACCCACTTGGTCATACTGTATAATTATTTTTATACATTATTGGATTCAGTTTGAAAGTATTTTATTGAGCATCTATGCATCTATGTTGATGAGATATATTAAGTTGTAGTTTTCTTTCTTTTTTTATCTGGTTTTGGTGCTAGAGTGATGCTAGACTGATGAATGAGTTAGAGATTATTCCCTTTGCTTTTATACTCTGGAAAATATTGTATGAATTTGTATAATTTCATTCTTAAATATTTGATAGAATTCACTAGTAATCTCATTTGGACCTGATATTTTTTGTTTTAGATGGTTTTTAATTACTGATTTGATTTCTTTAGGAAATACAAACCTGTTTAGATTACATATTTCTTCTTGTATGAGGTTTGGGTGGTTGTAATTACCAAGGAATTGGTTCATTTTGTCTATGTTTTCAAAAATGTGGGCAGAATTGTTTATAGTAATCCCTCATTACTCTGATAATGTCTATAGGATGTGCAGCGATGTCCCCCTTTTTCATTTCTTATAGTAATAATTTATGCCTTTTATTTATATTTTGGTTAGCATGGGTAGAGGCTTCTACATTTTATTGAACTTTTCAACAAACAAACTGTTGGTTTCATTGAATTTCTCTACTGATTGCCTGTTTCCAATATAATTGATATGCATCTGTATTATTCCGTGTATTCTGCTTACTTTGAGTTAACTTGTTCTTATTTTTCTCATTTCCTATGGTGGAAACTTAGATTACTGATATCAGATTTTGTAATTCAATGCAAATTTGCCTTCTTTACTACCTATTTTCCCCAAGCACTTCTTTGCCTGTATCTTAATATTTTTTATAACTGCGTCTTCATCAGCTCAAACTATTTTAAAAGATTTTTCTTTCACCCATATGTTATTTAGAAGTGAGTCATTTAAAGTCTATATAGTCTTTTTTTATAACTTCATTGTGGTTTGGAGAAGACATTATATAATTTCTATTCTTTAAACATTTTAAAGTGCATTTATGGTGTAAAATGTCGTTTATCTTGGTGAATTTCCCATGTGATCTTGAAAAGAATGTGTATTCTGTTATTGTATGAAGTAGTCTATATATGTCAATTGTATCTAGCTCATAGATGATATCGTTGAGTTATTATATTTCCTGACTTTCTGCCTGTTGGATCTTTCCATTTATGAAAGAGGAGTGTTGAAGTCTCCAATTGTAATAGTGGTTTCATCTGCTTCTCCCTTTACATGAGTTTCTGTCTCATATAATTTGATGTTCTTATGAACTGTTATATCTGCTTGGGTAATTAACCCCTTTATCATTATGTAATGCCCTTCTGTATCACTGATAACTTTCCTTGTTTTGAAAAATCAATCTTAAATTAATATAGCTAATTCTGATTTGTTTTGATATAGTATATCTTTCTTCATCCAGTTACTTTTAGTCTGTATGTGTCTTTACAGTTTAAGTAGGCTTCCCATACACAACATGTGTTTGAATCTCTTTTCTTGATTCATCCTATTTCTTTTTTTTGGCTTCAACAATCAAAAACAATTTACTGTATTTACCTATATTTATACCCCTTTTCCTCTTTCTGACATTCATTCTTATATAATCTACCCATTAATTGGTGTATCAGAACACTTATAAAGCAAAGTGTTTATCAATATGCTTGGCTTAATATTACCATATTTATTACTGTTTTCTATTTGTCACCATTGTACTTTGTCTCTATTCTTGCATACTGTTTCTGCCTTTTGTATATTTCATTGAATATTTTAAATGATTCCACTTTAGCTTCTTTCTAAGCTACCAGTTATATTGTTTTTTTTTGTTTGTTTGTTTTTGTTTTTGTTTTTCTGAGTGGATTTCCCTAGATTTTGCAATACATTTGCAAATATTCCAAACCCACTTTAAAATAACACTATAATGCTTCACAGGTAGTGTTCCTTATAATAACAAAATAATCCTAATTCTTCCCTCCCAGTCTTTATATCATTGTTATTAATTTTACTTATAAGCACATATATAAATATATATCATATTGTATATAAAGATACAAAATTGAATACATCTTTACTATCATTATTTTAAACAAACTTATATTTCACTATAAAAAGTTATTTTATTTTCACTAATTTTTCTTTGATGCTCTTCTATTCTTTAGGTAGATCTGAGTTTCTCACCTATTATTTTCTTCAATCTAAATAACTTATAACATTTCTTTCAAGACACTTCTTCTGTTAAAAAAAACACACAAAACACACACACACACACACACACACACACACACACACACACACACACACAAACAAAACAAACAAAAAAAACCCTCCACAATACCTTAATTTTTATTTATCTGAAAAAGTAATTACTTCTTCACTTTCAAATAATCTTTTATAGGTGCTTCCTGCAGAATTATCTCAGAAATTTTTATTTGATTTCAATTAGTTTGAAAATTAGATATCTAGGTATAGGTTTTGGGGGGCATGTGTGAGTTTTCTTCAGAGTTTCTTGATCTCTGTCATTAATTTGAAGAAATTTTGAGTCATTATTATTTAAAATGTTTATCCTGTTTCTTCTTCCTTTCTTCCATTTTTTGTATTTCTATTAAATTTGTATTATATATTTTGTTATTGTATTATAGTTCATAAATATTCTTTGCTGTTTTTTAGTCAGTCTTTGTTGCCTTGTATTTTAGTGTTGGACATTTCTTTTGCTATATCCTCAAAGTCAGAAATTGAAGGGACAAAAACTTTTAGTTTCCCCTCAAGCCTGTGGTGGGAATATTAGAGACATCCTACCACTGCCACTTTTCCTCATCTGCCAAACGTTTATTCTTCCCATTTAAGAAATTGTTATTCCTTGAGAATATTAATCATGATACTTTGTAATATCAGTGTATTTCATTGTAAGGAAATCTGTATAATGCATGTTGTATTAATCTGAGGAGATATCAACTTTCATTTTTCAAAAATAGTGATTATGTTAAAATCCAAAGCATTTTTCTAGGAGAATCACACCTAATTGTCATTATGTGATTACGCTAATGCATAAATAATAAACTTTTGATAAATTCACCTTTTTATAAATCATTTTATTATATTTTATTCTGAAATAACTTTTAAACTTAATTTTAAAGATGCGTATATATGTGTATGCAAATGTAATTAAATATTTTAAAATGTTCAACTGAAGCCCCATTTAGTTGTAAACTGCTGGTGAATTTTTATTAATCCTACAAAAGTAAAAAGATGTAGAGCTTTAAATTGCTTTGACTGATAGAATATGTGTGTGAGTGTGTGTGTGTGTGTGTGTGTGTGTGTGTATAACATATATATTTTAAGGTTTTATTGAGGTAGAGTACTTGCAAGGAAATAACAATGATATAAAGTGCATTACTTTTCTAACTCCATACAATCAAATTTATAGTATGTCATGTGTATTAGGTAAAACAATATTGGAAGTACCATATTTCAATGAAATCACCATTTTTGTTTTAGCATCAGAAGAAAATCTGAGGAGTATGAACAATCACTAACAAAACTGTCTCTATTTAATGACCTTATGAATAGTACTAGACACATTTATAACGTAAACAACGTTTTGGCTGATATTACTACTATCACTGTCACTATGGCAATAGTCACTCTAAAAATGATTTAAAATAAGAAGGGGAAAAAAGTATCCCTCAAATATGTCAAATATAAATTGCATAAAATATACTGATTTATTAGAAAAAAATAGAGATAAAAACAGTTTTCTAAAATTAAACCTAAAAGCATTTTGAACATTTTAAATTTAGTTTTATCAAATATATGACAATTTTAACATTTGGTGTTCAGAAATATGATATTGATGTTCGTAACATTGTATTCAAGTGAGGAGTAGCTTTATTCATAAAAATAGAGGCTCAGTGCACGGATTTGTACACCAGTGTGGTTCCTTGCATCGGTGCACAATCAAGACTAGGGAGGGACTGCAGGAGGACTCCAGGGAATGTCTGGCCTGTCTTGTCCAGTCCTGATGAGCTGGACCCCAGCTACAAGCTAACCTACATGTTAGAGCATGTGCCCCATGGTGGTCAGTGCACATCAGAGCAACTGATTGAATGGTTGAATGAACAGTCGGACTCTTAGCATATTAGGCTTTTATTATATAGGATGATTTTCAGGTAAAATTTTTCATTTTTTAAAACTAAAACTAGAGAGTAAGTGTTTTTATTTCTTTACTTAAAATGACATAATATTTTGTCCCCTAGAAAATATGGTACTGAGGATGTATTGAAAATCCTATGATAACTAGGGAAGAAAAAACTAATTTACTTGTAAGGTACATTATTTCAAAAAGTTGAAAAAAAATGGAGAAAGCTTGCTCAGGCAGGTAGTCAGGATTTGGAGTTTTCAGCTAATATAGTCAATTCAGGCCAGGACCATTCTTGTGGAACACTGAATTAAATTTTAGTTTTGGTGATGGTAAGCATGGAAGATCCCATATCAAACTTCCTCCAGTTAAGCATCAGGTAAACGCCTTACACTTGTATTTCCCATTCTTCACTGAATCATTAAGAAGCGTAGACCTTTGTGCATTATATAATATGAATTAAACATAGACAATGCAATTCAGACATCACAGTACAAAATATTATAGATAATTTATTTTGGTTACTTCATCAATCTAAAACCTTCGTGCACATATAATAATGAATAGTTTAATTCCAAGAATTGTGTCCATTGGTTTCAATTGTTTGCACTTTTCATTAAAAACAAATCACCCAATCTTTGCATCTTAGCTTATTCTCACTTAATTAAGACACATTAATTGTATCAAGTAAACCCTTTTATAATTATTTTATTTTTAAATCTTTATTGTTGAGAATATTACAGATGTCTCCCTCTCCACCAAACACCTTGTTCCTGCCCCACCCTGGGCTTCATTACATTACTGTCTGTGGCCATAAGTAGTGGATAATCACTTCCTTCTTCCTTAACCCCATCTCTCTTATACTCATCATTCTGTTGCATATTTCCATGCTTCTGGTTCTATTTTATTCATAGATTTATTTTGTGCATTAGATTTCTTGTTCATTTATTTTTATTTTTTGGTTCAATTATTGATAGATATGTATCCATTGTCATTTTATTGTACATATATTTGATCTTTTGCTTCTTATTCATTTTCTTCTGTGTCTTACTCTTCTTAAAGAACACCCTTCAACATTTCCTGTAATACTGGTTTTGTGGTGATTAACTCCTTTAGATTTTCCTTGTCCCTGAAGCTCTTTATCTGACCTTCAATTCTAAATGATAGCTTGCTGGGTAGAGTAATCTTGGCTGTAGGTACTTGTTATTCATCACATTGAAGATTTCTTGCCACTACCTTCTGACCTGCAAAGTTTCTGTTGAGAAATCAGCTGACAATTGTATGGGCACTCCTTTGCAGATAACTAACTGATTTTCTCTTGCTGCTTTTAAGATTCTTTCTTTATCTTTAACCTTTCACATTTAAATTAAGATGTGTCTTGGTGGGAACCTCTTTGGGTTCTTTTTGTTTAAGATTTTCTATGTTTCCTGGATTTGTAAGTCTATTTCTTTCATGAGGTAAGGGAAGTTTTCTGTCATTATTTCTTCAAATTGGTTTTAAACATCTCACCCTCTATCTTATCCTTTTGGAACTTCCAAAATGAAAATGTTGATATATGTAAAGTTGTCTCAGAAGCTCCTTACACTATCTTCATATTTTTATCTTTTATTTTTTATGTATTTATTCTTATTAATATTCACTAGAGGATATTTTTCCATTGATCCTTAGAGAGTGAGATGAAGGAAGGCACAGAAATAGAATAAAATCAGTGTGAGAGAGACACATGGATTGGATGCCTCCCACACATGCCCTGACTGGGGATGGGAATCGAGTCAGGCCTATAATCAAGGTACATGCCCTTGACTGGAATCGATTCCCAGACTCTTCAGTCCAAGGGCTGATATTCTACCCATGGAGCCAAACCCATTAGGCTTTTTAAAAAAATATTTTTGATTGATTTGTTTAGAGAGTGATAGAAACATCCATGAAAGAGAAACATCTATTGGCAGCTTCTTGTATGACACTTACTAGGGATCAGTCCACAACTCAGGCATGTTGTCCTAACCAGGAATCAAACCAGCAACTTCTTGGTGCAAAGGACAACTCTCAACCAACTGAGCCACACTGGCTAAGTTTTGTTTTTTTTAACTTAGTTTTGCATTCTTCATATCTGTAGAAAGTTGATAACCAATAAAGCCTACATGAGTTTACTATTTTAAGATAAAAAAGCATGTTACTTTAAAAATGCAAATAGTTTAAGATTATAATAATCCAGAGGAACACCAAGATGGCGGCATAAGCAAACACCTATTGTTCTGCCCCGCGCAACGATTTAAGAACTACAACATAACAGCAGAACAGACAAGCACCCAGAATCGCCAGAAAGCTGGCTGAATGTAAACTCCACTAATAGGAGCAAAGGTGGGACACAGACTCAGGACCGGCGGGACCGCAGCCTTTCAGACAGAAACAGGTTAGGAGCCGCCCTGGTCGTGCGCGCGCAGGCTGGGGCTGGAGCAGCGACTGCCCGGATTTCTCCGAAGGGGAAGGGCCGAGGCGTCCCACTGCCGAGATTTCCCGAGCCAGGCGAGGTCCGAGATCCGGGGTACGAGAAATCCCCCTGGACAGATTCCCCAGAACTGGGCGAGGTCCGAGGTCCGGGGGACGCACCCTGGAAGCGGGGCGCAGCAGAGGCTCCTAGTCCCAAGGGTCGCGCAAACCCGCGACTTGCCCCCTGGAAATTGGTCTCCTGGTTCCTGAAACCATCTATTTTACAGCCCTGGGCTAGACTTTTGGTGTGCAGGCACATTTGGGGAAAGGCAGAGTTGTCTGGCAAGGGGAAGAGACTAGCGGCTTTCTCTTGGAGGTGTCTGCAGCCATCCCCATCCAACAGAGACCCGCGCACGCGAGCGCCGCATAGGACCCAGCTGCTGCTGCCGCTGCCGCGCAGCCCAGAGACTCCGCCCATCCAACCTGAACACAGTCTCCCTTCACAGCCAATTGGCTGGAGGTCAAATCCTCCTAGGACTAACAACAAAAAGCTGGGTTTATATTCAAAAACACTGAATATAACCCATAAAGGATTGCAGTAAGAGTACTCACCTCAGGTAACTGGGGAGACTGAGCCTCTGTCCCTTTGAGGATATCCACCACATAAAGCAGCTACCATGCAGAGACATGGAAAGAAATCAGGTGTGAAAGAAATGGAGGAGAAAAGACGATAAGACATAGAGTTCAAAACCATGGTTATAAGGCTTTTCAAGAGGCTCCTACAAAAGGCCGATCAACTTAATGAGAATTACCAGGAAATAAACAAGACCAACCAGCAAATGAATGAGAATTACAAGGAGAGGAATGATACTTACAAAGAAATGAATGAGACCCTCAGGGAAATGTACAAGACCTCTGAGGATACAAACCAGACCCTCTCAGATAAAAAAAAGGACCAACTAGAAATCAAGCATACACAGACTGAAATAAAAAATATTACACAAAGTCCTAAAAGCAGTCCAGAAGGCCACAAGAACCAAGTCAAAGATTTGAAATACAAAGAACCAAAATCAACTCAGCTGGAAAAGCAAGAAACAAAAAAAATTCAGATAATTGAAGATAGTGTAAGGGGCCTCTGGGACAACCTCAAGCATACCAACATCCGAATTATAGGGGTGCCAGAAAAAGAGAGAGAGCAAGACAATGAAAACCTACTTGAAGAAATAGTGACTGAAAACTTCCCCCATCTGGTGAAAGAAACTGACTTAAAAGCCCAAGAAGTACACAGAACCCCAATATATAGGAACCCTAAGAGGACCACACCAAGGCATGTCATAATTAAAATGCCAAGAGCAAAAGATAAAGAGAGAATATTAAAAGCAGCAAGAGAAAAACAGTTGGTTACGTACAGGGGAGCACCCATACGATTGTCAGCGGATTTCTCAACAGAAACGATGCAGGCCAGAAGCGAGTGGCAAGAAATATTCAAAATAATGAAGAGCAAGAATCTACAACCAAGATTACTCTATCCAGCAAAGCTATCATTCAGAATTGACGATCAGATAAAGTGCTTCACAGATAAGAAAAAGCTAAAGGAGTTCATCACCACCAAACCAGTATTATATGAAATGCTGAAAGATATTCTTTAAGAAGAGGAAGAAGAAAAAGGTAAAAATATAAATTATGAACAACAAATACACATCTATCAACAAATGAACATAAAAATCAAGTGAACTGATAGGCTGATGAACAAGATAAACTGGTGACTATAACAGAAACATGGACATAGAGAGGGAATGGACTGACAATTCTTGGGGAGAAAAGTGTTGTTGGAAGTACAGCTAGAGATTGTACAAAAATCTTGCAACAATGGGAGAGGACATTGGGGTGGGGGTGGTGTGGGCGGAGGGTGGGATAGGTACAGGGTGGAGGGAAGATATAGGGGGATAAAAAAGGGGAAACAATGTAATTAATAAACTGAACAATAAAAAAATTTACAAAAAAGATTTCAATAATCCTATTTAATAAAAGAGAAACATGCAAATTTGACTGTACCTTTGCTACACTACCAGCCAATCAAGAGCGGGGGGCGAGGCCAAGGTGCACTCAAGGCTGGCAGGTGGTGTGGTTGCAGCAAAGGACTGAAGTCACCCCTCTGGAGGCTCCCAAGGTCTTATTTCAACCCTGATGTTGGGCTGCTTCCCCCAACCATCAGTTCCCAATGGACTTCCAGCCAGAGTTAAAGGGGGCTTCTTCTGTTTTTACGGCATTGCCATATCCAGTGCCTGCCAGGCTCCTGTGTAAGCACTACTCCTTAGGTCTGGGGTTCTGGGAGCTGAAGTAGAGAGGCTGTGAGGCCCAGCTCACCCAGGATGCTCACCCCCCATTATCCCTTCTCAATTATCCTGGCCCAGCCTTCCCTATGCATACCTGTTCACAGAGAGTGTGAGCTGGTTGTGGCAGCTAGATGGGAGGCCAGCAGGGGGCATGGCTGCAGCACCTGTGATGGGCAGCCTACACTTCCCTCCTCAATTCAGAGGGCCTTGACAGGGGACCTCAGGTTTTGACCCCCACCTTGGCACCAGGCTGGGGGACCTCAGACCATACCCTCTGCCCCAGCACCAGGCCAGGGGACCTGAGGCTATGCCCCTCCTGCCTGGCTGGGCTTGACATGGGTCCTCATGTTGTGGCCCCCACCCAGGGGGGCTTCACAGGGGACCTGAGCCTGTACCCCTGTGCCATTGGGGATTTTCGGAGAACCTGAGTCTGTGCTCCTCTGCCTGGTGGGTATGGACGGGGGACCTCAGGCCATGCCCCCTACCCAGCGGGGCTTGGGGATCCCAGGTCATGTCTCTTACCTGGTGGGACGTAATGGGGGACCTCAGGCCACTTCACCCATCCAGGTGCTGGGCCAGGGGACTCAAGTACGCCCCCTGCCCTGCGGGGCTTGACAAGGGTGGGACTGGCTGGGTCTGGATCTACCCCAAAGTGTGTGGGGGGGCAGCTGGATCTGGGTCTCACGTGGTTTTGAGGCACATGTGAGTGAATGGGGACTTGACTCTGGGTACAATGGTGTACCCCAGACTCTGGCATATACATTTTACTAATTTTCTTTAGTCTCTGATACTTCTATTATAAAGAGCAAATAGTAATATTAAATTATTCCCTCTAATTAATATCCTTTTAATCTGCATGAATTTCATGCACCAGGCCACTAGTATATATTAAAATATATACTATTGATGTTATTTCAGATTTTTTAAACACTAAAATACTTTAAAAGAATGTTGTTTTTTTATTTGTGCCCCCGAACTCGCCAGCCATGAACCCAGCTTCTGGCTGAGTGACACTCCACCTGTGGAGCTCATTGATCACCAGTGGGAAACCTCCCAGATACAGTGCCTTTCAGCAAAGACAGAGAATCTCCACCAAAATAGAATTAAACCTGTGGAAAAACTAGTGTAAAAAAGATGAAAATATATATAAACACACAATCTATCAATGTGAAGGCTTTCTTTTAAGATTTCATAAAAGGTATATTTTAATTTTATATGAAGCCTTCCTGATTACTTATATTTAATTATGTATGTATCAAGTACGGTAGCAATCAACTCAGGTAGAAGCTGCTGTTTGGGTTCTGTACTTATTTGTTTGATAAGACAATAGAAAGTTATTATTTTGAGTTTCTGAACTTATGTATGCTATCTCAGTACTCCATTGATGATGGTTTGAATATCCCATTGATTGTGATCTCACTGGTCATCGAAGCACATTCTTCTGGGAACTGCACATTCCGGGCAGTTCAATTATCCTAAATTGCCTCAGTAGCTACAGATAGTGCATTCCTGTTGGCTCAGTGGTTCCAGAATCTGGACAGCACAATTATTCTAAGTTGCCCAGGTGGTCCTAGATAATGTGTTTCTATTGATTCAGTGATTTGTAGATACTTTAGATAATTCACTTGCTCAATTTTTGCTTCTGTAAAAAATGCTTTTTGCGAAACACATTCCTCATTCCAGACTCAAAGATGTAATTGATATTTCTGTGATATTCTGTCAATATAAGCCAGATGTGGTGAGCTGTTCAGGGCTGCAAGATTTGGAGCTTGAAATGGCTCCCTGTATGCCTCCGGCTTTTAATAAATGACTCCATATTTCGACTTCTTGAGGCATTCTTTGTAAGATGGGGGTACACTACAACATGTATGTATGTATTTGAGAGAGAGGAAAGGATAGCGAGAGAGAGATAGAAACATAGATCGGCTATCTGCACCTCTCTCTGGGTATGAAGGCCGCAAATGAGGCATGTGCCCTGACCAGGAATGAAATCATGGACTTCTTGTTCCAGGGGTTAATTCTCAACCACACTGTCTGGGCTTGCTGATCAATTTTAAACTTGTAAATATTGAACCAAAAATAGATAATGACAGAAGCCTAAATATAATATAACTTTTCTCTTATGAACATATGTATATTATATAAATTCAACAGAATATTCAGGGGAAAAAGCACATGTTAGGTAAGGCAAATTCAAACAGTGCAAAGATTATTAGTTAAGAAACAAAATAAATTTGGCATATATGATTATTATTAGTGGAAATTATAACTTATTAGAAGATGGTGTGTTAAAAAATAAATGACTGAATGAATGACTTATGAAAATAGAAAATGTCATTGGCTATATTCCCTAATTGAATATTAATATGTGTTCCAAATGCATTCAACATATAATTATCAAATAATCTCCAAAATATCAAATAAAAGGTAAATATGCATAACTTTGAATGGGTAGGACTAACCTAAGAAAAATATTGAAAGCAAAATACTTAAAAGAAAACATTGATATTTAAAGCAGGAAAAAGTAATAAATACTATTGTCAATAAATACAATAAAATTTAAATAACTATGATGTAATAAGCTATAGATACAAACATAATTTTATTGATTTGATTGGATTAAATAAAAACCAACCAATTGGAATTGCCAATTATAATATTTTTAATAATTTTAAATCAATCTCATTATTATAATTAAATAGTACAATTAATCAGTTGTTTCAATTTTAAAAGTATCAAATGATTTTATGATGGTTAAAATAATTTACATGTATCCTTTAATTCTTATTTTGTAGATAAAGAAACCAAAACACAAGAACTTCAATTCTATATATTTAAACAATGGAATGCATAGATAGAATAGAATATCATGAACTTTCATAAGATGATCCTTCTATGGGCTTAGAGAAATAAAAAGCACACACTTTCATATGTAGGATAAATTTGAGGTGAGATCTCCTGCTAACTTAATCTTGAACAATTGTTCACAAACTTCTTTGAAATCTTTTTTATTCCCTAGTTTCCCTCTTGTTTACTCCCCAAATATTAAGAAAACAAATCCATTCTTCCAACCCTGAAATGTAAATTTCTGCTGAAAATAAAATTAATCTTTATTTCTAGATGATTTTTATCAAGACTATTTTGCTGAATTCTGGAGAAGTTAGTATCTCCTTCCATAAAACTGAATGGATCTGTTAAGATAATTTTCTGAATGTGAGAATAATGAATGTTTTTGAAAAGTCAAAATACACAAATATATGAAAATTTTGCAAGTAACTACATAGGAAGGAAAGAAAGTTAAATAACAGAAATGCTTAAACCTCTTCCAATATTTTAATTTTGGTAGGGGCATGTAACTCAACCTGAGCCAATAGAAATAAAGAGTTGTTTGCTGGAATCTCCAGGAAAAAAAAAAAAAAGATATGAAAATGTAAGTGAATCTTAGTGATATTTCAAGAGTTAGTATGAATATAAAATTAAGACATGCAGATCCAAAAGGCAGAGAAAATAAGTCCTAATGGCATATTTAGTGTTTACAATTATTAAGCTTACAATTATTGTTTTACATAAAATCAATTTATTCACCCTATTAAAAATGTTTTTTTCTGGGCCGAAACAGGTTTGGCTCAGTGGATAGAGTGTCGACCTGTGGACTGAAATGTCTGGGTTCGATTCCAGTCAAGGGCATTTACCTTGGTTGCTGGCAAATCCCCAGTAGGGATGTGCAGGAGGCAGTTGATCGATGTTTCTGACTTTCTATCCCTCTCCCTTCCTCTCTGTAAAAAAAAATCAATAAAATATATTTTAAAAAAATGTTTTTTCTGTCACTTCTAAAATGAATCCTCATTTATGCAACCGTGTAAAAGAGAATATGATTGGATTGCATATCTATAAAATATTTATTGAAAATCAAGCTGAAAATCACAGATTCTAAATCCAGTTTTTCAGCCATTTTTGTCTCAATAGTATAATTTAAAATACTAGAAATATATAATCATTTTTAAAACAACTAAATGATTCAAAATAATACTAATGTTAATGATAATTAAAACACAACTATGCAGTAACAAATGTTTCTGGTTTACCAGTTTTTTCTTGATCAAACTCACTATTTTACTAGTATAACTTTTTGAGAAGGCAATTTTATAGTCCTAAACACAAACATATGTTCTGGTTAAAACATGAATGACTATTACTTGTTCAAAAAACCTGATAAATTAGTTTAGTATGTTAAGCCTCTTTCTCCCTAGACAGCTCAAATTCTGTTTTTTAAACCTCTTCCTAACTAATGTGTTCACTAGTTGTGTTGTAGTTTACCCTCATTTTACATAGGATGCCTCAAAAAGTCTGATTATGGACTCATTTATTAAAAGCCAGTGGCATACGAGGACTGGAGCAAAAGCACTCCAGACCTCGCAACACCAAACAGCTTGACACATCTAGCTTATAGTGGCAAAATATCACAAAGATATTGATTACATTTTTGGGTCTGGAATGAGGAACCTGTTTCACGAAAAAGCACTTTTTTTCAGAAGCAAAAATTGAGCAAGTTAGTATCTAAGAATCACTAAATTAACAGAATCACATTATCTGGGACCACCTGGGCAATTTAGAATAATTGTGCTTGCTGTCCAGATTGTGGGAACACTGAGTCAACCAAAACTCAGTTATCTGTAGCCCTTGAGACAATTTAGGATAATTGAACTGTCCTGGTTCCCAGAGGAATGTGCTTCAAAGACCAGTGAGATAACAATCAATGGGATAGTCAAACCATCATCAATGGTGTATTCAATCAAACATAAGTTCAGAAAATCAAAATAACTCTCTATTGTTTTATCAAACAAATAAGTATAGAACCCAAATAGCAGTTTCTACCTGAGATGATTGCTACCATACTTCATTTGCAACATTCTCTTGCTTAATTACTGTTTGATCAAACATCTGTAATGGACACTACAATTGCTCTAAACTATAATTTATCTCTGAAGCCTTTGCTCTGGAGTTTTTTATAAATAGGCGTGGGGGTATTTTACCATCATTATGAATTATTATGCAATTTTTAAAATATAGTGTGCATATTTCTTTTCTTTTATATATCTATACAATGGTACAATTAAATTGATAGTGAAAATTAATGTCATGCTATCTATTGTTGAATAATCTGTAATTTAGAGATGTTAGAAATTTACTTGGATAAAGTGACAGTAATGAGGGGAAAATGTTTAGTTTAAAATAATAAAAATAATTAAGCACATTTAATTTCCTTTTTAATTATGCTTTGTATCCTTATTAGTAGTGGAGACATTGGAAGATTATTCTTAGGAAGAAAAATAAATACCCTATCTATTCTTTCTCACAGCAAGTATCCTGATTCTGCACATGGTAAGAGATCCCACTTAAGGGTGGAACACATATTAGACTCAATAATTCACATTATTTCAATTCTTGTGTTTCATTTAAAATTATAAAGATAAAATAGAACATCAAGCTTTTCAATTTAATAACATAAATCTAGGAAATTGGATATTTTAACTCTAACTAAGAATATACAAATAGCAAATACTGCTAATATTAAAATTATGTCCCTTTATACTATCTCTCAGCAGATAAGTGAAATACTTTTGGCAGGTAAACTTAGTCTTTGCAATAAGAAAAGTTAAATACTTCATATTATTTTTCTAATTTACATAAGCCTTTTACTTTGCTTTCTTTGAATTTATCTCTTTATTTTCTGTTTCATTTAAAGTCTAAGTCAGTGATTTTTCAACTGATAAGCTGCAAGAATTCTTAAAATATGCATTACCTGAAAGTTTAATCCCATGATGGCGAATCTATGACACGTGTGTCAGTACTGGCACATGTAGCCATTTTTGATGACACGTGGTCACATGAGGTCGCATACAGAGAAGTATGAGGCCACATGCCAAGAAGGACGTTTCATCCTTGGCTTCTGCATGGCTAGGTGCAGTAGCCAAAGATGAAACATTTGCTGTAGTGTAGTGTCGACACTGTGCCAGAGGTCTGTAGGCCAAAACAACAGGGCACCCATGACAAGTTAAATAATATCAAAACCAAGAAAAGACACCCACTGACAGATGAACAAAGAAGTCGCTAAGCAGGTAAGTTAAATAATTAGTTTTTGGTTTATTAAATACAGTTATATATTACAATTATACATTTTGTGGTTTAAACTATAAATATCGAGAATTTTTTTTCCTCTAAGTGACATAAGGTTTTTTGGCGAATTTTGACACACCAAGCTCAAAAGGTTTCCTATCACTGGTTTAGTCAGAGGTATTGACTTCTTTTCCCTTATATTGTCAAGTAAAAAAATGACAACAACCAACCAATAGCAGTCCAATTTGAATTAATCATAATCATGCCTGTGTTTTTTTATTTGTCAGATTGGCCAAAAATATAACATATTTTTGGTATGGTGCAGAAGTTTAGTGATTAATTTATGTGTGTTCTAGATAAATGGGATTTTTCTGAACATGAAATCTTAACAAGCTTCTAGTTATGTGTACTTTTGCTCTCATTCAATTATTAGTGAAGCAGGAATTTTAAGGGGACATAGGGCAGGCTTAGGGATTTTTAGAATTTGAGTCCATGGGAAAAAGCAGGGGCTGCAGACTAGGAGAAGGTAGATTTGCATAACACAAGGAAACAACTTGCAATTACATTTCCATAAGACATAGGGAAAAGAAACTCAGAGGGACCCTAATTGGGATTCCATTCTGTGGGACTCTTCCCTCTCCCTGTGTGGGAGTCTGTACTTGTTCTTCAATAAATCTCCGCCTTTACTATACCACTTTCTGTCCTTGGATTCATTCTTTGATTCCAGTGGACAAGAAATCCGGGTTCCCATCTAAAAATTCTGTATCATTAGTAGCACTGAAAACACATATTAGCTTGGAAGGAGAAAGGTTAAGATTCTTAATTAATTTTTATTCATTGGGAACCAAAAAGACTTTTCAAAAGAGTGAATTTTATTTTTATTTTACCTGAAACTTGTAGACAATTGTTGGAATAGCACTGCAGGTAACTTCACCCTAGATTGTTATGGCTTGCTCTGTATTCAATTATTAATGTTGCTACTAAATTTTAGAATTGTTAGATTTATTTCTTATATGGTGAAAATACCATAGGATTATAAATATCCAGACATTATATAATATGTGACAGCATTATTCTAACAATTGATTAGAGATGGAAAGATGCTTTATTAACTTCTCAATTTTAGTAGTTCCCCTTTCACTCTTCACTGGAACCATTGGCAATAGTTATCAATAGTTTATAAAATGCTTAGCAAAAGTCAGGTAACACTCCCACACACACATTGCTACTTGACTATTTTCCTTAAATTCCACTTAAGTAACAATTTGCCAAACACCCCAAATAACATTTTCATAAAGTTATGCATTAGAGCCAAGGTAAATTCTGGAAACATTTATACCTGTAGAGTATACTGAGTACAGTCACATGAAGTTATTAAAAAGTATAGTTTCCAGAAGACAAGAAACAGACTTTTAAACCAACAGTCTATTAAATTAATTTTGTATAGTGCACAAATTTAGCCAATGGAAAACTAACAGTCAAAAATACTACTCTTAAGAATTTCTGTATTTTCATAATTTTAAGAAGTCACACTTTATGAGGAATATCACTGATTTGATAACAGTTTTATTAGCTCTCTTGATATAAGATGTTAAGACTAATACAATCAAACATTAAATAAACACATTGATATGCAATGGCTTTCAATTCTTGAGAAAATAATAAATGAAAAAATATATATATGAAGCAAAATGTTATTCTAAACTCAAATGTAGAGACTCAGCATAATACTAGTAAAAAATCCATTTATAATTAAAAGAAGAATCAAGGTAGATTTTGTATAAATATAATATCCTAAAAATAAAATGCTAATAAATATAAATTAATAATAAAAATATTTTATTTTAGTAGACCAGCAGTTATATTTTTTCATAATTAATAAATACCCTTACTAACAATAAACTAAATTCTACCATAAATGTGGCTTAGTCATTGTTCATTTAATATTTGCAAAGTTGGCATACTTTTTGAACTTCAAATGCATAACTTTTGCAATATAATGAAAACATAAACTGATAAACAAAAACAGATCCAGAGACAGAGAAGCATCCATCAGACAGTCAAACCTCAGAGGGGATGTGAGGGAATGTGGGGGTAAGGGGAAGAGATCAACCACAGGACTTGTATGCATGCATATAAGCCTAACCAATGGACATAGACACCAGGGAGGGTGAGGACATAAGTAGGGTGTGGGGGCCATGGAGGGATAAAGATACATATGTAATACCTTAATCAATAAAGAAAAACAAATATATAAATACATAAATTTTATTCCAAATATTTCCACATTCCAGGCTGCTAGAGGACATATTTTTTAAATGTTACATTTTAAATTGCAATTAATTTTTCTACCCCTTTGAGCACATTTAAGTCTGAATTTGTCACTTTAATTAAGCTGAATAATTCAAATATTAAATGAAACTGTGGAACCTCAACTAATTGAAAAACAAGTTGGCTGATTACTAAATGTAAAGACAAACTTGAAAATATAGAGTTCTATATTAAATTCATGTTTATTCTTAAATTATCTTTAAATATTATATTCTTATAAATCTGAACTGAAAGAAAAATTCACACTTTTGGGGTACAGGTATGAATGTGTATGTTAAACAAAATTAGAATATTCCATCGAGTTTTCTGCTTGATATACATATCCCCATTAAAAATGTCATCAGATTTATTCTTCCCTTCTTAATGAAAATGTATAAGTTTAAGACTTGATAAGCATCAATGATTAAAATATGATTTTAATAGTAAAGTTGAATTTAATTATGTCAGGACTTTTGCATTTGAAAAATCTTTACTGCATTAATGAATATATATGGAAAAAATCGTGTCAGGAAAACATCTTTGTTGCTTTTGTTTTTAATGTCAATGGCATGGCATTAGAAACTTTAATGAATCTGATTAAGAAATTATTGTCTGTGTGTGTGTGTCTGTGATATATATATATATATATATATATATATATATATATATACCACACACAAAGGTATTTGCCTTGTAATTTTAATAAGCAGAGCATTGCATGTTAATGATTTATAATTTCAATAACAACAACATTAAAATTTAAGTTCCAATTCCTACAGTGAAATGAATATCATTAGATGATCCCTTCAATTTAGTATAGAAACTAGTGAATCTTGTTCTCCCATAGAAGTAGACCTACATTAGATTTTTTGACTTACTTAAAATTAGAAATGTACCATCTTAGCTAGTTCTATATACTTATGTGTGTGTGTTTTTTAAAGTAAAATGATTTATTTTATTATCAACTTGCCCCGGAAAAATTGCATACATTCAGCCCAGGAAGCATGGTTCAGTAGTTGAGCCTCAACCTATGAACCAGGAGGTCATAGTTCAATCTCAGAAAGGGCACATACCCAGGATTCAGGCTCAATTCCCCAATGTGGGACATACAGGAGTCAGACAATGATTCTCTCTCATCATTGATATTTTCCCTTTCTTTCCCTCTCCTTTCCTCTCTGAATTCAATAATCTTATCTAATAAAAGAATAAGTAATATGTGAATTGATTGTACTTCCACTACACTCACAAGTCATGTCCACCAGCCAATCAGGAGTGAATATGCAAATAAACTCAACCAAGTTGGCTGTGGCCATGGAGAGCAGGCTGGAGGCTCAAGTTTCCCCTCCAATGGAGGAAGCCAAGCTTTCCGCCTGCCCTTGCCGGCCCAGGTCTCCACTAAATGCTACAAAGTTTTAATGATAGAAGATAAAATAAATTCCAGATACCAGGGCCCCTGTGTGGGTCAATGGGGGGCATGGCTGGCCTGCAAACCAGCACAGGCTCCTTGCCCAGGCCATCCCACACTCCAAGGGAACCAGCACCCTGATCTGGGACACCCTTCAGGGAATACTAGCTGTCCCACACCTCTGCACCAGACCTCTATCCTGCTATCTAATAAAACAGTAATATGCAAATTGATCATTACTCCAACACACAAGATGGCTTCCCCCATGTGGACACAAGATGGCCACCACAAGATGGCCAGCAGGGGAGAGAAGATGGGAAGGAACAGGCTTATAAGGGAGAGTAGTTGTGGGCAATCAAGCCAGCAGGGGAGGGCAGTTGAAAGGGACCAGGCCTGCAAGTGAGGTTAGTTGGGAGCAATCAAGGCTGCCGTGGAAGGCAGTTGGGGGTGACCAGGCCAGCAGAGGAGGAAAATTAGGGGTGACTAGATCTACAGGGAAGAGTAGTTAGGGGGAACCCAGGCTTGCAAGAGAAAGCAGTTGGGGGTACCAGACCTGCAGGGAAGAAAGTTAGGGGCAAACAGGTTGGCAGGGGAGCAGTTAGACATCAATCAGGCTGGCAGGGGAGTGGTTAAGGGGTGATGAGGCTGGCATGCAGAAGCAGTTAGGGGCAATCAGGAAGGAAGGCAGGCGAGCAGTTGGGAGCCAACAGTCCTGGATTATGACAGGGCTCCGACTCTGTTTAGGCCTGATCAGTTGGAAATCCCTGGAGCAGTCCCAGATTGGAGAGGGTTCAGGCTAGTCTGAGGGCACCCCCCGGCCCCCGTGCACAAATTTAGTGTACTACACCTCTAGTATAATAATAAAAGTGCAATATGATAATTAAACAGGACAGCCAAACAACCTTCTGGACATCCTTCCAAAAAAAAGCCACAGTGGCGGGGACTGAGGCAGAGGCATTTACGGCAAATCAGACAGGAAAGCAGAAGGGTTAGAGGTGATCAGACGTGCACGCAAGTGGTTAGGGGCAATCAGGAAAGTAGGCAGGATGGCAGTTAGGAGCTAATATTCCCAGATTTTGCGAGGGTGCAGGCTGGGCTGATGGACCCACCTGTGCATGAATTTCATGCATTGGGCCTTTAGTAGGTCTTACAAGCATATATATATATATATATATATATATATATATATATATATATATATATTTACCACATTTACATTTAGATGATTTTAAAAATCTACTTGTGAATGCAAGTCAGCTATTCCTGAGTGATGATTTTTTTAGTACTGGATTTATTCCTGTATGTATGCCAGGATTGCCTCATAATCACCAAAAATTATTCAACTAAGGGCTTACAAGTTTTCCTTTGTCTTGGTACAATATTAATAGATAGTCAAATATCTTCTCTTCTTTTTGGCCCAGTCATTAGTGAAAGACATTTAGTCCATAATAGTAATCTACCAACTATTTTCTGGCTAAAAATAATAATATGACTAAAATTGTATGAACTATTAATACAAGAAGTCTTCAATGAAGCAGTTGAAAAGGAAATTATTAAGGACCATTATAAATAACTGGAGGCCCAATGGTCGAAATTTGTGCATGGGGGCTGAGGGGTGTCCCTCAGCCCAGCCTGCACCCTCTCCAAACTGGGAACCTTCAAAAGATGTCCGACTGCCAGATTAGGCCTGATCCCAGTAGGATCGGACTTAAATGGGCAGTTGGATGCCCCTTTCACAATCCAGGACTGCTGGCACCCAACTGCTTGCCTTCCTACCTTCCCGATTGCCACTAACTGCTTCTGCCTGCCAGCCTGATCACCCCCTAACCATTCCCCTGCCAGCCTGATTGATGTCTAACTGCTCCCCTGCCAGCCTGTTTGCCCCCAACTTCCCTCCTATGCCTTCTTTGTCATCCCTAACTGCCCTCCCTTGCAGGCTTGATTGCCCCAACTGCTCTACCTTTCAGGCATAGTCCCTCCCAACTGCTCTTCCTGCTGGCCTGATCACCACAACTTCCTTCCCTTGCAGGCCTGGAACCTCCCAATGCCCCTTCCCTGCTGGTCATCTTATGGTGGCCATCTTGTGTCCACATGGAGGCAGGATCTTTGACCACATGGGGGCAGTCATCTTGTGTATTGGAGTGATGGTCAATCTGCGTATTACTCTTTTATTAGATAGGACAGAGGCCAGGTGCATGGGTGGGAGCCAGCTGGTTTGCCCTGAAGGGTGTCCCAGATCAGGGTGGGGGGTTGCCTTGGGGCATGGGGTGGCCTGACCCAGGAGCCTATGGTGGTTTGCATGCCAGCTACACCCCCCGAGCAACCCAAGTGGAGGCCCAGGGATCTAGGATTAATTTATGTTCTACAATTGAAACTTTGTAGTCTGGAGTGGAGCCAAGCCTTCTTCTCGCTCCATAGCAACAGCCATTTCTGTTTGGGTTTATTTAAATTCTATAATTGAAACTTTGTAGCCTAGAGTGGAGGCCTAGGTGCTACAGCTGCAGAAGCTTGGCTTCCTCCATCACCTAGGCAACCTTAGCCTCTGCTCTCTCCAGCTTCGTGGCCTGACACCATTTCTATTGGGTTTATGTATCTTCTATAATTGAAACTTTGTACCACTGAGTGGAGGCCTAGGCCAGCAAAGGCAGGTGGAAAGCTTGGCTTCCTCCATTGCCGGGGAAACCCACGCCTCCCGCCTGCTCTCAGTGGCTGCAGCCATCTTAGTTGGGGTTTATTTGCTCCTGATTAGCTGGTGGGCATGGTTTGTGGGTGTGGCTTGTGGGAAAATTGGAGGTACAGTAAGTTGCATATTACTCTTTTATTAGATAGAATAGGATGATACATTTTTATTCAGATTGATGAAATTTATTAAGTAGTATTGCATGCATTAACTTTCTTTTATATAGGAAATTCTAAATTTTTTCACATTTATTTTCTTACTGGGCATAACTTGACACTGTCTTGATGTAGCTAAAAATAGGTATTATTGTTATTGGCATAGTGGATAGAAAACTAAGAAGATAGACTTAAAATCACTAAGAACCCTAACTGGTTGGTTCAGTAGATAGATTGTCATCCTGTGGACTGAAAGATCCCATGTTTGATTCTGGTCAAGGACATGTACCTTGGTTGCGGGCACATCCATGGTAGGAGATGTGCAGGAGGCAACTGGTTCCCTCTTCCTTCCTCTCTGTAAAAAAAATCAATAAAATATATTTTTTTAAAATATCACTAAGACATATCTAACTCGTTTTACATTTTCAGGTCTAAAATACCATGCTTTCTGAACTATGCACATAAAAATTAAAGTTCTATTCAGTGCACTAATTAATACAAGTCTTTCATGTTACACTATAATATTATGCATTATCAGTACCACCTAGATGCACTATTTACTTAAGACAAAAAAGATCTCATCTTTAGGCATTATCTTTTTGTGGACACATATCTATTATCTGGTCTTTAGTTTTCACATCTAAATAATTTAGCATTATGACTAAATTAGACATACATTCTTATTCATTTTTATTAAGTTACATTTATGCTGAATGGTATGGATTAATGACAAGTGAAAGAAACATCTTTAAAGCAAAGAGCACAGTTTTCCCTCTACCACAAATTCCCCCTTGCATAAAATAGTTGAAAGCAATGTAAATTTAGATTTAGGAAGTTTGTTGGTAAATCAGTTGAATGATATTAATGTCTAGTGATATACAATTATGATGGCTTCATGTAACCTTCTCAATTACAGGAGCTGCTAAAGATAATAAAATATTTCTATACAGAACTATCTTCCTGGCCGGTGTTGATAAAAGACTTGTACCTTCTTCTTCTTTTTGTTTTTTCTTAGTTATTCTATCTTTTCCTATTAATATTTTCTTTAAGAATTGCACAGTAAAATTGCTTGATTTATAATTCTGCTTCAGTTCTGTCTTCCTAAAATTTCACCTCAGCTACTTTAATTGAATTTTCCAATACATGCAGTACAAGTTTAGACATAGTGTGTTCATCTGCTATCACAGTGAACTGATACTGTTAGCCATTTTTTGTGAGATTTTTCTAGTAAACCATAATATTATTCCTGCCATGAAGGATAAATTAGTTCTTTTACTAATCTTTACTTTGCAATTTCACGAGGTGGGATGTAACAGTGCAGAAATAAAGTAACAATTTTGAATTACAAAATAAATAACATGCCATTGTAACTGTTTATGACTTGAAATAGCAATGATTAAAACATTTTGCTTTTTGTATTAATGCAATTTATTTTATAGCCTACTTTCTTTTATTTGATAATTCTCACCTGAGATATTTTCCATTGCTTTTTCAAAGAGAGTGGAAGGAAGGGTGGGGGAAAGAGAGAGAGGGAGAAACATCAATGTGAGACAGACACATCAATTGGTTGCCTCTGACATGTTCCCAGATCAGGGGCTGGGGGCAAACCAGCAACCCAGGTATGTGCCCTTTACCAGGAATAGATCCGAAGATCCTTTGGTGTCCAGGCTGATGCTCTAACCAGAGAGCAATCCTGGCCAGGGCTTTACATCCTTTTTTTTTTTAATCATTCTTGACAGACAACCAATATGCTTCTTGGAATTCTACTATGTTGATTTACATAATAATTATCAATCAAATATCAATTACAATGGCTGAGAATCTGAGAATTTTATAGAGGTGAAACTCTAAGGGCATTGGACTTTCATATGTTAATTACCTACAAGTCCAATTATGATTATGATAAAATTAAATGAATATATATTTTGTTGTACAAAAATAATTGAGTTCACCATATATAAGTACTGCACTAAACAGTAAAATAAAATAAAAAATTAGAGAGCACAGTGCTTTTCGGCAGTTTAAAATATGAAACTTGATAGTTGAAGGTAAAATTTAATGTTATTTATAACAATTTTAATTTGAATTGAGTAATAGATAGTGATGCATAGTTTACTTAACACAATATTTCCTTTGATGATTTATAAGAACCAATATTAAATAACCAAAGTTCCAAGAGCCTTGTAAATAGGGTCCATCAAGTGCTGGGTAAAACAGAGAGATTCATCTCCATGTTTATCAAAACAAAATTTTTGTATTTAAATAATATTTTTTTTTACCCAAAGGGCAATGAAAATGTTGACAATCAATGCACAAAACACATAGCTACAGTTCTCTACTGATATAATTTAGTAATACATACAGCATTTTGAGAACAAAAGAACTGTTGCATATTCTAAACTAATCCAAGTTGTCAGGTGTGTTTTGATTTTTTGTTTGTTTTGTTTTATTTTTGAGAGGAATGAATGATGAAAAGATAGCCATCATACAAAATTGAAAGATTCAGGACATATACATCACAAATGTCCATTATTTTGTTCTTTTAATTTTAAATAAAGAAATAGATAATATATGCTATTTTGAAATAATATTTTAGGTATAATTACTGTTTAGTTGAAATGAATGTTACACATTTGTTATGCATGTGGGCAAAACTATAAAATCAAATTTAACTTTTATCATCAGCTCTACCTTTTCCAGTTAATATCACAGACATTTTTACTATGTGTTAGTGCCATGAACTTGTTTGTAATAAACATGAATTATTGTTTTACATGTTTTAAAATTTTATACAACTACTACCAATCTATGTATCTCTTTGTAATTTCCTTCTCTTTACTTTTTGAGTTTTTTCTATGATGATTAATGCAGGGCTATTTTATTAATGTTAATTCTGAATAGTACAGCTTATTTGTTTTCCTATGGAGGAAATACTCATGTTTTCTACATGTGTTTTTCAAAATAAAATAGTTGCAACAATTAACAACCTTTTATATAAATTTCTCAATAGGAATATGCACAAAGTATCTCAGATATAAAGCTAGAAGTTAAGTTTTTGGAGTGATGCAGTGTGAACATTTGTCACACAGTATTGTCACCAGATTGGTTCTATGCCAGGAACTGTCCCTTCTCCAGAATGGCCTAGGCCACCAGGCTTTTGACTAGCACAGGAAATAATTCAAGGACAAGTCGAAGTGAGAACCAAAGCAAGTCTTATTCAGGGAGAGGAAAAAGAGGCTGAGATGTGGCAGTCTGAAAGAAATGAAAATACATGTGAAGTTGATGCAGACATACTTGTGAATAAGTTGTGAACTGTATGAGTCAGCTATTGGGATTTTATGTGTTTCCAAGTGTTGAGATGTACCCCCATTTTACATAGGATGCCTCAAAAAAGTCAAATTATGGAGTCATTTATTAAAGCCGACAGCATACGAGTAGTTAATGCTCTTCAAACCTCGTAGCCCTGAATAGCTCAACACATCTGGCTTATATTGGCAGACTCTCACAAAGGTATTGATTACATCTTTGGGTCTAGAATGAGGAACCTGCTTTCCAAAACTGCATTTTTACATAAGCAGAAATAGAGCAAGTTAATATCTAAGAATCACTAAATCAACATTATCTGGGACCACCTGGTCGGGCAATTTAGAATAATTGTGCTGTTCAGATTTGGGGATCACTGAATCAATAGAAATGTACTTTCAGTAGCTACTTGATGCAATTTAGGATAATTGTGCTCTCCTGACTCCAGGACCACTGAGTCAACTGAAACTCAGTTATCTGTAGCTACTGAGACAATTGGGATAATTGTCTGTCCTGGTTCCCAGAGGAATGTGCTTCGATGACCAGTGAGATCACAATCATTGGGATATTCAAACCGCCAGCAAGGGAACATTCAATAATACATCAGTTCAGAAAATCAAAATAACTCTTCTATTATTTTAGCAAGCAAGCAAATGGGCACAGAACCCAAACAGCAGTGTCCACCTGAGATAGTTGCTACCATACATCATTTCCCACTGGTTTTATGTGCATGAGTCAAATTATGGACTCATCCTTATTAGTTAAGGGATTGTTCTGCTCCCCATCTTTAAGTACTTTGACCACATTAATTTTTCTAAACTGCCTGCTTGGCACAATTAGTTTTTTATTATTTACTCACCCCACTTCTTTTAAGGGCATTCTCTGTTTGGTTCCTGCTCTCCCATCCCCCAGCACATCTAGCCCTACTTGGCCCTGGACTTGCTCACTGGCTGGCAAAATATGTTCTTAGAGTTACCAGGGCCCCTAAAAATCCACAGTCCCCATTAATACTGTCCTCACTGAAGTCCAGTTCCCTCTTGCAGGCGTCAAGTCTCCTCCTGGCCTGCGGGGAGTTCAGGCTAGGAATCTCACAGGTGAGGCCAAGGGTTGCCAAGATCCAGGCTGTTTCCTGGTGCAGGATCTGGGAGTGGTGTAGCCAGGTCTGGATGCCATCTACTTTAACAGCTGTGGGCGTGCTCAGGATAACAGTGTAGTGTCCTTTCCAGGTTGGGGTGAGTCCTTGGTCAGTGAACTTCTTTACCCACACCGAGTCCCCAGGCTGGATGGGATGTACAAGGTCCACAGTGGGCACTGGCTGTGTGTTCCGAACAAGCTATGGGTGGCTCTCTGGGTATACTGCAGAGCCTGTATGGAGTTGAGCAAGGGAATGGTTATGTATTCCAGCTTTCAGTTTCTCCCTGACCCTGGCATGGATGGGGTGAGGTCTACTATACATGATCTCAAAAGAAAGAGGGAAACCCCTCCCAACAGAGGGTACACCTGGCCCATAAGAGGGTGAGGGCAGGAGGTTGGTCCAATTTTCACCAGTTTCCAGGACAAATTTAATTGAACTCATGCCTGTCCTGAATTTTGCGGTTGGTAAGCACAATGGAGTTCCCAATTTGTGCCTAAGACTTGAGCTATACTTTGATACCTTGGCTACAAAGGCGGGGCTGTTATCTGATCCTATGACTACTGGCAGCCCCAATTTAGGTATAATCTCCTGGAGTAATTTCTTGACTACTCTAGAGGCAGTTTCTGTCTTAGTGTCCTTCAACCCAACCTGATAAGGTATCTGTCTATAAGAACTAGCAGGTATTTATTCCCTGATGCTGGTGGCTTAATCTCTGTGATATCTGCCTCCTAATGCTCTCCTGGGGAATTTCCATGGGGTCTGAATTCCCTGGGGGACCCTCTTAGCTTGCATAGCATTTACCTGTGCACAGACAGTACTTCTAGTGACTATGCCTTTAATTATCTTATCTAAGTTTGGTATCTAGTACCTGCCTCGCAGAAGTTCAGAAGTCTTGGTGACTCCTAGGTGGGTTACCTGGTGTCTCTACTAGTGTCACTTGGCAACTAACATCTGACCTAGAGCCTCTGGGACCAACAGTCTGGTCCACCAACCATCTGGTCCTTTGATGGCTTGCTTCTGTTATGCCAATTTCTCCTCTTGTTCGGTGTAGGAAGGGGTCTGTGGTCGGTCCAAGTCCAACAGGTTCACTAAGACTTGTAAAGGCCCCACTGATTTTTGGATGGCTTCCTTGGCAGTTTGGTCTGCGGCTCTATTTCCTCTGGTTTCAATTGTCTCCCTTTTCTGATGTCCTTTGCAGTGCACTATTGCAACTGCCCTTGGGAACCAGATGGCCTCTAATAAGGGTAAAATCTCTTCCCTATTTTTAATGTCCTTTCTGGCTAAAGTTTGGTAACCCTCTTTCCCAAGGGATGGCACTGTGTCCCCATTGGAGGGCCTGAATTAAGGCCAAAAGTTTGGCTTTTTGTACTGATGTCCCCCTGTTCAGGGACTGTGCCCAAATGCTGTGGTCCAGGGACCTAGAGTCTTAGTGAGAACCCCTTTGCCAATGCCCCTTACCTCACTCACGTAGAGGTGGAAGTGCTTCGTGACATCTGGCAAAGCTAGGGCAGGTGCTGAGACAAGAGCCTTCTTTAGTTCCTCTAAAGCCCGTTGTTTTACTTCGGTCCAGTTTAGTGGTTGCATTCCCCCAGTACTTGAGTATAAAGGTTTAGCAATCTCCGTGAACCCCGGCACCCACAGACAGCAGTATCCAAATGCCCCCAGGAATTCCCGAGCTTGCTTCTTGGTTGTAGGTGTGGGGAGTCATAAGATTTCCTCCATTCAATGTTGTACCACAGGTATGTGACGTCAGAGGAGCATAGCTGAGCCTTCTTGGCTGCCACCCGGTAGCCTAGTGCTTGTAGGGTGCATAACAGGCCCTCAATGGCTCACTGGCCATTTTCGGCCAGCAGAAAATCATCCACATACTGGACTAGGGTACATTCCAGATGCTTCTGCCTGAAAGCAAGTAGGTCGGAGCTCAAGGCTTCATCAAAAAAAGTGGGAGAGTTTTTGAAACCTTGAGGCAGTCTAGTCCAGGTTAATTGTCTTGAGAATCTGCCCTCTGGGTCATTCCACTCAATTGCAAAGATAGGCTAGCTAACTGGGGCCAGGGGTATGGTGAAGAAGGCATCCTTTAGATCTAAGACTGTGTAGATCTAAGACTGTGTAGAATTGTCTCTCTGGAGGCAGAAGACTTAGTAGAGTGTAAGGGTTCGAGACTGTGGGATGTATAGTATCAACCCTCTTGTTCACCTCCCTTAGGTCTTGTACTGGCCGGAAGTCTTTAGTCCCATGCTTTAAAACTGGAAGCAAAGGGGTATTCCAGGGGGACTGGAAGGGAATTAGAATTCCTGCATCCTGCAGCCGGCAAATGTGTTAAGCAATTTCATTCTTTGCTTCTAAACTCAGGGGGTGTTGCCTTACCCGAGCTGGTGTGGAGGTGGCTTGCAATTGGACTACTACAGGAGCCTGATGACTTGCCAATCCCGGGCGGTTGTTTTCTGCCCAGACCATGGGATAGAGATGCTGTAATTCCTCCAAGTAGGTGGAGGGCTTATGCTCTTCCTCTGGCATCGCCTTTTCTATTTCCTGCAAGAGATATTTCCTCTGAAAGAGGACAGGTTAAAAGAGTACAGGCAGGGGAGGATGTAACCAGACCAGGGTTCCTTGGATCCACAGTGAGGTGTGCTCCATCCCCCTCAAAGGGTATGGTGGCTTGCAGTTTCTGTAGGTCACATCCAAGTCGGGGATATGGGCATTCTGGCATTATCAGAAATGAATGAGTTACCGTGTTCTTTCGAGGTCCACAGTCCTTTTTGATGTCCAAGGAAAACAGGCAGTGTGTTTGGTGGCTTCCTGGAATGATGTCTTCTTAGAGGTAACTGGTCCTACTGGCTCTGTCAAGACTAAATAGGTTGTCCCAGTGTCCACCAGGATACTAACAGGTTTGCCACCCACTTGTAAGGTTGCCCTGGGCTCCTGGGGGTTTAATGGAAAGGAGCCCCGGCCCTGTCAGTCCTCTTTCTCTAAGTTAAAAGATCCTTGGAGTCTGAGTCTCACCTTTTGCTTTCCTGGTTAACATGCCAGGACATTCTCTTTCAGTGCCCCTGCTTCCTACAGTAGGCATACTGTTTCCTTCCTATTTGCTTCCTTTCTCTGTTTCCTTTCTCTGTACCCACATGCACAAACCTTCACAATTCCAAATTAGCCTTCAAAACTTCTATGTCCTTCAAAAATGCGTAACCATGCCTCAAATCTCCCATTAAGTATTTTTTTTTAAAACATTTTATTGATTTTTTTACAGAGCAGAAGGGAGAGGGATAGAAAGTCAGAAACATCGATGAGAGAGAGACATCGATCAGCTGCCTCTTGCACGCCCCCTACTGGGGATGTGCCCGCAGCCAAGGTACATGCCCTTGCCGGAATCGAACCCAGGACCCTTCATTCCGCAGTCCGACGCTCTATCCACTGAGACAAACCGGTCTCAGCCTATTAAGTATTTCTAAACAAGTTTCAGTATTGTAAAGGCAGAGGGAGGAGGGAATCTCCAGCCACTTGAATTCTAAATTGCCACATTTTCCCTAGAGATAAAGATTTCAGTTTCTGATAAGCCTGAAAAGGGGAATGGTAATTTCTGGTTGCTGTCCTAACAGAACATAGTGAAAAATGTCCAAGGAGTCACAGGGTGTTCTTGGGTCTCATTGGGGTTCAGGGGGTCACAAGGGAATGTTCCTCCTTGCCCTCCACCTCTAGTTACTCAAAACAATCGTGGAGGGGATGGGCATCAGGTGGGCGGAAGCAGGGAGCACAGTGTGGGTCACAGGTGGCGAATGGAGGGAGAATGCTGCAGTCCTTCCCTCTCAGTCCCCACTGGGAAAAGCGCTTGCCTCCTGCCAATGAAGGTGGCGTGGGGGAACTGGTGACCTTTACACTGCAATCAGACTCCCTGACCTCTCTGAAAAGCCCCTCTGCTTGAGTATGTTTCCATTAAAAGTACTGATTTTAAAAACTAATAACTTAAGAGTTACCACACAGAAAAGAAACAAGTGGCCCACAGAACATTTTCCTTTCCTTCTAAAGTTTTTACAATGTATTACAGTCATTAACTATATTAAACTCAAATGGCCAACTGAGACAAACAGTTCTGAGACCGCTCCTCCACCACTGATTAAGACTGGTTGATGCAGGTGTCAGAAATAAGATTCATTTAGTTTTCTGATTTTTCTGGGCAGGCTTGGTGACTTTACCAGCTCTGGCTTCCTTCTTGTAAATATTTAACTTTAGAATTTGGTCCCTGCTTTAAACCTCTTAGGACCACAATTGTTACAACTTAATCAAATTAATAAACATAGACAGAAATTTTAGACAGGCCAATTCACCCTCTGACAGAGAGCAAGCACCCCTGGGAAAAAGGAATCCCAGTGGCCACTCAGGGTGGTTTGCTACCTGTCAGAGCACTCGGCCTTAAATAAACCAAATGTTTCCTTTTCTTTTTTTTAACTCACAGACTTCCACACTTACATGAAGAAATAATTATACCCAGGCAGACAAACAAAATATCAAACAAACATACCCATTTCAGCAAAACAGAAATGGCACTCATGTTGGACAAAGGAAGCAAAACTAATAGATGCAGCAAACATATAAACACCCCATCCTACAACCTAGGAAGTTTCTCGGGAGCTCCGTCTGCCTCCCATCATGAGGGAGGTACCAGAAGGGGTGGCACAGCGAACACCCTGAGGGAGGGGAAGGGTGTGCCACCACCAGCACAGTTCACTGGGTGGACCAGTTTGTGTGAAGGCAAAAAAAAGTTTAAAACTACTCCCAGAGTCCACCAAGGTCTGTGATGGGAAACTCATCCTGCACTCCAGCATTGACCTGGGGGAAAGAGTGCTTAATCGGGGCAAGGCAGATTACACATAGAAGGGTTATTTCAGGCAAAGTGAAATCCTACAAGAAACCTTGATAAAAAGATCAGCAATCCAGTCACACAGTCAAAGGCCAAACAAGAAGGGAAGAACCACCCAATGTCCTCCAAGAGGATTTCAATAAACCGACAATAAACTAACAAACTGACGACTCCAAACCTTGACAACTAGTACACACAGGGCCCAGTTAAACAAAAAGACAAAAGAACAAACAATCCAGAAACCAGAAAGCAGGAGTACCTCTGACGTCTCAGGGCACTTCTAGGAGGGGGAAGTCCCGGCTGTGTCCAGCATTTCCTGCCATCCCCACCAGGTGACCGGTTCACCAGAAAACAAAACTCACCTCCAGCTGCATTTCCAGGATTCCAAAACAAATTTGTAGGGATGTGCCAATGTTCCCTGTCCGCTCCCTGGATCCAAAGGGAAGTTCTCCAGGGCCCTGGGGCTTCTCAGAGTGCACACCTCCGAAAGACCCCTCAGTCTCCAAGACAGGTCCAGGGGAGATTGGCCCCCTTGGCATCCAGACCAGTGCTGCCTTGTGGCAGATCTCACTGGGGCCTCCAAATGTTGTGATGTACCCCCATTTTACATAGGATGCCTCAAAAAAGTCGAATTATGGAGTCATTTATCAAAGCCGGCGGCATATGAGTGGCTAATGCTCTTCAAACCTCGCAGCCCCAAATAGCTCAACACGTTTGGCTTATATTGGCAGAATATCACAAAAGTATTGATTACATCTTTGGGTCTGGAATGAGGAACCTGCATTCCAAAACAGCATTTTTACAGAAGCAGAAATAGAGCAAGTTAATATCTAAGAATCACTAAATCAATAGAAACACATTATCTGGGACCACCTGGTCGGGCAATTTAGAATAATTGTGCTGTTCAGATTTTGGGATCACTGAGTCAACAGAAATGTTCTCCCAGTCGCTACTTGATGCAATTTAAGATAATTGTGCTCTCCTGACTCCAGGACCACTGAGTCAACTGAAACTCAGTTATCTGTAGCTACTGAGACAATTGGGATAATTGTCCTGTCCTGGTTCCCAGAGGAATGTGTTTCGATGACCAGTGTGATCACAATCATTGAGTTATTTAAACTGCCAGCAAGGGAACATTCAATAATACATCAGGTCAGAAAATCAAAATAACTCTTCTATTATAAGCAAGCAAATGGGTACAGAACCCAAACAGCAGTTTCTACCTGAGATGGTTGCTACCATACTTCACAAGTGTGGGCTGTTTCTGAAATTTGTGGCGGCAAATTCTGACTCTGCTTCCTGGTGGAAGGGGCCTTGTTCCTAATGCAGTCCACTCTGGAAGTCAAGGTTCACCCTCTCAGTCCCCTTTCTACGTGCGGTGTCAGTTTTCATTATAAAGATGGTATAATGAACTTTGAGGTCCATCTCTGTTCAATTTTTCTTCATATTTGGATTGATCTGGTTTTAGCCAGTCCTTATTTTTTGCTGACTTCTGTGACCACTGTAGGAGTCTCCTGTTTTCCCTTTGATCATGAATGGAGGTGGGAGCTCTGATGAGAGGACCCTAGTAGCTCCATTTCCTCATTACCTTGTACAGAGTTTCCCTAACTTCTATCAAGTTCAGCAGAACTGAATTGTTATGGCAAATCTTTTTTCTTTTTTTTAATATATTTTATTGATTTTTCACAGAGAGGAAGGGAGAGGGATAGAAAGTCAGAAACATCGATGAGAGAGAAACATCGATCAGCTGCCTCTTGCACACCCCCTGCTGGGGATGTGCCCGCAACCACGGTACATGCCCCTGACCGGAATCGAACCTGGGACCTTTAAGTCCGCAGGCCAATGCTCTACCCACTGAGCCAAACCGGCTTCGGCACAAATCTTTTTCATATACTTGCTCATTTATATCATAATTTCTTTTAAAAATATTTTTATGTATTTAGTGTTCAAAAATATGTGTTTTCTTCATTTGCCATTGATTAGTCTGATTGAAGAAAACTTATTATATTCTCTTTTAGATTATTATTCATGAAAAGGCATACACTGTGTTCAGCTTGCATGCTGTTTATATCTTCTCTGTCTATATTAATCTTTCTGCTTGATAGAGATTTTACACAATAATTTTCTCTTCAATATTTTAAAATTTATCAGTATGATTGTGATTTTCTTATTGTAATTTTGACACCTATTATCCTACTTATGCTTAGCATATTTTGCTAGGTTCATCCAAGTTCAGTTTCTTTATTTTTGGCATTATAATGTTATGTTCTTTATCCTTACTAACACCTTTTGGTTGTACAATTAACTTTTTGATGTTAATGTTATATAATTTTATCTTTATTATTAATTTCTTGAAATTTGCTTTTATCATTTTACATTCAAGCTCTTTTATATTTTACTATAAGAGGGTCTTTTCAAGTAACCCGGAGTGCTGTCTAATTTTATTACAATAACCTAATAAGCACTAACAATAGGAATGAGTGATAGGAGTAAATAAAGAATAAATTAAATTCATTAAAATATTTTAGTATTCCACTGATCTCAAAATGCAATTAGAAATAAATTTAAAATCTTTTCAATTTTCCATCTGCAGGAAAACTTAACAAATAAAAAGTGTCGATGGCTCTTGTTAAAAAACAACAAACCTTACCCCCCTCCCCCGCAAAAGAAAAAGCAATCTATCACTAATTAAATAGCTTCAGCAGATGTCTTCTTTTGTAGTACCAGAAATAGAAAGTTTAAATTTGATGCATCAACAGGGCCATACTATCACCAGAGGCTTTGGAGGAAAATCTATTTCATACTTTGTCTCATCGTTTCTGGTGGTAGCTGTCAATCTTTGGTGTTTCTTAGCTGAGAGCTGCATGATTCTAATCTCTGCTTCTTGATCCCTATCACCCCTTCCTGTGTTGATGTCTTTACCTCTTCCATTTGTTTGATCAATCTCTGTTCATTCTTATGATTATACATGTCATTGAATTTAAGGATATATCTAGATAATTCAAGACTATCTCATTGCCTCAAAATTCTTATCCAATTATGTACAAAAAGTTGTATTTTTTTTCCATATAGGACAACATTCACTGGTCATAGATATTAGAACTTTGACATAATTTTTGAACATACTAATCAACTTACTACAAAGTTTATATCACAAACTCATGAAAACACTTTGGTTTTTTAAAAATATATTTTTAATTTTGTATTATTCTCAAAAAATGTATGTCATTCTTTTATTGGAAATTTAAAAACAATGTTTCAGTAATTCCCACAGAACTGTAAAGTAGAATAAATTTTGCTGAGAAAAATTACTAAATATTTTCTGGGAACAATTATCTAGCAACTTACCTATAAACTTACCTTAAATATACAATCCCAATGAAAATGGTTGTTTCAACAAAAAAAAGCAATTTGTATTAGAGTTGTTTATTTAAGTGACTTATTAAATTGTATTTAATCTATCTTTCATATAATTTGAAGATAGATTTAATAAGAGTATTACTATTATTCATATATAACTTGATATCTTAGTATTTCATATTTCACTATAGTCACCATATTCCTTAAGTAACATAAATAAACAGTAAGATCAACTTCACTCTTTTGGTGAAAATTCATTTTATCTCCCAGTGCTAAACTTCTGCAGATAAACTATTTTTAGAAGTTAACTAGTTTCCTGATATGTATGTGTGTGTGTGTGTGTGTGTATGTATGGAGAGAATTATATCAGAATGTTTTTTGTCCTGCCTAATATTTCAATATTTGTCATTCTTATTGGTATTTTTTTCTTCCATCCAGGTGCTACACTCAGTTTAAGTGCTGTAATTTATGTTCTGTATATTGTGCTACTTGCTTTGAGCAATGTGTACATTTTAAACAAGTTAAATGAATAAATTAGTTTTGCTGTTTTAACTGCTTCTTCCACTATTTCTCCCTAATCCTCCCTTGCAACAGCCTAGTGAGTTCCTGATGGGACTGTCTGATCTATACAGGAGCTTTACACTTTCCTATCATCCCAGCACTTTGTCAACATTACTGGATTAATATCCTATTAGAATAGATTGTGTCCAGTGACATATGCCTCGTTTAAGCAAATGCTTAAGTTCTATGTCTTTAGATTCTAGTATGACTCTGTCCTGGAACCTGAGTTTTCTAAGTTCATGGGTAGTAATTGCACTTTTCTGCCTCCCTACCTGCTAGCAATGGAAACTGCATCTAGTTTTCTTCATCTCCGAAATAAAACCAGAAGTCATTTTTTAAATATCTAATGCTGAATCAGTATTTTGTGTTGAAAGGGCAAGCGGGACTGACTACATCTTGTGTGACTGTGTCTCCTCTTCTGAGAAAAACCACAGACTGTATCAGTTACTCAGCCCGCCCTTAATGCAGCCAATGGGAATACAAAGGGAACTAAAGTATGCTGATCACATCCTGTCTTTGTGTAACCAGACCCTAGTCGCACCCTGCCTTTGTATCACTAGCCCCAGCCCTCAGCCAACCAATTGGAACTGGCCAACTCAGTGGTTCGAGTCTGGCCTCACCTCCCTATAAAATCATTGTGCTTTAGAAATTTACTCTCTTTTGCATCCTGCCACTGTGTTGGCGAGGTAGAGGGCCAAGCTAGCTTGTAATAAAGGCTCTTTGTTATTGCATCAGACTTGGCTCCCTGGTGGTCTTTGGGGATCTTGAAATCTGGCATAAGATTTGGGGGCCTGTCTGGGATCCCCAAGACCCACGAGGGACCCTGACCCAGCGAGCCTGACTGACCACGGTAGGTGTCTGTGTGTTTGTGTGTTCTGTCCTATGTGGAGGACTCGGAAGATGTTCCGATCCTCCTGTCTGGAGGAACGTGGAATCCCCTCACCCTGGATGGATGAGGAGTCCCCTCACCCTGGAGGGACGTGAAATCCCCTCACAAATCTGAGATGAGGCAGATCGCTCCCGCCGATCGGCATGAGGCCATCGTCTGGAGGGATATGGAATCCCCTCACCCTGGAGGGACGTGGAATCCCCTCACAAATCTGAGCTAGCTTTTGTTTTTGCTTCCATGGAGTTCGAAGACTGTTTTTTTGGAGACCTTTTGTTTGTATGTTTGTGTTTCTCTGTTTTATTCTGTGGACTTACTGGATGGACATTATGGGACAGATTCAACTACGCCTTCAAGTATTATGATTGATGATTTTAAAGAGATTAGGGAAAGAACCAACGACCTCAGTGTGGAGGTCTGGAAGGGCCGGTAGACCTATTCTTGCTTTGCAGGAGGAGAAGAAGATCATCCAGCCACCCCCCATCTGCAGAAGCAGATGCTGCTCCGAAGGCTGAAGGCGGAGGAGTTCCCATGAAAAGCCCACCCTGCTCAGAGAGAGCAGTCTGCCTCCGTTGTCAACTTTCTGAAAAGCTGGAGGGGCTCACCTGTTCTTTCACCCATCAGCATACCTGGGATGACTGTCAGCAGCGTTTGCAGGTCGTATTTACACTGGGGAGAGGGAGAGAATCCATAATGAGGCCCAGAAGCTAGTTCTGGGCGTGGACAGGAATCCTACACCTCTTTTTCTCTAATTAGGCCTGAATGGGATTTCAATATGGCAGAAGGTAAAGAGAGGCTCTGGGTCTACCGCCAGACTCTATTGGGGGGTCTTCAGATGGCTTCTAGGAAGCTGACTAATTTGGCTAAAGGAAACCTAAGAAATTTAATTGTACTGGATAGAGGCCAGACCATCTCTGAATTCTCCTCCAAAACAAGAAGTGTGTGGGGGAAGGGAGCCACGTGGCAATCCGATATGGACACCACTCCCCAGATAGCATCTGGGTGTCATCTTAGCCATGTTTTTAAATTAATTATAAAGATCTAAATAGCCCAGGTAACTGGCTATGACCTTTGTTAATGGAAGAAGAAGGGTAGTTGCCCTCCCCCCAGCTTACAGGTAGACTGGCTTCCTGCCATTTAGCCATTTTAAAGAAAGAACGTGTTAATTTGCATTTGAATATCTCTAGGCTTGCCACTCAATTCCCCCAGGCAAAGGAAAATTTATGGCCTTTTTAAAAGTCAAGTGGCAGCCTGGGCTTGTTAGCCCACAGTTGTTGCCTGAGTTTTCTGTACATGCTGAGGTTGAAGCCTCGTGGTGGCTGGTAACATGGATCTGTCTGTTGCCCAATGGTGTGAGACAGGTCCTCCCTGGAGAGAAAACCTGGGTTCCCCAAAATATATGATGAAGTGCCAGGGCCCTGCCAGCAGGTGAGGGGATCCCAAGGCAGGCACTGGGCGTGGAGGCCACTAGAGCATAGGCTACCAAGGAGACAGAAATGAATCTCAAATCACCCTGCTTGGCCCCGCGGATGGCTGGTTATTCAAAGATGGGTAAGATTCCTCAAAGGAGGAACAACCTAAGACAGGCACAGTCGCAGAGGGGCCATCAGGAGACAACATGGGGGCCAAAAGAGGTGGGGCATAGAACCTCACGCCCCAGCATTGCTGAAGCTTGAACACTCGCCCCTTTTGAGGGAGGTCTCCTGCCCCATGGCTGCTTCACATCCCGTGCCCAGATCGGGACCCAGGTAACAGACAAAGACTTGACCCAGCCCACATTGGGACTGAGGCAACAAACAGAAACTTGGCTAACAGCAGCTACCCTATATCTAGCACCAAGGATACTCAAGGCCTACTCAAGAATGCAAACAATCATTTCCATTAATATTTACAGGGTAAACTAAGATTATTTTTGGATTATTAATTTTGACAGTAAAATAGCAGTCAAGTTTTCAGATTAATTTAATTTGCCCAAGGTAGGAAATGTACAGCAGGAGAAGGACACCTTTTCTGGATGGGTAGAGGCATACCAAACCAAGCATAAAACAGCTCAGGCAGTGTCCAAGAAACTGCTAGAAGATATCCTACCCGGGTATGGATTTCCTGCTATGATAGGGTCAGACAACGAACCAGCTTTTACTATAGGGGCAAATTGGAAATTACATTTTGCTTATAGGCCCAAAAGTTCAGGGCAGGTAGAAAAAATGAATAGAACTCTAAAAGAGTTCTACCAAATTAAACATGAAGACTGGCGGGGACTGGGTGTCTCTCCTTCCATATGCCCTTTACTGGGTGAGGAACTCTCCCTATACCCTGGGCTTTAATCATGTTTGGCAGGCCACCCCTTTTCATTCTCAACCTCAAGGCTGAGCTTCTTACTGAATTTGAAAAACCTAGACATATCTTTTCTCTTAAGAGGGTTCCGGAGGGCGCACAAGGACATTTGCCCACTCCTCTGTGCCATCTATGAGGCTGGCCTGACCCTGATGCCTCATCAGTACAGACTGAGAGATGGATTTTTGTCAAGAGGCACTGCCGGCAGACCCTTGAGCCACATTGGAAGGGACCCTACATCGTAGTGCTGACTACACCCACCACTCTCAAGGTAGACGGTGTCGCAACCAGGGTCCAACACACTCACGTCTGCCCAGCTGATCCCTCTGCAGTCCGGGGGGACCTCATCACACAATGGAGCCTCAATTACAATCAGCACAACCTGCTCAAGCTCAACTTACGGCACATTCGACCTGCCAGATGTCAATTAACTCTGTTGACTCTGTTCGATGTCACCCACACTCCCGGGAGTCCCCACGCCCCTTGCAACCTTTTTTCCTGGCAATAGTCATGGCCTGCCTCTGTATTCATGCAGCAAGGAGGCCTATGTGCAGCCCGAGGGAAAGAATGTTGTTTTTATGTTGACCATTCAGGAGTTATTAAGGAATCCATGGACCTCATAAGAGAGGGACTACAGAAGTGGAAGCTATAGAGGGAGCCAATTTGTCAAAGAGCACATAGGGGCAGTTCAGTTGATGTTTCTGCGCGCCCAGGAAGGCAAGGTAGGAATGCAGTCTGTCTCATGATTGAGCTATAAGTTCCAAGACAAGGGGGGAATGAAAGGGCAGAGCGGGACTGACTCCATCTTGTGTGACTGTGTTCCCTCTTCTGAGAAAAACCACAGGATGTGTCAGTTACTCAGCCCGCCCTTAATTCAGCCAATGGGAATACAAGGGGAACTAAAGTATGCTGATCACATCCTGTCTTTGTGTAACCAGACCCTAGTTACACCCTGCCTTTGCGTCACTAGCCCCAGCCCTCAACCAACCAATTGGAACTGGCCAACTCAATGGTTCGAGTCTGGCCCCATCTCCCTATAAAACCATTGTACTTTCGAAATCCACTCTCTTTTGCATCCTGCCACTGCATCAGCAGAGGCAGAGGGCCAAGCTAGCTTGTAATAATGGCTCTTTGCTATTGCATCGGACTCAGCTCCTTGGTGGTCTTTGGGGATCTTGAAATCTGGGCATAACAGTGTATTTAGCTACTCCTGGAGAGTAGCATAAAGGACCACAAAATTGTATGCAAATCAGAACATGTGATGTATAGTATATATTTATTGGGGTAAAATGAAATATAACCTGGTTCCAATAAATGTATATATTTTCTTTTGATGTGTAGAAAGACACAGGGTGAGTGGATAACTAATAGAGTAATTGATAGCAAGGAAGAATATGTGATAACATAAGTATAATACAATTATTAAATATTGGATTATTTTTAAAGTCAATGTGTACTATACAAAATGGTGCAATGCAAGAGCTATAGCATCATTACTTCTGACTTTTTTCAAAGTAAACTCAGAGAAAGTGTTGCAGTTCTGAGGTCCTTTTTACACTGAGATTTTGAGAATTATAAATATCAAGAGAGTGTAGGTTTTTATATCCTAATCTCTGAGATCTATTTCTTAGAAGTTGAGAATAGATTTTAAATCCCTAATTGAAGAAATAATAAAATAACTGGCACAATTTGAATTAAAGGCTGATGATTAAAGAACTCCTTTTATCTTTTTTTCCTAGTGATTTTTTAATGTGTTGAGTATAATTTTTGAAGTTTGTACATTCTAAAGTGAATAAAATTACAGTTGGTTTAATTTTAACATAATAAAGCATTTAAATCATTCTATCAACTAACTATTTCCTACTATTTCCTACTAAAACACAGAGTTAGTTTTGCAAACAATCATCTAGAACTTGTCAGTCATAGGGTGATAATGTAAATTATGGCTCTAATTCTATGGTTTACCTAAATTTCTCCTAATGTTTTTTCTTTTGTTTTCTTTTTTTTTTTATCTTTATTGTTCAGTTTATTAATTACACGGTTCCCTTTTTTCCCCCCTATAGTTCCCCTCCACCTGGTACTCATCTCACCCTCCACCCTCACCCTCCTCCACTGTCCTCTCCCATAGTTGCAGATTTTTGTCCAATCTCTTGCAGCACTTCCCACACCCCCTTTCTCCCCAAGAGTTGTCAGTCCATTCCCTCTCTATGTCCGTGACTCTGTTACATTCATCAGTTTATCCTGTTCATCAGCTTATTAATTCATTTGATTTTTACATTCATTTGTTGATAGATATGTATTTGTTGTTCATAATTTTACACTTTTATCTTTTTCTTTTTCCTCTTCTTAAAGAATATCTTTCAGCATTTCATATAATATTGGTTTGGTGGTGATGAACTCCTTTAGCTTTTTCTTATCTGCGAAGCACTTTATCTGACCCTCAATTCTGCATGATAACTTTGCTGGATAGAGTAATCTTGGTTGTAGATTCTTGCTTTCATCACTTTGAATATTTCTTGCCACTCCCATTTGGCCTGCATCGTTTCTGTTGAGAAATCTGCTGACAATCGTATGGGTGCTCCCTTATAGGGAACCAACTGTTTCTCTCTTGCTGCTTTTAATATTCTCTCTTTGTCTTTTGCTCTTGGCATTTTAATTATGATATGCCTTGGTGTGGTCCTCTTAGGGTTCCTATATATTGGGGTTCAGTGTGCTTCTTGGACTCCTAAGTCAATTTCTTTCACCAGGTGTGGGAAGTTTTTGGTTACTATTTCTTCGAATAGGTTTTCATTGTCTTGGTCTCTCTCTTTTTCTGGCACCCCTATAATTCGCATGTTGGTATGCTTGAGGTTGTCCCAGAGGCCCCTTACACTATCTTCAATTTTTTGGATTCTTTTGGTTTCTTGCTTTTTCAGCTGAGTGGATTTTACCTCTTTGTATTTCAAATCTTTAACTTTGTTCTTGGAGTGCTACAGAGCACTTTTAGGTCTTTGTATAATATTTTTTTATTTCAGTCAGTGTATGCTTAATTTCTGTTTGGTCCTTTTTCATATCCTTGAGAGTCTCCTTCATATCCTTGAGGTTCTCCTTCATTTCCTTGTAGGACTCATTCATTTCCTTGGCGGTCTTGCTTATTTCCTTATAGGCCTTGACCTTTTGTTGGAGCCTCTTGAGAAGCCCTATAACCGTGGTTTTGAATTCCATGTCCAGTGTTTTTTTTTCCTCCATTTCTTTCACATCTGATTTCTTTTCATGTCTCTGCATGGTGGCTGCTTCCCTGAGTTGGTCAATTAGCTTTGTGTGGTAGACTTCCTACTAGGGACAGTGGCTCAGCCTCCTCAGTTACCTGAGGTGGATATGGGTTGCACAGTCTTGCTGAAGTTAAGCTCAGGTTAATCGTTGTTAGCACTTGGAGGGGTTGACCTCCAGGCCACTTGTCTGAGAAGCTCAGCTATGCTCAGGTTGGATGGGCGGAGTCCCCAGGCCAAGCAGACAGTGTTAGCTCTGCCCTGTGCGGCCCCAGGGACTCTGTGCTGGGGGCAATGGCTGCCAGCACCTCTGGGAGAGAGCCGCTGCCAAGCTCCACCGGTTGCCAGGGAATTCAGACTCTCCCCAAATGTGTCTGCACCCGCAACCTCTCACCCAGGGTCATAAAACAAAGCAGTCTGATGGTTTCCCGAATGAAAGAGCAAGTCGGGAGCGCTCTCTACACGGTCATGCAGCTGCACTGTTCCCAAGGTCACGTGCAAGCTCCCTTCTCCACAAGCCGACAGATCCTTGCAACACCCGAGCTTCGACATGCCCTCCCACTGTCCAGTTTTCATCCCGTATAATAGTGGGTTCCCTGGACTTTGCTCAGAGCTGGAGAATCAGTCCAGTGGGACGTCTTTGTCTCCCTGTTTGAGAAAACTGGCTGGTTTTCAGCCGCCCGCCCTCTCCGCTGGTGCGTGCTCCAAACCTCTCTCTGCGTGAATCTCTCAATGCTGTCCTCAGCTGCTCCTCCGAGTCACAGTGTCTTATCTTCACTTTTGTTTGTGGAATTTTCACTCGGCGAACTATCTGGTGATTCTGGAAGGTGTTTGTTCTTTCATTAAGTTGTAGTTTTAAAATTGCTATGTATGATGGTAAGATAGGTGTTTTGCCTATGCCGCCATCTTGGTTCTGTTTTTTTCTGATATAATCTACAATTGTAACAACATTTTGTTTTTGAAAGGAGGTGTAATAAGAAATATTCATATAACTTGATGTATCTACTGAGTCATATAAAACATCCATACTGTTGCTTTATTAAAACATAACAAGGAACTATAACCTATATGCATTTGTGTTTCATATCCATTATTGAAGTGGAAATCACAACAGCAGTTTCTAACATTATTCAAAATATTTTTTCTTCTCTATGTTGTTTAAAATGCAAAAGCATTACAAGATCTATTTGAAAATAAAAACCAATTGAAAGATAAAGTGGAAATATTGAATATTTGGCTTAATTTATTCTTGCTGTTGTTAATACTAGATAATGTTTTAAGCATAGATACTATGTTTGTTTTATGTATTTTGTTAGGACTTTCCCAGAATTATTCTAAGTTTATTTATACACTTTATACTGTTTATCTTTTTATTACTAAAAAACCCCCAAAAATACCAAAAACAGGAACACTGAAGTTCCAATCTTAGAACACAAAGACAAAGACAACAACAAAAACCTTCAAAGTAAACATTTTGCTAGACAGACCTGGAAGTAAGCTATCATCCCTATGGAGCCGTCAGCAATGCCCTCTTTTTCATGATTAAAGAGCCAAGAAAACGTCTTCTGTCTTAAACACTATTGATAGTCATGACTATCTGGCAGCTTATTTCATAAAATATCTTTAATATATTTTTCTTTATTTTTCACATGCAAAAAAAACCCCAAAACAACCAAATTGCTTATATGTATTGATAGGAGAAATTAAGATTTATTTTTAATGTCAAAAGTTTTAATTTTAGAAAATAGAGAGTTCTTTTCTCTTCCTTTTATGACACTATATTTTATAGTCAAACTCCTCTCAAAGTCACTACTAGTGAAATATAATATATGTATTTCTTTAAATTATTAAAATTATTATTTCTTTCGATTCATTGTGTAGGCTGAATTTACTGCTTTTACTTCATACATTCAAAGACATGAAGATGTTGCTTATTCTATAATTTCATATTTCCATTATGTAGTTTTAAACTCTATCAACTTCCTTTCAAATTTAAAAAGAGTGATTATTTCTAGCATAACATTATAATATATATACATATATAATATATAAACATATAAATACATAGTCAGTCAATGCAAAATATATGCCTTCTTTTATTGTTCCTTGAAGATATTATGTATTTTACAAATTGAAGGCTTGTGACATCCCTGCTCCTAAAAGTCTATTAGTGATATTTTTTCATACATCATTTGTTCATTTCATGTCTCTGTGTCTATTCCTGATTAAAAAAAAATGTATAATAGATCAATGGAACATAATAGATCCCAGAAATAAACCCATGCCTTTTTAGTCAATTAATTTTGATGTAGGAGGTAAGAATACAGTGTAATAAAGACAGTCTATTCAAAGAATAGTGTTAATAATATCAGACAGATACATGTAAATATGAATAGAAGCATATTTTGAAGATATTGCAGGTTCTGTTTCAGACCACTGCAATAAAAGGAATATCACAGTAAAGAAAGTCACAGGAAATTTTGTGGTTTATCAGTGCATATAAAAGTTATGTTTATACTACAGTACATTCTATTAAATGTGTAATAGGGTTTCCTTACAATGTATCTACCTTAATTAAAAAATCTTTATTGCTGAAATATGCTAACCATCATCTGAGCCGTCAGTGAGTCCGAAGGTTTGCTGGTGAAAGGTTTGCCTTGGTGTTGGTGGCTGCTGAGTGACCCGGGTGGTGGTTGCTGCAGGTGGAAGTGGCTGTGGCAATTTCTAAAAAATAAGACAACAGTAAAATTAGATCACATGCTCACCCTATATTCAAGAATAAACACAAAATGTATTAAAGGCTTAAATGTAAGACTCAAAATAATAAAATTTCTGGAAAAAAAAACATAGGCAGTAAAATATCAGTCACTTCTCATAGCAATATTTTTTTCTGATATATCTCCTCACACAAGGGAAACAAACAAGCAAATAAACAAATGAAACTACCTCAAACCAAAAAGTCTTTGCAAAGCAAAGGAAATCATCACAAAATAAAAAGACAGCCCACTGGGTCGGAGAACATATTCAGCAATGACACACCTGATGAGGATTAATATGAAAACTGTGCAGAGAACTAAGGCAACTCAGCATTAGCATTTTCTGGCCTGAGACACTCCAAAGTGCTTCCAAAGGAAGAGCAATGACCTCTTCAGGAAAGCATGTACTCTCACAGCTTTCCCTTCTCAAAGTGTCTAGTGAATTCACTTTCTATCTTATACAGTATTCAACGTTAATTGGTTTTTATTTTGTTTTTATCTTTCATAAATTAATTTGGTGTGACATCAGTTAATAAAATTATATGGGTTTGAAGTGTACAATGCTATAATACATCATCTGTAGATGGTGTGTTTACCACTCCAAGTGAAATCTCCCTTTGTCACATGATATTTGATCCCCCTTTGCCCTTTAGTATCTCCCCATTCCCTTTCCCTCTGGTAATCACTAGACTGTTGTCTATATCTATGTGCTTTTGTTTGTTGTCTTCTTGTTCATTTGCTACTTTTGTTTTTTATTTCACATATGAGTGAAATCATGTGGTTTATAATGTTTTCTGTCTGACTTTTTTAAACTTAATTTGATATTCTCAAGATAAATGGGCAATCAGACATTCTTCTCACAATCTAGGACTGCTGTCCCCCAACTACTTGCCTACCTGCCTTCCTGATTGCCCCTAACCCCTTCTGCCTGCCAGCCTGATCACCCCCTGGCTGCCAGGGGTTCAGAGCAGGGAGGGATGAATAGGTGGGCCACAGGTGATCTTTAGGACAATGAAACTGTTCTGTCTGATACGACATTAAATGTACATTTGTCAAGACTATAAGATGTTCAACACAAGGAATGAACCATAATGTAAACTGCAGATTTTACTTTTGTTAATAATGTATTGATAAAGGCTCATCAATTGTAATAAATGTATCACATTAATTTAAGATGCTAATAATAAAAGAAGCTTTAATGTGGTGTGGCCGGGCCTCAGGATGGCTGGTGTGAATCTGGACCCCCTGATGAATCCAGGGCGGCCATGAGGACCCTCGCTGCTGCCCCAGATTTGCCGGGACCAGGCATCAGGGAGGCAGAGTGAATGTGGACCCCGCTGCTGGGTCCAGGGCTGTGATTGGACCCCCGCCGGACCAGTGGCCATCTTGGCCTGCTGGCGCCACTGCAGTCCTGCCCCTTGTGCCACCCCTTGCATCATGTGCACCTTGGCTCTGCCCCCCGCTCCTGATTGGCTGGCAGTATAGCGAAGGTACGGCCAAATTTGAATATTACACTTTTATTAGGATAACAGTTCTGGGTGATAAATTTGAAAAAAAGACAGTATTAAGAAATAAAAATAAGTTTAAATGCTATGGCAGATTCAGAGATAAGATTTAAAATAAATGTGTATTTCTTTAAAACATTAAAAGTTGTGTCTTTATCTGCTTGTTTAATTTAATTTAATTTTTTAAATATATTTTATTGATTTTTTACAGAGAGGAAGGGAGAGGGATACAAAGTCAGAAACATCGATGAGAGAGAAACATCGATCAGCTGCCTCTTGCACACTCCCTACTGGAGATTTGCCTGCAACCAAGGTACATGCCCTTGACCGGAATCAAACCTGGGACCTTTCAGTCTGCAGGCTGACGCTCTATCCACTGAGCCAAACCGGTTTTGGCTTGTTTAATTTAATTTTAAATATTATCCTTTCAAATGCAATGTATACATATTTACTTAGCCAAGTGTCTTAAATAGTTTTAAAAGAATATCAGGTATTATTTAAAGGAAATTATTATAATTACTAGGGACCCTGTGCATGAAATTCATGCACTAAGGGTGGGTGATCCCTCAGCCCAACCTGCCCCCTCACTCATACTGGGAGCCCCCAGGGGATGTTCTACCACTCACCCCCAGCCTGCCCAAGACCTAAAGCATCCTGCCTAGGCTTTAAGCCTTGGGCACCCAGCCATCGCCCTGTGATGGGGCCGATTGATGGCTCTGCCCCAGCCTCAGCCTTGCCCCAGCCAGCCATCGCCCGGCCTTGGTGCCGATTGCTGGCTGGCTCTGCCACAGCCCTGGAGTTGGGCAGCAGCCAGCTTGGTTTAGTGTTCATTTGCATATCACTACTGATTGGCTTGTGGGAGTGGCTTATTGGGTGTAGCGAAGGTACAACCAATTCGCATATTACTCTTTAATTAAATAGGACTAGAGGCATGGTGCACAAATTTGTGCACTGATGGAGTCCTGAAGACAATGGGGTGCCAGGATATGATTGCCCTTTTGGTGGGCATTGGGATCCATCCCACTGACATTCATGCCGGTTGTCAGCAGCTACCTGGCAGCTGCTTTTTTATTATTTCTTCCTTGTGGAGCATTTAGGGAGGGGAAGTGATCATGGTGCCTAAGGCTGACTTCCAGGAGGCTGGCAGCACTGTCGAGATCATGCCAGTGGTGCTGGTCTGTCAGTGCCTGGCCCTTTCTGAAGAGATTGGACCTGAAAGACTGCTGAGAAAGTGAGTGGTTGCCGCCGGGCTAGTGGGCCACTGGGACAGATTGGTCAGCTAAGTCACATTCCTGCTGTGGGAGCACACTAACCACCAGGAGGCAGTTCCTATGTTTAGTGTCTGACCTCTTGTGATAAATGCACATCATAGTGACCAGTTGTTCTAGTTGTTTGGTCCCTTAGGCTTTTATGTATGTGGTAAAGGCCTGGTGCACAAAATTCATGCACACAGGGGGATCCCTCAGCCAGGCCTGTGCCCTCTCACAGTTCAGGAGCCCTCAGGGGATGGGTGAAATCTCCGGGCCAAGCAGACAGCGTTAGCTCTGCCCTATGCTGTCCCAGGGACTCTGTTCCGGGGGGCAATGGCTGCCAGCACCTCTGAAAGAGAGCCGCTGCCAAGCTCCACCAGATGCTGGGGAATTCAGACTCTCCCCAAATGACTCTGCACGCCCAATGTCTCACCCAGGGTCGTAAGCCAAAGCACACTGACCGTTTTCCGAATGAGACAGCAAGTCACAGAGTGCTCTCTGCGCGGTCACGCAGCTGCGCTGTTCCCAAGGTCACGTGCAAGCTGCCTTCTCCACAAGCCGGCAGACCCGGCAGCGCCCCAGCTTCGGTGTGCCCTCCCACTGTCCAGTTTTCACTCCGTATGATAGTGGCTTTCCTGGACTTCGCCCAGAGCTGGAGAATCAGTCCAGTGGGACGTCTTTGTCTCCCCGTTCGAGAAAACTGGCTGGTTTTCAGCTGCCCACCCTCTCCGCTGGTGCGCGCTCCAAACCTCTCTCTGTGCGAATCTTTCAACGCTGTCCGCCGCCGCTCCTCCGAGTCACAGTGTCTTATCTTCACTTTTATTTGTGGAATTTTCACTCAGCAAGCTATCTGGTGATTCTGGAAGATGTTTGTTCTTTCGTTAAGTTGTAGTATTAAAATTGTTGAGTATGACGGCAAGATAGGTGTTTTACCTATGCCGCCATCTTGGTTCTCCTTAGCTTATCATTTATTTAATCTGTTGAATTGATGTTTGTCCAGTATCTTTAAGGATGTTGAAGTCTATAATAGTTTGCTAATATGTAAGATTTTTAAAACTTGTCATTTCATATATAACTAGAGGCTCAATGCATGAATTTGTGCACCAGTGGGGTCCCTCGGCTTGGCCTATGTGATTGAACCAAAACTGGCTCTCCAACATCCCCTGAGGGGTCTCAGATTTCGAGAGAGTGCAGGCCAGTACTAGAGACCCACCAGTGCATGATCAGGGCAGGGAAGGGATTTGGGACGTTACTCAGCTGGAGAGGGACCACAGTAGGGCTCAAGGGTATGTTTGGCCCATCTCACTCAGTTCCAATTGACCGGGCCCCAGCAGTTAGCTATCCTACCAGTTGGAATGTCTGCCCCCTGGTAGCAGGGCACATCATAGTGACTAGTTGACCTGTTGACTGAATTTCGTGCACCAGGCCTTTAGTAAACAAATAAACAAATATTAAAAGGCAACATAATTGCTTGTGTATGAGATCTCTGGTTACCCTAGAAAAGTCAATGTATAATCAAGTATGTATTAATGGTGAGCTGTGTGGAGATATGCTTCAAAAAGGAAATGCTACTTCAATTTAAAATAATTAAGAGTGCCCTAGATAAGTGGAATAATTGGTTGGAGTGTCTTCTCTTACACCAAAAGTTTATGGATTTCATTCCCAGTCAGATTACATACCTAGGTTGTAGGATTTGATCCTTGTTCTGAGGTAAAAAAGGATGTTTCTCCCTTACATTGTAGTTTCTCTCTTTCTCTCATTCTCTCTCTCTATCTCCCTCTCTCTCTCCCTCTCTCTCCCTTCTTCTTTCTCTAAAAAAAAAAGTATCTTCATGTGAGGGTTAAAAAATAAATAAGGAAAAGGAAGTAGGAGTTACCAAATATAAATAATTACTATTCACTGTGATATGGTAATCCAACTGGCCTTTCCTTCCACCCTAAAGGAGGATGATACTTTCCTGCCTTTTGGTCAATAAACTTTGAGCAAAAGAATTATGTGTTTACTAGAGGCCCAATGCACACATTCATGCATGGATGGGATCCAGCTGGCCTGGCTACAAAAGGAACAGATCAGGGCTGGGCCAGTAAGGGGGAGGAAATGGTAAGAGGTTGACCAGCTTGCCTGCCCTTATTGGAGCCTGATCTGGGCTGGGCTAGCTGAGGGGAGGGGCTGTGGGCAGTTAGCCAGGGGCCCTGCTCCTGATTGAGGTGCGGGGCTAATTGGGGGCAAGGACAGGCATGGGGGGATAATTGGGGGCAAGGCCAGGCATGGGGAGCTAATTGGTTGGAGGCATGGGGAGGAGCTGTGGGGAGTGGGCAAGCTGGCTCTCCCCACAAATGGGGGTGCTGACTGAGGCCAGTGCCCTGGGGGAGGGGCCATGGGTGGTTGGCCAAACGGCTCTACCTCTGATCAAGGTGGAGGGGTTTATCTGGGGTTGGGCAGTGGCGGGAAGTGGTCTTGGGCCAATCAGGTTGGTGGTATCCCATCCTGGGTGGGACCAGCTGGGGGGAGGTGCTTCAAGCCAGTTCTCTGGCCACAGTGGGTATCATAGCGACTGATCATTAGTTGTTCTGGTCATTATGGACACTGGTTTTTATATATATATACTAGTGGCCTGGTGCATAAAATCCATGGATGGGGGTGTGGAGGGAGATGTGTCCCTTAGCCTGGCCTGCATCCTCTCTAATCTGGGACCCCTTTGGGATGGGCCCCAAACTGGCAGTTGGACAATCCCCTAGTAATCCGGGAGTACTGGCTCTTAACTGCTCACCTGTCTCCCTGCTTGATGTCCCCTAACCACTCTGCCTGCTGGCCTGCTTGCCCGCAACTGCAACCCCCTGCCAGTTTGATAACCCCGAACGGCCCTCGGCTCCTGGTCTGATTACCCATAACTGCCTCTACCTTGGCCCCACCACCATGGCTTTGTCCAGAAGGACATCTGAATGTCTCATGGTCTAATTTGCATATTACACTTTTATTAATATAGATAGATATGACATACTGCCATAACTATAACATAGTTACCAGTATTACCTATGAGAATACGTACTTCATAAAATAGGAAGGCATCTAATACATTACATTGTATATGTTGTAAGTAGTAGGAAATATAGCATTTGTAGTAATAATATACACCCTATGACTTCCCTTCCTGGCCTGGGAATGGTTCCCAGGTCTTTGAATATTTCTTGGCCACTAATGTCTTATTTTTTTTTTTTTGTCATTCGTTGTAACTTTATTTACTGTTTATTGCACATGATTGAGGTCTTTAATTTCTAACCAACAAAGTTTCAAAGGACTATTTTTTCCATGAATTTTAACATTAACATTAGTGAATTCATGTATTCATGTATTTTTATTGTAAACATCTGAATTATTCACATTGCCATAGATCCCGAACTCATAAGCGTGGACAATGCACAGGCTGGCAGCAAGCCAGGAAGTCACTCTGCAAGCAAACTGATACTCTGTATGAGGAGAAAAGTCATAGCATAACATTTAATGTCCGACTTTAATTCATATAGTATGGGGGACTCAACTGGTGGGTGATGTGGTTGATTATTGGAAAGATTATTCTTGAAATAATTAATGAAAAGGGGGCTCACTCTTTCTTCTTGGCTGCTTGCTCCTCCCCAGCACCTTCATCTCTTTGGGAAGCTTTTTGGGTAGCTTCTCCTTCACCTTCTCCTCAGCTTCTTGGGCATCTTCTCCTTCACCCTCACCCCCTTCCTCCTTTGCATCCTCAAATTCTTTCTTGGCACCTTCTTCCTCTTCTTCTCCTTCCTCTTCCTCAGCCTCTTTCTTCTCCTCCTCTTCAGCTTCCCCTTCAGAAGGAGGTTCATCATTAGTTTCCTTGGCTTTTGTAGCCTCAATGGTATCCTCCATCTCAATCTGCTCCTCCTGGACGTGGCAGGGCTATTAAGAAGGGAAGGAGTAAGCAGACATCAAGTAGGAGCTAGTCTGTAAACCACCCAAGGCAGAGCACCAAAGACCTGGGAACTCTGGGAGTAGCCTCTGGCTATGCTTCCCACCCTGTTGAAATTGAGCAGGGTCTCCTCATCTTTCAAGAGTTTGCTGTAAGCTGCAATGTCAAGTCCAAAGTCATTGAGGAGATCCTGGTATTCTTTTAAATGTTGTGCCATTTCACCCCTTGTAGTTCTCAACTCATTTTCTAATTTGTTGATCATGTCCTGCATAACACTAACATCAGAGTTCTGTTTAACCTCCAGCTCTCAGAGGTGCTTTCCCAGTGCTTCGTTCATGCCCTGGCATGTTTACATCTCCAGGGTCTTGGCCTTGAGCAGTCGCTGGCCTGCACTGCATAGGTGTTCTTGACAGATTTCTCAATCAGCATGGTGAAGAAGCTCTTGTACCATTCTTCAGCATTCTGCATGTTCTTGGCAGCCAGCTTCTCGTACTGGGCGTGGATGTCCTTGAGCATAGTGGAAAGATCGGACTTGGAAAACACATCCATCTGCACGGAGATCTGAGCGTAGTGGATCTGTACCTGCAGTTTGGCGATTTCCTCGTCATGCACCTTCTTCAGAAAGGGGATTTTGTGCATCAGGCTATAGATGCACTTTTCCACCTCAGAGCCTGCAAGAGCTGCCCCATCTGCACCTTTGCTCACCTCCATTAGCCAGCCCTCTGCATCCCATGATTCAGCACCTCTTCCTGGTAGCATGCCTGCAGGTTGTTCCCAGCCACTTTAGAGCCCAGGTGCCTCCTAACTGCCCTCTTCCCTCTCCTCTCCAGGGACAGGGCATGGTGGGACAGGACACAGTGATTTCATTTTCATTAAAATGTTCAACCCAGGCCTGCTCCACCAGTGTCCTCAGGCGGCCCAGGGGCAGACAGTGATCCCAGAGACCAGGCCATTCCTGCCTATGGACCCCTCAGGGAGTTCAGGTGCTGTCCATGCTACCTGCCTGATCTCACGGGCAAAATCAGGAGCTGCCTGCTGGAACTGCCAGGTCCCAATCGCTGCCTGGACCCTGCAGGCAGCATTAGGCACTGCCTGCTGGAACTGTCCAGTTCCAATTGCCACCTGGACTCCATGGGGGGCATCAGGAGCTGTCCATGCCATCTGCCCGGGTCCTCAATAGCTGCCAGGACCCTGAGTGTGACATCAGGAGCTGCCTGCTAAAACTGCCCAGTCTAATAGCCACTGAACACGTGGGCAGCGTCAGATACTGTCCATGCCACTTACCCGGTCCCGATAGATGCCTAGACTCCGCAGGCAACATTAGGTGCTGTCCCCCAGGCTCTCCTCGTCCCAACACCATCTGGAGCCCACAGGAAACGTCAGGCACTATCTATGCTGCCTGCCCCATCTCAGTCACTGCCTGGACTGAGTGGGCGACATTAGGAGGTACTTGCTGGAACTGCACAGTCCCTATTGCCACCTGGACATAGCAGGCAGCATCAGGCATTATCCATGCCACCTGCCTGGTCCTAAATGCTGTGGACAGGGTCAGGTGGTGCCTCCCAGGCCTGCTCGGTCCTGATGGTAGACTGGACCCTGCAGCAGCTTCAGGTGCTGCCCAGCAGGTCTGCCAGGTCCATGGTGGCCTGGACCCTGCAGGCTACATCAGGTGCTGCATGTCCCACCTGCATGCACAAATTTACCTACCCTGGGCATCCTGCCATTGCCCTGCCATCAGAGCCTGAAATCACTGTCTGGCCCCGCCCTCCACCCAATCCAGCCTACAGCCAGGTCCGGAAAAGGCCTCTCTAGAGAGAGCCCTTTTCCGGACCTGGCTGTAGGCTGGCCACTATGCTGATGCAATCGATTGAGGCCCGACATCATTGCCTGGCCCTGCCCCCTGGGCACCCAGCCATCACTCCAATTTGCTTGTGGGCATGGCTTATGGGCATGGCTTATTGGGTGTAGCGAAGGTACAGTCGATTTGCATATTACTCTTTCATTAGATAGGATAGTCTAGTGGCCTAGTACATGAAATTCATGCAAGAAGGTATTCCCTCAGCCCAGCCTGCACCATCTCCAATCATGAACCCCCTAGGAGATGTCTGACAGCTGGTTTAAGGCCAATCCCTACACTGGCAGTAGGACATCCCGCTCGCAATCTGGGACCACTGGCTCCTAACCACTCACTTGCCTGCCTGCCTGATCACCACCAACTGCCTCTGCCTGCCTGATCACCTCTAACTGCCCTTCCCTGCCTTATCTCGTCCAAAACTATCCTCCCCTGCTGGCCTGATCTCATCCAGTTTTTCTTTCTTTGTTTTTCTAGCAGTCCTCCAGGTCTCCCTGCCTCCCTGTATCCCTCTTTTTCTTTCCTGGCTGGGAGGAGGCAGGCCCAGTGGAGACTGCTCAACCCTCTTCTGGCCCTTCCTGGTCATGTTCAGGCCCAGTCTGTTTTGTTTCCATCTCAGTCTCTCCCCATCTCTGTCTCTCTTTGTTTTTCTCAGCAGTCCTCCAGACCTCCCTGCCTCCCTCTTTCCCTCTTCTTCTTTCCTGGCTGGAGGGGTTGGGGCTAAAGGGTACTGCTCTATCCTCTACCCACCCTTCCTCCATCCAGGCCTTTTCAGGCCTAGTTTGTTTTATATCCTCATTCTGAGAGAGTCTCTGAGAACAAGTTGGATGGGAAGGAAAGAAAAGGAGAAAAGGCTGTGAGCTGGTGGGAACCTTGTATGTCTGCACATGTGTGTGGTTGTGAGTAAGTGCCAGCCCTGCCTCCTCTGTCCCCATCTCCACTGCCATAAGTCCCCACCCACCAGAGACTGCTACGTGCACAGCCTGGGTGTTAGATCAAGTCTTATGTCATTGTGGATGTGACGGACCCAGAGTTTTTATATATTAAGATTCCTTATACAGGTGTAAAATTCTGAGGCCCTTTTTCCCCCTCTGCCCCAGCAAGCATGGTGGCACATGATAATGTGAAGACTGAGTCATCACATAGAGGTTGGCTTTCCTGCAGTATAATTTGCATGATAAATTTATAAACATTTAGTGTTGTAAGCCATTCTAATTTAAATCTCACAGTATAACTTAGAATACCCTGAATAATATACTATGCAAACATAACATGAGATGTGGTATGCTACAGAGACTGCAGTAAGAGAAAACTTAATGTTCAAAAGTCAGGTATGAAAAACAAACAAACAAACCAAAAAACCCCCAAAAAACAAACATGGTATTTTGTTGGAAAGGGGAGAAGTCCAATATAGTTTGATTTTACAGAAAAATGAATGTGGATTTGAAAATTAAGGTGCATTGTTTTTACTTAGAAATGATATGTTTAGAAACAATAGGTTTCTATTTTATCATCAGGACAAATGGTAGCTAATGAAACATTAGAAACAAAAATATTATATGAACTCATTTTCATATTAGAAATTATCTTGACTATAGTATATAAAATATATTGGATTAATCAATTAACTGTATGAGATCATCAGTCAATAATGTGTTTGAATTGGTCAGAAAAAAAGTGTTTAATTTTTCCCTTTTAGTATTTTAAAATTGTTGAACCATTAACTCTATTCTGCATTTTTTATGATTAATAATCAGACACTTTTTGTACATTTGGTTTCCTCTCATTATATCTTGTCACTGTGACAGTTTGCAATATTTTCTTTTTTTTATTAGACTATGATTTGATTAGTTATGGTTTATTTTGTATTTATCTTCCTTGGAGGCAACAAAACTTTTTGAATCTGTATAACACTAATTTTTCCTTCCCAATTTTAGAAAAATTCAGATTTTATCTTCAAAACCTTTCCTAGTCTCAGTCAATTGTACTTTTAAGAGTCCAGTTAAGACATTTTAGAAATTTGGTATTATACCACAGCTTCCCTGAGTCTATGCTAATTTTCTTTTTGTCCCCTCTCTCCTCAGATTTGTTCATAATAATAACTTCTTAAGTTCACTAATTCTGTATTTTGTCAATACTCATCCAGTAAATTATTCACTTTCATTGCTATATACGTTAATTATAGAATTTCTATTTGGCTCTATATGTATAGTAATTGTTTCTATGCTGAGTTCACATATCTGTTCACTGAAGTCATATTTCTTAAAGTTTATAAACATATTTATAAACAGCTGCTTTTACATCATTGTCTGATAGTTTCAATATTTATGTCATGTTAATTTTTTGCTGACTGCTTCAGTTCTTGGTTATGAATCACATTTTAGGTGTATTTTTTCACATATTTAACAAGTTTTAATTATATGGTTCATTATACTGATTAGTTGTTGTAGAGACTCCAGTTTGTGTTATCTTCTTGTGACCCATGTTTAGTTTATTTTGTTTCTATCAAATAGTTGAATTACTAGCTAAATATGTTGATTTTTTTGTATACTTAAATTTACTATTAGAGCTTATCTATACAGAAGTCCCAAGTCTTTTTAAAGTCCTTCTAATTTGGCATGACTTAAATCTAATCACTTCATTCTGTAAAGACCTTGTAAAAACCTTGTTTTTTGGCTTTGTTGGAAGATATCTAGTAGATTAATTTTTCATGTGTTGTCATTATGATTATTACTTGTACTTCTGATACCATCCAGCTGACTTTTGTGATAAATTAATTGCTCTAATCTGGAAGAACCAGAAATCTAAACTTTCCCAAAGCTGCCTGGCCTCTAGTGTTATCTGCTTAACTCTCAAGCCTGTAGTAGATTTGATAAATGAATACTCTCTGATAAACCTTGAGTTTTTACCCTGTGCATATGCAGCCTACCTATCTTCAAGGATTCATGGGAAAACTCTGACAATGATTTTTAAAAAATATATTTTACTGAATTTAACCGAGAGGAAGGGAGAGGGATAGAGTGTTAGAAACATCAATGAGAGAGAAACATCAACCAGCTGCCTCCTGCACACCCGCTACTAGGGATGTGCCACAACCAAGGTACATGCCCTTGACCGGAATTGAACCTGGGACATTTCAGTTCCTAGGCCAAAGCTCTCTCCACTGAGCCAAACCAGATAGGGATCTGACAATAATGTTTGATAACTCCATACTTGCATAGATCCTTCCTCTCTAAGAAACTGTCCTGAGATTTCTAATGCTTCTGTTGACCAGATCATTTTGTTTAGGAAATCACCATGGTATTTAGGACTCTAGCTCAATGTAGTTTGAACAAACCTGATTCTGTGGTTCGCGTCTTAAATTTCCCTTCTACTATAAATTATAAATGTAAACTTCCTATTTCCAATATTTTCTTTATTTTAAAATGTATACATTATTATGGCTTATCAAATAGTACTTAATCTATTATAGCTGGAATTGGAGTTCTATATAACTTATGTTTGAAAAACAACTTAAGGGAGAGAACAAATCGTCTAATAAAAATAGGCTACTGATATTCCCCCTAATTAGCCCATCATTATTATATTTCAACAATGCCGCACTGTATGTCCCAACAGTTCACATATGGGATTTAAATAGCTGCAGCCTATTTGTAGGTTGAAAAGTCATAATGAATTTTGTAGCAGCCCTCTAAGCTTTACCTAGAGTACCTACTCTTCTTTTGAACACAGCACTTTTGTTTGTTAGCTTAGCTGGACTTCTAACCAAGCTGAGCTTTGTCTCAGCACCATTTTGTTTTGTTCCAATAATTACTCAGCCTAGTTTATTTCCTCAGAGTCCTCCAAGCTTAGTTCTGTTCCCTGGTCTTTCCAAATTTGTGCATTTATACTAATGACATAATTTAATCTTACTTATAGAGTAGATTTTGTTAAGGTATTTAAGCTGCTCTGGAAAATGGTTTAGCCTACAGGATTTTAAAAAGACAAATGTACTCATTAAAATAATGACTTGTGGCAAATGTACAAAATTAATTTTTACAATTACCTTAGTAATTTGTATGACCAATCATTTAGATGTAGAAATATAATGATGAATGGAAAAGAAGACTAAGTGATTCTAATAAAATGGAAAACAGTCAGAAATTAAGTAAAAACTATTTGAATGTGAAGTTCTAAGCAATTGATATGAATGACTGAATAGGAATTCGCAAAATTAATTTGTACACATATTATTTTTTGCATATTACTACATGATAAAATATTTTTATCTGGTCAGTTATACAGATGAAGAATGGTCATAAATATGGGATGTTCAGTGTTGATTAAAACCATTTACTCACCCTTGGTATCCTGGCAGCAGATGATAATGCACAAACAGGAATTTGATTCTAGCAAAGGAACGTATGGAGAACAGCAGCTCCAAATGAACACATCTATGCAGGCTGCCCATTCACACTGCACAGGCTCAATGAAAGGTTCACAGATGAGAATTCTCATTTGACATTATTGAGATTCAAACTGGTAATTCTGATTTGAGCAGAAATCTATGTAGAATCTAGAATGTCTAGAATTACTTCCGTAGGTTATTAGTAATCTTCTTTGAAAATATTTTATTATTTACTAGAGGCCCAGTGCATGAATTTGTGCATAGATGGGGTCCATCTTGTCCCCCACACTGAACGGGGGCCAGGCCAGCTGAGGGGAAGGAATGCAGAGGGGTTTACTGACCAGCCTTGCTCATGGTCGGGGTTGGGGCTAATTGGGGGTTGGGGTAGCCAGGGGAAGAGGCCACGGGCATTTGCATCTCTTGGATGATTAGTGACTGAGCTTGTTTTCATATGTCTTTTGGCCTTCTGTTTAAGTCCTTTATTCATTTTTATTGGATTTTTTATCTTCTTTTCTTAAGATTTATGAGTTCCCTATAAATTTTGGAGATTAAGCCCTTGTTGGATATAAAATTAGGAAAAATTTCCTCCCATGAAGTGGACTTTCTTGTTGTTCCATTGATGGTTTCTTTTGCCATGTAGAAGCTTTTTATTTTGAGGCCCATCCTATATAATAAAGTATAATATGCAAATGGTTGTCACACCCTTATGCTATCACAGCTCAGACACTCAACAGTGGGGAGAGAGGAATGGGTACCAGCCAGGCACAAATGAGATCACGAGAGTGGAATGGAGGCTACCCAGGTTGTGGCCCAGGAGAGGGACAAAGGAGCATTCCTTTGTCAAATGTTAATTGAGCATAATGGCTTGGGTAGATTTCTGGGTTCTCTGTTCTGTTTCATTAGTCTATATGTCTCTTCTAGTGCCAGTACTAGGCAGTTTTTAGAACATTGGCTTTGTAATATAGATTGATATCTGGTATGTGATGCCTCCAACTTTATTCTTCTTTCTCAGCATTGTTGCACCTATTCGGAGACTTTTTTTTTTATTCCATATGAATTTTGAAGAGTTTTTTCCTAGGTCTGTGAAATACGCCATTGGTATCTTAATGGGGATTGCATTGAATCTGTAGAATGCTTTGGCTAGTATGGACATTTTAATGATATTGATTCTACTAAAAAGATGGAATATTCTTCCATCTTTTTATATCTTCTTCTATCTCTTTTTTCAATGTCCTGTAGTTTCAGAGTTCAAGTCTTTTTCCTCCTTAGTTAAGTTTATTCATAGATACCTTAACTTTTTTAGTGCAATGGTAAATGGGAATATTTGTTTGGTTGTTTCTCTTTCTATGAGTTAATTATTGTTTTATAAAGAATCTATAGATTTCTGGTTGTTAATTTTGTACCCTCCTCTGCCCATTGTTGAGTTAAAATCTAGAACTTTTTTGATGGTATATTTAGGGTTTTCTATCTACAATATCATGTCTTCTGCAAATAATGACCATTTTACTTTTTTTCCGATTTGGGTGCCTTTTATTTCTTCTTCTTATCTCATCACTATGGCTAGTACTTCCATTACTACATTGAACAGAAATGGTGAGAGTGGGCATCCCTGACTTGTTCATGTTCTTAGGGGAAATAGTTTAAGTTTTTACCCATTCAGTATGATGTTGGCTGTAGGTTTGTCATGTAAGGCTTTTATTTTGTTGAGGTATGATTCCTTTATTCCCAGTTTGCTGGGAGTTTTTATCAAGAAAGAATGCTGGATTTTGTCAAATGTTTTTTTTCAGCATCAGTTGATATGATTGAGTTCCCCTGTCGCCTAAGTTGAGTGCATGCTGGGTTACTTCAGATTGCCCCAGCAGCAAGACCCTGAACTCTGAATGATATGGGTGTACTTTTTTATATCCTGGATTGAGCTGGGTTGCTCCAATTTTCCCATCTTCAGTGTGGAGTGGGAGTGGGTTGCCCTGAGTTGTTCAATCTGTGCTCCATGTAGTATGCTCTGGATTGCTCAGGGTTGTCCTAGCAGCAGGTCCTGGTGCTGGGTTGAAGTGGGTGTCTGGTAGCTTTGGGTCAGGCTAGAAATTGCGTTCTGGGTTTTGGGGTGTGGGTGGGGCACAGGGTTCCCCCTGGCTTGCACTTACTGTGGAGTCTTGGAGCCAGATCCTAGGATGCTGGGTCCCAGCAGGCTGGTGAGGAGGTCTTGTATGAGATGTGCTCCCTGCACATGTCTGGAAGCCTGCTGGGAGGTACTGCACCACTAACTGCAGGGGCATGTGGTGGTTCCACATGGGTTATGGCTGGCAAACAGCATTCTCTAGGCCTCCTCTGCCCTTCCTTGTTGAAAATTATCTCCTCAGCTATGTCAAGTTTGTTAATTCAGGGTAGATGTTCTTTTATTTATTTGCTTTTCTGGTCTGGCGCTAGGAGGAATTGCAGTCACTGCTACCAATTTGCAGCCATTTTTTTCTCTCTCCATTTATTTCCTTTTAGAGAGACAATGGAAAGGAGGGGGAGAGATAGACATAGAGAAAAGTCAATGAGAGAGAGACATATCAACTGGTTGCCTCCTGCATGTGCTAATATTTAGTGCTACTATATAACTTCCATGTAAATTATAGTTTCAGGACTTATGTTTAGGTCTTTGATACATTTTGAATTAATTTTTGTACATGGGGACAGGCTGTAATTCAGTTTCATTCATTTGTATGTGGCTTTCCAGTTTTCCCAGCACCGTTTATTGAAGAGTCTATCTTTACACTATTGTGCATTTCTGGCTCCTTTGTCAAAAATTATCTGTTCAGATATGTGTGGTTTTGTTGCTCGGTTTTCTCTTCCATTGATCTGTGTGTCTGTTTCTCTGACAATATCATGCTTTTTTTGATTATTGTAGTTTTGTGATGGAATTTGAAGTTAGGTAGCATGATATCTGCAATTTTGTTCCTTTTTTCAGAATTTCTTTTGGTTTTTCATGGTCTTTTGTGGTTCTGTACAAATCTGATGAGTTCTCATCCTATTTATTTAAAAAATCACATTGGGATTTGATGGAAATTACATTAAATCTATATATTGCTTTGGATAATATGGCCATTTTAAATATGTTGATTCTTCTAATTCATGAACATGAGATATTTTTTCCAGTTTTTGTATTTTTTTCAATCTCTTTTAATAATGCTTTGTAATTTTTAGTATATAGGTCTTTCAAATCCTTTGTTAAGTGTATTACTAGGTACGCTATTCTTTGGTTGTTATTATAAAAATTTGTTTTCCCATTTCTTTTTCTGAAATGTTATTATTACTACACAGGAAGGCAATATATTTTTGCACATTAATTTTGTATCCTGGAACTTGACTGTATTTGTGTCTTATTTCTAATAGTTTTTGGCAGAGCAACTAGGATTTTCTATATACAGCATCATGTCATTTGCAAAAAGTGACAGTGTGCTTTCTTCCTTCTCTATTCGGATGCCTTTTATTTCTTTCTCTTGACTTGTTGCTCTGGCTAGGACTTCCAGCACTATGTTGAGTAAGAGTTGTGAGAGTGGACAACCTTGTCTTATTCCTGATCTTAGGAGAAAAGCTTTCAGTTTTTTGCCATTGATTATTATATTAGCTGAGAGTTTATCATATATTGCCTTTATTATGCTGAGGTACTTTACTTCTGTTCCTATTTTATTGAGTGTTTTAATCATAAATGTATGCTATATCTTATCAAATGTATTTACTGCATCGATTGATAAGATCATGTTATTTTTTTATAATTTCCTTTGTTAATGTGCTATATCATATAGATTGATTTGTGAATGTTGAATCATTCTTGTGCCCCTGGAATGAATCCCACTTGATTGTAATGTATTATTTTTTGGTTGAACTGTTATATTCAGCTAGGATTTTTGTTTTGGATTTTGTTTAGGATTTTTGAATCTTTATTCATCAGTGGTATTGGTCTGTAGTTTTCATTTTGTGTGTTATTTTTGCCAGATTTTTGGTATCAGGGTTATATTGGCTTAGTGTAATGTGTTAGAAGTATTGCCTTTTCTTCAAATTTTTGGAAGTGTTTGAAAAGGATAGGTTTTAATTTGTTGTTGGACATTTGGTAGAATTCACTGGTGAAAACATTTTTTGGGGGGAGGCGAGATTATTGATGGTTGTTTCAATCTCTTCACTGCTAATCAGTCTATTTTAATTTTCCAATTCTTCATGATTTAGTCTAGAACGCTAATATAGCTCTAGGAACTTATTTGTCCCTTCTAAGTTATTGAATTTGGTGGCATATAATCTTTCATTTATATCTGTGATGATTTATCCTATCTCATTTTTTATTTTGTTTATATGGGACTTTTCCCTTTTCTCCTTAGTGAGCCTAGCAAGATGTTTGTCAATTTTATTAATATTTTCAAAGAACCAGCTCTTTATTTAATTTATTTTTTGTATAGTCTTTTTGTTCTCTATTTCATTTAATTCTGCCCTAATTTTTATTATTTCATTTCTTCTGCAGACTTTGGGCTGGTTTGTTCTTCTTTTTCTAGTGTGATGTTAGGTTGGTTACTTGGGATTTCTGTTGTTTCTTGAGATAGACCTGTAATGATATAACCTTACCTCTTATTACTTTATTACTACTTTCACTACATCCCAGTTGTTTTGATATGTTGAGTTATCATTCTTACTTCTTTCTATATATTGTTTGAGCTCATATTTTATTTCCTCTTTGACCCACTCGTTTTTTAGTAATATGTTGTTTAATCTCCATGTATTTTTTTTTTGTGTGTGTGTTTTATTATTTTCCTACTTTTTTGCAATTTATTTGTATTTTCAAGGCATCTTCATCAGAAAATATGCATGGTATAATTTCAATCTTTTTAAATTTGCTGATGCTTATTCTGTGACCCAACATAGCTTCTATCCTTGAGAATGTTCTATGTGTGCTGGAGAACAATATATAATCTGAAGTTCTGGGATGAAATGTTCTATAAATATCAATCATATCCATTTGGTCCAGTGTTTCATTTAAGACCAATATTTCTTTATTGATTTTTTTGTTTGGTTGAACTGTCTAGAGCTGTCAATGGAGTATTAAGGTCTCCAACTATGAATATGTTGTGAACTATTTCTCTTTTTAGTTCTTTGAGTAGCTGTTTAATATATATATATATATATATATATATATATATATATATATTTAAATATATTTTATTGATTTTTTACAGAGCAGAAGGGAGAGGGATAGAAAGTCAGAAACATCGATGAGAGAGAGACATCGATCAGCTGCCTCTTGCACGCCCCCCACTGGGGATGTGCCCGCAGCCAAGGTACATGCCCTTGCTGGAATCGAACCCGGGACCCTTCAGTCCACAGTCCGACGCTCTATCCACTGAGCCAAATCGGTCTCTGCTGTTTAATATATTTTGGTGTTCTCTGGTTAGGTATATGAAGTATTACCTTTATCATTATAAACTATACATCTTTAACTCATTTTATCTTTGTTATCTTGAGGTCTGTATTGTCAGATGTAAGCATGGCTACACCTGCATTATTGCTTGAAGAATCATTTTACAAACTTTTACTATGAATATACCTTTGTCTTTGCTGTTTAGGTGTGTCTCTTATAGGCAGTATATGGTTAGGTTTTGTTTTATGATCCCCTCTGCTAACCCATGCCTCTTTATTGGTGAATTCAGAACATTCACATTTAGGGTAATTATTGAGGTATAAGGAATTCCTATAGTCATTTTATCTTTTGTTTTCTGGTAGCTGTGTGCCTCCATTGGTTCTATATACCCAAAGCTATGCACAAATACAAGAAAAGGTAGTCTTGAAGAGAATTTGCTGTTAATATTTAATTGTGTAGGAATATGAGAAATCGAAGGGCAATTTTCTCCCCAAATACACACATACAGAAAACCATTAAATTCATCACATTCATGTTTGATATGGGCAATTTCCATACCATTTAAAATCAGGGTTTCTTATTTTCAGGGTTCATTATCTATAATAGACCTCACTGTATACACAGTGTTTACATTTTTAGCGTGTCTCCATGTGAGAATTGGGGCTTGAAGAAAGATTGTAGGGAGTGGTTATAGGGTTAAGCTTCGGTCTGACCTGCTGGCAAAGCAGCAAACAAGTCCCAGTTTAGAGGGCACAGCCCTCTTAGCATAATTAAGCTTGATCTTATGACTGCTCCCTAGATCTTTCCTGGGTAGCTAATGGGCTATGGAGGTTCAGCAAGTGTTGGCAAAACAAGTACAACTTATAAGAACATTGTAAATTACCTTGTTTAACTCTGACTATAAAATAAAGCATCAGCTTGCAATCTGGATCTATTCTTTGGTCTTGGTTATGCACAAAAGATCCACCTAGACCCAGATTATTCTATTTTGTCTGTCTTTTCTTTACCCTTTGCCAACCCTCCCTCAGACTTGCCGAACCCTTGGCTGTGCTGGCGGACACACAAGATGCTATTTAAATCTACTGATGTGTTTAATAGACTATCTTTTTTCTCTGACCCAGAGTCTTCATGTTTGTCTGCCAGGCTCTATGATATTGTAACAGGTTAATTGGCTAATCTGTGAGCTTACAAATTAGGGTAAACTCTCAGACCCTTCAGAACTGCTGACCTGATATTTTGATATGTGAAATTAATACATTATCAAATGGTCTATTTTGAAAGCATGAAATTAATGGATCATATATTATAATGTTTGTGTAGTACATATATGTATTTTTACAAATAACCTAGGTTATATATAATACACATGTGTGTGTGTATATATATATATATATATGTGTGTGTGTGTGTGTAAATATAAACATATGTATATTTAAAATAGTAATAAAATGTAACATTCAGATTATCTACAAGAACAAAATGCTTTAGTTAAAATATGAAAAATGTGGAATATTTTACATATATTTTAAAGGCACAATATATTGCAGATATCTATGGAACATTGAACATTTTCATCTTCTTCTTTTATTAACCATTGTTATTGTTGGTGCCATTTGATTGAGGTATGAATGACCACAAATTTAGAATGACTGACAGTTACTCTATAGCTCATATATAAAATATTTCTGATAGAAAATTAGACTAAAAAGTGAAGCTAATATGAATGAATATCATAATTCTTTTAGTATCCATGATAAAAATCTAAAAGTAATTTCTAGCATAATATTTCTTAATAAACTGGTGAGATGTTGATAAAAAATGTCTTAGAATGGTGACACTACCACTATGATCAGCTAGGAGGGTAATAAAAAAAAACAACTTAGGTAGTATTTACAACTATATCCGTAACTATAGCTATAATCCTATGGAAGAAGAATAAATATGTGTGAGTAGCAACACCTAGCATTTCTGCCTTAAAGGTAAACTTTTATATTTCCTGTTTAAACACAAATATTTTCAAGCACAAAATTATAAATATGGAATCCCCCACAAAATTCTTTCTTTATCTTTATAAAATCTAAAAACAATGTATATATATACTTTGAATAATTACAAAGGCAGTATTTATTACAATATATTTCATTTAATAGCTCTCAGCTAGTAGAGTGTATATTTCTCTAAAAGTTTTAATCATAATTTATTCTTGAATATGGCAGAAATATTTACAGATTTCTATACCTCATTTAAAGATTCATCTTGGGTTGCCATTTCACTGAACTTGCATGAAACCTTAACTTGACCCTCATTTGCCATTTCACACTGCCCTAGGGTGATGTTAAGGTTATAGGAAACTCATATAGTGTGAAAGCTTTGGGGAATGGAGTATAGTTGCTTCAGTTTCTTGAGTAATCTTTAAAACTTCAAGACATGTTTATAATAAAACTAGGTTTTTACTCAATGTCCATTGTCCTATCTACATATAGGAATCTTGTATCAGTTCCTTCCTAGTTTCTCCTTGTATACAGCTGTTCTAAGTAGTAGGGTAGTCATTCTATCTGTACAGGGAGCCACAGAACTCTATTCTTATCTGCTCTCCCCAAGTGGGGGACTTATTGATATAAATAAATAATAGTTTTAATCTTGAAATAGTTCATTTGTAAGAGTTAACTAATTTATATAAAGATGTTTTTGTGCAATAAATTACTTAAAATGAGACACATTCTCATGACAACAGCTGAGTACAATTTAGAAAAATGTCTTAAATGGAAGAGGAACCAAGATGGCGGCATAGGTAAACAACTATACTGCTGCCCCACACAACAACTTAAAACTACAACTAAAAGACAAAACGGACGTCATCCAGCACCACTGGAAAGCTGGCTGAGTGGGAATTCCACAAATTGAAGGAAAGATAAAAGGACACTAAGACTCAGAGGAGCTGAGGAGGGCAGAGTTGCGGAGATGCATGGAGACAGAGGTGCAGAGATGTACGTGAGCAGAAAGGGCGAGCGGCTGAATACCTGCCTGGTTTTCTCGAACAGGGAGGGAGACAGAGGCGTCCCACTGCACTGATCCCCAGTTCCGGGTGAGTCTCGGGTAACGCAGACTCATACAGTGTGAAACTGGACTGTAAGGAGGAAGCACACTGAGATTTGTGAGCTGCAGGGGTGCGCGAGCTCAAGGAGAGGAGGCGAGGCTGGCTATCTCGTTCAGGAGGAAAAAAAAAAAACACCACAGGACTGCATTCTTTTCCAGTTCTAGGTAAGACTTTGGGTGTCCAGAGTCATTTGGGGAGAAATTGGATTGTCTGACAGCAGGCAGAGCTCGGAGGCAGGTTTCTCTCAGAGGTGCATGCAGCCATTGCCATGGGGCACAGAGACCCGGCCACTGCTTAGGGTGGGGCTGATGGTAAACCAAAGCTGACTGCTCTGCCTGGAGACTATGCCCCATCCAAGCTAAGCACAGATGTTCTCCCAGCGTAAATACAGCTGATTCTAACAGCCAATTGGCCTGGAGGTCAACCCCTCTCAATGATACCAATAACAATCTAGGCTTAACTTCAACAAGACTGTGCAGCCCATAAATGGGTGCTCTAAGAGTATCCACCTCAGGTAACTGGGGAGGCTGAGCCACTATCCCCTTGAGGACACTTACCACACAAAGCTACTCTACCAACTCAGGAAAGCAGCCAAAATGCAGAGACAAAGAAACAAATAATATTTGAAAGAAGTGGAGGGGAAAAAAATGACTGGACATAGAGAACACAACCATGGTTATAAGGTTTTTCAAGAGGTTCCTAGAAAAGGCCAAAAATTTAACAAGACCCTCAAGGATATGAAAAAGGACCAACTAGAAATTAAGCATACACTGACTGAAATAAAAATATTATACAGAGACCTAAAAGCAGACTAGAGGAATGCAAGAATCAAGTCAAAGATTTGAAATACAAAGAAGCAAAAACCACTCAGCCAGAAAAGCAAGAAGCAAAAGGAATCCAAAAAATTGAAGATAATGTAAGGAGCCTCTGGGACAACCTCAAGCATACCAACATCCAAATTATGGGGTGCCAGAAAAAGAGAGAGAATAAGATACTGAAAACCTATTTAAAGAAATAGTGACTGAAAACGTCCCCCACCTGGTGAAAGAAATAGACTTAAAAGTCCAGGAATCACACAGAATCCCAAACTATAAGAATCCAAAGAGGACCACACCAAGACACATCATAATTAAAATGCCAAGAGCAAAAGACAAAGAGAAAATACTAAAAAGCAGCAAGATAAAAAACAGTTAGTTACTTACAAGGCAGCACACTTATGATTGTCAGAGGATTTCTCAACAGAAACAATGCAGGCCAGAGGGGAGTGGCAAGAAATATTCAAAGTGATGAATAACAGGAACCTACAACCAAGATTACTCTACCCAGGGAAGCTATCATTCAGAATTGAAGGTCAGATGAATTGTTTCACAGTTAAGAAAAAGCTAAAGGAGTTCATCACCTCCAAACCAGTATTATATGAAATGCTGAAAGGTATTCTTTAAGAAGAGGAAGAAGAAGAAAAAGGTAAAGATAAAAATTATGAACAACAAATACACATCTATTAACAAGTGAATCTAAAATCAAGTGAATTAAAAATCTGATGAACAGAACAAACTGGTGAATATAATAGAAAGGGAATGGACTGACAATTCTTGGGGGGAGAGGGGTGTGGGAGGTGCAGGAAGAGACTACACCAAAATTGTACATCTATGGATGAAGACAGTTGGGGGAAAGTAAGGGCAGAGGGTGGGGTGGGTATTGGGTGGAGGGGAGCTATTGGGGGAGGGGGAAAGGAACAATTGTAATAATCTGAACAATAAAGATTTATTAAATTAAGAAAAATGTCTTAAATATACTTCTCTCAAATACTCTTCTTTCTACTGATGGAACTGTTAAGTCTAGGAACTGTTATTCAGACTCCCTTGCCTACTAAGCCACCTCATTTGCAAATTAGTAAGATGAAATCATGTTATATCTGCAAGTTAAAAAAGAGATCAAGGTAATATTCTTCCTTCAACATTATCAGAAATGGATGAGGTTGAGAGATAGAATTTCTGCTGTGGGTTCAAAGTGCCCCTTTCTGAATCAGCTGCCTGATTATGCCTGGCAGCTGTACATACCAGTAGTGAAATCCTGCAGTTCCTTACCTGAATAAGAGAAGCACTTTTTAGATTCTCTGAAAGCTATAGGGAAAGTTCTGACATCTATCTTTGGCTTAGCTCATAATGTCTGTTCAATAATTTTAAAATATCAAATTCCTGTGCTAAATATCACACTAATTAAACAGAGATAAATTCTAGAATGGTTTCTGTGTTTCTCATGAAATCTTACTAGAGTAAATGAATTCATGTTTGGTACTGTTATACTGAATTTTATCAGAATTCTGTTAGACAGAATTTTATCCTGTCTGGCCAGGTGCTAGAGAGCAAGCCACATAATCAGACTCCTGGAGAGAAAACTCCATCCACAAACAGATCAATAATGCCCCTGGCCCTACTCCAGAGGCAGGAAGAAGGCAGCAGTGACAGAGAGAGCATGAGTGAGCGAGGGAGCAAAGAGGAGTATATGGTCATGTGGTGTGTGTGTGTGTGTGTGTGGTGTGTGTGTGTGTGTGTGCGTGTGTGTGTGTGTGTGGCATAGTTAGATCCCGCAGGACCTTTGGGGCTAGGCTAACTGGGCTCCCTTTAACTAGGCAGCCTCTGCTACCATTGCAAACAGTACCAGGAGGCCAGCTCATCCTCAGAGACTTAGCCTATTTGATGAGGAGAGCTGCAGTAACTGGGAGCCCAGCCTCACCTCCACCCAGGGTGACCTAAGATAACACCTGGGACTCCATAGACATCTCTGCCAGAGACCTGCTACCTTGACTGTAGTCCCACAGTCAATGAGTCTCCAGCTGCCCTGGATGCAGTCCCCTGTGAGTTCTGAAGCACTCTTCCCTCTGAAAAGGCCAATGCTTTAGCCCAGGGCATTGAAACCACATGAGCAGCAGACACGTGAGTGGCCCGGTCCTGTCCAAGGAGCAGCAGCTGTTTAAGTGACCTGTTCCCTCATCCAAGGAGCAGCAACCATGCGAGCAGCTCACTCCATCCAAGGAGCAGCAGCTGCTTGCAACCCACACCCTGCACCTGTCCGAGGAACAGCAGATGTGCAAGCAATCTGCCCCTGTCCAAGGAGCAGCAGCCATGTGAGCAGCCCATCCCCATCTGTGGATCAGCGTATGAGCAGCCCACTCCCATCCTAGAGCAACGGCCACATGCAGCCCACCCTGTCCAAGGAGCAGCAGCCACATAAGCATTCTGCCCCCCCCCCGGTCAAGTAGAAGCAGCCATGTGCATCCTGACCCTGTATGAGGAGCAGCATCATAGGAGCCAGCTCCCATCTAAGGAGCAGCAGCCACATGAGCAGCCCATGTTCATCCAAGGAACAGCAGCTCTGCAAGTAGCTCTCCAACCAGCCAGAGGAGACACCCCTGCTGTGAACAGTACCCACCAGATGAGCTGCTTCCAACTGAGGAACAGCTGCTTCCATGACTGCCCAAGGAGCAACTGCAGCCCAAAGAGTCACTGCCACCCAAGGAGCAGCCCCTGCATGACTAGAGATCTAGATCAGTTGGTAAGATCAAAAATGGGTAGACAAAGAAACCCCCAAAGGAAAGAAAAGGAGGAATCACCAGAAAAGCAGCTAGTGATAGAGAGGCATGCAATATGTCAGAAGAAGAATTCAGAATAAGGGTCATACAGTTCATAAACCAGATGGATGAAAAAATCAACACCTTATGTAAGAATCAAGAAGAAATGGATGAAAAAAATCAATAATTTATTTAAGAATCAAGAAGAAATGAAGAGTGATATAGCTGCAATAAAAAACACCATGGAAAGTTTCAATAGTAGACTAGGACAGTGGTCGGCAAACTGCGGCTTGCAAGCCACATGTGGCTCTTTGGCCTCTTAAATGTGGCTCTTCAAAAAATACCTCGGCTTGGGTGAGTCTATTTTGAAGAAGTGGTGTTAGAAGAAGTTTAAGTTTAAAACATTTGGCTCTCAAAAGAAATTTCAATCATTGTACTGTTGATATTTGGCTCTTTTGACTAATGAGTTTGCTGACCACTGCACTAGGAGAAGCAGAGGACTGAATTAGCAAATTAGAAGACAAGGAAGCAAAACACACCCAAATTGAATTGCTATTGGAGAAAAAAATAAAAAATAATTTATTATCTAATTGAGGAAAAGTGTTTACACTAAAAAATTTTAGAAAAACACACACACACACACAATATAATATAAAAAGACACTGAAAAAATTATGATATAACTATGCTAAATGATGCTGAAATTGTTAGAGAACCTGACAATAAGTTATACTCACATTCTGAGGAGTCATTTAATAGGAATTTTTTTTACAGGGAATCATTATTCTAGAAACATTCCTGTGGAAGTCAAAGTTAGAGAAATGTTGAATGAGGTTAGACAATCAGAGGGACATTGTGTGGAGCAGAGGCAGTTTCTTTATGTGAACAATGTAAAATAAATGAACAAAAAATCACTTAGCTATGATAGAAGTCTCATTTTAGAATTTAGTGGGTGGTATAAATGAGTACATTAAATGATACCGGATTTTGAAAAAACATACAAACCTCATAATGCAATTTAGATTTAATGGTTCACTTTAAGTTCTGAAGTGCCACTTCTGCACTGTGATGCAGCACCAAAAAGATTCTCCAATCACTGGAATGTGAATCATAGCACTGGAATGTGAACAGTCTACTGTATTAAGTTATGAAGTTTACTATCTCCCACAGGTATTTGTAATTTGCACCATTTGGTTGACCACCTTTCTCCCAGTCATTTCTTGTTGTGTTATCTGCTCCTAAAGGTCTCTAAAATACCTTTTTGGAAAAGTATTTTTAAGTATTTAGAAAAAAAATATCTAGAATAAAGCAGGATTATAAATTCTACTTTAAGTAATAACTATCATAGTTAACTCCAGCTGAATTATTAAACAATTCACAACAGTTACACATGCACCAATAGCATCCCCTTCTTCAAACATAGCTCTCAGCAACAATTCTTTCCTTTCAAACTATATTGATTTGTGTGCTGGGAGACAGCATGGTTTTCATTTGAGTGTTATTTTAGTGTTTGTTTATTTCCTAAAGTACAGCAGACTAAAGGACGTAGCAGTGGGGCCTCCAACCTGGATTATCAACTCTAAATTACCATTTCTCTCCTAGCTATCTGTACTTCATGGGGAATGACCACTCAGGTCCTCTGTCTATATTTCTTGTCACAGTTTGAAACCTGTCTCTTTTTAGTGAACTCTTCCCAATGTTTTCCGACCACTGATTTTCACCAGTCATTCACTGCTCTTACACTTGGGTACCAGATGGTCTAAAGCGACAGGCTATATTTGCTGAGTGAGCATAAGAAAAACTGTCACTTGGCTTACTTCTTTTTTATCACTAACATTCCACTAGTAATGAACAAATAAGGAAATGCTTGATGGACATAACAAGATCTGTGCTCTTCCCAAAGCTTTCTCCTAAATCTGCCTATAACACTGGGGCTACTAAAACCTTCCTGAGTGTTCATTCCCAGCCTTTAAGTTTTTGAATTCTATGGTGGGCCTGTTCAGCCTTCGTCTTATCTTTGTCAGCTCCATCTCTAAGGGAAGTACACTTTCCAATTTCTGTCCATTTTTTCCCTTGGGCAGGGTTCTCAAATACGTGTAACCCATCCAGCTGATTGGTGGTGTTTCACACAACTCATTCCCGTTAGGAATTAATCATTTTGGATAAATATGTTCAATTTTTTTTATGTTTGTTATTAAATTTGGTTGTTGATGACAATGTTTTAAAGTTATACTTTTTAAGTATAAAGCAAATGTTTTAAACTATTCTAAAGTTTGCTACTATAGATGCCAGTGTTTACTTCTTTGTCATCCTCACATGTTATCAAACAAGTATAAACAACTTGGTAAATTTGCATGCATTTTAGTAGGTTTTTAATTTTAATTGATATATTTAATTTAAGCTGTACTAGTATACTCGTGGTGAAGATTATAAAGAAGAATGTTAGTGAAAGTAACAATTGTTATGGCATAGTTTTCTAAACTAGAATTGAAATTTTTAAAATACAAAATTCAAAACAGGCTCAATACTAGGAATATACTTGAAAATGAAATAAATGAAAAGTTTTAAGATAAAAACACAATGTAAGAAATTATCGTATTTAATAAAAGCCTAACGTGAGAAGTGTCTGGTTGTCCAGTCAGACATTCAACCAATCAAAGCATAATCTTACCTAATAATAGACAAACATGTAAATTGACCATACCTCCACTATGCTCACAGCCAATCAGAGTAAGTATGCAAATTAGAAGGCCAAAGATAGAAGCCACCCAGCTGCTCCAGGTGCAGAGTGGCCAGGTGGGGCAGCATGCCTGCCATGAGAAGGAAGGTGGGAGGATGAAGGGATCTACAGGAATGGAGTGCTGCAGTGAAGACAAGCCTGCAGACTCTGGAGTCTGCAGCAAAGCAACGAAGAAGAAGATGGCAGACACCAGCCTGAGTCTGCAGTAAAGATGAAGAAGGCAGACTCTGGCCATAGAGAAGGCCTGGGTCCAGAGTGCTGGAGGAAAACCGGGGCTGGAAGCCAAGGGAAGGAATGCCTATTGCATGAATCTCTTTGTGGAAGGGACATCTAGTATGTTAATGGTATGCTAAGGACATTCAACTGCTTGCTATAACATGCACTGACCACCAGCGGCCAGGCAGTGGACTGGTAGGTTAGCTTGCTGCTGGAGTTGGGCAGGTTAGGACTGAGCAACATGGGCTGGATACACCCTGGAGTCCTCCCAGGTTTCCTCCCTGACTGGCCAATCTCCTGCATCCCTCCCTGGCCCTGATCATGTACTGATGGGACCAGCTTGGCCTGTGCCCTCTTGAAATCTAGAACCCTTGTGGGGATATTGGAGAGCCAGTTTTGGCCTGATCCCACAAGTCAGGATGAGGGATCCCACTGGTGCACAGATTCATTCACCAGGCCTTTAGTATACATATAAAATGTATTAAGCAAGAAACATCTATCTTGAATATATTTAAAGCATTAAAAGGGAGCTACTCATAACAGTAATTGCTGAAAAATATTCAAGTTCGATAATGTGATATTGGGCATGTTGGTGTACTCTCTATAACAGTTTAGAAATATTTATGATCCATTACTTTAAGAATGTTACCTTATAGCTAAATAATGTTAGCTTTGGTAACTAATATTTATCGAGTACTTAATTATAGCCTGGTATTAAGTGCTTTATATGTGTTTTCCAACATTTCCTTATAAAAAACTTTATGAAATGGAAACATATATTTATTTTACAGGTGAGAAAAAAAGTGAGTTTTAGAGAATCCACCTAGGAAGGGACCTATAGACTTACTTACTACAGGCACTGGTTTTTTAATCAAATAGAAAGTAGTGCATTACCAAAACAAGTAATATTAAAAGCTAGATAAAGTACTAGGAATATCACCTGATAATTAAAGCCCACATTTAACAATGACTGTATTCTTATAGATCAGCTAATGATATTGTTATGCACAGTTTCATATAATGACTAAAAAGGAAATTATAACCATGTCTACAGTCAAAACAAACATTGGTATAATGAAACACTCTCACTGGTGCCATATTTATGAGAGGCAAACATAATTTATTTTGGTTTATTTCTGATTTTCACAATTGAATCAGTGGGATTCACTCAATTGGTATAAGTTTATATTATTTCAAATTATAAGATTTAATGAATAAAATAAACACACAATCATGTCAGTGTGAAATTTTAAAGCTGTAGATCCTTCATGGAAGTTTGGAGACACGAAATTCTTTTGTGGCTTAGAACAGCTGAGAGCAACTGAAGGGATGGCAAGACATTGGTGAAAAAGCTGTGGCTGCTGAAATGCTTCACTTATACCATACTGTTTTTCTCCCAGCTGGCCCTGTTTAAGACCACATATGGAAATGAGATTAGGACTACACATTTATCATATCTTCCTATTTAGAGTATAACTACCATGTAAGCCATCGGCAACTGCTCTGTCTCTACCTAGCTCAATTATGTTAGCAATACTTTTTTTCCTGAATATTGTCCTCAGGATGGCAGAACAGACTGGTTCAAAGCAAAGCTTTGATGAAATGTTTTCTCAGAAAATCTGTTTCTGCTGCTAAGAAACTGCAACCTATAACCATCTGTGGTTTTCTGTCCCTAGCCAAACTTTTCTGCTGTCTTTAGGTGGAGCTGCCTTTGTCTCTTTTGCGGTATTCAAACATGGCAGGCATTTTTATCAGTTGCACTGTTCTGTTAAAATTGTTTAACAACCCTACTAAATGTTATAGTGCATATTCAGATACATATACACACATGTTATAGACTTTAATATATTAGTCGCTATATCACTCTACATAACACTACCTTGAAATCCTTCCCTCCATAGTGACAATAGTGATTTGTATATAGTAGGCATTATGGATCTTAAAATAAAATAAGAAGCATGAGGAGAGATAGATAAACTATATAATAAGTTAAAATGTAGTTCTAATAGTATAAAATGCATTGCACAGCAGGTAAGAAATCCTGGAAATGATAATTACTAACAAATTTTCAGGACTGAAGGAAGTGTTCTTCAGTAAAAAGCACATGCTGATTGTCAAGAAGCAAGATAAAAATAAATTCTCAACTTGATACGGTGTAGTAAAACCACACTATATCTAGAAAAATATAACAAAAGCCTACTTATTACAAGGAAAATGTAAAGTTTACCTAGACAGGAAAAACAGATTTCTGCTTTCAGTTAGAAAAGGGTAGATCATATCAAATTAATCTTTTTACTCAGGCAGCAAAAAAGTTAGGGTATTATGATTACTATTATTATTTACAACAATCACAAGAAACCCTGTGAGGCACTACAAGGCAATTAGATTAGATAACATGAAAAACAAAATATAGTATAAGTGAAACTAAATGAGAGGAACTTCATTTTTTTTTTTCTGCAGACTTTTCTTTTGCTGAGTATTTGCTGATATTTGGTGTAGACCACAATAGCTATATAGTAAAGAGCAACCTAGAATTTAGAGCAATTAGAAGATCCTGGGAAACCTACATCTAAATTTAGGACTAGCAAGATAACTAGAAAGCTGAGGACCAAGATTCTAGCAAGGCTAGGGAACGTCTGGCCTGCAAAGTCACTTTGTCTGGCCTGGCAAGGCATTAGGGGTGAGTTAATTAAATGTTAGATCAAATATAGTAAGCTAATTTTTAAGTTGATACTTTTGTATGGCCTGTAAATAATGTTATACATATCCAAATGGTCATTGGAAGATAGAAGTTTCCCTACCCATCTATATGAAAGAGTGTTGCAGGTCAGCAGATCTACCATTTAGAACACAATTTTCTTGAAGTTTCTGTGACCTCCAACACTATGTCTGTGTGTGTGTATGTGTGTGTGTGTTTTTGTGTGTGTGTGTATTTTGTGTGTGTTTTAAGGGAGCAATGTTAAAAGACATGCACCATAAAAATGCAGTTATAAAATATACAGAAAGAAGGTGGGAGAGAGAGAGAGAAAGAGAAAAGAGAGGGAGGGAGAGAGAATATTATAGGAGAACTAGAGGCCTGCTGTATAAAAATTTGTGCAAGAGTAGGCCTTCCTTCCCCAGCTACCGAAACTGGCTTTCCTCCAGCAACCAGGACCTGGGCTGGCTCCCCTCTAGCCGTCTTCAGGCATCTGGGAACCAGGGTGGCTTTCATAGGGCCCTGGCTTCGTCAGGAAGGATGTCCAGCCTAATTAGCATATTACCCTTTTATTATTATAAATTCTGGTTATTTTTTTCATGGCACAATAAAAATAATTAGCTAGGAATAATGAGCCCTAAAAATATCTAGTTTTTAAGTAAGATTCTAAAAACACTGTGTCTTAAAAATCCAAGCAAGTCAGGATAGATAGAGGTAATATCTCAATCCTCTGTCATTCTTCCAAAAGAAACAAATACTCTCAAAGAATGATATCTGTTCAGTTATTACTTTTTCCTTACATATGTTTGCTGTAAGAGTAAGTAACTGCAACAACAAAACAGTGTAATATAGCAAACCAAAACTCAATATCTTAAAGTAGCAATCACTGATTCTTATATTCATAGGCTCTAATGTCTATAGTTTTGTAGTATATAGACTTGATTCAGCTGGGTTTGCCTCCTGTTTTTTTGGTTTGATTCATGTCTAACCAACATTTCTTTTATGGTTAGTGGTCTTTTTATTCATGATAATGGCAGAAACAAAAGGCATTAGAATACACACAATATGACTTTTAAAGCTTACACTCATAACACATTCACAAATTTTATTGAGAAAATTATTAAGATGATCAATTCAAATTTAAATGTCAAAGAAATATGGCCTGTCTCAAGTAAGAGGGTCTGAAAGTCAATTACACAAGCTGAAAAATAATGCTATTTACCAATTCTCATATTAATTTAATATTTTCAAAGTATTCAAGAAAATAGAACCATAGATTAGAAAACAAGCAAACAAACAGAAAACAAATGGGACATATCAAAATATATGTAAGTGATACAAACAATAGTTATCAATATTGATAAAATATAATTATGATTAATATATTGAGAAAAGAGAAATAAAAAGAATATGAAAATCTTAATATTGATTTAAAAACTGAAATTAATAGTCTTATAGTGTTAACTGCATTTTGGACAAATGGTAAAACAGAATAATCTATTGTATTTAAATAGAGGCAAAGAAAAAGAGAAAAAAGTGCAAATAGAAGAGTGAAAGAGACATGTGGGACATGGTTTGACAGATATTTAGTTAGAATTTAGCAGACAAAGAAATGTAAGAATGGGCAGCAGTGTAATTTGAAGACAATGATTACAAATTTTCACAAAACCAATTTAAGATATGAAGCTAAAATTACCAAAAAAATGTCAACCATCTCTAAGCAGAATAAATACAAAGAAAATTAATTGCAGGCACATAACAGTGTGTCTTAAATCTTACAATCAGTCACAGTGCTTATTCTACATGTATACAGGGTATACAAAGCTTGAAAGGGAACTGCTCTTGCCATACCACCAAGAAAAATATGTATAAATCAAATCATAATTTTCTTGTACCAATCAGAGTTACAGAGCAACTTAATAGGCTAAACTGTAAGAAATGGCAAGACCCTCTAGAAGAGCCAGGGCACCGCAATTATTAACCTTTGTCAAAGCATCATAGGGCAGGTACTCAGTGCAAAAAACGTGGGTCAAAAAAATCCAGTGAACACATTATCAATGGCTAAAAGCCTAGTGTGGCTAGTATAAGAATACAGAATCACTTGGAGTCATAAATACATTATTTTCCTGAACATCCATCTAGTGCTCACAAAGGAATTAGAGAACTGGGCATAGATTGGGAGGTTTCACCTCTGTAATAATAAAGGAGGTATTTAGCCTTTGCTATAGGAAATACACAGACAAACACAGACCATTATTCATTATGAGCCAAAAGCCATGATACACTGGAGGTGGGGGGAAATGCTGTCACTTCACCCAGACCCAGGGTAAAGACCAATGTAGCTGAGAGAAGGTTAGAAGAAAATAATCTTCTACTCACAAAAAATGAGATAGGAAAACACACAATCAAACGTTCCATGCCGATACCATTAGAAATCTATCACTGGGCAAGAACAGGAAATACTTCCTCCCATAATGACCACCAAAGATACAAACTAGATTAGCTGGCAGTGTGCATTAAAAAGAGACAGGGCCACTGAGAATGCCTCTTTCTTGAGACCGGGCACAAGTGTGGAACCAAAACAGAATTAATCACCTCTGACCCTCATAATCAGGTTAGAAAGTGCCAAGTAACTGCAAACCTGGTTCAACACCCTGGGCAGGGACAAGAGCGTGGAGAGTGACCCCCTCTATGGCATGAGTGTCATCCTCTACTGTTAAGAGGTAAAGCAGTCAACAGATTTATACCTTAAATCAGGCTTACAGATGACTTTGATGTTTACATTACTATAAAGAATTTAATAGAACAATGGTTAATAAATTAAAAGCTCTAGTGGAAAAATAAGACAACATGCATTAACATATGGTAAATTTAAGACAAGAGATAAAAACTATCAGAGACTCGTCTGGAAATGTTAGAAACAATAAATAAACAGATTTACATGGGCAGAAACATGAAGCATGCCATACACATGCCCGGAAATTAGCAACATAGCCAGAATGCCCACCATCAGCCCTAAAATCAATAGATTTGATTCTTCGGAGTGCCATGAGGTAAAAACTAAAAGACATTGAGATTGAGAAAGAATATAGAAAGCTGCAACAAATAGAAATATAGCTGGCTACAGGTAAATTTTCTAAATGATATGCAATAATTTTTTAAATTAGTGAACTTAAGGTCAGAGGGTATAAGGTCAATATGCAAAAGATAATTGTATTTCTCAATACTAATAATGAAAAATTAGAAATTAACATTGAACTTGTAACATTTATTAAAGCACACAAAATAATTTAAAAGTTAGGTATAAACATAATAAACATATACAAGGACTGTATGCTGAAAAATAGAAAAACTAATGAGAGAAATAAAAGAAAATATAAATTCATGGAACTTAGAATAAGATGTGAATTCTTTCCAACTTGATTTAGAATTTTAATAAAGCCCTAGCAACATATTTGGTATAAATTGGAAGTTGTTTCTTTCTTTTTTTTTCAATATATATAAGGAGCAAAGGAAATAAACTAGTCAAAATAATTTTGAAAAACTATTTTTAAAGGGAAAGTTGTAAACTCATATTTGATTTCAAGATTTACTTTAAAGCTACTGAATTAAAAAACACACATGCCATTAGCAATGTAAAGTGACATAGATCAGTGGAATGGACTAGAGCATTAAAAAATAAACACACTCATATAATTTTGATTCTTGACAAAAATGCCAAAGCAATTTTATAAGAATTTAATATATTCCATAAACAGTGCAGCAACTATTGAACACCCATTGCATATATATGTGAAAAAAATATGTGTGCATTAAATATATATATATATATATATATATATATATATATATATATATATCCAAAAAACTTAAGTGCAGTTTTGGGAGACAACAGCAACATTTCAAAGGAGCTTGATAATTTCTTATAAATTGATATGTACATTTACCGTATAACCCAGAAATCTCATTCCTAAGTATTTTTACAACAGAAATGAAAGTTAATGATAACACAAAAATCTGTATGCAAATATGTAGAGTGGTTAGTTTATAATTGACAAAATTAGTGAACAATAAACTTGTTTTAGATTGGTGAATGCATAAATACACTATACTATCTCCATGCAATGAAGAGACTTGGCAGTAAAATGACAGCAACATATAATATATACAATACAAAGATGATTCTTACATGCATTATAATGAGTAAAAGAAGTCCAACTCAATTACATTTTGTATTCTTCTATTCACTTGACTTACTAAATTAAATGGAATGTGTGGACAGAATTTAGATAATCTGTTATCATGAGGTGTGAGCAGGGAGTAGGTCTTGGGTAAAAAAAGTTTATGCAGTGAAAATTTTATCTGTATTATTGTGACAATTAAATGACTGTATCAGTTTGTCAAAACTCATTAAATGGCAGACTAAAAAGGGTGAATTTTACTCAGGGTAATTTATAACTCAATAAAACTAATACAAAATCAACTTAATACTGAAAGTATAAAATAAGGTGATAGCCAAAGCCAGAATACAATGCAAGAACATCACTTGAATCAAAGGAAATTAATTTGTAAACTCAAAGTCTATACTTAGTAAAATATACTTAAATATATTAAATATTTTACAAATAGAATTTTATGTATAAATATATATAAAATATTCTTATGTAAATATAAATAACATAAATATAAAATAAAATATTTAAAAAACTAAATATAGATAAGGCTGTCTCCTAGAGTAGACACAGCTGATCCTCACAGTCAGTTGACCTGGAGGTCAATTTCTCCCAGTGATACCAACAACAAACAAGACTTATCTGCAACAAGGCCATATACACAGTCCACAAAGGGGTGCACCAAGAGTATACACCTCAGGTAACAGGGGAGGCAGAGACACCTAGCACACAAAGCTACCCAACCAACTCAGGGAAGCAGTGAAAATGGGGAGAGAAAGAAACAGATTGTAAACAAAAGAAATGGAGGAAAACAAATGACTGGATATAGAGTTCAAAACCACAGTGATAAGGTATTTCAAGAGGCTCTTAGAAAAAGCAGATAAGCTCAGCGAGAACCTCGAGGATATGAACAAGATCCTCAAGAAGATAGTCTTGGATATGAAAAAGGACCAACTAGAAACTAAACATACACTGACAGAAAAAAAAAATATTTTACAGAAACCCAACAGCAGACTAGAGAGGAATGCAAGAATCAAGTCAAAGATTTGCAATACCAAGAGACCAAAAACACTCAACCAGAAAAGAAAAAAGAATAAAAAAATTTGAGGATAGTGTAAGAAGTCTCTGGGACAACTTCAAATGTACCAACATCAGAATTATGGGGGTGCCAGAAGAAGAGAGACAGCAAGATACAAAAAAAAACATATTTGAAGAAATAATGACTGAAAACTTCCCCCACCTGGTGAAGGAAATAGACTTACAATTCCAAGAAGCGCACAGAACTCCAAGCAAAAGGAATCCAAAGAAGACCACACCAAGACACATCATAATTAAAATGCCAAGAGCAAAGGACTAAAAGAGAATATTAAAAGCAGCAAGAGAAAAACACTTAATTACCTACAAGGGAGCACCCATATGCTTGTCAGCTGACTTCTCAACAGAAACTATGCAGGCAAGATGGGAGTGGCAAGAAATTTTCAAAGTGATGAATAGCAAGAACCTACAACCAAGATTACTCTACCCAGAAAAGCTGTCATTCAGAATTGAAGGTCAGATAAAGAGCTTCACAGATAAGAAGAAGCTAAAGGAGTTCATCAACACCAAACCAGTATTATATGAAATGCTGAAAGGTATTCTTTAAGAAAAAGGTGTCTGCTTCAAACTAGAGCATGGATGGAACTGGAGAACATTATGCTAAGTGTAATAAGCCAGTCAAAGAAAGATAAGTATCATATGATCTCACTCATTTATGGAATACAATGAACAACATAAACTGATGAACAAAAACAGATCCAGAGACAGAGAAGCATTGATGTCAAACCTCAGAGGGGAGGCAGGGGAGGGTGGTGGTAAGGGGAAGAGATCAACCAAAGGATTTGTATGCATCCATATAATCCTAATCAATGGACCTGGACATGAGGAGGGTGAGGGCATAAGTGGTGATGGGGGGAGGTTTAATTGGGGATAAGGACACATATATAATACCTTAATCAATAAAGAAATTTAAAAATATTAATAAAAAATAAAAAAATAAAACTCTCTCAAAACTCTTATCAATAGGGAAGGCAAAACTTAAATCTGCCTAACAACCAACCAAACAAACAAACAAACAAACAAAAAAAAACAAACTAAACATACAGTAGTTTCCTCAGCATTTGGTGGAATAAATATAAACACAATTCTGCATTTTTTTGATGCTTATATAAGTCATCATTGTTTAAATTTCTAATCTGAGTGTTGGTTTTGTACAACGAATGGAGAATCCTACATAATAAAGAGGTAATATACAAATTACCATCACACCCTTGCATAAGTTGGACACCCCCATGTGGTCACAAGATGGCCACCACAAGATGGCTGGCAGGGGAGGGCAGTTGGAGGGATCTAGGCTTGCAGAGGAGGGCAGTTGTGGGGGAGCAGTCCTGCAGGGGAAGGCAGTTGAGGGTGACTGGGCCTCCAGGGGCAGGCATTTGGGGGCAACCAGGCCTGCAGGGGAAGGCAGTTAGGGGCTACCAGGCTGGCAGGGGAAGACAGTTAGGAGCAACTGGGCTGAGAGGGGAGGGCATTGGGGGTGACTAGGCCTTCAGGGGAGGGCAGTTGGGGGCAACCAGGCTGGCATGGGAGTGTTTAGGGGGTGATCAGGCTGGCAGGCAGAAGTGGTTAGGGACAATCAAGCAGGCAGGCAGGTGAGTGGTTGGGAGCCAGAAGTCCTGGATTGTGAGAGGATAACATCCCCCAAGGGGTACCATATTGGAAAGGGTGCAGGCTGGGCTGAGGGATGCCCCTCCTCCCCTCAGTGAGTGAATTCCATGCACCCAGCCTCTAGTATATTATATATATGAAAACCAGGAAATACTTAACTGAAAGAATTAAACATTAGATAATTCTTTCTACTTTTAGTACATCTGAACTCTATATTAGGTGCTTCATAAATCCAAAGGTGAAAGAGAAGCATCTCATTTTCTCCATTGGGTTTATTGAAGATATGCTATCTTCTTTACTTACAGAGCGGTTTATGAAGTAGAAGAGAATGAATCAGTGGGCAATATGCTTAGGCTAGCTACTGATACAGTATCATCACATTAGCCACTCTTTAATAGTATCATAGGCAATTCTGAAAGAGGGCATAAGAAAATTAAATGAAACCAAAGCCACTTTTGCTTAGTATTTAATATGAAAGCAATATACCATTAATGTTTGCTAACAGTATAGAAGAGAAATATATTTAAAAGCAGCAGTTTTGATTTTTGTATCTCTACATGTAATGAGCAATTGGTCATTTGGGACAGTGTTTCTCAATTATTCTAGATCTTGTGGGAAGCCCTCTCTTATACATTCAGATTGTTTGCATGTAGCAAACTGTGTAGAAGTTCAAAATGATTGCCAGGTGATTTTAGAGATAATACCTGAATGACATCTATAAAATAATCTCAGAAAGTGTAGTTCTTATGGTGGAAAGTATAGAAACTATTAGGCTTAATAGATCCATTTCAAAATAATATATTTAAGGAGTTCTATAAATAAAGTGTACTTTATATTTAAAAGAACATGATATTTTATATCAGTATTCATGGGAATGAATTGCTTTGCTAACTTACAAATAATGATGAGCTCTTGATTATATAAATATGATTTATTGATGTGTTTTAAATACATCTCCATTGAATTGTTTTAAATTATATTCAACAGGATACAGTTTTGTTGTTGTGGTTTTCTCACTATATTGATATATTTGTTGAAAGTCCTAATTTTATGCCTCAGAGAAAATATTAATCATTATCTAGCTGAAACTAAGGATCTAAGAGTGGTCTGAAAGTTTCTTCATGGCAAGTGAAATATATGCTTATTCTATTTCCATGGCAAGAAGGCATTCATATTAGCTTCAAAATAAGTTTCAATCAAATAAAAAAAAATCTTTCTTTATAGAAGATATTTATTTGCTAATCCCTTGGTTCTAAACCTGGCAAAACAAAGCTCTGTGGTCTTTGTGGCAGGAATGTTTAATGGCATAATTATGTAATTGTGGCAAGCAACCTAGGAGATCAACCAGTTAGTGTTACTGTGATTGCAGATATATATTACGTTTTAAAAAACAATTTAATATAATTATACATGTTAAAAACATAATATAAGAGTAAGAGAAGCAAATGATAAATTAACCTAAGCATAAAAGAATATATGTGTATATAGATAGAAAATAACTATATTGTTAATGGCATTTCTTTAATAAAAAATTAGTGTGCTGTTATAAAATATAATAATTGAAGAAAAATTAAATATATATGACACATAAATAGAAAAACATGTAATATTTTATTCAAGGAAAGGTAAGTTGCAACATTTCAAGATAAAATTATTTAATTTTTAATAAAAAAACAAGTTGAAAAACATGCGGAAAAAAATGGTAGTCTGCAGCTATGAAAATAAAGCTTAAAAAATCCATTATGCGGTACATTTTGAAAAATTCACACCACAAACTAATATTTTAAAGCACCAAACCCAGAACATAGATTTCAGTTCAACCAACTTGGACACCTAAAAAAATATTATTTAATTTTAATGTGCTGAAGATTTAGTTTTATCAAACATTTTTGCACATGTGTTCATTAAAAACTTTGGCCTATAATTTTCTTTTTTTGTAGTATCCTTGTATGCCTTTGCTATCAGGCTAATGCTGGCCTCATAAAGCGAGTCTGGAAGTGTTACTTCTTATCCTGACATTTCAGAAAGATCCAAGAACCATTTGTGTTGTCTCTAAACGTCTGGTAGAATTCACCTGGTTTGTTGAGCAGATTGTTGACTTTTTCTCCTTACTTGTCATTAATCTGTTTTGATTTTCTATTTTTTTAGAATTCAATCTTGGTAGACTGAATCTAGAAATGTATCTATTTTTCTAGGTTATCAAATTTGTTGCTGTATAATTATTCACAGTAATTTCATAATTTTTTGTATTTCTTTGATGTCAGTTATATTCTTTATTTTTTTATTTTTATACTTCTTTTATCTCAGTTTGGGTAAAGAATTGTTAATTTTGTTTATTTTTTAAAACTAACTCTTGCTTTTATTGATATTTTCTATTTTTTTAAGTCTCTTATTTATTATGTTCTGATTTATTTTATTTTTTTTCTGCTAATTTTGGGCTTTGTCTTTTCTAGTTTCTTGAGATGTAAAGGAAGGTTGTTTGAGATTTTTTTCTTAATATTGCTATAAACTTTCCTCTTAGAACTATTTTTCCTTTATCCTTTAAGTTTGGTATGCTGTGCTTCCATTTTTACTTATTTCAAGATATTTTTTAATTTCTGATTTAATTTCCTTTTTTCTTACTTAAAAAAAAATCTTTATTGTTGAAAGTATTGCATATGTCTCCTCCTTTTCCTCCATTGACCTCTCCCAGCCCTCACCCCCCTATTGTCTATATCCATTGGTTATACTTATATGCATGCATATAAGTTCTTTAGTTGAACTGTTACCTCCCTCCCCTCACCTTCCTTCCCTCTAAGGTTGGATTGTCTGTTTAATGCTTCTTTGTTTCTGGATGTATTCCTGTTCATCAGTTTATGTTGTTCATTATATCCCACAAATGAGTGAGATCATGTGATGTTTTCTTTCTCTGACTGACTTATTTTGCTTAGCATAATGCTCTTCAGATCCATTCATGCTGTTGCAAATGGTAGGAGTTCTTTCTTTTTTATAGCTGTATAGAATTCCATTGTGTATATGCACCATTTTCTAATCCACTCATCTGCTGATGGGCATTTAGGCTGTTTACAAATATTGGATATTGTAAATTGTGCTGCTATGAACATAAGGGTGCATATATCCTTTCTGATTGGTGTTTCTAGTTTCTTGGGATACATTCTTAGAACTGGGATTACTGGGTCAAATGGGAGCTCCATTTTTAGTTTTTGAGGAAATTTCATACCTTTTACCTCAGTGGCTGTACCAGCATGCATTCCCACCGGCAGTGCACGAGGGCTCCTTTTTCTCGGCATCCTCACCACCACTTGTGATTTGTTTCTTTCTTTCATTTCCTTTCTACTTCTTTTTTTTTCTTTTCATGCAGGGAATTATTTATTATGACATAATTTTGACTTAAAAAAAGCAAAGCAAGAAAAACAAAACAAAAAAAAACTGCTCTATAGGTATCCCAAAGTAATTAAATGACTTAGGCAACAACTAGAATGTCTTCCATAAATAAGTTCCACTTTCATAATTTTCTCTGTCCCTCACCTTCAATAATTAGCTGTAGAATATTCATTTTTATGTTTTTTCAAAGTAATCTATCATTCAGTTATTTGTCAAAGCTTTTGTTGAAAAATGCAATGGAAGATATAATTAAATATTTTCAGGGTTGAAATGTTCAAAAATAATATACACTAATATGTTTCCAAGAAGAGTGATAGTATCTTTCAGTTCATTTTGGTATTTTTTAAATTTATTGCATACATTTCCTCTCAAGTCTGTCTGAGTCTTATTTTACAAATGCATCATGATGATACAGAATATTGATAAGAGAAAATGCTCTAGTGGGTACAGTATTTTAAACATTTAGGAGGTTCAAGGACAAGAGTAATTTTAATGACTGTGTTATTTGAAAAATATTGCAGAAAGTTCTCAAATCATTGGAGAAAATAACATAAGGCTGAAGGAAATTTAACACCTATTTTGGGTAAAGTATAAAAACTACCAGAATTGTTGGAAATGTGTAAGGAATGACTCATCTCCAATATGTGGAAGGTTCCTCATGCTGAGGATCAGGACTATGATTTAATTTTATTGAATAAAATTTCCTAAGAAATTTAAATTCTCATCCTCAGAAAATATGCTACTCTGCTATGGAGGAACACGGATATTTAATATTAGGTATTCCAGTCAAAGCTCTCAAAAATCTTGAAGAGTATGTGGCTGCTAAAGTGACAGTGACCCATTCATTCTATTCCGTCAGTGCTTAAAGATAATTAAAATGTTTTTGCCTTGGAAAACAAAGCAAGCCCTCTACTCTTTGGACTCATAATCTACCCAAACTTATTTTTTGGTGAGCAGAACAATAATTACAGTGAAATTAAAATATGATCTGTTCAGAAATGGACTATGCGTGCCTCAGGAGGAAAGGAACTCTTTACCAAAGGAGTTAAACACCACAAACCAGCAGGAGCTGGGAGAGAATATGGTACTGAATCCTCAGGGTGATGTGTAAAGGAAGAAAGGATGTAAAATGTGTTAACTGATATTTGAAACAGGATTTAATCCTGACAAGGCAACCAGTCAAGACAGCCCAGAGAGTCATAACACGTTGATGAAATGGCCGTTGGAAAGTTGAATAAAGTAGGGGTCCACAGTAAGTAAAGTAGAAAGGTCAAAACTTTCATTACAGACAATTGAGGAGAGATCTGAAGGCTTAGATAAATGAGCATGTCAGAGGGGAAATATTGTACATAAATTCTACTGTATTAGTTATCTACAGGTGCCATAACAAAGAACCACAAATTGTGTGGCTTAACTAACACATTAATTTTTTCAAGTTCTGGAGCTTAGCAATCTAAGATTCTGGTCTTAGTGGGGCTAGTTTATTCTGAAAGCTATGAGAGAATATTTGTTCCACATCTCTCACCTGGCCTCTGGTAGTCTGCTGGAAATATCTGGCATTTCTTCTTTTGTAGAAGCCTGACCCCGAATTCTGCCTTGCTCTTCACACGACATTCTTCCTGTGCCTGTGCCTGTCTGCAAATTTCTTTTTTTTTTAAATAAGGATACCCATCATATTGGATTAGAGGCCATGTTTCTCCAGTGAGACTACATCTTAACTCTATTAATTACATGAGTGGTGACCTTATTTTAAAAAATAGATTCCAAGTTACATGGGATGACTACTTCATCATATGCATTTTGACAAGATAAAATTCAACCCATTGAATTTTGAGTTATCTTGGAGGACCCGAAGAACACTATATGACAAGAAAGATGATTATAAAATATGTAACAGGATCACTGAAGAAAAATCAGTGGTGGTCAGGGCTGCCAGATAAGATTATTTTACAAGATCTGGCTTTCTTTACTTAATAAGATCTTAATGTAACAAAGATCAAGCAGGGGCACTTAACCACTAGAAGCAAAGTAGCATAATTATTGTACTGAATTGTCAAGGTCAGAATACAGCCAAGGGGCCCTGACTTTAGAGCTTAATAGGTAATTAACATAGTCTTTAGGACCAATATTGATGGACAGTCAACAAGTCATTGCTTTATTTACATAACTAATCAAAGACAGAATATCAAAAGGCTGAGGCAATTCTCATTCAGTAGATCAGTTTTATGACTTAAGAGAATTTTCCCTTGGAATTCTTTGTCTGAAAGAAAAGTCCGTTCTCTATGGAGAAGGACCTTGACAACAACCGCAAGTTTTCTCTAAGGACTCTATAGACGTTTATCTCAATAGCCATACACTGGGGGAAGGGGAATACAGAGACATTTTAGAGCATGTTGACACATAGTTAACATTCGTATAGATTCTCAGGAACTTAAAGTTTACCTTATTCACTCTGGGAACACATGGCTTCCTAGTCAAGTTTCAGTTTTTCAAACACAAACCCACCAAGTGGTTATTTCCCTCTCCCAGAATATACCATTTAAATGGATATATTTAATAGTTGGAAGAAGACCCATATTTGTTCTTTTTTATTGAATTTATTGGGGTGGCATTGGTTCACAATACTATACAGGTTTCAAGTGTACAACTCAACAAAACATAATCTGCACACTGATTCATGCATCCATCATCTAAAGTCTCTTTCCATCACCATACCACCCCTTTTCTTTGCTTACCTCCTCTTTGCTGTCTGCATCTATGAGCTATGTATATATGTATTTTGGCTAATTCATTCACCTTCTTTCATCCAGTCCTCTAGCCCCCTCTCATATGACAACAATCAGTCTGTTCTATGTATTCATATTTCTTCTTAACCTTTTTTAAGTGTTATATTGATTTCAGAGCGATAGAAACATCAATGGTGAGAGAGAACCATCGATTGACTGCCTCTTGTATGCCTCCCTACTGGGGATCTATCCTGAAACCCAGGCATCTGCCCTGACAGGGAATTGAACCTTGATGTCCTGGTTCATGGGTCCATACTCAATCACTGTGCCACACCAGATAGGCTATTTTTAATCATGTAAAATAAGAAAACAATACATAGTGAAGACCATATAGGACTCTAATCTATTTTTCTAACCCCATTTTCATCCAAGAAAATACTTAAAAAACAATGAGATATCCCAGGATGAGTAGCAGAGATGAGTTAAACCTAAAACTGCTGTGGTGGTTGTCCTCATCATATCCCATATAATTTATTAGGTTGACTCTTGAAAAAACTTAGACAATAGATTATTGCACACTCAGCTATTAGTAGCTCTCTTTGAAATTACATGTGAAGATGTGATGTGTTACTAAAGTGGATTAACATGAATCCAAGTACAGTATATGCAATATTTTTATTCCTATTATGAAAAAAATATATTTTTTTACTTATGTGGATGGACAGCAGTACACATATAGGGTTTTGCATGTGTGCTATATTCATTTTCATGCCCTCAATCATAAAATATCTCTAAGAAACATGGACAATATGGATAAGTCAGAGACCTTATGTTGGCCAACTATACTGATGGCATCCTATTAATCATACTAGATGAGCAAGGATTGGCAAGTATTTTGAAAAATTTAGTAAGACAAATAATCTCCAAAGTGTTTCAGAGGCCATGACATTAGGGATATTTTTAGGGATCCTGAGAGACCATGCATGAAAGTTCAAAGTAAAAGGCCAATTATTGTCTCTTAAAATTTCCACTATAAAAGGAAAGCATAATGCATGGTAGACCTTGATGGAGTATAGGGGCAGTATATTCATACTTTTAAATTGTCAAAAGTATAGCTAAGCTGCTTAGTAGTATTGCTGCCTTGGCATCTATTTTGGCTGAGCAGCCTGCAGTTACCTTGAATTGAAACTAGTCCCCTCTTACAAGTGCAGTGTCCTAGATAGCAGCCTGGAGAGTGGCAAGCTAATGAGTTCCTGACATGGTTCCCCCAATAGTCTTTGTGATGAAGAGTCTCTCCAGTCCACCCTCTGTTTCCCCTGATGTTCCTCTTAGACAAGATCCCTGCATGGCTTACTGAAACTGTTCATTTTGCTTGAATTCACCAATTTGGTATTAGTCTCAAACACCAAAGCATTCCACCATTGAATTCTAATAAAGGTATGTACCCCAGATTCCATTCCTCTCTCTGCCTATAACATGTCTGATCTCCCCTGAGCAGTTCCTCTAGGCAGATGGGATACTTCCTTCAGGATAGTGGGTAATAAACCTCTCTATTTCAATTCCTCTTGTGGTCTGATGTTGAAACATGGCTCAAAACCCAGTATCCTGTGCTCCATTTAAGAAATGATTATTTGAAAACTTCATAACAATAATATGACTTAGTCCCACTTGCTGAATGGCAGAAAGGCTATCGTGGTTGAGTGGAGCCTAAAGTTCAAACAAGTTTTGCATTAAGAGTAGCCCTGCCAATGGAACCATATGATATAGCAGACCGTATATTGCTAGATAATTTAGTAGAAAAATATGCTGCATAGAGTTTTGACAAGCCAATAGAAGGATGAAAAGGTAGACTCCTAAAGGTCCAGTAAAGGCTATGCTGTGTATGACAGAGAAATAGTCATCTTATCAAATTAAGCTCCTGGCACCCTATTGGGCCCTGGTAGAAAATATTTCAAAATATGAGATATGAAAGGCCCACATGGCCTGAGCTGCCCTCATGAGTGAGGTTCTATCAGCCCTGCTATGTTATAAAGTTAGTTAAGTTTTTTCCATAATAATCAATATGAGAATAGTAGATCCAGGTTAAAGAATGAGGAGATAAGAGCTCATAGATAACTTTCTTAATTATTACCCACCACCAAGAAAATATGTCAATGCTTGGCCAGAATTAAAAGTTGAGATATGTTCAATTAGAGTCATGGTGATATTAATTTATCAGTAAAACTAAATGGGATAAATTCCTGATAATTTTAAATTTTGTCATTAACTTGTTTTATTATGTTGCCAAATTTAATTTAATTTCTTCATGTATAAAATGAAGATTTACATTGCCATTTCATATATTATAACAATGAACACATAACCCATGTAAAGTTTAGTGCCTAGAATAATCACTCACTAAATACTACTAGTATGTAGTAGTAAATATTCAAATGTTAGACTAAAAGGAAATGTAATTTCTATGTCTTTAATAATTAAATTTTCTATCTACTAAAAATGTAAGCTAATTGGGCAATTAGAGAAAAATAAAAAAGGGAAAATAAAATTTTTCAGTAGCTACAAATGTTGATTTAATGTTGCTAGCGATATTAGGCTAGGGCAATATTAATCTTTTTCTGAAATATTTGATTCACAACAAAGAAGACAAAAAGTTATCACAGTTATTAAAAAATTCAAGCATACAAAATTCCATTAATCTTATTAGTTTGTGTCTCATTCTTATATTTTATATACTTATTTTGTTCTCATTCATTAATTTTGTATATATTTTTATGATACAACTTACACTCATGAACTTACCACCCATAAGAAAAGAACTAGAACATGATCCAAATTCTCAGCTCTCAATTTCCATGTCCTCTCCGGTTCATTCCCCTGCCTCCCTTCCAGAGTTAACCACAATACTAAATTAGATGTGTTTTATTTCTCCCACTTCTAAAGTTGTGAGTGTGTTTGTGTGTGTCTGTGTGTTTGTGTTTTTGTTTGTGTTTTTTTGGCTGCTTATTTATTTACTTAAATATATATATATATATATTTCAGAGAGATAGAAACATCAATGATGAGAGAGAGTCATTTATTGGCTGCTTCTTGCATGTCCCCTACTGGGGGGGGTGTGATTGAGCCCACAACACGGGCATGTGTCCTTGGCCAGAATCGAACCTGGGACCCTTTAGTCACAGGTCAACCTCTATCCACTGAGCCAAATCATCTAGCTAGGGCAGCTGCTAATTTATTTTTGAAATAGTTAACAACTTTGATCTGATTGTTCCTCTTCCTGTTTCAGGGGTGCTTGAAGAAAATTAACCCCTAGTCAAATTTCTGTGGAATCATCCAAAGGTCTGTATCCATTGGGAGAGTTTAGCTGGTATTTAATTAATGAGTACTGGAATGCCTCTCAGGATGCTGTTATTGAGATTATTTATTGTGCTGTTACAGACTTCAAGTGTGATAAAGAGTGGCAGCACAGCATACACCCTTCATATATTAGGTGTAGACTTTTCAACTTCTTTGTACTTGTATCTTTTATATCAGCTGTTCTTATGATCCCCTACAAAAAAAAATCATCTTTTATGGTGTTTAGGAAAATTAGAAGTTATAGCTGTGTGATTAAAGCTTCTGAGATCCTCCTGCTGTGAATGATGCTATATTCTTTATTAAACCTTAGTGAACTTTGTGCTGGGTTTATATATTGTGTCTAATAATTTAAACCAGAAACTCACTCTACTGCACACACAGACCTTTACATATTATCATTATTATTATAAATTTTAATTACTGTTGAATATTAGAAAAATGACTTGTATTGTTCTGATAGAATTGTATTACTACAACTACTATAGGTTAATACAGTGGTCAGCAAACTGTGGCTTGTGAACCACATGCGGCTCTTTGGCTCCTTGAGTGTGGATCCTCCAAAAAATACTACGTGCGGTTGTGCACATACAGTGTGATTGAAATTTTGTGGCCCATGTGCAGAAGTCGGTTTTTGGTTCTGTTGACTAATGAGTTTGCTGACCACTGTATTAACCTATAGTAGTTGTAGATGTATATGATGAATTTATTTATATTGCTTTGAGTATACTAGTGTATTTGTGTGTAAATAAATGTGTATGTGTATATGTGTTTATATTTTATAAATACTAAAGTTCCAATGCATGAAATTACTGCACTGAGGGGTGTCCCTCAGCCCAGCCTGCATCATCTCGGCCCTAACCATCAGTTTGAATATTTCTCTCACAATCCAGGACTGCTGGATCCTAACCATTTGCCTGCCTACCTGCCTGATTGTCCCTAACTGCTTTTGCCTGCCAGCCTGATCAACCCCTAACTGCTCGCTTGCCAGTCTGATTAATATCTAACTGCTCCCCTGCTGGCCCAATCACCCCCAACTGCCCTCCCCTGCTGGCCTAGTTGCCCCCAAACCATCCTCTGCCAGCCATTTTGTGGCAGCCATCTTTTAATGGCCTGGGGCTGGCCATCTTGTAACAATAAGGGGGTGGCCATCTTGTGATAATGTGAGGTAGCCATCTTGTGAGGGCATAAAGGAGAGGCACCACCTAGGCTTTTATTAATATAGACTAACAGCCCAGTGCACAAAATTCATGCATAGGGGTTGTGTGTCCCTCAGCCCAGCCTGCACCATCTCCAATTTGGGATCCCTTGAGGGATGTCCAACTTTTGGTTTCGGACCAATATTGGGCCTCTATGGGTAATCAGACATCCATCTCACAATATAGGACTGCTGGCCCCTAACCACTCACATGCCAACTGCCCCTGCACTGCTTGCCTGGTCACCCTTAACTGTAATCTCCTGACAGCCTGGTTGCTCCCAACTGCCTGTCCCTTCAGGCCTGGTTGCCCCTCACTGTCCTCCCCTGATGGCCAGGTCACTCCCAACTTCCCTCCCCCATAGCCCTGGTCCCCCCCAACTGCCCTCCACTGCCAACCTGGTCACCACTAACTGTCCTCCCTTGCAGGCTTAGATGCCCCCACTTGCCCTCCCCTGCAGGCTTGGTCCCCACCAACTGCCCTCCCCTGCTGGCCATCTTGTGTTCACATGGGGGCAGCCATCTGTGACCACATGGGAGTGGCCATCTTTTGTATTGGAGTAATGGTCAATTTGCATATTATGTATTGATTATATAGGATACTAGAGCCCCAGTGCACAAAATTTATGTAAGGGGGGGGATCCCTCAGCCTGACCTGAACTCTCTCCAACCCAGGAGCCTTCAGTGAATATCCTACTGATGGCTTAGGCCTGCTCCCCATGGTTCTCTGCTTTCTGCAGGGCCTGCCTGCTCTGCTCCACACCACAGCAATGTTCAAGCAGGCCTTGCTGGGTGCTGCCTCTGGGCCTGCTTACCTGCTCATGGGTCGCCATGGCTATGGCTAAGCAGGCCCTGCTCTCTGCCATCAAGCTGCACAGCTGCCTTCGCCTCAAAGCCTGTGATGGTCCTGGAAGACTTTGGGGCTGGTGCCCGAACCTGGGACCCAGGATGCTTGGCACTGTACCACCTCAGCTGTGTGGTGCCTGTGTATGCAAATTAACCCACCATCTTTGTTAGTTTGATTTGCATACTCACTCCTGATTGGCTGATGGGTGTCATGGAGGAACAATGAATTTGTATCTTTCTCTTTTATTAATGTAGATTACATCCTCACCAGTACTGTATGTGGGGTGCAAATTTCTCCAAATTATTATTGCCAATACAGTGACTTTAAATTTTACATATTCTAATAGATAGGAAGCTATCTCCTTTGAATTAACCTGCATTTTTCTAATTATTAATGATATTGAGCATATTTTCTTATGAATATGTATAACCATATACCTTCTAGAGTAAAATGTCTATTAAAGCTTTGTTCATATTTTTTAATTGGGTGATTTGCTTTTTTTATGTAGTATACAGGTCTTTATATACACTGAATTGTCAGATTATTATAACTACCTGATATTTGTAGGCAAATTAGCCGTATACTGCATTGTATGGGATATGGAAGCCAAAGGCCTGTTCGAACACCTTGCCTGTCTGCAGTTACCAAGATAAAACATCTCCAATTCACACAGGAACACAAGAATTGGACAGTTGAGGCATTGGAAAAACATCATGTGGTCTGTTGAATGTCATTTTCAGCTGCATCATGCAGATGGCAGAGTGAAAATTTCACAGAAACAGCATGAAAGCATGCACCCCACATGCATGAGTATAACCCTTTGAGCTGGTGGTGGCAGTGTTATGGTTTGGAGCATGTTTTCCTGGCATAATTTGGGCCCTTTAATTCATGTGAAATAACATCTGCATAGCACAATATACATAAATATCATTGCTGATCAAGTTCATCCTATCATGTTGATGGCATCCTATCATGAAGATGGCTTCTTCCAATAAGACAATATGCCATGCCACAGTGCTCATATTGTGCAGGAGTGGTTTTAAGAACACGAGGGAGACCTAATTGGTTTGGCTCAGTGATAAAGTGTTGGCCTGCCAACTGAAGGGTCCTAGTTTCTATTCTGGTCAAAGGCATGTACCTTGGTTATGGGCACATCCCCAGTAGGGGAGTGCAGGAGATAGCTGATTGATGTTTCTCATCAATGTTTCCGACTCTCTATCCCTCTCTCTTCCTCTCTGTAAAAAATCAATTAAAAATATATTTTTTAAAAGAACATGAAGGAGACTTTACCTTGCTTAGGTGTCCCCCACAATAACTAGATCTCAATCCAATTGAGCATTTGTGGGATGAAGTTAAAAGAGCTATCAGGCAGCTGGTTCCACAACCATCAAATCTCACAGAACTGGACAGTGCTATTCATCAGGGATGGTGTCAGATTACTTGCATTACCCTTCAACATTCCATGGAGTCAATGTCAAGAAGAATCACAGCCATATTGAAGGCAAAATGTGACCTAATGAAGTACTGATGGGGTGGTCATAATAATCTGGCATTCAGTGTATTTTAATCACGTGTTATTTATCAGATATATAATTAATTATATTCTACCAACTTGTGGCTTGCTTTTTATTGTTTTAACAATGTCTTTTGAAGAAAAGATTTTATTTTTTATGAAATCAAACTTATCAATTTGATTTCTTATAAATGAGGTTTTTGGTGTCTTATCTAAGAAAGCTTTGCCTGCCAACATCTCAAAGGTTTCCAGTTGGTATCTGTACATGATACAATATAAGAGTTAAAGCTCCTTTTATCATGTATCCAATTGTCTGAACATCATTTGTTGAAAAATTATTTAATCTCCACTGAATTGCATGTGAATCTTTTAAAATCATTTTTTCATTTTGTGTTTTTTTATTACCTGGGTCTATGTTCTGTTGCATTGGATTACTTGTCTCATTTGGCACAAATACCACAGTATTTTGATCATTTCAGTTTTATAATAACTATTAAAATTTGATAGTGTTGGTATTACAGACTTTGTTAATCAGTCTGTAATAAAAAATACATACCTATAATAGCCAAAACAACATTTGTTTTTAGTGCTGCTTTTAAAAAACGATGTTTTACTTTTGACTTTGAGGAGCTTGAATCTACTTTTGTGTTTGCAAAGCTTTTAGTGATAGGTTTAGTTTTTTTTATATTTATTAAACATCTAAATATGTACACATGCCTTTTATAAAATGTACTATCACTAATAAATGATTATTTTCCTTATTCCCCTTCTCCTAAAATTCTAATAACATTTGTTAGCCAATTTTATAATATCTAATATTTCTTTGATTCTTTTTCATTTTTCAGTGTTTTCTCTGTTTCTCAGACTGCATAGTACTTACTTAACTATCTTTAAGTTTACTAGTTATCATCCTTCATCACAATTCTACTGTGATATCTATATTATAAGGTTTTCAGCTTCTGTTTTTAAATTTCTAGAATTTTTATTCCTATTATTTTTATAGTTTTATTTATCTATAGAGAAATACTATATTTTCATTCCTTGAGAATACATTTTACAAATATTTAAAATTTACATTTTACTCCTTATCTGGGTCATCATAGGGTTGATCATATTAATCATCTTCTTTTAAGTGGCTCTATTCAAATGACAAAACATTTGGGGTTGTGTCTTGAATGTTTCAAGTATATGTCATGGAGTCTCTAAGTTTTGTTATTTTCTTCTAATCATTGATGTACTGTTTGTTTTAGTGGGTAACTGACTCTGTTATGCATGAACAACAAACTGTTTCTTGGGAAGCAACATCAAACCGGATTATTTCATCTTAAACTGAGGCTTGTTGAGTCTTTTTCACATGTGTATGCTTTAGGTAGCAGAGATGCTGTTAGAATTTGGGATCCTCTTTCTGGCTCTTTTTATTTTTGTATTTGTCTCCATCTTGAGAGTCCATAGTTGCTACAAATCAGTACTCCAATTCACATAGAAAGTTTGCAGTTTTTCCATTCCATAACCCTGCAGTAACTGTACCTTCTCCCATCTTAGACACAATGAAAGGGAGTACTTGTCTTTTATATGTCCCCTGCTGTGTAAGTGAAATTTCTACCAGAATATAACTGCTCCTTTTCAGTCTCTACTGCCTTCAGATAATTGCTTGTTCTATTGTATTCAGAAGCTATAGAAGAAATTTATTGGAGAGTCAGTCCAATAGGATACTACTCACCTATTACTGGAAAAGGAAGTCACACATCCTACCATAGATATTTAACTCACTAAGGTGACTCAGTTCTTTTTTTTTTCTTTTTCTCAACACACATGTACATATGGTGGAATTCTTTGATTCTGACTTTTTTTTTACCCTCAAGTATTAAACACTATTAATGCAATACAAACAAAAATAACAAGTAACAATAATAAAAAACAAAACAAAACAAAACAAAAACCAACAAGCAATCAAACAAAAGATTTTAAAATATCTTCTTGAATCTTAGACCATTTGGGGTATATTTCCTTTTTTTGATATATGTGGTTTAGCAATTCATTTATAGCAGATATTTTAGTGGTAAATTTTATGTATTTTAAATGTTTTTATGCTGCCTTTATTTTTTATTATGGTAAAAACACTTAAATGAGCTTTATACGCAACACATTTTTCACTGTACAATGGTATTATTAACTACAGGCACATGTTGTACAGCAGATTTTCAAATTTTACTCATTGTAAGAACTGAAATCTTTTATCTATCCATATTGAATTTCATTTATTTTTCGAAATAAGATTTTGTTGGGTATACAATTGTAAGTGTTCAAAATCCTCACTTTGTAAATATTATTGCACTGACTTTTGGCTTTCATTTTTGTTGTTCTTGTTGTTGTAACACATTCTGTCACTGCAACAATGATTTTTTAAATGATATGTCTATCTCTCTGAGCAATTAAAAAAACCCTGTCTTAAATGATCTTTAGTTTTAGAAAATAGGAATTGATGCTTATTATTTACTAGTGACCTGGTGCACAGATTCATTCACATTGAAAGAAAATTAATTAGAAGGTGGCCAGTGGGGCAAGTCAGGCCAGACACTCTCTAGAGCCAATCTTCATCGTTTTTCCTGGCATCTATGGAGTGAGTCCCTCCGGCAGATGGGGTCCCTTGGCCTGGCCTGTGGGGACTGGGCTAAAACCAGCTCTCCAACATCCCCGAGGGGTCCCGGAATTGTTGTACAGGATGTGGAACACAAACACAAGTGTGCAGTAAACCAGATTCAGGGCCGACAGTGCCCCAGAAACAATATGACCCAGAGCCAAAGATAAAATCACATGGCTCTGAAGGGGATTGGATCTCTCCTCTCTGGTTTCAGGGTATGTCACCCAAGAACTGTTGCTGTACCTTTGCTGCCAAGTCCTGCTGCTCAGCTGCTCCTGAATTGAGTGTCTGCCCTCTGGTGGTCAGTGCACAGCACAGCAACCAGTCAGATGGGGGAGGGACACTTAGCATATTAGCCTTTTATATATATATATATATATATATATATATATATATATAGATAGATAGATAGATAGATATAGATATAGATATAGATATAGATATAGATATATTTTATTCTAGCTACAGGTTTGTTTGTTTTATCTGTAGAATGATGATTTTCATCAGTTCTGGAAAACTCTTAATCATGTATCTTTACTTTTTTCTCTACATTTTCTCATTTCTTCTCTCCTCTCCTCCTGCCACTCCTGACCCCCAGCCTTAAACTGGATATATAATGACTCTTCTGATTCTTTCTTGTTTATTTTTAACCTCTCTTTTCTGTTTTTGGTATTTTCAGCTCTTTATGTTGCTTTATGCAATTTTTCATATATTTCCTCCAGATTTTTAGTTTTCTCTATCCTTTTTACTAATTTTAAAAGGTATATAGTACAGTTTTAAAAATTTTGTTTGCTTTTTCAAATCTAACTCATTATTGATAGCTTCTCAGAATACTTTTAAATTAAATTTTAAAACACTTTCTAAGTTAAAACTTTATTTCAGACATAGGCAACATTTGCTTTCTTTGGAGTTTAAATCTCTTGTAACTGCTTTCTGTATCTTTGTTTCTGGTGGCTTCATTTCATCAAAGTTATCTTATTCGTAATGGCTTTATTTAATCAAAGTTTATTCATATTTGGAATTTTATATTTAATAGATTAGTGTTTTTTTTCCAAATATTTTCTTATATTTAGGTTAATTTTCATGTGGCTCAAGTGCCTTTTATGAGAAGAGAATGCATATATCTATCAACTTGATACGTAGCTTGGTCATTTGACTAGTTTCAGTTGTTTCTGGGTAAAGTGACAGAGTGTCAGTTCTAAGCCCAAGCCTTTTAAAGAGCATCATGTTTCTATTGATTTCTTACACTACATCATTTTCATGGTAAGAACATTTATCATATGCTCTACTAATTCCAGAAAGTGAGAGTCACACAGTACACCAATGCCCCCCAATTTATTTTCACAACTGGTGCTCAAAGCAAATCCATCATGGTCAACACATAGATCCAAAACCTAAAGCAGGAATTTCCCAGATAATCTTCTCCCAATAAACAAAATTATAAACATCCACTGTTATGTTCAGTTTTACATTCTTTTTATTGCATCATTAGTGATATTCAAAATATTCCAAAGGGTGTCCTATTTATAGTAGCCCCATTTGTTTTTCCTAAAACAATGGCTGCCAAAAATACAATAAAGACTACTATGTTCACTTAAATTGGTCTCTGGTATGTGATATACTTATCATATATACCGATGCAATAAAAATAATTCCCCAACTCTATTGTACTTTAAAGTTAACTTTATCTAGCCTCTCACTTATTTGAAATTTAAGAATTCTACTCTCCCTACCCTGTAAATACTTTATTCAAATTAACAGGCCTTTTTTTCTTTTCTTTTTTCTTTCTGAAAAATGAATTTGACAATCATTTGTGTTTCTAGCCTGTAATTGGCATTTTCTCCAATTTTCTGGAGAAATGGTGTTCCATCACTCCTCATCCATTTTAATGCTCTTTATTTTATATTAAGTGGACAGGGAAGAGCTAAGAGAAATGAAGGTAAAACTCTCCATACAAGTAATCTTTCTGTAATAGTGTGGCTCAGTAATACTATGTTATAAAAACTGTATAATAACTTGAATAAAAATAGAATAAAACTCCAAAATATCTGACAAATTGTGAAATTTAAAAAATGAATATATATACACTGAAATGTATAGCTTTATTTTATTAAAATTTACACATATTTTAATAATTATTTACTTATAGTTTATATGAATGGAAATTATTTACTTTTTTAACATAAATATCAGTGTAATGTCTCTGTAGACTTAGAATGCTCGGAATGTTGTTTGGTAACATCTTTTTATATGTACGCTCAACTTTAATTCTAAGATATTATTTTGATACTAGAGGCCTGGTGTATGAAAATTCATGCATTTGGTATGAGTCGTTCAGCCTGGTCTGCACCCTCTCACAGTATGGGAGTCCTAAGGGCATGTCCTACTGATGGCTTAGGCCCACACCCTACTGGGAGCAAGCCTAAACTGTAGTCTGGCCTCCATCTGCAGGAGGCAACCAAAAGGGCTATTGAGGGGACAGTGCAAGTACCTTCCTTTTTGCCCCTCCACCACCACCACTGGTTGCTGCCTCCTGCCCCATTCCCTCCCTCTGCCAGTTGTCACATGCCTTGGCTGGCCTGGTGCCACCTGCTTCAATTTGCATATTATGCTTTTATTATATAAGATTAGTAACATAATTTCACAATGTGCATGTTAGGTAAAGTTAATCCTTATCATAGCAGAATCACCTCAGTTTTATTTTTTATTTATATTAATTGAGTGTGATCACACCAAGAGTCTTAATTTAATTTCATCATTTTGAAATGTAGTAACATTAAATACCACAGTTAAACATTTAAAATGAATGGAAATTTATATTTTTATATGTAATTTAATGGCAACAACAAAATAGAATTATTATTAAAAAAAGAAAATACTAAAATACAAATTTTGAAGAGTGTGTTTCCTGACTCGATCAAAATTAAATTCAAATATTTAATCTTAAATATTCTGACAGTTCATGGAACTATAATCAAGAATAATAAATAGTAAAGAGGAAGCTATATTGTCTATTAATTAACTATGACAATAGGGCAATCAAATGGTTAATGGTAAAAATCTAAATGTCCCACTTAAAAATTGGACATGTGTAAGATTATAATGAGCTTAAGAAAACACCAAAGGTACCTAGTTGTATGTAGATATTCCTAATTACCTAGGAGGAGATTGTCTTCATCATGAACATAAACATCTAGAATCCACTAATTATAATACTGATGTCATTTAAATATACACATCTCTGTAACATGCCTATAGGTTAATTTTTGTTGATGAGTTTATTACTCTAATTTCATTGCATTGCAATGAATTCCTATAGGCAAGCACCTGGAAGTAATTACCTGCTAAACTTAACTACATGCACAGATATGGCTTAGGAAAGCAAAAATATCCTTTAGCTAATGCAAAATTTAACAGTTTGCCTACTGTGTTACTTCTCTGATTTAAGTGAAAAATCATCACACTGAACTTTTCAGATTTAACTGAAGCAAATCTATAAACTTCAAACTGGTTTACTTGCCCATAAATACTGTTAACCACCATGGCTTTCTATATAAGTAAGACCAATTTCCAAGAAGAAGCATAATTTCTGAGAGGGAAAATAGTACCTTTACTCTGTGTTGTGGAATTAAGTCCTTGTAAGACTTTATGATTCTGTGGCCTATATTGGAGTTCTCAGAAAGAAGAAGAAGAAGAAGAAGAAGAAGAAGAAGAAGAAGAAGAAGAAGAAGAAGAAGAAGAAGAAGAAGAAGAAGAAGAAGAAGGAGAAGAAGAGGAAGAATTTCTATATTTTAGCACTTTTATTATTATCCTGTCTAATAATTACAGGATATGCAAATTGACTGCAACTCCATGATAAAGCTAGTGGTGCCCATGGCCAATAAGAAGGGAATATGCAAATTGACACAATAAGGCGAGAAGTGGAAGCCAGTTCTGGCCAGAGTGAAGGCAGTGTCGGCAGCCAGGGGAAGGAAGGCCTATTCTTGCACAAATCTTCATGCATCAGGCTTCTCGTAATTAAATATATTAAATGTATAATAGTAAACTCCAGGTACATTGTAAGCTGTTTATTAATTACAATGGTCATCATATCCATCATCCTCATCATTGCATCCATCATAAAGTTTCTGATTATCATCAAAGTGCTCCTTAATGCATTCTATATTATTCTTTTTAAAAAGTTATTAAAATAACTTATCCCAGGCTGTGTTGCTCAGTGATTGAATCTGAGTTTTTATTTGTAAGTAATATATATTGTGGTTTTTAAAAAGTTATCTTTATTGCTGAAAGTAATACACATGTCCTCATTTTTCCCCCCGTTAACCCCTTCCATCCTGGTTCCAACCCCTTCTCATGCCTTCACCTCACTATTGTTTGTGTCCATGGGTTATGTACATATACATATAAATTCTTTGGTTTATCTTCCCTCATTAATATATATTGTCATATTTTATGTCTTAGGTTTTGTGACATATATTACTTATTAAATAAATTCTCACAGCAATAGCATAATAAGTACTATTATTGCAATTTCAGAGGTTAGGAAACTGTAAGAATCTAATACTTGGACCAAGGTCACATAGCAACAATATGACAGTGGTAGAATTTAACATTAATCTGTATTTCAAAATCAAATCTTCCATTTGACCCAGTAATCTCACTTTGGGGACTATATCCCAAGAAACCAGAAATACAAATCAGAGAGGATATATGCACCCCTATATTTGTAGAAGCACAATTTACAATAGCTAAGTTTTGGAAACAACCTAAATACCCATTAGCAGATGACTGGATTAAAAAGCGTGGGTATATCTACACAATGGAATACTATGCTGCTATAAAAAAGAAGGAACTTTTAGCATTTGCAACAGCATAGATGGAACTGGAGAGCATTATGCTAAGTGAAATAAGCCAGTTGGAAAAAGATAAATATCACATGATCTCGCTCATATGTGGGATATAATGATCAATATACGTAATCTGATCAGCAAGAGTAGTTCCAGAGATAAATGGCATGGGATGAGGGGTGTTAGAGAACAACCAAAGGACTTGTAGTATGCATATTAGCATAACCAATGGACACAGACCCTGAAGCTGTGGGGGCTTGCCAGGGGTGGAAATGGCTAGGAGGGGGTGATGAAGCCGGAAAAAGGAGACATATGTAAAACTTTAGACAATAAATAAATAAATAAATAAATAAATAAATAAATAAATAAATAAGATCTGATTAAATAAGACCTTTAGTGTTTCAATTTTTTGTTTCTATTTCTTTACTAATTTTGAATGAATGTTGGATTATTCAATTGTGACATTTGATTAAAAGCCCAATGCATAGATATTTCTTATCTTTCAATATATGATTTAAATCCTTTTTCTGGAATATTAACTGTATGACTGGTCGATATAAGTCTGTATTATTAGTTTAGTGATCTGTAACTTCAAGTGGTTTAGAATAAAATAAAGGCTCATGAATAAACCCAGTTCTGGTAAAATTTTTATATCTATATATATATATATATTTTGCTTTTCTATTTTATTTTATTTTTTAATTTATTTTTTATTTTATTTTTTATTTACAATATAACTTATATTTAATAGTAATACATATGTTTTCCTCCCTCCCCCCAATATTCTCTCCCCAGCCTCCCTTACCCCCCAGCACATGTCCCCACCTGCCCCCCTCCACACCCCAGTGTCTTTCATTCATTGGTTATGCTCATATGTATGCATACAAGTCCTTCAGTTGATCTCCCCAGCATCTGCCTCCCATTCACTCCAGCCTTCCTCCTGTAGCTTGACAGCCTGTTCAAGGCCACCCTGCCTCTATATCAATCACTCCCCCCTGTTTCTTTTCTTCAAAAATATCTTGCCTCTGCATACTAGAAACAAACGTATAAGAGCAAAAAAGTTTGAGTGTCAGTTTTAATGTCCAACTGTTCTGAGTCCCAGTTTCAATGTCAAATAGTTCTTCGTGTGTACATGTCAGCAATGATATCTAGATGGTAGACACATCGTGGCAATGCAAGATCCATCCTCTCTGGTATGGTCCTGGGCCACCTGTAGCCATGCACAGCTGCCAACTGCTGGCATGGCAAGGTGTTGTCAGTGTCCCCCATCTCTGGACCATCCTGGAGACTGGAACAGACCCGTCAGTTCCTCACTGTCGCAGGAACCCACATGGTCTTGGAGTTGTTCTCTGAAAACACACAAACGCATTCTCGACCAAAAGTTAACAATGGGATCCTCTCTGCAAAATAGACTTGGGATTCTTTTTATTTTTGCCTAAATTATTTTCCTTTGGCTTTTTTTGACACCATGTGTGTTTTTTCATGGGTGTCCTGCAGTTGGTTTTACAAATGGAATTTTCTTTTCTGGAGTAAGAATTTTTGACATGTATTTTACTTATAGGATATTTTTCCTTACATGATATTACCCAACTGTCCCCCCCCCCCCTTTTTTTTAATGGGGGCTTTTGGAAATTTTATCTTGCAGTCTTGGTAATTTTAAATTTTAATTTTTGCACACAAATATGACTGCTTTAGGTTCTTTGGATGATAGGCAATTTTACAGTGAGATGAACTACTAATGGATATTTTATTTAATGTTTTAGGAAAAGCTTTTTGTCCAGTACACTTAGAATTTCTTGAGTATTCACTTATTTCACTTGGCCAATTTAAATTAATCTGAACACTTGATTACTATTTTACTGTCAATTTTAATACTCAAGCAGAAATCTTAGTTTACCCAGTAAATACTTGTGAAAAGGAATATTTGCATTTTTGAGTAGGTCCTGAGCATTCCTGGTAATAAACTAAATTTAGATATAGGGCAGCTATTGCTGGCCGAGTCTCTGTCTGCCACCTGGGTCCCAGTGTGAGTTGTGTGTGGGAGGCAAGGCAGCCGTGGGGGTAGGAGACCTTCCTCAGCAGGGGTGAGAATTCAAGCCCCTGCAAGGTTTGTGGATGAGGGTCTGTGTCCCACCTCTGTTGACCTTTTAGTTCTCTCCTGTTGGCCCCTCGGCGACTGTGCCTGTCTTAGGTTGTTCCTTCCCTGAGGAATCTTACCCATCTCTGGCTAACCAGCGATCCTCCAGGGCCAAACAGGGTGATGAGAGGTTCAGTACTGTCTCCTTGGTAGTCTATGCCCCCATGGCCTCCTCGTCCAGCACTTGCCTTGGGGTGCCCTCACCTGCTGACGGGGTCCTGGTACTGATCACATATCTCAGGTGACCCAGATTTCTTCTCCAGAGATGGCCCAGCTCACGCCATTGGTCGAGAGACAGATCCATGGTGTCAGCTGCCCAGAGGCTTCAGCCACAGCTTGAACTGAAAGTTCACGCATCAGCTGTGTGTATTTGAATAATAAGAAGCAGGTCCCACTTGGAAAACGGGCCAGAGGGGCCAATATAGAATGCTCGGATGCCTTCCCAGTGTCTTAATTCCTTCTGAAAGGGATTAATTCCTTTCCTATCCTTTTTTTAAATTGCTGCCTAGCATTCAAAGAATTAGTTTGTAAGTTTATTTTGGATAATTGTATAATATGCTCTTGTCAAATATCAAATATTATAATGACATTGTAGAATATTATCATGTAAGGGTATTGTGGTGTCACAGGAGGTTAAGGAGGGCCTAGCCTAAGGACTGGTGTCCATATGAGATGACATGCTCTAGGACATGTTAATTCAATCTCAAACTAGCTACCAAGTTTTTTTTTTATAACTTTATATAAACTTTGTCAGGGATGTAAAAACACAAATCACTTACCTTAGTTCAAGCATTCAAATATATTGACTTTCCCCCTTACTCCCACCACCTGCCACTTACCCTGAGGTTTGACATTTTGATGGACTTTTCTCAGTCTCTGGATCCATTCTTGTTCATCAGTCTATGTCATTCATTATATTCCTCAAATGAGTGAGATCATGTGATATTTGTCTTTCTCTGCCTGGCTAATTTCACTTAGCATAATGCTCTCTAATTCCATCCATGTTGTTACAAATGGTAGGAGCTCTTTCTTTTTTACCGCAGTGTAGTATTCCATTGTGTAGATGTAACACTGTTTTTTTTTTAATCCACTCATCTGCTGATGGGCACTTAGGCTGTTTCCAAGTCTTAGCTATGATAAATTGTGCTGCTATGAACATAGGGGTAAATATATCCTTTCTAATTCTCTTTTCTAGTTTCTTGGGGTATATTCCTAGAAGTGGGAATACTGGGTCGAATGGGAGCTCCATTTTTGTTTTTTGAGGAAACTCCATACTGTTCTCCACAGTGGCTGCACTAGTCTACAATCCCACCAACAGTGCAGGAGAGCTCCTTTTTCTCCGCATCCTCCCCAGCACTTGTCATTTGTTGATTTCTGGATGTAAGCCATTCTGACAGGTGTGAGATGGTACCGCATATTCGTTTTGATTTGCATCCCTCGGATAATTAGTGACTTTGACCAAGTTTTCATATGTCTCTGGGCCGTACTTTTGTCTTCTTTCATGAAGATTCTATTTAGGTCTGTTGCCCATTTTTTTATTGGATGATTTGTCCTCCTTTTATTGAGTTGGGTGAGTTGCCTGTAGATGCTTGAGATTAAACATTTATCACTGAAAACATTTGCAAATATGTTCTCCCATATAGTGGGTTTTCTTGTTTTTTTGTTGATGGTTTCTTTAGCTGTGCAAAAGCTTTTTATTTTGATGTAGTCCCATTTGTTTATTCTGTCTTTAGCTTCCATTGCCCTAGGAGCAGTATCATTGAAGAAGTTCTTTTGGCATATGTCTGAGATTTTATTTCCTGTAGATTCCTCTAATGTTTTTATGGTTTCCCATCTTATGTTTAAGTCCTGTATCCATTTTGAGTTTATTTTTGTGTATGGTGTAAGTTGTGGTCTAGTTTCATTTTTTTGCATGTATCTGTCCAATTTTCCCAACACCATTTATTGAAGAGACTATCTTGACTCCATTTTATGTTCATACCTCCTTTGTCAAATATTAATTGAGCATAGTGGTTTGGGTTGATATCTGGATTCTCTATTCTATTCCATTGATCTATATGTCTGTTCTTGTGCCAGTACCAGGCTGTTTTGAGAACAGTAGCTTTGTAATACATTTTGAAATCTGGTATTGAAATCCCACCGACTTTGTGCTTCTTTCTCAGGATTCCTGTGGCTATCCGGGGCCTTTTTTTTTTATTCCAGATGAATTTTTGGAGAGTTCTTTCTAGGTCTGTGAAGTATGCCATTGGTATTTTAATGGGGAGTGCATTAAATTTATAGATTGCTTTGGGTAGTATGGACATTTTAATTATGTTGATTCTCCCAATCCATGAAGATGGTGTGTTCTTCCATCTGTTTACATCTTCCTCTATCTCTTTTTTTAGTGTCCTGTAGTTTTCCGCTAATAGGTCTTTTATCTCCTTAGTTAAGTTCATTTCTAGGTATCTTAATTTTTTTGGTGTGATGTTAAATGGGATTGCTTTTTTAGTCTCTCTTTCTGTAATTTCACTATTAGTGTTTAGAAATGCCATAGATTTCTTGGCATTAATTTTGTAGCCTGCTGAGTTGCTGAACTCATTTATTAAGTCTATTAGCTTTTTTATGGAGTCTTTCGGGTTTTTTTATGTACAATATCACGTCATCTGCAAATAAGGATAGTTTTACTTCTTCTTTTCCAATTTGGATGCCTTTTATTTCTTCTTCTTGTCTAATTGCAATGGCAAATACTTCCAGTACTATGTTGAACAGGAATGGTGAGAGTGGGCAATCCGGTCTTGTTCCTGTTCTTAGGGGAAATGCTTGTAGTTTTTTCCCATTGAGTATGATGTTTGCTGAGGGTTTCTCATATTTGGCTTTTATTTTGTTGAGGTATGATCCCTCTATTCCTACCTTCTTGAGAGTTTTTATCAAGAACGGGTGTTGGATTTTGTCAAATGCTTTTTCTGCATCAATTGATATGACTATGTGATTTTTATCTCTCAATTTGTTTATGTGATTTATCATATTTATTGATTTGCGGATATTGTACCATCCTTGCATTCCTGGGATAAATCCTACTTGGTCATGGCGTATGATCTTTCTGATGTACTGCTGGATTCGATTTGCGAGAATTTTATTGAGGATTTTGGCATCAATATTCATGAGGGTATTGGCCTGTAATTCTCTTTCATTGTGTCATCTTTATCTGGTTTTGGTATTACGTTGATGTTAGCTTCATACAAGGAGTTTGGAAGTGTTCCATCCTCTTGAATTTTCTGGAAAAGTCTGAGGAGTATAGGTTTTAGTTCTTCCTTGAATGTTTGGTAAAGCTCCGCTGTGTAGCCATCTGGCCCTGGGCTTTTGTTTGCTGGAATCTTTATGATGACTACTTCAATTTCTTCCACAGTTATTGGTCTATGGAGTTGTTTAGATTCTTCCTGCTTGAGTTTTGGGAGGTTATATTTTTCTAGAAAGATATCCATTTCCTCCAGGTTGTCCAGTTTGTTAGAGTAGAGTGGTTCATAGTATTTTTTTTAACAATCCTTTGTATTTCAATGGGGTCTGTTGTTATTTCACCTCTTTCATTTCTGATTTTATTTATTAGGGTCCTCTCTCTTTGCTTCTTGGTAAGTCTGGCTAGAGGTTCATTAATCTTGTTTAATCTTTCAAAGAACCGGCTTTTTGTTTTATTGATCTTCTGTATTGTTTCTTTGGTCTCTATGTCATTAATTTCTGTTCTGATCTTTACTATTTCCTTCCTTTTGCTTACACTGGGCTTTTCTTGTTGCTTTCTTTCTAACTCTTTGAGTTGTCGTATTAGATAATTTATTGCCGCTGTTTCTAGTTTTTTGTAGTAGGATTGTAGAGCCTATGAACTTCCCTCTCAGAACTGCATTTTATATCTACTAGCAATAAGACTCAAAATATCTCATACAGTCACACATTCTTTTTTTTTTTTTTTTGCTTTCTATCAAAAATGCATGTTTCTCTACATTTTTATATTTTTGAGGTACTTCCACCAAAGTTGTGTTTAAAGGCAGCTGAGAAATTTGTACTGTAACCCATAACTTTGCATTTTGGTAAAATTAAATCACTTAATATAATGTAGCATGTGCATAGATGTGACTACTATTTTCCCATATGTTTCAAAGTTGAGCACAGCCCAGATATTTTACATACATATATTTTCTAAGAAATTTTACCTGCATGGACTTCAATAAGCTATTAATATTCTGGTTTTCCAATATTAATATTCTTGCAGTGGTATTTATCTGTTCACTATTATAAATTAAGCTAATATTCTCTGGATTCTTCCTTTCAAGTATTATGTTTCAGCTATAAGAAGAGCATCTATTTTTTTTTAAAACGACTCAGAAATTAGTAGCAAAAACAAACATGCAAAAAGTCTGGATACAAATATATATGAATATAAAACACATGCATACTGGTCATTCAAAGTAAGAAATATTATAATAAGATTATCATCATCATAATAATAAAACATTTAAATTTTTTCAGAAGAAATGTAACTGATATGGATTATAAAATTTAATTTTTTCAGTTGTATTAGCACCCATTGTGAAAATCAGTGGCCTCTGTGGTAGACAATTCATTTTAATCAAACTCACCTTCTGAACTTGACTTGATTCACTCATTCACTCAGTTTCCAATATGGTTATGTTGAGCCTAGGCTGAGCCAGCTCTAAGGCTTATGAACCATTCAGTCGCAATTAAAATCAGGCTGCTTTATGGTACATTGAATTTCTGTGGCTTAGAAGCATATATCATTTAAAGAATAAAATTCGTAAAATAAAAATTCTTAAGGTGAGAAACAAAGTAATAATAAATGCCATAATATATTGATTTTTATTAATTTGTATGGTAAATGAAATTTTAGTTTAATAAGTATTAATATGTCTAGTCTGAAAATGATTTATTGTACTTGGAGTAAAAATAAAACCATGTTTTAGTTATTGTAAAATTAATAATGTTTCATGTTTTGTACTTATACTTGAATAATTTAAACCTTTATATTACATTCTTAATAATAGATTGTGTTTTAGCCATGGTGAGTGGACATATTAGCGGTTTATTATTCAGATAAGTTATGTGGTCAGAATCAGGTTAATTTTGGATGCTTATATTTGGTATTTCCTCAAAAGGAAGTTTGAGGTTTCCTAATTGCAGTATATGAAGGTTAGAAAAAGAGCTACAAAAATATGTTTATATTTAGTAATATAGGCACAAATTAACTTTCAAATATGTGACCTTATGATACTTATATATCATGAAATATTCATAAATGACTATTACTAAATGGATTCAGTAGAAATTTTATATTACCAATAGCCACTTTCATGAAAAGATAAGGCATTTTTGAAGTACCATCATAATATAATATGGAACACAAATAGTAGCACAAGCTTATGTAAATAACTTAATCGTTAAGATGCACATGAATGCATGTGTTTCATAATTGTATCATAAAGCAGCCTGATTTAAAATATATGTGCATACATATTTCTCATAAATTTATTCATTTACATATATATTTATATTTATTCATATAAATGCGATTTAAAAATTGGAAAATTTAAGAAATAATATTACTATCATTCAAAAAAATGATATGAATATACTGGATGTATATTTTTAAATTAGCTTTAAATTAACATATAGCTGAATTATACAATTATTTCCATTATTTGTATTTATTACTTACTGATATGGCATTCTTTAGCTGATTTATTATTATTAAAATTATTAATTTTAGCATTCACACATAAATTAGGACATTTAATCTCAAAGTATATATTTAGACTTATAATCTTATCAAGTTAAATGTGATATTTATAGAAAATATATTCTAATATGCTATGAATTATTTGTAACCTTATCACAAACCCTCGCATATTATAGGGGTCCAATATATACGTTTTCGCTGAATGAATATTTATAGTATAAGTTAATATTTTCATTTACATAGAATAAATAGGATGGTAAATACTTAGTAATATTGTTTGTCATGCTTCACATTTTCCTAACTGGAAATCTAAGGATTAAAATTTATTCCCTGCCCTGGCTGGTGTGGCTCAGTTGGATGAGCATCATTCCTGTACACCAAAGAGTAGCTCATTCAATTGCCAATCAGGGCACATGCCCAAGTTGCCGGTTCAGTCCTCAGTGCCAGGGCGTGCATGAGGCAATGGATTAATGTTTCTCTCTTGCATTGATGTTTCTGATTCTCTCTCTCTCTCTCTCTCTAAAATCAATAAAAATATAAAAAATAAAATATATTCCCTAAACCCAAAATTATCGTACAGTTTATGCTACTATCATATCTTATGCCCTTCTTTATGGCAAACATTACCTAAAAAACTTCATTGTAACACAACATTGATCATATTCCAAACTTGATTATTAGTATCTGAGCACCAGAATTTACAAGGTTATGCAATTTTGTGATCTAGAGCCTATTGCAAACAAAAATTGGCAAAAACATATAACATTACCTCATAATAAAGTGCTAAGATTTAATAACCACTTAATATTTTTTCATTGACACAAAATTTTATAAATACATACCTAGTAAAAATAAAGAAAATGTTATATAGTTATTAGAGGCACAGTGCACAAAATTTATGCTCTTGGGGATGAGTTCCTCAGCCCGCCCTGTGCCCTCTCACAGTCTGGGAGCTCTGCAAACAATCGCTCCAAAGAGGTAGGCCCTGCCCACCCTGCCGGGGCTCCAAGATGAATTGGCCCCACACAGGGAGGCCCCACCCACTGACCACAGTTTTGCTGCCAGGTAGTTCGGGCTTCCTCTTTTGAGGCGATCAATTATGGGGCTCTGCCATCTATCGCCCCAAAGTGGTAGGCCTTACCCACCCAGCCGGGGATCCAACATGAATCAACCCCACAGAGGAAGGCCCCACTCACCCACTGCAGAGCTTCCTTGGAGTAGCCTGGGTCTCACTTTTTGGGGCAATCAATCACACCCCGCAGAGGAAGCCCCCTCTCGCCTACCACAGCCTACTGGTTGGTGGTCTGGCCCTCCCTCTGCAGGGTGATTATGTGGTTGAATACATCCCATAGAGGGAGGCTCAGCCCACCCACTGCAACCTGCTGGTAAGTGTCCTGGGCCTCACTCTGCAGGGTCAGGTAATGGCCATCCCCCGACCATTTACATCACACCCACTTCGGCTGGCCTGGCACCAGTGGATGTCATAGCATGGTCATCCAGAAGGTTGTCTGGACGGTTGTTCTGCACTTTGGTTGTTTGGTCGATTTGCATATTTTGCTTTTATTATTAAAGATTAGTATTATATAAAGGGTCTAAAACCAAAAATTTAACCCCTAGAAGCTACAATCATTAAGAATATAGCTACAACATTTAATGTTACTTATATATGTCTATGTGCTTATGAAAAGGTATTTTTAAATTAATACAAATCTTTTACACATTTTATGCATAATTTTTTCCTTTTGATTTTTCAGTTAGCATTTTGATACACACCATCATTTTACCCAATATATACTATTTTATAGAACTAGTCCATCATACTATAATATGTAAACAAATTCTGACTTTTTAGCATTACAAATACTTTGTAACTAATGTTTTTCTTTATTACTTTATGCACTTGGACAGATAAGTTTATAGAAGTGTAATTATCAACTAAGAAGATATTTTCATTATATCTGTCAGGGTGATTTCGACTTGAAAAACCTGAAATCAAACTGGCTTTTCCAACAAAGAGGATTATTGAGTTAGCCTATCTAATAAATGAGTAATATGCAAATTGACCATACCTCCACTACACCCACCAGCCATGCCCACTAGCCAATCAGGAGCAAATATGCAAATAAACCCAACCAAGATGGCTGTGGCCACAAAGAGCAGAAGGGAAACTTGGATTTTCCCAGCAATAGAGGAAGCCAAGCTTTCAGCCTGCCCTTGCCAGCTCTGGCCTCCACTCAATGCTACAAAGTTTTAATGACAAAAGATAAATAAAATTGATAGCAGCCACAGAGCTGGAGAAAGCAGGAGGCTTGAGTTGCACCTGGAGATGGAGGAAACCAATCTTTCCACCTGCCCTGGTCAGCCCAGACCTCTGCTTAATGGTACAAAGTTTCAATTATACAAGATAAATAAAACCCAACAGAAATGGCTGCTGCTATGGAGCAGCCAGAGGCTTGGCTCTGCTCCAGGCTACAAAGTTTCAATTATAGAAGATAAATAAATCCCAGATACCAGGGCCTCCCCTTGGGTCTCTGGGGTTATGGCTGGCCTACAAACCGCCACAGGCCCCTCACCCAGGGCACCCCATGCTCTAAAGGAACCCTCATCATAATCCAGGATACCTTTTAGGAAAATCCAGCCAGCTCTCACCTGTGCAGCAGGCCTCTATCCTATCTAATAAAAGAGTAACATGTAGATTGATCATCACTCCAACACACAAGATGGCTGCCCCCATGTGGTCAAAGATCCTGCTCCCATTAGGACACAAGATGGTCGCCAAAAGATGGCCAGCATGGGAGGGTATTTGGGAGAGACCAGGCCTGCAAGGGAGGGTAGTTGGGGTGGTCAAACATGCAGGGAAGGGCAGTAATCAGTGCCTATTGAGGCAGAGGAGGGAAGTTGAGGGTGACTGAGCCTGCAGGGAAGGGAAGTTGTGGAGGACCCAGCCTTGCAGGGAAGAGCAGTTTGGAGGGACTGCAGCTGCAGTGAAGGGCAGTTAGGGGTGACCAAGCCTTCAGGAGAGGGCAGTTAGGGGAAAAGAGGCTGCCAGGGGAACAATTGGGTATCAATTAGGCTGGCAGGGGAGTGGTTAAGGGGTGGTCAGGCTGGCAGGCAGAAGTGGTTAGGGGCAATCAGGAAGGCAGGCAGGTGAGCAATGGAGAGCCAGCAGTCCTGGATTTTGAGTCCTGGAGTCCAACTGCCAGTAGGATCAAGCCTAAATGGGCAGTCAGACATCCCAGATTGGAGAGGGTACAGGCTAGGCTGAGTTACACTTCTCTTGCCTCCCATGTATGGATTTTGTGGACTGGGCCTCTAGTATAATATCTATTCCTAAAAGGGCAATTTCTAGTTGGTTGAGTTAAAGTACCAAGATTGTTCTTTCTTGCCTATATCCCACATATTAATGTCTTCAAGTCCAAATCTTCTTTCTTGGCTATAAAGAGAAACAGCTTGGACTGTGTATTTTCTAATTAGTATCAAGATCAGAACAATTAATTTTGTGTGGCATCCTTTCTTATTTTTAGCAGAATTGTTTGCATTTTATTTGGTTATACTTATTCAGTAACCAGATTATCATGACCTTAAGACATAGTGTGAAGTATGAATTCTACATCAAACTGTTAATTTTTGTAAAATACTTAGTGCCCTGGTGCATGGATTCATGAACACTGAAAAGAAATCAATTAGGTGGTTGGTAGGGTGGGACTGGGTGAGATGGGCTGGACACAGCCTAGAGCCAAACTTCCAGGGTCCCTACCTGGGCTGGCCACACCTGGAACAGCACTGTGGCTTGAAGGGCATCTATAGTGTGAGCAGGGTCCCTCCTGCAGGTGGGTTCCTTCAGCCTGGTCTGAGGGGATTGGTATGAAACCAGCTCTCTGACATCCACTGAAGGGTGCTGAATTTCAAGCTCTCTCCTCTATGATACTGGGATGCATCACACAAGAACCACCACTGCTAAGTCACTGCAGCTCAGCAGCTCCTGCATTGAGTATCTGCCACCTGGTGGTCAGAGTGTGTGTTAAAACTACCATTCAGATATATGTGGCTCTGTTCACAAAATTCATGCATGGGGGTGAGGGGTTCTTGGCCCAGCCTGCACCCTCTCCAATCAGGGATCCCTTGGAGGCTGTCTGCCTGGAGGTTTTGGCCCAATTCTTGTGGGACATCCCTCTTGCAGTCTAGAACTGCTGGCTCCTAACTGCTCACCTGCCTGGCTGCCTGCCCAATTGCCCCTAACCTCTCTGCCTACCTGCCTGATCATCTCTAACTGCCTTTGCCCGCCTGACTGATTGCCCCCAACTCCCCTCTTCTGCTGGCCAAATTATCCCCAACTGCCCTCCCCTGCCAGCCTGGTCACTCCCAATTGCCCTCCTCTGCTAGCCTGATCCCCCTAACTCTTCTCCCTTGCAGGCCTGATTGCCCCAACCTCCTCTGCCTTGGCCCCATCACCATGGATTTGTCCAAAAGGAACTCTAGAAGGTCTCTGGAAGGTCTCCTAGTCTAATTAGCATATTATTCTTTTATTAGTATAGACTAGTGGCCCAGTGCATTAATTCATGTACAGGGGCAGGAGTGTGTCCCTTAGCCTGATCTGCACCCTCTCCAATCTGGGAATTCTCGGAGGATTCCCAACTGCCTGTTTAGGCCCAATCCCAGTTGGACATCCCTCTCACAATCCAGGACCACTGGCTCCTAACTGCTTACTTGCCTGCTTGCCTGATCATCCCATCCACTCTGCCTGCCAGTCTGACCGCCCCCAACTGTCCCCCTTTCTGTCCTGCTCACCCCCAACTGCTCCCCCAGCTACCCTGTTCACCCCAAACTTCCCCCTGCTGACCTGCTCACCCCCAACTTCCCCACCACCAGTCTGCTGCCTCCCAACTGCCCTCCCCCGCGCCCCCTCAACAGCCTGTTCACTTGCAACTGCAGACCTGATCACTCCTAACCACCTCTGCCTTGGCCCTGCCACCATGGCTGTGACCAGAAGGATGTTCAGAAAGTTTCCCAGGTCACCCAGTCTAATTAGCACATTACCCTTTGATTAGTATAGTTTTGGCAATAAGAACAGCAGAAAACATTTTAAAAGAAAATTTGCTGTAATTCATGCCTAAAGTTTATCAAATCTGAACCTTTACTGTAGACCTCAGCCTTTCAATGAGGCATTCTTTAAATACAGCCTGAACTGTGGACCCTGAGGCATCCTGCCCAGGAACCTCTCTTCAGGGTTCCTTATCCATCCCATTCCTTGCCCCATCCCCAGCCTCTGCCCCATTGTTTTATCCAGGCTAACTCAGTATCTCCAAAGCCCACTGTTCTCATTCAAGAATGCATTTTAAAGGATATTTCACAACCCAAAGCACTTTTTAAGTTTCTCAAAGATAAGTGGATGGTACTGAACATGGATGCAAAATGCATTTTACATGAAAAAAAGAGTTACCTAAATGTCATTTTTAGAAATTTTTTTCTCCTCATCAAAATAATACAGAATCATTAATAGAAATTTTAAAAGAATGATATAAAGAGAAACCACTTCTCTCCACTATCCCAAACTAACCATCATCAACATTTCAAAGTATTCCCTTTTGTCTTTTGTAAATTTGTATATCCAAATATCTTTTTGACGTGATACTACTTATTTATTTATTTTAATATATTTTGTATTGACTTCAGAGAGGAAGGGAGATAGAGATAATAACATCAATGATGAGAAAGAGTCATTGGTCAGCTACATCCTACATGCCCCCTACTTGGGTTGGAGCCCACAACCAGGGCATGCACCCTGACAGGGTATCCTTGCATGACTTCCTGGTTCATAGATCAATGTGCGCGCACTGACCAGGCTGGCAGGCAAAATGATGTTATTAATTACATGTATATCCTGATTTGTTTTCTTTTATTTATGGTATATGCTTTCCACTACATCTATAACCACTTTTTTCCCATTTATTAAGGAACTGTTTATTTTCCCCACCTTTATTGAGAAATGATTAGTATACACCACTGTATAAGTTTAAGGCAGACAGCACAATGGTTTGGTTCACATACACTGTGAAATGATTACCACATTGGGTTCATCTGTCATCCATCAAAGATGTAACAAACCAAAATTGAAATTGTCAGTGTAATTTGAGTTAGCACAGAGACAGCTAGGACACAGTACCACTCAGGGACTGTGCCTGCGAAACCCATGTTCCCCAGTGTCGCTATCAGGAAGCGGCGGGATGCCCACAGCAGCTGGACCAGCACATGCAAGCCAATGTCATTGAGGAAGTGACACCACAGCTCCTCCAGTTCCAAGGTGCTCTGGCCAAGCAAAGCACCTGGGTCACCTGGGTGACTGCAGGAGCCTGGCCATGGCCTTTGGCAGTGGGAGGCACTGGCTGGCAGGGTGAGTCCCGTGGGAAGGAGTCACTGGCAGAAATCAAAAGGGAAAGCTGCCCTGGTCAAGGGAAAGCAGAATCAGTGCAGCCTTGCCGTGCTTCCGGGCCCACGGCTGAGTGGAGCTAGGCACCTTCCCTTGGCACCCTCAGTGGAGGCCCCCTGCCAGCCTGACCAGGAGGTCATCCTGCCATCAGGCTCAGGGCTCTGGTGGTGCCTGGACAGCTCATGGCCCCTGAAGGCAGCTCTCAGGACATAGAGAGTGTAAGACACTCTCAGGGCCCTTCATCTGGAGGATGATGGGTGACATTGCATGTGCGCTCTCCTCCCAGGGCCAGCATGTGAGAGAGGCTCCACTGAGCAGAGATTTTTTTTTTTTTTTGCCTGACACTTCCTTCAGGTGGGATGTGATGGCCCCTGGGAGGATGCTCCATCCTGGTTTGCAATGAGAAAGGTACTATGCTAAGAGATTTTCCAATTGGACCTTCCTCTTCCTTCCCCAGCACACTCCAAATCTACTCTGGCCAACCACTCCAACCCTGCAGACCCTTAAGATGTTCTGCCCTATTTTGTTGAATTTCCCCCATCTAACACACAATACTTCCTATTGTATTTCCAAGGGGCACTCCTAGCCCCATTTGGGGGGGGGGGGCAAGTTGAAGGAGGGGCCATGTTTTTGCAGGAAAGCAGGCTGTACCTTCCATTAGTGGCCAGCCATATGCAAGTGCATGGAGGTGAAGTCTCCAGCACCCACTTTCCCACAGGCCTGAACCTCCAACAGCGGAGGATGAGCTGGTGATACCAAGGGCCTGCCAGCTAGCTTGTTCCTCCAGACACCCATCCTGATTTCCCAGTTCACCCTCGCTGATCCATTGTACCCTGGTCGGGGAGAGGGGTCAAGAGCCTGTTGTGTGTGAGACTGGACATCTTTAGATATAAAGATATTGTCAGACAGAAGATGGCATATATTGTTTTCACAAAAAAATAGAAAAATTAGCATTTAGTATTTATCAAGCAAATGCTATTTTATGTTTTCAAATATCTATATTTCTATTTTTTAATTTCTTTATTGATTAAGCTATTACATGTGTCCTCATCACCCATTACCTCATCCAATCCCTCCCTTCTTCCCCTCTCCCCCTGTCACCACTTATGCCCTCACCCCCCTAATTTCCATGTCCATTGGTTAGGCTTATATGCATGCATACAAGTCCTTTGGTTGATCTCTTCTCTTTACCCCCACCCTCCCCTGTCTTCCCTCTGCGGTTTGACAACCAATGCTTCTCTGTCTGTGGGTCTGTTTTTGTTCATCAGTTTATGTTGTTCATTATATTCCATAAATGAGTGAGATCATGTGATACTTATCTTTCTTTGACTAGCTTATTGCACTTAGCATAATGGTCTCCAGTTCCATCCATGCTCTAGTTTGAAGCAGCCACCTTTTCCTCCTTTTTCTTCTTCTTCCTCTTCTTAAAGAATACTTTTCAGCATTTCATATAATACTGGTTTGGTGTTGATGGACTCCTTTATCTTCTTCTTATCTGTGAAGCTCTTTATCTGACCTTCAATTCTGAATGATAGCTTTGCTGAGTAGAGTAATTTTGGTTATAGGTTCTTGCTATTCATCACTTTGAAAATTTCTTGCCACACTCATGTGGCCTGCATAGTTTCAATTGAGATATCAGCTGACAAGCATATGGGTGCTCCCTTGTAGGTAATTAAATGTTTTTCTCTTCCTGCTTTTAATATTCTCTCTTTGTCTTTTGCTCTTGGCACTTTAATTATGATGTGTTTTGGTGTGGTCCTCTTTGGATTTCTTTTTTTGGGGGGTTCTGTGCACTTCCTGAATTTATAAGTCTATTTCTTTCACCAGGTGGGGGAAATTTTCAGTCAATATTTCTTCAAATATGATTTCAGTATCTTGCTCTCTTTTCTTCTGGCACCCCCATAATTCTGATGTTGGTATGCATGAAGTTGTCCCAGAGACTTCTTACACTATCATCAAATTTTTGGATTCTTTTCTTTTTGCTTTTCTGGTTGAGTGTTTTTGGCCTCTTGGTATTTCAAATCTTTGACTTGATTTTTGTGTTCCTCTAGTCTGCTATTGGGTTTCTGTAAAATATTTTTATTTCAGTCAGTGTATGTTTAATTTCTAGTTGGTCCTTTTTCACATCCTCGAGGGTCTTGCTAAACTTATCAGCCTTTTATAGGAACCTCTTAAAAAAACTTATAACCATGGTTTTGAACTCTATATCCAGTAATTTGTTTTCCTCCATTTCTTTCATTTGCGATCTGTTTCTTTCTCTTCTCATTTTCACTGCTTCCCTGACTTGATAGGGTAGCTTTGTGCGCTAGGTATCTCGGCGTCCCCTGTTATCTGAGGTGGACATTATTGGTGCACCCTTTTGTGGACTGTGTGTATAGCCTTGTTGCAGATAAATCTTGTTTGTTGTTGGTATCACGGGGAGGAATTGAACTCCAGGACAACTGACAGTGAGGATCAGCTGTGTCTATGCGTGGAGACAGCCTTATGTGACCCAAATATCTATTTCTTAATGTTTTCTGGTGTCTGAGTATAAAACTATTATAAGTTAAAAAATATTATTGGGGGAGGAACCAAGATGGCAGCATAGGTAAACACCTATACTGCTGCCTCACACAACAATTTCAAAACTACAACTAAAAGAAAAAAAATCATCCAGAACCACCTAAAACCTGGCTGAGTAAAATTCTACAAAAAGAAGGAAGGGGAAAAGGACAATGAGGATCAGGAGTTGCGGAGGGCAGAGGTGTTGAGACGCAGAGACGACCAGATGAGGAGATGCGAGTGTGTATAAAGGGCGGGTGGCTGAATACACGGCTAGCTTTCTCAAACAGAGAGGGAGACAAAGGCTCACCACTGTGCTGGACTCCAGTTCTGGGTGAGACTCGGGGAACCCAGACTCATATGGATTGAAATTGGACTGTCAGGAGGAAGCACACTGAGACTCAGGGGAACTACGAAGGCACACACATGCACTTGTGGAGAGAGCGGGCAGCTGAGCATGTAGCTGGCTTTCCCATTTGGGAGGGAAACAAAAACTCCCAACTGCACTGTACTCCAGTTCTAGGCAATACAAACTTATTGGAGGAGAAATGGGATTATCTGGCAGCAAGCAAAACTCAAGGTCAGTTTTCTCTGAGAGGTGTGTGAAGCCATTGCTGTGGGACACTAAGACCCAGGGGCCTCTTAGGGTGGGGCTGATGGGAAACCAAGGCTGGTTGCTCTACCCGGAGACTCTTCCCCATCCAAGCTTAGCACAGAAGGTCTTCCAGCATAGGCACAGCTCATCCTCACAGCCAATTAGCCTGGAGGTCAATTTTTCACAGTAATACCAACAAAAATCTAGGCTTAACTAAAACAAGACTGTGCACACAGCCCACAAAGGGGTCTACCAAAAGTGTCCACCTCAGGTAAATGGGAGATTGAGCCATTGTGCCCTACAGCACACTTAATACACAAAACTACTCTACCAACTCAGGGAAGCAGCAAAAATGTGGAGACAGCCGAGACCGGTTTGGCTCAGTGGATAGAGCGTCGGACTGCGGACTGCGGGGTCCCGGGTTCGATTCCAGCAAGGGCATGTACCTTGGCTGCGGGCACATCCCCAGTAGGGGGCGTGCAAGAGGCAGCTGATTGATGTCTCTCTCTCATCGATGTTTCTGACTTTCTATCCCTCTCCCTTCCGCTCTGTAAAAAACCAATAAAATATATTTTTTAAAAAAAATGTGGAGACAAAGAAACAGACACACATGAAGGAAATGAAGAAAGGAAATGAATGGATATGGAGTTCAAAACCATGGTTATAAGGTTTTTCAAGAATTTAATATGAAAGGCCAATAAATTTAGTGAGACCCCCAAGGATATGAAAAAGCACCAGGTAGAAATTAAACATACATTGACTGAAATAAAAAAAATATTATACAGAGACATAACAGCACATTAGAGGATCACGAGGATTAAGTAAAAGATTTGAAATACAAAGAAGCAAAAACCACTCAGGTGGAAAAGCAAGAAGCAAAAATAATCCAAAAAGTTGAAGCTAGTGTAAGGAGCCTCTGGGACAACCTCAAGCATACCAATATCCAAATTATGGAGGTGCCAGAAGAAAGAGAGAGCAAGAGACTGAAAACCTATTAGAAGAAATAGTAACTGAAAACTTCCCCCACCTGGTGAAAGAAATAGACTTACAAGACCAAGAAGCACACAGAATCCCAAACAAAAGGAATCCAAAGAGGATCACATCAAGACACATCATAATTAAAATGCCAAGAGCAAAAGACAAAGAGAAAATATTAAATGCAGCAAGAGAAAAAGTTAGTTACCTACAAGGGAGCACCCATATAATTGTCAGCTGATTTCTCAACAGAAACTATGCAGGCCAGATGAGAATGGCAAGAAATATTCAAAGTAATGAATAGCAAGAACCTACAATCAAGATTACTCTACCCATTAAAGCTATCATTCAGAATTGATGGAGATAAGAAAAATCTAAAGGAATTAATCACCACCAAAACAGTATTTTATGAAATGCTGAAAGGTATTCTTTAAGAACAGGAGGAAGAAGAAAAAGGTAAAGATAAAAATTATGAACAAAAATTATGAACCTACAAATCAAGTGAATAAAAAACCTGATAAACAGAATAAACTGGTGAATATAATAGAATCAAGGGGCATAGAAAGGGAGTGGGCTGACAATTCTTAGGAGAAAAGGATTGTGGGAGGTGTGGGAAGAGACTGGACAAAAAGTGTACACCTCTGGAATTGGACAGTTGGGGGAGAGGTAAGGGCAGAGGGTGGGGTAGGAACCAGGTGGAGGGGAGCTATGGGAGAAAAAAGAGGAACAATTGTAATAATCTGAACAATAAAGTTTTATTAAAAATGTTATTGGTAGCCCTAGCCTTTCTAACATAGTGGTTAGAGTATTTCTCCCTCCTCTTTTCCCCCTCTCCCACATAGAAAGGATCTCAGGTTCTATTCCCAGTCAAGGGCACATACAAGGGCAGGTACATGGGTTACAGATTCAAGATTCAACCCTGGCCATTCTGGGCATGCAAGAGACAACCTATTGATGTGCAAAGGATATTTCTCTCTCTCTCTCTCTCTCTCTCTCTCTCTCTCTCTCTCTCTCTCTCTCTCTCTCTCTCTCTTCTTTCCTCCATCTCTTCCACTTACTCTAAAGATTGCTGGAAAAATTATCCTTTGTTGAGGATTAATGATAACAACAAAAATACTATGGGTAAAAGCAAAATGATATTTATAGTAGGTGTTTTTTTTAATCCATTAATTTCTAATTTTAAAGGTAAAATGGCTACCATAACGTAGTCTGTGTCTAAAAAGTATCAGTTTTGTATCTTATATCTGTGTGAAACAATATGATTCTTAGTTTTTCTGACTTATTCTGCTTATTATAACAGTCTCAAGGTCCAACTATGTTGTTGCAAATGCCATTATAAGGGGACAGGTAGTAAGTAGTAAAGGGTAACAGGGCCAAGTATAAGGTGACAGAAGAAGACTTGACATTGGGCGTTAGTTACACAATGTAATGGAGAAATATACACTTGAGAGAGCAATATACCGAAAACCTATTTGAAGAAATAATGACTGAAAAATTACCCTACGTGGTGAAATAAATACTGTAGACTTACCATTCCAGGAAGTACAGAGTCCAAAACAAGATGAACCCAAAGGGGCCCACACCAAGACACAATTAAAATGTCAAAGTTAAAGACAAAGATAAAATATTAAGAGCAAAAAGAAAAGCAGTTTGTTACCTATAAAGAAGTACTCATACAACTGTCAGCTTCACAGAGAAGAAAAGCTAAAGGAGCTCATCACCACCAAATCAATATTACATGAAATATAGAAGGTTATTCAAGAAGAGGAAGAAGAAGAAGAAAAAGATAAAATATATGAAAAAGTAAAATGAATCATTTTGTAGACGGCAAAGTTACAAACATTATGTATTTTCTTTGATACTTTGTAGTATATTTAATAAAATACTAGTTTTATATACAATTCTAATGACATCAAAGATAACTTGATGATAACATTAATAGCCAATTATATTGAATAAAAACCTGTTTTATGTAAAGTAAAATTATCTTGGCCTGTGTGGTTCAGTGGTTGAGCAATGACTCATGAACCAAGAGGTAATTGGTTCAATTCCCAGTCAGGGCACATGCCCAAGTTACAGGCTTAATCACCAGTGGGGGCATGTAGGAGGCAGTTAATTGATGTTTCTCTGTCATCAATGTTTCTATCTCTCTGTCCTTCTTCCTTCTTTTCTCTTTAAAATATCATTAAAACATATTAAGAAACAAAACAAAAAATGAAGTGAAATCATTTCCATTTTTTTCAATATGATAAAATATATCAGCATCAAATCATATAAAATTTGAAGTGATATTTTTAAAAAAAGTCAATTCTTTAGTTTACTCAAATCTTCTGTCTTAAATGATCTGACAATATTTTGACCTACATTAATATTGCCCACCATAATACTCATTGTGATAACTTAGAAAAATCAGGGCATCATCATAAGATGAATTAGAGAAAAAAACAAAACAAAACAACTGGCTGTGTGTGAAAAACAGAAAATGCATATCCTATCTTAAAACTGTGCTAATGATTACTTCACAGACTTGCAAAAGAATAGCACTGTTTTCTACATTATTTACAGGCTCTTTGGACTTTAAAGACCAGAGTCTTCTGGTTTAGTGAGAATGAATTTGGGGAGGTCTTCATATACAAACAGATATTTGAAATTGTACACCTAAGTCATCTAGAAAAACCTCAGATTTAGACATTGACAACTAAAACCAAAAACAATTGTTTTCAGATATCCTATAATTACAGGATCCCAATGCACAAAATTCATGCCTTGGGGGTGGGGAATGTCCCTTAGCCCAGCCTGCACCCTCTCCAATCTGGGACCCCTTGAGGTACCGAGCCTAAACGGCAGTCAGACATCCTTCTCACGATCCAGGACTGCTGGCTCCAAACTGCTCACCTTCCTGCCTCCCTGATTGCCCCTAACCACTTCTGCCTGCCAGCCTGATCACCTGCTAACCACTACCCTGCCAGCCTAATTGATGTCTAACTGCTCCCCTGCCAGCCTGTTTGTCCCCAACTTCCCTCCTCTGCCAGCCTGGTCCCTCCCAACTGCCCTCCCCTGCTAGGCTGATCATCCTCAAATGCCCTCCTTTGCAGGGCCTGGAACCTCCCAACAGCTCTCCTCTGCTGGCCTTCTTGTGGTGGCCATCTTGTGTCCACATGGAGGCAGGATCTTTGACCGCATTGGGGAAGACCTCTTGTGTGTTGGAGTGGTGGTCAATCTGCAAAGTACTCTTTTATTAGATAGGATAGAGGCCTGGTGCATGGGTGGGGGCTAGCTGGTTTGCCCTGAAGAGTGTCCCAGATCAAGGTGGGGATTCCCTTGAGATGAGGCCTGGGTGAGGGGCCTATGGAGGTTTGCAGGCTGGCCAAAACCCCCTATTACCCAAGAAGAGGCCCTGGTATCTGGGATTAATCCATGTCCACAATTGAATCTTTGTAGCCTGGAGCTGAGCCAAGCCTTCTGCTCACTCCAGGGCAGCAGCCATTTCCTTTTGAAACTTTGTAGCCTAGAGTGGAGGCCTAGGTCGGCAATGGCAGGCTTCCTCCATTGGCAGAGAAACCCAAGTCTCTGTTCTCTCCAGCTCAGTGGCTCCCATCATTTCTGTATCTTCTATAATTAAAACATTGTAACATTGAGTGGAGGCCTTGGCAGGCAACTGCAGGTGGAAAACTTGGCTTCCTCTGTTGCCAGGGAAACCCAAGCCTTCCTCTTGCTCTCAGTGGTGGTAGCCATCTTGGTTAGGGTTTATTTGCATAATCTGCTCCTGATTGGCTGGTGGGCATGGTTGTGGGTGTGGCTTGTGGGTGTGGTGAAGTTATGGTCAAATTTGCATTGATGTTGGTGTGTATCAGTGTACACTTATTAGATAGGAGGATATCTAAAACTGAATGGTATTGACAAAAGTATATTTGCTCTTTTATGCAACAGATAATACAGAACATCCAAATAACCTCATTGCTATCACTGTTTGAAAACCACAGGCTGACCCATTTTAAGAATGAGTCTAGTGAAGACTTTTGTAATTTCATTTCAATTTTTGAAAAATATTTACATGATTAAAATCTGTGTGTTAATACAAGAAATATTTTTAAGTCTTTCAAGTAACTGTTGGCTAAATATTCATATTGTATTTCATTGATTGCTTATTTCTAATAAAATTTCAAAATAAGGATTATTCATGGGTGTCTTATTCTTTATTAGTCTGTCCATTTTTAGACAATTTGTTTTTAGGTGTTCTTTTAGATACAATTTTACACATATAATTTAGTTATTAAACTGGAAAATTAAATAGTGTTAGACCATTTTATTAAAAGTGCTATTTTATATAAACTGGTTTTATGAATATCTTCTTTTGAAATATTATAGAGCTAGTCTGTTATTAGAAACTCATAAGTGAAACTTCATAACTATTGTTTTTCTTAAGTGTGTATCTCATAAAAGAATGATAATTAAATTTTCACATTTTAGTATACTAGTAAACTTACAAAGTAGATTAGTCTTGATTCTATTTATCACAAGTGTATTAGGGATTGTGAATTGTTTTAAAAATTACAGACTTAGAGTTGTAATGAAACCTTCACTCGTTTTAATTTTATATTATTTTACTAGAGGCTCGGTGCATGAAATTCATGCCCTGAGGGGGCATCCCTCAGTCCAGCCTGCTCTCTCTCACAGTTAGGGAGCTCTCAGGGGTGAGAGGCAACCGGGCAACCAGGGGAAGGATTTATTAGATGGGATTTTTTTTTTCAGAGAAGGAGAGAGAGATAGAAACATCAATAGTGACAGGTAGAAACATCAACGGTGAGAGAGAACCATTGATCAGCTGCCTCCTGCACACCTCCCACTGGGGATCAAGCCTGCACCCCAGGCATGTGCCCTGACTGGACATCAAACCGTGACGTCTGGGTGCACAGGATGATAACAACTGAGGACACCAGCTGGGCCATGTTTCACTTTTAAGGAATCACCAGGCTGTTTGCACAGTGGCTGCCTCACTTTAACTTCCTTGCAGATGCCAGTTTCTCTGCATCCCACCAGCACTGTTGTTTGAGGGGAGGGGCTTCATCACAGCCAGGGAGTGGGTGCGAGTGGCCTCTCATCTCTTGTTGGACTGTGTTTCCCTTCAGGTGAATGTTGAGTGTCTGTTTAGCTGCTCATCGGCCCTTTGCATCTTTTCTTTAGATAAATAACCATCCATGGCCCTTGCCCATGTTCCATCAGGTTGGTGCTGGGGTTGAGTGAGGGGAGCACTCGTAGGTCCCAGCTGTCAGTCTCTTGGACAGACAGGGGACCTGCAGGCACTTCTGGGGCATTCTCAAGCCATGGACAGTGTCCTCTGATGCACAGATGGTTTTCGTTTTGATGAGCCCAGTGTGTCCTTTCCCCACTGTGGCTGTGCCAGTGGGTTCACACCATCTTCCTTAAGGGTCTCTTTCTTCTTCTTGAGCTACACCCACAGGAACCCACAGACCCAGGCCCTGCTTCCCAGTGCAGACACCCTGCAGCAGCCACCTCCACCCCCCTAACCCACCGCCCCACAGCAGCCCCAGTCAGTTTCCTGTAAGTGCGCATGGGCCTCTGGCCTCAGGCAGGAGATGTGGGCTCGGCACACTCCCTAACAGCCTTCAGGGATTCTAGTCCTTGGGAAGCCCTGGCCAATTTGTATTTGAATCTTTATAGTTTCTGATGAAGTACATAAGTCTCAAAGGTTGCAAATGCATGTGGTATGAGAGCTATATGTACACAGATACACTCTGACGGCATCAGCTATGTGCCTGGCATGGGCATGTGCTACAGAGGCCCATTTTTATAAGTGATTTATAAGTGATTTTTATTATGGGCCCCTGGTGGCTGCTGGATTTGCTAGTGTGTTTACATAAAGTCTACAAATATAAGGTGGTCACATTAGAAGCTCACTGCTCCCTTGGTGAACATGGGCTTACACGTGGCTGGCTTTCCCTTTCTGAAAAAACGCAAAGGGCCCCTCAGGGCCCTCAGAAAGCACCCTCACCTGACCATAGACCCTCCAGGCCCAGAGAGTGCAGTGCGACCCTTGGATGGCAGCATGCTGGACATGGACAGAACATCCTCCGAAGCTCATGAACAACCTGTGGTCCGTTTTGCAAATCCCCAGGACCAGCACAGTGGGGACCACTCATGACCCAGCTTTGCACATCGTGTCCCTTTAGGCCACAGACCTGACTTGGGACACTCAGGAAGCCCTGAGAGCCGGCACCCCTGGGAGAGAGAGGCTTCCCAGCAGTCTCAAAAGACACAGGGCAGGGCCCCACAGCTCAGACTCCTGGGGCCTCCATCCAGAGTGCGGGAGGAGGCAGTTGTTTTCCGCCAGCTTTGGTGCTCAGGGTGCTGGTGGAGAGTGGAGGTGAAGGACATGGTCCTGCACGATGGAGGCTGGGTGCACCCAGAGGTGCAGCAGCCTGGAAATGGGTGGGCCATGTGGAGGGCATGCTGTGAGGACACAATGGGAGGTGAGGGTACAGGTTCCTTTTCAGGTTGGCGCTTGGCCCTAGAATGGAGGATGTAGGAGGAGAGAGGGATCAGCCACTGGGGAAGCTGTGCAGGCTGTGTGTCTGTGGGCTCTGCCTTGCAGTGTCTGCAAGGGGTCAGCTTTGGCATCCAGAAGGTTCAGCAGGGCTGGTGGCATAGACCTGGGCCTGCAGCCACTGCTGGGGGCATGCCCCCAGCCTGGCAGGCTTGCATTGTGTTCACTGGGCTGGTGGTGTGCTTCCAGCAGTTGCTGTAAGGCTCGGGGCATGCAACCTGGGCACTTGGCTACAAAGCCAAGCCTCCCACCCTGCCCCCAGACACTTGGCATCGGCTTGGCGTCCTGCCCCACTCCATCTGCTCAGTGGCCAAGACAAATGCAAGAGACCATCTTGCCCGGTGCCTACTTATGAAAATTAACCTGTCATCTTTGTTGGGTTAATCTGCATACTCATTCCTAATCGGCTGATGGGTATTGTGGAGGTATGGATAATTTGCATATTGTTCTTTTATTAGTATAGATGTGTTTAATATGAAATATTCATCCAATGCCTGATAACATTTTAGTGTAAACTGTACTTCATTTTAAATGCTAGAATTCTTACTGTCCCCAATCCTATTTTTTTACATACCTAAAACTTCATTTTTAATTTGCATTAAATCAACACTTTTTTTTCATTAGACTTGAACAGCTTAAATAAAAAATGTAAACTTTGCCAAAATTCATTTACATAATATGTAAGTTGTATTTAAATGTCATATATTTAAATTATATATTACTTATGAGACTATTAGGGCGATGCCCATAACATCTGTGTGATGATTTTCCAAATTCTTAGGCTGTATAGATTTTGTTCAGGATTCGTTCCTCTGATTTCAGAGAAAGGAAGGGAGAGGGAGAAAGAGATGGAAATATCAATGATAAAAGCAAATCATTGATTGGCTGCCTCCTGCATGGCCCCTACTAGGTATTGGCTGGCAACCTGAACATGTGCCCTGACCTGGCATTAAACTGTGACGTCTGGTTCATGGGCTGATGCTCAATGACCAGCCACAGTGGCTGGGCTCCTCTGATTTTTTTCACTTTAATTTTATTGCCGACACTATTGTAGATGTCCTCATTTTCCCATGCCCCTTTGCCCACCTGTATTTACATCAGTCCCCTGTTCCCTCTGTTCCTCATCCTTGTTGCTTTTGTCTACATGTCATGCATATATATTCTTTGGCTAATGCCTCACTCATCCAGTTTTCCTCCACCTCCTTGCCTCAGACAGCTTTCTGCAGACTTTCGAAAATGTTGTCTTATTTGCTCAATTACTTAATAAATGTAATGTTTGAATATTTAATAGAAATTATATATTTTTGTTAATAGTGATGTTTCATTTATTTAGTTGCTCTAGAGTTATAGTCATTATTTCAAAAGGGTCAGAAATGGGTGGGAAGGTATCATACATTTCTTGTCTACTAGGGAAACTAAAAAGGAAGACAAATGGGAAAGCCATTCCTATTTCAAGGTTCTGCTAAAACATTGTAGGGTGTTCTTGACTCTGTAATGTTTATTGTTATTTAATAGACACTAGAGTCCCAATTGGGGCTGGGTCAGCAGGGATGTGAGCATGTGGAAACTTGGCCTGCTGGCCCTACCCATGATCAGGGAGGAGTGATCAGGGGTTGGACTGGCCAGGAGGAGAGGCCCTGGGAAGTTAGAAGAAGTGATTGCAGCTGCCATTAGACTGGTTGGCCATTGCAATGCACGTCATAGTCACTGGTCATTCTGTCAATTTTGCCATTCTCGACACTTGTCTTTTAATTTTTTTAAATGTTGGTGTTTAAATTTAATAAAGTATTATTTTCCAAGTAATTCCCCTTTATTCACTATATTCATTAAAATTATATTCCCAAAGTTTTAAAATATTTCTATCATTTACATTTACATCAGTTCAAAATCAGTAGTTTTTTATTTTTATAAGTTATAATTTTTGAATCTAAACTATTGATAAAATACAATGTCACTTTGCATTTTCAATTTATTTTTAATATTTTCAATGGGGTATAGACTTTTCAAATGCCACAACATGTAATATTATACTTCCTAATGATTAATATGAAGTTATGTTAATTGAAACATGTACCATAAATTACTTTGAGAATAAAGTTTAACTATTGTAGCCATCAAATTATCCTTGCTATTTTTTTCTATATATTTTAAATCAGCCAATTAAGTGCCTACATTGATAAAACATTAATAACCAGATAGGTATTTTATTTTCATCATTTCTCTATTTCAGTAAACTTAAGTAAACTTCAGTAATGAGAGTAATTAAGGCAGGTATAGAGAAAAGTGAAGAAATTGGAAAGAGTAAGAGGGAAACTGACAAACTTCTAAAAGCTCCATTTTTTTTCTGGTTTCATGCATCGTTTATTAAACTTCAGTGAAACTTAAACATGTACTGAAACTGAAAGGTTACAGTTAATGAAAACAATAAAGGCTTCAATAATGGAGTACTTTCACAGATATCTGACATCTTTTCTGAAATTGCTTCAAAAATAAAATAAGTCATAAACAATAATCATCAGATGACCTAATTAAATCTAATGATAAATTTTAGCTTCTACAGTGCAGTTAAAGTATCTTCTTTGTAGCACACAAAATAACTTTTTTTCATTTTATAAATAAATTAGCACAAAAAAGCTTCAAATTAATGTTATTGCATACATCACTTAACTCAGCATACTAGGGAAAAGAAAATATTATATATAAAATAGCAATGGTAAAATAACCACTTATCACTATAGGATTCATAAATATTGCTGTAGAGGCAGTTTGTTCTTTGACAATAAATTCTGCAATAATTCAAACTATAACAATTATTATTTAATTGACTCAGGATCATATCATTGGCTTTGAAAGGATATGATACATTAATTATTATGTATATACCCATAATATAATAATTATTACAATTAAAATATTATATTATAGCTAGAAACAAAATGTTGTTATGAAATACATCAAAGAGAATATTAAATTTCAATTATGCATACATTAAGTTCAAACGTTTTCTTCTCTTTTTTCAATATTCTTATGAAGATGTACACATTTTAAATCCATTTAAAAAAAATTGGTCATTGTGTTCAGATAAAATAATATAACTTGAATTTAGCTAAAGTGCTTTCTCAGAATGATTATCAGTTTCCAAATATTTTCTTAATTGTGGTTTTAATCTCATGTTTTAAACAAATCATTCTTGAAAAACAGCAGTGCTTTAGGATTATCTCAACTTTTCTGAATGACTCTGTACTGATTACACTCCAATTTCTCTTAATTATTTTTCCAAATTTTATATCTTTTTACATATTTATTTCCAAAAATTATTTTGGAGGAGGTATTGGGATATAACATTTTTTCAGTGTCTGATTTCTCCAACTAACAGAAGAGATAAATTTATCATGTTTTTATAGAGAGTTTTCTTAGGTTATTTTGCTATACAAATATAAAAACTAGGTTAGAAAATGGCAAATTTTCATTGTCTAAAAAGGAAAGAACTGTTGTTAAAAGTTTCTGGCTAGGACAAACAAGATTAAGAAGCAGTTAGGGACTGATGGAAAACTAGATTTTAATATCAATAACTGGTACTGCTTACATTTTAAGAAGAAAGATTTAGTAAATATGGCTATATAATGTTATACATTTATATTCAAGGATGTTATACATTTATATCCAAGTGATATAAATGTATATAACATTATACATTTAATTAAGAGACAGGATACCAACTGATACAAACCATATAAAACATGTGTAACCAAAAAAGTATTAGTTATTAGAAATGTATTGAATATTCTATATATCTAAAATATTTAAAAACATATAATTAGAAGTTTTTTAAAAAATGAGTAAGCCATGGGGTTAGGTGGGTGGGAGAGAAGGGATCAACCAAATAACTTGTTATCATATATGCCTAACCCATGGACACAGACAATAGTGTGGTTGAGGCCTCAGGTGGGGGTGAGGGTGGGCTAGGAGGGACCAATGGGAAAGAAAAAAAGGGACGAGTATAATACTTTAAACAATAAGAATTTTAAAAATATATAAATAAATAAAAGATATGGGTAGGCCAATGGATTGTGAATAATGTAATTTGTTATTTCTAGTCAAAAGATTTGATTACATGAAAATCCAGTATTTTCTTCTCCTGCACTGTAGATGAAGCTGCAAGTTTTAGTTCTAAGACTCAGCTATGAATACATGTTGAATCTCTCCTGGCCATGTTTCAAGTACCTTCTGAATTTTCTGAAAGTATACTTCAGAAAACATACACATGTTTAACATACACATGTACTAGGTTTAACATACACATGAACTGTTTTCCATCAATAATATTTGAGATTTCTTATTGTAGCACAATATGGACACTCCTAATACTACTTTTGAGAAATTTGTACATATGCAAAATAAAAACATGTCTTATAAGAACCTCTTATTTCATCTAAGAAAACATATTTAAATCATGTATTGGAAAACTGTGCAGCAATTAAAAAACAACCTATTTCTTTACATATGAAAAAAGTAACTTACTGAATAGTCTGGACCCACAGGTATACAAACTAGACAACTATCTCTTTTTCTCTTTACAGATTTACACATGTTCCACTGAGCCTGCCTAACCCTCTCTCCACTAATGACAACACGGATAGATTTAGTTCAGTCCAAACAAATGAAAACTTCACATAAATAGACAATTCAAAGTTCAAGCCCTGCCCTAGTTTAGTCCTTCTGTTCCCTGAGGAATATCCCACAAAGCTATTTGCCAGGGGAAGGTTTGAGCACTGAGTAGCCTTTTTAGGCATGGTCTCAAGGCTGATATTTGCCGAGTAAATATTGGCACAGCTTGTTCCATTCAGATATAAAATATCTTTGAGCATAAAGAAGAGTGCTAGGTACATATGGTACACTAAACAAATATTTAATAGATTAAAGATAAAAAAAAACTTTGTAAACATACTTGAAAAATTAGATGACATATGGTGAAATTTCTGGAAAAATACCATTATTAAAATCAACTTTAAGATAGTATGAAAAAGCAATTAGATTTAAGAACATGAAAAACACTAATAATAGTAAAAAGTTATGTCTAGAAATATTACAGGTATTTCAAACTCCAGGGTACAGATATTTCCTAGGTTCTAAAAGCTGTTTCAGGAAATAGAAGAAGAGTAAAATTTATTTAACTTAGTTGATAAGGCTACTAAAATCTTGAAAGTAAAATCATACAGAACATTATCTGAAAATAAATATCTAAGCCAATTTTTATAGATATGCAAAGAAAATTCCTGAAGTAAATTTTTAAAAAATGCATTTACCTATTTATGAAAAAATTTAAGTCATCATAACTAAGAAGAATTAATTTTAGGTTGAGAAACATAGCTCAGTTTTGAAAACTTTATTAAATTCATTTACTACATTAACCTATTTAAATATAAGGGATACAATCACTTCAATAGATTTAGAAAACAATAAAATAAAAAAACATTAGTGCATGGTAACATAACTTTAAAAATTATAAAGGTTAGGAAATTCTTTGATTATTAGTAAATTACACAATTAATATCCTCTTAACCTTTCTATTCCCAATTATCAGGTATGCTTACACCAGATTGTGGACTTTATATTTATTCTGTCTCATTAATATATGTATCTATTCTAGGACTAAACTATATGTAGGTATTTGATAAGTAGGATGAGGGGAAATAGATAATTTTCTTAAAACATACAACAGGATAAATTGCTAATGAACTCAGGATCAACTATAAAATTGGTATTAAAAATAATCTGAAGCCTGACTGGTGTGGTTCAGTGGTTGAGAAGCAACCCATGAAGCAGGAGGTCAGTGTTTGATTTCCGGTCAGGTCACATGCCCATTTCCAGCGTGATCCTCAGTAGGAAGCACGCAGGAGTCAATATTTTTCTCTCATTCATGTTTCTGTCTCTCTATTCCTCTCCCTTCTGCTCTCTCTAAAAAATCAATGAAACCATATTTTAAAAATAATAATTCAAAGTATGTAGTTATTAGTTTATATAATAAAATATTTCAGAACTCATAAAACAAAACAGATTAATTGCATTAAATCATAAAACAAAAATGACAAAAAATAAATTAGATTTAAAGAAAAGGTGAAGATATTTTTAGCTTCTTATATAATAAAAGGCTAATATGCAAATTGTCCTCTTGACAGGAGTTCCACCACAGGATGGAATTGGCTGGCCAACAAGTCCCAATTGTCCCCAAGACCGATCGGAGGTGGAGCCAGCCCCAAACTGCTCACAGCTCCTCCTCCCAACAGGCCCTGCCCCCGATCGGCTGTTTCCACCCAGATCAAGAGTGTGGCCAGCCCATCAGCCAAATATTGCCCCTCCCTTTACCAGCCAGACTTGTCTGACCCCAATTGAGGCAGGCCAGCCAGATCTCACCCATGCATTGGGACTCTAGTATATAATAAAAAAAAATAAAATTCAAAACATATAAAATACATTTCTATGAACTATAAAAAGCAAGAGGTGAACAATCATCAAAGATAATGCATATGAAATTCATGGAAGAGGAAATTTAATGTTTTAAAGTGTCAACTTTTAACAATGAAAGAAATTTCAATTAAAATGAAACTTGGAATACCACCACATATTCATCATATTGGTCAAAATAAAAAGAAAATCATGTTTTTGGCAATGTGATATTAAAATCAAAATTTTATAAAATTGCTGGTAAAATATTTATTAATTCAAACAAAGTAAAAGTACTTCCCATTGCTATTACACTATTGGCACATGACAACATTAACAATTTCTATTAGAGGTGCATGAGAATCAGTATAATGTATTTATTGAACATGGAGTACTGACTAAGTAAGTACTCGTACAGGAAATCCAGAATGAGAATGTCTGTATTGTATCTTGATGCCATCAATTACTAGCTCTGTGAATTTCAAAAAGCTTTTAAAACGTTCTGTACCTAATTTTCTAAGTTTGCTCATTTTTAACATGTGTTTATCTATATGGATGCATAAGTGTGCATGCTTGTGTGCACACAGATATGTATGCATATGCATGCTTTAATATGAGTATAGAAATCTGTGTGTATGAAATTTATAAGAAAATGCCTTGGTTAAATGACTAATTCATAATGGTACCTAGTTTTGGAGACATAGATGAGCAATGGGATCTGGAAAAGAAAACAATCTCAGTTTGAGATATCAATTTTATTTGTATCTTGTTACTTAAGGTAAAATCTATGAGGCAAAAATTTTTAAAAATTACATTACATTTTTGTGGAATGTGAAGAAAGTTATTATTTTTTTAAATTTATGTACACATTTTGTTAATTATAAGAATATATAAATACAGAAAAAGGGAGGAAAAATGGGAGGTAAGGAAATGGAGATAGCAAAATACACAATGGGTTATAGTAGAGTTCTGTATTAAATATGAGAATATGATTGAATGCCGATGGGAAGAACTCACTTGAGAAAGGAACTGATGATGCAAAAGTAAGAGGATGTTGTTTCAGGAGCAAGCTCTTGAGTAGATTCTTCTTGTGATTGAGCACTTAGTTAGAGGTGCTGGGTGTTGATTGCTGCAACGTCCAGGTTTAAAGGATACAGCTTCAGACACTGGACCTGAAAAGAAGGTGCATTTTTTTTTCTTGACTAGATTAAAAGGGAAAAAACAACTCTCTTGAATTTTTCCTTTAGTAAAGTATAGGTGTTCTTTGTTTTATTATTTCTGCTTGGAATAAATAATTCTCAAGTTGATAATTGCATTTTGTATGTCTGTATCATGTATGTGCATGTGTATGTACTTAGAAATACATATTTAATTTAACCACACATGAATGAAAAAATTATGTCTTTAATTACTTCATCATGACTTAAGGAGAACTTATACAAAGGGCCACTTTGTGACTTTGTGTAATTTGGAGCCCTCTGTGAATTTATTTTCTAACCTCTGGTTAGACCTCTGGTAGTGAACTATTCTTTCCTTTTACATACTGCTCAATCATTTGGTCTATTTTAACTTGATTTACGATTTGATACAAAAAGCTCAATGAATTAACTTATACTGGCTTTAATTTTTTTCTCTCTTTGGTCTAGTTCATAATTCAGTCACCCACAATTTTGTGTATACATTGTACTCTAATGTTTTAGTGTATGTACTAAGTTCAAAATGTTAAGAAAAATAAGCAGCCAGGTTGATGAAATGTTCTGTGATGTATTACAACAAATATAATTTGTTACGCATAATAAAAGTTCTAAAATGTGCTAGTTCTCTTGTTATTTACACTATAAAACTCACCCACTACAAAGGATGTGAGTTTTTCTTAAAAGTTACAAAGAATAAGCATTCAAATTAGAATGTGTTACGCAGAAAGGCATCCTCAAGAGACCCTTGAGTACATAATAAAATAAGCGCGGCTTCACATAGCAATACTACCTTTGACTTTCAAAAACAAATGCAGCATACTTTTATTTCTTCAAAGAGTTTTTTTACTGATTTTTACAGGGAGATAAAGAGAGAAGGGGAGAGAGAAACATCCATGTGAGAGAGAAACATCTATCAGCTAGCTCCTATAAGCCCCCTACCAGAGATTGAGCGTATAACCTGGGCATGTGTTCTCTAAACTACAGAACAACCATCATTCAGAACCACCTGAAATCTAGCTGAAAAGAAATCCCGCAACTAATGATATAAAGAAGAATCCAAATTGAGACTGGTAGGAGGGTTGGAGACAAAAAACAGGCTGGTGTCACCTGAGGCAGATAAAAATCAGGAGGGATATATTGACTGTGGAGGTACACCCTGAGGAAAAATGAATCTCAGTCCCACACCAGAGACACCATCCCAGGGTTCCAGTGCCAGGAATAGAAATCCCCATACATTCTGGCTAGGGAAAACAGTGGGAATTGAGATTGAGTAAAACAAAGGACTCTTGGTCCCAGGGGTTCCTCTCAAAGGCCCTGTGCAGAGATTTATTCAGAATCTCTTGCTCTGAACTCCAGTGCAGGGGCACTAGCTAGAAAGGCACCTTGGACATTTAGGGAGAAATTGAATTGCCTGGCATTGGGTGAAGGCTGTTGAAGCAACTTTTACCAAGCAGCAGTGCTGGCAGAGGCCATTGCTCCTCTGCTGAGCCCTCAGCCAACAGAGCAGGCAGGCACATGGCATATCAGAGTCTCCATCAACCTGGTTCACACTGTTTGCCCTGCCCTGGTGATTACCTGAGACCCCACTCCAACACTTTACAGGCCCGCCCAAGCCCTTTCCAGCAGCAAGAAAATGACAAGTCTTGGTTGATACTTCTTCATTCCTAAAATTTCTCAGATAAGCAGTATGGCCTTAGCATGCCCTATACCATTTGTTAAATGACCCCAGAACCACGGCTAATGCAGCCAGCCTTGGTTCACAATTTGACCTTTCCTGGGCACCTACAAGCCTAACGCAAGTAGCAGCCATCTGGATATTTTTTTGTAGCTCATTCCAGATGGCCCTGAGTAGGACACAGGTAGCAGTTGGCCTTGGCCTGCACCTCCAGTGAGGCCTCAGAGACAGTACACATGGTGCACAGCTACAGACAACATTGAAGCACCACACTATCACCTCCACAAGTGATATATTCAAGGTGTGGACTTGGTGAAACCTAGAGACTCACTGATGTGAGTTCTGTGCTGTGGGTTTGGTTCCTGCATTATCCTCACCCCAGTCTCCCCTATCCCCTCAATAAGCAATTTTGAAGTTAGGAAACAGAAAACACCCAATCAGAGCACCAAAGTAAAAACAAGCAAACAAACAATCAAACAAATAGATAAATATCATATTGTGAGGAGTCACTGAGACAACATCAAGTGTACCGACATTTGCATCATAGGAGTGCCAAAAGAAGATGCAAAGAGAACAAGAAAATGAAAACCTATCTTAATAAATATTAACAGAAAACTTCCATTACCTGGTTAATGAGACAGACATGCAGGTGCATGAATCACAGATGGTCCCCAATAAGATGAATCCAAAGAGGCCTATACCAAGTCACATCATAATTAAAGTGCCAAAGGTTAAAGACAAAGAGAGAACCTCAAAAGCAGCAAGAGAGAAGTTAGTTACCTACAGAGTAGTTCCCATAACTCTGTCAGCTTGATTTCTTAACAGAAACTTAACAGGTCAGAAGGAATTGGCAAGAAATATTCAAAGTGATGAAAAGCAAAGACCTATAACCAAAGTTACTCTACCCAGTAAAGCTGTCATTTGGAATAGGATAGATAAAATAGCTTCTAGAGAAGGATGAGCTAAAGGGGTTTACCACCACCAAACCTGTGTTATAAAAAATGCTAAAGGTTCTTCTTTAAAAACAAGAAAAAATATGAATAATGAAATTGCAATACATTCTTATCTGTCAACAATTACTTTAAAGGTAAATGGGTTAAATGTTTCAATCAAAAGCTCAATTAATATTTGAGAAAGGAGGCATGAATATACAATGGAGTCAAGACAGTCTCTTCAACAAATGGTGATGGCAAAATTGGACAGAAACATTAAAAAAAATGAAATTAGATCACCAACTTATACCATACACAAAACTAAAGTCAAAATGGATAAAGGACTTAAACAGAAGACTGGAAACAATGAAAATAGTAGAACAATCCATAGGCAGCAGAATCTCACACATATGACACAAAAAAAAATTCTTCACTGATACTGCTCCTAGGGCAATGGAAACTAAAGAGAAAATAAACAAATAGGACTACATCAAAAATAAAAGCTTTTGCACAGCAAAGGAAACCGTTAATAAAACAACAAGAAAGCCCACTGCATTGGAGAACATATTTGCCAATGATATCAACGATAAAAGTTTAATCTCCAGCATATAAGGAGAACTCATACAACTTAACAAAAAAGATAAACAACCCAATCAAAAAATGGGCACCTGATCTAAATAGACACTTTTTAAAAGAAGACAGAAGGCAGGCCAATAAACATAAGAAAACCTGCTCAAAGTCACTAATCATCAGAGAGATGAAAATCAAAATAACAATGTGGTACCATATTACACCTGTCAGAATGGCTATCATGAACAAATCAACAAACGACAAGTGTTGGTGAGGATACAGAGAAAAAGGAACTCTTTTGCACTGCTGGTAAGAATGCACACAGGTAAGTGCAGCTACTGTAGAGAACAGTATGGAGTTTCCTCAAAAATCTAAAAATGGAACTCCCATTTGACCCAGTGATCCTACTTATAGGAACATAACCCAAGAAACTACAAACAAGAGTCAGAAAGGATATATGCACCCTTATGTTCATAGCAGCATAATTCACCATAGCTAAGATTTGGAAACAGCCTAAGTGCCCATCAGCTGATGAGTGGATTAGAAAACTGTGGTACATCTACACAATGGAATACTACACTGTGCTAAAAAAGGAGTTCCTACCATTTGCAGCAACATGGATGGAGATGGAGAGCATTATTCTAAGTGAAATAAGCCACGCAGACAAAGATAAATATCACATGATCTCACTCATTTGTGGAATATAATGAACAGCATAGTCTGATGAACAAGAACAGATACAGAGACCAAGAAACATTGATCAGAAAGTCAAACCTCAGGGAAGGGAAGGTAGGGTGGGGATAAGGTGTAGAGATCAACCAAGGGACTTGTGTGCATGCATATGAGCCTAATCAATGGACACAGACAACAGGGGAGTGGGCATAAGTGGAGGTTGGGACTTAAGGGGGAATAAGGACACATGCAAAAAATAAAAATTAAAAGCATTTGAGAAGCCAAGATGATGGCATAGGCAAACACCTAAACAGGTGCCTCGCACAACAATTTTAAAACTGCAACTAAAAGACAAAACGTCTATCACCCAGAACCACAGGAAAGCTAGCCGAGTGGAAGTTCTGCAACTAGACAGAGCATTGAGATGAGCACAAGCCCTGAAAAGCTAAGGTATGGAGGTGTGTGAACCGGGCTGGCAGTGGGCGACAGGGTGCTGCTATTTTCAACCTGAAGGGAAACAAGCTCCTGATTACTCTGAACTTGTTTCTGGGGAGATGCTGGTGATCCAGACTTCTACATGGTAAAGCTGGACAGTCTGCCATTGGGTCGGAAAGTGAGGGTGGCTCCATTGCAGAGGTGCCCGCAGCAATTACTGTTCATAGCGCGGGACATGGGGCACTTGGAAATGCGGAAACACAGAGAAGGCGAGTGTCAGCCATTACTGTCTGCCATGCCCTAGTGACTCTCTGAGACCCCGCCCCCACAATCTGCAAACTTGTCCTAGCTGTGTGCAGGGCATTTGCATATAAATGGCCTGCCCTATCACAGCTTAATCTAACAAATTGCAGCTCTGGTCAGCCCAGGAGAAATCTGCAGACCTCACTGTAGCTCCTGCTGGGTCACCTCAGACAGTACCTGACCTGTACCTCATTGGCAATCCAGAAGCTAGTGTATCTAGAGGTCAGTGTGAGACGACACCAGAATTCAACTACTCACATCCATAAGTGACATATTCAAGAGGCAGACTGGTGAGCACCAAAGACCCACTGAAGCAAGTCCGGCCCCACAGGCATGTCTCCAGTATAGGAGTGTTCTGGCACAAGGACACTGCCAGGACAGACCCTGGCCATGAAAAGCTGGGCCTCGCAGGTGGCTCACAGCCAGAAGTGTGGTTTGATATGCTTTAGCCAAGCATAACTCCTACCCTTCTTTACAATGACCCCTTTAGCACACCGTGCCTAAGGTAACTGCAAGGCTGCACAAACAGAATTGCTTCAAGCTAACTTTATGTACCCACCTTTGATTTTGTAACCTATTATTTAACTGAAATTTTCCATAGCTGCAAGTAATGTAATTGAGTTTTTGTTAAGAGCTGAATCAATCACAAACTGCCAAGTCCCCCTGTGTTGGGGATAAAAAGTGCTTGCTGTAAGGGCTCGGGGCTCTTGTTGCTCACTGCTGTGACAGTAGAGACTTGAGCCCGGACTGAGTTCTCAATAAAGGCTTCCTAAATTTCTAATTGGATTGTCTGGTGGTTGTCACTCGTGGGTCACCCCACAACAGGAGTTCTTCCACTCAGGAAAGCAGCAAAATGCAGAGACAAAGGAACATGTCATGAATGAAAGAAATCGAGGACATAGAGTTCAGAACCACATTTATAAGGTTATTCAAGAATCTTCTAAGAACCACCAAGAAAATTGGTGAAACCTCCAAGGACCTTAATGAGAATGTCAAGAAAATGAAAAAGGACCAGTCAGAAATTAAGCATACACTGACTGAAATAAATAATATATAGAAATTCAACAATAGATCAAAGGATAACGAGAATCAAACCAAAGATCTGAAATATGAGGAGACAAAAAACTCCGAATCAGAAAAACAAAAAGAAAAATGAATTAAAAAATATGAAGATAGTTTAAGGAGCCCTTGGGACAACTTTATGCATACCAACATCTGAATTATTGGGCTGCCAAAAAAGAGAGAGAGCAAAAGATTGAAAGCCTATTAGAAGAGATAGTGACAGAAGACTTTCCCTACCTGGTGAAAAAATATATTTACAAGTCCAGGAAGTATACATAACCCCAAACAAGAGGAATCCAAAGAGGACCACACCAAGACACATCATAATTAAAATGTCAAGGGCAAAAGACAAAGAGATAATCTTGAAAGCAGCAAGAGAAAAACAGTTGGTTACCTACAAGGGAATACCCATACAACTCTCAGCTGATTTCTCAACAGAAACCATGCAGGCCAGACAGAAGTGGCAAGAAATATTTAAAGTGATGAACAACAAGAACCTACAACCAAGATTACTTTACCCAGCAAGGCTATCATTCAGAATTGAAGGTCAGATAAAGAGCTTCACAGACAAAACAAAACAAAACAAAACAAAAAAAAAAAACTAAAGGAGTTCATCACCACCAAACAAGGATTATATTAAATGCTGAACGGTATTCTTTAAGAAGAGGAAGAAGAAGAAAAAGGTAAAGATAAAAACTATGAACAACAAAATGACAACAAATACATATCTACCAACAAGTGAATCTAAAAATCAAGTGAATGAAAAATCTGATGAACATAATGCACTGATGATATAATGGAATCAGGACATAGAAAGGGAGTGGACTGACAATTCTCAGGGGGAAGAGGGTGTGAAGGGTGGGGGAAGTGATAGGACAAAAGTCTTATACCTACCAATGAAGACAAGGTAAGGACATGGGGTGGGGTGGGGGATTGGTTGGTGGGAAGCTATTGGGGGGAAAAAAGAAGAACACCTGTAATAATCTGAACAATAAAGATTTATTTAAAAAAATTTTAAAAATTTTAAGTAAAAAACATGAATGGATAACAAAACAAGACCCTTATATATGCTACCAATAAGAAACTCACTTTTGATCAAAAGTCACACACAGAATGAAAATAAAGAAATGAAATATAGTACTTGATAAAAATGGAATAAATAAAGTTGGGGTATCAATACTTATATAAGTCAAAATACACTTTTAAACAAAGACTATACCAAGAAGGAAAGAAGAACCAAGCAATTCTTTTTCTAGGTATTTATTCAAAGAAGTCCAACAAACTAAATAAATAAAATGTACACATCCATATGTTCACTGCAGTCTTATTTATAATCCCCAAGACATGACAACAACCTGAGTATCATCAATAGATAAGTGGGTAAAGAAGAAATGGTGCATATATGCAATGGAATATGATTTAGCCATAGAAAAAAATGAAATCTTGTCATCTGCAGCAACATGGATGGACTGAGCAGATATTGTTCTAAGTAAAATACATTTTTAATGTAATTAAATGCCAGATTACTTCACTTAGACTCTAAAAAACAAAATAAATGAACAAACTGAATAGAAAAAGAGTCACAGAAAACAATTTGACGGTTGCCAGATGAGAGGTAGGAGGAGAGGGAAAAGCGGAGAAAGGTGAAATAGATGAAGTAATTTTGAAGTACAAATTGTAGTTACAGAATAGTCATGGAGATGTAAAGTACAGCATAGAATATACTAAAAATATCCTAATAACTACATATGGTGCCAGGTGAGTAATAGATTTATTGAGGTGATCACTTTGTAAGCTATATATATGTCTAATTATGTGGTTGTACACTTGAATCTAATATAATATTGTACCTTGACTGCAATTAAAAACATTTAAAAGTAGAAAGTTATTTTTATCTTGACCTTTCTGGTGGGAATTTTGATCAGATCAACTATTGATTCCAAATAATTTGGTAGTAAGAGTTTATCTTCTATATATTTGTAAAAGGTGTAATACCTCCAAATATGCACAAAATTCAATTATTCCTAAAAACTGATAGCACAAAACTAAAATATAACTCAATATGCTTTAAAAACCAAAAAACATGAGATCATTTTACTTATAATAAATTTTTAAAGTTAAAATAAATATTAATGTTCTTAAATTAGGAAAAATAGAATTGCATGTAGTATAGGGATCATTGAAATATTAAATAATAAGAGTTATTTTATCAATTATTTAGAATATTGTTTATATTATTGTATTTATGACTTGCATAGAATTTAAAGGCATGCCTTTAAAAATAAGTTTAAAATTTGCAAGTACTTGAGAGTATCTGCTTAGAGATAGATAAACATTTGTCTCCATATGTGCACTTTGTCAGAACTCCTAACTTGAGTGTAAAGTTAGTAAAACAAAACAGTTTTTAAAAATATTTCTCTTAAGTTTTTATTGTGATAAAATTTGTGTAATTTTAGTGCAGAAATATTTATTTGAAAGGATTCTCTAAATATACAATATTTTTGTGGTTATTCCACTGTTTTAAAATACATCAATAGTTAGCAAATTGGCATCCACTTTATAGTAATCTTTGATATTGTACATATGGAAACTAACAAGATAATCTTATAAGAGCTTGAAACATGGAATTATAATTTAGTGAGTTATATTTTTTACTTTAAATGATATATAAAACTAAAATTTTAGAAGAACAAATACAGTTTTATGTACAGATTGAAGTACTGATTATAAATTATGTTTCAAAGTTATTAAACTGGGAAACTGTAGTCTAATAATTCAATATAGTAGTTAAGCAAATATGCAAAATACCCAAAAGCTTGGAAAAATATTGGAATAGTGGTTTTAATAAGCAGGTGCTTCCAATAAATCATTGAGCTATTTTCATGCATTGTTTATAGCCATGCTTCTAAAAATATTTTAAATAAAATGATAAATTGTTTCTGCAGTATTAAATTATTTTGCATTAGGTGTGGTTTCCTTTACCATTTCAAAAATAACTTCAGCACCATTATCCTAGTAAGAGATGGTTAACCTGTGTAAACTATGTCCAGGAATAATTTGAGAGACATTCAAGTATTCAAGGCAGTAGTTGACACAATATCATGCCAAAGAAGCCTCTGTCTCTCTCACCTTATCTAATCAATTAATATGTCATCATGTAATGATGTTTGCCTTGAATAGCACAAAATAATTTTCCTTATTTGAACTTAGCTGTGAATTTTGGCTAAAGGCCAATTTCTTGAGCAGGATAGATTTAATATTTTTCCTTAGAATTGCTAAGCTTAAATGGCATTTTAAGAAACTATTGACATTTTATGGCAATTGCAAACAAACTTTCTAGCATGACAGGATAGTTTTCCATATTGAAGATCATCTTTGATCTTCCTTGTAATCCATTGTTATAATGTTTCACAGAATTATGAAAACAAGCTTAAAATGCCACCTTCTTTTTACCAAATAATTGTATTATAGAAAGATCCATAGTCAATTGATTTTTTAGAAAATCAATGAATACTCTTTTTACTAAATGTAACATGATTACCCACATTTTTTTACTAGACTGTCTCCAGATTTTTTGAAGTAACTACCAATTGGTTGAAACAGTCATGCAATTTTCTTTAACAATTGTGCTTTCTATGGAGTGAAATGATAATGGACTGGGGGAACACCAAGATGGCGGCATAAGCAAACACCTATTGTTCTGCCCCGCCCAACGATTTAGGAACTACAACATAACAGCAGAACAGACAAGCACCCAGAATCGCCAGAAAGCTGGCTGAATGAAAACTCTACTAATAGGAGCAGAGGTGGGACACTGAGACTCAGGACCAGCGGGAGCGCAGCCTTTCAGATGGAAAAAGGTTAGGAGCCGACCTGGTCGCACACGCGGGCTGGGGCTGGAGCAGCGACTGCCCGGATTTCTCTGACGGGGAAGGGCGGAGGCGTCCCACTGCCCAGATTTCCCGAGCCAGGCAAGGTCCGAGATCCGGGGTATGAGGAGAAATCCCCCTGAACAGATTCCCCAGAACCGGGCGAGGTCCGAGGTCCGGGGGACGCACCCTGGAAGCAGGGCACAGCAGAGGCTCCTACTCCCAAGGGTAGCCCAAACCCGCGATTTGCCCCCTGGAAACTTGTCTCCTGGTTCCGGAAAACATCTATTTTACAGCCCTGAGCTGGACTTTTGGTGTGCAGGCACATTTGGGGAAAGGCAGAGTTGTCGGGCAAGGGGAAGAGACTAGCGGCTTTCTCTTAGAGGTGTCTGCAGCCATCCCCATCCAACAGAGACCTGCGTGCGCAAGCGCCGCATAGGACCCAGCTGGCGCTGCCACTGCCGTGAAGCTCAGAGACTCCGCCCATCCAACCTGAACACAGTCTCCCTTCACAGCCAATTGGCCTGGAGGTCAAACCCTTCTAGGGCTAACAACAACAAAATGGGTTTAAATTCAAAAACACTGAATACAACCCATAAAGGATTGCAGTAAGAGTACCCACCTCAGGTAACTGGGGAGGCTGAGCCACTGTCCCTTTGAGGACATCCACCACATAAAGCAGCCACCATGCAGAGGCATGGAAAGAAATCAGTTGTGAAAGAAATGGAGGAGAAAAGACAACAAGACATAGAGTTCAAAACCACGGTTATAAGACTTTTCAAGAGGCTCCTACAAAAGGCCGATCAACTTAATGAGAATTACCAGGAAATAAACAAGACCAACCAGCAAATGAATGAGAATTACAAGGAAATGAATGATACTTACAAGGAAATGAATGAGACCCTCAGGGAAATGAACAAGACCTCTGAGGATATGAACCAGACCCTCACAGATAAAAAAAAGGACCAACTAGAAATCAAGCATACACAGACTGAAATAAAAATATTACACAAAGTCCTAAAAGCAGTCCAGAGGGCCACAAGAACCAAGTCAAAGATTTGAAATACAAAGAAGCAAAATCCACTCAGCTGGAAAAGCAAGAAACAAAAAGAATTCCGATAATTGAAGATAGCGTAAGGGGCCTCTGGGACAACCTCAAGCAAGCCAACATCCGAATTATTGGGGTGCCAGAAAAAGAGAGAGAGTAAGTTAATGAAAACCTACTTGAAGAAATAGTGACTGAAAACTTTCCCCACCTGGTGAAAGAAACTGACTTTAAAAGCCCAAGAAGTACACAGAACCCCAAAATATAGGAATCTAAAGAGGACCACACCAAGACACATCATAATTAAAATGCCAAGAGCAAAAGATAAAGAGAGAATATTAAAAGCAGCAAGAGAAAAACAGTTGATTACCTACAGGGGAGCACCCATACGATTGTCAGCGGATTTCTCAACAGAAACGATGCAGGCCAGACGGGAGTGGCAAGAAATATTCAAAATAATGAAGAATAAGAATCTACAACCAAGATTACTCTATCCAGCAAAGCTATCATTCAGAATTGACGATCAGATAAAGTGCTTCACAGATAAGAAAAAGCTAAAGGAGTTCATCACCACCAAACCAATATTATATGAAATGCTGAAAGATATTCTTTAAGAAGAGGAAGAAGAAAAAGGTAAAAATATAAATTATGAACAACAAATACACATCTATCAACAAATGAACATAAAAATCAAGTGAACTGATAGGCTGATGAACAAGATAAACTGGTGACTATAACAGAAACATGGACATAGAGAGGGAATGGACTGACAATTCTTGGGGAGAAAAGTGTTGTTGGAAGTACAGCTAGAGATTGTACAAAAATCTTGCAACAATGGGAGAGGACATTGGGGAGGGGGAGGTGAGGGCGGAGGGTGGGATAGGTACAGGGTGGAGGGAAGATATAGGGGGATAAAAAAGGGGAAACAATGTAATTAATAAACTCAACAATAAAAAAATAAAAAAATAAAAATAAAAAAAAGAAATGATAATGGACTCATGGATGCAATTTAATGACTCTAATAATGGTTGTAAGTAGTGATAAAAAGTAAATAGTCTGGGTCTACATGATGTGTTCTTAGAGTCTCATATGTCATCTTTAGACACATATGTAATTGTCTCCAAAATATAGATGGAGCTTAAAATTAAGTCTAAAATTTTGAGAGTACAAATCATTGATCTAAAAGTCAAAAAACTTAAAATATCATGCTGATTATCTTATAAACAAATACATTTTCAATAGATGACACAAAATCAAGATATGCTTGTGACCTAAATTAATACTAATGCTTCATATACTAATAAAGTAAACATTTTAGTAAGATTTTGGAGTGAACTATTAGAATGCTTAATAGCAGTTATTTTGATCATTGTTAAAACTTCATGCATGGGTATAGAGTTTCTAGAAAAGTAGTCCCTTGCCCAGAAATAGAATATGGACAAAGTGTTTTATTATCTGTATCTGTGTTCATTTTCTTTGTTATGCATATGCTTTGGAGTCTTATTTTCCATAACAATATTCTATTTTATATATATATATATATATATATATATATATATATATATATATATATATCATATGGTTATATAGTTTTCAGGTAAAGTTAAGTTTTCATTTTCGAATTTATCAGCTTAATCAAAATATTATTCATTTAGTCAAACTCGTTCAAATCAGTTAATTAACCAAAGCAGTCAGTACATATTTATGGTAGTTAATCTCAAATGAAAGTATGAAGCTTCTTAGAACTTTGCTATGTTTCTTGGGTATGTGATTTCTTCCATATTAATTAGATTCACTAAGTTCTTTCATCCATATCAAATCTTTCTGCAATTATTCACAAACTTCCTGCTTTAAAGTTTAATAATCAGTAAAAACAGTAACAACAACAATAATAATATAATAACAACTTGCTACTTTGTACTAAGAAAACAATAAGAAACTCATTTTGCATAATCTCATTTATACTCCCAACAACCATTATTTTATCTTAAAGAAAAACTGAAGCATATAACAATTCAGGATCCCCTTGATATAAAAAAAAATAAGTGGCAGTGGAAAGTCTTGCATTCAAGCAATCTTAGTGCAAAGCCTGGATATTTAATAACTATACATAAATTTCTAATTTTCTATGCAATAGAAACATAATATTTGAAATACTTGGTTTCCTGACACTATACAATAAATTTTTTTTCTTATTTTTCTTTTTGAAAAGACAAGCGTGTTGATCTGGTAGAATGAATTTTTCCTCTAACCAACCAGGACTCATCTTCTTTGTCCTCTCCAATGGCACCTTCCATCCGCTATTTATGTTCTTTCCTGACCATTGTATCTCTTCTTCATTACTGGCTTCGCTCCATAACAATTTAGTCAAGGTCAAGTCTCACTAGTCTTAAAACACATAACAAAGAAATAGCAGAATCCACAACTAAAGATTTTACCCATCTACCACTCTAATTTTCTTACATCAAAATTAAATATCTATAATAATAAAAGCATAATATGCTAATTAGACCAGACATCTTTCCAGATGACCTTCTGGATGAAGCCAGGGCTAACAGGAAAACCCAGGTCCCAGGTGCCAGAGGAAGCCAGTGCCGGCAGCCAGGGAAAGGAAGGCCTTCCATGAATTTTGTGCATTGGGCCTTTAGTTATACAATGATAAAATAAAATAAAATGACTCTTCTCACTTTGTCTTCTATGTACACTGGAGGCTATTGTTCTATTATTTCCTAAATATAATTTGTCTTCTACACTTGTGTAAAATCATATGACCAGTTCTTATCACTTATCATTTATAAACCTATTAATTGCTTTATTTTTTAAATACTGTGTCATATTTGTTAATATTTCACACTCTCTGATTTTCAATAATTCTTTTTTATATGCCTTCTCATAAGTATCTTTTTCCCCCCTGTCCACTATTTCCCTTCATATATTATCCCTTGAAGATCACTCCTTTTTTTTCTCATCTTTATTGTTCAGTTTATTAATTACATAGTTCCCTTTCCCCCCTACAGTTCCCCTCCACCTGGGACCCATCCTACCCTCCGCCTTCACCCCTCTCCACTGTCCTCTCCCATAGTTGCATGATTTTTGTCCAGTCTTTTGCTGCACTTCACACACCCCGTTTCTCCCCAAGAGTTGTCAGTCCATTCCCTCTCTATGTCTGTGGTTCTGTTACATTCACCAGTTTATCCTGTTCATCAGCTTATTAATTCATTTGATTTTTAGATTCATTTGTTGATAGATGTGTATTTGTTGTTCATAATTTACACTTTTATCCTTTTCTTCTTCTTCTTCTTGAAGAATATCTTTCAGCATTTCATATAATATTGGTGTGGTGGTGATGAACTCCTTTAGCTTTTTCTTATCTGTGAAGCACTTTATCTGACCCTCAATTCTGCATGATATCTTTGCTGGATAGAGTAATCTTGGTTGTAGATTCTTGCTATTCATCACTTTGAATATTTCTTGCCACTCCCGTCTGGCCTGCATCGTTTCTGTTGAGAAATCCGCTGACAATCGTATAGGTGCTCCCTTATAGGTAACTAACTGTTTTTCTCTTGCTGCTTTTAATATTATATCTTTGTCTTTTGCTCTTGGCATTTTAATTATGATGTGCCTTGGTGTGGTCCTCTTAGGGTTCCTACATATTGGGGTTTGGTGCGCTTCTTGGACTCCTAAGTCTATTTCTTTCACCAGCTGTGGCAAGTTTTTGGTCACTATTTCTTTAAATAGGTTTTCATTGTCTTGGTCTCTCTCTTTTTCTGGCACCCCAATAATTCGGATGTTGGTATGCTTGAGGTTGTCCCAGAGGCCCCTTACACTATCTTCAATTTTTTGGATTCTTTTGGTTTCTTGCTTTTTCAGCTGAGTGGATTTTACCTCTTTGTATTTCAAATCTTTAACTTGGTTCTTGGGGTGCTCCAGAGCACTTTTAGGTCTTTGTATAATATTTTTTATTTCAGTCAGTATATGCTTAATTTCTGTTTGGTCCTTTTTCATATCCTTGAGAGTCTACTTTATATCCTTGAGGGTCTCTTTCATTTCCTTGTAGGACTCATTCATTTTCACGTTGGTCTTGATCATTTCCTTGCAAGTCTCGTTCATGTCCTTGAGGGTCTCGTTCATTTCCTTGTAGGTCTTGCTTATTTCCTTATCGGCCTCGACCTTTTGTTGGGGCCTCTTGAGAAGCCTTATAGCCATGGTTTTGAATTCCATGTCCAGTGGGTTTTTTTCCTCCATTTCTTTCACATCTGATTTCTTTCCATGTCTCTGCATGGTGGCTGCTTCCCTGAGTTGGTCAATTAGCTTTGTGTGGTAGACATCCTACAAGGGACAGTGGCTCAGCCTCCCCAGTTACCTGAGGTGGATATGGGCTGCACAGTCTTGCTGAAGTTAAGCTCAGGTTAATCGTTGTTAGCACTTGAAGGGGTTGACCTCCAGGCCAATTGTCTGTGAAGTTCAGCTGTGCTCAGGTTGGATGGGCGGAGTCTCCGGTCCAAGCAGACATCCTTAGCTCCACCCTACGCGGCCCCAGGGACTCTGCCAGGGCAATGGCCGCCAGCACCTCTGAGAGAGAGCCGCTGGGGAGCTCCATCGGCTGCTGGGGAGTTCAAGCTCTTCCCAAATGAGTCTTCACACCCAATGTCTCACCCAGGGTCATAAAACAAAGCAGTCTGATGGTTTCCCGAATGAGGGAGCAAATTGAGAGAGCTCCCTACACAGTTACGCAGCTGCGCTGTTCCCAAGTTCACGCGCAAGCTCCCTTCTCCACAAGCTGGCAAACCCCTGTAGCACCCGAGCTTCCGCATGCCCTCCCTCTGTCCAGTTTTTACCCCGTGTGATAGTGGGTTCCCTGGACTTCACCCAGAGCTAGAGAATCAGTCCATTGGGACGTCTTTGTCATCCTGTTCAAGAAAACTGGCTGGTTTTCAGCCTCCTGCCCTATCCACTGGCGCGGACTCCAAACCTCTCTCTCTGCGGGAATCTTCAACGCTGTCTGTCGCCGCTCCTCAGTGTGACAGTGTCTTATTTTCACTTTTATTTGTGGAATTTTCACTCAGCCAGCTTTCTGGTGATTCTGGAAGGTGTTTGTTCTTTCGTTAAGTTGTAGTTTCAAAATTGCTGTGTATGATGGCAAGATAGGTGTTTTACCTATGCCGCCATCTTGGTTCCTCCAGGAGATCACTCCTTAACTCTCTTTTCTAGCTATATGTTTTTCCTAACCTAATACATTATGTCTTATCTTTTTAGTCATTAAAATACCCTAATTTTTGTACATGGAATATTTATCTGGACATTGCTGAAATCTAGGTATCTTTAATACTTAACATCAATTCTCCCCACATCTAACCAATTGTAATATATTTTTTAAGAAAATATCTGCATTGTTCCTCATGCCCATTTGTTACTCTATTCACTGCCACTTCATTTACTTAAATAAAGATCACATTGATTTTTATTTGAATTATGATGATTATTTCTTAATGTATACTCTTGATTGAAGCCTATCATTCTCCAATTACTTTAATTATATAAATGTAGAGTATGCTTAAAATATTTTTGAGTCTCCATTGCATTTAGAATCAAGTACATACTTATTAATATGATTTCTAAATTTTCTGTTGGCCTAGATCAGTGGTTGGTAAAACCGTGGCTCATGAGCCACATGCGGCTCTTTGGCCATTTGAGTGTGGCTCTTCCACGAAATACCACATGCAGGTGCACATGTACCGTGTGATTGAAACTTTGTGGTCCATGCACAGAAGTCGGTTTTTGGCTTTCAAAAGAAATTTTAATCATTGTATTGTTGATATTTCACTCTGTCAACTAATGAGTTTACCGACCACTGGCCTAGATCTTTAATCTCTCTAGTAACATCTCACCCTACTTTGCAAGTGATAAACCCTTCTTAGTGAACTATACTCAAAGACAGTATATTAAATTTAGTCAACCATTTTAAAAAATATACCATTGATTTCCAGGAGTAAATATTTATCAATTTAACTCATATCTGTATAAATATTTAAGCTTTATTTGGAAAGCCTTGTTCAAATTTAAGATCAGGTTACAATTCCATCCTGCAGGTTTCTCAAGTACTCTGTTATATCTAAGAATATGTTTTGTAATTTCCTGTTCACTATCTCTCTTATTTACTATATTTAAATTTCATAAAGCAAGGACTATATCTGACTTATCATAGCCTCAATGATTAATGTTTAATAGTTTCACAATAAAATATACATAATTTAATAATAAATTATGAAAATATGCATTCATTTTTCTCAAAATAATAAACTGTTTACACCTGTTTTTATTTTTATATATCTCACCTTCTACTCTAAATATAGTTGATTTTATTGTCTTATGCACATGTTTTGTTGTATACTCAAGGTTATAATGCCAGAATTCAGTTCCATAAGACTGAGGGAATGATGGCAATATTTATAGAAATCTGAAATCTGAAGGAATAAGGATTGAGACAACTGTTAGAGATAACTGAAATTGTCCTGCAAGTTTGAGTTTGAGGAACTGGTGAAGTACTTGGAAAGCAATTACTGGTAAGTAATAGAATTTGAAAGCCTGGAGCTTAGGAGAGAAGGCAGAGCTGAAGATCTGAAATTAATCTGCATAGAGTTAATATATAAACCTGGGGTTTTGATGATATGGTAAAGTAAGATGACTAAGAGAAATGAGGACTGTGAACCATAACCTGAATTTTCTTTCCCCATATTTAAGGCATAGAAACAAGAATAAGAGCAAAGGAAGCAGAGAAGAAGTCATAAAATTCAGGGGAGAGCTGAGAATACAGGGAAAAAAAGGAAGAAACACTTTTTAAAACAGTGACGTTTCTTTCCAGTGATATGCTGAAGAAATATCAAAATGGGTAAGGTCTAAAAAATAACTTTTGGATTTGGTTAACAGGAGAATATCAATGCCTTTTTTTACTTGAAATATATGTTTACAAGGAAATTAATTTTATTTAATAAATTAATAGTGATTTATTTATTGATCAATGATTATACAAAAAAGCTATTGAAGCACAATAAAGAAGATTAAAAGTAAAATTTGAAAGAAAATAAAACCTCCTGGGTCTTATTCCCTAACTTCTAAGGGCTTAAAATCTACTAGTAAAAAATAGAAATAATAGTTTTAAAGTTTATTGAAGTATACTATTATGTTCTAAGTATTGTATTGAGTACTTACTGCATTATCTACCCTTATAGCAAGCTTATTAGATAGATACCTATATTATCCAGACTTTACAGAAAAATTTAATGCCATATATATTTCTTATTATACTTAATTATAGAAAGCATAATATATTATATATTTCAATAATTATTATAATGGAGGTCTCTTCTATATGAAATAATTGATCTGAGACAGTTTTTATATTTATGTGAAAAAGTGTGTGAATATTCTGAGCATTTTAGGGGGATAAGTGTTTTAACGTCTGCTGGGTGTAATATAACATCTTACCCAATACAACTATGCATGTGCTACCACAGAGGGCTTTTAGTAGCTAGTCAGTACCAGCTCGTCTTCTAGATGATCACTGGTAATGAAAACATTATGTAACCTCAGTTAACACCATTCCTTCCTAATTTAGATATGGGACTAATACATTTTTTTCCTAATTCCATCTGATTGATAATTCCTATATAAACCCTGATGCTCTGAATAGCATATTTTTTTGTACGTGAACCATAAAGCAAGGGAAATATATATGTAATAAAAGATGAAGCAAATATTTAAAAAGAAAATTTGCTATCTAATAAAAGAGCAATATGCAAATTGACCGTACCTTCACTGCACCCTCAAGCCATTCCCACAAACCAGGTCCACAAGCCAATCAGAATGAGTATGTAAATTAACTTAACCAAGATGGCACTTAATTTATATATTCACACACACAAGACAGAGTAGAAGGAAGCCAAGCACTGCAGAAAGGAGCAAAGCTGTGCAGAAGTAAGCAAGTGGGTGAGGGAGAACGGAGGAAGCAAGGCAGAGGAGATGAGAGGAAGGGGCACAGCAGCAAAGGAAGTGAGGCAGCAGAGAAGGGAGCGAGGCAGCAGAGACCAGAGCAACCAAGGCGGCAGAGACGAGAGAGAACGAGATAGTAGAGATGGTTGAGAGCTTTGCTCAGGCTGCAGGAAGCTCTATTCTTGCAGGAATCTTCCTGCAATGTGTCTCATATATATGGAGAAAAGCAATCCTAACTAGGGTTGTTCCATTCCTTCAATATCCCACTTCATTTCTTAATTATGGATGCATTCCAAATATTTAATTACATGAAACAACTTGCAACTTTGAGGAAATCCTCACTACTTATTTAGATTAATACAAGAGTGTTTGCAATATATAATTAAAGTGATATAACTGCAATAATTTTAAATGTGAAATATATTGTAAGAAAGAATCCATTATACCTATAAATTATTGTTTCTCTTCTTTTCTCTTTTGAAACTGAAATATTTAATATTAAAATAATTCAGTGTTATTCTATAATTAGAAGCCCAGTAAGTGAAATTCATGCACTGGAGGTGGGGAAGGATCCCTCAGCCCCGCCAGCACCCTCTCATAGTCTGGGACCCCTTGGGGGAACCCAGATTGAAAAGGGTGCAGGCCAGGCTGAGGGATACTGCCCACTCATGCACAAATTTCATGCAACAGGCCTCTAGTTAAAAATACAATAAAATATGTATTCCCAAGTGTAATTTATCTTGCTATCTTCACTCACAAAGAAAACCACTAACTTTTTTTTTTTGTAAATCAGTCCACAGCTGTTCATGCATATTTAAACAAGTTTATATATAGTTATGTGCTATGTAATGTTTTGGTCAAAAATGAATTGCATAAAGGATAGGGCCCAATAATAATATAATGGAGCTGAATATCCTATAAGAAATGGAAGTATATGTGGTTAAGGATAAAATTTATTTCTCAGATGTAGTTTGATGGTCTTTAAAGAACTTTGCTATAAATGTTTTGCTGGTAACTTAAGGTTCTGTACAATAACACTAGTCCACAGGAGCTACCTTAACAAATATTCAGTGCCACTTCCACTTTTATAAAAGCTTACTGTGGTAGTGTGAATCCAGCCTGTCCTTGTATTTTGAAAATGTTTATAGGTTTTAATGATGTGAAGTGTAAATAAGTTTTATTTTTTACATCAATTCAATGCCAGACAGAGCCTTTTGTGCCAGATAGGGTCAACAGAACCAAAAACAAATTTCCAAAATCAAAATAATAAAACCTCAGTGCTATACTCTGTCCATGTTAAACACCGTTTTTTTTTATGACTACCACATATTTCCTTAAGCTGACCAGAGCTCCAACCTACAATTGCCAAAATCATATTGTGGCTGTAATACTCTATGTTTCCTTGTCTATTTTGATTTTTCATTCCAATAGATCCTAAGGTCACCTGACACAGCCACCTCACAGTCACTACTATAAAGATCTATATCTTACCCAGCCAATTTTTCCTCAATATTTTCAACCAAATCTAACCCACATCTCTCATGGAGAAGCATGGATAGCTTTGATGCTGTATTCTGACCCTTCTGGAAGAAATTGTGGTGGGGGACTTGTGGAACAGTGTTTACAAAGTGAACAGTGGTATACAGCAATGTCCTATGCCTTCACATTCACTCACCACTCACTGACTCACTCAGAACTTCTAGTCCTGAAAACTTATTCATGATAAGTGCATTAACAAATGTACTATTTTTATTTTATACTCTATATTTTACTCTATATTTTCTGTGTTTAGGTACACAAATACTTGCAATTTTGTTACAATTGCCTAGAGTATTGAGTATAGTAACATGATGTATATATTTGTAGTCTTGGAGCAATAGTCTATAAAGTAGCTTAGTGTATTATAGGCTATAACTTCTAGGTCTGGGTAAGTGCATTCTATGATGTTTGTACAATGTTGAAATTGCCTAATTATACATTTATCAAAAAGTATCCCTGTTGTTGTGACAGTATTTCTAATTTTTTAAGTTACAAAAATCAAATGCAAATTTTTTTATCCTATAATCACTTAATACTAGAGTCTTGGTGCACAGGGGGCAGGGATGTCCCTCAGCCCAGCCTCTACCCTCTCCAATCTGGGCTCCCTTGAGGGATGTCTGACTGCCCGTTTAGGACTGATCCTACCGGGACCAGGCCTAAACGGCAGTTGGACATCCTTCTCACAATCCAGGACTGCTGGCTCCAAACTGCCTACCTGCCTGACTCCCTGATTACCCCTAATTGCTTCTGCCTGCCAGCCTGTTCACCTCCTAATCACTACCCTGTCAGCCTAACTGATGTCTAACTGCTCCCCTGCCAGCCGGTTTGCCCCCAAATTCCCCCCTCTGTTGACCTGGTCACCCCTAACTGCCCTCCCCTGCAGGCCTGGAACCTCCCAATGGCCCTACCCTGCTGGCCATCTTGTGGTGGCCATCTTGTGTCCACATGAAGGCAGGATCTTGATCACATGGAGGCAGCCCTCTTGTGTGTTGGAGTGATGGTCAATCTGTGTATTACTCTTTTATTAGATAGGATAGAGGCCTGGTGCATGGGTGGGAACTGGGTGGTTTGCCTTGAAGGATGTCCCGGATCAGGTTGGAGGTTCCCTTGTGGTATGGGGCAGCGTAGGTGAGGGGTCTGTGGTGGTTTGCAGGCTGGCCATGCCTCCCAATGACCCAAGTGGAGGCCCTGGTATCTGGGACTTATTTTATGTTCTACAATTGAAACTTTGTAACCTGGAGTGGAGCCAAGCCTCCTGCTTGCCCTGTGGCCACAGCCATTTCTGTTGGGACATTTACCTTCTAAAATTGAAACATTGTAGCCTGGAATGGAGGCCTAAGCTTAGCTTCCTCCATCGCCCAGGCAATCCTAGCCTCCTCTTCTCTATAGCTCTGCGACTGCTGCCATTTCTGTTGAGATATATCTTCTATAATTGAAAATTTGTAGCATTTGAGTCAAGGCCTAGGCCGACAGGGGCAGGCAAAAAGCTTGGCTTACTCCATTGTCAGAGAAACCCAAGCCTCTCTCTTGCTCTCAGTGGCCATAGCTATCTTGGTTGAGATTTATTTGCTTAATTTTATCCTGATTGGCTGGTGGGTGTGGCTTGATCAGAGGTATGTTCAATTTGCATATTACTCTTTTATTAGATAGGATAATGATACATATTTTACAGAATTCCATAGTAGCATAAAGAGCTTTTCTAAAGCTGCATAATATTTGTATATTAATATATTATAATTATTTAAATCAATATTTAGATTATCTTTAGCCATTTGCTTTAAAACAAATTATGTAATGAATGATAGTATAAACATATCATTATATAGATGTGGAAATATATCAGTTGGATTATCACCCAGAAGATAAATTACTGGGTCAAAGTTTCTAGAACTACTAGAGGCTCAGTGCATGAAATTCATTAACTCAGGAGGGTTCCTCAGCCCGGCCTGCGCCCCCTCACAGGCTGGGAGCCCAGCAATTGATCACCCTGCAGAGGGAGGTCCCACCCACCTGGCTGGGGATTCACAATCAATTGCCCCAAAGATGGTGGCTTGGGCCTCCCTCATTGGAACAATCGCAGAGTCCCCTGATAAATTGTCCCATGACCAGTGGCCTGGACGTCCCTCTGCTGGGCAATCATAAGTTGGTGGCAGGGGCCCCTGACCAATTGCATTGCACCTGCCCTGGCTGGCTTGGCTCCAGTGCATGTTATAGCATGGTTGTCTGGAAGGTAGTTCTGCTGTTTGGATGTTCAGTCGATTTACATATTATACTTTTATTATTGTAAATTACGATAGATTGTGACAATGTTTTCCACTAGTTTTACTCCTATTAGCAAAGTATGAGAGTTGCTCCTTCCCCACAGCTGCCTCTGCCTCAGCCCCTGCCACTGTGGCTTCATCTGGAAGGTCATCCAGAAGGTCATCTGGTCTGATTAGCATATTATACCTTTATTATTATAGAATAGAGGCCCTTTACATGAAGATTTGTGAAAGAATAATCCTTCTTTTCCCTAGATTTTCCTCTTGGCCACCAGGGAGACTGCAAGTCTTCTCTCTCAGCTGGAGCACCACTCCTGTAGCTCCCTCTGCCCCCTGCCCTGCTCCTCATAGCAGGCATCCCACCTGCCCAGCTGCTCCATACCTTTGCATGCAAATTAACCCACCATCCTTGTTGGGTTAATTTGCATAATCACTCCTGATTGCCTGATAGGTATTATGAAGGTATAGTCAATTTGTATATTTTATTTTATTAGTATAGATAATTAAAAACCATTTAGGTTTCACAAACAGACTTCAACACTTTAAAAAGGAAACCATCTCCTTTGGGAACAACTACAAATGAGGTAGAAGGAAAAAAGCTTTTCTAGGATAAAGAACAAGGAAGAGAAAACTATTATATATCTGATTAGTCAGGGCCACATAGTCAAGCTTGTTAGAAATGAAAAGGAAAAAGGATATAAGTGTAGAGCCTACAGCTGGGCTGATGTTTGGGTGATTAGATAGCTGAATATACTCTGGTCAAGCAGAGCATTTATGGGGATCACACATGTAAATTTTTAGTTTCAATCTGCTGATGTGGCACAATGGATGGTGTGATTCCATCTTGGGCCTAGAAATTTATTCCAACATTATAAACCCTTTTTTGTGGTCTTGGGTTTTACCTAGTATCACCAAGATGGAGGCAGTCTTGCCTAATGGAGTATTTTAAAGAAATGAAACATAGCTTATCTTTTTTACTACATTGGTATATTAATTAATATATTTTAAACACATTTATAAGTGAATTTGTTATATGAGTATGTGTGTGTGGGGGGGTGGGTGTATGAGAGAGAAAGAAGGTGGAGAGAGAAAGAGAGAGAGAGAGAGAGAGAGAGAGAGAGAGAGAGAGAGAGAGAGAAGAGAGGGATGGTGAATTCCTGTATTCAGAACAATCTTATTTTACAGATAACTTAAATAAATTAATTATCTTTAATATTTGGTAATATTCAACTGTAAAATCATGTAACTATACTCTATTGATTTAATTTATATATAAGTATTTATTTATTGCTAAATTATATAATTCATGTATGGAAAGTTATATTTTAGATGGTTTTTCTTTTCTGAAATTTGACTGTGTTTTAGGTTTTAAAACATTTTTCAAGGTATTAGAAAAGTTAACTCATAATACTAACAGTTTTCTCAGTTTTGTGCCTATTTAATTCTAACTTTTATTTTTTAATTATTTTCCAACTTATTAACCTTTAAAATATATTGTATTATCTAAAAAGGTTAAAGGCAAATGTTTGGAATATTTTTCTTTTGGAAAACTTTATATTTCTACTGATTTTAGATAACAATTACTAATTTTAGCAGCATTAATTGTATGTTTGACCATCCTACTATTTATTTTAATATTATTTTTTTTTCATCTTCTATAGGGTAATATAATTGGTGCCATTTATTATTGTATGAATATAAGTATTGATTATATCACTGTTGTTATTTACTTCTGAGCACCACTTTATCTTATAAAATTGTTTTTGGTACAGATTGCTTGCATTTAAACATTTTTAATTTCAATTTTTATCACCTTTAATCAATGGAGTATTTAACAATATTTTTAATTAGCAGAAAGTAGAGCCTATTTTATATCTCAAGGCAAACTGTCATTGCAGTAGAAATATATTATCTATAGTCCATCTGTGTTTATAAAATTACCCAATATGGTAAGATTAACTTTATGGCATAGCTTATTATGAAATACTGTGAAAATTCTATTGACATTTTCAAAGATCATACATTTACTAGTAATATTGTATAAATAGGCAGTAAATAAACTGAATCTGAATTAAGTCTTCTGTATATTTAAAATTTTTATTTTTTTTAAATAAAATTTCATTGTTGAAAACTGGTCCTTTTTTTCCCATTGACTCCTTCAGGCTGCCCCTGCCCCCTTTCCAGACCTTCACTGTCCTATCGTCTGTGTCCATAGTTTTTGCATACATGCATACAAGTGCTTTGTTGATACTTCCAACTCACCCATCCTCCCCCACCTTCCCTCTGAGATTCCACAGCCTGTCCTATGCTACTTTATCTCTGGGTCTATTTTGGTTATTTTGTTTATTAGGTCCATATATGAGTTAGATCATGTGATACTTGTGTCTTTCTCTGACTGGCTTATTTCACTTAGCATAACACACTCAAGGTCCTCCATGCTGTCTCAAAGGGTAAGAGATAATCATTTTTTTACTGCTGCATATGTATTATGTGGTGTAAATATACCACAGCTTTTTTAGCCACTCATCTACTGATGGGAACTTGGGCTGTTTCCAGATATTAGCTATTGAAAATTGTGCTTCTATGGCCATTTTTTTCTGATTGCTGTTTTGGGTTTCTTATGGTATATTCTTGAAAGTGGGATCACTGAGTCAAATAGCAGTGCCACATTTAAATTTTTGAGGAAACTCCATACTGTATGCCATAATGGTTGCAGCAGTCTGTATTTCCACCATCCTTGTACTGGGGTCCCATTTTCTCCACATATTTGCCAGCATTTACATTTGTTGATATGCTGATGGTAGCCATTCTGACAGGTGTGAGGTAATATCTCATGGTTTTTAAAGTTTTCATCTCTCTGATGATCAGTGACTTTGAGTACTTTTTCATATGTCTTTTGGTCATCTGTATGTCTCTTTTGGAAAAGTTTCTATTTAGGTCCTGTGCCCATTTTTAATTGGATTATCTTTCTTTTGTTAAGTTGTATGAGTTCATTATGTATTTTAGATACTAACCATTTATCAGATATATAATTAGCCAATATGTTCTCCCATATAGTGGGCTCCATTTTCATTCTGTTAATGTGTGTATTGTTGTTTTTTTGTTTGTTTGTTTGCTTTGTTTTTTCCATGCCATGTTTTTGACTATAGATAATATATTTCTACTGCAATGAAACTTTTAACATTGATATAGTACCAATTATTAATTTTCTCCTTAGTTTGCTTTGCCCTAAAAGAGATGTACATGTAAACATATTGCTATGACAGATGTCTGAGATTTTGCTGCCCATAGTTTCTTCTAGGATTCTTAACTTATATTTAAGTATTTTTTTTTCCATTTTGAGTTTATTCCTGTGTATTCTTCTGTTAGTGGTGTAGTTTCATTTTTGGTGACTTAAAACTGTCCACTTTTTCCAATATCATTTATTTAAGAGACTGTCTTTGCTACATTGTATGCTCTTGCCTCCTTTGTCAAATATTAGTTGAGTTTAATGGCTTGAGTCAATTTTGGGATCTCTGTTCTGTTCAATTCATCTACTAGTATATGCCTGTTCTTGGGCTAGTATCAGGCTGTTTTGATTATGGTGACTTTGTAGAATAATTTAATATCTTCTATTGTGATTCTTCCATCTTTGTTGTTCTTTCTCAAGATTTTTGTGGCTATTCAGGTTCCATGTACATTTTTGGACATTATGTTCTAGATTTGTAAAATATGTCATTGTGTTTTAATAGGAATTGCATTAGATACACAATGTATGCATAGATACATGCATACAAATGTATATATATATGTATATATATATGTGTATATATATATATATGTATATATATATATACATACATACATATATATGTGTATATACTTATATATATATTTGTGGTAAGTATGGACATTTTAATGATGTTAATTCTACTAATCCAAGAATATGGTATATTCTTCCACTTATGCATACCTTCCTCTCTCTCTTTTTTCAACATCTTGTAGTTTTTTGAGTGCAAGTCTTTTACCTTCTTGGTTAAGTTTATTCCTAAGTATCATTTATTTTCAATGGCAAATGTGATTGTTTGGTTAGTTTCTCTTTCTGAGAAGTCATTATAGGTGTATAAAAAGTCTTAGATATTTGTGTGTGTTGATTTTATATCCTGATACATTGCCAAATTTATTTATTTATTTTTATATTTTTAATCTTTATTGTTCAGTTTATTAATTACATTGTTCCCTTTTTTCCCCACTATAGCTCCCCTCCACCTGCTACCCATCCCACCCTCCGCCCTCATCCCCCACCACTGTCCTCTCCCATAGTTGCATGACTTTTGTCCAATCTCTTGCTGCACTTCCCACACCCCTTTTCTCCTCAAGAATTGTCAGTCCATTCCCTCTCTATGTCCGTGATTCTGTTACATTCACCAGTTTATCCTGTTCATTAGCTTATTAATTCACTTGATTTTTGGATTCATTTGTTGATAGATGTATATTTGTTGTTCATAATTTACACTTTTATCTTTTTCTTCTTCCTCTTCTTAAAGAATATCTTTCAGCATTTCATATACTATTGGTTTGGTGGTGATGAACTCCTTTAGCTTTTTCCTATCTGTGAAGCACTTTATCTGACCTTCAATTATGAATGATAGCTTTGCTGGATAGAGTAATCTTGGTTGTAGATTCTTGCTGTTCATCACATCGAATATTTCTTGCCACACCCCGTCTGGCCTGCATCGTTTCTTTTGAGAAATCTGCTGACAATCGTATGGGTGCTCCCTTACAGGTAACTAACTGTATTTCCCTTGTTGATTTTAATATTCTCTCTTTGTCTTTTGCTCTTGGCATTTTAATTATGATGTGCCTTGGTGTGGCCCTCTTAGGGTTCCTATATATTGGGGTTCAGTGTACTTCTTGGACTCCTAAGTAGATTTCTTTCACCAGGTGTGGGAAGTTTTCAGTCACTATTTCTTCAAATAGCTTTTCATTGTCTTGGTCTCTCTCTTTTTCTGGCACCCCTATAATTCGGATGTTGGTATGCTTGAGGTTGTCCGAGAGACCCATTACACTATCTTCAATTTTTTTTGGATTCTTTTGGTTTCTTGCTTTTTCAGCAGAGTGGATTTTACCTCTTTGTATTTAACTTGGGTCTTGGGTTCTCCAGAGCACTTTTAGGTCTTTGTATGATATTTTTTATTTCAGTCAGTGTATGCTTAATTTCTGGTTGATCCTTTTTCATATCCTTGAGAGTCTCCTTCATATCCTTGTAGGTCTCCTTCATTTCCTTGTAGGACTCATTCATATCCTCGAGGGTCTCATTCATTTCCTTGTAGGTCTTTCTTATTTCCTTATAGGCCTCAACCTTTTCTAGGAGCCTCTTGAAAAGCCCTATAGCCGTGGTTTTGAATTACATGTCCAGTCGGTTTTTGTTTGCTCCATTTCTTTCACATCTGATTTCTTTCCATGTCTCTGCATGGTGGCTGCTTCTCTGAGTTGGTCAATTAGCTTTTTGTGGTAGATGTCCTACAAGGGACAGTGGCTCAGCCTCCCCAGTTACCTGAGGTGGATATGGGTTGAACAGTCTTGTTGAAGTTAAGCTCAGGTTAATCATTGTTAGCACTTGGAGGGGTTGACCTCCAGGCCAATTGTCTGTGGAGTTCAGCTGTGCTCAGGTTGGATGGGCGGAGTCTCCGGGCCAAGCAGACAGCATAGCTCTGCCCTATGTGGCCCCAGTGCCTCTGTGCCAGGTCCATGTGCCTCCAGCACCTCTGAGAGAGAGCCGCTGCCGAGCTCCACTGGCTGCCGGGGAATTCAGACTCTCCCCAAATAAGTCTGCACACCCAACGTCTCACCCAGGGTCATAAAACAAAGCAGTCTGACGGTTTTCCGAATGAAAGAGCAAGTCATGAGTGCTCTCTGAGCGGTCAGGCACTGCGCTGTTCCCAAGTTCACGTGCACTCCGCACAAGTTCGCCTTCTCCACACGCCAGCAGACTCCTGCAGCACCCGAGCTTCGGCGTGCCCTCCCACTGTCCAGTTTTTACCCCCTATGATAGTGGTTTTCCTGCACTTTGCCCAGAGCTGGAGAACCAGTCCAGTGGGACGTCTTTGTCTCCCTGTTTGAGAAAACTGGCCTGTTTTCAGCTGCCCACCCTATCCGCCTGTGCGCTTCTTCAAACCTCTTTCCGTGCATATCTTCAACGCTGTCCTCAGCCACTCCTCCAAGTCACAGTGTCTTATCTTCACTTTTATTTATGGAATATTCACTCAGCCAGCTTTCCGGGGATTCTGGATGGTGTTTGTTCTTTCGTTAAGTTGTAGTTTTAAAATTGCTGTGTATGACAGCAAGATGGGTGTTTTACTCATGCCGCCATCTTTGTTCTCTCCGCCAAATTTATTTTTTAAATCTAGTCGTTTTTTGGTGGAGTCTAGAGTTTTTTATGTACAATATTATGTTACCTGCATATAATGAGAGTTTTACTCCCTCCTTCCAATTTGGATGCCTTTTATGTTTTCTTCTTGTCTGGTCACTGTGGACAGGACTCCCAATACTATGTTGACTAAAAGTGGTAAAAGCAGACATCCCTGTCTTATTCCTATTTTTAGGAAAAATTATTTTAATTTTTGCCCATTGAGCGTCATGTTCACTATAGGTTTACCAAATATGGCCTTTATTATGTTGATATATGCTCCCTCTATTCTCACTTTGCTGAAAGTATTTTTTAAAAATTTGTCAAAAGCTGTTTTTGCATCAATTGATATGATCATATGATTGTTGTCCTTCTATTTGTTTATGTGATCTATTACCTTGATTGATTTGTGAATATACCAGCCTTGCATCTTCATGGTCATGGTGTATGGTTTGTTAAAAATATATTGCTGGATCTGATTTGCTAATATTTTGTTATTATTTTACATACAGAAAAATAATAAGTATTTTAGTATCTATGTTTGCTGGAGGCTAATTACAGCAGGGCATAATAAAATGCATGAAGTTTGTCAGAATGCTGATGGACACCTTCAGGTTGAGAACACTGCTGTAGAGCCTAAGGCCATCGGAAAAGACAGATATTTACCTTAGTATTCATAACAGTAGCAAAATTACAGCTATGAAGTAGCAACTAAAATAATTTTATGGTTGGGGTCACCACAACATGAGGAGCTATATTAAAGTGTCATGGCATTAGAAAAGTTGAAAACCACTGCTTTAGCACAAAATGTTTTTCTATTTGTATCAGCTTTGATTTCATTCACTAAAGTTTTATTATAGTCTTCATTGTATAAATCTTCCACTTCTTTGGTTACATGTATTTCTTGATATTTAATTTTTGTTGATTCTATTGCTAATGGGATCATTTTCTTCATTTTTAAAAATATCTATCTTTTATTATTAGAAATGAAACTGATTTTTTATAGACTAGCTGTTGATTAGTTCCAACAGTTTTTTTGGTTGAGTCTTTAGGGTTTTCTGTATGTAAAATAATAAATTTTGAAAATAATGAAAATCAACCTTTTTAATTTGAATGCTTTTTATTTCTATAACTTGCCAAACTGATCAATATTAAACTTCCAATACACTATTAGATAAGATTGGTGAGTGTAAGCATCTTTGCCTAGTTTCTAATCTTAGAGAAGTTTTTTTTTCTTTTTTTAATTTTCACCATCAACTATAATGTTAGCTTTGATTTTGCTATGTATGGTCTTTATTATGTTTCTTCTATATCCAATGTCTTATGTATTTTGATAGTAAAAAAGTCACTGTATTTTGCTCTTTCTGCCATCTTGGAGCATAAGAGCTTGCTGGAAAACAGAACTTCTATGACAGATAAGTCTAGAAGGTTGTGGTCCAAAGACATTTTTGCTAGCTGTGAGTTGGGTCTGCAGAACCTAAAGAAGCAAACAGCTCTCATTTATTTATTTTTTCTAGGTGTGGGGAAATATTTCTGATAACGTTAAACTTTTCCTGAATAGTTTTTTCTTAATTGAATACATTTTTATTGTTCAAATTATTATAATTGTTCCTCTTTTCCCCCAATAATCCTCCTCCACCTGGTTCCCACCCAACCTTCTGCCCTTACCAAATGCCCCCCCATCCTCATCCATAGGTGTATGTTTTTTGACCAGTCTCTTCCCACACTCCTTTCCCCCGATGATTGTCAGTCTACTCCCCTTTTCTGCCCCTGATTCTGTTATATTCACCATTTTATTCTGCTCATCAAATTATTTTATTTACATGATTTTTAGATTCACTTGTTGATAGATATGTATTTGTTGTTCATAATTTTTACCTTTACCACCTTCTTTTTCTTCTTCTTCTTCTTCTTCTTCTTCTTCTTCTTCTTCTTCTTCTTCTTCTTCTTCTTCTTCTTCTTCTTCTTCTTCTTCTTCTTCTTCATCTCCTCCTCCTCCTTCATCTCCTCCTCCTCCTCCTCCTCTTCTTCTTCTTCTCCTCCTCCTCCTCTTCTTCTTCTTCTCCTCCTCCTCCTCTTCTTCTTCTTCTCCTCCTCCTCTTCTTCTTCTTCTTCTTCTTCTTCTTCTTCTTCTTCTTCTTCTTCTTCTTCTTCTTCTTCTTCAAGAATACCCTTCAGCATTTCAAATAATACTGACTTGGCAGTGATGAACTCCTTTAGCTTTTTCTTACCTGTAAAGCTCTTTATCTCTCCATCAATTCTGAATGATAGCTTTACTGGGTAGAGTAATCTTGGTTGTAAGTTCTCGATATTCATCACTTTGAATATTTCTTGCCACTCCTGTCTGGCCTGAATAGTTTCTGTGGAGAAATCAGCTAACAGTCCTATGGATGCTCCCTTGTAAATAACTATTTTTTTCTTCCTGCTTTTAGTATTCTCTCTTTGTCTTTTGCTCTTGGCATTTTAATTATGATGTGACTTGGTGTGGTCCTCTATGGATTTCTTTTGTTGTGGTTCTTTGCACTTCCTGGACTTATAAGTCTATTTTTTTCACGAAGTTTGAGAAGTTTTTGGTAACTTTTTTAGTATCTCGCTCTCTCTCTCCTTCTGGCACCTCCATAATTCTGATGTTGGTATGTTTAAAGTTGTCCCAGAGGCTCCTTACACTATCTTCATATTTTTGAATTCTTTTTTCTTTTTGTTTTTCCAGTTGAGTGTGTTTTGCTTCTTTGTATTTCAAATCTTTGACTTGATTCTCATGATTCTCTACTCTGCTGTTAGATCTCTGTATAATTTTTTTTTTATTTCAGTCAGTGTATGCTTAATTTCTAGTTGGAACTTTTTCATATCCTTGAGGGTGTCACTAAATTCATTGGTCTTTTCTAGGAAATTCTTGAAAAATCTTATAAATGTGATTTTTAACTGTATATGCAGTAGTTTGCTTTCCTACATTTCTTTCATTTGTGATCTGTTTCTTTTTCTCTGAATTTTCACTGCTTCCCTGAATTGATAGAGTGGCTTTGTGTGCTAGGTATCCAATAGGGCCCAGTGGCTCAACCTCCCCATTTACCTTACGTGTACACTCTGGTGCACTCCTTTGTGGGCTGTGTGCACAGTCTTATTGTAGTTTAGCCTTAATTGTTGTTGGTATCATTGGGAGGAATTGACCTCCAGGCCAATTGACTGTGAAGATCTGCTGTGTCTGTGCTGGGAGAATTTCTATGCTGGAGATACCCTTATGAGATAAGACTTGCAAAGCCTCTGTGCTCAGTTTGGATGGGGTGGAGTCTCAGGATGGAACAGACAGCATTGGTTTTCCATCAGCCCTGTCCTAATAGGCCCCTATGTCTCAGTGTCCCATGGTAATCACTGCAAGCACCTCTGAGAGAAAGCCACCCTCGAGTTCTGCCTGCTGGCAGATAGTTCAGTTTCTCCCTGAATGAAAACTACAACTAAAAGACAAAACGGACATCATATTATTAAGTTTATCAGACAAAGTCTCACCCGGAACTGGAGTTCATTGCAGTTGGGAGCTTTTGTCTCCCTTCTGCTTGAGAAAGCCAGCTGCATACTCAATTGTCCACCCTCTCCACATGCATGTCTCGGTATCTCTGCCTTTCACAATTCCTCTGAGTTTCAGTTTGATTTTCTCTTTCCTGACATTCCATTTTCTCCCTGAAAGTGTATGGGTCCCCATAATCTTGCCCCTGGAACTGGAGTTCAGTGTAGTCAGGAGCTTTTGTCTTCCTCCTGCTTGAGAAAGCCAACCGCACACTTAGTTGCAAGTTCTCTCCATGTGCGCATCCTAGTACCCCTGCCTCCTGCAGCTCCTCTGAGTCTCAGTGTGTTTTTCTCTTTCCTTCTAGTTATATAATTTACACAAATCCAGCCTTCCTGTGGTTCTGGATGATGTTTGTTTTGTCTCTTAGTTGTAGTTTTGAAATTGTTGTGCGAGGCAGCAGTTTAGGTGTTTACATATGCAACCATCTTGGTTTCTTCTCACAAATAGTTCTCATTTTAATTAAAGATGTTTATGCTCAAGATGAAACTGAATTCTATCTAGGCAAAGAACAACACAGTGACTCCTGATGGCAAACAGAAGTAAACCAGAGTAATCTAGGATAAGGTAACTTGTATTCATGGAAACAGTGGCATGAACACAAGATCATGGAAGAGGAAGAGGAAGGAGAAGAGGAAGAGGAAGAAGAAGAAGAAGAAGAAAGAAGAAGAAGAAGGTGAAGAAGAAAAAGAAGGTGAACAAAGGAGAAAGAGGAGAGAGAGAAGAAGAGGGAGAAGGAGAATAAGGAGAAGGAGAAGGAGAAGGAGAACGAGAATGAGAACGAGAACGAGAATGAGAAGAAAGAGTAATAAACATAAAGCTAACTGGTTTGGTGAAAAATCTAAAAGGCCATCATGTGCTAACAAATGCTATTAATTTAGGATGTTTTTGTTTTATGTTTAAGACTCAATTTCTCTGATAAACTTAATAATGTGATCTAGAATAATAAGTCCATATATTCTGAAAAGTGTGAATTATGAAATCTCAAGTGTAATGGCAGCTATATAATATTCTTTTATCATTGAAGAAGTTATTCTCTTTATATTGCAATGGAAAACTATAAATCATGCCATATTGAGAATATATAAATATATATATATGTATACTTTATAATAGTATTTATAAATAAGCACTCTTTATTCATATCACATTAAGAGCAATGAAGAAATTTTTTAAATTTATTAAGCTATATATTCCCCCATATTTGTGTATCCCATTTATTCACTTGGGGATTTTGTTTTTCATCTGTGTTTTCTTTCTTTTATAGCTGGAGAATAAGTAGGCGGTATGGTTATAGTTATGTTATATTTTTGAAGACATTATTTTTATACTGACTTAAGTTGTATAATTTTCCGTTGTACAATTATATTGTGTGCCCAGAAAAAAGAGTTCCAATAGTTAGTGTAATGTTTAACACAAATTTCTCATGTATATGTAATCATTAACTCTTTTTTAAATTTGCAATAGTAAGGTGTTTCTTTTTATATTTCCATTGTAAATAGAACTAAAATGGAGTTATAAATTTATTTATAGAATATATTGTATATTAACATCATCTTTGGTTTGTGTCAATGCTGAGACAAATATATTGCTTTTAATAAACAGATGGTGTATATTAATTGTTCTGCTAATATAACATTATTTATTATTCAGATGCCAGATAAACTCTGACAGATGGAACGTCAGTATAGCTAATGTCAGATGATATAACCATTGAAAGCATAATACTAGCATGTCAACTGTGGCATTGACGTTTGGACCCAGGGAAGTCATTTTGGCAGGAGCAGAGGTGCTATAATAAGTGGCTGGTATTTCTGGCCAACTGAGCACATGTATGTCAGTCATATCATTATTGGAAGGAAGCAATATCCAAAACTAAAAAAACTGGCTAATGTATATTTCTATTTAAATCTAACTCTGAATTTTGTCAAGTCCATATGCTTTATTCTGTTTGTATTGTTGGTCATGGAACTTTTCAGATAAGAAGACATCTGCTAACTTTGGCTGAGAATGCTACATGGACTTATCCTCAGTCATTCTGCTCTTGACACAATTTTTTACAAATAACAAAAAGTTTTTCAGCATGCTTCAGGCCTAGTCAGTCATTTCATATAATTCAATGTGTCTAAAAGATCTTTTTTAAATGATTTAATGGTCTTTTCAGTGTTACAATTTCAGGTTGTTTCCTCTCTGAAATCTCTGAACAAAATGGCCTTAAGCATGCTCCAAGAACAAGCTGCTCTTTGGCATAAGTCGTTTGACATTCATCCTACTTCCTGAAACTTGATTCTTCTGGACTGTGACATCTCACGGAATTTAGCCAGAAGCTAGAGAATTTGCCTTCTAGCATTTTTTTAATGCATGTCGTGGACCTGTATATAGCTTTCTTTATATTCTAACCTTCAGCTTCTGCTGAGGTCTTGTAGATTTTCTGTTTCTGAGGCATAAAAAATCATCTATCATTGTGTTGTTGAATATTTGTGTTTCTGTAATACTGATTCCAAGTGACAAACAAAAAAACACTAAGTTATGCATGCTTTATGCTTCTTAGTATGTTTATTCTCTCTTTGTTGGAGCAAAAGTTCAGATTACAAAGGAGAAGCTGGCCATTATAGGTGAGAAATAAAACAAGTCCTACTTCAGCTACTATATTGAATTGTACTCTGTTCTATGCCCTATAATGAATGGATAAATATGTTGTCTTTTTAATGTCTAATGGGGAAAGATTATTTTCAAATGAGTGCTAGTCCTTTAGCATTTTCTTGTTTTGACTTTAATCAATGTGCTGAAAAAAACAAAAACAACAAAGGAAAATAGAAAATATACTCAATGACAGACCTAGTATTTTGGTGAAGCTGCTTTTATTAAGAGAATAAAAATCAGGCAAGATATAACAGTAGTCAAATTTTCATTAGTAAATCACTGTTTTAAATACTTTATAAGATTTCTTCATTACAAACAGTTTAAAATGTTCCAAATTGGATTAGTACATATTTCATAAATATAATGCCCTTATGATATATAATTATTCTTTTAATTGTTATTAGAATTTATAGTAATATAGTATTCTAGAGCATCTTTAAACATTTGCTTGATTTATTTACATTACTGGATATCTAAATTGCATATGTATTAGCAAATATAATTTATATCAATTTTTACTTTAGAGGTATGATAATCTGTTTTGTTCAATCTAAATTTTTTGGATAAGCATGCCTGACAAATGTTTTTGGTAAACATTTGCTTGAAACAATAGTATCTGATTTGAGATAGGTGAAGCAGCTGTTTTAGCTTCACAGAAAATATTGCCAAAAAAAAAAAATGTGTCCCTTAGGTATGGGCTGAATTACAGCTTTAAAAAACTAAATTTGCTCAGCACACTTTTGGCTCTACTGTTACTTGGCTTCCTTATACCATGGCCCTCTACCATTGTTTGCTATTTGTTTGGCCCAAACTCTTCTGTAGTTTATTGACAGTATCATGATATATCACAGTTTCCACTGGGTACCATACCTTGCTCACATAGTCATAGTCTGTGTAAGGAGGCCAATAGTTCTCATGCCAGATTGTAAAATTGCTCTTTCAAAAGTTTAGAAATGGATTTTCTACGGGGAAAAAATAACCTTAATCCAGACAGTAATTCTTAGAGAGTTGTGACTCTTCCCTCAAAAATGAATACAATCCTGACTCCAAGGTGACATCTGATCATTTTTTGTGGAAGACTCACATAAGCATAAATATTTAATGCATGGAGGAGATGATAAATATAACCATGAAATGGGTGGCTAGGCTTTATGATTTTTATTCTAAAAAATATTTTAGGTGAACCCTGGCCAATGAAGCTCAGTTGGTTAGAGCATTGTCCCAGGCACCAAAAGGTTGCTGATTGAATTTCTGGTCAGGGCACATACCTAGGTTGCATGTTCAGTCCTTTGTGGGGATGCATACAGGAGACAACAAATTTATGTTTATCTCTCTATATCTTTCTCCCTAAAATCAAGAAAAACATATCCTCCAGTAATGATTAATATATTTATATAATGAATATTTGTTAATATCTTAGATTTACATATCAATCTATAATAATAAAAGGGTAATATGCTAATTAGACTGACATCATCCAGATGTCATTATGGATGTCCTTCCTGATGAAGTCAGGGCTGGAGAGAAGCCAGCCCAGATCCTGGGTGCCTGCAGGCAGCCCAAGGGAAGACAAGCTAGGTCCAGGGTGCCTGCAGGCAGCCAGAGGAGGGAAGCCTGGGACCTGGGTGCCAGAGGGAAGCCAGTGCTGGCAGCTGGGGAAAGGGAGGCTTACAGTTGCACAAATTTTTGTGCATCAGGCCTCTAGTTCTTAAATAATAGTAGAAAATATATTTTGAATCTAAAACAATTTAATTAAATCCTGTTTTATCTTCATTTGTGCTATAAATTTACCTCATTTGTGGGAATAAAAGTATTGTATTACTTGAATTATACATATCAAGCCTTTACTTACTTTAGGCTACTGTGCAATTAAATTTTAATTATTCTATGTGTCTTGAATTTATGGATAACTAAAGAACCTCTTATTATGTGAAAACATAATACCATCATAGAATAAAATTAAAGTCACTATGGCTACTTGGAAAGAGATGTCATTAAATCACAATGGAACATTAATCTAAAATTGATATAAGGCAAAATGAAAAAAATGAATAATGGAAATTGGCATTAGTGAAAGCCTGTGTTGCCTCTGTCCTAATTGATGAGTGACAAAATATCTTAACACTTAAACTCACACACACAAATCACGATTTGTTTTATATTAACTAAACAGAAAATGCAGCTGTAGTAAATATTTTAGTAATTACTTAGAAGAATATGAGAATTCACCTTTGACTTCTCAAAGCATTGCTTATGGATTGAATGCTCAAATTACAGAGCTGTATTATTTCAGAACAGTCTTTTCTGTTAGTTTGTGTCAGACTTATTGATTTAACCATATTTTAAAAACAGAATTATATTTCATATAACATACACATGATAAATATGTTAAAGAAAACTAAAATTATTATAATTAATTTTAAAAGGCAAGAGGTCATGAACTGAGTGAAGGTTATGGCTGCTTTCAATGCAATTTTGTGACTCTTGGTTTTACCCAGGGCTAATAATCTTATTGAAAGTACATTGCAATAATCTATTGAAAGAGTGCACTTTTTACTATTTTGTGCATAGTTTGATTTGTATTTTTAGTATCACTGACATAGTAAATCAATGTTACATGACACTTTTCCAGTGGTAAATAACATAACTCTTCTTACTTTGTCTAGATTCAGAAGGAAGCATAGAATAGATAAATCTCTTGCAGCTTGATTCATTTTTGATATTGATTTCCAAAGTATAGAATAGGATGGCAGCAGCATTTCAAGTTATTGAACATTTGAAAAAATAATCTGTTTGAGTTGTTTATTCACTCTAAACCTTGATGCTAACCAAGCCTTACTGATTTTTACATTATAAAGGATTTATAAAAGCAAAGTTAAAGATTTGTTTTCTAATCTTTTGGTTCTTCCACGTTTGCTTGAAAATTAATTATAATTTTCTGCCCTATAATTGGATATTTGCTGTCAAAAAAACATATTCCTAAAAAAAGAAACCTTACTTTATATAACACCAAACTCTGTAAGATGCCTTTATTTTTATTTTTCAGTTAGAGGAATCATAAGCCATATGTCTTTGTGACGTATTTTCTTTTAAAAAAGGTTAATGGCATATTTCACTTAGAATTTCTTTAATTAGTATTAAAATGTAGATGTTCTTTCAATTTTAGTTTTAGTAAGTGTTTTTATAAATAATCTAAGAACTAATGGACAATATTATAAGACTAACAACTGAGATTAGAAATATTATTTATTATTTTAAAATATATTTTTATTGATTTTAGAAAGTAAGGGAGAAGGGGAGAGAGATAGAAACATTAATGATGAGAGAGAATCATTGATTGGGAATGTGCCCTTGACTGGAATCAAACCCAGGAGCCTTCAGTCAGCAGACCGATGCTTTATCCACTAAGCAAAACCAGCTAAGGCAGGAATATTATTTTAATATTTCTATCTGTACAGTGTTTACTGATCATATCATTTAGATTAACTTTGCAATTTGAAATATACATACCAACTCTATATTACATTTTGTACTTACCACTCAAAGTCAAATCTTCTTCCATCACCATATAGTTGACTCTCCTTGACCCTATACTACCTTGCATCCCCTTCTCTCTGATAACCACCATACTGTTCTGTATGTCTATGAGTTTTACTTGTTTGTTTGCTTTTTTGTGTATTTTTGCTTGTTCATTTGTTTTCTTCAGTTTTACATCTCATGTGTGAGTGAAATCATATAGTTCTTAACATTTTTACTCCTACTCATTTCACTTAGCATGATATTCTAAAGATCCATCCAATTTGTCACAAATGGCAATATTTTATTTTCTCTTATGACTGAATAAAAAACTTACATAATCTTGTTAACCAGCCACCCAAAAACATTTAGTAAAATAAAAGCTTCCTCAAATGTAAATAAATAAATAAATACATAAATACATAAATAAATAATACAAAGTGTATGTCAAACAATGGTATAACAGCATAGTTCTATTGTTAAATATTTCTTGCAGATATAAAAATAACCAACTACTTTTTCTGATAATCTCCCAGAGTAACCATTAAATTCAAAGTTTTATCTCACACCTAGGAAAGCTTTAAAAAAACATATCAGGTTGGCGTATAAGGTCACTGACATTTTTTTAATGCTCACAGGGGCCAGTTTCTTGGTTGGGTATTTCAAATATGTAATATCATTTACTCCCCACTAATATTGTAAGGAAAGTATTATTACTCCTAATGTTAAGATGAGAAGCTAGAAGAAGTCCAAAAATTTGTAACTTGCCCCAAAAGTATAATATAGCTAGTCAGTGGAAGAGCTTAAATTCAAATATTAATATTTAGAACCTTAAATTCCAAACTATTTCCATTTTCCCATTATAATAAAAATAGGTTTTCAAGTTAGTTTTGTTATCCTTATTTTTACTTTCAAATTTTGTTGCTTATATTAAAAAATTTAATAGTTGACATTCATTTCCAAATATGCTGTTTGAAACAAAACTGCAAGAAATGCTCTAACAGGAACATACTTTACATAGTTGAATTTTTATCCCTCCCCCTCAAAAAAAATCTTCATTGGGAAATACAATATTTACTACTATAATTAATTACAAAATCATTACTGTTAAATGAAAAACAGACTAGATGGTAGATAAAGAATTATTCCCTTGTTGCATTTTTAAAGATACCATTGGCCTACTGAATGACTTATAATACAAATTAATGTAGTGACTATAGTGATTAGCAACATGGCACCTAGAGTCAAATTGTTCAGGTTCAGATCTCAGCTCTGTCAATCTTTGATATTGTTTATGTGATTTAAACTTTCTATTCCTCAGTTCTCTCAACTATAAATTAAAATCAAAATGGAATTTCTCTCATAGGTGTGTTTGTTTGAGTATTCTAAATACCTTTATAGAGTTTATATAGATTACTTAATCTACAGTGCCCAATCCGATAAGTGATCGCTATTATTAATTTAAATGCTATTCTCAGGTCAACTGATTCAATTGATATTATTGTGTATAACACATAGATATTTTCATATTGTTTATTTTTTGAAAGGAACACATATACAAAAGGTAAAATTATATGGATAATTACTCTATTTTATTTTAAGAAATAGAAATGTTTAAAATAGAATAATTTTTTTAAATCTTTAGTTGGAGACATTTCATTTTTATATAATTGTATGCATCCTCAGGAATATGAAACACACTTATTCAAGTATAACTAAGCAAATAAGAAACAAAACAAGAACAAGATAAAAAACATTTTATTTTTTGAGGTCTCAGCAGACAACACTCAGTTAAAAATAACCTCACTTAAGTAAGTAAGTAAATAAATAAATAAATAGGCATAAAAACATTAACATCTTTCAGAGAATGTAGAAATTAAATACAGTATATTAAGAAAAAATCCATTGTCACATTTTATTAGTATATTTGTTAAACCTGAAAATAATATTTCTCAGTGTTAATTAACTAGTTGGTGCTTATTTATACTGTCTCTTGAGGTTGGCACGAATCCCCTTCTTTCAGGATATATAGCAGACCAGGCCAGGAAGGTTTTAGTGTTTAGCAATGGTATGCTGCTCCATTTCTCATGGTTGTGCTCCGAATGTCCCCTTCACTTTTCATTCTAAATATCAACACCTTCTTTCTTGCTCTTGATAGGTACCCCCCCAACTGGTGGGTGGAGTTATGATGTAATTGACAGAGACATTGATCCACCAATCAAGCACATACCAGAGTGCCCTGTGTCCCACCCCTTTCCAATCCGCCCTGGGCCCAACCCCTGCCTGTTCTGGCCCTTAAAATGTGTCTCGGTGAGCCATGTGGCACCTTTTCTCCCTGACTGTTCTCCCAGGCAGTCCGGGAGGCGGTCCAGCTGGGTCCACTCTTTTCCCCTTCCCCTGGCCCCAGTCACAGGGTGCGGCTTCCCCGGCTCCATTTCCCCTGAGCCTGTGAACCCACCCGGAGACCCCCAAAAAGCCTGATCAATTCGCTCACTTATTTGGACTCCCTGCTTGCAGTTTCTCTCACAGCAGTGTAGAACCTTACAGCTCTATTCTCACAAATTTTTTCCTATGAACACCCAACTTTTAGTCTTTTGCAACCAAACTATATCCTCTCTTTTCTTCTATTTGTAAATAACTGCAGATATCATGGCTACTAGAGCTTTTTTTATTAAATTATTTCTATCTCAATATTTGTTAATTTCAATATTTATGTTGAGAGAATCTCTCTATCAAAACCTCTCAGTCCTTGTATTTTTCAGGGCAAATTTCCTCTATATTGCCTCAGCAGTAACTTAGTCATTATCAAGAATTATACCTATACCCTAATCTCAGTTTCAAGCTTCCTACTTCCCAAATAACTATCTTTTCATTTCTCTCCAACAAATACTTTGACTCCATATTTTTAGCACTTATTCAATGTGAAAATCTGTTCATCCTAACCAATTTATGTTATTGTTTTTACCTGACTCACATGCTCAATTTCCTTTCTCCCTCCTTTCAAAGTGCATGTCTGAAAAAAACATCACCCTTTTTACATGCATCTCTTTACCTCTTTATTGGCTGAATTTGTGCCACTAAATGTGTCCAGAAAAGAAGCAAACAATATATTAACTGATCTTTAAATTCATTACTACAAACAGCTGCTGGGTCCTAAGGTAAGTTCAATTTGGTGATATGAGACTTCGCATAAACCTGATAATTCTATCTTCTTATTTTTTAAAATATATTTTATTGATTTTTACAGAGAGAAAGGGAGAGCGATAGAGAGTTAGAAACATCTATGAGAGAAAAACATCGATCAGCTGCCTCCTGCACACCTCCTGCTGGGAATGTGCCCACAACCAAGGTACATGCCCTTGACCAGAATCGAACCTGGGACCTTTCAGGCTGCAGGCTGATTCTCTATCCACTGAGCCAAACTGGTTTTGGCTCTTCTTGTTTTCTTAAAGATTAACTTACATATTAGTTCTGTTAATTTTTAATTTTCTTATTATCTTTAAAACATTAATTCTTTTGAATTTTTATGCAATCATTCTATCTCCATTTTTAATTTAATTTACTTATTCTTTTATTATTCCTTTTGGTTAATTTCTTACTCTGGCTAGATGTCTAGTCCACTATTGAACTGAAGAGATGAGAGAGGACATTGTTCTTTTGTTCCCAGGCTTAGGATCCTGGTTTATTTTGTGTGTGTGTGTGTGTGTGTGTGTGTGTGTGTGTGTGTGTGTGTGTGTGTGTTTTGTTTTGTTTTTAACTCAATGCCATCATCTTCCCCCATACAACTCTACTGAAACTGCTCATAAAGAAAACCCATGAAGCCAATTCTCCTGATTCTATTGGCAAATACTCAGCCTTTTGATTTCACTGATTTATAATGCTTGAATCCTTTAGACATTGCTTTCTACTTTGACTTCTGCAATATCACACAAACCTGATTTTATTCCTTCCTTATAACTGCTTTTTTATTAAATTCCCTTTAGTCATTTCCGCTTATCTCTTCAAATTTTAAATTTTATGTGTTTCAGAGATCAGGCCTCAGGACATTTTATTCTCTATCTGGACTAGCTCTATAGATTTTTCCTGCTGTTTTCATGGATTATATATATCATGTAAATAGTCTCAAATTATATTTTTCTAATTTGTATATCTAGAGCAGATGTATGAATTAACATATCTAAATGTGCATGTGACAACATAACATATTTTCTTGGGTTTATAATATATATATCAAACTTAAGTCAAATTTAATTTTGTAATCTTTACCCCAAACTAGTTATTTTGCATTCTGCTCTTCTTTAATAAATGGCAACTCCATTCTTCCAATTACTCAGACCAACAAACTTGGAGCCCTATTTAATTCTTTCTTCCAGTCACATTTTATAGCAAATTCATCAACAAATTCTGTTTACTTTATTCTCAAAACATACCAGAACCCAATACTTCTCAACACATCTATGTCAATCAATAGACTGATCCCAGGTACCATTACTTTTTGCCCAAACTGTCCTCTAACCTGCAAACTGCTCTCTGTTCTTCTGCCTTGAATTCCCTCCTCAATTCACTCCAAACATAACAGCTATGAAAATATTTTTCAGCAAGTCATTCTTCTAAACATATTTCTTAAATGGTTTCCTATTTTTTTCAAATTAAAATGAAAATGTTTGTAAAAGGTTTTCTACTGTTCTGGCGGATCTCTGCCTTCATTTCTTACTGCTTCCTCCTTTGCTCACTCTGACCCAGACACATTAGCCTCATTGTATTCCTTTAACACAGCAAATATATTATAGTATTAGTACCTTGTACCTGCTATTCCTGAGCCTGGAATAACCTTCCCACTGATATTTGCATGTTGTGATTTCTCAGCTGTTTTAGGTGCCTTATCAAATGTCAGTTATCTTTGAGGCCTTCCCTATTTTCTTTAAAATAATAACTTTTATTCTAGAACTTTCCTTTATACTGTTTAATTTTCTTGACATTATATACTGAGTGGCCAGATTATTATGATATCCGAATGCATAATAATCTCAGTGTATATCCTATATAATAAAAAGCTAAGAAGAAAATTGTCCCCTCAACCAGGAGTTCGACCAGCAGGCAGGCTGGCCAACTGCCCATGTCCTCTCCTCCTGGCTAGGCTGGCTGGACCATGCCCATGCACAAATTCATGCACCAGGACTCATATATATATATATATATATATATATATATATATATATATATATATCACACACACTCTGAGTGGCCAGGTTATTATGCATTCAGAGATCATAATAATCTGGCCATTCTGCATGTCATTATCTAAAATGCTAATGCTTTAATTATGAAGTCAAAGAACAAAATTCAGCTGAGTAAATTTTAAAGATTTTATTGAATTTGCTCAGTGATTCAGACATTGGACATCAGACTGTCTGGTAGTTATAAAGGACCGCCAAAAAGTTATACAAGGAAATAAAGTTTATATGCAAAAGAGAGCAGATTGGTTATTGCAAAGTAACTTTCCTTATAGTGGATGGCAGTTATTTATCAGGCAAACTGCTTAAGTTATACTAGTCAGGGGAGTCCTCACTGGCTGGTTTAATATCATATTTCTTGAATAGCTAAAACTATGACTAAATAGGTTTAGTTTGGTGATAGAAGACTTAGCATAAGCAACTCCATTTTTGGCCTGTTGTCTTGCCTTTAATGATCTACCTTCATGAATTATAGTTAAGTGGGCTAGTTTTTTTGTTTATTTGCTCACCATTGTGCCCCAAGTGTGTGAGACATTTCATGGCATAAAGAAAACACCAAACAAATACTTCTGAATGTATGAATGACTGAAAGATGAACGTTTTTTTTATTTTATTTAAAAAGCATTGTCTCTATTATCTGTTTTCTTATTTTGCAACAGTTGTATAATTTTAAAGAAAAAGATAACCTACCAAAATTCAGGCAGAGCAACAAAATCTGAATATGCTTGAGAGAACCTTCTCATTTTGACATAAATCATTTAAAAAGTCTTATATTTCTAATGGAAAATTAGCTTTTAAAGTGTTAAAGGTGACCCATCACTTATAAAATAATGAAACAGAGTCATTAGTCAAGAAATAATGGATATATGATAAGCACACAATCATCTGATATGCTTTCAAATTTTATAAAATACATTTAAATTATACTATCATTGAAAAAAGAATATAATTATAGAACATTGTGCTTCTCTATTAGCTTAGTCAAACTTTTATGTGAATGAGGGCATATGTGGCACAACAATTTTATTTTGACTTTGACAGCAAGCACATCTATTAAATTTTACTATGTATTTAAAGCTGCAAACCTCTACCTCAAGGTTTAAGCCATAACCATTCATGATTTTAACTAAAACAGCATCCTTCTAAAAAGTCAGTTCTGTCATTTTTACTGATCTAACCCTTAATGTCCTTGGGTGGTTACTTATAAAATATTAATGATCTCAATAAAAATGGAAACCAGAGCAAACATTACTCATCAAATTAAAAAAAAAAAACTTTGAAAATATAAATGCTCCCATCCCAAGGTATACAGTGCACAAACATAATCTGAAGACCTTGAACTCTTCATACAATAATAACCTATTTGAAAGGTAAACAACATTACTGTATTTTTATTTTTTTCTCCAAATGGGAAGCACTGGACTATGTATTTTCTGCTTTGTTTGCTAATCAAACATACCTGCCTCATAAAACTTTCTACATGATTTCCTCTAACATCTCAGTTACTTACTCACACCAAAAACAACTTCCAAATAGTAAAAAGAAAAATGTCTTCAGTTTTTACATCTCTGTTCCCACATTGCTGAAATGGCGTTAAAGTAATGTGTCAGACAAATTATTTAACAGGATAGCTTAGTGCCATGTTAGTAATGATGTTAAAACATTATGATTAGCAAAGTTATTTTAGAACTTAAAAATGTGTTATCAACATTAGAAGATATTTGTAAGTATAAAACATGGATATTCTTTGATAGCAACTTGTAGAGTTTTATTTATCTTAACAATTTCTTTGTAACATAATATAAAATATCTTATAAATTATTTGATTGAATTGCATTTGTGTCATTGGGTTGAGTGCCATTATCTGACTTATTAAAATGCTTTTCATCTATCATTAGTGATAGAATTACAGCATTATTTGATGGTCCATTTGAAAAAGCACCCCAGTACATGTTATCTGTTATATGAAATGGCATGTCTTCCATTCACAATAATAATGTGTGCACATCATATTTACATTAAGTATCTCAAAGATTTCTTCAGTAATCATTGGGTTTAAATTGTTGGCCTGCACAAATCATGTTTCATCTTTTACCTAAAAATTTGAAAACTTTCCTTCACAAAATAAACATATAAAAAAGGCAATGAAATACATGTTTATGTGATCATCAACTAACTATTAAGTATAATCTCCTCAAATATATTTAGAAATCCTTTTGGTAAAACCTCTAAATAATATTAATAAATGAAGGCACAATATGTGTAGTGGTATTTTTTCAATTTTAGTTATAGATTAAAATATCACCAAGTGACATTTTACTTTTATAAAATTGAATTAATGGTATCAGTAGTCTTAGTTTCAACACATTCATTCAAATGTAGTATATATGTCCCTTTGTCACAAGAGAAAAATAAAGAAGTTTTCATATGAAGTACAGTTTAAACATAGCATCTCATAAGATCCCTTTCAATATGATTTTATTTTCCTGTTATACTATGGAAAGGAAAAGTATATTAAGAAATGCTATCATATGATAGATCAACAGATATTGATAACTAGAATAGAGACTGAGTGTTTTAGTTATTTCCATTGTCTATGAGATATCTCCTATGACAGTACTAATTCTTCTCAAAAACTCAGTAAGTGGAGTCTTCAAATAATGTCTCAATGAAGGTAAAAACATTTCTGCTCTTTAATTCTAATAAGAGAATTACTTAAAAAATATCTAATCCTATCTAATAAAAGAGTGATATGCAAATTGACCATACCTCCAATCAATTCATGCCCCCAACATGCCCATCAGGCAATCAGAAGCAAATTATGCAAATAAATCCCAACCAACATGGCTGCATCCACTGAGAGCAGGAGGGAGACTTGGATTTTCCCAGAAATGGAGGAAGCCAAGCTTTCCATCTGCCCTTGCCAGCCTAGGCTTCCACTCAGTGCCACAAAGTTTCAATTATAGAAGATATATACAAACAGAAATGGTGACAACCACAGAGCTGGAGAGAGTAGAGGCTAGGGTTGCCTGGGGGATGGAGGAAGCCAAGCCTCAACTCAAGGCTACAAAGTTTCAATTACAGAACTTAAATGAATACAAATAGAAATGGCTGCCTCCAAGGAGCAGGCAGAAGGCTTGGCTCCATTCCAGGCTATGAAGTTTCAATTGTAGAACGTAAATTAATCCCAGATCCCAGGGCCTCTGCTTGGGTTGCTGGGGTGTGTGGCTAGCCTGCAAATCACAACAGGCCCCTAGCCCAGGCCACCCCAAGACCTAAGGGAAACCCCAACCTGATCCAGGATACTCTTCAGAGTAAACCAGCTAGTTCCCACCCATGCTCCAGGCCTCTACCTATCTAAAAAAAGAGTAATTTGCAGAATGACCATTACTCCAACACACAAGAGGGCTGCCTCCATGTGGTCAAAGATCCTGCCTCCATGTGGACACAATATGGCCACCACAAGATAGCCAGCAGGGGAGGGCAGTTGGGAGGGATCAGGTCTGCAAGGGAGGGAATTTGGGGATGATCAAGCCTGCAGGGATGACCAGGCCGGCAGAGGAGGGAAGTTGGGGGCAAACAGGCTGGCAGAGGACCAGTTAGACATCAATTAGGCTGGCAAGGTAGTGGATAGGGGGTGATCAGACTGGCAGGCAGAAGTGGTTAGGGGCAATCAGGGAGGCAGTCAGGTGAGCAGTTTGGAGCCAGCAGTTCTGGATTGTGAGAAGGATGACCAGCAGTTGGACATCCCTCGAGGGGGTCCCAGATTGGAGAGGGTGCAGGCTGGGCTAAGGGACATCCCCTACCCCCTGTGCATGAATTTCATGCACTGGGCTTCTAGTCCTATCTAATACTAGGGGCCTGGTACACAAAATTCGTGCACTGGGAGTATGGTGATCCCTCAGCCCACCCATCCCCTCACACATACTGGGAGCCCTCAGAGGATGTCCTACTGGCCCATCACCCCTGGACGATGCTTTAGGCCTTGGGCACCCAGCCATCATACTGCAGTGGGGCTGATGGCTGGCTCAGCCCTGGCCGCCTCATCCCGCCTCCCCAGCCTTAGCCACAGAGGTGACTGCCCAGCCCCAGGGGCACCCCACACTCGGCAACCTTGAGCGCGCCTCAAGCGCACCTTAGCAGCCTTGCCCTCCACCTCATGCACACCTTAGCCCCACCCCTCGTGGCCTGGGTTGCCTTGGCCATGGCCCCACCCCTGATTGGCTGGTGGGCGTGGTTGGTGGGTGTAGTGAAGGTATGGTCAATTTGCATATTACTCTTTTGTTAGATAGGAAAAGAGAAACATCTAAATTGACCATAGCTCCACTGCACTCACCATCCAATCAGGAGGGGTATTCAAATTAACACACTATACACAGGTGCTAAGTGGCCTGTAGGCCCGAGCATAAGCCCTGAGCGGCCAGGGTCCCAGAACATCCCAGGCCTATGGGTGCAGGCACAAATAGGCTGGGGGCTGGGCGGAACACCTGGGTTCGTTGCCAAGCACCAAGCAACCAAGGCAGGTACCCCCCGATCTGGCTGCTCTGGCTCTCTGGGCAGTGTGCAAAGGCATGGACAGGCCAGTGGGCGGGGCAGGGTGAGATGCCTGCCTTCATCCCCTTGGGCAGTACACTTCGGTCACGGGCAGCAGGTGCAGAATAACAGGTGGGCAGCACTCACAGGTGTCCCTCCCCACCCCAGCTGCTCCAGACCTGTGGGCAGTATGGAGAGCCTCTGGGGGAGGTGGGCTGCTGTAGGGCGGCCAGTACTCCCCAAATGGCTGTGGTGGCAGCCGTGAGCATGCCAAGTGAAGCCTGCTGACTGAGCTGAAGTAGCACCTACAGGTCAGCTGTGCCAAGGAGTGGCTGCGCAAGTCCCACCGCCTGGCCAAGAAGGTGTGTGATTGCAGGGACAGCAACTATGGCACACCACAAGCGTGTGCAGATCTGCACAGCTGCAGCCTCTGGTGTGGTATGCGATTCCTCTCCTCCCTTGCCTGGCGTCCCCCTGCGGGTCCTCACCCACACACAGCTACAACAATCTTAAACCATGGTGTGTGCAAGTTTCTACCCCGCCCCCTCACTCCTCCTCAGCGCTTCCATGAACCCCAGCATGCCTACATCCTCCACAGGATGTACACAGGTCCCCTCTGACATGCTCACCTCCTTTAGAGAGTGTCTGGGTGATCTGGGGGCTGAGGGTGGGCACCTGTCAGATGACAGTGAGAGGGCCCAGTGGTGGTACCCTGTTCCTGCAGAGGCTAGTGTGGCGAGGAGATTGCCTCCAGAGTGGGAACCCATAGGAAGCGAGGAGTTCCATCCTCTCAGTGAAATGGTGGGATAGTCTGGGGACTGCAGAATGTGCACTTTGGGTGCTAGCGCCCATGAGCGAAGGCTGCCCTGACTGAGCCTCGCTTGCTTGGGGCATTGGGTGGCAGAATGTGCTTTGCCGAGTTAATGAGAGAAAACATTGATTCTCCTGCTGCCCGTGAAGGTGGAAAGTGGAGTGGGGAGACATATAGGGAGTGAGCTAGGTTCTCTGTCTGGGGGATCCAAACCCACCCTTGGTTCCTTTCACAGCTGACTAGAGATATACAGGGTGTCTCCCCAAAATGTATACACACTATGAATACCTACTAATTGCAATGGGTTTAAGCATGAAAAAAAGAAAGAAAGAAGGAAAGAAAGAAAGAAAGAAAGAAAGAAAGAAAGAAAGAAAGAAAGAAAGAAAGAAAGAAAGAAAGAAAGAACAATGGAGCTATCATCTGTTACCCAAACCGGCATTCGGACATTCCCCGAGGGGTCCCGGATTGGAGAGGTTGCAAGCCATGCACGAATTTTGTACAAAGGGCCACTAGTACTACTTATAGCTACCTTACATTAACTCATTTGCAAATAGTATCTCACTTAAAACCAAAGGAACAACTTGTTACAGTCACATTCATGCTAAAGCTATGAAGATCCTTAGCATCTGTTTTCAAGGTAATAAAACTCAACTTAGTAATTTAAACAATGGTGAATATTACTATAGTTTTTACTATTTCCAATATTACGCTGAGTTTTTCATTATTTCTGAATTAGGAGAATAAAATAACATTTGTTAAATTCCTTTTATATGTGAAATATAACATGTTTAGTTATAATAATTCTGAAAAGTAACAATTATTCTCATTTTTAAATTTTATAAAGTGATACTCAAATACATTATACAAATTACACACTATATAACTGATCCAGAAATTTGATTTAGTTATTTTTTATTCCACAACAGAAACTTTCCTATCTTTCTTCATGTTTATCACAAAAATAAAGTTATTTCCTGATTTGCAGTATGTTGGTGCTCAAAATGGTTTACACAGTAAAAGGTTATCTAGCACCAGGAAGTATTGATGCTCTTCTATCTTGGCTAACCAGTGAAAATTAAGTGATTTACCTTAATTAGTATTTACCAGTGTTACTACACCCTAATGTAATTTTATAAGAGGCTACATGCTGTCTTTATAAAGTATTTTTGAAGCCCAAAATAGTGTAAAGGATCAAAACAAACAAAAACAAACAAAACTACTTTTGAACTATCCACCATGTCATTGCTAAAACAATAAGGTATGTTTTAATTCTAATTTTTGCTATTCACAAAAAATGATTCATAGTGAGAAAACGAATAAAAGTAATAGGGTGGATTTTGTAAGTAAATTAGCAGTATTTATTCTAATACTAATGACAATTAGACATTGGTGTTTTCTTTATGAGTGTTATCATATTAACACCCAATATGACCTTTAGTAATAAAATTGAAAGCTTTTTTTCATATTTTAATGGGAAATTATACATCAAATAATTTTTTAAGATCAAATCAAAGAGAAATGGTTGTTTCAGATGCCTAAACAAGAGATTATTTTTTAATATTCTTTTTATTGATTTCAGAGAGGAAGGGAGAGGGAGAGAAAGAAACATCAATGATGAGAAAGAATCATTAATCAGCTGCCTCCTCCATGGCCTATTGGAGGTCAAGCTGGCAAACCAGGCATATGCCCTGACTGGGAAATGAACCGTGACTTCCTAATTCATAATTTGATGCTCAACCACTGAGCCACACATGTTGGGGAGATATATTTTAAAGGAAAGAGGTTATAAACAGAAATGTTGCATATTTCAAAATTATATTAATCATATATATAATTACCTAGAGGTCCAGTGCACGAATTTGTGCACTGGTGGGGTCCCTTGGCCTGGCTGGCGATAGGGGCCAATTGACACCATCTCACCCAGTCTGCATGGAGCCAATTGGGGTCTGCTGACTGCAGTGAGGGGGCCACAGGAGGTTGGCCAGCAATGAGAGGTTGATTGTGGGAGCAGACTGACCACTAGGGGGCAGTGGATGGCATAGTGACTGGTCAACTGGTTGTTTGGTCATTTAGTCATTCATTGTTTAGTCATTTGGTGCTTAGGCTTATCTTTCTATCTATCTATAGATATAGATATATGATTTATTATTATTAACTACTAGAGGCTCGGTGCACAAAATCCGTGCATGGGGGGGGAAGGTGTCCCTCAGCCCAATCTGCACTCTCTCCAATCAGGGACCCCTTGAGGGATGTCCAACTGCTGGTAGGATCAGGCCTAAACAGGCAGTCGGTCATCCCTCTCACAATCCAGGACTGCTGGCTCCCAACTGCTTGCTTGCCTACCTTCCTGATTGCCCCTAACTGCTTCTGCCTGCCAGCCTGATGGCCCCCTAACCACTGCCTTGCCAGCCTGTTTTTCCCCAACTTCCCTCCCCTGATGGCTTGGTCACCCCTAACTGCCCTCCCCTGGAGGCTTGATTGCCCCAACTGTCCTCCCCTACAGACCTGGCCCCTCCCCACTGCCCTTCCCTGTAAGCCTGATCCCTCCCAACTGCCCTTCCCTACTGGCCATCTTGTGGCCATCTTGTGTCCACATGGGGCAGGATCTTTGATCACAAGGGGACAGCACTCTTGTTTGTTGGAGTGATAGTCAATCTGCATATTACTCTTTTATTAGATAGGATATAGGCCTGGTGCATGGGTGGGGGCCAGCTAGTTTATCCTGAAGGGTGTGTCAGATCAGGGTGGTGTTTCCCCTGGAGCGTAGGGTGCCCTGGGCTAGGGGCCTGTGGTGGTTTTCAGGCTGGCCATGCCCTCCAATGACCCAAATGGAGACCCTGGTTTCAGGGATTTATTTACCTTTGATAATTGAAACTTTGTAGCATTGAGTGGAGGCCTAGGCCAGTTAGGGCAGGCAGGAAGCTTTGCTTCCTCCATTGCTGGGAAAACCCAACCCTCTCTCCTGCTCTCAGTGGCTGCAGCCATCTTGGTTGGGTTTACTTCCATATTCACTCCTGATTGGATGGTGGGTGTGTCTTGTGGGTGTAGCAGAGGTGCAGTCAGTTTGCATATTACTCTTTTATTAGATAGGATATCTCACAATGTTTCTTATGAAGTTTAAAAATTTCTGTAATTCATTTTGAACTCCTATTTCACATACTAAAATCAACCACTCCTTTAATTAAATTATAGTTAATTAAGGGTGACAGGTAAAAGAACACTGTTTTTTAAATAAGGTGTTTTCAAAATAATGCGTTTTCATTAGTACTATTTTTGTAAGTCATTATCAATAAGAGGTTATATGAAAAAATTAATTAATGTAATTGCATTTGTAAACATTATATAAGCAAATTTATCATAGAAGGGAATATTTTCATTTTTATTAACAGTGTATTCCAAGTTGATTTTGCAATACTTCACCACAAAAATGCCTTTGATAGGATATTCATTTTCATGGTAGTGTAAAAAATACTAGCTGGACAGTCAACCTCTTGTGAGCCAATCACAGACCTTTTGAGGTTTGAGCGGCCTAGAGCATCAAAACACAGTGCATAATATGATTTTAACATGTCAGAGAATACAGTATTTTTATTAATTGTAATTTTGATTATAATTTACTTTTAATACAAAACACAATAATTAGGGGCATTTTCTTGCTCCAGTTAAAATGGTTACTTTGTGGTTATTAGTGACATGTTGGTAGAAGGACAGATTTTTTTTTGCCTCCTTGTAAAATCTTCATATAGTGTGGTAAAGAGGAATAAAAGAGGCTGATATAGAATAGTGATGAGAAGTTTTGCATATGAAACAAATAGAAACTTTGGTAGTGTCATGTTGATGACTGTTATGTGATAGCCCGAATTTGACTGCATATTTTAATGCACTTGATTTTAATGGCCTCATTGATTTATGGAGGCAAAGTACAGAGTGCATTGCTTAGCTAATCTTTTTCTGAACCCATCTAGACCACTATTAACTAAAGAAATTGCATCTTTAAGTTGAGAATGAACAGGTCTCAATTATCAACTACCATTATAAGGCAGCATTGAGTACATTATGTTGATCATTGTTTAATTTAATTATTTATAACTTTTATGATATAACATTTTTATTAAATGTATTATTTCACTAGCACATTATTCTGAATACTTTTGAAATTATAGTTAAGCACTGAGTTTGCTTAATAAGATCCTTCAAATGTTCTTCTCCATGCTTAAAGACAAGTATGAAAAAAATCATTTCAATTAATATGTAAGAGATGAAGGTGACCTCAATAAGTTTTTTAAAATTCCACATCAAACTTAGATGGAATCATTTCTGAATAATTAAATGAAACCTTTCCACCAATACCCCATTTTTTAGACAATACACACCATCAACTCTTGATATTTTTATGCAGTTTTCTTTAGGGGAAATAAGTATCATTGGTTTCCTAAGAGACTCATGTCTTTCATATATTTCATGTTAATGAGTAGGGTGAGTTGAGTGGAATCATTTTGGAAAGGAGACCAATTTTGATAAAAATTGAAGTATTATCATAAAAGCTATGTTTCCCTAACTGCAATGTGTAATATCCTTATACAAAATACATATTTGATTTAGTGGCTCCTTGCCTTTGAATATGAGTGATTCCAACTCAGAAGTTAGAGAAAATTTCAGATACTTTAAAATGCCACACATTACATCATGAAAAGTGGCCAAATTCCATTATGTAATTTTTTAAAAAAAATTAAGTAGTTCTTTAGTGTAGATAAAATAATATATCTTTATTTAATTGTTTCCTCTACTATACATGCTATGGTCACATAATTTTTCACATGTAATCAAACATATTATGATTTATAAGCAAAATAAGCAACATAAAGTAATAGTAATTTTGATAGAAAAATGTTATACATTTGGAAGCAAATTCATAAGTTCAACATTTTTATATTGTAGATTAGAGTTAAAAGAGAGCAAAATAATACAGATAAGTAAAATAGTAAAAATTAATAGGCATTGTAACAAATGCAAGGCCAATTTTAGTAAGTGTATATAGACTGTTTAGAAAAATAATTTATTTTTTATTTTTTTAAGAGATGAAGTGATTTATTAACAATCCCTGACATTTGTTTAGCACCTTGACTTTATGGGTTACAATGTATCATACAATCTGATGTGCAAAATACAGTTTTGTGAAGTAGGCGGGGCAGATAACATTTTACAAATGAGGACACTGAGGCTCAGACGTGAGTCACTTGCCTAAAGTGGCACAAATAGAAACTGGTGTCATCAGCTCTAGTCAGTTTGGCTAGAGTGTCAGCCTGCAGAGTGAAGCATCTTGGGTTTGATTCCAGTGAAGGGCATGGTACCTCGTTTGCGGGCTTGACCTGGTCGGGGTCCATGCAGGAGGCAACCAATCGATGTGTCTCTTTTTCTGTCTCTCCTCCTCCCTTACATTCTCTCTTTTTCTTCTTCCCCTTCTTAAAGAATATCTTTCAGCATTTCATATAATACTGGTTTGGTGGTGATGAACTCCTTTAGCTTTTTCTTATCTGTGTAGCACTTTATCTGACCTTCAATTCTGAATGATAGCTTTGCTGGGTAGAGTAATCTTGGTTGTAGATTCTTGTTATTCATCACTTTGAATATTTCTTGCCACTCCTGTCTTGACTGCATCGTTTCTGTTGAGAAATCCACTGACAATTGTATGGGTATTCCCTTGTAGGAAACTAACTTACTTTTCTCTTGCTGCTTTTAATATTCTATCTTTGTCTTTTGCTCTTGGAATTTTAATTATGATGTGTCTTGGTGTGGTCCTCTTTGGATTTCTATAGTTTGGGGTTCCGTGCACTTCTTGGACTTTTAAGTCAATTTCTTTCCAAGTGGGGGAAGTTTTCGGTCACTATTTCTTAAACTAGGTTTTCATTATCTTGCTCTCTGTCTTTTCTGGCACTCCTATAGTTCAGATGTTAGTATACTTGGGGTTGTCCCAGAGGCTCCTTACACTATCTTCAATTTTTTGGATTCTTTTTGCTTGCTTTTCCGGCTGAGTGGATTTTGCTTCCTTGTATTTCAAATCTTTGACTTGATTCTTGTGGTCCTCTAAACTGCTTTTAGGTCTTTGTATAATATTTTTTATTTCAGTCAGTATATGCTTAATTTCTAGTTGGTCCTTTTTCATATCCTTGAGGGTCTCGTTCATATCCTCGAAGGTCTCATTATGTTCATCGGCCTTTTCCAGGAGCCTCTTAAAAAACCTTATAAGCGTGGTTTTGAACTCTATGTCCAGTCATTTTTTTTTCCTCCATTTCTTCCACATCTGATTTCTTTCCATTTCTCTGCATTGTGGCTGCTTTCCTGAGTTGGTCGATTAGCTTTGTGGGCTGCACAGTCTTGTTGAAGTTAAGCCTAGATTATTGTTGTTAGCACTAGGAGGGTTTTACCTTCAGGCCAATTGGCTGTGAGGATCAGTTGTGCTCAGTTTGGATGTGTGGAGTCTCTGGGCTGAGCAGGCAGCCTTGATTTCCCGTCAGCTCTGCCCTATGCAGCACCTGGGTCTCTGTGCCTGGTGGTAATGGCTGCACACACCTCTGAGAGAAAGCTGCCTCTGAACTCTACCCGCTGCTGGACAGTTCAGCCTCTCCTCAAATGAATCTGCACACCCAAAGTCTCACTCAGGGTTGTAAAGTAGTGTAGTCCAGTGGTTTCCCTTCTTTCTTTTTTTTTTTTCCAAACAAGAGAGCAAGTCATGAGTACTCTCTGCGTGCTCGTGTGCTTCTGCAGTTCCCAAGTTTACACGCCCTCTCTGTAAGCTCACAGGCCTCTGCAGCACTTGAGTTTCTCCTTATTGTCCAGTATCACCCAGTATGAATGTGGGTTCCCCGGACCTCAACTGGAACTGGGGAATCAGTGCAGTGGGACGCCTTTGTCTCCCTCCCTGTTTGAGAAAACCAGCGAGGTTTGCAGCCACCCACCCTTTCTGCTCACTCGCACAGCTCCGAACCTCTGACTCTGCACATATCCGCAATTCTGCCCTCCGCCGCTCCTATGAGTCACAGTGTCCTATGTTTACTTTTATTTGTGGAATTTCCACTCAGCCAGCTTTCTGGTGGTTCTGGATGATGTTTGTTCTGTCGTTCAGTTGTAGTTTTAAAATTTTATTTGGGGCAGCAAGATAGGTGTTTACCTTCGCCCCCATCTTGGTTCCTCTCTTCCCATTGATGTTTGTGTGTTTTTTGCAAAATAATTTAATAGGAAACACATTGTTTATAAAATCTTTAAAAGTTTGACATATAAATGGTTATGTTTTACAGGAATCGTTGTGAAATGTTTTACTTTCTTTGGAATAGGTTTAAGGAAAATGGTAAATTTTAGCTCATAGGTACACTTATCAAATTATACTACATTAACTCTATATTATTTTCATACATAAAATAATTAGAATATGATAAAAATAAATTTTCCAAACTGCAGTCAATATAAAATGTAACTAGGAAAGAAGTCATATATATTACATATATTTTGTACTTACAAGCACATACATCTCTGTATATATAGATAATTTTGATGATAATACTACTAGAAATCTAAGACTTGCCACTTTAATAAAGAGTAATTGTATTATATTGCCTCATTTTAATAGATGATGATTTTATAAAGTCAAATGACTTATAGAGGAATCAATCCTAAAATAATTAAACATTGAAAAATAAATTGATATAATAAATAATAATTCAACAGTGTATAATCATTCTCTTAAAAATATTAAGCACTAACACATACCTGATAAAAATTGTATAATGTATAACTAAGTCCAAGATGAACAATTAGAATAATATTAATTATGAAGCTTAGTTTTTTTCTATTTTTATGCTAATACTTAGTTTTTTGAAATTTTTTATTTGTACCAAGCACTGTTGAAAATATTCTCCCAATTCCTATAGATAACTAGACCAGTATCTCACAGTGTGGAAATAGGAGAGCTAGGTTTTAATTTCAGTTTTCATTTTTAACCACTAACATTGAATACTATGTAAGTATAATCTATCTAAATATTTTATAGGCATTAAGTTTTAACCTGTCATTTGTATAGTTAATTGTTAATATATATACCAGAATTTTTATGTATTTAACTATTTTTAATCTAATAGCTAGTCACTAATGATGTAATTTGTCTTTCTGTATAATCATATACGATTTCTATATATCTGCATGTACAAACATGTAATCAAAATTAACAATTTTTGTTAGTTATCTCTGTATGCTATCCAGAATTGTTTCCTAAATGGTATTTTCTTGTAAGGTTGACAGTGCCAAAAGTGTTCATAAACTCAAGATCTAATTTATGTGTACACCAGGAGAAGAGCTGGATATTGAGAATACCCCTTCTCACTATGAGTTAAGAAGAAAGTGCCTGTCACTGTATTTCCCAGACAAAATAACTTGAAATACCCCAAGTATCTTTCTGCAAATTGGAATATATTTTAAGGTCATAGTATACGACCTTAAATATTTTAACACTATATACTGAAGAGATGCTAAATATAGTGTGTAAATATGAACCTTTTCTGATATAAACAGTATTTTTAAATTAGTACACTAAGTTAACCTGCTTTGCAAATAACATACAAAAAATAAAAGTCATAATAAAAATTATTAAATATGTCATCACTGACTATTAACCCAATTGTCAGGAAATCAACATATTTTTTTGAGGGAGGACTTTTCATTAACTCATTTATTTGCTATATAAACAAAATTTAGTGCCTGAAAAGCTTCATCCTCTTAAAGGTTGAAGATCCTTTTATTGGATGTGGCAGACATATCTAGTGCTCAAGAAATTCCATACGTTCTAATATTTTCAAGCCTCTTTGTAATTTAGCAGGCCCAAACTGAAAGTTCATAAGAGTACACAACCTGATAACAATTTCTTTTTTTTTTAGCTTTTCAAAAAATCTTTATTGAGAGAAGCCAAGATGACAGCTAGGTAAACACCTAAATTGCTGCTTTGCACAACAATTTCAAAACTGCAACTAAAAGAAAAAACGTCTATCACCCAGAATCACAGGAAAGCTGGCCAAGTGGAGGTTCTGCAACTAGATGGAAAGAGAGAGGAACATTAGGACATGCACAAGCACTGAAAAACTGAGATGTGGAGGTGCACAAGCCGGGCTAGTGGAGGGCAACTTTGGGGCTGCTTTTTTTCAACCTGAAGGGAAACAGGCTCCTGGTTACTCTGAACTCATTTCTGGGGAGACACTGGTGACTCAGACTCTTACAGGGAGAAGTGGGACAATCTGCAATTGTGTCGTAAAGTGAAGATGGCTCCCTTGCAGAGGTGCCTGCAGCAATCATTGTTCACTACATGGGGGTGCGAGATGTGGGGACTTGGAAATGTGGAGACACAGAAACGGCTGAGTAGCAGCCATTGCTGTTTGTCATGCCCTAGTGACTTGCTGAAATCTCACCCCACCCAATCTGCAAACCCGCTGATCTTTGGGCAGAGGCATTTGCATATAAATGGCCTGCACTTTCGCAGCTTAATTTAAACTGCAGCTCTGGTCAGACCAGGAGAAATCTGCAGACCTTGTTGTAGCTCCTGCTGGATCACCTCAGACAGTAGCTGACCTGCACCCCATTGGAGTTCCAAAAGCTAGTGTATCTAGAGGTCAGTGTGAGATGACACCAGAATTCAACTACTCACATCCATAAGTGACACATTTAATAGGCAGATTCAGTGAGCACCAAAGGCTCACTGAAGCAAGTCCGGCCCCATAGGCATGTCTCCAGCACAGCAGTTCTTTCATTTCATCAACACAGGGAAGCAGCAAAATGCAGAGGCAAAGAAACATGTCACGAATGAAAGAACTGGAGGAAAGCAGACTATTGGACATAGAGTTTAGGATCACATTTATAAGATTACTCAAAAATCTTTTAAAAACCACCAAGAAACTTGATGAGACCTCTGAAGAACTTAGTGAGACCATCAAGGACCTTAATGAGATTTCCAAGAAAATGGAAAAGGACCAGACAGAAATTAATCATACACTATCTGAAATAAAGCATAAACAGAAATTCAATGGTATGTCAAAGGATTACAGAAATCAAACCAAAGATCTGACATATAAGGAGACAAAAAACACCCAAACAGAAAAACAACAAAGAAAAAAGAATGAAAAATATGAAGATAGTGTATGGAGCTTCTGGGACAACCTTAAGTGTACTGACATCAGAATTATTGGGGTGCCAGAAGAAGAGATAGAGCAAAATATTGAAAACCTATTAGAAGAAATAATGACAGAAAACTTTTCCTACTTGGTGAGAGAAATAGACTTACAAGTCCAGGAAGCACAGAGAACCCCAAATAAGAGGAATCCAAAGTGGACCACACCAAGACACATTATAATTAAAATGCCAAGAGCAAAAGACAAAGAGAGAATCTTGAAAGCAGCAAGAGAAAAACAGATGGTTACCTACTAGGGAGTACCCATACAACTCTCAGCTGATTTCTCAACAGAAACCATGCAGGCCAGACAAGAGTGGCAAGAAATATTCAAAGTGATGAACAGCAAGAACCTACAATCAAGATTACCCAGCAAGGCTATCATTCAGAATTGAAGGTCAGATAAAGAGCTTCACAGACAAAAAAAAAGTTAAAGAAGTTCATCACCAGCAAACCAGGATTATATGAAATGCTGTAGAGAATTCTTTAAGAAGAGGAGGAAGAAGAAAAAGGTAAAGATAAAAACTATGAACAACAAAATGTCCACAAATACATACCTACCAACAAGTGAATCCAAAAATCAAGTGAATGAAAAATCTGATGAACAGAATGGACTGATGAATATAATAGAATCAGAGACATAGAAAGGGAGTGGACTGACAATTCTCAGGGGAAGAGGGTCTGAGGAATGCAGGAAGAGATTGGTCAAAAACCTTATACCTATGGATGAAGACAGTGGTGGGGGTTAGGGGCATGAGGGGTGGGGGATTGGGTAGAGGGGAGCTATGGGGGAAAAAAGACGAACACCTGTAATGAATGATAAAGATTTATTAAAAATAAAGAAATATTGCCCTGCTGGCATAGCTCAGAGGTTGAGCATTGACTTATGTACCAGGAGATTACAGTTCAATTCCCAGTTAGGGCACATGCCCAGGTTGCAGGCTTGGTCCCCAATATAGGGTGTGCAGGAGGCAGCCAATCAATGATTCTCTCTCATCACTGATGTTTCTATCTCTTTCTCTCCCTTCCTTCCTCTCTGAAATCAATAAAACTATATTTTTAAAAAATGGAAAAAAAGTCTTTCTTGTTGAAAGTATTATATATGTCACCCCTTTTTCCCCCATTGACCTCTTCTAGTCCACCCTCGCCCCACACCCCAGGCCTTTACCACCCTATTGCCCATGTCCATACATATGTTATGTATGCATATAAGTTCTTTTGTTAGTATCTTCCCACCCCCTACCCGCCTCCATTTCCCTCTGAGATTTGACTGTCTGTTCCATGCTTCTATGTCTCTGAATCTATTTTGTTCATCAATTTTGTTCATTAAATTCCACATGAGTGAGATCATATGATACTTGTCTTTGCCTGGCTAGCTTATTTCACTTAGCATAATATTCTCCTGGTCCCTCCATGCTCTCTTAAACAGTAAGAGTTCTTTCTTTTTAATGCTACATAGTATCCCATGGTGTAAATGTATCAGAGCTTTATTATCTACTCATCTGCTGATGGGAACTTGGGTTGTTTCTAAATCTTAGTTATTATAAATTACATTGCTATGAACATAGAGGTGCATCTATTCTTTCTTATTTCTTAGGATATATTCCTAGAAGTGTGATCACTGGGTAAAATGGGAGTTCCATTTTTAAATTTTAAAGAAATTTCATATTGTTTTCCATAGTGGCTGCACCAGTCTGCATTCCCACCAGCAGTGTACTAGGGTCACCCTTTCTATACATCCTCAGCAGCAGTTGTTATTTGTTGATTTATTGATGGTAGCCATTCTGGTGTGAGTTAATACTTCATTATAGCTTTAATTTGCATCTCTCTGATAACTAGTGACATTGAGCTCTTTTCATATGTCTCTTGGTCATCTGTTAGTATATATTCTCTTTGAAGAAGGGCCTATTCAGCTCCTGCTCCCATTTTTTAATTGGGTTATTTGTCTTCCTTTTGTTGAGCTGTATGTGTGGTTTATGTATTTTATAAATGAGGCCCTTGTTAGATGTATGTGTAGCAAATATGTTCTCCCATACAATGGGTTTTCTTTTCATTTTGAGGATAGGTTCCTTTTTTGTGCATAAGTTTTTTGTTTGATTTGTTTATATTTTCTTATCTTTCTCTGGTGATATATCAGTGAAAAATCTATGTGAGATTTTACTGCCTATGTTTTCTTTTAGGTTTTGCAAGTTATATTTGTCTTCCATCCATTTTCATAAAAGTAGATACGTTTGTGATCTAGTTTCATAATTTTTGCATGTACCTATCCAATTTTCACAACAACATGTATTGAAGAAGCTAGGGGCCCAGTGCATGAAATTCTTGCAGGTTAGGGAAAGGGATGTCCCTCAGCCCAGACTACACCCTCAATGGGAGCAATGTCTGGCTCTGCCCCGGATGCCTCAGCCCTGCTCGCCCTGCTCAGGCCTTAGCCCCAGCAGCAACCACCCAGCCCTGGGGGCACCCCGCACTCGCGGTGGCCAAGGGGCGAGCTACCCAGAGCCTGGTCATTGTGTAGCTCTGGGGGTGCAGGCACGGGATGCAGAGCACTTGGCAGGGTGTGCCCAACCTTGTCCGCAGAGATCAGTGGGACTTGGGAGGAGGGTGCAGGGATCTCTCACCTTCTGGACCTTCGGGCCACATGTCTGCATCTCCCCGAAAAGGCTGCCCTTTGGAGGGCCATACTATGCACGCAGCGCCTCCCCAGCTCCCTGGCTCCCATTCTCCCACCTTCCCTGCCATGCCCAGAGATGCTCTACCGCAAACCTGGGACCCCTTAGGCACCTCTTCCCGTGCCTCTGCCAAAGTGCAGTGCCTGTACTTTTCTGGCCCCTCTTTCCATTTTGAAATTAAAAGTTATTGAGGTCACTCAGGGTTGTTCCTCCAGCAGTTTCCTTCCCCACTCCCAAGCTCCCCCCACCCATGGGCCTCCCCTTCCCTCACCCTGTCTTTCTATCCCTCCTCCATCCCTTCTCCCTCCCTCCTCCCCTCTGGAGTTATCCTGGCACCCCAGCCCCACTGGAATGGCTAGTGCTCAGAAAAGGCAGAAGCAGCTTGGGGTCTCTCCAGTGCCCCTTGGCCATGGCCACGGGACTGACAGTGCTTGCTCCCTGATGCTCCTGGGGACCCCACCTCTGCCTCTGCAGCCTCTGAGCTCCCGGGGCCACCGCCACCCACTTGGACCCTGTCCACAACCGCTGCCGCCTCACTCGCAGCGTTGACAGCCATCCTTGCGGAGTCTCGGTGGCTTGGAGCTCCGACGCTGTGAACATACAATAGTAGGTTTCCCTCTCTGCCTGACCCACTCCGCTTGCCTGCCCAGCGTGCCCATCTGGTCTTTGCCCAGAAGTTGTGTAAACTGCTTGGGGTGTCCCCTGCTCTCTCCGTGTGCCTTACACCTACCTACATTTCTAAAACATTCAGAATACTCATCCACCACACTAGCCACTTCTGTGCGCCTGGGCCCGCCTTCCACCCTGCCCTTGCACTGGCCTCAACCCTGCCCCTCATGCCGCTCAGCCCCGCCCTCATGCTGCTCGGCCCCCGCCCCCGCTCCTGATTGGCTGGTAACGTAGCAAAGGTGTGGTCAAATTTGCATGTTATTCTTTTATTAGATAGGATTCTCTTGACTCCATTGTATATACTTACTTCTTTAGTCAAATATTAACTGGCCATAAGGATATAGGTTGATGTCTGGATATTCTGATCTGTTGTATTGAGCTATAAGCCTATTCTTCTGCCAGTATCAGGTTCTTTTTATTATAATTGCTTTGTAGTATAGTTTGGTATCTGGTATTGTGATACTACCAACTTTGTTCTTCTTGTTCAAGATTTTTACAGCTATTGGGTTTTTTGTTTGTTTGTTTCATACAAATTTTTGGAATATTTGTTCTAGATCTGTGAAAAATACAATTTGTATTTTATAGGAATTGCATTGAATCAATAGATTGCTTTGGGTAGTGTAGGTATTTTAATGACCTTAATTCTTCCAATCCATAATCCACAGTATATTCTTCCATTTGTTTTTATCTTCCTCTATTTCTTTTTTTGCACTGTGTTATAGGTCTTTTACCTATCTGGTTAAGTTTATTCCAAGATATATTGTTTAGTTATTTATTTTTGGCAAATATATATGATTGGTTTTCAAGTTAACTTTCTGAGATTTATTATTTGTGTAAAAATCCCATCATATTCTGGATGTTGATCTTCTATCCTACTGCATTGCTGAATTCATGTATTAATTATAGTGGCGGTTTAGAGGTATTGTTATGTTTATCTGTATATAACATCATGTCATCTGAGTATAATAACAGTTTTACTTCTTCCTTTCTAATTTATATGTCTTTTATTTTTTCCTTCTTGTCTGATTGCTATGGCTAGGATTTCAGGTACTATCTACAATAATAAAAGAGAAACATGCCAATTGACCATCACTCCTCTATCATAACAGCCAATCAGGAGTGAGTATGCAAATTAATCCAACAAATATGGTGATGCCCATAGCACCCAGGTGATGCTAGGATTGCTGGTGGCCAGATCAGAGACACAAACTTGCAGGCCCGCCACATAGCAGCCCCAAGGCCCACCACCTTGGGATCCTGGGGGCTGTATCAGAGACAAAAACAAGCAGGGATGCCAGCACCCAGCAGCCCAAACCCGCGGCCAAGGCACTGGGGATGCTTGGTGGGAAGGAGGGGCAGTGGAGACATAAATCTGCAAGAAACCTGTGGAAAGGGAGATAAACTATTATAACTTTATATCTCCCTTTCCACAAGATGAGAAAACTGATCCTGATTTATTTAGTGATGTGGCCCATACTTTTCTATAAGCACAGGGCATGTATGTCCACTCCCAGGAAGGTCTGGTCAGAATACCATCTTCAGGGAATAATGCTACTGTGGCAAATCATCTAAGAGAGGAAACAAACTTTTGTTGGGTTTATTCTGAATATCAGAGAACATGCCACCCCAACATATGCTGTGTTGTTATATTGATGATCTTGAGCTGTAGATGCTTGAAAAACAGCAAATGCATGTGGAGGATTTCACTGAAGTCTCCTGATCTGCCTAAAAACAGACCCCCCAAAGGAGCTTAAATGTCATAGGTCTCCTTGGACAGGAGAAGTATCATCAGGCAAAGAAGACTGACTCCTGTCACAGGACAGGAGAGTAGAAGGTGATATCACACCCAAACTTTGTTACAAACTATTCCCCCCTACTCCCATTTATCTGTGTCTGTTGATATAATATTATTATCCTTTATTTTGTTTATGTGATGTATCATATTTATTGATTTGCCAATATTGTACCAGCCTTGCATCCCCAGAATAGATACCACTTGGTCACAGTGTATGATTGTTTTAATGTATCACTGAATAATATTGGCTAATATTTTGTTGAGAATTTTAGCATCTATGTTCATCAGGGTTATTGGCCTATAATTCTCTTTCTTTATAGTGTATTTATTTGGTTTTGGAATTAGAATAATGCTGGGCTCATAAAAAGAGCTTAGAAGTATCCCTGGGGTTTTTTGGAATAGTCTGAGAAAGGTAGGTGTTAGTTTTTCCTTGAATAGTTGGTAAAACACACTTTTGAAGCAATCTGACCCAGGACTTATTTTTGCTCAGAGGTTTGTTGATTTTTTATTATTGCTTTAATTCCTTCTGCGGTTATTGGCCTATTGAGGTTTCTTGATTCTTCTTGATTCAGTTTTGGAATATTGCTTTTTTCTAGGAATTTGCCCATTTCTTTCAGGTTGTCCAGCTTTTTGGCATATAGTTGTTAATAATATTTGCTTACAATCATTTGAATGTCTACTAATACAGTGTCAATTGTTACTTAGCATCTTTCATTTATAATTTTATAATTTTATTTATTTGAGTCCGCTCTCTCTTTGTTTCTTGATGTGTCTGGCTAAAGGTCCATTAATCTTTTTATCTCTTTTTTCTTTTTCTTTTTTAATTAATGTTTATCCAATGATTTTTTTTCATTGATTTTTAGAGAGAGTGGAAGAAAGAGAAAAAGACAGAGAGAAACATCAATGTGAGAAAAAAACAAATTGGTTGCTTCCTGCAGGAGTCATGACCAGGACCCAGGTTGAATAGGCACCTGTAACCAAAGTACCTGCCCTTGACTGGAATCAAACCTGGACCCCTTGATCCACAAGCCGACATTCTATCCACTGAGCCAAACTGGCTAAAGAAATCTTGTTTATCTTTTCAAAGAACCTGCTCTTGGTTTCATTGATTTTTTTTATGTTGTTTTTTCAGACTATATGTCATTCAGGTTTTTTTAGATATATTCTCAGAGATGGAATTGTTGGATCATCAGAGAGTTCCATTTTTAATGTTTTTAGGAAACTCAATACTGTTTTCCATAGTGGCTATACCAATCTGTATTTCCACCAGTAGTATACAAGGGTTTCCTTTTCTCCACGTCCTATTGACTTATTGCTGATAGGCATTCTGAGATTTGTGAGGTGATATCTCCTGGGATTTTAATTTTCATTTATCTTATGATTAATGACATTAAGCATAAGACTCATAGATACAGAAATCAAACTGACAGCTGTCTGAAGGGAGGAAGGTTGAGAGTGGGTAAAAATGATGAAGGGATTAACCAAAAAATAAACTAATAAATACAGACAATAGTATGGTGATTAAAAATAAGAAAGAAGGGTTGAGGAAGATAGAATCATGTAAAGGGTGCATAATTGGTGATGGAAAGAGACTTGATTTTGGATGTGAAAATATCATACAATATGCAGATATGTATTATAGAATCATACACTTGAAACCTGTATAATTTTTATTAACCAATGTCACCCCAATAATTCAATAAAAGTTAAAAATTAAAAAAAAAGCAATCATTGATACTACAGAGCCACAAAATGGAAACAGACTAGATTTCTTAGTAACTAATTGGAAGAATGTTTTTCTAGAGTGTTCTTTTTAAAACATATAATATAATTTAATCATTGCGATGTTATAGGTGCTTGGGTTCCTTCTGGCTTTTGTCTTGTTGAGCAATCTGAGATGGTGTCTGCAGTGGGAACCCAAACTACTATTTATGATTAATTAGATCAGGCAAAGACTCAAAGCCTCCAGAGAACCACTTCTTCCTGCAAACTGATGTGTTTTAGTCTGGAGTGTTCTCATCAATGATCCACTGGTGGGGTGGGAGGTTTTCCAACAGGTGAGACAATTGCTTCTGCTGAAGGCTAATTGTTACTTTCAGTATCTTAATGGGCCTCAGAAACTCCACAGAATGGGGTAGGATATTTTCCAATAGGATGGATCAACTATCTGCCTCCAGGCAAACATGTCATGACAGCACAGGTAACCCCAGCAGCATGAGGGAATAACTCAGCACAGGAAACCAGAGTGTCTGCTTTCTGAGCTCTAACCTCAGAGCTCCCAGATCCTTTTCTGCTCATGCAGCTCTAGTCCACTCTGACCTTCCTCTGCTGGAGCACAAGTGAGTGGCTGCACATAGAATTTTGTGCATTGGCCTTTTAAGAGTGTAGCTGCGCCAAGACCAGTTTGGCTCAGTGGATAGAGCGTTGGACTGCGGACTGAAAGGTCCCGGGTTCGATTCCGGCAAGGGCATGTACCTTGGCTGCGGGCACATCCCCAGTGCAAGAGGCAGCTGATCGATGTCTCTCTCTCATCGATGTTTCTGACTTTCTATCCCTCTCCCTTCCGTTCTGTAAAAAATCAATAAAATATATTTTTTAAAAAGAAAGAAAGAAAATTAAAAAAAAAGAGTGTAGCTGCATCTCCAGCAGTCTCTCCCTGGCAGACAGTAACCCTGCTGTTTTTCACAATTATATGGGCTCCTTTCTTAGTTTTGGTATTCCCTGCTAGGGGACCCAGCTAAACCCCAGAGTTCTCAGTGGCAACCCTCAATAGCTGAGATATCTCTCTGGAACTTCAGCTACTATCTATGGGGGCAAGCCATCCCTTTGTACCTCTGTCTCTCCTACCAGATTTTGTGCAGTCTTTGCTTCCTGTCCTTGGTTATCAGGGTTCTCTACAGTGAGTCCTTACATTTTCTAGGGTGGTTCTTCTGAGTTTTAGTTGTACTTCCAGTTTGGTACTGGAATTATGTCTGTGAGCATTTATTTACTCCACCACCATTTTTCATCCTCTTCTTTTTATATCTTAACAGCTTGTATAACTTCTGCTTTCTCTTAGGGTTCAAGAAGACAAATTCTGCAGCTGCTTACAGCTGGAGCAAAGCACGCATAGGAAGATAACAGCAAAGAGGATGAATGCATACCTTCGTGGGGTCACACAATGAAGTTGAAGAGCAGAAGGTGATCTTTATTTACTCTGATAACTACTGCTCAAATAGAAAGACAGAGTGATGGGAAATGGGGGGATTTTATATTCACCTAGTAAGATTGGTAATAATCTGGTAATAGGATTGGTTCATAACTATTCAGAAAATGGAGCTAGATGTAATTCATCTATTATGTGACTATATTTTAAAAAATATTTAGAGACTAATGGACAAGGTGTTCCCTAATTAAGAAATGTAATAGACTTAGTTCGTTTGACTCAGTGGATAGAACATCTACCTGGGGACTGAAGGGTCCCAAGTTCGATTCTGGTCAAGAGCACATGCCCAGGTTGTGGGATCGATCCCTAGTAGGTAATGTGCAAAAGGCAGCCAATCAATGATTCTCTTTCATCATTGATGTTTGTATCTCTCACTCTCCCTTCATTTCTGAAATCAATAAAGTATATTCATTTTTTAAAAAGCTAAGAAAATGTACTTTTAAAAAGAAATAAATGAAATAACAGAACTATGGTAAGCCAAGTGGAGATCTCAAGGCCAAAATAAAGTTTTCCTTTTCATTTAATTTATTGAGGTGACATTGCTTAACAAAATTATACAGGTTTCAGGTGCACAATTTCACAAATTATTATCTCTCTAATATTTGTCCACCACCCAAAGTCAACCCTCCATTCATCACCATTTATTTCCCCTCTATTCGCCCACATCTCCTACTACTCACTTCCTCTCTGCCATCACCATATTGTTGTCCATGGACCATTGTGTTACACACACTAAATAAATAAATAAATAAATAAATAAATAAATAAATAAATAAAATAAACAGCAACAAAAGAATAGAACTACATTATTTCAATAAAATTCTATATCTATGTAAACTCTTGCTTCCCCAACAGAGTAGGGAAAACTCCAGAGACATTGAATAAGTTGGGTTTCCTTGAATGGATATACAAAGCAACTTCATTTCTTCACTAATATACTTGGTATACTTGGTATGAACCAGAGCATAATTATCTAGTTAGAGAGAAAGTTTTAACATTGAGAGGGATGCCATAAAAGAGAGGTCAGAGGAGAGAGAAACAATACTCTCTAAGTCAAAGGCTCAATTCTTTCAAAAGCTGAAGTAACTGTGACTGTCTGGGAAGTCCCTGAGGCAAGCAATAATCCATGAATGACCAGATTATTGGAAGAGAGTAGAGTATGAAGGGTGGCAGCATTAATTAGATGATGAGAAGTTAGGGCAACACAAGTTTTCATGAAATACAAGAATATTTAATATTTTCACAAACAGTATAGCTAGGCAGTGTGATCTGTCTCAATAAGAGCCTTAATTATAATTCTAATATATTTTTTCAAGTAAATATTAGCCTTAGTTAGCTCTGCCTTATCTTAATGACTTCAAATCAGAATTCTGAAATATAGCAGCACTTTGCAGAATTGCAGTATGCTCTATTTTATGCACATAAACCCAAATAATTTAATCCCTTTGATGTTATTATGGCATATTTTTACTAAGGTTTGTGGGACACATAAATATACCTTGTAAGTTCAGCAAAAATTGATTTTAAAAAAGGTATTGTATGAAAAACATTCGTGTTTTGTTGTTGCTGTTATTGTTGTCATTTTTTGATTAAGATATTTTTAGTAAAACAGTTTAGATTAGCAAAAAAAGTCACCATTACTATAATCTATGAAGTAACTGTAATACTATTGTTACCAGGGAAACTGCAAGACCTTGATTCTTGTCTTCTTGAAGGAAAGATTTCAATGAAGAGACAAAGTGCAGCCAAACAAAGAAGCTATTGGCCTCAGAAAAATCACACTTAGGACAGTGAAACAAAGAAAGGCATAGAAGTACCAGGAAAGCCTAGTCTGGGCTGCATTGGCTCTGAGAAGTCAGAGAAAAGGGGGCCTTGGAGACAGGTACATGAGGTTAGCATTGGGATGAGCTACCACTGCCCATTGCGCTCCTGGTTGCAAGTCTCTTTGAGGGAAGAAGGGGGAAGAGAATGTCATGGGCATTCATCCTGAGTATATTTACCTTTGCTTTACTGGAAACATTAGGGGAGGTCTTAGGGGAGAGTCTCAATAGAATATTCATCAGCTTTCCGGATATCATCTTTCTGGGTAGTGGTCTCCACTGATTGCTCCAAGCCAAGGCAGGGGTCATTAACCAAGGCAACTGGTCCTTATAGTTCTAAACATGATTCTTGCAACCCTTTCCCATTTATTAAGGAGGTAGCTAAGACTTTAGCAAATAAGTCATTTATTAAGATCACCAGCCAGTCAGAAGGACTGAGTCATACCTAGATATGAGTAACAAGAAGATTCTTATGCATTTTAGCAATTTCATTTGATATTCATTATGAGTTATGAATGGCTTAAAAGTCTTCCTCCCAAAAGAAATTACAAAAATTTTAATTATCTGTATTTTTCCTTTTGATATTCATATATTTACTTAGGATACCTAAGTTATAATTTTTCTCATACTGTTTGTTTGGCACCCCACATCCCACCTTTAGAATCTTTAGAGATGACATAATGCTTTTTAGTCTACATTCCTTAGTTTGTTTGAAATAGTAATTGTTTTGCTGTATGTATACTGAATCATAATTAGGAAATGTGCAAGTTTACCTTTTCACATATGATTAAGTAAAATATGTGTGTTACCGATGTTTTATAAACTTTAGTATGTATACTCATTAACTAGGGTGGGGTTGGAGATTCTGCATTTTAATCAATTCACAAAGGATACTGAAAATCTGGTCTATGAAAATGGCTTTAAGTAGAAGGATCATAGGTTTTAAGTTTCATAAGAACAAAGTTAGATCTGGTTTTATCTTTTATGTTAGAAAATGTATTAGTGTTTGGCTTCTCTTACTCTATGTATTTACTAGAGGCCTGGTGCACAAAATTCGTGCACTGGGGGGAAGGGTCCCTCAGTTCAGCCTGTGCCCTTTTGCATTTCAGGAGCCCTTGGGGGATGTCTGACTCACAGAGTAAGCTGTGCAGTCGCTGCGCTCACCAGCCATCAGCCCGGCTTTTGGCTGAGTTTCTGCATTGAGCATCTGCCCCCTGGTGGTCAATGTGCATCATAGTGACTGGTTGTTCTGCCATTCAGTCAAATTACATATTACTCTTTTATTATATAGGACTAGAGGCCTGGTGCACAAAAATTCATGCACTCAGGGGGGTCTTGCAGTCTGGTCTGTACCTTCTTGAAGTCCAGGACCCTTCTGGGATCAGGACTAAGCTGGTAGTCAGACAACCCTCTGGCAGCCTGGAAGCCCTTGGGAGATATTTAACTGACATTCAGAGTCAAACATCCTTAGAACTATGGCGGAGGCAGGAAAGGTTCCTGCTACCACCGCTGCACTCGTAGTCATCAGCCCCTGTGGGAACACACTGACCACTGGAGGGCAGCTCCTGTGTTGAGCATCTGCCTCCTAGTGCTCAGTGCACATCATAGTGACCAATTGTTCCTGGTCATTCTGTAGTTAGGATCAATTTGCATATAACTCTTTTATTATATAAGATACTTATGGGTTCTGATAGTGTTATCAGTTGCCTGGAGGTATCTGATATATTTCAAATAAATCAACAATCAATAAACATAGGCTAAGTGAATTATTTAGAAAAATTACTTGAAATTAAAAGTTAATATGGATCAGAGATTGAAAACTACATATTAAGTACTTTAGAGAACAAAATATCTACAATAAGCTATGCAGAATAGAACTATGATCTTCTTATATTCTCCTTTGAAAATCGTTGATTCTGCCTTTAAAAAATTTCAGGTTTTTTTTTCTTTAATTTCCCTAATGTTCAAAGACCAGATTTCAAGTAAATTTATTTGATTTGTTTATTTAATATCAATGATTTCCAATTTTGAAAATCATTGCTATTAAATAAATCACTGGTCATGCTAGGAAAAAGTAATTGTAAAGAATAGTTAAGAAAATCCACATGAATAACAACAACAACAACAAGAAAAACACAAAAAACTAAAACAAAATCCAGGTTTTATGATACTGTTGTTTTTGCACTAATAAAAAACTCTATGTTTCTCCAGCATACTTTAGCTTGCATGGCTAATTTACAATAAATATTCATAAAGTCTATGCTTACATAAATTTAAACCCAGTATTGGAAACCTGACCTGAAAATCTGGGCTATCGTAGGTCTATTTCACTAGATGGATTTGAGCATCAAATAAGATAATGATTGTGCTGGTACCACATAAACTATAGAGCAGGTATTAGTCTGGGTTATCCTAGAAGTGATTAGAAGGGAAATGAAGGAACCACAAAACTCATTACCTGGAATCTTACATTTTAGTTTATCTTTTCATTGTCTGATTTCTTTTTTTTTATATATATTTTATTGATTTTTTACAGAGCAGAAGGGAGAGGGATAGAAAGTCAGAAACATCGATGAGAGAGAGACATCGATCAGCCGCCTCTTGCACGCCCCCTACTGGGGATGCGCCCGCAGCCAAGGTACATGCCCCTGCCAGAATCGAACCCGGGACCCTTCAGTCCGCAGTCCGACGCTCTATCCACTGAGCCAAACCGGTCTCGGCTCATTGTCTGATTTCAAATAAATAATGTAAAGTAAATTACCTCTACACTGATAAAAGAGTAAGATACAAATTGACCATAACTTCGTGATGCCCACCAGCCAATCAGGAGTGAGTATGCAAATTAACCCAACAAAGATGGTGGGTTAATTTGCATAGGCAGGTGCCAAGCAGCCAGGGGCAAGGCAGAATGCTTGTGTCATCACCATGGTGCAGACACAAACATTCCACACCGCCCCAGGGCCTTTGGGCCTCTGGGCAGCATGGGAAGTTGGGAAAGGTGACTCCAGGCAGAGCAAAGGCAGTGCCGGCAGCCAGGGGAAGTCCTATTCTTACACAAATCTTTGTGAATGGGGCCTCTAGTCTAATAATAATGTATCATAGAATTTCTTCAAGTGATTTTATGAAAAACAGTCATATTTGTTTATGAGCAACGTTGAATTTAAAGGGTAACTCAGGTGTAAGTTGTGTCTCACAGATTTTGGGAGACATCTAGATTTGAAAATACCTGCTAAAGGTGATACACATTAGCATCTACAGAAACATTCTTAGAGCATATATCTAAGAAATAAGAGAAGAAACATTAGAACAAGAGCCTTTCTTTTGTAGGATAGTTATTTACGTAAGAAGGTGGAAGAAGGCAGCATGAGTGTTCTAAAACTGATAATGCTAAAATTACATTATTTATTTGTTAGGGTTTTAATTGAAGGAATGTGTTACCTTAATCTATTTAATATACTTAATGCAGAAATAAAAACAGATTCCTACCAAAAAAGTATCCTTCCATTTTCTACCTTCTCCCTTCAGCCCAGGTTGGTAACCAACTATGCAAAGATGTCTTCTAGTCACAAATAACCACAAAATTTATGTTAATTAAATTGAAGAACATAATAAATATCCTAGTACATAATTTTTATGAATTTCAAACTTCCTGTAACATTAAAGAATTTTGACTGATTTTGTTATAAATAAAAATTAATTTTGTTTTCCCAATATAGTAATTACTATGTTCTTGCCATTTTTTTTTCTATGATCAATGAAATCCTCTCTTTATATTTTGTATTTAAGGTCTTATAAATATAAGATCAATTATGTTATGTCAAGAATCATCCATTAAAAATGGATTTACTTGAAAATAAAAAGAAAAAGGTATCATTTTTAGTATAGAAAAATTATGATTAAAGGGAGAAAAATGACAGATTGTGGTTGCATTAGATTAAAAACCAGATTCATATTCTATTTAATCTAGCCAGAAAGAACATTTAAAACCAAAAGCAAATTCTTATGAATATAAATTCCTGAACTAGTATCTACTTGTTTCAATAACCTGTCTTTGTAAATATTGGTATCACATATATGTGGTTATCATAAAATATTCAAGGATTATTATCAAAGTTTGAAATTTTCTTACATCTAAATTTTATTGGATTTAGGCATCCATAAATACAGTAGAAATATGTTTTTAATAAAGTGAATTAATTATTACTTGTATATAAAAATTAGAAAATAATAAAATTTACTTCAATAGTTTAAATTATTTTGTCATCTGAATATAGTGAGCAATTACAAGGAATACAAAGTCTGTTGAAAAACTTTATTTGCAAAGTGTTCATTTACCTAATGTAGTTTTTAAATGTATGCTGTTTATATGTACACACAGATTACACAGTAAAGACTAATTGGCAAAAGAAAATAGTAACTAACACAGTACTTTAAAATCAGCACATACTAAGATACACTTCTTAAATGGTTCTTTATCATAAAGCATATCTTGTAAGTTCAACGCAAGCACAGTATCAACTAGGGCATACTTTAAGAGCTGTAATTGGACTTTAGCCCAGAAAAGGCTAAGTAAAATGAAATATATTTTCTATTATTATACATATTCTTCTGTGATAAAAATAGCCTATATTTCTTAGAAGCACAAAAAGTTGTCCAAAAGGGGAATACTTTTCAAAAAGACAGAGAGAGGGAAGGAAAAGAAGCAATCAAAAAAGAAAGGGCAAGAATTTTAGGATCTTTTAGCAAAGAAAGCAATAAATTACATGTGTGAATAATTTCAAAGCCTTCAATAAGCTGCTTGTACCTCCCAGAAGACATATTGAAAAATATTAAAGAAATGTTTTAAACACTTGAAAAGTACATATGAGACAATTTTTATGTTTTTTAAATCTAAAACATAGAATGTCAGAAGTATAATATTTACCATATAAAGTCTTATCTGAGAAAGCATTAAAAGAATATGAAAATAGCTGAATATTGCAAGCCTATAGTCCATGAAGTATATTTGGCAAACAAAAGATCCTTCTTAATATGTACAATTATTTTGTTGTTGTACACAGAAGAAATTATCTTATTATTTCTATAAAAATTTGTTAAGGGATATATTTACACATTACTATTTAGCATAGTTTTCATGTTTGTTGAAGGTGAAATATGGGATTCTACCACAATTTTAGTCTTTCAATTCTTCAATTCAAATGGCTAACCATTTAGAGTCAAAATAATGTGAGAATATACCATGAATGGGATTATATATTGTACCATTTCTGTACATAGGCTTAAAATAACAATATAACAAATGGATCCAAAAGTTCAACACAAATATATAAATGATAGTATTTACTCAATTATACGTGGACATTTAAAAATAATTTTAACATTTTGAACAATATTTTAAAACCTCAATATTAGTAAGGTTTCTTAATATTATAAATTTATATTCTACTTTTGCTTCTAATTTTTTAGGCCCATGTCTTACATTCAAACTCTAAAAGTATGAGATATTTTTTTTAGTGAATTACCATTTCTATTAATCAAGCAAAGGAGTAGCTGAGAGTAATTTTCTTAATCTTAGATGAGACCAAGTCTAAGAATTAAGAATAACTGAAAATTAGATCTTTTTTCCATTTACAGAGATATTTTCAGATCTACTCCAGTCTTACAATCTTTAAATGATTTAATTTACCCTTTTCTGGATTACCATTAACCCCTTGATTTTTCTGGTCATCAAGCCATACATTTTAATATATTTTTCTTTATATCTTTAATTTTTAAGGCCATCAGATGAGTTTATCATTATACCTAATGTTGAATTACTATGAAGTTTCTTTTGTTGTTTTTTTTTTTTTCTGTGTGTGTGTGTGTGTGTGTGTGTGTGTGTGTGTGTGTGTGGCCCTGGCCTGTAAGCTCTTGTTTCTTCACATTACTGCAAAACATATTTTTGTAAAGACTATTAAATAGACATTATTCTTCAGCTCAAGAACATGTATTGTTTCCTGGGTGCCAATAGTTTCTTACCAAAACTTTTAACCCTTCTAAACATCATATTTGGTTATAATATACCAATATTTCACCAACACATAAAAATGTCAAAACTGAATACTTTAGGATAATTTTCTTGAAAAACAAAATTGAAGTAGAAAACAAATGGTGGCAGAGTAAGTGGAAGCTACATTGACACATGTTCAGGACAAAACTGGAAATATAATTAAAATACAGAAAAGCTATGCTGAATAATAACTGATGACTAGCTTGAGGGGACCTTATGACCTAGGGCAGAAAGTGGAGACCTCAAAGAGACTGGTGAAAACTGCAGAAATGTTAGAAGGTTGGCTGGGATCTCACTGATAGCAGCTGAAGTTCTGAAGAGATAGCTCAGCTGTGGGAGGATCTCCACTGAGAACTCTAAATGCCAAGTTCCCCCCGTCCAAGGCACCAGAACTGATAAAGGTGCCCACACAACATCTGGTTGTGAAAAGCAACAGGGTTACTGCCTCCAGGGAAAGGTAACTGGAATTCTAGGCACCTTCTTAAAGTGCAAATGCACAAAGGTTTACATGCAGCACTAACCTTGGGATCCACCAAAGCTATGACAGAGTATACTAGAGCTGTGTGAGCAGAAACCAGGTTTGGGTGCTCTGGTGTTAGAGTTCAGAAGGCAGCCACCCAAGTTCCTATGCTGAGTCATTCCTAATACTCCAGAGAACATTATTCTCAGCAGATTTTATTATTCAAGCAGCTTTTGCTGAGAAGCAGAAGATAAAATTCACCACCCTGTTGGAAAACTTCTCACTACACAGTGTGATTGATAGTTTGAGGGTAATCGAGACAAAATAACAATCAAATTGCAGGCAGAAGGAGATAATTGGAGGCTTTGTCTTTACCTGATCTTCTTGTTGGCCCAGGGCAAGATAAAGCAGAACTTCATGCCCATCTTGGTCCTTTCCAAAGGAATCTGGCCATAGTGAAGAAAATCACAATGTATGGAATGCTGATAGCTCCAAACGGGGTACTCAGGACCAGTCTCAAACAGTGTCTTGCATTGTTCTGCACTAGGGATTGGAAGTCCAAGCATATCTTCCTAATACATAGACACAAACCCAAACTGGCATCTAATCAAATGACAAAAAAAATCAGAAAATGAAGGTATAAAAATTCTCCAGAAGAAGGGCTAAATGAAATGGAAGTAAGAAATTTATGAGATATAGAGTTCAGAATAATTATGTCAAGTATACTCAAAAGCATGAGAAAATATAGAGTACATATGAAAAAAGACCAATCAGAAATAAAGAATGATGTAGCACCAATAAAGAACACATTGTAAGCCTAGGATTGAATAGACAATTAGAAGATAATTAAAAAAAAACCACAATAAGAGAAATAAAAAGAAAAACAAATAAAAAACTGGAGGACAGCTTAAGGGAGTTGTAGAACAATATAAAATGTAACAGTATTCACCTTACAGGTGTTCCAGAAGGTGAATGAAGTGAGCAAGGGATAGAGAATGTGTTTGAAGAAATAATGACAAAAAATTTCCATAATCTGATGAAGAAAAAAGTCACACAAATTGAGGCACAGAGAGTCCCAAGCAAGAAGAACCAAGATAGAATCTTAATGGCAGCAAGAGAAAAACAATTCATTACCTATAAATGAGCTCCCGTAAGACTGTTAGCTAATTTTTAATCAGGATTTCTAAAGGCAAGAAAGGAATGACATGAAGTATTCAAGGTAATGAAAAGCAAGGGTCTACAACCAAGATTAGTATATCCAACAAGGCTATCATTCAAAATATATGGTGGCATAAAGAGCTTCCCAGAAAAAAAAAGATAGAGTAGTTTATCACCACCAAACCAGCACTGAGCACTGTAAGAAATACTAAAGGGACTGCTGTATTCAGAAAAAGAAAAAGATAAACATAGGCATAGAGAATTAAAATGACAATGAATAAATACCCATCAATAGTTACCTTGAATGTAAATGGATTAATTGTTCCATTCAAAGACATAAGCAAGCTTAATTAATATGAAAACATGATCCAAATATATGCTGTCTATAAGAGACCCATCTACGAACAAGAGACTCACATAGGATGAGAGTGAAAGGATGGAAAAATTTTTCTATGCAAATGAAAATAAAGCTTGAGTAACTATATTTATATCTGGCCAAATAAACTTCAAAGTGAAGGCCATCACAAGAGACAATGAAGGTCACTATATAATACTAAAAGAGTCAATTCAGCAAGAGGATATAATCCTGGTAAACATATATACACAATATAGGAGTATATATATATATATATATATATATATATATATATATATTAAAAAACCTCTAGAAGACTTTAATGAAGATGTCCACAGCAATCCTATATAATAAAAACCTAATATGCTAAGTTTCCAGTCATCTGTCCAACCAATCAAAGTATAATATGCTAATGATATGTGAAGGCCATTCAACTGCTCACTATGACATGCACTGACCACCAGGGGGAAGATGCTCCAACCTGTAGGTTAGATTGCTGCTGTGGTTCAGCCGATTAGGACAGAGCAAGATGGGATGGACATTCCCTGAAGCCCTCTCATGATCCCTCCCCAGTTGGCCAACCTCATGCATTCCTCCCTGACCCCAATCATACACCAATGGCATCCCTCTGCCTGTACTGCACCCTCTTGCAATCCATTACCCCTTGGGAGGAAACATTGAATGTCAGGTAGTTCCACCTATATAATAAAAGCCAAAGTGGCTGTATGGCAGAACGACCGGTCACTATGATGCACCTGACACAAGGGGACAGATGCTCAACAGAGGAGCTGCCCTATCATAGTAGGTGGGCTCCTACAGGGGGAGCACCACTCAGGTAGAAGCCTGGCTCATGGCTGGCCAGTCCAGCAGTGGTGGTGGGAGCCTATCTTGCCTCTGTGACAGTGATCAGGAGCAGTGAGCCAAGCAGTAAGGAGTGAGCAGGTGGGTGATAAGGAGCGAGGGGTCCAGGACTGCAAGCGGGATGTCCCACTGATAGCTTAAGCCCAATCACCACAGAATCAGTCCTAAGCTGGCATACAGACACTCCCAAGGGGTCTTGGAATGCGAGAATGCACAGGCTGGGCTGAGATACCCCCACTCCAGTGCATAAATTTTATGCACCAGGCCTCTAGTACAATCATAATAGGGGACTTTAACACTCCACTAACTTCATTGGATACATTTCCAGAAAAAATAATAAGGAATCAGTGACTCTAAATGACATTGGATAACATGGATATAATTGACATCTAAAGAACATTTCACCCCAAAGTTGCACAATATATTTTTTCTTAAGTGCATAAGGGTAATTCTCAAAGAAAGACCACATGTTAAGATATAAAACTAGTCTCTGTAACTTCAAGAAGATTAAAATCATATCAAACATCATCTCAGATCATAATGAAATAAAATACATTAAAAACACTCAAAACATTAAAAATTATGGAGGCCAAATAGCCCATTATTAAAAAATGAATGGGTTATCAAAGAGATAAATCAAGAAATTAAAAAAAAACTTCTTGAAAAAAAAATAAAATGAGCATACACAACCCAAAATCTCTAGAACACAGCAATAGCATTACTGAGAGGGAAGTTCATTACAATAAAAATTGTTATGAACAATTTTAGTTCAAAACAATACAAATTAATAATAAACTATCTAAGTCTTAAAAAAATTAGAAGGGGACAAATAAGAAAAGCCCAGAGTAAATAAAAGGAATGAAATAATAAAGAATAAAATAAGTAAAATTGTCTTTATTTGCAGATGACATGGTATTTTACATAGAAAACCCTAAAGACACCATCAAAAAACTACTAGAATTAGTAAATGAATTTGGCATTGTAGCAGAATACAAAATTAACACCCAGAAATCTATGGCTTTCTTATACACCAATAATGAATTCACAGAAAGAGAAACCTAACAAATAATGCTATTTACCAATAAGATGCCTAGGAATACATTTAACCAAGGAAGTAAATGACCTGTATTCAGAAAATTATAGGATGCTGACAAAAGAGATAAAGGAAGACATAAACACATTGAAGAATATACCATGTTCATGGATTGGTAGCATCACCATCATTAAAATGCCCATACTACCAAAATCAATCTATAGATTCAAAGCACTCCCAATTAAAGTAACACAGGCCTAGAATGAACATTCCAAAATTTCATCTGGAATGAAAAGCAAACAAAAAACAAAAACAAACAAACAAAAAACAAAAAAACAAACAATAGCTGCAGCAACCCTGAGAAAGAAGAACAAAGTAGGTGGATCTCAATCTCAGATTTCAAGCTGTATTACAAAGCCACTATCCTCAAAACTGCCTGGCATGGCACAAGAACAGACATATAGATCAATGGAATAGAATAGAGAACACAGAAATCAACCCTACTCACTGTGCTCAATTAATATTTGACAAAGGAGGCAATAGAGTCAAGAGAGTCTCTTCAAAAAATGGTGTTTGGAAAACTGGGCAGATAAGTGCAAAAAAAAAAAAAAAAAAAAGAAAAATGAAACTAGAGACCAAACCCACCATACAAAAAATATACTCAAAATGGATAAAGGGCTTAAACATAAAACAGGAAAACATAAAAATACTAGAGGAATCCAGTATTTTTAATCTCAGACTTATGCTGAAGAAATTTCTTCACTGATACTGTTCCTAAGGTAATGGACGTTAAAGAGAAAATAAACAAATGGGACTACATCAAAACAAAAAGCTTTTGTACAGCAAAAGAAACCATTAACAAAACAACAAGAAATCCCATTGCATGGGACAACATATTTGCCAATGTTAGCACTGATAAAGGTTTAATTTCCAATATTTACAGGGAACTCATACAACTTGACAAAAAGAAGATAAAAAACCCAATCAAAAATTGGGCAATGGACCTAAATAGATACTTTTTGAAAGAAGACAGAAGGAAGGTCAAGAGATATATAAAAACATGCTCAAAGTCACTATTTATCTGAGAGATGCAAATAAAAATGGCAATGAGGTACCATCTCACACCTGTCAGAATGGCTATCATCAACAATCAACAAATGACAAGTGCTGGAGTTGATGCAGATGAAAAAGAACCCTTTTGCACCACTGATGGGAATGCAGACTGGTGCAGCCACTGTGAGAAACAGTGTGGGGTTTCCTCAAAAAACTATAAATGGAGCTGCCATTTGACCCAGTGATCCCATTCCTATGAATATATCTTAAGAAACTAGAAACACCAATAAGAAAGGATATATGCACCCTTATGTTCATAGCAGCACAATTCACCATAGCTAAGATTTGGAAACAGCCTAAGTGATAGAGGGCTACTGGCCCTGTGGTAAAAAAAGAAGGAGTTCTTACCATTTGCAACAGCATGGACAGAACTGGAGAGCATTATACTAAGCAAAATAAGCCAGTCAGAGAAAGATAAATATCACATGATCTCACTCATTTGAGGAATATAAGGAACAACATAATCTGATGAACAGAAACAGATCTAGAGACAGAGAATCATCTATCAGAACTTCAAACCTCAGAGGGAAGGTAGGAAATGGTGGGGGTAATAGAGGGAGATCAGCCAAAGGACCTGTATGCGTGCATAGAAGAATAACCAATAGACACAGAAACTAGAGGGTGAGGGCATGAGCAGGGTTGGGGTAGGGGTTAATGGGGGATTAAGGACAGATATGTAATACCTTTAACAAATAAAGAAATTTTTTAAAGAATAATAAAAATAAATTAAACAAATAAAAATATGAAGATAGTGTAAGGAGCCTTTGGGACAACTTCAAATGCACCAACATTTGAATTATGGGTTGCCAGAAGAAGAGAGAGAGCAAGGTATTGAATACCTATTTTAAGAAATAATGACAGAAAACTTCCCCTACCTCATGAAAGAAATACACTTACAAGTACAGGAAGCACAGAGAACCCCAAACTAGAGGAACCCAAAGAGTACCACCCAAGACACATCATAATTAAAATATCAAGGGTGCAAAACAAAGAGAGAATATTATAACCAGCAAGAGAAAAGCAGTTACCTACAAGAGAGTTCCCATAAGACTGTCAGGTGATCTCTCAATAGAAACTATGCAGGTCAGAAGGGAGTGACAAGAAATATTCAAAGTGATGAATACCAAGAACCTGCGGCCATGATTACTCTACCCAGAAACACTATAATTTAGAGTTGACAGATAAAGAGCGTCACAGACAAGAAAAAGCTAAAGGAGTTAATCACCACCAAATGGGTATTATATGAAATGTTGAAGGGTATTCTATATAATAAAAGCCTCAGTGGCATCACACATGACAACCTCACAAGATGGCCACCACAAGATAGTTGCCTTCATGTCATCACAAGATGGCCACCACAAGATGGCCAGGAGAAGAGAGCAGTTGTGGTATATCAGGTCAGCAGGGGAGGGCAGTTAGGGGCAAGATCAGGCCAGAAAGGGAGGAGAGTTGGGAATGACCAGGGCTGCAGGTAAGGGCAGGTGGATGCAACCAGGCTAGCAGTGGAGGGCAGTTGGGGGCGATCAGACTGGCAGGAGAGCAGTTAGGTGTCAATCAGATTAGGAGCCAAGAGTCCTGGATTGTGAGAAAGCAGTTGGACATCCCCTGAGAGGTTCCAGATTGGAGAGGGTGCAAGCCAGGCTGAGGGACACCTCCTCCTCCCTGTGCATGAATTTTGTGCACTAGGCCTCTTAATAGTTCTTTAATAAGAGAAAGAAGAAAAATGTAAAAATAAAAAAATATGAACAACAAAGTGGCAACATACACTGAATGGCCAGATTATTGTGATCTCTAAATGCATAATAATCTGGTGAGAGAGAGAGATAGAGATAGAGATAGAGGGAGAGAGAGAGAGAGAGAGAGAGAGAGAGAGAGAGAGAGAGAGAGACCCAGTACATAAATTCCTGCATGGGTGAGGTCTGGCCAGCATGGCCAGAGGGAGGGGGCATGGGCATTTGCTGGCCTGACTGCTGGTCAAACTTCTGGTCAAGGGGACAACTTGTATATCAGCCTTTTATTATATAGGATATACACCGAGTGACCAGATTATTATGCATTCAGAGATCATAATAATCTAGACACTCAATATACATATCTATCAATAATTGAATCTAAAAATCAAATGTCTAAAAAAATTCGATGAACAGAATAAACTGGTAAATAGAATAGAATTAAGGTCATGGAAATGGAACACACTGATGATTCTCAGAGGGAAAGGTGTGTGGCGAGTGTGGGAAGAGATTAGACAAAGATCTAATATGCATGTATGCATTACCTATGGACACAGACAATAGGATGGTGAGGTCCTGGGATGGGGTGGGAACAATGTGGAAGGGAGCTATGGGGTGGGAAGGGAAATAGTGACATTATAATTATCTCAATAATAAAAAATAATTTAAAAAAACAATAACTACTTTCAAGTCAATATTAATTACATGGTAGAAACATGGTTGGCTATTCTAAAACTAGTATTGAAATTACCAAAAATTCCCATAGTAAGTAGAGTAGGTGGAAAGATGATCTGGAAAATATTCCTAAGTTATACTAAGAAATGAGAAAATGGGAAAGAGGGAGAGAAATAATTTAAAGAAACTGAGAATTAAGTGGACATGGTTTGAGAGGAAAATCAAGAAATCATGGTATTTTAGAAGCCGTGGACACACATTACAAATACACAGAAGTTTTAATTAGTATCAACACTGCTCAATGTAAGATTAAAAAAATTGAATCTCTATGAAAGCAAATATAAGTGGGAAATATGGGAGTAATTGCTTGAGACTATTTTAGGATGTTACGAAGTTCACTGCTGGAAGTTCAATGAGAAGAGATTCCTCGAGCATCTCTGTGAAATATTTGGAGTTCTTGACCAAAAAGAAACTAACCCCTTAGCCACAATTGGATGGTGCATTGTCAGTCGACTTGCTGATCTGATGCTGTAATTATTGTGTAGGTGAAATTTAAACCTAGGCAAACAAGAGGATAGAGAATGAGAAGATGGTAATGGAGCAGACAGCATTCTCATCGTCAAGAATGGTAAAGATATGTGAGTTTTCCAATAATCACAATATTATTTCTGAAAACAGTGAGATCTAAACCCTTTTTATGTTACAGCTACCAATGTGCAGAAGGGATACGCTACAATAAGGAAATATAAACTAAAGAAATTGTGAACAATATTGTTGAAATTGAGCCATATTTCTATATATACATACGTTCAGGGTGGGACAAATGCAGGTTTACTGTTGTTTGCATGGAAAATAATGCAATAATGAAAGACAATATAAGAAATGTCTCTGTGAAGAGGAACCAAGATGGTGACATAGGTAAACACCTATCTTGCTGCCCCACAGAACAATTTCAAAACTACAACTTAACAACAGAACAAACATCATTCCGAATCATTGGAAAGCTGGCTGAGTGAAAATTCCACAAATAAAAATAAAGATAGGACACGGTGACTCAGAGGAGCAGTGGAGGGCAGCATTGAAGATACACGTGGGAGTCAGCAGTTTGGAGCCATGAGCGCCTGAGCAGAGGAGGGCGGGCAGCTGCAAATGCAGCTGGTTTTCTTAAATGGGGAGGGAGACAAAGGAGTCCCACTGCACTGATTCCCCAGTTCCAGGCAAGGTCCAGGAAACCCATACTCATACAGGTTGAAACTGGATAGTAAGGAAACACGCTGAAACTCAGGCGCTGGAGACGTCTGCGAGCTTGTGGAGAGGGTGTGTAAACTTGGGAATAGCAGAAGTGCACAAGCGCGGAGAGAGGACTTGTGACTTGCTCTCACATTTGGGAAACCACCTGACTGCATTGTTTTACAACCCTGGGTGAGACTTTGGGTGAGTCATTTGGAGAGAGGCTGAATTGTCTGGCAGCGCATAGAGCTTGGCGGTGGCTTTCTCTCAGAGGTGCTCATAGCCATTACCACCAGGCACAGAGACTCAGGTGCCACATAGGGTGGAGCTGACAGAAATCAAGGCAGCCTGCTAATCCCAGAGACTCCACCCATCCAACCTGAGCACAGCTGATCCTCACAGCCAATTGGCCTGGAGGTCAAACCATCCTAGTGCTAACAACAATAATGTAGGCTTAACTTCAACAAGACTGTGCAACCCATAAAGGGCTGCAGCAAGAGTATCTACCTCAGGTAACTGAGGATGCTGAGCCACTGTCCCTAAGAGGACATCTACCACACAAAGCTAATCGACCAACTCAAGAAAGCAGCCACCATGCAGAGACATAGAAAGAAATCAGATGTAAAAGAAATGGAGGGGAAAAAATGACTAGACATAGAGTTCAAAACTGTGGTTATAAGGTTTTTCAAGAGGCTCTAGAAAAGTCCAATGAACTTAATGAGACCTTAAGGAAATGAACAAGACCTATGAGGAAATGAACGAGACCTACGAGGAAATGAACTAGAGCCTCGAGGATATGAATGAGACCCTCAAGGATATGAAAAAGGACCAACTAGAAATTAAGCATACACTGACTGAAATAAAAAATATATATATTACATATATATAATGTATATATAATACAAAGACCTAAAAGCAGTCTGGAGTACCGCAAGAACCAAGTCAAAGATTTGAAACACAAAGAGGCAAAATCCACTCTGCCAGAAAAGCAAAAAGCCAAAAGAATCCAAAAAATTGAAGATAGTGTAAGAGGCATCTGGGACAACCTCAAGCATACCAACATCTGAGTTATAGGGGTGCCAGAAAAAGAGAAAGAGCAATATAATGAAAAACTATTTGAAGAAATAGTGACCAAAAACTTCCCACACCTGGTGAAAGAAATTGACTTAAAAGTCCAAGAAGTGCACAGAACCGCAAACTATAGAAATCCAAAGAGGAACACACCAAGACTCATCATAATTAAAATGCCAAGAGCAAAAGACAAAGAGAGAATATTAAAAGCAGCAAGAGAAAAAAAGTTAGTTACCTATAAGGGAGCACCCATACGATGGCCAGCGGATTTCTCAACAAAAACTATGCAGGTCAGATGGGAGTGGCAAGAAATATTCAAAGTAATGAATAGCAAGAATCTACAACCAAGATTACTACCAAGCAAAGCTATCCTTCAGAATTGAACGTCAGATAAAGTGCTTCGCAGATAAGAAAAAGCTAAATGAGTTCATCACCACCAAAACAATATTATATGAAATGCTGAAAGCTATTCTTTAAGAAGAGGAAGAAGAAAAAGGTAAAAATTAAAATTATGAACAACAAATACACATCTATCAACAAATTAATATAAAAATCAAGTGAATTAAAAATCTGATGAACAGGATGAACTGGTGAATATAACAGAATCATGGACATAGATAGGGAATGGACTGACAATTCTTGGGGAGAAAAAGGGTGTGGGAGGTGGAGCAAGGTACTGGACAAACATCATGGATCTATGGGAGAGGACAGTGGGAGGGGGAGGTGAGGGCGGAGGGTGGTATGGGTACCAGGTGGAGGGGAGCTATAGCAGGGAAAAAAGGGGAACAATGTAATTAATAAACTGTACAATAAAGATTAAAATATTAAAAAAAGAAATGTCTTTGTTTTGTATACAAACAATTGTAAACCTACTTTCCCCCCATTTTATATATTCAGTTTCACATGAGAAGGCATCAGGTTTGGATCACTGGGAAATAACAAATGGCAACAGAGGGTGAATTCCCACAAAAAATACTTAAAGAAAATATACTTATTTGTCCTCTTTTTTATAATAATTTAAACACATTGGAAGAATGACATCTCAAAGAGAAAAATAAGAGGTATCTCAAGATTTGTTAAATCCCCCTAACTTTATACCATAAAGGAAGATAACATGGTTTTTTTTTAATTTTTTATTGATTTCAGTGAGAAAGGAAGAGGGAGAGACAGATACAAACAGCAATGGTGATGGAATCCAGCCTGCAACCTGGGCATGTACCCTGACTTAAAATTGAAACCATGATCTTGGGTTCCTAGATCTATGTTCAGTCACTGAGCAACTCTGGCTGGGTAAAAAGATAACTTTTTAAAATTCAATACAAAAGTTTTAAATTGGAGGGAGTGGTAATTAATAATTCCAAAATAAATGTGTAAAGTTGTTCATAAATCAAATTCATATCCTATCTAATAAAAGAAAAACATGCAAATTGACCATACCTCCGCTCCTCCCACAATCCACACTCACCAGCCAATCAGGAGTAAGTATGCAAATTAACTCAACCAAGATGGCAGTGGCCACAGAGCTGGAGGTTTGGGATGCCCCTGGCAATAGAGGAAGCCAAGCTTCCCTCCCACCCTACCCTGCCCTGGCCTCTGCTCAAGGCTACAAAGTTTTAAATATAGAAGTTAAAAAAATCCCAACAAAGATGCTCACAGCCATAGAACTGGAGCCAGCCAGTGGCTTGCATTGCCTCCAGTGATGGAGGAAGCCAAGCTTCCTGCTTGCCATTGCCTGCCCTGGCCTCGGCTCAAGGATACAAAGTATCAATTATAGAAAATAAGTAAATGCCAGATACCTGCTTCCAGCCGGCACTGGACTATGCTTGGGTTGCCAGGGGGCATGGCTGGCTAACAAACCATCACAGGCCTGTTTTCCAGGCTTCTCCACACCCCAGGGGAATCTCCACCCTGATCTGGAACACCTTTCAGGGCAAACCAGCCAGCCCCTACCCATGCAGCAGGCCTCTATCATATATAATAAAAGAGAAATATGCAGATTGACCATCAATCCAACACACAATATTGCTGCCCTCATGTGGTGTGGTCAAAGGTGGCTGCCCCTATGTGGACACAAGATGGCTACCACTAGATGGCCAGCAGGGGAGGGCAACTGGGAGGGACCAGGCCTGCAAGGGAGGTCAGTTATGGGTGATCAGGCAAGTAGGGGAGGGCTGTTGGGAGGGATCAGGCCTGCAAGGAAAGGCAGTTGGGAACGATCAAGCCTGCAGGGGAGTGCAGTTAGGGGTGACCAGGCTGGCAGAGGAGGGAAGTTGGGAGTGACTGGCCCTGCAGGGAAGGGCAGTTGGGAGGGACTCAGGCCTGCAGGGGACAGCACTTAGAGGTGACTGGGTTGTCAGGGGAGGCCAGTTAAGGGGTATCAGGCCTGTAGCGTAGGGCAGTTAGAGGTGACCAGACTGGAAGGGGAGGTCAATTAGGCTAGCAGGGGCGGTTAGGCATCAATCAGGTTGGCTGGGATATGGTTAGGGGGTGATCAGGGTGGCAGGCAGAACAGTTAGGGGCAATCAGGAAGGCATGCAGGTGAGCAGTTGGGTATCAGCAGTCCTGGATTGTGAAAGGCATGCCAATTTAGGCCCAATCCTACTGGGATCAGGCCTAAACATGCAGTCCAGATATCCCTTGAGGGGGTCTCAGATTGGAGACGGGTGGAGGCTGGGCTGAGGAACCTACCCCCTCATGCATGAATTTCATGCACCAGGCCTCTAGATTTAAAATAAAAGTTTATAGAGTGCAGTTGAAAACAGTGCAATAGAATAATATTATATCCCTAGTCACTGGTAGCAACTACATTTATAACTTCACTAAGGGTCCAGTGCACGAAATTTGTGCACTGGGGGTGGGTGGTCCCTCAACCCAACCTGCCCCCTCTCACATACTTGGAAGCCCTCAGGGGATGTCCAACTGATGGCTCACCTGCAGCCTGCCCAAGGCCTAAAGCCTCTGCCAAGGCTTTAGGCCTTGGGCACCCAGCTATCACCCTGGTCAGCTCAGCCCCAGCTGCCTGTGACTACCCAGCCACGGGGGATGGGCGCTCACCACCACTTCTGCTCACAGTGCCCAGAGGCTGGGCGCTAACTGCCACTGAGGTTTCATCTCCACCCCCGGAGTCCCAGCTCTTGTGCCACTTGGCCCCACCCCTGCTCCTGATTGGCTGGTAGCATAGCCAATCAGGAGTGAAGGTAGGGTCAAATTTGCATGTTTCTCTTTTATTATATAGGATGGGATTTCAAAAATGGAATTTACAGAAGAAATAAGATAAGCTGGAGGAATTATTGCATTAGTGAAAGATAAAAGAATTACCAGTAAAACTTTAGAGAAGATACCTAAGAAATATGTAACTTTGCAGTAGAGGATAATTGGGATAAAATTAGATTTTATGCAATATAATTAGGCTAATGAACTTTATAAGGCTCAGTCATAAATGTTAAAACTAAAATATTAAAGGAGTAATTACATATATTAGATCATAAACTCATTAAAATATACTTGTAATACACACAAGTTTTGTGATATTTATTATTTTCAGGCATTGTTTTGAATTTTCTATAAAAGGCCCAATAAATGTTTGATATTGCTACTAAAATCCTTTGATGGAAATATTATAAAAATGTTATAGTCTGCTATTAAGAACCTATTTTGAGTTTGCAACAAAAAGTAGTTAAAGTATAAGATGATAAAATAATTGTCTGTTAAGATTTCAGAAATAAAAGGTTCTCAGCATATAATGAACCTTAAAAATCAGGGTGTTATATCAATAATCACAATCCAATTATTTTTTACCCTTATCCTATTAAATGTAGTTTTGACATTGCTAAATTCTCACAAATTAGTCGTTTTTTAACCTGATGGTGTCCAAATAGAGGGGTTATGACATTTGAATATTGTACTAAAATATCCTTTATGTTACTAATAGTTTCATGAGACAGAAAAATAAAAGATTAAGGGATGAAAATCACCTTCAGTCATGAAGCAGTTTCCACAAGAAAATGCATAGGATGTCATTACTTTCTGCTACCAGGCCTGAAAAGAACCGACAGCTAGACATTAGTGCTGTAATTGTAGTCCAGAATCTTCATTGAAGAGGGTTGATTAAGTTCCTTTAAATTAAAGGTGATCAAACAGTGAAATAGCCTTTATTCATTTGTTGCCGTAGGGATCAGTGCACACGGAAAAAGGAATGATCTGAAATCTAGATTAGAAATTCAGTAGCCAAATTAAATCAATACCAAATTCAGCAAACTATTTCTTTGACTGATACTGTGCAAACATCCTGGAGATAAATCTAAGTTTCAGGCTTGTAGTGCCATAGTCTGACAATTTTACTTGGTATGCAGCAGAAAGGATATATTCAGTGTCATCTTTGAGCAAGTAAAATTATTTTACTGTGATGGTATCTTTTTAGATATTGAGAATACTGAAAATTTTTCAGAGGCAGTCATTTCATCATTTTTTATTCCCCAGCAGAGGAATTTATTTTGTTTTTAATTCTTATTCCAAATATTATTGTTCTAGGTTTATTGAGAAATATTAAAATTTATGTGTATAGATTAGGAATTTTGACATTCAGAGATAGCTTTATAAATGCTCCACAGTAAAGATATAAACTTTTACTTCTTCCCCAAAACTTTACTCATGCTATTTTGCATTGTATCCCCTCCCTCAACATGAAAGGCTGTGAAGCACAGATTGTTTTTTTTTATCGCCATAAATGCATTTTTTTGAATTTCAAATAAATAGAATCATACAATATTTGTGGTTTTGAATTTTACTCCTTTAACACAGCATAATGCTTGTGATATTTACCCACATTTTTTGCATCTGTCAATTATATATTTTTATTACTGAGTGATATCCCAAACTACAAATGTCATAATATAGTTATCAGTTTATCAGGTGATGAGCATTGGGACTATTCCCAGTTTTTGTATATTATAACCAAACCTGCTACAAACAGCTTTGCGCTTTCTGTGTAAAATGTCATTTATTTCTGTTCAATACCTAGGATTGGGATTGTTGAGTGATATATTACATGCATATTTTACTTAATAAGATATCGTCAACCTGTTTTCCAAAGTGATTGTAGCATTTTTCATTTTCATCAGCATTATATTCAAACTCCAGGTGTACCACATATTCACCAACATGTGTCTTTTAGCCATTCTAGTGTGAATGGAATGGTAACTCATTCTGTTTTAAATTTCTATTTCCTAATTACCTTGACAACTTTTTATGTGCCTACTGTCAGTTCATATGCCTTTGTTGAAGGGTCAGTTGAGGTTTTCAATGATTTTTTTTATTTATTATTTGTATTTTTAAAGTTCTTTACTCAAGGTGGGGACAAAGTGATTTTATAGTTGTGAGTATGCAAAACAGTTTATTCTTTATTAATTACTAGAGGCCCAGTGCATGGAATTTGTGCACAGGGTGGTGGGGGAGGGAGAAGTCCCCTCAGCCTAGCCTGGAACCTCTCCAATCTGGGACGCCTTGGGGGATATCTGACTGCAAGTTTCAGCCTGAATCTGGGGATTGGGCCCAAACAGGAAGTTAGACATCCCTCTCAGACCAGGACCATTGACTCCTAACTGCTCACCTGCCTGCCTGCCTGATCACCCATAACTTCCCTCCCACTGCTAGCCTGATCGCCCTTAACCACCTCTGCCTGCCAGTCTGGTCACACCCAACTGCCCCCCCCCCAATGGCCTGGTTGCCCCTCACTGATCCCTCTGGCAGCCTGGTCACCCCTTACACCCCCACCCCCTGCCAGCCTGGTCACACGCAACTGCCCCTCCTGTGAGCCTGGTCACCCCTCATGGCCTCCCTCCCCTGACAGCCTGGTCATCCCCAATGGCTCCCCCTGCTGGTATGGTCACCCATGCAGCTTGTTGTTCCATTATTTTGTCATCCCTCACTAACTCGCCTGCCGACCAACTCAGCCTGCTGTTCAGTTGTTACTGTGAGGGTGTCCTGACCAATTCAAATATTACCCTTTTATTAGTATAGATTGTATTGTTTTCTATACAAACAATTGTAAACCTGCTTTTTCTTACTCTGATATTCATATGTTCATTTGTTTATTGAGTATTTGGAAGAGCAAAAGTGTTGAATTTGATAAAGTCCATTATATCATACTAGAAGCCTGGTGCATGAATTTATGCATGGATGGTCCTGATGTTCGTGGCGGGGGGGAGCCGATCGGGGCCAAGCTGGCTAGGAGGAGGAGCTCTGAGTGGTTGGCTGGCCAGCTCTACCCCACATCAGGGTGGTTGGCTAGGCATTCTGGTCACTGTTTTTTTTATATATATCTACTAGAGCCCCAATGCATGAAATTCTTGCAAGAGCCTCAGCCTTTGCAACCCTGGCTTTATCCCAAAGATTGTCCAGAAAGATGTCCAGGATGTCATTCAGCTGCCTGGTCTAATTAGCATATTATGCTTTTATTAGTATAGACTAGAGGCTTAGTGCACAAAATTCTTGGACTCAGGGATGGATCCTTCAGTCCATCCTGCATCCTCTCCAATCCAGAAACCCTTGGGTAATGTCCAACTGCTGGTTTTTGCCTACACTATTAACAGATGACAGCTCCATTGTTTCTTTCTTTTCATGCTTAAACCCATTGGAATTAGTAAATATTCAAAGTGTGTATACATTTTGGGAGGACACCCTGTATATCTCTAGTCAGCTGTGAAAGAAACTAATGGCGGGTTTAGAACCCCCAGGCAGGGAACCTCGCTCACTCCCTGCATGTCTCCCCAGTCTGCTTTCCACCTTTGTGGGCAGGGCAGTGGAAGAATCAATATTTTCTCTCATTAATCAAAAAAGCACGTCCTGTCACCCACTGCCCAGCAGGAGTATGCTAAGCCCTGAAAGAATGGGGCTTAGTCAGGGCAGCCTTCACTCATGGGCGCCAGCACCCCCAGTGCACATTCCTTCTCTGCAGTCACCCTGACTATCCCGCCATTTCACTGAGAGGTTGGATCTCTTCGCTTCCTCTGGGTTCCTGATCTCTAACACTGACTGAAGGCACCTCAGTGAGGGCCATCCTGTGCCCACCAGATGTGTCTATCCATACCTGCTCCCAACTCAGCACCTGCATTAGCTCCAAGGAGGCAATCTCAGTGCTGCACTGCCCTCCACAGGAACAGGGCATCACCACTCTGCCCTCTCACTGTCATATCACAGGTGCCCACCCAGAGCACCCTGACATGCTCCAAAGAATGTGAGCATGCTAGAGGGGACATGCACTTATCGTATGGGACTCTAGGCATGCCAGGGTTGATGGAAGAGGGGTAGGAGAATGAACACACACCATGGTCCAGGACTATTGAGGGCTCACATGGGTGACAGTGTGCTAGGGGATGTTTATATGTGAGTGGGAGAGAAAAGGTACACACCAGAGGCCTGCACCTGTGCAGATCCACAAACCCCTGTGGCATGGCCAGGAGAACTTCAATCTGGCACACCATGGGGGCTGTTCCTGCAATTGCACACCTTCTGGGCCAGGAGACTGCACCAGGATCAGCCAGCAGAAAGGCAATGGGTAGAGTGAGGGCAGCCAGCTGAGAGGGCTCCACAGATGACCAGCACACTGTCAGTCTCAGAGGCCGCTGCCACCACAGCCGCTTCGTTACTGGGCCCTGTGCTACCTCTGTTGCTGAGGTCCTCCCAGGCCCTTGGCACAAAGGGAGTCGGGCTCCCCACATAATGCCTACAGTGCCGTCCACCTCCTCCAGAGCCAAGCACGCTTTGAGGATGGAATCTTCAAACAGGCCTTGCCAGAATAAGATCAGGGAGGGTGCCTCTGGAACAGTGGGGGTGTGGCATGGAGGTGGTGCCTACAACTTTGTTAACTTACACAATGTGTTTTATATCACAGCATGTGATAGCTGTGAGTGGCGCCAAGCAGAGCATGTGGGCCAAACTGAAGGAGCACCTATGGGCCATCGGATGTGCTCAAAACTGCCACCACCCATCTGGGTTGTACAGGCTGCCCTCTACCAAGTCCACCTCCCCTGCCCCCATCCCTGCTGCCACAAGTACCCATCCACTGAAGCCTGCTATGAGCAGTGTTCAATCTTCCATCTGGTCATTTCAGTCGTGATGATCCCTGGCTTTTTATATATTAGGATAGATTTTCCTTATGTAATCCATGATATTAGTACCATCTTCAATTAATCTTTATCTTAACACAATGTAACAGGTATTTTCCTATGTTCTCATCTAGACATATTATATTTTCAGTTTGGGAGCTTAGCTCTATATTGTCTGATATAAAATTCAGCATTATTATTAAAAAAATATGGATATCCAGTTTTTCAGCACCTTGTATTGAAAAGATATTTTTGGTCCATTAATTATATTGGTAATTGCAAACATTAATTGGCCAAATATATGTTGGTCTATTTCTAAATTATTTTGGTTTCATAGATTTATATGACTATTCTATGCCAATGAAATATTGTTTTGTTTATCTTAACTTAATAATTCTAAAATTAAAATCTTCCAAGTTGTCTATTTAAATCTTCATTTTATTGCTATATTGTATACTAGAGGCCCGATGCAAGAAGATTCATGCAAGAATGGGTCTTCCTTCCCCTGACTATGAGCACTACCTTCATTCTGGCCAGAGCAGTCTTTCTGTTCCAGCCTGGAGCTGTCTTTGCACGCTGTCCAGAGACCTTGAGCAGCTGAGTGGTGTGGAAAGCGTATGTTGTCACCATGGCGACAATACAAGCATCCTGCCCCTCCCCTGTCCACTTGTGCCTGCATATGCAAATTAACCATCCATATTTGTTGGATTAATTTGCATACTCACCCCTGATTGGCAGGTGGGTGTCACAAAGGTATGGTCAAGTACATGTTACACTTTTATTAGGTAGATGCTTTTTTTGTTTTCCATTTAAATTTTATAAAAGTCTGGTATATTTATTCAAAATATCTGGTAGTATTTGATTGGGACTGCTTTGACTCTTCAGATGATTTTGAGAAAAATTATTATCTTAGAAATATTGACTCTTTGAATTTATAAACACAGTATGGATCTTCATTATTTTATGTTTATTAATTTTCATCAACAATGTTTTGTAATTTACAGCATACAGTTCTTTCATATTTTCAGTTAAATTGAACCTGGAGTATGTCATTTTGAAGGGTTTCATAATTACTTTCATAGAAAACTATTATACAACCATTATCTGATATAACCAAATACTGATACAACCATTATATAACCATTGTCAATCATTAAGTTGACAATCTGACATAAAATATGAACACATTTATTATTATTTTCTCTCACAGTGTACATACTCATATTTTTGCTACATCATTATTAATTAGATTTATTACATCACATAGTCCTTTATCACAGTGAGGATCCATGTAATTCATGGTTTATCTACAATACTACTTTACTAAATTGCACAAAATCCAGGATTTCTGAAATACATCAGATCTCAAGAGACATGCATGGATTTAAGAAAGTGGGACAGAAAACCAGAAAAGTTAAATTTATGAACTTTATGAATTAAATTTATGAATTTTCCTTAGGATTAATATATTAAATGAAACTAACCCACAGATTAATGGAAACTTGATATATGTCAACTATTTAAAAATCAATGATTAAAAGACTAATTGTTCACAAACTGTCCCAACATACTATTATTGTCAGAACATACAATAGTAGATTTCTTCATTGTGTCATTTAACAATTAAAAAGTGGGTTTACTAGAATGCCAAACTTGTGCTCAGTGGAAATACTATAGAGAAGGCCTGTTGGAGATTTTGCAGGCTAGAGAAGTACATTTGATTATCATATGTTAAAACACAGATTTCATGTCTTCAATTCTCTTCTTGTCCTCAATAAAGTTTACATATAAAAAGGTCATATTGCGATTATTATTCTTCATATTATTTACTCCAGCATATTAGAAATTTTTTTAAAACTGAAATAATGATCTATTATTATAAATATTCATTCTTTTTTTTTCTGTTCTGCAGAACCTTTAGGCTTGTTGTAGTCTCACAAGTTTATTTTGGACTTTTTTGCTTGTTTCTTAGTTGTTATATCCAAAAAATCATTGCCACGATGCAGCTCAAGGAGGTTTGCTTTTTTCTCCTAGGAGTTTTATAGTTTCAAGTATTTTAAGTTTTTAATCCATTTCAAGTTGATTTTTCTGAGTGATATAAGATACAGCTCTAGTTTGATTATTTTATATGTGAATAGCCAAATTTCCCAGCACCATTAATTGAAAATGTTCTTTTCTATATTAAATATTCTTGGTTACCTTGTCAACAATTGGTTGACTATATAGGCTTTGGTTTACATCTGGGCTCTTGATTCTGTTCTATTGTGAGTGTGTTTTTTGTTCTTGTTTTATTTTGTCTTTTAATGTCAGTGTGATACTGCTTCAACTACTATAGCTTGAAATGAGAATGTGTGATGCATTCCTTTTTTTCTTTCTCAGAATTTATTTGGCTATTCTGGGTCTTTTAGGATTGTTTTTATACTTCTGTAGAAAATTCCATTGGAATCCTGATGGGGATTGATTCCATTGAAACTATACATGGCTTTTGTGTTATATCACAAAAGTCCATTTAGTTGTGTCTTCCTCAGTTTGTTTCATCAATATTTTATAGTTTCCAAAGTATTTTACCTCCTTGGATAAATTTATTCATAAGCAATTTGTTCTTTTTGATGTCATTATAAATGGCATTATTTTCTTTATTTTTTAGATATTTAGTGTCAGTGTTTAGAAATGATAGTGATATTTTAAATTTTATATCCTGCAAGTATGATGACTTTGTTGATTAGATCTAATAGGTGTTTTTTTTTTTGTGTGTGTGTGTGTATGTGTTTACAATCTCTAGGATTTTCAAAATGTAAAATCATGTCCTCTTCAAATAGAGACAATTTTATATTTTCCTTTAGAATTCCTTTCAAATTTGATAGTTATTATATTTTTTCTTTTCTTTCTTCATTGCTTTAGCTGGGGCTTTAGTAATATGTTAAGTAGGAGTGGTGATAGTGGATATCCTTGTCTGTACCTAGTCTTAAAGAAAAAGCTTTCAAATGTTCAACATTGGATATAATAATAGTTATGGGCTTGTTATATCGGGACTTTGTTATATTGAAATATGTTTTTTCTATACCCAATTTTATGAGCACTAAAATATTTTTATTGATTTCAGAGAGGAAGAGAGATAAAAAAAAGACAGAAACATAATGATGAGAGAAAAATCATCAATCGCTGCCTCCTACATGCCCCATACTGGGGATCAAGCCTGACACGCAGGCATATACCCTGACTAGGAATTGAATCATGACCTTCTGATTCATAGGCTGATGCTCAATCACTGAGCAACACTGGCCAGACATCAATTTTTAAACCATGAGCAGATGTTAAATTTTCTCAAATGCTATTTCTACATCTGAGATGATAACTTGATTTTGTATTCTTTTAATATGATGTACAACATTTATTGATTTGCATGCGTTGAAATATCTTTGTGTGTTGAAACATCTTTGTGTCCCATGGATAAGTCCCAGCTGGTCGTAGTGCATGATCCCTTTAATGTACTGCTGAATTTGGTTTACTAGTATTTTATTGAAAGTTTTTGCAGCTATATTCATCATTGACATTGGCCTGCAATTTTCTTTACTGGTAGTGTCCTTTTCTGGCTTTGGTATCAGTGTAATGCTAACCTCATGAGTTTAGTTTGGAAATATCCCCTTCTTTTCAGTTTTTGGGAGAGTTTGATAAGTGAATTATTCTTAAATGTTTGGTAAACTTTAGTAGTGAAATCATCTTGTCCTGACTTTTTTATTGTTGGGAGATTCTGATTATGGATTTAATCTCCAGTAATCAATCTGTTTAGATTTTCTATTTGTTACTGATTCAGTCTTTGGAGATTTTATGTTCCTAATTATTTTCCATTTTTTGTAGTTGTTCAGTTTGATTGTAGTAAACTCTTTTGTTTACTTATTTGTTTTGTTTTGTAATTCTGTGATATCACCTGTTTCTTCTTTTGACTTATAAGTATTTTTTTAATCTTTATTTTTTTCATTGCTAGTCTAGATAAAGCTTGCCAACTTTATCTTTTCAAATAACAAACTATTAGTTTGGTCAGTCTTTTTCTGTTTTTTTTTCTCTTTTTTTTCCTGTTTCGTATTTCACTTTTCTCTGCTTTTTTTCATTTTCTTTCTTCTGCTAACTTTGTGATTAGATAGTTCCATTTTGTTTCCTAATTTCTTATAGCATAGTGCTAAGTTGTTTATTTGAGATCTTTCTTGCTTCTCAATATAGGCTGTTATTACTAGGAACTTCTTTCTTAGATCTACTTTTTTTATATCCAATACATTTTGGTAAGTTATGTTTCAAGATATATTTTGATTTCTCCTTTAGTTTTTTTTTTTTTAATCTATTGTTGTTCAGGAGAGTGTATTTTACTTTCCATGTATTTGTACTTTTTTCTAGTTTTGCTCTTGTTTTTAATTTCTAGTTTCATGCCATTGTGATAATGGAAGATAACTGGTATATTTTCAAAATTAATTTGCTAGCACTTGTTTTGTACGTAATATGTGCTCTATTCAAGAAAATGTTACATGTACTCTTAAGAAGAATGTGTATCCTGATGTCATATACAACACTCTGTTATGTCTATTTGGCTCATTTGATCTGCAGAGTTCTTCAAATGCACTGTTTACTTACTTTCTGGCTGGAATAATCTATCCATTTTTGAGAGTGACATATTAAAGTCCCAAATTATTATTGTATTGCTGTTGATTTTTTCTTTTAGTTGTTCTAGTTCTTGCTTTATATATTTAGGTGCTCCAACACTGGAAAGATAAACATTTCCACATTTCCAGTTGTTCAATCTTCTTGATGGATTGTTCTCTTTCTTATTATATAACTAGAGGCCTGGTGAACGAAATTCATGCATGGCAGGGGGTGGTGGTGTTCCTCAGCCTGGCCTGCACCCTCGACAATCCAAGGATGCCCTACTGCTGGTTTACAGGAATTGGACTTAAACTGGCAGTTGGACATCCTCTTCCAAACCGGGACTGCTACTCCTAAATGCTCACCTGCCTGCCTGTCTGTCTGATTGCCCCTAACCACTCTGCCTGCTACCCTGCTTGCCTCCACATGTTCCCTACTGGCCTGCTCACCCCCAACTGCAAACTGCCCCCCTGCTGGTCTGCTCACCCCTACCTACCTTCTCCTCTGGCCTGCTCACCCACAACTGCTGCCGTGCTGGCCTGCTCACTCCAACTGCCCACCTGCTGTCCTGATCATCTCCAACTGACCCCCACTGATGGCCTGCTTGCCCCCAACTGATCCCCCACCATGGCTTTGTCCATAAGAACATCAGGAAGATCTCCTGGAAGGTTTCCCAGTCTAATTAGCATATTACACTTTTATTAGTATACATAGAGGCCTGGTAGATAGGTGGGGGCCAGCTGTTTTCCCTGAAGGATGTCCCAGATCAGGGTGGGGGATCTCTTGGGAAATTGGGCTACCTGGGCGAGGAGCCTGTGGTGTTTGCAGGCTGGCCATGCCCCAATGGGGTGAGGGTCCACACTGGGGGGGCACAGCCAGACTGGGTGAGGAGATGAGGTCTGTTTTCAGGCTGGCCACACACCCCTCAGGGTGGACGTCCCTATTGGGGTGCCTGGCCATCTTGGGGAGGGACTAATGGCTCTCAGCCCCTTCTTTTTTCTTTTTTTTTCCCCCCAGGGCCTCCTTGAGCAGAGGCCAGAGCCAGCTGGAAGCAGGTATCTGGGATTTATTTATCTTCTATAATTGAAACATTGTAGCCTTGAGCGGAGGCCAGGGCTGGCCAGGGGTGGGCGGGAAGCTTGGCTTGCTCCATTGCGGAAGCAACCCAAGCCTCCTACTCACTCTAGCTCCATTGTCGCCGCCATCTTTGTTGGATTAATTTGCATACTTACTCCTAATTGGCTGGTGAGTGTAGTAGAGTGATGGTTAATTTGTATGTTTCTCTTTTATTAGTGTAGATGATCTTCTTGTATCTTTACCATTTGTAATTTAAAGTGTATTTGTCTAACTAAGTATATCTACCTTAACTTTTCCTGTTACCATTTACTTGTAATATATTTTTCTATGCTTTTACTCATATTCCATGAGAAGACTACTGTAAGAGGACTATTGGGAATTCTTTGTGGAAAGATCATACATCTCCATTTTGTAGAGTTAGTTTTTATAACTTAATAATTTTCCTTTGATGTCAGATTTACCTGAGTTTATTTTTTGTAATCCTTGATTCCTTATGTTATAATCTGCACATGTGGGTAAGATGTCTCCTCTTTTGGATTTCACAGATTATCTTTAAGGGTAAAGTGAGTCTCTTGTGAACAGCTTATCTTTGGACTTTCTTTTTTTAATCTATCTTTAATCTTTTGAGCCATTCTATACTTTTAGATTGGAGATTTTTATCTGCTTTCATTTAAAGTAATTATTGATAGGTATGAATTTACAATAGACATTTTGTTGTTTTCTAGTTATTTTGTAATTATATTGTTTTTTGTTTTTCATCTTGCTGTCCTTTCTGTGCCTTGATGTCTTTTGTTATCAGTATGTTTTGACTTTTGAATCATATTCTTCTGTGTAAATACTACAGTGTCTTTTTTCTTATGTTCATCATGAGGTTTACATAAAACATGTTAAGATTATAACTCCTTATTTAAACTGCTAACAGTTTCAATAGACTTCCTAAACTTTACACTATTATTTCTCTTCTCACAGTTTACATGTTTTTGTATTGTGTAAACAGATTATTGTAGTTATAGTTACTTTACTAAATTTGTTTTTAAAATAGAGTCATTAGTAATCTGTGTGCCATTGCCATATTACAGAATCTGACTTTGACTATATATTTGTAATTAACAATGACTCTCATGATACCTTCATATGTTTTTATGATGTTCATTAGCATATTTTTTACCTCCACTCTATAAAACTCCTTTAACATTTCTTGTAAGGTAGGTCTAATGGTGAACTCTCTCAGCTTTTGGTTGTTCAGAAAAGTCCCTCACCTCAACCCCTGCTCCTTTATTTCTAAAGGACATATTTGCTGGGCATAGAATTCTCAGGTGACAGTTTTTTTTTTTTAATTTCAATATTTTGAATATAACATCCCATTCTTTTCTCACTGAATTTAAATATAACCCTTTACTTTGACAATTTAAGTATAATAAGTATAATATGGGGTGTGCCTATGGGGTTCAAAGTATTTGGTATATTTTGGCCCTCATGTCGACAGAAAAGAAAATTTTGAATACAGCAAGAGAAAAGGGAGCTTTCTTTCTTTCTTTCTTTCTTTCTTTCTTTCTTTCTTTCTTTCTTTCTCCCTTTTCTTTTTATGGTTTCTCTTTCTTTAGTTATCTGTGTGTATTCTTATAATTCCCTAAACTTCATTAAGAGGACTATTTTTAGTTCTTTTTTGAAGGTTTATAGAACTCCATTTTGTATAGTTAGATTTTAGAACTTTAGAAGTTTCCCTTGATGTCATATTTTTTTCTGATTTGCTTTGTAAACTTTGATTTCTTATGTTATAATCTATACATTTGGGTAAGTGGTCTAGACTTAACAGGTTAACTTTGGCAGAAATAGTTCTTCTCCAAGAATCTCAGTTTGATATTTTGGATGTGTCTTCTAGTAAAGTCCTTGAACAGATGGAAGCTCTTATCAAGGTATATTTTGAAGCAAGCAACTGCTCAAGCTTGTGATTGCGGGTAAATTATTGTCTCACAGGCTAAGAACTATTGAGTGGGTCTGTTGCCTTATTGCTCTGTTCAATTAAAGCTATGTTATTGGCTATGCAGTTACCTGATTGGCTTACTAAGTAGTGAGCTTGGGTATTATACTTGGTAAATAGTATTGAATTAGCTTATTTGCCCTGGTGGGCATCAAGATAAGACCCAGAGCATACATGGCTCATTATTTGGGTGCTTAAATCAGGCAAAAGTGTGTACTAAATTTCCTAGCCCAGTGGTCAGAAAACTGTGGCCCATGAGCCACATGTGGCTCTTTGGCCCCTTGAGTGTGGCTCTTCAACAAAATACCATGGCCTGGGAAAGTCTATTTTGAAGAATGGGCATTAGAAGAAGTTTAAGTTTAAAAAATTTGGCTCTCAAAAAAAATTTCAAACATTGTACTGTTGATATTTGGCTCCATTGACTGAAAGGTTTGCTGATCACTGTACTAGCTAGATGTTCCTCAAGCAAGCCTGTGAATGGGCTTTGCAGTTTCTATGTGCCTTGGTTATGTTCCTTAGTCAGGTAGTTTGCAATTATTAGAGTTACAAATCATTTTCCTTTCCTGAGTGCAGCAGAAGAACCAGCTCCAAGATCAGTAATTCCGGGCTGACCAGCAGACCCTGAGCAATGGATGAATGATTACTCTGACATATGTTTCTGTAAAAGAGAGGGCTAAGGGACTAGTTGGCAATAGGAACCAAACAGCCCCATTTACCTGCCTTCTTAAGCTTTTGTTGTAATAACAACTTGAACTAAAATTAACTATTAGATATTAGCAGTAGGTTATGCATCATTGAGAAGTCACATGCAGTAGTGTCCTTTAAGCAAGGATGTCTAAAGACTAAGCATAAAGATTCCAGTAAACACCCAAGGGCTCAGACTTGTTCAGAAAAGTCAAGGCAGGGGCAGCCACCTTCAGCTAACTCATGGCCCATGCCTCCCCACACAGTAAGGCTTTTTCTTTCTTACCTTTTTAACCACACCCCAAGTTCCCCGGCTCACTGAGGCCACTGGATTTAATTTACAGACTATCTTCTCTGCCTGCAGTACTCTCTACTTGAATTTGCTGAGCTATGCACTCACTAAATATTCCCTCCAGACCCTCTGACCATAGAGGCTGAAAGGCACACTCAGAAGTGGATGGAGCTATGGATCAGAGAGATGAGTCCCACTCCAGGAATTCCCCAAATTTTTCTAAACAAACATAGGGCCGAAGAGCTTACTCTCAGCAGTGTATGTGGCTATGAAATAATGTCTCTGCCTGAACATAGCAGGGGAATTGTCAACACCCAGTACTGGCTTTGCTTCAAAAAGCAAATTGTTCTGCCTGCCTGCTTCTTGGCTTGAGTGTTGCGTGGCTTCCAAATGTTCTCACCTGCCCTTTAAATATGATAGATCCAGGATCCATTCTCATCTGTGGATGAGGCTATCATTAAACTGCCCTGCTTGGGTGAAGGTCGACCAATCTCCTGGACCAGCAAACCTCCTCATTTCAGGACCTGAATGAGACAGAACCAAACTCTGCTGAGTCTCCTGTTCAGACTGTACCACCAACTTGGTTCTGCAGATGAGTAAAGCTGCTAGTTGGGACTAATACTTGAGCTCTGCAGGTAGGACTTGGTCTGCCAAGGTCTGATTGCTAGTAATTACAATCCTCTCCCCACAGTCAGATTCCCAACAGTTTAGCCTTGTAGAATTCCCAATGGACAATGTGAGCTAAAACTATAGTAGACCATGGAGTGACCACAGAGTGACACACAACACAGGAGATGGTATATGTCCCTCTGCTCCGATGCTGTTTTTCTACTGGAATAACCATAAAAACAGGAACACCTCTCTGCATGTTGCCGTTTTAGCCTGAGGGAGGGGTGATGTTGTCAGTAAGCAGCTGCTAATGTAGTCTGTGGTGCAGGGGGTGATTCAAAATCACCCACTTGTTCTAGGATTCTCTCAGTTGTGTCTTGCCCATAAAGAGTTGTTAGTTGTTATTCTTATGAAAAGGAACAAAGTCAGGAATAACCTATGTCTTCATCCATCTTGCTGACATCATGTTTTGTAGATTTAAAAATGATAAATCTCGACATTTAGAACAGTGGTTCCCAACCTTCTTAATGCTGTGACCCTTTAATACAGTTCCTCATCTTATGGTGACCCCCACAAATAAAATTATTTTCATCGCTACTTCGTAACTGTAATTTTGCTACTGTTATAAATTGTAATATAAATATCTGTGTTTTTTCACTGTTTTTTTGTATATATATATATATATATATATATATATATATATATATATACACAATTGCAAGATCAAGATACCACTAAGGTTAGTTTTAGTTCATTCTCTCTTCTATCTTGGAGAAAGTACCATCTTGCTGTGTTCTTACATGGTCTTTTTTCAGAGAGAGAGAGAGAGAGAGAGAGAGGAGACAATGATATATTATTTTCCTTTCTTAGGATTAGAGCCTCACTATTATGACCTAACTTAATCTTAATTACCACCTTACAATCACATTGGTGTTAAGTGTTCAATATATGAATTCTGGGAGGACATAGTTTGTTTAATAATAATGCGTTACAATATATTAAGAAAACACTTGACATTTACTTATGTTTCAAAAAATGACAGCTGCTATTGCTGATGCTGATGGTGCTATGTGAATAAAGACATTGCCATTCTGTTAGTAAAAGAAAAGCATAATGCAGAACTAATTATCACTAAAAATTTTCCAGTTGCTTAGTCCATAGACTATTTTGAAAATTGATTGTCATTAAGGAAAAACAAATGCACATATATTGTATTAGTTTGCTAGGGCTGCTATAATGACATTCTATAGAATGGATGACTAATACCACAGACATTTATTTTCTCAGAATTCCAGAAGCTAAAGCTTCAAAATCAAGTCATTGGAAGGTTTGGTTTCTTTGGAGTCTGCTCTTCTTGGGTTGCAGATGGCTACCTTTTTGCTGTGTCCGCAAGTGGACTTTTCTCTGTGCTTATGCAAACTTTGTGTCTCCCCATGGGTTCAAATTTCCTCTTTTTCTAAGGAAACCTATTACATTTTATTAGAACCTCTTCATATGACCACATTAAACATTAATGATCTCTTTAAAGTCTTATTTCAAAAAAAAACAGACACATTTTAACATACTGGGGTTACACTTCAACATGTAAGTTTTTGGGAAACAAGATTCTGACCACAATTATTGTTATGTCTCAGTACATTGAGTTAAAATATTTAAAATCATAAAAAACTATACTTATCTGCTATCTTAAAATTTGTTATGGTTACTTAGGCCAAATAATTGAGTCTTGAAATATTTAGTGTCATAAGCTTAAATTTACTTAAAAATCTCTTGGTAAGAGAGTACAAATGAGTAAATAACTTCTTCATTTCTGATAAATGAGACATTAATGAAAATGCTAATTATCAAAAGAAGAAGTGTGCCAACAACACTAGTTTAAATAGTGCCTTTTACATTTTATAAGAGGAGTTGGAGAAATGCCATTATTATTGCTCTGACTATAAGAGATGAAAAATAAGAAGTTGGTGAAAAAGATTTTGTGATCAGCATATAATTTCAGATACCATCTTAGTTTATATTTATATTTAAAAATTAACTCAATGTTCTTAATTATTGGAGAAACCAGTAGAAAATAGCTTATTACTAGAAAGCTTTTATGTTTTAGATTTCAATAAAGTGCATCCTGAAACTTTAAAATAGAGTTCATGCTTTGACTATAAGAACATTTCTTTGCATAAATATTGCAATTGCTTCTTTTATTTAAGCAATATTTATCAAGCACCTTTTGCCTAGGTACAGTTATAGGCCCTTGAAATCTACACATCAGTAAAGAAACAACATCATTGTTTTCTACCCTTAAAGAGAATTCATTCCAATTTGGGAGGGTTGCAGTACACATCAACTTAAATAATATAAAATACATAAAATATAAGAAATGTGTTAAAAGTGAGAAGTGCAGGGTAAGAAAAATTGGGGGAGGAGAAAAGAAATACATTGCAGAATAAAGTTTTGTGATCAGGAGTGGCCACCCTGAGAAGATGTCTAAGCAAGGACTTGAATTAGGATAAAAAGTTAACAAAGGGAAGGATTAAATAAAAAACCCTAAAATGAAAATATATTAAGCTTCCCCCAAATCCTCCATTTTGTCTGCATTATAAAATTTACAAAAGCCTTTTATTCCTTAACTATACTTTTCCTCACATTTAATATAGCCTATGTCTCTCTACCTCCCCCAACATTTATGTTTTTCATGGATATATTTTAATATTTAGCTCTTCTTACACTACACATCCTCTCTACCAGGTAATCTTATTTATTACAAAATACTTTATCATCAGTAGATAGAATGTCTCAATATAAATTCAATATGGGGCATGGTTTCACTATAATTTTTTTTTAATTTTGTATTCCAATTTGCTGTTTAAACCTATAAAATGAGCCTATAAATATTTTAACTAATGTAAGATATATTACTTAACTTTAAAATCTCCATAAGTTCCATATTTATAGTTCTAGGTATATATTACACACTAGAGGCCCATTGCATAAAAAGATTCATACAACAGGCTTTCCTTCCCTTCGCTTCTAGCACCAGTTTTCATCCAGCACCCGGGACCCAGGTCTTTGCTCCGGCCAGAGTCTGCCATCTTTGTCTTTGCTGCAGACTGTGGATTCTGCAGTATTCGTCTTTGCTGTGGCCAGAGTGCTGCTCCTGTAGATCTCTTCTCACTCTCCCTCCCTCTCATAGCAGGTGTCCTGCTCTGCCTGGCCACTCTGCTGCCTGAAGCAGCTGGGTGGCAGCCATTTTTCTCCTTCTAATTTGCATATTCCTTCCTGATTGGCTGGTGAGTATAACAGAGTGATGGTTAATTTTCATGTTTATCATTTAGTGTAGATATCTAAATTATCACCACATTAATTTTAATAGCTTAAAATTACTGATAAACTATTTCCCCCTAAGTATTCTTATACTGTATTCTACTATTCATTATTTGATTATATAAATATTTACTAAGTTCGCACTTTCCTTCAGGCACAGGTTATAACAGTGAATAGACAAAATTCTTACCTTAATGAAGTTCACATAATAATGAAGCAAGCAAAGGAATTCAATTTATATAAAACTCCTAGATGAAGACCTAAGAAAGTAAGGGAGTTTCTTTTAACTTCCATATATCTGTGAAATATGCAAGCAAGTGAAAAAGCCCCAATGTGGGAGTTTGTATGTGTATCTGATAAAGTAGAAAGGGGCCAGAAGTGCAGAAATAAAAAAAACATAAAGGGAAAATAATAGGAGTATAAGTCAGAGAGGTAACAAAAGGGACAGTTCTTGTGGGGCTTTATAAATCATGGAGTAAGCAATCAAGTATAACATTGAAGGTGTTCGTCTCCACATTTGAAAAAATAAGTGTCTCTTTAAATGATATGGACAAGATTGTGAGAGCAGTTAGTTTGAGAATGATTATCAAATGTCAGTTTCAAACACATTAAGTGTGATGTTTTTACCTCTTTACATATACTGGTCTTAAAATGGCTGTGAGAGGTTTGCACTAACCATCTTTTGTAAGTCTTTGGTAAATATGTAGTATTTTAAAACATTTTAAAAAGACACTAAAAAAGTAAGAGAAAGAATAAAAAGAATGAGTATAGAGTTCTAGAATCCTTTGAAATTGAGAAGTCATAACAACTAGAAAGATCCAAGAAAAGGGAATGAGACAGAGTAACAGATAAGTCAGAGTAAAATGACAAATATGATGTCTTATAAGTCAAGAGATAAAAAGTTCAAGGAATAGGAATAAGTTAATTAAGGCAGTTGCTACAATCTGGTCATTCGGGCAGTTGGACGTTAAGGCCTAAACCAGCATTCGGACATCCCTCGAGGGGTCCTAGATTGCAGAAGGTGCAGGCTGGCTGAAGGACACCACTCTTGTATAAATTTCATGCACCGGGCCTCTACTTTATATGCAATCATCTAAAAATCTTGTCATTTTAATTAATAACCTAATAATTTATATGAAATAAAAACATTTGTTTTTGTAAGAAATTATATTAATTATGCTACTAGGAAAATCATACAGACTAAATAATCCATAAATACTCCCATTTACAATTTTAACAATGAACAGGTTCAAAAATATATGAAGAATTTTAATATATATTGTTAGTACTATAGGTATTTGAGCAATTTTATGTCCAAATACTCAATTTTTAAAAATATAATGGGGTGATTTATTAACTCTAATTAATTTATATACAGAAACTTTATACAATTTTTCAGATGTGCTTTAAATTTAGTTAAATTATCTGATATATTTCAACTTAAAACTGAAATTTCAGTTAAATTATACTTATTCAACTCAAATACAAATATTCTCCTTCATAAAACTACTGTGCTAAGTTCACTTCAAAATTGCAATAATTTTAATACTAATCATATGATTCCTAATTTTAATATAAAATTACAAATGAGAATGACTTTAAATTGCTTTATTTTATCCACTTTAAGATTATATTATTTCAGGGTTAAAAGATAAGTAATTCATAAAGGAAGAATCTAAATTTAGTATCCTAAGAGCGTTTGATTATTGAGAAAACAGTATGTGACCATGAAGTCTCAGGTAGGTCAAGAATGTGGGTAATCAGAGTTTTGACAATAATTATCAGAACTTGATCTAGTATATCACCAGTATTTTCTATTCTGATTTAAATAACTGAGTAATTTTTATCATTATTACTACTGAAGCCATTACTTCATAGACTATCAAGTAAGTTAGTTTCACTATTTGGTTCTTTTAAGTTCAGGTTCTAACTGTACACTGTTCTTTCTTCTTATTCAAATCAAAGAAAATTTATCCATCTAACTAATTTTAATTTATTACCATCTTAATTTATTACAATCTCTATATGTTTATTGACTTTAAAATATTTATTATTTTTAAGTGATTTTCTTTCTCAACTTTAGTTTGGTATAATTTACATTAAAAATGCCTCAATTAAAATGCAGGCAATAGTGTGGTGAAGGCCTGGGAATGACAGATGAGGAGTGGAGGAGGTCAATGAGAAAAAAGAAACAAAGACGTTATCTATAATATTTTCAACAATAAAGATAAATTTTTTAAAAATAAAATAAAATGTATACCATGATGAGTTTACAAATATATATAGTTGTAGAACCACAGCCATTATACAAATATATAGAACATTTGCATCATGCCACTCTACTAGAACCAGGCAACACTGATATGCTTTCTGTCATTAATATTTTTTTAATTTTTGTATTTTAATATAAATTATATCATATAATATGTACTCTTTTGAAACTGCTTTTGCTGCTAGCATAATGTTCTGAGAGCTATCCATCTGGTGGCATGTGCCATTACTCCATTCTTCTTAATCACTATGTAGTGTTCCATTATATAGATACTAGGGGCCCAAAGTGCGAAATTCGTGCACTGGGGGTGGGTGGTCCCTAAACCCAACCTGCCCCCTCTCACATAGTGGGAGCCCTCAGGGGACGTCCAACTGATGGCTCACCCCCAGCCTGCCCAAAGCCTAAAGCCTCACTTTGCCCTGCTCAGCTCAGCCCCAGCTGCCTGCAACCATCCACCGCCACTTCAGCTCACAGCGCCCAGGGGCTGGGTGCTTCCTGCTGCCGCCACCACCGCTGCTGCTGTTGCCACTTCCCCTCACAGTGCTCAGGGGCTGGGTACTCGCCACCACTGCCATTTCATCTCCACCCCCCAGGGCCCGGCACTCACGCCACTTGGCCCTGACCCTGCTCCTGATTGGCTGGTAGCATAGCCAATAAGGAGTAAAGGTACAGTCACATTTGCATGTTTCTCTTTTATTATATAGGATAACATAAATATAGTCATCTATTTACCTGTTCATGGATTTTACAGTTTCAGGCTGTTACACATAAAGTTGCTATGAACATTCATCTACAAATCCTCATGTAGATACATATTTTCCTTCCTTTTGAGTAAATGCATAGGAATAAATTGTTGGGTTACATAAATTGTTGGGTCACTATTTTATTGCACAGTAAATCTCTCTCGTACGTTATGACTAAATGATTATAATTTATAATTTGGACTAATGGTTTAGATTCTTAGGCACAGAGCCCAACATCTGTTAACATTGTTACAGTATAAGCACTGACATTTAAGTGAATGATTCCAAAAGTGACTTTTGCTGGCTGGTTGCTTTTGCAAACAAAAACATAAAACCTCCATAAAGAAATAGTAAAGCTTCCTATAAAATGTAGAGGTTCATGAAGAAACATTTTACTTATTTCTGTATTTTTCTGTAGCTATGGGAACAAACCATAAAATATCTCAAGAATTTTCATGGTATGTGGTATGTAAGTGAAACATATATAGCAAACATGGTTTGATAAAAAAAAGTTATTAAATCATTATCTAACTAAATTTAAACCTCTATCATAATATAAAGTGTGAATTACAATGTATCTGAAAAAAAAAGCTTACGGGTGTTTCCATAAAGACAAAAATGACAGGAAAATCAGTGGCCCAAATACTGCATCCCATGAAGATCAAAGACCTAAAAAGTAGAAAGGGCTCCTCTCATAGAGAACAGGTTCTTCAGGACAGTGATCGACAAAATCTTCCCCTCAAACACATATTGGGACGATAAGGAGGTCTCTAGAAAGAATTGGGCTCATTTCTTTGGTTTTATATAAAAGGTTCTGAGAATAGAATTTTCAGGAAACAATCCAAATACTGACCTAAAATGTAGTGGCCTACCAGACACTAAAATAGCTATTCAGAATTGATTATAATTATTTTGAGATGTGTAAGCAGGACATCCTATCTAATAAAAGAGTCACATGCAAATGTGACCATACCTTGGCTCCTGATTGGCTATGCTACCAGTCAATCAGGAGTGGAGGGCAGGGCCAAGCTCTGTGAGCACCCGGCCCTGGGGGCAGAGACAAAGCTGCAGTGGCAGTGGCGGGGAGCACCTGGCCCCCGGGCTCAGAGACGAGCACCCACCCTCGGGGTGGAGATGAAGCAGCGGCAGTGTGGCACTCTGGCCAAAGCAGAGAAGACTGAACACTCCGGCTGGAGTGAAGACTCCAGCGGCCAAAGCAAAAATGGAAGGCAACAGCCAGAGGGAAGGCCTGGGTCCCAGGTTCCAGAGGAAAACTGGTCCTGGGAGCCAGGGGAAGGAAAGCCTATTGCATGAATCTTCATGAAAGGGGCCTCTAGTTTATGTATGAATGGGATAAAATACACTATATGTATACCCATATAAGTTATTTGGTTGATCTCTTCCCTCAACTGCCCCCCTTCTTTCTGAGGTTCATTCATCTATTCCATGCTTCCATGATTCTGAATCTACTGTGTTTGATAGCTTATTTTGTTTCTTAGATTCAACATATAAGTGACATCATGTGATACTTGTCTTTCTCTGACTGGCTTATTTCACTTAGCATAAATACTCTCTAGGTCCCTCCATGCTATCTCAAAGAGTAAAAGACCCTTTTTACTACTGCATAGTATTCCACTGTGTAAATGTAGCAGAGCTTTTTTTTATCCATTTATCCACTGATGAACACTTGATCTATTTCCAGATTTTAGCTATTGAAAATAATGCTGCTATGAACATAGGGGTGTACATGTTCTTTCTGGTTGGTGTATCAGGCTTCTCAAGATGTAAAAGTGGGATCACTGGGTCAAATGACAATACCATTTTAAATTTTTTTTCTCTTCCAATTTTTTAAAAATCTTTATTGTTCAGTTTATTAATTACATTGTTTCCCCTTTTTTAACCCTCTATATCTCCCCTCCACCCTGTACCTATCCCACCCTCCGCCCTCACCTCCCCCTCCCCACTGTCCTCTCCCATTGTTGCAAGATTTTTGTCCAGTCTCTTGCTGTACTTCCCACAACCCTTTTCTCGCCAAGAATTCAGTCCATTCCCTCTCTATGTCCATGTTTCTGTTATATTCACAAGTTTATCCTGTTCATCAGCCGATCAATTCACTTGATTTTTATGTTCACTTGTTGATAGATGTGTATTTGTTGTTCATAATTTATATTTTTACCTTTTTCTTCTTCCTCTTCTTAAAGAATATCTTTCAGCATTTCATATAATATTGGTTTGGTGGTGATGAACTCCTTTAGCTTTTTCTTATCTGTGAAGCACTTTATCTGATCTTCAATTCTGATGATAGCTTTGCTGGATAGAGTAATCTTGGTTGTAGATTCTTGCTCTTCATTATTTTGAATATTTCTTGCCACTCGCATCTGGCCTGCATCGTTTCTGTTGAGAAATCCGCTGACAATCGTATGGGTGCTCCCCTGTAGGTAACCAACTGTTTTTCTCTTGCTGCTTTTAATATTCTCTCTTTATCTTTTGCTCTTAGCATTTTAATTATGATATGTCTTGGTGTGGTCCTCTTTAGATTCCTATATTTTGGGGTTCTGTGTACTTCTTGGGCTTTTAAGTCAGTTTCTTTCACCAGATGGGGGAAGTTTTCAGTCACTATTTCTTCAAGTAGGTTTACATTGTCTTGCTCTCTCTCTTTTTCTGGCACCCCAATAATTCGGATGTTGGCATGCTTGAGGTTGCCCCAGAGGCCCCTTACACTATCTTCAATTATCTGAATTTGTTTTGTTTCTTGCTTTTCCAGCCGAGTAGATTTTGATTCTTTGTATTTCAAATCTTTGACTTGGTTCTTGTGGCCCTCTGGACTGCTTTTAGGACTTTGTGTAATATTTTTTTATTTCAGTCTGTGTATGCTTGATTTCTAGTTGGTCCTTTTTCATATCCGTGAGGGTCTCGTTCATATCCTCAGAGGTCTTGTTCATTTCCTTGAGGGTCTCATTCATTTCCTTGTAAGTCCTATTCATTTCCTGGTTGGTCTTGTTTTTTTCCTTGTAGTTCTCATTAAGTTCATCTGCCTTTTCTAGGATCCTCTTGAAAAGCCTTATAACCGTGGTTTTGAACTCTATGTCTTGTTGTCTTTTCTCCTCCATTTCTTTCACACCTGATTTCTTTCCATATCTCTGCATGGTGGCTGCTTTATGTGGTAGATGTCCTCTAGGGGTCAGTGGCACAGCCTCCGCTGTTATTTGAGATGGGTACTCTTACTGCAATCCTTTATGGGTTGTACAGTACTTTTGAATTAAACCCAGTTTGTTGTTGTTATCCATAGGAGGGTTTGACCTCCAGGCCAATTGGCTGTGAAGGGAGACTGTGTTCAGGTTGGATGGGCGGAGTCTCTGAGCTGCACAGGCAGCCTCAGTGTCAGCTATGTCCTATGCGGTGCTTGTGCGCGTGGGGTCTCTGTTGGATAGGGATGGCTGCAGACACCTCCAAGAGAAAGCTGCTAGTCTCTTCCCCTTGCTAGACAAATCTGCCTCTCCCTAAATGAGTCTGCACACCCAAAGTCTAGCCCAGAGTTGTAAAACAGCTGGTTTCTGGGACCAGGAGACAGGTTTCCAGGGAGCAAGTCGCGCGTTTGTGCGACACTTGCGCGCAAACTTCTTTTCCCTGCTACCCGGTTTCTCCGCAGACTAGGAGACCTCTACAGCATCTGGCTTCCAGGGTGCGTCCTCTGGACCTCAGACCTCGCCTGGCACTGGGAAATCTGTGCAGTGGGACATCTCCACGTACCCCGGATCTCGGACCTCACCTGGCGCTGGGGAATCCATGTAGTGGGACGTTTCTGCCCTTCCCGTTGGCGAAATTCAGCGGGGCTTGCTGCTCCAGCCCTACAGCCCATGCACGCAACCAGGACTGCTCCTAACCTGTTTCCGTCTTCAAGGCTGCGCTCCCGCCACTCTTCTGAGTCTCAGTGTCCCACCTTTACTTTTATTTGTGGAGTTTTCACTCAGCCAGCTTTCTGGTGATTCTGGGTGATGTTTCTTTTGTTATTATGTTGTAGTTTTTGAATCATAGCGTGGGGCAGAACAATGGGTGTTTACCTATGCTGCCATCTTGGTTTTCCGTCCATTTTTAATTTTTTTAAGGAAAGTCCACACTGTTTGCCCTAGAGGCTATACCAGTCTGCATTCTCACCAGCAGAGTATAAGGGTTCCTTTTTCTCCACATCCTTGCCAGCATTTGCTGTGTGTTGACTTACTAATAGTAGCTATTTTGGCATGTATGAAATAGTAACTCATTATCAGTTTAATTTGTAGCTCTCTGATGATTTGTGATGTTAAGCATTTTCCATATGTCTCTTGGTCATTTCTATGTCCTCTTTGGAGCAATATCTTTTTAGGTCCCCGGCCTCTTTTGATTGGGTTGTCTTTTTTTGTTGTTGATTTGTATGAGTATTTTATATATTTTGTATATGAAACCGTTGTCAAATTTATCATTGGCAAATATGTTCTCCCATACTGTAGGTTCTCTTTCAATTTTATGCTGATTTATTTTGCTATATAGGAGCTTTAATTTTGATGTAGCCCCATTTGTTCACTTTTTCCTTTGTGTTCTTGCCCTAGGCATTGTTACATGAGATGTCTGATATTTTGCTGCCTATGTTTTCATCAAGAATTTTTATGTTTTTACAACTTACACATAAATATTTTATTCATTTTGAGTTTATTCTTGTGGGTAGTGTGAGTTGGTAGTCTAGTTTTTTTTTTGCATGTCTGTGAAATTTCTCCAACACCATTTATTGAAAAGATTGTCTAGACTCCATTGTATGTTCTTTCCAACTTTGTCAAATATTAATTAACTAGAGGCCTGGTGCACAAATTCGTGCACAGGTGGAGCCTTTCTGCAGGGAATAGGCAATAGGCCAAAACCTGCAGTCCAACATTGCCTACAGCCCCTATCTGCTGCTCCCACACATCCCAACCCCACTGTGCCTGCCATGGGCTCTTGCCTAATCCGTCCCCTCCCTCCTCCTCCCTCTGCCCCTCCAATTCCAGGCTTGGGCTGCCTAGGTTTTAGGGTTGGGCAGGGGACCCACTGCCTCTTCTATCGCAGGCTTGGACCCTTTCAAGCCTAATGCCTCAGTGGAGGCTTTAGTCTTGGGAAGGGAGGCCCCCCACCTCTCTAATTGTAGGCTTGGCCTCTTCCCAAACTCGGGCGGAGGCTTTAGACTTGGGCAGGGGTTTCCTGCCCTCCTGATGGTCAGCTGGGAGTGACCTGGGTCCTGAGGAGGTTTCTGAGACCCAGGTATGTATGCAAATTTACCGCCATCTTTGTTGGGTTAATTTGCATACTCACTCTGATTGGCTGTGGGTGTAGTGGAGGTATGGTCAATTTACATGTTTCTCTATTATTAGGTAATATTATGCTTTGATTGGTTGTTCAATTGTTCCGGCTTCTGGTCTATTTGCATATTACCCTTTCATTATATAGGATTGTAATGGCTTGGGCTTAGTTCTGGGTCTCTGTTCTGCTCCCTTGATCTATATGCCATTCTTGTGCCAGTGCCAGGCTATTTTGCTTATAATGGCTTTGTAGTATAGCTTAATATCTGGTATTGTGATTCCTCCAACTTTGTTCTTCTTTCTCGGGACTGCTAGGGCCGTTCAGATCTTTTTTGGTTCCACATAAAGTATTGGAGTGTTTGTTCTACATCTGTGAAGTGTGCCTTTGGTATTTGAATATGAATTGCATTGAATCTATAAACTACTTTGGGGAGGCTGGACATATTAATAATGTTACTTCTTCCAATCTTTGAACACGGTATATTGTTCCACTCATTTATATATTCTTCTATCCTTTTTTTCAATATTCTATAGTTTTCCAAGCACAGATATTTTACCTCCTTGATTAAGTTTATTCTTAAGTATGTTAATATTTTGTTGCAATGCTAAATGGGATTATTTTTTTAGTTTCTCTTTCTGAGACTTCATTATTGGTGTATGAAATTCCAACAATTTCTGGGTGTCAATTTTGTATCCTGCTACATTGCTAAAATCCTTTATTAAACTAGTAGTTTTTTGGTGGGGTCTTTAGAATTTTTTATGTACAGTATCATGTCATTTGTGAAATGCAATTTGTCCTGAGCCTTCAACCTCTGATGAAAATATTGCCATATATTATTAATAAATGCATCCAGAATTTGAGTTTAATTGAATAAATGGTAAATAATTAGACAGTCTTTCCCTGAGATGGTTGGTGTGTGTGTGTGTGTATGTGTAAGGTCAGTGAATCAAATATAGCATGAAACATAGCTATTAGTGCTTTTAATCAGGCACTTTTTTGATTGAACTTCTCTGACCCTTGAAGTTCTATGCAACCTGACTCCCTTGGTATAATAAACATGAGCATAAATAATGCATATTATTGCCAGACAAATATTAGAATGGGAAGTTCCTGATTTGCCCCATTTAAAATGGAGTTTGTAGATGGCTGTTACTTCCTATTGAAACACTGAGAAAAAGAAGATCACCACAGGTCTGCCTGCTACCAACAAATTTAGTAGAAAATTATAGAATTATGGTATGGAATCCGGAAGCCCTCTGTGGCAGCATTTAAAGTTACCTTCATCTTTTGGAGGGCAGCATGTACTAAATGTTTGGTATAACTTCTGATTATAATACTAGAAAACTTCACAATCCGGGCAAACCTTTTGAGGAAAAATGTTAGTACTATATTAGAGAAGTATAAAAGCCCAAAACACAGAATGCAAATATTTTGGTGACTCTTATAAGAATTTGGAATACCCATATCACCTGAACCATCTAGGCTACTTCACTCTTGATGTAGGTGATCAAATTATATTCTCTTAGAAAGGACTCACCTGAGACAAATTCATTTTAAAGTTGCTTGCCTTCTTCCAAATATTTCCCCAACTTCTTTGACTCACACAATTCAAAAAGCAGAGCAGCAGCATCAGATTCACCTGAAAATATATTAAAAATGCCAATTACTGGAGCATATCTTAAACCTAGTAATGAGGAAAGGCCATCATTCTATATTTTTGTAGGTTTGTCAGGTCTTTTTGCTGCACAACACAGTTTGAGAACCTCTGTTTTACACTAACAAATAGACTAGTATTCCCCTGCTTTGGAGGGGAAGGCATTGTTTCTTAAAAAATGTTTGGGACCCAGGTGATATGTCCTAGCAGAAAATGAGGGAAGTGCCTAGAAACGAGTCTTTATCAAGTTGAATTTTAGTTAGGATAAAGGATATAAAGCTGGATAATAGTCTTAATATGGGGGCTCTTATGATTTAGGAACCCTGAAAGAAATCTTAATATTCTTCTGGAATAAATCTTATAAACTAAAAAATATGGATTATAGTAAACAAGGTGAACATTTGGGGTCTATCTTGAAAAAAAGACTGAGGTAAAGTTAAATATTCATATAGTAAAATGATTTTTAGGTAAAACTAGATCATTGACTTTATTCCAAAGAAAGAACCTGCCAAAGAAAACCAGAGCTAGACATTAATTAAAGCATCAAAGTCAGGTTTTATTCCTTAGCTATTATAATAGAGGAAAGATATTTCATATACAAATGATCTGAATTTTAAATATAGGCAATATAGTTGAGGATTTATAATCAAGGAACAAGGTGTATCAATGGCTAGAAAATTACTAAGAGGAGACATTAAAGGTAAGTGGAATTTTGCTAACCCAAAATAATAGGATTTTTGCTGAAGACAGATAACGGTGATCAGCTATCAAGAGTGAGGAAATAGTTAGCAGGAGACTTTGCTAAGACTGGGCTGGCAGGAGTCTTTAACTAAATCTTTTCTAAATTCAAGCACCAAGATTTGTGTCCAGTGGAGAATAGGGCTGAGAGCAATCTGACTAAAGTTAGGTCAGGGAGTGTTTGTCAGTCCATAGCATCTTTACCTAAGTATTAAAGAAAAACTTGCATGTCTGGACTGTCTTCGTGGTTGGAAGAGACCCATCAGTTCTTCTCTGTTGCAGGAATCCATATGGTGCTGGAATTATTTTCTGAAAATATGCAAACATATTCTTGACCACTACAGTAGGAAGGCAGGGGAGGGTGGGGGTGAGGGCTGTAAGAGATCAACTGAAGGATGTATATGCATGCATATAAGCATACCCAATGGATACAAGACACTGGCAGAGGGTGGGGGAGAGGGAAGGGGCAGGCGAGGGCATGTGCTGGTGGTAGAGGAGGCTGAGGGAAGGTCAGTGGGGGGGTGGTGGAAGGAAACATATATACTACTATTTGTAATAGTTTAAAGAATAATATATATATATTAAAAAAGCTTGCTATTATTTGTAGATTAGGGTTGGTGTAGTTGAAAGTGTAAACATGGAACTGTATTCCTTCTAGCAATGGGAATGGAAGGATTGCGAATAATAGAGGTCACATAGCTACACTGAATTTATAGATTCAAGGTAGAAATAATTATCATAACAGGGAGCAAAAGTGGAAGAGCCATTAGCAAATGACTCTATTGATGATTAATAGATCAGTGTGTGACAAGGGACAAGATACTAGTAAATATTCAGACAGTAAGAGTATTTCCTGATTTCTATAACTTAAAAATACCTGAAGTCAAGAATGATGTTATTATAAAAAAATAATTGCTCAGTTTCTAAACATAAGCCACTTTTTTACTTTTAAATTTATTAGCATTGCTAGTGGCCTAGTGCATGAACATGTGCGCCTTGAAAGGAACTTTTGACCAAGAGGCTGAGTAGGCATAGGGGTGGATCTCAGCCCATATTATGCACCTCTGCCCACCCCCTCCCACCTTTCCCCTGGTCCCCTGTCTACAGCAGCCCTGCCCTCACCACCGCCACTCCTGCTGGCCCCGCTCACACCCGCTGTTTGCACCAGCAGTGGATGTGAGGTAGCTCTGGGTCTGGCTATGGGTGCAAGTAAGGCCAGCACTGGCAGTGGGTGCAAGTGGCAGCTCCAATGCCAGTAACAGGTGAGACCGGGGATGGTGCTGGCAGCAGGTGTAAGTGCTGGGTGGGACCATGGCGCATGGGAGCAAATGTTTTTCAGTAACCACCAAAGGCTCACCCCGATAACAGCAACTGGCACAGTGCCTTGGTCTCGTGCCCAACTCACCTGCTCCACTATCTCACCTTGGCCAAAGCCCACCACACAAACACACATACCACACACCCTGGTGGTCAGTGAACATCATAGCAGCCAGTTATTTGGTTGTTCTGTTGTTCGGTCATTCTTCCATTTGGTCTATTTGCATATTAGCCTTTTAGTATACAGGATTATTATTATTTTCAATTACAATTTAATATTTGATATTATCATCGTTTCAGATGTACAGGTTAGTAGGTAGATATTTATATAATTTATGAAGTGATCCCTCCAATAAGTCTAGTATCCAGCTAGCACTGTACATACTTATTATAATATCCTATCTAATAAAAAAGTATATGCAAATTCACCATCACTCCAATACACAAGATGGCTGCCCCCATGTCAAAGATTGTTACTTCCATGTGGGCACAAGATGGCCACCACAAGATGGCCAGCAGGGGAGGGCAGTTGAGAGGGAGTAGGCCTGCAAGGGAGGGCAATTGGGGGTGATCAAGCCTGCAGGGAAGAGCAGTAGAGGGTGATGAGGCCTGCAGGAAAAGGCAGTTAGGGGTGATCAGACAGGCAGAGAAAAGAAGTTAAGGGTGATTGGGCCTGCAGGAGAGAGCAGTTGGGGGGGACCAGGCCTGCAGAGGAGGGCAGTTAGTGGTAACCATGCCTGCAGTAGAAGGCAGTTAGGGGTGACCAGGCCAGCAGGGGAGGGAAGTTGGGGGCAACCGGGCTAGTAGGAGAGAGCAGTTGGGGGCGGAGGGACCAGGCCTGCAGGGGAGGGCATCTGAGGGGACCAGGACTGCAGGGGAGGACAGTTAGGGGTGATCAGGCTAGCAGGGGAGGACAGTTAGGGGCAAACAGGCTGGCAGAGGAGCAATTAGGAATCATATAGGTTGGCAGGGGACTGATTAGGGGTGATCAGGCTGGCAGGCAGAAGAGGTTAAGGGCAATCAGGAAGGCAGGCAGGTGAGCAGTTGGGTGCCAGCAACCCTTGTTTGTGAGAAGGATGTTGACTGCCCATTTAGGCCCGACCCTGGGTTCGGGTCTAAACGGGCAGTCAGACATCCCTTGAGGGGTTCCAGATTGGAGAGGGTGCAGGCTGGGCTGAGGAACACCACTCCCCCATGGACAAATTTCATGCACCGGGCCTATATTTGTTGAATATATTCCCTATGTTGTACTCAACGTCCCCATGAGTGCTCTGTAACTACCAATTTGTATTTCTTAATCTCTTCCCCAGTTTTTTTTTACCCATTGCACCAAATCTCACCCATATGCTAACCTTTTGTCCATTCTCTATGAATCTTTTTTATTTTGTTTGCTTGTTTATTGTATTCCATATATAATCATATTGTATTGTCTTTCTTTGCCTGACATATCTCACTAAGTATAATACCCCCTAGGTCTATCCATGTTGTCAAAAATAGTAATGTTTCATTATTTTTATGACAGAAAAATTTTCATTGTATATATGTACAACATCTTCTTTGCACAGTTGCCTATTCATGGACACTTAGGTTGTTTCCATATCTTGGCTATTGTTATTAATGCTGCAATAGACAGGGATAAATATTTTTTTTAGTTACTGTTTTGAATTTCTTTGGGTAAATATCCAGATGTGGAATTGTTGGATCATATGGTTACTGTTTTCCACAGTGGCTATACCAACTTGCAGTCCCACCATCTTCGTCAATACTTGTTGTTTGTTGATTTATTGATGATAGCCATTCTGACAGGTGTGAGGTGATATCTCATGTATTTTTAATTTACATTTCTCTCTATCAGTATTTCTTAACCAATGACTTTTACTGTGATATTATCAATTCAGAAAATATGACCACTTTAATCTTCATCGGACATGAACATCAGAAGCAGTTACCATGTATTTGAATAGTCAGTACTACACACAGGTTTTCAAGGTCTGCATTATCTCCTGCTTTCTTTTATAAAGTAGTATGAATAATTGTTATTGTCCGAAATTCTGAAGAATTCACAGTAAGTCATTATTTTAATGACATTGTGGTGAGCAGATTAAACAAACAGGGAATTTTGTGTATCCTCTAGCTGGATACCATGATTGGACATATTGACTTTAGAGAGTGAGAAAAACAAATATTCTGGTTTTAATTACTTGGGTGTAATTTGTAAGTCAGTTGGAATGTCTTATATGAAACTATCCTCTGTAACGTAACGAAAAAGGTATTGCATTTGACCTATTACTAGTGAACGAGGCATAGCACTTGGGAAGCCTTCTTCAGCTTGCTTAGGCCTGTGCAGACCAACCAGGAATTACCAGAGTTAATGTTACCAGAAGCAGCTCTCAACAAACGGCAGACATTAATTTGGTTGGTAAGCATCCTAGCTTCCTTGTCTTGGAGAATAACTCAAAGTGTATCTACTCTATTTATCTATATTTGTGAAATTAAGCTTTATTTTTATAATATTAGCCATTTGCTAGATCGTGTATTCTTTTGGGACTTTCCTCCCCTCCCAATCACACTTCCTCACCCTGCATCAGTGTTGCTTGGGTTTACATCCAAAATAAAAGCTTACACTCTGATATTTGTCCCAGTCTCGCAGTCTCTGGTTCTGTGAAATCCTGTATTACACATCTTTAAGTAGTGAACTTTACCTCTGTTTGTGGGAAAGGTAGCTATCTAGTGACACTAGAATTTTTATCCTTTGCCTTTAGTAAAATTCATAAGGCAACATTAATAACCTTTCAGTAATTAATTGCTGACGCACTCTCCACCCCCACCCAAATACTACAAACAATTGAAATATCCTAGTCTTCTTTCATATTGTATCTCTCTTAGTTCCTATATTATTCCATTTTGTACTTAAAACCATCATCTGCATGATGATAAACTTTCAAAAGACAAAGATGTTTTTTATAACTGTTTTTATACTTTTTACTTCTTAGCACAAGGTCTTGCACATTCTGGGACTCAGTAGGTTGGTTAAATTAAAATAACTTAAGTTAAAACAAATTATATTGATTTTAATATTAATGTACCAACAATGCTAATAGAAAATATTTAATATACTTTCCCCTAAAATACATTTATTAATTTTATGAACATGGGGGTGGAAGACAAGCAATGACCCTATTATTTTCTCCTTCTTCAATGTCTATAAAATGATCTTGCTTTAGATAAAAGCAGGGAAATTGGAGGTCATAGTTATGGTCACTGTGTTTCCACAGTGAACACCACTCAGCCAGAAGCTGTGCTCACAGCTGGCAGAGCACACTGGTGGTGGCGGGAGTCTCTCCTGCTTCTGTAGCACCTGTAAGGAGTCGCGAGCCCAGTGGTAAGGAGCAGTGAGCAGGTGGGCAATAAGGAACCAAGGGTCTGGACTGTGAGAGGGTGCAGGTCTGGCTGAGGGATGACCCCTGTACCCTGAGTGCACAAATTTCATGCACTGGGTTTCTAGTATAGATATACACTGAGTGGCCAGATTATTATGATCTCTGAATGCATAATAATCTGGCCACTCAGTGTATATCCTATCTAATAAAAGAGTAATATGCAAATTGACTGTACCTCCAGTGCACTCACCAGCCATGTCCATAAGCCGATCAGGAGCGAATATGCAAAGAAACCCAACCAAGATGGCTACCGGCCACAGAAAGCAGGAAGAAGGCTTGGGTTTCCCTAGCAATGGAGGAAGCCAAGCTTTCTGCCTGCCCTTGCTGCCCTTAAGGCCTCAACTCAATGCTACAAAGTTTCAATTATAGAAGGTAATAATAGCAGCCACCAAGCTGGAGAGAGCAGGAGGCTTGAGTTGCACCCAGAGATGGAGGAAGCCAAGCTTCCACCTGCCCTGGCTGGCCCAGGCCTCCCCTTAAGGATACAAAGTTTCAATTATAGAAAGTAAATAAATTCCAACAGAAATGGCTGCTGCCATGGAGGGAGCAGTAGCCTTGGCTCTGCTCCAAGCTACAGTTTCATTTTTGTAGAAAAAAATAAATCCCAGATACCAGGGCCTCTGCTTGGGTAGCCAGGGGATGTGACCAGCCTGAAAACCACCATAAGCCCCTCACGCAGGCTGCCCCATGCCCCAAGGGAACCCCCACCCTGATCTGGGACACCCTTCAGGGCAAATCAGCTGGCCCCCACCCATGTACCAGGCCTCTATCATATCTAATAAAAGAATAATATGCAGATTGACCATCACTCCAACACACAAGATGATTGCCCCCATGTGGACATAAGATGGCCACCACAAGATGGCCAGCAGGGAGGGCAGTTGGAAGGGACCAAGCCTACAAGGGTAGGCAGTTGGGGGTGATCAAACCTGCAGAGGAGAGCAGTTAGGGGTGACCAGGCCAGCAGAGGAGGGAAGTTGAGGGCAACCAGGTCTACAGGGAAGGGCAGTTGGGTGGACCCAGGCCTTCAGGGGAGGGCAGTTAGGGACAAACAGGCTGGCAGGGGAGAAATTAGGCATCAATCAGTCTGGCAGGGGAGTGGTTAGGGGATGATCAGGCTGCCAGGCAGAAGCAGTCAGGAGCAATCAGGAAGGCAGACAGGCGAGCAGTTTGGAGCCAGCAGCCCTTGATTGTGAGAGGGATGTCCGTCTGCCCATTTAGGCCTGATACTACTGGAATCGGACATAAACGGGCAGTCAGGCACCCCTCAAAAGTCCCCAGGTTGGAGAGGGTGCAGGCTGGGCTGAGGGACACTTCACAACTCCCAACCCCCATGCACAAATGTCATGTACCGATATAATAAAAGGCTGATATCTAAATTGTCTCCTTGACCAAGAGTTCGACCAGCATGCAGGCGGGCAAACCACCCATGTCCCCTCTCCCTGGCCAGGCTGGCTGGACCCCATGCATGAGTTCAAGCACTGGGTCTCTAATATATATATATATATATATATATATATATATATATATATATATATATATATATATTCTGAGTGGCCAGATTATTATGCATTCAGAGATCATAATAATCTGGCCACTCAGTGTATAGCATAACCCATGAACACAGAAAACAGTGTGGTGAAGGCTTGAAGGGTTGGTTGTAGGGGGAAGGGAGTCGACTGGAAAAATAAGGAGGCTTTCCTGATACTTCAACAATAAAGAAAAAAATTTAATAAGAAAACACATCTTATGCCTAAGTATGCAACTATTGATGAGTGACAAATTTGATACATAAAAAATAAGCAATGCATTAGTATACTACAAATCAACAAATAGAATTAAAATCTCAATACACAAGTGAAAAATACATGACATAAAAAGAAAAATGAATGTAACTACTAATTATATAAATTAGCAGAATAGTGTAGAAGTCAAGGAGAAGAAATTTATAACAAAGTAGATATCAAATTTTTGCATAACTTTGGGAAAATTAGCATTCTGATATCTTGGGTTATAAGAACAGGTTTATAGTCACAATAATGTTCATTGTAGCATTTTTTGTTGTTATACAGGAAAACTCTCAATACCTTAAATTCCAACAATTTAAACATTATTAAATAAAATATATTTCAGTATTATGGTTTTCTATGAATTTCAATGCACACCAACAATATGTGAAGGGATAAATGATAGTGAGAAAGTATAAGAGATAATGATAAAGGGAGAGAGAAAGAGAAAGAGAGAGAGAGTTCTTATACATTGGTATTAATTTATCATAAATTAAATCATAAGTACACAATATAGATTATGATCAAATTTCATAAACAAAACAAAATACTTGTTCTGTGTGTTTATGTGTGTTTGTAAAATGCTCAGATGAAAGTTTACGCACAAGTTGTAATGTCCCAATAGTGGTAACTTCCTGGGATCTTGGTTCTTTTCATAGATTCAGAAAGAATTTTAAGGTCAATGGTCAAATGAAAATAAAGCAAAATGGGATTTATTGAAGATACACTCCAAATGGGAGCAGGCCATTCAAAAAAGACAATGGTCCAGTTCTCTTGGGTTATGTGATTTAAATCAAGGGTTTTCTGTGGGGAACTTTCATTTGCACTCAGGAATAATTGTAGAAAAGAGTTACATAGCTCTATTTCTTCTCTTCATTATCTTACCCATACTACATACCAAAAAACACATGTTGGGGATGTGAGGTCAAAACTGCAATGCAAATTTCATCATAAATTTTCCAGGATTCTAGTAAGGACATTTATGCAAAAAATGGGCTGGTTCTGAACCTGCTGCCAGAGGTCTGCTGATTGCTGGGCTGCCCATAGAGAGGCAATGTTGGTCTGACCCCTGTTTTGGACCCAAGGGCAGGCCCCAACCCAGCAGTTCTGGTCTAAATTCCTATCTAACAGTAACCAATGCATATGGGGAGGAAGAAACAAAAAGAAGTAAGCAAATAAAGAAAGTACAAGGCAAGAAAGAAAGCCTATTGTGAGGTGATCTAATGTATTTGCTTTTCTTCCTCCTTGGAATAGACAAGACAGTCTTGAGATTATAACTGCTACTGTACCATAACTTTATTCCTCTGGATTCCTGCCAAGTTCCCAGGGGTTGAAACTGGATGAGCTAACACAATGGACTGCACATTCAGATGGATTAGACATCTTACTCAATATCAAATTTTGCTTATAAATTTAAAAGTCAAGCAATTAAGACACAAGGAAATGGAAAAAAAACAAAAAACAAAACAACTATCTGAAATGGAGAGGAAAGCTCCCAAAGACCTCTTTTCAAAGAATTATCTCTGTACCAGAATGCCAACAGGGAATAGTTAGGTCATAAAAATTTTCACTTTGTACATTAAATGATATGATAGTACATGTAGCCCTGAAGCCTCAGTATTGAGAGATAAATGATCAATAAGACAGTTGTTTTAAACTTCTTTGTCCTCACTGATTATAGGGCATGATCCAAACATGATCTATGTCCTGGGAATAGAGTAATAAGAGCATCTTTTTTTCTGAGCTTTTGGCAAAGTTTCATTTAAAAACAACATTCACGATATACTATAGTAGAGTTCTATGATATACTATGGTCTATCATAGTAATTTAAATACTTTGAAACTTCAAGTCTAATGAATGATTCTATTAGTTTAGAATGATGCAAATGTACGCATTATCATTGGGCTATGTCAAACATTATTAGTATATTAATATAAGTATGTCAAAATGACAGCTAGAAAGATAACTTTTATCAATTATGATGACTTTTCTTTTTGTCACAACAAAACTAAGTCAAATAAGAGTGCTTGTGTTCTTTGATGCTATAAAAGGATTTATATTATTTCAAATGCAACTTCAATATTTGGGTATTTATAAGAATTGCTTTTTAATCTATTTTATGATAAGAATTTTATTTACATCTTCATTGTGACAGATATATGATTATTTGATGCATGCAACAGCAATAATTCACAACTCATATCCTAAAATAATTCTAATACACATATGCAAATAACAGAGGATATAATTTAAAAGATAGCCCTGTGGAAAAACATAATGTACTTGAATAAAATCAGATGAATATTTTATTATAATATGAAATTCACTGGGATAAATAAAAATAACAAGTAATTAATTCACTACCATAGTTTACATGTTGTTAGCAATGAATGCAATAAATGAAAGCACTTCATGAACTATCTATATATATAAAAGCCTAAGTGACTATTAAGGCAGAACAATCAGAACTGTTAACTCATTCTCAAATTGCCCCCACTTAATATCAAATTGCCTCCCACCACTGTGGGGTGTGTGCTCCACCTTGGGAACCAGTGGGATTGACATGTCCTCTCTGAGCTCCATTTCTGAATACGTAAGCATATACCATGGGAATTGTAATCTCTTCTATGCCTACCTCACTGGGTTGTCATGAGAAGGTTTTGAGCTAATAAATATAGAAATGTTTCATCAAGTAAGTGATGTCTAAATGGGAAGGGATTGTTATTTGTAATCCCATGGGTACCTTTACAGGTAGCAGGTGCTGATTAGGAAGGCAGGCATGATTGTTCCCTAAGACAGTAGCTATGGAAACTTTGCAGAGGGTACCACAGGCCTCAAAGGGACAGGCTCTGGCCAGCAGCCCTGTAGCAGTGGTCATCCCTGGAGGTGCTGGTGGGGGTGGGCATTAGAGCAATGCTAGGGGGAAAGGGAGGCCAAAGAGGGAGTAACTGTCAAACCTTCCTGTGTGGCGTCATTCTTTAAATTGTACCTGCTTAGGGCAGGGGTCCAATCTCCTGGAGACTGGTGGGGAGTTGGGCCAGGGCAAAGCCAGCCAGGCTAGGAGGGCAGGATTAGCCATGCCGCTGGTGAAGTTCAGTGCACTTCCTCTGTGGAGATGGCTATGCTGCTGTCGGGGGAAGGATCTGACCATGGGTGGTTGCTTAGACCTGCTTCCAACCAGGTGCAGAGTTGTAGAGAGAAGAGGCAGCCCTGGCCCCAGCAGTGGCAGGACGTGAGTCCCAAGGGCCCTGATGGCTGGTTGCGGGGGAGCTATTGTTGTGGGTACCACTGGTGGGTGTTGTGGGGGAAGAGATCCAGAGTTGGAGGTGCAGGCTGAAGCTACCCCTGAGGGTAGGTATTCTCCCCATCCAGTCAGCCTCCCTGTTTCCCTGGGGTTGCAGGGGCTAGGGTAGGGTGTCAGTGCAAGGAGATTGGAAGAGCTCCCCATGGATTCTTTATCTTCCTCCTTCGTAGTCCAGGCTTCTGTCAGGAAAACTCCTCAGACCTCTGGGAAATTGGCTTTGACCACCTGCCCCTGCTGTGTGTGCAGAAATATGCAAATAGGTGTTACAGGATCACTCTCATGGGCAAATTAGCATATTATGTCTTTATATTATAGATGTATACGCCAAGTGTGTACTAGAAGTATCAAGGAGAGAAGGGGGTAGATGATTGCCCAGCTACTATTCTCTACATTTGAAACTAATCTATCCTATCTAATAAAAGAGTAATATGCAAATTAACCATCACTCTGCTACACTAGCAAGCCAGACTCACCAGCCATGCCCATAGGCCAATCAGGAGTGAGTATGCAAATTAACCCCAATTAAGAGAGCTGCAGCCACAGTGAGAGCAGGAGGGAGGGTTTTGCCAGCGATGAAGGAAGCAAAACTGTCAGCACACCCTGGCCAGCCCAGGCATCCACTCAATGCTACAAAGTTTACAAAGTTTCAGTTATGGAAGATAAATAACTTTCAAAATAATGGTGGCAGCCATAGAGCTGGAGAGAACAGGGGACTAGGGTTTCCCCTGGCAATGGAGGAAGTCAAACTTTCTGCAACCCTGGCCTGCCTCGGCCTCCGCTTAAGGCTACAAAGTTTCATTTATAAAAGATAAATATATCCCAACAGAAATGGCTGTGGCCACAAAGTGAGCAGAAGGCTTGGCTCCACTCTAGGCTACAAAGTTTCAATTGTAGAAGATAAATAAATACCAGATACCAGGGCTTCTGCTTGGGTCATCAGGGGCTTCCACCCATGGGCACCTCCTCCACGTGGCCCCTCATCCCAAGGGAACCCCCGTCCTGATCCTGGACACCCTTCAGGGCAAACCAGCAGGCCCCCACCCAAGCACCAGGCCTCTAACCTATCTAATAAAAGAGTAATACGCAGATTGACCATCATTCCAACACACCAGGTGACTACCCCCATGTGGTTCAAGATCCTGCCCCCATGTGGACACAAGCTAGCCACCCCAAGATGGCCAGCAGGGGAAGGCAGTTGGGAGGGACCAGACCTGCAAAGGAAGGCAGTTGGGGGTGATCAAGCCTGTAGGGGAGGGCAATTAGGGGTGACCAGGCTGGCAGAGGAGGGAAGTTTGGGGCTATTGGGCCTGCAGGGAAGGGGAGTGTGTGGGACTCAGGCATGCATGGGAGAACAGTTAGGGTCCAACAGGCTGGCAGGAGAATTTAGGCATCAATCAGGCTGGCAAGGAAGTGATTCGGGGGTAATCTGGGAGGCAGGCATGTGAGTAGTTGGAAGTGAGCAGTCCTGGATTGTTAGAAAGATGTCTGATTGTCAGTTTAGGCTCAATCTTACTGGGATCAGGCCTAAACGTGCAGTTGGCCATCCCTCAAGGAGTCCCAGATTGGAGAGGGACTGAGGGACACCCCCCATTCCCCCGTGTATGAATTCTGTGCACCTGGCCTCAAGCATATATATATATATATATGTATATGTATATATATCTATATCTATATATATATATATATATATATGTATATGTATATATATCTATATATATATATATGTATATATATCTATATATATATATGTATATATATCCTTATATCTAATAAAATAGTAATATGCAAATTTGACTGTACCTTCACCACACCCACAAGCCACACTCACAGCCAAGCCCACCAGCCAATCAGAAATAGATTATGCAAGTAAACCCCAACCAAGATGGCTGCCACCACTGAGAGCAGGCAGAAGGCTTGGGTTTCCCCAGCAAGAGAAATCAAAGCTTTCCGCCTGCCATTGCCTGCCCAGGCCTCCAATGTTACAAAGTTTCAGTTAAAAAAGATACAGAAATGGTGGCAGCCAACGAACTGGAGAGAACAGAGGCTTGGGTTTCCCTGGCAACGGCAAGCTGAAAGCTTGCCATTGCCCGCCTAAGCCTCCACTCTAGGCTACAATGTTTCAAACAGAAATGGCTGACACCACAAAGCCAGCAAAAGGCTTGGCTCCACTCCAGGCTACAAAGTTTCAATTGTAGACATAGATTAGTCCCAGATCCCAGGGCCTCCACTTGGATTGCTGCGGGGCATGGCCAGCTTGCAAACCTCCACAGGCCGACCCTGATCTGGCTATCTTCAGGGCAAACCAGGAGGCCCCCACCCATGCAACAGGCCTCTATCCTATCTAATAAAAGAGAAATATGCATATTGACCATCACTCCAACACTGAAGAGGGCTGCCCCCATGTGGTCAAAATCCTGCCCCCATGTGGACACACGATGGCCACCACAAAATGACTAGCAGGGGAGTGTTGTTGGGAGGTTCTAGGCCCTGCAAGGGAGGGCAGTTATGGGTGATCAGGCCAGAAGGGGAGGGTAGTTGGGGGCAAACAGGCTGGCAGAGGAGCAGTTAGACATCAATTAGGCTGGCAGGGTAGTGGTTAGTGGGTGATCAGGCTGGCAGGCAGAAGTGGATAGGGGCAATCAGGGAGGCAGGCAGGTGAGAAGTTTGGAGCCAGCAGTCCTGGATTATGAGAAGGATGTCTGATTGCCCATTTAGGCCTGCTAAACAGGCAGTAAGACATCCCTTGAGTGGTCTCAGATTGGAGAGGGTACAGGCTGGGCTAAGGGACTTCACTCTCTCCCGTGCATGAATTTTGTGCACTGGGCCTCTAATATATATATATATATATATATATATATATATATATATATATATATATATATATATTGCTAATAGACTAAGAGCCCCTCCAACAATTCAACTGGTTGCTATGATGCTCACTGACCACCAGTGGACAGATGCTCATTCTAGGAGCTGCCTTGACATACACTGGTCTTTTACAAAGAAACAGAACCATGAACCTGGAGCCAACAAAGCAACACTTGGCTTCTACCAAATGGGACACTGGCCCCGCCACCATCCTAGACCAACAGCTGATCAAATGCAGCTAAGGCTGCTGAGACCCCATGGCAAAAAAAAAAAAAATATATATATATATATATATATGGTCCATAGCTGAGGCAAGCCCAGCCTGGGAGCAGTTGTTGTTAGTGCTAGGTAATGACTTCCCGTAGCAGCACTAAGCTTCCTATCCCTAGTGACTAATCTCTTTGGAATTTCTTCAGTCCAGGAACATGATTTGCTTTATGGCCAGGTGCAAATATTTTACACTTTAACCAAATGTTTGTGAAGCATTTTCCCATGCCTCATCTCATTTATCTTCACAGAAGTCCTGAAATAGGTTGATAGCAGACTCAGTAGAATCCTATTTTTTTTCTTTAGCTGGAAAACAGAGATTTAGAAAGTTTAGAAACTTAACCTGACTAAAAAGAAGTAAGAAATAGTGGACCTTGAAAATGACTTTGGGTTTTCTCACTCTGCAGAATATAATCAAACACTGCTACAGTTAAATATTTTACCCTTTGTTCTCCCTGCATGATATATAATAATAATCTGCTTTGTGTTGATATTTGCTGCTGTATTACTGACAATTACCTAAAAGAGAAGTTGAGGTGCTTCACTGACCTGGAAAATGTTTAGACACATAAGGAAACAGGTGTAATTAAACAAGATATATATATACATATATATATATATATATATAATTAAACAAGTTTAGTATATATATATATATGTATGTATATGTATGTGTGTGTGTGTGTGTGTGTATTGACTTGTGCATGCACAATACATATAAAGCTCTTGCTAGCACCAATTGCATGCATGTTTTTTGATCTGTCATTATCTATCATGAATTTGGTTGAAACTTCTATTATAGAAAAAGGGTGAATAGCGATTTTAAAGTATTTCTTCTAATTAATTTGCTCTCATTGTGCACAAATCCATGCACCAGGCCACTATTACAGAATAATACTTACTGCAAATTGTATTACTCAATAAAAGAGTAATATACAAATTGACCATACCTCTGATCAAGCCATGCCCACAAGCCATACCCACCAGGCAATCATGAGTAAATAAACCCCAACCAAGATGGCTGCAGCCACTGAGAGAACAGGCTGGCTGGAGCAGCGAACTCAGCGATCACATCCCCAGCCAGCCAGCCCGGCCACGGGGAGGGAGGATAGGGGCTGGTCGGAGCCACAAGTGCAATATCCATGCTCCACCCCCACAGCCCCGTGGGCGCAGAGAGAGGGAATGAGCCAGCTGTGGAAAGGGAGGGGAAAAACCAGAAAAATGGGTCTTTCCAGTTTCTGATGCTGATGGAGCCCTATGGGTGCTGGGCTTCTCCACCTGCAGTCCCCAGTCACAGCCCAGCAAATCCCTGCCAGCAGTTCAGACATGACCAGCATGGTCTGCGCCAGGGTGGTGTCCAGCGGGCACACTACAGGCATAAAATCACTGCCACTGAAGCCTCCTCCCACCCACACACACACACACACTCACAAGTAGTATGGTCCAAGGGAGCGACACCTGAGGTGCTGCTCCCATGGCAGGAAATGTGCACCATACCAGGCGGGGAAGCCAGACCTGAAAGCCCAAGCCACCGAGTACCTGACAGGGAATCATGTGTCGGGGCCCTGAGGAGGCCCCAGGACAAGCATCTCCCCAGAGGCTGTGCAGAACAAGGAGAGGAACCTCAGGCTAGAGGCCAGAGTGAAGAATGCTGGCGTCTTTGCAGGCCAGGCTAAGGGATACCACCCCCTCTCTGCATCCCCCACCCGTGTGCATGAATTTTGTGCACCAGGCCTCTAGTTGAAAAGTAAATTTATCAAATAAAACAGGAGATGAACCCAGAAAGTGGGAGGGTCTTTAAAAGCTGGGGAGATAATAGTTTTTCACTATATTATTTGGATGGATAGATCATTAACATTTAGTCATGACAGGACTACAAGTTTTGGTGTTTGGTTGAGCCTTTGGTTGGTCATTATCGACCCTGGGCTTTTATATATTAAGATACTTCTCTAATAATGAACATCTTCAAAGATAATGATAACATGTTGTATATTATTGTTTATATAACAGAATCTTGAAGAGTAGCTATACTAATTTTGAAACACCAGTAACTTGAGGATATGAGAGCCTACTGCAGTATCAATAAGTGTGACATGCAGATTTTGAAGTTGGTCCCTTGATAGCACTCTAGTATATTACCTTTTATAATTCTGAACATGTATGTGAAGTGTAATTTACTTCTAATCAATAGACTGTGGTGACAATAATGGATGGCGTTTATTTGATTAAATAATATTAATGTCATAGGGGAATGAGACATTATACTCCTGCATAATGTTGTGTTATAAGGTAATGGTTACAACTGTTACTAGAATGATCCTATCTAAAAAAGAGGGATTATGCTAATTGACCATCACTCCATCACAAAGATGGTTGCACCCACAGCTGGGGCCAAGTTCCCATAGGAGTCTTAATGAGCAATCAGCATGGACCTGAGGCTATGCCCTCTCCTGTCCCCATGGGACTTGACAGGGGACCTCAAGCCATGCCCCCTACCTGGCAGGGCTTGACAGGGGACCTCAAAGTGTGATTCCTGTCCTGGTGCTGGGCTAGGGGTCCTCAGGCTGCTCCTCCCGCCCCAGCACCAGCAGTCTTGACAGGGGACCTCAGCCCACACTCCTGGCCCCAGCACCAGGTCAGGAGACCGGAGGTTATGCCCCCCTGCCTGGTTGGTCTTGACAGGGAACCTCAGGCCATCCTCCCCCACCTAGTGGGGCTTAATGAGGGACCTCAAGGTCTACCCCTAGTGCAGAGTCAGGGGAACTGAGGCCACGCCCCTGCCCAGCAGGGCTTGATGGGAGACCTGAGGCTATGCCCCCTACTGGTGCTAGGGGGGGTGACCTGAGGCTGCACACCCCCAACTTGTGGGGCTTGATGGGAACCTATGGCCATGTCTCCCACCCAGCAGGGCTTGACAGGGGATCTCAGGCTGTGACACCCCCCTGGCAAGCCTTGTTGGAGGACCTCAAGGCATGCCCCCACCCCGGTCTGAGCTGAGGGATCTCAGGCCATGCCCCCTGTCCTGATGTTGGGATAGGGAACCTGAGGCTATGCACCTTGACAAGGGTAGGACTATCCAGGTCTGGATCTAGCCCAAGGGAGCGGGAGCAGATCTGGGTTTCACACAATTTTGAGATGTATGTGGGTGGGTGGGAACTTGACTCTGGGTCCCATGGTGAGTCCCAGACTCTGACAGGAAGAAGGTTTTCATATACATTTTACTAATTTTCTTTCATCTCTGACATTTCTATTGTAGAGAAAGGGCAAATAGCAATATTAAATGATTTTCTCTAATTAATTCCCTTTTAATGTGCACGAATTTTGTGCACCAGGTCAATAGTTATTATATAAGTCTCTATTTTAAAAGATAGAATCAAGAGATACTACATCCGTCTCTGAAGAAGCAAACTGTTATGTTGTGATGTCCTTTATCATAGCTGTGTGGGTGTCTTCAAGGTGCTGAGGAAACCCTCCAGCTGAAATCCAGCAAGAAAACAATGTTCTTATTCCTACAATGATAGGGAAATTAATTCTGCCAATAATTTTGGGTGCTTGGAAGAGTGTCCTTTTCCAATCAAGAATCTAGGTGCAGACAAAAAACACCTTCTTTACAGCCCAGTTGACTCTAATTAGCAGCTGACCAATCAAAACCGATTCTCTGGCAGGCAGGGAAGTTGGGGACCAGATCAGGCCAGCAGGGGAGGATCAGTTGGGGCAAGATCAGGCTCGCAGGGGAGGATAATTAGTGGCAATCAGGCAGGCAGAGGCAGTTAAGGATGATCAGACTAGCAGGTAAGGGCAGTTAGGGGTGATCAGGCAGGCAGGTAAACGGTTAGGAGCCAGTGGTCCCAGATTGTTAGAGGGATGTCCTCGAATGGAAAGGGTGCATGTGGGGCTGAGGGAAGTGATCGTTAATTTATATATTACTCTTTTATTAGATAGGAAGATAATTCCAAGCAATGGGCTTCCTCAGGTATAATTATTATCAATTACGTTTTTTTCCTATGTATAAGATATATAGTCATTTATTTGTATACATCATTTTTTTTTGTTGAAAATTGAACATTGTGAATATTATAATGGGTCAACTCTGGAAGTCAGAGTATCTTTTTTCTCAGGGTTTATTGATTTAGTGCCTATTATAATTATTGTTGTTTTTTAGTGAAATTTTAAAACCAATATTATGCAATCTTTATTTTTGTGCCATGACTATAGAATTATTTGATCAATTAGCTTATTAGTCACCTAATGATTGGACAGAGATTTTTTTAATAGCCTGTAACTAAAATGTTCTGTTTCTTGCAGGGAGTGTTTCTTGTGTTGCATGCAATTTATATTAGTTCCAACAGTTTAAAATTGTATCTGTAGTTTTTGTTTGCACATCTCTGAAGTGAACAAAGTGGGAACACAGATCATAGCTTTTGATATGCTTGTTTCCTTATACTTTTTCAGGAAAACATTGGAACTTTTCCAAGCCCCCAACCCCCTATTTTTCTCTTTTGGTTAGTCTATTGTGTTATTCAAATGTTATACATTGTTTCAGGCAGCAGAAACTAAAACATTTTCATGTGAATATTAGCATCAAACCCCTCCTGGGATAACAGCTTTAGTATTAACCTGATTCCCAGATAGGTGAGAACAAGACAGACATTTTTCATTTGAGAAATCAAATTTTCTAATTTTATCATAATGTTATTAACCTTCTGGACATTTTAAAGATTTATTTAACTTATTTTTTTATTCTCGTTCATTTAGAATAATGCATACCATTGAGTTTGCAGCAATTATTATTAAATACATGGTTTAATTTTTTATCTTCATCGTTAAAACTATTATACATATCCCCCTTTTTTTCCCATTGACTCCTTCTAGCTTGCCACTGACCCTCATCTCAAGTCTTCACCACACTATTGTCTGTGTCCTTGGATTATGCATCTATGCATACAAGTTCTTTGTTTAATCTCTCCCCACCCATCTACCAACCCACCTTCCCTCTGAGATTCCAGTCACTCTATTCAATTCGTCCATGTCTCTAGATCTATTTTGTTCATCATTTTATTTTTGTTCATTATGTTCCATATGTGATGCTTGTCTTTCTTTGAATGGCTTATTTTGCTTAGTCTTTGCTCTTAAAATCTCTATATATTCTGCTCTAACACCAATTACTAGTTATAAATATGTAAAATATTTTTATCATCTTCTATATTTTATTTTTATATTTTCTAGCATTATTTTCCTTTCTGCTTCTCAGCAAATAATTTAACTTATCTTTTATTGAATAATTATTTATTCAACGGTGACCATGCATATGTTAATATTCAGCTTTTATATTTATTACTTCAGAACTTTCATTTGGTCTTAATTTTTATATTTTAATATTATAATCATTTTAAAATCTATTTATCCAAAGAAATACCTAAAATATCTGAGTTTTCTGTTCCATTTCATTGCTGCTAATAATAATTTTTTTCTCATGGAGTTTGGAGATTGAATATAAAGTATTTTATAAATGATATATAATGCTGTGCAATCTTTATAGAAATTATATTTTTTATTTTAAGCAGCAGCTGGCTTTAGTGCACTAGAAATGCAGTGTTACCTTAATATAGTAAAGGGTTGAGAAAAATTGAAAAACAAGCTTCAGTGTTGCAATAGCTAGTTTATTTTACTTTATCTCCTTCAAGTCCTAAAAGACATATGGAATTGTTACCCAATATATTTCTCCTTGGCAGACTCTGAATTCCAAGTTGTTCTCCCAGTCTGTCAAAATGACCACTTAACTTTTTTACCTTTCAATTTTCTTTTTCAGAATATTGCTTGACTCATTATTTTATTATAAATAGATTTTTAAAAAATTATTTAATATATGTATTTTTATATTTTTTGCAGTATACCTTAGATTTAATAGTAGTACATATGTTTTCCTTTTTACCCCCATTGTTCTCCCCCCAGACTCCCCTACTCCCTAACACATGTCCCCACTTGCCCCCTCGCACCCCCCCCCCAGTGTCTTGCATCCACTGGTTATGCTCACATGCATGCATACAAGTCTTTCGGTTGATCTCCCAACAGCACCCGTCCCCACCCTCCTCAGCCTTTTCCCTGTAGCTTGACAGCCTGTTCATTGCCTCCCTGTCTCTATATCAATCTTTCTCCCCTGTTTCTTTTCTTCAAAAATATCTTGCATCTGCATACTAGAAATACATGTATAAGAACAAAAAATGTTTGAGTACCAGTTTCAATGTCCAACTGTTCTGAGTCCCAGTTTCAGTGTCAAATAGTTTTTTATGTATACATGTCAGCAATGGTATTGAGATAGTGGACTCATGGTGGCAATGCAAGTTCCATCCTCTCTGATTTGGTCCTGGGCCGCCTGCAGCCCTGCACAGCTACCGACTGCTAGCATGGCAAGGTGTTGTCAGTGTCCTCCATCTCTGGACCGTGCTCGTGGCTGGAACAGACCCATCAGATCCATCAGTAAAATACATCTAGATCCTCACTGTCGCAGGAACCCACATGATCTTGGAGTTGTCCTCTGAAAACACACAAACACAGTCTCAATCGAAAGTTAACAAAGGGATCCTCTCTGCAAAATAGACTTGGGATTCTTTTTATTTTTGCCCAAATGATTTTCCTTTGGCTTATTTTGACACCATATGTGTTTTTCATGGGTGTCCTGCTGTTGGGATTACAAATGGAAGTTACTTTTCTGGAGTAAGAATTTTCTAGATGTATTTTACTTACAGAATATTTTTCCTTACATGATATTACCCCACAATCCTCCCCCCTTTTTTTGATTAATGGGACTTTTGGAAATTTTAGATTATAGTTTTGGTAATTTTAAATTTTAAATTTTTGCACATAAATATGACTGCTTTAGGTTCTTTGGATGTTAGGCAGTTTTACAGTAAGATGAACTACTAATAGATATTTTAATTAATATTTTAGGTACAGCTTTTTGTCCAGTACACTTAAATTTTCTTGAGTATTCACTAATTTCATTTGGCCAATTTAAATTAACCTGAAAACTTGATTACTATTTTACTGTAAATTTTAACAATCAAGCAAAAATCTTAATTAACCTGTAAATATTAGTGGAAAAGATTATTTGCATTCTTGAGTAGGCCCTGAACATTCCTGGTACTAGACTGAATTTACATATAGAGCAGCTGTTGCTGGCCGAGTCTCTGTCTGCAACCTGGGTCCCGATATGAGCTGTGCATGGGAGGCGAAGCCTCAGAAGGGGGAGAGTTCAGGCCCCTGCAAGGTTAGCGGGTGAGGGTCTGTGCCCCACCTCTTTTAGTTCTCTCCTGTTTGCCCCTCTGTGACTGTGCCTGTCTTAGGTTATTCCTTCCCTGAGGAATCTTACCCATCTCTAGCTAACCAGCCATCCTCCGGGGCCAAACAGGGTGATGAGAGGTTCAGTTCTGTCTCCTTTGTAGTCTATGCCCCCATGGCCTCCACACGCAGCACCTGCCTTGGGGTCCCCTGCTGGCGGGGTCCCGGTACTGATCACATATCTCGGGGAACCCAGGTTTCTTCTCCAGAGAGGGCCCAGCTCACACCATTGGGCGAGAGACAGATCCATGGTGCCAGCCACCAAGAGGCTTCAACCACAGCTTGAACTGGAAGCTCAAGCAACAGCGGTACACACTTGGATTGTAAGAAGAGGGTTCCTCTTGGCAAAAAGGGCAAGAGGGGCCAATATAGAATGCCCATGTGCCTTCCCAGTGCCTTAATTTCTTCTGAAAGGGATTAATTCCTTTTCTATCCTTTTTTAAATTGCTGCCAAACATTCAAAGAATTAGTTTGTGAGTTTATTTGGGATAATTGTACAATATGCTGTTGTCACATATCAAAAATTATAATGACATTGTAGAATAATATCATGTAAGGATATTATGGTGTCACAGGAGGTTAAGGGGGGAAAATAGATCTTTATTGTACAGTTTATTCATTAGTTATTTCTTGTATTGTTTATTGGACTTGAATTCTTATATGATAAAAATAAGTTGTAGTCTTCATTTTCTTCTTATCCTTTTCTTTGTGTACTTTTTCCAAATTTTTAAAGCAGCTTTAATAATTTGCTTTGATGTGATTTTGTGTGCAGAATTCAGTTTGGTTATATTATGTAACATGATCTGTGGATTTTAAAAATTATTTATAACTAATAAATTAGTTTAATTACATTTATTTGTACAGCAAATTGTGGTATTTTATGGAGTGACTAGTAGTATTTTTATTACAATTTTTTCATAGTAATTCAGTGTTTTTATAACTATATTTTAAAATATATATAAGGTCCCTTAATTGAATCATGATTTTATCACGTCCTGAGAACTTTGTGTGAACGTGGGAAAATTATTAGTCTCTTTGTGTTCCAAGTTATCACATGTGTAAAATAAATGTAATAATAACACCTAACCAAGGTTCCAGTGAATATTTAATGAAAAAAAATATGTTTTTTTTAAGAAAAAGGACTTTGAAACAGTCTCAGCAAATAGTAGGTTTTCAGCAAATCATCATTTTATTATGAACATTTTCCTAAGAACACTATTATGTATTTCCATATGTCTGTTAAAATGATACTTTATTTCTGGACAGATTTTTCAGGTTATATACTAGATTTTTATTTTTTTAATTTTTTAAAAATATATTTTATTGAGTTTTCACAGAGAGGAAGAGAGAGGGATAGAAAGTCAGAAACATCGATGATAGAGAAACATTGATCAGCTGCCTCTTGCACAACCCCTGCTGGGGACGTGCCCGCAGCCACGGTACATGCCCTTAACCAGAATGGAACCCAGGACCTTTTAGTCCACAGGCCGACGCTCTATCCACTGAGCCAAACTGGTTTTGGCTATACTAGATTTTTTTAAAATATGTTGTTTCTTTGAAAATTTGGTTATGTCCATATTGGCTCTTGCTGGCACCCATCTTAGTTTCTTCCTTTTAATTTTTTTCAATTATATTTATTTTAATTTGTATTTTTTTAGTTTTTACGTTTATTATCTTTATCATCTTTTACTTATAATGTTTTAATGCTGATTCTAATGTTCATTAATTCTCTGACTTTCAACTAAGAAATTCCATTCATCTTGAGTTACTTTTCATATTTTTAGATTTTGTTGTCAGATATTGCCAGTTCAATTTTTTAGTTGTTTGTGGTCTTTGTTATTATTTTTGTGGTCTTTTAAGTCATGATTATACATAAAGTCATGAGTTTTGTTTTTTTATCTGTTATATTTCCTATTCTTTTCTACATCTGCCATTTTTTTCTTGAATTATCTTTATATTCTATTTTAGTTTTTATCAAATAAAATTTGTATTTCAGTCAGGTATGTATGTTTTAGGCTGTTCTTGTGTGACAGGATACAAACAGTAATACAGAGTAGCAAAGATTCTCACAGACTCAAAACAACCCCTTTTATCTGAGTTTTGTGTATCTATGTTCATATGTGTATGTGTTTTGTAGGAGGTGTGTGTATAATTTCTTGTGGTGTTTATTCCTCCAAGTTGCTCACATTTGGCTTTTCAGCTTATATCATCAACTGAAACCTTTTTGTAAAATAGCATACTTGGGAATTTCCAGGGCCATCCCTTAGAGCTGCCTTCCCTGTTTGTTCTCAATTTACAAAATAAATCTAGAGAATTTCCTGAAAACATTCCATGAAATATATTTGAGCTGTTGCAAAAAAAAAAAGGATGCATTTGAGGAAAGGATCTGACTTTGAACTTCACTGGTAATGATATACTATCATTCCCTCTGTATCATCTGTCAACTATTTCCCTTTAAACTTCCCTTACAAAAATTTTTCTGGATAATCCATAAGACAGAAATTGAAATATATTTAAAAATACCAAGAGAGCCACCTTGCATGGCTCAACAATTGAGTCTAGACCTATGAACCAGGAGGTCACTGTTCGCTTCCAGGTCAGGGCTAATGCCTGAGCTGGGGGCTTGATTCCCAGTAACGGCCTTGCAGGAGGCAGCCGATCAATGATTTTCTTTCATAATTCTATCTCTCTCTCACTTCCTCTCTGAAATGAATAAAAATATATTCTTTTAAAAAAACCAAGACAGCCTCAATAGAACCAACAAATAAAGGAATTATAAATAGAGAACCTATACCAATAAAGATTTGTTGTCATTTGCTATGTATAAGTTCTTAATATATACACAGCAAATAAAACTATATTATCTAAAATTATCCCTACCACTAAATTATATAAATTATAATTTTTAGAAATAAATCTCTAGATAAGATATTGTGACATAAAATATAATTTTGAGGAAAGTTTTGGAGATTAAATATTTATCAGTAAGACACTTTGAGTTTTTATGAATTGGATGGTAAGAGTGACAGGCCTCAAGAAGCTTAAAAAAATAACAACTGAAACTCAAAGAAATAGCCTTTAAGAAAGTCCCTGTTATATCAATAATCTAGATTAGGTTGTTTGTTTTTTTTTGTGTGTGTTTTTTTTTAATATACTTTTTTATTGTTTAAAATTACAAATAGTAGTACATATGGTTCTCGATTTTTCCCTCCTTGACCTCCCTCTGGCCTTCCCAACCTCCCAGCACATTCCCTTTCCGCCCCCCTCCCCCAGTGTCTTGTGTCCCATGGTTATGTTTTTATGCATGCATACAAGTCCTTCGATTGATCTCTTGGAGCACCCCCCTCCAATCTCCCTTGCCTTCCCACTGTAGTCCGACAATCTGTTCCATGCTTCCTTGCCTCTGTATCTATTTTTCTTTCCCCGTTTTCTTTCTTAAAAAAAAATCTTGCCTCTGCAAACTGGAAATCAACATATGAGCACAAGAAATGTTTGAGACCCAATTTCAATGACCAACAGTTCTGAGACCCAGCTTCCATGTCAAACTGTTCCTTATGTGTGCATATCAGCAATGGTATCTGGATGGTGAACATATGTTGGCAATGCAGGTCAGACCCTCTGTTGCTGGGTCCTGAGTAACCTGCAGCGACGCACAGCTGCTGACTGGTACTGTGGCAAGGCATCATCAGCGTCTTCCATCTCTGGACTGTCTCTCCTCTTGTCTTCGTGGTTGGAGCAGACCTGTCAACTCCTCTCTGTTACAGGAATCCACATGGTCTTGGAGTTGCTTTCTGAAAATATACAAACATATTCTCGACCAAAAGTTAATAAAGGAAACTTTTCTATAAATTTGACTTGGGATCCTTTGTATTTTTGCCTAGCCAATTTTCCTTTGGCTTATTTTGACATCATGTTGTTAGTATTTGGCTTATTTTGACATAATGCTGTTAGTATTACAAATAAAAATTAATTTTCTGAAGTAAAAATTTCCTGGATATACTTTACTTACGAGATTTTTTCCTTATATGATATTATCCTATATCCTCCTTTTTTTTAATTAATGAGGGCTTATGGAAATTTTATAATTCAGTCTTGATAACTTTAAGTTTTAATTTTTTTGCACTGAAATATGAGTGCTTTAGGTTCATTGCATGTTAAGCCATTTTACCATTAGATGAAGTACCAATAGAAATTTTAGCTAATACTTTAAGAACAGCTTTTTGTCCAGTACAATTAAATCTTCATAAATATTCACTTATTCAATTAGTGAATTTAAATTAATCTGAAAACTTGATTACTATTTCACTGTCAAATTTAATACTCTAACCACCATCTTAGTTTGCCCTGTAAATATTAATGGAAAGGATTGCTTGCATTCTTGAATAGGCCCTGAGCATTCCTGGCTTTGGATATAGGGCAACTGTTGTCAGTCAAGTCTCTGACTGCAACCTGGGTCCCGATCTGAGCCAGGCTAAGTCTCTGTGTGTTACCTGGGTCCCGGTCTGGGCATGGGAAGTGAGGCAGTCATGGAGGTAGTAGACCTCCCTCAGAAGGGGTGAGGGATCAGGCTCCTGAGAGGTTGAGGAGGAGAGGTTCTGTGCCCCTCATCTGTGGACCCCCAAGTTCACTTCTGATGGCCCCTCTGTGGCTGTGCCTGTCTTAGGTTGTTCCTTCCCTGAGAAATCTTACCCGTCTCTGGCTAACTAGCCATCTTCAGGGGCCAAGCACGGTGGTATGAGGTTCAATTCTGTCTCCTTGGTACCCTATGTCCCCATGGCCTCCACACCCAGCATCTGCAGTGGGTTCCCCTTGCCTGCTGGCGGGGCCACAGCACTGGTCACATAGCTTGGGGGACTTGGGTTTCTTCTCCAGGGAGGGTTAAGCCCACACCATTGGGCGAGAGACACATCATGGTATCAGCCACCACAAGGCTTCAATCTCAGCCTGATCAGAAAACTCAGGCAACAGCTATGGGTTATTGTATTGTGAGAAATGGGTCCCTCTTGGCAAAAAGGGCAGGAAGGGCCAATGTAGAATGTTCAATTGCTTTCCCAGTGCCTTAGTTCCTTCTGAAAGGGGTTAAATCCTTTCATGTCCTTTTTTAAATTGCTGTCAAACATTTAAGGAATTATTTTGTATGTTTGTTTGAGAAAACTGTACAATAAGCTGTTGTTGAAGATAAAGAATTTTAATGAGATTGTGGGATAATATAATGCAAGGATATTCTTTGCTCTAGGCCATGTCTATTCAATTTCAAACTGTCTATTTCATTTTGTAACTTTGTATAAACTTTGTAAGAGAGGCAAAAATACAAATTACTTACCTTAGTTCCAGAGGCCTAATATATTGACTTACCTGTCCTTACGACATTTGAAGGAAAGCTTTCTTTATTTCCCTCCAAGATAATTTTCAGGCTATCCAGAGTTTCATTCAAAAATCTTTGCCACATGAAACAATTTCTCTTAAGGTTATGGTGATGACTAGTATGGATTCGATTTAATATTTTATTTTTATTTTTTTCTTAAAATTTTATTATTTTATTATTTTTATGTATGTGTCCTTATTCTTCTATTACCCCCACCCCCCCACTCATGCCCCACCCCTCTGTTGTCATTGTCCATTGATTACACTCATATGCAAGCACACAAGTCCCTTTGTTGATCCCTCCCCCTTACTCCCACTGATCTCTACCTTTCCTAAGGTTTGATTGACATTCTGATGGATTGTTTCTCAGTCTCTGGAACCATTCTTGTCCATCAGTCTATGCCGTTTATTATATTCTACAAATGAGTGAGATCATGTGATATTTATCTTTTTCTGCCTGGCTTATTTCGCTTAGCATAATGCTCTCCGTCTCCATCCATGTTGCTGCAAATGTTAGGAGCTCTTTCTTTTTTACCTCAGTGTAGTATTACATTGTGTAGATGTACCACAGTCTTTTAACCCACTGCTGATGGGCACTTAGGCTGTTTCCAAATCTTAGCTATGTTGAATTGTGCTACTATGAACATAAGTGTGCATATATTCTTTCTAATTTGTGTTTCTAGTTTCTTGGAATATATTCCTAGAAGTGGGACATTGGGTCAAATGAAAGTTCCATTTTTAGTTTTTTAAGGAAGTTCCATACTGTTTTCCACAGTGGCGCCACCAGTTTGCATTCCCACCAGCAGTGCACAAGGGTTCCTTTTTCTCCACATCCTCTCCAACATTTCTTATTCCTTGATTAGTTGATGTCAGCCAATCTGACAGGTGTGAGATGGTACCACATTGTTGTTTTACATCTCTCTGATGATTAGTGACTTTGAGCATGTTTTCATATGTCTCTTTGCCTTCCTTCTGTCTTCTTTTGAAAGTGTTTATTTAGATCAGTTGCCTATTTTTTTTTATTGGATTCTTTATCTCTTTTTGTTAAGTTGTATGAGTTCCCTGTAAACGTTGGAGATTAAACTCTTATCGTTAATGTCATTCAATGTTCTTCAATGCAGTGGGTTTCTTGTTGTTTTGATAATGATTTCCTTTGCTGTGCAAAATCATTTTATTTTGATGTAGTCCCATTTGTTTATTTTCTCTTTAGTTCTCATTGCCCTACGTGCAGAATCAGTGAAGAAGTTTGTTTGTCATATGCCTGAGATTTTGCTGCCTGTGGAATACTCTAGTGATTTTATGGTTTCCTGCCTAATGTTTAAGTCCTTTATCCATTTTGAGTTTATTTTTGTGAATGGTGTAAGTTGGTGATCTAGTTTCACTTTTTTTTTGCATGTGTCTGTCCAATTTTAAGATCAGTCACATGTATGATTATCTTTGTTATTTGAGGTAGTTTGTACTTACTAGTATATTATTCACAGAACTATTTATAAATATTTGCAACATACATATGCACACTAGCAGTGGTACTTTAATAAAATAGTACTTTAATAAAAGAAGATGTCCTTACACTATGTGTACTTTGAATTGTTAGAATAAATAATTAAATAAGAAAACAAATGCTAGAATCACACATAATGGAAAATCTGTTTGATAATGGATTGAATTTAAAATGAGATAAACACATCTATTTTAAAGAAGGTCTAGGTGGACCCATTAACTTGGAAACTTAAGTTGTTTTTGTTTACGTAAATAATGAAGGATTTAGCCAAAGAACATATACGCATGATATATAGACATAGATACAGTGTGGTGATGGCCAGAGGATAAGGAATGGGAGGGTGGAGGCTGGGTGGAAGTGGGCAAAGGAGGGGAAATGGGAACATCTGTAATAGTGTCAACATAAAATTAAGTTGAAATTTTATTTATTAAAGAAACCATACATAGGAAAAAAATGAATTTCCTCATGAAACTGAAGATTTGAATACCCATAGACCAGAGACTTTAAGACTATTCTTGGACTCACTATAAACAAGCTTTCTCAAACAGATTAATTACTTTCACTATGAGTAATGTAAATTTTGTAAAAATGAGTGATGAAACTCATGTATGAGAAATAAAACTCCATTAAGCTGAACATTATTAGATAAATAAAAGCAAGAGGTTTCCCAAACATTTATTGTATGGTGACCTGGAGAATGAGAAGGCTGGGGAGTGTTGGGGAATTGGAACAAAGATATCAACCAAAGGACTTGTATGCATGCATACAAGCACAACCAATGGACATAATACATCGGGCAGGCGTGTGGGATAGGATGAGGGCATAGGACAGGAGATACGGGAGGCTGGGGGAAGGTCAATGGGGGGAAAAAGGAGATATATGTACTCCTATGTGTAATACTTTAAACAATAAAATAAAATTAAAAATTTAAATTAAATTAAAAATAAAATTTTGAATAGGCTTGAAAGAAATGTAAATTTAAACATACCAGAAAGTACACTTTCCTGCAATAGAATAAATTTTTGGATTGCTGGAAAATAGTTACAATAGTCAATCTTGAAATAAAGACATAAATATACTGGGTATTATTTTTAGGCTAAGCTATTAAGTAATATAAGATATATTCCCCAAAGAGTCATGGTCTTAGATAGTTTTATACTTAAAATCCACCGTATTATGTATCAAACTTCCTAATTCTAGATCCACCTGTGAAGGAAAATAACATGTTGAGGTTAAGAAGTAACATTTACCAGTAAAATTGGTGTTTCTGGAAAATATTTGCTGATACAAAGATCCTGCTAGGACATACAAGAATACACAATTCATATTATAAAAATAAATTAAGAGTTTTCATTGTTATTTCTTATTCTTTTTTAAAAATATATTTTATTGATTTTTCACAGAGAGGAAGGGAGAGGGATAGAAAGCCAGAAACATCGATGAGAGAGAAACATCAATCAGCTGCCTCTTGCACACCTCCAACTGGGGATGTGCCCACAGCCAAGGTATATGCCCTTGTCTGGAATCGAACCTGGGACCCTTCAGTCCACAGGCCGACGCTCTATCCACTGAGCCAAACCGGTTCGGCCATTGTTATTTCTTATTCTTAAGCATCAGGTAAGGCTGTAAGTTAAACATTTAGTTGCTTTGGGGATATATTTGCATTCACAGACATCAATCATTATTCATATAACTAGGGGCCTGGTGCATGAAATTCATGCACTGAGGGTGGGTGATTCCTCAGCTCAACCTGTCCCCTCACACAAACTGGGAGCCCTCAGGGGATGTCTTACTGACCACTCACCCCCAGCCTGCCCAAGGCCTAAAGCCTCTGCCTGAGGCTTTAGGCTTTGGGCACCCAGCTATCGCTCTGCAATGGGGCTGATGTCTGGCTCTGTCCCAACCATGGACCCCCCCTCCCCAGGCCTTCACCTAAGCCAGCTTGCACCCAGCTAGCATAGGCCTGGGCCTCACGCCCCCCACTCCCCAGGCTGCACGCTCACTGGCTGGCTCCGCCCCAGCTTCTGGTTGGCTGGTGGGTGTGGATGGTGGGCATGGCTTGTGGGTGTAGCAAAGGTATGATCAATTTGCATATTACTCTTTTATTAGATAGGATGCTATTTTAATATGATCGAGAATGACAAATACACACCAATCATATTATTGGTCAAAATGTTTGAATTTTAGGCTATTGAAAATAAATAGAGAAATAGTGCCCATTAGAAATTACTTTATCATGATAACTTAGAGAGCAAGTTACCTATGACTGGGCAGTGTTTTCCAGTCATTATTTTCTAAGTTAAGGAAGCATCTATAATCTTTGTAAATAAATGCTGCATTTAAATAAATATTTAACTGATAATCCTATCTATATTAAAGCCTCCCAGATAATTAAAATTTTCAAATATTAATTTTTATTAAATGAAAAATTAAAGTTTAGATTGAGTTTAGACATTTTTCTTAAGCTCAATGCAGATTTTATAGGGAATATATATTTTATAAGTTGCTTAATAACCCTGCAATATAAAAAACTAGGGAGTTTAGGTAATGCTCATATTGTAGTGTTTTTATAACTTACTTTGGGTATAATATTTTGAAGATTTTAATAATCCATTGTTGTCTATTAGGTACAATCTGCTGCATTCTGTTATTGCTGTGTGCCCTCTAAGCAGCAATTTTATTATATTTTCTTTAAATATCTCTGAGATTGATTATTACTGACAATACATCTTTTCAGAGTGCTGTCTGTGGCTAGTGCTGAAGTATTTCAACACTGTTTCTTCATGTAAGATAAAAATAAGAACAAATATGTCTTCTATGTTACTTTAGTTGCCATGGATACTTATAACTTACTTCTAAAAGTATAAAAGTAGTTTTTCTAATAAATAAAATTACACTAAAATTAAAAAATAATTCAACTATTTTTAGTATCTATGAATATCCATATATCCATTTAAGCATATAGTTTTGTCTTAGTGTGCATGTGTGTGTTTGAGTGTGTGTTATAAACTGAATATGTATGTAATTATTATAGATTTCTTTAAGGTAGTTAAAAATAAATGTATCCATCTTTTACAAGATGAACAAAGCATAGAAGCAACATTTAATCTATAGTAATAAAAATATAATATGGTAATTAGACTGGACAGCAGAACAACCAGTTGCTATGATACACACTGACCACCAGGGAGCAGACACTCAATGCAGGAGCTGCCCTCTGGTAGTCAGTGCACTCCCCTGTGGAGCACTGCTCAGCCAGAAGCCAGGCTCATAACTGGCAAGTGCAGTGGAAGTGATAGGAGCCTCTCTTGCCTCCATGGCAGCACTAAGGAGCAGCAAGCAGGTAGTAAGGAAAGAAGGGTCCCAAACTGGCAGAGAGGTGTCTGCCGTGGGCTCCCAGACTGTGTGAGGGCACAATCCGGGCTGAGGGACCCCTTCGATTTTTGTGCACCGGGTCTCTAGTCTAATATAAAAGCCTAATTAAGCACATCAAAAATATAGAAAAATAGGGAATAAGTAAAAACAAATACTCAAACTGAGGATTAGTCAGGAAAGGCTAAGAAATGCTGCAATGACATTCAATCTCAAGTTTCAGCATATCGACACAGCACAAATTCATTTGTCCTCCATACTACATATACACAGCAGAAAAGATGTATCCCAAATTATGTTTAGGTAATGCTCATATTGTAGACACCAAAAGATAATGATCCAATGATTTGTCATTTATGTAAATGTTCAATATATTTTTGGAACCTCAGTAGTAATTTTAAGAAAAGAATATATAATATGGCTGAGAAAACAATGTTAATTCTTGAAACGTACTCTGTGTTTGTTACTCTGCTAGAGAAGGAAAGTGTAAAACATGCTGTGGTATTAAACAATCTTAATACCTCAGTGGCAAAATACAATATTCTCACTCATCTTTAATTCACTTGAGTCATATTTATTATAGCCACTCAAGGGCCATATTGATGATAGTTTCATCTTATCACATGTTTCCCATGAATGCTGAAGCACAAAAGGAACAAATAAAATTGTTTACTAGTTCTTAGTTCTTTTATCCATGATACCTGCTTCAAATCTTTGGATAAAATGAATCACCTGATCATACTTTACAGTGTCTGAAGAGAGAGAAAATCAAGGACTTTGGAAAAATTGGGTGATTATTACAAATGCAAATCAAAAAAGAATATAAATCTAAAGGATACATATTTTATGATAATTTTGTTTTAACTGTTATTCACATTATTACATACAATCATATGTATGTCCATACACACAGAAAGTGAACAAGTTGGTCTTAATGGGGTTAAAATGTATTTTTACATTTATATATATTCAAATTCATGTTTAGTTACTATCAGTATTATTTTAAGTAAGCATGTCTTGATTGGTATAGTATATGTCACATCTTTTTTCACCTGATAACATTTCATATATTTTGCCCTATGAGAAGAGCTATTGTTGCTAGTAAAATACACAAAACAATTCTGACAGTGATTGAGAAAAATCAATTTCATCAGAACAATATGTTCTAGTACAACACAAAATTGTACTAAAGAAAACTGTCATTGATTTATTTTTGTATCATGACACAAGCAAAATGTACAATTCCATACAACTTTTTCCATCTCATTCATTTTCATTCACTCCACCCATCAAGGAAAAACAAAACTTCATCTATATGTCATTGATCTATTTTACTTTAAGATCAATTAGATGATATATTTTACCTTAGACATTTATACTATTTTTATTAAAAAGGACATTATTATCTTTGATGTTTTAGGTTATTTTATAAATATATAAAAAGTGTAAATAAATCAAGATTTAATGTAGCTCAATATTGTAAAATAAAAGAATCAATAAATATAAATCCTGAAATTCACACCAGTATCATCGGTGTGCTCATTACCATTACCTTGTAACATTATTGAATTTGTTCAAATAATTACGTGATGCTACTAATATTTTATTCAAAGTTTGTGTATAAAAATTACACAAAGTTTATACAAAGGAAGAGGAATTTTATTATCTTCAGGAATATAATTTGAACTACTGGTAAAATAGGAATTTTACAAAATTGTGACAAACCACCAAAACTTGTTTGGTTCAGTGGATAGAGCATTGGCCTGCGAACTGAAAGCTTCCAGTTTTGATTCTGGTCAAGGGCATGCACCTTGGTTGTATCGGCAAATCCCCAGTAAGGGTATGCAGGAGGCAGCTGATCAATATTTCTCTCTCATCGAGGTTGTAACATTCCACCCCTCTCCCTTCCTCTCTGTAAAAAAAAAATCAATAAATATATATATTTTAAAAAATTGTGACAAACCATAATTAAATAAAAAAGTCTATGAGATTTTAATCCATAAGTGACAAGAAGCAATGATGTGCAGTCAAATTTGAAACACCAATCAGAAAGGATATATGCACCCCTATGTTCTTAGCAGCACAATTCACCATAGCTGAGATTTGGAAACAGCCTAAGTGCCCATCAGCAGAAGAGTGGATTAAAAAAACTGTGGTACATCTACATAATGGAATACTACTCTGTGGTGAAAAAGGAGTTCTTACCATTTGCAACAGCATGGATAGAGCTGGAAAACATTATGCTAAATGAAATAAGCCAGTTAAAGAAAGATAAATATCACATGATCTCACTCATTTGTGGAATATAAAGAACAACATAAACTGATGAACAAAAACAGATCCAGAGACAAAGCATGGATCACACCTACAAACCTCAGAGGGAAACTAGGGGAGGATGGGGCTAAGGGAGTAAAATCAACCAAAGGACTTATAAGCTTGCATGTAAACCTAACCAATGGACATAGACAACAGGGAGGTAAGGGCATGAATGTGGGGTGTGTGGGGGTAATGGGTAGATAAGGACACATATGTAATAATATGTAATTTCTTGAGTTAAATAAAAATAAAAATATTCAACTAAGCCTGGTTGGCATGGTCAATGCTTGAATGTCAACCTATGAATCAGAAGGTCATAGTTTGATTCTAGGTCAGGGTACATGCCCAGTTGCAGGCTTGATCCCCAGTGGGGTGTGTGCAGTAGTCAGCTGATCAATGGTCGTCTATCATTAATGTTTCTATCTCCCCTTCTTTTTTTTTTCCTTTCTGAAATCAATACAAATGTATCCTATCTAGTAAAAGAGTAATATGCAAATTGAACATACCTTGGCTATGCCCACAAGCCATGCCCACAAGCCACTCCCACAAACCAATCAGGAGCAAATATGCAAATAAATCCATGAAGGATACAAGCTTGGGTTTTTCCAGCAATGGAGAAAGTCAAGCAAGATGGAGGCTTGGGTTTCCCTGGCAATGGAGGAAGCCAAGCTTTCTGACTGCCCTTGCTGGCGCAGGCCTCCATTCGATGCTACAAAGTTTCAATGATAGAAGTTAAATAAATCCTCAAAAAAATGGTGGCAGCCACAGAGCTGGAGATTGCAGGAGGGTAGAGTTGCTCTTGGTGATTAAGAAAGCCAAACTTCCCTGCCGCCCTTGCCGCCTAGGCCTCCACTCAATGCTACAAAGTTTGAATGATAGAAGATAAATAAAACCAAACAGAAATGGCTGCTGCCACTGAGTGAGCAGAAAGCTTGGCTCTGCTCCAGGCTATAGTTTCAATTGGAAAAGATAAGTAAATCCAAGATATCAGGACTTCTGCTTGAATCACCAAGGGATGTGGCCAGCCTGCAAACCAACACAGGCCACTCACCCAGGCCAACCCATGCCCCAATGAAGCCCCCTCCCTGATCTGGGACACCCTCCAGTGCAAACCAGCTGACCCCCACCCATGCACCAGGCCTCTATCCTATCTAAGAAAATAATAATATGTAGATTGACCATCACTCCAACACACAAGATGGCTGTACCTATGTAATCAAAGATCCTGCCCCTATGTGGATACAAGTTTGGCAGCAGGGGAGGGCATTTAAGAAGGACCAAGCCTGGAAGGGAGGGCAGTTGTGGGCAATCAGGCCAGCAGGGGAGAGCAGTTGGGCAGGACCAGGCTTGCAAGGGTGGGCAGTTGGGTGGTACTGGCCTGCAGGGGAGGGCAGTTAGGGACAAACAGGCTGACAGGGGAGTGGTTAGGGGGTGAACAGAAGTGGTTAAGGGCAATCAGGAAGGCAAAAGCACACAGTTTGGAGCCAGCAGTCCTGGATTGTGAGAGGGGTATCTGGGCTCTGCCTGTCTAGTTTGGCCCACCCTGTAATCACGATGGTGGGTCTGAGTTCTGCCTGTTCAGTTTGCTCCATGATCACAATCGTGGGTCTTGGCTCTGTCTGTCGAGTTCGCCCCACCCCGTGATTGCGATGGTGGGTCTCAGCCCTGCCTGTCCAGTTCCTCCCTGATTGTGATGGCAGGTCTGTGCTCTGCCTCTCCAGTTCCCTTGTGATTGAAATAGCTTATCTCAGCTCTGCCTGTCCAGTTCCCTGGTGATCACAATAGTGGGTCTGGGCTCTGCCTGTTCAGTTCGCCCCATGATTGTGATCTCGTGGGTTTCGGCTCTGTATGTCCTGTTCACCCAGCCCATGATCATCACGGTGGGTCTTGGCTCTGCCTGTGATTGTGATTGTGATGGTGGGTCTGGACTCAGCCTGTCCTGCTTGCTGTGATAGTCATGGCGGGTCTCTGCTCAGCCTGGCCTATTCCCAGGATGAGGAGTACCTTGGACCCTGCTGGAGGCTTAGGGCACTGCCAACCGCCACCAGCTCATGTCCCCTTGGATCTCCTTGGAGGCATAGGGCACTACCCTCCCCCGCCCCGCATATGGAAATATACCGACATCTTTGCTGGGTTAATTTGCATATAACTCATGATTGGCTGTGGGCATAGCCAAGGTATGCTCAATTAGCATATTGCTCTTTTATTATATAGGATATATATATATATATATATATATATATATATATATATATATATAATCAGCAGCAAATTGAGTTTTATTTCTTCTTTTCTAAGGACATACATTTTTTTCTTGCCTGTTTCCAGTGTCTAGAACCTACAGTACTACACTGAATAATGTAAAATAGTGAAAGCAACATTCTTGTTTTGTGCACATGGAGGAAAATATTCAACATTTTGCCCACTAAGTATGATGTTAGCTGTAGGATGTCTGTAGATTTTTCATGAAGCTAAAGAAATTTTTTCCTTTCTTATAGTATATTGAGACTTTTTATGTTGAATTTTGCCAAATAATTTTTGTGTCAATTGACATGATCAAACAACTTTTCTGCTCTCATCTGTTTATATAATGAATAATTTATTGATTTTTTAAATATTTGAACCAGATTTACATATCTGGAAAAAACTTACTTGATCAAGGTGCATTATTTATATTAATGTTTTACTGAGTTCAGTTTGCTAAAATTTGGTTGAAGTATTTTGCATTGAATTTCATGTGAGATATTGACCTATCACTCCTTTTTCTGTCTCTCATTTCCTTTTGCCCTACCTTGTCTCTTCCCTCCCCTTTCCCATCTCCTTTTTCTCTTTCTCCCCGCCCTCCGCCCCTTCTATTGAATGTACTGAGCTGACAATGGGTAACATAATTATGTAAGTTTCAGGTGTTCAACTCTATAACGCATTACCTGTTTATTATATTGTGTGTTCACCATCCCAAGTAAAGTCTCCATCCATCACAATTTCCCCCACACACTCTGCTCTACACTACTCCCCCAGGTTTCACCACACTGTTATAGATATCCATGAGTTGTTTTTTTTATTTTTTATTTTTCTTCCTTAATCCCTTTACCCCACCTTGCCTTTCCCAAACTGTCAGCCTCCACTCTATCCATGAAAGTGTCTCTATTTTGATTGTTAATTAATTTTGTTCATTAGATTCCAAATACGACTAAAATGATATGGTACTAGTCTTTATCTACTGGTTTATTTCATTTAGCTTAATGCTCTCTAGGCCCATCTATGCTGTCACAAAGAGTAAGAGTGCCTTCTTTTTTTTGTGGCCCATTAGTATATTGTTATGTAAACACACCACAGATTTAAAAAAAAAGAATATATGCCCCTTTGCATTAATTGCAGCATTATTTATAATAATCAAGATTTGGAAGGAGCCCAAGTGTCCACCAGTAGATTAGTGGATTAAAAAAGCTGTGGTACATTTATACAATGGAATGCTACTCTCTTCCCTTTTCTTTCTCTCTTTCTCTCTTTCTCTCTCTCTCTTTCTCTCTTTCTCTCTTTCTCTTTCTTTCTTCTTCTTCTTCTTCTTCTTCTTCTTCGTTCTCTCTCTCTCTCTCTCTCTCTCTCTCTCTCTCTCTCTCTCTCTCTCTCTCTCTCTCTCTGTCTCTCTCTTCTATTTTGTACTCTTTGTTTTTGGATTCAGGGTAATATTGGCTTCATAAAATAAATTGAAATTTGTGTCCTCATTTTTTCTGTTCAAGAAGTTGTGTAAAATTGCTGTTCATCTTTCTTTGGATGTTTGGTAAAATTATCTAGTAAAACCATTTGGACCTGGAGGTTCCTTTTCTGAGAAATTGTAAATTATTAATCCAACGTCTTTAATTTATATACAGCATCTTGACTGAATTGAATCATTTTTTTAGAGGCTGTCTCATGTTTTCTAATTCATGTTTCTAAACATAAAATTCTTCATTAATATATTTATTATCTTTTTAATGGTTTCAGGGTCAGTTCTGATATGGCATAATTCATGAGGTTGGTGATTTTTTTTCTTTTTAACTTTATTAATATATATGCAAGTTTATAGATTTTCATAGTTGTAAAGAGGTAGTTTCATGTTTCATTATTTTCTCTTTGATATTATTGATGTCTGCTGTTATCTTTCTTCTCCATTGCTGTAAGTCCATTTTGCTCCTTTTCCCCCTTGATTCAGGAGCTAAGAAATTATTGATTGAGGCTTTTTTTTTTCTAATGTAAGCTTTAAATGCTCTAAATTTTCCTCTTAGTACTACTTTATCTGCATCTCACACATTTGGCTATTTTATTTTTTGTGTTTTTTCCCCCATTTTTATTCAGTGATATGTATTTGTATTCAGTTCATTGTACTTTATTTTATTTTATATTGCTTGAGCCTTATCTTAAATTTGTTTTTCTTATGCAATTGATTTCTCCTTTTATTCCATATTTTGAGAAAATATACTTTGTTTGATTTCAATTTTTTAATATGTTAAAATTTATTTTATGACCCAGGATAGTGTAATTTTGCTTCATATTCCATAGACACCTGAAAAATTATGTATTTTGTTGATAGATGAGTGTTCTATAGTGTCAGTTAAATCTTGTTTTCTAGTGATATTCACTTCATCTATACAGTATACTTATTATATGTCTCATAATTTTATCAATTGCTGAGAGTATAATGTTAAATTCCACAACTAAAAATGTAGTATTTTCTGTATTTTAAGTATATAAGTTTTGATGCTCTGATTTTTGATGCATAATTATTTAGAATTGATGCAACTTTTGGTAGATTTATCCTTTTATCATGTAGTGTCCTACTTTGTTTCTAGTAATTTTTTATTAGAAATATTCTTCACTTGATGTAAATACAGCTACTTTCAAATCTTTTAAATTTGTTTCTGTATAACATATCTTTCAAATTTACTTTTCCCAAATAATTTATATTGTTAGGTTTGAAATAAGTTTATTATAAACAGAATATAATTTATTGTGTTTTTTGTACACTGTAAATCTCTGTTTTTTATTTGGTATATTGAGACATTTATATTTAAAATGGTTATATTAGAATTTCAGACTATCTTAGTTTATTAGGTCTTTGTTTTCTCTGTTTCTCTTTTACCCATTTTATTTATTTCTATTTCCTATATATTACTTAAATATGTATATATTCACATTCTATTTTATTTGTAACTAGAGGCCCGGTGCACAAAATTCATGCACGGGGGCGGTTGTCCTTCAGCTCAGCCTGCACCCTCTCCAATCTGGGACCCCTGCAGGGATGTATGACTGCCTGCTTAGGCCCGGACTCAGGAGAATTGAGCCTAAGCAGGCAGTCATACATCCCTTTTCACAATCCAGGACTGCTGGCTTCCAACTGCTCACCTGCCTGCCTTCTTGATTGCCCCTAACTGCTTCTGCCTGTCAGTCTGATCACCACCTAACCACTTATCTGCCAACCAGATTGATGTCTAACTGCTTCCCTGCTAGCCAGTTTGCCCCCAACTTCCCTCCTCTGCTGGCCTGGTCATACCTATCTGTCCTCCCCTGAAGGCTTGATTGCTTCCAACTGCCCGCCCCTGTAGGCTTGGTCCCTCCCAACAGCCCTCCCCTGCAGGCCTGGTCACCCCTAACTGCCCTTTCCTGCACTACACCAAAAAGTCACACCCACAATCCAATCAGGAGTGAATATGCAAATAAAACCCAACCAAGATGGCTGCAGCCACTAAGAGCAAGAGGGAGGCTTGGGTTTCCCTGGCAATGAAAGAAGCCAAGCTTTCTGCCTGCACTTGTTGACTTAGACCTCCACACAATGCTACAAAGTTTCAATTATACAAGATACATAAATCCCAACAGAAATTGAGGAAGGCATGGAGCTGAAGAGAAGCATAGGACAGGGTTGTCCCTGGCAATGGAGGAAGCCACATTTCTGCAGCCTTGGCTGGCTCAGGCCTCTGCTCTAGACTACAAAGTTTCAATTATAGAAGGTAAATAAATTCCAACAAAAATGGCTGCTGCCACTGAGTGAGCAGAAGGCTGGGCTCTGCTTCTGGCTACAAAGTTTCAATTGTAGAAGATTAATAAATCCCAGATACCAGTGCCTCCGCTTGGTTTGCTGCGTAGGGGAGTGTGGCCAGCCTGCAAACCACCTCAGAACCCTCACCCAGGACACCACACACAACAAGAGAAACCCCACCCTGATCTGGAACAACCTTCAGGGCAAATCAGCTGGCCCCCACCCATGTTCCAGGCCTCTATCCTATCTAATAAAAAGAGTAATATGCAGATTGACCAACACACAAGATGGCTGCCCCACGTGGTCAAGTAATTTGCATATTACTTTTTTATTATATAGAATTTTTTTTACTATATCACTTTGCATAGTTTTCTTAGGGATTCAGATAGTTATTACAATATAAAAAAATCACACCCCATCAGTGTTGATGTTTTGCCACTTAAAAAGTGTCAAACCCTTACTTTCATTTAGGTCTCTCATAATTATAACATTTTAATTGTATTTCTTAAGTATTCCCTCTATATACATTGAGTAGCACATCTGATGATGTTTATAATTTGCTTTCATTATAAAATACAATTTTAAAGGAACCCATGAAGTAAAGATATTATGTTAACTCTATTTTTACCATTCTATTATTCTACTTTCTGAAATACTTAGACTGACTTTGCTATTATTTTATTTTTTATTATACAAGTTGATTATAGGCTTATTGTAAAAACATTTGATCTCCTAGATAGAGATTATTTTCACTTTTCTTTCTCTGAGAATACCCTTTTTATCCTTTGCTCCCAAAGGATAGTTTTGAGTTTGACAATTATTTTCTTTACCATTTGAAAAATTTAAAAGAATAGATCTTAAAATTCTCATTGTAATAAAAACAAATGCAAGGAGCCTGCCTGTTTATCTCAGTGATTGAGCACTGGACTTGAACCAGGAGGTCATGGTTCAACTACAGGTCGGTGTACATGCCCAGATTTTGTGAGCATGCAGGAGGCAGCAAATCAATGATTATTTTTCATGATGATCTCTATCTATCTATCTATCTATCTATCTATCTATCTATCTATCTATCATCTATCCTCTATCTATCTATGTATGTATCTATGTATATCTATCTATCTATCTATCTCAATAAAAAATGTTTAAGAAAAAAAATCTGTGCTTCTTTCTTCCGGTCTCTATAAAGCTGAATAAAAATATGTTGTAATTCTAACTGTGTCCATTTATAAATAAGGTGACATTTCCCTTGGCTATTTTTTTAGATTAGTGTCTCTAGTTTTACAAAATTTAGTTTGGATTTTTTTCTTGGTATGCCTTTATTTGTATATTTTCAAATAGGATTTATTTAGCTACAAAAAATATTTTTCAGCAGTTTTATTAGTCACTTTAAAGTCATTTGTCAAATAATCTCAACATCTGATTCAACTCAGTATTGGGTTCAGTTGAGCTTTTGTTTTAAATTCAAATTTGAGATTTCCTATATTTTACTATGTTGGGAGATTTGTTCCTATTTACTTCTATTTTGTCATTCAGACATTTTGTTCAAATTTGACATGGCTGTACTTTCCTACTTTGATGGGATTTAGTTTCATGGCAGTTTAGTTTTCTGATCCACTGTCAGGATATTCTGGTCTATTTTGATTTATTGTTATGGATGCTCCTTTTGAATTATTGCTTATCATGTTTACAGAGCAGAAGGAGCTCTTCTGAAGCAATTTCTTTGACTGGACAAACCTCATGGGAAATTAGGGCAAACCTACTTAGCCTGGGTCTCTTTTTGTGCTGATGAAATGCTAGAAGATACAGAACAGCACTGCTGATGTTGCTGTCCACAAATTGGGTTACACACTAGGGCAAAAATTGTGGAGCAGGGACTAGAACAGCTTGAGTTTTCACTGTTCCTACTGTTGCCAGTATCTAGGACCACTGACTGGAATCTTAGTTTGGAGTGAGTTTGGGGAATTCCCCATTAAGTCTCTGTTAAACTTCCTGTTTCCAAATCCTTTTTCCAGAGAGAGATGGTTTTTTGAAAATGTTTTATTTGTGCCTGTTGGCATTACCAGAATGCAGACCCATCTGATAAACAGTCTGGTATTTTATAGGAAATAAAAAAATTCAGGGAACTCACCATATTCTTGTTACTCAAGATTCTAGGCAGTCCACCATTTTTTCAGCTTTCAAAATCATGTTTCCATTTAGACAAAATAAAATAAAATAAATAATAAATAAAATAAATAAAATAAAATAAATAAAGTAAAACAAAACAAAACACACCCTAACCAGTTTTGCTCAGTGGATGGACCATTAGTCTTCGGACCCAAGCATCCCAGGTTTGAGTTCAGTCTCAGGCATGTACCTTGGCTGCAGACACATCCCCAGTAAGGAGTGTGCAGGAGGCAGCTGATTGATGTTTCTCTCTCAACAATGTTTATTAACTCTCTCTCCCTCTCCCTCCCTCTCTGTATAAAAAAATCAATAAACTCTATTAGACACACACACATTAAAGAAAAAAGTGCATTTCTGCCATATTGTTCTAGAACAAGAAACCATATTAATATTATTTTAAATAATATATTTTGTTTTATTTGTGATTTTGATACTGTATTTTCAAGACTCTGAGGAAAACAACAGTTGTATAGGGTCTTATTCTATCCAACACACCTCTCTCTATTCTCCAAACTATTCAATATTACTCTGGATTTTATCAGCTTGAATTGATTATTTTTTATCAGCAAGTAGCTAGGGGACAAATATCTCTCTTCTATTGTTATGTTATATTAGTTGTAATGTTTCTTCATTGCTGGACAGAATTTATACACTATTTCATCTTGTTTATTTTTTATTTCTTTTTCTTCACTCTATAGTAAAATATATTCAAAATCAATCATTTTATTATGGCATAATGGTACTCAAAATTTAACTTATGGGAAATGCAAGTCAAGAAACTTTTTTTTAGTTTAGAATAAGATAACTGCATGTAAATATTTAAAAATTTTGTAGAAATATAATATCAAGAATCCCCCAGAGTTCTATTTTGTATTTAACCTAAATATTGGTTCTTGAAAGATTGGGAAAATAAAATTCTCTGATTCCTTCATATCATAGTTAGTTCCCTTCACAGAAAAGTAGTTGTCAGATACAGGTTTCTGGTCTCAATAATGCATTCAATTTCAAAGGCAAAATTTATTTCAAGATCACAAAAGAACAAATTAGGAAAGTATTGACTAAAAAAAATCATACTTCTAATCTGATAAGACACACTGAGTTATTATGTAATTTTGGTTGATTTCATTTATTTAAATCACCTATATATAGACCTTCAGTAAATCATCCTATCTAATAAAAGAGCAATATGCAAGTTGACTGTACCTCTGCTACATTCACCAGCCATGCCCACAAGTCACGCCAAACAGCCAATCAGGAGCAAATAAGCAAATAAACCCATGGCTGAGGCTATGGAGAGCAGGAGAGAGGCTTAGGTTTCCCCTGCAATGGAGGAAGCCAAGCTTTCAACCTGCCCTTTCTGGTCCAGGCCTCCACTCAATGCTACAAAGTTTCAATAATAGAAGATAAACAAATTCCAACAAAAATGATGACAGCCACAGAGCTTGAGAGAGCAGTAGGCTTGAGTTGTTCCCAGCGATGTAGGAAGCCAAGGTTTCCACCAGCCCTGGCTGTCCCAGCCTCTGATTTACACTACAAAGTTTTAATTATAGAAGTTAAATAAATCCCAACAAAAATGGCTGCCTCCAGGTAGAGAACAGAAGGCTTGGTTCTGCTCCAGGCTACACAATTGTAGAAGATAAATGGATCCAAGATACCAAGGCCTCCACTTGGGTCACCAGGGGGAGTGGTCAGCCTGCAAACCACCACAAGCCCCTTGCCCAGCCTGCCTCATGCCCCAAGGAAACCCCCACCCTGACACCCTTCAAGGCAAAACAGCTGGCCCCCACCCATGCATCAGGTCTCTATGCTATCTAATAAAATAGTCATATGTAGATTGACCATCACTCTGCTAGCCACAGAGAGCAGGAGGGAGGCTTGGGTTTCCCCGGCGATGGAGGAAGCCAAGCTTTCCTTCTGACTTGCCTGCTCAAGCCTCCACTTAAGGCTACAAAGTTTCAATTATAGAATCCCAACAGAAATGTCAGCAGCCACCGAGCGAGCAGAAGGCTTGGCTCTGCTCCAGGCTACAAAGTTTCAATTGTAGAAAATACATAAATCCCAAATACCACTTCCTCTGCTTGGGTTGCCAGGGGCATGGCCAGCCTGAAACCACCACAGGCCCCTCATTCAGGCTTCCCCATAGTCCAAGGCAACCCCCATCCTAATGTGGGACACCCTTTAGGGCAAAACAGCTGGTCCCACCCATGCACCAGGCTTCTATCTTATATAATAAAACAGCAATATGCAGATTGACCATCACTCCAATACACAAGATGGCTGCCCCCATGTGGTCAAAGATCCTGCCTCCATGTGGACACAAGATGCCCACCACAAGATGGCCAGCAGGGGAGGGCAGTCGTGGGGGGCAGGCTTTCAGGGGAAAGCAGTTGGGGGAAACAGGCCTGCAGGAGAGGGCAGTTAGGGGCAAACAGGCTGGCAAGGTAGCAGTTAGGCATCAATCAGGCTCGCAGGGGAGTGATTGGTGATCAGGCTGGCATGCAGAAGTGGTTAGGGACAATCAGGAAGGCAGGTGAGCAGTTGGGAGCCAGCAGTCCTGGATTGTGAGAGGGCAGTCAGACATCCTTCGATAGTCCCAGATTAGAGAGGGTGCCAGCAGGGCTGAGGGACACCCCCTCCAATGCACAAATTTCATGCACCGGGCATCTAGTATACTTACATAGTTTTTAAAATATATTTTATTGATTTTAGAGAGGAAAGGAGAGGGATAGAGAGATAGAAACATAAATGATGAGAGAGAATCATTGATTGTCTCCCTCATGCTCCTTACTGGGGATCAATCCAACAATATGGGCATGTGCCCTTGACCAGAATTGAACCTGGCACCCTTTAGTCTGCAGGCTGATGCCCTATCCACTGAGACAAACCAGCTAGAACAAATCTTATATTTTTACTTTATTTCTGCTCTTTTCTCAGGACTGATAAAAACAAACAAACAAATAAAAAAGACAACAACAACAACAGTAAATAAGTGTTTTTGTAAGCATCTTTTTCAAATTTATTAAGTTTTTAAGTTTAGATCAGAGCATTTGGCTATATGTTTCTTACTTCCAGTTTTTATTGGGTGAAAAAAAAAACTAAGACATTTATGTGCAATTCTGAAATTGAATTACTCTATCTGAAGCTACTAGGTCAGTTTGTTAAATTAGATTTTGTCCACTTTATGTGCTAGTGATTAAATCCAATATCTGACAAACTCGCAAGTTCTATTAGTGGTATAGTAAATCTTCAGAAAGATGTTTTCCCTTGAATATATCGTGAAAGGAGAAGTAAGCAGATGTTAATATGATAAAAAATATATCCTATAAAGTTATTTTTTCAGGTCAATGATATTATCTACTAGATATTATAAAATATGATAATTTCTTTCAGTTATCTTTGTGTTGTAACAAAATACCCTAAAAATAAACAAGCTCTTTACAAGTCATTCATTTTTCTCATTTCTCAAGTCATTGTTCTTAAAGTTTGAACTAGCTTAGTCAAATTTTGTTGAACTTGTTTCTTCATATGACTGACATCATGTATTAGTAGGTCTATATATGGCTGGATAATGTCGGATGACTTCAATCTCTTATATGGAAAGTGACAGGCAGTTCCTGGATGATATAACAGCAGCAATCGAGTTACATGTGTCTTATCATTTTCTTGGTTAACAATGATTTCAACTGAATTAGTCATACTGCACTGATGTGATAATTCCCAACTATAGATCAATCTCAAACTCTAGAATAATCTCTGGAAGCATAGTCTTTGAAAGACCAGATTTGTATTTTCTCTGCTTAAATGCAAGTTTGTCTTCTGCTTCTAATTTTGGAGGGAGTGTATGTTTAATATATTGCTTTAGAGATACCTTCATGAAAGGTATCTTAAGATTCCAGTAACAATTCCACATAAATATAGGGTGTCCCAAAAATGTATACACATACATTATTGATAGCTAAGTTGATGTATCTTTTTTTTCAGATTTAACCTATTGCAATTAATAATTATTGAAAGTGTGTATACACTTTTGGGGAAACCCCATAAACACATTTAATTTTAGTCAAAGAAGCAAAACAATTTATTGAGGAAAGTTAGCTTTTCCCACAATAGTGCTAGAGGTGTAGGTCACTGATAGGCAAACTAAAATACACACTCATACAAATTTAAGTCAAAAAGAATTAAAAAATTAAATGGAAAGCATAAAACTCTGCAGTTTCTAGGAGAAATATTTGGGAACAAGACTAGGAAAATAATTCTTAAATTTGACACTAAAAATGCAATACATGAAAGTAAACTATTAATAAGTTTGACCTCATCAAACAAAAACGAAAACATTTCCTATGTGAAAGATGCTGATATGAGAATGAAATGACAAATTTTAGACTGCAAGAACATATTTGCAAATTAGATACAAAAGATTTGCACCATAGTTCTGAAAAATGTTAACATTGGATTAACCTATAGGAAGGGTACACAAAACACAACTTTTTGTGAAATCCACAATTACCTAAAATTAAAATATTTTTAATAATTTATTTTCCTGAATACTTAAATTATTATTGAATCATTCAGTTCCTACGTAGCATTAGATAACTCTATTTAAGAAGATCTATATATGTTGTCAACCTCCTATAAGTTAATTAGTCATAATTTAACTTTTAGGTTTTTATTTTATGGCATGTGACAAGTTTTAGTGAAATTTATTTAGAAACACCTAACTGTGCATAAACTGGAAATATTTTCACCCACCTCACTGAATATAGGTGTATGATCAGAACTTAAAAATAATTTTAAAAACACTGTTCTATATTTTCTAGAAATTATTTTTCATGTACACATTAAATATAATGTTAAAATCAGTATCTAGAGATCACCATTTTTAGTGAATCTGACAAGTTACTAAAATTATTAAACAACTTGAGGCCCAGTGCATGAAATTTGTGCATGCGTGAGGGCTTGTCCCTCATCCCAGCCCGCTCCCTCTCCATTCTGGGACCCCTCAAAGGATGCCCAATCCTGGTGGAATCGGGCCTAAACGGGCATTTGAACATCCCTCTCACAATCCAGGACTGCTGGCTCCCAACTAACTGCTTGTCTGCCTGCCTGCCTTATTGCCCCTAACCATTTCAGTTTGCCATCCTGCTCACGCCTAACCACTCCCCTGCCAGCCTGATTTATACCTAACTTTTCCCTGTCAGCCCAATTGTCCCTAACTGCCTTCCCTGTCTTCCTGGTCACCCCTAACTGCCCTCCCCTGCCGGCCTGATCATCTCTAACTGCCCTCCTCTGTAGGCCTGTTTGCCCCAACTGCCCTCCCTTATGGGCCTGGTCCACCCCAACTGCCGCCTCTTACAGGCCTTGTTGCTCCAAACTGCCCTCCCCTATAGAACTGGTCATCTCTAACTGCCCTCCCCTGCTGGCCTGGACACCCCCAACTGCCCTCCCCTGCAGGCCTGGTCCCCCACAACTTCTCTCCTCTGTAGACATGGTTGCCCCTAATAGCCTTCCCCTGCTGGCCCAATCACCCCTAACTGCCCTTCCCTCCCCTGCTCAACTGCTTTCCCATGCTGGCTTGGTCCCTCCCAAAACTATCCTCTCTTGCAAGCCTGGTCCCCCACAATTACCCTTTTCTGCAGTCCTGGTCACTCCCAACTGCCCTCCCCTGCCATTCTGTTCTCCTCTAACTGCTCTCCCCTGCAGGCTTGGCCCCTTCCAACTTCCATCTCCTGCTGACCTGATAATCCACAACTGCCCTCCCCTGCTGACCATCTTGTGGTGGCCATCTTGTGTTCACATGGGGATAGCCATCTTGTGTGTTGGAGTGACTGTCAATTTGCATATTGCTCTTTCATTACATAGGATTTTGTCCTACAGGTGAATCATGGTGGGGATGGTAACTTCAGGATTTTACTTATCTTCCCTTAAGTCAGTGGTTGTCAAACTGCAGCTCACGAGCCACATGTGGCTTGCAAGCTGCAGTTTGCTATTCTGTTGCTTAAGGAATCTGATGACCACTGACATGGACTCTCAATTCCAATAATTACAGGCTGTTGTTATTCCTTGTGATTAATCCCCTATCCCAGTCGTTGGCAAACTCATTAGTCAACAGAGTGGCAAACTGTGGCTCACAAGCCTTATGTAGCTCAGGTGCTACAGTTTAACCAACACTGCCCTAAGTAACTCAAAGAGAATTGGAAACATCATGTGGGCCAGTTCTCCAATTGTGAATTTGATTAAGTTTTAAAAAGATGATCTTCTTCATATATGAATTCTAATTAACAACATAAACTAATGAATAAAAATAATTCATAGATATAGAAGCATCAAGAGACCATCAAACCTCAGAGGGAAGGCAGGAGAGGTTGGGAAGGTGTGAAGAGATCAAACAAAGAACTTATATGCAAGTATGCATAATCAATGGGCACAGACAATAGGGGAGTGAAGGCCTGAGGTGCGAGACTGGGGTGAACTCAGAGAGGTTAATGGAGGAAAAAGGAGACAAATGTAATACTTTCAACAATAGAAATTTTTTAAAAATATATTTTATTGATTTTTTTACAGAGAGAAAGGGAGAGGGATAGAAATCTAGAAACATCGAACAGCTGCCTCCTGCACATCCCCCACTGGGGATGTGCCTGCAACTAAGGTACATGCCTTTGACCAGAATCAAACCTGGGACCTTTCAGTCCGCAGGCAGATGCTCTATCCACTGAGCCAAACTGGTTTAGGCAACAATAGAGATTTTTAAAAAAGATCATACCAAGAATACTAGTGTATAAATAAATAAATAAATAAATAAATAAATAAATAAATAAAATGGATTCATGAAGCAGTGTGTAGATCATGTTTTATTGAGTTATACACTTGAAACTTGTATGGTTTTGTGACTTAATGTCAGCCTAATAAATTCAATAAAAAAATAAGTGAATAAGCAAATCTTTCTTATCTCCCATATTTCCGCTATATAAATTTATGACTTACAGTTAAAATATTTTTATGCATATTTTATACTAGAGACTAGGTGCACGAAACACGTGCATGGTGGTGGGAGTGTGTGTGTCCCTCTGCCCAGGCTGCACCCTCTCCAATCTATGACCCCTCTCACAATCAAGGATTGCTGGCTCCCCTTCCTGTCAGCCTGATCACCCCTTAAACGCCCCCCTTTACCAGAATAATCAATGCCTAATTGCTTCCCTGCTGGCCCAATTGCCCCTAACTGTCCTCCCCTGCCAGTCTGGTCACCCCTAACTGCTCTCCTCTGCCAGCCTGGTTACCCCTAGCAGACCTCCCTTACAGTCCTGGTTCCCCACAACTGCCCTCCCCTGCAGATCTGGTCCCCCCCCTAACTTCCCTCCCCTGCAGACCTTGTACCCCACAACTGTCCTTCCCTGCAGACCTGGTTTCTCCAAGCTTCTCTCTCTTGCTGGTCTGATCACCCCCAACTGCCCTACCCTGCTGGCCTGACCTCTCACGACTGCTCTCCCCTGCTAGCCATCTTGTGGGGCCATCTTTTGGCAGCCATGTTGTGATGATGTGTGAGTGGCCATCTTGTGACAACATGGAAGTAGCCATCTTCTTATGATGATGCGGGGTGGTGATCTTGTAATGATGTGAAGGCACCAGATGAGGGCATGATGTATGCCACCTAAGCTTTTATTATATAGAACTAGAGGCCTGGGGCAGGAAAATTCATGCACAGGAGGGGAGTGTCCCTCAGCCCACCTGCCCCCTCTCACAATTCTGGTGCCCTCAGGGGTGGGAGTCAACTCGGCAATCAGGGGAAGGTGATACCCATCATACCTCTGCTTCTGCCACTGCCGGCAGTGCCAGGCTCGGCCAGCCCTGGTTACCTGAGTCTTAGTCAGCCTGAGCAGCTGGGCTGCTGCCATCCAAGTTTTGCCTGGTCCTCAGGCCAGCCATGGTTGATTGGGGGCCTGAGGGCAGGTGCAGCCACACCATGCACCTGTCACCCCTCCAGTGAGACTGAAAGGACTGGGGGACTCCCACAGGTCTGAGGGGATTGGGTCCTGCCATCTTGCAGCTATGGCAGCTGCCATATTAGTGATGGTGTGACAGTCAATTTGCATATTCCCTCTTTTTTGGATAGGATTATTTTTTAGATAGAAAACTTTTCTAGTGACTTCTGTAAATTGAATTTACTGAATTCTTATTTTATTTTGTAATATGTATTGCAACTTCAAAAGGTAAGAAATGATCGATGCCTTTCTTCAATTCTGAGAGTTCTTATATTGTTGTGTTTTTGTTTTGTTTTTTTGTATTTTCATTTTTATTTGTTTGAACAGTATGTTCTCTAAGCAAAAATGCTATTCAGGGCACCTAAGAGAGTAACTTAAATAAACAATTTTATATTTCTGATAAGTGATTTGTATACTGACAATTCATCCACTAGAAAACGAGGTTTACAATTTTGAAGTATGTGCATAGGATTCTGAACTGCCTTTTCCTGCGAGCTTTTATAATATTGCCCAATTTCGCTGACTATACATCAGCACCCAGTGTTTGTTGTGTGTTAAGAGGTATCAGAGAAAGTTAGTCAAATGATTTAAATAGCCTAAAATCAGTATATAATTTAGTAGATCTGCATTAATATACTTTTGCAACCATGTCCACAATTGATCATAAAACCCAAGGATGACAACATAAATACAAAAGTGCCTATCTGTCTAAAATTTCTCTTAAACGTCTCCTTAAAAAAAAAAGAAAGAAAAAAGGAAAATAATTCTTTGAAGAAAATAAAAGTATATATTTTTTAGTATAGCTCATATTGCAAAAGAAAGAAAAGCTATTTTCACTGATGCTATATTAATCTGGGCATCACTAAAATTTTAGAAAAACACCAGAAATAAACACTATAAATACATAACAAAGTATTAGGTAATTGATTATGTGGTTTTTTCTTCATGTATTTTGAAATTTCTTTATTTATTGTGATAATCAGTTATTACTTTTGAAAACATGAAAATTTTCTAAGCATACACAAGAACTGACAGAATAGCATCATGTGATCCTTTAAACCCATAATTCAACTTCAAAAATTATGCCTAATATTAAAATACTATTTCATACATATGCCTATTACTGCATACCTACAAATTATTTAGAGATAATCACAGACATCATATTTCCCTACCAAAAAAAAATGTACCACTATGTAACAGAACATATTAAGATCTTTTAAAATAATTAATTCTTCAATGATACCCATCTGGTTTTTGTTTAAATTTCTTTGCTTATCTAAAATTGTGGTGATTTTTTTATGTAGGGTTGTTCAAATTTGAGTACAAGTGAGTGAGTCTTAGCTATTATATTTCATTATATGTCCCTTCAGTTTCCTTTATATCAATATGTCCATCATCCCCACATTCATCATCTTTTTAAAAAAGTTTTTGAAAAAGAAGCAATATAAATTACATATCTAATAATTTTGCCTAAAATGTACTAAAAGACATTTTTATTATATAGAACTAGAGGTCTGGTGCAGGAAAAGACATTACTTTGAGGTAAACTTTCTCACTCAAATCTTTCTTTTTAAATTGTTTTCTTTGAGGTAAACTTTCTCAAGTTTTTCTTTTTAAATTTTCTTCTTTGAGGTAAACTTTCTCACTCAAATCTTTCTTTTTAAATTTTGTTAGTATTAATCACAATTATGAATCTAAAAATAATCACAAAGATAGGTTTGTTTGGAAAGTATATTTTCCAAGCAAAATATACACTAATTATAGTTTGAAGTATTTGAAATAGTAAGGTTTCATGCTATTTTAAGAGTTGACTTCATATAAAATTATGCTATTATTATAGCTTGAAAAGTATAAATACTATAAAATTTCTTATACATTCATTTACAAGTTTAATATATTTCAAAGATATATATCATTTTGATAAACATGTGTCAATATGAGGAATTACAGTTCAATTTGTTTTAAACAATAGAAATTTTATCATTGTATTACATAGGTTCAATTCACTTAACACCAGGCACTGAGTATTATGCACAGAATTCCCAGAGAATAATTTTAAAATATTGTAATGTGCTTCCTAAAGTCATAATTTACAGCACACTTTGTCTTATTGCCACTGACTTTTTAACACAAAATTTTTGCAATATTATTTTTGCTTTAAAATATAACATTAAGTTTGGGACTAGGTAGTTCTTGCCCCTGTCAGCCATATATGTATGTCAAACAATAAATTACACAGATTACATACATGATAACATTAGATTACAATTCAAGTTTGCTCTAACATACTACACCACAGTTCACCCACTACAAGCAAATAGAGCTCTGATACACATGTTATTTATTTTAAGAAAAAAATGCTGTCCCTGTATCTTTAGAAATACAGATAGAGCACAAATAGGTTTATTAGTATAGTTGTGAGTAGTGAAACACAGAGTTTGATCATTCATTATGATTTATTAATTATTGTATTACTTTTCCTATGAACAACTGTAAACTTACTTCTGTCCCACCCAAAATATATACTATACAACTTATATTCTTTTGGTTGTATGTTCACTGTCTTGTTGATGTTTTGTAAAAACACAAGTTTTTAATATTAATATTAACCATAAAAACATTTTTAACATTTTATAGTTTTTGCAAACTTCATATATATTAATATTATCATCATCATTTTCTATTTCTTAATGGCTTCATAGCAGACTTTGGGGAGATAACTACACGATTTCTTGGTCCTGAATATTTTTTCTTGTTGCATTTTGATTAATCCACAGTTGTTGGATACTATTTGTTATGCAATCTCTTTATTCAATTTTATTACTCATAAAATATGGCTTGATTCTATTAAATCCAAGTTGTGAGTTGTATTTTTTATATATAAATGACTTTATACTCATTTATTTTATTATTTTACAAGTATGACTCAGTATCTAAATTTTTTATTTCATCTTTTACACAAAATTAACTTGGATTTTATATTTTTAAACTATATATTTTATAATAAAGATATTTCTAATTCTAAAATAATTCAGTTTTATTGTGTTTTTTCATATAAAATTTTGTTCTGGGTATCTCAGTGATTTTTATGAGGTTTTTTTTGTTTTTTGTTTTTCACTTTTTAAGCCAATGACTCATAGTGTATTTTTATTCTTTCTTATTTAGTAAACTAGAGACCCGGTGCATGAAATTCTTACACTGGTGGGGTCCTTAGGACTGACTGGTAATCATTGTTGCTCAGGGCCTTTTTGGTGCCAGCTGGGGCCTTCCTTTGGCTATAAGCTGCTGGCTAGGACCTGCCAGATGGGGGAGGGACTGTGGAAAATTGGCTGGCCTTGGGAGGTTGGCTGTGGGAACACAGTGATCACCAGGGGGCAACTCTTGAATTAAGCATCTGCCCCTTGGTGGTCAGTGGGCATCATAGAGATCAAGCGTTCCAGCTTCTGATGCTTAGACTTTAATATATATACTAGAGGCCTGGTGCACAAATTTGTGCATGGGTGGAGTCTGGCTGACCTGCCCCAATGGGGGCCAATCAGGCCAGGATGGTTGGGAGGATAGGACACAGAAGGTTGGCTGGCCAACTGGAGGGGCTCTAAGAAGTTGGCTGGCTGGCCCAATACAAGATTGGGTAGATCTGGCCAGGAGATGTGAATGCAAGTCAGGGAAAGAGCTAATAGGGGACCTGATGGGGTCATTTGGTCACTGCATAGCATGTTATAGTGACTGGTAATTTGATTGTTCCATCATTCCAGTTGTTTGGATTTTATATAATTAGACTAGAGGCTCAGTGCATGAAATTCGTGCATGGGAGGAGGTGTCCCTCAGTCCAGCCTGCACCCTCTCCAATCTTGGATCCTCTCACAATCCAGGACTGCTGGCTCCCAACTGCTTGTCTATCTACCTTCCTGGTTGCTCCTAACCACTTCTGGCTGCCAGCCTGATCACCCCCTAATGACTTCCCTGGCAGCCTGATTGATGCCTAACTGCTCTGCTGCCAGCCTGTTTGCTCCTACCTGGCCTCCCCTTCAGGCCTGGTCACCCCTAACTGCCATCCCCTGCAGGCCTAGTGCCCCCCAACTTCTCTCCCCTGCAGACCTGGGTTTCCCCCACTGCCCTTCCCTGTAGGCCCAATTACCCCCAACTTCCCTTCTCTGATGGCCTGGACACCCTTAACTGCCCTCCTCTGTAGACTTGATCACCCTCAGCTGCCCTTCCTTGCAGGCCTGGTGCCTCCCAACTGCTCTCCTCTGCTGTCCTGATCACCCACAACTGCTGTTCCTTGCTGCCCTTGTCCCTCCCAACTGCCATCTGCCACTGGCCATCTTGTGGTGGCCATCTTGTATCCACAAGGGCAGGATCTTTGACCACATGGGGTAGCCATCTTGTGTGTTGGAGTGATGGTCAATCTGAATATTATGCTTATTATATAGGATTGAGGCCTAATGCATTAATGGAGGCCAGCTGGTTTGTCCTGGATCAGGTTGGAGGTTCCCTTGGGGCATGGGACAGCCTGGGCAAGGAACCTGTGGTGATTTGCAGGTCATCCATGCCCCCATGTAAACCAGACAGAGGCCTTGGTATCTGGGATTTATTTATTTTCTACAATTGATACTTTGTAGCCTGGAGCATGGCCAAGCCTCCTTCTGTTTCCATGGTGGTAACCATTTCTGTTGGGATTTATTTAACTTGTATAATTAAAACTTTTTAGCCTTATGTGGAGGCCAAGACAGGCCAGAGCTGCAGAAGCTTGGCTTCCTTCATCGCCAGGGGCAACCCCAGCTTCCTGCTTTCTCCACCTCTGTGGCTGCCACTCTTTTTGTTGGGATTTATCTTCTATAATTGAAACTTTGTAGCCTTCAGTGGAGGCCTGGGCCCACTAGGATGTGTGAAAAGCTTGTCTTTCTCTGTCGCCAGGGAAACCCAAGCCTCTCTCTTGCTCGTCCAGTGTCCACAGACACCTTGATTAGGTTTAATTTGCATACTCACTCCTGATTGTTTGGTGGGCATGGCTTGCGGGTATAGCAGAGTGATGGTTAATTTGCATATTACTTTTTTATTAGATGGGATAGATTTTTTCCCCCTCTGAACATTTATTCAGCAATATATAGTGTATAGTTTTGTATTTTCATAGAAAGGGGTTGTCTTTTCTCTGCTACTTTCTTCTTTAAAAACAATAAGACCAACAGGTTTGTTATTTTTCTAAGCAGGTTTCATTAAATGATGCAAATTCTTTTTCTCCATAGCAAGAGGAAATTAAAGTTACCTGATTTTAGTTAGCTCCTCTTTCTTCTTTTGTTGTTGTTGCTCAATGATGATAATACACCTCTTCAAAATATTGTGGATCTTATTATGTTAAAGGATAAAAGCCACTTATTACAAATAAATTACATTGAAAATACAACTTACCTTTAAGACACATTGTAATTGTTACTGTTTTCACAATTATTGGAATGATGATATATAGATCAGGAGAGGGACAAAAAGATGAAAGATATTTTTACCATAATTTGATTTTTAGTATAGTAATGTCACATGTTTAAAATATTCATGACACTTAAAAATAAATTATGTTTTATAATATTAAGCTTTATAGATATGAATCCAAAAAAGGATAAAGATGTAAAAGCAATCTTTCATTAGCTTAACCTTGTTTTTTGTTACTTTCATAATATATTGTTTTTTTATATGTATAAAGTGAGGAAGGGTAGAAGGAATCAACTCCGACTATTTTTTATATGTACTTTTTGTAAGCAATGTATACATGTTTGCTTTTATTTTTTTTATATTTTTAAATCCTCAATAAGATATTTCTCTATTGGTTTTTAGAGGGAGTAGAAGGGAGAAAGAGAGAGAGACAGAGAGAGAAATATTGATATGAGAGTGATACATTGATTGGTTGCCTTTGCAGATGCCCAACCATGACTGGGGATCAAGCCTGCAACCTAGGTACATGTCCTTGACCGCAATCAAACCCAGGGTCCTTCAGTACCCATGCCGATGCTTTTAACACTGAGACAAAACAACCAAGGTGAATTTTTCATTTTAAAAATATTTTACTTTAGAGCATTTGAGGTTTACAAAAATGAAAGAGTATATTTTTTATATACTCTCTATCCCCAACATGTACAGCATCATTAATTATCTATATCATTTACAGGATTTTCAAATTTTTTAAACAAGGATTAATCTATGTAGACATCATAATCAACAAAATTCCATAGTTTACCTTTGAATACACTATTGGTATTATACATACATTATGGGTATTTTGACAAATACATATGGTCATATATCCATCATAATAACATAATGAGTATTTTTACTGTCCTAAAATTCCTCTGTGTTCTGCCTATTAATTCTCCCACTTTCTAACCTTTGAGTTACACTTATCTTTTTATTGTCTCCATAATTTTGCCTTATCCAGATTGTCATATGGTTAAAATAATATAATATGTAGCCTTTTTAAACTGGCTTTTTTAACCTAGAATTATGCATTTAAGGTTGTTTCAAGTATTTTTCATGGTTTGAAGTTCACTTCTTTTTAGCACTGAATGATATTCTATTGTCTGGATGTATCAGAATTTATTTATTATTTACCTACTGAGGGACATCTTGGTCACTTCCAAGTTTTAGCAATTATAAATGAGGCTGCTGTAAACATCCATGGGCAAGTTTTTGGATGGATTTAGTTTTCAGCTTATTTGGGTGAATACCAAGTTAACTGTATTGCAGTGAACTGCCAAACTATCTTCCAAAGTGGGTGCATCATTTTGCATTTGCACTGGGAACTCAATGAGAGTTCCTGTTGCTCTGCATCCTCATAATCATCAATGTTCCAGATTTTAGACATTCTAGTAGTCGTGCAATGGTATGTCATTTTTGTTTTTATTTGAATTTCTATTATGACAGATGATACAGAGCATCTTTTCATGTTCTACTTGCAATCTCTATAGAATTTTGGAAAACCATCTCTTATCATATATGTCTTCTGCAAATATATATTTTTTCCAGTCTTGGGTTTATCTTCTAATTACCTTGACACTGTCTTTCACAGATAAGAACGTTTTTTTGTTTTGTTTTCATTTTAATGAAATTCATTTTATCAATTATTTCTTTAGTATATTATGTCTTTGATGTTGCATCTTAAAAGGCATCCACATACCATAGTCACCAAGATTTTCTTCTGTTATCTTCTAATCAACATAAATAAAAGCCTAATATGCAAATTGTTCCCTCAGTTCAACTGAGAGACTGGGAGTTCTATAGCTCACTATGACATGCATTAAGCACCAGGGGGGTGGCATGGAACAAAGGAAGGCCCCGGGAAGAAGGCAGCAGTCAGGGAAGAGAGGCCCTGGCCTGCAACTTGAAGGAAGGCCTCTGCCAGAAGCTGGAAGACCCCAATCTTCCCTGATCACAGGCCAGGCTTAGGGACTCTACCCAGACAGAGATTGAAAATCCATGCACTGGGCCTCTAGTAGTGTCATAATATATTTTAGATTTAGTTTTGTAATCTACTTTTTTGCATCTTTTAAAAAAATCTTTATTGTTCAGTTTATTAATTCCATTGTTCTCCCCCTTTCCCCTTCTGTAGCTCCCCTCCACCTTGTACCCATCCCACCCTCTGCCCTCACCTCCCCCACACTGTCATAGCCCATAGTTGCATGATTTTTTCCAGTCTCTTATTGCATTTCCCACACCCCCTTTCTCCCCAAGAATTGTCAGTCCATTCCCTTTCTATGTCCATGATTCTGTTATATTCACCAATTTATCCTGTTCATCAGCCTATCAATTCACTTGATTTTTAGATTCATTTGTTGATAGATATGTATTTGTTGTTCATAATTTATATTTTTACTTTTTTCCTTGTCCTCTTCTTATAGAATATCTTTCAGCAATTCATATAATATTGATTTGGCGATGATGAACTCCTTTAGCTTTTTCTTATCTGTGAAGCACTTTATCTGACCTTCAATTCTGAGTGATAGCTTTGCTGGATAGAGTAATCTTGGTTGTAGATTCTTGCTATTCATCACTTTGAATATTTCTTGCCACTCCCGTCTGGCCTGCATCGTTTCTGTTGAGAAATCTGCTAACAATCATATGGGTGCTCCCCTGTAGGTAACCAACTGTTTTTTTCTTGCTGCTTTTAATATTCTCTCTTTATCTTTTGCTCTTGGCATTTTAATTATGATATGTCTTGGTGTGGTCCTCTTTAGATTCCTATATTTTGGGGTTCTGTGCACTTCTTTGGCTTTTAAGTCAATTTATTTCCATGTGGGGGAAGTTTTCGGTCACTATTTCTTCAAATAGGTTTTCATTTTCTTGCTCTCTCTCTTTTTCTGGCACTTCTGTATTTTGGATGTTGTTGTGCTTGAGGTTGTCCCAGAAGCCCCTTACACTATCTTCAATTATTTTGATTCTTTTTGCTTCTTGCTTTTCTGGCTCAGTGGATTTTACTTCTTTGTATTTCGAATCTCTGACTTGGTTCTTGCGGTCCTCTGGACTGCTTTTAAGTCTTTGTGTAACATTTTTTATTTCATTCAGTGTATGCTTAATTTCTAGTTGGTCCTTTTTCATATCCTAGTGGGTCTTATTCATTTCCTTGTAGTTCTCATTAAGTTCATCGGCCTTTTCTAGGAGCCTCTTGAAAAACCTTATTACTGGGGTTTTGAACTCTATGTCTAGTTGTCCTTTTTCCTCCATTTCTTTCACACCAGATTTCTTTCCATTTCTCTGCATTGTGGCTGCTTTCCTGAGTTGGTCCATTAGCTTTGTGTGGTAGATGTCCTCTAAGGGACAGAGTCTCAGCCTCCCCAGTTACCTGAGGTGGATACTCTTACTGCAGTCCTTTATGGGTTGGTACAGTATTGTTGAAGTTAAGCCCATCTTATTATTGTTAGCACTAGGAGGGTTTGACCTCCAGGTCAATTGGCTGTGAGGGTAAGCTGTGTTCAGGTTGGATGGGCGGAGACTCCGGGCTGAGCAGGCAGCATCAGCTCTGCCCTATGCAGCACGTGGGTCTCTGTGCTGGGTGTGGTAATGGCTGCACACACCTCTGAGAGAAAGCCGCCACTGGTCTCCAACCATTGCCAGACAACTCTGCCTCTCCCCAAATGAGTCTGCACACCCAAACTCCCCCAGCGTTGTAAAACAAAGCAGTCCAGTGGTCTCCCAAATGAGGGAGCAAGTCATGAGTCCTCTCTGTAACATCGTGCACTGCTGTCCCCAAGTTTACGCACAAACTGCTGTTCCAAGTTTACGCGCACTCTCCTCAAGCTCACTGACTTCTGCTGTGCCCAGGTTTTAGTGTGCCTTCCCAGGACCTCGGACCTCGCTTGGAACTGGCAAATCAGTGCAGTGGGGCGCTTTTGCCCTCACCATTGGAGAAAACCAGCTGGGTTTGCTGCCACCCCCCCGCTTTTCCACTCGCGAGCGCACAAGTATCTTCAAGGCTGTGCTCTGCTGCTCCTCTGAGTCAGTGTCCTATCTTTACTTTTATTTGTGGAATTTTCTCTCAGCCAGCTTTCCAGTGATTCTGGATGATGTTTGTTTTGTTGTGAAGTTGCAGTTTTGGAATTGTTGTGTGGGGCAGCAAAATTGGTGTTTACCTATGCCGCCTTCTTGGTTCCTCCTGTAATCCATTTTGAATTAATTTTTACAAAGGTTGGGTGTGTATATACTAGGTGTATTGGATAATAATGCAGATTTTGTAATAAAAGAAAACACAAAATTTCAAGAGAAACATCATAAGTATTTTATTCAAAGGAATGTCTTTCTCTAGCTTTACATTTCCCCCCATTTATCAGGTAATTGGTGGATACCATCCCAATAAAACATTTCTTGTTTTGAAACAAAGCACTCAGAGAACCAATTTCCACTTCTTTGTATGTTTTGAAGAGCTGCTCAGAAAGTGTGTGTGCCATCGAAAAGAATCAATGGTAATCAAAAGGAGCAAGGTCTGCTGAATGCAGTGGTCTTCCCAGTCTAGAACTGTTAACGTGTATTTAACTAGTTTTGAAATGTGTGATAATATGTTATCATGAAGCAAAATTTTTTTCTTTTTCTTTTTTATTTTTTTTTCAATTTTATTTTATTTACAATATAACTTATATTTAATAGTAGTACATATGTTTTCCTTTCCCCCCAAATATCCTCCCCCCAACCTCCCTTACCCCCCAGCACATGTCCCCTCCTGCCCCATTCCCCCCCCCCCCCAGTGTCTTTTATTCATTGGTTATGCTCATATGTATGAATACAAGTCCTTTGGTTGATCTCCCCCAGCATCCGCCTCACATCCACTCCAGCCTTTCCCCTGTAGCTTGACAGCCTGTTCAAGGCCACCCTGCCTCTATATAAATCACTCCCCCCTGTTTCTTTTCTTCAAAAAGATCTTGCCTCTGCATACTAGAGACAAACCTATAAGGGCAAAAAAAAGTTTGAGTGTCAGTTTCAATGTCCAACTCTTCTGAGTCCCAGTTTCAATGTCAAATAGTTCTTCAGGTGTACATGTCGGCAATGGTATCCAGATGGTGGACACATCGTGGCAATGCAAGATCCATCCTCTCTGGTATGGTCCTGGGCCACCTGCAGCCACGCGCAGCTGTGGACTGCTAGCATGGCAAGGTGTCGTCAGCGTGCACCATCTCTGGAGTGTCCTCGTGGCTGGAACAGACCCATAAGTTCCTCATTGTCTCAGGAACCCACATGGTCTTGGAGTTATTCTCTGCAAACACAAACACATTCTCGACGTAAAGTTAAGAAAGGGATCCTCTCTGCAAAATAGACTTGGGATTCTTTTTATTTTTGCCTAAATAATTTTCCTTTGGCTTTTTTTGACACCATGTGTGTTTTTTCATGGGTGTCCTGCAGTTGGTATTACAAATGGATTTTCTTTTCTGGAGTAAGAATTTTCTACATGTATTTTACTTATAGGATATTTTTCCTTACATGATATTACCCCCCCCCCTTTTTGGTTAATGGGGGCATTTGGAAATTTTATCTTGCAGTCTTGGTAATTTTAAATTTTAATTTTTGCACACAAAGTGACTGCTTTAGGTTCTTTGGATGTTAGGCAATTTTACAGTGAGATGAACTACTAATAGATATTTTAGTTAATGTTTTAGGAAAAGCTTTTTGTCCAGTACACTTGGATTTTCTTGAGTATTCACTTATTTCACTTGGCCAATTTAAATTAATCTGAAAACTTCATAACTATTTTACTGTCAATTTTAATACTCAAGCAGAAATCTTAGTTTACCCTGTAAATACTTGTGGAAAGGAATATTTGCATTTTTGAATAGGTCCTCAGCATTCCTGGTAATAAATTAAATTTAGATATAGGGCAGCTATTGCTGGCCGAGTCTCTGTCTGCCACCTGGGTCCCGGTGTGAGTTGTGCGTGGGAGGCAAAGCAGCTGTGGGGGTAGGAGACATCCCTCAGGAGGGGTGAGAATTCAAGCCCCTGCAAGGTTTGTGGGTGAGGTTCTGTGCCCCACCTCTGTTGAGCTTTTACCTCTCTCCTGTTGGCCCCTCTGCGACTGTGCCTGTCTTAGGTTGTTCCTTCCCTGAGGAATCTTACCTGTCTCTGGCTAACCAGCCATCCTCCAGGGCCAAACAGAGTGATGTGAGATTCAGTCCTGTCTCCTTTGTAGTCTATGCCCCCTGTGTCCGCCATGTCCAGCACCTGCCTTGGGGTCCCCTCACCTGCTGGCGGGATCCTGGTACTGATCACATATCTTGGGAGACCCAGGTTTCTTCTCCAGAGAGGGCCCAGCTCACGCCATTGGTCGAGAGACAGATCCATGGTGCCAGCTGCCCAGAGGCTTCAGTCACAGCTTGAACTAAAAGTTCAAGCATCAGCTATGTGTATTTGGATAATAAGAAGAGGGTCCCTCTTGGCAAAAGGGCAAGAAGGGCCAATATAGAATGCTCTGATGCCTTCCCAGTGTCTTAATCCCTTCTAAAAGGCATTAATTCCTTTCCTATCATTTTTTTAAATTGCTGCCCAATATTCAAAGAATTAGTTTGTAAGTTTATTTGGGATAATTGTATAATATGCTGTTTCAAATATCAAATATTATAATGACATTAGAGAATAATATAATGTAAGGGAATTATGGTGTCACGGGAGGTTAAGGAGGGCCTAGCCTAAGGACTGGTGTCCATAAGAGATGAAATGCTCTAGGCCATGTTAATTCAATCTCACACTAGCCGCCAATTTTTTTTATAACTTTATATAAACTTTGTCAGGGATGTAAAAACACAAATCACTTACCTTAGTTCAAGCGTTCAAATATATTGACTGTCCCCCTTACTCCCACCACCTGCCACTTACCCTGAGGTTTGACATTTTGAAGGACTTTTCTCAGTCTCAGGATCCATTCTTGTTCATCAGTCTATGTCATTCACTATATTCCTCAAATGAGTCAGATCATATGATATTTGTCTTTCTCGGCCTGGCTAATTTCACTTAGCATAATGCTCTCCAAATCCATCCATGTTGTTACAAATGGTAGGAGCTCTTTATTTTTACTGCAGTGTAGTATTACATTGTGTTGATGTACCACTGTTTTTTAATCCACTCATCTGCTGATGGGCACTTAGGCTGTTTCCAAATCTTAGCTATGATAAATTGTGCTGCTATGAACATAGGGGTACATATATCCTCTCTAATTCGCCTTTCGAGTTTCTTGGGGTATATTCCTAGAAGTGGGATCACTGGGTCGAATGGGAGCTCCATTTTTAGTTTTTTGAGGAAACTCCATACTGTTCTCCACAGTGGCTGCACTAGACTACAATCCCACCAACAGTGCAGGAGAGTTCCTTTTTCTCCCTATCCTCGCCAGCACTTGTCATTTGTTGATTTGTTGATGTAAGCCATTCTGACAAGTGTGAGATCGTACCACATAGTCGTTTTGATTTGCATCTCTCGGATAATTGGTGACTTTGACCAAGTTTTCATATGTCTCTGGGCCTTCCTTTTGTCTTCTTTAGAAAAGGTTCTATTTAGGTCTGTTGCCCATTTTTTTATTGGATCATTTGTCCTCCTTTTATTGAGTTGTGTGAGTTGCCTGTAGATGCTTGAGATTAAACTTTTATCACTGATAACATTTGCAAATATGTTCTCCCATACAGTGGGTTTTCCTGTTGTTTTGTTGATGGTTTCTTTAGCTGTGCAAAAGCTTTTTATTTTGATGCAGTCCCATTTTTTTATTCTGTCTTTAGCGTCCATTGCCCTAGGAGCAGTATCATCGAAGAAGTTCTTTTGGCATATGTCTGAGATTTTTCTTCCTGTAGATTCCTCTAATGCTTTTATGGTTTCCCATCTTACAATTAAGTCCTGTATCCATTTTGAGTTTATTTTTGTGTATGGTGTAAGTTGTTGGTCTAGTTTCATTTTTTTGCATGTATCTGTCCAATTTTCCCAACACCATTTATTGAAGAGACTGTTTTGACTCCATTTATGTTCATGCCTCCTTTGTCAAATATCAACTGAGCATAGTGGTTTGGGTTGATATCTGGATTCTCTATTCTATTCCATTGATCTATATGTCTGTTCTTGTGCCAGTACCAGGCTGTTTTGAGAACAGTAGCTTTGTAATACAGCTTGAAATCTGGTATGGAAATCCCACCGACTTTGTGCTTCTTTCTCAGGATTGCTGTGGCTATTCGGGGCCTTTTTTTTATTCCAGATGAATTTTTGGAGAGTTCTTTTTAGGGCTGTGAAGTATGCCATTGGTATTTTAATGGGGAGTGCATTAAATTTATAGATTGCTTTGGGTAGTATGGACATTTTAATTATGTTGATTCTCCCAATCCATGAACATGGCATGTTCTTCCATCTGTTTACATCTTCCTCTATCTCTTTTTTTAGTGTCCTGTAGTTTTCCGCAAATAGGTCTTTTACCTCCTCAGTTAAGTTTATTTCTAGGTATCTTAATTTTTTTGGTGTGATGTTAAATGGGATTGCTTTTTTAGTCTCTCTTTCTGTAAGTTCACTATTAGTGTTTAGAAATGCCACAGATTTCTTGGCATTAATTTTGTAGCCTGCTGAGTTGCTGAACTCATTTATTAAGTCTATTAGCTTTTTTATGGAGTCTTTTGGGGGTTTTTTATGTACAATGTCATGTCATCTGCAAATAAGGGTAGCTTTACTTCTTCTTTTCCAATTTGGATGCCTTTTATTTCTTCTTCTTGTCTAATTGCAATGGCTAATACTTCCAGTACTATGTTGAACAGGAGTGGTGAAAGTGGGCAACCCTGTCTTGTTCCTGTTCTTAGGGGAAATGTTTGTAGTTTTTTCCCATTGAGTATGATGTTTGCTGTGGGTTTCTCATATATGGCTTTTATTATGTTGAGGTATGATCCTTCTATTCCTACATTGTTGAGAGTTTTTATCAAGAAAGGATGTTGGATTTTGTCAAATGCTTTTTCTGCATCAATTGATATGACTATGTGATTTCTATCTCTCAGTTTGTTTATGTGATGTATTATATTTATTGACTTGCAGATATTGTACCATCCTTGCATTCCTGGGATAAATCCTACTTGGTCATGGTGTATGATCTTTCTGATGTACTGCTGGATCCGATTTGCTAGAATTTTATTGAGGATTTTGGCATCTATATTCTTGAGGGATATTGGCCTGTAATTCTCTTTCATTGTGTCATCTTTATCTGGTTTTGGTATTAGGCTGATGCAAGCTTCATAGAAGAAGTTTGGAAGTGTTCCATCCTCTTGAATTTTCTGGAATAGTCTGAGGAGTATAGGTTTTAGTTCTTCCTTGAATGTTTGGTAAAACTCCCCTGTGAAGCCGTCTGGCCCTGGACTTTTGTTTGCTGGAAGCTTTATGATGACTGCTTCAATTTCTTCCACAGTTATTGGTCTATTGAGTTGTTTAGATTCTTCTTGAATGAGTTTTGGGAGGTTATATTTTTCTAGAAATATATCCATTTCCTCTAGGTTGTCCAATTTGTTGGAGTAGAGTTGTTCATAGTATTTTTTAACAATCCTTTGTATTTCAATGGGGTCTGTTGTTATTTCACCTCTTTCATTTCTGATTTTATTTATTACGGTCCTCTCTCTTTGCTTCTTGGTGAGTCTGGCTAGAGGTTCATCAATCTTGCTTATCCTTTCAAACAACCAGCTCTTTGTTTTGTTGATCTTCTGTATTGTTTCTTTGGTCTCTATGTCATTTATTTCTGCTCTGATCTTTACTATTTCCTTCCTTCTGCTTACACTGGGCTTTTCTTGTTGCTTTCTTTCTAACTCTTTGAGTTGTTGGGTTAGATAATTTATTGCCGCTGTTTCTAGTTTTTGCGGTAGGATTGTAGAGCTATGAACTTCCCTCTCAGAACTGCTTTCACTGTGTCCCATAGATTTTGGATTGTTGTGCTATCATTGTCATTTGTTTCCATGATGTTTCCTATCTCTTCCTTGATCTCTCTAGTAACCCAGTCATAGTTTAATAGCATGCTGTTTAGTCTCCATGTGTTTGATTTCTTTGGATTGTTTCTATTGTAGTTGATTTCCAGCTTTATGCCACTGTGATCTGAGAATATGCTTGATATGATTTCTATCTTCTTGAATTTGGAGAGACTTTGCCTATGACCCAACACATGGTCTATCTTTGAGAATGACCCATGGGTACTTGAAAAGAATGAATATTCTGTGGCTTTGGGGTGAAATGATCTGAAGATGTCAATTAATTCCTTCTGGTCTAGTGATTCATTGAGGATTGATATTTCTTTACTGATGTTTTGTTTAGAGGATTTGTCCAATGATGATAGTGGAGTATTAAAGTCTCCTACTATGATTGTATTGCTGTCTATCTCTCCCTTGATGTCCTCTAGGAGTTTTAGTATGTATTTGGGTGATCCTGTATTGGATGTGTATATGTTTATCAGAGTTATTTCTTCTTGTTTGATTGCTCCCTTTAGCTGCAAAATAAAAATTAAATCAATATTTCTGTAAATAATATCGACATATATTCTGGGAGGGGTGAGTGCAAGATGGAGGTTAATGAGAAAAAAAAGGGGGGACTTCTATTACACTTTAAACAAGAATGATAAATTTAAAAAAGTAAAAAGTAAATAATAAAACACCTAAGTATTCAGGAAATTTCAAATATTTTATCGCTCAGTGATGCCAATGACTGTTCAGTAATTCAAATTACTAGACAACTTTCTATAACTTCCCTTGTTTTTCAACCTGAAAGGAAATAATTTTTCTCTACAATCAAGCAAATTCCTATATAAGCAAGCAAAAATAAGCCTAAAGCAGAAAAAGGGATAAAAAATGGTATTATAAACTATTCATTTGAAGAGGCACCCAACTGAGAACACATTTTATTCCTTTTATTTTATTTGAAGTATTAGATCTGCATTGTCTTTAAAAAGAGCAAGTGTAAGGATTTTTCTTGTCTTAAAATTGCAGGTGTTTTGCTCTCTCTAAATGACTCAAACTTTTAAAGAACAATTTTTTTTTTACCACTTTAGATCACCATAATAAAAAACAAAGGTTTTTAGTTAGTGTGACAAAAAATATACTCCACGAGGGACTAGAAGACTCTATCTTATTTATAAGAACAAAATAGCACAAAGACATAGTTCTTCAATTTCCCTCAGAACAGGCAAACATTTTGAGGCTTAACATTGTTTATTTATTTTTAATGAAAGAGTTAGTAATTTAATTTCCAACAAACTTTATTGACTACCTATACATTTTGGCAGAAAAAAAATTATGTAGAATGGCAGCTAGCTTCTTACATATATTGTTTCTGAACTGAGCTCTTCCAGTTACTAAAGAGCATTTACCTCTTTTCTATGAAAGTTGGAAACAAAAATTTAGGTTGAAACATTCAATCATTTTGATAATTTGCCTTATTTCTGATGATAGTTTCTTGGTCTCCTACCAATTAGTGTTAGAAATAATTGTGTAATTCTTATATTAAGAATATTGAATAGGGTATGTGTTTAAATTTTAAAAATTGGTACTTTTACGTAATGTCACAAGATTAAAGAATAGTACAAAAGTTGTTTAACATTTGTTCATATGTAAAATAATACTATACTATCTAATAAAGAGTAATATACAAATTTGAATGTAGCTTTGCCACACTCACAAGCCACGCCAACAGCCATGCCCACCAGCCAAACAAGAAAACATTAAACATTATGCAAATAAACCCCAACCAAGATGGCTGCCCCCACTGAGAGCAGGAGGAAGGCTTGAGTTTCCCCAGCAACAGAGAAAGCAGAGCTTTCTGCCTGCCTAACCCTCCACTCAATGTTATAAAGTTACAATTATAAAAGATACAGAAATGGCAGCAGCCACTGAGATGGAGAGAACAGAGGCTTGGGTTCCCTGGCAATGGAGGAAGCCAAATTTCAGCCTACCATTGCTGGCCTAAGCCTCCACTCCAGGCTACAATGTTTCAAACAGAAATGACTGCCGCCCCATAGTGAGCAGAAAGCTTGGCTCCACTCCAGGCTAAGAAGTTTCAATTGTAGACATAGATTAATCCCAGATACCAGGGCCTCCACTTGGGTCCCTGGGGGCGTGGCCCAACTGCAAACCTCCAAAGGACCCTCGCACAGGCCACCCCTCACTCCAAGGGAACCCTAACCCTGATCTGGGACACTCTTCAGGGCAAACCAGCTGGTCCCCACCCATGCACCAGGCCTCTATCCTATCTAATAAAAGAGTAATTTGCAGATTGACCATCACTCCAACACACAAGAGGGCTGCCCCCATGTGGTCAAAGATCCTGCCCCCATGTGGACAGAAGATGGCCACCACAAGATGGCCATCAGGGGAGGGCAGTTGGGAGGGACCAGGCCTGCAAGGGAGGGCAGTTGCTTGTGATAAAGCCTGCAGGGGAGGGCAGTTAGGGGTGACCAGGCCAGCAGAAGAGGGAAATTGGGAGCAAACAGGCTGGCATGGGAGCAGTTAGACATCAATTATGCTGGCAGGCTAGTGGTTAGGGGGTAATCAAGCTGGCCAGCAGAAACAGTTAGGGGCAATCAGGGAGGCAGGCAGATGAGCAGTTTGGAGCCAGCAGTCCTGGATTGTGAGAAGGAAGTCTGACTGCCCGTTTAGACCTGATCTTATTAGGATCAGGCCTAAATGGGCAGTCAGACATCCCTCGAGGGGTCCCAGATTGAAGAGGGTGCAGACTGAGCTAAGGGACATCCCCCACCCCCCGTGCATGAATTTCATGTACCGGGCCTCTAGTCTTATATAATAAAAGTGTAGTATGCAAATTGTCCACTTGATTGGCAGTTCTTCTGGGAGATTGACCAGGAGGAGGGAATACCAGCTGCTAGGGACCCTACCAGTGCATAAATTTTATGCACTGAGCTTCTAGTAATAAATAAATAAATAATAATAATACAAGAATAAACTGTGTTTCACATACACACAAATGTGAACCTACTTTTGCACCACCCTGTATATGTGATACCATTATTACCTATTCAAGTTATAATATGTAAGTTTATATATGAATTAAATCCAAAAAATAACAACTTGCCAAGAAAATAATATTTAGAGAAACATATTGCTTGTGAAATTCCTAATATGAGTGAAAAGGCCATTACATTATTTTATTGATTAGGTATTTTGTGTAATTTGACCATAATTTATATTTTCCTCAAAACTCAAGCTTTCTACACTATTACTTATCTACCTGATCCAAGGAGGTAAAAGGAAAATGCAGGTTCTAGAAAAGTCTTTGCATTTTATAGCTCTGGGAATACACTGCCTGTGTTTTCCTGATTCCATGAATAACATTAAATTAATTGTTGTTATTTTAGATATGTATGCATTACTTTTAATTTTCTCAATTTTGTATAGTAAAAACTTAGATTATGTAATCATGGTTGCTTAAATTTAGATATAAAATAATGTGATAACATTATATCTTCTTCACTAGCCAGTAAATACCATGAGTGGTATTGGTGATAGTAAATCAATAATAATTTAAATATAGGCCAAAATAAACCTTATTTATGAAAAATGTTAAGATTTTACAGCTAAAAATGTTAAAAGCCATTTAGTTTATTTGAACAGTTTTAAAGGAAAATAATTCCACGTTAAATTTTAATTGTCAAGATATATAATCAATAAGAAATTTAAAATTTTATAAATATTTGTTTTGTTTATTACCATAAAGTAATGTCTTATTGTGAAATATTTGTATAGTATATACAACTATAAAATGAAGTGATATTTTACTAATTATGCTCTACCCAACTCTGTACCTCTTAAAATTCTGGTATATTAAATTGAAATCTTACTCTATACCTATTTTATTTTTAAAAAGGTATTATACTGTGACAATTATATAATATTTATCAGCATGATTCTAACAGTTCCATAATAATAATATTTTTCAAGGTACACACTTTATTTAGACATTATTTTATTATTAAATTATTATTTACTTATTTAACTGATATTCAGTTAATTTTAAATTTACCTATAATTAGACATTAAGCCAAATAATATATTAACACAAAGGTCTTGAACATTTCTAATTTTTTAATTTTGTTCTTAGGTCTTAAACATTTTAAGAAACAATGTATTTATTACATACTCAAGACTTGTTGCAGAAAGATTCCTATAAGAATAGGGCTTCCTGTGGCCTAAGTAAAGCTCCCTCCCATCTCCACTGCCTCATTCGCTTCTCTGCTGCTTCGCTCTCTCCCATCTCCTATGCCTTGCTACCTCCCTTCTTCCCCACCTGCCTGCTTCCTTTCCTTCTCCCCGCCCCACTTATTTTATTACTCACAGCTTTGGTCCCTTCTGCAGTGCTTGGCTTCCTTCTGCACCAGGATATGCAAATTAACCACCATCTTGGTTGGGTTAATTTGCATACTCACTCTGGTTGGCTGTGGGCATGGCTTGTGGATGTGGCTTGTGGGTGGTGGAGGTGCAGTCAATTTTCATATTACTCTTTTATTAGATAGGATTGCATATTTTAAACTCTGAAATTTGGTTCAAAGTATATTAACTTTTTAGTATATTTATCTTGATCATATACAGTATTTAATAGCTTAAGTAAACTCAGTTTGTTGTGTAACAATTCTATGAAATAAAAACATAACCTCAAATAAACCAAATAAATAGTATTATCAAGATTTCTCTAACATTTTGAAATGCAGTTTTCACTAATGAATGGAATATTGACACAAATTTGAAACTTCTCTTGGATCTTAATTAATCTATTCATTGATTAATCTTTTTTTTTTAGTATCCCATACTCTTTTTAGTTTTAGATTATTTCATTGAACTAGATAGTGCTTAATCAAGAATTATTCTAAGTATAGTACTAAAATTTTGGTTAATTGATTTTAATAGTGTCATATATAATTAGACATTTAAAAATTATATCAATAATATAATCATAATTGAATTAAAGCTATCAGCTAATTGGATGTTTTGGCATTGTAGAAGTCAATGTACTTCAATAGTGCTGCTAAATAAAAAAATCACAAAATCTGAGAGACTTGCAACAACATAAATCCTATGTAATAAACAGGTAATATGCAAATCAACTGAACAGTGGAACAACCGAACGGCAGGGCTAAGGCTGGTGAGTATGTGCCAGATGAGGTATGTGCCAACATGCAGAGGGAGGGAGGGGACAGCAATTTCTTTTCTCTATTTTAGCTCTAATCTCTATTTTTTGATAAAAATTGATTCTGTATATTACATTCTATCTAATAAAGAAGGAATATACTCATTGACCCTCATACCATCACAAAGATGGTGGTGCCCACAGCCAATAAGGAGAGAATATGCTAATTGACTGTCATGCTCTCAAAGATGGCAGTACCAACAGCCACAAAATGGTAGTGCCCTCAGCCCCCAGCTGCCCAGGGCTGGTGCAAGACACAGGCAAGTCTCAATGGCAGCCACCTAGCCACCCAGGGACACTTGAGTTTCTGATCCACCAGGTCCGGCCGAGGCTTGTGTTTCTGACAGTGGCAGTAGGAGAGATGTGATGGGGCATCATTTTTCTCTCATTGCCAGGTTGCCTCCTGCCCTTGGGGGTTTCTGGACTCTGAGAGGGGGCAGGTTGGGCTGAGGGACCCCCTCCAATGCATGAATTTTCATGCACCAGGCCTCTAGCTTGGTAATAATATGTAAGCCAAAGTTTTTTAACAATATTAAGTACATTAATGTATACCTCAAAACTACTTGAGATTTGCTTCCTCTCCCATGTCATGTGAAATCATAAGAAGATGAGACCTTTGAGAGGTAATTAGATTGTGAAGGTGGAGCCCTTACAAAGGAACTGATGACACTATAAGGGGAAAACATCAAAGAGTTTGCTTCATCTCTCTCTCTGTCATGTGAGGTCACAGAAAGAAAATAGCTAACTGCAAACCAGGAAGAGAGTTCTCACCAGGACCCCATTATGCCAACACCCAATTTGAATTTTCCAGTGCCCAACTGTGAACTTTCCAAGTTTCATAATTCTGAAATTTCTGTTGTGTAAGGCATCCAATCTATGGTAATTTTTTTATCAGCCTGATAGGATGAAGGCAAGTACATATTACTAGTTTTTTGTTAATGGAAATTGAGTTCCTAATGTATGTTATATGCACTATAAGATGCAATAAATTAAAACACTAGAGAGGAAAACAAGAACAACCAACCCAACTAAATGAACAAAAAATTCCATAACATCAAAACAGAATTCATTTTCTTATTAAACTTATAACTTAAAGGCAGAAATAAGGGTTGGCTGAATAACCACACATGTATAAATTTCCAGTGCAACATGTCTACAAAAGTGAAGCACATATCAATAGTAGCACATGACAGAAGGGAATATGATGTGCAGAGATGACCCAGAAGATGCCAGTGTATCTAGGATGCAGAGGAGGGTCCCAGGTGGTGCTAAAGTAAGCTGTGGAGGAATATATAATTAGAGAAATGGAAAGACTTTAAAAGGCTTTACTCAAGGGAGAATGTGATGTGACTGGCATTTTTCACAGATTACTCTGATGAATCCTTCTCAAAGTAGCAATTTTGCTTATAATTGTTTACTTCAAAATATTTATTTTCTTTTTTGATAGTTTGTCCTATCACTAGAGAAATGTCTTTTACTATAAGCTATTTTGGAAAATATGTAATTTAAATGTTAAATATTTTGGTACTTTGGGTTTTCTTTTATTCATTTCTAGTTTTATTTTATTACTAGAAGCCCAGTGCACAATGTTCATGAACTGCAACCTGGGGTGGGTGGGGGGAGAAGGGGGATTCCTCAGCCTAGCCTGCATCCTCTCACTGTCTGGGACCTCTCCAGGGATGTTGACCTGCCAACTTAGGCCCACTCCCCACAGCAGGTGGACATCCCCTGATGGGTCCTTAGCATGTCATGGTGGTGGGAGAGGCTCCCGCCACCACTGCTGCACTCACCAGCCATGAACCTGGCTTCTGGCTGAGGAGCACCCCCCACTGTGGGAGCACACTGACCACCAGGGAGCAGCTCCTGCACTGAGCATCTGCCCCTTGGTGGTCAGTGCACATCATAGTGACTGGTCATTCTGCTGTTCAGTTGATTTGCATATTAGGGCTTTCTTATATAAGATAGTAAATAGCATACTCCTTATGATGTTAATCTTTTGAAATTTGTTCTATAGCACTACATATGGTTTATTTGGGCAAGGTTAAATGGTAAAACCTAAATTATTTTGCAAAATATGCAGTCATTTTTGACAAAGATTCTTTAAGGGGCCTATCTTCATCTGCACCAATGACTACACGAATCCATACTTTATCACCTTTTCCGTTTTTTGATTTGAACATGACAATGACAATGATTAGGATGCTGCTGCTGATGATAATGTCATATTTTTTCATACAACTTAATTATGACATTTTGTTTCAGACTCTGATGTACCTACTTTACCTGCATTAACTAATTTAGTCCTCAAAATATCTGCATAAGATTTGCACTATTATTAAAGCTGAAGAAACAAAGAATTTAATAGTTAGGTTCACATAACCAGTAAGTAGTAGAAGCAAATTATGGAAGTTAAATTAATTAAATTTATATTTAGATGCTTGTAGTTTTACTCAGCTAATTATAATGAGCATATCATGGCAACTATCTTCTGTCCTATTCACAATAGAGACATTATTTTGGGAATGATCATCTGCGTTTCTCTGTACTTAGAAATTTTTAACAACTTGAAAATATTCTATTCATTTACATAGCAAAGTTCAACTTAAATGTTGACTCTTAAATGCAGACATATGTTCTCTTTTAATTATGTATCTTTGCATTTCATGCATTTGAAATTATTTTACTTAATTATTTCAACTTAAAAGCTTTGGTACAGGATTATCAGTGTACCTGTTTATAGGAGATAGAACACAATGCATAGTAAGTATTTTTTGAATGACTGGCATTATTATTGGAGGAAGTGACTGAGTTGGTCTTATAAGATTGGTAGCTCATGAAAAGATTGAGATATAAAACTATAGCACAGGAAGGTATTTGGAATGGTCATCATACTCCTAGTAATAGCTAACGTGTTTTGAATACTTATGAGTACAGGCATAGTTTCAAGCAATTTTTAAATATATCACTTAAGATTTTCCCTATCATTCTATAGAATCTATAATGTTATCATCCTAATTTTACAAATGACAAAAAAATGAGACATAAACCTAATAAGTGGTGGAAAAGGATCTAAAACCAAGACTGTAACTCAAAGTCTATAGTCTTAGTCAAATCAGTTACTTAATAAGTTTTACTAGGCTTCTGGCCTACTTTTCATTCAATAGATCATGAGAGGCCATGGACAAATTTTAACATGGAATGAATATTATAATAACATATTATGAAAATTACTATTTATTTTGCCAATAATTGAGTTATGGAAAATCTTGAGGCTAAAAGGGGATGCAGTTTATAAGTCATAAACATCTAACAATGTTATTAACATATATTATAGGAAAAGAGCATTTTAAATTCTATGCTACTCAATGAACTTATACTGCACATTTTTATGAATTATGAAGCACACCATAGAGATAAAAGACTGAATTATAAAACAAATATTCCTGTAATGCAAAAAGTTGAAAAAATTGAGGTTCAGATCTTGCTTGCAATTGAATTTCAATTTTAATGGTAAAGCCTACATAAGGAGAATTAATTATAGTATATTTCTTCTAAAACCCAGTTAGTCATTAGTAAGACACTTATTGCTACAGAAAGATATTTTAAGTTCCAGATCTATGAAAACTGAGCTATATTGGTATCTTGGTATTTGAGATACATTGGCATTTGTGATACACTGGTATTATATTGCTGATGAATAATTTCAGACTGAAAAAAAGTATCAGTGCATATTAGATGTACCTCCAAGTGTATTGTTTTCTTTTTATTTTAGCTCATGTTGAGTTTCTAAATTTTGAAATATTTTAAAAGTATCATTATTGTTGTTATACTTTCCAGAGTAGAGAACAAAATTTTCCATTTAATTTATTTAAGCTTAAAATATTTCAAATCCATTATGCTAAAACAGCAGTTCAGTATCAGGTAAGAAATATCTTAATAATTTTCTAAGTACATTCTAGCAATCCATTTATTATAATAATAAATCTTCTGCAGGAAAACTCAACTCCCATATGCAGACAAGATTAAATCTTATTTCTCTTCTCTTAAGATGCAGAAAATGAAAGTTATTAGTGACATTTGAACTCCTATGCTGTCTCTCATTTCTAAGTCATATGCTAGTAATGTTAAAAAATCCTATGCAATAAAAGTAAGTCTTTTACAAGATTCATACATTTTGCTAGTGAGCCTTTCACCTTTCAGACTCTTTCAAATGTGGTTCATATAAACTGTGACACAAAATCATTGTGGGATAACCTTGGTTCATGGGAAGTTAACGGTGGTGTCTGTTAAGTGTCCCCACACAGCTGACTGTTAGTACTACCATGGCTTGTTCAACACTGAAGTCAAAGGTTGAGTCTGAATGGATGAAATTCTACTACATAGCATCTAGTGAAAATCCAATCCTCCTAACTGGAAGTAATATCTTCTCCATCAAAGCTCTCACAGTAATTTAACTGTCTAGCTTCTATGGTACTTTCCACTTCCTATCTTGTATTTCCATTAATCGCAAACCTATTTCTACAAAAACCTTTTGAGAACAGGATAGGTGTCTTATTTGACTTTGCATTTTGAGAACATAGCATGATAGACAAGACACATTTATAATTCAACCAAAGTGTGTTAAATGCATAAGTGAATTAATTTTATTGAAATTAAAATTTACTATTATAGACATGCAAAAGATAATTTCAGAAAGTGACCTTTTGGTTCAAACAAAATTGTTTCACAAGTTGAATTAGTCAGAGTTCAATGAGAGAAACAGAATCATAAGAGATATGTATTAAGAGATTTACTGTATAATTAAGGGTGCCCTTAATGCTAATAAAATAACATGAAAAGAGGCTACACAACACAAAGCATAAATATGTTGATGCATTTGGCTTAATCTCAGGCAAGCTTAATTACAAAGACATGGGTGCCTGCTATACTTAGAAAAATATTTTCCTGTGACTTAGATCTATCAAACCTTATAACCACTTATGGTATTACTGAGAAAGAGCAAGCATCTTCATAATGGCTCACAGTGAATACTTGTAGCCTTGGCTTTCTAGATTATGAATCTGCAAATAGAAGCACTTGAAAATGGAGATAGGTTTTACATACAGACACATGTGCAAAAATGGTTCACTAAATTGTTCTCTGAAGACATCAGGAATCAGAATTATATATGAGACGCTGGGACTCTCATATATAAACTGGAATTATTATTCACATGTGGGACTTCAGGGAAGCCTCAGTTCTGTTTTTAAGACTTTTTCGCTAATTGAAAAAGGCCCATGTAGACTAGATAATCTCCCTTTAAGTCAACTGACTATGAACTTTCATCACATCAACCAAATAACTTCAACAGCAAAACTTAGATTAATCTTTGATTGCATAACTGGAGGTTATTGTTTATCCAAGGTAACATGTAACAAAGATTGATGATGGTATTCATATCAAATAGTACCCACTGATTAGGAAATATAACCAGTTATTTGACTAACAGGAGTGGAAAGAATGATAAATCATATGTGGAATCATCAAATAAATCATCCACTCATGATATTATGCAGGGTTAGTCTAACTCTCAGTTAAGGTTTCATTTCTCCAGATGCACAGTCTGCCTAAGACTTCTGACACCACATTCAAGTTGAGGGGTCCATAGGGCCACCCTCACTTTGAAGCACTATATTGTAGAAATCTGTTTTCCTCTTAGGCACATAGATCAGCAACCCATTTCACTTGATTTTCCCACCTGGGCTATTCTTCTGGAAGCTCCTAATTATGTCTTGAGACTCCTTGACATGTGAACAGTAAATTTTTTCCCTGATGCTCCAGGCTGTCTATAAGTTTTGCTTTGAAACTCTAGTGATGAATTGTCAACTGAGTGATACTGAACATTCCTATTTATCAATAATGAGATATATTTTTGATTACTATTTTTTTCTGAAACTTTGAAAATTGGCTTCCTCTTTGTGGATTTATTTCTGCCCTTGAACATATTGATTTTTTTTTTCTGCCTTGGCTATTTTTAAACAGAATCAAGTGATTACAAATCCTGTAATTCTTTTTCATTAGTAATTGACTAGATCATTTTCATAGCAGAAAGCAAATTCTAATTGAAGTTGAGCAAGAATGCCATTTTTTTCCTTCCAAGAATGAAAAAGATAGACCTTACATAATAATCACCTGGCCCAGAAATGATCATTAATTCTATACTGTTCCAAATGAACTTTGATGTCTAGTCATTCAACTTCATTTATAAAATGAAAAATATTCAATATTAAAGACTATGTAAGACTGATGTACTTAGAAAATAATGGGACTATTGATAATTATTTTCTATGCAACTTTCTGTGGAAACTCAGAGATATTATACAATGAATTCCTTTGACTTTATTTGGTCTTTGGACAAGACTTAAAAGGCTCCACATTCCACAGAGGATTAGCATCTTAGGTAGAAGGCAATAATATTTGAAATCTTTCTAAATATTCTGGGTATGGTGTTTGTCTAACCTTACATAGCTGACATTTTTCCATTTGATCATAGTGGGACATTATGTTTTCTGCCTTAGACATTGATGTACCTGGAATTAATGATGGGAATCTGTAATTGCTGTTTGTAAACATATAAAGAATTAAAAATGCAATTCTTGCAAAGAATATTGCAAGTTTATTTTAGGATGAAGGAGATAGTAAACAAATACAGGGAGTAACAAGTGGCTTTGCTTATGTAACATATGAGTAATATATATTTTCATCTTAAGAGAGGTATCAATTATTTATATTGAACCAAATTATCCAATACATAATTAAGACTACAATAAGAAAGGAAAAATATCTCCATATTAAAATAATGCATTGTTAGGAAACACAAGATAATTATATGATAATAAGATACATGACACAGTTTTTAAAAACAAATATAAATTTTCTGCTTTCTATTTTTACAATGCTAATTTTAAGATCCTTTGTCTTGTTGAATTCTAGCCAATAGAATTTCAGTCTTCAGAGTACACAATTTTGTAACCTCTATTTACAACAAGTAGTAAAAAAAAGAAGCAGTATAATTTAAAAGTAGAAAATAAACTGTATTATGCTACTGATACTGTTGCAAAAAAGGGGGACAATGTTCATCATAACTATATTTGTTCAGATAAAATAACAAAATGGCAAATTCTATAAAAGTATCAATCTTATTTTTTACTTTGGTGTGAACATGTGTAATCTACTGCTGTTTATGATTGTATAATTGTTATTATATTATTCTCCATGACTTGCATTTTTATTTTATTAGTGATGTCTTTCAATAAATAGAAGTCTAATGTCTTAATTAGTTTTTGATTGTTTTTCATATTTTTGTATCCTATTAAAGGAACCAACACCTACCCCAAGTTTACAAAGATTTTATTCTAGGTACTTTAGAGTTTTAGCACACATTTGTAGACAATTTATCAAGTTTTAGTAAAGTATTGTGCATAGTCTTTGTTAATGGACAAGATGTATTTTTGTTCAGTAAGAAATCTAATTGTTGCAGCACCATTTATTGTAAAGACTTTTCTTCCTCTACTGAATTCTTAGCCACCTTGTCAATTGAGCATATACACATGGGTCTATTCTTAGGCTCTATTGTTTCAATGATCTACATATCTACTCTTATTTTAATGTAAGCTTTGAAACCCATTCTTCTTCATCAATATTGTTTGGCTATTGTAGGTTACTTACATTTCCATATAATCAGTTATTAATTTCTACAAGCCACTAGTACAATTTGATAGGGACTATATTGAATCCACATATTATCTGTAAAATATTAATATATTTTTATATTGAGTCTTCTATTTCTAAATATTAAGTAATTCTTTGTAGGTCTCCTATAATTTCTGAAATGTTCAGTTTAAGTATTCAGTCATTCAACATATTTTGTTCAATTTATCTTTAAATGTTAACTATTATTTATGAAAACTTCATGTTCCAAGCATTTATCTTGTGTGTGTGCATCATATATATATATATATATATATATATATATATATAGCAAAATTAGCCTTGTATCCTGTGATCATGCTTATTTATTTTCAATTAATGTACATTATATATATATGCACATTATATATATATGTATATATGTGTGTGTGTATATATATATGTGTGTATATATATATATTAATTTTGGAAAATTAGCCTTGTATCCTGTGATCATGTTTCTTTATTTTCAATTAATGTACATTTTATTTCTCATTTTGTCTGGTTGCACTGGAAAGGAATTCCACAAAATGTTGAATGGAAGTGAAAAGAGTAAAAAACCATGGCTCAATCCTTATTTTAAAAGAATGTTTAAGTCATTTTTCCTTAACCTGGCTTAATTTTTTAGATTGTCACCCTGTGCACCAAAGGTTGGTGGGTTTGATTCCAGGGCAGGGCACATATCCACATTGTGAATTCGGTCCCATCCCAGGTGCAGGTGGGAGGCAACTAATTGATGTTTCTTTCTCTCTCTCTTTCTTTCTCTCTTCCTTCCTCTCTCTGAAATCAATTTTAGAAAAAAAAATAAAGAATAGACATATCCCAAATTCCATTTATTGGAATGAGAAAAATCTTTTAAAAAGTGTATTGTCGTTTTGAAATAATATCTGAGAACCTTTTGATTAATTCAAGCTCAAGAAGATTTTCTTCCCAAAATTTTATATTTCTAGCTTTTACACTTAAATCTGTGACATATTTTGCATTATTTTATGAATGGTGTAAGATTTTTACATTATTTTTGTGTGTAGATTTAGAATTATTACAGGTATTTGCTTTAAAGTCTACCATTTTTCCGTTAATTTTCTTGGTTCTTTTGTAAAAAAAAATCAGTTGATTATGTTATAAAGATATATTTCTGAAATATTAATTCTGTTTCATATACGAATATTGAAACTAAAATGTGGTGTTTGGTTCCAAGTTTGTTGTCTCACAAAATTGAAGAATGGATTTGTAGACAAGATGGTTTGTGGGAACAAAGTTTATTGAGAGATAGACAGACTCCCTCTAGCAGGAAGCAGGAAGAACAGGTCCCAAGCCAGTTACTGGTTAAGCCTTTTTTTCCTCAGGTTCCAAAATCTCATGTCCTTTAAGCCTGAAAAAGATGCAGCTGGAGTTCCATAAGAGCCTAAAATAGCTAGTGTCCAGAGCTTCAGTTCCATGATGCAGCTGTTGTAATACAGCATCCAAGCTAATTAAAGTCCATTAGTCCATGTGTGGAGTCTGCATAGCTATAAGCCACATAGGCACAGGGGAGCAAATCTTCTGGCACAGAACAGGCAAGAACCCAGTGCACCAGAGAGAACAGTGTTTCTTTGTGTAGGTCCAGGTACATGTTTGTTAGCTCCTGATTGGACCTTTCAAAGAATTCTGCCCTGGTAACATCATTGAGATTAGTTATCTGCAAGCTCCCTGTATTATTAACATGTATACATTATAAAGCTCAGAACTCTTTTGTGCCCTGCGACCTCTTTCCCCTTCCTCCCCTTTTCTTCTCCCCCTTCCCAGCCCAGCTGAGTTGCCTTAGCAACTCCCACCAGCTGGTTTCCCTAGTTCTACTCCCTCCCCTCATGGTCCAGTTCCTTCTGTCTCCTCAATATGCCTGTGCTTAAACCAGTACCAATAGTGTTGATTATTGTAGATTTATATTTTAAAGTAAGTTTTGAAATAAAAAAGTGTAAACCTTACAATTTGTCTAAAAAATATCTGGCTGAGATTTTGTTAGATTTCATTGAACATACAGCTCAATTTTGGGAGAATTACCTTCTTAATAATATTGAGTTTTCTGATCCATGAATATGAAATATTTCTCCATTTGTTAGGATTTTTAAGTAATTTCACTAATATTTTGTAATTTTCAGTATACTAGATGGTTTTGTGAAATATATTTTTAAATATTTTATTATTTTTGATGTTCTAAGGCTGAAATTGATTTTTTATTGCTAGATAATATATAAATTCTGTATATTGATCTTGTATAAGGTAACATTCTAAATTTTCTTAGTACTTCTAGCTTGGACTTTCTTAGAATTTGCTTCAGCAGCACCAAGTTGTCTATAAATAATAACATTTTTACTATTTTCTTCCCAATATGATACCTTTAAATGCAACCCTTGCTTTTCTTCTTCTTCTTTGTGGGTTTTTTTTTTTGGCTTTTTTTCTTCACTCCCTACTCCTCCCTACTGATTTCACTGGCAACAACCATCTGTATAATATTAAAGAAAAGTAACAAAAACACACATCCTTGAATTGTTCCTTATTTTCAGGACAAGCATTCAGTCTTTACCTTTAAGTATAATGTTACCTGTAGTATCTTCATAGGTTATATATTGTGAGATTAAGGAAGATCTATTGATTTCCCAGCTTATTGAGAGTGTTTTATTAGTATATTAGAAGCCCAATGCAAAAAATTTGTGCACAGGAGTGGGGAGTCCCTCAGCATGGCCTGCATCCTCTCATAATCCAGGACTCCTCAGAGAATATCTGACTGCATGTTTAGGCCCCATCTCTCAGAGATCCTATAGGATCAGGCCTAAACTGACAGTTGGACATCCCTCTTGCAATCTGGAGTTGCTGGCTCCTAACTGCTTGCCTGCCTGCTTGATCTCCTCTAACCACTCTGCCTGCCTGTCTAATCACCCCTAATCACTTCTGCCTCGGCAACTGCTATTTCAGCTTCATCCAGAAGGATGTCTGGTCTAATTAGCATATTATGCTTTCATTATTATATATTTTTAAATTCACAACAAAACTGAGGGAAAAGTACAGAGATTTTCAGTTATATTTTCAACTCAACCAAGCCTGCTCCTTCAATATCAACACTCTTCAACAGAATTTGTACAACTATTGAACATCATTACCTAGAATCCACAGTTTACATTATAGTTTACTCTTGTTGTTGTAAATCTATGGGCTTAGACAAATGTGTAATTACATATATTCACCATTATAGGTCGTTTCACTGTCCCCATATCCTTGGGCTTCATATCTTCATTCCTCCCTCATTAAATCCTAGCAAACACTGATGTTTTTATTATCTCCATAGTTTTGCCTTTTCTAGACTGTCATCAGTTGTAATTATATAGTATGTAGTCTTTTCAGATTGGCTTCCTTCATTTAATAATGTGCATTTAAGTTTCCTATCAGTCATTTTATGACTTAACAGCTCATTTCTTTTTTTTTTCCTTTTAAATATATTTTTATTGAGAGGGAAAGAGAGATAGAAACATTAACGATGAGAGAGAATCATTGATTGGCTTCCTCCTGCACACCCCCTATTGGGGACCAAGCCTCCAACCTGGGCATGTCCCCTGATAGAGAATCAAACTATGACCTTCTGGTTCATAGGTCGATGTTCTACCACAGAGCTGCACCTGGCAGGCAATAGCTCATGTTTTCATGCTGAATAATTAATATTCTTCTTTTTGGATGTACCATAATTTATTCATTTCCTAAATGAAGGACATCTTGGTGCTTCAAACTTTTAGAAATTATAAATACAGCTGCTATAGACCTGTTTGTGCAGGTTCTTCTGTAGACACAAGTTTTTAACTTTTTATATATATACCAGAGGCCCAGTGCACAAAATTCATGCACTGGAAGGGGATCTCCTCAGCTTGGCCTGCACTCTCTCTAATCTGGGACCTCTGGCTCCTAGCTACTCACCTGCCTGCCAGCCTGATGCACCTAATTGTTCTCCCCTGCCTGCCTGATTGCCTCTAATCTCCTCTGCCTTGGCCATGACAACATGGGTTTGTTGGGAAGGATGTCTGGAAGGACATCCAGAAGGTTGTCTGGAAGATATTCAGTCTAATTAGCATATTATCCTTTTATTAGTATGGATGCCACCTTGTCCTAAAAATGCAGGTTGTTCCCAGGTTTTCCTATCATGGAAGGGTAGCATCCTGGGTTCAGAGCAGGGTTTATGTGCTTGTGCTTTATCTCAGCAGACGTGGTTCCTAGAAGAAGACTCTTGGATGTACCTTGAACATTTCTATCAAATTTGCCAAATAATCCTCCAAAAATGTTGAACCACTTTAAACTCCCACCGGCAACCATGTATGTGCCCTCTGTCCCACTTTGATGCCAATATCATTTATTTCTCCCTAGAAGCTTCCATCCCGTCAGCCAGGACTGCTTGTACTTGAGCCAACCTCATTGTTCAACTGGGGGCTTGATTTCCCCAAATAGAATTATGGAGGAGGAAAAAAGTTTTCCTCTAGCTTTCTGAGTTTTCAGTGGAGGCCTTTATAATGAAAGACAGATCACCAAGAGAGAAACAAAAGTTCATTAACATGTGTACCTTGTGTATATGTGGGAGACCCCAGGGAAAAATGAGAAACTTCCCAAAGTGGCTTAGAATGCAGATTTAAATACCTTCTTCCTAAGGAAAGGGGACAGGAGATATAGGCCTCTTAGAGGAGAGTAAATGATATTTAGGAAAGATTAATGGGGTGGGGGGAGGATAGTTTGTAACAAAGTTTGGGTGTGATGTCAACTACTACTCTCCTGTCCTGTGACAGGAGTTAGTCTTCTCTGCCTGATGATACTTCTCCCACCAAGGGGACCTATGACATTTAAGCTCCTTTGGGGGGGGGTCTGATTTTAGGGAGATCAGGAGACTTCAGTGAAACCCTCTGCATGCATTTGCTGTTTTTCAAGCATCTGCAGCTCAAGATCATCAATATAACAACACAGCATAGGTTGGGTGGCATGTTCTCTGATATTCAAAATAAACCCAACAAAAGCTTGTTTCCTCTCTTAGATGATTTTTCACAGTAGCATTATCCCCTGGAGACAGTATTCTGTCCAGACCTTCCTGGCAGTGGTCATAACATTACCCTGTATTTTTAGAAAGGTATTGGCCACAGCACTAAATAATCCAGGGTCAGTTTTCTCATCTTGTGGAAAGGGAGACAAAGTTATGATAGTTTATCTCCCTTTCCACAGGTTTCTTGTGGGTTTGTGTCTCTGCCTCCACAGCCCACACCCCTCAGCAACCCAAGCACATCTGCCTCAGGCTTTGTGGCTGCTGGGTGCCAGGCCTGCAGGTTGTGTCTCCAATCCACCTCCCCATCCCTCCAGCCTCAGGTTTGCCATGGCAGGACTTGGGGCTGCTGGATGCTGACCTTCCTGTGGGTTTGTGTCTCCGATCTAGCACCTTGCAGCCCCAGTGCAGCCATGGTGGGACATAGTGGGGCTGCTGGGGGCTGGCCTCCCTGCTGGCTTGTGGCTGTGATTGGCCGCCCACAGCCCCCAGCGCCACCATGGCAGGTGTGCTTTTGTATTCTCCCATGCACTGGGCCACCCTAGCACCACCTGGCTGCTATGGACCTCGCCATCTTGGTTGGGTTAAATTGCATACTCACTCCTATTGGCTGGTAGCATAGCAAAGGTACAGTCAACTTTCATGTTTCTCTTTTATTAGATAAGACTAGAGGCCTGGTGGATAAAATTCTTGCACAGGGAGGGTCCTTAGGCTTGGCTGGCAGTCAGTGCAAATCAAGATCCTTGCATCCCTGCCACCCCCCTCCTTCCCTCGCTGTGAATTGGGGCCTCCTGGCCAGGGGGAGCAGCTGTGGGAGGTTTCTATCCCCTGTTTAGAGCATGCAGGAATCAGCTGATTAATGATTAGAGGAAGTTTCTTGTCTTTTATTTTATTATGTTTTACATTAATTAATTTTTGTGTCTATACCAACCTTACATTCCTGTGATAAATCATATTTGCTCATGCTTTACAGGTTGCTGAATTTGATTTGATACTACCTTGTTAAAATTTTTTGCATTTATAATCCTGAAGAATAACAAAGCAATATCAACAACCAGCAAAGAGATTATGACTCACTTTGTTGCAATACTCAGTTTGTTATACTAGATTGGAACTAAACCTACAATATTTGTGAATTATGCCCTTAGTTCATGTGTAAACTTACCTGTACCTAGATTTTTCTTTGTAAAAAAACTTTCTAATTACTAGTGCATTTTAAAATCTGTTAAGGGTATATTTATTTATGTATATTCAAGCCATTTGTAATCATTTGTATCTATGAACACTATTAATTTGATTTAATTTTTTAATTTATTAGAATATAGTTGTTCATTGTATTCCTTTATAAACCACTTAGTTTCTGTTGTTACTTTTTATTTTGTTAATTTTGTTGTCTCTTTTTGTTTTCTTTTAAAATCTAATCATAAGTGTGTGTTAATATTTTCCAAAGAATCAACATTTGGCTTCACTTATTTTTCCATTTATTTCTATTTAATTGATTTCTTTATAATCTTAATATTGTTTGCTTCTGTATCCTTTGGGGACAATTTGTTTTTTCTGCTAGCTTTCTAAATTGGAATATTTGATTTTTAAGTTCAGATCTTTCCTCTTTTATAAAGAGGCTTTGAAAATTAGTTTTAGAGAACACCAAGATGGCGGCATAAGCAAACACCTATTGTTCTGCCCCGCGCAACTCTTTAAGAACTACAACATAACAGCAGAACAGACAAGCACCCAGAATCGCCAGAAAGCTGGCTGAATGTAAACTCCACTAATAGGAGCAAAGGTGGGACACAGACTCAGGACTGGCGGGAGCGCAATCTTTCAGACGGAAAGAGGTTAGGAGCCGCTCTGGTCGCGTGCGCGGGCTGGGGCTGGAGCAGGGACCGGCCGGATTTCGCCCACGAGGAAGGGCGGAGGCATCTCACTGCCCAGATTTCCCGAGCCGGGCGAGGTCCGAGATCCAGGGTAGGAGAGGTCCCCCTGCACAGATTACCTGGAACTGGGCGCGGTCCGAGGTCCGGGGGACGCACCCTGGAAGCGGGGCGCGGTGCGCAAACCCGCGACTTGCCCCCTGGAAACTTGGTTCCGGAAACCATTTATTTTACAGCCCTGGGCTGGACTTTTGGTGTGCAAGCACATTTGGGGAAAGGCAGAGTTGTCTGGCAAGGGTAAGAGACTAGCGGCTTTTTCTTGGAGGAGTCTGCAGCCATCCCCATCCAACAGAGACCCGCGCGCGAGCACCGCATAGGACCCAGCTGCCGCCGCCACCTCTGCCGCTGCCTGTGCAGCTCAGAGACTCCGCCCATCCAACCTGAACACAGTCTCCCTTCACAGCCAATTGGCCTGGAGGTCAAACCCTCCTAGGGCTAACAACGAAAAGCTGGGTTTAAATTCAAAAACACTGAATACAACCCATAAAGGATTGCAGTAAGAGTACCCACCTCAGGTAACCGGGGAGACTGAGCCACTGTCCCTTTGAGGATAGCCACCACATAAAGCAGCCACCATGCAGAGACATGGAAAGAAATCAGGTGTGAAAGAAATGGAGGAGAAAAGACGACAAGACATTGAGTTCAAAACCACGGTTATAAGGCTTTTCAAGAGGCTCCTACAAAAGGCCGATCAAATTAATGAGAATTACCAGGAAATAAACAAGACCAACCAGCAAATGAATGAGAATTACAAGGAGATGAATGATACTTACAAGCAAATGAATGAGACCCTCAGGGAAATGAACAAGACCTCTGAGGATACGAACCAGACCATCACAGATAAAAAAAAGGACCAACTAGAAATCAAGCATACACAGACTGAAATAAAAAATATTACACAAAGTCCTAAAAGCAGTCCAGAGGGCCACAAGAACCAAGTCAAAGATTTGAAATACAAAGAACCAAAATCCACTCAGCTGGAAAAGCAAGAAACAAAAAGAATTCAGATAATTGAAGATAGCGTAAGGGGCCTCTGGGACAACCTCAAGCAAGCCAACATCCGAATTATTGGGGTGCCAGAAAAAGAGAGAGAGCAAGTTAATGAAAACCTACTTGAAGAAATAGTGACTGAAAACTTTCCCCACCTGGTGAAAGAAACTGACTTAAAAGCCCAAGAAGTACACAGAACCCCAAAATATAGGAATCTAAAGAGGACCACACCAAGATATATCATAATTAAAATGCCAAGAGCAAAAGATAAAGAGAGAATATTAAAAGCAGCAAGAGAAAAACAGTTGGTTACCTACAGGGGAGCACCCATACGATTGTCAGCGGATTTCTCAACAGAAACGATGCAGGCCAGACGTGAGTGGCAAGAAATATTCAAAATAATGAAGAGCAAGAATCTACAACCAAGATTACTCTATCCAGCAAAGCTATCACTCAGAATCGAGGATCAGATAAAGTGCTTCGCAGATAAGAAAAAGCTAAAGGAGTTCATCACCACCAAACCAGTACTATATGAAATGCTGAAAGATATTCTTTAAGAAGAGGAAGAAGAAAAAGGTAAAAATATAAATTATGAACAACAAATACACATCTATCAACAAATGATCATAAAAATCAAGTGAACTGATAGGCTGATGAACAAGATAAACTGGTGACTATAACAGAAACATGGACATAGAGAGGGAATGGACTGACAATTCTTGTGTAGAAAAGGGTTGTGGGAAGTGCAGCAAGAGATTGGACAAAAATCTTGCAACAATGGGAGAGGACATTGGGGAGGGGGAGGTGAGGGCGGAGGGTGGGATAGGTACAGGGGGGTGGGAAGATATAGGGGGATAAAAAAGGGGAAACAATGTAATTAATAAACTGAACAAAAAAAAATAAAGTAAAAAAAAAAAAAGAAAAAAAGAAAATTAGTTTTATTCTCAGCACTGTTTCAGCTGAATTCCACAAATCCTTGTAATGTGATGTTTTCATTTTCCTTTGGCTTTTAAATATTTCTATATTTCTCTTTTTTGATTTTTTTCTTGACCCATGGGTTACTTATAAGTATTACTCACCCCTCACACACACACACAAACACCCAAAAGTGTGTGCATTTTCCTCATTTCCTAATATTATGGTATTCTGATTTGATTCTATGTTGATCAGAAAATTTATTTGTATAATGATAATTTATTAAAACTTTTTTATGGCAAACCATGTGTTTTATCCTGGAGAAAGTTCCAGATGCACTTTAAAATGTTTATTCTGTTCTTGTTTTCAGGAGTGTTCAATTGATATTAGCTGGGTTCATTTCATAAATTGTGTAGAGCAAGTGTCCTGTATCCTTTTATTTTCTGACAAAATGTTGTTTTCACTATTGAAAGTCAAGTACTGAAGTTTCTAAATATTGTTCAATTATCCATTTTCTCTTAGGTATTTTTTTTAGTACACATTTCATACAAAATCAGGGACTATGTTATTATGTGCATACATGCTTTCAGTTGTTATTTTTTCCTGATGTTTTAGACCCATTGACCATTATAAAATATTTATGTGTTGAAAATAATACATTTTGTCTTAATACCTAATACTAAGACAGCATTTTCTTTGCTACTGTTTTGTATGGTTTTTCTTTTTCTATCACCTTCCTTCCAACCTATTTTTTATTTTAAATATAAATCATGTCAATTTTAGACATCACATATAGTTGAATTATTATTGTTGTTATTATTACTAGAGGCCCAGTGCCCAGTACACAAAATTTCCACATGGAGGGGTGGTCCCCTCAGCCCAACCTGCACTTTCTCTGATCCAGGACCCCTCAGGGGGTGCCTGGATGCCGGTTTAGGCCCCATCCCTCTTACAATCCTGGACTGCTGGCTCCTAACACTCATCTGCCTGCCGGCCTGATCACCCCTAACTGACTCTGCCTGCCGGCCTGATCGCCCTCAACTGCCCCCTCCCCAGCCAGCCTGGTTGCCCCTAACTGTCCCCCCATGCAGCCTGTTCCATCAGTTGTGATGGTCACTTAGGCTTTTATATAATAGATATTATACTGCCTGACATTCTCTGCCTCTTTCTTGGAATGTTTATCAATTCTTAATAATTGTAACTACTAATACTGTAGAATTAATTATTGGCATTTTACTTTTGATTCTCTATATGACTGATGCCCTTTTGTTCCTCTTCTGTGAGTTATTTTATGTTAAAAAGATTATTTTTTGTGTACCAATTCAATTTTTCTGGTGTTTTTCTTATTATTTTTTAGTTCTTTTCTTAGGGACACTCTGATTATTGTGTACTTGTTAACTTACACAGTCTTCTTCAGAATAATCCTAAATTAATTTAACCATTATAAATGCTTATATAGCTTTAATATATAAAATCTAATTTGACAATGTTTTAATGTGTGGTTTTTTAAAAATAATTTAAAAGGCTTGCCCTGTTGTTTTTTGGTTAGCACATTTCAGTCAAGATGACTTTGGTCATTGTCTTCTAGTAATTTAATTTAGAGGTGTATGTCGGAATGTGTGTTTGCACATGTGCATGTGTATGTGTCTGTGCCTGTGTCTGTATTTATATTATTGGCTCCTTTGAACTTCCTGGACTTATAGTTTTATAATTTTATAATATTATAAAACTTATAGTTTTATAATTTGTGTCATTTTTCTTCAAATATCTGTCATTTCCTCCATTTCTAGGATTCTAATTATGTGCACATGTGATTACATATGTGATGCTTAACTTTATATGTCAACTTAACAGCCCCTGGGTGCCCAAATTAAACATTATTCATTCTCCTTGTGTCTCTGACGGTTTTTCTGGATGAGATTGGCATGTGAATCAGTGAATTAAAATAAATTGCTTTCACCAAGGTGGGTAGACATAATTCAATTCAATGGGGGGCCTGAATTGAAAAAAAGACAGAAGGAGGAATTGACTCCTTTTTCCAACATCACTGTTTGAGCTAGGACATTCTATCTCATTTTTCTTGCCCTTACACTAGGATTTCCACTTTGGCTTCCTAATTCCAAAGCTTTCAGACTCAGACTCAATCACACCAGTAGTTTCCTGGGATTTTAGCTGGCAAAAGGCAGTTCATGGGACTTGTTCGGCTCCATGAGTCAATTTCTTATAATACATTTTTCTACTGGTTTTGCTTCTTTGGAGAACTCTGATTAATACAACATAGTATCATCTTATATTATTAAAATACTATTTATTTTCTTGTATTTTTTTATCCTTTGTGCTTTAGTTTAAATAGTTTTGTTACACCTCCAAGTTACTGAATTTTCTTCAACAACTTTTAATCTGATATCAATAAGCCATTAACATTTTTATACATTATTTTTCTTATAACTCATATTGGTTTTTTTTTCAGTTAAGTTTATTTATTATATATTTTTTAGAAGTTGTCTGTTAACTCTGTCCTTTCTATTATTTCTGATTCTTTTTCTATGGGCAGATATTCTCCAAATTATGATTTAATTTTTCCTGCTTTCTTAAACGTCTAATAATTTTGAATAAGTAATGGAGATTATAATAATACATTAGTAAATTAATATATTAGATATATGTTGTTATGTCATCAATTTGAACTATTTTTCTTCCTAGCAAGGACTATATTTACTTATATACCAGGTTTTGGTTTTGAGGTTCATTTTATTATTTATTAGGGAGGATTAATAATATGCTTTACTTTAGGACTAGCATAGACATAAATCTGAGATATGACCCTTATGATATCTCCACTGAATAGCAGGGTTGTTTAATACGGATTTTTCCATCTGGCTGATTGAAACTCAAGTGGCTGTGACATCTGTGAGCTCTGGACAATTTTCAACTATCTCAACACTGTCATTCTTTGTCTGGCATTTCAAGTTTCTCATGAGGCCTGTGTGAATGATCAAAGGGATTCATATCCCAATGCCTGTTTGATATTTTGGAGCTTCTTTTTTTTTTCTGGTATTCTGATCATAATTCCTAGCCCCCTGTGCCTTTTTAAAAAATTATATTGTCTATCTTCTCAACTCAGCGAGATTGATGTGTTTTGTTTGTAGTCACCCTTCCTGCAAAGTAGTCTAGAAACTGCCTTTAAAAAGAAAGGCAGGTCAAACACAGGGAGTCCCATAGTTATTTTTCTTTTTTCAATCAACACAACCCATAGCTGTTTGGTGTTAAATATTCAAACATCTTTTTCTCAAATATTTTGTCTTATGTTTCATTTGTTTACTATTGAAGGGCCAGTTATGGTATCATGACTGGAAGGAACAATCTGTCTTAGTTCATTCTTTTGTGAGTCTCCAAAGTATGGTTGATTAGTACACCATTAAAAATTAGACCCTTAATGTATTTTCTGCAGAACTATCACATTTATTTTTATTCATTTTACGTGTAGATTTATTCTTTTATACTTAACAATATAAAAAGCTATTGCTTTTTATTTTGGAAATGTTGAATTGTTTCATAATTTTAGATAGTCCTTAGTTTATACATTTAAAATTAATCCATATTTATTTTTAATTATATAATTATTTTTAAAGAAGTAAGGCTTTGCTTAAACTGGTTTGGCTCATGGATAGAGCATCAGCCTGTAGACTGAAAGGTCCCAGGTTCTATTCCGGTCAAGTGCATGTACCTTGGTTGTGGGCACACTCTCAGTGGGGGGTGTGCAGGAGGCAGCTGATTGATGTTTCGATTTCATTGATGTTTCTATCTTTCTATCCATCTCCCTTCCTCTCTGTAAAAAAATCAATATATATATATATATATATATATATATTTTTTTTTTTTTTTAAGAAAGAAGTAAGGCTTCTTTGCTACTTGGCAGTAAGAGGTTTCATGTATGAATTGATTATGTAAATTTAATTGGCTTTATTCAAATATATAGAACATGATCTAGAATAATTTACTATACAACTATTTTTATTGTTTCAAAATATTTCCATTTCTCAGTATATAGTATATACTATCTAATAAAAGAGTAATATGCAAATTAACCACCACTCCACTACACCCACTAGCCACGCCCATAGCCAATCAGGACCAAGTATGCAAATTAATCCAACAAAGATGGCTGCAGCCACTTGGGTATCTCCGGCAATGGAAGAAGCCAAGCTTTCCACATACCCTGGCAGGCCCAGGCCTCCGCTCAAGACAACAGAGTTTCAATTATAGAAGATAAATAAATCCCAGATACCAGGGCCTCTGCTTTGGTCGATGAGGACTGTGGCTAGCCTACAAACCACCACAGGCCCCTTGCCCACGCCACCTCACACCCCAAGAGAAACCCCACCCTGATCTCAACATCTTTTATGGCAAACCAGCTGGCCCCCACCTGTGTACCAGGCCTCTATTCTACCTAATAAAAGAGTAATATGCAAATTTACCATCATTCTAATACACAAGATGGCTGCCCCTATGTGGTCAAAAATCTTGCCCTCATGTGGATACAATATGGCTTCCAAAGATAGCCAGCAGGGGAGGGTGGTTGGGAGGGACCAGTCCTGCAAGGCAGGGCAGTTGGGTGCAATCAAGCCTTCAGGGGAGGGAAGGTGGGGGTGACCAGGCTGTCAGAGGAGAAAAGTTGGGGGTGACTAGGCCTGCAGGGAAGGGCTATTGGGGGGAACTCAGGCCTGCAGGGGAGAGCAGTTGGGGGGGACCAGGCTAGCAGGGGAGGGCAGTTGCAAGAAACCAGGCCTGCAGGGGAGGGTAGTTAGGGGCAATCAGGCTGGTAGGGGAACAGTTAGGCATCGATTAGGCTGGCAGGGGAGTGGTTAAGAGTTGATCAGGCTGGCAGACAGAAGTGGTTGGGGCAGTGGGGTCCTTGATTGGAGATGGTGTGGGTTGGGCTGAGGGGACCCAACCCCTCTCATGCACAAATTTTGTGCACCAGGCCTCTAATCTTAAATAATCATAAATTTTGAAAATTTAGTCTATGCTAATTATTTCCTAATTGCAAGTCCTTATTAAAGTATCCTGAAAAAGAATTCTATCACAGATTTTGATACATGAAATATAAAATTATTTATTAAATTTGACTTTTACTTTAGGACCATATGAGATATTATCTTTAATACAGATGAATAAACTCAGGTTTTAATAGAATCGAGTTATTTTTCTAACATTCTCAAACTGTCCATTAACTTTCTAAAGTTTTCTTTTAAGTTCCATGTTAAAATCATTCCACCATCACACTTGAACATAATGACCCTATAACAGATGGTTAAAATTGTTACATCATCAAAAAAGTTGTTGCCTTATAAATGGTATGCTTTTAGGTGGAAACAATTACACAAACAAATATGAATATATTTTGCTACAGATCTTTAGGAAATTAATGTACCTATATTAAAACTATTTTTGACAAAGTTACCCTATTTTTTGTAATTGGCTTTACTTAAGTTCTACATAATAATAAGCAACAATTCAGAGGATCCAAAAGTTTGTTGGTGTTACACTGATGTCTTACTAAAATAGATTACTTGGAGATCCCTTGATGAAGGGACTGCTTGTGTAGCTTAGAAGAAAAAATGTGCCAAAACCAGTTTTGCTCAGTGGATAGAGTGTCGGCCTGTGGGCTGAAAGGTCCCGAGTTCAATTCCGGCCAAGGGCATGTACCTTGGTTGTGGGCACATCCCCAGTAGGGGGTGTGCAGGAGGCAGCTGATGGATGTTTCTCTCTCATCAATATTTCTGACTTTCTATCTCTCTCCCTTTATCTCTATAAAAAATCAATAAAATATACTTTTTTTTTAAAAAAAGAAGAAAAATGCACTATTACCATGGTAAATGGGTAACAGAAATAAACTTGATAAAATTTCAAGAAATCATTTCAATGAACCTCTTTAGAATAAAATAAAGGAATTCTCTTCATTATATTTTGGCAAATAAAATAAAGGAATTCTCTTCATTATATTTTGGCAAAGCTTTGACCTCTTTCGTAGTAGAAATTGGGTCAGGGTGAAAATCAGAGACTATAAACAGGAATGGGGTAAAGAGTCTAAAGAGCCCTACTGTTTGATTAATATCATATATTGGATGAGGGTGAGTTTTAGTCCAATGTACGTGGAGACTCATCCAGAAGTACAGCAGGGCTCGAAAGATTGATATAGACTCCTGCTGAGTTTATAATGTGTAAGTGTTAAGTGTTCAAGGCATGGAACCTGGCTGTTCTTACCAAAGTCAGATCTCTACTAGAGCTAAGTTCACTGAAAACCATTTAAGTTTAATAAACATTTATTGAGTGCATTATGTTACAAGGATTATGTTAATGGGAAGATACAAAATTATTAAGTCATAATAAGTGACTCTTTGGCATATACAGTCTTCTTGTTTATTATTGCTTGAAATACAGTATGATTTATTAAGGACCATATTATTACCATTGTTCCATTTTGTCCCTTTATTTACCTCAATGCCATGACAAATTTTTATCAATGAAGGATCAGAAAAAATATAAGCATCTTGTGGGAAGCCAGGCATTGCCTCACCAATAGAGATGTAAATAGAACAAACAGGAAACCTGGTCAAACTTAATGAATCTGTTTACCCATTGTTTAGGTGAGACTTTAGTTTCCCCTCCTTTAGTCTTATGTTAAGTATGAACTATTCACATGTTGTTTAGGTGACACCTTGGTAATTGTAAAAGCTTCCACACCTTTTGTCTTATGTTAATTCTTGCTGGTTGATTTCATTGGTGGAATTTCCTGACCTAAAGGACATGGATGTATCACTTGGCCCTAATAAAAGGAGATAGGAAAACCAGAGTGGTGGCGTCCTCCCCCTAGAGGTGGACTCCCGCCTGGCCCCCATTATTCCCCAAAAGTTAATGCTTTTGTAGTCTCTTTTCATTTGTGTGCGGCCTTCTCCAGATGCTGAACCCTGACATGGGAACCCTGGATACGCAGGATGTGAAAAGGATTTCCACACATCTGTATTCTCTGAGATAAACTTACGATGTAAAAGGCATTTACATGTCTAAAAGCAAGACATTTCATGTTCTATATGTTCATGCTTTAAAATCTAAGATGCAAGAACTAGATGTTTTGAATGACTTTCTCCATTTACTCTTTGGAGACTTTATTTTATTGCATTAGGTGTAAAATGAATTAATTTTAGATACTATAAAGATACTAATTTGTAAAGTTTTATATAAAAGAAATATTGCTATATAAAATATGAATTCCTATAAATACAATAACTAACTTATCTGGTAGCTTAAATCTGCTATAAAAAATCTTATGTGCAACAAAACACCCAGAGGATTGATTGAAGTTCCAAGAATTATAGCAAGAAATGCTACACATAAGAGTTACCTATTTAATTGACTTGGGAAAGAATAATCCATTTCCACTAAAATGTAAAAGGTTGAGCCTGCTGTCTAGAGCTGGTTCCACCAAGGAAATGACTTTGATGAGCTGTTCTTAGACCTGCATTTATCCTTTATTCTATTTTTTAATTTTTTTATTCTTTAAAGTATTATAAATAGTAGTACATGTTTTCCTTTTCTCCCCCATTGTCCTCCCCCCAGCCTCCCCTAACCTCCAGCACATGTCCTCACCTGCACAGCCCCCCATCCCCGCCCCAGTGTCTTGTATCCATTGGTTATGCTTATATGCATGCATACAAGTCCTTTGGTTGGTCTCTTACAGCCCCTGCCCCACCCTCCCCAGCCTTCCCCCTGTAGTTTGACAATCTGTTCAATGCTTGTTTGCCTCTGTATCAATCTTTTCCTCCTGTTTTTTTTTTTTTTTTCCTTTAAAAAGATCTTGCATCTGCATACTGGAAATAAATTTAGAAGAACAAAAAATGTTTGAGTTTCAATTTCAATGTCCAACTGTTCTGAGTCCCAGTTTAAATGTCAAATAGTTCCTCATGTGTACATGTCAGCAATGGTATCTGGACAGTGGAGATAGCTTTATTCTAATTTTTATGATTAGTTCTTTATTAAGATGAATAAATACTTTCTGCTTTATATATATTTAAATTTGCAGGTTGCTAATTACCAAATCTTACCTTGGCCTGCTATTTATGTATGTATGTTTCTAATGTTAGGTCTAATCAAACAATTGAATGGTCCTTCTCCCCTGGGAACTGATCTTTAGACCACTTCACAAGGGACATTCCCCTTTGCTTATACCATACTTCACTGTCAAAGACCACATTCCACTTGCTTAGGCCATTATCTTTCCCCTCATGACCCACCAGAGAATTCTTTGCTCAGAAAAAGCCTGCCTAAAGTCTTTTAAAATCTGACTCTCTGTCTCTGGGTGCTGGCACCATTTTGGGGCTCAGCTCATTTGGTTTTCCAGACGACCTAATAAATTCATAATTCTTTACTTCTTTTGGCTTCATCCATTCCTCTTTCAGTGACCCTAACATTTATGTTTTTGTTTTTGTTCTTTTTATCAAACTTTGTGCTACTCAAACCTTCTTGAATGAACCTATAGCAAGCAGGTTTTTTCCTTTATTGAAACTATATAAATGCTTTGAACTAACAGTTTTCTAGCATGATAAAGTAATGGAGAACAAACTTATCTTTCTTTCTTTAAGTGTATAGAGACTTGGACAATATCTATAAAATAGCTTAAATATGTTTCTGACTGGCCACTAGTCAGTTTATAACAATGAATAAAGCAAAATAAAACAAATAAGGTCTGATCATTTCAGTTTACTGCCTGGAGAGAGATTCCCAGCTACAAAGAAAGAGAGCCCAAACTGAACTTAAGAAATAGGGTTCATTTATTAGAGGGCCCACATTTTTAGGTAGAAAATTAGACATGAATGGCTGGAGTGGGGCCTACCCTGGGTCCTGAACAGGGGTTTGACCAACATTGCCTTCAGACTGCCTCTCTAGGAGTGGCCCAGAAGAGTGTCAGTACGCACATTCAAGCTAGCTGGCTCTTAGCACAAGCTTAGAGGAAACTGACATGACCTCATTGCCAATATGACCTTACTAGGGCCCTGAATTAATTATAATAAAATTTGCATTTTTGATTTGACCTTCCTCCCCTCACCCCATGAATTTTTCTGCATACATTATGGGTAAGGTCATGCCCAGAAGAAATATAGTTTCTGTCAGTCATGCCTGAATGTAAATGAAATGCTCCACCCAGAAAATTCCTCTTTTAAGCCTAGTAGTTGGGGTCATGTTCTCTCTCTCTCTCTCATTCCCTCCACTGGAGCACTCCTTGTTTGGAATGTATTTTCAATAAACCTCACTTTGCTTTACTTTAATATTTGTGGACCTTAAATTCTTTTCTGCATTGAGGAAAAGAGCAGAGGTCCCAGTCAGTAACCTCAATTGGTAACAAAATCAGATAGAATTTGTATAACAAATACCAGAGATGAAGGATGAAACTCAAAACAAACAAACAAACAAACAAACAAACAAACAAAAAACACACCTAGATTAAGCTCAAAATAACTGCAGAAGAAACCACTTATATTTTTGGTTTAGGATTGATTTGTATTTGTGTGAGAATAAACTGATTAATGGCAAGAAAGGACTGCCTAAAAGTTGTAGGTAGAATCATCCCCAGACCTCAAATACAACAGTTTGTTTTCCAACTGACAGGACTGTCTGCAGACAAATATGCCCCATTAGTGCTTTGGACGAAAGGAACCACTTGCTAACCTGACAAGCTCAGGGAAGGCCTTGCAAACTCAAAAACCTAAAGTAACCACAAAGGATGCCCTGAGACAGACCAGTTTGGCTCAGTGGATAGAGCATCGGACTGCGGACTGAAGGGTCCCAGGTTCGATTCCAGCAAGGGCATGTACCTTGGCTGCGGGCACATCCCCAGTATGAGGCGTGCAAGAGGCAGTTGATCGATGTTCTCTCTCTCATTGATGTTTCTGACTTTCCTTCCCTCTCCCTTCTGCTCTGTAAAAAATCAATAAAATATATATATATATATTTTAAAAAAAGGATGGCCTGAAATTAAAACTTTAATTAAAAGCAGTAATGGTGAATAGTCATGTTGTAAGCCAGAATTTTTCCTGACAAGGTCAATTTTTACCCTAATTGAGCCTATTCCTTTTTTTTTTTTTTTTTTGCATCTAAGATAACTATGAAATGTCAGAGTAACTTGCCTTTTTCCTCAGACTCCTGGGGCACACCCAAATGCTCCACACCAGAACAGAGACCACAAATTTATTCATTATTATTGTTATTATGTTAACTGTTGACTGTTAATTATCCTGTAGCTTCTAAGCAATGTGTCTATCATTTTACTTGTTATCCAATCCCAGAGGTTTCCCTGCTTTGCTTTCTCCACTCCCTAATCTATCATCAATAGATTTAATGTAACCCACTTATGTCTCTTCCTTTGATGCAATGTACAAAAATAGGTGAAAACTGCTATTCTCTAAAGCATTATCTCTTATCTGTTAAGATTCTGCTTCCTTGCAGTTGCTGGCAGTTTGGATCAAATAAACTCACACAAAATCTTTACATGTTTGAATGTTTTTTTTTATGTTATCAGTGCTAATAACTTGCTCTTGATAATGGCTATTCTAAACCAACTACAAAAAAATAAAATAAAAAAAGCAATCTTGGTAAAAATCAAACAATTTTATAACTTCATCCAGAAAAAAAAAAGAAACACACACACACACACACACACACACACACACACACTCACACATTCTAGTACTTAAAAAGTAAAAATTCATATAACACAAAATACTTTTTTAAATGGGGGAGGACAGTGCAAATACAATTAAACCTAATTTCTCTAACATCTCTTATATTGAACAATTTAATTCTTGATCAAATTGTTCACAAAAAAAATGTCTGGGATGTAAAACTAAACTTTGATTTTTGATCTGAAAAATCTTTCATGCTGATCCCTCAGGGTGATAAAGGTGTCTTTCAGGCAATAAACAAAAAAGAGAATGATTTAGTTGCTGGTGAAATCCATGATTAGTACGATTTTAAAACATAAAGAGGCCATCAAGAGTTCTAATGTTGCTAAGGGTGTGAAAGTGCTCACAAAACAACCATCACAGGCAATTGAACAGATAGAATATATGTTGGTGATTTGGATGAAGAAAAAGCAGTCAGCTGGTGATAGCATTTTGGAGGCAGGGTAATGTGAAAAATTTGTTTAAGGCTAGTAGGGGGTGATTCATTCAATTTAAGCAAAGAAGTATTTATCTGTAGATTAAACAGTACTTTAGACATGTACTGTGTATAAGAAATATTAAAACAGAATCATTTTGAGCATCTGGAAAGCATTAGCTCAATTTGATACAGGACTTGGGGGCTGGAACACGCAGTGTTCCCTGGGCAGGATGGTTCCCAGACTTTTTGCCCATTGGAGTTGAAGAATAAATCCACGGAGGGAAGATGGTATAGCAAAAGTGGAAATTTATTTAAGAATAAGTACCGACTCCCTTGTGGGGATGGAGAAAGAGTCCCACAGAATGAACTCTCACGAGGCGGGGGGCAGAGGTGAAAAAAGTCCCACATCACAGACTCCCAAGTGAAGAGGGAAAGAATCCCACCGAGTTGCTGTTTCCATCTTTTATAAAGGCTGCAAGTCCCTATGACCTGATATCCCCTCTGATTGGTCAATATTCCCTTTTGAATTGGTTATTCTAGTAATTCCTGGGCTCAAAGGTCAAATCTTATAGGGACATATGAGGCTCTCCTTCCTCATTGTCCTCTTGCTGTCCCCCCTGCCAGCCTGGTTGCCCCCAATTGCCCCATCTACCAGCCTGTTTGCCTCTAACTGCTCCCTCTGCTGGCCAAGTTACCCCCAAATGCCCCCCCCCCCCCCCCCGGCCTGTCTGGCCTAATCACCCCTCATGCACCCCCTCCCCCCTGCCAGCCTGGTCACCCCATTCAACTTGCTGTTCAGTTGTTTGGTTGGTCCTCACTAACGTCTCTGCTGGCCTGGTCACCCCACACAGCCTGCTATTCAGTCATTTGTTCATCCCTTACTAACCTCCTTGCTGAGCTGGTGGTAGGTGGCCATCTTGTGAGGGTGTGAGGGTCAATTTGCATATTATCTCTTTACTGTATAGGATATTGAAAGCTATTACATATGAACATGTTACTGGAAAGTGGTCTTGGCCATTGGCAGGTCTGCCCAGGACCAGCTAGTAATAGTGGATTCTTGTCTTTGTGCAGGAAATATTTAACAACTGGAGTCCAAATGGCTATGAGGGGATATTTATTAAAGCTGAGGTAGAAAAACAAGAAAGAGCTTAACATAGAAGAAGCAACAGGAGATCCTACACTGGAATGCTCTAGTTCTCTGGGAAGTCAAGCAAAGGGAGCCTTGGATTCAGGTTCAGGGGACTAGCCTGCTACCACCTGCCATTGCTCCCAGATTGCAAGTGTCCTGGGGTTCCTTACCCAGTTTAGGAGATGCATGCCTGTCAGGGAAAAAGAGGGAAAAGGGTATGGTGGGGGCTGCTCCCCAGATTTTTTTGTCCTAAGGTGTTTTCTCTTTCTTTCAGGCAGGAATCTTAGGGGAGGTTTTTGTGTTTTGTGTTTTGTTGTTGTTAATCCCATTGCTTTTCTCAAAGAAAGTGGAAGGAAGGGAGGGAGGAGGAGAGAGAAACATTGATTTGAGAGAGACACATAGACATATGCTTCCCTTATGTGCCCTGATCAAGGGTGGGGAGCGAATCCACAACCCAGACACCAGGTAACTGCCATTTACTGGGAATCTAACCCATGACCCTTTGGTGATCAGTCTGATTTCTAATTACTGAGAAATACAGCCAAGGCTAGCAGAATATTCATCATTTTTCCAGGTGTGCTTCTCCAGGACCTTCGTCTTCATTGGTCAGTTCCAAGGCCGGGTACCGTTACTCAGTGCAACTGATCAACTGATCCTGGTGTCCCCAACCTGGTTTGCTGCTTTTCTGGGTCCGAAGCTGAGTACAACTGAGACCTAGATTTCTAGGGAGGGGCTTCTGTATCTGCTGTAAATTGCTCTGCAGTTTGTTCAGCTATCTGTGTCAGTTTCCCTATTCCCCTTGTCCTGGCTCACTGGCCTATCTCAAACATAGATGGCCTCTGCTCCTCACAGAGAACTTTCACCTCTCCTCCCTGCCTTGATATAGCGCTGTTTTTTTTTTGTTTGTTTGTTTTGTTTTTTGGTGTGAAGGAACTGCTCAGCTAGCTTTGAGGTTTTCTTTAGAGGAAATTGTTCCATGTGTATCTGTAGATTTGATGTGTCAATGGAAGTTCAAGCTTTCTAAGTCTCTGTCTTGGACTGCCTCTACATGTATGTATTTGTCCTTTATTTTTATTTCTGCATTTTATCTTTAGTTGGAAAGGGGGAAAAGTATTTTAATGACCATTTATATAATTACAGATTTTTAAAAATAATTTATCATTATTGTTGAAAGTGTTAGTGTCCTTAGGTATAGAATTCCAATTTCTTTTTCTTTTTTATTATATTGTTTACACTATTAAAAATGTCCACCATTTCCCCCATCTTTGCCCAACTGCACTCAGCCCTATCCCCTCTCCCAGGCTCTGCCACACTTTGTCTGTGTCTATGGTTTATACATATATGTTATTTGGCTAATATCTTCATCTTTGTCCATCAGTGCCCCACCAACCTCCCCTCTAACATGCATCAGTCTGTTCCATGTGTTCATGCTGGGAATTCCCTTTTTTAAACCATGTTGAATATGTTATTTCACTGACTTTGACTTTTATTACTTTGAAAACTAATTATATTAATTCTATTGATGATCCCCCATACATTAATTTTCTCTGCCTGCTTTCTGCCTGCTCATTATCTGTCTTTCAACAATCTGCTACAATATATCTAGGGTGAATCGCTTTGAATTTATTACTATGTAGATTAATGTTTTTTAATCAAATTTGGGGAGTTTGGGACATTATTTATTTAAATACTCTTCCTATACATTTCATTCTCTTCTCTTTTTTTGTGATTCCATATGTATATTGGTATACTCTTGATAGTGTCACACAGTTCTCTGAGTCTCTACACTTTTCTTTACTCTTTTTCTATTCTCAAACTAGAAATTCTGAACTGGCTTATCTTCAAATTAATAAACTTGAAGGTCAAATCTGCTGATTAATATTTCTAATAAACTGTTTCTTTTACTCTGACACTAATAATAATCTGCCTTATTCACCACTGTGTTGAAATACATTGTTATTGTTTCCATTGTAATTCATTAAATTTTTGCCTTATTTTTATTTAAGATCACATTTACTTTCATAGACATTTTCCATTACAATATGTACATTTATATTTATACGTGAGATTTTTTTAAATTTTTTCAAAACATCTTCCTAGGCTTTTGAGTTGGCTATGTAGATAATTTGGAAATAGCAAACATCTTTGTATTATGTATATTATTGAGAGAACCAATGTAGGTATGTTTATATCCTTCCAATTACGTGAATCTTCTTTAAACACATATGAATGATTATATATCCACACATAGATGTGTACTGATTTATCACACCGGCTTGGACCTAAAGTGCAATATTGAACAAAAGCAGTTTTTATTGTCTTATCCCTATTTCAGAGCAAATATATAAGTATTTTACTGATAAAATATGATATAAATTTGCTTTATATATAAATTCTCACATTAGTAATTTCTGTCCTTATTGCCAGAGATGTGGTTTTTTTGTGTGTTTTTTATGAATGTATTTTTTATATTACCATATTTCCAGGAAAACACTACCGTGTTTTATAGCCAAAGAATTAACCAGCAGAATGTTTTAATATGTCAAAAATAGCTTCCCTACATTTAATTGGTCAATTACAAAATTGCTTCAGTACAAATAACACTGAAAACCAACCAGTAACAGGTTCAAAATTTTGAAGGCTAGTCAGCTAGCAGTAGACTCATTCCTGTGAACAACCTTCTAAAACCAAACAATCAATAAAAACCTTACTAAACAACAATTCGTCCAAGGTTGACATCAATTTTTCCCTGCCACTATACATCAGCCCCCAAACAATTGTTCAACCAAAATACTCATGAAATATTAGAACTCCATGTTTTAAAAGACTAGACAAAATGTTTATACCTTTATTTAAGTAAATAATACATTAATCTTGTTCCCACTAACATATGGTAATTTCAAATACTATTTAAATAACCACACCATTGTTTTTTATTAATTGCTTTTTAATGCTATTTTTCCATTTATTTGTAATTCTGAAACCAGAAGTTTCTGAAGTTTATGCAATTTTTTTAACCTTGCTTCAATCCTTGCCCCCTAGATGTCCAATCCTTACTTACAAACCAGAGTATCATTTATCTTTACCTTGCCTTATTTCTCTTCACTTCTCCATAACTCTCAGGAATTTATGTTGAAGGTAAACTGTCTATCAGAATGCATGTTGATTTAGATTTCCAAAACATTTACAAAGAAATAATAAATATATAAATTTAACTTAACCCTTATATGTTGTATAAATAAATATAAATTGACACAAATTTGAAACACTTAAGCAGGACCAACTGTTTGATAGAAAATGCTCTAGCTACTTCCTAAACTGAAAGAAACATAGTAAAATATTATGTGAATCAAGATAATATATCACAGAAATGCAGAAAATTAAATCACAGAGGCTTTAAGAATCTATTAATTCTTTTATAAAAGTTTAGCAATCTGATGTGTATTTTTTATCTGTGGTGTTATACTTCTTTTATTTTACATTTTGTGAGAAACGTTTGAATATTTATTTCTAAGGTTAGAAAACAGTGCTATAGGAGGCATCTTTTTCAAACAAATCTTTATAGTCTGAAATATGTCTTACATTATTGACATGACCTGTTTTGGTGAAAAAGAAAATCCATATTTCTGTTGAATGTGTATGCAGCTCTAAAATTGATTTTTGTTCATTTTTTATTATGATTTTAAATTTAGTGAAGAGGTGTTTGGTTATTTAGTGATTTATATTAGCATGCTCCTTTAGGAGGATATGAAAGAAAGCATGTAGAATAATTGTATCAACTCAGCAAATAAAATTACCTTGAAGACCATGCATTGTGTACAGGAAAACATCTAATATTTACCATGTGGATTAAACTGAGGGAATAATTAACATATCTCTGAAAAGCAGTCATTAAAGAACAAAGAGCAAAATAAAAATAAATAATATGGTTACAAAGAATTTCAATCAAATTAACATATGGTTGATTTCATAAAAAGGAGGAAGGAAGAAGTAAACTCTTCCATCTATAAGATGTCTAACTACAATGAGACAGTATGGATTTTCAGAAAAGTTTCTAAATTTGCTTAATCTGGTGTATTTTAATGCTTCCTCTATGTACATATTACTTTTTAAAATCTATACTCAAGTATGTGCTTATTGATTTTGAGAGAGAGAGATAAAGAGATAGAAGAGAGAACATAAATTGGCTGCTCTACATACACATCCTAACTAGTGACAGCTTGCAGCCTAAATGTGTGCCCTGACTTGAAAACAAACCTATAACTGTTCAGTATACAGGATGATGTACCAACCATCTGAGTCACAGGGCATGTATTAATTTTTATAATAATCTTCTGAAAAGAAACAAATCATATTTTGTCTTATATTGTGAATGATTATTGAATATTCATCTTCTGTTCCAATGTCAATAACTTTTATGGACAAACATTTCTTCCCACAGTGTGATATATTTTAAGATAATTTTAAAATAATAATGGGCCTTTCTGTATAGATGGCTACATGAGTAAACTCTATGCTTGCCTCCTTTCATACCACATCCAAATCTATGATAATAAAAGCATAATATGCAAATCAATCAAACAGCAGAATGACTGTCCGGACAACTTTCCAATGATCAAGCTATGCCACACACTGGCTCCAGGCCAGCCAAGGTGGGTGCAATGTGATTGATCATAGGGCCCCACCATTGCTTCATGATTGCCCTGCAGAGGGAGGCCCAGGCCAGCCAAGTGATTGCACCCCACACCTGTTGCATGCAGAGGGAGACCACTGGTGGCAGGATGGAGTGGGAGCAGCCCCACACAGATGACAAGCAGTGGCAGCAGTGGGGGCAGAACCAGCTGCCGATAGCCAGTGGAAGGAAAGCCCTGTTAGGCCCTGATCACTGGCCAAGCCTAAGGACTCCACCAGAGGGGTCCTGGATTGTGAGAGGGCACAGGCTGGGCTGAGAGACACTCCCCCCACTGCATGAATTTTGTACACTGGCCCTCTAGTTACAACTATAAATAAGGATATAAAGGAGAAGTCACATTGTGGTTGGTAATAGGGGCAATGTGAGACCATCTCATACCTAAAGTGTGAAAATTAATAATAAGGATGGAGAATGACATTAGCATCATGACAGAGTGAGAGCTCTTTATTTCTCCCAAAGTTATAATTCATCTAAAGACTTCCTACTCATCACACAAGCACACAATCGTGTCTGAGAGAGCCATGCACTGAGATATCTGAGGGTGGGCATCTTGAAGACAAGGGAAGATCAGAGACAGAAATCACAGAGGCTATAATGGTAAGGATGTAGCCTACATTCAGCAGCCTGGAGAGGAGGGGCCAGAGAGGTAGAGGCAACATTCTGGCCATAGTGGCCTGTAAAACCTGCAGTTACACCAAGTGAAATAAAGAATTTACATTGTTAAAATGTTAGTTTTTACCTAAAAAATATTCAGATTTCATACAATCCCCATCAAAATCTCAATGACATTTTCCAAAGAAATAGAACAAAAAATCCTCAAATTTATGTGGAACCCAGAAAGACCCAAATAGCCAATGCAATCCTGAGTAAAAAGGCATCACACTCCCTGGCATCAAGTTACACTACAAAGCTAAATTAATCATAACATTATGGTATTGGCAAGCAAAAAAGAGACCAATGCAACAGAATTGAGAGCTCATAAATAATAATATACAGGCAACTAATTCTCAACAAAGAAGCCAAAAACATGCATGAAGAAAGGAAGGAAAGTCTCTTCAATAAATATTGATGAGAAAATTCAAAAACTACATGCAAGTGAATGAAACTAGACTGCCATATGATACTACACATAAAAATAACTCAAAACTAATAAAACTTAAATACAAGACCTAAAGCAATAAACTACATAGAGAAAAACATAGATATTAAGCTGATGGATCTTGGTCTCAGAGGGTTTTTTGTGAACTTGACCCCAAAGGGGAGGAAAAGAATGCATACAATTCAACAGTAAAAAATAAAAGCAACCCAATTTAAAAATAGGCAGAAGAACTAAATAGACACTTTTCCTAAGAAGATATACAGGTGGCCAATAGATATACAGAAAAGCTGCTCAACTTCACTGTCCAAAAGGGAATTGTAAATCAAAACCACAATGGGATGGATACCACTTCCCACCAATTAGAATGCCAATTATCAATAAGACAAGAAATAACAATTGTTAGAGAGAATGCAGAGTAAAGAGCATCCTCAAATACTTCTTGTGGGAATATAAATTGGTTCAGCCACTCTGGAAAACAGTATGGAAGCTCCTCAAAAATTTTAAAATAGAGCTACCATATGAACCTTCAATCATCTTCTGGGTATCTATAAAAATAATTGAAAGCATCTCTTTATATAGATATATGTACTCTAATATGTTCACAGCAGCATTATCATCAATAGTTGAGATATAGAAACAATATAAGCGACCTTTGATGTATGATTGGATGAGGACGAAGTAGTTCATATATACAATGAAATACTGCTAGCCATAAAAAATGATGAAATATTGCTATTTGCAACAATATGGATTATTATTGAGAGTATTTAGCTAAGTCAAATGGAAAACAACAAGAACCATATGATTTCACTCCTAAGTGGGGTATAAAACAGAAAACAACAAACATATATAAGCAACAGCTTTATGGTTACCATAATACAAGGGCAGTGAGAGGAGGATGAAGTTAAAGGGAGTTAAGTATATCTGATGGAGAGGGACTATTCTTTAGTGGTGAGCATACATTCCAATATACATATAAATCTATAAACCTCAAACTTATATGATGTTATTAATCAATATTACCTCAATAAATTTAATTTTAAAAATAAAAAGTAGTAAGAAATGTAAAATAAAATTAATACAACTTTATGGAATTGGAAAAAGTATTAAAATAGCATTTTTGAAGGTTTTTTTTAATTTAAGAAATAAAATAACATCTAAGAAGAAAGACAAAGAAAAGAATTAGAGGGACATATTGGCTGTAGAGGTCCCGCAGAGAAGTGAGGGGTCTTAGACCTAAGCCAGGAAACCCTACTCAGGACCTCAATCCTAGGAATAAAACATGGCTGTGAAAACAGTGGGGTTTGCATACTAACAAGAAAAAAGATCTGCTAATAATGATGGTACAAAAATCATTTGCTCACAAACCCATGTCTCTAAACTCAACTGAAGGGACAGTAGGGTCATATAGGGGGGAACTAAATTGTCTAACTTCTCAGCAAATGTGGAGGGATGTGGGTTCAGGCAACTCTCTCTGGGGACAGAAGTGCTGGTAGGTCTCATTTTTCCTTTTTGGAGCTCCCTGCCCATTCAGATAGCCCAGCAGGGTGTGTGTGACAAATCTAAGTTCTTCATTAACCTAAAACTCTTCTCCCTGCTCTAGTGATTCACTCAGACCTAACTCACCTGCCCAGCCAGAGCTTCTTCTATTTGCTCCTCCATGCAAGCATCTCGTCTCAGCTCATGATGCAGACTTTCACAAAATTTCTCAAAGATCCACAAACCCCAAACAAAAAGCATCATTCAGCCTATGTGTGAATTCTAGCTCTTGCTTAATAGCTCCAAGTCCAGCATAAGTGGAGACCAATTTCAACTTGCATTGTGACTTCCATCAGGTGACTCCAAACCTAACATAAACAGCAGCCAGTCTTGGCCTGAAATATAGCTTTAAATAAATGACCACAAGTCTAGCAAAAGTGTTGGCTAGCCTCAGCTCACATCATAGTGCCCACCAAAGCATCCCAATCCAAGAACAAGTGACAACTGTCCTTGGTTTTAAGAATAGCCAGCCAGCCCCCACAAGAGCTTCCAAGCTCCGCATAAATGACAGTCAACCACAGCTCACTTTGTAGCTCCTACAAAGGAGCCGTAAGTCAGGTACAGATGATAGCTATCTTTGGCCTATACAAGAGATCTCAAAAGTCTATAGAACCAATACATAGTTCAGACCACACCACAGCACCACTCAACCAGCTCCAAAAGTGACACACCAGAATATTGGACACAGCTGGAGCCAGAAACGCCACCCCCAAAACAAAACAAAACAAAACAAAAAACTTTTGCTCTACAGGGTCAGTCTACACACAATTTAAGAAATAAAATAACATCTAAGAAGAAAGACACAGCTATAGACACAGCCAGTCAATCTAAGGTAGAGTCAACTCCACCACTTAGTTGCCATCGGCAATTGAAACTCAACTATAACAAGAAGGTACACACAACCCACACAGGGAATACTCCTGGAGAACCAGACTCAGGTAATCAGAGACACTTCACCACTGGGAACCACTGGACACATTCTACATAAGGCCATTCTGTCAAGATTGGAAGACATAGAAGATCTACCTAATACATGGAAACAATATAGGGACTCACTCTACCAATGTAAGGAGACAAAGAAATATGTCTCAAATTAAAGAACTGGACAAAAATTTGGAAAAAATGTATATATAAATTAAATGGAGACAAGCAACCTACCAGATATAGAGTTCAAAACACTGACTATAAGATGCTCAATGAACTTAGAGGAAAAATAGTTGAACTCAGTGAACACTTCAACAAAGACATTGAAAACAAAAATTAGACAGAAAATATAAAAGAACTGATCAGAAATGAAGAATACAATATCTGAAATAAAGAACACATTAGAGGGAATTAACAACAGATAAGATGAAGCAGAGAAATGAATCAGCAATGTTGAAGAGAGAATAGTGAAAAATACCCAATTGGAACAGCAAAAAAAAATTATATATATATAAAAAAATTATATTTATATATATATATATATATATATATATATATATATATATATATATATATATAGAGAGAGAGAGAGAGAGAGAGAGAGAGAGAGAGAGAGAGAAGAAAGAGTTTTAAAGATATATTTAGGGTCTTCTGGAAGAACATCAAACACAACAACATTCTTATACTAAGAGAACCAGAAGAAGAACAAGAGCAAGAGCAAGAGTTTGATAACCAATTTGAGAAAATAATGATAAAAGATTCCCTAACCTGGTGAAGAAATAAGACACAAGTCAAGGAAGCACAGAGAGTCCCAAACAAAAAGAGCCCAAAGTCTACACCAAGAAACATCATTATTAAGTTGCTTAAGATTAAAGACAAATAATCTTAAAAGTAGCAGGATGAAAGCAGTTAGTTACATATAATGATATGTAATTCATAAGATTGTCAATGGATTTCTTGAAAGAAACTTTGCAGGCTCAAAGGGTTTAGCACAAAATATTCACTGATGACAAGCAAGGGCCTACAACTAATATTACTTTACCCAGCAAAGCCATATTTAGAATCAAAGATGCAAGTTTCCCAGAAAAGACAAAGCTAAAGGAGTTTATCACCATTAAGTCAATATTTCAAGAAAAGTTAAAGGGACATTTTTAAGAGGAAAAGAAAGGATTAAAAATATGAATAAGAAAATATAGAAAAGACCCAGCTGGTTTGACTAAGTGGATAGAGCATCAGCTTGTGAACTGAAAGGTCCCAGGTTAGATTCTGGTCAAGGGTACATGCCTGAATTAGGGGCTCAATCCCTAATAGGAGGTGTGCATGAGGCAGCAAGTGATCAATGATTATCTGTCATCATTGATGTTTCTATCTCTCTCCCTCTCCATTCCTCTCTGAAATCAATTAAAATATATTATAAAATATATAGAGAGAAAAGAAAAGAAATTCTCACTGACAAAGGTACACTTAGTAAAAGTAGTAGATCAACCAACTATAAAGCTGCAATTTGTAACAATATAGGTGGATCTTGAGGAAATCATGCTAAAATAAGTCTGATGCAAAAATTCAAGAACCTCATGATTTAACTCATATGAAGAATATAAAACTGAAAGCAAGAAATGAAAAATAAGACTAACAAACAAGCAAAAACCCATAGAAACAGCCTGACCAATGTGACTAGAGGTTGAGTATCAACATATGAACCAGAGGTTCATGGTTCCAGTCCCAGCCAGGCCATATGCCTGGGTTGTGGGCTCACTTCCAGTGTTGGGTGTGCAGGAGGCATCCAATCAATGATTCTCTCTCTCCCTCTCCCTTCCTCTCTGAAATTAATAAAGATGTATTTTAAAAACTTATAGAAACATACATTAGTATGGTGGTTACCAGAAGGAAATGAGAGTAGAGAGGAGGTAGCAAAGGGTAAAGGGAGTCAAATATATGGTGATGGAAAGTGATTTTACTTTGAGTGGTAAACACATAATACAATATATAGATGATATATTATAACCTGTATCATTTTATTAATCAATATCACCCCAAAATTTAATAGAAAATTAAAAAATAAACTAATACAAAAGTAGAAATAGCATGTGTAGATACAACAATAAACTAAGGAATACACATAAAATAATTTTTAAAAAACTAATGAAAGTCCAGCTAGTGTGGTTGAGCATGAACCCAGGAACCAAGAGTTATTGATTCAATTCCTTGTTAGGGAACATGCTAGGTATACAGGCTCTATTCCTAGTATGGGGTGTTCAGGAGGCAGCTGATTAATGATGTTCCTCTTCCATTGATGTTTCTATTCTCTATCTCTATCATTTCCCCTCTCTCTAAAATCAATTAAAAATAATAATGACAAAAACATAAATGTGGAGGGGGGACTAAAAAGTCTAATGATTTTAGAATGTGCTTTAATTTAAACACCCGTCTACTTAAAATAGATAGCTATAAACATATATTTGTATATATGAAGCACATAATAACCACAAACCAAACAATTTAAAAGGTATACAAGATATAAAGAGAAAATAATCTAAGTATAACATTAAAAAATCATCAAGACAGCAAGAGAATAGGAAAAAGATAGAGACCTACAAAAACAATCAGAAATTAATTAATGAAATGGTAATAATTAAGTTAAATGTAAATGGACTAAATGTTCCAATCAATATATATGTGGCTGAGTGGATAAAAAGACAAGACCGCTTACATTCTATCTATAATAAACTCACTTTATTTCAAAAGATATATACATATTGAAGCAAAGGGATGGAAAATAATATTCATGCAAATGGAAATGAAAAAAAAAATTGGGCTGACATTGCTTATAGACAATGGATTTTATTTACATGTGAACTCTAATAAACAAAATAAACAAAAGAGAATCAAACTCAGATACAAATAACAAATTAGTGGTCAGCAAAAGGGAGAGGTTTGGGATGATTTAGAAAAGTTGAAGGGATTAAGAACTGCAAATTAGTAGCTACAGAATAGTCATGGGGATGTAAATTAGAACATAGGAAATATAGTCAATAAAATTGCAGTTACTATGTATATAGTTAGATGGGTCCCAGACCTATTGTAGAGAACACTTCTGTAAGGTATGTAAATGTCTTTCACTATCCTATGTACCCAAAAGTATGTCAACTCTAATGAAAAAGTAAATTTAAAAATACACATTTCCTTTAAAAGTTGAAAAAATCCTCAAACAGAATACTTTAATGAAAACAAATTTGCAACTAATCTTTTTTAAATAAAGGAATGATGGACCTATAGTAACCTAATCTATACAATTTGGGCATTACATAAAGAAATAGAAATTAGATGTTTTCTATGTTAGGGGAGTAATATATGATGTTTCTCAAAGTATTATGAAATCAACATTTTTTAAAAAGTACTGGTATGTCACCATTGTTAATTCTTAGTTTCTTTCACCTCATAGAGAATTGCAATCATGTACAGTTCATATTGCTTCAAATGAGAACAAGGAGTATGTATTAATGAAAATCTAATGGAGACTAGAGTCATTACCTTGGTCCAATTGTCAATAGGTCAATTAAATTCTTAAGTCCAACATTATTTTATAGGATTGGTTGTATTTAAGGAACTGTTATAATCTATATATTATCTATAACTAGAGGCCCAGGGCATAAAATTTGGGCATAGGGGGTTTATTCAACCCAGCTTGCACCCTCTCCAATTGGGATCCTTGGGGGATGTCTGATTGCTGGTTTAGGCCCATCAGATCCTGGGGATTGGCCCTAAACCAGCAGTCAGACATCCCTATCACAATCCTGGACCACTTGTTCCTAATAGCTCACCTGCTGGCCTCCATAGTCACCCCATACTTTCCTGCCTGCTGGTCTGATCATCCCTCACTGCCTTTGGGTGCTGGCCTGATCACCCTAACTACCCACCTGCCAGCCTAGTTGTCCCTAACTGACCCCCTGCCAGCCAAGACACCCCCAACTACCTCCCCCACTGCCCTGGTCACCCTTTGCTGCCCCCCACCAGCCTGGTTGCCACATGCATCCTGCTGTTCAGTCATTTGGTCATTCCTCATAACCCCCCTGCCTGCCTGGTGGTAGGCAGCCATCTTGTGAAGGCATGAAAATTAATTTGAATATTATGCCTTTGTTACACCCCATCTAATAAAAGAGTAATATGCAAACTGACTGTACCTCCACTACAACCACAGGCCATGCCCACCAGCCAATCAGGAACAAGTATGCAAATTAACCAAACCAAAATGGCTGTGGCCATGGAGCTGAAGCAAGCAGGAGGGTTGGGTTTCCTTGACAATGGAGGAAACTAAACTTCCCTACCACTCTGGCCAGCCCAGCCCTATACTCAAGGCTGCAAAGTTTCAATTATAGAAGATAAATAAACCCAGATACCAGGAACTCCACTTGGGTCACTGGAGTGTGTGGCAAGCCTGCAAACCACTGAGGGCCCCTTGCCCAGGCCACCCCATGCCCCAAGGGAACCCCCATCCTGATCTGGGACTCTCTTTAGGGCAAACCAGGTGGCCCCCACCCATGCACCAGGCCTCTATCCAATCTAATAAAAAAGTAATATGCAAATTGACCATCACTCCAACACACAAGATGGCTGCCCCTATGTGGACACAAGGTAGATGCCACAAGATGGCCAGGAGGCAAGGGCAGTTGGGAGGGACCAGGGCTACAAGAGTGGGCAGATGGGCATGATCAAGCCTGCAGGGGAGGGAAGTTAGGGATGACCAGGCCAGCAGAGGAAGGAAGTTGGGGGTGACCGGGCCTGCAGGGAAAGGCAGGTGGGGAGACCAGGCCTGCAAGGGAGAGCAGTTAGGGGTGACCAGGCCTATAGGAGAGGACAGTTAAGGGTGACCAGGCCTGCAGCAGAGGGCAGTTAGGGGCAATCAGGCTGGCAGGGGAGCAGTTAGGCATCAATTAGGCTGGCAGGGGACTGGTTAGGGGGTGATCAAGCTGGCAGGAAGAAGCAGTTAGGGCATATCATGAAGGCAAGCAGTTAGGAACCAACCGTCCTGGATTGTGAGAGGAATGTCTGATTGCCCGTTTAGGCACAGTTCTACCTGGATCGGGCCTAAACAAGCAGTCAGACATCCTTTGAGGGCTCCCATATTGGAAAGGGAGTTGGTTGGGCTGAAGGACACACACACTTGTGCACAAATTTGATGCATTGGACCTCTAGTAGGATAATAAAAGCACAATATGGTAATTAGACCAGATAGCCAAGCAATATTCAGGATATCCTTCCTGACTACCTTATAGACAAAGCTGGGGCTGCGAGTGCTAAGCCCCTTGCATGAATTTTGTGTATCAGGTCTCTAGTATAGTATATAATGGGGAATCTTCAAAATTCAATAATAATATTTGTTGTTTTATAAAGTTGTATGTTAAATAAGTTATTTGGATAGAATCATATATTGAGACTACAGCTGTGTAAACCAAGACTAGTTCTCTTGTTAAGATTCTGTTACTCACACTGGGAAAAAGTAAATTTAAAATCTGATAATAAAATGTAATAGCCTTGCCCTAACTGGTTTGGCTCAGTGGAGAGAGCATTGGCTTCTGGACTGAAAGGTTCCAGGTTCGATTCCAGTCAAGGGCATGTACCTTGGTTGCGGGCACATCCCCAATAAGGGGTGTGCAGGAAGCAGCTGATAGATGTTTCTCTCTCATCAGTGTTTCTCACTCTCTATGCCTCTCCCTTCCTTTCTATAAAAAAGTCAATAAAATATATTTAAAACATTGTAACAGCCTTTATTATATAGCATGTATTGTTCAAAGACTTTTGTTTATAAGATAGATATTATTTTCATGCCTATTTTATGATCAAGGACTGTAAGCACAAATCATAAAAGTTATTCCCCAAAGTCAGTGAGTTTATAAATAGCAGAGCTGGAATTTGAATCTTACAAGCACTTTGGAATTTGTGATCATAATCATTCCAGAAGGCAAATGGCAATGCATTTTAATGAGGCATATATATATATATTACTTTGTGGATATGATGTGGGTAGAAGGTGAGGAGGTGAAGATATTCTGGAAGGTTATGAAGATCCTTAGGTATAATAACTAACCTGTGTCGAGGAAAAATTTCCCACTGAGCAATGAGCATGTTGGTCATGAAGGAAAAGTGAGCTATAAACTTAAGGGAAAAAGTCTATCTTGAGGAAGATATGATTCTTAACATTTGAGCGAACCGTAGCACCTAGTTTGTAACTTTTATAAGAAAAATAAATAAACTTTGGTCCTAAAGTTAGAACTTAAGGCATTGTTCAAAATACAGAGGAATATGTGAGTATCAAATTTAAAAATTAATAAAGGCAACAGAATTATGGATGTTGCTTTAGTTTCTTCTAGGTGTGTTCCTCAAGCAAGCAACAACAGAATTACTTCTGGTTTGTTAGACTGTAAATATTCAGGCCCACTGCAAACCTACAGATTCAGAATCTCAATAATGCTTCCAAGGAATCTGTGATTTCAGAAGCTATCCTGGTGACTCTATGGGATGTAGGCAAAATCATTGTTTTATTTTTGGGGGGGGGGGGTTTAATGGGAGACATTGTTTGCAAAACCATATAGGTTTTGAGTGTACAGCTCAATAAAACATCAACCCACATTGCATTGTGCACTTGTTGCCACAAGCAAAACTATTCTCATCCCTCCTTTCATCCTTTTGACCACCTTCTTCCTCCACTCCCCTTTCCCTCTGGCTATCTTCAATCTGTTTTCACACTGTTGTATGTGTCTATTAGTTGTGTGTGTGTGTGTGTGTGTGTGTGTGTGTGTGTGTGTGTGTGTGTTAGGCTCAATTTCTTCACCATGTTTCACCCACAAAATCATTGTTTTAAAGCAAAGTAAGTTTGTCCTAAAAGAAAAGCACGTTAGACATTCCTCTGGAGTAAAAAACAGTAGCTGTCATACATGAGAGTCATTGGCATGTATATATATTGCAAAGAAGAACATCTCCATTAAATTGTGAAATATCTAAATACAACTACACACAGACACAAAATACAAGTGAATATCAATAATCATGGTTATAAAAATTTCAAAGGGAAATGTTCATAACAACTATTACACATTTAAGAAGTTTTTTATGAAATCCCATATTGCCTACAAACTTAAAAATCACTCTGCAGTTGTTTATTCCAAGTTGTTACCCAGTAAATAGGACCATCTGGAAAAATCACATCCTGCTTATAAACTGAATTTTTAAAATTGAAAAGCATAACACTAATGTGAATAGTTGCCTTTAATTTTCTTTTTTGTTGTATATGGACAATACCATACACAGATCTAGAAAAAGCAAGGATGTTTAATGAAGATCAAATATTTCTTTAAGGTAAATTACTTAATTCAGGTACTTAAAATCAAATTTAATATGATTTAAACTTCTTTTTTTTTTGGTCTTACCACTACATTTATGAAAATGTGTGTTACTACAAGGAACTTAGTTTTTTTGTTGTGAGTGAAAGTTTGTGCTCTTTAAAATGTTGCTGAAAGTAGCCAATATAGGTGGATAAAAAATTATGTCAAGATTTATCAGGTGTAATTGCAATCAAATCATTACAATTTTTATATAAAAAGTTCAGCTTTCTAAATATGAAGAATAGCACTTCCTTAATGATAAAAAATGTTGCACCTTCTACAATGAGCATCCTCATCATTGTCATGTGTAATTGTAATGTCTTCATGTGAATCTGACTTGGAAACATATAACTGAAACAGAAGAATTGATTATCACCCTGAATCTAAGTTGAAATCATTATCAGTTTAATTATGTATAATAAAATTTTTCAGATTATGTTTAACTTTTCAGTTTATAGTCAGTTGTGTATAAAAATGTTGAGTTTGAGGGATATATTTTGCAATTGCTAACATGTGCATTAAATATTGACATACCTATAATTAGTAAAACACATTAGTAGCCAAAATAGTTTTCTACAAAATAGCTTATATTTTATTTCAATAACTGGTAAAAAATACTTTGACAAAATCACATCTGTTCATAGTTCTGAGCAATCTTTTAGCATAGAAATTAGTTCACCTTTTTAATATGCTCTATATAAAGTCTTTCATAATATGTATTTTTCCAAGTCAAGTAAAATATGAAAAATATTTTATGCAAAGTCATTTGATAGCATTTAATAAGTAAACTATGATAACATCATCCATGTTTTTGCCAATTAATAGTAGAGAAAGGGAAATACATTTTTGAGTAAATAGTCTAATACTTTTTGAAAACATTTCCCATGACTTCTAAAAATGATTTCTTAAACATTACATCAAATGAAATAAAAAATAGACATTTAATTCACTAAATAAGTCTGATGGACTTTTTTTGCGTGTCTGTTTTAAATTTACCTAATTATTATATGTTACTTACTTTTCTATTTTAAAACAGTTACTATTAATCTTGTATTATTTTTTCACTTTTCACTGTAAGAAATGTCTAAAAAATACAAATGTGTGGGGCTACATGGATTTGATATATTTCCTAGAATTAGAAATATGTATTTTATATATGGTAGAAGGTAGGCAGTGGCAGGTGTCCATTGTTTAGTCTCTCTGATTTATTGCATACCTGTGTACAATTTTCCCCAGCAGATCTATGTCATTTTCATAAAAACACCTATATCATTAGGTTAGAGTTTGTTTAAATGAATAGTTCCTTGGCACATTTTAACATTTTAGTTATGTCATAATTTATTTTGATAACCCCATGTGCAATAGGCATTTTCAAAATACCAGATTTATCAAAATCCCTAACAATTCATCTGTCAACTGGCCAGTAACATATTCTTGAGTCTATCCATAGTCTTCTAAGAGTATAATGGTTATTTATTTCAATTGACATACTGTAAAGATATCCCATTGGTTGTGACATCTATTGGATGTGAATAGGTGAACTGGTCTAGACATCAGCAAGAAGGAAGATGAAACACTGGAATGTAACTTGCTTGGAATCACCTGAGAGCATCATCCATTCTGCTCACTGTAAGTGCTCACTGAAGCACAGCAGCTGACAAAATGGGACAGCCACCCACTGCTGAGAATCAACAAAGCAGCAATGTCAGAACTCAACAGTGCAGCTGGTGAATCTTTCAGATTGTCATACTCCTTTTCCCTCAGGGAGGTCCTTAGAGATTGTGTATGTTGCCACTTGTAAAATTATAATTTATTTATAAAAGTTCATTCTGATGGCATGATTTAAGTCTTTCTCTGTGTGTGTTTTGTGGTGGGGGGTGGGTAAGGGGTCAGGGGGGACAGAGAAAACTAATATAAGAACAAGATAAAAACAATTATAGAAGGGATACTATTCAAACAGATAAATATTTAAGAATATTGTATTAATTTGAAGGAAGACATGAAATTTGAAAGGATTCATTAAGTTTATAGATAGATTGATAAAAAATACACATATATGAATTTCTGTTTAAGTTTTTTGAATTCTATAGAGAGTAAATCATTAAAGTTTCTAGGTACAAAATAGAGGTTATCAGAAAAGTACAATATTTCTTTTGTCATTAGATTCTCATGTGTAAACATTAAGAAGTGGCATGAAGGAAAATTGCTTCTATATTCTGGGATAAGGCAACTTGTCATAAAATATAATATGACTAGCAAAGGTATTGTTAAACTATTAGGAAGAAATTAAGATTACCAGCAATAAGCAAGAATTCAGGTTTTATGTCAGTCCAGTACCTGTTCTGAGGCAAGGATTTTTAAAATAAGGAATAATACAGGTGATCCTGAAAGGAGACTTCAAAAGTAGATAAGATGAAGAAAAGAACAAAGAATAGTAGTAAATGAATCTTCATATACATTCATTTGCATATATCTCTCTACAGCTGTAAGAGACTGGTAGATAATAGGAAAATTTAAAGATTTGTAAGCATTATTTAAATAGAAAAGACATAGTAAAAGTAAAATTATAACAATTATACAACTTAGCTACATTCAGGAGTTGTGGAGAAAGAGTTACAAGAAAACTTCCTAGAAACCCATCAATAAAGAAGGGAAACAGAGAAGAGAAAGTACATGCACCTAGTCTTTTTTTATGTGCGCACAGCTTCAAAAGCATGGGCAGTGCATTGTGTGAAGCAAAGCACCTGAAAGGAAGAAATGGTTCTATCTTGCTTACAAATAATTTTTAGAATCATGGAAAATACACTTAAGATTTAATGATTATTTTAATGTTTCCTGTTAAATACCAGTATGAGGACATGTCTAAGGGGCCTGGTGGTGAATTTCAAGGAAGGCCATTCAGCAGGGCTGATTTTCGCCAGTTATAGTCACCTGCAGAGGTACAAGTGTAGAGTAAACAAGGCTCATAATTTACCAATTTTCCAGGAAAAAAATAGGAAAAAGAACTGGAGATATATTCATGAGAAATATTATAATAACTTGGATTTATTATATTGAGGAGAGAGAGGAAAAAAGTTATAGAATCATTGAATTTTTAAGTCCTGGTAAAGTACAAGTGTTGATGATGGTTCTGAGCTAGAAAAAAAACACACACATAAAAATCTATGATATGGTCTTGAGAGATAGGAACACTTTAGACTGAGATTTTTAAGAGTACTGCATAAACAAAGATTTACTGTTTACTGTGAGGTATTGACTGAGGTAGGATGAGAAATATGAACAATATTCAATTAAGTGAAAATGGATGATTATAAACTTCATCTTCATGGATGTTAAAATATGGAAATTCTAGAAAACAAGGCAATAAATATGCATTTGAGATTAATAGCACCTATACACTAGAATTTTTTAAATAGGCAAAGAAAAATAGACATAAAAACCTTTGCTAAAAATACTACTTTAAAACAGATATTCTAATATACAAAAAATATAACCAGGTAAATAGAGAAACTGGGTAATAGCCATTAGACTTTATTATAAACAATTAATCACATATAGCATATGTAATACACACACGCACATATATGTATGTATATATAATTTTACAAGGTGATAGACCATTACAAAAATTATTGTATTTTTATGTTGTTGTTGTTTGTTTGGGTTTTACGGTTTTCTTGTTTTTGTTAATGCTCACTCAAGAATAATTTTCCTTTGATTTTTAGAGAGTGGAAGAAAGTGGGAGACAGAGAGACACATCCATTAGTTGCCTCCTGCAAGCACCCCAACCAGGGCCAGAGATTGAGCCTGTAACCACGGTATGTGCCATTGACCAGAATCAACCTGGGATTCTTTAGTCTATAGTCTTGATTGTGTATTTGAACATAAAGAAAACTTGATTAATTCTACAATGTAGATTTTTTATTCATAAACCAATAATTTAGAAACTAATAATCAAAGGCGATGTATGTATGTGTGTGTGTGTGTGTGTGTGTGTGTGTGTGTGTGTGTGTGTGTGTTAGAACAGTGGTGCATGAAATTGAAATCCATAGACTGGATTGAAGGATTGAAATTCATGCACTGGGAGGAGGGGTGCCCCTCAGCCCAGCCTGCACCATCTCAAATCTGAGACCTCTTGGGGGAAGTCGGACATCCCTCTCACAATCCGGTACTGTGATTCCCAACTGCTCGTCTGCCTGCCTGCCTGATTGCCCCTAACTGCTTCTGCCTGCCAGCCTGATCACCATATAACCACTCCCTGCCAGCCTAATTAATACTTAACTGATCCCTACTGGCTCGATTGTTCACAACTGTCCTCCCCTGCTGGCCTGTTAGCCCCCAACTGCCCTCTGCTAGCCCAGTCACCCCTAACTGCCCTCCCCTGCAGGCTTGGTCCCCTCCCAATTGCCCTTTCCTGCTGGCCTGATTGCCAACAACTGCCTTCCCCTTCTGATCATCTTGTGGTGGCAATTTTGTGTGAGGTCATGATGATCAATTTGCATATTACCTCTTTATTATCTATCTATCTATCATCTATCTATCATCTATCTATCATCTATCTATCTATCTATCTATCTATCTATCTATCTATCTATCTATCTATCTATTGATTTCAATAAGGAAGGGAATGGGAGAGAGATAGATAGAAACATCTATGATAGAGAAACACTGGCTGGATCCTGTATGTCCTACTGTGGGAATTGAGCCTGATGCCTGGGCATGTGCCCTCATCAGGAATTGAACTGCGCTCTCCTGGTTCATAGGTCAACATTCAATCACTGAGCCATGCTAGCCATACTGTTCTTCAGTACTTTAAAATCAAAATACACTGTTATATAATCATTCAATAACCGAGTAAACTAAAAGTAAAATTGTCAAATAAAAAGGGTGATATTTAATATGAAATGCTATAATAATTAAAGGAGTAGAGAAAATTTTATAGTTCTAAATGTTTTTATGTTGAAGAAAACTTTAAGAAATAGAATATACTCTATTTTTCACATTAGATAGTCATCAAAAAATGACATAATGCACCAACCCAAATAAGGAAGTGGATATTAATAAAAATATAAATTTTTGAAGTAGATAGATAGAAAAAAAATCAAAAGGTGAGTCTGAAAATTAAAAAAAAAAGAATCTTTGAAATAAAAACAGAAATTTGAGGTTAACATTGAATCTTCTGGGGTATAAACATAAAATAACCCTTGCTTTATTATCAAATTACTAAGCACATTTTTTTATGTAGAAAGATATTTTCTATTTTATTTTCAAATAGTGACTTGATTTAATTTTTAAAGTTTTTCTATATTGGAATCTTAAGAAATAAAATGTGTCCTGGGGACATTTTAAAATTACTATGTGTTAATATTTTTACTTTTTCTTGCCTACTTCTATAATCTAGCACTTCTAAAACAAAGGCAATTAAAGTTGTAGAAATGAGCACCTATGCTTATACCTGATTTAATGGATATGCACCTGTGTTTGAAATCAAGGTAAATGTTGACAGTTTTGTATAAATATGCATGTATAATTTTAATGTAATATGTAATTAATTCATTTTAATAAAAATGATTAGAAAAATATTAATATATAACATTTAAATGATTTTTGGAATTAATATAAATTACATATTATATTTGTTTTTCTTATTATATTATATAAAATAACATTGGTATATATCTCAACATGGACATAAGTTCTATAATTAATCTCAATCAAAGTAAACACCTTTTACATTTTAATGAACTGATGGTTATTATTTTCTGATGTTTTATTAGGAATTAAATTCTATATTTATATATAAGCTTCCTTTCTTATTTGGGTTTATTAAGTAGTTGATATTGATTAGATGGGTTAATTCATATGAAATATCTAGAAATAAATTGTACTTCACAATCCATATATATATAAAAGCCAAGCAACCAGAACGATGAAACTATCAGAATGGCTGGAACAACGGGTCACTATGACGAACATTTCCATGGTCTACTGGCCCAATTGGGGCCCCAATTACCCTCCCCAACCTCCTGTGGCCCCTCCACCTGGCTGGTCCCACCTCTGATCAGTCCACTTCCCCGATGGGGGATGGAGTCAGCAGCCAAACTTCTATGGCCTCTCCTCACTGCTGGCCTGGCCCTTATTGTTCCCATTGGGGCTGGACAGTAGGACCCCACTCATGCATAAATTCGTGCACCAAACCTCTAGTCTAATTATAATATAGAATGGATAAAATATATTAACCTTATTTTGTAGAAATAAAGTCAAAGGGCTTACAAATCAAAACACTGGAGAAAAAGCTTGCAAAAGTTTGGTAACTTTTTTTTTTTAATTTTAACCACAGTGTGAAGTGGTTTGTGTAAGAAGGGATAGATTTTAACAGGTAATTTACCTTCTAGTTGCTCTTCCAAGGAACACATATTTTATGACAATATTCTTTGAATGAAAATAAACATGAACAGATTAAGTAGGAAACAATAACTAAAGTAAATCAGAAAAATATCTAGAACTCTAAGTTGAAGAAATTTGGGGAGACTTGGAGGGTTTTTAATTGAGTTATGCATAAAAACATATGTTTTAAAAGTTTCTAGTAATACTTCAAATTTTTTTTTCCTGTGACTAGTTCACTTTTGACTAACATCAAAAATCAACTAGGTTATCTTCCATTTTATATTGCTCCTATAACCTACTACTATCCTATGTAATAAAAGGCTAATATGTAAATAGATCTAATGGTGGAACTACCAGAACAACTGAATAACCAGTTGCTATGACATACGCTGACCATCAGGGGCCATGTATGGAACATGGCGGGCATCAGGCTCAGCAGGATGGTGGAGCAGGTGAGCAGGAGTGCCAGTCCAAGGTGGGGTGCTCGTCGTTGTCATCAGGGCAAGCCTCTGGTGGTTACTGAAAATTCTCTGCCCTAATATCACCTGCTGCTGGTGCCAGAGCCACCATCTGCACCCACTGGCAGCACCAGCCCCACTCATACCTGCTAACGGTGTCTGGCTCCAGTCCCAATAGCTCAGTGCCATCAGTGGGTGCTAGTGGCGGCTGCCAGTCCTGATCCACCCCTTAGGGCTTCTCCACCTTCCCTGCTCCTGAGGGGTGATCAGGGTAGCAGCTGTTGCTGACAGCACCAGCTCCACTTGTACCAGCTGCTGGTGCCAGCCCCAATTGCTCCATGCCTTCAGCAAGTGCAAGCAGGGCCAGCGCAGTCAGCATGAGGAAATGGCAGCAGTGGAAGTGGAACTGCCATTAGATAGGAGGCTGGGGGCCATGGCAGAAGGGGAATGGAGGATGGGCCGAGACTCTTCCCTGTGCCTACTGCAGCATCAAGGTCCTTGGTTCCTTTCAAGGTGCACGAATTCATGCACTGAGCCCCTAGCCTATATAATAAAAGGCTAATATGCAAATCAACCAGATAGTAGAATGAACTGTCACTATGATGCTCACTGACCACCAGAGAGCAGATGCTCAGTGCAGGAGCTGCCCCCTTGTGGTCAGGGTGCTCCCCCAGGAGGAGTGCCACTCAGCCAGAATCCTCTACTGCCTCCACAGCAGCACTAAAGATTTTTTACTTCTGGTTTAGGCCTGCTCCCTATGGGCTCCCAGGGATATCCCCTGAGGGATCCCAGGCTACAAAAGAGCACAGGCCAAGCTGAAGAACCCCCCTGAGTGCACAAATCTCATGCATTGGGCCTCTAATAATTGTATAAAAAGAAAATTTAGTTCAAAAATAGTTGTGCTCCATTTTCTTTGAACAAGCTCTCTTGTCTATTTGCCCAGAAGTCATCAACCTTTCACCTGGCTGGGAATATAAGACTTCCTAGTGGTGGGATTTGGGTATATAAAATGATCAGAATTGTTTCTGTTCATATTCTAATATTTCAGTTTTAAAGTCAAGATTAGACTAACTCTGATGTTTGAAGTAAAATAGACATCAAAGCTACACTGATTGAAATACATTGACTTTTATCAGAGAACTAGACTCCCAGGGCATGAAAATTCATGCACTGGAATGGGGGGTTCCTCAGCCCAGTCTGCCCTCTCTCACAGTCTGGGAGCTCTCAGGGGTGGGAGGAGACCTGGCAATCAGGGGAAGGCAATGCCCCACTAAACCTCTGCTACTGCTACTCCCAGCAGCACAAGCCTCAGCCAGCCCTGTTTAACTGAGCCTCCGGCAGCTCTGGGGGACTGGACAGCCACAGTCTGAGGCTTGCCTGCACTTCAGGCTGGAGGGCTGAGGAGATCAGGGGACTTCATAGGCAGGCATGCAAAGTGGCTGAGGGGACTGGTTGCTGCCATATGTGGTTGTGGGCACTGCCATCTTTGAGGGTGTGGCATTCAATTAGCATGTTCCCTTCTTATTGGCTGTAGGTGCTTCCATCATTGTGAGAGTGTGATGATCAATTAAAATATTCCCTCTTTATTAGGTAGGATTCAAGTCTAATATTCAGAAAATTATTTCATTTATTACAACTTAGAAAAAGGTGGACTCTAATTCACTGAGTAAAAAATGGCATAATATTATAATAAACTTAATACAAATGGACTCATTCAGAACTAAGGAATTTAAGGGCATTCATGACATCTGTACAGATTTTAAACTTGTCACTATATATTTTCTCTTTCTGTTTTTTTTTCTACTTACTATATTATCTCCAATCACTTTACCTTTTAAGCTTTTTTAATTGGCAAAATTTTTCTCTTGCCACCTGGCTTTTAAAAAAAATATATCTTTATATTAATTACTAGAGGCCTGGTGCACAAAATTAGTGGATGGTGTGTGTTTGTATGTGTCCCTCAGCCTAGGCTGCACCATCTCAAATCTGGAGCCCTTCTAGAAATGTCCAACTGCCTGTTTAGGCCCAATCCTGCTGGGATTAGACCTAAATGATCAGTTGGACATCTCTCTCACAATCCAGAACTACTGGCTACAAATTGCTTGCCTGCCTACAAGCCTGATCACCCCCTAACCACTCCCCGGCCAGCCTGATCAATACTTTAACTGCTCCCCTGCCAGCCCAATTGCCCCTAACTGCCCTTGCCTGCTGGCTTGGTCACCCCCAACTGTCCTCCTCTCCAGGCCTGGTTGTCCCCAAGTGCCCTCTCCTGCTGGCCTGATTGCCACAATGACCTACCACTGCCATTCATCTTGTGGCAGTCATCTTGTTTCCACATAAGGGTGGCCATCTTTAACCACAAGGGGACAGCCATCTTATGTGTTTGAGTAATGGTCAATTTGCATATTACCTTTTTATTATTAGGATTAAAGTCATATATATATATATATATATATATAACTTTATTAACTTTCTTCTAATGTAAATAATGTATTAATATCTTTTTCTGGTTATAGTTGGTGCAAATTTTTTTAAAAAATATTTTTTTACTGATTTCAGAGAATAAGGGAGGAGAGAGAGATAGAAACATCAATAATGAGAGACAATCATTGATCAGCTTTCTGCACTCCCCTTACTGAGAATCTAGGCTGCATCCTGGTCTTGTGTCCTGACTGGGAATTAATCATGACTTCCTGGTTTATAGGTTGATGTTCAACCACTAAGCCACAAGGGCTGGGTAATTTTGTGCAAATTTAAAATTATTATTTCACCTTGACATGACTGCATATACTCATAAAATTTTCTTGAAATTGAGTAGCACTGAAACTCTAGATTTTAGTCCCCTCCAGATATTGCTTATTCAGTTATTAAGCAGCAATATATGGTAAATAGTTATACTATTGATAGCGAAAAGTATAAAGGGTGAATTTATAATTTTTACATATGGCTTTTACATACAAATTTTGTTGCAATTTCCATTTCTTTTTCCCCTGACTTTATAAATTTCAGGAGTAAGTTTTTCTCTCAACATATAATGGATAAGCCTTAATTCCCTCTACTATATCATTTCCTCCTAAAATACCTAGAGTAGTTTGTGTTGTTGAGTTAATCCTTACTAACATGATATTCAGGTCTTCTCATTTTATCTTTCACCATCTAATCAAGTTCTTCTATCTGAGGTACATGTCACTTAAAAGTTATATTCTTCATTGTCATTTTAAGGTGTGAAATAGTAAGGGTTATTAATATGCAGTTATTCTTAGAATAAAACAAAGCAAAAGCTAATCTACTACCTATAAAACAATCTCAAATGGCGTAAAGACAACAAGGTCAATAGGTTACAACACTACACAATCCTTACATATACTGATTATCTGAACTGATGTGTGAAAACATCTTTAATGACCCAATGTACTTACATGTTTAATAAATGCGTTCCTTGCTACTTAATTATAATTATTTCTAAGGCAGCCAGCTAAAAACTATCCTAGATAATATAAATTATAACAAACAAACATTAATCCAAGCTGGGCATAATGCCCAGAGAACCAGCTAAATAAAAATGGGCAATGAGCTCCAAAATTAGGAAGCTGGTGGAAAAGGGATGCTAAATATGAAATAATGCCAGGTACACACACCAAAAAAAAAAATCTTTCCATTTTAATAATAATCAGGAAGCATTTTTGCACACTGTGAAGCTATGAAATTATTTCTTAAAACTGGTCTTGACTTTGCTTTAATTTATAAACCTTCTTAGGGTTGAAAGCTAAAAATTTAAAAGACTACAACTTGGGAGATAAAAGTACACATTTACAAGAGCCACAGATTCCATTGACAGTTTATAATATTGGAACACAGGCCTTTGTAGGGAATTGCAGCTAGCACTGTTAGCAACCAAGAGTAAAGAATATCACAGAAAAATTTAATTTCCCTCCAGAATCTTAAGGTATCAGGGCAATCTTGTCATTGCTTTTCTTTCCTCATACAATTTGAGTGACTGTAGTCTTAGTATCAGTATAATATCTTCCAGAAACCACCTGAGAACAAAGGTTAAGCTGAAATGTAATATAAAGGGGGAAATTACAAAAAGAATAATGAAGTTACCATTATTTATTTTCCATGGGGGTGAATAAATTCATTTTCTATGGGGCTGAATATAAAAAAAAACCACACACAATTTTTAACCTTAGCTACTGTGTTAAAATCATGACAATCTGATGTAATGCAGAAAGGAGGCTTAAAAAATAAGCCTTGACTCTCATGTATGCAGAAAAAGAGAAAAGGGAAAAGAGAAGTGGGTACATATGGGGAGGAAGAAGGGAAGGGAGAATGATTGAGAAAGAAAGAAAGAAAGAAAGAAAGAAAGAAAGAAAGAAAGAGAGAGAAGGAAAAGGGAAGAGGAGAAATTAAAACAATTGAAATTATTTAAGAGTAAAAATACTAAGTGAAGAAAGCAACCATAATAAAAGGAAGAAACTAGGAAAGGTTTATAAAAATCAAAATTACCACCAATAATCACCCTGCTGAATAGTGAACAAAATAACCTGATTTCTAATGCACAATTTTTAAACAAATAAGTAGATACAGATGCAGAGAAAAAGTTTTATCCACATATACCTGAAGCTGCTGCAGATTTTTCATAGTGAGAGAAATTGGTACATATTAGTGTGGGATAGTATAGTGTTAGATCCTTAAACATAGGAATCTTTAAGTTATCGCAGAAAGAATTTACAGCATATCTGCTGTTTACAATTTTAAAATGTAATTCTTGTTCATCAATTTTTAGTAAATAGATTTTCTTATAAAATTACATTTTTAATATGTTTTCTCTAAAATAAAGCAGATAACATGATCTCCTAGATCTCAGAAACATGGATAAATTGAAAGGACAAGCAAATTGAGAAGTTTTTATATGTGAGATTGTGTTAAAATAATGGTCATTTTATATTGATGCAGTGAAATTGGTAAATCAATAGTAAATCCTTATTAACACATATTATATATATATGTATACACACACACACACACACACACACACACACACACATATATATATATATAATTTACTGAAAATTAGAAAAATAATACATTTTCAAATTGCTAAAACATTTTTTGAGAATTATTCCCCTTGAAACTTAACACATTAGATTTAGAAACTTATATAAATTGTATTCTTTGACAAATTGATTATGTCCATGATTTATTTGAAATACACTCTCTATAAAATAAATATATTTATTACTACTTCTATCTCCAAAACAGGCTATATATTAGACTATCTTCAGGGGTGAGTAGCAAAATTATAATTCCTAGGGACAAGTCTCAGCTTGATCCTGGGAATTTAAACAAGCTATCAATTTTATCTATCTTGAAAATGGGGCTAAATATTATTATGGATATTAAATCAGAAACCTCATATCAGTGTTTAGCACACTAGTGGACACACAGAAGCATTTTACTACTGCTCTTAATTCTTATATTTCATTTTTTTACAGTAGTACATTTTAAACGCTAGATATTTTAAAAACATATAAACTTTGAGTTTGTATACCAATTTTCACAATTTTAAATTCCTTGCTACCTATGATTATGAGTAATCACTTGATAGAATTTCCAATTTAAAATCATCATTAGGAGCTCCCATATCATAACTCATGGTGCACACATGTATGGCCCAACACTTTTAAAAACTACATAGCTTTATTTATAATATGACTTTGTGCACCGGTGGGGTCCCTCTGCCTGGCCTGTGCTCTCTCACAATCCAGGACCCCTCTGGGGATGTAGGATAGCTCATTTCAGCCTGATCCCCCACAAGCCCAAACCAGACAGGAGGGATCCTGAACCTGTGCATTGGCATCTGTATTCTGGTCACACATCATAGTGACCAGTCGACTGGTTGTTCAGTAGTTTGGTCACTTCGACTTATGTATCCTATCTAATAAAAGAGTAACATGCAAATGTGACCATACCTTGGCTCCTAATTGGCTATGCTACCAGCCAATTGGAATAGGGGGTGGAGCAGGGGGCAGGGCAGAGCAGAGGGTGGGGCAGAGCAGAGGGTGGGGCAGAGCAGAGGGTGGGGCAGGGCAGGAGCATGGCCAGCACACAGGGGGCGAGGCTGGCAAGGGTGTGGCTGCAGTGCAGTGAAAACAACCATCACCCTATAAGGGTGGCCCACAAGGTACTTAAGGGCGGGCCCTCCTTAAGCTTATGGTGCCTGAATCACATGCAAATGAGCACCCGGGGTCCCTGCATGCCCCTCAGCCCAGCACCCATGATGGGAGTGTGGGGCTGCTGCCAATCTCTGGGGTGTGCGGAGACCCTGGTGGCCACCAGGGGGTGGAGAAAATTCAGGGTGCTCTTGGTTCCTACAGGCTATTGTCGGCTCCAAGAATTCTGGAAAATGTACTTCTCTTGATATACCCACTGTAGGAATGAATTTGAAGTACTGAGGAGGGGGGGACATGGAAGCTGCAGGGTGGGGCGGGCTAGGCCTGGGCGGGGGCTTTAGGCCTTGGGCTGGCAGGGGGGCTGGGCGGGCGGGGCCAATGCGGGGTGCAAACCTGCTGGGAGGCTGGCACCTACTAGCCCCTGGATCAGAGACACAAACACACAGGGGGCCGGTACCCAGCACCCACAAGCTCTGCCACCCAGGTGCTGAAACCGCAAAGGCCGAATGGGAGACATAAACCTGCATGGAGGCCAGCACCCAGCAGCCCCCAGATTGGAGATACAAACCAGCAGGGAGGCTGGCACCCAGAAGCTGCAAGCCCTGCCACCACAGACCTGGGGCTGGAGGGTGGGAGGAGGGTAGACTGGAGATACAAACCCGTAGGCCTAGCAGCCAGCAGCCCCAAGGCCCGATGCATAGGTGCTGGGGCTGCTCGGGGGAGGGGGGCAGCGGGCAGGGGCAGCTGAGACATAAACCCACAAGAAACCTGTGGAAAGGGAGATAAACTATTATAACTTTATCTCCCTTTCCTCAAGATGAGACAACTGTCCCTGGATTATTTAGTGATGTGGTCCACACCTTTCTACATACACAGGGTATGTAATGACCACTCCCAGAATGCTGTCTCCAGTGAATCACCTACTGTGGCAAATCATCTGAGAGAGGAAACAAGCTTTTGTTGGGTTTATTCTGAAGGTCAGAGAACATGCCACCCCCAACATATGCTTTATTGTTATATTGATGATCTTGAGCTGCAGATTCTTGAAAAACTGCAAGTGCATGCAGAGGATTTTACTGAAGTCTCCTGGTCTGTCTAAAATTGGACCCCCCTAAAGGAGCTTAAATATCATAGGTCCCTTTGATGGGAGAAGTGTCATCAGGCAGAGAAGACTGACTCCTGTCACAGGACACAACACCCAAACTTTGTTACAAACTATTTCTCTCCACCCCCATTCATCTTTCCTAAAAATCATTTACTCTCCTCTAGGAGGCCTACATCTCTTGTTCCCTTTCCCTAGGAAGAAGGTATTTAAATCTGCATTCTAGACCAGCTTGGGGAGTTATTCATTTTCCCCTGAGATCTCCCACATATACATGAGGTACACATGTTAATGAACTTTTGTTTTTCTCTTGACGATCTGTCTTTCATTACAAGAGCCTCCCACTGAGAACTCAGAAAGATTGAGGAAAACTATTTTTCTTCCTTCATAATTCTATCTTGGGAAATCAAGTCCCCAGTTGAACAATGAAGTTGGCTCAAGTATCAAGCATTCCCAGCTGATGGAAGGGAAGCTTCTAGGGAGAAATCAATGATATTGGCATCAAAGTGAGATGGAGGGCACACACATGGTTGATGGTGGGAGTTTAAAGTAGTTTGACATTTTTGGAGGATGACTTGGCAAATTTGATAGAAATGTTCAAGGTATATCCAAGAGTCTTCTCTAGGAATCACAGCTGCTGAGATAAAGCACAAGCACTTAAGCCCTGGTCAGAACCCAGGATGCTACGGCGGACTCCCCTTCCATGATAGGAAAACCTGGGAACAACCTGCATTTTTAGGACAAGGTAGCATCTATGGTAATAAAAGGGTTATATGCTAATTAGACTGAACATCTTCCTGGCGACCTTCCAGATGTCCTTCTGGAAGTCCTTCCCAACAAAGCCATGTTGGCGGGGCCAAGGCAGAGGAGGTTAGAGGCAATCAGACAAGCAGGGGAGAGCAGTTAGGGGGACCAGGCCAGCAGAGGAGAGCAGTTAGGGCAAACAGGCTGTCAGGAGAGAGCAGTCAGGGGGATCAGGTTGGCAGGTAGGTGAGTGGTTAGGAGCTAGAGGCCTGAAGGGTCCCAGATTGGAGAGGGTGCAGGCTGGGCTAAGGGAATCCCCTGCCCCGCCCTCCCCCGGCACTAATTTCGTGCACTGGGCCACTAGTGTGTGTGTGTATGTGTGTGTATATACACACACACATACACACACACACTAGTGGCCCAGTGCATGAAATTAATTAACATTAAATGGGAAGAGATCAAGACTTGGCCAGCCCCACCCCCATTGGACAAGACCCAGACCCAGCCAGACAAACCCTCATCAAGGCCAGCACCAGGAGGGGATGCAGCATCAAGTCCATTCCCACTCACACGTGCCTCACTGCACATGCAGCCCTGCCCACTCATGCCTGCTGTGCATGCAGCCTCCTGCTGATCAGTTGTTATGGTGTGAGGGCATCACAACCATTAGCATATTAGCTCTTTTTTATATAGGATTCCTTTCTCAGTTTAGAGATATTTTTAAAATGTTCTTTCCAATTCAAAATGAATAAATAGCATATTAAAATAAAATCACAATATACTTTAGAAATATTTCACTTTTTAAAAAATAAATCTAAAATTAGTTCATTTCTTTCTTTTTAAATATATTGGGTGGCATTGGTTAATAAAACTATGTAGGTTTCAAGTGTACAATTCACTATATCCTATCTAACAAAAGAGTAATATGCAATTTGACCATACCTTCACCACACCCACAAGCCATGCCCACCAGCCCATCAGGAGCAGATTATGTAAATAAACTCCAACCAAGATGGCTGCCACCACTGAGAGCAGAAGAAAGGATTGGATTTCCCTGGCAACAGAGGAAGCCCAGCTTTCCGCCTGCCATTGCCAGCCTCGGCCTCCACTAAATGCTACAAAGTTTCAATTATAAAAGATACAGAAATGGCAGTAGTCACTGAGCTGAAGAGAACAGAGCCTTGGGTTTCCCTGGCAATGGAGGAAGCCAAGCTTTCTGCCTGCTGTTGCTGGCCTAGGCCTCCACTCTAGGCTATAAAGTTTCAAAGAGAAATGACTACTGCCATGGAGCAAGCACAAGGCTTGGCTCCACTCCAAGCTACAAAGTTTCAATTGTAGACATAAATTAATCCCAGATCACAGGGCCTCCACTTGGGTTTCTATTGGCCTGCAAACCTCCACAGGCTCCTTGCCAAGGCCGCCCCTTGCCCCAAGGGAACCCCCACCCTAATCTGGGACCCTCTTCAGGGCAAACCAGCTGGCACCCACTCATGCACCAGGCCTCTATCCTATCTAATAAAAGAGTAATTTGCACATTGACCATCACTCCAACACACAAGAAAACTGCCCCCATCTGGACACAAGATGGCCACCACAAGATGGCCAGCAGAGGAGGGCCATTGGGAGGTTCCAGGTCTGCAAGGGAGGACAGTTGTTGGCAATCAGACCAGCAGGGGAGGGCAATTGGCTGGGACTAGGCCTACAATGGAGGGCAGTTGAGGGTGACCAGCCTGACAGAGGAGGGAAGTTGGGGGCAAACAGGCTGGCAGGGGAGTAGTTAGACATCAATTAGGCTGGCAGGGTAATGGTTAGTGGGTGATCATGCTGACTGGCAGAAGTGGTTAGGGGCAATCAGGGAGGCAGGCAGATGAGCAGTTTGGAGCCAGCAGTCCTGTATTGTGACAGGGATGTCTGACTTCCCGTTTAGGCCCGATCCTGGTAGGCCTAAACAGGCAGTCAGACGTCCCTGGAGAGGTCCCAGATTGGAGAGGGTGCAGACTGGGCTAAGGGATACTCCTGCCCCCCCCCCATGCACAAATTTTGTTCACCGGGCTTCTAGTATTGTATATTGTGTTTTCCACCCCAAGTCAAGTCTCCTTCTATCATCATTTATCCCCCCTTTCCCTTCCACCTTGCCACACCCCAAATTCCCTCTAAAAAGCACCATACTTCTGTCTCTGTCAAAGAGCTTTTTTTTCTTTGCTTAATCCCTTCACCTTTCTCATCCATCCCTAGATTCCCTCTCTTCTGACCATGAACAGTCTTTTCTCTGAATTGATGGGTCTGTCTCCACTTTGATTGTTAGTTTACTTTGTTCATTAGATTCCATATGTAAGAGAAATCACATCGTACTTGTCTTTCTCTGACTGGCTACTTCACTTAGCATAATACTCTTCAGCTCCATACATGCTATTGTAAAATGTAAGCTTTTCTTGTGTGTGTGTGTTTTTTTTTTTTGTGTTTTTTTTTAATGACTGAGTAGTATTCTACTAGTATACCAGAGTTCTTTTTTACTCACTAATTTACTGATGGGTACAGGGGTTACTTCCAAATCTTGGTTATTTATCTTATTTAATAAAAGAGAAATATGCAAATTGACCATACCTCCAATACATCCACCAGCCACACCCACCATCCAATCAGGAGCAAATATGAAAATAAACTCAACCAAGATGCCTTTAGCAACAGAGAGCAGGAGGGAGGCTTGGATTTACCAGGCAATGGAGGAAGCTGAGCTCCCTACCTGCCCTTGCCACTCAGGCCCCCACTCAATGCTACAAAATTTCAATATGGAATCTCAATGTAAATGGCAGCTGCCACAGAGCTGGAGAGAGGCAGGAGTCTAAGGTTGCCCCAGGCAATGGAGGAAGCCAAGCTTCTGCAGCCCTGGCCAGCCTAGGCCTCCACTCCACGCTATACACTTTCAATTATAAAAGATACATAAATCGCAACAGAAATGGCTGCCACCACAGAGCAAACAGGATTGGCTCCACTCCAGGCTACAAAATTTCAATTGTAGAAGATAAATAACTCCCCGATATAAGGGCCTCCACTAGGGTCACAGGGGGATGTGGCCAGCCTGCAAACTACCATAGGCCTCTTGCCCAGGCCACCCCACACCCCAAGGGAACCCCCATCCTCATCCAAGACACTCTTCAGGGCAAACCAGCTGGCCCACACCTATGCACCAGGCCTCAACTCTATCTAATAAAAGAGTAATATGCATATTGACCATCATTCCAACACACAAATGGCTTCCCTCATGTGGTCAAAGATCCTGCATTCATGTGGACACAAGATGGCCACCACAAGATGGTCAGCAGAGGAGGGAAGTAGGGGTGATCAGGCCTGCAGGGAAGGGCAGTTGAAGGGGACCCAGGCCCACAGGGGAGAGCAGTTGGGAGGGACTAGGCCTACAGGGGAGGGCAGTTAGGGTTGACCAGGCTGGCAGAGGAGCAGTTAGGCATCAATCAGGCTGGTAGGGGAGTGGTTAGGGGGCAATCATGCTAGCAGGCAAAATCAGTTAGGGGCAATCAGGAAGGCAGGCAGGCAAGTAGTTGAATTGTGAGAGGGATGTCCAACTGCCCATTTAGGACCGATCCCAGTGATTGGGCCTAGATGGGCAGTTGGACATCCCTCAAGGAGTCCCAGATTGGAGAGGGTGTAGACTGGCCTGAGGGACATCCCTCTAACCCCAAGTATGAATTTTGTGCACCGGGCCTCTGGTCCTATCTAATAAAAGAATAACATGCAAATGTGACCATACCTTGGCTCCTGATTGGCTCTGCTACCAGCCAATCAGGAGCGGAGAGCAGGGCTGAGCGATGTGAGGCAGGGGGTGGGGTTGAAGCACATAGGAGGCCAGCGGGGGGGGGGGGAGTGGTGGCGGGGGACAGGAGGGGCTGACCTGCATGCTGCTTGGGATGGGAGCCACGTGAGAAGGGAAGGGCCTGCCTGGCAATGGGAGGGGCTGGCCTGTGCACTGGGCAGGACAGGAGCCACACGGGACGAGAAGGGCCAGCTGGCATGCTGAGTGGGATGGAAGCTGCACAGGATGTAAGGGGTGGGATGGGAGGGATCGGCCAGCACGCTGAGTGGAATGAGAGCCACATGGGAAGAAAGCTGCATGGGACAGGACAGACGGGACTGGAGGGGCCAGCCTATTAGCTGGGCAGGACGCTAGCTGCATGGGACGGGTGGGGCAGGATGGGAGGGGCCAGCTGGCGGGCTGCGTGGGACAAGAGCTGCGTGGACAGGAAGTAGGTGAGGCCAGCACATGTGGCTGCCACATGTGGGTGCCCCCAGAGCGGGGCAGTCACCACTGGGGCTAAGGCCAGGGCTGGGTGGATATGCAGGGGCAAAGCCAACCAACAGCCCCATTCCAGAGTGATGGCTGGGTGCCCAAGGCCTAAAGCTTTGGCCAAGGGTGAGGGGACAGTAGGACATCCCCTGAGGACTCCCAGTACATGTGAGGGGGCAGGTTAGCTGAGGAATGACTCACCCCCACCTTCACCCTATTGTATTTTCTTGCCTCCTTTCTCAAATATTATTTGGCCAGTGCACAAATTTCATGCACCAGGCCCCAAGCCTATCTAATAAAAGAGTAATATACAGATTGACCATCAGCTCAACACACAAGAGGGCTGCCCCCCTGTGGTGAAATATCATGCCCCATGTGGACAGAAGATGGCCACCACAAGATGGCCAGCAGGGGAGGGCCCTTTGGAGGTTTCAGGTCTGAAAGAAAGGGCAGTTGTGGGCCATCAGGCCATCAGGAAAGGGCAATTGGGAGAAACCAGGCCTGCAAGGGAGGGCAGTTGGGGGCTAACAATCCTCCAGGGGAGGGCCATTATGGGTGACCAGGTTGGCAGAGGAGGGAAGTTGGGGACAAACAGGCTGGCAGGGGAACAGTTAGACATCAATCAGGCTGGCAGGGTAGTGGTTTAGTGGGTGATCAGGCTGGCAGGCAGAAGCGGTTAGGGGCAATCAGGGAGGCAGGCAGGCTAGCAGTTTGGAGCCAGCAGTCCTGCATTGTGAGAAGGATGTCCTACTGTCTGTTTAAGCCCTATCCCAAACGGGCCTAAATGGGCAGTTGGACATTCCTCAAGGGGTCCCAGATTGGAGAGGGTGCAAGCTGGGCTGAGGGACACGAATTTTGTGCACCGGGCCTCTAGTATATATATAAAAGACTAAGTGGAAGAATGACCAAACTTCTGGCTCACTATGACCACCAGGGGCAGATGCTCTAAGCAGTAAATGCCTCCTGGTCATCAGTGTGCTTCTAGAGCCAACCTCCCAGGGCCTCTTCCCCAAGCCAACCTCTGCAACCCTGATCACCTGCCAGGTCGAGGAACATCACCCCTGCATGAATTTTTGCACCAGGCCCTAGTTATAAATGCTGCAATGAATATAGTGGTAGATATATTCTTTCAAATTAGTATTTCAGGTTTCTTTGGATACATACTCAGAAACTGAATTGCTCGGTCTTATGGCAGTTCCATTTTTTAATTTTTTTGAGTTTGCTTCATACTGTTTTCCATAGTGGCTGCACCAATCTGCATTCCCACCAACAGTACACTATGGTTCTTATTTCTTCACATCCTCACCAGTAATTATTGTTTGTTGTTTTATTGATATATTCATTTTACCAGGTGTGAAGTGATATCTACTTGTGGTTTTAATTTTCATTTTTTTGGATGATTAGTAACTTTGAGCATTCTGTCATGTGTCTATTGGCCATCTGTATATCCTCTTAGAATAATTGTCTATTTAATTCCTTTGCTCATTTCCTAATTGGACTGTTTTTGTTTGTTTGTTTCTTTGTTTGTTTGTTTTTTAGTATTGAGTTCCATAAGCTACTTATAACTTTTGGATATTAAGCCCTTATCAGATGTATCACATGTGAATATGTCTTCCCAGTCAGTGGTTTATCTTTTCAGTTTGTTGGTGGTTTGCTTTGCTGTGCAAAAACTTTGATTTGATGTAGTCCCATTTGTTTATTTTTTCTTTTGTTTTTCTGTCTAAGGTGATATATCTGAAAAAATATATATACTGTTCTGAGAAATGACTGAGATTTTACTACCTATATTTTTTTCTAGGATTTTTAAGGTTTTGAGTCTAACATTTAATCTTCAATCCATTGTGAGTTTATTCTTGTGTATGGAATAAGGAGGTAATCTAGTATTATTTCTTTTTGCATATATCTGTCTAATTTTTTAAACACAACTTATTAAATAGACATCTTCACCCTATTGTATTTTCTTGCCTCCTTTCTCAAATATTACTTGACCATTAAAAAATACACACAAGCCTTGCAGGTGTGACTGAGTTTGTTAGTGTGACATCCTCCTTGAAAGATTGCAGAGTTGATTCTGGTCAGGTCACAAACCTGAGCTGTGGACTCAATTCCCAAGCAGATGCATACTGATTGATGTTTCTCTCTCACATCAATGTGAGTATTTTTTTTCTCTCTCTCTCCCTTCCTCTCTCTGTAAAATCAATAAGTGTGTCCTCCGGTTAGGATTTTAAAAAGTACGTAAAATTCCTGATTTTCTAAAAAATTTAGTGTAGCTAAATCACACACACACACACACACACATTATATATATATATATATATATATATATATATATATATATATATGTATGTTTTTAGCTAAATCACACTTTTGTATGATGTCTATGGCACTATCAGAGTTCTAGCTTCACCTTTATTTTATATATATATATATATATATATATATATATATTTGATTTTTTACGGAGAGGAAGGGAGAGGGATAGAAAGTTAGAAACATCCATGAGAGAGAAACATCAATCAGCTCCTTCCTGCACACCCCATAGTGGGGATGTGCCTGCATACAAGGTATATGCCCTTGACCAGAATTTAATCCAGGGCTCTTCAGTCTGCAGGCCGACACTCTATTAACTGAGCCAAACTGGTTTCGGCTAGCTTCACCTTTAATAAAAATTAAAGAGATTCTATGCATAGGATATTTTTTAAATGCTAGTTAAATTAAAATTATTTCTTTTAAATATAAAAAAACAATAGTCTATTTTAAATTGAGATAATTATCAAAGTTCCCTGTTCTTTAATTGCCTTTATGCATGCGAAGTTTCCTACTTCCAGTTAACAAATACATTATCATACAGTACCAGAATTTGGAAGTCAGAAATGAGGCTTATTGAGCTAAACATGTCAGTATATTATGTGCCTACAGGCTCTAAGGAAAATACCATTTTCCTAACTATTTCACCTTCTAGGTGGCCTGCATTCCTTGATTTCTGTCCCCCTCCATCTTCTAACCCCACAACTGATCATTATAAGCTCTGCGTCCTTTGTCAAGTCTCCTGGCTCTGATCCTATCTCCTCTTCCACCACAGTATAAGGAGAGTTGTGACTATACTGGACCACCCAAATAATCCAGGATATTCTCTTCATCTCAAATTTTTTAATTTGATCATATCTGCAAAGTTAACATTTGATACTTTTCTAGTGTTAGGATATGGACACTTTTGGGGAAGAAAAGTCATTATTCCAGCTAATATGCTAAGTAAACATCAGCTATATTCATACTGTCCTGCAACTTTAAGAACTGTTTTCTAACTCCCTAATTTAAACTTTGTAATTATTAATAGGAATTAATTTATGAGGTTGAATCTAGATATATATATATATATATATATATATATATATATATATTCTCCCTTATCTGTATTTTCTGATTTTCAAGCTACTCTAGTATTATGTTCTTACATAATATAGATTAACACTGACTTACTAAAAATATATTGCCTTATAAAAATTTAAAAATATTTTATCTCTGAATTGAAATATTTGTCTCATTTCAAATAAGCAAATATATTAGCCAATTTAACTGGAAAAAAATCAATATCCACATCATGTTTTCAACCACTTCAAATGCAGCTTATTTCTGCTATAATTACAGAATTTTCTCAGTGCTTTTTTGCAAATAAAAAATTTTGAGCTATTTACAGTCTTTTCTATAACTACACTTTGACTTATACACTTTCTATTAGGATTAGAGTATTTCATCATTTATAGCAGTGTATCACAGCCATGTTTTATATACTTAGAAAGTTGATATTTGATATTCAGTCACTTATATTCACATATGTAAAAGGAGGCAGGATCCTGGATTTGAGTTGTACCATTGCTAAATTGGGGCTAAATGTAAAATGATTTATTTTTAATAATGATAAAATATTCAGCAACTGTATTAAAATACCATCCTATTTAGGTAACTCATGGATTTTCTGTGAAAATACATAATCATACCGAGGCCTATTATCATACCTTTAAATACTTATTGGTTATGGAAACATAACTAATTATATGAGAGGTAATAAATGACTAAAATAGAGTAATGATTTTAATGTCAAATGATAGATTACTGTTGGCAAAATGTTAGAGTTCTACCTCTCCCGCCTCCAAGTTCATATGTAATGTGATGGTTTTAGGAGGTAGGGCCTTTGGGAATAGTTTAGATCACGAAAGGGATTAGTGCCCTGGCAGAAGAGATCCATGGAACTTTCTCACTCCTATGTCATGTAAAGCTATGAGAAGGGCCTTCCCCTCTACCATGCTGGCACCCTGTTCTCTGACTCCCATCCTTCTGAGCTATGAAGTTAAATCTGTGATTTCTGTTGTTTATAAATTACCTAGTCTGTGGTATCTATCTATCTATATATCTATCATCTATCTATCTATCATCTATCATCTAAAACCCTAATATGCAAAGAGACAGAACAGTGAAACAACTGAACAACCAGACAACCTGCTGTTATGATGTACGCTGACCACCAGGGGCCATGTGTGGATCATGGCAGGCATTGGCTGCGGTGGGATGCCCGGAGCAGGTGAGTGGGATCACTAGACCAAGGCAGGACACCAGTCGCTGTCATCAGGGTGAGCCTCTGGTGGTTATTAAAATTTTTTTGTTCCCATGCACTATGGTTCTGCTAGGTACTTGTACCTGCTGCCAGTGCCGGTCTCACTCACACCTGTTGCCAGAGCCAGAGCCGCACACACTGCCAGCACCCACCACTGGCCCTGATCGCTTGGCGCCATTAGTGGGTGCGAGCAGTGGCTGCTGGCTCTGATCACCCCTGAGGGCTTCTCCACCTCCCCCTGCTCCTGAGGTGCCTTTGGGGCAGTAGTTTCCACTCAGACCCACTGACAACACTGGCCCCGTTTGCACTCTCTGCTGGCACCAGCCCTAATTGCTCCACATCATCAGTGGGTGCGAGTGGGCTGGCGCCATCAGTTGAAGTGGGCTGCTGACAGGGGACCAGGGGATGTGGTTGGAGGGGCTGAGTGGGGCTGCAGATGATGAGCCAAGACCCATCCTTGTGCCCACCACATCCTTGTGGCCCACAGTTCCTTTCAAGGTGCACAAATTTGTGCTCTGGGTCCCTAGATTTGTTATAACAACCAGAATGGACTAAGACAGAAAGACTTACATGAACAAAGAAGACAGTCAATAGAGAGAGACAGAGCAATTACAAGCAAATGAATTTTGCCAGTGTATTCAGGGTTTTGTTTAATTTCAAAGTTTAATATTTGAAAGATTTCTATATTTAAGTTGTGATAGATCAACAAGAATAATGGTATGCATTTCCCAATTTACATAAATGATTTCATTCTTTGACAGTTTTATTGTATTATATTTCTTGGCAAAAGATATTTTCTCCCATTTGGGAATTAAGGGACAGAATTCTTTTTGTTGCTACATTAAGGCTATAGTTTTGATGATGTATTGGACAAATGCACTATAAATCTTAGATCAGTGGACATTGTCAAGGCCTGAAGGATACAGTCCTCATAAGGTTATATAACAATACCTTTGAAGTCAACTCCTAGCCACAGAAACTAAAAGAACGATTAGCTGACCCAGGGGTGGCCCCAGGGCAGAGCAGCAAAAACTGAGTGGGAAACCATATTTCTGACCAGAGAACTGAGAAAAGCTAGTTGTGCAAATGAATCTACAATAATAAATGCATAATATGCTAACTAGACAGGACGTTTTCCCAGACGATCTCTGGATGAAGCCAGGGGTGCCAGGGAAGCCCAGATCCTGGGTACCAGAGGGAAGCTGGTGCCAGCAGCCAGAGGAGGGAAGGCATACTCTTGCACAGATTTCATGCACCAGGCCTCTAGTAAATAAAAACAAGATATGGGGTGTGCAGGAAGCTCCCCAGATTTTCTTTCTTTCTTTCTCTTTTATTCACATATACACTGAAAGAATTCCGTGAAAAAAGTTTCACAGGCACCTACCTTAAAGTCTTTATTTTATTTATTTATTATTAAATTTATTGGAGTGACATTGATTAATAAGATCATATAGGTTTCAAATATGCATTTCTATGATACATGATCTGTAGATTTCATTGTATTCTCATCCACCATCTAAGATTAAATCATCCTCTTCTTTATTATTTTAAATTCTAACAATTATAAACACACACACAAAGTAAACAAACAAACAAACCCTATAGCTCAAATGTTCAGCCATGCAATTGGCATGCTAGGACTTCTCTGAACTATGTGATTGGCTAGAGTAGTGAGTAGCTTATCTGACCTAATTCTTTAGTGTCAACCTCCAAACAATTGGAAGATGGTGACATTGATTCTGTCTGTTAGCTGTTGCTGTGTAACAAACCTTTATAACAAACTCAGTGGCTGGGTTAAGAAAACACAGCACACAAACACATTTGCTTTAAAAAAATTACTCATAAATTTGTGATTTGTGTGAGGAATAGCTGGGGCAGAATGAGTAGCTAGATTGCTGGGCTTCAGTCTGTGGATCTGACTGGGTCCAGGTCCTCACAGAGTGTGGGCTCATGTCTGCTCCATTCACATTGATTCTGTGGACAGGCCAGAGGGCAGCAGTCAACCAGGAACACTGCTTGCATGGAGTTGACAGAGAAACAGAGACAAAGCCCAACCACCCAAGGGTTCTGAAGGCTCATACTCCGAGGAGACACACCGGTCAGTTTTATCATTCAACTGGCCAAAGTCAAAAGGCCGGACCCAATGCCCAGGGTTAGGGGACATGCCCAATCTCCAGTGGGAACTAGATGTATCTGAAGCTGTCCATTTTATTATTTTTCAACTTTCTACTCATCATGCTACATTTTTGTAGGAATCCTCCTCCACTGACAATCTGGCTCTTTATATATATTTTTCATGGTTCTGTGTCATTTCTTATATCTCTGTTATCTCTTTGCAAGGAACTTTCCTTGGTTGGCTGTTACTCTCTCTCTTATATATATAGTTTCCTCTTCATATTATTTGAATTTATAAAATTGACATTAAGTTTGGAAGACTTAAAAGTCTCTTTCAATATCAAAGTGACTGACATGGTATTCTTTTCACATAATTTTAGTGATGATGTATGTGTGACAGTATATACATATGCATTTATTTGTTTGTGTGTGCTTTTAATATTCAAAATATGGGTATGCTGCATAGATAACAGTTTTATTGAATTCTTACTGCAGTTATCTAAACAGATGGGAAGAAAGGAAAGAAATAAGATAAACACAAATTATGTGGAAAAATTATGAAATGACATTGGTAGGGCCAACTGCTATAAACAGCATCCATTCTTACCCTTTTACCTAGACATTTAGTCAATCCTTATTCATATTTAGTGAGATGTGATAATGGGTCTACATTCTTACACAAGAGAATTTTTAGAGTGAAGGATTTAGGACTGTGGTAGTAAATTGATGAATGTGTGCATCTGTCAGAACTTATAGAACTGTACACACAAACGATTTTAAAAGTTTATGTAAATTAAGAAAAAATTAACCAGGATATTGGAGTATCCAGAATTATATGCATTATGTGACAGATGAAACTACATATTTGTGATTGAAGAGAATAGGGAAAATGCGCTAAGTAACTTTGTTAGTGTTTTGAATGAATATTTTAAACCAAAGACAAAAAGGAACTATATATACATACTGTATTCTCGGTCTAAAAGTTGTTTCTTAAAGGGGTATAAATTTGCAGTTCTGAAATTAACTCGCCTATTTTTTTGAGTTGGCTATATAACTATATTGCCATCAATTATAATAAGGTCTCTCACTGCCAGAAAAATAAGTTACAAATAAGCAAGTGGATAGAAGAAGCAATATTGTCATGAAATATTGTATAGTGAGAACAGAGTGTGAAAAAGTATGAATTCATATAAAAATATATTCATAAATACACATATACATATATGCAGAGAGATAGTTATAGATATGCATGGTGAAAGGGTCTACAGGTAATGACCATTTAAGAAAAATGAACACACCTAGCATTTACCTCCTAGTTCCTTACTCTAGGAAAAGGAACAGAGGTGATTTGGAGAAATGGCTTTTTCTGTGGCTGAGCTTAAAAAGTACAAAATAAGCCCTCGCTGGTTTGGCTCAGTGGATAAAGTGTCAGCCTGCAGACTGAAGGGTCCCAGGTTTGATTCTGTTCAAGGGGCACATGCCCAGATTGCTGGCTCAGTCCCCAGTGTGGGGCATGAAGGAGGCAGCTGATCAATGATTCTCATTGATGTTTCTATCTATCTCTCTTCCTCTCCATTCCTTTCTAAAAGCAGCATATATATATATATATATATATATATATATATATATATATATATCTTATAAAATACAAAAGGAGCCTTGTGTATCTTACAGGACCAGAAATCAAGGGAGTGTGGAAAGAAAATGGGAAGAAAAAAAAGAAAAAAGAAAAAGAAAGCATATGGAAAAGACAGAGTCTTTAAAAAAAAAAAATATATATATATATATATTATTGATTTTTTACAGAGAGGAAGTTAGAGGGATAGAAAGCCAGAAACATCGATGAGAAAGAAATATCGACCAGCTTCCTCCCACACAACCCCCACTAGGGATGTGCCCACAATCAAGGTACATGCCCTTGACCGGAATCGAACCCGGGATCTCTCAGTCCACAGGCTGACGCTCTATCCACTGAGCCAAACCGGTTTCAGTAAGACAGAGTCTTTTTAAGAGCTGCCAAGAGCCAGACCTGGAATAATTTGCACAGAAAGTAATAACGTTGCCCTGGCTGGTTTTTTAAATGGTTAGAGCATCGGCCCTTGGACTTGAGGATTGTGGATTTGGTTCCAGGTCAAGGGCAAGTACCTCAGTTGCAGATTCAATCACAGGCCCAGGCACAGCTCCTGTGGGTGGCAATCAATGGATGTGTGATGTGTCTCTCTCATATCACATCCATGTTCTTCACTCTCTCTCCCTCCCCTCCACTCTCTAAAGAAATCATTGGAAAATTATCCAATATAATAAAGATGTAATATGCAAATGGTCATTATACAGTGAAGCATAACGACTGACCATATAAGGACCAGATCACGGATCAGCAGGAGGGTGAGGCAGTGAGCTACAAGCAGGGGGCAGAGAGCTATAGGAAGGGGCAGGGCAGCAAGCAATGAGGCGGGGGGAGGGGAGTGGGTTGGAGGAGCTACAGGAGGGTGGGGCAGCGGGTGAAGAGCTACTGGAGGGTGGCAGCGAGCTACTGGCAAACTAATGGTGCACATTTTGATATATATATATATTACAGGCCTGGTGCATGAAATTTGTGCATGGGGGGCGGGGGTATCCCTTAGCCCAGCCTGCACCGTCTCCATTCTGGGACTCTCAAGGGATGTATGACTGCCCATTTAGGGCAGTCGGACAGCCTTCTCACAATCTAGGACTGTTGGCTCCAAACTTCTCACCTGCCTGCCTTCCTGATTGCCACTAACCGCTTCTGCCTGCCAGCCTGATCACCCCCTAACTACTACTCTGGCAGTGTAATTGATGTCTAACTGCTCCCCTGCCAGCCTGTTTGCCCCCAACTGCCCTCCCTTGTAGGCCTGGTCCATCCCAATTGTCCTTCTCTGCTTGCATAATTGCCCACAACTGTTCTCCCTGCAGAGCCTGGAACCTCTCAAAGGCCATCCCCTGCTGGCCATCTTGTGGTGGCCATATTGTGTCCACACGGGAGCAGGATCTTTGACCACATGGAGGCAGCTCTCTTGTGTGTTGGAGTGATGCTCAATTTGCTTATTACTCTTTTATTAGATAGGATAGAGGCCTCCTGCATGGGTGGCAACTGGCTGTTTTGCCCTGAAGGGTGTCCTGGATCAGGGTGGGAGTTTCCCTGGGGTGTGGGGCAGCCTGGGTGAGGGTCCTATGGTGGTTTGCAGGCTGGCCACGCCCTCCAGTGACCCAAGTGGAGGCCCTGGGATCTGGAATTAATTTATGTTCTACAATTGAAACTTTGTAGCCTGGAGTGGAGCCAAGCCTTCTGCTCGCTCCATGGCAACAGCCATTTCTGTTTGAGTTTATTTAAATTCTATAATTGAAACTTTGTAACCTAGAGGGGAGACCTAGGTGCTAGGGCTGCAGAAGCTTGGCCTCCTCTATTGTCTGGGCAACTCTAGCCTCTGCTTTCTCCAGCTCTGTGGTTGCTGCCATTTCTGTTGGGATATATCTTCTATAATTGAAACTTTGTAGCATTGAGTGGAGGCCTAGGCTGGCATGGGCAGGCGAAAAGCTTGGCTTCCTACATTGCCAGGGAAAGCCAAGCCTCCTTCCTGCTCTCAGTGGCTGCAGCCATCTTGATTGGGGTTTATTTGCTCCTGATTGGCTTGTGGGGGTGGCTTGTGGGCGTGGCTTATGGGTGTGGCAGAGACACAGTCAATTTGCATATTTCTTTTATCTAATAAAAGAGAAACATGAAAATTGACCATACCTCTGATACACCCACAAGCCACTCTGGCCAAATAATCAGGAGTGAATATTCAAATAACTCAAACGAATATGGCTGCAAGCCACAGAGAGCAGGAGGGAGGCTTGTGCTTTTCTGACAATGGAAGAAGCCAAGCTTTCCATCTGCCTTTGCTAGCCCACACTTCCACTCAATTCTACAAAGTTTCAATGACAAAAGATAAAAAATTCCCAACAAAAATGACAGCAGCCTCAGAGCTGGAGAGAGCAGGATGCTTGAGTTGCTCCCAGAGATGGAGGAAACCAGGCTTTCCACCTGCTGTGGCCACCCTGGCATCCATTTTAGGCTACAAACTTTCAATTATAGAAGATAAACAAAACCCAACAGAAATGTCTGCCTCCACGGAGTGAGCAGGAGGCTTGGCTCCACTACAGGCTACAAAGTTTCAATTGTAAAATATAAATAAATCCCAGGTACCAGGGTCTCCCATTGAGTCACCAGGCAGCATGGCCACCCTGCAAACCACTACAGGACCAGGCCACCCCACCCCCTAAAAGAACCCCCATCCTATTCCAAAAAACTCTTCAGGACAAAACTGCTGACCCCTACACTTGCAGCATGCCTCTATCCTATCTAATAAAAGAGTAATAGGCAGATTGACCATCACTCCATCAAGTAAGATGGCTGCCCCCATGTAGTCAAAGATCCTGCACCCATGTGGACACAAGATGGCCATCACAAGATGGCCAGTAGGGGAGGACAGTTGGGAGGACCCAGGCCTACAATGGAAGGCAGTTGGGGGCAATCAAGCCTTCAGAGGAGGGCAGTTAGGGATGACCAGGGCCTGCAGGGAAGGGCAGTTGGGGATAACTCAGTCCTGCAGGGGAGAGCATTTAAGGGCAAACATGCTGGCAGGGGAGCAGTTAGCATCAATCAGTCTGGCAGGGGAGTGGTTAGGGGTGATTATGCTGGCAGGCAGAAGCAGTTAGGGGCAATCAGGAAGGCAGGCAGGTGAGCATTTGGGAGCAAGCAGTCCTGAATTCTGAGAGGGATGTCCAATTGCCCATTTAGGCCTGATCCCAGTTGAATGGGGCCTAAACAGGCAGTCAGACATCCCTCGAGGGGTCCCAGGTTGGAGTGGATGCAGGCTGGGCTAGGGATACTCTCCTTGCCTCCCCATGCATGAATTTTGTGCACTGGGTCATATGTGTGTGTGTGTGTGTGTGTGTGTGTGTGTGCATCCTATCTAATAAAAGAGTAATATGCAAATTGACCATACTTTGCTATATCCACCAGCCACGCCCACCAGCCCATCAGAAGCAATATGCAAATTAATACCCAACCAGGATGGCTGTTGCCCAAGGCTGGAAAAGTCTAGGCCAGAGGCCCCATCACAGGGTGATCGCTGGGTGCCCAAGGCCAGAAAAAGCCTTGGCTAGAGGCTTTTTCCAGCTTTGTGCAGGCCGGGCTGGGTCAGAGCCAGCCCATGGAAAGCCTCAGTCAGACGCTTTCAGCCTTGGGCAGACTGGGAGTGAGCCAAGAGTAGAACATCCCCTGAGGGCTCCCAGTATGTGAGAGGGGGCAGGTTGCGCTGAGGGACCACCCATCCCAGTGCAAGAATTTTGTGCACTGGGGTCAGGTAATGATTTAAGAAAGGTAATAATATCAATCTTAAAATATTTAAATAAAAAAGTAATAGTGATGTTAGAATATAAGCCCAAACAGTAAAATGTGTATGCTTGAGCTCATATTGATATATTATATTTATTTTTAAGTGTGGATATTCACAGTAGTTTTTTTCCTTCTTTTTATCTATTGTTTTTTGAGAATATGTACACTTCAGAAGAGAACCACTGCTATAAATAAAGTATGAATCTTCTGAGCCAAGATAGCAAAAGTTGTAAGAGCTAAATGTGACATTTATGCTCAATGATTTTAATAGAAAACACTGTTTTCAAGTGCAGATTTTTAAGATACTGTTCAAATCAGCACAGCCATGAAATCATATGCTTGGAACTTTAGCAAATATATTTATAAAGTGAAGATTTATGAAACATTCTCCACCTTCCCCTCTCTTTTTCACTGTGTCAAATGTCACCCACTCATGGCTGTCACACTTATATACTTGCATGGACACAGTGGGATAAACCCTCTGTTTATGGGTTTTCTGCCTACATTGATTCAAATCGAGGGAGAAAATTTGAAAGTCAGTAGCTAAATGAATTACTTCAATTTGCAATGGAAATTGATTTACAATGCGACCCGTAACCAGAGTTTTAACAAAACTGTATTACACATACTGAGAACTCTTCACTCTGAGCAAAAAGGACAATATAAGCAACACAATTTCTGATCCATGTTTAAAATGTTCCCAGGAATAATGACACTCGGTTTCTTTTTCTTTTTCTTTTTTTAAACAATGATATATACATGAGGCCAAAAGATCATTGCTATCTTTACATCTTTCTGAAAGTAAAAAAAAAAAAATACTGAAACTGTCCATCTTCATTCCATTTAAGTTTTCCCTAAATGTATGGCTGATAACAGATTTTTTAGATCCTTCCTGTAATATGTACACACCCCCATATGTGTGTGTTTGTATCTTGTTAATTATGAGTGTACTATAAATATGGCTCTTTCAGTTCTTACTAATTTTATTTTTACTTTTAAAATTTTTAGAGATGTTTTCAAATGAACACATATATATTCCTTTACATAATGTAATTTTTAATGTCTAAAAATAAGTTACTGGGGTGGTATACAGATGATGTGTTATAGAATTGTGTACATGAAACCTGTTTAATTTTATTAAGCAGTATCAGTCCAATAAATTCAATTTTAAAAAAGAATAAAGTAAAACATTCAAATTAAAAAATGAAACTAAACAAAATTTTAAAATCTTTGATATATTTTTCTGTTTAAACCTACATCTTATAATAGAAATTTGGCAGTTCAGTTGCAATAGCAAATGGCAACATAAAGTTCCAGTGTAGAGGTGGTGGTATACATCAGCAAAATGGATCTGAAAATCATATCAAAGCAACAAACAGTGTGATATACAAAAATGAAATACTTTATTGTCAATGAAAAAAAAAAGAGGCAGTCAAACTTTAAAAAATAGGCAAAGAGATTTCTGAAAGAAGTAGAGACTGAGCAATTATGTTTTGAAGGTAGCAGGGAGATGTTGCTGGGCCTGTGAATCTCAGAAATAGCCTACAAAGTTCATCTTTTTGGCTAAAAGTCATATCCTGAAGTGCAACACCTGCATTCCATGTTAGAGACAGTGGGAGATACAAGGACAGCCAATGGTGCTTTCATAAGACCTCTTTTGGGTCTAAGAATCAGAGGAGGAATTAAATAAGGAATTCTAAAAACAAAGCACATATTTCAGAACCAATTTTCTCTGTAAGAATAAAAGAGTTTATGTTATGAAAAATCTGTCTCTGTTTGCTGAGAAATGAAAGCAAAGGAAGTCAAATATAAAATCCTGTCTCATAATAAAAAATTAACTTAGCCTTTTGGCTCTTTCTCTACATAAACTTTCTTGAGGGAGGCACAAATAGCCATACCAGCTTTTGCTGAGTTTATTCTTAAGGTCAGAGAATATGCCACCCCAACATATGCTGTGTTGTTATATTGATGATCTTGAGCTGCAGATGCTTGACAAACAGCAAATGTGTGCTGAAATGCCCTGATATGCCTAAAATCAGACTCCCAGAAGGAGCTTAAATATCATACATCCCCTTGATGGGAGAAGTGTCATCAGGCAGAGAAGACTGACTCCTGTCACAGGACAGGAGAGTAGAAGTTGACATAACACCCAAACTTTGTTACAAACCATTTCTCCTGACCCCCATTCATATTTTCTAAAAATCATTTACTCTCTTCTAAGTGGCCTACATCCCTGTTCCCTTTCCCTAAGGAGAAGATATTTAAATCTGCATTCTAAGCAATCTTGGGGCGTTACTCATTTTTCCCTAGGATCTCCCCCATATACACGAGGTACACATGTTAATGAACTTTTGTTTCTCTCTTGGTGATCTGTATTTCATTACAAGGTCCTTCACTAAGAACTCAGAAAGGTAGAAGAAAACTATTTTTCGTCCTCTGTAATTCTATCTCAGAAAATCAAGTTCCCAGCTGAACAATGAGGTTGGCTCAAGTACCAAGCAGTCCCAGTTGACAGAAAGAAAGCTTCTAGGGAGAAATCAATATTAGCATGAAAGTGGGATGGAGGGTACATGCATGGTTGCTGGTGAGAATTTAAAGTGGTTCAACATTTTTGGAGGATGATATAGCAAATTCGATAGAAATGTTCAAGGTACATCAAGAGTATTCTAGGAATCACATCTGCTACGATAAAGCACAAGCGCATAAGCCCTGGTCAGAAACTAGTATGCTACTGGGGGATCCTCTTCCACAATAGGAAAATATGGGAACTACCTGCATTTTTAGGACAAGGTGGCATCCTATCAAGTAAAGAGTAATATGCAAATTAACCATCGTTCTGCAACAAAATGGCAGTGCCCATAGCCACAAGATGGCAGTGCCCAGTCCTCTCAGGCTTGCTGGAGTCCCCAAGTTCCAGGGAAGCTGCTGCTGAGAGCTGTTAGCATAAGTGGCCTGATGGAATGCTGCCCAGAGGCCCTCCTAACCCTTTATAAAAAGCAAAAACAAATTCATTCCCACAGAGTGATCCCCACACACACCTGCAGTCCGGACTGTCAGCCTGGATGGCAGCTGCTCCGATTCCCATCCAGTGATCCCCTCCCAGCGGCAGCCTGGTCTGTCATCCTGGGCAGCAGTTGCACCCACCCTCACTCAGCGAGTCCCTCCCAGAAGCAGCCTGGGCTCTCAGGGGAGGGCAGTTGGGGATGATTGGACAGCAGGGGATCAGTTAGGTGTAGATCAATCTGGCAGGGAAGTAGTTAGGGGGTGATCATGCTGGCAGGCTGAAGGAGTTAGACTGTGAAAGGGATGTTTCAGATTGGAGAGGGTGCAGGTTGAGCTGAAGGACACCTTTCCCCCAGTGCACAAATTTTGTGCAGTGGGCATCTAGTCTAGGCGAGTAAAAGGGTAATATGCTAATTAGACTGAACATCTTCCACATGACCTTCTGGACAAAGCCATATTGGCAGGGTCAAGGTAGAGGAAGTTAGAGGTAATCAGGCCAGCAAGGAAGAGCAGTTAGGGGGACCAGGCCAGCATGGAAGAGCAGTTAGGGGGATCAGGCTGGCAGGCAGGTGAGTGGTTAGGAGCCAGAGGTCCTGAGGGGTCCCAGATTGGGGAGAGTGCAGGCCAAGCTGAGGGTACCCTCTAACCATTCATGAATTTTATGCACTGGGCCTCTAGTAATAATATAACTTTAATCCAGTGAGATCTGTCATATATCAGATTTATAAAACTTTTAGATAAGTGAAACATTTTTATGTTGTAAGCCACTAAGTTTGTGGGCATTTTTGTTACATTATCAATAGAAAACTAAACAGTCGGCAAGATCTAAGTTGTATTAAAATTATATTGGTTCCTACAAATCACTGTTCTTCTTTGATTTGTTAGCAATTAATCCTATAAAGCTTAGGATTTTGGAATAAAGTTATGCCACCTTCTGTAGTGATTAGTCTACTTTTGAGAAATGGATTTTAGCTATTATATAAAGGTTCTTAGATTGAACATGTGGCCATTAAACAACAAGTTACTATACTACTTCAGAAGCTCATCAAAAATTGTTTATTTGGGAAGAGGAACTAAAATGGCGGCATAGGGAAACACCTATTGTTCTGCCCCGAGCAACGATTTAAGAACTACAACATAACAGCAGAACAGACATCATCCAGAATCGCCAGAAAGCTGGCTGAGTGAAAACTCCACTAATAAGAGTAAAGGTGGGACACTGAGACTCAGAGGAGCGGCGGGAGCGCAGCCTTGAAGACGGAAACGGGTTAGGAGCCGTCCTGGTCCCGCGCGTGGGCTGGGGCTGGAGCAGCAACCCCGGCTGGATTCCACCAATGGGGAGGGCGGAGACGTCCCACTGCATGGATTCCCCAGTGCCAGGCGAGGTCTGAGGTCCGGGGGACGCACCCTGGAAGCGGGGCGCGGCAGAGGCTCCTAGTCTGCGAGAAACCCGGAGGAGCTGGAAAAAGAAGTTTGTGTCCAAGGGTCGCACAAACCCACGACTTGCCCCCTAAAAACTTGTCTCCAGGTCCCGGAAATCATCTATTTTACAACCCTGGGCTAGACTTTGGGGGTTCAGACACATTTGGGGAGAGGCAGAGTTGTCTGGCAAGGGGAAGAGACTAGCGGCTTTCTCTTGGAGGTGTATGCAGCCATCCCCATCCAACAGAGACCCGCGTGCGCGAGCACGGCATAGGACGTAGCTGACACTGAGGCTGCCTGCGCAACTCAGAGACTCTGCCCATCCAACCTGAACACAGTCTCCCTTCACAGCCAATTGGCCTGGAGGTCAAACCCTTCTAGGGCTAACAACAACAAGCTGGGTTTAAATTAAAAAATACTGTACAACCCATAAAGGATTGCAGTAAGAGTACCCATCTCAAGTAACTGGGGAGGCTGTGCCACTGACCCTAAGAGGATATCTACCACATAAAGCAGCCACTATGCAGAGATATGAAAAGAAATCAGGGGTGAAAGAAATGGAGAATAAAAGATGACAAGACATAGAGTCCAAAACCACAGTTATAAGGCTTTTCAAGAGGCTCCTAGAAAAGGCCGATAAACTTAATGAGAATTACGAGCAAATAAACAAGACCAACCAGGAAATGAATGAGACTTACAAGGAAATGAATGAGATCCTCAGGGAAATGAGCAAGACCTCTGAGGATATGAACCAGACCCTCACGGATATGAAAAAGGACCAACTAGAAATCAAGCATACACAGACTGAAATAAAAAATATTACACAAAGTCCTAAAAGCAGTCCAGAGGGCCACAAGAACCATGTCAAAGATTTGAAATACAAAGAAGTAAAATCCACTTGGCTGGAAAAACAAGAAACAAAAAGAATTCAGAAAATTGAAGATAGTGTAAGGGGCCTCTGGGACAACCTCAAGCATGCCAACATCCGAATTATTGGGGTGCCAGAAAAAGAGAGAGAGCAAGACAATGAAAACCTACTTGAAGAAATAGTGACTGAAAACTTCCCCCGCCTGGTGAAAGAAACTGACTTAAAAGCCCAAGAAGTACACAGAACCCCAAAATATAGGAATCTAAAGAGGACCACACCAAGACATATTATAATTCAAATGCTAAGAGCAAAAGATAAAGAGAGAATATTAAAAGCAGCAAGAGAAAAACAGTTGGTTACCTACAGGGGAGCACCCATACGATTGTCAGCGGATTTCTCATCGGAAACCATGCAGGCCAGACACGAGTGGCAAGAAATATTAAAAAAAAATGAATAACAAGAATCTACAACCAAGATTACTCTATCCAGCAAAGCTATCATTCAGAATTGAAGATCAGATAAAGTGCTTCACAGATAAGAAAAAGCTAAAGGAGTTCATCACCACCAAACCAATATTATATGAAATGCTGAAAGATATTCTTTAAGAAGAGGAAGAAGAAAAAGGTAAAAATATAAATTATGAACAACAAATACATATCTATCAACAAATGAACATAAAAATCAAGTGAATTAATAGGCTGATGAACAGGATAAACTGGTGAATATAACAGAAACATGGACATAGAGAGGGAATGGACTGACAATTCTTGGGGAGAAAAGGGTTGTGGGAAGTACAGCAAGAGATTGGACAAAAATCTTGCAACAATGGGAGAGGACAGGGGGGAGGGGGAGGTGGGGGTGGAGGGTGGGATAGGTACAGGGTGGAGGGGAGATATAGGGGGATAAAAAAGGGGAAACAATGTAATTAATAAACAGAACAATAAAGATAAAAATAATCAATAAAATATATTTTTTTAAAATTGTTTATTTGGACTTTTCTCAGTCTCTGTATCTGTTCTTATTCATCAGTCTATTCCGTTCATTGTATTCCACAAATGAGTGAGATCATGTGATATTTATCTTTCTCTGCCTGGCTAATTTTACTTAGCATATTGACAGAAAAGTCCATCAGAATGTCAAACCTCAGGGTAAGTGCGGGATGGCGGGAGTAAGGGGGAAAGTCAATATATTTGACCTCTTGAATTAATTAATTTGTGTTTTTACATCCCTGACAAAGTTTATATAAAATTATTTTAAAAATGGCAGCTAGTTTGAGACTGAATTGATATGGCCTAGAGCATGTCATCTCCTATGGACACCAGTCCTTAGGCTAGGCCTCCTTTAACTTCTGTAACACTAAATACCTTTACATGATATTATTCTATAAAGTCATTATAATTTTTGATATTTTACAATAGAATATTGTTCAATTATTCCAAAGAAACTTACAAACTAATTCTTTGATTATTTGGCAGCAATTTAAAAAAAGATAGGAAAAGAATTAATCCCTTTCAGGAGAAATTATAGCCCTGGGAAGGCACTTGAGCATTCTATATTGCCCCCTTTTGCCCTTTTTGCCGAGAGGGACCCTATTTTCAAAATCCAAGTGCACACAGCTGTTGCCTGAGCTTTCAGTTCAAGCTGAGGTTGAAGTCTTTGGGTGACTGGCACCATGGATCTGTCTCTTGCCCAATGGTGTGAACTGGGCCCTCCCTGGAGAAGAAACCTGAGTCTTCTGAGTTATGTGATCAGTACTGGGACCCCGGCCAACAGGCGAGGGGATCACAAGGCACGGGATGGACATGGAGGCCATCAGGGCATAGAGGACCAAGGAGACAGAACTGAACCTCACATCACCCTGCTTGGCCCTGGAGGATGGCTGGTTAGCCAGAGATAGGTAAGATTCCTCAGGGAAGGTACAACCTAATACAGGCACAGTCCCAGAGGGGCCAACAGGAGAGAACTAAAAAAGGTCAACAGAGGTGGGGTACAGACCCTCACCCCTCTAACCTTGCAGGTGCCTGAACTCTTACCTCTTCTGAGGGAGGTCTTCTTCCCCCATGGCTGCTTCGCCTCTCATGTACAGCTCAGATTGGGACCCAGGGTACAGACAGAGACTCGGCTAGCAACAGCTGCCCTATATCTAAATCCAGTCTAGTGTCAGGAATGCTCAGGGCCTACTCAAGAATGCAAAAAGTCCTTTCCACTAATATTTACAGCATAAACTAAGATTATTGTTTGAGTATTAAATTCAACAGTAAAATAGTAATCAATTTTAAGATTAATTTAAATTGGCCAACTGAAATAAGTGAACAGGCAAGAAAAGTTGAGTGTACTGGACAAAAAGCTATTCCTAAAATATTAACTAAAATTTCTATTAGTAGTTCATCTCTTTGTAAAATTGCCTAACATGCAAAGAATCTAAAGCTGTCATATTTTTCTGCAAAAATTAAAATTTAAAGTTACCAAGACTGCAATATAAAATTTCCAAAAGTCCCCATTAATAAAAAAAGGGAGGGGTAGTGGAGTAATATCATGTAAGGAAAAAAAATCCTGTAAGTAAAATACATCTAGAAAATTCTTAATCCAGAAACCAGAAAATGAATTTCCATTTGTAATGCTGACAGCAGGACACCAATGAAAAACACACATAGTGTCAAAATAAGCCAAAGGAAAATCAATTGGGCAAAAATAGAAAGAATCCCAAGTCTAATTTACAGAAAATATTCCTTTATTAACTTTTGGTCAAGAATATGTTTGTATATTTTCAAAAAACAACTACAAGACCATATGGATTCCTGCAACAAAGAGCAACTGACATTTCTGTTCCAACTGCAAAGACAGACAGTCCAGAGATGGAAGACACTGATCACACCTTGCTATTCTAGCAGTCAGTAGCTGTGCGTCACTGCAGGTGGCCCAGGTCGAAACCAGAGAGGGTGGAACCTACATCGCCACCATATGTTCACCATCCAGATACTATTGCTGACATGTACACATAAGGTACTATTTGACATTGAAACTGGGACTCAGAACTGTTGGACATTGAAACTGAGAAACATTTTTTGTTCTTATATATTTATTTCCAGTATGCAGATGAAAGATTTTTTTTTAAAGAAAAGAAATGGGGGGAAAAGATTGATACAGAGGCAAAGGAGCATTGAACAGACTGTCAAACTACAGAGGGAATACAGGGGTGGGGAGTGGGGGTTGTAAGAGATCAACTGAAGGACTTGTATGCATGCATATAAGCATAACCAATGGATACAAGACACTGGGGCATGAGAGTCAGTGAGGGCATGTGCTGGGAGTTGGGGGAGGCTGGAGGGAGGTCAATGGGAGGGGAAAAAAAGGAAACATATGTACTACTATTTGTAATACTTTAAAGAATAACAAAATTTTTAAAATGTGTATTTGGACCTTCTAAACCATGAAGATGGACATGCAGAGCATCCAGCATCATGAAAGGAAAGTGGTATATATGAAATCAGTCATAAGCAGGTCCTTACATCATGGTAGTTACTTTAGAAATTTATGCTAATGCCTAAAACACGTATTCCTGCTATCTTGCCTTTCTGCTTCAACCTGAACCTATGGCTTTAAAGGGAATCAACTATAAACAAAATATGGTAAAATAAATAGTTTAAACCTAGTTTATTTGTAGTTCTGCATGACAGTGACACGACCAAAAAAGATCAGTTGTGGCACTGCAGTTTTACTCCATGATGTTCCTTTAAGACAGGGATAAAGGAAAATTTACATCATGGGCAGATATTGTTCTATTTAACCTGAAGATTCAAATCTATAGGTAATCATGGACAATTGTATAGTTGGATAATGAGGAACTTTACAGAAAAATTATTGAAAGTTTAGTGGAAAGATATGTGGTCACTATCCAATTGTACAGTTGGATAATGAGGAACTTTACAGAAAAATTATTGAAAGTTTAGTGGAAAGATATGTGGTTAGACTGCAAACAAATATTTAAAAAGTGATTATACTGTGTAGAAATTGAAGTGTATAGGTTTACATAGATGCCTATTCACTAAGGATGACATTCTGACTATAGTCAGTGTTATGTACCTATTACTGATAATCTAATATGCACTGTTCTCCAATCAGACAACCACCCAGAAGCAGGTTTATTACATTGGGATTACACTGAAGTACCATTGTTTTGATTTTTATAGAATTGCTTTAGCACTAGTGAGAATATGAATTAAAAGTGAATAGGATTTTCAGAGGTGAAAACTTTAATAAGTTCTACATGTTTACAATATTTGGTCATAACCACCATTTTTAGACCTTTGTTAATTTATAAAATTGACCTTAAATAAACAAAAATAATGCATATTTTCATTCTGATACAGTGCCTTGTACTTGATTCAATAAAGTATTTATATTTGACACATAAAAGGGATCAATGTCAATTATTTTCCCATCAATATTTCTAAGATATCTTTCATTTTATTTCTCATTGAGTTTATTTTTCTTAATCTTTCTGTATTCTGTATTGTTAAATTATTTTGTCAATCTATAAAATAGTCAACAGTTAAAGATAAACAGATTTCATTTGGAAAACTGGAAAACAATGTAAAGCATGAAAATCAAAATGAGGGAAAAGAAACATGGGAAAGATAAGACTGATTATAAAGCATAAGTATAAAAGTAAAAAATCAAACATCTTCAATTTAAACATTAAATAAAGGAGCAATCTAATAGAAAGTAGCATGAGAAAGATTTTCTTATGTTTGATTTCAAGGCAGAGAATAGAAAACAATAAAGAAAAATAGAAAGGGAGTTGCATGTAGGACAAGACTGAAGGAAGACAAGGATGATGCATTCTGACCCAAACACCATATATTATTAAGGGAAAGTGGGGATAGTGTTTATAAAATTGTGCTTCTTAACAAAGAGAATAGCCTAACAACAATGGCATTAAATTATTGTGTGAGAAATAATGGAAATTTTCATATATGATATATAAATTATTGATATGTAATCATCAGAGGTGCCCTTTTAATTAAATAGTAAACAAGAAGTGGCATTCGATCATTGCCCCTGAAGATATTCACACAAATAAAAATAATCAAAATCATTAGTCCCAGAATTTTCTGATTTCAGTAATTTATATGTGAATTTGTGCTTCCTTTTTCATGATTTTCTTCTATAATTTTGCCATTGTTTGAGATGGAGGATGGATCTATTTCTCTTTATTTGGTTTGCATTTGAGTAGGTATTAGTGAATAATTTCTCATCACAATTAAAAACTGGTCTGAACTATCATTTTTTTGTGCTTCTGCTAATATTACAATAATTGGCTATTTTGTTAAGAGTGTTCCCTGCCATGGGAGCCTACATATTTTTCTTAGACAAAGCAAGACGAATTTTAATATTATTAAGTCACCCTTTCAGGCTTCCTATAGGGAAAGCAATGACTTGTGAAGACATGTTGTTTGAAATATTTATGTGACATTAGCTACAATATTTCAATGATTGCTTAGAAGAGAAATTAAACTTAGCTATCACAAGGAACCTGTTATAAAATGCATATATTTTTATAAAAATTTGGTGAGTCTTAAATGCTAAATTATAGTGTAATGTTAAATTTCTTGATCTTGATAGTGATTGCATGGGGGTTCAATCCAAAGTAATTAATTAAGGTTTTCATTTATTTTTAGCAAAATTTCTACATGCTTATTATATTTAAATATATTAAAGCATTACTTGCTTATAAAATCATTTAAATATAAAATTACATTGTTAATGTTTCCAACGTAAATATATAAGAAAATATATTCTAAGGTCACTTTATGATTAGAGTAAATAGAGGTAAAATAAATTTGAAAGGACATAAGGAAGTGTCAAAACATCTTGAAAAGTGTATTAATAATAAAATATTTAGCAAGTCTTTCTTCTTACAGTATTATATATTGCTTATTTAATTCTGAAAAGAATTAATATAGGCAATTGATCAACTAATATAGGCAAAAGAATTAATATAGGCAATTTATTACCTTTTAAAAGTTAGAAAACATAAAAGGCATCCAAATTGGAAAGGAGAAAATAAAACTCTCATTATTCACAGATGACATGACATATTGTACATAGAAAACCCTAAAAAACTCCACCAAAAACTGCTAGTTTTAATAAATATGAATTCAACAATGTAGCAGGATACAAAATTAACACCCAGGAATTGAAGGCATTTTTATGTTCCAATAATCAATCCTCAGAAAGAGAAATATATATATATATATATATATATATATATATATATACACAATAACCTATATTTTATACATTAAAAAAATTCATACACAAGTAAGTAAAAGCATATAAAATAACATACTGCTTGACTTTATAGAATCCAAATTTTAAAAATTACATCTAAGCAAGTTTGAATGATCTTTCATACAGATGCAGAATAAAAGAAAGCATTCTAATAAATATACATGGATTATTTATTAAAGTCTGAGCATAACTTATCAGCCTCTTTATATTTTCTCTTGCCTTGACCATGTATGTAGGCACAATTAAAGAACTCATCTCTGCCCACCCACAAAAAGGCATGTTCTTCCTAACATCATAACCTTAAATACAATGAAATGTTACTTTTCAATTATGCTGCATTACATGTCAAAATAAATATCTGAAGAAGAAATAAATATTACTAATTAGATTATTTTACCTTATTTTTTATATGTTATCTTTTATCTTATTACAGGACAATTTTTTTAAATTTATTTTATAGTTTATTTTTTTAAATCTTTATTGTTAAAAGTATTACATATGTCCCCTTTGACCTCTTCTAGACCACCACTAGCCCCTTTCCCAGGCCTTCACCATTCTATTATCTGAGTCCATGGACTATGCTTATATGCATGCAAGTTCTTTGGTTGATCTCTTCCCACCCATCTACCCTTCCTCACCTTCCTTCAAAGGTTCAAAGACTGTTCCATTCTTCAATATCTCTGGACCTAATTTGTTCATCAGTTTATTTTGTTAATTAGATTCTAAATATGAATGAGTTCATGTGATGCTTGCCTTACTCTGACTGACTTCAGTTGTTTAGCAAGATATGCTCTAGGTCCATCCATGTTGTTGCAAATGAGTTCTTTCTTTTTTACAGCTATGTAGTATTCCATTGTGTAAATGTGCCACAGCTTTTTTATCCCCTCATTTATTGATGGGTATTTGGGCTGTTTCCAGATCTTATATATTATAAATTGAACCATAGGAGTGCACATATATTTTTGATTTGTGTTTCAGAATTCTTAGAATATATTCCTAGAAGTGGGATTACTGGGTCAAATGGGAGTTCCATTTTTAATTTTTTTAGGAAACTCCATACTGTTTTCCACAGTGGCTGCAACAGTCTATATTCTCACCAGCAGTGCATGAGGGGTCTCTTTTTTTTCCACATTCTTGACAATACTTATCATTTGTTGATTTGCTAATGGTAGACATTCAGACAGGAATAAGGTGATACCTCGTTGTCATTTTGGTTTGCATCTCTCATGTGATTAGTGACTTTGGGTATATTTTTCATGAATCTTGGTCTTCTCTATGTCCACTTAGGAAAAGTTTCTATGTAGATTGTTTGCCCATTCTTTAATTGGACTGATTTATTCCTTTGTTAAGTTGTATAAGTTCCTAATATATCTTGATATTAACTCTTTATCAGATATATAATTGCCAAATATGTTCTCCCATAAAATGGGTTCCCTTTTCATTTTGTTGATTGTTTCTTCGGCTGTATAGAAGATATTATTTTGTTGTAATCCTGTTTGTTTATTTTGTCCTTAGTTTCCCTTGTCCTATGAGATGTATCTGCAAACATATTGCTATGAGAGTTCTGAGATTTTGCTGCGTATGGTTTCTTATAGGCTTTTTATGGTTTCAGAATTTACATTTATGTCTTTTATCCATTTTGAGTTTATTCTTGTATATGGTGTAAGTTGGTGGTATAGTTTCATTGCTTTGTATATGTCTGCCCAATTTTCCCAACATCATTTATTGAAGAACTTGTCTTGACTCCATTACATGATCTTGCTTCTTTTATCAAATATTAATTGTGCATAATGGCTTGAGTCCATTTCTGGCGTCTCTGTTCTATTCCATTGATCTATATGCCTGTTCTCGTGCCAGTATCAGGCTGCTTTAGGTTGCTTTGTACTATAAATTGTTATCTGGTATTGTGATTCTTCCAACTTTGTTATTCTTTCTCAAGTTTGCTGCAGTTGTTTGCGATCACTTTTGGTTGCATAAAAAATTTTGGAGTATTGTTTCTAGATCTGTGAAAAATGCCATTGGTATCTTAATAGGAGTTGCATTGAATTCTATAGATTACTTTGGGTAGTATGGACATTTTAATGATGTTTATTCTACTAATCCATGAACATGGGATATTCTTCCACTTGTTTATATCTTCATCTATCTTTTTTTTTCAATATCCTGTACTTTTCCAAGTACAAATTTTTACCTCATTGGTTAAGTTTATTTTTAATTATCTTAATTTTTTGTTTCAATGGTAAAATAATTATTTATTTATTTTCTCTTTTGAAGAATTTGTTACTGGTGAATAAAAATGTTATCAATTTCTGGGTGTTAATTTTATATATTGCTACATTGCCAAATTAATTTTTTAAGTCTAGTAGCTTTGCCCATCTGATGTTGTTTAGTAGTAGAGTATAAAACTATGAAGCAGGAAGTCAGGGTTCAATATCTGGTCAGGGCACATGCCATCCTTGCGGGCTCAATACCCAGTGTGGGGTGAGCAGGAATCTCTATCATCGGATCAATGATTATCTCTCATTATTGATGTTTCTGTTTTTCCCTCCCCTTTTTCTCTGAAATCAATAAAAATATATTTTCAAAAGAACTAGTAGCTTTTTGATGGAGTCTTAAGATTTTCTATGTACAATAACAAGTCATCTTCAAATAATGACCGTTTTACTTCCTTCCTTTTTTCCAATTCGGATGCTTTTTATTTCATCTTCTTATCTGATCACTATGGATAGGACTTCCAGTACTAGGTAGAACAAGAGTGATGAAAGTGGGCATCCCTATCTTGCTACTGTTGTTAGGGGAAATGGTTTTTAGTTTTTGCCCATTGAGTATAATGTTGGCCCTAGGCTTGTCATATATTGAGATATTGTCCTTATTTTACAACTTTCTGGGAGTTTTTATCAATAAAAAACTCAAATGTTTATTTTGCATCAATTGATATGACCATGTAATTTTTTTCTTTCAATTTGATTATGTGGTGTATCACATTTATTGACTTGTGAATATTGTACCACCCTTGCATCTCTGGAATAAATCCCACTTAGTCATGGTGTGTGGTCTTTTTAATGTACTAAAGATCCAATTTGCTAATATTTTGTGGAGAATTTTAAAAGGCGAAAGATTTATGCGATCTGAAGAGAAACCAGAGTATGTGTGGAGAATTTTAGAATCTGTGTTCATTAAGGTTATTTGCCTATAATTCTCTTTTTTTGGCAGTGTCTTGATTTGGTTTTGGAATTATGATAGTGCTAGCCTTATAGAAAAAGATGGAAGTATTCCTTCCTCTTGAATTTTTTGGAATACTTTGAGGAAGATATGTATTACTTCTTCTTTGAATGTTTGGAAAAACTTCCCTTTAAAGACATACACTGCATGGCTTTTGTTTTCTGGAAGATTTTTTAATTTTATTACTGCTTCAATATCATCAATAGTTTTCTACCTATTCAGGTTTTCTGATTCTTCCTGGTTGAGTTTTGGAAGATTGTATTTTTCTAATAATAGGTGGATTTCATCAAGGTTGTATAATTTGTTGGAATAGTTATTCATAATACAATTTATGATTCTTTTCATTTTTGTGGTTTTACTTGTTACTTTTGCTTCTGATTTTGTTTATTTTGGTCCTTTCTCTCTGTCTTGATGACTCTGTCTAGAGGTTCATCAATCTTGTTTATCTTTTTAAGAACAATCTCTGGGTTTTTTAAACTTTTGTATTTTCACTATAGTATTTATGTTATTTATTACCACTCTGATCTTTATAATTTTTTCCCTTCTCCTTGTTCTGGGGCTTTCTTATTGTTTTCTTTCTAATTCTTTAAGTGGTTGGGTTAAATAACTTATTAAAGTTTTTCTTGTTTTTGAGGTAGGCCTGTAAATCTATGAACTTGCTTCTCACAGTTGTTTCACTGTCTCATATATTTTGGATTCTTATGTTTTCATTGCCTTTTCTTACCAGGATGCTTTTTATTTATTCTTTGATCTCTTTAGTAAACCATCCATTGTTTAATAGCATGTATTTAGCTTCCATGTGTTTAAATGTTTTTCAATGTTTTTATTGTAGTTAATTTCTAATTTCATGCCATGGTGATCTGAAAAAAAAATGCTTGGTATGTTTTCAAACTTCCTGAACTTGTAGAGACTTAATTTACATCCAAATATGTTGTCTATCTTTGAAAATGCCCCATGTTCACTTGAGAAGACTATAAATTCTGTGGCTCTGTGGTGAAATATTCTGAAATTGTCAATTAATTCCATCTGCTTTAGTATCTTGTTAAGGATTGCTTATTCCTTGTTGATTTCTTTTATAAGATCTAACCAGTGATGTCAGTGGGGTGTTAAAGTTCTCTACCATGACTCTATGTCAATATCTCCCTTGGTATCCTCCAAATATTTTTTTTCTTTTTGTATGCTCATGTATTAGGTGCATATATGTTTATGATATAATAGCCTCTTGATTATTAATCCCTTTAGTATTACGAAGTTTTCTTCATTATATCTTGCTATGGTCTTCACTTTTAAGGTTATTTTATCTGATATGAGTACTGCATCTTCAGCTTTCTTTTAATTTCCGCTTGCCTGTAATGTTTTGTTTGTTTGTTTTTTATCCCTTCACTTTCAGTCGTATGAGTCTTTTGTTCTGAGGTAGGTCTCTTATGGACAGCATATATATGGGTCATGTTTTCTTTTCTATTCAGCTACCCAATCTCTTTTGATTTGAACATTTAAGCCATTTACATTTAAGGTCATTATTGATATGTACTTAATTATTGCCATTCTTATTTCTTAATCCTATGTTCTTTACTTCCTACCTATTTACTCTTCTTACCACAGTTCCTTTAGCATTTCTTGCAGTGCTGGTTTGTTGGTAATAAACTCTTTTAGCTATTTTGTTGTTTGTGAAGCTCTTTATTTCACCTTCAATTTTGAATGATATAGCTTTGCTGGATAGAGTAGTCTGGAGTACAGTTCCTTGGTTTTTATAACTTTGTATACTTCATGCCATTCCCTTTTGGGCTATATTGATTCTACTGAGAAGTCAGCTATCTAATGGGAGTTCCCTTGTAAGTAACTTTCTGTCTTTCTTATAGCATTTAAGATTCTTTATTTGTTTTTAATGTTTCCCATTTTAATTATTATGTGCCTAGGTATGGATCTTATGGGGTTCATCTTAGTTGTGACTTTCTCTGTGTTTCCTGAAATGAGTGAATTTTTCCTTCAACAGGTTAGGGACATTTTCTGCCATTATTTCTGCATACAGGTTCTTTATTCCTTGGTTGATTCCTATCATTCTGTTACCCTATGATGCAAATATATTTACATTTCATGTTGACACAAAGCTCCTTAAACTCTCCTCATGCTTTTAAATTTGTTTTTCAATCCATTTCTCTGAATGGATATCTATTTCTATCTTGTTTTCTAATTCACTGATTCTGTCCTCAACTCCTTCTAATCTACTGTTGAAATGACCTTTATTTCCATTTTTTGTTCCTCGTTTCCAATTGATACTTATTTATTCTTTCAACTTTTCCGGTTGGTGTACCTCTCACTAAGTCCCTTAACATTTTCATTACTTTACTTACAATTCTCATTACGTTGCTTGTAGTTATCACTGAAATATTTGAACAACTTTATTACCATTACTATGAATTATTTATCTGACAAGTTTCTTGCCTCCATTTCATTTAGTTTCTTTTCTGGAAATTCCTTCTTTTCTTTCATTTGGGGTTGTTTCTTGTATACTCATTTTTTCTGCCCCTTTGTATTTGCTTCCGTGTATTAGATCAAACTGCTATGCCTAATAATATATTTTGTGGAGTGGTCTTATGTAGTAGATGTTTCAGGGGACCCTTTGGTGCAATCTCTTAGATGTCCTGAGTTGTGTGTTCTAGGAAAGCCCCTTGCTTGAGTTATTTGGATTTTCCTGTTGTAATTGGGTCTTGAATGTAATAGTCTCATTTATGGGATAGAGTCTCCTCTCAGGCAGGCTCATCCTGACATCATCGTGCAAGCTGTTGTGGAGGTTCTGTCTGAACAGAATAAAATACAACAAAACAAAACACAAAGCAGAAGAAACAAAATAAAAATGTACAGAAGACTCCTACAGTGCCAACAAAAGCAAGTACCAGAAAAAAAATTAGACAATAGAAAAATAATAGGAAAAAAGTAAAATATATACGAGGAGAAAACAAACAAAAATAATAAAAACAAAACAAGAAATAAAAACAAGAAAAGGGGGCCATAGTAAGATGATGCAGGGCTGAAATAAAGAAAATTAAAAGAAAGAACTATAGGGCCAAAACCAGCTTGACTCAGTGGATACAGTATCAGCCTGTGGACTGAATAGTCCCAGATTCAATTCCGGTCAAGGGCATGCACCTTGGTTGTGTTGTGGGCACATCCCCAGTATGAGGTGTGCAGGAGCCAGTTGGTCGATGTTTCTCTCTCATTGATGTTTCTAATTCTCTATTCCTCTCCCTTCTTCTCTGTAAAAAATCAATAAAATATATTTTCTAAAAGGAAAGAACTAGAGGAATAGAGGAAGGAAAATGGCTTAAAATAAAGGAGTAAGAAAAGAAATTAAAGATAAGAAAAATTAAAACAGAAAATAGAAGAGAAAGCAAATAGACACAAAATTAAAAAAAAAGAAAAATGATGAGAAAAACAGCAGAAAAAGAAAAGAGATTAAAAATTGAGGAGTGAAAAAAAGAAAAAAAAAGTTAGAAAATGGTAGAGGAAAATTAGATATATGAATAAAACAACAGACTAGAATAATAACAAATCAATAAAATAGATAAAGAAGATAATATAAAAGAGGAAAACCAAGGAAAGAGAAAAACTAAATAAAAATAAAAAGAAGAGAAGTACAAAAGGATAAAAAATGATAAGGAGAAAAGGTAAAAAATAAAAAAGTGAAGAGGTGTTCATTTCAGCTGAGTTAAATGCCCCATGAAAGCTTGCTTTGGATCCCACTCTTCTGTTCTGTCTGCTTCCTGCTAGGTACTTACTAGTAGGTGCTAGTCACTCTCAGATACTGTCCTTTGGATTTCAGCAACCTGCTTGAAGCTCCAAGCTATCCACTGATTCATGCATTTTTTTTTTGTCTCCACAGACCTTGGCTGCAAGCAGGAGGAGACAATTTGCCCTTTAAATTAAGTTTGTTAAAAGTACAGGACCCAAGGCTGGGTCAGCAAACTTCCCCTGGTTCCCCGGGCTCTGCCTCTGCCTGTGTTTTGCCCACCTTTGCCTGCTATGCTAGTCAGCTATCAATCTTAATCACTCAACTGTCTATTTTGTAAAGGGTTTTAGCCTGAGAAGGTGCTATTTAGCTTTCAGAGAATATGTTGGGCATAATTCCCTGTTCCAGAGCTACGCCTCTGGGAGTGGACCAAAATATTACTCTCCCCATTGCTGGACAAATATCTTTGTGTGGAGTCCACTAAGGTAGCCTGAAAATCTGAAGTTTTTATCAATTCTCCCATGTGGGGAAATATCAGTCTGGGTCCCAGGATATTGGGGTGGATAGCCCCTCCCTAATCCCATCAACTGAGTGCTCCTTGAGAGTTTTTAAAACTATAAGCTTGGCCTCTGTATTTGTTTTGATTTTGGGTTGTTTCAATGGGCAGAGTAATTGCTTTCTTGGGGTTCTTGTCCAGATGGATTCAAATAATGAAGCCACTGACAAAAGGTAGTATATGAAAAAGTGGAAATTTATTAGGATATAAGCACAGACTCCTAGATGGGCAGGGGGAGAGACCTATTAAGTCCATCTTTCCTAAGGTTTATAAAGACTGCAGTTCTTTGTGTTCTGATATACCCTCTAATTGGTCACTATAATAGCTTCAGAGGTCAAACTCACATAGATCCCCATTTTCTCTCCCCCTTACCTTGTTAGTTGGAGTCACTTTTGATTTATGTTATAGCTCTCCCAGTTGTGCTATCAGAGAAAGCCTTATCTGAAAGACTTCCCAGCTATTCATGTCAAGGCTGCTTTTGGCCTAACTTATGACCACCTTAATTGCTCAGACCAGAGATAACCCTGTTATGTCCTTGGTTTATGGCTGTCTTAATTGCTTAATCCAGATAAATTTATTTTTGTCTGTGGCATTTCTCTATCCTCTATACAAGGTAAACACCCTGGTGTCTTCAAGTCTCCATTATGTATTCCTTCCCATGTACCTAAAACTTAATTCCTACAACTTCCTAAACCTGCCTAATTACTAGTAAGCTAGCTAGCTAACCCTTTCAGGGTCTTCTGCAAAGCTCAAAATGCATGATCTGGCAAGCTGTATCACCTAGGGTGGGTTGTTTGTTTGTATATATATATAAATATATACATATGTATATATATATATACATATAAATATATACATATGTATATATATACACATATATATATTCTTACTACCTTGCATGTCTCTGGCTATAGATTATATCTGAATTACTCATTATTAAAGTGCTACCTTAATTTTTATTTTGTTTTCCCCTCAATGAAACATACACTTTTTTTTTTAAGTACAAGAAGGCCCGTTATCATCTGGGTAGCTTGACTAATATTCCAGTACTTTGTTCCATATCTAAACTTAACCTATTAGCAATATAAACACCATTATCAATAATAGCACCATCATCACTTATTACTGCTTATTTTATAGACTACAGGTAATAAAGTGATACAAAATCACTTAAAAACACTTATAACTTAATGAGAGAACCAGGAAAAAGAACACTGAAAAAGATACATATAGCACATTAGTAAAACATTATTATAAAAATAGAAACATAAAAATGTTATATTTTATATCAATACACATAACCATTTTCAAATAGTTTTTCTTTCACAAATAATTTTTATGTATTACAACTTATCTCTTTTTATGATTAAAATACTATTATTTTGACACAGTAAATATGTATAAATACTCCAATTTGAGCAAATAAATACTACCTTATGTCTAGAATTAGTAAATCATTACTTTAGTTAACAAAGAATAGTTTGTATATGATCTCTTTATTAATCCCCAAACTCTCAGAAATGTCTGAAAGCAGATTACATTTTACTTCAAACTACTTTGAATGCTACACTTCATTTCCTTATAAAAGTTTTGTTAATAGCTGTAAAGTCAGAACTCAAATAAGGAGAATATTTTCCTGTACTTGGCAATTTTTCAAAGCTATGAGTCAGAATATATTGTGTCTTTATTATTATTACATACTGTACTTGCACAATAGTTATGATTGGCTGTGCCATATAGGTAGAAAAACTGGTAGCCTGGGGCAGCAAAATATTAGAGAAGATTACTATTTTGTGACTGTTTATTAAGTGAGTAATTACTTGCTAGAAGAAGGAAACATTTTTTATGTTGCCTGGGGCAGTAAAGATCCTCAAGTTGGCATTAGTCTTGTTCATTTTTGTGACGGACACAAGGCACACAATACATAAATGAACATTTCAATTTGACATTAACTGTTAGTCTGTGTGTTAACTTTGGGTCTTCCTGGGTATGATAGATGGCACCTGAGTAGTTTAATTTTTTTTATTTTTTTTTTATTTTTTTTTTGTTTAATGAGGTATTACATTACTTAGTTTTGCAAAAGTCTTACTCTAAATTATGGGACTTCAATGATGACTTACAGATCACATTACTTAATAAATTGACTCAAGCAATGTCATCTTTAAAACACAGTGGTTATATACTGTGAAACTATAATTATCTACATTTAAACTTTATCCCCAAAGGCCCTATAAAGGACATATATATGAGTCTGATTTTATATATCTCCTATGAAATATTAATCTTCATAATTATAATTCCTGTGAAAGGTGCCCAGACATGCTTCTCATATTAATATATGTTGACTAAAAAGAGAAAAAAATCATTGGCATCAAGGACTGCTTCAAAAGGTAGAAATAAGGCAAGTGATTGTGTTTTGATTACTACCTTAGAGGTAAAAAAAAAACACTTTCCTACAAAAATAGAAAGAGAAGAATAGTACACTGAGAATAGCTTAGAGTAAAAAAATAAAAATAAACATAAAAAATAAAAGGAAGAAAGAAAGCAAAATGCTTTGTCCACAAAGTAGAATGCAATAATGTCAAGTTTAGGCCATGATTCTCTCAAATTTAGAATGAATTTAAAACTTCAGAGGAGGTATTTCATATAAATATGGGAATGATAACTAAAAGCAAACAAACAAACAAACAAAAATTATTTAAATCCTTACTACAACATATGTTGACCTGACTGTATATATTATTTCTGATGAGTACCCTGATGGTATTGATAAACAATTCTACAATCAATTCTATCAGTCATCACAAAAGCGATTGCTGATAGATTTTACTGTCTTGGAATCAGGAACATCTTTTTGGGAAAAAAAAATTATCTCTTGATTGAAATTCTTGACATGCAATCAAAGTTTGAGAGCTCAGAAGACTCCTGAAAAAAGCTGTCACTAAAGAACAATTGCTACAGAACAATCTAGGATCAGGTCAAGGATTTGTGAAATGTTTACACAAGATGAAATGTCAGAAGTCTAAGAGCATTTATGTGTACCTGAAAAACTTTATTTTTAGTCCAACTACCATTTAGGTTTGTGTTGAGGTAAAAATTTTAAATTATTCAATGTCTTTTATTTAAATTAGACCCTATCATAATAAGTGCAGTTTTAAAATGCTATGAAATATTAATCATTATTTATTTCAAAAACATGTTAGGAATTTCAGAGTAAAATAAGCATGACATAGTCAGGCAAAAATGAGAATGGAATTCAAATTAGGTAATGATATCATTACTGAGAAATAACACATAAGCAGATATTAAAATTTAAAAAAGGTGGAAAGAAACAGAGGAGAAAATGGCTGCTGAATAGACAGAAGTGTCCTATGCCTCCTCCTGGGGCTAGGCCAGAAAAACAAGTAAATTGGAGAACATCCACCCCAAATTAACAAATTAAATACAGCTGAGGAGATAGTTTTCAATAAGGAAAGGCAGAGGATGCTTAGAGAACACTGCTTGCCAGCCATAGTCATGTGGAACCACCACTATGCCCAGGCAGTGAGAAACACAGTATCTCCCAAAAGGCTCCCAGACATCTGTAGGGAGTGCTCGCCAGAGTTACATTCTGCAACAGACCTCCTTACCATCCTGTTTGAACCCAGGATCACAGGATATGGCTCCATGTCCCTGTAGTGAGTGCAAACAAGGGTTGAAAATCTGTGCACCATCCCTACCCTGCACCTGAAAACGATGGTGCTAGCCTGACCTGGAGTCTTCTGGTGCCTGCTTCATCTTGAGCCCCAGAGCACGCTACCAGGGAGTCCTGGAAAAACCCAATTCACTCCCATTCCAGGCCACAGGGGAGTGTGGACTGTGTGACCCAGAGCAGCTTACTCCCACTCCACCTATAGAAACCCAGTGCATGCCATGCTCAGGGCCATAGAAGAGCTCTGACTGTAATCCAGAGCAACCAGTACCCACTCCAACCCAGCCCCCAAGACAATCCTGCCAAGAATACCTGAGGCAACACAGCACACACCTCACTCCCAGCCACAAGAAAGCAAGGAATGTGTGACCCAGAACAACCTGTGCTGCTCCATTTGATCCTAGGGGTATGCTGCCAGGGTGACCTGGATTAACCCAGTGTTCACTCCACTCCAAGCCACAAAAGAGACACCACTGTGTGACCCAGAGCAACCTAGACCCACTTCACTATGGCTGCTGGGTCAGTCCATTACCAGCTACCTGGAGCAATCCAGCATGAACGCATCTCTGGGCCAAAAGAGAGCACTGCCAGGATGACCCACAGCAAGCCAGTGTGCTCAGCCAGGGGCCACAGAAAAGAGATTCAAATGTGCTGACAGAGGGACCTAGGGCACCTCACTGCCACAGGTGCCAGGGTTGCACAGAAAATTGCATGCCAGAGGGTTCTAATTCCTCATAGGGAGGAACTGGGCATGCAATCCCAACACTCCTGAGCATGTTAAGCAGACAACTGAAGGAAGAGATCCATGGGAGAAGAGGATATAATTCAGAGGATATAATTCAATAAAGGCATGAAACTCAAGGCAGACCCAGCCTCTGGGCTAATGATTTCCAGACAATTGGCCTGATAGGCTCTTCAACCTGTCAAATCCCAAGAAGGGTTCCCAGGGCCAAAAGGAGAAAGGAAAATGGGGAGACAAAGCAACAGCCCTCAAAGGTAAGAAAACACTCACCAGAAAATGCACTAAATGTAATAGAGACAAGCAATATGCCAGAGAAAGAATTCAGCCTAAGGATCATAAAGTTCCTAATCTGCCTGGATGAGAAAATCGACAACATGCAAGAACCAAAAGGAAATGAAAAATGATATAGCTGCACCAAAAAACCCACACAAAAACAAAACAAAACGAAAAAACATAATGGAAATCAGCCAGTTAGAAGACAGGGTAGAAAAAAAAACACCACCTAATCTGAACAGAAATTTGGAAAAAAAATAAAAAGAAGGAAGAGAGTTTAAAGGAGCTTTGGAACAACATGAAACAAGTAAACAACCACAAAATAAGGGTGCCAGAATGTCAAGAAGAAGAGCAAGGAATAGAAAATCTGCTTGAATAAATAATGACAAAAAACTTTCTGATTTGGGTAAGAAAAAAAGTCACACAAGCACAGAGTTCCAAACAAAATGAACACCCCCAAATACCCACACCAAGACATGTCCTAATTACACTGGCAAATATTAACGACAAAGAAAGAATCTCAAGGGTTGCAAGAAAGAGATAGAAAGTTACCTAGAAGGGGTCTCCCATGAAACTATCAAATAATTTCTCAACAGAAACATATCAGGTCATAAGAGAATATAATTAATTATACAAAGTGATGCAAAGCAAGGGAGTAAATCCAATAATACTCTATCCAGCAAAGCTATCAGTCAAAATTGAAGGGGAAATTAGAAGCTTCACAGAAAATAAAGACAGATATATATATATATATATATATATATATATATATATATATATATCCTGTCTACAAGAGACCCACCTCAAAGAACTCAAGCAGATTAAAAGTGAAGGGATGGAAAAAAATTCAGGAAAATATAAAAAAGGTAGGGTAGCAATATAGACTTTAAAGTGAAGGCCATAGCAAGAGGTAATGATAACTACATTAAAATATTAAAGAGACTGATACAACAAGAGCATGTAACTCTGGTAAACGTATATGCACCCAATATAGGAGCACCCAAATACATTTTAAAAAACCCTTCTGGAAGACATCAATGGAGAGATTGAAATAAATACAATCAAATAAGTACAAATAAATAAGTACTATAGTAGAGTACTTTAATATTCCATCGACATCACTGGATAAGTCTTCTTGACAAAAAAAATTAACAAGGGAACAGCAATCCTAAATGACTTACTGGATCAGATGGAACTTATTGATATCTTCAAAAAATTTCACCCAAAAGCAATAAAATATACATTCTACTGGAGTGCACATGGGGCATTTTCAAAGACTGACCACATATTAGGACACAGGATAAGTCTCTTCAAAATCAAGAAAAGAGAAATCATAGCAAGCATCTTCTCAGAACACAGCAGCATAAAATTACAAATCAACTACAATAAAAACAGTGAAAAAAATAAAACACTTTGAGGCTACATAGCATACTATTAAACAATTATTGGATTACCAAAGAGATCAATGAAGAAATAAAAAAATATCCTGGAATCAAAGTGAATGAAACCACAATAATCCAAATCCTATGGGGCACAGTAAAAGCACTCCTATCTCCTCAGGCTTATCTAAAAAAACAACAACAACAACAAAACTTCTACCAAATTATTTAATCCTACAAAATAAAGAATTAGAAAGAGATCAACAAGAACAGCCCAGAGTAAATAGAAGGAAGGAAATAGTAAAGATCAGAGTGTAAATCTATGATATAGAGACACAAAAAACCCACAAAACAAACAAACAAAAATATAAAAGATTAATAAAATAAAGAGCTGATTCTTTGAATGGATAACCAAGATTGGTGAACCTCTAGCCAGGCTCACCAAGAAACAAAGTTAGAGGATGCCAATAACAAAATCATAAATAAAAGAGGTGAAATAACAATTGACCCCACAGACATACAAAGGAGTGTAAAACAACAACAAAAAAATAAATAAAACACTACCAACAACTCTACTCCATAAAACTGGACAACCTAGATGAAATGGACATATTCCTAGAAAAATGTCCATTTTCTACCAAATCTCAATCAGGGAGAAACAGAAAGCCTGAAGAGGCTGATAACTACAAAAGAAATTGAAGCAGTAATAAAAACATTTCCAACAAACAAAAGCCCTGGTAAAAGGCTTCACAGGAGAGTTTTACCAAACATTCAAAGATGAACTAAAATCTATTCTGTTCAGACTACTCAAATTCGAGGAAAGTACACTTCTAACCTCTGTAAATGAAGCCAGAATTACTCTAATTCCAAAACCAGATAAGGACAATGCAAAGAAAGAGAATTAAAGGCCAATATCCCAAATGAGCTTAGATGCTAAAATCCTCAACAAAATTCTAGCAAATCAGATCCAGCAGTACATTCGAAAGATCATACACAATGACTAGGGGTACAAGGCTGGTACAATATCCACAAATCAATAAATGTTATACATCTCATAAACAAATTGAGAGACAAAAATAACATAATTATATCAATTGATGCAGAAAAAGCACTTGACAAAATCCAATACATTTTCTTGATAAAATTCTCAACAAAGTGAGAACAGAGGGATCATATATCCACATAATAAAAGCCATATATGAAAAACCCACAGTCAACATCATACTCAATTGGCAAATATTTAAAACCATTTTCCCTAAGAATAGGAACAAGATAGGTATGTACACTCCCACCACTCCTGTTAGACATAGTCCTGGAAGTACTAGCCATAGTGATCAAACAAAAAGAAGAAATAAAAAGCATCCAAATTGGAAAGAATAAGTAAACCTGTCATGATTCTCAGGTGACATGATATTATACATACACAACCCTAAAGAAGCCAATTAAAAAAATGAAAACAACTACTAAACTTAATAAATTAATTCAGCAATGTAACAGGATAAAATATTAACACCCATAAATCAATGGACTTTTACTACATCACTAATGAAGTCTCAAAAAGAGAAACTAAAAAAAATCAATCCAGTTTATCATTGTAACAGAAAAAAAAATAAAGATACCTAGGAATAAACTTAACTAAGGAGGTAAAAGACCTGTACTAAGAAAACTGCAGGACATTGAAAACAGGGATAGAGGAAGACATAAACAAATTGGGAGAATAAACCATGTTCATGGATTGGTAGAATCAACATCATTAAAATGTCCATACTACCCAAAGCAATATACAGATTTAATGCAATCCCCATAAAATACCAGTGGCATATTTCATAGACCTAGAACAAACTCTCCAAAAATTCATGTGGAATAAAAAAATTCTTAATAGCCCCAGTAATCTTCAAAAAGAACAAAATTAGAGTGATCACAATACCAGATATCAAGGTTTATTACAAAGCCACTGTTCTCAAAACTGCCAGGTATTAGCACAAGAACAGATGTATAGATGAATGGAACAGAACAGGGATCCCAGAAATTTACCCAAGCCATTATGCTCAATTAATATTTGATAAAGAAGGCAAGAGCATACAATGGAGTCAAGACAGTCTCTTCAATAAATGGTGTTGGGAAAATTGGACAGATATATGCAAAAAAATGAAATTAGATCATCAACTTACTCCATACAAAAAAGTAAACTCAAAATGGATAAAGGACTTAAATGTCCATAAAATATTAGAATAATACATAGGCAGTAAAATGTCAGACATATATCATAGCAATATCTTTATTGATACTGCTCCTATGACAATGGAAACTAAGGATTGAATAAACAAGTGAGACTAAATACAAATAAAAATATTCTGCCTAGCAAAAGAAAACATCAACAAAATGAGAGCCCATTGCATGGTAGAACATATTTGCCAATGTTATATGCAATAAGGGCCTAATCTCAAAAATTCATATGGAGCTCACAAAATTTAACAAAAGATAAATAATTCAATAAAAATATGAGCAAAGGACCTAAATAGAAACTTTTTGAAAATAGACATACAGAAGGCCAAGAGACATATGAAAACACTAGTGGCCCAGTGCATGAAATTTGTGCACAGGGGGGTGGGGATGTTCCTCAGCCGGGCTTTCACCCTCTCCAATCTGGGACCCCTTGAAGAATATCCTACTGCCAGTTTTTAGGGATTGGGCCTAAACCGGCAGTCAGACATCCCTCTCATAATCTGGGTCTTCTGGTTCCAGCCACTCACCTGCTGCCTGCCTGACTGATTTCTCCTAACCATTTCCTGCTGGCCTGCTCGACCCCAATTGCCCCAGACTGCTGGCCTGCTCACCGCCAAATGGCTCCCTGCCAGCTTGATCACCCCTAAATGCCCCCCCCCCGGTGGCCTGATTGCCCCACCTTTTCTCCATACTGACCTGCTCACCCCCAACTGCTCTGCTGCTGGCCTTCTCACTTCCAAACCACCTCCCCCACTGTCCTGATCATATCCAACTGACCCCCACTGATGGCCTACTCACCCTCAAATGGCCTCCCTGTGGTCTGCTTACCCCCAATGGTCCCTTCTGTCCCATCCTTGCCTGATCACCCCCTGGCAACTCAAGGTCCCAGCACTTCCTTTTTTTCTTTTTTCTTTTTTTTCAGCACCACCTTGAGCAGAGCCCAGTGCCACCTGGAAGCAGGTACCAAGGATTTATTTATCTTCTATAATTAAAACTTTATAGCCTTGAGCTGAGGTCAGGGTTGGCCAGGGCAGGTGGAAAGCGTGGCTTCCTCCATTGCTGGGGCAACCCAAGCCTCCTGATTGCTCCAGCTCTGTGGCTGGATACCATCTTAGCTGGGTTATTTGCATACTTGCTCCTGATTGGCTGGTGGGTGTGGCTTGGCATAGCAGAATGATGGTTAATTTGCATGTTTCTCTTTTATTAGTGTAGATAGTCAAAGTCACTAATAATCTGAGATATACAAATCAAAATGACAAGGAGTTACCATCTCACATCTTTCGGAATGATTATCATCAATAAATTGACAAACAAGTGCTGCCTAGAATATGGAGAAAAAGGATCCCTTGTACAAGGCTGGTGGAAATGCAAACTGGTACAAGCACTGTGGAAAATAGTATGGAGTTTTCTCAAAAAAAATTAAAAATGGAACTCCCCTTTAACCCAGTGATCCCACTTCCAGGAATATATCCTAAGAAATCAAAAACACCAATCAGCAAAGATGTATGCACCTCTATGTTCATAATAGCACAATTTTCAATAGCTAAGATTTGGAAACAGCCTAAGTGCCCATCAGCAGATGAGTGGATTAAAAAACTGGTAAATATACACACTAAAATCCTATGCTGCTGTAAAAAAAGGAAGAACTTTTACCATTTGCAACAGCATGGATGGACCTCGAGAATATTATACTAAGTGAAATAAGCCAGTCAGAGAAAGATAAGTATCACATGTTCTCACTCATTTGTGGAATATAATGAACAAAGTAAACTGATGAACAAAAATAGATTCAGAGAAAGAGCAGCATCAAACAGACTTTCAAACCTCAGAGGGAAGGCAGAGGAGGGTTGAAGGGAGGGATGGGTAAGAGATCAGTCAAAGGACTTGTATTAGTATGCATGCATATGAACATAACCAATGGACACAGCATGTGCTGGGATGTGGGACTAGCTGGGGAGTAGTCAATGAGGGAAAAAGTAGACATATGTAATATTTTAAACAAAAAGAAATTTAAATTTAAAAAACAGACAAAAGAAAAAAAAACAGATTCCTAAAGTCCTGACAATGTGCTGGACATAATTCTTGATAATTGGAATATGGATATGCAAAAGACATAATTTCTGTTATTCAAAAACTGATGTTGTAAGTTATAAATTTTAATAAAATATTGTTAATATATTAATGTAACTATTTGGTAATTAACGTTGAGGCAGTGGTTCTCAAACCTTAGGGGCATGAAGAATCATGTTTAACATAAAGATTTCTGAATTATTTCTAAGAAATATTGACTTAGCACATTTGTTGTAGGGATAGGAATGATCATTTTTTAAAATTTTATTTTATTGCTTAAAATATTACAAATAGTAGTGCATATATCTCTTTTTTTCCCCATTGGCCTCCCCCGGCCCCCCCTTCACCCCAGCACATGCCCTCCTCATCCCCTCCCCAGTGTCTTGCACCCATTGGTTATGCTTATGCATGCATACAAGTCCTTCCCATCAAAACCTCCCCAGCCTTCACACTGTTGTTTGACAGTATGTTCAAAGTTTCTCTGCCTCTGTATCTATATCTGTTCACCAGTTGACAATGATCTTTGTTTACCAATAATGAGTGGGATCATGTGGGATTTTTCTTTCACTGACTGGCTTATTTCACTTAACATAATGCTCTCCAGTTCCACCCATGCTGTTGCAAATGGTAAAAATTCCTTCTGTTTTATAGAAGTGTAGTATTCCATTCTGTAGATGTACCATAGTTTGCTAATTCACTCAACTGATGATGGGCATTTAGGCTGTTTCCAAATCTTAGCTACTGCAAATTGTTCTGCTATGAACATAGGGGTGCATATATCCTTTCTGATTAGTGTTTCTATTTCTTGGAGTATATTTCTAGAAGTGGGATTACTGGGTAAAATGGGAGTTCCATTTTTAGTTTTTTGAGGAAACTTTATACTGTTCTCCACACTGGCTACACCAGTCTGCATTCCCACCAGTGGAAAGAGGGTTCCTTTTACTTTGAATCCTCTCCAGCACTTGTCCTTTGTTGACTTGTTGATGATAGCCATTCTGACAGGTATGAGATGATACTTCATTGTTGTTTTGATTTGCATCTCTGGGATGATTAGTGATTTTGAGCATGTTTTCATATGTCTCTTGGCTTTCTGAATGTCCTCTTTCAAAAAGTGTCTATTGCTGGATTTTATTGGATTGTTTATCTTCTTTTTGTTAAGTTGTATGAGTTCTCTGTAGATGTTTTAGATTAAACCCTTAGGGGGAGATAACATTGGCAAACATGTTCTCCTATGTAGTGGGCTTCCTTGTTATTTTGTTGATGGTTTCTTTGCTGTACAGAGGCTTTTTATTTTGATGTAGTCTCATTTGTTTATTTTCTCCTTAGTTTCTATTGCCTTAGGAGCTGTATCATTAAATAGATTGCTACAACAAATGTTTATTTTGATGCCTATGGCTTCTAAGATTTTTATGCTTTCCTACTTTATGTTTAAGTCCTTTATTCATTTTAGGTTTACTTTTGTGTATGGAGTGAGTTAATGATCTAATTTCTTTTTTTTTTTTTTGCAAGTATCTGTCTGGTTGTTCTAACACCATTTATTGAAGAGACTGTCCTGACTCCATTGTATAGTCTTGCCTCTTTTTAAAAAATATTAATTGAGCTTAATGACTTGGGTCAATTTCTGGGTTCTCTGTTCTGTTCCTCTGGTTTATATGTCTGTTCTTGTGCCAGTAAAAGGCAGTTTTGAGGACAATGGCTTTGTAGTATAGCTTGATATCTGGTATTTTGATCTCTCCCACATTGTTCTTCTTTGTCATGATTGCTGCAGCTATTTGGGCTCTTTTTTTTATTCCAGATGAATTTTTGGACAATTTTTTCTAGGCATTTGAAGCGTGCCGTTGGTATTTTAATGGTGATTAAATTGAATTTATAGATTCCTTTGGGTAGTACTGACATTTTAATGATGTTGATACTACCAATTCATGAACATGGCATATTCTTCCATTTGTTCATGTATTCCTCAATCTTTTTTTTTTAGCATCCTGAAACTTTATGAGTACAGGTCCTCTTTCTCTTTGGTTAAACATGTTCCTAGTTTTCTTCGCAGGAGAGTGAGAACTACATAACCACATACACAGAGAAGAGAGACCATGGGAAGACAAAGAAATAGCCCACATATGAAAGAAAAGCAAGGCTCACCAGAAAAGGAGGTAAACGAAATGGAAGTTAACAACCTGTCAGAGAAAGAATTCAGAGAAATGGTCATAAGGTGGCTGAAAAGAATGGAAGACAAATTTGATAATATGAGTAAGAACCAAGAGGAAATGAGGAAGACCCAGGAAGAAATGATGAAGAGCCATGAAGAAATGAAAAGTGACATTGCTGAAGTAAAGAACTCAATAGAAAGTATTAAGAGTAGACTAGAAGAAGCAGAGGATCGCATCAGTGAGCTAGAAGACCAGGTAGGAAAAAATAACCAAGTAGAGCAGCTACTAGAAAAAAAAATTAAAAAGCAAGAGGAGAGCCTAAGAGAACTTTGGGACAACATGAAACAAAACAACATCCGTATAATTGGACTTCCAGAAGGACAGGAAACTGAGCAAGGAATAGAAAACCTGTTGGAAGAAATAATGACAGAAAACTTTCCTGGCATAGGAAAGGAAAAACCCACACAAATCCAAGAAGCTCACAGAGTCCCAAGCAAAATAAACCCCAAAAGACCTACGCCAAGGCACATTATAATTAAATTGGCAAACACCAATGACAAAGTAAGAATCTTAAAAGCTGCCAGAGAGAGACAAAAAGTCACCTACAAAGGAACACCCATCAGACTAACAAGTGATCTCTCAACAGAAACCTATCAGGCCAGAAGGCAGTGGAATGAAATCTACAAAGTCATGCAAAGGAAGGGTCTGAATCCTAGAATACTGTACCCAGCAAGGCTCTCAATCAAAATTGAAGGTCAAATCAGGAGCTTCACAGATAAAAAAGGACTAAGGGAATTCGTCACCACCAAACCAGCAATGCAAGAAATGCTAAAGGATCTGCTGTAAAAAGAAATAGGAAGCGAAGAAGGATCATAGGGGCAAAGAACAAAAATGGCAACATATAAGCACCTATCAATAATAACTTTAAATGTAAACGGGTTAAATGCTCCAATAAAAAGACATAGGGTAATAGACTGGATAAGAAAACACAACCCATGTATCTGCTGTCTACAAGAAACCCACCTCCGAAAAAAAGACGCACACAGACTGAGGATGAAAGGTTGGAAAAAAGTTATTCAGGCGAATGGAAATGAAAACAAAGCTGGGGTAGCCATACTTATATCTGACAAATTAGATCTCAAAGTGAAGGACATAACAAGAGATAAAGAAGGCCACTTCATAATACTAAAGGGAGCAATTCAACAAGAAGAAATAACTCTTGTAAACATATACGCACCCAATACAGGAGCACCCAAATATATACAAAAACTCCTATAGGACAGCAAGGGAGAGATAGACAGCAATACAATCATAGTAGGAGACTTTAATACCCCATTATCACCATTGGACAGATCCTCTAAACAAAAAATCAGTAAAGAAACATCAATTCTCAATGACTCACTGGACCAGATGGAATTAATTGACATCTTCAGATCATTTCACCCCAAAGCCACAGAATATACATTTTTTCCAAGTGCCCATGGGTCATTCTCAAAGATAGACCATGTATTAGGTCATAGGCAAAGTCTCTCCAAATTCAAGAAGATAGAAATCATATCAAGTATATTCTCAGATCACAGTGGCATAAAGCTGGAAATCAACTACAATAGAAACAATCCAAAGAAATCGAACACATGGAGACTAAACAGCATGCTATTAAACTATGACAGGGTTACTAGAGAGATTAAGGAAGAGATAGAAAACATCATGGAAACAAATGACAATGATAGCACAACAATCCAAAATCTATGGGACACAGTGAAAGCAGTTCTGAGAGGGAAGTTCATAGCTCTACAATCCTACTGCAAAAAACTAGGAACAGCGGCAATAAATTATCTAACCCAACAATTCAAAGAGTTAGAAAGAAAGCAACAAGAAAAGCCCAGTGTAAGCAGAAGGAAGGAAATAGTAAAGATCAGAGCAGAAATAAATGACATAGAGACCAAAGAAACAATACAGAAGATCAACGAAACCAAGAGCTGGTTCTTTGAAAGGATAAACAAGATTGATGAACCTTAGCCAGACTCACCAAGAAGCAAAGAGAGAGGACCGTAATAAATAAAATCAGAAATGAAAGAGGTGAAATAACAACAGACCCCATTGAAATACAAAGGATTGCTAAAAAATACTATGAACAACTCTACTCCAACAAACTGGACAACCTGGAGGAAATGGATGTTTCTAGAAAAATATAACCTCCCAAAACTCAATCAAGAAGAATCTAAACAACTCAATAGACCAATAACTGTGGAAGAAATTGAAGCAGTCATCATAAAGCTTCCAGCAAACAAAAGCCCAGGGCTAGACGGCTTCACAGGGGAGTTTTACCGAACATTCAAGGAAGAACTAAAACCTATACTCCTCAGACTATTCCAGAAAATTCAAGAGGATGGAAAACTTCCAAACTCCTTCTATGAAGCTAGCATCACCCTAATACCAAAACCAGATAAAGACGACACAATGAAAGAGAATTACAGGCCAATATCCCTCATGAATATAGATGCCAAAATCCTCAATAAAATTCTAGCAAATCGGATCCAGCAGTACATCAGAAAGATCATACACCACGACCAAGTAGGATTTATCCCAGGAATGCAAGGATGGTACAATATCCGCAAATCAATAAATGTGATACATCACATAAACAAATTGAGAGATAAAAATCTCATAGTTATATCAATTGATGCAGAAAAAGCATTTGACAAAATCCAACATCCTTTCTTAATAAAAACTCTCAATAAGGTAGGAATAGAAGGATCATACCTCAACATAATAAAAGCCATATATGATAAACCTACAGCATACATCATACTCAATGGGCAAAAACTACAACCATTTCCCCTAAGAACAGGAACAAGACAGGGTTGCCCACTTTCACCACTCCTGTTCAACATAGTACTGGAAGTATTAGCTATTGGAATTAGACAAGAAGAAGAAATAAAAGGCATCCAAATTGGAAAAGAAGAAGTTAAGCTGTCCTTATTTGCAGATGACATGATATTGTACATAAAAAACCCGAAAGACTCCATAAAAAAGTTAGTAGACTTAATAAATGAGTTCAGCGATGTAGCAGGCTACAAAATTAATGCCAAGAAATCTATGGCATTTCTATACACTAATAGTGAACTTACAGAAAGAGAGACTAAAAAAGCAATCCCATTTACCATCACACCAAAAAAATTAAGATACCTAGGAATAAACTTAACTAAGGAGGTAAAAGATCTATTTGTGGAAAACTACAGGACACTGAAAAAAGAGATAGAGGAAGATGTAAACAGGTGGAAGAACATTCCATGTTCATGGATTGGGAGAATCAACATAATTAAAATGTCCATACTACCCAAAGCAATCTATAAATTTAATGCACTCCCCATTAAAATACCAATGGCATATTTCACAGACCTAGAAAGAACTCTCCAAAAATTCATCTGGAACAAAAAAAGGCCCCGAATAGCCACAGCAATCCTGAGAAAGAAGCACAAAGTCGGTGGGATTTCCATACCAGATTTCAAGCTGTATTACAAGGCTACTGTTCTTAAAACAGCCTGGTACTGGCACAAGAACAGGCATATAGATCAATGGAATAGAATAGACAATCCAGATAGCAACCCAATCCACTATGCTCAATTAATATTTGACAAAGGAGGCAGGAACATAAAATGGAGTCCTACCATTTGTAACAACATGGATGGATTTGGAGAGCATTATGCTAAGTGAAATTAGCCAGGCAGAGAAAGACAAATATCACATGATCTCACTCATTTGAGGAATACAATCAATGACATAGACTGATGAACAAGAATGGATCCAGAGACTGAGAAAAGTCCATCAGAATGTCAAACCTCAGGGTAAGTGGCAGGTGGTGGGAGTAAGTGGAAAAGTCAATATACTTGAACTCTTGAACTGAGGTAAGTGATTTGTGTTTTTACATCCCTGACAAAGTTTATATAAAATTATTAAAAAATGGCAGCTAGTCTGACATTGAATTGACATGGCCTAGAGCTTGTCATATCCTATGGAGACCAGTCCTTAGGCTAGGCCCTGCTTACCCTCCCGTGACACCATAATACCCTTACATGATATTATTCTACAATGTCATTATAATATTTGATATTTGACAACAGCATATTATACAATTATCCCAAATAAACTTACAAACTAATTCTTTGAATGTTGGGCAGCAACTTAAAAAAAGGATAGGAAAGAAATTAATCCCTTTCAGAATGAATTAAGGCACTGGGAAGGCATCTGAGCATTCTATATTGGCCCTTCTTGCCCTTTCTGCCAAGAGGGACCTTCTTGTTACTATCCAAATACACACAGCTGATGCCAGAGTTTTCAGTTCGAGCTGTGGCTGAAGCCTTTGGGCAGCTGTCACCATGGAACTGTATCTCGACCAATGGTGTGAGCTGGGCCCTCTCTGGAGAAGAAACCTGGGTCCCCCAAGATATGTGATCAGTACCGGGACCCCGCCAGCAGGCGAGGGGACCCCAAGGCAGGTACTGGACGTGGAGGCCACAGGGGGGCATAGACTACAAAGGAGACAGAACTGAACCTCACATCACCCTGTTTGGCCCCGGAGGATGGCTGGTTAGCCAGAGACGGGTAAGAGTCCTCAGGGAAGGAACAACCTAAGACAGGCACAGTCGCAGAGGGGCCAACAGGAGAGAACTAAAAGGTCAACAGAGGTGGGGCACAGACCCTCATCCACAAACCTTGCAGGGGTTTGAATTCTCAAACCTCCTAAGGGAGGTCTCCTACCCCCACGGCTGCTTCGCCTCCCACACACAACTCATACAGGGACCCAGGCGGCAGACAGAGACTCGGCCAGCAATAGTTGCTGTATATCTAAATTCAGTCTATTACCAGGAATGCTCAGGACCTACTCAAAATTGCAAATATTCCTTTCCACTTGTATTCACAGGGTAAACTAAGATTTCTGCTTGAGTATTAAAATTGACAGGAAAATAGTAATCAAGTTTTCAGATAATTTAAATTGGCCAAGTGAAATACGAGAATACTCAAGAAAATTATAGTGTACTGGACAAAAAGCTTTTCCTAAAACATTAACTGAAAAATCTATTAGTAGTTCATCTCACTGTAAATTTGCCTAACATCCAAAGAACCTAAAGCAGTCACTTTGTGTGCAAAAATTAAAATTTAAAATTATCAAGACTGCAATAGAAAATTTCCAAAAGTCCCCATTAATCAAAATAGGGGAGGGGACAGCGGGGTAATATCATGTAAGGGACAAAAAACAAATATCGAGTAAGTAAAATACATCTAGAAAATTCTTACTCCAGTAAAGTAAATTCCATTTGTAAAAACAATAGCAGGACACCCATGAAAAAACACACATGATGTCAAAATAAGCCAAAAGAAAATCATTTAGGCAAAAATTAAAAAGAATCCCAAGTCTATTTTGCATAGAGGATCCCTTTGTTAACTTTTGGTCGAGAATGTGTTTGTGTGTTTTCAGAGAACAACTCCAAGACCATGTGGGTTCCTGCGATGGTGAGGAACTGATGGATCTGTTCCAGTCACGAGGACGGTCCAGAGATGGGGGACACTGACGACACCTTGCCATGCTAGCAGTCAGCAGCTGTGCATGTCTGCAGGCAGCCCAGGACCAAACCAGAGAGGATGGATCATGCATTGACACGAGATGTCCACCATCTGGATACCATTGCTGACTTATACACATAATGAATTATTTGACACTGAAACTGGAACTCAGAAAAGTTGGACATTGAAACCGAGACTGAAACACTTTTTGTTCTTATACATTTATTTCTAGTATGCAGAGGCAAGATATTTTTGAAGAAAAGAAACAGGGGAGAGTGATTGATATAGAGGCAGGATGGCCTTGAACAGGCTGTCAAGCTACAGGGGGAGGCTTGGGTGGATGGGAGGCAGATGCGGGGGGAGATCAACGGAAGGACTTGTATGCATGCATATGAACATAACCAATGAATGAAAGACACTGGGGCGGGGAGGGGGGAAGCTGGGGATATGTGCTGGGGGGTGGGGGAGGCTGGGGGGAGGATAAGGAGGAGGAGGAAAGGAAAACATGTACTACTATTATACTGCAAAAAATCAATAAAAATAATTAAAAAATAAATAAATAAATAAAAATAAATAAATAAAACTTTTTTTAAATAAAAAAAATAAAAAATAAACATATTCCTAGTTTTCTTAATTTTTTGTTGTTGCAATGGTAAATGGGAATGTTTTTTAAATTTCTATTTCTCTGAGGTCATTATTGGTATATAGAAAAGCCATAGACTTATGATGTTAATTTTTATCCTGCCATAATGCCAAATTCATTTATTAAGGCTAGTAGTTTTTGATGTAGACTTTGGAGTTTTCTATGTACAGTATCATGTCATCTGCAAATAAGGACAGTTTTACATCTTTTTTTTCCCAACTTGGAGGCCTTTTATTTCTCCTTCTTGTCTAATCACAATGACTAGTAGTTTCAATACCATGTTGAACAGGAGTGGTGAAAGTGGCCATCCCTCTATTTTTCATGTTCTTAGGAGAAATGGTTTTAGTTTTTGCCATTGAGTATAATGTTGGCTATAGGTTTGTCATATATGGCTTTTAATATATTGAGGTAAGATCCTTCTATTCCCACTTTCCTGAGAGTTTTTATCAAGAAAGTGTGTTGAATTTTGTGAAATGCTTTTTCTGCATCAATGGACAAGATCTCTCAGTTTGTTTATATGGTGTATCACATTTATTGATTTACAGATATTGTACCATCATTGAATTTTGAACTCCTGGAATAAATCCTACTTGGTCATGGTGTATTATCTTTCTAATGTCATGCTAGATTTGATTTGCTAGAATTCTGTTGAGAATTTTGGTATCTATGTTCATGAGGGATATCGGCCTGTAATTCTTTCTTCCTATTGTCTTTATCTGGTTTTGGGATTAGGATAATGCTGGCTTCATAGGAAGAGCTTGGAAGTGCTCCTTACTCTTTAATTTTTGAAATAGTCTGAGAAATATAGGTTTTATTTCTTCTTTGAATGTTTCATAAAACTCCCCTGTGAAGCTGTCTGGTCTTGGGCTTTTCTTTGTTGAAAGTTGTTCTTATTACTCCTTCAATTTTCTCCTTGTTGAGTTTTGGAAGTTCATGTTTTTCTAGGAATATGACCATTTATTCTAGTTTGACCAGTTTGTTGGAGTAGAGTTGTTCTTAGTAATTTTTATGATTCTTCATATTTCTGTGGAGTCTGTTGTTGTTTCACCTCTTTCTTTTCTGATTTTGTTTATTTGAGTCCTCTCTCTTTGCTTCTTGGTGAGCTTGGATAGAGGGCCATCAATCTTGTTTACCCTTTCAAAGAACCAACACTTGGTTTCATTGATCTTCTATAGTTTTTTTCTCTCTGTGATTTATTTCCACTCTGATCATCATTATTTCCTTCCTTCTGCTATGGGCTTTTCTTGTTGCTCTCTTTTTAATTCTTTAAATTGCAGAGTTAGATGGTTTATTACCAGTTTTTCTTGTTTTTTGAGGTAGGCCTGTAAACTTCTCTCCCAGCATTGCTTTCACTGTGTCCCAAAGGTTTTAGATTGTTGTGTTTTCATTTTTTTAGGATGTTTTTAATATCTTCTTTGATCTCTTTGGTAACCCTCTCATTGTTTAAAAGTATCATATTCAAACTCTAAGTGTTTAAATTTTTATAATTGTTTTTACTGTAGTTGATTTTATGCCATTGTGATCTGAGAAGATGCTTAATATGATTTCATTCTTCTTGAAGTTGGAGAGACATTGCCTGTGTCCCAATATGTGGTAATCTTTGAAAATGTCCCATGTGCACTTGAGAAGAATGTATATTCTATAGTTTTGGTGTGGAATGTGCTAAAGATGTGGATTAATTCCATCTGATCTAGTAAATTGTTTAGGATTAGAGTTTCTTTGCTAATTTTTTATCTAGAGGATTTACCCAGTAATGTCAATGGGGTATTAAAGTCTCCTAATATGATTGTATTGCTGTCAATCTCTTCTCTTATATCTTTTAGAAGTTTTTTTTTTTTTTTATGTATTGGAGTGCTCCTGGATTGAGCTCATAAATATTTGCCAGAATTATTTCCTCTGTTTGTATTAATCCCTTTAGAATTATGAAGCAGGCTTCCTTGTCTCTTGTTATAGTCTTCACTTTGAGGTTTATTTTGTCAGATATAAATATTGCTACCCCACTTTTTTCATTTCCATTTACCTTTTAGATATTTTTCATCTCTTCATCATCAGTCTGTGTGAGTCCCTTTTATGAGGTGATTCTTTTGTAGACAGCATACATATGGGTTATGTTTTCTTATTCATTTAGTCACTCAATGTATTTTGATTAGAGCATTTAATCCATTTGTGTTTAATGTTATTATTAACAGGTACTTGTTCGTAGCCATTTCTGTATTTTATGTCTGTGTTCCTTCCTCCCTTTCTATTTCTTCTTTTTATTGGATTTTATTTAGCATTTCTTGCATCACTGGTTTGGTAGTATAAACTCCTTTAATCTTTTGTTGTCTACAAATATCCTGATTTCCCCTTCAATTTTTACATATATATCATTGATTTTTTTTACAGAGAGGAATGGAGAGGGATAAAGAGTTAGAAACATTGATCAGAGTGAAACATTGATCATCTGTCTTCTGTACACCCCCTACTGGGGATGTGCTCACAATCAAGGTACATGACTTTGACTGGAGTCGAACCTGGGACCTTTCAGTCTTTAGGCTGATGCTCTATCCACAGAGCCAAACTGGTTAGGGCTTCCCTTCAGTTTTTACTGACAATCTTGCTGGATTGAGTATTCTAGGATTCAGACCTGTGCTTTACATCACTTTATATACTTCTTTCTATTCCCTTCTAGATTTATGTGCTTCTATTGAGAAATCATTTGATAATCTAATGGGGGGTCCTTTGTAAGTATCTCTTTGTCTATCTCTTGCAGCCTTTAAGATTCTCTCTTTGTCCTTAACATTTATCATTGTAATTATGACATGTTGTGGTGAGGGTCTTTTGGGATTCATCTTGCTTGGGATTCTCTGTACTTGTGTAACTTTTTTCTTCCCCATATCAGGAAAGTTTTCTGTCATTATATCTTCAAATAGATTTTCTAATCATTGATGCTCTTCTTGTCCTTCTGGCACCCCTATTATATGTATGTTATTTAGTTTTGCATTGTTCCAAAGCTCCCTTAGGCTCTTCTGCTTTTTATTTTTTGTTCAGTTGCTGTTCAGATTTGGCTGATTTTTTTTTAAACTTATGTTTTAACTCACTAATTCATTCCTCTGCTTCTTCTAGTCTACAGTTGAAACCTTCCATAGTGTTTTTATTGCAGCTATACCACTTTTGATTTCTTCCTAATTTTTGCATAGGTTGTTAATTTTCTCATCCATCTGGTTTATGTACAATAATTACTCTGAATTTTTCTGTCATATTGCATGCCTCTATTTCACTTATTTCATTTCTTGGCAATTCCTCTTTTCTTTTCTCTGGGGATAGTTTCATTACCTCCCATTTTAACTATCTCCAGAAGGTCCAGTCACTGAGTTGTGGTGGCCTGGGCTATGTGCTGTGGGAGATTCGCACCACCTAAGTGTCACTGAAGATCTCTGATACCAGGACATGTGGCTGCTCTGGATCTGTGGGAGCCCTGCTTGCCCAGGATCAGAATCACTGGGACCCTACCTGCACCATGCTGAAAAAATAAACCCTACTGTTGTGTGCTAAAAATCAGAGTCCCCTTGCACAAACCAGGAGTTAGTGTCCTCCTATGCCTGCACTGAGAATTAAGCATTGGAGTCTCTGTTGCTTTGTGGAGCCTCACACAGAGAAACAGGACCCTGTGTGTGCATGCATGAGTATTGGAGTTATTGGCTCTTATTGTGCACATACCTGAAATCAGGGGTCCCATGTGTAGGCAATGAGAAACAGAGTCAGATCACTGGTGCTCAGTGCTGCCTCTCATGTGGATAATAAGGGTCCCCAGTCTGTTAGGGGACCAGGTTTCTTAGCTGCCCAATGTTGGCAAGATGTCCACTCTTGCGCTGTGGAAGACAGATTTCCATGTGCTCTCACCCAGAATTCAAGTCAGATGGCAGAGCTTACCTGTGTGGGCATGGGGTCTGGCCTTGAGACTGCACATTGTGGTACCAAACTCCTTGTGTCTGCACATCCAAACTCAAATTCAGAGCAGACTCTCTACGTGGGCAGGAGGCTTATGTGGGGAGTGTCTAGCAGTTCCTATCCAAATGCAGTGGGCTGACGTGAAAGAGAATGGGGTCTGTGATTCACAGAAATCAGTGGCCAGGATGCCTGGAGTCTTGGTGTCTGTGGGTCTGCAGCTGTGGCTGTAGGTCTTTGTCCCAGTGGCTGTAAAGTCCCAGTTTGCAACTGAGACCAGATTGAATGGTGGCGAGGCTAGGATCCTAGACTCAAGCAGTTCTGTTCTTCAAGATGGCGTGGTGTCTGTGCTGGAGGTGTCCTCCCCAGTGTGTTTGCGGTGGCAGCAGGGTTTTGCCATCTAAAACTGCCTGTTTTAGAAGGCCCCTGGAATACCTGCAGTATCTGACTGTCCCTATCACACACACACACACACACACACACACACACACACACACACACACACACACACATCCACATACTTCTCTATTGCTCTCTAACTCTCTCACATACTCTCTCTCCCTACTGTCTTGACAGGTGCCATCTCAGCAGAATGATCATTTTAAAAAATGCCCTACATTATTCTTATCAGGTTGATTCCTGCAAAGAATTTGTCAAAATTAAGTTTGAGTACAGATTTCTACAAAATTGTTCTCACTTCAGACATCATCCACATGTTAGGGTGTCTCTAGGACCATCTTCATTTCTGATCAGCTAACTATATATTTGAGGGTCCCTGTGGACACCCTGAAGTTAATTAATTCACTAGAAAAACTCACAGAATTTAGGAAAGTGGCACTATTATGATGGCAGTTTTAGCAAAAGGATACAAATTAGAAACAAAGTGATATATACTCAAGGGTCAAGTTTGCCAGGCTTGAGATACAAAGTTTCCATCCTCTGAGGAGATGTGTTACCCTTCCAGCATATTGATATATGACAATACACAAGTATTAGCAACCAAGGAAACTCACTTGAATTTCAGTGTACATAATTTTTATTGGTGTTTCATTACTAGGAATGATTGATTGAATGTAGTTGAAGTCACTCTCCCAGTGCTTTCATATGGCTAACATCTCCAAACCTCTATTAACATTAATAATCTTTCTTATATGGTCTGCCCCCATCCTGAGTTATCTCTTTAGCATAAACTATGTAGATGCTCACTATAAGTCACTTCTTTGGTATAAACCATCTTGTGTGGTATTGTCAATGGGGGAGTGGTAGTGGAGGGGAGGGTACCAGAATAATAAAGATATGTTATTACACTGTAAATTCAAATGGTTTAGATGTCTTTTTATATACTAGATACATAGGCAAACCAATTTCTTCATTAAGCCATCCACAAACCAAATTTTGAGAAGCAGGGCTTTTATTTTATGAATGGCATAAACAAAGCAATTGATGGCCTCTTTATAGAGTGCTTAATATTGGAAATATTTGCAATAGCTTTTGATGTATAAGTATAAATTCACTAGTTGTAATTAGAGAAATTTCCATGAATTGAGAGACATTTGTAATAAGCCCTAACCAGTTTGGCTCAGTGGATAGAGCATCAGCCTGCAGACTAAAGGGTTTGATTCTGGTCAGGGGCATGTACCTTGGTTGCAGGTACATCCCCTGTAGAGGGCAAGCAGGAGGCAGCTAATCAATGTTTCTTTCTCATTGATGTTTCTAACTTTCTATCCCTCTCCCTTCTTCTCTGTAAAAAATCAATAAAATATTTTTAAAAGAAATTTTTAATAAGATTATCTCTTTATATGAATGGAGAATAGAATACAACGGTGGAATAATGATAAAATATAATAGAATGTTATTTGGTATCATTTCATGTAAATTTCTACAAGACATAATAAGAAGGTAGGATTTTAGAAATATGGTTACATGATGCATCTGCTTTAATTGTTTTTATTATACTTCCATGAAAACTATTTTAGGCCAGGAGCTCTAATTCTTTTTAAAAAATAATAAATAGGGTTTTTCATTTCTAATTTTCTTTATTATGACTAATAGTAATTCTTTGTGTTTTCTACTTGTCTGTTTTGTACTTTTTACAGGAAGGCCCATAAAAACATGCTCTCATTTGACAAGATTTATTTCATTGTCTACAAATTCTGAAACAATTATTACTGTTTAAACTTCTCAGAATACAGAGATTCTAGGGTTAGGCAGTGATATAATAAACAAACTGGAAAGAGATAAGAAATGTTATAAATATTTTGAAACGCCGATCTGTTTGCACTGTCAAACGTAGATTAGGTAATGCATAAAACTGGAACAAAAATGTGTACACATGAACATAAATAGGCTAGGAAGTAAGAAAAATAAAAAGAGTAAAATGTGACAGTAGGAAAACAGAGCAACTAAGCAAAAAATTGGGAGTTGATATGTCTTACAGCTTGTGGAAAGAAAGGAAAATAAAATCTATAATCCTAAGGTTTTCAGTTGTTTTGCCAGAAATGTAGTAGAAGCATCTTTTGGGAAGATACTAGTAAAATTTTGAACATTACCTTAAGAACATATTGGAGATTAACCTAAGAATTTATATGCATACTAGAGGCCCAGTGCATGAAATTTGTGCACAGGGATGGGCGGGCCCTTAGCCCAGCCTGCACCCTTTCACAATTCAGGACCTTGGGGGATGTCTGACTGCTTGTTTAAGCCTGATCCCTTGCAATCTGGTTCTGCTGGCTCCCACCAGCTCTCCGGCTTGCCTCCCTCATTGCCCTTAGCCACTCTACCTTGGACCCCGTCACTGTGGCTTCATCTGGAAGGACGTCTAGAAGATCATTAAGCTGCCCAGTCTAACTAGCATATTACACTTTTGTTCTTATAGATATGCATAACTCATGGACATAGACAACAGTGTGGTTGAAGGGATTGGGGAAGGAGACTGGAGAGTGGTAGTGGAGTTAATGGCTGATATTAATATTTTCAATAGTAAAGATAAATTTTAAAAATAAAAGAAGGTATTTTTAGGGCATCAAAATATAGAAATCCTCTATAGAATAAAAAATAATTGTTATGAATAGAGGCACTAGAATGAGGATGATTTGTTACTAAATTCTGGCTACATTCATGTAATGGCTATGGCCTAAGTTAATACTTCCCAAATCCTCCATTTTTTCATCTATAATATGAAAATTTTAACAATATTTATTGGGTTATTTTAAGAAAAAAAAAAAAAACTCCTGGATAGAAAATACTTAGCACAATACATTGCTACTTTAAAGTTCTATGTGCTGTACTACTGTAGCTTAAGAAGAAAATTCTTTAGGAGTAGTATATGACATATAGTGCAAATATAAATAACTTCTAGTCTTGATTTACAATTCACAGCATTGTCCTTGGTTTATAATTCTTAGCAAATTTTATTTCAAAAACACAGCTCTTGAAAAAATTCAGCTGATAGTGTGTTGAGGTACGAATAGATCATATTAGAAAGTGATTAATATGACCATTAAATAAATAACAGTGATTACATCCATATGAAGGTGAAGAGAGCCACAATAACTGATAGCATTCACTGTTTATTTTTGATGTAATTAGAAAGATACTATTTTTGAAGTCACCAGTTTAAGAATTGGGAGCATCAGTGAATGCTAAAATAAAAGTGGATAAAGGCTGTTTTAGAAAAAATACATTCAGCCGAGACCGGTTTGGCTCAGTGGATAGAGCGTCGGACTGTGGACTGAAGGGTCCCAGGTTCGACTCCAGCAAGGGCATGTACCTTGGCTGCGGGCACACCCCCAGTAGGGGGCGTGCAAGAGGCAGCTGATCGATGTCTCTCTCTCATCGATGTTTCTGACTTTCTATCCCTCTCCCTTCTGCTCTGTAAAAAATCAATAAAAAAACATAAAAAAAAGAAAAAATACATTCATACATTAAAAACATATTACTATCTAGATTATTTACTGGTATTAGAGTAAAAAAAATATGGAAATTTATAATGGAGAGTTGGTGGATACCATTAAACCAAATTATAAAACTTAAAATTACCAGTAGAGGAGCATCTTGAGCATCTTGACATTATGTGTATCCTGATTAATACAAAGTTTTCAACATCACCTACAAAGTACCCTTGCCAAAATTAAGTTTTGAAAATTTTGAAAATTTTAGAAAAAAATTTCAAAAAAAGTGAAATATTCTACAAAACCATTGACCTAAATTCTTAAAATTTTATATAATAAAAGCCTAATATGCAAATTGTTCCCTTGCCTGAGAGTTCAACCAGGGGGCGTGGCCAGTGGCAAATCTGAGGGGAAAGAAAGTGACCCCGGCTGGTACTAGGCCCCCACTAGTGCATGAATTTTATTCACTGGGCATCTAGTGTTAGTATAATAAGTTATGTAGGGAGGTTCTAGATTAAAAGCAATGATGAGGATGTTACCAAAAAATGCAAGTCATAAATCATGAGGAAATCCTAAATTAAGGTATATATACCTTATATAAACTTTGGGGTAGGGAGTGGTTGCTAATATATATATATATATATATATATATATATATATATATATATATATGATTTAAATTTTAAATTATGTAACTATTTTAAATTTTCTTAGGTGTGAAAATTACATGACAAGTATTTATTCTTTTTCTTAGGGGTACTGCTGAAATATCTACTAGTGGATTAGCATGGTTTGTAAAATTTATTTTCAAATAATCCAGAAAAACAACAACAACAAAAGAATAACAAACAGGGGAAAATATCAATAATTATGGAATCTATTAATTTATTTTACTATTATCTTTAATTTATATTACCTCAATTTTTTATTTTTTATAATTTTTATTGTTTAAAGTATTATCAATAATAATACATGTTTTCTTTTTTTCCCACATTGACCTCCCCCCGGCCTCCTCTACCCCCCAGCATTTGCCCTTACCTACCCTCCCCACCCCCCAGTGTCTTGTATCCATTGGTTATGCTTATATGCATGCATACAAGTCCTTTGGTTGATCTCTTACATCCCCCACCCCCTCACCCTCGCTTGCCTCCCCAATGTAGTTTCACAGGCTGTTCAATGCTTCTTTGCCTCTGTATCTATTTTTTCTCTGTTTCTTTTCTTTAAAAAAATCTTGCATCTGCATCCTAGAAATAAACTTATAAGAACAAAAAAATGTTTGAGTCTCAGTTTCAAAGTCCAACAGTTTGAGTCCCAGTTTCAATGTCAAATAACTCCTCATGTGTACATGTCAGCAATGATATCTGCATAGTGGAGAAGTGGTAGCAATAAAGGTTCCACCCTCTCTGGTTTGGTCCTAAGCAACCTGCAGCAATGCACAACTGCTGACCGCTAGCATGGCAAGGTGTCATCATTGTCTTTCATCTCTGGACTCTTTTTGTGGTTGGAACAGACCTGTCAGTTCCTCTTTATTGTAGGAATCCATATGGTCTTATAGTTGTTTTCTGAAAATATACAAACATATTCTCGACCAAAAGTTAATAAAGGATTTTTTTCTGTAAATTAGACTTAAATTCTTTTTTTTGTTTTGGCCCAAATGTTTTTCCATACATGATATTAGCCCACTACCCCCCCCTCCTTTTTTTTATTAATGGAGGCTTTTGGAAATTTTATATTGTAGTCATGGAAACTTTAAGTTTTAACTTTTGCATAGAAATATGACTGCTTTAGGTTTTTTGTGTGTTAGGTAATTGTATGATGAGATGAACTACTGATAGAAATTTTTGTTAGCATTTTAGGAACAGCTTTTTGTTCAGTACACTTAAATTTTCTTGAGTGTTCATTTATTTCAATTAGCCAATTTAAATTAATCTGAAAATTTGGTTACTATTTTATTGTCAAATTTAATGCTCAAACAGTAATCTTAGTTTACCCTATAAATATTAGTGGAAAGGATTATTTGCATTCTTGAGCAGGCCTTGAGCATTTCTGGTGCTAGACTGAATTTGATACAAGGCAGCTGTTGCTGGCCAAATCTCTGTCTGTAGCCTGGGTCCTGATCTGAGCTGGGCATGGGAAATGAAGCAGCCACGGGGGCAGGAGACCTCTCTCAGAAGAGGTAAGAGTTCAGGCCCCTGCATGGTTAGAAGGGTGAGGGTCTGTGCCTCACCTCTGTTGACCTTCAAGTTCTCTCCTGCTGGCTCCTCTGTGACTGTGCCTGTCTTAGGTTGTTCCTTCCCTGAGGAATCTTACCCATCTCTGGCTAAGCAGCCATCCTCCAGGGCCAAGCAGGGTGATGTGTAGTTTAGTTTGCTCTCCTTGGTAGTCTGCGCCCCTGTGGCATCCATGCCTAGCACCTGCATTGGGATCCCCTCACTTGCTGGAGGAGTCCCGGTACTGATCGCATATCTCACGGTACTCTGATTTCTTCTCCAGGGATGGCCCAGCACACAACATTGGGCGAGAGACAGATCCATGTTGCCAGCCACCCAGAGACTTCAACTTTAACTTGAACTGAAAGCTCAGGCAACAGCTGTGTGCACTTGGATTGTGAAAAGAGGGTCCCTCTTGTCAAAAAGGGCAAGAGGGGCCAATATAGAATGTTCAAGTGCCTTCCCAGTGCCTTAATTCCTTCTGAAAGGGATGAATTCATTTCCAGTTCTTTTTTAAATTGCTGTCAAACATTCAAATAATTAGTTTGTAAGTTTCTTTGGGATAATTGTACAATGTGCTGTTGTAAAATATCAAAAATTATAGTGATGTAGAATAATATCATGTAAGGATATTCTTTGCTCTGGGCCATATCAATTCAATTTCAAATTAGATGCCATTTTTATAACTTTATATAAACTTTGTCAGGGAGGTGAAAACACAACTTACTTACCTTAGTTCAAGAGGTTAAATATATTGACTTTCTGCCTTACTCCCGCCACCCTCCCTACTTACCCTGAAATTTGACATTCTGATGGACATTTCTCAGTCTCTGGAACCGTTCTTGTTCATCAGTCTATGCCGTTCATCATATTCCACAAATGAGTGAGATCACGTGATATTTATCTTTCTCTGCCTGGCTAATTGCTCTTAGCATAATGCTATCCAGCTCCATATATGTTGTTGCAAATGGTAGGAGCTTCTTCTTTTTTACTGTGGCATAGTATTCCATTGTGTAGATCTACCACAGTTTTGTAATCCACTCATCTGCTAATGGGCACTTAGGCTGTTTCTAAATCTTAGCTATGGTAAATTGTGCTGTTATGAACATAGGGGTGCATATATCTTTTCTAATTCTTGTTTCTAGTTTCTTGGGATATATTCCTAGAAGTGGTATCACTGGGTAAAATGGGAATTCCATTTTTAGTTTTTTGAGGAAACTCCATACTGTTCTCCACAGTGGCTGCACCAGTCTGAATCCCCACCAGCAGTGCAGGAGGGTTCCTTTTCATTCACATCCTTGCCAGCACTTATCTTTTGTTGATTTGTTGATGAAAGCCATTTTGACAGATGTGAGATGGATACCACATTGTTGTTTTGATTTGCATCTCTTGGATAATTAGTTACTTTGAGCAAGTTTTCATATGTCTCTGTGCCTTCCTTTTATCTTTTTATAAAAAGATTCTATTTAGATCTGTTCCCCATTTTTTATTGGATTGTTTTATTGTATAAGTTGCCTGCAGATACTTGATATTAAAACTTTATCTGTGATAAGATTTGAAAATATGTTCTCCCATACAGTAGGCTTTCTTGTTGATGGTTTCTTTGGCTGTGCAAAAACTTTTTATTTTGATGTAATCCCATTTGTTTATTTTCTCTTTACCTTCCATTGCCCTGAGCAGTATCAGTGAAGTTCCTTCGGCATATGTCTGAGATTTCTCTGCCTGGGGATTCCTCTAGTATTTTTATGGTTTTCCATCTTATTTTTTAAGTGCTTTATCTATTTTGAGTTAATTTTTGTGTATGGTTTAAGTTGGTGGTCTAATTTTATTTTTTTGCATGTATCTGTCCAATTTTCCCAACACCATTTATTGAAGAGACTGTCTTGACTGCATTGTATGTTCATGCCTCCTTTGTCAAATGTTAATTGAGCATAGTCATTTGGGGGACATCTGGGGATTCTCTATTATATTCAATTGGTCTATATGTCTATTCTTGTGCCAGTACCAGGTTGTATTAAGAACAGTGGCTTTGTGCCAGTACCGGTTTGGCTCAGTGGATAGAGCGTCAGACTGCGGACTGAAAGGTCCCGGGTTCGATTCCGGCAAGGCATGTACCTTGGCTGCGGGCACATCCCCAGTAGGGGGCGTGCAAGAGGCAGCTGAGTGATATCTCTCATTGATGTTTCTGACTTTCTATCCCTCTCCCTCTGCTCTGTAAAAAAATCAATAAAATATATTTTAAAAAAAAGAACAGTGGCTTTGTAATACAGCTTGAAATCTGGTATTGATATCCCACTTACTTTGTGCTTCTTTCTCAGGATTGCTGTGGCTATTTGGGGTCTTATTTATTCCAGATGAATTTTTGGAAAGTCCATTCTGATTCTGTGAAATAAGCCTTTAGTATTTTAATGGGAAATGCATTAAATTTATAAATTGCTTTGGGTAGTATGGATACTTTGATGATGTTGATTCTACCGATCCATGAACATGGTATGTTCTTCCACATGTTTATGTCTTCCTGTAGTTTAAATTGTCCTGTAGTTTTCAGCAAATAAGTTTTTTTCCTCCTTAGTTGAGTTTATTCCCAGGAATCTTAATATTTTGGTGTGATGGTAAATGGGATTGCGTATTTAGTCTCTCTTTCTGTAAGTGCATTATTGGTGAATAGAAATGACATGGATTTATTGGCATTAATTTTGTATTGTTCTATGTTGCTGAACTCATTTATTAAGACTATTAGTGTTTTTATGGAGTCTTTAGGGTTTTCTACATACAGTATCATGTCATCTTCAAATAAGGACAGTTTTACTTCTTCTTTTCAAATTTGGATGCCTTTTATTATTTTCCCTGTCTGATCGCAATGGCTAGTACTTCCAGCACTATGTTGAACAGGAGTGGTGAGAGTGGGCATCCGTGTCTTGTTCCTGTTCTTAGGAAATTGGGTTTAGTTTTTGTCTATAAAGTATGATGTTGGTTGTAGGTTTGTCATATGGCTTTTATTATGTTGAGGAAAGAACCTTCTATTCCCACCTTTCTGAGAGTTTTTAATCAAGAAAGGGTGTTGGATTTTGTCAAATGCTTTTTCTGCATCAATTGATATAACTATCTGATTTTTATCTCTCAATTTATTTATGTGATGTATCACCTTTACTGATTTGCAGATATTGTCTTGGACTTGCCTCCCTGGGAAAAATCCTACTTGTTCATGGTGTATGATCTTTCTGATGTACTACTGGATTTGATTTGCTAGAATTTTGTTGAGGATTTTGTTATCTATGTTCATGAGGGATATTGGCCTGCAATTATCTTTCATTGTGTTGTCTTTCTTTGGTTTTGGTACTAGTGTGATGCTGGCTTCATAAAAGGAGCTTGGAAGTGTTCCTTCCTCTTGAATTTTTTGGCATAGTCTGAGGAGGATAGGTTTTAGGTTTTCCTTGAATGTTTGCTAAAACTCCCCTGTGAAGCCATCTGGCCCAGAGCTTTTTTTTGCTGGAAGCTTTTTGATGACTTCTTCAATTTCTTCCATAGTTATTTGCCTATTGAGGTATTTGGATTCTTCCTGATTGAGTTTTGGAAGGGTAATATTTTTGTAGGAATGTGTGCATTTCCTCCAGGTTGTCCAGTTTGTTGGAACAGAGTTGTTCATGGTATTTTTGAACAATCTTTGTGTTTCTGTGGAGTCTGTTGTTATTTCACCTCTTTCATTTCTGATTTTGTTTATTTGCATCCTCTCGCTTTCCTTCTTGATGAGCCTTGCCAAGGTTCATCATTCTTGTTTATCCTTTCGAAGAACCAGCTCTTGGTTTTGTTGATCTTTTTTTTTTTTTTTTTTTGGTCTCTATGTCATTCATTTCTGCTCTGATCTTTATTATTCCCTTCCTTCTGCTCACTGTAGGCTTTTCTTGTTGCTCTCTTTCTAATTCTTTCAGTTCTTTGGTTAGATGATTTATTGCTATTTTTCCTTGTTTTTTTTAGGTAGGCCTGTAGAGCTATAAAATTCCCTCTTAGGACTACTTTCATTGTATCCCATAGGAGTTGCAATGTTGTTTTTTTATTGTCATTGGTCTCCAGTATGTTCTTAATTTGATCTCATTTTTAACCCAATTGTTGTTCAGAACATGCTATTCAGCTTCCAAGTGTTTGAATTTTTTTGTAATTTTTATCGTAGTTTATTTCTATTATAGCTTTGTGATCTGAGAAAATGTTTAATATGATTTCAATCTGTTTGAATTTAGGGAGACTTTGTTTGTGGCCCAATATGTAGTCTATTTTTGAAAATGTCCCATGTGCACTTGAGAAGAATGTATATTCCATGGCTTTGGGGTGAAGTGTTCTGAAGATGTTCATTAGGTCCATATGATCTAGTGTGTCATTTAGGATTCATGTTTCTTTGCTGATTTTTTGTTTAGAGGATTTATCCAGTGGTGTCAGTCATGTATTAAAGTCCCCTACTATGATTGTATTGTTGTTGAGCTCTCCCTTGGTATCTTCCAGTAGAGTTTTTATGTATTTAGGTGCACCTGCTTTGGGTGCATATATGGTTACCAGTGTTATATCTTCTTGTTGAATTATTCCCTTTAGTATTATGTAGTGGCCTTCCTTGTCTCTTATTATGGCCTTTACTTTGTTATCTGTTTTATCAGATATAAGCAGCGCAACCTCAGCTTTTTTCTCATTTCCATTTGCCTGAAAAATGTTTTTCCATCCCTTCACTCTCAATATCTGTGAATCCTTTGCTCTGAGGTGGGTCTCTTGTAGACAGCAAATATATGGGCCATGTGTTTTTATCCAGTTACCCTATGTCTTTTGACTGGTGCATTTGATCCATTTACATTTAATGTTATTATTGACAGGTACATGTTTGTTGTCATATTTATCCTTAGCTGGTGTGCTTCTTCTTGCCTTTCTCTACCTTGTTTTTACAGCAGTCCCTTTATCAATTCTTGCATTGCTGGTTTGGTAGTGACTCCCTCAGTCCTTTTTTGTCTGTGAAACTCCTGATTCCACCTTCAATTTTGAATGATAGCCTTGCTGGGTATAGTATTCTTGGATTCAGTCCCTTGCTTTGCATCACTTTGTACATTTCATTCAATTCCTTCTGGCTTAGTGTGTTTCTGTTGAGAAGTCAGTTGATAATCTAATAGGGGATTCTAATAGGTTACTTTCTGTCTCTCTCTGGCAGCCTTAAGGTTCTTACTTTGTCATCAGTGTTTGCCAATTTAATTATGATGTGTCTTGGTGTCGGTCTTTTTGGGTTCAACTTGTTTGAGACTCTATGTACTTTTTGGACTTGCATAGTTTTTTTCTTTGCCAGTATCAGGGAAGTTTTCTGTCATTATTTCTTCTAACAGGTTTTCTATTCCATTGTTTCTCTTCCTCTCCTTCTGGTATGCCAATTAAGTGAATTGTTTCATTTTGTGTTGTCCCAAAGCTCCCTTAAGCTCCCCGCTTGTTTTTTAAGGCTTCTTTCCAGTTGTTGCTGTGTTTGTGTGCTTTTTCTTACTTTGTCACATCTAGATCTAAAAATGACAATGTGCCAATTGGTAAAATGATATAAAATGATAATACTCCCATGGTCTTTTGAGGGTAGTCCCAGAAATATGCAACAGCGATATCAGGATGCTATGGCAATTGTAATGAAGTATGGCAAGCCCAATTCAGTCATAACCATGATGTGCAACCCAAAATGGGCAGATATTACAAATATTTTACAATGTAATCAAAAAGTTGAAAACAGACCTGTCTTGGAAATCAGGGTTTTTAATATTAACCTGAATGCTCTTTTACATGATATATGTAAATTTCATTTATTTGGCAGGGTTACAGCTGACATCCATGTCATCAAATTTCAGAAACACAGACTGTCTCACGCCCACATATTATTGAAATTAGTGAATCCAAATTACAAACAAAGATGTCATTGACCATATATTTAAGGCAGAAATCCCAAATGAGTACCAGTGTCCTCAATATTTTCAAATTATAAAATCAAATATGGCACATGGACCATGTGGAATATAAAATTCAAATAGTCCATGTATGGAAAATGAAAAATGTTCAGAGGGATATCCAGAAAAAGTTCAAAATGTGATCATTGGAAATATTGATGGAAATCCCAAATACAAAAGAAAACCGGTAGCGCCATGTCTATTGGAAATAAAGTTGTCCATAACACTTTAGGATTGTACCTTATAACCTACATTTGTAATATAAATGTTGAAATCTGCACATTGATTAAAGGTGTCAAATATTTCTTTAAGTATGTCTACAAAGGGCACGTTTGCTCAAATATTCAAATATCTGAGAAAAATATTGTCAATCATGGTGAAGTACAGGACTTCATTGGACTCCAGGTATGTGAGTGCTCCTGAGGCTGTTTGGAGACTGTTGCAATGTGAATGTATGACCAATTTCATGCAATCAGAAGAATAGCTATTTATTTGCTAAATTATCAGAATTTGTATTTGCCTACCAATGATTTTATAGATAGAGCTAAAAGGCATTACTCAACTTTGATGGCTTGGTTTTTATTGAATAAAGAAGATTCCAATGCACATAATTATTATTATTGGGAGATTCCCCAACATTATCCTATCTAATAAAGAGGGAATATGCTAATTGAACATCAAATTGAACATCATGCCCTCACAAAGATGGCAGTGCCCGCACCCAATAAAGAGGGAATATGCTAATTGATTGTCACAGTCTCAAAGATGGCGGCTCCTCACAGCCACAAGATGGCAACAACCAGTCCCTTCATCCCTGCCTGGGTGGCAGGCACATAGCATGGCCTGCTGCCCCCAGGTGGGTTCAGCCATTCTACATACCTACCTCTAGATCCCTTAGTCCCCTCAGCCCTGCAGCCACTGAGGGCCAGCCCAAGGCACAGGCAAGCTTCAGATATGGGCTGCCTCGTTGACACCCTAGGCACAGGCAAGCCTGGGATGTCTGCTGCCCAGCCACCTAGGGCTTTCCCAAGGCACAGGAAAGCCTCATATGGCAGTTGCCCAGCCGTCCAGGGTTACCTGAGGCTCAGGTAACCAGTGTCGGCTGAGGCTTGCACTGCCAGCAGTGGCAGCAGCAGAAGTATGATGGAGGCATCACCTTCCCCTGATTTCCAGATTGCCTCCTGCCCCTGAGGGCTCCAGATTGTGAGAGGGGGCAGGCCGGGCTGAGGGACCCCCATCTGGTACATGAATTTTCATGCACTGAGCCTTTAATGTGTTTAATAATTCTTCCTGGAGAAAATACCAAAAGGGCAGGATTAAAGTATTGGGTTGACTATTCACTGTGAGCTTTGGAGAACCAGAACGATATTACCTTAGACTTTGCTTCTGCATGTAAAAGATGTGATAAGTTTTGCTGATCTGTAAACTGTAGGAGGTGTAATATATGATACTTTTCATGAAGCTGCTAAACATCGAGGATTATTAGTCAACAATACTATCTGGAAAGATATGATTGAGGATGCAATCATCCTTAATATGCACAAGCAATATGCATGGAATGAAATGTTCAGATTTTAAACTTCTGGACTTTCATTTATTAATAAATATAAATACATGTGATGAATCAAATGAGCAATAACAGGCAGAGTTTTTTTTAAATTAAACTAATCTTTTTTTCTTTATTGATTAAGGTATTACATATGTGTCCCTATCCATCTATCCCCCTCTTCCCCACTGTTCATGCCCTCATCCCCTTGATTTCTGTCACATTGATTATGCTTATATGCATGCATACAAGTCCTTTGGTTGATCTCTCCCCATTACCACCCCCCTCTGCCACCTTCCCTCTGAGGTGTGACAGTCTGAGTGATAAACAGTTGACAGGCTTTCAGATTATAACTTCTGTCATTGAAGATCAAACCATACACCTCAAATGCTTTTTCTTGGATGGTCCAGGAGGTAGCGGGAAAACATATCTTAATAAAGTTTTTATATTAGAGGTCATGGTGGTACTGTTTTACCCAGAGTCTGCAGGAATTGCTGAAAATTTACTTCTTGCTGGAAGAATATTTAATTCTCAACATAAATCACCAATTCCATTAAATGAAGCTTCAATTTCTAGCCTTGATATAAAGAGTAAATTTACTAAACCTTAAGCCCAACTTTTTATTATTGATGAATGCACCATGACATCCAGTCATGCTATAAATACCATAGGTAGATTACTAAGAGAAATTATGAATTTGAATTTTGCATTTGGTAGGAAAGTTCAACTTCTCAGAGGGTATTTTTGACAATGTCTAACATGCTATGTGATTAAAAGCCCTCATGAAATACAGATCTATAATTGAAGCTATCTTTGGAAATACTATAGATAATGTTACCTATAGATGGGCTAGAAATGAGCATGTTCATAAATTAAGTGAAGAAATTTTGGATATACTCAATGGAGATTTTCACACCTATTTGAGTGATGATGCCAAAAAGGAAAATTTTCCCATTGAATTCCTTAATAGTATTACTGCTTCAGGAATGTCGTATCATAAATAAAAATTGAAAGTAGGTACAGTCATTATAATACTGAGAAATCTTATAGTAAGTGGGGTCTCTATAATGGTACTAGATTTATTATCAAGAGATTACGACCTAACATTATTGAAGCTGAAGTATTAACAGGATCTGTGGAAGAAGAGATTGTTCTGATTCCAATAGTTGATTTGTCCCCATCTGACACTGGCTTCCCATTTAAATTAATTTGAAAATAGTTTCCCATAATGCCAGAATTTGCAATGACTAATTTATTATTAGAGTTTGTTTAGAGTTTATATTCAAGGATAAATTCTAAACAGAGTAGGAATATTCCTACCTGAACCCGTTTTTGGACATGGTCAGTTATATGTTGCTTTCTCTCAAGTTTAAAGAGTGTGTGACATTAAAGTTAAAGTTGTAAATGCGTCATCACAAGAGAAATTAGTCAAGCACTCTAAAATTGTTTTTACTCTTAATATAGTATACAGGGAGATACTAGAATAAGCTTAATTTATCAGTTATTGTTTTTATCAATGTTGTTTTTATGTAATGTTTGATCATGTCTTTGTTGTTTTTATATCATGTCTTTGCTGTTGTTGTATCATGTTGTTATTGTTTATTTATTAATAAATGTATATATTATTTTCATATTCATTTTACTAACTTTCTTTAATCTCTGACACTTCCATTTCAGAGAAAAAGCAAATGGCAATATTAAAATATTTCTTGTAATTATTTTTTTTTCAGTGGGCACTAATTCATGTACTGGGCTACTAGTTGGAAATAATGAAACTTAGGCAATAACCGGGAAGATTGAGCTCCCCCATAGTACTCAGCCAATGGGGAACTGGGGGAGGGACTCTTGAACTAGGAATAAATTGCTTGTTGTAAACACTTGGGTGTGCTTGCCCACCAGACACCTGATCTTGCAAGACTGCCATTAAAAGTTTTGCTTTCATTGTACTTCATGTCTCTGAAGACATTATTTGAGTTTGGACAGGTGAGCATGTTTCTCAGAGTAGTATGTGCCTTTTAATAATGTTAAATCTTGTTACCCATGAACAGAGTATATACTTCCATTTATTAGCATCTTCCTCAATGCTTTCTTCAGTATTTTATAAATTTATGAAATTTATAAATTAATCTTTTACTTCCTTGGTTAAACTTTCCCTAGGTACCTTACTTTTTAATGCAATTATAGATGCAATTTTTGTGTTTGTTTCTCTTATGACCCAGCAATTCCACTTCTGGAAATATATCTGGAAAAACCCCCCCACAAAATATTGATCCGCAAGAATATATGCACCCCTATGTTCACTGCAGTGTTATTTACAATAGCCAAGATCTGGAAGCACACAGAATTCCCATCAACATATCACTGGATAAAAAGCTGTGGTACAACCTTATAAAAGAAGGAAATATTACCTTTTGTGACAGCATGGATGGAAATAGATAATATTATGGTGAGTGAAATAAGTCAATCAGAGAGAGACAAATACCATATGATTTTACTTATATGAGAAAAATAATGAAAAAAATATACAAAATAGAAAAAGATTTATACATACAGAGAATGGACTGACAGCTGTCAGAGGGTGGGGGTGTTGTGGGACCTGTGTGAATAGGTGAGGAGATTAAGCAAAACAAAAACTCATAGACACAGACAGTAGTATGATGATTGCCAGAGGGAAAGAAGGTAGGGCAGGTTGAAGAGGCTAAGTGGGGGGTAAACAGTAACAGAAGAAGACTAGACTATCTGTAGACTATATTGTGTGGGGTAACGAACACAATATAATATACACATAGAACTGTGAACTTTAAATATACATAATTTTATTAACCAGTATAACCCAAGTAAATTTAATGAGAACATATAAAAACAGAAAGAAAACCACAAATATAAATAAATTTAATTGAAGGAAAGGACACACACACACACAAACACACACACACACACACACAAACATGCACACAAGAAACAGTAAGTGAGGGTGGCACTTGGGCCAAGAGAATAACAGGTTAAATGCTACTGAGAGAAAAGTAAGATAAGCAAATAGAAGAAGAAAAAGAACTATAGGATTTTTGAAAAGTGTCCTATTAGGATACCTATTAAATATACAGATTATAATTATAACTCCAATTTTGAGGGCATTCTGATTTACCAGGTTTAGTCTACAAACTCAGAAGCTGTTTCACAAAACTGAAAGCTATTCTTATTTTCAAGGAAATTTGGAGATTTTTTTTCCAAGATGGTGATTGTCAAAGTATGTTCCTCGGACCAACAAGAGTAGTTTTAAATGGAATTTTTTAGAAATAAACTCTCTTGATCCTACACTAATCAGTCAGAATTTTCTGTATTCTTACAAGTCTGATAAGTGATCCTAATGGATGTTGAACATCCAGAACAATTAAGTTTTTAAGGGAAAAAACACATAAAAGGAGTAGGACTTGGATTAAAACTTACAGGAATATATTTTTTTAAACCAGGAAGCATAAGAAAAACATACATGTCTGCAAAAATGGCCCATAATCCAGATGCTAACCCAGAAACCACCAGTCTAATTTAGAAATCTTCTTTCTCTGGAAGTCCTTAGGAATTTGTAGTTTGTATAACATCCCTTCCAGGCAGTCTGTATTACATATGCATTATTCTTACTCCCAGTGCCAACCATCTCCACACAGAACCACACACACATACACATACATATACACATACACATACACATATTTTTCATGGAGCTAGTGGAAGGTTGCTGACACTTTTCCAAATGGAGTAAATAGGATCAATTATTATAATTCACATTATTTCTATACAATGATTAGCTTTTTCAGAATTATAATATTGATGTTCAATAAATGTTTGATGAAACAAATATCAATTAATTTATTAACACATGCTTACTTGTATGATAATATTTAAATTTATTACTTTCTACTCTTTAGAGAGCTTTTGGTTAGATGGATTCTAAGTGAAAATGAATTTATTTATCTTTATATATTTAATTTCTCATCCTAATATCTCACAAGCAAGTGTAGATGGGTAGACTGGGAGCTTTCAACCCTTGATTTCTTAAGTTTTTGAACTTCAGTCAAAATGACATGTGGGAAGCCAGACATTGCCTCACCAATAGAGATGAAAATAGGACAAACAGGAAACCAAACCGGGTCAAAGCTTAAAGCATCTGTTTACCCATTGTTTAGGTGAGACTTTAGTTGCCCCTCCTTTAGTCTTATGTTAAGTATGAAATATTCACATGTTGTTTAGGTGACACATTGGTAATTGTAAAAGCTTCCACACCTTTTGTCCTATGTTAATTCTTGCTGGTTGATGGATGTATCACTTGGCCCTAATAAAAGGGGATAGGAAAGCCAGAGCTGGGGCAGTCCCTCCACTAGAGATGGGCTCCCCCTGGCCCCCATTATTCCCCAAAATTAATGCTTTTCGAGTCTCTATTCATTTGTGTGCGACTTTCTCCAGACGCTGAACCCTGACATGGGAACCCTGGACACGCAGGATGTGAAAAGGAAAGTCACAATGACATGACTTACAAACACTAAAAATAATATTTAAGGAAAGATGAATCATCTGTACATTGACATTTAAGTTGTTCCTTTATCACTGAGTTTGAAAGTCAGATGCTTGGTTCTGACTGGGGTAATATGGTGTAGAGGCACGATGGAAACTCATGGTAGAGGTAGGAAAGTCAAAAAGAGATTCCGAAATATTCACTCTGCAAATTGATGCATCCTTACCCCTTCTAGGGCCATAATTAAATTCCAATAACAGATGTGTAGTAGTAGGGGGAGAGTTTAGAATGGAAAGTGTTAGAGTTAACATTCTTATCTTCAATCTTCATGCCTTGAGGGGACTTACTAATTCCAAAGAGAAAACTAAAACCTTTGGGATAGTAGAACAGTTCTGAATATTTAACGTAAATTCGTGTATTTGAATTAACCTACTAACTTAATTTGTTTGATTTGGAGAGAGCATAGAGCATTGAAATTAAATACTTGAATGGCTGGACACAGCCCACGCCGCGCACCGGAGGTATCCTGGCCATGGCCATGGGGGGAGGAGGTGGCGGCGGGCCCCTGGAGCCAGAGGACTCGGTGCTGTTCCAGCACGGCGCCGCCAGAGTGATGATGCTGACATTTGGGATGATACAGCACTGATAAAAGCATACTATAAAGCTGTGACTTCATTTAAGCATGCTTTAAAGAATGGTGACCTTTCTGAAGCTTCAAATAAACCAAAAGGCACCCCTAAAATAAAACCTGCTATGAAGAATATAAGCCAAAAAGACCACCGCAACTCCCTTGAAGCGGTGGGAAGTTGGTGACAAATGTTCAGTCATTTGGTCAGAAGGTGGCTGCTGCATTTACCCAGCTACCATTGCTTTAGTTGATTTTAAGAGAGAAACCTGTGTTGTGGTTTACACTGGATATGGAAATAGAGAGGAGCAAAATCTGTCTGATCTACTTCCCCCAACGTCTGATGCAGCTGATAATACAGAACAGAATGCTCAAGAGAATGAAAGTCAAATTTCCACAGATGAAAGTGACAACTCCTCCAGGTCTCGTGGAGACAAACCAAATAACATCAAGTCAAGAGCTGCTCCATGGAACTATTTTCTCCTTCCACCACCCCCCATGCCAAGATCAGGACTGGAACCAGGAAAGCCAGGTCTAAAATTTAATGGCCCACCACCACCGCCCTTCCCATCATGCTGGCTGCCTCCGTTTCCTTCTGGACCACCGATAATTTCCCCACCTCCTCCCATATGTCCAGATTATCTTGAAGACGCTGATGCTTTAGGAAGTATGTTAATCTCTTGGTACATGAGTGGCTATCACACTGGTTACTATATGGGTTTCAAACAAAATCAAAAAGAAGGAAGGTGCTCACATTTTAATTAAGGAGTACTTCATACAGTATTCCTTAAGAAGTGCAGCTCTCTCCCAAGGAGAAGGGTGTTTTTGATATGCCCTGGTCGATGTGAACAGTTTTCATCTTTTCTTCATGAGCACTTGGTTGAATGGCACAATCTTCTACATTTTCCTTTGTTGTATGTGACTTGTGCTTATGTAACCAGCCAGGTATTTGTAGGGAATAACCAGTTAATAACTGAACAATGGAAATGTGAGTAATTAAAAGAAACTCAAGATCACATATAGTGCAGAAAAGTCAATCTGTCAACACATTTGTATATTGTAACTTCCTTAGTAAGTATGTTAAGCTTTTTACTGATGCCTTTAAAAATAAATTATAAATATTAAAAAAAAATACTTGAATGACTGATATCGGCTGTCCCTGAATTAAAATTGTATGCATTGTAGGGTTTCTTTGATCTTTTATGTTATCTGTCTTTATTACCTTGAGTGACTCAAGCTATAAATGAGATAATTGTTAGCCTCTTGTTATCTTGGTTGAGATTACAGAAGTTATTATTTTGTAATTATAAAGCAAATATGTATTTTAATTTTAAAATTTTATACTTATTGTTCACTTAATTCTCCTTTAAATAAGAAATTAAGAAAATTATAAATATTTTAGCTAACAAAAACTTTTGTCAAATTTTTATAATGTCTTCTATTTTTTTTCAGTATAAGAGTTCTATAAAAATATTTTGGTGTTATTTGACTTAATTTATGAAAAGAGTAATCCTCAAAGTTTCTTTCACAATTATCATGAAACAGGGAAACTTTTCATTATGCATTTAGAAGATATTAAATTTCAAATAGTTAAAATCTGGGTGATATGTCTAGAAATACTGATTTGACTCATCAGTATAAAGAGAAAAATATTGAAAACCAGATAAATAAAAATCATTGTTAATATACATTTTATAAACTTATTCAAACTTGAGCATATAATATTTCCATTTAACAAAAATTTACCATCTATATATATACAATTCTAATATGCAAATAGACCGAATGGCCAAACAACTGAGTAACCAAATAACCAAACAAACAGTAGCTATAACATTCGCTGACCACCAGGGGATGAGCATGCAACATGGCAGGCATTGGCAGCAGGAGGCAGAATGCAGAACATGGAGGGTGTTGGTATGACAGGATGGTGGATCAGGTGAGTGGGAGTGCAACACCAAGGTGAAGTCCTGGCTGCTGTCATCAGGGTGAACCTCTAATGGTTACTGAAAATTCTTTGTTCCCATATGCCACGGTCCCACCCAGCACTTGCACCTGCTATTGGTGCCTGGTACCAGTCCTGGTCACTCGGCGCAGTCAGCGGGTGTGAGTGGCTGTGGCAGGAGCAGAGATTCCAGCAGACAGGGACTAGGGGCCTCAATGGGAGGGTCCCGACCCAGAGCAGAGAATGGGCCAAGACCTGTCCCATGCCCACCACAGCCTTGTGGCCCATAGTTCATTTCAAGGTGCACTGGGCCCTTCGTAGTTAATATTAGCCTAAGAAATAAATAGATGTGTACCTGTTATCATAAAAATCAAAGTTAAACAGCTTTTAAAAACAGTAAGTTTAAATTGTGATGATTATATGTAATATTTGTTAATATGGTATGGGTCTTTAAAATATAAAAGCTATATAATAATACTTTTTCTCCACCTTATAAGGGTTTGGTCTCCAAAATTTACAGGGAACTTATACAACTTACCAAAAGGAAGATAACCTATCCAATCAAAAAATGGGCAAAGGACCTTAATAGACACTTTTCAAAAGAAGACATACAGAAGTTGGAGAGACATATGAAAACATGGTCAAAGTCACTAATCATCTGAGAGATTAAAATCAAAATAACTATGAAGTACCTTCTCACACCTGTCAGAATGGCTATCATCAACAAATGACAAGTTCGGGCAAGGATGTAGAGGAAAAGGAACCTCATGCACTGCTGCTGGGAATGCAAAGTGGTGCAGCCATTGTGGAGAATAGTATGGAGTTTTCTCAATAAGTTAAAACTGGAACTCCCATTTGACCCAGTAATCCCACTTCTAAGAATTTATCCCAAGAAACTAGAAATACCAATCAGAAAGGATATATTCACCCCCATGTTCAAAGAAGCACACTTTACAGTAGCTAAAGTTTGGAAACAGTCTAAGTGCCCATCAGCAGATGAGTGGATTAATAAATAGTGGCATATCTACACTACACTGCTAGAAAAAGAAGGAACTTTTACCATTTGCAACAGCATGGATGGAACTGGAGAGCATTACACTAAGCGAAATAAGCCAGTCAGAGAAAGATAAATATCACATAATCTCACTTATATGTAGGATATAATAACATAAACTCAGACCAAAATAGATCCAGAGACAAGGTAGTACTGAACAGACCATCTGACTTCAATGAAAAGGCAACCAAGAGGTGGGGAATTAAAGATCAACCAGACTTGCATATTAGCATGAACAATGAACACAGACACCGGGTTGATGGAGTTTTTATCTCAGAGGTGGGAGTGTCAGGGGAGGTTCAATAAGTAAAAATAAAAAAGGAGACATGGAGTACTGTAAATAATACAAAAGTTAAAAATAAAATATAAAAGCTATAAGTTATAATAATGATTTTTCTGCACCTTACCTTGAACTTTATATATTAAAAATTAAGTGGAAGATATATGAAAGATTATATGTTGCATTATGTTAATATTTTATTGCTAAAGCTAATTTTTGCTACATTGTCTTCATTTTATACTGGATAAAATACAAACTCTTTTAAAGATTATGAGCAGATTAGATTAGGAACCAAGATGGCGGCATAGGGAAACACCTATACTACTGCCCCACACAACAGTTTCAAAACTGCAACTAAAAGAACGAACATCATCCAGATTCACCAGAAGGCTGGCTGAGTGGAAATTCGACAAATAAAATGAAAGTAGGTGGAGACTGCGACTCAGAGGAGCAGTGGAGAGCAGAGTTGCAGAGACGTGCGCTAGCAGAAAGGGTGGGCAGCTGAATACCTGGCTGGTTTTCTCGAACGGGGAGGGAGACAAAGGCCTGTGTCCCACTGCGTTGATTCCCCAGTTCCAGGCGAGTCGCGGGGAACCCAGACTCATACAGGGTGAAACTGGACCATAAGGAGGAAGTACACTGAAACTCAGGAGCTGCAGAGGTATGCAAGCTCAAGGCATAATCTCTGGAACTTCAGAGGTGTGTGAGCGCACAGAAAGGACACGTGGCTTGCTCTCTCATTCTGGAGGAGAAAACAAAAGAAGGGAAACCACTGGACTGAATTGTTTTCCAACCCTGGGTGAGACTTTGGGTGTGCAGACTCATTTGGGGAGAGGCTGAACTGTCTGACAGCGGGCAATGCTCAGGGGTAGCTTTCTCTCCGAGGAGCTTGCAGCCATTACCACCAGGCACAGAGACCCAGGCTCCATGTAGGTTGGAGCTGATAGGAAACCAAGGCTTACTGCACAGCCCTGAGACTCCACCCTATCCAAGCTGAGTACAGAGGCTCTCATAGCATAAACACAGCTGATCCTCAGAGCCATTTGTCCTGGAGGTTAAACCCTCTAGTGATACCAACAATAATCTAGGCTTAACTACAACAAGACTGTGCAACCCATAAAGGGCTGCACCAAGAGCATCCACCTCGATAACTAGGGAGGTTGAGCCACTGTCCACTAGAGGACATCTACCACACAAAGCTATGTGATCAAAGTGCAGAGACAAGGAAACAAATCATATTTGAAAGAAATGGAGGGGGGAAAAATGATTGGCCATAGAGTTCAAAACCATTGCTATAAGGTTTTTTCAAGAGGCTCCTAGAAAAGGCTGATAAATTTAACGAGACCCTCAAGGATATGAGCGAGATCCTCGAGGATATGAAAAAGGACCAACTATAAATTAAGCATACACTGACTGAAATAAAAAAAATTTATACAGAGACCTAAAAAGCAGTCTAGAGGATTACAAGAATTAAGTCAATTATTTGAAATGCAAAGAAGCAAAATCTACTCAGCCAGAAAATCAAGAAGCAAAAAGAATCTAAAAAATTGAATATAGTATAAGGAGCCTCCGGGACAACCTCAAGCATAGCAACATCAAAATTATGGGGGTACCAGAAAAAGAGAGAGAACAAGATACTGAAAACTTATTTGATGAAATAGTGACAGAAAATTTCCCCCACCTGGTGAAAAATATAGACTTAAAAGTCCAGGAAGCACACAGAACCCCAAACAAGAGGAATCCAAAGAGGACTATACCAAGACATATCATAATTAAAATGCCAAGAGCAAAAGACAAAGAGAGAATATTAAAAGCAGCAAGAGAAAAACAGTTAGTTACCTATAAGGGAATACCCATACGATTGTCAGCTGATTTCTCAACAGAAATTATGCAGGCCAGACAGGAGTGGCAAGAAATATTTAAGGTGATGAATAGCAAGAATCTACAACCAAGATTACTCTATCCAGCAAAGTTATCACTCAGAATGGAAGGGCAGATAAAATTCTTCACAGATAAGAAAAAGTTAAAGGAGTTCATCACCACCAAACAAGTATTATATGAAATGCTGAAAGGTATTTTTAAGAAGAGGAAGAAGAAGAAAAAGGTAAAGATAAAAATTATGGACCAGAAATACACATCTATCAACAAGTGAATCTAAAAATCAAGTGAATTAAAAATCTGATGAACAGGATAAACTGGTGAATGTAATAGCATCAGGGGTATAGAGAGGGAATAGACTGACAATTCTTGGGGAGGAAAGGGGTGTGGGAGGTGCAGGAAGAGACTGGACAAAAATCATACATCTTTGGATGAGGACAGTTGGAGGAAGGTAAGGGCAGAGGGTGGGATGGTTACCGAGTGGAGGGGAGCTATGGGGGTGGAGGGAAGAGCAATTATAATTATAATCTGAACAATAAAGATTTATTAAATTTAAAAAATAAAGTCTATGAGCAAAAATAAATCTTTAAATATATGGCTCTCTTTATTATATTGTTCCTATTATACATAAATAATTTTTTCCACTGCTAAGAACTCTCTCCTCAATAAATATTAGGCTCCTATGAATTCTATTTTGAACTGGATCTTTTCCTTGGACTCTCAGACCTGTTTTATCAAGCATTCTGCTAAAAAGATTTACCAACACCAATGATATCTCCTTAAATACCTTATCACCCTCATCCCTTGTATTTTATCATGTTTATCTTAATAATTTTGTACCCACGACCACTCCCTCATTTTGCCCATTAGATACAAATCCCCAACTGTCCTTACTGTATTCAAAGTTGAGCTATATTGAAGTCTCTCTTCTCTACTGCAAGAGCACACATAAGATCTGTCTTGCTATTTCTAACAACTATCTGGTGCAATTTCTCTTTTATTTACCCAATTTAGCTTTGACAATTGTTATTTTATTATTATTGTTTATTTAATGATTTTTAGAGAGAGAGGAAGGGAGAATGAGAAGGGAGATAGATATAGAAACATTGATGAGAAAGAAACATTGATGAGCTGCTTTCTGCATGCTCCCTAATTGGACATATGCTCTTACCAGGATTTGAAACAGTGAACTCTTGATGCATGGGTTGAGGCTCAACCACTGAACTCTACCAGCTGGATATTTTTCTCTTTTTTAATTTATAGAAATCAAATACCATAGATAGTTTTTTGTTTACTTTTTAAATTTTCTTTATTGATTAAGGTGTTACATATGTGTCCTAATTACTCCCCCACCCCACCTAGTGCGGCCACTGTGAGAAACAGTATGTTGATAGTTTCCTCAAAAAACTAAAAATGGAACTCCCATTTGACCCAGTAATCCCACTTTTGGGAATATATCTCAAGAAAATAGAAACACCAAACAGAAAGGATATATGTACCCCTATGTTCATAGCAGCACAATTTACCATAGCTAAGATTTGGAAACAGCTTAAATGCCCATCAACAGATGATTGGATTAAAAAACTGTGGTACATTTACAAAAGGGAATTCTACCCTGTGGCAAAACAGAAGCAGTTTTTAAGATTTGCAACAGCATGGATGGAACTCATTTATGGAATATAATGAGCAACATAGAAAAGTTTTAATTTAAATCTCATTAGTATGCAGCTTTATGAAAATATTGTAAAAGTATATAAGAATAAAGTTAAAACATCATTCTATTACCATATTAATGAATTGAAAGGGTCTGTCAGTTACTCTCTGTAATTAATCTATAAAGATATGGCATAAAATTGGCATAAGAGGCATAATTTAAGAAGAAGAAAAATTTATAAATAGAAAAGATGAGTGTAGTAACTTTAACATGGTAGAATATTTAATTATTCTCTTAAATAATCTTTATAGTAGTTTAAGATGGTCTTATCCAGGACGAAGTAAGATTACATAATTATTATTTGTGATTAGTTTTAGGTTTAAAAAAAAGATATTACTTCATTAACTCTAATAAAAGAAACAAATGCAAAACTTTGAAATAAACCTGCTTTTAAATTTACATGATGTAATTTTTAAATAATTATTTGATACACCATTTTTTAAAATAAAATAGCAACATTTAAAAAATTACTTACTCTTCCCATTGTTTTCTTTCCTATTTTTTTGCTGCTTTTCACTCTGTAATTTTTGGTTCTCTACACACCTGTCTCTCCACTTGGCTTTTGTTAAATAAAATTTCAAGCCACAAAAGAAGCTGCTGAAACACAAGTGAATGAAATGTTCCAGGCAGGTGTTTTTATTTATCTCACTAACTGTATTGAATGTCTAAGAAGGTGCAGAAACTGGGGGAAATGCCATCTTGTATCCTAGGAATAATAATGTTATGTAATGCCCAGCTATTATGTAATAATTCTTTTGAAACTGTGGTAATTATGAAGTGCGCAGCTTTTACTAATAATTACTTCATTATATAAAGCAGATTTACTGCAATATGCTATATAATAAAAGGCTAATATGCTAAGTGTCCAGTTGTCCCTTCAACCAATCAAAGCATAATATGCTAATTATATTTTAAGGCCATTCAACTGCTCACTATGATATGCACTGACCACCAGGGGACAGACCGTCCATGGGTTGATCAGTAGATATGATGTACAATAATCACCAGGGGGCAGACACTCAATCAGTAGGTTAGCTTGCTGCTGGAGTCTGGCCAATCAGGACTGAGCAAGATGGGCTGGACACACTCTGGAGCCCTCCTGTAGTCCCTCCCTGGCTGGCCAACCTTCTGTGTCCCTTTCTGGGTCTGATTGTGCACTGGTAGGGTCCCTTGGCCTGACCTGTGTCCTCTCACAATTTGTGATCCCTCGGGGGATGTCAAACCACAGTTTTGGTCCAATCTTGCAAGCCAGGCTGAGAGACCCCACTGGTACACGAATTTGTGCACTGGGCCTCTAGTATTTAAATAATAGCTACCACATATTTATCTGTATAGTGATATTTACCCTCTTGTGATAATAGTGATTACTGAAAATGTTTACATCAAAGTCACTTTCTAACTTCTATATAATTTTATTCTGCTGAAAGATTTGCATATTATGAACATGGGAGAATATTACAAAAATATTGGAAACATTTTATTTTGAAATCATAAATTAACATTATAATGTCAAGATTAATTATCAAGCTCAACCTCTTTATTTAGAATTATTAAGAAGATGAGCAAAGTGCCTTGGCTGGGTAGATCAGTTGGTTAAAACATCTTCCCAATACACCAAAATTCAGCCTCAATACTGGGTTAGGGCACTGTTAGGGCACAGCAGGAGCACTGCTCAGTCCAGCTCCTCTGAGTTTTTCTGAGTCCATGTATTCCTCTAAATTCTTTCTGACAAGGCTTGCCCAGGTATTAACTATTGGGAACTTAGTCCAAGTTCCTCCTTTACTCTCTGCTCACTAGTTGCAGGTATTAGGTCTTAGATGGAGAAATCATGAGAAGTTGTGGGTATATAAGAATTCATCTTTGTTACAGAAGCCAGTGGCCACATAGCCATCAGGCAAGACTGTCCTTCACAGCAATCCCATATACCAGTAGGCAGCCTTCCATGGGCTGGTAAATACATATCTTTCCTACACATTAGTAGCAGTCTATGTACCCACAGATATTATCTGAGCACACTGCCTGCCAGACTCCCTGCCTTACACCTCACATCATAGTGATACCTAAGCTCTCTGGCTCAGCATTTTCTCCTATCTCCCCTGCCCAGCACACTGGCTGGTTAACATGGTAACTATATCTGAGCTCTCTATGAGCTCTTAGCCTTAGCAGTACCAGCTCTCAGCTCTGTCTGAGCTCTTCTCCATCTCTCTTTGGCTGGTCAATAACATGTATATTACTCCAGCGACAAAGAAGACTAGTTGGCAATAGATACATCAATCATTTGGGTCATACAGGGGCAGAGCATGCAGGAAGAGCACTGTGGCCTTGCCTAGATCATGGTGCCTCAGCCTAGGCACAGAGTGGCCTTGTACAGTTCAGTGTGTTGACAACAAGGTCTTTGTGCTTTAATTGGCCTTCACTACTAGGCGTCTCTGGCGTGGTTCCTATAAGCATGGACAAGATTCAGCCAATAAATGTATAGATAAGTGGAACAACAAATTGATGTTTTTATCTCTCTCTCTTTAAAATGTATCTCCCCCTTTTTCCCTAAAAATTAATAATAAATAAACATTTGAAAATATAAGAATAAGAACAAAGATTACAACTAGTATATTAATTTATATACAATCATCTCCTTCATTCTCTTACCTCACTTTGACTGGCGTTTTTCTAGTCTTATCATAAACACAAGATACTTTCAGGATTCAGTCTTAGGCATCCAATTTTTAACCCTGTATCCCCTCAGTAATAGCTTTTATTCATTTTCTGGACCTCTATCACCTTTAATATGATCATCACCTTTAAATTTTAATATCTAGCTCAGACTTCTTTCAGCTTTAGTATTGTATATGCCATTGCTCCTTGATATCTCTACTCAGAGGTTTTATAAGAAACCCATCTTAACACATTTAATACAAGGTATTTTAATTTATTATTTCCCCTGAATACTCCCCTTCTTATAGGCTTGTCATTTCTGTAAAGAAGGCCTTAGTTGACTATCAGGTACTTCAGGGATAGATACTCAGCATATATCTGTAGATTAGATTAATTTTGCACAAAGTAAAGTGAACCAAAAGAATTATGATATGTTTTTAAAAAGTTGAATGGCTAAAGTAGAAAAGCAGAGTGTTTCTGCATTTTTAATGATGGAGTGATCAGCAAGACCTCAGATTTAGCGAGTGTCACTCAAAGTGCATTTCCCAGTCTGCTCCTGCTCTGGAAAATTTCAAGCAGACTAACTGGGAAGCATATAAGCATTTATACAAACTGCTATGGTAATCCGAATACATTGCACCATTGTCACTATACCCCTGATATGTTTGAGAAAAGAAAAAAGAGAATTCAATGGAATAAGTTACACAAAGTTTATATATATTTTAAAACAGAATTTTTGCCTTTTGTTTTTGCTAAAATTTTGAATTTATTTTTAATTGTTTTTAATAGTCCTCCTCCCTCCTCTCCTCCCTCCCTCTCTTCCTTTTTTCCTCATTCCTTCTTTTTCTTTCTTTAACTTGGTATCTTTATGGCCTTTCTCCATGCAAAGTATTAAAAAAAAACTACATTTTGCAAGTGTCACTACTAGGAATATTATTCAGAAGAACAGGGTGAGATATTTTGCTTTTTATACACAACAAAACCCTGTGGGCAGTCCCAGACATGTAACCAATTATTTATCCATTTGTCCATACATCTTTTGTTATATGAATATTTTTTACAGTATGAATGTCTTTAAAACACAAAAAAGATGTTTTTGGCAGATCATCAAATATCTGTTATTTAAAAAAAATAGTGATAGCTATTTATAATAGAGGTACTGCAATCTTGATCACTAAACAGGAACCGTTGTGCGATACAAAAGGGATAGGTGAATCTCTGCAGCAATTATTTCTGCTTTAAGTATAATAAACTTGAGGACAATCTGGAAGACATATGTACACAGTGCGTTTGCGGTTTCTCATTTTAGCCATATACTCTGTAAGTTAGCAGGAAGTAAAGGTCCCAAGTACCAAGGCACAGAAAGTATTTGCTTAGATTTCTAGAGAGAACATTTAAATTAAAGGCAAAAAAAGACATCATAATATCTATTTTTCAATTAGCATGAGTGATATATATTCATCTTTTGTGCACTCAAGTCTAGTTGTTTAAAATCTATACACAGAATTGGTGAAGGCTGTATTTTAGGCGATTACTGTATATTCAAGTACTTTTTATTTTTTCCCTTCCCTTTCTTTCTCTCTCTCTCAACATGCACTAATACTCACACACATGTGCATACACACACACACACACACTGGACAGGTAGATAAAAATCCTGTCAAGTTTTATTTTATTTTTAAAAAATATATTTCATTGATTTTTTAACAGAGAGGAAGGGAGAGGGATAGTAAGTCAGAAACTTCAATGAGAGAGAAACATTGATCAGCTAACTCTTACACATCCTCTACGGAGATCTGCCTGCAACCCAAGGTACATGCCCTTGACTGGAATTGAACCTGGGACCATTCAGTCTGCAGACCGACTCTCTATCCACCGAGCCAAACCAGTTTCGGCATCCTGTCAAGTTTTAACAATTGCAAGTGAAATAAGACCTTAAAATATCGAAAGGGCAGAGTGGGACTGCAAATAACAATTTAGACAGCTGCCATTTTGGAATGTGTGACTTGGCAGCCACCATGTTGGCCACATGATATGTAAACTTACCTGGGGGCTGCCATCTTGAAATCACAAAGACCTACCCCTCCCTTTGAATTAGCCAATTGCGAAAGACTGTGCGCTTGAGCTCCAATCAAGATCAAAGGACAGGACAAGTCACGTACGTTAGGGATTATTTGCATCACAAGCCCCAGCCATCACCCAACCAATTGGAATCGGCCAACTCATTGGTTTGCGTCTGGCCCCACCTCCGTATAAAATCATCATGCTTGGGAAATTCTCTTTTTTTCTGCTTCCTGCCGCCGTGGCGGCAGAGGCAGAGGGTCAAACCCGGGCTTGTAATAAAGGTTCTATGCTATTGCATTGGATTCGGCTCCCTGGTGGTCTTTGGGGATCATGAAATCTGGGCATAACAATATGACTATTCATGATGTCTTCAGATTATCCTGCACAGATTGAGTCCTACTTCTCATATGTCCCTCTGGTCATTTGTCAGAGTGGACTTAGCACTTTTAAAAATAATAATGGGGCCATTAGAGCATTTCCCAATTGCTAAATAGAACCACATTCTCTCTTTGCCTTTTAGCAAATAATTTAGACCTAATGCCTATTTCTGGGATTTTAGCTGTAAAGGATCCTTTCTAAAATATGCAAATAACTCTTTTTCTAAAAGCAGGATGTCTGATTACACTGTATTGCCAAGGGCAAAATAAAAAGAAAGGCTAATGTACTTTAAGGGATTTTTAATTCAGTAACTTTTGCTCAGGTTGAAATTCTTGCACTTTCTCAAATTACTGAAATAGGTTAACTCTTTTCTTGTGGTGGAATTAATTCAGAGAAGAATTTTATTACACAAATTAACTTTTTAACCAAAGAGGCTGGGGTTAAGAATCTCTCCTGAGCTCAGATGCAGGTCAAGGTCTGTTGTTAATTATCAAAGATGGAGTGGAGTGAAATGCCAATCTCAAGATGCTTTTTAAAATCTGTTTTGTAACATTTTTATCTCCAGGTAAAATATATGTGACCTATAATTTACATTGAACCATATTTAACTATATCATTCAATGATATTAAGAATAGTTACACAGTAGTGCATCCTCAGTACTACCTATCTCTACAACTGTTTTTATCTTCCCAAATTGAAACTGTACTCATGGAAATATAAACTCCCAGAATCCCCTGCCTTCAGTCCCTGACAATCACCATTCTACTTTCTGTCTTTAAGAATTTGCTACTGAAAAGTTCCACCTCTCCCAGGAGCCCACCCTGATCACTCTAACCCTGGGAAAGAGCTATACATTTTCGGAGAAGAAAAATGACAGCGGAATAGATAGATCATCTGAGAACCAACTCTGGGGCAGCCCACTCCCGCAAACTGCTGTTGAGTGCCACAGGGAAGGCAGTATATAAATGCAGGCTAGTGAGAACCTATAAACCTAGAGGTCAATCCAGAAACATTGCCACCCAGGGGCTGAATTACAAATTAACTCTTGTGTAATCACAAATTAAGGAATAAAGAAATTAAGACACAATGCCTGCTTAAAAATCAGGACTGGCTTACAATACTAAGGAGCAGCAGAATGCAGGGAACTGCAATACTCTCCTGACTGGGAAACAGGCATGCCAAACAGAACAATAGAGGAAGTGAATGACCTTCACTACTGCACATTTTATTTTTCTATTTTTATTTTTTTCATCTTTTACTTAAGAAATTAATTTTTTCCGCACTTGATTTCACCTTTTAAATTATTACATTTTTATTTTAAATCAGTATTATTACTACAACTATTTTACCTTTTTGCTAAAAAAGTGTTATTTTATTTTCTCTTTATTTTGCTTTGAGATTAGTGTTCTACATTCTATTTTCATCTTTTCTTTAGCATCATTTTACTCTATCTCAACTCTACATTTATACCATCATTCTCTTCCTAACTTTTCCTGTTTTGTTGTCCTGTTTTTCTTACCCTTTTCTTACTTTAGATTTTCCCTATTTTCTCTTTTTATCCACTGTTAAAATTTCACCCTACTTATATATCTAACTTCCAATTAATCCTCTGCTCTAAGTCCAAACACACCTCTCTCTTCTGTCTTCACTATCCAAAAAATTGTTTTTCTCTGTCCTTGTGATATTTGCTTGAATAGTAATTATATTAATTTTTTTTGTGAAATTGTTTTGTTTATTCTTTTTTTTTTGGTTTATTTTCTTTTGTTTTGTTTGCTTTGTTTTTGTTCACTTTTTGTTTATGTTTTCCCTTGGCTTGCTTGATATTAGGGAGAGGTACGAAAGATAAGAGATCAACCGAAGGACTTGTATGCATGCATATAAGCATAACCAATGGATGCAAGACACGGGGGGGGGGGTGAGGGCATGCATGGGAGTGAGGTGGGGGGCAATGGGAATATACGTACACATGTAATACATTAATTTTAAAATGGGGAAAAAAGAACCATAAAAAAGGAATTTGCTACTTTAGACACCTCACATACAGTATTTGTCCTTTTATGAATAGCTATTTCACTGAACATAAGTATTCAGGGTTCATTCATGTTTTAGCCTGTATCAGAATGTCCTTCCTTTTTAATGCTTAATAATGTTCTATTTTATCCATAGACTACTTGGCTTATGCATTCATCTATCAATAGATGTTCTGGATTTTAAACTAAATTTCAAAATTCAAAATTTTAAATCTTACAAAATGTTTAGTATTCTTATCACTCCTATGTGCTGTTTTTATGCTGCTTTTATAACTGAGACATATTTCTAATCTTTAAAAGATAATTTTAGATAATAAATAAAAAAATCAGTAGATAATAAGAAATTACTAGTCATATTACTTTGCAATAAAGACAATTGGAAATGTTATATGCAAATCAGCAAGATGTATGTGAGCAAATATTTATTAAATGAACACCTGGTTACACTTTTTATTAGGCAAATTAAAATGGCTTGTCTTTCTTCTGTAGGAAATTTTATACTGTAGCAAGATTTAAATATTACATTCAGATATGTAAAAATTTCTAATAGATAATAAGATCTGCCTCATGAAACCTCAGGGACAGAGCAGAGGGATATTTTTTGGCTATTCTGTTAAATTTGGACCAATTTAATAATTTCATAAGTTGTTCTCTTTAGAAGATACTTTATATTTCAATTTCAAATAGTCATGTTTGCATTAGTCTCCACTACCCCCTCTCTCTTTGAGATGATGTCCACAGGAGATAAGACAATTGAGGCTGCAGAGGAGATAGACTTTGAGTCAGCCTCTGATGTTTTCTACTGGTTTCTGCAGCAGGACTGTCTATATCTGTCTAGTTTATACACTGAGTGGCAGATTATTATGATCTTTGAATGCATAATAATCTGGCTACTCAGTGTATATCCTATATAATAAAAGGCTAATATGTAAATTTCCCCCTCAACCAGGAGTTCAGCCAGCAGGCAGGCTGGCCAACCACCCATGTCCCCTCCCCCTGGCCAGGCTGGCCGGACCCCGCCCATGCACAAATTCATGCACCAGGCTACTATATTATATATATATATGTGTGTGTGTGTGTGTGTGTGTTTGTGTGTATACACATACACACACACACACACACACACACACACATACATATGAGTGGCCAGATTATTATGCAGAGATCATAATAATCTGGACACTCAGTGTAGATGTGTTGGTATCTAAAGTCTGTCAATGATAAAGTTGTTTCCATTCTCCTTGTCTCAGGCAAAGATAGGAAGTCCAACAATCAGATTTCCCAAACAGTGTTATTGGTAGGCTAACTCCTTTTACCAAGATTGCCTGCCAACATTCAACTAGTTTCTCCTAGGAACATATAGTAATTTTCAATCCCTTCTTTATCTCACTCCTTTTTGGTCTAACTTTACTACGTGCCTGAATATTTTCCTGATTAAATTCTCTTTGGACACCCAAATAGAAAGTTAGGCAATGACCCCATGACATTGTTTCTCAGCCTAAATGTTAGTCTTCGGCCTTGAGAAAGGTGATCAGAGTTCTTTTGTCTATTTATCCAAGTTTTTTTGACTTGTTGAAAGCAACTGAAACTGATAAACAACTATAAAAAATTAACCCCTCTGCAATTTGAAATAATCCCTATTAGCATTAATAAACAATTTAATAAATAATTAATAAACAATTTAAATACACCAATCTAAGAAGTAACATAAAAATAAATTTCCATAGCTAAAAAGGTAAGGCTAATGCTTATTAACCCAATTTAAAAGCATAATACTGCTGACCACCCAATGTCAAATCATCTTCCATCACCATATGTTCATCCCCTTTACCCTTTATGCAATATACATATTATAGAAATGTATGCTTGAAACCTATATGATTTTATTAACTTATTAAAGTCACCCCAGGAGGTTAAATTTACTGGTAAATATATAACATAAACTATTTAAGAGCAAATAACTACTTTTGTGTTAGAAACAACTTTCTAACTTTGGATGAACTAATCATTACAGAAAAAAAAACATATACCCATATATTTATGAATCAAAATAAAGTATAAATCATTTTATAGATTGCTTGTGATTACTATAAAATAAATACCCCTTCATTAAAAATGAATAATATAAAGCAAATTGTAGATAAATGTCTAATACTTGAAATTTCACCCACAGTCCTCTATTTACTAATATAAGGATTGATATTTGTATGGGTCCTACACTTCTTGGAGAGCAAAAGACATTATTAGCCAATTAGGCTTTAGTATGAAGGAGCTTTCAGTTCTCAAATGTGAAAGAGTGCATTAGAAGAATGGGAAGAGATAAATTGTCATACTTTAAAAGCATTGGTTGACTTAAGCAAATATAGTAATTAAAAGGATATGATACTTAATCAAAATAATTTTGATGAAATAAAATCTCTCTTGTACTTTAAACCAAGTTTACTTATTTGCTTCATTTTCCAAAAACAAATGGCACATGTGAAATAAAAAATGTATACAATACTAAGATATCTGATTATCATCTTTCATTTTTCAAATCGGTTAGTTATCATTTTTTTTTATATTTGCTGGAATTTTAACTTAATAGTCCTGAGAAGTATGCCCTTAAAGCAGGATAGATTTACTTAATGGATTTTGGTTTCTTAATATTGTTTTTGCTTTTATTCAACACTTTAAATAAGGAAATATTCTAAGTGTTTTTTACAACCAGTCATTGCTATTAGTTAAAAATAATTTTGCATATATGCTATACAGTGTACCCAGAGTCAGCTATACATATCTTCAAAAGGGAGTGTCATACATATTGCTTTGCTGGCAAAACATTACCAGCAGCTCAGATAATAGCAATGGAAAGATGTCCTTGGTTTCAGACACACACACACACACACACAATCTTTCCCAGCAGATCTGTTCTTAGTAAAGCATTTGTGAGTATTCAAGTTAGTACAGTAGTACTAAACTTTTATACTTTCTAGAAAAATAAGCAAAAGTCTAAGAGGTTGTGAAATTTATTATGTCTAGAAGTGTGGATGTGTGATAGGTAGTATTTGATTTCAAGTGAAATCAATAAATGCATATTAAATGATATTAAATGCATATTAAATTATATATGAGGCAACTCAAGATAAAAAAATATTGTGTCACAGCAATTTATTTAAAAAATTTCTATGAATTACAAACCTCCATGTTCTGAATTCATTACACAAGTACTTAAAAGATGCTAAAACTTATGTTTCCCCTCTCCCATTAATTTTTTAAAAATATATTTTATTGATTTTTTACAGAGAGGAAAGGAGAGAGATAGAAAGTCAGAAACATAGATCAGCTGCCTCTTCCACACCACCTACTGGGGATGTGCTCACAACCAGGGTATATGCCCTTGACCGGAATCGAACCTGGGACCTTTCAATCTGCAGGCCAATACTCTATCCACTGAGCCAAACAAGTTTCAGCTAATTTTTAATCACTAGGCAATACCTGTTTGGTCCCAGGGGTAAATGCTGATTGTACTATCAGGCAATGATAGGACATGCTGGAGTCTATTGAGTTAACAACTGATTTGCTGAAACTGAGAAGTGCTGTCATATACACTTTTGCAAATACTGGTTGCAATCTTGAACCCAAGACAAGTATGTCTTAGAGAAAAATTTTAAATTGAAACCATACAAGGAAAAATTATTCTGTTCTGCATGACAAGCTGTTGGGCAACCTAAAAATATATACTATGAGTGCAAAATGCAAATATGTTAATTCTTTTACTTTATTTCTTTTACAATTACTTTGCTTAATTTTACTTACATGTGGTAAAATATATTTTGTTTCTACAAATAAGGGCAGTGTTGGAAAGTTGTAATTTGTAATTTATTTTGTAGCTGTTTTTTTTTTTCAGAAATAAATCCTCTTCAGAAGAGACTAATCCCTCAGGTACAGCTATCCTATCAGCCTTCTCAGGTGGAAGCCATTTAAAAATATATGTTGTTTTTATGTTATTCATAAGCCCAGGGATCGCTGAGCTCCCAGCGACATTTCCATATCAGATCCTCAGTTCCCTTTCTCAAGCACCTTTGATTAGGAAAGACTATTCTACACATTTCTATTATCCTCTCATCACAAGTTCATGCTGTCAATTATTGTCATCTCTCGTTGATAGAGGACATTAGAATATGTCCTTTTTCCATTTCTGTCCTTCTTTCCGGGTTTTGCTCTCGCCTTTGGATTCCTATTTTACAGTGCAAGAGTTCATAGTGGTGATCCTCAGCTTTCAATTTATATTGAAGAGGAAGGCATGGCCAGGAGCTTGTAGCGGTTGTGCTTGATGGTGCTCTCATCATCCATGATTGTCCCTCTTTTCATAAAGAGGCATTCACATGTCAGAGCCTTTCACTGGAGTCTCTACATTTTTAGGTCTTCTCTATCTATTGAAGCAACATTTATATGAATATCAGTACATTTAAAGTTGAATAAAGGAAATAAATTGGAAGTTGTCTCTTTAGCATGCAATGGTTTATTACATCTTCCAAATCCCACCCTGACTTCTGCTCTGCCTGGCCTTCCCATTCTAGAGCCTTTCTGGGTCTGTCCAGTGGAGACCTGACTCTGGTTTCCTTGAGAACAATGGGATCTTCAATTTTGTAGTTTCAGAAATTGGTGGCATTATGTAATTATTTTATATTTAGGATGTTATGAAAAACCCATGTATTAGCCAATGAGTCATCCCAATTTTCAATATGATTAGTGATTTCAGATTTTCAGAGCTCTAGAAGACAAGTCCACAAACTTCTTCTATTTCAGTTATAGCTGACATACAATATTATATTAGTTGTAGGTATACAATGTAGTGATTAGCCTTTTATATACTTTACAAAGAAGTCACCCCAGTAAGTATAGTAGCCACCTGATACTATCCATATTTATTTCAGCAAGTACCTTATGTTTTCACCCCTCTGCCCTTCTAATCCCTTATAGCTGCTCGGATTTCCTTCTTTTAAATACAGTATTTTTTGTTGTTATTTATCCACATGGGTATTTTATATAAATAGTATTCATATATATTTTATGAAATGTGGATGGAAAGATAATGATATTTATGATTAATCAGTATAGTACAATTTACTAAGAGCCTGACCAGTGGTTGAACAGTGGTCTAGTAAATGTTTAATTTGTGGAGATAGTTTTATACTTTCTAGTACATTGTGTATGTCACTAGAAAAGTTCAATATATGAATCATCCAGAAGTATCTAAGTATTAATATATTAATAATGGTATTATTATTGAAAAATTCTCACATTAACAATTTTTGGATCTTTTAATATAGAGTTTGATTTTACATAATTTTTCTGATTCTTTTAGCTATTTGCCAAAAATCTTCCTAAAAATCAAGATCAAACGTTTAAATATCATTTTTGCTTCATCAAAAATAAAATGTTTTTCAATGAAAAGAAGCATTTTCTTTTTGTAAAATTTAATGAAATATATTACTTCATCTTTTATACTCACACCGTTGCTGTCAGAAGAAATTATAGTTTTTAATTTGAAAGAAATTACAGACAAGAAACACCATGATATTATATCCCTGAGGGTAGGGGAAAGAAAGCACCATCATTTTGGATTATATTAATAAATCAATATTACTTGACTTGTTACTAAAATATTTCATAAAATGGTGATTAAAATAACTCTAGTTATGGATACACTTCTTACAAAAAGCATGACTCAGCACTGGTAGATTAAGACGCCCTCTATAAAATGTTACTCATCAATTCCAAGTGCTAAATATGCCATTTGCAATAAAAAAGTAAATACAATTTTATTATCTTGATCATCATTATTTCATTTCATCAGAAAACCAAGGTTATTTGTATATTTTATAGATGACTATATAAAGTATCTAGATACACTGAGTGGCCAGACTATTATGATCTCTGAATGATAATAATCTGGCCACTCAGTATTTATATATATATTAGAGGCCCGGTGCATGAATTCCTGCATGCCAGCGTCTGGCCAGCCGGCCAGGGGAGGGAACATGGGCAGTTGGTCAACCTGCCTGCAGGTTGAACTCCTGGTTGAGGGGACAATTTTCATGTTAGCCTTTTATTGTATAGGATATACACTGAGTGGCCAGATGATTATGTGTTCAGAGTTTATAATCATCTGGCTACTCAGTGTATATAAAAGCTAATATGCAAAGTGTCCCATTAGGAGTTTGATTGATTGTTATGACATGTGCTGATCATCAGGGGAAAGTGCAGAACAAAGGAAGGCCCTGGCTGGCAGTCTGAAGGCCCTGATTGGTCCTGATCATTGGCCAGGCCTAGGGACCCTACCCATGCATGAATTTTGTGCACTGGGCCTCTAGTATGTTTTTATATCTAAACAATATCTAGTTAGTCTCTTTGGACACATTTCTCATTAAAATGATTTATATGAAAGTATCCTATATAATAAAAGAGAAAAATGCAAATCTGACTGTACCTTTGCTATGGTATCAGCCAATCAGAAATGGGGGGTGGGCCTGAGGGTGGGGCCAGGTGGCAATGGGGGCGGTTGGGGGGGCCCTGGAGCTGGCTATAGGTCTGGGCGGGTGGAGGAGGGCAGGGCCAGGCGGCGGGCCTATGGTTGCCATCACAGTGCAGGGGCAGGCCTACAGCCAGCTAAGTGAAAGTCCTCCCAACAGAGAAGCCTTTCCCGGAGCTGGCTGTAGGTCTGGGTAGGCCGAGGGTGGGGCCAGGCAGCGATGGCCGCCCTGTTGGGATCACAGCACAGGGATGGCCTACACCTGGGTCCAGAAAAGGCGATTGCTGTGGCCACCTTCCTGTCGCTGGCGGGGCTGGCGGGCACCTGCATCTTCCTGATCCTGAGGTTCCGGGGCCTCATCAAGTACTGGTTCCACTTCCCGCCCTGCATCCCCGTGCAGATCGAGGTGGTACTAGGTGCACACCTGTAGGAGGTGTGTGGGCGCCCACGACCTCAGCAGGCGGGTGGCTACAACCGGGGACACAGGGATCAGAATCAGAAGAGATGCGGGCTCTGTACCATGAGCCCAGGGCCTTACAACAGCACCTGAGCGCCAGAGGGTGAAGGTACAAACACGTGATGCACACACTCGCCTCCAAAGAGCTTCTGACCTTCTGACCGCTGCAGCAGCGTAAGGTCCTGGAGGGCACTGTGCCAGTCTGTCAAAAACACAAACACCACGTGACTCCACGCCATGAGGCACTTCAGGTCCTGAGTTCACAGACAGTGGAGGAGGGTGGGTGCCAGGCTGGGAGGGGGATGGGAGTTTGTGTTCAGTGGGGACAGTTTCTGTTTTGCAAAATGAAAGTTACTGAGATGGAGGGTAGTGGTGGTTGCACAGCAATGTCAGTGTACTCCACACTGCTAAGCTGTATGTTTAACAATGGTTCGTGATTGTTTTTATGTTATGTATATGTCAGCACAATTAGAAAAATGTTTACTGGCACCAGGTTAGCCAAAACGGCAACCTGGCCAAGAGATTGGCAGCAGGAAGGCCTTCTCTTGGGCAACACAGCACCGAGTGCTTTCTGGGGGAGCCTGGGGGAGCCTGGCCGGGCTGCGAGCAGAGGCCAGGAGAGAGCATGTGCTCCAAGGCAGAGGGTGTGGACCCAGAGCTGTGAGCACAAGGCTTTGTACACTAGAGGGCCTTTTCCCTTTTACATACTTTGTGTACTAACCACCAGCCATCTTCAAACAAACAGGAAGAAAGATTGAGTCCCCCTTTCCTTAATTATTTCAGGAATAATCCTCCCAGTAATCTACCCCATCACCAACCAAGCAGTTGAGTCCCCGATAGTATATGAATTAAAGTTGGACATTAAATGTTACGCTATGACTTTTCTCCTCAAAGTATCAGTTTGCTTGCAGAGTGGCTTCCTGGCTTGCTGCCAGCCTGTGCATGGTCCATGCTTATGAGTTCAGGATCTATGACAATGTGAATAATTCAGATGCTTACAATGAAAACACACGAATACATGAATTCACTAATGTTAATGTTAAAATTCATGGAAAAAATAGTCCTTTGAATCTTTGGTGGTTAGAAATTAAAGACCACAAATCATGTGCAATAAACAGTAAATAAAGTTACACTGAATGGCAAAAAAAAAAAAAAAAAATACATTAGTGGCCAGGAAATGTTCAAAGTCCTGGGAACCATTCCCAAATCAGGAAGGGAAGTCACAGGGTGTATATTATAGCTACAAACACTGTATTTCCTACTACTTACAACATATACAATGTAATGTATTAGATGCCTTCCAATGTCATGAAGTATGTATTCTCAAGATATCTTATAGTTATAGCAATGTGTCATATCCTATCTATATTAATAAAAAGCTAATATGCTAATTAGACCATGAGACATTCAGATGTCCTTCTGGACAAAGCAATGGTGGTGGGGGAGAGGCAGAGACAGTTACGGGTGATCAGGCTAGGAAGGGAGGACAGTTGGGGGTAATCAGGCTGGCAGGGGGGTATAGTTGGGGGCAAGCAGGCCAGCAGGAAGAGTGGTTAGGGGAGATCAAGCAAGCAGGTGAGAAGTTAGGAGCCAGTAGTCCCGGATTGCGAGGGGGTTATCAGACTGCCAGTTTAGGCCTGATCCTACAGGGGTCCCAGATTAGAGAGAATGTAGGCCAGGCTAAGGAACACACACCCCTCCAACCTCTCCCATGCACAAATTTCATGCACCAGGCCACTAGTATTCTATAAAATTTTCAGGACTATTTCACTTTAATTACCTATAAAATGAAAAAGTAGAAAATTTAAACCTGGAATGTGAATTGTTGAAGGTTATATCTCAGTATGTTTGTTCTCAGTTTCCCTCAGCATTAAGCTCTAGGATCTATAATTTTATAGCCAGGAGCCAACCTCAGCAATGAGGTTTAAAATCCAGCATCTCTAAAAAAATTCCAAATGACAGCTTTATCCTATCTAATAAAAGAGTAATATGCAAATTGACTCTACCTTTGCTATAACCAATAAGCCACGCCTACCAGCCATACCCACCAGCCAGGCCCACCAGCCAATTAGGAGTGATATGCACCAACTAAGATGGCTGCTGCCCAAAGCCTGAAAAAGCCAGAGGTTTTTCTGGCCTTGGGCAGGCTGGGGCTGGGGCAGAGCCAGCGATTGGCCCCATGGTAGGGCGATTGCTGCCTGGCTCAAGGCTGGGTCTGGGGCAAATCTGGGGCTGGGTGGAGCAGGGTGCTGGGGGTACCCCATCCAGGACCCGGGCCTCAAACAGAGGCAGCAGGGCGATCACACCTGCAGGGGATCTACTGCTCAGGGCCCCATCATCTGAGTAGGGTGATCAAGCGGGCTGGGGGTCCCCTGCCAGGACCTGAGCCTCCGAGCATCAGCCAGAGGCTTGGGGCCTTGGCTGAGGATGGAGCAGGGCAATCCTATGCTCCTACATGCTGGGGGTTCCCCGCCCAGGACCCAAGCCTCAAACAGAGGCTTGCAGCTTTAGCCAGGGGCAGACCAGAGTGATCTCGCATGCTGGAGCAGGGTGATCAAGTGCACTGGGGTCCCCTGCCCTAGACCCGAGCCTTGGCCAGAAGCTTGGGGCCTTGCCTGGGGGCAGAGCAGGGCAATCACAGCTAACTGGAGGTCCATTTCCCCCACCCACCCACTCAGGGCCAGAGGCTTTAGTCCTTGGCAGGGATGGAGCCTGATGGATTTCAGAGGAGATAGGTGTGAAATGTAGAGGAAACGCCTTTTCTGATTGCTCATTGGCTAAGCTCCCTGTACACCACTGGTAATATTCTTAGTAACTTGGGTATAAGAATCAAAAAAAGTAATCTAGGGTTTTTCCACCACACTTCTGGAAAAAAAACAACAAATAGACAAAAACAAACAAACAAAAAAAACACAAAGGTCTGCTGCTGGAGGGCTAAGAAATATCATATTCTTTCCCCAGGCAGTTTGGCTCAGTGGATAATGACTAGGTTTGCCAACTGAAGGGTCCAGGTTATGTTCTGATCAAGGGCATGTACCTAGGTTGCAGGCTCCTCCCTGGCTAGGTCCCAGGTCAGGGCTCATGCCCGAGGTAACCAATCAAAGCGTTCTCTCTCACTTTGATGTTTCTCTCTGTCTTTCCCTTTCTCTTCCACACTCTCTAAAAATCAATGGAAACGTATCCTCAGGTGAGGATAAAGGAAGAAAAATAAAGAAATGTCATATCCTATGAAAGACACATCTTGAAACTGCCTAAAGAAAGTTGTCATTTTTTTCATGGTGAAGGCACCAGAGTCTGGGTTGATGAAAATACCTTGGTGGCTGTGGTGACTGGCAGTGGCTGCAGCAGTGGGTGATGGGGCTGGTGCCTTTCCCTGATCAGCCCAGTCGCCTCCCACAAAGAAAGGCCAGGCTGTGGTTTAGGCTCGCTCCCTGTGGGGAACAGGTCTAAGCCATCAGTAGAACATCCCCTGAGGCTCCCAGTATGTGAGAGGGGACAGGCTGGGCTGAGGGGATCCCAGCTGGGCTGAGGGGGCAGGCTGGGCTGAGGGCAGCCCTCCCCCTCATGCACGAATTTTGTGCCCCGTCCCCTATTCAGAAATAAAGGATGAAGATATAAGTTTTTACAGCCATTGGGATTAAAAGAAAAGCAAGTTCTCAAGCTCAGAAGAGAGATGAACAAGTTTACTGTGGATTCTTTCAGTTTCCCATTGGAAGGAATAACTATTCTAAGCTACCCCTTTCTGGTATGTTTTTATGGGAAGAAGTACAAAAAAAGTATGCCCAGGAAAGGTCTGTGGAAAGTTACAAAAATTGAACTTATGTTATACTTAGGGCACGCTCATTCCTCACATAGGGCAATTCAAGTGAAAAACTGACGGGAGAGAGTGTGTCTATGTTAGGATCCAGTATAAAAATTCAATTCAATGACAAGAAAAAACCTTGTAATATTAGTTTTACTTGAAGCAGAGATTCTTGTATATGAAAGATGAAAATTCAAGCTAATACCTGGATTCTTATCTATTCTTGGAGGCTATAAAATGTGAGATAAATTTATTCCATGAAATGCCTAACTTAGTGAAACAAAGAGCTTTTAAAAATAGTTTTGTGACAGAATATACCTAATTAACAAGTCTCACAATCTCATAGAGATAGTGGCCTACTAGTCATGCATTGAAAATGTTTTTTCAAAAAATTAACTGGGTAACTCTTCCATTAAGTTAGGATTACAAATACAGCCAGAGAGAATATATTTTTATTGAATATATGGATTCTGTAATTTTATATATAAGCAGTGTATGAGAGCAGGGATGGCCAGTACATATATACATTTTATGCCTTAACTGAAAGTTATCTCAAGCAATAAATTGAATCCAATGAATAGATTAGTTTATGTCAAGTATGAGTTCATGCAGACATTACTGTTAACATTTATATTTCTCTTAAACCACAAGGTTGGTTTAAAATAAAAGAGTATAATTCTTACAATCCATCCCAGTTATAGCATCTTTATTTCTAAGGAGGAGTAGCTCTCTTATTTGGGAATGATTTTGTAATCAAGGAGATATTGAAGAATCAAGAAAATAAAATTATTACTTATGTGTGTTAATAAATGTATCCTAATCATTTAGAATTTTTATAATATTGCAAAATAAGCTATTAAAATATAGATAAGTGGAAAAAGGAGAAGGATTTAAGAACTATAAATCGGTAGTTACAAAAAGTCATGGAATATTATATACAGCCTAAGAAATAAATGTATGCTATCAAGTGTACTAGACTCATCAGGGTGTTTACTTCATAAGTTATATAGATGTTTTATCACTATGTTGCACATCTGAAACTAATATAATATTATATGTCAAGTATAATTTAAAAATTAAATTATTAAAAAATTAAAATATCTGGGAGAACACCAAGATGGCGGCATAAGCAAACACCTATTGTTCTGCCCCGCGCAACTATTTAAGAACTACAACATAACAGCAGAACAGACAAGCACCCAGAATCGCCAGAAAGCTGGCTGAATGTAAACTCCACTAATAGGAGCAAAGGTGGGACACAGACTCAGGACTGGCGGGAGCGCAATCTTTCAGACGGAAAGAGGTTAGGAGCCGCTCTGGTCGCTCACGAGAGGGCTGGGGCTGGAGCAGGGACCAGCTGGATTTCGCCCACGAGGAAGGGCGGAGGCGTCTCACTGCCCAGATTTCCCGAGCCGGGCGAGGTCCGAGATCTAGGGTAGGAGAGGTCCCCCTGCACAGATTACCCTGAACTGGGCGCGGTCCGAGGTCTGGGGGACGCACCCTGGAAGCGGGGCGTGGTGCGCAAACCCGCGACTTGGCCCCTGGAAACTTGGTTCCGGAAACCATTTATTTTACAGCCCTGGGCTGGACTTTTGGTGTGCAGGCACATTTGGGGAAAGGCAGAGTTGTCTGGCAAGGGTAAGAGACTAGCAGCTTTTTCTTGGAGGAGTCTGCAGCCATCCCCATCCAACAGAGACCCGCGCGCAAGCACCACATAGGACCCAGCGGCCACCGCCACCGCTGCCGCTGTGCGCAGCCCAGAGACTCCGCCCTACCAATCTGAACACAGTCTCCCTTCACAGCCAATTGGCCTGGAAGTCAAACCCTCCTAGGGCTAACAACAAAAAGCTGGGTTTAAGAACTATTCAAAAACACTGAATACAACCCATAAAGGATTGCAGTAAGAGTACCCACCTCAGGTAACCGGGGAGACTGAGCCACTGTCCCTTTGAGGATAGCCACCACATAAAGCAGCCACCATGCAGAGACATGGAAAGAAATCAGGTGTGAAAGAAATGGAGGAGAAAAGACGACAAGACATTGAGTTTAAAACCACAGTTATAAGGCTTTTCAAGAGGCTCCTACAAAAGGCCGATCAACTTAATGAGAATTACCAGGAAATAAACAAGACCAACCAGCAAATGAATGAGAATTACAAGGAGATGAATGATACTTACAAGCAAATGAATGAGACCCTCAGGGAAATGAACAAGACCTCTGAGGATACGAACCAGACCCTCACAGATAAAAAAAAGGACCAACTAGAAATCAAGCATACACAGACTGAAATAAAAAATATTACACAAAGTCCTAAAAGCAGTCCAGAGGGCCACAAGAACCAAGTCAAAGATTTGAAATACAAAGAACCAAAATCCACTCAGCTGGAAAAGCAAGAAACAAAAAGAATTCAGATAATTGAAGATAGCGTAAGGGGCCTCTGGGACAACCTCAAGCAAGCCAACATCTGAATTATTGGGGTGCCAGAAAAAGAGAGAGACCAAGTTAATGAAAACCTACTTGAAGAAATAGTGACTGAAAACTTTCCCCACCTGGTGAAAGAAACTGACTTAAAAGCCCAAGAAGTACACAGAACCCCAAAATATAGGAATCTAAAGAGGACCACACCAAGACATATCATAATTAAAATGCCAAGAGCAAAAGATAAAGAGAGAATATTAAAAGCAGCAAGAGAAAAACAGTTGGTTACCTACAGGGGAGCACCCATACGATTGTCAGCGGATTTCTCAACAGAAACGATGCAGGCCAGACGCGAGTGGCAAGAAATATTCAAAATAATGAAGAGCAAGAATCTACAACCAAGATTACTCTATCCAGCAAAGCTATCATTCAGAATCGAGGATCAGATAAAGTGCTTCGCAGATAAGAAAAAGCTAAAGGAGTTCATCACCACCAAACCAGTATTATATGAAATGCTGAAAGATATTCTTTAAGAAGAGGAAGAAGAAAAAGGTAAAAATATAAATTATGAACAACAAATACACATCTATCAACAAATGATCATAAAAATCAAGTGAACTGATAGGCTGATGAACAAGATAAACTGGTGACTATAACAGAAACATGGACATAGAGAGGGAATGGACTGACAATTCTTGGGGAGAAAAGGGTTGTGGGAAGTGCAGCAAGAGACTGGACAAAAATCTTGCAACAATGGGAGAGGACATTGGGGAGGGGGAGGTGAGGGCGGAGGGTGGGATAGGTACAGGGGGGAGGGAAGATATAAGGGGATAAAAAAGGGGAAACAATGTAATTAATAAACTGAACAATAAAAAAAAAGAATAAAAAAAATAAAATATCTGCCTTGATAACCTTATAATAAAGCAATATCACTGTGATTAAATTAAATGAATATTTAGCTAATTGCAATAGAACTTAAAAATAATATAAAGTTGACCCAATGTATAGTCAGGCATTTTTTTTCTGGAGATAATGAGTCAATAATTTAAAATAATGATAAAAGGATAATTGCAGAAATATTATTTATTTCCATATAAATGGAATTAATGTACTTGTCATCCCTGCTCTCCCATGTTGCTTATAATTAAAATAAAATAAACCTTTTAATGCCTTTCATCTTAAGCAAATGTGTTGTAGCTTACATTATAAGATAGTTTTGATTTTGTTTACATATTTTCAAAATAGAGCATGATCATAGAAAAATTCCCAATAGTTCATGACGAATTAGTAATATAATATTTTCTTCTAAATATACTTAAAATCATATCATGTTGCATGAGGCAAGTATCATATGTTGAAAAAAGTAAGTAATTTTCTTGGATGTTATTTAGCTTAACCCCATGTAGTATTCAACAGTTACATAATAAAAACAACTCTTAGTTTATGTACACATGTACTTCTCCTAATTTCTTAGTTTATATTTAAATTTAGGTAATGTATATGAGTAACAAATTACTCTGATTTACAATCCTATCTAATAAGAACGTAATATGCAAATTGACCATATTTCCAATCAAGCCATGCCCACAAACCCATCAGGAGAGAATAAATTCCAACCAAGATGGCTGCGGCCACTGAGAGAAGGAGGGAGGCTTGAGTTTCCCCACAATGGAGGAAGCCAAGCTTTCTGCCTGGGGTGATGACCTAGGCCTTCACTCAATGCTACAAAGTTTCAATTATAGAAGAAGATACAAATATCCCCCCAGAAATGGCGGCAGCCACAGAGCTGGAGAGAGCAGAGGCTAAGGTTGACCGGGCGATGCAGGAAGCCAAGCTTTTGCAGCTCAAGCGCCTAGGCCTCCACTCTAGGCTACAAAGTTTCAATTATAGAATTTAAATAAACCCAAACAGAAATGGCTGTCACCATGGAGCAAGCAGAAGGCTTGGCTCTGCTCCAAGCTACAAAGTTTCAATTATAGAACATAATTTAATGCCAGATCCCAGGGCTTCTGCTTGGGTCACTGTGGGGCATGGCTGGCCTGCAAACCACCACACACCCCTCACCCAGACTGCCGCAGGCCCCAAGGCAACCCCCACCCTGATCCAGGACACTCTTCAGGGAAAACCAGCTGGCCCTCACCCATGCACCAGGCCTTTATCCTGTCTAAAAAAAGAATAATATGCAGATTGACCATCACTCCAACACACAAGAAGGCTGCCCTCATCTGGTGACAGATTCTACCCTTATGTGGACACAAGATGGCCACCACAGATGGCCAGCAGGGGAGGAGAGTGGGAGGTTCCAGGCCTGCAAGGGAGGGCAGTTGTGGGCCATCAGGCCAGCAGAGGAGGGCAGTTGGGGTCAATCAAGTCTGTAGAGGAGGGCAGTTAGGGGTGACCAGGCTGGCAGAGGAGGGAAGTTGGGGACAAACAGGCTGACAGGGTAGCAGTTAGAGATCAATTAGGCTGGCAGGGTAGTGGTTAGTGGGTGATCAGGCTGGCAGGCAGAAGTAGTTAGGGGCAATTAGGGAGGCAGGCAGGTGAGCAGTTTGGAGCCAGCAGTCTTGGACTGTGAGAAGGATGTCCGACCTCCCATTTAGGCCCGATCCTGAGAGGGGTCCTAGATTGAAGAGGGTGCAGGCTGGGCTGAGGGATATCCCCTGCCTCCCATGCACAAATTTTGTGCACCAGACCTCTAGTGTACTATATAATATTCAGCTATATGAGACAAAAAAAAATGATGTTTCACACCCAGAATTTGTTTATAAATTTATTTTTACTCAAGTTCTATAGGTAATACATATACTAGAGGCCCAGTCCATGAAATCTGTGCATGGGTAGGATCCCTAGTGGCTGCCTGATACCAGCTGGGGTCTCCCTTCCACAGCTGCGGGCTGCTTGCCAGGACTTCCTGCATTCCACACTGTCCCCTGGTGGTCAGCACACATCATAGTGAGCAATCAAACTCCCAGTCAAGGAGGGGACACTTTGCATATTAGGCTTGTATCTAGAGAGATTAGTATTTTCCTATATATTATTTCAGACCTCTGTACATACAACTCCTGGCAAAAATAGCCAGCTTTTTCATTAAGTTTCCTATTTCTCAGTATTGTTTTCCAAATTTGGCTCAGTCTCAGGTCTCCTCTACTTACTAAAGAATCCTGTCTGTTCCCTCTACCTCTGAGGGAAAAATAAATTTTTAGCATTGTTGGGACAACAGTTCGCAACAGAAGTGACAAAAACACTAGGAAAAGACTAGAGTGACTTTCTAAAGGCCAGTGGAATATTACTTTGCTCATATTTCAAAATGTAGAAAAATTAGGCTCCAAATTGAAGTGGAAAAAATATGTAGGCCTAATGATAGGATTTAGACTATAACATCCTGGTAAAATACTTGTGATGATACTAAGCATTTTAACTTCCACTTTTAGAAGGTATAAATTTATTTTCACTTCTTCTCATTGTATCAGTTTGCTCTGTGGCACAGGATATATGAGTTAAAAGATCAAATAAAATTATTTTTAAAAACAAAAATATCTGCTTGGATAACCTGATGATAAAAGCAATGTTATTGTTATTAAATTAAAGTAATATTTTACTATGTTACAGAACTTTCTGTGGTTAGACTGGCTATTGATAATATTAGCTTTCTATGCTGGTACATTTTGTGCATTAATACTTTCTACATAAGTAATTTTCTTAGTATGTTTAGAGAAAATGCACTGCAGAAATTGCAAAGATTCTAATTCTACATTACAAAGTAAGTGTCATTAAATTTGTTTAGAGTTTTATTCTAGTTATTTATGGTTTGAAAAAAGTCTAGGAGCTAATTGTATACATTGTGAAAGCAGAATGTATATAATGACAGGCATGCCACATACCTCTAGTTGCTGTCATGAGTTGGGTATGATTTTTATTCTGATCTGTGCTTCTACAAATGCTGCCCAACAAATGAGGACAAAAGAATCAACTTTATTCACTCCCAAAGATTAAAATATCAATGGACTAAGAAAATTAATTTATATAAACTAATTAATTTACATTAATGTACTTTTTATTTTTAATATCACTGTACTGAACTAAGATAAATGCCTCTAATATTTTTGATTACAAGAATGTATTTGCATGAAATACTGTGTATATCATTGTTATAAGTATTTTATATTTTTATAGAATTTATTTCAGAGGAAATCTAAAATATCTGAAATTATTGTTTATGTGACAGTTTCAGTTATCTTAATTATTAAAGTAAAAGTCTCAGGACTACATCAGGATGAAGGGTTTTGTTGAATATTGATATGCATCTGACATTTGGCATGCACTATGTTATATAATCTTCACAACACAATACTGAGGTGGATAATATTCTTCCTTAATTCACTCACAGATATCAAGCAATACGTTGTATTTGTACAGAGGTTACATAGGAATTCAAGCCCACCACTGTGCAAAACTATTCCAATCACACACACTGTCATTGTTCAATCACTGTCATTAAACTTTTCTTTCCTTTCAAGGATGTGGGGATGTCCTTACAGCATCTGGGAAGCATTTTCCTTGGTGGAAGTAAAATGTCAATTTATTAATTATGAACTATTATTAATTATGAACTGTTAATTATGAACTATTATGTTGACCTACATATTGTTATGTTGATATTAAAAACATCAACTTGAAGGAACTTAATCAAGTGATTTAGGTATTACTGAGAGCATTTTCTACATCCAATTGCATTTTTGCTTAATGACATCCTTAGGACTGGTCAGAAGGACATGTGCTTTGAATGCTATAACTGTCATTCCCTCTTTGCCATTCCTCCTTGACTTGGTGTTCTGGTGACTTTTAGGGCCATCTCTAAATATTTCCCTCATCCAACAACTTATTAACTAGGGTCTGTTCTAAAGATTTAAAAGGTTTACTGGTCTGAAGCATTTTTTTTTCTTTTTTTAATGCTTTCATAGAATGGCCTTCAACTGTCCTTCAGCTGCTTTTTGAGTGAATATATTTCATGTCACAATTGTTTAACTGAACTAGGTTAAGGCCTTTTGAAAAATTTGTCTATCTGGTCATGGGCTCTAATTTCACCTTGACCACACCAAGCTTAGTTTTCTGAAAATATGTTCACTTAGGGACTATGTTATTTCTTCCACTGGTGAAATACTATCTCATGCAGTTATTTTGCTTTCTGCTAATAAGGGTAATAGTGGGGAAGATGACAGATTTAAAGAGACAGCAAAAGATAGCAAAAGGTAAAAGGACTATTATCCAAATTATTAGGTAAATGACAAGGGACAGGGAAACATGCAAGGAACTAGCAAGAGTAGAGAGCTGTTACTAACTCTAGGCTGAAGGGAAATGACAAAAATGGTGTCCTCATATTCTTGGGCGACTAGAACCAGAGAAAAGGAGCAGACTCAAAGGACCTTTGACAGCAGCAGCTGGAAGTTGACAGAAGAGAAATGTATAGGTCTCTGGTATTCTGAAAACATCTGTGTTCCACTGGGGAATGGAGGCTCGAGTCTGAAAGTAAAAAGGAACCCAAGAGATGTTGTCTATAAATGTCTGTCTCTTGTGGCACAGATCAGAACAGCAAATATGAAAATATGGAAATATGGATGGAGGCTGTAAAATATCCAACAGAATACTCAAATGGGCAGATATTACCTATGAATTCTTGACCTCTATATTTAACCGCTTACTTGATATTTCCACTCAAATACCAAATGGCATTTGTAGTATTCAGACTTCTAAGATGATCCCCAAGGTTTCCACTCCCTGTTATATATGTGGCTTGAATAACTCTCTACCCTTGACTGTGAAGGGACATATGAACATGATGGTATAGTATCTTCCTTAATTAAGTTATGTTACATTCCCAAGATGATAGGGTAAACTCTCCATGATTATGTAAATTCACCTAGAATTTCTTACTAGCTGACTGGCAGGATTCTCCTACTGGCCTTAAACAAGTAGCTGTCATGTTATGGAGAGAATCACTAACATAACATTGTATGTCAACTGTAATTGAAAGAAAAACATAAAAAAACCTGATTTTAAAAAATAAAATAAAATAAATGCGTATTATAAAGTGTTAATATACTGGTGGTATAGCGCCTACTTCTTTCCTTGCATGACTTGTGATATAATCTTAGGGATGAGTACTAACTATATCTTTTCCAGTCAAGATAATTTGCCCCCTCTCTTAAGAAGACTTACATGCACACAAGAAATTCAAAATATCTTGTTTATTATAGGAACATTTGTTATTATAAGGCAGTTGTTTTTTTTTACCAGCAATCAAAGCCATTTAGAAGCAGAGTTAGTATAATATTAGTACTTGTTTTCTTACATAAATCAAATATTTTAAAATATTTCTATATATATATAATATTTTTTCAAAGTAGTTGCTAAACAGTTATTTAAATATTTGCAAAGAAAATTGTCTTAATGAAATCTTTAAAATATATTCTTCATATTGTGTTTCCACCTTTTCTCCTGATAAATTTTTATATTTATTAACATGGCACTTCATTTTTAGATTAAATTTTTTCTGTATTTTTGCTTTTGTATTAAGGAGAATAAGTTTATATGCTGGTAAACATGACATGTTTTCCAATTTTTAGTAGTAGTACACATACTATCATTTTTTTGGATGGCCAAAATAATGTTGAATTAGGCTTAGTATTAAAAACATTCAAAAGATATTTTACTCTACCTCTTTAAATTCTATCATTTAAGCCTCTTCCTTGGTCATTAAAATATTTGTTGGTATTGATTTTCATTTTGGAATTCTAATAAAATATAAATGGTTCTGGATGAATTTATTGGAATAAGTAATACCTCAAGTTTAATACAAGGGACATTTTAGAAAACATTGCTTTGATACAAAGAGAAAAAGAAGGAATTTACTCATTTGTTCTAGAAAGGCCAGCCCCTCCCTGAGCTACTACAGCAGAATAACCATGAATCAAAAAGACAAACACTGGTTTTTATGGAGCTTATGTCCAAGTGGGGTGCATGCCATAAACAGGAAATATGCCTAAGTCAGGTGGGAATAACTGCCATGAGGAAGAACAAATGAGGGTAAAGGAAAAGAAAGTAATAGTAATGGGAGAATGTCCTTTCACATAAAAAAGAGAAGGTCTGTCTTAGAAAGTGAAAAGTAAGCAGAGGTCAGAAAAGAGTGAGATGCACAGGTGTTTGGGCAAATAGCTTTCCAGGCAGAAGAAAATGAAAAGGTTGTAGAAGAAGAATAAAGATCATTTCCCACCTTTATGTTTCTCACTCCCTAGAAAAGTATTTCCCTGGTATAAATAAAACTAGAGAGATTTGTGGTGACACATACTGAGGATGCCAATATGGTTTTTACAGAGTTATGTGCCCGATGGAAGGTTGCCGTGGAAATGAACCTTTGGGATAAAGATCACCCTCCACTGAGTATGCACTAAAATTTGTCTGAAAAACAGAGAACTTTGATATGGTTTTAAAGAATTTTCCAAAAAGAATGGCTGTGAATAATAAAGCTGCATTAGTGCCTAACTAGTTCTGGGCCAGCTACCAAACACTGTGTACACAGCTAACTTAAAGTGACCTCCAGTCCTTTTGTGAAAAAAGCCTATTGGCTTGTCCTGGAACTTTGGCCTATGGGTGGGAGGCAGTCTTTTGATTTGGCACACATAGGAACCCACAGAGGGGAATTTACATTTGTGCTCTCTGTCTGATTTACTCTAATTCACTGGTATCTTTCAGATCGAAGCTTATGTCCTCATCAGACACCTTGATTTTTTGCAACTGACACTAAGAGCCATCTCAGATAGCCTGGCTCCAGTGGCCATCAGGGTAAATGCACACAGACACTGAGTGGCTATAACCAATGTATACAGACACTGGTGACTATAACCAATGGAGAAAGAGTAATTCCATAGGGAATAGCAAGAGGCAATAGTCTGAAGAACACAGAATCCTATCTAATGAAAAAGTATTATGCAAATTAACCATCACTCTGCTATACCCACAAGCTACACCCATCAGCCAATCTGGAGTGAGTATGCAAATAAACCCCAACCAAGATGCTGCAGCCACAGAGGGAGCAGGAGGAAGGTTTGGGTTTCACCGGCGATGGAGAAAGCCAAGATTTCCACACACCCTGGAGGGCCCAGGCCTCCACTCCAGGCTACAAAGTTTCAATTACAGAAGATAAATAAATCCCAGATAACAGGGTCTCCACTTGGGTCGCCAGGGTGGGGGGCATGACAGGCCTACAAACTACCACAGGCCCCTCGCCCAGGCTGTCCCATGCCCCAAGGGAACTCCACCCTGATTCAAGGCAAACCAGCTGGCCTCCACCCATGCACCAAGCCTCTATCCTATCTAATAAAAGAGTAATATGCAGATTGACCATCACTCCAAAACATAAATTACTGCCCCCATATGGACACAGGATGGCCACCACAAGACGGCCAGCAGGGGAGAGCAATTGGGAGGGGCCAGGCCTGCAAGAGAGGGCAGCTATGGGCAATCAAGCTAGCATGGCAGGGTAGTTGGGAGGGACCAGGCCTACAAGGGAGGGCAGTCAGGGCAATCAAACCTGCAGGGGAGGTTAGTTAGGGGTTACTGGGCCAGCAGAGGAGGGAAGTTGGGGGTGACCGGGCCTGAAGGGAAGGGCAGTTAGGGGGACCCAGGCATGCAGGTCAGAGCAGTTTGGGGGAAGTAGGCCTGCAGGAGAGGGTAGTTAGGGGCAAACAGGCTGGCAGGGAAGGAGTTAGGCATCAATCAGGCTGGCAGGGGAGTGGTTAGGGGTTGATCAGGCTGGCAGGCAGAAGCAGTTATGAGCAATCAGATTAGAGAGGGTGCAGGCTGGGCTGAGGGACAGCCTCTCCCCTCCCCACATGCACAAATTTCATGCACTGGGTCTCTAGTTTCTATACAAGAACCGTATTAGCTTATCTACATGATTGAGTAAGCTTTGAGTGAACCACCTATATAAGAGCCAACTATAACCCTTTCCAGAGTTGGTGGACACTATCTTTGGGTTCTCCCTCTGCTGTGCTCAAGAGTCCCAGTATCTCCTGCAAGAGAGATTTTACATTTGTCTAGTGCCACAATTTTTACATTGTTCCCCAGTTTCTTTGTGGATGCCACCCAGAGAACAATTCTGGATCACCTGGCTTTGGTGGACACCAGTATTGTGTTCCTGGGTCACATGGGACTATAACAAATGGAGAGACAACATTTGACCTGCTATTACTCCCAGGGCATAGTGCAGATAATAGGCTAAAACAAATTCTCAGTTTTTCAGTGAAAGAGTCCTATTCATTTATCTTTGAACCGTAGCCTAAGGGGCAGGCTTCTGGTTTGGCACATATTTAGGGCACTACTAAGAAACTCCATGAGATTGGAGGTAGGTACACCAATTTTGCACTCTATCTTGCCTCAGTCCAGGTCACCAGTATCTCGGGGGGGGGGGGGGGAGCAAAAAGCTTATATATTCAAAAGCCACAAATATGCTGAGTGGCACCCAGCTCAGGTGACCAGTGGGATTTGTGCTTGCAATTACATAGCACTGTACATATTTGCATGTTTTAAAAGCTTCAGCCTGAGCGACTAATCTCTAATCAGCTTAATCTAGGTGCTAATTGAGATTATCTTCTCTGGAACACTGACAGGTCTTGGCATTCTCAAGTACTAAAAGCCACTAAAAATAAAGAAGATTGTTTAAACAATCTCAAAGATTTGAGAGATGAGTAAGAGCTAGGGCAAATTTGAATTAGGTTCAGTTTTTACACAGTTCTTCAGGACTGGGAAAGGACAATGCGTGGGCCCAGAGCCAAGAAGAGGAGCCTGCATCTGGCAGTGAAAAAGAGTAGGGACTCTGTTTGCTTGGAAGAGGAGAGAATCTGCTAGAAATCCAGGTACTCCCTTAGAGGGCCAATACTCAGGATCTTGCTTTGGACATTTGCCCAGAGCTCAGATAGAGGAAAGGAAGCATAGAGCATAAGATATTCATAAAGAGGAGAACTGGGTGTCACCGCCCTGGAGAGAGAGATCTGGAGGGTCAACTAATAAGAGGCAGGTCCTGAGTCAATATTCCACACCACTCTCAAGTGCTATCTTCCCAAGGTTTGGCACTCATATTCTTATAGCACCAACTTGCAGAGTGCACCCTTCAAAAAGGGTGACATCACCCTGCAAAGCTTGATTTCTGCAGAAAAATATGTTTTTTTGCACCCAAAAGGAACCTATGGTGCACTATTATTTTTTGAAGAAGCTTTAGGCAGGCTGACAGTCATTGAACTATATGGCTTTGGATCGGGGCCAGTCTTGTACCACACCTGAAGGCTCAGCAGGGACCATCACCATCAGACTATTTTGATATATCCTCCCAAGTCCCAGTGGCCCCACCCTGTTTAGCTCAATTCCATGGGGGGGGGGCGGGGGAGAGAAGGTGCTGAGAAATTTAGAGTGAATTTTCCTCAGAGGTTTCCTTTCAGGGCTCAGACAGGTATAGTTTTGGAGCTGGGGGAAGGTGAGGGGCATACTCCCCTCCTGCGAGCTCAGTCAGCACCACTCCCAATGGAAGGTTCTTTTGATCTGTTCACCCAAGTCTTGGTAGCTCTGCCCTACTGAGTTTGCACCTGAAGTTGGAATAGATGGCTGTATCCAAACTGAACCTGACGTGTGCTCCTCTTCAGGGAGACAGAATTGGAGATGCTGGAAAAAAACTGAGTACTATTGCTCTGGAGTGGGCGCCACTTTCTTCCCATTCCGTGCCTGACCAAAGGCTCCCAAGTAAGGGTTCCACTAGTCCCATCCTCCCAACTCTGGTCACTTACCCTATTGAGCTTATGCCTTGTGTAATGGTCTGTAGTTTGCAACCAGTTTGGGCCCATTCTATAGTCTTTCTACAGAAGGCTCTAGAGGAAGTCCAGGAAATCTTGGGAGTGGCAGAGGAGCTGACAATTGGAGGTAGACTATAGGGATCCTTGGAACTTTGATTGATCTGCCCCAGCTCAAAGATGCATGAAGCCAGCCCTTGTGCACAGTTTGACCCTCCCAAACACACCCAAGCCCCAAAACAGTAAATAGCATGATATAAATATACAAGTAGCCCAAAGCTATTTACATACAACATCTGTCACCAACCTGCACTGGAACCCTGCCAAAGTGGACCCAGAAACTACACAACCAATGATGGTCTTTAGACCACAACTGAAGTCAACCCAACTAGCCACAAAAGTAGCTCACTCAAAAGAAAATTCAGGCAGACAGCAGATACTGCTGGGAGCAACTTGGCTTTGATGTGCAGCCCTTTTACAGCAACTCATACATGAGGTCCACCTCATAGTAGGCCAGCCTGAAGTTTAACTTATTCCACAAACAAGCCAACATCATTCAAGACTCAAATGAAACAGATAGCACACATAACCCACACAAGAAACATTCCTGCAGCACCTAGCTCAGGTCATCCAGAATATTACACCACTGAGATCCACAAGACACACATCATAAAGTCATCGTAACAAGTTTGGGAGTCAGAGCAGATTTAAAATTCAAATTAAAATGAACATGGAAGCCATAAAAATAACCATTCAGTAATTAAGAATATGATATCTGAAATGAAGAATATACTAGAAGGAATCAATAGCAAGTTAGATGAAGAAGAGGATCATATCAGTGATTTAGAGGACAAGATAGCAGAAAGCACCTAAACACACCACCACCAATAACAAAAAAAGATAATTACATTATTTTTAAACTATATTTTTAACGATTTCAGAGAGGAAGGGAGAAGGAGAAACAGAAAAATCAATGATGAGAGAAAATCATTGATTGCCTGCCTCCTGCACATCCCCCATTGGGGAAACAAGCCCACAACCCAATTATGTGCCCTACCTGAGAATCAAGCTGTGACCTCCTATTTTATAGGTTGGCAGTCAACTACTGAGCAATGCTGGCAGAGCAAGAAAAGGGAATTAAAAAAAATCAGGAAAGCCTAAGGGACCTGTGAAACAACATCAAATGTGACAACATTTGAATCATAATGGTACCATAAGGAGAAGGGTGTTAGCCATGAATCAAGAACCTGTTTAAAGGGGTAATGGTTAAAACATTATAATGTGGTGAAGAAGAATGAAACAAAACTCCATGAAACACAGAGTCCCAATTAAGATGATCCCAAAGAGGCTCACACCAAGACACATCATACCTAAAATGGCAAATATTAAATATTTAAAAAATACATTTTTAAGTGCTGTAAGAGAAAAACAGTTATCTTCACAATAGCTCCCAGAAGGCTGTCAGCTGATTTCTCAAAAGAAATTACCAGGCCAAAGGGGATTGGCATGACATATTCAAAGTAATGAAAAGCAAAGACATATAACCAAGTTTTCTCTATTCAGCATTTAAAATTAAAGGAAAAATAGTTTTTCAGATCACAAAAAGCAAAAGGAGTTCATTACTACCAAACCAATCCTGCAAGACATGTTAGAGAGTCTTTTTTAAGAACAAATAGAAGAAATGATGATAAACAATCCTATCTAATAAACGAGTAATATGCAAATTAGCCATACCTCCAATCAAGCCATGCCCACAGCCACGCCCACCAGCCAATGAGGAGCAAATTATGCAAATAAACCATAACGAAGATGGCTGCAGCCACTGAGTGCATGAGGGAGGTTTTGGTTTCCCCAACAATGAAGGAAGCCAAGCTTATGCAGCCCTAGCACCTAGGCCTCCACTCCAGGTTACAAAGTTTTAATTATAGAACATAAATTAATTCCAGATCCCAGGGTCTCAGCTTGGGTCACTGGCAGTGTAGCCAGCCTGCAAACCACCACATGCCTCTCATCCAGGCTGCCCAACACCCCAAAGGAACCTCAACCCTGATTCAGGACACCCTTCATGGAAAACCAGCTGGCCCCACCCATGCACCAGGCCTCTATCCTATCTAATAAAAGAGTAGTATGCAGATTGACCGCCACTCCAACACACAAGAGGGCTGCCCTCATGTGGTCAAAGATTCTGCCCCCATGTGGACACAAGATGGCCAGCAGGGGAGGGACATTGGGAGGTTCCAGGCTTACAAGAGAGGTCAGTTGGGGGCAATCAAGCCTGCAAGGGAGGGCAGTTAGGGGTGACCAGGCCAGAAGAGGAGGGAAGTTGGGGGCAAACAGATTGGCAGGGGAGCAGTTAGACATCAATCAGGCTGTCAGGGTAGTGGTTAGGGAGTGATCAGGCTGACAGGCAGAAGCGGTTAGTGGCAATCAGGAAGGCAGGCAGGCAAGCAGTTTGGAGCCAGCAGTCCTGGATTGTGAGAAGGATGTCCGACTGCCCATTTAAGCCCTATTGCCTCCCAGTCTGGTCACCCCCAAATACCCCCATCCTGGCCTGGTCACCGTTTGAAGCCTGCTTGTTCAGTCGTTTGGTCATCTATCACTATCACCCCTGCTGGCCTGGTTGTAAGCAGCCATCTTGTAAGGTCATGATGTTCAATTTGCATATTACACCTTTATTATATAGGATAGAAAACTAATGTTTTTATTAACATTTTGAAGGTTCTTGAGAAGAATATGAATGCATTATTTTAAAATAGTTTATATTGATTTCAGAGAAAAGATGGGAGAAGAAGAAAGTGAAATAATTGGCTGCTTCTTATATGCCCCCTACTGGAGATCAAGCCCGCAGTCCAGGCATTTGCCCTGACTGGGAATTGGAGTGTGACATCCTGGTTCATGGGTTGATGCTCAACCACTCAGCCATACCAGCAGAGCAGAAGTAAGTGTATTTTGCACACATGAAAGATGTGAGTAACTCTAACAAAGATAACAGAGTATGAAATGATTGTCTTTAAATCTTTTCTCATCAGTCTATGCATTTTGCCACATGAGTTTACAATCTCACATTAGAGGCAGAGTGTAATTTTCCATTCTCGACTTTTGTGTTGGCCATATGATTTTTTTGACATATGATTAATTTGTGGACCTTGCCATGTAAAAGCACTTTGGAATAAGATAAACTCAAGATGATTGATTAAAGTTCGGCACACAATATTTTTTTTTCATCTAGACAACCACACAATCTAATACATATATATAAAATATCTATTTTATTTATACATTATAGGCCTGATGCATGAAATTTGTGCAAGGGGCTCAGCCCTCACAGCCCCACCTTCGTCCAGAACGTCATTTGGCTATCCGGTCTAATGAGCATACTACACTTTTATTAGGTTTGGTAATATATTAAAACATATAATAAATTTGCATATAGATATATAAAATACATCAATATGTATTTTGCACAGAGGTTTTAAATGCACATATTTAATGGGGCTCATCTTCTAACACTTTTGCCATCATGTAGAAAATAATAATGAATCTTGCCCTGACCAGCCTGCTGGTCCAAAGAGCATGGGAGATATACAAGCACCTGAACCTAACCTGCAAAATGGAGTCACCCTGGTTAACCCTACTCCAAAATTACTAACCCCTGCCATGCATGAGAGCAACCTTTGCCTTTCCTTTTTTTAACTGCTAAGTTTTGAGGTAGTTAGTCAAGCAGAATTATTGGGGTAATGAATTGACACAAGATATGGAATAAATAGAAACAGTAGGATACCAGTAAGTGTTTTCTTTCACATTATTATATTCATTTCTTAAGCTATGTTACCTAATTACAACATTCTAATATAAATAAGAAAATAAAATATTCCCTAAAAATAACATAGAGTGATCAAAATTTGAATTGTTAGTTGTTTTATAAACTACATTTATTTCCTCCCAAATAAATAGTTTTTGCCTGCAGTTATATACATGAACGACTGATAATAGCATTTCAAAAAACCTAATTTGTTCATATACATACATTTTGATATGTCTTATTTAAAAGTCTATTTATTACCAAAATTTGCAATGAATAAAATTTAACTCTTAAGATACCATAGATAATTTTAGATACCTGTTCATTTATTCTAATTAATTTAATATTTATTGAGATCCTTACCATGTTTAATATAGTATGTGTGATTTATGTTTATTTAGTTTTTGTGTCATGCATAATTCTAGTAAAGGATTTGAGACAGCTTCCAGAAATTCACATACAAAAGACATTTAAAAAAATAAACTTAAGAAAAATGAAATCGAGAGCCAATAAAAATAGAAAATTTAATTTAAGCCTCATGGTAAGTTTGTTAAACATGCATACATTAAGTAGTATATCATTGAGATAAGCCATGAATTTTTTTTTTAGTTTCTTAGTATCCAGAGTGAAGATAAATTATAAAAAATTCTATGATTGACAGAAAGATCCATAATATCAATCATTATTATTATGAAAAACACAACTATCCTGGTACTGAAAAATAAGAATGGTCTCCTCTGAACCTTTGTAAATAGGTTGATCATTCTACATTAATGAAAGAAACAGTCTTAGAATTATCTTCACTATAAATGCAGTTGTGATTTCTTAGAACTGAAGCTATAAGCCAGCCTTCAAGCAAATTGAATGCATAAAGCAATAGCAATAGTCAGTACATTTTATTCTGTAAGAAAATAATTTCATTTAAATATGAGTACATTGTGGAGTTTCAAAATGGGGGTGGAGTAAGGGGAAGCTACACTGACAACTTCCCAGAATCAAGCTGGAATTACAAGTAAAATATAGAAAAACTATCCTGAATAATCAACTGAAGACTAGTTGGAGAAAACCCTGATAATAGAGGATGGAAAATGGAGACCACAAGATACTGGTAGGAAGTATGGAGGCACTAAAGAGCTGGCTGGGTACCCACAGACAGCATTGAAAGTTCCAGAGGTACATCTCAGGTTGGGGGGTTATCACTGAAAACTTGGGGATCTAAACTTCAAGCTGGGTTCCTCTGCCCTTGCACCAGAACTGGGAAACGTGCTTACAATAACATATGAGTTTGAAAAGCAGCAGGGTTGCTATCTGCCAGAGAGAGATAGGTGGAAATGTAGTCACCCTCTTAAAGGGCCAATGCACAAAATATAGCCTCTCACCTTGGGCTCCACCAAAAGGAGGGCAGAATGGACTAGAACTGTGTGAGGAGAATATAGGAGTCATTCCCACACTGTGCTGAGTCATTCCCACATGGAAAGATCCAGCAGATCTTTACCATCCAGGAGGTTTTTGCCTGTGAGAAAGCATTTGTTTACCTTGTTGGAAAACCTCTCATCCTACACTGTATACAATAGCCTGAGGCTAATCAAGACTGAATATCAATCAGGCTGCAGACAGAGGTAGATCTCTGGATGTTTTTAGTCTTTGCCTAATCTTCTGGGCCTGGGGCTAGTAAAGGTAGACACTTGTGCACTTCTTGTTCCATTCCAAAGGCAACCAGCCATAGCAGAGGAGCCTCAAAATGTGGATTGCTGATAGCTTCAAACAGGGTACTCAGAACAAGCAACAAATAGTGCCTGACAATGTCCTATATTACAGACTGAAAGCAGATCTACCTAATACATAGACACAAACCCAAATAGACAGTAAAAATGGGGAGACAAAAAATCCCCAAATTAAAGAACAAGAAGAGCTAAATAAAATGGAGATAAGAAATTTATCATATATAGAGTTCAGATAATGATTATACTATTAATGATTTTCAACAACATGAGAAAATATGTAGAAACTAAGAAAAAAGACCAGAAGGAAATGAAGAATGAAATATCGCTAATAAAGAACACAGTGGAAGGAACACACCACATATTAGGGGAAACTGAGGACCATATCAGTGAATTAGAAGACAAGGTAGAAAAAAAATCACTCAATCAGAACACTAAAAAAAATTTTTAAAAGGACAGCTTAAGGAAGCTGTTAAACTCAACAATATTCACCTCATAGGAGTACCAGAAGGAAAGAAAGTGAGCATGTTTGAAGTAATAATGGTAGAAAACTTTCCTAACTTGAGAAAGAAAAAAGTCACACAAGTTCAGGAGTCACAGAGAGTTCCAAGCATGAAGAACCCAAACAGGCATAAACCCGGACACATCATAAGTGAAAAAGCCAAAAGTTAAAGACAAAGGGAGAATCTTAAAATCAACATGAGAAAAAAAAAGTTACCTATAAAGGACCTCCCATAAGACTGTCAATTTAAGATTTTTCATCAGAAAGTCTACAGGCCAGAAGGGATTGGCATGAAGTATTCAAAGTAATGAACATCAAGGATCTGAAAGCAAGATCACCATATCTTGAAAAGCTATAATTTAAAATAGATGGTGAAATAAAGAACTTCCCAGACAAAAAAGAAAAAAAAAGTATAGAGAAGTTTATTATCACCAAACCAGAATTGCAAGAAATGTTGAAAGGACTACTTTAATGAGAAGAAATAGAGACAGAAATATAGGCATATATAATTAAAATGTCAATAAACACATACTTATCAATAATAGGTACTTAAATTTAAATGCTCCAATCAAAAGTCTTAGGCAGCTGAAAGTATATGCAAACATAACCCAAATATATGCTGTCTACAAGAGACCCACCCCAGAACAAAACACTCACACAGAGTGAGAAGGAAGAGATGGAAAAAATTCTCCATGCAAATGGAAACAAACAAACAAAAAAGCTGGTTTAGCAATACTTACAAAATAGCTTCAAAATGAAGACCATCACAAGAGACAATAAAGGATTGTCTAAAGGGATTACTATAATAAATAATACTAAAGGGATTAATATAATAAAAGTATATAACCCTGGTAAATATATGTGCACCCAATACAGTGTGTGTGTGGATAATAAAATTTCTAGAGGACTAAGACTTTCAGATAGAAATCAATAGCTATACAATTGACAGAGAAGTCAAGATGGTAGCCTTGGTAAACATCTGAACTTGCTGCCTCACACAACCACTTCAAAACTACAGAGGTAGGGAGATGCACCTGCAGAGAGGGCTGGCAACTGAGGACATGGCTGATTTTTTCAAGTGAGAGGGAGACACAAGTTCCTGACTACTCTAAACTCCATCCAGGTGAGATTCTGGGGACCCAGACTCATATGGGGAGAAATTGAATTGTCTGGAAGTGGGTGGAACTCAAGGGCAGCTTTCTCTCAGAGGTGCTTGCGGCAATTACTGAGGAACACTGAGACATGGGTGCCTCTTAGGGCAGGGCAGATGAACATCCATTGCTGTTTGCTCCATCCTGAGACACCACTCCACCCATGCTGTGCGCAGAGGCTTTTGCATATGAATGGCCTGGTCATTTGAAATCAAAAATTAACTAACAAACTGCAACTGAGTCAGAGAAATCCAGACCATCAAAAAGAAGGCCCAAGGCCCTATAGCAGCCTACATTGCTTCACAGCTTGGCATCATCTAGGCACCCCCAAAACCCAAACAAAGAAGATGTATCTGCAAATCTCTCAGTAGCTCTTGCTGGATGGTCTTAGTCAGAGGCTAAATTAGCACATCCTTGGAGATCCAAGAGCCAGTGTACCCAGGGGTCAAAGTAGGACCATCCAGATTACAACTCTTCAGATCCATAAGGGACACACTCAGGGGGCAGACTCAGTGAGCACCAAAGTCCCACTGAAGCAAGTCTTGACTGATAAGGGTTTCTCCAGCACAGAACTTCTTCCAGCGTAGTCATAGCTGATCCTCACAGCCAATTGGCCTGAAAGTCAATTCCTCCCAGTGATACCAACAACAATCAAGGTTTAAGTATAACAAAGTGGTGCATCAAGAATGTCCATCTCAGGTAACTGGGGATGTTGAACCACTGGGCCTCTATAGGACACCTAGTACACAAAGCCACTCTTTCAACACAGAAAAGCAGCCAAAATGTGGAGACAAAAAATAGGTCACAAATGAAAGAAATGGAGGAAACCAAACTACAGGATATAGAATTCAAAACCACAGTTATAAGGTTTTTCAAGAATTTTCTAGAAACCAATAAATTTTGTAAGTCCTTCAAGGATATGAAAAAGGACCAACTAGAAATTAAGCATACACTGACTGAAATAAAGAGAATATACAGTGATCCAACAACAGACTAAGCATCTGAAGAATCAAGTCAAAGATTTGAAATACAAAGAAGAAAAAACACCCAACCAGAAAAGCAAAAAGAAAAAAGAATCCAAAGATATGAAGGTACTGTAAGGAACCTCTTGGACAACTTCAAGCATACCAACATCTGAATTATGGGGATGCCACAAGAAGAAAGAGAGCAAGATAATGAAATCCTATTTGAAGAAATAATGACAGAAAACTTCCTCTACCTGGTGAAAGAAATAGACTAAAAAGTCCGGGAAGCACAGAGAACCCCAAACAAAAGAAATCCAAATAGCACCACACCAATACACATCATAATTAAAATGCCAAGAAGAAAAGACAAAGAGAATATTGAAAGCAGTAAGAGAAAAACAGTTAATTACCTACAAGGGCGTACCCATATGATTGTCAGCTGATTTCTCAACAGAAACTATGCAGGCCAGATGGGAGTGGCAAGAAATATTCAAAGTGATGAATAGCAAGAACATACAACCAAGATTGCTCTACCCAGTAAAGGTATCAGAATTGAAGGTCAGATAAAGAGCTTCACGGATAACAAAAAGCTAAAGGAGTTCATCACCACCAAATCAGTATTATATGAAGTGTTTAAAGTTATTTTTTATAAAGAGGAAGAAGAAAAAAGCAATGATAAAAATTATGAACATCACATATCTATCAACAAGTGAATCTAAAAATCAAGTCAATAAAAATCTGATGTTAAGAATAAACTGGTGAATATAACAGAATCAGGGGCATATAAAGGGAGTGGCATGACAATCCTTGAGGGGAAAGGAGTGTGGGGAGGGGTGGGAAGAGACTGAATAAAAATAATACACCTATGGACAGCGGGGGATGGTAAAGGCATGGAGTGGGATGGGAACTGGGAGAAAGGGAGCTATGGAGAAAAGAAGAGGAATAACTGTAATAATCTGAACAATAAAGATTTATTTTAAAAAAACTGTGGTAAATATACACAATGAAATACTGTGCTGCTGTAAAATAGAAGGAATTCCTACCATTTGCAACAGCATGGATGGATCTGGCAAGCATTATGCTAAGTGAAATAAGCCTGTCATTGAAAGATAAATATCACCTGATATCATTAATTTGTGGTAATAAATGATAATAAAGGACATTGCAAACTGCTGAACAAAAAAAAATAGTGGCAAAGAAGCATTGAACAGTATCAAACTACAGTGGGAAAGTAGGGGAGAGCTGGAAGGGTAAGAGATCAACCAAAGGACTTGTATGCATGCATATAAGCACAACCAACAGACTCAAGACACTGGGTGCAGGGGGGTGAGGGCCAGTGCCGAGGAGTAGAGGAAGCCAGGGGGAGGTCAGTGAGGGGAAGAAAGAGACATATGTGCTATTATTTGTAATACCTTAAACAATAAAATTAAAAATAATAAATAATAAAAAAAATTTAAAAAATTAGCAATACAGTCAGTCATAGTAGGGCACTTACCATCTTACTGAATTCCCTAGATAAATATTTGAGACAAAAAATCAACAAGGAAAAAGTGATTCTTAATGACACACTGGAGTAGATGGATTCCATTACATTTATAGAACATTTCACACCAAAGTTTAAGAATATACCTTCTTCTCAAATGCATATGGATCATTCTCAAATGTAGACTACATATTAGGGCACAAAACAAGTCTCCACTAGTTCAAGAAGATTGAAATCATATCATCTTCTCAGATCAGACTGACATGAAACTAGAAATCAAATATAATAAAAACTCTCAAAAACATTCAAAAATACAGGGTCTTAACATCATGTTATTAAACAATGAATAAGTTACCAATGAGATAAAAAAGAAATGAAAAATTTCCTGAAAATAAATGACAATGACCACATAACAACCCCAAATGTCTGGGACACAGCAAATGCAGTCCAATAAGGGAAGTTGATAGCATTTTAGGTCTACTTCAAAAAATAAGAAAATTAATAATAAAAACAAAAGGAATCCAAATAGGAAAGGAGGAAGGAAAACAGTCATTATTGGCAGATGACATGATATTGTACATAGAAAACCCTAAAGACTCATCAAAAATTACTAGATTTAATAAATCAATTTGGTATTATAGCAGAATACAAAATTAACACCCAGAAATCAATGGCATTTTTATTCACTAATTCTCAGAAAGAGAAACAAACACAAAAAATTCCATTTACCATTGCAACAAAAAAATTAAGATAATTATTAATAGATTTAACCAAAGAGGTAAAAGTCTTGTATTCAGAAAACTACAGGTCATTGTAAAAAGAGATAGCAGAAGACATAAACAAGTGGTAGAATATACCAGGTTCATGGATTGTTATAATTATTATCATTAAAAAGTCTCTGCTACCCAAAACAACCTATACATTTAGTACAATCTCTATTAAAATACCAACTGCATATTTCACAAACCTAGAACAGATATTCCAAAAATTTATATGGAACCAAAAAATATCCCGAATAGCCACAGCAATCTTAAGAAAAAAAAAAAAAAAGAACAAAGTTGGAGAGATCTCAACATCAGATACCAAGTTGTACTAAAAAAACTACTGTAAAAAACAGCCTGGTACTGGCACAAGAACAGGAATATAGATCAATGGAACAGAACAGAGACCTAAGCCATTAGGCTCAATTAATATTTTTCAACCCAAGCCATTAGGCTCAATTAATACTTTTCAAAGAACATACAATAGAGTCAAAACTGTCTCTTTAATAAACGATGTTGTGAAAATTGGACAATTACAGGCAAAAAAATAAAATGAGGCCACCAACTTACTCAATACTTAAGAATAAATTCAAAGTGAATAAAAGACTTAAATATAGGTCATGAAACCATAAAAATCCTAGTAGAAACTGTAGGCAGCAAAATCTCAGATATCTCTTATAGCAATATTTTTGTAGACACATTGCTAATGCAAGGGAAACTAAGAAGAAATAAACAAATGTGAATTACATCAAAATAGAAAGCTTCTTCAGAGCAAAAGAAACCATCAACAAAATGAAAAGTGAGCCCAATGTATTGGAGAGCTTATTTGGTAATGATAAATCTAATAAAGATTTAATATATAAATTACATAAGGAATTCATTCAACTAAACAAAAGAAAGACAATCCAATTAAAAAATGGTAAAAGAACTAAGAAAGATACTTCTCCAAGTTGGTTATTCAGATGGTCAATGAATAAATAAAAAAAAATTCTCAAAATCACTGACCATCAGAAAATTGCAAATTAAAATGACAATGAAGTATCACCTTATACCTGTCACAATGGCTATCATCAACAAATGACAAGTGTTGAAGAAGATGTGGAGAAAAAGAAACCTTAGTACACTGCTGGTGGGAACACAGACCAGTGCAGCCATTATGCAAAACAGTATGGAGTTTCCTCACAAAATTAAATATGGAGGTACCATTTGACTCAGTGATCACCCTTTTAGGAATGTATACTAAGAAAACCAATCTGAAATAATATATGTACCCTTATGTTCATAGCAACATAATTTACAATAGCTACTATCTGGAAAGAGCCCAAGTGCCCAACAGTAGATGAGTGGATTAAAAAAAAACTGTGCTACATTTACACCATGGTATATAATGCAGCAGAAAAAAAAAGGATCTCTTACCCCTTGAGATAACATGGAGGGACCTGGAGAGTATTATGCTAAGCAAAATAAGCCAGTCAGAGAAAGACAAGTATTACATGATTTTACTCATATGTGGAATCTAATGAACAAAATAAACTGATGAACAAAATATAATCAGGGACATAGAAACATGGAACAGACTGTTGAATCTCAGAGAGAATGCAGGGGTGGGGAAGCTGGTAGAGAAAGTTTAGCCAAATAACTTATATGCCTATATGCATAACCCATGGACACAGACAATATGGTGATAGCCTGGGGCAGGCAGATGTGGTGTGGAGAGGGTTAAGGTGGCAAAAAGGAGCCGTCTTTAATAGTTTCAACAATAAAGATAATTTTTTAAAAGCTTGCACTCAGATGTCAATAGCAGCTTTGTGATTGTTTAAAATTGAAAGCAACTAAGATGTCCTTGAATGGATAAATAAACCATTGTACATTCAGACAGTGGCATATTACTCATCACTAAAAAGAAATGAGCTATCAAATCATGAAAAAAGATGGAGGAAATGTAAATGCATATTAAAAGTAAAAGAAAGCAATCTGGAAAGGTTATGTATGTAAGATTTCTACTATACAACATTCTCGTAAATACTAGTAGGACCAAAAGGATGCCTTTTGAGGTATAAATTTTAAGCCTCTAATTAAGAAAAAAAGGCTCAGAAAGTACCTTTGACTCCACTCTCCCTTAACCACCCTCCTCTCTTTCATGCCTAGGACATTCAGAAGAAAGGGAAGGAAATCTTAGGTTGTTCACTTTCCTATAATTTGAATTAACTATAGTAAACATAAATGCACCAAGAAGAGGTCTAGAGCTGCATCACCTGGTGTCTCCTAAAAGCAAGAATTTACTTGCCATGTTTCTTCCTTTTTTACTCAACTACCTATAAATTGTTCACTACCCTTGATATCTCAGACCCCTATACCCTCATTTCTCCTTTGTCCATTTTTTTTAATTCTCACCCTAGGATATTTTTCCATTAATTTTTAGAGAGAGTGGAAGAGAGGGTGAAAGACAGAGAGAAAGGAGGAACACCACGATGGCGGCATAGGTAAACACCTATTGTTCTGCCCCGCGCAAAGATTTAAGAACTACAACATAACAGCAGAACAGACATCACCCAGAATCGCCAGAAAGCTGGCTGAGTGAAAACTCCACTAATAAGAGTGAAAGTGGGACACTGAGACTCAGAGGAGCAGCAAGAGCGCAGCCTTGAAGACGGAAACAGGTTAGGAGCCATCCTGGGCACAAGCTCGGGCTGTAGGGCTGGAGCCGCAACCCCGGCTGGATTTCGCCAATGGGGAGGGCGGAGACGTCCCACTACACAGATTCCCCTCTGAGGAGAAACCCGGAGGCTGGGAAAAAAGTTTGCACGCAAGTGTTGCACAAAACCACGACTTGCCCCCTGGAAACTTGTCTCTTTGTCCTGGAAACCATCTATTTTACAACCCTGGGCTAGACTTTGGGTGTGCAGACACATTTGGGGATAGGCAGAGTTGTCTGGCAAGGGGAGGATACTAGCGGCTTTCTCTTGGAGGTGTCTGCAGCCATCCCCATCCAACAGAGACCTGAGCGTGCGAGCGCCGCATGGGACATAGCTGACACTGAGGCTCCCTGCGCAGCTCAGAGACTCCGCCCATCCAACCTGAACACTGTCTCCCTTCACAGCCAATTGGCCTGGAGGTCAAACCCTCCTAGAGCTAACAACAACAAGCTGGGTTTAAATTCAAAAATACTGTACAACCCATAAAGGATTGCAGTAAGAGTACCCACCTCAGGTAACTGGGGAGGCTAAGCCACTGTCCCTTTGAGAATATCTACTACATAAAGCAGCCACCATGCAGAGATATGGAAAGAAATCAGGTGTGAAAAAAATGGAGGAGAAAAGACGACAAGACATAGAGTTCAAAACCTCGGTTATAAGGCTTTTCAAGAGGCTCCTAAAAAAAGCCGATGAACTTAATGAGAATTACGAGGAAATAAACAATACCAACCAGGAAATAAATGAGACTTACAAGGAAATGAATGAGACCCTCAAGGACATGAGCAAGACCTCTGAGGATATGAACCAGACCCTCACGGATATGAAAAAGGACCAACTAGAAATCAAGCATACACAGACTGAAATAAAAAAAAAATATTACACAAAGTCCTAAAAGCAGTCCAGAGGGCCACAAGAACCAAGTAAAAGATTTGAAATACAAAGAAGCAAAATCCACTCAGCTGGAAAAGCAAGAAACAAAAAGAATTCAGATAATTGAAGATAGTGTAAGGGGCCTCTGGGACAACCTCAAGCATGCCAACATCCGAATTATTGGGGTGCCAGAAAAAGAGAGAGAGCAAGTTAATGAAAACATACTTGAAGAAATAGTGACTGAAAACTTCCCCCACCTGGTGAAAGAAACTGATTTAAAAGCCCAAGAAGTACACAGAACCCCAAAATATAGGAATCTAAAGAGGACCACACCAAGACATATCATAATTAAAATGCCAAGAGCAAAAGATAAAAAGAGAATATTAAAAGCAGCAAGAGAAAAACAGTTGGCTACCTACAGGGGAGCACCCATACGATTGTCAGCAGATTTCTCAACAGAAACGATGCAGGCCAGATGGGAGTGGCAAGAAATATTCAAAGTGATGAAAAGCAAGAATCTACAACCAAGATTACTCTATCCATCAAAGCTATCATTCAGAATTGAAGATCAGATAAAGTGTTTCACAGATAAGAAAAAGCTAAAGGAGTTCATCACCACCAAACCAATATTATATGAAATGCTGAAAGATATTCGTTAAGAAGAGGAAGGAGAAAAAGGTAAAAATATAAATTATGAACAACAAATACACATCTATCAACAAATGAACATAAAACTCAAGTGAATTGATAGGCTGATGAACAAGATAAACTGGTGAATATAACAGAAACATGGACATAGAGAGGGAATGGACTGACAATTCTTGGGGAGAAAAGGGGTGTGGGAAGTACAGCAAGAGATTGGACAAAAATCTTGCAACAATGGGAGAGGACATTGGGGAGGGGGAGGTGAGGGTGGAGGGTGGGATATGTACAGGGTGGAGGGGAGATATAGGGGGATAAAAAAGGGGAAACAATGTAATTAATAAACTGAACAATAAAGATTAAAAAAAGAAAAAAAAAAGAAAGACAGAGAGAAATATTGATGGGAGAGAAACACATGGATTGGTTGCCTCCTATATGTGCCAAGACAAGGCCCGGGCCAGGGAGGATCCTGCAACTGAGGTTTTTGTCCTGACTGGAATTGAACGGGGGACCTTTGTGCCCTTAGGCTGACACTCTACTCACTGAGCCACACCAGCTAGGAAATATATATCCAATTTTCACTAAATACCTTTGTAATTTTTATGCTTATATGAATTCTCTGTGTACATGTATTAAAATTTGATTTTCTCCTGTTAATCTCTTTATATTATTTTATTTGCCCAGCTAAAATATCTGAGGAGGAAATTATTATTATTTTTCTAGCCCATATAATAGAAAACTACAACTATGGAGATAACAAAAATATCAGTGGTTTTCAGAAGTTATGGGGGAGAGGAAAATGAATAGGCAAAGCACAGAGGATTTTTAGGGCAATTAAACTACCCATCTGATACCATAATTGTGGTTACACGTAATTATACATTTATGCAAACCCATAGGCTATTCAACTCTTAGAGTAAACCTAATTTAAACTTAGGACTTTGAGTAATATTTTACAAATGAGGAAACAATGAAGTCAAGACTGTCTCTTTAATAAATGGTGCTGAGAAAATTGGAATTACTTGCAAAAAATGAAACTAGACTGTCAATACACCACACAAAAGAACAAACTCAAAGTAGATAAAATGCATAAATGTAGGTTGGGAGATTATAAAAAATCTTAGAAGAAACTGATGGCTGAAAAATCTCAGACATCTTTCATAACAAAATGTTTGTGCATAAATACCCTAAGGCAGTGATGGACAACCTTTTGAGCGTGGTGTGTCAAAAATCGCCAAAAAACCAAGCATAACTTGGGTTGTGTGTCACTTGGAGAAAAATCCATAATTTTGTGATATTTATAGTTTAAATAACAAAAATGTATAATTGTAATATATAACTGTATTTAAACCAAAAACTATTTAACTTACCTGCTTAGTGACTTCTTTGTTCATCTGTCAGTTGGTTTCTTTTGTTGGTCTTGATATTATTTAACTTGTGTGGGGTGCCATGAACTAAGATAAGTGAGGGGGAGGGGGAATTCTTTAACTAACCTGCCTATTAGTGACTTTTTTTATGCCAAATTTCATTGGCTAAACCTTCAATTGAAGGTTGGTATTTTGTACACTTCAAGCCCAAGCAAGTGCAATTAATTTCATCTGTCAATCTGTTTCTTTTGTTGGTTTTGATATTATTTAATGCTGAGAATAAGCCTCACAAAAGTACTTGGAGGGAAAAATTGTGATTAAAGCCATTGCTATATTTTTCAGGGTGCTAAAAGTGTCTGGTAATTGGTTCCAGGCACTCCAAATTTCCTGTTCATAGTGGCACTACTCTCGATTCTCCAAGCAGCACCTTTCCAAATTCTCAAGTTTTGACCTCAAGTCGACAAACACCTGAGCCCAGATGTTGTCTTGAAATTCTTCAAGTTGCATCTCCAAATCATCAATTTGCATCCATTGGAAACCATTTAATTCCAAACTATTGTAGACAACTACATCAGGATACTTAAATATTCTTATGGTCTGTTGTGGTCTTCTAAATTGAATAAATCTATCACTGAACTAGTCAAGTAATGAGTCTAAAACATGTTGGTACTTTATATGCAAGGGTTCCATTTCATTTTGTACAGCTGCACTCGCCTTCTCAAAATACTCTGTTACTCAAGGAAAATACTTGTAAGTTTTAGTTTCTACATCTCGCTTGAAAATTTTAAGTTTACTTTCAAAAGCTTTTGTGTATCCAAACATAATGTGAATACTTTTGCCAAAACCTTGTAACTTTAAGTTCAGTTCATTAATATGAACAGAGACATCTGTAAAAAATATCAGGTGTTGACCCACTTATCATCATTGAGCTGAGAAAAGTTTCTCAGATCCTTATCCTCAAGAAATGACACCTTGCCATTCTAGCAGTCAGCAGCTGTGTGTCATTGTAGGCGGACCAGGTCCAAACCAGAGAGGGTGGAACCTGCATTGCCACCATATGTCCACCCTCCAGATACCATTGCTGACATGTACACACAAAGAACTATTTGACATTGAAACTGGGACTCAGAACTGTTGGACATTGGAACTAAGACTCAAACTTTTTTTGTTCTTATATATTTATTTCCAGTATGCAGATGCAAGATTTTTTTAAAGAAAAGAAACAGGGGGAAAAGATTGATACAGAGGCAAAGAAGCATTGAACAAACTGTCAAACTACAGTGGGAAGACAGGGGAGGATGGGGGGCAGGGGCTGTAAGAGATCAACCGAAGGACTTGTATGCATGCATATAAGCATAGCCAATGGATACAAGACACTAGGGAGGGGGGGCAGGTGAGGGCATGTGCTGGGGGGTGGGGAAGGCTGGGGGAAGGTTAATGGGAGGAAAAAAGGAAACATATGTACTACTATTTGTAATACTTTAAAGAATAAAAAAAGAAATACCTTAATTTCTTCAAAGCACTCCAGAAAGCGCTAAAGAACTTTGCCTCGGCTTAGCCATCTTACATTATTGTACATCAGCAGTCCACTGTAGATGGAATCAACATCCAGTAAAAGTGCAGAAAATTCTTGCTTGTGAAGGAGGCGAGCAGCTATGAAATTAACTATTTTTGTAACAACTGACATTAAATTGTTTAAGTCGGTGAATCCTGCCTTGTGGCACATAAAACCTCCTGATGGATAATACAATGAAAAGGCACAATCAGATGTCCAATAGCTTCTATAAACAATTTGACAAATCTGACTTTTTCCCCACCATGTGCCCCATCTATTGTCATTGACACAACTTTAGAGATATCAATGCTTAAGTCACGGAATGTTTGTATAACAACCTTCCACATTTTGCTTCCTGATATACTTGTTGGTACTGATACTAACTTTATCACCTCTTCTCTCATTGTGACACCATCAGAATATCGACCAATAATGGCCAACTGAGCATGTGATGTGACATCAGTAGTTTCATCAAGAGAGATAAAAAAATATTTACAATTACTTATGTTTCTCTTTAATTGATGTTGTACCTTTGTGTTCAGTCTCATTATTCGGTCTTTTATGATATTTCTACTGAGTGGTAACTCAGATATTCTCTTAATAATTGCATGTTTATTCTGCATATTGTGAAATAGAACTGGTGCACATCTTAGGAGAGTTTCTTTAATAAATTGCCCCTCACCTAGTGCTTTTCTATACTGAGCTATGCTCAAGTATAGAGCTACTGCTCTATGCAGTGAGCAATGCTCAAACTTGCAGATGTTAAATTTGTAGAGCCTTTTATAAAATTTAAGGATGGAATTAGATCAGCTCTTTGAAAGCCTGGAAATGTATTCCTTCCTTTCATCCTTACTTTTTTTCAAGAGCTGGGAATGATTAGTTTCAAAATGTCTATTTATATTCCACATTCTGCTTACTACTGGTTCAGTACATAGAACACAAAATGATCTGCTATTTTTTTAATAATGCCATATATCTCGGTCCATGTCTCTTGAAAGGGTTGGCTACTATTGCTACCACTTCCTTTACTTAACATTGTTTTATTTTTTATTTTTTGGGTTCTCCATCAGGGGGGCAGTGACAGAAGGTAGAATTATAGATAGCTTATTAGCCCTTAAGGCAATTAGGGGGTAACTAGCCTAACTGACCACAAGACAGTTACAAACATGTAACTGTTTTTTAGGAAAGGACAGTGTTAAGAAGCAGAAATAGGGTTAATAAGGATGTAAAACAGTAATAGTGGTGAAATGGAGTCTGCAATATGCTGCAAAATGCCGTTCCTTATATAAATTAAGTTGGCTGCCAATATTTCTAATGGCGGGAAATTACACCCATAGCACAGGCCCTCACCTCTCCCAGCCTCCCCCTCACTTATCTCAGTAATGATGGTCAATTAGAAATCCACAACACCCCAGAACAGTAGATTGGATGACGGTTGCTGTGGTTGTGTAGTTGCTGGTAACGGCGATCACAGGGCCCCCAGAGATGCATCCCCGGCGTCATGCCAGAAATGAGGTCAAAGATTCCCTAATGACCTAAACTGAAGGCCAAGAACTAGATGCTCTGTGCCAGAGCTCGTCTACACTACAGCAAATGTTTCATCCTTCTCAGCATGTGGCCCCATACTTCTCTATATGGGACTGCATGTGGTCACGTGTCATCGAAAATGGGTACGCATGTCAGTGCATGTCACTGTCATAAGTTTGCCATCATGGTTCTAAGGCAAGGGAAAACCAAGGAGAAGATAAGCAAATGGGACTACATCAAAATAAATAGCTTCTGCACAGCAAGATAAATCATCAACACAATAAGAAGAGAGCCCACTATATGGGAGAACGATTTGTCAATGATAAATTGATGAATGTTAATATAAAAATATATAAAAAACTTATACAACAAAAATTGGGAACAAATAATCCAGTTTAAAAATGGGCAAAGCATCTAAATAGAAACTTCTCCAAAGTGGACATATAGAAGGCCAAGAAACATACAAAAAATGCTCAAAGTCACTAATCATCGGAGAGATGCAAATCAAAATGACAATGAGGTATCACCTCACACCTGTCAGTATGGTTGTTATCAACAAATCAACAAATGACTAGTGCTTGAGAGGATGTGGAGAAAAGGGAACCCTAGTATATTGTTGGTGGGAGTGCAGACTGGTGCAACCATTATGAAAAATAGTATGTAGTTTCCTCACAAAATTAAATATAGAGCTGCCATTTGACCCAGTGAACCCACTTCTAGGAACGTATCCTAGGAAACCTGAAACAGCGATCAGAAAGAATATATGTACCCTTATGTTCATAGCAGAATAATTTAGAATAGCTAAGATCTGGAATCAGCCTAAGTGCCCATCAGTAGATGAGTGGATAAAAAAGCTGTGGCTCATTTACACCATGGAATACTATGCAGCAGTAAAAAAAAGAAGGTTATCTTACCATTTGAGACAGCATAGAAGGACCTGGAGAGTATTATGCTAAACAAAATAAGTCAGTCAGAGAAAGACATGTATCACATGTTCTCATTCATATGTGGAATCTAATGAACAAAATGAACTGATGAACAAAATATATTCAGAGACACAAAAGCATGGAACAATCTGTTGAATCTCAGATGGGAGGCTTGGGGTGGAGAGGGAAGGAATCAACCAAATAACTTAAATGCATATATCATTATCCATGGACACAGACAATAGAGTGGTGAAGGCCTGGGGCAGGGGGCAGGGATAAGATGGAAGGGTCAAGGAGGGGAAAATGCATATATAATACTTTCACCAGTAAATATTTTTTAATTTAGGATAAAGAATATGAATATATTATTTTGAGATTGTCAAAATATAAAATTCAGACTAGATGGACAGCATAGATTTCAGGCCACTTTCATGGATATTAATTTTTATTATTGGTATTTAATTGAAAATTGATAAGCAAAATGACATTCATGTTAAGTTCTTTTGCAACGATGAAGTTATAGAAATATATATTGCTGATTCATTTATTCTCTGGATATTTATTAAATATTACACTTAGAGCACAAAAAGTAAATACTGTTTTTGAGTCTATTACTCCTTAAACATTAATGTGCATTTTAATTACTATTGTGTCAAAGTGCTAAATAATATCTTATATACATTTAAATATACTGACCATATATTAAAGTATTAATTCATAATATATAACTTTCCATAAAATATTTACTCCCCCACATAAAATGTCTTTTATTTTTTAGAAATATTTAGTTCTTGTTTTTAACTAGCAGCAATAACACAAAAGAAATTACTACCTCTTCCTATTCCTAGTTTTGTTGTTAAGTGAAAGTGCTTATTTGTGCTTTTTAATTCTATCACTAGAAAGAGAGCCAAGTTTTAGATAAGGAAGATTGCTTAACACCAGTTTTATCCCCAGTGGGGGGTCTCAAAAGATCTTGTTGCCAGGATACAAAGAATCAAGTATGCCACAACAGGCACAGAATAGAGATGGTTGCTTTCAGTAGAACCCTCCAACTCTTTAATTTCTCCAAGAAGTGTATGTTACATGTTTATCTCTTCCCATCTATGTAGACTTTGGTTTGTTTTCTGTTTATCTTCAAGGGTATGTGATGCATTTTACACCTCTGCTGTGTATTTTATAATTAATTATATAATTTTAATTGTTCTATATTAATTACAGTAAATAAATTTAATTTGCAGCTTATCATAGTATCTTAAAATAAAACTATTATTTACATTTTTTGTTTTTGAATTTTGTTTTTTTCTATTATATTATTTAGATGGATTATATATATTATAATTCGTTCAAAATGCCTGAGTCTAAGTAAATAGATTCTTTTGACCAAGTGTTTTTTCCTATAGCAATTGAAGTACTGTATAGAAGAGTTGTCCATATAGTTTTGTATTTTTTTAAAATTCCTTATTGTTAAAAGTGTTACATAAGTCTCCTTTAGCCACCATTGACCTCTCCCCAGCCATTCCTATACCCCTCCCCATCCCCCTCTCCCAGTCTGTGTCCATTGGTTTTTCTCATATGCATGAATATAAGACCTGTGGTTGATCTCTTACTCCCTCATCCCCCCTCCATCTTCCCTCATAGGTTGGACAGTCTTTTCAATGCTTCTATGTCTCTGGTTCTATTTTTGCTCATCATTTTATGCTATTCATTATATTCCACTAATGAGTGAGATCATGTGATATTTATCTTTCTCTGACTGACTTATTTCACTTAGCATAATGCTCTACAGTTCCATCCATGCTGTTGCAAATGGTAAGAATTTCTTCTTTTTTTATAATAGTGTAGTATTCCATTGTGTAGATGTACCAGTTTTCTCAGCTGTTGATGGGCACTTAGGCTGTTTCCAACTCTTAGCTATGGTGAATTGTGCTGCTATGAACATAGGGGTGCATACATCTGTTCTAATTGGTGTTTCTGTTTTTTGGGGATATATTATCAGAAGTGGGATTACTGAGTCAAATGAGAGTTCCATTTTAGTTTTTTGAGGAAATGCCACACTGTTTTCCACAGTGGCTGCACCAGTCTGCATTCACACCAGCAGTGTACAAAGGTTCCATTTTGTCCACATATTTTTTTACAGCTTCAGTATATCTGAAGATGGTGGATAATAACTATTTTTATTCTAATTTTATAATGATGATAATTAAGAATTACTTTCCTAGCTTTTAATAGTATATTTTTTGGCTGTAAATTAGTTAAAAATAAAGGTACAAAAGTTGAAGAGGACCAGTTTTATCTGTTAGACAGAGACAAGAAAAAAATTACTTACAGCAAGAATAATATCATGCAAATTGGTTGTTTTTGTAAAAATGAATCTCAATCTATCTTTGAGGTGAAGAAACCATATTCTTTTGTCTTCAAGTAATTAAATTAATAGACAGGATGCTAGACCTGCCAAAATGCTATTCCAATGATAATGTGACCCACTATTATATATATATATATATATATATATATATATATATATATATATAAAACTGTACAATGAATACAAACAACTCACAATAAATACATACTATTTTATGCTTTTGAGAATTATTCTATTCATGAAAATTATAACAGAAAAATTGTTTTGCCCAACTTTTACAATAATTGCCTTATGTTTTTTTACCATTATCAACTTTATATTGCTATAATAAAATATAACATATTCAAAATATTTTACTACCACAATTGAATTAAGATTTTTATTAACAAATTAAAATTTATAGCCTAAAAACTAAGGTATCTTGATACTATTTATTATATTTATCTAAACTAAGAGCACTATTGTGTAAAAACTAAAGCAGTATATATTCAGAAACTAATAGTTATTAAATGCAACTTACCATTTATCTTATAAAATATGGTTATCATAGAAAAATAAAATAAATGAGTTTTAAAGCTTTAAAATATTTGTACTTTTGTCTTATATTGTGTGCTCTTGAGCAGAAAAATGAGTATTTTTTCAGGTGAAAACTGTCAATTACTACATGCCTGCACTGATAATGTATCTTATTAAACCATATTAAGTTGAATTGAAAATTTTATATTTATTGTATTTTTTAATATATTTTATTGATTTTTTTACAGAGAGGAAGGGAGAGGGATAGAAAGTCAGAAACATTGATGAGAGAGAAACATCAATCAGCTGCCTCTTGCACACCCCCTACTGGGGAATGTGCCTGCAGCCAAGGTACATGACCTTGACCAGAATTGAACCTGGGACCTTTCTGTCCACAGGCAGACACTCTATCCACTGAGCCAAACCAGTTTTGGCTATTGTATTATTTTTATAAAGTTAATTAGTTTGATAAGACCATCAGAAAACAGTACATGCACTGAATTTATGTAGAAACCAAAATAATCCTTAAACATTTAATGACTTGACAGATAAGGGTTAAAACTTTTAAACCAAAATAATAATTTTAATGTGTTCCAGTAAACAAATGAATTTGTGACTGAAGACATATGGTTTAGGTATATGAAAAAATCAATAACAAGCTTTGTATTAGAATTTCATGCCATATATATCATGACTTATCTGACATTAGAAGAAATTAAATATGGAAAAACCAGAGATGTTTCTATGTAAACTTTTGCTGCCATTGGTATATAAGTCGACCATCAAAGAGCCCACAGATGGTTGCATGGTGGCCTTGTCCACTAAATAAACAAGCAACTGAGTGTGTACGCACACAATCATGCACAGAGCCAGGCTGAGTTATAAAACTGAAATCTGTAAAACAGAGTCAAAAGAAGTTGAGTTGTGGCGTGCCATCTATTGTGTGGAAGAGTATCTTTCATGAAAGTTAGTGTGTGACCGACATTGATATTTACTCTGAGCCAACTGTATGCTACCTCATTGGCCTAGGCCCAGTCTTATGTCATATGGGCCTATCCTTGTCAGAAGTCAAAGCGTGGCCCTCAACATATTTCTCTGTAAAAGCTAAGCTGTGAAGTATTATATTCATCCCACCTATTTTTCACATTAGCAGATATATTTCTGTGGCTTGAAAATTCAGTCAAGATACTTCGTATCTTCCCAGAATGTGACTGATTATTGCTTTCTTCTTGTGTAGATTAGATTTTTGACTTGAAGCAAAGGTCACACTTCACTGTTTGGGAAGCATTCTATGTCATTCTTAATGAATGACTCGGTCATTGATGTTATGACAATACTTATCTGGACTTTGTTAGTACTTTAAAAAATAAATATTTCTCAAGCTTCTTTATATTTTCTAGTTCTTCCATTGTTTTTGTAGACTATAACTTCCTGATATACTCCTGTCTGCAATTCTGCAATGTCATTCCATTTGGGGACTGTCATTCAGCAAGAGAATCTTTTTTAGCCTCTTGGCTTCTGACAGAGGAACAGATGTCTAGGGCCAGGAGGAAACACACACACACACACACACACACACACACACACACACACACACACACACAATGGAATAAAGGAGATGCAAAAGTAGACAAAAATGTTAACTACATATCAAAATCCTGGCCCTTTAAGGAACCTGCTGTCACATTGATGACTGGCTAAATCTCTAGCTTTACATTATTAGGGTAAAAATCCCAAGTTTATATGCTTGTAGCTGACCATGAACATGTTCGCTTTTAGGTAAGCACTCAGTTAATGTTCTGCAATTTTCTGCTGTTATTCATGCCATTCTCTCCTCAAGCTTCATGAATTTCTTGAATCCAGGAAAATTGAAATCCAGTGAGACATATAAAGCTTTAAATTATTTTTGTATCTAGAGACAAGGAGAGAGTTGATAAAAGATTCAGAGAAATATAAATACCCCTATCTGTGTGTTCCTTATATTAAAGAAAATCAATTTGCACAGTTCTCAACTTAAAACATTGAAAACAGAGCCATTAATTCTATTTGGTTCCCATATGTATACAATGATTCTATTGGAGTTGGAGTAAAACAGATTTGAGTAAGATATAATTTATTGTGAATTTATTAGAAAATGACAAAGCTGAAAATTTTCAAATAGGTAAGGGATAAAATGGACATATTTTTTAAAGATACCTAAATGCTAGAAATTTCCCAGGCATAGACTAAAACAAATCAAAGCATAAAGGCCTTTGACAAAGAGATTAAAGCAAGAGGCAATGTCAAGATTTTAAAGAGCTGCAAAGTCAAAGAAAGACATTGATCTTGATCCCATTTCATCCAACTCGAAGCTCCAAGTTGGCCATTACCACAGGTGAATAATTGGCATTACTTTTCAGTTCCTGCAATCTGCAGATGTGAGATGTGCCAACAAGGGCCTTTTTCCTACTTAAAATGATGCACTAAAAATTGTATATCTAGAAATTTAACCATTAAGAGATTTATCTTGTATAACCTTTTGAAACATCAAATGTTAATAAACCCAAATCTTGTAAATTAGTTCATCTCTTTTTTATTATAGTCTATATATATAAAAGGCTAATATGTAAATTGTCTGCTCAAGCAGGAGAGCAAGAGTTAGATTGCTCGCTGTGGTGTGCACTGACCACAAGGAGTGGCACGGAACATGGTGGTTGACCAGTGGTGGCGGCTGGGTGCTTAGGGACAGAGGGAAGAAAGAGGTGGGGAGGCCAGGTCTAGGGGCCCTAACCTGCACAAGTTTCGTGCATCAGGCCTCTAGTAAGGATATAATTGTGAAATATTAATAATAGTTCCCAATACCATTTACCCACATGGCCCTTAAACCTATGATTCTCCTCTGAATGGTAGCATGCAAGGCTATAATTCTGCTAAAATGAGTTTTTCGCTTAATAATAGTAATAATAATAATAATGGCATTCTTGGTTTTAATATAAAAATTATTTTCTAGATATAAGACAGAGATTTAGTAGACTGTCTTATTAAGGAAATCCATTCTCCTTCCCCCATTCATTTTGTCTAAGTAAAAGTTTCTCTTTGGTCCCAGCTGGTTTGCTCAGTGGATAGGGCTTTGGCTTGCAGACTAAAGGGTCCCGTGTTTGATTCCAGTCAAGGGCACATGCCTGGGTTGCAGGTTCGATCCCCAGTAGGGGGCATGCATGAGGCAGCCAGTCAATGGTTTTCTCTCATCATTGACATTTCTATCTCTCTCTCCCCTCTCCCTTCCTCTCTGAAATCAATAAAAATATATTTTAAACAAGGTTTTCTTTGCCTCCATCCTATACTCTGACCCTTTTTCCCAGAGGAAGAGAGCCAAAGTTAGAGCAGAGAACGGTCTCTGAAAGTGTTTACCTTGTCTTCCTGTGCCAAGTTATATCTAAAGTGTAGGGGTATTCAATATCTGGATACAATTAGTAACTTGAGAGTTACATGACTTGTTGAGACTATCGCATCAGGTAATCTGAGAAATGTTTGCTCTTAAAGTTTCCCACTTTGAAATGCTAAGGTACAAATATTCTTGGCTGAGTGGTACTTCAGGGGCAGAGCAGCCATGCTTCCATTGGCTCTGGGAAGGTCCTGAATCATGATAATGAGATAGGAAGATGGAATATTCAAAGGAGTCTTGCATTCAGATCTAAGTGAAAATTCTAAATTCTCAGTTTAAATGTGAAATGTCTGAGAAAGTAAGGATTTGGTAATAATAGCATGTGCTACTCACATGCAGAAGAGAGGTCATAATAAATCATAATAAATTTTAGAAAGGAAAAACATTATTTGTCAGTTTAAGCCCATTATATTTTTTTATGCTGAGGTTTATGTTAAATGACTCGTCCTATTTTATTTTCATCTCTTGTTAATGGATTATTTCCTAAGGAAATATAACAAAGCAATATCACAGGACCAGTTAAGATAATAGCCTAGTCTGCAAAGCAGGCTAGAAATCTTTCTTTTCCTGGTTAGGTAGGCATTAGTCTCCATGCTTTTAAAAGTTTATCAAACTTTAGATACATTACTTAATCAAAGCTTTATTGGCAAGAAAACAATATAATAGGAAAAGTAAGTATTCTTCTAGGCAATTCTGGAAAACCAGAGGTTAAGTTACCTTCTCAAAATAAAATATGAATTACCCTATAGAGAGTTCAAGAAAATATATATATATTGCTTGTATAATATTTTATCAATTCTATGGGGGATTAGAGGTAATTTTTTAATATAAAAATTGAAAGTATTTTCCAATATCTCTGAACTAAAAATAATCAGAATATGCATGAAAAAATTTATCAATGGAAGGTCTTTCAGCATAATGATATATTGAAAATTATTTAAAATAGTTTTTAATATTACTATTTTGCTTTTCTTTTTAAACTATAGGGCAAATAAATATTTTGGCCTGCCTCAGTAATAGTAACAAATAAGCTGCTTTATTTACTTTCAAATACAGAAAAGAGAAAAATAATCACTGGTATTTTACTGATAATTTTCTTATTTTAATTGAGATTTTAATAATTTGTGTTTATTTTGTTTACAGGTATACTAGGTTTTCTCTCGATTTACCCTGTCTTCTTTATCCACAATGTTAGCTTATATATCAATCAATATAATATACATGTTTATATAAATAGCAATTTTATAAATTATTAGAAAAGTATAAATAATATTTGCTAAGAATGTGAAAACTATTAGATTTGTTTATAACTTCTCTAGAAGGTTGCAAATTATTTCACATATAAATTTCAATTTAAAGTTCAGTGCCACTCACTATTTTGTTTCAGTGTTACTAATTCTGTCTTAATGCTATTGTGAGCAACTATAATATAATATGCTTAGTTTCAAAAATAAAAATAAATAAATAAAATGGGTAAATGCTATGCCTCCTACCCCACTCCTTTCTGCTAGTCCATTAAGGTAGTGACTATAATTTTCTTGTCCATTGCTGTATCCCCTGTTCTTATCACACAGCCTGATACAGATTAAATAAAACATTTTAAAATTAACTACATTTATTCATTTTAAACAGATTAAAATCACAGTTTGACAAATTACAGTGAAGATATAGCTGTCATTGTTTATTCATTCAGAATAGATATCAGCAACTTGGGAGTTCATGAAAATAATAGGGAAGTTCTCTTAAGCATTCCAATAATTAATATCTTTGGCAGTATAGAGCATGACTAATGCTAATAATAAGTAGTGATAAGTCTGAATATATAAGTGATTTGATAGTCTAGGGCTCTAACTTTTAAAAGTTTGAAAGTTACTAAACCTATTTATTTTACTTATGTTTTGGATAAATTATGAATTTTTTTTCTTAGTCTTAAAACAATTGGTGGCTCACAAGGAGAACACTGAGTCGTATCCGTATGTGTTCTAGCACTTGAACAAAATATAGTAAAGAAGATGAGTCATTTCTGAATACCCTAGAACAAGTCAAAGCCAGGGTTGCATATATTTTCTTTTGTTCTTTTGTGAGTAAACAGAAAATATGATTTTCATATTCCAAATTCCAAGAAGAAGAAAGAGAAAAAGATATAAAGATATAATTCTATTTTAAAAATGTTTTATTACTTTTTTTTTTACAGATAGGAAGGGAGAGGGATAGAGAGTTAGAAACATCAACGAGAGAGAAACATCGATTAGCTGCCTCTTACACACTTTCTACTGGGTATGTGCCCGCAAACAAGGTACACGCCCTTGACTGGAATCTAACCTGGGATCCTGGAGTCCACAGGCCGATGCTCTAGCCACTGAGCCAAACCAGTTAGGGCTAAAATATGTTTTCATCTAAAAAACAACTTTAAAATAAGAAGTTTGGGGTTTATATCGTAGGTAAAAGTAAATGAATGAGAACAAACGTATAAAATCCTAGAAAAGATGATTAATTGAATACCACATTTTCTTTCACAATGCTTGAAGTAGATTGTGATACTAAGAGATGTATGCTGCTATCCACCAAAAGCAACTACTAAAATAAAAAAAAATGTATTGTACCTAGTAAACCAACAAAAAGGTTAAATTGAAATATAAAATGTATTAAATAATGCAAAAAAATGAGGAACATATTTTAAAATAACAAAGACTAAAAGGAATGAAAGCCAGATAGAAATATTTGAAGTTTTTCATAATCATATCAATAATAAAGGTAAAGTAATGAAAAAAGATATATCATGTTAACACTAATTAAAATAAAGCTAGAGTAGCTATATTTGTTATCAAAATATGAAAGTTACTTTATAAGAGAGTAATTTCATGATGAGCACATGATAATTGAAATATGTATACACATATTAATAGATTTCCAAAATACTTGAAGCAAAAATTAATAGACCTTCAAATAGGAAAGTCCTCAAATGTAGTTGAAAATTTCAATACTCCTAACTGAATCACGGATAAGGAAAGAATAGAAAGAAAATCATCAACAAGGAAACACAAACCTTGAATAACATTCTCAATTCACATAAGTGATGATATTCATAAAACAACCAACCAAATAGCAGACTATAGATATTTCTTTCAAGAACTCATGGAATATTTACTAAGAACATACCTTGTGCTACAAAACTAATCTCAACCAACTTCAAAAGAGTCAATTAATACAAAATATTTCCATTAAACACAATGAAATTAATTAGAAATCTTGGCTAAATAGTAACAGAAATAACCAAATATTTGGTAATGAAATAGCATACTTTAAATAATGACTATCCTATCTAATAAAAGAGTAATTAGCAAATTTGACCATACCTTCATCACGCCCACAGCCACACCCACGACCACACCCACCAGCCAATCAGGAAAAAATTATGCAAATAAAACCCAAACAAGATGGCTGCCAAAACTGAGAGCAGGAGGAAGGCTTGGGTTTCCCTGGCAACAGAGGAAGCCAAGCTTTCTGTTTCCCTAGGCCTCCACTAAATGTTACAAAATTTCAATGATAAAAAATACCGAAATGGCAGCAGCCACTGAGCTGGAGAGAACAGAGCCTTGGGTTTCCCTGGCAATGGAGGAAGCCAAGCTTTCAGTCTGCCTTTGCTGACCTAGGCCTCCACTCTAGGCTACAGTGTTTCAAACAGAAACAGCTGCTGCCACAGAGTGAGCAGAAGGCTTGGCTCTGCTCCAGGCTACAAAGTTTCAATTGTAGACGTAGATTAATCCCAGATCCCAAGGCCTCCACTTGCGTCACTGGGGGTGTGGCTGGCCTGCAAACCTCTACAGGCCCCTCATCCAGGATTCCCCTCACCCCAAGGGAACCCCCACCCTGATCTGGGACACTCTTCAGGGCAAACCAGCTGGCTTCCGCCCATGCACCAGGCCTCTATCCTATCTAATAAAAGAGTAATTTGCAGATTGACCATCACTCCAACAAACAAGAGGGCTGCCTCCATGTGGTAAAATATCCTGCCCCCATGTGGACACAAGATGGCCACCACAAGATGGCCAGCAGGGGAGGGCCATTGGAGATTCCAGGCCCTGCAAGGGAGGGCAGTTGTGGGTGATCAAGCCTACAGGGGAGGGCAGTTAGGGGTGACCAGCCTGGGAGAGGAGGGCAGGGGAGCAGTTAAAAATCAATTAGGCTGGCACGGCAGTGGTTAGTTGGTGATCAGGCTGGCAGGCAGAAGTGGTTAGGGGCAATCAGGGAGGCAGGCAGGTGAGCAGTTTGGAGCCAGCAGTACTGGATTGTCAGAAGGATGTCTTATTGCCCATATAGGCCTGATCCTCCCAGGATAGGGCCTAGACAGGCAGTTGGACATCCCTCAAGGGGTCCCAGATTGGAGAGGGTGCAGGCTGGGCTAAGGGACATCCCCCACCCCACGTACACGAATTTCGTGCACTGGGCCTCTAGTGTAAAATAAATTAGAAAATATATATAATGAAGTAAAAAATACAATACATCAAAGTTTGGAGGATACAACAAAAATAGTAAGAAAAACAGTTTATCACTAAATGTCTATTTTAAAAAAAGAAGAAAAATCTCAATACTTCAGTTACCATTTGAGAAAGTAAAGAAAAAAGAGAAAATCACAAACAAAATAAATGGAAAAATATAAACATCAGAGAAAAAATCAATAATATTCAAAAAGTAAAGAAAAGATAGAGAAAAATAATGGAACTAACAGCAGATTCTTTCAGATCAGTACATTTGACAAATCTCTAACTAGAATGAGAAAGTAAAAGAGAGAAAGGAAGGAAGGAAAGAAGCAAAGAAAGAAATGAAGGAAATACAAATTTCCAGGACTGATATTAAGAAAAGCAGATTTACTAAAGGTGCTATAGATATTAAAATAAAAATGAGGATATTATATACAAATGTTTGCCAATAATTTGAACAATTTAGGTGAAATGATCAAATTGCTTGAATGACACACCTTTCAAATCCTATGTAAAAGGAAATACATTTCTTGAATAGTCTCCTATCTGCAAAAGAAATTTTACTCATATTAAAATGCTTTCCATGCAGAAAATTTCAGTTCCACATGGCTTCACTAGTATAGTCTACCAAATATTTAAAAGAAAAATAATATCAATGCTAAACAAACTCTTAGGCACAGCTATATCTCAACTGATGCTAAGATACTAGCTCTGTTTTTTATAGAAAAAGTATAAAAAGACATTGCAAAAAAACTATAGAACAATATTGCTCATGAACATAATTATAAAAATTCTTAACAAAATTAAACATATATTATTTGTTAATTCTAGAATTTTTTAAATTTATAAAATATAACAGTACAGCATGAAAAATGGATTCTGTTACAGGAATAGAAGTTAGTTTAATATGCAAATCAATTAATGAAATTAACAATATAAACAAATTTTAAAAATACAAATATTAAGTTATGGAAAGAATATAGAGGAACTAGAAATCTCGTATACTATTGGTAAGAATGTAACACTATAGCAACTTTGCAAAAACACATTTGACATTTTTTAGAATGTTGAATATAAGTATACAATATATCTACCCATTTCAGTCCTAAATATTTACCTAACATAAAATCAAACATATGACCCTAAAAAATTTCATATGTGAAGGGTTATAACAACTTCATGTATAACCCGAACCATAAAAAATAAATTTCTGATAAGATGTGGATAAATAAATAGTGGTACATTATACAATGAAATACTTCTCAATGATAGAAAGAAATTTATTGTTAACAGATGCAATAACAGGTTGAATCTCAAAATAATTACACTGAGTGAAAGAAATCAGACCAGAAATGAAAAAAATAATACATACCATAAAATCCCATCCTATCTAATAAAAGAGTAATATGCAAATTGACTGTCACTCCAACACTCAAGATGGCTGCCCCCATGTGGTCAAAGATTCCTGACTCCATGTGGACACAACATGGTTGCCACAGATGGCCAGTATGGAAGGGCAGATGGAAGGGACCAGTCCTGAAGGAGAGGACACCTGAAGGCAATAAAGCCTGCAGGGGAGGGTAGTTAGGGATGACAAGGCTGGCAGGGGAGCAGTTAGGCATCAATCAGGCTGGTAGAGAAGTGGTTAGGGGGTGATCAGGCTTGCAGGAGAAATGGTTAGGGACAATCAGGAAGGCAGGCAGAAGAGCAGTCTTGGATTGTGAGATTGGGCCTAAACCGGCAGTCGGACATCCCTCAAGGGGACCCATATTGGAGAGAATGCAAGCTGGGCTGAGGGACACACATCCCCATGCATGAATTTTGTACACTGGGCCTCTAGTTTAAATATAATTCTAGAATATGCAATCTAATATGCAGGTACAGAAAGCAGAGAAATGGTTGCCTAGAAATGGAAGTACATGGATTGTCAAGAGAGATTACACAGAGGTATGAGTTAATTTTTGAGGTGATGGACATGTTCATTATTTTGATTTCGGTGATATTTTATATCAAAATGTATTATTTATTGAACAATAAATATATATGGATTATAGTATGTTAATTATATCTCAATAAACTCATTGTTATTTTAATTACCAGATGGTTCCCATTTATATTGACTAATCTTATTTTAATATTTCTGAGAATCATAACAAATTTCTGGCTCTAACTTTGGAAATATTAAATAGAAAATCACTGAAAACAAGAGGTTTTGAAGCTAAATATTTTCACTGGGTCATTATGAGCATTAGAGTCATGTAAAATCATAATGGAACTTTTGGGAACAAAAAACATGTCAAAATCCTCAGTGGATATGTGGGTGCGAAATGAAGATGACATGATGATATGACTGCCACAAAGAAAGAAAGTAATAATATAGAGGGCAATGAAATTTGAAGAAAAATCTACATGAAACTGGCCAAATAATTACATAGAAATAGAGGGAAAAAGATAATTATAAAATGTGAATTTCAGGTTAGATAATGTATTATGATGCCTTCTAAGAACCTGGTTGTTATTTAACAGGAAAGAAGTAAAGAAAAGACTAGACATAGGCATACCATTTATAAATCTTTGCCCCCAAATTTGCATGAAACATTCTCCGAGTCTACTCCCTGATGATCGATGGGGTTAGGGACCGGGCAAAGACAATTTAGGCGCATGCCCAGTAGGGTCTGAGTGACATGGAAAGGTGCCTACCTGCTGCAAGTTATACCTGGGAACAAAGTAGTGGCCAGGAAGGGCATAGCCACTGCAAGGCACGAAACCTGAATATTTAAACTTCCAAACAATGAAGGTTTTCTCATGCACCAGGCTCCTGGCTCTCCTGTGGCAGGAGATGCACTCTCCTGCGCCCACGTGGTGCAGAGCCATGTGGGACTCCACACACAAACCAATGGACTTACTTAGCTTGGATTCTGAACCAAACCAGGCTGCAACATGGAACTCAAGCTCTGGGCACTGGCCCTGTTTATGACTCTGCTAAACTCACAGCTGTTTTCTGTTCACAGGACTGGCTAAAGAGGCAGGGGGCTTTGGAACCTGAGAAATGTAATTTCAGACAAATGAAGACTTTTTCCACATCCCATCCTCCCAAGGGGTGTGGGCGCTGCTGAAATTTTTATTTCAGTGGTGCCCCAAGAACTACCACCTCGCTCCCATGAGCAGAGAGGGAGTTTAATTCTCCTCTAACAGAGATAAGATATTTGAGAATATAAAAATAATCCCTTTGCTTCTAGCCCCATATCCAGTTGTATCTATAAAAAAAATTGTCCCCCCATATTTAGAATTTGTAGTCTCACTGAGAATTCCTGGATTCATCCACTTTCCACTTGCTTTACTTAACAACTTAATTCTGGACATGAACTTCAAAGGCTTACATCAAGTACCCATGTGCAGAATTTTTTCTATACTTGTGCACTGATATCATTCATAAAATGTATTCTAATTTTTGTTGTACATTATTGTTTTTCTACATTGTGAATCTGCTTTGATCCCATTCTAAATGTTTAATTTCTTGTAGACCTCTTATCTCTTATTAGTTCTTCTCAAAACTGCAAGATATCCCTTGAAGAATTCCTATTTAGTTAAATCACCTGGAATATTTGTCATCAGAATTCTTCATTATTTGTCTCTTCCACCTGGCTATCCTATCTAATAAAATATCAATATGCAAATTGACTATCACTCCAACACACAAGATGGCTGCCCCCATGTGGTCAAAGATGGCTGTCCCTATGTGGATACAAGATGGCAACCACAAGATGGCCAGCAGGGGAGGGCAGTTGGGAGGGACCAGTCCTGCAAGGGAGGGTAGTTGGGGGTGATAAAGCCTGCAGGGATGGCAGTTAGGGGTGACAAGGCTGGCAAAGGAGAGAAGTTGGGGGTGACTGGACCTATAGGGAAGGGTATTTGGGGGGACCAGGCCTGCAGGTGAGGGCAGTTAGGGGTGACCAGGCCATCAGGAGAGGATAGTTAGGGCCAATCAGGTTGGCAGGGGAGCAGTTAGGCATCAATCAGGCTGGCAGGGGAGTGGTCACAGGGTGAACAGGCTGGCAGGCAGAAGCAGTTAGGGGCAATCAGGAAGGCAGGCAGATGAGCAGTTGGGATCCAGCAGTCTTGGATTGTGAGAAAGATGCCTGACTGCCCATTTAGGCATGATTGGAGAGGATGCAGGCTGAGCTGAAAGACACCCCCTGCTCCCCTGTGCATGAATTTCATGCACTGGGCCTCTAGTAAGCTGAATATAAAAAAAGTCTACACTGACTCTAGCTGGTTTGGGTCAGTGGCAGAGCATCAAGTCTGCATACTGAAGGGTCCCAGGTTTGATTCTGGTCAAGAGCACATGCCCAGCCGAGACCAGTTTGGCTCAGTGGATAGAGCGTTGGACTGCGGACTAAAGGGTCCCAGGTTCGATTCCCGCAAGGGCATGTACCTTGGCTGTGGGCACATCCCCAGTAGGGAGCATGCAAGAGGCGGCTGATCGATGTCTCTCATCGATGTTTCTGACTTTCTATCCCTCTCCGTTCCGCTCTGTAAAAAATCCATAAAATATATTAAAAAAATAAAAGAGCACATGCCCAAGGTGCGAGTTTGATCCCCAGTAAGAGGCATACAGGAGGCAGCTGTTTAATGATTCCCTCTCAGCATTGATATTTCTATCTCTCTCTCTCTCCCTGTTCCTTCCTCTCTGAAGTCAATAAAACTGTATTAAAACACACACACACACACACACACACACACACACACAAACAAAAAACAAAAATAATCTCTGTTCTACCAGCTTAGATGGCCTGGGAAGCCCAGCTATTGTTTCATTCAATGTCCTTAGCATGTTTGTGCCCTTGACTTTATAACTGTATTGACCTCTTTTTTAATCCTTCTCAGAAAGAGAACATCTATTCCCTTCATAAAGATTTAAAATGAGAGCATGTGAAAGAAAAATCCCAAGAATAAACTTTCCAAAAAAATCTAAACTATTAGATCACTTAAAAATTATATCAGAGCCATGCAGAAGTTTGGAAAACTAATCTATTTTAAAGGTCATTTTAATAATAAATATTAAAATTTATATATAAGTTGGCAGAATATTTTTTAAAACTTCAAGTGAATGCTGAATTCATGTGTCTAAAAAACAACGTAATTTCCATGAAAAAGATAAAAGGTCAATCTATCAAGTTAAGGAGAATAGAGAGGTTTTTGTTCATTGGTCAATTGCTTTTCCAAGGGTATCAAAATCAAAAATGAAATAAGGATAATTTTGTAGCTCAAGCTTATAAAGTCAATTAGTGGTAAAGCAGGAAAATAGACCAGGGTTTTTTACTTTCCACTATAACAAGTTTATAAAGATTTTATTTAACAGTCCAGATGATATTGAATATCAGTGCACAAGTTTAAGAACATAAATCTTCTAATCCTTGATTTTCTGTTCCCTAGACCTCACACCATTGACTTCAGGACCATTACTATGTTAAAATCGGCTTATGTTTTCTTTCTACATTTTATTGAATTATTGGGGGTGACATTGGTTAATAAATCGCATGTATTTCAAGTGTATGATTCTATAATAGATTATCTCTCTATTATATTGTATTCACTATCCAAGACCAAGTCTCCTTCCATCAATATTTATCCCCCATTTTTACCCTCTCCTCCTCCTCACACCCTCCTTTCTTTTCCTCTTGTAATTACCATATTGTTGTCTGTGTCTGTGAGTTGATTTTTGTTTGTTGGTTTTTATTTTTTGCTTAATCCCATCACCCTTTTCACCCAACCCCCGAAATCACCTCCTTTCTGATCACTGTTAGCCCACTCTCTATATCTGTGTGTCTGTTTCTATTTTGTTTGTTTATTTTGTCCATTAATTTCTTATATAGGTGAAATTCTAGATGAAGTTAGACCCATGTGAAGGCTCAAGATGCAGAATAGAAGTAAATTCTTAAAGAGAAGAATATTAAAGAGCACCAACAGACATGAAAATCTGGAGGAATAGCTAACTAATGATAAATGTCTCAGGCTATATTCTATTTCATTCTCTGCTGTTTTGCCTAATTTCATGTATGTGTATTTTGAGTGACATATGTATATTCACTAAATCTTCAGTAGAATACCATGAGGGAATATTATATCCTCCATTTTAATGATTAGAATACTGAGGTTTGAGATTCAGGCTAAATGTTAATTTTTATGAATTTTTATGATTCTCTCATATACCGTAATCTGTATTGTTCTCATGGTATCTTAAAGTTCACCTTTAAGAAAAAAATGTAATCTCTTAATTGTTACTAATTTGCTTAGTTATAGAATCATTTGTTATTTAACTCTGCTTAAAATGCCCTTAAGCAAATTCTGATTATCTTTGATTTTGAAAATGTGTTTCTTGATTGGTCAGTAAGATCTAGAGCTATATTCAGCTCTGGAAGTTCTTTAAGCGATTATGATCAAGTTTCTTAAGTTCTTAGAACCTCAGTTGATATATCTGAAAAATAGAGATTAAACAAGTGCTTTACACATGCACACACACAAAAGCTCAGGTTTTTTAAGTAAATAATGTTATCTGATTAACCTTAAACATATCTTGCTTAGTATATTAATGCACATACTATCTTATAAAAGAGTAATACGCAAATTACTGTTACTCCAACACACAAGGTGACCACCCCCATGTAGTAAAAGATTGCCAGCCCCATGTGGGCACAAGATGGCCACCATAAATTGGCTTAGTTGGGGGGACCAGGCTTGCCTGGGAGAAGGTGGGAGGGGAGGCCTGCAAGGGAGGGCAGTTGGGGGGGCCAGGCCTGCAGGGGTGGGCAGTTGGAGGCAACCAGACTGGTAGGGAGGGCATTTAGGGGCAACCAGGCCAACAGGGGATCAGTTAGGGGGTGATCAGCTGGCAAGCAGAAGCAGTTAGGGGCAATCAGGAAGGCAAGCAGGCAAGCAGTTGGGAGCCAGCAGTCCTGGATTATGAGAGGGATGTCTGACTGCCTGTTTAGGCCCCATCCCGCAGTCGTACATCCCTGGAGGGGTTCCAGATTGGAGAGGGTGCAGGCTGGGCTGAGGGGCACACAACACTTGTGCACAAATTTAGTGTCCCAGGCCTCTAGTATCTTTATAGTGTTTAGAAACATTATTAATCTAGTGTTAGAAATAACTTCCCATGCTTGAGAAATGCATTAAATTAAATAACTGTAATATTAAAAAAGAATTTCTTCTCTAGATGGAGTGTTCTTTATATCTGTCTACAAAATTAGCAAAGCTGACAATTTCTCTTTTCTCTGACCTTAGTTAATATATTCTCACTCCAACCTACTTTAAAAGATAAAATGTTTCCCAAATATTTCTCTTCTATACTCTTCCACAGAGTTTATTCATACTGAGTTAGTTTCTTTTACCTAATGTTAAGAGTAAGTCAGCTTATTTGTTCATCCCAATTTTATTGCTATGACTTCAATATCTTTAAGCTCTTGAAATATAGAAAACTCAGTACTCACTTCTCCTCCTCCTAACTGACATCGCCTGTGTGTTAGACAGAGATAGGTTGAAACTTCTACTTTTTGGCCAAAATTCTTATAAATGGATTTTTCTAATATGTTAATGCCTTTCACTTTCATTTTTGAGCCTGTAATTATACAGATAATTTTAACCAAGTGCCTCTTTATACCAACATGTATTTCATAAAAAATATTTCCGTACATTCATAAATAAATATCCCATGGGGGATTTTTATTTTTATTTTTTTTCCTTTATTGTTCAGTTTATTAATTACATTGTTTCCCCTTTTTTATCTCCCTATATCTACCCTCCACCCTGTACCTATCCCACCCTCCACACTCACCTTCCCCTCCCCAATGTCCTTTCCCATTGTTGCAAGATTTTTGTCCAATCTCTTGCTGTACTTCCCACAACCCTTTTCTCCCCAAGAATTGTCAGTCCATTCCCTCTCTATGTCCATGTTTCTGTTATATTCACCAGTTTATCTTGTTCATCAGCCTATCAATTCACTTGAGTTTTATGTTCATTTGTTGATAGATGTGTATTTGTTGTTCATAATTTATATTTTTACCTTTTTCTTCTTCCTCTTCTTAAAGAATATCTTTCAGCATTTCATATAATACTGGTTTGGTGGTGATGAACTCCTTTAGCTTTTTCTTATCTGCGAAGCACTTTATCTGATCCTCAATTCTGAATGATAGCTTTGCTGGATAGAGTAATCTTGGTTGTAGATTCTTGCTCTTCATTATTTTGAATATTTCTTGCCACTTGCATCTGACCTGTATTGTTTTTGTTGAGAAATCTGCTGACAATCGTATGGGTGATCCCCTGTAGGTAACCAACTGTTTTTCTCTTGCTGCTTTTAATATTCTCTCTTTATCTTTTGCTCTTGGCATTTTAATTATGATATGTCTTGGTGTGGTCCTCTTTAGATTCCTATATTTTGGGGTTCTGTGTACTTCTAGGGCTTTTAAGTCAGTTTCTTTCACCAGGTGGGGGAAGTTTCAGTCACTATGTCTTCAAGTAGGTTTTCATTAACTTGCTCTCTCTCTTTTTCTGGCACCCCTATAATTCGGCTGTTGGCATGCTTGAGGTTGTCCCAGAGGCCGCTTATGCTATCTTCAATTATCTGAATTCTTTTTGTTTCTTGCTTTTCCAGCTGAGTGGATTTTGCTTCTTTGTATTTCAAATTTTTTACTTGGTTCTTGTGGCCCTCTGGACTGCTTTTAGGACTTTGTGTAATATTTTTTATTTCAGTCTGTGTAAGCTTGATTTCTAGTTGGTCCTTTTTTTTTTATCCGTGAGGGTCTGGTTCGTATCCTCAGAGGCCTTGTTCATTTCCTTGAGGGTCTCATTCATTTGCTTGAGGTTCTCATTCATTTCCTTGTAATTCTCATTCATTTGCTGGTTGGTCTTATTTATTTCCTGGTAATTTTCATTAAGTTGATCGGCCTTTTGTAGGAGCCTCTTGAAAAGCCTTATAACCGTGGTTTTGAACTCTATGTCTTGTCGTCTTTTCTCCTCCATTTCTTTCACACCTGATTTCTTTCCATGTCTCTGCATGGTATCTGCTTTATGTGGTGGATATCCTCAAAGGGACAATGGCTCAGCTTCCCCAGTTACCTGAGGTGGGTGCTCTTACAGCAATCCTTTATGCGTTGTATTCAGTATTTTTGAATTTAAACCCAGCTTGTTGTTGTTAGCCTTAGGAGGGTTTGATCTCCAGGCCAATTGGCTGTGAAGGGAGACTGTGTTCAGGTTGGATGGGTGGAGTCTCTGAGCTGTGCAGGTAGAGTCAGTGTCAGCTGCGTCCTATGTGGTGCTCACGCGCGCAGGTCTCTGTTGGATGGGGATGGCTGCAGACACCTCCCAGAGAAAGCCGCTAGTCTCTTCCCCTTGCCAGACCACTCCGCCTTTCCCCAAATGTGCCTGCACACCAAAAGTCTCGCCCAGGATTGTAAAATAAATGGTTTCCGGAACCAGGAGACAAGTTTCCAGGGGGCAAATTGCGTGTTTGTGCGAAGCTTTCTTGGAAATTTGCAGTTCAGGAGCCTCTGCCGCGCCCCGCTTCCAGGGTGCGTCCCCTGGACCTCGGCCGGACCTCGCCTGGCGCTGGGGGATCCAGGCAGTGGGACGGACCTCGCCTGGCGCTGGGCAGGGAATCCGAGCAGTGGGACGGGCGTTGCTGCTCCAGCCCCAGCCCGCACGCGCGCGACCAGGCAGCTCCTAACCTGTTTCCATCTGAAAGGCTTCGCTCCCACCGCTCCGAGTCTCTGTGTCCCACCTCTACTCCTATTAGTGGAGTTTTCATTCAGCCAGCTTTCTGGCGATTCTGGGTGCTGTCTGTTCTGCTGTTATGTTGTAGTTCCTAAATCGTTGCGCGGGGCAGAACAATAGGTGTTCACCTATGCCGCCATCTTGTTCCCTCCATGGGGGATTTTTAAATATATTTTCTTACAGATATAATTTTTTAAAATAAAAAAGTACAAAACTTTTGTACTTTTAATACAAAAGTACAAAGTATGATAACTTTGATAGATATCAAAGAGATATCTATCCATCATTTATAATTTGTTCTTTGTTAACTTTTCTACTAAATCCTTTATATTTATTAAATAAAGTAGATAACTTTTAAGTCTGTTTTCATACTCATCTAGGGACAACACTCAAATTTATCTACACACCTCAGATAACTAGGGTAATACTTTACAGCTATAAATGTTGTAATTAAGTATTTTAAAAATTTGAACGTTAGGTTTTTTTCATGTTATCAGTTAAAGACTGCTTTTCAGTAAGCTTTGTTTTAATATGTTCCCATGTTGACATATATACATTTAGGTCATAAGTTTTATTTTAAACCTAGTATCTTATGATATGAACAAGTATAAATATGAATGAAACAAATAGAAATATAAGGTTTCAGATTTCTCTTCATTTAAGAATAACTATCATTTTTATATTTAGAAAAATTATTCAAGTTATCAGTAAATTCTGCTTAATTTTTAACTTGCTAAAAGTTGGGGCTTCTTGGCTGAGCAAGTACTATACATATCAGTATAACTAGACATTTCTTGTGAGATATATAAATTAAAGTGGAAAGAAGCAGTTTATCATCTGAGAAAACCTCATTAAAACTTATATGTATTGGCAATACAATAATGGAAAAAATCAGTGACAACATAAACAGTGACCCATAATATTTCTATATGATCTACATTCCATGAGGATAAACTTGAGAACAGTAGCTGACTCTTCTTTTAGAGTTGTATTGTTCTGGTTCATTCATTCTTCTCAAATGATACCATAATACATTAGAAAAGTTTAGATTTGATATATGTGAACAGATTATGCATACTGCCTATTAAGTGGAAATTTTGAAGGTTTATAAATCTATGCTATCTGTTTCCAGTTTTCTCCCTATAGTTCAGGTCTTTTTTTCTTTTTTTTTTTTCATAGTTTAGTCATTAAAATTTTCAACTGGTTGAGAATACAAATACCAAACAACTAGTGGTATGCAAAATAATTATACTTTTGTTATTGCAATAGCAATATATATAAAATCATTTTTTAAATAATGATACTTTAAAAATATAAGTTGCGATGGAAGTGTCTTAAATATTGTGTTATATTTTTCTTTCTGTGCATTTAAAAATATATTTCCCAATCTCACTGACACTAGGGTCCTGGCCAATGTGATTGGAGGAAGTGAGATACTTAGGCTACACTACAAAAGCCAGAGCAAACTTGTCCACACCATAACGTTCATGATGACAGTCTCAAAAGATAAATCTTGGATAACTGAATCAACATTTAGCATCTTGAACCATATCTGATTTTGATGTAATAGAGAAATAAACATTATGTTCATCTACTGAAATATTTTCTTCTTTAAAAATAACAGAATGTCCTAGATTATTCTGACTACTATAATATATTTAAAGTTGATTAGTGCTTATTGTTACAATTAGTTACCTAAACTGAAGTTTATTTTATTAATTAAAGCTTGTGGAGAAGGGGGAAAAGCAACTTTCTCAGCTACAAATATCAAATGGTAACCCTTATTGAGAAACTTTACCTAGGAATATATAATAAAAAGTTATTAAAATTACTTATTAGTAGTAAAATATGTATTAATGCTTTTAGATTTGGAGGAACTAAATTTTAGGTGTTTTCTTATAGGATAAATGAACATTTGTAAATTTTAAAAACTGGATTTTTATTGATCCTTATAATAAACAGGATATCAATAAATGAAGATAGGAACTGTCCCTCTATATAAAACCTAAGTGACTGAAGGACTGAAAGACCAGTTGACCAGTTGCAATGATGATCACTGACCACCAGAGGGAAGATACTAAATGCAGGAGTTGCCCCTGGTGATCAGTCTGCTCCCACAGACAACCTCCCATGGACAGCCAAACTCCTGCAATCCCTCCTCTCAGCTGGCCAGCCCCAACCCTGAATTGTTCCTGATGGGGGAAGCTGGCCAGTCAACCTCCCAAGGTCCCTTCTCCTGCTGCTAGCCAACCTCCTATGGTCCCTCCCCCTGGCTGGCCAACCTCCCATGGCCCCATCCATCAACCAGTCGGCTCTCCCCCAGGATCAGCTGTGATGGGGGGTGGGGACTGGCCAACCAACCTCCCATGGCCCCTCCCCCTGGTGCCTAATCAGCCCTGATCACTGAGGAACCCAACTTGTGCACAAATTCATGCACTAGGCCTATAGTATTATCTTTATTCAGTACTTCAGAGCATGGGGTCTGAAATGACTCAGACTAGGTTTCTCTCTGATCAGCAACTTAATAAAAGTGTGAGGAGATTTATTTAATATATCTACTGCTCTGTCATTTTTTATGATTAATTGTTATCAATTCCATAATAAGAGTGACCTTATTGAGGCAAAGGCCAGGTCTGGTTTTGCTCACTACTGTATTACTAGCCCTAACAATGGGTTTGGGTCATAAGAAGCACACAATACAGCAGGGGGATGGGCATAATTGGGAAGGTAGGGGATGGGGACTAAGGACACATATGTAAAATAAATAAATAAATAATAAAAAAGAAGCACACAAAATTCTACAAATACATTATAAGATTTTGTGAAATTAATATATGTTAACAGTGTGCTTGTATATAGAATTAAGTTAGAGACACATGGCATTTAAATAATAAACTATAGATAAGTTATAACTTTAATTGGAACATATGTTGCTCATAGAGAATCACATATATACATTTGGTGATATGTATAGTTACTGCTCTTCTAAATCCAAATTGCTTGCATGATGCATATTCTAATTCATGTATTATTTTAAGAGCTTCTTTAAAAGTTACATTCTTATGATACTACAGTCTTTAAAAAGTATTATTAATATGGACAGTTGATCCAATCAGCTCTTAAATGTATCTATCACCAATATTTAGCTAATTGAGGTGAATTATTGTCTCCAGATCTTTAGCCTTGAGAAATCTAGCCGAAATCATCAGTGTAAGAAGACTTAAGATAGAAAACAAGTATTTTTGTCTAGATTTCTAAGTAATCTTATAACACTTTATCTCACTACTAGTATATTACTTCTTGATAAATAATAATAATAATACCAATGAAGGGCTTATTGTAATTATTAATGGGCTTCTCAAATCTATCTGATCTCTTTTATTTGTTCTTGACACAGAATTTTATATGAAGGATACAGTTGTGCTGTTTGATGGCTAGGTAAGGCTATGATACTTCAATCACGCTGATTTTTACCTCCAGCTAATGCTTCTAACATCAAATTAGTTCATGTTCACATTTTAAAAAATATGCATCTCTCACTCTCCCAGTATGCTTCACCATTTCATCATATTTTATAATATTCTCGAGAATTTGAGCAACCATCCTCTTTAATTTTGGCAAGTGATATAAACCCCAATAATCTTTAAATCTAAATAACAAACGGCCTAAATATGTTACAAAGTAGAATTATTTTATTCCATTGATATAAACAATATAAGCTATATCTTCACTACCATAAAATGTTTTTAAAATAAGATATAACAGAACTAGTTTATGATTTGTCCATTAGTTATGTTTCCAAAAATGTTTGAAGAAACATGGAAATAATTTTAAATAATACATGAGTTAGATTTCATGAGCTTTAACCAACTTTTAACTTTACTCACAAGCCTAATGGAACCTGATCCTCTCAGTGTTCACTTTGACATAGGCCCCATAGATTGCGATAGGAAAGGAGTTTCACTAACCATTTATTTTTACAGTCCAACATTTCTGTTGAATGCCTAACTCCAATCGTCAGAGGCACTGCAGAGAAACAGATCAGTGCCACAGACAGGGATATAATCCAAGTATTCCAACCCAGCCTGTTTGATTTGTAGTTTCGGTTTTTATTATTTTTATCTGCTACAGGACCCGTTTCTTGCTATAAAATTTTATTTCTTCAATTTACTTAAAATATAAATAAATTTGTTTATTACTAGGTATAATTTATGGGGTTTATGGATGTTGCAAATTAAACATGTAAAAGATAGTTAATAACAACTGAAATTAGACAAATGATACTGTTAGGTTTATATTTTTGTCACCATTGCTAATTAAAATCAAGAAGTCACAAAACTAGTTATTGACCTCTTAAGAAATGTCTAGTAAGAAAAGGTGCTTATCAAACTTAAATATAATTTATTCTGCTTCACAGTAAAAAAAGGAAAAGTGTAAAAAAAACCCTAATAGTTTAGCAAAATTAAATATAGAAATAAATTACAAGGAGAATTTATGGCAAAAATAGTTAGCAATATATTATGTAAGTCTATAAAATAACAAATCTGATTCCATGAATGATCTTTGTTTTTATTATGTCTTTGAGAAAATAATGCTAATTTTGGAGATCATGAAAATTTTTAACAGGCAAGATGATTATTCAACATTCTCACCTAATTTGACAAAAGTTTGACACAGTTGGTACTGTATTTTTATTAATTCTTGGTCCCAAGGCAGTATTTTCTCTTGGTATCACCTAAATCGCCTTTAATTTTATTCTCCACATCTCTCTAACCCTTGAATTTTAAAGCATCGAAAGGCTTGGCCCTGTTTTATTCACACTTACCTCCCTGCTAATGTGAATTAATAAATTAATGAATTCCAGTATTCTAAATGTGTTCTGCAAACACACACACATACACACACACACATGCACACACACACACACACACACACACACACACACACACACACAAAACAAAAAACAAGAAACAGAAAAACCAAAAAAAAAAAAAAAAGAAATGTGTTCTACATAACTATATACTTTTTGTGGATCAAAACGCAGATCTGTTTTCATTGGTAGATATAAAGTCAACTTAATCAATTAAGAGAAAAATATTTTTAAGAAAAGAGAAAAATCTGAGAAACAGATAAATTGGACTTCACCAAAATTAAAATTTGTACTTCAAAGCATACGGGAAAGTAATTCAAAACATAGCAGAAAATATTTGAAAAATCTCACAAACTGAATAAAATAAGTATCTAGAATGCATAAAAAACAATGAAAATAGTCAAAGTTTTAAAGAGACATTTTATATATTAATTTATATATATATGTATATTAATATAATTAAATACTACATGGCCAAAAAACATGAAAAGTTTCTTGACATCATTAGTAACTAGGCAAATACACTAAGAAGGCTTTAATAAAAAGGGCAGAAATTAGCCAGTGTTGATAAAAGTACTGGAATTAAAATCTTCATATATTGCTGATAGGAATGTAAAATGATTCAGTGGCTTTGTAAAACAGGTGAGCATGTCCTCAAAAAGATAAACATAAAGCCCTAGCTGGTTTGGTTCAGTGGTAGAGCATCAGCCTGTGAATTGAAGGGTCCCAGGTTTGATTTTTATCAAGGGCACATTCCTGGGTTGTGGGGTTGATCCCCGGTAGATGGCATGAAGGAGGCAGCCGATCAATGATTCTCTCTCATCATTGATGTTCCTATCTCTCCCCTTCTCCCTTCCTCTCCGAAATCAATAAATATGTAAACATAGAGTTATCATATGGCCCAGAAATTCTACTTCTAGTTTTATACCTAGGCAAATTGAAAATTTCAATGAATGGTTATTATAGCATTATTCATAATAGCCACACAAAAAAAAATCCACCAATTCATGAATGTCTTAACAAATGTGGCATATTCATAAAATAATGTATTTCATCCAGAAAAAGAAACAAATACTTAGGGCAGGATGAATAAATCTTAAACATTACGCTAAATGAAAGAATTCAAATATAAAGGATCACATAGTGTTTGATTTTATTAATATAAAACGTCCAGCACAGGCAAATCTAGAGAAGATAGTAGACGAATATTGCATGGAGGTGGAGGATTAGAATGAACAGTGATTGTTAATGGGGATCTCTATTTGGCTGAGAAAAATATTCTGGGGTTATATAGTAGTGATGATTCCATGATTTTGTGAATATATTAAAAAGTAATGAATTGCAGATTTATAAAAGTATTTTATAGTATGTTAATTATATCCCAATTAAAATAAAATGTGTAAGTGATTCACCTGCTTGTCAATCCACTTGATTAGCAGATACCTAAGAACAACTCTCATTTTTAGCTTAGAAAAAGAAATAACTAAATAACAACCTAATACTTCTATCAGTCTTTCTGAATTAAGTGAATGACAACTCTGTTATTCAAGTTCTTAGGATTAACATCTTAAAGAAATCACTCATATTTATCTTTATCATATCTTGGCAGCAAGTTCCAGAAACATTAACTTTCATAAAGAATCATCATTTAATTGAGTTATAATTCATATACCAAAACAACCATCATTTCAAATAATGCAATTTATTATTTTTTGCTATATTCACAATTGTGCAGCTATTACCACTATCTAATTGAAGAGTGTTTTTGTCAGCAAAACAAATAAAAACCCCATACCAGAGATAATATGCTTGTCTTGTTCCTGACTTAATGGAATAACTTCCATCTTATACCACTAAGTATATCCTAACTGTGTTTTTCATAGATGCCTTTTATCATATTAATTTTTTTTCTTTTTCTTTTTTTTTAATCTATTACATGTAAGTATCAAGAAACAGTGTTGTGTTTTGTCAAATATTTTTGCACATTGGGTTGATCTTGTGTCCCACCCACCACCAACAACAAATATCCATATTCTAATTCTTAGCAGATTCTCATCTACCACTTTGATCAAGCTATTACCTTCTCTATATGGGCTATAATAATCTCACTAAGTAGACTTGTTTTGTGTTTTCTTGCCCTACTATCATGTATTCCTCAAATGACATCCAATGATTTTCTAAAACATAAATCACACGTCAGTTTTTTGCTTCAAACTTTCAATTGTTTCCTATATGCCACAGAGTAAAATCTATTTTTTAAATCATAACTAGAAATAACTTGCATATCTTGCCTCTTTCACCCTTATACTATATTCTATGAGTCTTTACTTCTCAAACATAGTCTTATGGATATATGCGTTGCTATATTATTCAGGAGATATTTATTGGATATTTAATGAATGGAAAAATCATGACCACTATAATGAAATATATATGCTTAAAATGTTTTAGAGTTTTAAAGAAAAAACTAGATATACAAATAAAATTAGTCAAAAATTTAAAAAAATATACATGTTATAAATAAAACAAAGATAAAATAATATCTGAAGAGTTTGATGTAGTGAGAGATTTATTACTAAACTGGAGAAGTATTAGTAGACGACAAGGAATTTTCCATAGGCCTGGAAGAAAAGGATAGATGAAAAAAATATAAATAGATGGATTTTCTTTATCCTTAACTCTTTATGTTCCCCACAAATCCTTGGTGTTACAACAGATAGCTTATGCATTTAAATAATGCATTTAAATAATGTTTCCAATGTTAATATTTTATACTAGTGGCCCGGTGCATAAATACATGCACATTGAAAGGAAATTAATCAGAAGAAATATTTTAATATTGCTATTGGCCCTTTCTCTATAATAGAAGTGTCAACCAAATTCATGCTCGGCAATGACAAATCAAAACACGTGCATGCAATTGGTGCCAGTGAGAGCTTTATACCAGTATGTATCAGACACGCATGAGTCAATTTAGCCTTATATATATATGGAATAAATTTGCTTAATTAGACCTGCTTTCTGACTTAGCTAAAGTTTTTCCAGCCCGGTGAAGTACCCCAACTTCTCTTTTAGGATATTGTCAGCAACACAGCAGTAAATATCAACACAAGGCAGATTATTATTGTAGATGATGCAGGGAGAACAAAGGGTAAAATATTTAACTGTAGCAGTGTTTGACTATACTCTGCACAGTGAAAAAACCTGAAGTCATTTTCAAGGTACACCATTTCTTCTTTTCAGTTGGGTGAAGTTTCTAAGTTTTCTAAATCTCTGTTTTCTGGCTAATGAAAAGAAAATAGGATTCCACTGAGTTTCCTAGCCCCTATTCCAGGACCTCTGTGAGGATCAAATGATATGAGGCATGGGAAAATGCTTCACAGACACTTGGTTGAAGTGTAAAAATATTTCCACCTGGCTATAAAAAAAATGTTGTATTCCTGGGCTGAAGAAACTCCAGGGAAGTTCGTCACTAGGGAGAGGAAGCCAGGCATTGCTACAAGATGTCATTACCCAGCACCCACAGGGACCATTTCTGGGCTGGGCCGTGAGCCACACTTTGTGTCATGGGGTCTCAGCAGTGTTGGCTGCAACTTAGTTGGTTGTCAGTCTGGGGTGGTGGCAGGGCCAATGTCACACTTGGAGGAAGCTGAGTGTTGCTTTGTGTGTGTTAGGTCCAGAGTGCCGTTTATTATTAAATGGCCTGATGCTAGGGCGAAGAAGCCAGGCATTGCTACGTAACTTCATTACCAGGCTCCCACAGCCACCATTTCTGGACAGGGGAGGGCTGTGGGCTGCATTTTGCACCATGGGGTCTCTCCAGCATAGGCTGCAATTTGCTGGGATGGTGCTCCAGAGTGGTGGCGAGGCCATTGTCCCACTTGGTGGAAGCCAAGTGTTTGTGGTTTCCAGGTCTGTGGCGCTGTTTCTCTGTAAATGGCCATTGTGTGTCACAGCAGCTCCTGCACTGAGCGGCTGCCCGCTGGCAGTCAGTACACATCATAGCGACCAGTTGGACAGTAGGACACTTAGCATATTAGTCTTTTATACATATAGATGCTTTAGAAAAATAACCAAATGCATGAGAAAAATATAACAGAATACAGAACACAGAGCTCAGAAAATATTATTTGTTATAATTTTTACAAAAGTTATTTAAAAAAACCAATTAAATAAGAATATCAATACAAAGCTCTTCCCATTAAACAATTAAGAATATCACTAATGAGGGAAACCAAGATGGCACCATAGGTAAACACCTGAACTGCTGCTTTGCACAACAACTTCAAAACTACAAATAAAAGACAAAATGGACATAATCCAGAACCACAGGAAGGCTGGCTGAGTGGAAATTCTACAATTAGAAGGAAAGAGAAAAGCACACTGAAACTCAGAGGAACTTCAGAAGTAAAGGCAGAGGTATAGAGGCATGCACACAGAGAGGGCTGGCAACTGAGTAAGCAGCTGTCTTTTTTCAAGCAGGAGGGAGACAAGAGCTCCTGAATGCTCTGAATTGCAGTTCCAGGTGAAATTCTGGGTACCCAGACTCATATAGGGAGAAACTGAACTTTTTGGAAGTGGGCAGAACTCGAGGTCAGCTTTCTCTCAGAGTGCTTGCAACAATTAATGAGGGACACTGAGACTAGGATGCCTCTTACGGCAGGGCTGACAGGAAGCCATTACTATTTTCTCCACCCTGAGACTCTGCCCCATCCAAGCTGTGCACAGAGGCTTTTGCATATAAATGGCCTTGTCCTTAGAAAATTAAACTTATTTAACAAACTGCAGCTGAGAAAGTGAGACCCAGAACATCCAAAAGAAGGCTCAAGGCCCCACAGCAGCTTGCATTCCTTCACAGCTAGGCCTCATCTGGGCACAACAAAACCCAAACAAAGAAGAGGAATCTACAAATCTCTCTGTAGCTCCTGCTGAGTAGCCTCTGGCAGAGCTAAATTAGCACCTCCTTGGAGATCCAAGAGCCAGTTGTACCCAGGGGTCAGAGTGGGACCATCCAGATTACAACTCTTCAGATCCTTAAGGGACACACTCAGGGGGCAGACTCAGTGAACACCAAGATGTACTAAAACAAGTCTTGCTTCATAAGGGTGTCTCCAGCACAAAAGTTCTCCAGTCATAGACACAGCTGATCCTCACTACCAATTGGTCTGGAGGTCAGTTCCTCCCAGTGATACCAACAACAACCAAGGCTTAACTGAACACAGCCCACAAAGGGGTATACCAAGAATGTCCACCTCAGGTAACTGGGGAGGCTGAGCTACTGGGCGTTATAGGACACCTAGCTCACAAAGACACTCTATCAACTTAGGGAATACAGCCAAAATGCAGAGACAAAAAACCCAAAAAAAACAAACAAACAAACAAAAAGGTCACAAGTTTAAGAAATGGAAGAGAGAAAAACACTGGATATGGTGTACAAAACCATGGTTATAAGGTTTTTGAAGAATTTTCTAGAAACCACCAATAAATTTAGTGAGATCCTTGAGGATATGAAAAAGGATTAAATAGAAATTAAGCATACACTGACTGAAATAAAGAGGATATACAGTGATCCAACAACAGATTAAGGATCTGAAGAATCAAGCCAAAGATTTGAAATACAAAGAAGCAAAAAAACAACCAACAAAAAAAGTAAAAAGAAAAAAAATAATCCAATGATATAAAGATTGTGTAAGGAGCCTCTGGAACAACTTCAGGTGTACCAACATCCAAATTATGGGGTGCCAGAAGAAGAGAAAGAGCAAGATAGTGAAAACCTATTTGAAAAAATAATGAAAGAAAATTTCCCCAACCTGGTGAAAGAAATAGACTTACCACTCCAGGAAGCTTACAGAACCCCAAACAAAAGAAATCCAAATAGCACCACACCAAGACACATCATAATTAAAATGCCAAGAGCAAAAGACAAAGAGAGAATATTAAAAGGAGCAATAGAAAGCAGTTAGTTACCTATAAGGGACCACCCGTTTGATTGTCAGCTGATTTCTTAACAGAAACTATGCAGGCCAGACTGGGGTGGCAAGAAATATTCAAAGTGATGATCAGCAAGAATCTACAACTAAGATAACTCTACCCGGCAAAGCTACCTTTCAGAATTGAAGGTCAGATAAAGAGCTTCACAGATAAGAAAAAGCTAAAGGAATTCATCACTGTCTAACCAGTATTATATGAAATTCCGAAATGTATTCTTTAAGAAGAGGGAGAAGAAAAAAGGTAAAGTTAAAAATTATAAACAACAAATATGTATCTATCAACAATTGAATATAAAAAAGTGAATAAAAAAATCCAATGAACAAAATAATAGAATCAGGGACATAGGAAGGGAGTGGACTGACAATTCTTGGGTTGGGGAGGAGCAGTGTGGGGGAGTGCAGGAAGCGGCTGGACAAAAATTGTACACATATGCGTTAGGATGGTGGGGGGTAAAGGCAGAGGGTGGTGTGGGAACTGCTTTGAAGGGAGCTATGGGGGGAAAAAGGAATAATTGTAAGGGAGCTATGGGGGGAAAAAGGAATAATTGTAATAATCTGAACAATAAAGATTTATTGAAGTAAAAACATATTTACCAGTTTTCAGAATAAAAATAATTATCTCACATCATCTATTTTGTTATTCTGAAGTACAGTACATATACTAGTAAAAAAGATAAGTATATAAAAAAAGAATATCCCTAATGAGAAAATATACTTACAGAAAGTTATCCTATCTAATAAAAGAGTAATTTGCAGATTGACCATCACTCCAACACACAAGATGGCTGCCCCCATGTGGTCAAAGATCCTGCCCCCATGTGGACACAAGATGGCCAGCAGGGGAGAACTGTTGGGAGACTCCAGGCCCTGCAAGAAAGGGTAGTTGTGGGCAATCAGGCCAGCAGGGGAGGGCAGTTGGGATGGACCAGGCCTGCAAGGGAGGGCAGTTGGGGGCAATCAAGCCTGCAGGGGAAGGCAGTTAGGGGTGACCAGGCTAGCAGAGGAGGGAAGTTGGGGGCAAACAGGCTGGCAGGGGAGCAGTTAGACATAAATTAGGCTGGCAGGCTACTGATTAGCAGGTGATCAGGCTGGCAGGCAGAAGAGGTTAGGGGCAATCAGGGAGGCAGGCAGGTGAGCAGTTTGGAGCCAGCATTCCTGGATTATGAGAAGGATCCCTCGAGGGGTCCCAGATTGGAGAGGGTGCAGGCTGGGCTAAGGGACATTCCCCACCCCCTTGCCTGAATTTCGTGCACCAGACCTCTAGTTAAATATATATTAGTTAAATAGACAAATAAACTGGGACTGGTTGGGTTGTACCACTGAGCACTCTCTATGGAACATACGTAATGAAAAAAGAATTTTAGACCTGGTCAGTGTGTCTCGGTTGAGCATCAGCCATGCACCAAGAGGTGACTGTTTAATTCCTGGTCTGGGGCACATACCTGGTTTTCGGGCTTGATCTACAGTAAGGAACATGAAAGAGACAGGGAACCAATGTTTCTCTCTCTCATTCTCTCTCTTGCTCTCTCTCTCTTCCTCTCTCTAAAATCAATATAAATATATTTTTAAAAAGAAGAAAATGATGAAATTGTGAACATAAGAAACATTCAAACTTTGTAAATAAATTTTCTGAGGTTTCCCCCCCCCCCAAATGTCAACAATTGCTGAAAGGCAGAATCTCAAGGGATTGCAAGAATGCTCCAGAGAATAGAAGTTTTGCATCTGATTTTATACATTATAATAAAAAAGAAGACAGAAGACATAAGTGGGTTAAATAAAATATATTAGTGATTAAGTGAAAAAAGCAAAGAGGGGAAAACTCTGGAATTGAGTAAAAATTAAAATGAAAGACACATACTTCTTTTATATAGATGAGTATGAAATTGAAATGTGGGATGTTTGAGTCTGAGTCCATCATCTCGAAATTGAAGAATGAAATTAGACAAAAAAAACAGTTAGTGGAACTGAAGTTTATTGAGAGAAGCCAATCTCAGAAAACTGCAACTGGGGTTCCAGGAGCAGGCCAGGGTTCATAGCTTCCACTCCATGTTACAGTTGGGTATTAAAATCTATTAATCCATGTGTGGAATCCCACATGGCCATAAGCCATGTGGGTACAGGGGAGCATATCTAATGCCATCAACTCAAAATCTAGTGTTCCGGGAAAAGAGCAAGATCGGGAGAGAAAGAATATGCTCACTTTTAAATTTAGGGGGTGGTTACAGCCTTGCCAACTCTTGATGGGTCTTTTCGAAGAAGTCTGTCTTAACAACATCCTTGGAATTGGTTTATATATCTTATTGCCTTCTGATTGGATATCTGCAAGTTGCTTGTCTTAGCAACATCCATACATTTTAAAGTTTGTCTTCTCTATGTGCCCTTCTTTCCATACCCAGCTGAGTTGCATTAGCAATTCTGCCTTGCTAGATTTCCCAGTTTTATCTCCTACCCCCCGCCCCCATCATAACCCCAATTTCTGACTACTTAGCTTCCTCTGTCTTCCTCAGGTCCAGGATAGGTAATAGCTAATAGTCAATAATAAACTCAACAATGAGGCGATCTGTAGTCTCTGCTCTGGTGCTATGTCTATGCTTTGAGAAGTCCAGAAAGAAGAAATTACTTTGAAATTTTATAGATATGTTATCATAGATGCAAAAACACGAGAAATGTGCTTAATTAAAGTGAAAACTAACCTTTGACAAGAAAGATCCTAGCCTAGGACATGACCACTCACCATAAAGTACTTTCAGTTAAAAAGTTTTAATTTTAGACCATCTTTTGTGGTTACTTTAGGTCTCTGAGTTTGTAAAGCCCACCATGAAAACCTCCCTTAAGCTTGTCAGGTTTAGAACATGGCTTCTTTTTGTCCAGAAAATTAATTTATATTGTACTTTCTGAGCTATATTTCAATATTTATAAAATGCTCATATTTTCACTTAATAAATAATAATGGGAAGATAGCATAAATAAAAGAGAACTTTCATTTGTATGTAACCATTTACACTGGAATAATGCCCAATTTGAATGTTACTTGAGCTGAATTAAATGTGGATTTGAGATTATCATCTGATATCATCTAAGCAAATGGTCATGATAAAACCTTATAAGAATGTCCAGAATGTAACAACTGAAGGAATTTGGTAAAATCAGTGTTGTGAGTTTAACTTCCTGTAAACAAAAGAAGGGTCATTCTCAAGATTACATATAGGGAAGAATTATTAGGGTGATCACAATGGACTTTACATGGCAATTTGCACCAAGTTTTTGCTGATTATTCCACATGAGTTTTTTATTCCTTGACTCACCTTGGCAAGACAAAATTAATTCTTACCAATAAAAATGAGGGTATGGGATAGGTCTAGGTCATAGAGTTATAAGAATGCAGATGGATATTGACATGCTGATGAACAATGAAGGTATTACTATATAAGTATCATTACAATGTTCTCCTCTAGAGCCATCTGGAGCTGTTTTTCAGATGTACCCCCTGAGGACTCATCAGAGCCTGAAAGTAGTATTTTTTTGTACTGATTCAACTACTGTGATGGAATCTGCTGTTATTTCAACACCAACAGTCTTTAAAATGCTTCTCTTTAAGAATTGTTTATTAGGCATTGATGTGGGTACTCTTACCATTTTACTTTTCCAGTTAATTCTCACTGTAGCATGTGCAAGATATTGATGATGAAATGAAAAAAAAAACACAAATTATAAAGAAGTTACCTAGTTGTAGTGTTGGCAAATGTATATTTTGTATGCAAGTATACATATATTATATATTATTCATCATGTTCTTAGAGCAATATATATTATATTATGGATTTTTATTAATAAGAATAAACTAGCTAGTTTTTTGAGGAACTCATAGTCCAATTGATACTTCTGAAATCCTATTAAATATAAGTAATATCATGATAATTTTTGAATGGACAAATCAGACAGACATTAAGGTGATTCATTCAAATAAAATAAAGTTGAAAATATTAGGCAAGTACCCTTTATTGATACATTTGAAATTAACTAGTAATGAATAACAGGAAAGGAGCAAATATCATAGGCTCATTATTTGGACAGCTTCACCTGGAAGCTAAAGTTTTACAGTCCCCAAGGGAGCCCCACTCTATTATCAGCTGATAATAGAGGGAAGGGACTGGATAGGGAAGAGAATAGATACATGCTCAGTCAAACTGAGGAAATGTTGGGAAGGTACTTGCTTGTCAGTCACACCTGGTAACTGGTCATTGGTGTGAATGGACAAGGCCATTGTAAGGACTCAAAAATTGGGATATTTATTCCTCTAAACAAAGGAGTTTTCTCTCTTGGTTCCTCTTATGCTCTTAGAATGCTTATTGCTTGGAGCATGCTCACCTGTATTTTTCCATGTGCCTCATGGTCAAGTGAGCTCACATATGCAGGGACTGATGGACTGCTGCTACCCTGATGCTGAATTGTACCTGGTTCCAACATGGAAGAAAACTCTGGACACTGGCTTTTCTTCTAGCTCTACTGAAATTCCAGCTTTACTTCTTTTATAACTGGACTAAGGTAAATGGGACTTTGGAAACCCAGGAATGTAATTTCATAGAAAAAACACACAACTTTCTACCATATATCTTCCTCTCATGGTCTTCCAAAATGATCATTACAGTGGTACCCAAACAACCCCATGCCCACTAGCAACAGAGAAAGGCCTCCCACACTTCTCTGGAATAACACTATGAAAAGCAACATTATAATCTTAGCTTTTAAAAGCTTTTCTTTTAATATGAGTTAGCAAGAATTTTAGGTATAATCAACATTACTTTTGAGAGACATTAAATGTACTGACTATCAGGGTAATAAAATGCAAAGAAATCAACATATCATTGCCTATTTTTAGCCAAGAATAGTCACATTTCCCCACAGGTATTACATGAGGGATTGACAACTCTTTAAATAATAATGATGATAAAACACTACTTAAATTAGAAAGCTTTAAGCTTATCTAGTTCAAAATATCCTGCAGTGGGCATAAGTTTTTATAATAACTATGAGGGGATTTGTTGTCTCTGCTCTGATGTGGTGCCTGTGCAAGAAATGTCCAGAAAAAAAGAAAATCATTCTGACATTCCAAAGGTATGTTATCATAGATACAAAAAGACAATGGACAGATTCAGTTAAGGTAAAGATGAACTTTTGTCAGGAAAATTTCAAGCCTATGACAAGACTACCCTCCACAGACAGCTTTAGGTGGGTGGGTAGGGAGAGATCAACCAAGAAAACTAAATGCACAACCCAAGGACACAAACAATAGTGTGGTGAAGGCATGGGACAAGGGTGGGTAAGGGATAGAAAGGGTCAGAGAGGAAAAAAGGGGATATCTTGGATACTTTCAACAATAAAGAATATAAATATATATGTATATTCTTTATTTATAAACTTTATATATATAAAGTTTTAATTTCAGAGCATCCTATGTGGTTAATTTTAGTGTCTGAATTTGTAAGGCCACCAGGCAGGCCTTCCCTAAGCTTGTCTGGTTTAGTATGTGGCCCCTTTTAGTCCAAAATGCATAAGTAGAAAACAGATTAAGCATAAGAATAACTAAAAGCATAAGAATAACAAATTAATAATAATTAGACATAAGAATATCAAATCCTAAATGAAGAAATTAGAAGCTGTTTGAAGAAAACTTAGAATATAAATAACTTAAATTTCTTAAACCATGTCAATACCATTGGGAATGAAAATTTGTTTGCAAAATAAAAAGAGAGAGTGAGAGAAAGAAGCCACCATTTTTTAAAATATATTTTATTGATTTCTTTGTAGAGAGGAAAAGATAGGAATAGCAAGTTAGAAACATCTGTGAGAGAGAAATAACTATCAGCTGCATCCTGCACACCCCCTATGGGGGATGTGCCCACAACCAAGGTACATGCCCTTGACCAGAATCGAACTTGGGACTCTTCAGTCCTCAGGCTGAAACTCTATTTACTTAGCCAAAACGATTAGGGCAGCCACCATTTTTCTTGCAAAAAAAATTCATATAGCCCTAGTCGATTTGGCTCAATGGAGAGGAAAGTTGGCCCAAGAACTGAAGGGTCACAGGTTAGACTCAGGTCAAGAGCAAATACCTTGGTCTGCGTGCATATGGAAGGCAATCAGTCAAGGTGTCTCTCTCACATCAATATTTCTCTCTGTCTCTCCCCCTCCATTTCACCCTCTAAAAATCAATGAAAAATACCATTGGGTGAGGATTAACAAATAATAATAATGATAATATAAAGAAAGTCATTTTTAAAATTGATAAAGCATCCAAACAACAAAATATATAAAAAACATTTGCATTGAGTGTTTTTAAAGTATTTTTGTTAAAAATTCTGAAGTAATATTTAGTGACAAAATTGATAATTTTTAAATGAACAATTATTGGACTCGTTGAAAAATAATGTTCTGGGTCTAAGATTTTAAAATATTTTAAAGTTTCTTTAAAATTCTTTATGAGAAACATTGGTAAAACTAAAATGGTGCATATATTTTGCCTTTGGAAAAGAAATACAAAACAATATTTTGAAAAAGTGTGAATATCAAACTTACATTTGAATATATAGTTTTCTAGTAAGACACTATTTATGCATGGTTGTTGATACCACATTAGTGATTGCAGTTTGTTAATTTCAAATGTTTTATAAAATGTACACCTGTGCTTCTCAACAAGCAACTGGCTCAACACTCAGTTTTAATGGGAACAGAACTGACAATAAAACGTGCAATAAAATTATAAAAAAATAATTTGTAGATATCCACACTACCAATTTATTAACATATAGATTTGTGTGTGGTTTTGAGACTTATTTTCACATGTATAAAGTTAGATATGGAGAAAAGATTGAAAGATATAAGTTATGTGTAGACGTATTCTAGCCTTTTAAACTTAATAACATGGTATATTTTACTCTGTATTTAAATATATCATTTAGTTTGTTTCCATTTTTTAATGTATGACAGATAACTTTTAATTGGCAAAAGTAATTAGGTTTTTATTAAAAAATATTCAATTTTAGTGACTAAATAAGAATCCATAGGCTGAGGAAATAATAAAGAAAATTTTTGTATAGTTAAGTAATACTAAATTAGCAAAGATGATGCAATAAATAAAAAGTTATATTAGGTTATTTAGGATAGTGTCCATTCAAATGTATATATTATATAAAGTAGATTGATCTAGCTTTACGAGGAATGAATGGAAGTTTGTGTAAGGAGTGGTAGATCTGAAAACTGGAGAGTAAGGAATATTGTTGAAAGTATTATTTTTCTGGAGATGAATATAAATTAATAGAGTTTTGCCAGTGAGTACAAAGTAACTTTGGATCTTTGTAGACACAAATTTAGTGTTAATACAGCCACACACACAAACACTAGACTATCCCAGTGATAAAAATTGCTAGAATAAGCAAACTTGACTGAAATAAATATTTAGTGACATTTAAATGTCCTCTCCAGACCATTATCTTCACCAACCAGAGAATACACAAGTGAAACAACTCCCAACTACTCAGCCTGACTGAACAGGACAAGTCACAAATCCTATTACAGGTAACCATGTGCATACAAACAAACAATAGCAACAATATCACCAAACAGCCCATCAGGAGGGCATTCCGAAGCTGAAAGGCTCCTCTGCAGAGAGAAGCAATCTGAAAGAAACTGAAGAAAGGAGGCTGGATGGTTCCTGACAATCTTCCTGGCCCTAGTTTCTGTCCCTTTATGGTCTAATTAAATTTCCTGCTCTTTCTTTAGTTATATTCTGTTGTAACCTTTAATCAAAATTTGATAAACATTTCATCTCAGCTTGAAGTTATTTGATATTTTCAACTAAAACAATCTAAACTCAAACAATCAATTAGTACAGAGATATGAATGGGTTGTCCTAATTTGATGATAAAGATAAATTTATCCTAAATGCAGAGGATAGGATAATAAATTTATTGTTCCTGATTCCATCCAATTAACCTGGAAGGCAAAGTAGAATTATCATTTGAAAATACAGGTAGATGAAAGGAGTTTTAGGGATAAAATAGGCACGTTTAGGGAGATCTAGCTATACTAACAAAAGAGAAACGTGCAAATTGACCATCACTCTGCTATGCCCACCAGCCAATCATGAGGGAATATGTAAATTATAAGGACAAAGATGGCAGCCACCCCACTGCTACAAGTGTGGAGTGGGGGGGGGCAGGATGCCTGCTATGAGAGGGAGAGCAGGGGTTGGAGGGAGGGCAAAGGGATCTATAGGAGCAGCACTTCAGCCCTGCAGCAAAGATAAAGACTGCAGACTCTGGCCAGAGTCTGCAGCGAAACAATGAAGACAAAGAGAGAAAGATGGCAGATTCTGGCTGGAATGAAGATCTGGATCCTGGGTCCCAGAGGAAAACTGGTGCTGGAAGCCAACATGCATACACACACACACACACACACACACACACACACACACACACACACACATAAAGAACCAGGGGTCCATAATGACCATGGCTGGACCAAACTCTAGAGTCAGTGCTGGGTCGTTGTGCTGGATTGCCCTGGTGACCCAGCTCTGACTGCAGCCAGTGCCTGTGCAGCACTGACTTTGAAGGGGCTGTTAATCAGGCCCAGAGAGAGGCCTGCAGAAAGAAGCAGGGTCTGATCCCCAGCCTTCGTGGCAGCTGTTGATCAGCCCTTGCCTCTCTCTTTTTCTCCTGTCTTCTCCAGTAGCTCAGCCTCTGTTTCTCTCTGGGCCTCCTCCGGGCTGCTGATCAGCCCCAGCTCTTTGATTAGGCCCAGAAATATGCCTGAAGACACTGACTGTCATAGAAACTGACCAGTCAGAACTAGGTGAAGTGCCAGGAACCAATGGCTGCCTAGAAGATGGAACTTTTGACACTGACTGGCATAGAAACCAACCAATAAGAACCTAATCTGGATGAACTGCAAAGGCAGAACATAAGGTAGGGGCTGAGGAGGGGGTTTAAGAGCAACAGTTGTTTGATATAAGGTGTAAGAAAGCAGTTCAATTTTTTCATGACCAGTTTGGTAGTATAGTGCATATGGCTGGCAATCAGTCCAAATACAGGAATTATGTATTTTTGTATGCCAAGAGCATCTCCTCCTGCTGAAAAATGCTTGCCTTTCTCCCCATTTAATAAATCCTATCCTGCCAAAATCAGTTTGGCTCAATGGATAGAGTGTCAGCCTGTGAACTGGAAGGTCCCAGGTGCGATTCCGGTCAAGGACATGTACCTTGGCTGAGGGCACAATCCTGGTAGGGAGTGTGCAAGAGGCAGCTGATCAATATTTCTCTCTTATCGATGTTTCTGACTTTCTATCCCTCTCCCTTCCTCTCTGTAAAAAATCAATAAAAAGTATATTAAAAAGAAGTCCTATCCTATATAATCTATCTGTACTACTAATTAGACCAGGTCGACTGGTCAGCTTCTGGATGTCCAACTTCCTTCCAGACAAAGCTGTGGTGGTGGGGACTGAGGCAGAGGCAGTTAGGGACAATCAAGCTGGCAGAGAAGGGCAGTTGGGGTGATATCAGGTCAGCAGGGGAGGGCAGTTAGGGTTGATAAGGCAGGCAGAGGAAATTAGGGGAGAGATCAGTCTGGCAGGGGAGGGAAGTTACAAGTGACATCAGGCTGATAGGGGAAGGGCATTGGGGATGAGATAAGGCCAGCAAAGGAGGGAAGTTGGGGTGATCAGGCAGGCAGAAGCAGTTAGGAGCAATTAGGCAGGCAGGGAGGTGAGCAGTTAGAAGCCAGCAGTCCCAGATAGCAAGAGGGATGTCCGTCCGCCAGTTTAGGCCTGATCCCTGTGGCATTGGGGCTAAACCAGTGGTCAGACATTACTCAAGTGGTCCCCAATTGGAGGGAGTGCAGGGTGGGCTGAGAGAAGCCCCCCCTAATTTTGGGCATCAACTCCCAAGTTTAGGAATAAAGAGGGTTCATGGCGGAGCAAGGCATAGGTGAAGGCTTGGAGCTGCCAAAAGGCATACATTCAGAGAGACAGAGGAGAGAGAGAGTGGAGAGAGAGAGCGTGGAGAGAGAGAGAGAGAGAGAGAGAGAGAGAGAGAGAGAGAGAGAGAGAGAGAGAGAGAGAGAGAAGAGGTGCCACGATAGGGGGAAAGGAAGACATCCATTTACAGAAGATATGGAAAAGCCACAGGGTATGAGGTGGAAAAGGAAACAAACTTTCACAGAGGATAGAGAAATGCTAACAAATGGGAGAAAGAGAAAAACAGATTTTCACAGGAGACAGATAATTCCACCATTAAAGAGAAATAGAAAAAGGTGAACACCATGTGGGGTTTGGGCTTTGAAGCTGATATTCTACCAATTGAAAGGGGGTATGAAGAGACAAAGAACTGCAGCCTTTATCAACCTTAGACAAAGGGGTTAGGTAGGCTACCCCCTTAGAACCAATCTCTACATGGGAATCTATACTTGCTTCCAATAAATGTCCACCCTTTTCATCTACCGTTTGCTCATTGCTCCATTCTTCTAGACAAGAACCCAGGAAAGAAATCACCCTTGCAGCCTGCTCAGGAAAAACAACCTGAATCACAGTGAATACAGTTTTCAGTGACAGAAAGAACAGTGATTCAGAAAAAGAACAGGTGAATTGTTCTACTAATAATACAACAAATGATACTACACATTCTATCACAAAGCAGGGGATTTTCAAAATCCGTCTTACTCATGTTTTTGCTAGTGCTGTTTGCATGAAACTAAGTAGCGATGTGATCAATGTTGTTTCTTAGCTTGAAGTACAATTCTGCAAGTGAGAGTGATTTCAACAATGCTCAGATCTTCTGGGGATTATTTGCCTATTTAAGAATGACTCCTAGAAGCATGCAATAACAATAGAAGATAATAGGGAACTATTAGATACTGTGTGCCAAGTTACATTTGAGAGTTTGTTTTGCCTATAGAGTTAATTTAATTTTGAAAACAAATTGATAAATAAATTATTATTTTCAGTCACATTCAGGTGAAAAGGCATTGAGGCACAGGTAAATTGCTTAGGTAAAAAGAGGTAGAAAATTATTCAGTCTGAGTTTAAACCTAGGTCCCCTGCCTCCCAAGTATATCCTTTAAAACCCTTTGGTTATACACTGAGTGGCCAGATTATTGTGATCTCTGAATGCATAATAATCTGACCACTCAGTGTATATCCTATATAATAAAAGGCTAATATACAAATTGTCCCCTCGACCAGAAGTTTGACCATCAGGCAGGTCAGCCAACCACCCATGTCCCTCCCCCAGACCAGGTTGGCTGGATCCCACCCATGCATGAATTCATGCACTGGGCCTCTAATATATATATATATATATATATATATATATATATATATATATATAAAATTATTATTCAGAGATCATAATAACCTGGCCACTCGGTGTTTATCCTTGATTAAAGAACATGGTCTAACAGAAATATCACTAAGCCTGAAGTTAAATTACCTAATTTTGTTAATAATTTTGCTAATTCCTATCTCTTGATCTTTAACAAATCTCTTTATATTTCTGCTTCAATTTGTTTTATCTATACACTAGGAGCAAGACTTGGTTACAGTAGGTTCCAAATGTGATAACATAACTGTAAAGGGTTTAATGAAATTCAAAGCTTTATTAAAACAATTTTGAGCTTCTTTTGTATCATCCTAAATAGTGTCACAGTGTTTGAAATTGTAATCTTAATAAGTATTTGTGAATTGATTATGAAAGTTATGTTGAAACAGAGAAACCATGACCTCCAATCAAGCCATGTCCCCAAGCCACGCCCACCAGCCAATCAGGAGTAAATTATGCATATGGCTGTGGGCACTGATAGCAGGAGGGAGGCTTGGGTTTCCCCAGCAATGGAGGAAGCCAAGCTTTCCGCCTGTCGTTGGTGGCCTAGGTCTCAACTTTATGCAACAAATTTTCAGTTACAGAAGATATATCCCAACAGAAATGGCAGCAGCCACGGAGCTGAGGCTAGGGTTGCTGGGCAATGGAGGAAATGAAGCTTCTGTAGCCCTAGCACCTAGGTCTCTACTCTAGGCTACAAAGTTTCAATTATAGAATTTAAATAAACACAAACAGAAAGGGTTGTTGCTACTGAGCTAGCAGAAGGCTTGGCTCTCTTCCAGGCTAAAAAGTTTCAAGTATAGAACATAAATTAATCCCAGATCCCAAGGCCTCAGCTTGGGTCATTGGGGGGCATGGCAAGCCTGCAAACCACCACAGTTCCCTAGCCCAGGCTGCCCCACACCCCACGGAAACCCCCACCCTAATATGGGACACCCTTCAGGGCAAACCAGCTGGCACCCACCCATGCACCAGGCCTCTATCCCATTTAATAAAAGAGTAATAAGCAGATTGACCATCACTCCAACACACAAGAGGGTTAACCCCAGGTGGTCATGTGGACACAAGATGGCCACCACAAGATGGCCATCAAGGGAGGGCAGTTGGCAGGGAGAAGACCTGTAAGGGAGGGCAGTTGGGGATGATCAAGCCAGCAGGGAAAGGCAGTTAGAGGTGACCAGGCAGACAGAGGAGGGAAGTTGGGGGCAAACAGGCTGGCAGGGGAGCAGTTAGACATCAATTAGGCTGGCAGGGTAGTGGTTAGGAGGTGATCAGGCTGGCAGGCAGAAGCAGTTAGGGGCAATCATGGAGGCAGACAGGCGAGCAGTTTGGAGCCAGCAGTCCTGGATTGTGAGAGGGATGTCTGACTCCCCATTTAGGCCCAATCCTACTGGAATCAGGCCTAAACGGGCAGTTGGACATCCCTCGGGTCCCAGATTGGAGAGTGTGCAGGCTAGGCTGAGGGACATACCCCCCTCCCCCCTGCTCCTGTGCATGAATTTCATGCACTGGGCCTTTAGTATAATATAATTATCAATGTATTATCACTATTACATAAGTAAAAGTCTTGAATCTTGAACATTTCTTCAGTTTTAAAAATATGTTTTAAAAGGCAGTTGAACTTAAAATTTTAAAGCATTCCATGAAATGTGACTTTCAGTTTAAAAGAAGAAACTCAGTCAACTCAGTTAGAAAAAGGTGAGTTTCTGTCATTTTGTGTATTTTGATTACTCAGTGAAAATATCCAAACAAATTGAATAAATGCTGTGAATTAAGTTAGGAGTTTATAAGATTTGTAAATTGGCTCTAGAATATTTATAGAGAAAATACTTTGAGTTGAGAAAATATTAAAGAAAAGCTGGATAATAGATCTTTTGATAAAAGAAAAGAAAAAAAAATACCACATCACATACATACAGAAATAAACAAACATGAATGCGACTATTCAAAATAATAAACTTGTAAAATATTTTTAGGCCGTATACTTTAAAAATAGTTTCTAGGAAACTATACTAGAAGATACTGGGAAAATAAATTCAGTACTTACTACCTATAAAATGTTATATACAAACTAGTGGCCCAGTGCATGAAATTTATGCATGGGTAGGGTCTCCAGGCCTAGCCAGAAATCAGGGCCGATCTGTGGAGCAACTGGTGGTGCAACCAGGAGGCTCCTGCTGACACCCACCTTGGCTGGCCTAGGGCCTGCAGACTGGGGAAAGCTTCTGCATTGAGCATCTTTTCTTTGTTAGTCAGTGCACATTATAGTGACCAGTCATGCCACTGGTCATTCCACTGTTCAGTTGATTTGCATATTAGGCTTTCATTATAAACTAGAGATCTAGTGTATGAAATTGGTGCACTGGGGAGGGTGCAGGCCCAGCCTGCACCCTCTCCAATTTAGGACCCCTTGGGGATGTCCAAATGCCGGTACAGGGATTGGGCCTAAACCAGCAGTTGGACATCCCTCTCATAATATGGGACTGCTGCATCCGAAATGCTCGCCTGCTTGCCTGCCTGATTATGCCGAACTCGCTTCTGCCTGCCAGCCTGATCACTTCCTAACCACTTCCCTGCCAGCCAGATCAATGTCTAACTGTTCCCCTGTCAACTTGGTCCCCCCCAAATGCCCTTCCCTAAAATCCTGACCCCTCCCAACCCCCTCACCTACCAGTCTGGTTGCCCCTAACTGCCCTTCCCTGCTGGCCTGATCACCCACAAATGCCCTCTCTTGCTGACCATCTTGTGATGATCAAATTGTGACCACAGGAGGGCAGCCATCTTGAGTGAGGGTGTGATTGTCAATTAATATATTGTCCCTTTATTATATAGGAGGATATACAATTGTACACATTTTGAATATATTACCATTCTCACTAATTTGGACAAAGAAAAAAATATGGGAACAGATAAATAGTAGCACACAATTTTCTACTTGCCAACAAGAACAAGAATCTAATATAGTTATCAGATATTATTATACTATATATTATTAAAATTATACAGTTACTATATTATTATAATTTCCTATCCTTCTGGAAATATAAGGATATTTTTGAGACAAGGTCAATGTACTAATGTTCCTACTGATTCAAAATTGTATTTTTTTTTACAATATATAGATTTACAAGGACTGAAAATGAAAGAAAAACTAAATATGACAAAACTACTCAGAAAAGATGACAATTTTTTTTTCTGTATGTTGACTTAATAAACAATGGCCCAGGGCCAAAATGTTCCTCATCATTTACCTGCTGAACTTTTAAGGGAGTGTACATTCTGGGGAGACACTAGTGTACAGAAAAAATGAATCACTGGATTTGAAATTATTTCTAAAACAAAGATAATAGGGATTCATAGTGAACTAGGAGAATAATCCAACTGAATATAGATACAAAATATTCCTGACTAGATGATATGAAATCTGAATAGTGAAGTGTATAAAATTGTGTAATGGAGAATATCATTCAAATATAAAAAAAAAAAGACTGACAATGTATCAGATCAAGAATCTGTATCTATCAAGAATTCAGGTGAATTTACTTTCTTACTTTTGTGCTATCAGATAATAGAACAGCTAATACAAAACGAAATACTCAGCTCTCAAGTAAAGATCCCAGAGTATAAATAGCAAACTTAGATATGGTTCTAAAGAAATCCTCTAATTTTAAATTTATGGAAGTTAAGAGAAAGGCCTTCTTATTAAATACTAGAGTCATTATTTAATATGGAGCTGTTTTCTATTTTTCCCCCAGAGTTGGGATAAATAATATGTATTTTTCTAAAAAATATATATTTTATCAAGATTGTTAAGTATGTTGGCTTAAAATACTTCATAATTTTCCATTATTTTATTTTATTTCTGAAATATCTGTGATGGATGTGATGTCACTTTCAATTTTGGGTAATTTGTCTATAAAGTAATCTATTTTTGATTTTTTCAAAGCATCATCTTTCAGTTTCATTGTTTGTATTTTTTATATTGGTATTCTGTTATATTTAACTTATTTTGACTTCAACTTTTCATTATCCTACCTTCTCTTTTTTATGTTTTTTATTTTTATTTTAAATCATAATGTTGGACATGTATAGACATTAGTTTATTTCCAATATAAGCTTTAAAAACTACCCATTTCCCTCTATTCATGGATTTGGCTGCTTCCTGCAAATTTGTATACAGTGTATTCAGTTCCAAATACACTGAGTGGCCAGATTATTATGATCTCTGAATGCATAATAATCTGGCCACTCAGTGTATATCTTATATAATAAAAGGCTAATATGAAAATTTCCCCCTTGACTAGGAGTTTGATCAGCATGCAAGCCAGCCAATGACCCATGACCCCTCCCCCTGGCCAGGTGGCCAGACCTCACCCATGCACAAATTCATGCACTGGGCCTCTCTCTAGAATATATATATATATATATATATATATATATATATATATATATATATATATATATATATATATATATATATATAGAGAGAGAGAGAGAGAGAGAGAGAGAGAGAGAGAGAGAGGCCTGATCCATGAAGATTCTTGCAAGAATGAGCCTTCTTTCCACTGGCTTAGGCATTACCATTGCCCTGGCCAGAACTGCCTTTCCACCTTCCCATGCCACCCAGAAGCCAGAAAAGGCTGGCTGTGAGGAATGCCTGCAACATCACCATTGCAATGATGCAAATTTTCCACTCCACTCCAGCTGCTAGGCACCCATGTGTGCAAATTAACCTGCCATCTTTGTTGTGTTAATTTGTATAATCACTGCTTATTGGCTGGTGGGCATTGTGAGATTACAGTCAATTTGCATTTTACTCTTTTATTTGTGTGTGTGTGTGTGTGTGTGTGTGTGTGTGTGTATATATCCTATCTAATAAAAGATTAATATGCAAATTGACCGTATCTCAGATTAGACCACGCCCATTGGCCATGCCCATTGGCAATCAGGAGCAAATTATACAAATAAACCCCAACCAAGTTGGCTGTGGCCACTGAGAGCAGGAGGGAGGCTGCAGTTTCCCCGGCAATGGAGGAAACCAAGCTTTCCGCCTACCTTTGCCAGCCTAGGCCTCCACTCAATGCTACAAAGTTTCAGTTATAGAAGATACATAAATCCAACAGAAATGGCCTCAGCCACAGAGCTGGAGGAAGTCTAGGGTTGCCCGGGCTATGGAAGAAGCCAAGTTTCTGAAGCCCTAGCGCCCAGACCTCCATTCCAGGCTACAAAGTATCAATTATATTGCTGCCATGGAGTGAGCAGAAGGTTTGGCTCTGCTCCAGGCTACAATGTTTCAATTGTAGAACATAGATTAATCCCAGATACCAGGGCCTCAGCTTGGGTCTCTGGGGGGCCTGGCTGGCCTGCAAACCACCAGAGGCCCCTCTCCCAGGCCTCCCCACTCCCAAAAGGAACCCCCACCCTAATCCGGGACACCCTTCAGAGGAAACCAGTTGGCACCCACCCATGAATCCAGGCCTCAATCTTATCTAATAAAAGATTAATAAGCAGATTGACCCTCATTCCAACACACAAGAGTGCTGCCCCAATGTGGTCAAAGATCCTGCCCCCATATGGACACAAGATGGCCACCACAAGATGGTCAGCAAGGGAGAGATGTTGGGAGATTCCTGGTCTGCAAGGGAGGGCAGTTGTGGGTGATCAAGCTAGCAGGGGAGGGCAGTTAGGGGTGACCAGGCTGGCAGAGGAGGGAAGTTGGGGGCAAAAAGGATGTCAGGGGAGCAGTTAGACTTCAATTAGGCTGGCAGGGTATTGGTTAGGGGGTGATCAGGGAGGCAGGCAGGTGAGCAGTTCGGAACCAGCAGTCCTGGATTGTGAGAAGGATGTCTGACTGCCTGTTTAGGCCCGATCCTACTGGGATTGTGTCTAAAGGGGCAGTTGGACATCCCTCGAGGGGTGCCAGATTGGAGAGGGTGAAGGCTGGTCTGAGGGACACCCCCCACAACCCCATGAATGAATATTATGCACCAGGCCTCTAGTATATATCCTATATAATAAAAGAGAAACATGCAAATTTGACCTTACCTTCGCTCCTGATTGGCTATGCTACCAGCCAATCAGGAGTGTGGGTGGGGCCAAGTGGTGCAAGGACCAGGCCCCAGAGGTGGAAATTAAACTGCTGTGCCAGCAAGCACCCAGCCCCGGGCGCTGTGAGGGGAAGCAGTGGCAGCAGCAGTGGTGGTGGCGGCCGCAGGGAGCACCCAACCCCCGGGCGCTGTGAGCAGAAGTGGTAGTGAGCACCCAGACCCCGGGGCCAGGTGGTGGCAGGCAACTGGGGCTGAGCTGAGCAGGCAATAGCTGGGTGCCCAAGGTCTAATGCCTTAGCCTTGGGCAGGCTGGGGGAGAGCCATCAGTTGGACATCACCTGTGGGTTCCCAGTATGTGAGAGGGGGCAGGTTGGGTTGAGGGACCACCCATCCCCAGTGCACAAAATTAGTACACCAGGCTCCTAGTATACACACACACACACACACTGAGTGGTAAGATCATTATGCATTCAGAGATCATAATAATCTGACCACTCTTTGTATGTCATTCCTCCTCTTCCATGCAGTATGTTGTAATTATCTACACTAATAAAAGGGAAACATGTAAATTAACCATCACTCTGCTACACCAAACCACACTCACCAGCCATTCAGAGCAAGTATGCAAATCAACCCATCAAAGATGGCAGGTAATTTGCATATGCAGGTGGGGTCTGAAGCACTATGGCCATCCCCTGGGGGTTGAGTTCCATCTGTCCAGGGGAGGCTTGGTGGACAGTGCCAGACACTGCTGGCAACATACCAGTCCATCAGTGCCCTGGAAGGTGGAGTGGGCAGTGCCAGATGCCATCAGCAGGGTCTGGGTCCATCATAGGCCCCAGGATGGGCAGAGGCCTGCCTAGTCACACCTGCAGGGCCCTGGGAACTTTGCTACCCTTGGGCTCTGGGAACATTGCAGCCCAGGGGAAGCATGACCAGTCCCTTTATCCACTCTCTTGGGGCTTTTGGAACAACGCTCCCCTGGACAGGCATGTCCGCCCACCTAGCCACTCCTGTGTGGCTCCCAGGGGATGTGTGGATGGGCCTGCTTAGCCACTCCAGTGGGGCCTTGGAAATATCACAGGCATGGGGTTGCTGAGACCCAGAAAGAATTTCTGGCCACAGATTCACAGCTTCCCAGAGACCATCTCCACCAGGCCACCTCATGGCCATGTGGCTGGGCCACAGGGTGCCATTCAAGATGTGACACAGAGAGGAGGTGAGGAAGGAAATCCAGAGAATGGGAGGTGGAGTTCAAGATTCACTCCCTTTGGGATTGTCCTTCTTGGTCTTGTTTCTTTTCTTTCGGGCTTGGAGCCCAAGCACTGCAGGAGAGAGGGGTGGATGAAGACCAAATGTGGAAGAAGAAGCAGGAGGCCCGATTGAGGGGCTGCCTGAGGGGTGGCTCCAGGGCAAGTACCACAGCTTTGGCAAAGTGGCTGGCCAGAAGGCAGGTGTTCCAAAGGGCATCAAGCAGTGCCTCACCATCCCTCTATGAGGCCACCCCACACAGGTGCTACCTATGCCAGTAGGCTCTGGTTGACATCTGCAAATGCTACTGCAACCTCTAGCATTCTGGGAAAAGAGCTGACCCTTTCCCCCACTGGGTACCAGGCTTGCTAGGAGTGTGCTGTCACCAATGAATGCCATAGATCAAAGGCAAAAAAAAACCTGGTGAGGCAGGGTGCACCAGAGGGGGCTCAGGCTTGGGGCAGGGGACCAGCAGGCAGGGATCTGCCTCACCTGCAGAGAGAGAGGTTCTGCAGTGGCCCCAAGACATGGGTGGGCCTGGCAAGGGATCAAGGGGCATGGAAGGACACCGGGGCAGAGGGGCAAGCACCCACAACCCTGAGACAGGAGTTGAGGGGCGGTGCCACCTCAGTGGAGGGATGCCACCCTGCAGGGTAACAGACTGACCGATGTGATTCAGAGAAGCTCCCAGTGCTAACCTGAGTGTCCCAGTGCCTTCACTGAGCTTTGATGGCCAATTGAGATACTATATAAGGAAAATGAGGGAAGAAGTGAGAAAGAAAAGGAAAGGTGAACAACACAAAAGAAAAACCTGGAAGGAACCTGTAAACCCATTGTCACCTAAATAGGGAATATAGTCATAGTGTTGTAATTATGGTATGATTCCAGGTGGGAACTGGAAATATCAGGAACACTTTGTAAAGTATATGATTGTCTAACCACTATTCTGTAACTAATATAAAACCTGAAACCAATACAAAATAATATTGAATGTAAAGAAATGAAAATTGGAGTGAAATTTTTATAAATTTCAAAGTTGAAATAAAGGCTGTAAAGGAAGGAAAGGTGAGAATAAAAATAGTGTTTTCTCATTTTACCACTTTATTGTCTTTTCAGTACATGAAAAAGACAGTTGTCTTTATATGGTGCTTTTATGCTTTTCTAAGTCATTATCTCATTTTAATTTCAGGTCAACTTAAATACAGGATAATTATTCCCCCCACTATTCAAAGAAAGGAAATCTTGATGTCTGGACCCAATGATTCAATCGTCAGGCCCTTATTGTAAAGCAGGGTTAGTAAAATTTTCTGTGAAGGGTCATATCTATACTAACAAAATCCTTGGGGGTGATCAGGCCAGCAGTTAGATGTCAATCAGGCCACAAGGGAGCAAGCCGTTAGGGGGCAATCAGGCAGGCAGGCAAATGGTTAGGAGCCAGTGGTCCGGGATTGTGAGAAGGATGTCCCACAGAGATTGGGTCTAAACCTGCAGTCGGACATCCCTGGAGGGGTTCCAGATTGGAGAGGGTGCAGGCTGCACTGAGGGACACCTCCCCAGTGTACTGGGTCTCTAGTTTATAATAGATACTAGTGGCTTGGTGCAGGAAATTCATACAAGAATTGGGCTTCTTTCCCCTGGCTACCAGCACCAGCTCCCCTCTGGCACCCAGGACCCGGACATCCCTTGTATCCCTGGCTTTGTCTGGAAGTTCTAATTAGCAGATTATGCTTTTAATATTATAGATATACACATTATAAACTGAAGGAGACTACAATTATTATTTTAAACAACTATATAGTTTGAATAAATTAAAGAAAAAAAGAAAAATTATATTTTTGCATTAATATAGATACTTATTTCTGTTTTTTCATTATTTTCTAAATATATGTTGTCATCTGTCATTACATTTGAGTATGAAGAATCACCTTGCCTTAGTTATGGTGTTCTTGACAAAATATTTATCTTTGTTTTCTTTATTTTACTTTCATTCTTTTGTTTGTTTACTTATTTTTATTTTAGAGAAAGAGAAGAAAGGACAGAAAGAGACAGACAGAAAGAGAAACATTAATCAATTTGTTGTTCCACTTGTTTAAGCGTTTTGTGGTTGCTTCTTGTATGTGCCGTGACTGGAGCTTGAACCTATAACTTTGAGGTATCAGGAGGATGTCCAAGCTAACTGAGCGACCTGGCCAGGACCTTGCTTTAATTTGGAACGAAATATTTTTCTGGATGTAGAATTCTGAATTAACGGAATTTTTATTTAATTTTTTATGGCCTCTGTTCTTATGGTTTCTTCTAATAAGTTAGGCATTAATTGGATTATTTTTACCTTGTATGAGGTATGTCATTTTTCTTTTGCTTCTTTCTGGCTTTGTGGTATATTTTTGGCTAGTAACAATTTGAACATGATGTATCTTACCCTAAGTTTATATGTACTTATTCTGATTGGTATTAATATTGTCTCTGAAATTTTCTTGCAACAAATTTAGGAAAATAATGACACTATTTTTCTGAATATTTTTTTCTGTGCTTGCTGTACTCTCCTCTGTTATTCCAATTACAAACATCCCTGATCTTATGATATCACCCAGTATTGTTAACGTTATTGTTCTCTATGTTATTCACCTTGTATCAGGTTTCTTGATGTATGCTCAGTTTACACTTTTGTTCAGTCATGTCTATTTTACTAGGTTTGTCTAGGGAATATATTTTTCAGAAATTCCAATTTTCAGTTGTAGAATTTCTGTTCGGTTATACTTTCAAAAAGTCTCCTCTTTTTTTACTGAAATTTTATGTATTAAAATATATGTTTGATTAACCTAGTGAAGATATTTATAACAGTCATTTTGATATTTATTGTCTTCTAGGTCTAATTCTTGATTCTTCTCAGGCCCAGATTGTTTTTCTTTTTTCATCTTAGTATATGTTCCATATTATTGACTTTCCATATCTTGCATAATTTTTATTTCATATCAGACTTTATATATGACCATTATTTCCTTTTCTAATGTAGATATTTTATTTATTGCTAGTATTATTTTATACAATGAATAGTGTTTATTTTAACATGTAATTTTGTTGACTGGGTTTGACCTTTGTACTCTTTTTCTTATATGCTATTATCTCTGTCACGCATATATTTTGTCTTTAGTTGGATTGTTTTGCGTCTGTTGGAAGAATACATGACTCCTGAGTTCTATAGAGTCAGGTGGGCAGAGCTTGGGAATAATGACCTGTTTTGTGTTTGATTTTTTTGTTTGTTTGTTTGTTTGTCTTTTACCAAGTCTCTTTGCTGTCAACCTTTCTCTCTTCTTTCTTTTTCTTTTTTCTTTCCTCCTCCTTCTTCTCCTCCTCCTACTTTTCCTCTTCCTCTTCTTCATCTTTACCACCTTTTCCTTCTTCTTTTTCTCTCTTCTCTCTTATCTTCTCCTTTCTCCCTTTTTTCTTTTTCTTTTACTTTTTCTCATTTCCCAAGCCAGAAATATTGTGAGCTTTGATATGTGCCCTCAAATGAAACTATCTGAAATGTGTGCACTGTCCATGGTCACAGGCTAAGATCCAAGGAAATGGAAATGTAGGTGTGTAGCTATCTTCCCTCCATCAAACTGTATAGACTGTCTGCTTTTGTTCACTCTCCAGTGAGGTTAGGCAGTCACTTTTTGCATTATGTATTGGCACTTTAGTTGTTTCCTGCAGGTGGAGGGTTATTTTACTGGAGTCTTAGTCTGTTATATCAGGAAACAGAATAAATCTCAGATTTTTTGTGGTTTTGTTTTTCTTTGCATTTTTTAGTCCATTCTGTAATCAGTTAACTGCATTTAAAAATGATCTCAAGTCAAATTTATAGACAAGATTCCTTTATTAACTTTTGGTCAAGAATATGTTTGTATATTTTCAGAAAACAACTACAAGACCATGTGGATTCCTGCAACAGAGAGAATTGACAGTTCTGCTCCAACCACGGAGACAAGAGGAGAAACAGTTCGGAGATGGAAGACGCTGAGGACGCCTTGCCATGCTAGCAGTCAGCAGCTGTGCATTGCTGCAGGTTGCCCAGGACCAAACCAGAGAGGGTCGGACCTGCATTGCCAATATCTGTCCATCATCCAGATATCATTGCTGACATGTACACATAAGAAACTGTTTGACATTGAAATTGGGAGTTAAACATTTCTTGTTCTCATATGTTTATTTCTAGTCTGCAGAGGCAAGATTTTTTAAATAAAAAAAATGGGGGGGAAATAGATACAGAGGCAAAGAAACACGGAACAGACTGTCAAACTACAGTGGGAAGGCAGGGGCGGTTGTGGGGGCTGCAAGAGATCAACTGAAAGAACTTGTATGCATGCATATAAGCATAACCAATGGGTACAAGACACTGGGGCGGCAGGGGAAGGCACGTGCTAAGAGGTAGGAGAAGCTGGGGGAAGGTCAATGGGGGAAAAAGGAGACATATGTACTACTATTTGTGATACTTTAAACAATGAAAAAATAAAAATAAAATAAAATATAGCTCAAATTGTTTTAATTTGTACAAAATTAACTGAAAAATGTATTTACATTGTAATATAATATAAAATACCATAAGAGAAAACAAATAACAATCAGTTATCATAACATGTGAAATAAACTATTTTGAGATTTTGATGTGTAATTTCTTATATTTTTCTTATGAATTGTGCCTTATATTTCATATTTATTATACTACTTTAACAACTGAATAACCTTTATTTTTAACTCTAAATTTTAATAATATCAAATTATGCTTAAATGTCAATGCAAATTTCAAATGCAATTTGTTATTGTATTTACCACATATATATATATATATATATAGATATATATATAGATATATATATATATGCGTACATATGTTTCATAAGATATGCAGAAATGCCAAATTTGTATCTTTAACATTAAATGCTCAAACTGATTAGCATGAAATTTGTTGTGCTAAATAGCCTGAGAAGAGGGGACCGTGAAATTGACTTGACATGTTAATATTATATTTTACAGTGAGCCCATTATAATTAAATGGAAATTTTATTGTAACTACACATGGTGCCCTTGCCTTATGAAAATACTCTCACTTTGAAATTCTATGGAATATATTTGGTCGCATAAGTAGTTATGATTATTTGAAATCTGCTGAAGTTTCTGTGACTTATATATATTCAAATATAGAGAAGACTTTAGTGTTTAAGTTCTCACAGTGTGAGTTTAAGAAAAACTAATGAGAAAATCAGAAGATGCAAGTATTTGAAAAGTTATCTTGATATCTGTGTTTTCTAAATGAAGGTAGTTGATACTTTTATGACTGATCAGGAAACTTACCTATGCCAAAATACACATTAAAGTGATACACAAAGTCAATGTCCAAACTGAAACAAACAGCCACTAATGAAAAGAATAATTATGTTTGTAACATTTAAAAATGAGAAAATCATTTTGTTTCTTAGAAATATTATATATTTTTGCTTTCTTTCCAGTTTCATTTTAAATGACAGTTTTTTTCTTAATGTTTTTAAAGCCAGGTTTACTATCTCATTTGTGTAAGAGTATATCATATATGTGTGTGCTTTTTCCCATAAGAATTTGATGATAGTTTTTAGTTACAGTCTGGATAATAATAAAAAGATATATTTGTAACAAAATTCCTCTGTTAATAATTTAAAGCATGCAAATAATGTTGACAGGTGGGTTTAATGCCTTTTTATTGGATTTTAATGGGTTCATCCCTAAGAACAAAGTGCTGATAAAAAATTATAATTTTGTCAACTTGATTTGCACTTGATTTTGATGTCAAGCTACAAATTCAATCCCAACTTTTTTTCTTCTCCCAAGGTCCTTAAAATATTTACTTATAATTTTACCCAGTATGATTACATGTTCTTCAATACCTATGTAAATGTTGGCTTATTTCTTCATATGGATAGCATGTTAGGATAATATTCTTTAGATTGGATATATTCAAGAGCAAATTTATAATAGCTGACCATGAAATCAATAGCGACATATTTTTGTCTTTGCAAAGCCAGTTATTGATTGCTATAGCTGGGTAGCTAAGAGCATCGTCCAGATATGCCAAGGCTGCAGGTTCAATCTCCAGTCAGGGCACATACAAGAATTAACCAATGGAAAAACAAATCAATATGTGTGTTTTTTCTCTCTTTCTCTCACTCCCATTTCCTCACTCACTGCAATCAATAAATATTTTTTAGAAAGCCAATTAATGGTAACTCATTGTGGAGGAACATATACTAGTACAGCAATGTAGTAGTTAGAGCATGGCCCTGGAGCAGATCTATGTGGATTTAAGACTTGGCTGCACAGATTACTAGCAGTCTGACACCAGGTAAGTTCCTCTGGTCTCAATTTCCCTAGCTGTAAAATGTGCATAATGATAACACCCTAACAATAGTAACAGTAAAAGTTTTATATCAATTTGTACAGAATTAATATTTAGAAAAAACACAGAGAATAGTAACTGGCATTATTCCTGTTATGTAATTAACTAGGGGCCCAGTGCACAGAATTTGTGCACTGGGGGTGTGGGGTCCCTCAGCCCAACTTGCCCCTGCTCACATACTGGGAGCCTTCATGGTTTGTCCTACTAATGGCTTAGATTTGCTCCCCACAGGGAGCAGGTCTAAGTCACAGTCTGGCCTCCCTTTGTGGGAGGCAACCAGGCTAATCAGAAGAAGGCATCCCCATCACCCTGCTGCTACAGCCAGCAAGGTGTTTTCATCAACATGGACTCCAGTCCCTTCACCATGAAAAAATTACAACTTTCTTTAGGCATTTTAAAAATGTGTCTTTCATAGGATATGACATTTCTTCATATATATATATTGATTTTTTTACAAAGAGGAAAAGAGAGGGATAGAGAGTTAGAAACACTGATGAGAAAGAAACATTGATTCAACTGCCTCTTGCACACTCCCTACTGGGGATGTGCCCTTGATGGGAATCGAACCTGGGACCCTTGAGTCCACAGGCCGACACTCCATCCACCAAGCCAAACTAGTTAGAATAAATATGACATTTCTTTCTTTTTTAAAAATCCTCACTTGAGGATATGTTTCCATTGACTTTTAGAGAATGTGGAAGAGAAAGGGAGAGACAAAGAGAAGCACCAAAGTGAGAGGAACGCTTTGATTGGTTGCCTCCTAATGAGCTCTGACCTGGGCCCCAGCCAGAGAGGAGCCTGCAACCTAGGTACATGCCCTTGATCAGACTGAACTCAGACTCTGCGGTAGGCAGGCGAGGCATTACCCATTGAGCCAAACCAGCTAGGGCAGGATATGATATTTCTTAGCCCTCCAGCAGCAGACCTTTGTTTGATTGTTTTTTCCAGAAGTGTGGTGGAAAAACCCAAGATCACCTTTTTGGATTCTTATCACCCAAGTTACTAAGAATATTACCAGTGGCATACAGGAAGCTTAGCCAATGAGAAGTCAGAAAAAGTGTTTCCTCTGTAGTTCACACCAGTTACTGGCTGGGCTTTGCCCAGGTCTAAAGCCTCTGGCCAAAGCTTTAGGCCTGGGCAGGAGACCCACCTCCTGCCAATCGCAGCTCTGCCCCTGCCCAAGGCCTGCCCAGGCAGAAAGCCTCTGGCTGAAGACCCCCAGGTCCTTCTGATGGCTGGCTCCACCCCTGCCCAGGCTGAAAACCTCTGGCCAATAGCTGGCTCTGATTGCAGGCTTGGCTCTGCCCCAGGGCCCCCTGGCTCAGGCCCTTCTCAAGCTGCTCAGGGCCCATGCCCTGAACCCAGGCGCTGGGTGCCTATGTATGCAAATTAACCCAACATCTTCGTTGGGTGAATTTGCATACTCACTCTGATTGGCTATGGGTGTAGCAGAGGTATGGCCAAGACAAATATGGAAATAACATTAGGTAAGATTGCAAGACAAATATGGAAATAACATTAGCTGTCTTGTTTACTCTTTTAACCCTTACATATGACAAGGGTATTTACAAAATACCCAATGAGCAAATTACCTTTTACATTAATTTAATTTTTTTTCTTAAAGAACACAACACTGGCTAAATATTTGATGATTTCATTCTGCTTGTATGTTCAAAAGTGTCTATCCTCTACTTTATTTTTTAAAAATAAATAATGTATTTAAATATGACAGATAAAATAGCTTAATTCAGTAGATTATGAATAATGAAAGTCAGAAAACTAACAATATTGTACAAAAGAAATTTGAGGGGAAAAATATTACATTTCAACACTATCCACTGTGTGGATTTATCTGTGAGTGTGGAAAGCTGGTCAATACTTTGTATTCATTCAGGAACTCTGGCATTATAGTGGCTGCATGCCTGGATAGAAATGTCTGGGAACAGGTGGGCTTAAAGCTTCATGGGTATATCTGGTTAGCAATACACTGAAGCATCCACCTATGAACCAAGAGGTCATGATTTGATTCCCCAAGGGACATTCCTGGGTTGCAGGCTTCATCACAATGTGGGATGTGCAGGAGGCAGCTGATCAATGATCCTCTCTCATCATTGATGTTTGTAACTCTATCCCTCTCTGTTCTTCTGAGAAATAAATAAAAATATCTTTTAAAGAAGAACATATAAGAGTCTGTATGGATAAAAATACTAAATTCAAGACATTATTTTGTGTCTAGGTACTTTCTTTGACTTCTTGTCTAGGTAGTCAAAAATAGTCACTTAGAATCTTTGAGGACCTGCAGAGTAAAAAATTATGAAAGTTGATGTAGCTCTAGCTGGTTTGGCTTAGTGGATAGAGCATCAGACTGAGGACTGAGAGGTCCCAGGTTCTATTCTTGTCAAGGGTATGTACCTTGGTTGTGGGCACATCCCCAGTGGGAGGTGTTCAGGAGGCGGCTGGTCAATATTTATCTCTCACTGATGTTTCTATCTCTCTATCCCTCACTCTTCCTCTCTGTAAGAAATAAATAAAATATATTTTAAATAAATAAACAAAAGTTTATGTAAATGAGATGCTTAAAAGTATCATACTGAGCAAAATATGAAGACTATATCTTTCTATTTCTTAATTTAATAGACTCATTATTAAATATTATTCATAAATCAGAGATTGTGTATGTGACCATGAATTTGGACATTAAAGATATTTGTCTCCCTGTCACAAAGAACTGCTTTGATGGAATTTCTATTTAATTAACATATTAATTCTGCTGGTTTGAAGTTTTAAGCCATTTGAAAAAGTGATTGAACTTATATACCAAAAGTTTTAAAGATATAAATATATACTCAAAATAGGTTTTTTATAACTATTATTATATTTGGAATTTGAGGACATATAATTTATAAGCATGCATATTTATTTTTCAAAGTAAATAGATAGCTTGTTTAATTATTAACCTACTTTTCTATAAATAAGAAACATTGTGTCTATATTTTAGGGATTAATTTATTAAAATTAATCCAGTATTATTTATTATCTTTTATTTATTTAAATTTATTCTTACTATTGACAAATATTACAGATATCCCCTCTATTTATTTATTTTTTCTCATTGATTCCCTCCACCTTGCTACTGCCACTCTCAGGCCTTTACCACTCTATTGTCTATGTCTATGGGCTATGTGTATATGCATATAAGTTCCCCAGTTAATCACTCCACACCCACATCCACCCCCTCTTTCCCTCTGAAATTCTTGTATGCTCCATGCTTTTAGGTCTCTGGATCTATTTTGTTCATCGGTTTACTTTGTTCATTAGAGCAATATATGAATGAGATTAAGTGATACAGGTCTTTCTCTGACTGGCTTATCTCACTTAGCATAATACTCTCTAGGACCATCCATGTTGTTGCAAATGGTAAGAGTTATTTCTTTTTTACACAGCATAGTATTCCATTGTGTAAATTGTACCACAGCTTTTTTATCCCCTCATCTGCTGATGGGCACTTGGGCTGTTTCAAAATCTTAGCTATTGAGAGGAAAATGGCGGCGGAACGGAGGGATTCGATCTGAATCTGCTCACAGGGCAGAGGGAGGGAGCAGCTGAAAGTCGCGCAGGGAGCATTTGTCGGCGACTAGGGGGACAGCTGTGCTCCAGGAGAAGCTAGAGGACTGCTGGGCTGGCCTCCCTAGCCTGAGCGGCCCCAGTACTGCTGGGTTCTCTCCCTGAGCCAACTGCTCGAGGAGGCGCGCGGAGGCGGACCACGACATCTTGAACGAGAGGAGCCGGAAAACATACAGCTGCCTTTCGCGGTACCGGCTGCACCGCTGGGGCTCCCGGAGCACCGGCACCCAGGTGCGGAGGCGCGCAGAGCCCAGGGAGCGCTAAACTCCAGCTCGGAAAGGAGAGTGAGAACTACATAACCACATACACAGAGAAGAGAGACCATGGGAAGACAAAGAAATAGCCCACATATGAAAGAAAAGCAAGGCTCACCAGAAAAGGAGGTAAACGAAATGGAAGTTAACAACCTGTCAGAGAAAGAATTCAGAGAAATGGTCATAAGGTGGCTGAAAAGAATGGAAGACAAATTTGATAATATGAGTAAGAACCAAGAGGAAATGAGGAAGACCCAGGAAGAAATGATGAAGAGCCAAGAAGAAATGAAAAGTGACATTGCTGAAGTAAAGAACTCAATAGAAAGTATTAAGAGTAGACTAGAAGAAGCAGAGGATCGCATCAGTGAGCTAGAAGACCAGGTAGGAAAAAATAACCAAGTAGAGCAGCTACTAGAAAAAAAAATTAAAAAGCAGGAGGAGAGCCTAAGAGAACTTTGGGACAACATGAAACAAAACAACATCCATATAATTGGGCTTCCAGAAGGACAGGAAACTGAGCAAGGAATAGAAAACCTGTTGGAAGAAATAATGACAGAAAACTTTCCTGGTATAGGAAAGGAAAAACCCACACAAATCCAAGAAGCTCACAGAGTCCCAAGCAAAATAAACCCCAAAAGACCTACGCCAAGGCACATTATAATTAAATTGGCAAACACCAATGACAAAGTAAGAATCTTAAAAGCTGCCAGAGAGAGACAAAAAGTCACCTACAAAGGAACACCCATCAGACTAACAAGTGATCTCTCAACAGAAACCTATCAGGCCAGAAGGCAGTGGAATGAAATCTACAAAGTCATGCAAAGGAAGGGTCTGAATCCTAGAATACTGTACCCAGCAAGGCTCTCAATCAAAATTGAAGGTCAAATCAGGAGCTTCACAGATAAAAAAGGACTAAGGGAATTTGTCACCACCAAACCAGCAATGCAAGAAATGCTAAAGGGTCTGCTGTAAAAAGAAATAGGAAGCGAAGAAGGATCACAGGGGCAAAGAACAAAAATGGCAACTTATAAGCACCTATCAATAATAACTTTAAATGTAAACGGGTTAAATGCTCCAATCAAAAGACATAGGGTAATAGACTGGATAAGAAAACACAACCCATGTATCTGCTGTCTACAAGAAACCCACCTCCGAAAAAAAGATGCACACAGACTGAGGATGAAGGGTTGGAAAAAAGTTATTCAGGCGAATGGAAATGAAAAAAAAGCTGGGGTAGCCATACTTATATCTGACAAATTAGATCTCAAAGTGAAGGACATAACAAGAGATAAAGAAGGCCACTTCATAATACTAAAGGGAGCAATTCAACAAGAAGAAATAACTCTTGTAAACATATGCGCACCCAATACAGGAGCACCCAAATATATACAAAAACTCCTAGAGGACATCAAGGGAGAGATAGACAGCAATACAATCATAGTAGGAGACTTTAATACCCCATTATCACCATTGGACAGATCCATTAAACAAAAAATCAGTAAAGAAACATCAATTCTCAACGACTCACTGGACCAGATGGAATTAATTGACATCTTCAGATCATTTCACCCCAAAGCCACAGAATATACATTCTTTTCAAGTGCCCATGGGTCATTCTCAAAGATAGACCATGTATTAGGTCATAGGCAAAGTCTCTCCAAATTCAAGAAGATAGAAATCATATCAAGTATATTCTCAGATCACAGTGGCATAAAGCTGGAAATCAACTACAATAGAAACAATCCAAAGAAATCGAACACATGGAGACTAAACAGCATGCTATTAAACTATGACTGGGTTACTAGAGAGATTAAGGAAGAGATAGAAAACATCATGGAAACAAATGACAATGATAGCACAACAATCCAAAATCTATGGGACACACTGAAAGCAGTTCTGAGAGGGAAGTTCATAGCTCTACAATCCTACTGCAAAAAACTAGGAACAGCGGCAATAAATTATCTAACCCAACAACTCAAAGAGTTAGAAAGAAAGCAACAAGAAAAGCCCAGTGTAAGCAGAAGGAAGGAAATAGTAAAGATCAGAGCAGAAATAAATGACATAGAGACCAAAGAAACAATACAGAAAATCAACGAAACCAAGAGCTGGTTCTTTGAAAGGATAAACAAGATTGATGAACCTCTAGCCAGACTCACCAAGAAGCAAAGAGAGAGGACCCTAATAAATAAAATCAGAAATGAAAGAGGTGAAATAACAACAGACCCCATTGAAATACAAAGGATTGTTAAAAAATACTATGAACAACTCTACTCCAACAAACTGGACAACCTGGAGGAAATGGATATGTTTCTAGAAAAATATAACCTCCCAAAACTCAATCAAGAAGAATCTAAACAACTCAATAGACCAATAACTGTGGAAGAAATTGAAGCAGTCATCATAAAGCTTCCAGCAAACAAAAGCCCAGGGCCAGACGGCTTCACAGGGGAGTTTTACCGAACATTCAAGGAAGAACTAAAACCTATACTCCTCAGACTATTCCAGAAAATTCAAGAGGATGGAACACTTCCAAACTCCTTCTATGAAGCTAGCATCACCCTAATACCAAAACCAGATAAAGACAACACAATGAAAGAGAATTACAGGCCAATATCCCTCATGAATATAGATGCCAAAATCCTCAATAAAATTCTAGCAAATCGGATCCAGCAGTACATCAGAAAGATCATACACCACGACCAAGTAGGATTTATCCCAGGAATGCAAGGATGGTACAATATCCGCAAATCAATAAATGTGATACATCACATAAACAAATTGAGAGATAAAAATCACATAGTCATATCAATTGATGCAGAAAAAGCATTTGACAAAATCCAACATCCTTTCTTAATAAAAACTCTCAATAAGGTAGGAATAGAAGGATCATACCTCAACATAATAAAAGCCATATATGATAAACCCACAGCATACATCATACTCAATGGGCAAAAACTACAACCATTTCCCCTAAGAACAGGAACAAGACAGGGTTGCCCACTTTCACCACTCCTGTTCAACATAGTACTGGAAGTATTAGCCATTGCAATTAGACAAGAAGAAGAAATAAAAGGCATCCAAATTGGAAAAGAAGAAGTTAAGCTATCCTTATTTGCAGATGACATGATATTGTACATAAAAAACCCGAAAGACTCCATAAAAAAGTTAGTAGACTTAATAAATGAGTTCAGCAATGTAGCAGGCTACAAAATTAATGCCAAGAAATCTATGGCATTTCTATACACTAATAGTGAACTTACAGAAAGAGAGACTAAAAAAGCAATCCCATTTACCATCACACCAAAAAAATTAAGATACCTAGGAATAAACTTAACTAAGGAGGTAAAAGATCTATTTGTGGAAAACTACAGGACACTGAAAAAAGAGATAGAGGAAGATGTAAACAGGTGGAAGAACATTCCATGTTCATGGATTGGGAGAATCAACATAATTAAAATGTCCATACTACCCAAAGCAATCTATAAATTTAATGCACTCCCCATTAAAATACCAATGGCATATTTCACAGACCTAGAAAGAACTCTTCAAAAATTCATCTGGAACAAAAAAAGGCCCCGAATAGCCACAGCAATCCTGAGAAAGAAGCACAAAGTCGGTGGGATTTCCATACCAGATTTCAAGCTGTATTACAAGGCTACTGTTCTTAAAACAGCCTGGTACTGGCACAAGAACTGACATATAGATCAATGCAATAGAATAGAGAATCCGGATATCAACCCAATCCACTATGCTCAATTAATATTTGACAAAGGAGGCAGGAACATAATATGGAGTCAAGACAGTCTCTTCAATAAATGGTGTTGGGAAAATTGGACAGATACATGCAAAAAAATGAAACTAGAGCACCAACTTACACCATACACAAAAATAAACTCCAAATGGATACAGGACTTAAACGTAAGACAGGAAACCATAAAAATATTAGAGGAATCTACAGGAAGAAAAATCTCAGACATATGCCAAAAGAACTTCTTTGATGATACTGCTCCGAGGGCAATGGAAGCTAAAGAGAAAATAAACAAATGGGACTACATCAAAATCAAAAGCTTTTGCACAGCTAAAGAAACCATCAACAAAACAAGAAAACCCACTGTATGGGAGAACATATTTGCAAATGTTATTAGTGATAAAGGTTTAATCTCAAGCATCTACAGGCAACTCACCCAACTCAATAAAAGGAGGACAAATGATCCAATAAAAAAATGGGCAACAGACCTAAATAGAATCTTCACGAAAGAAGACAAAAGGAAGGCCCAGAGACACATGAAAACTTGCTCAAAGTCACTAATTATCCGAGAGATGCAAATCAAAACGACTATGCGGTACCATCTCACACCTATCAGAATGGCTTACATCAACAAATCAACAAACGACAAGTGCTGGCGAGGATGCGGAGAAAAAGGAACTCTTGTGCACTGCTGGTGGGATTGTAGACTAGTACAGCCACTGTGGAGAACAGTATGGAGATTCCTCAAAAAACTAAAAATGGAGCTCCCATTCGACCTAGTGATCCCACTTCTAGGAATATACCCCAAGAAATTAGAAAGGCGAATTAGAAAGGATATATGTACCCCTATGTTCATAGCAGCACAATTTACCATAGCTAAGATTTGGAAACAGCCGAAGTGCCCATCAGCAGATGAGTGGATCAAAAAACTATGGTACATTTACACAATGGAATACTACGCCGCGGAAAAAAAGAAGGAGCTCCTACCATTTGTAACAACATGGATGGATTTGGAGAGCATTATGCTAAGTGAAATTAGCCAGGCAGAGAAAGACAAATATCACATGATCTCACTCATTTGAGGAATACAATCAATGACATAGACTGATGAACAAGAATAGATCCAGAGACTGAGAAAAGTCCATCAGAATGTCAAACCTCAGGGTAAGTGGCAGGTGGTGAGAGTAAGTGGAAAAGTCAATATACTTGAACTCTTGAACTGAGGTAAGTGATTTGTGTTTTTACATCCCTGACAAAGTTTATATAAAATTATAAAAAAATGGCAGCTAGTCTGACATTGAATTGACATGGCCTAGAGCTTGTCATATCCTATGGAGACCAGTCCTTAGGCTAGACCTTGCTTAACCTCCCATGACACCATAATACCCTTACATGATATTATTCTACAATGTCATTATAATATTTGATATTTGACAACAGCATATTATACAATTATCCCAAATAAACTTACAAACTAATTCTTTGAATGTTGGGCAGCAACTTAAAAAAGAATAGGAAAGAAATTAATCCCTTTCAGAAGGAATTAAGGCACTGGGAAGGCATCCGAGCATTCTATATTGGCCCTTCTTGCCCTTTCTGCCAAGAGGGACCTTCTTGTTACTATCCAAATACACACAGCTGATGCCAGAGTTTTCAGTTCGAGCTGTGGCTGAAGCCTTTGGGCAGCTGGCACCATGGATCTGTATCTCGACCAATGGTGTGAGCTGGGCCCTCTCTGGAGAAGAAACCTGGGTCCCCCGAGATATGTGATCAGTACTGGGACCCCGCCAGCAGGCAAGGGGACCCCAAGGCAGGTACTGGACGTGGAGGCCACAGGGGGGCATAGACTACAAAGGAGACAGAACTGAACCTCACATCACCCTGTTTGGCCCCGGAGGATGGCTGGTTAGCCAGAGACGGGTAAGATTCCTCAGGGAAGGAACAACCTAAGACAGGCACAGTCGCAGAGGGGCCAACAGGAGAGAACTAAAAGGTCAACAGAGGTGGGGCACAGACCCTCATCGACAAACCTTGCAGGGGTTTGAATTCTCAACCCTCCTAAGGGAGGTCTCCTACCCCCACGGCTGCTTCGCCTCCCACACACAACTCATACGGGGACCCAGGCGGCAGACAGAGACTCAGCCAGCAATAGCTGCTGTATATCTAAATTCAGTCTATTACCAGGAATGCTCGGGACCTACTCAAAATTGCAAATATTCCTTTCCACTAGTATTCACAGGGTAAACTAAGATTTCTGCTTGAGTATTAAAATTGACAGGAAAATAGTAATCAAGTTTTCAGATTAATTTAAATTGGCCAAGTGAAATACGAGAATACTCAAGAAAATTATAGTGTACTGGACAAAAAGCTTTTCCTAAAACATTAACTGAAAAATCTATTAGTAGTTCATCTCACTGTAAATTTGCCTAACATCCAAAGAACCTAAAGCAGTCACTTTGTGTGCAAAAATTAAAATTTAAAATTATCAAGACTGCAATAGAAAATTTCCAAAAGTCCCCATTAATCAAAAAAGGGGAGGGGACAGCGGGGTAATATCATGTAAGGGACTAAAAACAAATATCGAGTAAGTAAAATACATCTAGAAAATTCTTACTCCAGTAAAGTAAATTCCATTTGTAAAAACAATAGCAGGACACCCATGAAAAAACACACATGGTGTCAAAATAAGCCAAAGGAAAATCATTTAGGCAAAAATTAAAAAGAATCCTAAGTCTATTTTGCATAGAGGATCCCTTTGTTAACTTTTGGTCGAGAATGTGTTTGTGTGTTTTCAGAGAACAACTCCAAGACCATGTGGGTTCCTGCGACGATGAGGAACTGATGGATCTGTTCCAGTCACGAGGACGGTCCAGAGATGTGGGACACTGACGACACCTTGCCATGCTAGCAGTCAGCAGCTGTGGATGTCTGCAGGCAGCCCAGGACCAAACCAGAGAGGATGGATCATGCATTGACACGATATGTCCACCATCTGGATACCATTGCTGACTTATACACATAATGAATTATTTGACACTGAAACTGGGACTCAGAAAAGTTGGACATTGAAACCGAGACTGAAACACTTTTTGTTCTTATACATTTATTTCTAGTATGCAGAGGCAAGATATTTTTGAAGAAAAGAAACAGGGGAGAGTGATTGATATAGAGGCAGGATGGCCTTGAACAGGCTGTCAAGCTACAGGGGGAGGCTTGGGTGGATGGGAGGCAGATGCGGGGGGAGATCAACGGAAGGACTTGTATGCATGCATATGAACGTAACCAATGAATGAAAGACACTGGGGCGGGGAGGGGGGAAGCTGGGGATATGTGCTGGGGGGTGGGGGAGGCTGGGGGGAGGATAAGGGGGAGGGGGAAAGGAAAACATGTACTACTATTATACTGCAAAAAATCAATAAAAAATAATTAAAAAAAAAACAAAATCTTAGCTATTGTATGGTACATTGAACATATGGGTGCATATATTCTTTCTGATTGGTGTTTTGGATATCTTAGGATATTTTCCTAGAAGTGGGACCACTGGGTCAAATGGGTGTTCCACTTACATTTTTATGAGGAAACTGCATACTATTTTCCACAGTGGCTGCACCAGTCTGTAATCTCACCAGCAGTATATTACGATTCCCTTTTCTCCACCTCCTTGCCAACACTTGTCATTTGTTGATTTGTTGATGGTGGTCCTTCTGACAGATGTAAACTGCTACTTCATTGTCATTTTAATTTGCAATTCTCAGATAGTTAGTGACTTTGAACATTTTTTCATATGTATCTTGGCCAACTGTATATCCACTTTGAAGAATTGTCTATTAGGTCCTTTGCCCATTTTAATTGGGAATTATGTTCTCCTATGCAGTGGGCTTATTTTACTTTGTTGCTGGTTTCTTTTGGTGTGCAAAAGTTTTTTTTTTTTATGTAGTCTTATTTGTTTATTTACTCCTGGGTTTCCTTTGCCCTTAGGGATGTATCAGAAAACATATTGTTAAGAGAGATGTCTGAGATTTTACTCCCTATGGTTTCTTCTAAAATTTTTTTGGTTTAATGACTTACATTTAAGTCGTTTATCCTTTTTGAGTTTTTTCTTGTGTATGGTGTAAGTTGGTGGTCTAACTTTATTTTTTGCATGTACCTGTACAATTTTCCCAAACACCATTTATTGAAAAGACTGTCTTCAGTCCCAAATATTGCTTTAGATAATTTCTATATATAATGCATTATTGTCAGTACTAAAAAATACCAAAAAAATCTGATTTCTTTTGTGTGTGTGGAGCTTGTCATATATAATATCTAGGAAGTTTCATAGTGTGGACGTAGGTTCTTTATGTATAATTAAAAATTCTAATTTTTATTTTAAAATAAAAGTCAATTTTTCTCTTGAATTCAATGTCTTTTACTTTAACCACAGATTACCTTCTAATCAAAATATTGTGGAAATGCCAAAACTATATACTTACAAAGTATTAATTTCTGAAGGTCATAAGGAGAATAAATAAATAGAAATAACAACTGACCTGTCTTTCAAGCTAGCGTACAAATGATTACAACTGGAATCATGTACAAAATGGGAGTTTAGTACAGTGAAATAAAGGTAATAATGGAAAACATTAGAGAATAAAGAATAAAAAGTACAATGGCATGCCCTTGGCTCACTCCTCATTCACTCACTAACATACACATTTAACAAGGATTTATGAAGAGCTAATAGCATGTAAAAAATTGAGAGTAAATGAAACATGAGATGAAGAATATATATGTAATGCCTAATAGGGATGAGATTAGAGAATGGCGAAATCCTGTGATGGTAGCAGATGTTATGTGTTATATTTATGTTATGTTTCATGCACTGGCTAGTCTTCTAATTTTAAAATAATAGAATTTTGTTCAATAAGTGCCAAAGTCTTCACATCATTAAAAAATATATGATTCAGGTTTGAAATCATAAAGAAAATTTTTGCTTCTTCAGAGAAATTGTTTACTTTTTCCTTACGATCAATAGTAGTTATAATTCTTACCATCACATAATTAAATTATTTGTCTACTTTAGATTGTCCTTTATTATGTTCAAAGATCATTATGTGGAATTATTTTCCTGGATTCTGTAGCATGTATTTTCTACATACATTCTCTCAAGTTTCTCTCAACATAAATTTAAATGTTGTGTGGCTAATACAGAGAGTTCCTATATACTACACACACAGATTCTCCTATTGTTAACAACCCAGTAGTGTGTTTTTCATAACTGATTATCTAATATTGATATTTTATTATTATTTATAAAGCCCATGGCTTATTCAGATATACCTTTTTTATCTAGTCTCCTTTGTTTGTTTTATATTCTTATGCAGGATACCATATTAAATTTAGTCTATTGTCTACTTAGTTTTATCTTAGCTAATACGCTTTCTCTAGCATTCATGTATCTTTCTAAGAAGGACCACAGAGATGAAATGCCATTTTCATGACATCCTGTCAGAGGCATATACTAACTTCATTAATTATCATGTTGATGTTAAATTTGGTCCCCTAGCTGAAGTTGTACATGTTATATTTCACCCCAGGTAAAGTTTCCCTGTTTTCACTCTGTACTCTGGAAGGAAGATGCTCTGAGCAGCTTTCACTTAAGGAACAAATATTCCACCCTTAAGAAGATTATGATTCACCTTCTTAAGGGTGGAATACTTAATAAATCATTTGGAAGTCTTCTGCACAGGAGATACGTCTCTTCTCTCCCATTTATTTATGTACTAGAGGCCCGGTGCACGAAATTCATGCAAGGGGGGGAGGTATGTCCCTTAGCCCAGCCTGCACCCTCTCCAATCTGGGACCCCTCAAGGTATGCCTGACTACCCGTCTGGGCCCGATCCTATAGGGTATCTTCTCACAATACAGGACTGCTGGCTCCAAACTGCTCACCTGCCTGCCTCCCTGATTGCCCCTAACCGCTTCTGCGTGCCAGCCTGATCACCTGCTAATCACTACCCTGCCAGCCTAATTGATGTCTAAATGCTCCCTGCCAGCCTCTTTGCCCCCAACTTCCCTCCTCTGCCAGCCTGGTCACCCTTAACTGCCCTCCCCTGCAGGCTTGATCGCCCCCAACTGCCCTCCCTTGCAGGGCCTGGAACCTCCAAAGCCGGATCCTTGACCACTTGGAGGCAGCCGTCTTGTGTGTTGGAGTGATGGTCAATTTTCAAATTACTCTTTTATTATATAGGATTTGATGGCTTATTTATATAATTATGACTATTTATTTATTTTAATATATATTCTTATTGATTTCAGAGAGGAAGGGACAGGGAGAGAGTGATAAAAACATCAATGATGAGATAATCATTGGATGTCTCCTGCACACCCCTACTGAGGATCAAGCTCACAATTCGGGCTGTGCCTTTGACCAGAATTAATCCCAGAGCCCTTCAGTCCATAGGCTGACCCTCTATCCATTGAGCCAAACCAGCAAGGACTAATTATGATCTTTTTGTTTTCATTGTATGCTTTAGGTTATTATCCAATAATTTCTCTCCTAATTTTTCCCCATTTGCCATTGAAGCCCTTTCACATGGCTCCTTATGCTTTTAATATTACCCCCCCCGACACACACACACACACACACACACACACACACACACACATCTTTTCATTTGAATACTTCCTCACTTTCTGGCATTATATGAGGCTCCAGGCTCAGTGTTTTTAAATCTTTATTGTTGAAAGTATTACCTATGCCTTGCATATTTGCAGCTCCAGGCATAAAATCAGCCATTATTCCTTGGAGTTCTGTGTTCTTTAGTGGGAGAATAACACTAAAAACCAATAATTTAATGCTCATTGTGCTTATTGCCTCTAGGTACTCTCATCTGATAAAGCAAGGAGATATATGTGTACATTCTAACCCATGTATTTACACACAATCTAGGAACTTTTCTATATGTAAACACCCGGAACTACGGATCTATAGTAAACTAAACATAAGCTCATACTGATATCTAAACCATTATCATGGTAGCCTTCTTCCCTCATTTATCTGCAACTTTGCACACCAAACAGTGAGTGATAGATACATCTGGCTCCAACCATTCATGAGTCATCTCCAGTATACACATAGGTGTTTCAGAATTGTTAACCTGTATCAAAATGGGTCATAACTTTATCAACTGGAATACTATGCTTATGTACAGTTCCTTGATACAAATAGATTATTTTGTCACATTATAAATTACACTATTGGATCCTCTGTCCTCCTGAATGTTTTTTTAGAGGTTGTATTTATTAATGATTACTATTTGTGCTGTTCTATGTGTTTTGAAAACTTCATATCTTATATTCAGCATTATAATACCAAAGGGAACAACCACACTATCCTTATAAAATCAACTGCACTTCACCTATTCCATCTTCTTGACCCCCACCACCACCCACTCCCCCATACAAACACATGTGGAATCACAGATGTTACATCTCTATAATTTTGCCTTTTCCAGAATGGTATATAATTAGAATCATGCAGTATGCATATATGTTTAGACATTTTAAATATGACTTTGCAATATATATTTTAGACTTATTCATATATAAGATTTAGTTTCTCTGAGGAGTCTAAGAAAGCCCATTCATTTTTAGTCTGTCTACATTTTTCTTACTGTAAGAGTTAGCGATGAGTTATAATCTCTACATGTGGGAGTTTAAATCAGAGGTCACAAGTATCTTTTTAATGAAACTCATATCTCGTTGCCATCAATAGTCATAAAATGAATTATATCATCCAAGGCGAAAAGATAAACAAGTCACATATGACTGTCTGACTAATTATCACCAGAAGTGGTACTAGCAGGGTATACTAGCAGAGTTCCATTGGCTTCCTGAACCAGTATTTACCCAGGACGCAATATCCCATTTCTCCCCATCATGGAGAGAGGTCCTTTATACTTCTTGTTATTCTTATGCCATTCTTACTTTATAAGGAACTTTTACAGTGTGATCAGGAAATCAGAATCTGTTATCAGCAAAAATCCCTATGTCTTCTATCTGAAACCGTATTTTCCCTGAGAACTCTGCTGTACCTGAGTTTATTTCAATTGTGGCCTTTTACTCTATCATATTTGTCTACTTTTGGTGTATAGGTGAAGATATTTCCTTGTTTCTCATTGATGCTTCCAGATTGGTAACTATTTTTTTCTACCAAAACACTCCTCTTCCCATGAAGCTTGTTGAATTAGAATATAATGTCTCTCCATCCTTCCAGTTGTTGGCATCTACAGAATTTCCTGTCACTCATGAATAATTATTCTTGTCTCTTTAACATTATCCTGATCTAATTATTGGTAATTTTAATATACCCCTGTTCAGTCTCTGAAGTGCCATGACTTTTCATTTCTTTCATCTATTGTTTATAGTGCTCTACGCTTCCCCCATCTTTAGCCACATACTTCATTCTTCTTCAGCATCTTGACTTTAGCATTATTATACCTTATGTAGAATATCAGCTATAATAATATAACTTTCTGAAATCCACTTATCTTTTCCTTCTCTTTTCCTTTAATGTTTGTAAACTCCAACTATTTTTGATTCCACCAAGATAGCTAATTTATCTTCCTTAGTACTTTTCCATCTCTTTCTTATTCCCTTAATGTTCTTGCTTTGTCCCTAGCCAGGTTAGATTATCATCTTTCTGCTGAATGCACTCTCAATACTCATGACCTCAGTAATTGTATCACACTATTAGAAAATAGGAAAAGTGAAAATGCAAATAAAAAAGGAGACAAGTTCACAATCAATGTTCCAAGTAGAAGAACACTGATAAAATGCATGATCTCACTCATATGTAAAATCTAATGAACAAAATAAACTGAAGAACAAAACAGATTCAGAGACTTAGAAGCATAGAACAAACTGATGAATCTCAAAGCAAAGGAGGAAGCTGGGAGCAGGAAGAAATTAACCAAAGAATTTATATGCATATATGCGTAACCCTGGATACAGATAATAGTTCAGTGAAGACTTGATGAGGGGGATATAGGAAGGGGTCAATGGGGGTAAAAAAAAAGGGGGGTATCTTTAATACTTTCAACAATAAATATACATTTTAAAAATTTCAGTGCATAAATAAAACAATGAGTAGACATACCAAAAGGAGAGGAGGAAGAATATATGGGCACAAATTTAGAAATTAAAGGTTAAAAATAAGTATTTAATATCCGAGAAATGTAATTTGGTGGTAAATTTTTAATGTTTAAAATTTCACTAGGATTAAAAAATAAATTTATATAATGAAGCTAATTGGCATTGCTATGCATCAATTATCCACAATGTTTGGTGGCCTGAGAGCATAAAATCCTGAACAAATAATTGCTGCTGCCTGGAGCTTGTAGACTGGGAAGAAAGATATGACAGGAATTGCAAAATGTAAGATTGCTGGAAAAATAATACTCTGCCAGTTGATCCATGAAATCCACATTTACATAGTAAAAAAATGAAATCAGACACTGTTGGTCTGATAGAAATAATTCAGAAAATAAAATAAAAAGATTAAGAATCTATACTAATTAGAGAGATATATGACAATTGTCACTCTGCAACAACCACAGCCAATCAGGAAGGAATATGCAAATTAGTGGGACAAAGATGGTGGCAGCCATGGAGCCAGCTGAAGTGGGTGGGAGTCTTGGGTCACCCCCGAGATGGAGGAAGCCTGGGCTGGCCACTGAGAGAGGGGCCTACAAATGGCCCTCTGTCCTCACCCAAGCTGGCCACACCACCATCAGGGTGAGGATTGCTGTTGGGGGGTGTGGCCAGCCTGAAAATTGCCCTAGGTCCTTACCCAGGCTGGCCATGCCCCCATGGGCTGAGGGTCTCTACAGGGATTGAGCCTAAACTAGCAGTTGGGCATCCCCCAAGGAGTCCCAGATTGGAGAGGATGCAGGCCCGGCTGAGGGAAACCACTCCCCACCACCATGCATATATTTCGTGCAATGGGCAACAAGTATTAAACAAAAAAGTGTATATTCTTGCAATGATCTAAATAAATTCTATCTCCACCCATCACTATATTCTTGTATTTACCTAAGCTGGGTAAGGATTTAACCTCTTTTTTACTATGTGAAATTTGTACTCTTAACCAATGATTTTCAAAATTCTATTTTAGTCAATTTGCCATTTGCTTAGCAACTTGCTTTTGTGAACTACCAGTCCTTAAAAGAAGGGCACATTTACATAATGATGCAAATAATTCGTAATTCTCTTTCTGGTAATACTATTACTCTATAAAATCAAAACCACATGGTCATAATTTGCCCAAAATTATGCAAATATGTAAATCTAAGTTTAGATAATATAAACCTAAATATAGGGTTAGAAAAAGCATGATTTATCAATATATTTTAATTCATATATAAAGTCTTCATATATATCAAGGCTATTCAGTATAAATTCATAAACATATGAAATATCAAGCTCATTATGAATCTTGTTGGGTTCATATTACTATTAGTATGTTTATATTAATAATATTATAAAGGGATGAAACTTACAAAGGCACTCAGACTTTCAAAAAGGCCATGCTTTCTAACAAGTTTTTTTTTTTTTACCTTGAAGATGCCTGAAAATTAACACATTGAAATGTAAGCTTCATTGAAGGCAGCTTCTGTCGATCTGATGTACATTAGCCCAAGATTCAGTGGTAATCATTAGAAGTGGGTCATTTAACTGGCCTGTAATTAGAATACCAATGAGCCAATTCTCTTGGAAAAGTTCCCTGTTGTAGATAGACAACTCTTCAGTTTAAATATTTCAGCCATAAAAAGCTGCTCTCTATATAAGATATATATTTTTCCAGCCTGAAAAGGATAATGTGTATTCAGGCCATCCTTAATAGCCCCAAAGGAAAACCGCCCACGGTGTTCCAAAGCATTTACTCAGTCATTAGATAGAACTGATACCCAGAGCTTACATGGCTGATGGAACAAACTTTTCTAAGCAAAGCACTAAGAGTTGAATTTTAAGGAGTGAGGAGGAGGTAGTTTATGATATAAACATTTTTACTGGTGGTAGGGTCTAGGGCAAATGCTATGATGAAGTGACGATTCGTGGGATATTCACTTGAAAAGAAGTTGCCAAACAATCCTATATAATAATTCTATATAATTAAGAGGTAATATGCAAATTAACCATCACTCCAACACACAAGATGGCCACCACCATGTGGTCAAAGATGGCCCCCCCTTTTGGACACAATATGGCCACCTCAAGATGACCAGCAGGAAAGGGCAGTTCTGGGTGGGGCAGTCTTGCAGGAGAGGGTAGTTGTAGGAGGACCAGATCTGCAGAACTGCAGGAGAGGGCAGTTGCAGGGAATCAGGCCTGCAGGAGAGGGCAGTTAGGAGTGACCAGGCCATCAGGGGAGGGCATTTAGGGGCAAACAGGCTGGCAGGGGAGGGCAGTTGAGAGGACCAGGCCTGCAGGGGAGGAGAATTAGAGCAATCAGGCTTGCAGGGGAGGCCAGTTAGATGTGACCAGGTCAGCAGGGGAGGGCAGTTAGGGACAAACAGACTAGTAGGAGAGCAGATAGGCATCAATCAGGCTGGCAGGGGAGTGGTTAGGGGTGAGCAGGCTGGCAGGCAGAATTGGTTAGAGGCAATCAGGCAGATAGGCAGGTGAGCGGTTGGGAACCAGCAGTCCGGATTGTGAGAAGAATGTCCGTTTAGGCCCACCAGGATTGGGCCTAAACGAGCAGCAGGACATCCTTCGAGGGGTCCCAAATTGAAGAGGGTGCAGACTGGGCTGAGGGAACCTCCTCCCCATGCATGAATTTTGTTCACATGGCCTCTAATAATTAAATAAATGTCTAGCTTGAAAATCAGATTAAAAATATTTAAGTCAAACTTAAATTAATGTATTTTTTTCTAAAACTTATATATGTATGTATGTGTGTATGTGTGTATGTATGGATCTTTCTATCTTCTGCTTTAATTTTAAATACAGTGAAGCAGGGGCAAATGAACAATGGTTAGAGTTCAGTTATAGTACTAGAGATAGCAAATAAAATTTATCTAGACTATATGGAGTACCCTGGCTCCTGTTTTATACAAATCTAGGTTTCAACCTTCATTTGGTCCTATGATACTCTCATATTACCCAAATCAGTGTCATTATTACCATCATCTTTATTAGATTTTCTTTTAGAGTAGGTTAATTGATGTCTCTCTAAAAACCAAATAGTTAAGTGATACTAGGATCTATAACTGATTATATATATATTTTAATACCATGTGAAATGAATACATGTGTCCATCTTTAAATTATGAGTAGAGATAAATATTTTTAATAAATTTTCCATAATTCAAATTCCTATAGATAGAATGAAATATTATGTAATATAGAAGTATAACAATATCAACATCTCATTTTGTTATATTGTAACATAATTGTGGTCACTTAGTTTATTTGCCATACATAAGATAACATTCTCTATTTCATTTGTTTTAGATTTTAACATTATCTTAAAAATGGAACAAGATAATTTAATCTATTTAAAATATAGCTTTTTTCACATATTTAAGATGCTAGCAGTCAGCAGCTGTATATCACTGCAGGTTGTCCATGACCAATGCAGAGAGGGTGGGACCTGCATTTCCACCATTTGTCCACCATCCAGATATCATTGCTAACATGTACACATAAGCAACTATTTGACATTGAAACTGGGACTCAGAACTGTTGGACATTGAAATAGAGATTCAAAAATTTTTTGTTCTTATATGTTTATTTCTGGCATGCAGATGCAAGATTTTTTAAAGAAAAGAAACAGAGGAAAACTAGATACAAAGGCAAAGAAGCATTGAACAAACTGTCAAACTACAGTGGGAAGGCAGGGGAGGTTGGGGGATGCGGGTTGTAAGAGATCAACCGAAGGACTAGTATGCATGCATATAAGCATAACCAATGGATACAAGACATTTGGGATGGGGGGCAGGTGAGGGCATGTGCTAGGGAGTAGGGGAGGTCGGCGGGTGAGGGGGAGGTCAATGAAAAAAGGAAACGTGTACTAGTATTTGTAATACTTTAAACAATAAAAAAATGAAAATATAAAATAAAAAACTGAACAAGATAATTTAATCTATTTAAAATATAGCTTTGCATAGATTTAAGATTTTCTCATTGAAAGGAGAAAATCATATTCCTTAAAAGTAATTAAAGAAATCAGAAAGAACTCCCTCCACCCCCTCAAAAAATGTAGTAACTAGAACAGCAACTCTAGAAATTGCTAGGGGTTGGGGGTATGTGACCAAGATTTATAAATATGCATAATTAGAATCTATTAGTGTCTACGGTGTCATAGTAATGGAATTATATAGAGGAAAAATAGCTAATGAATAAATATATCAAATATAATTGCTTGCTATATAATTTTAAGAAGAGTGTTTTGTAATATCTACTAAGGCATACTGTTTTTCAATTTTCAAACAAGTTTTGAAGACATAGTAATCAAACAAGAACAGCATAAATTTCTATCCCAATATTATCTCCTAAATCAAAGGGCATTACACATTTTAGCCACTATAACACTTCAAAGCCTTTGGAATACAAAAGCTGCTAGTGCATGAAATGATTGATGGTGATACTTCTGATGTTGTAAAGTTGTAATCTGTCTCTCGTTCAAATAGGATACCAGGACAACTAATAAATTTCCCAACACTGGAGAGATGGAGCATGTCAATTGGAAGAGAACAGATTCCTTTTATGAGCTTGCTCAAGTATAGGTTCAAAATCCCTTATCCACAGAACTGTTTTCCTGAAGTCTGTTGCAATATCATTTGGCAGCCAAACCTGATGTAAACAATGAGAGTATATTATGGACTTCAGTCTACAGTCCTTATGGTGAATATAATATTATATTCTTGATTAGATTGTGTAGCTATAGACCCCACTGAGAGTGTTACACAATATGTAGTCTATACACTGCACTACTTTTAAAAAGTGAAAAATGTTTAATTCTGAAGTATAACTGGATTCAAGGGTTCTAAATAAGCAATTATGGAATGGTTCTGAGAAACTAGAAGAACTATTTCCCACTTCTAAATTTGAGTTCCTTTATTTTCTCAGTCACTACGTGTGCATATTTGTATTTGAAATATATTTGATGTGCCTTGTTTTAGATCAGTGGATAGAATGTCGGCCTGTGGACTGAAGGGTCCCAGGTTTGATTCTAGTCAAGGGCACATCCCAGGGTACAGATTCAATCCCCAGTGGGGGGCATGCAGGAGGCAGCCAATCAATGATTCTCTCTCATCCTCTCTGAAACCAATAAAAATATTTTAAAAATGAAATATATTTGATGTAAAAAATATAAAAATAGAATGCATATTATACATATTTTAATAAATATGTTTTATATGTTCTTTATATGATTACAAATGCATGCACATAATTTAAAATTAATGATAGACAATAATAAATGGATTTTCAACAAAATCTAATTATTTTGATTATTATAACTGTTATTAGTACTCTTTCAATATTATTTCTAGAATCTCTACTAAAGTAGAAATATTTTTTTTTATATTCTGATTTTAATTTTGGCATTTGTGACTAATTTACTAATATAATTTCTGCTATTTAAAAATAATTTTGTGTACTGTTGATTCATTAGAACTCTGTATTTTAGGTCAATAGACATTTCTCATTTCTATTATTTTGCAGTTAAATTACATTAATGTTCTTGTTATCATTTTAATATATTTGAATGCAGATATTTTCCTTTTAAAAATATATTTTATTGACTTTTTACAGAGAGGAAGGAAGAAGGGTACAGAGTTAAAAACATTTATGAGAGAGAAACATCCATCAGCTACCTCCTGCACACCTCCTATTGGTCCATGCTCTTGACTGGAATAGAACCTGGGACCTTAAAATCTGCAGGTTCATGCTTTATCCATTGAGCCAAACCAGTTAGGGTTGAATTCAGATATTTTCTGTATATATTTAGAAAGAAAAATAAATTATCTACAATATCATGACTTATTTGAACCCATCATAGAGTTAAGGCTACCATGTAACTGAAGATTGAGCTCCAGTGTTTAATACAAACTGTTTCTAGTTTTATAGAGCATAATAGAAAGAGGTAGCTAACATAAAAACACATTTCTATCTATCTATCTATCTATCTATCATCTATCTATCTATCATCTATCTATCTATCTATATCTATCATCTCTCTATTTAATTTGACTACTGTGTTTTTGTGTATATAAACAGTGGACAGTGTACATAAACAATAGTATTAAGCTATTAACCTAAGGAGAAAAGATGCCACATCATAATATATAATCCTTGATATCTTTTGATATAATCTCTAAAACTTCTCTATTGAATTTTTTAGTATTATAAATTATTATATACTTAAACTTAGTGTAATTTTCCATATATCATTTCAGAATTCCTGATTTAAATCAGGAGGGAGATAAATATATATAAAATTATTATTGTTATTATTATTATTATTGTTGTTGTTGTTGTTTTATAAAAGGATTAGGGACATTTTAGTCCAAATAATCAGAAATATGAATCAGAAATATGAAGAAAAATGAACAACTATAAGACAGGGAGTGACCAGATAGCTTTAAAATTCACCTCAGCATTCTTTCATTGTTAGAAAGACACAAAAATGTCCATTTCTATATCAGAAACAGAAGCAAAAACCACATATTATACTGTATCATCTTTCATTATAATTTAGTGGAAAATGTTCTCTAATTTACATTTGAGATTTTTACCCATGCTCAAACTATATAGGAAATTATTGCTTAATTCCAAAATATAAGGGGATTTTCAAATTATGGGTTTTTTTGTTTGTTTGTCTGTTTGTTTGTTTGGTTTCTGATTTAATTCCACCATTTATTTTAGTGCTTTCATATTTGTTAAGACTACTTCTTTCTATCAGTATACTGTTAAATTTTGTAATTATTTTGTGTGTGCTTATATAGTCATATCTCTTTATATCTTTGTCTGAAATATATATATACACAATTACATACACAGGGAGAAGAGGCAGAGATCAAAAGGGATTGTCATCATCCAAAACTAAGATAAAATTTTATACATGAATTATTAATGGCTTTTGCATTCTGAACACCTACACCTAGAGATCATGCATTTGAATGAATTAAATGACCAAACTGCTTTTTAAAATACATGAGCACAGTCTGGCTCTTTTGGTTGAGCATTGTCCCATATGCCAATAGGTCACTGGTTGGCTTCCCAGGCAGGGCACATGCCAAGGTTGCAGGCTCAATACCCAATGGGTGTATGCAGGAGGCAGCCAATGGATGATTCCCTCTCATCAATGTTTTTGTCATCATGTTTTTTATCACTCTCTCCTTCTCCCTTTCACTTTCTATAAAATCAATCAAAACATATTTTTAAAAATAAAGTCATGAATACACTCATACCTTGAATAAAACAAATCCACAGTTACAGTTTATAAAAGCTATGACAAAACTTAAAACACGTACACACACACAACAAAACAAAACAAAACAAAACAAAAAACCCTGACAACATAATTTCAGTCTCTACTTGAAACACAAATTTAAAAAATGCAGGCATGTCCCGTTTTAATGCACTTTATTGTAAAGTATTTCGCAGATGTGTTTTTTACAAATTGAAGGCAGGACCCTCTGCCAGCTAAAAGATTACAAGTAGCTTTCTTGTGATACTTGCCTTCTTGTGGTGGTCTGGAAAGGAATCCACCACCTCTCCAAGGTAAGCCTGTACTGCAATATAGGTTAGCCTTTCAAGCCAGCTGCACTCCTTAGTTTCCTGTGGTTCAGATAAGAGCCAAGACATTTTTGTTTTCCTAAGCTAATTAAAGTTGATTTTATGTGATTTGCAGCCAAAACTCTTTCAGTCAAGTGGCTATACATGTGAAAACCCCTTTGTAATTAAGGTAACCATATAATTTATCATCCAAGCTGAAACACTTGTGAGAATGAAAATGAACGAATTCTATTGGTAATTTATACTTGGAAATAAGCATAAACACAAGCTACTCTGGAAAAACTGGAATGTTTGTCCAATCTACCTATAATCAACTTACAAATAACTCTAATGGTGGCACTGACATATTTTGCCACCAGCTCTAATAAAATCACCACAGGTACTAGAAAAACAAATATGTAGAAAAAGAAGCCACATAACTTAATACATCTTAATTCAAATGAACATTCAAATGAAATATTTATCTTTTCCATTTTCTCCTAGCTTTAAAATTCACCTCCGCATTCCTTCTAGTAAGCTCCCTGAGTACTAAAAGTCAAGACCAAGACTTTCTAGGCACATTATTGTTCAAGTAGATCTTTGCTTTGTATGGAGGTACAATAAAATACCCTTAAAATTGGTTCTAATTCTTACAATCTTTTAAATTTTTTATTGAATTGGTTAACAGTCATTCTGAAATTGCATAAATGGAAACTAAACAATAGAACCAACAATGTTCTAGTAAATTATATGCATAATCCAGTCAATAAGTCTTTAAACTAAATATAAAGTTCCATAATAACCGAATAACTAGAAGTTCACTATGTGCCAGGTGCTGTTTTAAACACTCTCTATATAACTCAGCCTCAGGGTCTCCATATTTTAAAACACCAGGGGATATCATTTACACACATGTGAACGGTGCCTTCAGAGTTGTATAATTCTGTGATCTTATCTAATCTTTCTAACAAGTCTTTAACTTGTTTCTTCTGTTGTTCTCACTTTATTAATTAGCACAATGAGAAAAAAATAAGTAACTTGTTCCAAGTAGCAGGGGCTGATTTTAAAGTTTAAACTTGTAACCACATTCATTAATTGAGCACCAACTCTGGTCAAGGAAGTATACTAAACATTGAGACTATAATTAGTATTGCTTATTAGAATGTGTGGGGTTCAGAACTTGCCACCTCAAGATGTGCCTCAGTGGTATACAGATTACTTTGAGCTAAGGGTAATTTTAGCTTTGGGTTTAAGAAAGATTTATTTCCCTTATTTTAACTATCTAAAAGAACTTGACTTAGGGCCTTAACCCTAATAAGAGATTATCAGAGGTAACTTCTTTTGATCTATCTGTAGGGTAGGACAAACTTCTATTTACTAAATATCTGCTTTTCTTATCATCTTGCGATTACTTTTTGCAACCCCCAATGTGTATCACCTCATCCCTAGTTCAGGATGTTTTATAGACCTCCATCCCTCTTTCTATCTCTGACTATCTCCTGCATGTGGGCTCTCTGACACTCTCATTATAGGGGGTTCTCATACATATGTATATATTAAATTTGGTTATTTTATCTTGCTAATCTCTCTCATGTCTATTTGATTATAGAAACTTGAGGGTAAAGTTTGTTCCTTCTCCATCTCTCTCTCTCTCTCTCTCTCTCTCTCTCTCTCTCTCTCTCACACACACACACACACACACACACACACACACACATTTAGATAAACACGTATATTAGTTATATAATTAATTGGATGCATACACACATCTTATCCAATAAAAGAGTAATATGAAAATTGACCATTACTTCAACACACAAGATGGCTGCCACAAGATGGCTGGCAGGGAGGACAGTTGTGGGCAATCAGGCCAGTAAGGGAAAGCCGTTGGGGGTAGCCAGGCCTGCAGGGGAGGACAGTTGAGGGAGGTGACCTAGGCCTGCAGGGGAGGGCAGATAGGGGTAATCAGGCCTGCAGGGGAGGGCATTTGAGGACAACCAGGCCTGCATGAGAGGACTACTGGGGGGGGACCCAGTCCTGCAGGGGAGGGCAGTTGGCAGGGACCAGGCCTGGAGGTAAGGGCAGTTAGGGTGTACTAGGCCTGCAGGGGACAGCAGTTGGGGGGACCCAGTCCTGCAGGGGAGGGCAGTTGGCAGGGACCAGGCCTGGAGGTAAGGGCAGTTAGGGTGTACTAGGCCTGCAGGGGACAGCAGTTGGGGGGAACAGGCCTATAGGGGAGGGCAGCTAGGGTGGCCAGGCCAGCAGGGAAGGGCAGTTAGAGGCAATCTGGCCAGCAGGGTAGCAGTTAGGCATCAATCAGGCTGGCAGGAGAGTGGTTAGGGGGTGATCAGGCTGTCAGGCAGGAGTGGTTAGGGGCAATCATGCAGGCAGGCAGGTGAGTAGTTGGGAGCCAGCAGTCCTGGATTGTGAGAGAGATCCCAGATTGGAGGGCATGCAGGCTGTACAAGTTTCATTCACTGTGCCCATATATATCTAGATAAATGAAAGGTGGACATTTATATAATAATACATTCAACTGAAATTGTGATACATGACTAATTCAAGGGAAAAGTAGCAAAATATAGGAGAAAGTTATTTAGGCTTCATCCTCTGAATAATATATATATATATATATATATATATATATATATATATATATATATAGTTATCTGTGTATCTGTGTGCATTTATATTTTGGGGTGAGAGAAAGAGTGGAACAGAGCAGATAAAACAGAATTTTCAGTGTAGCTGGAAGCAGCATGAAGTGAGAGGGAGCTGACATTACATCCAAAACAACATTCAAATCACTAACTCATTACTTTTTTGTTTTTGTTTCTTGCAATTTTCCATTAGACACAGCTTGCCTTTCTAGTTACAGTTTCATTAGTGGTAAGAACCAATGGGTAGATGTGCCAGTGTCATGATACATCTGATTAAATCTGTTCAGATGGTAATGGAAGCTGTAAATTTTTTTCCTCAATAAAACTCTGCAACAAATTTAGCATTCAGGAATTAGGAATACTGTAACAAACCATTTTTTTCATGTTCATAGGAAGCTCTAGTGAACAATTTGTTATTGGCATAGGGAAGCATAATTTGTCAAACCAAAATGTGTCTCTCTTATATGGCAATTATTTTGGGTTTTTTTTTAAATAAAAGACTCAGGGGAACTTTTAACTTTCTTCCAAACTGTCCAAAAGAATGTAAGATAGGAGGCCACTGCCTGGAAGAGCTAGCACCATGGATAAAAAAAAACAAAAACAAACAAACAAAAAAAAAAACACAGAACAAGAACTGGGTGTGGCTGACAGGCAAGAACCTAGCAATACTCATTTGATCCAAGGTCTCTTTGTATTCCATGTTCCCTAGATGGCTCAGCAAAGGTTTATTTACTAAACATTAACTCTTTTTATCTCTTTGTCTTACCTCCTTCTTCTTAGTCTAAAATGACATATATACCTTATTTTGCCTTTACTATCTTTGGAATTTTTATGCAAGTATTAACTGTGTCTTTATTTGATAATTTATTTTATGTCATTTTTTTTATTATTTGAGCAGCCATAACAACCAAGAGAGGAAGGGTAATTTCCCTCCCCAAATTAGTATATAAACAGGATTTTCTTTTAAAATATATTAAATTTTCCAAAGGCAGATTATGTTTGAATGAGGTGTCTTGATTAAATAACTGTATCACTAAAGAAGAACAGTACTTTTAAGGAGCTATCTTTGTGTTGGGGTAGAACTGAAACTGACTCATTAGTCCAATGAGAAGCAGCAAAGTCAGACCTTCTCATGAGAATATCAGCTGAAGTGATGACAACATCAATGCTTCAATTAAGGAGACATCTTCACAATTCTGAGTCACCTGTAATTTAGTTAATAGCTCAGACAAGAGTCTACTCCTTGCAAACTTTGTCCCACTGCTCAGAGAGAAGCTGCAGGAAGGAAAGACTTGCCAACATCAACTCTGACACAACAGGCGAGAACTTGAAACAAGGCCACTGTTACATTTGAAACAGCATGGACTAAGCAGGAGCCACACTTCCCAGTAGAGGGCTTGAAACCTCTTGGCCACTACAGAGCCTCTCGCCAAGTTTAGAACTCTTCTTACCAAAATGTTATTATTTGCACTTGGAGTCAAAACTACTAGAAAGAATTCAAAATTTATCTTAAATCTAAGTGGTCTGAAGATTTAAGATAAGGGTCAGTGACCAGGGAAGTGGAATCTATTTTTCTATGACTGATATTCACATGTTGTGGAGAAAAGATCCATTACTAGTCCACTGGAATCTGGTTTTGCTAAATTCTCTTTTTTTATATTTTATTGATTTTTTACAGAGAAGAAGGGAGAGGGATAGAAAGTCAGAAACATCGATGAGAGAGAAACATCGATCAGCTGCCTCTTGCACACACCCTACTGGGGATGTGCCCACAACCAAGGTACATGTCCTTAACCGGAATTGAACCTGGGACCCTTCAGTCTGCAGGCCTATGCTCTCTCCACTGATCCAAATTGGTTTTGGCTGGTTTTGCTACATTCAATTCACAATCCCAAAGAGAAATATGTCCATCCAAGACCAGGTGTTTGGCCCATTATCTCAGCTACTCATTTTCAGGGGAGTTTTATCCTGCCAGAGAAAACACATGATATCATGTAATGTTGCTTAAAATGTCCTGTATGTGAGGAACTCTCATCTTCTTGGCAATTGGCAGTGCTAGCACTTGGTAGGTGGCAAGGAAACTTCGGAGGGCTTGCCAGTATGTGTTTCAGTGAGGATAGGGCTAGGAGTTGTCCAGAATTGGACATGACCATCCCTCGTCCCTGTGGCAATAACTCCATCATGTGAGAAAAAAACTCTGCAGTGAAGATCATTGGTCATAGGAGCAAATGCAATTGGAGTTTTCAGTTCCAGGGCCCAGATCCTAAGGAGTTTGTTATCTGCCACAGTGCAGGAGGGAAGCACACAGATCTCGGGGAGCTAATGTGGACATGGGTGTCTTCCATGAGGGATTCGATCTGGGTGTGGTGGAGTCATCTTAGCCTCTTGCCAGTATAAGGGTCCCACATGATCATGGTGGTGTTGTAAGAAGCTGTGACAAGCAAGGCAGAGTCAGGAAAGAAGTCACAAGAAACAATACTGCTTTGGTGCCCCCCTAGCTTCCGGATTAATGTGTAGAACTCCATAGGCAAAGTTACTTTTCTCCATCTGCAGAGCAAAGCATGCCTCACCCTGGGGAGACTGGAGCAGAGGTAAACCCACTTCAGATGGCCCGACAACATCTGAATCTGTTTACCATGCTTATTTGGGTCCCAGATGTGAAGAGTCTTATCCTGAGATGCAGAGGCAAAAATTAAACTGCCACTGGGTGTGAAGTTCAGATCTCTTACAACATTTTGGTGGCCGCAAAGATTCAAAAGGAGGAGCCCTATTTGCACTTCCCAAATCTTGATCTTCCCATCCTTGAGTCCTGTAGTGAGGATCAGGCAAGAGACACCTGGCACTGTGGATGGTGGTATGCCCAGAGCTTCCTGCTGGATTTGGCTGAAGGCCAAATCTCAGACAATCTGCCCACAGTCTAGAATCCTCTCCTTTTGGCTGCATCACCATTTTGTATCATTTTTGCTGCTTCAGATTTTGGTTTCAAACCCTTTAGGGATGAACTGCTCCTTCACCTTTGTTAGGGTTTCTTAAAGGAGGAATGCCTGAGACCCAAAGGGGTAAAGACTTAGGAATTTCTTAGGTCATCTGGAAACCCTGATAGGCTGAGCCCCAAAATGGTGCCAGTGCCCAAAGACTGGAGTTGGAGGTTTTTAAAGGATTCTAGGAGGGCTGTTTTGGGTGGAGAATTCTCTGTGCAGGTCCAGATTATGAGAAACTCCAGAGGGGAGAGATAATGCTCTTACCAAGTGGAATGTGGTCTAAGCAAGTGGAATGTCTATTGTAAAGTGGTCTAAAGGTCAGTTCCTAGGGAAGGAGGTACTAATTCAATTATTTGATCAGACCTAACATTCCAGACTTTTTGTTTTATGGAATAGGGATGTAGGTCATATCTTCTGTATTTACTTCCTGCTGAGGAGGGATGTTGAGGTCACAGGGTAAAAGACTTTGATAGTAGTGGGCTGGATGAGGGGTCACAACATCATTTCCCTAAGGGACTGGTTGGTAAAGGCTCAAAAGCAGTCCTGTTGAGTGACTTGGGAGGTAAAAGCTGGTCCTGAGGCTGCCACAACTTCACTTGTCTGGTTTTGCTGATTTTCTGGGCCTGAAGTTGAAATACAACTGAGGCCTAGATGTTATCTTTAGGGAGGAAAAGATCAGGGGTCTATGTTGCCTGACTAGTGATATGAAGGGCGAGGATAGGTTACCCTGGGGGTGAGGTTATATTTTCCAAGCTTTGCCCCTTGCTAGCATCCATAGTTTTCTGGCCCAGTGAGTTTCTGTACCTGCACATGGCCCATCATCTGTGCTCTGGGGGTCACAGGGGTGATGAGATCTGGACACAAAAGGAAGTTATGATACTGTCTAGGGGTGGTATTTCCTGACTACCTGGTAGAGTCAAACTGTTTTATAAATTTTAATATTAATGGAGCAAAAGATGGAACAAGAATTATGATAAGTGGTCTGGTGGAAGGAAAGAAACATTAGTTTGAAGGGCTGCTGTCTAATATACAAAAATGAGGTTTATACTCAAATCATTTATTCTTAAGTGTCCTTGGTTTAGGAAATATAGAATTTTCTAGAAGGCTGAAAACTGCTTAACATCTGGATTTTTTAACATTTCTCTCTACAAACCTCCTATAGCTTTCACAAACATTCTTACAACTTCCCAAACATTCTTACTTTAACTAACTTTCTTTTCCCCTCAGGATGCATGTCCATGCCTTATGCCTTTTATTGTCAGTGCTTAGAAGCCTTAATTTCCCAATGATAACCAAAAAGTTATCAGCCAGCATTTCTTAGACTGACATATATGAGCATTCTCACTTTCAAGCACAAGACATTATATTAACAGTTCTAAATGTACTTTATAGATTTTCTATAACAAAAGCTAAAATTAGGTGAACTTAAAACTTACTGAAATATTTGGATGTTTATCATATAATCCAGAAATGCTTTAAAGGTTTTAAGTTACCAAAGAAGATTTTGGAAAATTATGTATAGGCATATAAGGCTGGAGAAAAATCTGAGGTTGGGAGGGAACAGGCACTACAGCCTGTTTTAGGACTGCAATTTCCAGTCTCCATCCATTAGGATTTAAAACTGCCATCTTTTTCCTTAGAGATAACATGCTAAGGTTTGGGTGCTAATGAGTTCAGCTTCTGATAGTAGCCATGCTGTTAAGTAAGCATTTGTAGTTTTGAAGTAAAGAAAGTTGCTCTTCTGGAAGTCTAGTGAGAAGTCTCTGAGGTGAGAGCAGTTATCAGAGCATTAAAGGGGTGAGAATGCTGGCCGTGGGATCTAAAAGCTCAGTGAGGGGTCCCTTTGCCATGTCATAGAGGAGCTTTGTGAGAATACTAAAGTTGGGAGCTCAGAGGTGAGAGTACCCATTGAGCCCAAGAAAAGAGAGCATTTCTTGTTTAGAGGAGCGGACAGTTATGGAGGAGCTAAGGTGTTTACAGTCTAAGGAATGGCATGGCTTTGTGGGGTGAGAGTGAAAGTAGTAATTGTCATATGGGATAACTGGATTTTATGAGAGGATGCATGGTAACTCCAGTCGGGCGTTGAGGTAGAACTAGAAAAGAGTGGATAAAAGGGGTGTCTAGTAAGATGCAATGTAGAGGTGAGGTGGCTAATGGTTGTGAGACTAATCTGTCAACACCCATAAAAGAGACTGAGGAGGGGACAAGGGTCCCAGTGAATTCATGGAGGGCAGAATAATTGGTCCCAGTGTCAATTACCTGCCATCACAATCGCTCCCTGAGGCTCTGTTCTGGTGATGTAAGCCTGACGGGGCCTGTGCAGTTTCAGTCTTCAGAACCACTCCCAGGAAGTTTGGGAGCTCCAAACCATATGCAGAGGGCGGCCTTGCTGGACTGGCTGAGGTCTAAAATGGAGGGACCAGACTGCAGTCTGATTTCCAGTGGCCTTCCCTTCCACACCTTGGGCAGGGTGCAGGCGGGGATCTCCGGTTTGAGAAGGGACTGGAACCAGTCGTCTTCCTTGTAGCATTTGAAACATGGTCTTAGAGAAGGCTTAGCCCCTGACTCACCCTTGGTTGGAAAACCAGCCCCTCATTTGGGGTTCATGAGAGTGTTGACTAGGAGCTGGAAGGCCTCTGTGAGGTAGAAGAGAAAAAGAGGTGGGTTTGAGTCAGGGCCTTAAGTGATTTCATTAAGTTTGTCATAGTGGACCACCTTATGAGCAGTCTTTTTGAGTCCAGCAATAAGACAGACAATCATATGGCTACAGATCTGGTTCCTGGAGAATTGACCTGATAGTCTCATCTGAGGTCATTTGGGGGACTATTCCAGCATTAACCGGGTTGGCCATCAAGTCCTGTCTTTGGAGGGCCTTGACATGTCCTGAGCTGCTAGTCAGATGTGCTCCTTCTCTTCTGGGGTGAGAGAGGAGGACTTAGATGTTGCGCCAGATCAGGTCATAGAACTGGGTCAGTATTTAAATTCCTTAGTAAAGGTAGTCAGGTCACTGGAAAAATACCTCAGATGTCTCTCAATCTGTGTGAAGTCAGACATGGAAAATGGGATGTGTACCCACACAATACCTTTAGTTCCTGTTATCTTTCACAGGGGTAGAATGGGCATGGGAATAGAAGTGGCTATTGAGCAACGTGGTCTTTGGGTGGCCCAAGAGCAAGTGTTAGGTGGGAAAAGGATGTTTTGGAGCTTGCATTCTTAGGATTTTGGCCTCAGGGGCTGGAGGAAAAGGTGGTTTTGGTTAGGAGAGTCTAGGTTTTGTGAATCTAATGCAGGTGAAGGAGCACATGTGTAAGGGGATGGAGGTCAGTGATCTGCTGAGTCAAAAGTAGATTCCCACTCAGAAGTGTTAGTAGTATGATGTTTTGTGTGAAGGAGAAAGATCTGATGGGCAGAGCAGATTTGAGAGAGGATTGGTCCTGAAGGGCGAAAAAGGCCTGGACAGGAATCTCAGACCATTTTCCATTGCAGTGACAGCAATTATCTAAATTGTACAGTGTGTTAAAATTAAAATTTTAATTTTAATGCCATTTTAAGCCATTGAAACTTACTACCTAGTATTTATTGTGGCCAGTGTTACAAAACAAAACGGGGTGGTGGTACACGATCTCCTCCACGAGTCTGCAAGAGGGAGTGTGGTGTGGTCCGTGCGGGAAGAAGAGTGAGTGTCAGACCACAAATCCAATGGTGACTTTTTAGGGCAGGCTAAACAAATCACCATGAGAAATGTGGGGTGACCCTTTGGACTGGGCATCCCCAATCCAGAAGGACCCAAAGCCAAATGACTATGAGTCTTCCGGTCTAGTGCTACGACTTTTGAGATGAGAGACTTTTCAAAAAGTCATTGAGACAGAGAGAGAGAGAGAGAGAGAGAGAGAGAGAGAGAGAGAGAGAGAGAGAGAGAGAGAGAGTAGGCAGAAGACACAAAATGAGGGAGATTGTGGAACATTATTCACCTAGAGAAGATTGGCTGGTGTGAGATGGAGGGTCAGCAATGGATAAGGACAGATTCTCAATCCAGCATCCTCCTTGCTTGGTTCAGGAGGGTCCATAAGAGAGGAAGGCCTAATAGAGGAGTACAATCAAGTCACCCAAGAAGGATTCAGAGGTAAGCTCAGGTCAAGCTGCCACTGCCTACTGCTCTCCAAGTTGAAAACTCAGGGTGCTCAAAGGTGAGATAATGGCTCCCCATCCCTGTGGAACCACCTCGGGTTTTGGCACCAAATGTTAAAGTCACCGAAGGAGGAACACATAAGGCCAAAAGGGATGAAAAATTATGAATTTGTTAAGTCATCAGGATACCAGATGGGCTGAGCTCCAAAATGGTGCCAGCACCCAAAGACGGGGAGTCAGAGGTTTAAAAGGACTCTAGGTGTACTTTTTCTGGATGGAGAATTCTCTGTGCAGGTCCGGATTCTGAGAAACTCCGGGGGGAGAGAGAAGATGGTCTCAGCAAGTGGAATGTGGTCTAAGAAAGGGGAATGTCTATTGTGAAGTGGCCTGTAATATTTCTAATTTATATAGTGTTTTTCTGTAAGAATGTGAGCAAACAGGCTTTTTTATTTCTTTATAATAATTGCAAGCTGCATTGGTAGTGTTTAATATAGAGTTACATTAAAACTCTAGTAAATTGCATTATCCCCTTCCTAAAAGAAAATCTTTATACAATCAATTTATTTCAGATTCAAAATGCATTAAGTTTTCTAAAACCATATGATTCATTACCACAGGTAATGAAAATCATCCTATAAAAATCATACAGGTTTTTTCCAGCATCTTAAGCATGTGTTATTAAATTCTGTATGATTCAGTGCCTAAGAGCTTGTTAGCCACAATACACACTGACTGCAATTCGTTTTTAAATAAATTCAATGACTCAGCTCATTTTTCTTCTCTAATACAAATTAGAAACAGATTATTGGCAATTTCCAGTTATGGTGCTTTGTCAAACCCTTCATTGACTATAATTTGTTAAATTTTCACTTTAAATGCTGACAGAATAGGCCTGGAGAAAGTATATTAATGGTTATTTTTCAGAAATATTATGGAAAAAGTGTAGTTTGCAGAAATGTGGTGTCTTAATAGCCTAAATTTTTGTATAGAAATTTTACTTAATTTATTAAATACTAATTTAGAAAAAAAGTACTAAGTGTGTTGTATATAACTTTAATTCTATTTTAATATTTAAAAATATTTTCAATAAAGCAGTCTATATTTTTAAATATATTTATTTTGGAGAATATTCCAAGGCTTCCAAAAATAGCTTTAGCATTACTATCTGATTTGGACTTTAATAACATAATTGTGACCAAATATCTGGACCTTTTTGCAGTTGGGTCTCCTGACTCAATTTGCATGACAACAGGTTAGCAGTTTGGGCTCTGACTCTCTCTATGTGACAAACTGCATTCCCTGCATTGTCCCTTTAAGGACAAAACTAATTTGCACAAGTTTTCTTTGCAGAATCCAAGGGAAAATGAAGTGCTAGCCCATATCTGTGAGTCCAACTTTGGCCATATCTCCTGGCTCTAACCTGCAGACCATGAGTCAGAAAGTAGATGCTGCACAACTCTCACCAGTCTCCATCCTCTTTGCACATATTTGCAGCCACATCTTGCTTAGTGATTTCATTTACTGTTACGCCATATACTACATTTTCCTTTCTGTTAGTAAATATTCATACTTTACATTAATTTAGCTTTCTAATTATTAAGAAGAAGGGTAATGTTTATGCAACCTATGAATGATATGAATCTAATATTTAAAACTTCTATATATTCCTAAATAATCGACAAAGTTAGAATCATCTCTTCAAATGTTTTATTGATTTTTAAAGAAAGAGAAAGGGACAGGGCTAGAGAGATAGAAACATCAATGAGAGAGTAATATCATCAATTGACTGGGGACTGAGCCCACAACCAGGAACTGAACCAGTAACTTTTTCATTTGTGGGTTGATGCTCAACCACTGAGCCATGCTGGTCAGGTGAGAATTATTATTAGAAAATAGAATACATTTTAAATTGTTTATTATTTTACTGGATTTATTTTTTTTATATCTGCATTCAAATTCTGAGGTGTTTTTTTTTTTTCCCAATGAAGCTAGCTTATTTTTAGATTATAACATACTGTTGCAATTTCATTAGTGTAAGAGTATAAAAAAGTCTTAGGTCATCAACACATTCGGTGAATAGCATAATTGGCTTATTTCTAAAGAGTCTCTGGCTCCATCAATAATTTAATCTCAAATCTTAAACTCTCCTTGGAAGTTGTAGGTATTTTACATGATCTAATAAGTCTTATGTTAATTTACCTTATAAATTGTCCTTCCTATTTTCCTTCCTATCTACTTTTGAACTACCTCCTTTGAATATTTTTAAAATACCTTGAAACACACGTTTTCTTTATTTCTCTGAATCTATCCTATTAGGTCTGCTTTTGAAATCATATGTTCCTAGACTAAATATGAACCTTAGCTAGTCTCTTGGGATTAGAGAATGGAATAAACTCTGGAAAAGGAGGAACTGACAGAAACAAACAAACAAACAAACAAACAAACAAACAAACAAAACTAATATCCTTAGAGACCCAGACTTTGACACACATTTAAAAGAAAAGTAGGCAGGAATATGAAAAAGTAAAAAAAAAAAGAAAAAAAAGTGAGAAGACTAATGGAAATAATATTTGTTAACCCTCAAGTTGATACTATTCCAAGAAAGATTAGTTACCTGTAAACTTTTTCTTTTATAAATATACTAGAGGCCTGGTGCATGAAATTTGGTAATGGAGATGGGGGGTGGAGTATCCCTCAGCCCAGCCTATACCCTCTCCAATATGGGTCCCCTCGAATGATGTCCCACTGCCTGTCCTACCAGGACGATCCTACCAGGCATCTCTCTCACAATCCAGGACTGCTGGCTGCCAACTGCTCACCTGCCTGCCTTCTTGATTGCCCCTAACTGCTTCTGCCTGCTAGCCTAATCACCCCTAACCACTCCCCTGTCAGCCTGATTGATGTCTAAATGCTCCCCTGCCAGCCTTTTTGCCCCTAACTGCCCTCTCCTGCAGTCCTAGTCAGCCTTAACTGCCCTCCTTTGCAGGCCTAGTACCCCCCAACTGTTCTCCCTACAACTGCCCTTCCTGCAGGCCAGGTCACCCCCAACTTCTCTCCTCTGCCAGCCTGTTCACCCCTAACTGTCCTTCCTTGAAGCTTGATAACCCCAAACTGTCCTCCCTTGCAGGCCTAGCTCCTTCTAACTGACCTCCCCTGCTGGCCATCTTGTGGTGGCCATCTTGTGTCCACATGGAGGCAGGATCTTTGACCACATGGGGGCAGTCATCTTGTGTGTTGGAGTGATTGTCAGTTTGCATATTACTCTTTTATTAGGATAGAGGCCTGGTGCATGGGTGGTGGCCAGCTGGTTTGCCCTGAAGGGTGTTCTGGATCAGGGTGGGGTTCCCTTGGCACATGGGGTGGCCTGGATGAGGGGCCTGTAGTGGTTGCAGGCCACCCACAACCATGGGTGACTCAAGAGGAGGCCCTGGTATCTAGAATTTATTTATCTTCTACAATTGAAACTTTGTAGCCTGGAGCAGAGCCATGGCTTCGTAGTGGCAGCCATTTCTGTTGGGATTTACTTATCATACATATATTTTTTACAGAAAGGAAGGGAAAGAGATAGAGAGTTAGAAACATCAATGAGAGAGAAACATTGATCAGTTTCCTTCTGCACACTCTCTACTGGATATGTGCCTACAACCAAGGTACATGCCCTTGATCAGAATTAAACCCAGGAACTTTGAGTCCACAGGCCAATGCTCTGGCCACTAAGGCAAACCAGTTAGGGCTATTTATCTTCCATAATTGAAACTTTGTAGCCTTAAGCGAAGGGCAGGTGGAAAACTTGGCTTCCTTCATCTTTGGGTGCCACTCAAGCCTACTGCTGTCTCCAGCTCTGTGGCTGCCATCATTTTTGTTGAGATTTATTTATCTTCTATTATTGAAACTTTGTAGAATTGAGTGGAAGTGTGGGCTAGCAAGACAAGTGAAAAGCTTGTCTTCCTCCATTGCCAGGGAAACTCAAGCTTTCCTCCTACTCTCTGTGGGCACAGCCATCTCGGTTGGGTTTATTTGCATATTCTCTCCTGATTAGCTGGTGGTTGTGGCTGGTGGGCATGGCTTATGGGTGTAGCAGAGGTGCAGTCAATTTGCATATTACTCTTTTATTAAATAGGATCAGAGTAAGATTATAACTTTTTAAATGAATCTACTAAAAATACTTCATTATAATACTATACAATAACAAAAATGTCCTAATAGTGATATGTTCTATACTCATTTTCTATTGTCATCAAGGAATAAAAAATTACTTGTCATGGCCAGTGCAGTTTTATTGGTAAAATATTGTCCCATGTACTGAAGGGCCACTGGTTCAATTCCTGGTCAAGGCACATGCCCAGGTTGTGGCTCAGTCCCAGGTTGGGGTACATGTAGAAGGCAGCAAATCAATCTTTCTCACATCAGTGTATGGCTTTCTCTCTTTATTTCCCCCTCTCTTCTTTCCTCTTTCCCTAAAATCAATAAAACATGTAATTATATTTTATTTTAAAATTTTTTTATTGATTTCTGAAAGGAAGGGAGAGGGAGAGAAAGAGAGAGAGAAACATCAATTATGTAAGAGAATCATTGATTGGCTGCTTCCTGCATGTCCCACCAGGGGATCAAGCCAGTAATCTGGGCATGTACCCTGACTGGGAATGGAATCTATGACCTCCTGGTTCATAGGTCAATGCTCAACAACTGAACCATGCTGACTAGGATCAATAAAAACATCAAAAACAATTATTTAAAATCTGGAATTAGAGTGAACCCATTTTACTTACAGGTTCAATCTAATCATTTTTAACAGGGAAGTTTGCCTAGATCTGACAATTTTATAAAGACTATTAAGTGTTTTAAACCTTAAATAAGACAGATATTAAAATTTATTTTAATATAGCCACAGATTTTAAATGTTTTTATTTTCGATAGCCTGAAATCAATACTCAAAATAAAATTTCTAAAATTATGAAACAAATACAGAAATAGAAAATGTGTTTCATGTATGAATAGGAAATCGGAACTCAAAGTTACTGTCTGAAAATATTTTAAGAATTTAATCACATGTGTTTGGAATTAAAGAAAAAAAGTTGATTAGTCTATGATTTGGAACAACTTCAGAAAGGCCCATATGGGTGCAATGAAAAATTTTAATAAATGGAATATTAAAAATATATTTGAAGGGGGGTAGGGAGAGAGAAGGAGGAAGAGAGAACTTCCTCATTATAGAAAATTTTAGAATAAACATATCTAAAAAGAGTAGTGATATTTTTAATGTCACTTGCACCTGGGTAACAACACGTATATACATATATAAAATATATCATCATCTGTTATGCTACCCACTTGGGTTCTACTTTTCTGTAATACAGAGAACAAAATTACTAGACCAGATTACATGATTCAGGAAGGATATGACTCTCAAACACCAAATCCTATCTCTCATTTTTTCAAATGTAGACAATTCAGAGATAATAATACAGAAAAACCCAATCAACAATGACGTATCTAGTATACATTTTCTGTCATCAAGAAGCCCACAATCTAATGAGGGAGAGCCGCAAGGTCCACACTGTCACCTCCCAGCACACCCGGGAGTATCATATCAAACCAGCTCCTTATGTGTGCCTCCAGGTAACTCTCTCCTATACCTCATTGCTGATCACATTCCTTTCAGTTGTGATAACAATGTCTTTATTTTCCTTATACTTTACAATCATATACAAACACATATCTATATATGTAACTATGTATATATTTATATCTATCTATAATCTATCTATATCTGCATTATGAGATAATCTAGTTTAGTTTATTTCTTTTTATTTTACCAGAAGGTAGTTATTCTTTGTGTAGTCTTTGGTCATTTATTTTTCTTGCATAATATTTTGCAGTGAGATTGATTTATGTAGTTATATGTACAGCTCTTTCATTATCTACTAGAGGACTGGTGCCTCTAGTATAGATATTAAAATTTATTTTTAATATAGCCACAGATTTTAAAATGTTTTATTTTCAATAACCTGAAATCAATACTAAAAATAAAATATCTAAAATTATGAAACAAATACAGAAGTATAAAATATGTTTCATGTATGAATAGGAAATAGGAAATAGGAAAAATTTGTGCACTTGGGGGGTCCCTTAGTGAGGCCTGCACCCTCCTGCAGTCTGGGAGTCCTCAGAGGATGTCTGATTGACATCTTAGATCCACTCCAAACAGGATGTGGGCCTAAGCTGGCAGTCGGACATCCTTAGTGCTGCTGCGGAGGTGGGAGAGGCTCCCACTGCTTCCACTGCATTAGCTAGCTTTGAGCCCAGCTTCTGGCTGAGCAGTGCTCCCCCCTGTGGGAGCACACTGACCACCAGGGGGGGCAGCTCTTGTGTTGAGCATCTACCCCTTGGTGTTCAGTGCATATCATAGTGACCAGCCATTCTGCTGTTTGGTCGAATTGCATATTAGCCTTTTATTATATAAGCTGTCACATTTCATTCTGTTGTGGGAACATGCCACATTTTATTTTCCATTCTCGTATTTTAGATTATTTCTATTTTGAGGCTATTGCAAATTTTGCTCTGATTAACATTTTTATATGTGTATTGGAGGCCTGGCCCATGAAATTCATGCACTTCAGTGGGGATCTCATCCTGGATTGTATCTTCTCACAGTGCAGGAGCCCCGCAATTGATCTTCCCAAAGAGGTAGGCCCTGCCCACCCATCCAGGTCTCCTCCACGGATTTCCCCAAAGAGGTAGACTAGAGGCCCGGGGGTCCCAGCTCTATGCCCCATGGAGCTGCTGGACCCGCCTCCGTGCCACGCACGCAGCATCTAGCCCCCACCCACCTGCACGTTGCATGGAGCTCTGCCTACCCTCATGCACCCACGGTGCATGCAGCCTTCTGGTGATTGCCTGTTGTAACGTAAGGGCATCACGTCTTGAGGGCATGATGGCCACATAGACTTTTCTTAGTATAGATGGACATAACTGAAAACAATTACTCTTTATCAGGTAACACACACACAAAGCAGAGCCTCACAAAAGTTGCAGAAACAATGTTAGAGAAGAATACAATGGGAGGACTGACTTTAAGACTTACTGAAAAGCTAAAGCAATTAAGAGAGTGTTGTGTTGAAGAAAGAATAGACAAATAGATCAAGAGAATAGAATAAAGAACTCAAACATAGAATCCTATAAATAAAATTAACTGATATTTTTTACAAAGGAGCAAAAGGTAGTCTTTTCAACAAATGGTGATGGAAGAAGTGGACAACCATATGTAAAAAGAAAATTCAACAGAGAACTAATATGCGTCACAAAAATTAACAAATTGTTTCACAAATCTGAAGGTAAATGCAATAGCTATAAAACTCCTATGACTAGGAGAAATATTTAGATACCTTTGGGTGTGGTGATGGCTTTTTACTTATAACACCAAAGGTACAACTCATGAAGAAAATGGTTCATAAGCTAAACTCCATTAACATTATTTTTTTACTTAAAAAAAATACCATTAAGATAATGAAGAAAAAAAAGTCACTGAGAAAAAATATTTACATAAGACACATTTGATTAAATACTTTTATACAAAATATAGAAATAATTCTTAAAACCCAAAAGTAAAAATAAATAACTAGATTATCAATGGGCCAATGACCTTCTTAGACATTGCACCAAAGAAGATATACAAATTGCAAATAATATGAAAAGACACTCTACATTGTATGTCATCATCACAGGAATAAAAATTCAAAAAACAATAAAATACCACTACATACCTATTAGAACAGCCAAAACGCAGAGCACTGACAACATTAAAAGTTGGTGTGGATGTGGTACAATAGGAATTCTCATTCATTCACAGTGGGAATGCAAAATTAAATAGCTACTTTGGGAGATGTTTTGGAAGTTTCTTGCGAATGTAAATACATTCTTACCCTAAGACCCAGCAATTACACCTATTGGGAGTTTTCCAAAGGAGTTGAAAGCTTGGGTCCATATAAAAGCGTGCACATGATACATTTGATAAGGCGTTAAATATATAAAGAAGTCATACAACTTAGCAAAAGGAAGACAAACAATCCAATTTAAAAATGGGAAAATATTAATTGAGCATAATTAATGACTTGGGCTGATTTTTTAGTACTCTGTTCTGTTCCATTCATCTATATGCTTGTTCTTGTGCTGGTATCAATCTGTTTGATTATAATGGCTTTAAAGTGCAACTTGATATTGGTATGGTGAACTCCTCTCCTCCCACCCCTGCCAACTTTGTTCTTCTCTCTCAAGATTGTTGTGGCTATTTCAGGTCTTTCCTGGTTCCATAAAAATTTTTAGAGTATTTGTTCTAGATATGTGAAATATGCCATTAGTATTTTAATAGGGATTGAATTGAATCTGTAGATTGCCTTGGAAAGTTTGGACATTTTAATGATGTTAATTCTTCCAATTTATGAACACAGTATAGTCTTCCACTTTATCTCTTTATTTTTTAACATCATGTAGTTTTCCAAGTACAGATCTTTTTTTACTTCCTCAGTTAAGTTTATTCTTAAGTACATTACTTTTTTGTTGTGATGATAAATGGAATTGTTATTTTTAGTTTCTCTTTCTGAGAATTCATTATTTTTGTATATAAATACTATGGATTTCTGGGTATTAATTTTGTATCTTGCCATTTTGCGAAATTCATTTATTAAATCCAGTAGTTTTTTGTTGGAGTCTTAAGAGTTTTCTGCTGGTATGTACGATATCATGTCCACTGAGAATAATGACAGTTTTACTTCCTGCTTTCCAATTTGGATGCCTTTTATATTTTCCTCTTGTCTGATCACTGTGACTAATACCTCCAGTGCTATTTTGACTAAGAGTGATAAAAGTAGACATAGCTCTCTTGTTCCTGTTCTTAGAGGAAATGGTTTTAGTTTTTCCTCATTGAGTATGATATTGGCTATGGGTTTATCATGTACTAGAGGCCAGATGCACGAAATTTGTGCAAGAGTAGGCCTTTCTTCCCCCAGCTGCTGGCACCAGCTTCCCTCTGGCACCCAGGGCCTGGGCTTCCCTCCAGCTGCCAGCTACATCCAGGAAGGTCATCTGGAAAGATGTCTGGTCTTATTAGCATATTACATTTTTATTATTATAGATGGACTTTATTATTTTGAGGTACGATCCCTCTATTCCCACTTTGCTGAGGGTTTTTATCAAAAAAGGATTTAGATTTTATGGAATGAGTTTCTCCATTCATTGATATGATCATGTAATTTCTGTCTTTCAATTTATTTATGTGGTGTATCACATTTATTGATTTGTGAATATTGTACCAGTCTTGAATCCCCAGAATAAATCCCACTTCATCATGGTATATGATCTTTTTAATATATTGTTGGATCCAATTGGCTGATATTTTGTTGAGGATTTTATCACCTATACTCACCAGGGATATTAGCCTGTAATTCTCTTTCTTTGTAGTGCCTTTATCTGGTTTTGGAATCAGGGTAATGCTGTCCTCATAGAGAGAGCTTGGAAACATTTCTTCCTCTTAGATTTTCTAGAATATTCTGAGAGAATAGGTGTTAGTTCTTCTTTGAATGTTTGGTAAACCTGGCTGTGAAGTCGCTAGACCAGGACTTTTTTTTTGAAGGGGAAGAGTGTTTTTATTTTTATTTTTTTATTGCTGCTTCAATTTCATCAGTTTTTATTGACCTATTCAGCATACAATAGAGTAAAGCCGGTCTCTTTTAATAAATGGTGCTGGCAAAATTGGACAGATACATGCAAAAATTAAATTAGACCACCAACCTACACCATACACAAGAATAAATTAAAAATGAAGAAAATTCTAAAATTTAAAGCATGAGACCATAAAAATCCTGGAGAAAACATAGGCAATAAAATCTCAGACATCTCTCATAACAATATGTTTGCTGATACATCTCTTAAGGCAAATGAAACAAAGGATAAAATAAGCAAATGGGACTGCATCAAAATAAAAAGCTTCTGCACAGGAAAAGAAACAATCAACCAAATGAAAAGAGAGCCCACTCTATGGGAGAACATATTTACCAATGATACATATGATAAAGGGTTAATATCCAAAAAATATAGGCATTCTTACAACTTAACAAAGAAATACAAAAATCCAATTAAAAATGGGCAAAGGGCCCTAACAGGTTTGGCTCAGAGGATAGAGAATTGGCCAGTGGACTGAAAGTTTCTGGGTTCGATTCCAGTCAATGACACATGCCTGGGATGTGGGCTTGATCCCCAGCAGGGGGTGTGCAGTAGGCAGTAAATCAATGACTCTCTCCCATCATTATGTTTTTCTCTCTCTCCCTCTCTCTCTCTCTCTCTCCCTCTCTCTCTCTCTCTCTCCCTCCCTCTCTCTCTCTCTCTCTCTCTCTCTCTCTCTCTCTCTCTCTCTCTCTCTTCCTCTCTCTCTCTCTCTCTTCCTCTCTCTCTCTCTCTCTCTCTCTCTCTCTCTCTCTCCCTTCCTCTCTGAAATCAATAAAAAATATATATTTTTTTAAATGGGCAAAGGATCTAAATAGACACTTCTCCAAAGTGGACATTCAGCTGGCCAAGAGATTTGAAAAACTACTCAAAGTAACAGATCATCCAAGAAATGCAAAATAAAGTGGCAACGAGTTATCACCTCACACCTGTCAGAATGGCTACCATCAACAAATCAACAAAAGTCAAGTGCTAGAGAGGATGTGGATAAAAGGGAACCCCAGTACACATGCCGGCAGGAATACAGACTTGTGTAGCCACTGTGCAAAACAGTATGGAATTTCCTAAAAAAATTAAAAATGGAACTTCCATTAGACCCAGTGATCCCAATTCTAAGAATATAACCTAAAAGACCAACAATATCAATAAGAAAGAATATAAGCACTTCTATGTTCATTTCAGAACTATTACACAAAATAATATTATGTAGCAGTAAAAAGAAGGATGGATCTCTTACTCTTTGAGACAGCATAGGTGGACTGGAGAATATGCTAAGTGAAATAAGCCAGCCAGAGAAATACAAGTATGATATGATCTCACTCATATATGGAACCTAATGAATAAAATAAAACTAATTTACATAATAGATCCAGAGATATACAAGCTTGAAACAAACTGTGGAATCTCAGAGGGAAGGTGGGGTGGGGAAGTAGGGTAAGATTAACCAAATAAATTATATGCATTGCCCATGGACACAAACAATATTTTGATGATGGCCTGGGACAAGCAAGTATGGGAAGCAGAGAGTCCATGGACTGGGAGTGCGCCATCAGTTGGACATCCCCTGAGGGCTCCCAGTATGTGAGAGGGGGCAGGTTGGGTTGAGGGACCACCCAACCCCAGTGCACAAATTTTGTGCACCAGGCCCCTAGTATATATAGAAAAGCCTAAGTGACTGTTATGACCAAACAACCAGAACAACTGGAATGACCAGTCGACCAGTCACTCAGTCGCTATGACTCGCACTGTCCACTAGAGAGCAGATGCTCAATACAGGAGCTGTCCTCTTGTGGTCAGGCACTCCCACAGCCAAATTCCTGAGGCCCTTCCCCCCTGGCCAGCTGTCACCCCCTATAGGTCTTGATGGCCATCCAGGTCGGGGGGGACCTCACCTGTGCACAAATTTGTGCACTGGGCCTCTAGTATAAAATAAAATTGGGGGGGGGAAAACCAGAGAGTTTTTTAAATTAAGAGATCCTCCACTGAAAAATGATGTTTCTTCTAAATATCAATGGAATGTGTAATATTTTTATCAACAGAATATTGTGGAAGATGAAGCAATAAAATATATTAAATATTTCAGCATCTTAATTGCCAGATATTTAAATGTAGAAAACTTTGAGATAACACAAGCCCCAGACATTATGGTCCTGCAACTTCATGATCAACCCTGAACCAGAGTGCTCACCTGAGCTGCTCTAATTTTTAATCCATAGATATAATGTGATATAATATTAACTTGTTTTTGCTGCGACTTAATTTTGTGTATTAAATCACTTAATTTTGTGGTGACATTAAACAAAAATAGTAACTGATGTAGAAATTTCTTATATTTTTGAAATTATTATTGCTATATTTATTTTACTAATCACTTTATACATGTTTAATTATGCTTAAAGTTGATATATTCATTCTTCTTTCAAATAAAAAGTCTTAAAACAATTTGATCCTATTTACCTATCTCCTGCACATACCAGCAAAAATACACATACCTATATATTTATAATTTTAAGGATGTAGAAAAGTATTATAGCTATTTATAAACACTAATGTGTATTAACATTAACCCACACATTCACTGTTCCTGAGGGAAGAAAAATTTAGCTATTATAGCATCTAGTATTTCCTGTGCTGTACGCTCTGCCTCTTTCTGTCTCTTACACTATACACTCAGAAAACTTACTGATTGAACTGCATAGCAATCTTCTCCACATCTCTTATCTTTTGTTTTACATCTTTTTCTCTTTGTTGAGTTTTAACAATTATGTGTTCTAACCATTATGTCAGTTAATTAAATTCCTCTCAACTGACTCTAAATCATTGGCTAAAAAATTATATCTCTGTAATGTATGTTTCAATTCTATATATTCTAATTGATTGTAAAACTATATATATATATATATATATATAATGTATTCAATATTATTTTTAAAATATAGTGATATATATTTTATTAATATGTTATTAGAAATCAATATTTTAATACTAGAGGCTCAGTGCATAAAATTCATGCATGGGTAGGATCCCTAGGCCTGGCCAGCAATCAGGACTGATTAGGGCCTTCCAGCTGCTGGTAGGGGCCTTCCTTCATTCTCCACTGCCCCTGGTGGTCAGCACACATCATAGCAAGTTATCATACTGCAGGTCTATCTAACTCCCAAGGGGCCACTTTGCATATTAGACATTTATTTTATAGTATATTTCACAAGTTATAAAGGTTCTCATTTAATTAAAATAGCATAAATTGGAATTTAACCATAGGTAAATGTTGATATGGGTAGTGGAACACTAAGTATGAATAATCCCATCTAATAAAAGAGTAATATGCAAATTGACCATACCTCTGCATTCCTACCAGCCAATCAGGAGCAAATATGCAAATAAAGTCCAACCAAGATGGCTGCAGCCACTGAGAGCAGAAGGGAGGATTGTGTTTCCCCAGAAATGGAGGAAGCCAAGCTTTCTACCAGCCCTTGCCAAACAAGGTCTCCACTCAATGCTACAAAGTTTCAATTACAGAAGATATATAAACCCAAACAGAAATGGCTGTTGCCACAGAGCTAGCAGAAGGTTTGACTCTACTCCAGGCTAAAAAGTTTCAAATGTAGAACATAAATAAATCCCAGATCCCAGAGCCTCTGCATGGGTCACTGGTAAGAGTGGCCAGCCTGTAAACAACCACAGGCCTCTTGCCCTGGACACTCTATGCCCCAAGGGAACCCCTAACCTGATCCGGGACACCCTTCAGGGCAAACCAGCTGGCCCCACCAATGCACCAGGCCTCTATCCTATCTGATAAAAGAGTAATATGCAGATTGACCATTACTCAAACACACAAGATGGCTTCCCCTATGTGGTCAAAGATAGTACCCCCATGTGGACACACGATGGCCACCACAAGATGGCCAGCAATGGAGGGAAAAAGGGAGGAACCAGGCTTGAAAGGGAGGGCAGTTGGGGGTGAACAGGCCAGCAGAGAAGGGAAGTTGGGAGCAAACAGACTGGCAGGGGAGCAGTTAGGCATCAATCAGACTGGCAGTGTAGTGGTTAGGGGGTGATCAGGCTGGCAGGCAGAAGTGGTTAGGGGTAATCAGGAAGGCAGGCAGGCGAGCAGTTGGGAGCCAGCAGTCCTGGATTGTGAGAGAGATGTCCAATTGCACATTTAGTCCCAATTGGGCTTAAACGGGCAGTCAGACATCCCTCGAGAGGTCCCAGATTGGATAGGGTGCAGGCTGTGCTGAGGGACACCTCTCCATGCACAAATTTCATGTACGGGGCCTCTACTACTACATAAATGCCCTCAAATAATTTGCTATATTTTGAAGAAAAGGCAAAAGAAAAGAGATTTATTGATTTCCAATGATAAATTTCATGAGCACTAAATTAAATCTGATAAGTGTAAGCGTGCATATTATTATCACCTCTAAAATATAGAGTAAATGACAGCTTGAAATGAACATCATTTCCATAGATATGGTGCATTTGAAAATAGGCTGTATAAATATCTGTCTATTCGATTAGATGAAATAATTGTTTTAGGTGAACTTAAAATTTGTGGTATATATTAACAGGAAAATTTTATATGAATCAACATATGTATTTAGAAATTATTCTATAAACCTTACAAAATTAAATTTTAAAAAGATCTTAAATCATTAAACACATTATTACCCAAATCAGTGTCATAAGACAAGCTTTAATGTGCTTATTATTAGACTAGGTTGGCATGGTTCAGGCAGTCATTGTTCAATTCCAGGTAAGGTCACATGCCCAGAATCTAGGCTTGATCCTGGATAGTGGGCATGTGGGAGGTACCCAATGGATGATTCTCATCATTGGTGCTTCTATCTTTCTCTCCCTCTCCCTTCCTCTTTCTGAATTCCATAAAAAATTATATTAAAAAAATAAAAAACCACATATGTTTATGACTAACAACCATTTCATAAGATGACTGGTATCTAATAGTGTACTGTGATATTCAAAATTTAATAATAATATAGCAGTAAATATGGCATGTGATTGGTAAGTGAAATTGTTATAGTTACAGAAGTTATTGTAGGTATGTTTTGATAAATTCTCAAGTATGTACAAAAAATATGACCAAATTGCTTTGTGGTATCCAACTTAACATTGATCTTTGTTCAAATGATATTATGGTTAGAAATATCTGCAATTGGCTTCCTGCTGGCTAGAAATGTAGAGTTTATCCTTTTAAAAGTTGTAATATATAATTTATTTTAACTTCTATAACTACTAGGTTCAAATATACTTTAAAAAATATTTTTATTTATTTTAGATAAGGAAGAAGGAGAGATAAAAACATCAATTATGAGAGAGAATCATTGATTGGCTGCCTCCTGTATGCCCCATACTAGGGAATGAACCTGCAATGCGAGCATATGGACTGATTGGAAATTGAACTGTGATCTACTAATCCATAGGTCCATCCTCCACCACTAAGCCATGATGTCCAGCTGATTTAATTATACTTTTGATTTCATAACTCTAATAAAGTTCTGATCATCCATTTCACCCTCATACATTGGGAGTACTTTTAAAAATATGTTGCAGTATATACACTGAGTGGCCAGATTATTATGATCTCTGAACACAAAATAATCTGGCCATTCAATCTATATCCTGTATAATAAAAGGCTAACATAAAAATTGTCCCCTTGACCAGGAGTTCGACCAGCAGACAGGCTGGCCAACCACCCATGTCCTCCCCTGGCCAGGTTGGCCACACTCCACCCATACACAAATTCATGCACCAGGCCTCTAATTCATGCATGGGGAGTGGGGGGTATCCCTAAGCCCAGCCTGCACCCTCTCCATACTGGGACCCCTCAAGGGATATCCAACTGCCTGTTTAGGCCTGATCCTACCAGGCAGTTGGACATCCTTCTCACAAGCCAGAACTGCTAGTTCCAAATTGCTTGCCTGCCTGTCTCCCTGATTACAACTAGCTGCTTCTGCCTGCCAGCCTGATCACCCCCTAACCACTTCCCTGCCAGCCTAATTGATGTCTAACTGCTCCCTTGCCAGCCTGTTTGTGCCCAGCTTCCCTCCTCTGCCAGCCTGGTCACCCTTAACACCCTCCCCTGTAGGCTTGATAGCCCCCAAGTACCCTCTCTTGCAGGCCTGGTCCCTCCTAACTGCCCTTCCCTGCTGGTTTGATCACCCACAACTGCTCTCCCTTGCAGACCTGGAACCTCCCAGGTCCTACCCTGCTGGCCATCTTGTGTCCACATGGGGGCAGGATCTTTGACCACATGGGGGCAGCCCTCTTGTGTGTTGAGCTGATGGTCAATCTGTGTATTACTCTTTTATTAGATAGGATAGAAGCCTGGTGCATGGGTGGGAGCCAGCTTATTTGCCCTGAAGGGTGTCCCAAATCAGGTTGGGGGTACCCTTTGGGCATGGGGCAGCCTGGGCGAGGGGCCTGTGATGGTTTGCAGGCTGGCCACGCCTCTCAGAGACCCAAGCAGAGGCTCTAGGATCTGGGATTAATTGATATTCTGATAGCTTGAAGCAGAGGAAAGCCTTCTGCTGGCTCCATGGCTGTGATATAATTGAAACATTGTAGCCTGGAATGGAGGCCTAGGCTGGCCAGAGCTGCAGAAGCTTGGCTTCCTCCTTTGCTGGGGAAACCCTAGCCACTGCTCTCTCCAGCTCCGTGGCTGCTGCCATTTCTGTTTGAATTATGTATCTTCTATAATTGAAACTTTGTAGCAGTGAGTGGAGGCATAGGCCAGCAAAGGTTGGCAGAAAGCTTGGCATCCTCCATTGCCAGGGAAACCCAAGCCTCCCTCCTGCTCTCAGTGGCTGCAGCCATCTTGGTTGTGGTTTATTTGCATAATTTGCTCCTGATGGGCTGGTAGGCATGGCTTAATTAGAGGTACTGGTCAATTTGCATATTACTCTTTTATTAGTGAACTAGAGGCCTGGTGCATGAAATTTGTGCATGGGGGGCAGTGATGTCCCTTAGCTTAGCCTGCACCCTCTCCAATCTGGGACCCCTTGAAGGGATGTCATACTCACACCAGGATTTTCCTAAACGGACCATTGGACATCCTTCTTACAATACAGGACCTCTGGCTCCAAACTGCTCATCTGTCTGCCTCCATGATTGCCCCTAACTGCTTCTGCCTGCCAGTCTGATCACCCGCAATCCACTACCCTGGGAGCCTAATTGATGTCAATTGCTCCCCTGCCAGCCTCTTTTCCCCCTACTTTGCCCTTCTGCTGGCCTGCTCACCCCAACTGCCCTCCCCTGCAGGCTTCATTGCTCCCATTTCCCTCCCCTGCTGGCCTGATCACCCACTACTGCCCTCCCTTGGAGGGCATGGAACCTCCCAATAGCCCAGCCCTGCTAGCCATCTTGTGGTGGCCATCTTGAGAACACATGGGAGCAGGATCTTTGACCACATGGGGCAGCCCTCTTGTGGTTGCTGTGATAGTCAATCTGCAAATTATTATTTTATTAAATAGGATAGAGTCCTGGTGCATGGGTGGGGGCCAGCTGGTTTGCCCTGAAGAGTATCCCAGATGAGGTTGCAGGTTCCCTTGCGGTGAAGGGCAGCCTGGGTGAGGGGCCTGTGGATATTTGCAGGCCAGTCACACACACCCAGTGACCCAAGTCGAGGCTCTGATATCTGGGATTAATCTATGTCTACAATTGAAACTTTGTAGCCTGGAGCAGAGCCAAGCATTCTGCTTGCTCTGGGGTGGCAGCCATTTCTGTTTAAAACTTTGCAGCCTAGAGTGGAGGCCTAGGCCAGCAACAGCAGGCTGAAAGCTTGGGGTCCTCCATTGCCAGGGAAACCCAAGCCTCTGTTCTCTCCAGCTCAGTGGCTGCCACCATTTCTGTATCTTTTATAATTGAAACTTTGTAACGTTGATTGGAGGCCTAGGCAGGCAAAGGCAGGCAGAAAGCTTGGCTTCCTTTTTGCTGGGGAAACCCAAGCCTCCCTCCTGCTCTCAGTAGCAGTAGCCATCTTTGTTGGGGTTTATTTGCATAATCTGCTCCTGATTAGCTGGTGGGTGTGGCTGTGGGCGTGGTGTGTGGGTGTGGCAAAGGTATGGTCAAATTTGCATGTTACTCTTTTATTAGATAAGATGGAGCCAGAGAATTATGCGTTTATGCACTCAGAAATAATAATAATCCAGCCACTCAGTATATATCTGTCTATCTACCTAGCTATAATGTATTTTTAGTTACTATTAATGGTTTGGATATTAAGTACAAGAACAAATAGAGTAAATTATTGCAATTTGATGCTTCTTTTTTACTAAATAAAACATTTAGTTCAAGGTGTAAACTTCCCCTTTTGCATTCTTTATTAAATAAAACTTAGACTGCTTAACTTTTCATATTTATGAAAGATCACTTATAAAATACAATATATTTATAATTACTTCAGAGCATTCTACAAAATTAAATTAGTAATATCTGTATGTTTAATATTTGACATTATGATGATTGTATGAGAAAAGCCTGGCAATGTTTCCAAATTTTGGGGGGAGACTTGTATGTTGGTTTACATTGGCTTACATTTTTAGTATATTACATTAGAGCTACAATTCCATTTATTGTCCCTGAGGATTGGAAAAAAATCCCTAGATGTCAGCTTTAGATTATAAGGAAGTAATTAGTAATATAATCTAAATTTGCATTCATTACATGGAGAAATTAAAAAAAATACTCAAGAGAGTAATTTAGAGAACTGTATTTCTAAGAGGGGCATAGATAGAAGAGCAAAAGCATTCGGAGGGGGGGAGTGTAAATACCACCAATCTGCTGAGATATATAGCTGATCCTCAAATAACATAGGTTTGAACTGGGTGGGACCACTTATATTAGTGATGTTTTTCAATTAATATTATAAATGTATTTTTCTTCCTTGTGATTTTCTTTATTTTTTAAATGTATTTTATTGATTTTTTACAGAGAGGAAGGGAGAGGGATAGAGAGTTAGAAACATTAATGAGAGAGGAACATCGATCAGCTGCCTCCTGCACAACTCCTATTGGGGATGTGCCCACAGCCAAGGTGCATGCCCCTGACCGGAATTGAAACTGGGACACTTCAGTCTGCAGGCTGATGCTCTATCCACTGAGCAAAACTGATTAGGGCCTTATGATTTTCTTAATCAGGGTTTATTTTTTCTAGTTTAATTTACTGTAAGAATACATTATATATATATATATATATATATATATATATATATATATATGTGTGTGTGTGTGTGTGTGTGTGTGTGTGTGTGTGTGTGTGTATTAATTAACTTTATGTTACAGGTTAGATTTCTGAGAGAGTCAAAAGTTATATGAGGATTTTTGACTGTGCACAAATTGAGCACTTCCAACCCCACATTGTTCAAGGGTCAACTGTGCTATTCGAATTTATCTGTGCAAACCACTGTGATCTGGATTAGCCCAATCACTCTTCTGAAACTATTTGCATCAAAATCATTTAGCCTCACACAATGATCACCCAACTGACAGAAAAATTATTTTTTAAACTTTTAACTACTTGATCTTATTGTTTAATTTTAATAGTGTCATCACTCCCTCTCTGTTAAAGAAAAATAACCCACAACTTTTTCTTATGTTTCTATAATACTTCCCTTAGTTCTCAATTTGTAGTTCTTCTTAGCTTCCTTAGAGGACAACATGCTTGAATGTCAAAAGCTTAAATGGTTAGAATTCTTTACTGTTCTTTGCTCAACCCTGGCACTGTCAGCTGTGTAATATCCTAAACAAGAACACAATTAATCATTTATATTAACATTCGTGATTCTTTATGGGCAATGTAGAGTGTCTCACTGGGACACATATATAACATATCTATCTTTATGTAAATCAACTAAATGGCCAAAAAAAGATTCAATTTCATATTCAAAATTGTATTTAATAATCCCTCCTGATAATTCAAAAGCCTTCTCTGTTTCTCTAACTTGTTAGATTATCCCAATCAACAAACTGAAAACATATCCCTGAAAACATAAAACAGAAAAACATATCACACCTATTCTGGCTTTATCTTTTATAGCATAAGATTATCATCCAGGAATCTTGAAACATCCTTATAATAGTTATATAACTCTCAATTCATTATTCTTATAATATTCATCTACATATTATATTACCACTTAAAATAGTAAAACAATATTAAAATTTAGTGAATTATAAAACAGAAAGCAAAATCTGACTTTCACTATGTGTTTGCAAAATAGAAAGGAATAGATTAAATTTATTTAAGCCAAATAATTCTATAGCACAGAATTTACTAATGGGTTGAGATCCATTCACATCATTTAGGCCTTTGTAGAAATTTTTGTTTTCTATTCTAAAACATAGTACAATATAAGGCATGTCAAACTGGCTTCCAGGTTAGGGCAGTCAGTTTTTGTGGATATAAATACTGTTGAAAAAAATGATGCTTAACCTACCTAATAAAAGAGAAATATGAAAATTGACTGTTCCTCCGGGACACCCACAAACCACTCAAAAGTGAGTATGCAAATTAACCCTACTGAGATGGCTCTGGCCAAGGAAAGAGCAGGAGGGAGGCTTGGGTTTCCCAAGTGATGGAGGAAGCTAAGCTTTCTGCACACCCTAGCCAGTCCAGGCCTCCACTCAATGCTATGGTTTCAATTATAGAAGTTAAATAAATCACAACATGGTGGCAGCCACAGAGCTGGAGAGAGCAGGAGGCTAGGTTTGCCTCTGGCAATGGAGGAAGCCAAGCTTTCCATAGCCCTGGCCTGCATTGGCCTCTGCTTAAGGCTACAAAGTTTCACTTATAGTAGATAAATAAATCCCAACAGAAATGGCTGTAGCCATGGAGTGAGCAGGAAGTTTAGCTCCACTCCAGGCTACCAAGTTTCAATTGTAGAAGATAAATAAATTCCAGATACCAGGACCTCCCCTTGGGTCACTGAGGGGCATGTCTGGCCTGCAAACCACCACAGGGCTCTCGCCCAGGCTGCTCCATGCCCCAAGGGAATCCCCACCCTAATCCGGGACACCCTTCAGGCCAAACCAGGTGACTGTCACCCATGCACCAGGCCTCTCTCCTATCCTATATATTAAAAGAGAAACATGCAAATTTGACCGTACCTTGGCTCCTGATTGGTTATGCTACCAGCCAATCAGGAGCTGGCGTGGGGCCAAGTGGCGCGAGCGTCAGGCCCAGGGGTGGATATAAAATGATGGTGGCAATGAGCACCCAGCCCCCGGGCACTGTGAGGGGAAGTGGCAGCAGCAGTAGTAGTGGTGGTGGCGGCAGCAGGGCACTGTGAGCAAAAGTGGCAGCGAGCGCCCAGGGGTGGTTGCAGGCATCCTGGGCTGAGCTGAGCAGGGCGATGGCTGGGTGCCCAAGGCCTAAAGCCTCACCAGAGGCTTTAGGCCTTGGGCAGGCTGGGGGTGAGCCATCAGTTGGACATCCCCTGAGGGCTCCCAGTATGTGAGAGGGGGAAGGTTGGGTTGAGGGACCATCCACCTCCAGTGCACGGATTTTGTGCACCAGGCCCCTAGTCTAATAAAAGAGTAATATGCAGATTGATCATCACTACAACACACAAGAGTTCTGCTCCCAGGTGGTCAAAGATCCTGCCCTTATGTGGAAACAAGATGGCACCACAAGATGGTCAGCAGAGAGGGCAGTTGGGAGGGACCATGCCTGCAAGGGAGGGCACTTGAGGGTGATCAAGCCTGCAGGAGAGGGCATGTAGGGGTGATTAGGCTGGCAGAGGAGGGAAGGTGGGGGTGATTTGTCCTGTAGGGTAGGGCAGTTGTTGGGGACTCAGGCCTACAGGGGATAGAAATTGGAGGGGAGCAGGCCTAAAGGAGGGGGCAGTTAGGGATGATCAAGTGTGCAGGGGAGAGCAGTTGGAGGTAAGTAGTCCTGAAGTGGAGGGCAGTTGGAGGTGACCAGGCCTACAGGGGAGGCACTTATGGACAAACAAGCTAGCTGGCAAGGAAGCAGTTAAGGCATCAATCAGGCTGGCAGGGGAGTGGTTAGTGGTGATCAGGTTAGCAGGCAAAAGCAGTTAGGAGCCATCAGAAAGACAGGCAAGCAAGCAGTTGGGAGCCAACTGTCCTAGATTGTGAGAGGGATGTCCGACTGCCCGTTTAGGCCTGATCTCAGGCCTAAAAGAACAGTCGGGCATCCCTTGTGGGGTCCCAGATTGGAGGAGGGTACAGGCTAGGCTGAAGAAATCCCCCATTCCTGTGCATGTATTTTGTACACCAGGCCTCAAGTCAATAACTAAAAGCCACCTTTTTTTTTTTTTACAAGCTTAATATTTATATTGTGGATTTTGCATTTCTTTAGATAGCATCTATTACTTTAATATTTTAGATATAAATCTACTTACATATTTTTAATCCAAGTTTAATTCAAATGGGTAGAAAAGGCAATCTCTGAAAAACAGATGCTTTCCTTGATTTTTTTGCATTTGATAAAAAGCAATAGTGCATATTGAAATAAATGCATACAAACAAATGTCAAAATGAATCAATCAGTTAGTCAAGGGCATGAGGGCATGTGACATACACTGCTATTTAGAAAAGGCCGCATGTAGATATTAAATTATTGAATTTGTAAAAAGTTAGATGATACAGAGTCATATTCTTTTTGCCCCAGCTACCACATATTTACCCAAAGATCCAAGAAGATAGTAGATGACATTAAACTCATTACTATTTAATGAACTATCCAAGCCGTCGAACTTGCATTCATGTATTACATCTTATTTTTTTCTAATTGTCCCTATCTGATAAATCAACAAGTTTGATTATCTCTATTTGCAAAGCAAGCACAAAGCTGTCCATTTCTCATCGGCTTCACCGCTAACCTCTCTAGAGGAAGCCACTCTCCCTCTCTCTCCCTTGGCCTATTTCAGTAGCCTCGTATTTGCAACCCTACTCCTACTTATAAATTCTTACAGTCAATGTACACAGCAGCCTTTTAGATCTTAAAATTAATCAGATGCTGTGATTCCCTGATCATGGCTTCTACCGGGACCACCATGAACATTAGTATGATCCAGGGCAAGATTATAAATGCTGGCAAATATATCATATATTAAAATTTATCTAAATCTCCTAGAGTTTTACATAATGCTAAAAAAATTAAACATTTTATTAGACTGGCTTGACCACATGTCATCACAAAGATTTAAATTTTGAATTTGTAGATTTCTCATAATTCTGTCCCATATATAATGTTACAGGGCAAAGTGCCTCTTTAGGCACCAGATTCTGACCCTATTTCCCCTCCCACTTCCCCACCACCATTATTTTGTCGCAGATCTCAAGGAACATACTGTGCATGATTTTGAACATTCCAATTCTTATGTGATAGTTCTGTCCATACTCCTTGAAAATAGCAACCCTTTGAACACTGAACAGACTTTGTGATTCAAGTGAGCCCTCAGTCTGTGTGGTACACCTTTCAGAAATTTACCTGAGTAGGCCTTTGAAGCTGACTTAGGACTACTTAGGCAAAAAGTTCTGGAATCTCATGTACCTAAAGCATCTGGTAGGTCAGGGAGGGTAGAGCTCCTGGCAGGTAAAACATACCTTTGGCCCTATGTTTTTCTAATACTTTAGCGAGTAGCATGGCTGGGAGAGGTAGGAGGGACCTTTCTAAATAAAAGAAACAGGGAATGGGCCCCTCATGCCCTGGACTAAGAATGACACAAAGAATAAAATCTAAACTCTTTGTCATGGTCTATAGTACCATATTTGGTATGACCATTATCTATCTCTCAAAGCTCCTATCACTCTTTCTATTGCTTATCATGTCTGGGAATCCAGAGTCTGGCATGGCTAGATAGCAAAAGTGTAAGCAATTCATCATCTGGGGTCCATTTTTATCCAGAGATGAGAGTTATAAGTTTGATACTGTAAGTGAAAAACCTGGCAAGGACATGAGAAAAACAGCCTGACATTTGAGGGAAGCTTCTGAATAAAATTAATTCTGCCAATAACCAGAATGAGCTTGCAAATGGATTCTTCCAATGTTGAGCTTTCAGGTAAAAGTTCAGTGTGGCCAATATCTCGACTGTAGCCAAATGAAACTCAGCAAAGGAATCAGCTAAGAGTCCTTTGTAAAATTTCTACAAATTTAGGCTCAGTAATCTACTTCTACTCTAGTTATTTCTAGAAAATATTTAAGAAAATTAACATGCTCTTTAAAAGCAAGTGAAATGACCAGGATAGAAATAATAGATAAAACAGGAGCAATATTATTGAGAAGTTTTACCACTATTAATTTAGAGAGATTAATTCAATAATTAATGTTGATTTGAAAATTGTGCAAATATATGAATTTTTAGGTTTCTAAGAACTCAAAAAGTTATTCCTATATTCTTCTGCAATGATCTTACTTACTAGAATTTTAAGGTTTTAATTTTTCTTTGCTTTTCTAATTTGCTACTGAATTTTAAACATTTTGATGTAAGGAATTATTAAAATTTTGTGCAATTCGAAGTTTTAAAACAAAATATGTGTTCCTTTCAATAATAAATCAATAACCCCTCTTATTGTTTTATTTTAGTCAAAACAAAAGATTCCCTTTAGCAATATTTAAATTATCATGGTATACTAAACTGAGCTTCAGATGTATTGAGCCTTATATTTTATTCAAAGAGGTATCATGGGATATAAAATGCTGTAGGAGAATCATTGTCATAAGATTTGCATTCTGCTCTCTTAATTACAGCCACTTAATTAGCACTGTAACTTTGGGCAAATATTTTGATTTACTGGGCCTTGATTTTTTTCATCTATAAAACAGGCTAAATGTAAAATGTCTACAATTTTTTCTAAGTTTACATGTAAATAAAAATATAAGTAAAATACTAAATTAACAATATCATCTATAAATCAGAATCTTGTTTAAAAATGCTATTTGGGCCGAGACCGGTTTAGCTCAGTGGATAGAGCGTCGGACTGCGGACTGCGGGGTCTGGGGTTCGATTCCGGCAAGGGCATGTACCTTGGCTGCGGGCACATCCCCAGTGGGGGGCGTGCAAGAGGCAGCTGATCGATGTCTCTCTCTCATCGATGTTTCTGACTTTCTATCCCTCTCCCTTCCGCTCTGTAAAAAATCAATAAAATATATTTTAAAAAAAATAAAAATAAAATAAAAATGCTATTTGGCATAATTTCACTTAGCATAATGCTCTCCAGGTCTATCCATGCTATTAAAAAATAAACAGCACATGATCTCACTCATTGTGGAATATAATGAACAACATAAATTGATTAACAAAAATAGATCCAGAAACATAGAAGCATCAAACAGACCAGCAAACCTTAGAGGGAAGGCAGGGGAAGATCAGGGGGGGAGGGCAAGGCAAAAGGTCAGCCAAAGGACTTGTGTCCCTGCATATGAGCAAGGCCAATGGATACAGACTATAGGAGGATGGGGCATGTGCTGGGGGGTGAAAGTGGGTGGGGAGAGGTCAATGGGGAGAAAAGGAGACATGGGAAACTTTCAACAATAAATAATTAAAAATAAATAAATAAATAAAAATGCCATTTAAATGCCTCCAAATTTATCATATTTTTTAAGTGTAAAAGACTTTCTTTAAACCTTATTCTGGCTACTTAAGCAATGCCATTAGAGATAAAACTAGGAAATGCTAATTAGTAGTGCACATTACTGAATCTAGAAAAAAGAAAGAGAACCTACTTTTATTTAATTTGCTGACCAATTACTCAGCATGATATTCTGGACAGACAAGAGGTCTAAGATATTCAAACTGGAAGAGTGAACTATTGAGAGATAATGGGCCAATAAGTTGGGGTTTGATCAGGTTACTAGAAAAACAGAGATGGCAATCCTCAAAGCTACTAGCAATTTCAGTTGATTTTTCTGGTTGAAAGGCTCTAACTGAGGACTACAAATCGATTATGCTTAAGTTATGTTTGCCTACTGTTCAAAGATTAAACTTGAACAGCAAAGGGCTTGTTTCTATGAACAGAGGGTATCACAAACAACCGGGAATGTTACTTTCTAGGTAGGGAGCATTGGCAAATTGAAATGGTACACACACACACACACACACACAAAAAAAAACAAACAAACAAAAAACTTGGGAAAAATTCTGGCTACTTTATATTCATATATCCAAACACCTGTCTGAAAGTAATCCTATCTAATAAAAAATGTAATATGCAAATTAACTGTACCTCTGATCAAGCCACAACCACAAGCCACACACACCACCCAATCAGGAGCAAATAAACCCAACCAAGATGGCAGGCCAGGGCCCCCCACTGGCTGCTGGAAGCCCAGCCATGGTGGTGCTTCGGTGGTGGGGGGCTGGATCGCAGCCCCAGACCCAGCAGGGGATCTGGCCTCCCACCTCCTGAAGCCAGATATGACCAGGCTTGGGGCGGTGGGGTTTGGATCACAGCCAAGACCCAGTGCTTTGGGGACAGGCAGCGTAAACATGCTGCTCCTGACACTGCACACTGGGTCAAGGCCGAGATCAGTAATAGGTCAGACAGAGGGGGCAGCGCGGCAGTGCCTGATGCCTCTTGGGGGCCCAGTCCACCATGGGAGACAGGGTAGGCCTGGCAGGTAGTGCCTGAGGCTGCCCACGGGGTCCAGGCTGCCATAGGGGTCAGACAGGCCTGGTGGGCAGCACCTGACTCTGCCTTCCTGCGGGGTACAGGCAGCTTTCAGGGTTGGGCAGAGCAGGCTGGCTGTGCCTGATGCTGCCCACTGGGTGAAAGCCTAGATCAGTAACAGGGCAATCAGGGGAGGCCGGGGTGGCTATGCCTAACTCTGCCTACGGGGGCCAGGCTGCCATCAGGGACATGAATAGGCAGGGGTGGCCAGGGTCTCTGGGATCACTCTATGCCCCCAGGTCCCTATGCACACCAGTGGAGCTGCCCAGGGTTGGACATTTTAATGAAAAAGGGATGCCTGTGCCCCCGTCCACTGAGCCTAGTCCCTGGGGAGGAGAGGGCAGTGGGCAGTTAGCAGGCACCAGGGCCTGGAAGGGACTGGGGGCAACCTGCAGACATGCTACCAGGAAGAGGTGCTGAACCCTGATGAGGCAGAGGGCTGGCTGATGGAGGCACACAAAGGTGCAGGTGAGGCAGCACTCACTGATGCTGAGCTTGAAAAGTGCATCCACAGCCTGATGGACTAAATCACCTTTCTGTAACTGGCTGTGATCAATTAATTGAAGGCACCACTGCACTCAGAACAGCCAATCACCTTTCTGAAGAAGGTGCACGAAGTGGAGATCACTGAGCTGCAGGCGCAAATATAGTATGCTCAGATCTCCATGGAGATGGACATGTTATCCAAGTCCGACCTCTCTGCCGGCTCAAGGACATCTGCGCCCAGTAGGAGAAGCTGGCTGCCAAGAAATACAGAATGCCGAAGAATGGTACAAGAGCAGCTTCACCATGCTGACTGAGAGCACTGTCAAGAACATCCATGGGGTGCAAGCAGCCAAGAAGGAGCTGTCTGAAAGCCGCTGCCTGCTCTAGGCCAAGACCCTGGAGATGCAAGCATGCCAGGGCATGAACTAAGCTCTGGGAAAGCAGCTGGGAGAGCTGGAGGATAAGCAGAACTCAGATGTTAGTGCAATGCAGGACACAATCAACAAATTAGAAAATGAGTTGAGAAGTACAAAGAGTGAAATGGCATGATATTTAAAAGAATACAAGGACCTCCTCATTGTGCTTTGGACATTGACATTGCTGCCTACAGGAAACTCTTGGAAGGTGAGGAGACCTGGTTCAGTTTCACCAGCGTGGGAAACACAGCCAGCGGCTACTCCCACAATTCCCAGGTCTTTGGCTGATCTGCCTAAGGTGGTTTACAGACCAGCTTCTACTTGATGTCCGCTGGCACCTTCCCTTCTTAATACACCAGCCATGTCCAGGAGGAGCAGATTGAGGTGGAGGAGACCATGGAGGCTGCAAAAGCCGAGGAAGCTAAGGATGAACCCTCCTCTGAAAGGGAAGCTGAAGAGAACGAGAAAGAGAGGAAGTGGCTGACAAAGAGGAAGGAGAGGAAGAGGAAGAAAGTGCCAAGGAAAAATTTGAGGATGCAAAGGAGGAAGAAGAAGAAGGTGAAGGTGAAGGAGAAGATGCCCAAAAAGCTTAGGGTGAGAAGAAAATGAAGGTTCTGAGGAGGAACAAGCAACCAAGAAAAGATTGAGCCCACCTTTCCTTAATTATTTCAGGAGTAATCCTCCTGAAACCAGGTCAACCCCGTCACCAACCAAGCAGTTGAGTTCCCAATACTATATGAATTAAGAAATCAATCTATGTAACATTCTGTGATTGAGGTTGGACATTAAATGTTGTGCAGTGACTTTTCTCCTTATGCAGAGTATCTGTTTGCGTTCAGAGTGGCTTCCTGGCTTGCTGCCAGCCTAGGCATGGTCCATGCTCATGAGATCAGGATCTATGACAATGTGAATAATTCAGATGTTCACAATAAAAACACATGAATATATGAATTCACTGATGTTAATGTTAAACTTCATGGAAAAAATAGTCCTTTGAATATTTAGTGGTTAGAAATTAAAGACCTCAAATCATGTGCAATAAACAGTAAATAAAATTACACTGAATGACAAAAAAAAATACATTAGGGGCTAGGAAACATTAAAAAACTGGGAAACTAATCCCAGATTTGGAAGGGAAGTCACAGGATATATATTATTGCTATGAATACAGTATTTCCTACTACTTACAATGTATACTATGTAATGTATTAGATGCCTTTCTACCACATGAAGTGTGTATTTTCATAGAGTAATACTGGTACATATGTTATAGTTATGGCAGCATATCATATCCTATCTATATTAATAAAATGGTAATATGCTAATTAGATCATGAGACCTTCCAGAAGTCCTTCCGGACAAAGCCATGGAGGCAGGGCCTAGGCAGAGGCAGTTAGGGGTGATTAGGCCAGGAGGGAGGGCAGTTGAGGGTGATCAGGCTGGTGGGGGGAGGCAGTTGGGGCCAAGTAGGCTGGCAGAGGGGACCAGTTGGGGCAATCAGGCCAGTAGGCAGAGTGGTTAGGGGTGATCAAGCAGTCAGGCAGGTGAGCAGTTAGGAGCCAGCAGTCCTGGATTGTGAAGGGGTTGTCCCACTGCCAGTTTAGGTCCAATCCCACAAGGCTCTCAGATTGGAGAGGATGCAGGCTGGGCTGAAAGATAATCCCCCTCCTCCACATGCATGAATTTTTTGCACCGGGCCACTAGTTTATATATATAAAAAGCTAATAGGCAAAGTGTCCCCAGGAGAGTTCGGCCAGGAGACCAGAAGTTCTATTGCTTATTATATGACCTTCGTTGACCACCAATGGGCAGCGTGGAACAAACGAAGGGCCCAGCTGGCAGCTGGAAGGCCCCGATTAGACCTGATCACAGGCCAGGCTTAGGGACCTTACCCATAATGAATTTTGTTCACTGGGCCTCTAGTTGCAGTTAAAGCCTCAGTTTTTTAGTATCTGTATATCTGAATATATTATGTGTAATAAATCCAGATTTTAAAAATATTTTAACACTGTAAAAAAATAGCCTGTTTTGAATATATTTCAAAATAAACAGTCATAGCACATTTAGAATATTTAGAAAAATAGCAGTTTAGGATATTTGAAAATATTATTAGCCAAATGTCCAAAAATAAAATATTTGGATTTCTATTTATTTATTACTATGCTCAGAGATATTAAAAATAAAATATTCAGAATTATGCTGATATCTCAATTCAAACAGCATACAGCCATATAACAGAATGTGGAAAGAGATTTTGAGGAAGAAGAGATTTAGGGGTTTTTTTTGTTTTTTTTTTAATATATATTTTATTGATTTTTTACAGAGCGGAAGAGAGAGGGACAGAAAGCTAGAAACATCAATCAGCTGCCTCCTGCATGCTCCCCACCGAGGATGTGCCCGCAGCCAAGGCACATGCCCTTGACCGGAATTGAACCCGGGACCTTTCAGTCCACAGTCCGACGCTCTATCCACTGAGCCAAACCGGTTTCGGCGAGATTTAGTTTTGAGTAAAAATATTCCTCTGATTCAAAATATGAGATGACCATTTTACATTTGCAAATCTTATCTGTTACAAGATAAAAATGCTGGCAATTACTGATTAGTAGGATTATAACATTACAATGAAGTTATGGTAGTATAATGTTATTGCTAACTACAAAGTACATCATAAATATTAATTTTCAAGGATTTTGTATTTTATGTAAGAATTTATTAATTGTTATATATAAAATGTACTTTAAATATTTGCTGGGTGTAATCATTCATAATTGAGAGTTTCAGCCTCTTTTTATTTATATATATAGTGATTTCAGTGAGGAAGGGAGAGGGAGAGATAGAAACATCAATGAGAGAGAATCATTGATTGGCTGCTTCCTCTGTGGCCCCTACTAGGGATTGAGACTGCAACCTGGGCATATGCTCTTGATCAGAATCAAACCTGGGACCCTTCAGTCCCCAGGCCTACGCTCTATTGACTGAGCCAAACCTGCTAGGACAGAGTTGCAGCCTTTTTATTCTATTTCTGTATGATTTTCTGAGAATTTCATTGGTCATTACCTTATCAGAATAATTAATGTTTAAGAAAGGAGTCATTATTAGAAAGCATTCACATAACTTTGCTAACCCTAGAAACAAACTTTCATATGAGGCTTGAGAATAACCAAAGATGGTCATTGAGGTCCTGTTTGGACCAATAGCTTGTTTAATATGATTCTATCTATAAGAGAAAATATTCATTTATCTTTTATCACATTAGTTGACAAAACATAATGTTTAAAAATCTACTGCTAAGAAAATGAAAATAAGCACTATTATTTGATAAATGTTTTAGAATATTCTTTGAAGTGTAATCGGAATGACATTAAAAATCATATTTCAAGTGAGGTGATCTATTTTAAACATGATTTCATCACAAGGAGAATCTTCAGGGAATAAATTAACAATATTGTTAAAGTATTTGTCAAAACTGGATTTTACACAACAACATTTAGATATTTAATTGTGTCAGTAGCATTTTGGTATTGTATTTAAAAAAAGATTGGAGACATAAATAATCTTCAAGCACAGACATATTATCTGCATTTTAAAGTATCAGAAGTAACAAGATAGTGCTTCAAGTAAGTCTCATGTAAGTAAAAATGGAGAAAAAGAAAAGGTGCTCTCAAAATTTACTTACATCGCCAAGATTTGGAAGTAGTCCAGGTGCTGTCAGTAAGTGAGTGGATAAAAAAGCTGTGTACATTTACACAATGGAATACTACTCTGCCATAAAATAGAAGGCAATCTTACCTTTAGAAACAACATGGATGGACCTGCATAGTATTATGTTAATTGAAATAAGCCAGTTAGAAAAAGCAAATATTATATAATTTAACATATATGGAATCTAATGAATATAATAAACTAACAAACAAAATATAAACAGATTCACAAATACAGAGAACAGACAGAAAGCTATCTGGGGAGGAGTTTTGTGGGCTGTGTGAAAAAAATGAAGGGATTAAGCAAAAATAATAACAATAATAACCAAACCCACAGACACAAACAATAGTATATTGATTACCAGAGGGAAAGGGGGGAAGTAGGAGAGTGTAAGGGGTAATAAATGGGACAAAAGAATGGTGAATACACAATACAATCTACAGATGATGTATTATACACTTGAAATTGTACACTTGAAAACTATATAATTTTATTAAGAAAACTCACCCCTATAAATTCAGTAAAAATTAGAAAAAAGAAAAATTAAAAAGAATTAACTTTTACTAGTACACAATGATGCAATATTGTCATAAAAATGCAATGATAATCCTGCAATTGCAAGTATTTATTTCTATAACATATAAATGCTAACTTATATTATATTAACTTAAATATTAATATATTCAATCTATATCTGCCTTATATTACATCACATTCCAGCAGCTTTTCTCTGTTGTAAGAAGCAACATGATGATTTATAGCTGTTTACCTAATTAATCTAAGACATATTGGTCAAAACAATCTGTTTACAATAGATTCAATATTCTTTTATTAAGAATTTATAATTGCAGGGTGATATAGATATAGATTATATGAAAAGTTAGAGATAGATGCATAATTCCTCTAACTTTTTTCTGCCATACTAATCAATAAATTTAAACCCAGGAGTGTGGCCTGTGTGGCCTCTGACTTATTGTGGGAAACATCATCAAGGCCAGTTTGAGCTACACCTGAGCAACTGAAGAATCCCTACTCCCTTCTCTGTGCTTGGGATACCTGCTCTGAACCTTACTGATTTTTATTGACATTTGAGATAGTTTGCTGGTACCAGATTGCCATGCCTAACTGAGGCCAAAGATGTGTATTCTAAAATTGAATAAAAACTAGCAGGTCCAGGGCTTCAGGGAGCCTCTCCACTAGAGAAAGGTTTCCACCTGGCTCCCATGCCTTCTAAATTCATATTTCCTCTCTAATGCATTTGCTTGTGCATCAGCCCATTTTCCAGATCCCGAATCCTCGCTGCAAAAGGTTGTGGCAAGTCAGGGAAAGACAACATGATCTCACTCATATGTGGAATCTAATGAGCTAAATAGACTGATGAACAAAATAGATCCAGAGACATAGAAGCATGGAACAGATTATTAAATCTCAGAGGGAAGGCAAGGTTAGGTGAGGTGGGTAGGACAAGGTCAACCAAAGAACTTATATGCATATATGCATAACCATAGACAATAGGGTGATGAAGGCCTGGGACAAGGAAGTGGAGGCAGATGAGAAGGGGTCAATGGGGGAAAACAGCGGATATATGTAATACTTTCAACAATAAAGATTTTTTAAAAAGACAACACTAAACTCTGATAAGTATCTGAAGAAATTGGATTTTCATACACTGTGGATAAAAATGTAAAATATTAAAACCTATGCAAAAATTGACCCTGATACCATTTGTTGTAAAGATTATCTTTTCCTTATTAGGTTGTATGGGAACTTTGTTGAAAATCAGTCAAATTGAAAATCACTGAAATATACATGCATGGGTGTGTTCCTATATCTTCTACTTATTTCAATTAATATGTATGGGTATACTATTGTTAATGATATACAATTTTCATTAATCACAATTTAGAAAAATTTTAAAATAAAAATGTTAGCTTTTCTCCAACTTTGCTCTTCTTTTAAAAAATTGTTATTTATTATGTTGTTAGGTTGATGAAATTTGCATATAAATGGTAGTCTCTTATTTCATTAAAATGATATATTTATCCATTTACTGATTCTTTATTTTAAAACATTGTTTTGTTGTTTCAAATATGGATAAAATACTCTTTTTCAAATATATTACTGTTTTATTTTTTATATAGTAAATCAAATAATCTTAAATTTCTATTTCCCAATATTATGTTTTTTACTTCTTTAGTAACAGATTTACTACTTCTAAAGTTTTCCACATCTTTCCATATATTGCCATCTGACATATCTCTTCACACAAAGAGAACTAGATTTTCTGTTAATATAAGCAATTCTGCTGACAACAGATGCTCTTAATTTTTGTTAATAAAAAACAGAATTTTATATTTATTTTCAATAAGTAATTTTACTATAGACATTTTAGTTGACAGAATATTGTTATTTTCAGCACAACTGAAAATGTCATTTTTATGTCTTCTGCCTCAATAGTTTCTGACGAAAATCCAATCATTAACTGTAATATTGTTCCAGAACATTCATAGCAAAGTGAACTGTTCATTTTTCTATGATTATTTTTAAGATTTCATCTTTATTGTAGGCGATTAGATATATTATCAAGACATATATTGTATTTTTTGTGTTTTTGTCATTTGTATTTGCTGAGCTTCTTGGATCTAAGAAATTTTATGAATTTTTATGTGATTTATTTAATTACTTATTCCTCTCTCTCTCTTTTTGGGACTTCAATTACTTATAGATACTTGACATTTCCTCATATGTCACTGAGGCTCTGTCAAATTTTCTCTGCTCTTTTCTCTATATTCATTAGATTGTGTTATTTCTTGATTTAGTTTTAAGTTGATGATTCTTTACTCCATTCACTCAAATCTGATAATAAATCAATCCACTCTTGTTATTTTTCCCTTTATAATTATTGTTATTTTTCAGCACTTAATTAGTTTTTGCATGATTTCCATTTCTCTGTTTAGGTTTCTTATCTATTAACATGTTAAGATCAGTTTTGTACATGTACACCTATAAATTCTATAAACACATTAATATAATTTTTGGCTGGTGAATTCAATCTGGGTAAACTTAGCTTCTATTGGTTGCTGTTTTTCTTTGTTGTGAGTGTCCTGCCCCTAGCCTTTGGGGTAGCTGCTTTGGTTTGAAAATGCACTTTATGGTTCACACACTGCTATGGCTCTAGATTGTCTTTTAAGCTCTCCGTGGTTTCTTTGCTCTTACAAGATTTTTCCTTGTTTCTTAGTTGTTCCACTCTCCTCAGGATTTGTCCTCTGACATCTCAAATTAGTAAGGCTTCTTCTTTCTGTTTCCTGGGAGGTGCAGAGTTAGGAACTGAACTCAGTTGAAAAAACAAATAGAACAAAATCTCAGATGTCACCCAGTGCAACTCTATCTTTAAAAAGCAATGTCCTCATTATTATTTTCCTGAAATTTTGCTGCCCTTTATGCTTGCTTCCCCGTGATTCTGCAGTTTAGATGACAGCCAGGAATGTGGGCAAGTTTATATCACAATTTTGTAACTTATTCTTCTTGTTATCCACTACCTGCCACACTTTGCCCTTTAACTTTTAAGTTTCTCTTTTAGCACTAAACTCTGTTCTCTGGCATCTTCAGTTGATAAAGATGAATTTTTCCTCTGTGTATTTTGTAATAGCCTTTCAGGGCTGGGGAAAACATTCAGGCCAGAAAGCCACAGACTTAAATTTCTCCCTCTTTCTAGTTGCAGTATTTTAAAGAATATACTCTCCTCTAACTCTAATCTTCTTTTGACTGCTTTCTAGTTTGTTTTACAGGAAAGGTCAAACTATCAATGTTACTGAAAGTTCTCTAAATGTGATTTTATGCCAAGAAAAAAAATGAAACCTTCATGTACATTGATTTAGTGAATATTTGAAGAATTTTTACTTAATAACAGTCTTCTGGAAATAAAAAGAAGGAAATATGTGTGGGTTCTATAATTTAAAAAAATGAAAAGAATTTACACATTACATTAAATGTACTACAATGAGTCTTTAGGTTTCCGGCCTGAAAGATACACATCTCACCTGGGAGGTCATGAGAGCTTGTCTATAATCACCTCCTTTTCTAACCTCAGGTTCTATCTGAACAAGAGGAGTGTTTAAGAAAATTATAGTTCATGAACTATTACATAGCCATTGCTCTTATCTTATAAATATTTTAATGCACGCAAAAAGATTCTAAAATATATATTTTTTGCCAGAGACAATTTAAACTAAACACTTGTCTAGCTACATTATCTTAACTGTGTGAAAATAACAAACTATAGTAATCACTGCTGATGAGATTAAGAGGGTTTTCCACCCCCTACCCTGGACAGGTTTCTCAGTTGGTTGGAATATCCTCCCATACACCTATGGGTCGCAGGTTCAGTTCCAGGTCAAGTGGTCAAGGCACATAAGGAAGACAACCAATTTCTCTCTCTCTCCCTCCCCCCACTCTGAAATCAATAAACATATTCTTGATTGAGGGGGGAAAAAGGGTTTCCCACTCTCTTTTTCCCATTTTTTTAAAAAAAATTTATTTCCCAAAGTTTTCTGCAAATTTGTGCGGATAAAAACGTTTATATTTAATTGATAAAATGTCTGCCCTTTTGGGAAGCCTAAAGAACAGCGTCCTGGTATGCTGGAGTTTCTCAAGCATTTTTTTTTTTAACTTCAGAGGTGAAATATCAAGAAAAAGAACAAAAAAGAGAGACAACTCATGGAATGGGCAACTGTGGTGACTGCAGGAATGGGAGTGGGTAGAGGTGGAAGAGGTCATAGAGAGAATAAATTGTGATGAAAAAATAAAATATATTTTGAAACAAGAAAATGCATGTAAATAATTCATGTCATTTATTCATCAGGAAAAAATGTACAATACATTGCAGATCCAGAAAGTAGTGCCCTTCCCCCTGACTTGTACTGAATGAGCAAACATGATAGGAAAAGAAGGAAATACTAAAAGGGATATGTTAAGTTCTATTAAAATATAAAGAATGGAGTAGCAAATTATGTCTGCAAAAGAATGATTAAGTGAAATCTTCATAGTGAACAACCACTTACACAAATGTATAATGAGGAAGAAGAAAAACTCACCAAGGGCCTATATAATAAAGAGGTAATATGCAAATTTTCCCTCACACCCTCACATCACAAGATGGCCACCTCCACATCATCACAAGATGGCCACCCCTACGTCATCACTAGATAGCCACCCTCTCATTGTCATAACATGGCTGGCAGGGAAGGGCAGTTGGTGGCAACTAGGCCTGTAGGTGAGGGCAGTTGGTATGTTTAGGCCAGCAGTGGAGCAGTTAGGTGTCAATCAGGCCAGCAGGGGAAAGTTAGGAAGCAATCAGTCTGGCAGGCATTAGCAGTTAGGGGAAATCAGGCAGGTGATTGATTAGGAACCACCAGTCCTGGGTTGTGAGAGGGATGTCCAACTGCCGGTTTAGGCCCAAACCCTGGGGGACATCCACTGAGGGATCCCAGATTGGAGAGAGTACAGGCTGGGCTTAGGGACAACCCCCCCCCAGTGCACAAATTTCATGCACCAGGGCTCTAGTATATACATAAGTGTGTATCATTTTTTTTGTATATCAATAAAGCCAAATGCTTTAAAAAAAGATTTTAAAAAGCCACAAAGTAAAAAAAAAGACATTCCAAAAATAGCATACTGAACGGAAAAGGATAGAACTTTTTAATAAGATGAAATAAGAGGGCATTTTTCGATTATTTATAATAAAACTAGTGGCCCAGTGCAAGAATTTGTGCACATGGGGGTTAGGGGGGTATGGTTGTCTCTCAGCCCAGCCTGCATCCTCTCCAATCTGAGACCCCTGTGGGATCAGGCCTTAAATAGCAGTCAGACAACCCCCTTGCAATCCAAGACTGCTGGCTGCTAACCGCTAACCTGCCTGACTGCTAGATCACCCCTAACCACTCTACCCATTGCCCTAATTGCTCCAACTGGTCCCCTCTACCAGGCTGTTCAGTCCCAATACCCCCCCACCAGCCAAATCACCCTCAACTTCCCTCCCCTTTTGGCCTGATCACCCCTAACTGCCTCTGCCTCAGCTGCAGCTAGGGCTGTGATTGGGACCTGCACAGCCTGCAGCAAGGCACTGAACATGGCCGGGGCCTTGCTGCAGGAGGTAGAGGGCCTGGCCAGAGCCCCTGTGGTGGCTGGGTCTGCAATCCAGACCTCGCAGCCCACAGTGAGGCATAGGCCATGGCCAGGGCCTCGACACAGGAGGCAGGGGGCTGGGCCAGAGCCCCCACTGTGGTTGGGGTTGTGATCTAGACCCCCGCTGTGGGAGGCAGGGGGGCTGGACCAAAGCCCCCTTTTGCAGCTGGACTGCAATTGGGACCCGTGCAGCTCACAGCTGGCCAGCTAGGGGCAGAGGGGGCCCGTCTGCCATCTTGCTTGGGGTTAATGTGCTTATTGCTCTTATTGGCTATGCAGCAAAGGTACGGTCAATTTGCACGTTTCTCTTTTATTAGATAGGATAAGTGAAATGTATAGTTAAATAGAAGCTGCATCTGGTGTATAATTTGTAATCATTATTGCTATTTTCATTTAAATAAAACAATTTAATATGTGGCAAAGAACATGCAGAACATAGATGTACAATGGATTAAATACCAGATATAATAATAATAATATTAGGAACCTAACACAAGTGTTTAAGAAAAAAGTAATTTTATATTTCTAAGAGAATTATAATTTACTAGAGACCCGATATGAAGATTTGTGCAAAAATGGGCCTTCCTTCCCCTGGCTGCTGGCATCGCCTTTGCTCTGGCTGGAGCTGCCTTTCTGCTCTTGCTGGAGCCACTTTTCTGCTCTGGCCTAGAGCTGCCTTTCTGCCTTCACATGCTGCCCAGAGAACTGGAGTGGTAGGGTGGTGTGGAACATCTGTCAACTGCCCCGCCCCCAGCCACTCATGCCTCCATATGCAAATTAACTCACCATCTTTGTTGGGTTAATTTGCATACTCACTCCTGATTGGCTGGTGGGCATCATGAAAGTATGGACAATTAGCATGTTACTCTTTTATTAGTGTAGATAGTAAAAATACTCCTGTTGTTTTTAAATTAAACATCCTATATAATAAAAGCCCGGCAACTGAAAGGTAGAATGACCAGAATGACCAGTCGGCCAGCACTATGACGTGCACTGACCACCAGGGGGCAGATGCTCAACACAGAAGCTGCCTCCTGGTGGTCAGTGCAATTCCACAGTGAGAGCACTGCTGGGCTGGGATGAGCCGAGCTCCCAAACTGGGTGGATCCCCACAAACCACACCCCCCACCAGTACACAAATTTGTGCATGGGGCCTCTAGTGGTTATATAAAAAACATCAATGGAGACCTGTTATTATATTTGTTACACAGAAAAATTAGCATTCAAACTTATTTTTACATAAATACATATTTGTATAATGTTCATATAGCAATACTCTCAATCAACTAATATGACATATTGATCTTCAAACACACCCCATATAATAAATAGGTAACATGCAAGTTGACCGTCATGCCCTCACACGAGATGGCTGTCCCCATGTGGTCACAAGATGGCCATAACAAGATGGCCAGCAGGAGAGGGCAGTTGCGGGTGATCAGGCCGGCATGGGAGGGAAGTTAGGGGTGACCAGGCTGGCAGGGAAGGGCAGTTGGGTGGCTACTGGGCTGACAGGGGTGGTCAGTTGTTGGGAATCAGGCTGGCAGGGGAGGACAATTGGGGGTAATTAAGCCAGTAGGGGAGCAGTTAGATGTTGATCAGGCTGGCAAGGGAATATTTAGCGGGAGATCAGGCTGGCAGGCAATAGTGGGTATGGCAATCAGGTAGGCAGGCAGGTGAGCAGTTAGGAGTCAGCAGTCCCAGATTGTGAGAGGGATGTCCAACTGCAGGGTTAGGCCCAATCCCCCAAGGGGTCCCATGTTGGAGAATTTCATGCACCAGGCCTCTAGTGGTAAGTGATAAAAATATATGTATTGAATAATGAATGCTATATTAATTGACTAGAGGCCTGGTGCAGTTGACCCTACACTCCCTTGCAAGCCCTCAGGGATGTTCATGGAGAATGGGCCTAAACCACAGCCTGGCCTCCCTTTGCACCAGGCAGCTAGCGGTTCGATCACGGGAAGGCGCTGCCCATTCGCCAGCCCTGCTCCTTCTCCAACTGCATATTGATTGGTTGGTTTGCATATTGGGCATTTATTATATAGGATTCTTTTGAAGATTCTTCAACTAAATTTAAAGCTATTGCTATCTAAGTTCTATGTATTGCTAAAGGGCAAGTACTCAACTTTGTTTTAATTTTTATCATGTACTATTTTATAAGATTTGATATTTTAAATGCATAAGAATTTATTGGAATTTTATAAAGTTAATTATAACATAATTTCAAGAAATTATTTTTTATGCCATTACTTATTTTTTTCCACTTCTGAACAATGTAAAGACAGAAAAGTTTAAAAGTCTAACAGAAAGCAAGTGATTTTTACCTCAAAACTATATAGCATTATCCATTTTGCAAATAATAAATAAAAAGAAAAAATGTCAGGTCAAATAAATCTTTACATGTACTCTGTCATCAGTGGCTAAAAACTAATTATCTAATAAAAATAAATGTCATTTTATATTTTGTCTTGGTATACACAACAAATATAGTATTCAAAAAACTAATAAAATGCAGATACTTATTAGTATCTTATGATAATATACTTAACACTTATAATGAAAAAACATTCTCATTTTGGTTTATTTTGTTTTGGTCTTTTTTTTACTTGTTTTGAGGATTTTTCAATTGAGAGGACAAATCTATTTTGATATTTGGACAGGTACTCTTTACTCAAATACTCTTGGGCAATTTACGCTTTGGAGATGTGGATCATTGGGCAAGGAAAGAAATCTCTGAGAAATTAATAAAAATAACTGGATGAATTTTCCTGAAGTCTTTATTCAGCTGTAGAAATGACAGGTCAGTTCACTTGGTGCCAACATAGCCTGTAGTGGTGGCTATATTACAAGGCCTGCTTCAGATTGATAATTCAAAGACTCTCAGACAGTTCAACATTTATTTTAGAAATATCAAAAGCAATTAGGTCAAGAGTTTAGCATTTCATTAAAGCACTTCTTATTTGAACTTTTTATACACATAAGAAAAGGATCTGCAATCAATAGATATCTATTTTATTAAGCTCTGGAAATTCCTGGTGATTATCTTTAATCTGAGAAGAGAAATTAGAAAATGGGACAATTGCTGGACAATGCTGCTGAATGGAAATGTAATATAGTAAGGAATAAATGAGAAATAAAGTACGAATTAAAATATTTAAAACTCACATTTTAGGAAACAGAGTTCTCTACTCATATCATACTTCTTTTCTATGAAGAAGTGATTAAAGTACATGGGATAAAATTGGATATTTAATATGTTTGTATAAGGTTAAATGATTACTAATACTAATGTTATTTTAGTAACATATCCTCTGAAGTACCTAAAAATAGAAATATATATATATATATATATATATATATATATATATATATATATGCGCGCGCGCGCAAGGACTATAACTGGAAAACTGTCTTTCTACCAATTATCTACAAAAGGAAGGCTTGATAGCAGAGTCCTAAGGCATGATTATGTAAACTGCCAGGACCGAAAAATGCAGAACCTCAGCAAAATGAAGCTGCAAAATAAAAGGAAGTTAGAGTAAGAAAATAGGAAAAACACTAGAGGAGACAGCTATCTAGGACTTTCAAACACACTATAAACTAAAGTCCACCTCCTGGCAAAAGCAAATGTTTCATATCAGGCTCTCGTTGTCAAGTTCACTCACTTTCAGCTGTAAGAAGTGGAATTTATGGTCAATCACTCTACTCCTATGCACTTGAGATGATGCAGAACACAAGAGCAGAGTTATATGTCTACAGTATACCCCAACCCACAAGGTGACTCGCTCTGTCTGAATGAAAATGAGCCAGTACTGCACTACGGTGTCATGTAATATTAACTGAAAAGTACACAGGAACAGAATTAGGTCCAACACCAGTAATAATATATAGAGTGAATCTACCAGGAGATACATGGTGGAGATACTGAGTGAGATAAAGTTCAAGAAGGTTTTTCACAAAAAGCTGTCACTATCTTTTTTCTTTGGTGGAAATACTATGCCATTACCCTTATTATCTGGGGAAATTGTTGTGTATAACTGTATGCACTTCTGTGGAATAATTTACAAAAGTTAGACTGCTAAAAAAAAAATAAAGATGTTCAGTAAGAAGTAGGTGAAACGGAATACGGAAGATGGCGGCCAGCAGGAAGGTAGGGAGAAAGAGAAGAGTGTGAGAGAGCAATAGAGGAGTGTGTAGATGTATGGTGTGTGTGTGTGTGTGTGTGTCTCTATGTCTGTGTGTGTGTGTGTGTGTGTGTATGTGTGAGCTAGGGACAGTTAGATGCTACAGGTCTTCCAAGGAATGACAAACTGGGCAGTCTTAGACAGTGGAGACCCACTCCCAATGCAGACATTCCAGGGTGGTCAGCGCAGGCACAGAGACCATGCCATCTTAAAAAAAACAAAGCTGCTTGAGACTAGGATCCTGGCCTCAGAACCATTCAATCTGGTCTCAGAGGCAAACCAGAACCCTGGAGCCACTGGGGACAGATAACTGGGACCACAGCTGCAGACCCACAGTCACCAAGAATCCAGACATCTCAGTGGTAGTTTTCTGTGACTCACAGAGCCTATCCCTCTCCCCTCAGGCTCATGGACAGTATCATAGTAACTGATAGACTTGCCCCTCACAAGGGCTGCAGTGCCACTGCAGGAATTTGAGCCTGGGGCCATGTGAACACTGGGAATCTGTTCCCTGGAATGCAATCAGGTGACCAAACCCAAAGCCCATGCAGGGCAAGCAATAAGGCCACTTGACTTCGATTCTGGACAAGCACACACAAAAAAGTGCAGGAGTGGACCTCCTGCCAACATAGTGCTACTGTGCAACCTAGTACCCCAAGCTAACCAAGACCCCAGTTCTCTGGACGGGAGGCAGCACTAAGCACCAGTGACCTGACTCTGTTTCTTATTTCATGAGCCTGAGATCCCTGACTCCCAGTGCATTCACATTAAGTGCCAGTGACTCCAGTTCTTGATGCATGTATACACAAGGACTCTGGTTCTCAGCGTGAGGCCACACAAAGCAACAGAGACTCTGATACTCAATTCTTGGTGCAGGTACAGGGGAACTCTGATTCCTAGCATGCACTAGGGGGCTCCAATTTTCAGCACATGTGAGTGGGATCTCTGTTTGAGCGTGGCGCAGGCAGGGTCCCTAATTCTAGGGGCACACATGAGGCCACACTGAGTGCTGGTAACACTGACTCTGGGTGAGCCTGATTTCCACTAATCCACAGCAGGCACACATCTTAGTGCCGGAGCTATTTAGTGACACTTGGGTGGTGTGAAGCTCCCACTGCACATGGCACAACCTCACAAAACTTGACATTTGAACCTTCTGGTGACAGTCAGAATGGTGAGACTACACAATTCCCAGAGGAAAGAAAATTAAGTTACTGAGAAAGGAAATTAGTGAAATTGAAGCATGCAACATGACAGAAAAATAATTCAGAGTAATGGTTGTACAATTCATTCACAAGATGGATGAGAAAATCAACAATCTATGCAAGAATCAGGAAGAAATGAAAAGTGATATAGCTATAATCAAAAACACCATAGAAAGTTTCAACAGTAGACTAGAAGAAGCAGAGGACCAAATTAATGAGTTGAAAGCAAAGGTAGAGAAACAAGCTCAATCTGAACAGCAACTGGAGAAAACAAATTAAAAAGCAGGAGGAGAACCAAATGGAGTTTTGGGACAACATGACACTAAGTAACATACATATAATAGGGCTGCCAGAAGGACAAGAAGAGCAGCAACGATTAGAAAATCTATTTGAAGGAATAATGACAGAAAACTTCCCAGATATGAGGCAGAAAAAAGTTACACAAGTGCAGAGAATACCAAGCAAGATGAATCCCAAAAGACTCACACCAAGACACATAAAAGTTTCAATGACAAAGGTTAACAACAAAGAGAGAATCTAAAAGACAGCAAGAGAGAGACCGAGAGTTTCTTAGAAAGGATCCTCCATCAGTTTATCAAATGATTTCTCAACAGAAACAAGCTAGAAGGAAATGAAAGGAAGTATACAAAGTCTTGCAAAGCCATGTACTGAATCCAAGAATACTCTATTCACAAAGACTATTGATCAGAATTGAAGGGAAAATCAGGAGCTTCTGAGACAAAAAAAGGTTAAGGGAGTTTATCACTACCAAACCAGCAATGCAAGAAATGCTAAAAGGAATGCTGTAAAAAGAAGAAATTAAAAGATAAGAAAGAACACAGGCACAAAAATAGAAATAACTACAAACAAATACCTTTCAATAATAACTTTAAACATAAATAGATGAAATGGTTCAATCAAAATACATCGTTTGGGTGAATGGATAAGAAACATAACCCATATATAAGCTGTCTACAAGAGACCCATCTCAGAACAAGGAACTCTCACAGACTGAAACTGAAGGGATGGAAAAATATCTTTCAGGCAAATAGAAATGAAAAAACACCTGGGATAGCAATACTTATGTATCACAAAAGAAACCTCAAAGTGAAGGCCATAACAAGAGATAAGGAAGGACACTTCATAATATGAAAGCGATCAGCACAATAAGAGGATATAACCCCGAAAAATATATATGCACCCAAAGTAGAAGCATCCAAATACACACACAAAAAAAAAAAATGCCTGGAAGATATCAAGAGAGAGATCGACAACAATATAATCATAGTAGGGGACTTTAATACAACACTGACATCACTGGACAAATCCTCTAGACAAAAAAAATCAGCAAGGAAACAGGCAATCTTAAATTGCTCACTAGATCAGATGGACTTAATTGACATCTTCAGAACATTTCAACCCAAAGCCACGGAATATTAGTTCTTCTCAAGTGCACATGAGACATATTCAAAAATAGACCAAGCATCTTCTCAGACCACAATGGCATAATATTAGAAATAAACTATAGTAAAAACAATCCAAAAAACTCAAACACTTGGAAGCTGAATAGCATGCTATTAAATAATAATTGGGTTACCTATGAAATCAAAGAAAAAATAAAAACATCCTGGGAAGTAATTACAATAAAAACACAACAATCCCAAAATCTATGTGGCACAATGAAAGCAGTCCTGAAAGGGAAGTTTATAGTGCTACAGACCTACCAAAAAAAAAAAAAAGAAAGAAAGAAAGAAAAAATGGTAGTAAATCATCTAACTTTACAACTTAAAGAATTAGAAAAAGAGCAATATTTAAAGCCCACAGTGAGCAGAAGGAAGGAGATAATAAAGATCAGAGCAGAAATAAATGACACAGAGACAAAAAAAAAATAGAAAAGATCAATGAAACCAAGAACTGGTTCGTTGAAAGGATAAACAAGATTGATGATGGGAGTGGCAAGAAATATTCAAAATAATGAATAGCAAGAATCTACAACCAAGATTACTCTATCCAGCAAAGCTATCATTCAGAATTGAAGATCAGATAAAGTGCTTCGCAGATAAGAAAAAGCTAAAGGAGTTAATCTCCACCAAACCAATATTATATGAAATGCTAAAAGATATTCTTTAAGAAGAGGAAAAAGAAAAAGATAAAAGTGTACATTAGGAACAACAAATACACATCTATCAACAAATAAATCTAAAAAGCAAGTGAATTAATAAGCTGAACAGGATAAACTGGTGAATGTAACAGAATCACAGACATAGAGAGGGAATGGACTGACAATTCTTGGGGAGAAAAGGGGTGTAGGAAGTGCAGCAAGAGACTGGACAAAAATCATGCAACTATGGGAGAGGACAGTGGAGGGGGGTGAGGGTGGATGGTGGGATGGGTACCAGGTGGAGGGGAGCTATAGGGGGGGAAAAAGGGAACAATGTAATTAATAAACTGAACAATACAGATAATTAAAAAAAATCTCCCAACAAACAAAAGCCAGAGGCCATATGGCTTCACAGGGGAGTTATATCAAACATTCAAAGAAGAACTAAAACCTATCCTCCAAAAAATTTTTTATTCCAAAAAATCAAGAGGAAGGGACACTTCCAACTCATTCTCTGCAGCCACCATCACCCTAATACCAAAACCAGATAAAGAAAACACTCTGATAGAGAATTGCAGGCCAATATCCCTCATGAACATAGATGCCAAAATCCTCAACAAAATTCTAGCAAATTGGATCCAGCATTACATCAGAAAGATCATACACCATGACCAAGTAGTATTTATTCCAGGAATGCAAGGATGACACAATATCTGCAAATCAATAAATGTGACACATCACATAAACAAATTGAGAGATAAAAATCACATAATCATATCAATTGATGCAGAAAAACATTTGCCAAAATCTAACACCCTTTCTTGATAAAAACTCTAGCAAGGTAGGAATAGAAAGATCATACCTCAACATAATAAAAGCCATATATGACAAACCCACAGCCAACATCATATTCAATGGACAAAAACTAAAATCATTTCGCTAAGAACAGGAATAAGACAGGAATGCCCACTCTTACCACTCCTGTTTGACATAGTATTGGAAGTACTAGCCATTGTAATCATACAAGAAGAAGAAATAAAATCCATCCAAATTGAAAAGAAGAAGTAAAACTGTCCTTATTCACAGATGACATGATACTGTACATAGAAAACCCTAAAGACTCCATCAACAAATTGTTAAGACTTAGCAAATGAATTTGGCGATGTAGCAGGATTCAGAATTAATGCCAAGAAATCTATGGCATTTCTTTACAGCAATGGTGAACTTACAGAAAGAGAGACTAAAAAAAGACTCCATTTACCATTGCACCAGAAAAAAATTAAGATACTTAAGAATAAACTTAACTAAGGAGGTAAAAGACCTATATGCAAAAAACTACAGGACACTAAAACAAAAAAGAGATAGAGGAAAACTAACAGATGAAAAAACATACTGTGCTCATGGATTGGTAGATTCAACATCATCAAAATGTCCATAATACCCAAAGCAATCTATAGATTCAATGCAATCCTCATTAAAATATCAATGATATATTTCACAGACTTAGAAAGAACTTTCCAAAAATTCATCTGGAATAAAAAAAGACCCTGAATAGTTGCAGCAATTCTGAGAAAGAAGAACAAAGTAGGAGGTTATCTTAATACCAGATATTAAGCTGTATTACACTGCCACTATTTTTAAAACAGCCTGGTACTGGCAGAAGAACAGACATATAAATCAATGAAACAGAGTAGAGAACCCAGAAATCAACCTGAACCACTATGCCCAATTAATATTTGACAAAAAAGACAAGAACATACAATGGAATCAAGACAGTCTCTTCAATAAATGGTGTTGCAAATATGGGACAGATACACGCAAAAAAGATGAAACTAGACCACTAACATATACCTTAAACAAAAATAAGCTCAAAACAGATAAAAAGGATTTAAACATAAGACAGGAAACCTTAAAAATACTAGAGGAATGCACAGACAGCAAAATCTCAGACATATGCCAAAGCAATTTCTTCACTGATACCACTCCTAGAGCAATGGAAACTAAAGAGAAAATAAACAAATGGTACTACATCAAAATAAAAAGCTTTTGCACAGCAGAGGAAATCATCAGCAAAACAACAAGAAAGCCCACTGCATAGGAGAACATATTTTCCAATGTTATCTCCAATAAGGGTTTAACCTCCAACATTTACAGGGAACTCATGCAACTTAACAAAAGGAAGAGAAACAAACCAATTAAAAAAGGGGCATCTGACCTAAATATATACTTTTTGAAAGAAGACAGAGGAAGTCCAAGAGACATATGAAAACATGCTCGAAGTCACTAATTATCTGAGAGATGCGAATCAAAGTGACAATGCAGTATCATCTCACACCTGTCAGAATGGCTATCATCAACAAATCAACAAAGACAAGTGTTGGCGAGGATGCAGAAAAAAGGTAACCTCTTTGTATTGCTGGTGGGAATGCAGATTGGTGCAGCCACTGTGAACAGAATGGAGTTTCTTCAAAAAACTAAAAATGGAATTCTCATTTGACCCTGTGATACCACCTCTAGGAATATATCTCAAGAACCTTGAAACACCAATCAGAAATGAAATATGCACCCCTATATTCATAACAGAGCAATTCACCATAGCTAAAATTTGGAAACAACCTAAGTGCCCATCAGCAGATGAGTGGGTTAGAAAACTGTGGTACATTTACACAATGGAATACTAAGCTGCATTAAAAAAAAAGGAATTCTTACCATTTGCAACAGCCTAGATGGAACTGGAGACCATTATGCTAAGTGAAATAAGCTGGTCAGAGAAAGATGGATATCACATGATCTCACTCATTTATGGAATATAATGAACAACATAAACTGATGAACAAAAACAGATCCAGAGACAGAGAAGCAGGGATCAGACTGTCAAACTTCAGATGGAAGGTAGGGAGGGTCGGAGTAAAGGGGAGAGATTAACCAAAGGACTTGTATGCATGTATATAAGCCTAACCAATGGATATAGACAATGTGGTGAGGGGGCTTGGGCAGTTAATGGTGGTATGAGGACACATATGTAATACCTTAATCAATAATGAAATTTAAAAATGGGGGGAAGAAATATGTGAAATGGATGGGATGGCTCAGAAAATTATGTTTCAGCCCCACTTACTCTGCAGCAAGTGGTGAATAACAGGACAAGAGACCCAACCTGTGCTGAATTGATGCACAAGGTATTCACACGGTGTTTTGGGTCAAGTCCAGGGGAAGATTAATTGGATTGAACATGCTAGTGACTTGTTAAAGGAATTCAATTATAGAAATGCAGGTGGGATTTAGAGTACTTATCAGGCCTATCCTTGAGAAGATGGGTGGAGCAAAAGAGAGGAAAGAAGCTTATTTGGGCTTGATGGGTTCCTGGCTTCTGAACAGGGTAAAACACTGAGGCAAAGATTTGTTCCTTAATAGCTGAGGAAATTAATACTTTGAGAATGAGATTGAAAAACTTTATTATGTATAGTGAAGAATTGCTGGAGCAAGTTTAGAAGAATATCACACAAGTACTATTGGAAACCATCTATGCAAAGCCTGACTAGCAAATATCTTACTGTTACAAGCCTAAGTGCTCATGCTATCCCTTACCTCCCCATACACATACATAGGCATGTAAATCTTAACCCGAGTATAGTAAACTTGTTAAAATTAAGCATGGCTATTTTGAAGATATGGAAATAATCATGGTTTAGGTAAGGTTTTCCAACCTTAATTCCCAACCATTAATTTCAATAATAACTTGGTGAATTTGCAGTTTGCACTAGGCTTAGGTAGATAAGTCCTCTGGTTTCATTTATGTTTCCATGGACAACTGAGGGTCTGTGGTATCACTTGGGGAGATAGGGGGTGTGGGAAGTGCAGCAAGAGACTGGTATCACTCTGTCTGATGGTTGGCTAGAATGACTGGGTTAACTGGCATGCATGCTGTTATTCTTCTGCAGATTAACCTGTGATTGCTCATAGTTATGATTGCAAGATGAGAGAGAGAGCAAACTAAATGTTGCTGCCATCAAGTTTTACTGTTTTATTGGTAACAAATAAGCAAGAGAAACAGGCAAAAAAAAAGCATGGGTTATTTAAACAATTAACCAGATAGTGTATTTTAATAAGTTACAAAAGGTGTAGACTGATGATGGAAACCTAGTGTCAAGATCTGTAAAAGTTCCTGGATTTATCCATTGTGGAACTGATAGGAGATGAGAGATCCACACGTGTCCCACAGGGTAAATATCATAATATGCTTACCAGGCAGTAATTCGCCGGACAGAGAGAACCCTACCGAGTAAGGGCAATGAGCCGGAAGGGAGAACTGATCCCTGGTGCATAAGGTTTGGGGCACTAGCTTAGCACTAGAACAAAGAGTTACCTCATAAATTCCTTAATCCAGAGGCCTCAGAATTTGGCTAGTTCAGAAACTCCCTAAAGATAACAGAATGTCATAAAAATAAGAATATATATTCCTAAGCAAATGGAGATAATGACAATGGAAGTGGGAGAGCAATTGCCAGGCAGGGATAGATCAAGAATCCACCATTGTCACAAGTGATAAAACTATGCTAGTGTCCTAGGACACCTTCTTGAGCCTGTGTCATACTGAATGTATGGCACAGCTATTAGTCTTATTCAGAGTCCATGTAGCAATCCAAATACTCAAGGGAAGTTTGTATCTCCACCTAGAGATTCTGAAAGATTTAAAATGTGCTCCCACAGAAAGCAGTATATAAATGATTGCCTCTTCCAGTTTACTTGGGAAGTAGACATGCACATATAATGTAGAAAATAATCCAGAAGATGGGCAGGAGAGCAGAAAATGAGGGCTGTAGGCCAATTTAGAGTAGAATGGCAGGTTTTTCTCCAAGTCTGCTTGGTAGAACCTAGAAGAAACAACTATTTGCTTGAGTTATTTTCTGCTTACATGCATTACCATTGATGACAAAGCCAAAGTTCAGAGATAAATTTGGTCTAGAGCAACATAATAATAAGAAAATATTATAAGCATAAACAAGTCACCAGTATCAATACTTTATTAGCATTATCTAGGCCTCCACCTTTAGAGATCTGGCCTAGTCGCTGTGAAATTCTGTTGTAGAGCCTGTGATTGCTTTTAAAATCAATTCAGGTGATTCTAATATGCAGTCATCTAAATTAACCCTTATTATTCTCTATTCAGTAGACACTATTATATCCCATTTTAAATATATGAAAACCAAAACAGTGAACTAATCAATGTGTTGTAGTAAAACTAGTTTATCCTAAAACTATTCACCATCATATAATTAGTAATTGTCAGAATCAGGATTTTAATTCAGGCAATCTGATTCCAGAGATCTGACAACCACTCTCTCCTGACCAGACACGTGCATTTCAAAACTGCTCGCTTTTCTTGATGGCACTACTTTCTAAATATTAAGGCCTAGATAATTTTAACATTTAACAATGCATTTCTGAGAGATAGCTATTGTCAGTTACCTTTCTGGCCAAAGCAGGAATGGGCCTTGGGAATTTGGAGATCTTCAAACTATAGATCTTCAGTCCTCTGGACTTTATGGTGGAAGCCTGGTGAGGCAGTATCATTCCCAACAGCAGGTGACTATGGATTTCAAGGTGTTGCCCAAATCATAGATTATCAGTATGCTGCATAGACTCTTGAGTAGGCTTTCTCTTGAGAAAATGACTTAGCATTATAACTGCAAAGCTGGTCAAAGCTTTGGGAAACACAGAAATCAACTTAACATTATTCATAAGGCTTTGATAGATAAAATGACAAAACAATAAATGAAGCATAGATATATATGACTTAAATACAATCAGATATTAGAGACCATAGGGTTGGATTTACAGATCCTAGTTTTATTTGAAAATTAGGTGACAATGATGACTCAAAAACGGACATGTGATCATCCACTTTCTTTTTGTTGCTATTCATTAGTCCATATTATAACATCTTTGAGTGGCTCAGCATGGCAGTTAGGGTCATGAGAAAAATTGTGCTGATGTTCATAATTTTGAATTACTAGAGGTCTGGTCCATGAAATTCATGCATGGGGGAGGAGGGAGGAACCCCAGCCCAGCCTATACCCTCTCCAATCTGGGACACCTCCGAAGATGTCCAACTGCCAATTTAGGCCTGATCCCAGGTATCAGGACTTAACCAGCAGTTGGGCATCCCTCTCACAATCTGGGACTGTTGGTTTCTAACTGCTCAACTATCTGCCTGCCTGATCAGCCATAACTGCCCCCCCAACCTGCCTTGTTGCCTCTCACTGTCCACCTCTGCTGGCCTGGTCACCTCTCACTGCCTGCCCCGCTTGCCTGGTGACTCCCAACTTTCTCCCCTGCCAGCTTAGTCATACCCAAAAAGCCCCCTCTGCCAGCCTGGTTTTCCCTCACTGCCCCCCTCTGCCAGCCTGGCTACCCCTCACTGTCTGCCCTGGCAGTCTGGCTGTCTTTCACTGCCCCCCTCTGCTGGCCTGGTAACCCATCACTTCCCTCCTCCCACGCAGCCTGCTCTCCAATCATTTGGTCATCCCTCACTAACCACCCTGCCTGCCTGGTTGCCCCATGTAGCCTGCTGTTCGGTAGTCACTGTGATGGTGCCCTGGCTAATTTACATATTACCTGTAGAGATGGTCCAGATTGGTCTTTGAGCAATAAACAACCTCAGAATGCTCCCAAATTTTACCTCAGTAGGCAAACATTTTTTAGGATCATAATTTTGATAATGAGTCAGTATTATGAACTCCTGGGAGATTCAGAATTTAATGTGAAAATGAATTTTTAAAAATACTATTATGTTAGTATTTTTGTGTTAAGTTTAGAAATTACTTAAACACTTGTGATTTATTTTAAAATTTTGACATTTTAATAGTCAAATTGATTAATCATATAATTATGATTTTACTAAGTGCAATTGAGAAAGTAATATAAATTTACAAATTCATATTTGATATAACATTTAAGAGAACTTATGGTTTAGCTTACTATATTATATTTATAAGAATTATTTTAAGTATTCAGGAAGTTTTATTGTTAAATAAACAATTGAAATGCATAAAAGAAATTAAACATATTAAATTTATAATTTTTTTAAATGTTGAAGGTATTTAATTAATTAAGTTTGTAAACACTATATATAGGCAGATTAAATTAGGTGGTAAAATTTTATTAGATTTAGAAATATGGTTTTCATATGTAGAGCTTAAAAGCTTAACAATGAACTAGATTTTGGATTTGCAATTTTAATAAATGTAAAGTTATTTTTGAAACAAAAGCAAACTATAAATAATGTTATTTACATAAAATGTTCCTTTGAGAACATAATACATTTTACAATGATGATTGTGCACAGTGGTTTTGAGGTAATTCTTGACGCAATAGGTTTGCCCTATGGTTCCTACTGTGTACTTTTACCTCTATGCCAAGAAAAGTCCTGTCCTAAGGGTCAGCACTTGGCAGGGACATCAACCTGTATTTCACCTTTTAACCATTCTCCTGGAGGACCTGATGGTTCCTGCAGCTTTCAGAGATTCACTGGCTTCCTTCTTTAAAGTGCAGAAACTAATAATGGGACCAGGTCTTTCCAAACGATTCACTAACTCCTCAATTTTTAAATGATTTATAGCACCTCAGTCATCCTAGATGTGAGTGGTTTCCTGAGTCCAGTGATACCACTCAATTGCAGTGGATCATTATTATACTCACTTGCTTTTCTCACCAATCCTTTATACCCTCTGCTTTGATTATTCCCATCCTCAAAACACCTCCAAGCGTCCTGAAGTTGAGATTTTGATATTCTATGTAACTGTGACTATCACAACAGAAAAAATAATTATAATATTTTCCAAAAATGTTAACATATGTATGGGAAAATTACCACCATATTAAGTTTGGTATAATTTCTTTGTGTGGGTTTGAGAAAAGTAATTCATCTCCTGTGTCACCAGCCTAGTCCGAGTGATTTCTACCTCTCATATATTAGAATATGCTAATGTTCTTACTTATATTTAAATGGTTTTCTCAGACACATTTTAATCAATTCAACACAAAATAATTTTAATTCAATTATATTTTTAAATATATTTTTATTGATTTCAGAGAGAAAGGGAGAGGGAGAGAGACAGAGAGGGAAATATCAATGATGAGAGAGAATCATTGATTGGCTGGTTCTTGCACAACCCCTACTAGGGATTGAGCCTGCAACCTGGGCCTGTGCCCTTGACTAGAATTGAACCCAGGACCTTTCAGTCAGCAGTTCAGTGCTCTATCCACTGAGTCAAAACTGCTAGGGCCAAAAATAAGTTCATTATTACAGATGAGGTACTCTTTTAATAATGCTTATCTGTTCAATATATTCTAACACTTAAAATACTTTAACAGTGCCCTGTATTTTAATAGCATTTCCAAAGTATTTTAGGGCCTACAGTATTTAGCACAAATCAACACTTCTCACCTTTGATCACATTACTACTCTGTTTGTTTGTGATGTTGTTTGTTGTTTTTTGTGTGTGTTCCTTTTAATAACTTGAATAAGTATGTATTCTAACCCTTTGACTAAATACTCAAGTTTGGTACCTCCCAATCATATATCCACATATAAGTGACTTAAGAGCTCCAACTTGTGAATATCTTCATGATTGCACTTCTAACAAGGCTGATATGTTGATTTTCCTGTTGGAAGACAGTTTTCCATGACTCTCCCATGAGTTTCTAATGGTTTGGGCCTTCTAAGCAAAGGACACATTTCAATGACAGACAGCCTTGGAAGCTGTGTTATCCCTCCAGATACACCTACCTAGAGATGTCCCATGATGTTTCACAGATGTTTGCTTACATTCTACAATAACCTAGAGATGGCTCCTATCTGTCTTCCAGAGATAATTTGCTTTCTCTCCCCCTTTCTCTCTTGTCTATCTATCTCTGTCATCTAATCCACCTACTATCTATCTATCTATCTATCTATCTATCTATCTATCTATCTATCATCTATCTATCTATCATCTACCTGTCATCTATCTATCATCATCTATATATCGATCTATCATCTATCTATGATCTATCTCTATCTCTGTCTCAATGAAAAAAATGAGCTTAGATTTATCAGCAGCCCTGTGAAAAATAGTATTCTTCTGAAATCCATTATTCCCTTCCTATGATGCACCCTGTTGCATGTAGAGACAATATCTGGCTTTCATAGCACAGCCTAGGGGGATCAGGATATGAGGGCTGACACAATATGCTTCTTTGGCTGCTAATTTTGTAGTAAGAAATATACACTACCTTCCTGACTCAGAGGCCTTGTGTTTTGTGTGCATGTATGACATATATATATATATATATATATATATATATATATATATATATATTAGAGGCCCAGTGCATAAAATTTGTGCACTTGGGGGGTTGTCTGTCATCCCAATCTGCACTCTCTCCAATCTAGGACCCCTTGGGGGATGTCCAACTGCCTAAACAGCCAGACATCCCTTTCACAATCTAGGACTGCTGGCTTGGAACTGCTTGCCTGCCTCATTGCCCCTAACTGTTTCTGACTGCCAGCCTGATCATCCCCTAACCACTCTCCTGCCAGCCTGATCGACGCCCAACTGTTCCCCTTCCAGCCCAATCATCCCCAACTGCCCTCCCCTGACAACCCGATCACCCCCAAATGCCCTCCCCTGCATATTCCCTCTTTGCTAGATAGAATTTTTTCTTTAGCATATTGGACATCCCTAACTGTTTGGCTCTGTGGATGGAGTGTCAGCCTGCAGACTCAAAGGTCCCAGGTTCGATTTCGGTCAAGGGCATATGCATTGATTGGGGGCACATAACCAATGGGAAGTGTGTAAGAGTGTGCAAGAGGCACCTGATCAATGTTTCTCATAGCTGTTTCTAGCTATCTATCCCTTTCCCTTCCTCTCTGTAAAAAATCAATAAAATATATTTTTTTTTCAAAAAGAAACATTTAAGATTCCTCCATATCTGTCTGGCTGATGTGACTCAGTGGTTGAGACGCCAGGCTGCCACCACTAGAAGGGTATCACACCCCAGCCAGGCTGAGGCCCCAACCCAGGCTGCCGTATCACCTGGCCAGAGATCACCCTGCCACAGGGGTGCGCACCCCAGAGAGGATGAAACTCCAGCCCAGGTTGCCATCTCAGCCTAGCCAGAGATGGAGCCCTGGAGGTGTGCATACCGGCCAGGCTGAGACCCCAGCCCAAGCTGCCATTGCTGGACAGGGATAGCGCCCCCACCAGGCTGAGACCTCAGCTGGGCCTAGGATTGTGCCTCGAGGGGTGTGTGGCCCTGCCGGCATGAGCCCAAGTCCAGGCTGCCACCCCTGGCCAGGTGATTATGTATGTGGTGGGGTGCGTGGCCCCAGCCCAGGCTGCCGCCACTGGCCAGAAGATCGTGTGGCTGGGGTGCACGGCCCTGCTGGTCTGAGACCCCAGCCCAGGCTGCCATCGCTGGCCAGGGATCATGCTGGGCCCTGGTGCCTCCCAGCCAGACACCCCAGGCTAAAACCACTGTGTGGGGATAGCTGGTGTGGGAGGCCACTTCAGCCAGATACCCCAGACTGCCACTGCTGGGCGAACTGGGGGACTCAGGCGGGGCTTGGAGGATTGGGTCCCGCCATCTTGTGGCTATGGGCGCTGTCATTTTTGTGGCGGAGTGATGATTAATTTACACATTACTCTTTTATTAGGTAGGATAATTGAAACTTTGTAGCCTTAAGTGGAGGCTTGAGCCAGCAAGGGCAGATGGAAAGCTTGGCTTTCTCCGTTGCTAGGGAAACCTAAGCCTCCTTCCTGTTCTCTGTGGCAGACAGCCATCTTGGGTGGGTTTATTTGCACATTTGCTCCTGATTGGCTGGTGGGTGTGGCTGGTGGGCATGGCTTGTGGATGTAGTGGAGGTGCAGTCAATTTGCATATTACTATTTTATTAGATAGGATACACACACACACACACACACACACACACACACACATATATATCCTCCCTCAGAAAGTGACATGCTAAGATTCAATGGCTTGGCTGGCATGGGCCACCCTCTTTCTTTGCTGGGGCGGGGTCAACCCTGTGACCTTCTGCCTACCTGATCACCCCTAACTGCTCCCCTAACCACTGACCTGCCTACCTGATTTCCCCTAATCACTTGCCTGCCTACCTGATCACCCCTAACTGCTTGTCTGCCTATCTGATCACCCCTAACCACTTGCCTTCCTACCTGATCACCCCTAACCATTCTGCCTGCCTACCTGATTGCCCCTATATGCTTGCTTGGGAGCGGGTCCAGCACTGACTTCCAGTTGGTCAGCCTCCACTTGTTACTGTTCATTATGACCCAGGGTATTAAATATTAGGATGTATTTGTATATATGCATATATATGCACACAAATATTAACATTTTCTGACTTAATATTTTCCTTCTATATTGTAATCAACTTGTTTTGTGTATATATATTCAGACAGAAAAGACATTATAGATATTCCTTTTTCTGGTATTCCTGCCTCCAGAAGCAAGTTGAATGTCATATTGTGTATATATATATATATATATATATAGAGAGAGAGAGAGAGAGAGAGAGAGAGAGAGAGAGAGAGAGAGGTGTATATAATGATTTTATCCCTAGTGTTTATGCAGTATCTCAAGAAGAGGGGTTCAGAGCATTAATAGATAAATATAAATGTCTTCGCAAGTCTTAGGAATTCCCACCTCATGTATCACAGAGTACAGATATCTATAGACACAGCATGCATGAAATTCAGTCCACAAAAACAGTGTAATTCCATTTCTTCTCTGTCAGAATATTTCTGACTCAAACCCATTTTTTATTGACAAGTTTTTGAAATATTTTATCTTTGTTATTGATAAGGCCACCTTCATTTTCCTAGGGCCAAATCGTAAGACTAGATGTTTATTTAATATCATAAAAATTGGGTGAAAACTCTGCTATTTCACTTGCTAAAATTTTACACACAACTTCTTTGTCTAGCTCTCTATGTAGTCTGCTAATATCCTATTTCCATGCCACATTTGGGACTCATAAATTTTGCAGGGCTGGGAAACCTCCATGCCTAGGTTGCACCCAGCCATTGTTTTTGAAATTTGCTGCCTCTTTCCATCTGTCTCAGAGAAACCAAGTCTCTGAGGCCTAATGAAATCTTATCAGTGGCCTCAAAATTTTAGAAATACCCCCCAAAACTTCGCCAAGACCAGTTTGGTTCAGTGGATAGAGCATCAGACTGCGGACTGGAGAGTACCGGGTTCGATTCCAGTTGGGGGCATGTACCTTGGCTGCGGGCACATCCCAGGTAGGGGACATGCAAGAGACAGCTGATCAATGTTTCTCTCTCATCGATGTTTCTGACTTTCTATCCCTCTCCCTTTCACTCTGTAAAAAATCAATAAAATATATTTTTTTAAAAAGAAATAAACCCCCAAACTGTCATAGTCCTGGAAAAGGAGCTCAATGATTGCAAAATCTGTTAGAAAGGAGAAAAAAGGCAAGGAAAAATCATATACAGCAAACACACACATATACATACATCAAGAAAAAGAGAGGATGGAGGGAGATTGAGGAAGATTCAAACAAGGTCCCTGTTCCTCTCACCCTCTTATCGGCTCCAGATGCATTCATTTCAGGACCCCTGCAAGTCATTTAGCAAGACCTCCCCCTGACCATCCTGACAGTGACCTGGACTAGTCCTGACCAAAGCTGACACAGGCCCACGCTGATAAAGAACTGTGCTAGATACCTGCAGAGCTGCACGGTGAGGTCTTTAAATGTCCCAGTTCAGTACTTCTTGCAGCAATGCTTGTACAGATGCTGCATACCTGTCCATGGGCCTCACTGACCTGTGGCCTGGAATTTTGTTTTTTGTGGTCTGCCCACTATAAATACCCTGTGCTCTAAGCTTGGGACTCACTGTGGCATCCTCATTCACTCTCCATACTTCCCATCAACCTGGCTCACCTGAGTGCTGGAGTGTTTCTTTCCTGCTTGCACTGCATCTATACTCATTGAACAGCTCCACCATCCATTCAGAGGCTTGGAACCAGAACTTCTTCCATGAGATCTGAACTCCACACCAAGTTTCTCTAAGACCTAGGATCCTCTTGAGAGCCTATTTCCATTTTTGTAGTTATTCACCTATCATTGCTTAATAATTTGTAGTAAATTTCCCCTGAATTACTGATAGAATAATTGAACACCAACTGATACACTTAGTCTCCAAAAATGACTCCTCAAAAGCAAAATAACTAGATGACTAGTTGCCTATTATTGAGAATAAATTCTACTGGTATACTAACACCTAGAGGAAACATCTACTACTAAGAATCTGGCTACATCTATCTCCTGGGATATAGTCTGACACTTCCCTGAGAGAGGGTGTCAGATATCATATTCAGAGAGAGGAGACATTATAGATATTCCTTTTTATGGAGGATTTGACAGGTGTTAGAAATACACTTGCCTCTAGAAGCAAGCTTAATGTCATCTTGCAGATTTCTACACTAAGAATAAGTGAAATTCCAATATATATGAAAAAATTAAGTGTTCCAAAGGAAAGAAATAGTGTATGTATGTGGGGGAGGGGCATATTTTAAAACCTAATGCCATCTATTTTTATTTGTCAATAGAGAAAATGTATTGACATTGTCCATTAACCTTAAACTTATAATATAATGAGAATAGGAATTGCACTTCATACATAATACTTTTTAAAAATACAAATATTGGTGTGACCCAACAAACCCTATTTTAATAATTTATTTTGGTTTCATGAGTGTATTTGCCCTCTAAAAATTGAAATTTAAATACTGTCCTCTCTAGTATATAATTAATTTGAGATTAGACATGAGTGGATTTAAACTTATATATACCTATGTATTTCTATTTATTAAAAATAAAGAAAATATTTTTATGTTTAAATGGAAATTAAATTTTGCTTTCAAAAGTATTTCTTGTAAATAATTACACAAATAATTTGAATTAGAAATTATTCAATTTTATTAAAATTTTTAAAATTTATTTTTATCCAGCTATCAATTTTTAGGTAAATTTGTATAATTTGATGAGAATATTTTATCAAAAGTTACATCAAATTAAAATCATAGGACTAAGGTAAATACCCAATTGATTAGAAGTCCATAAATTAAAGATATGTGGAAATATAAACATAGATTGAATATGCATAATTAAAAAGTAGTTGTTCCTGAAAAATTAATATATATGATGTAGTAGAAGAAATAATTAAACTAGTAAATAGTTTTCTAGTTCTTTGCAGTGTACATTTTTATATGAGTAATATATTATTTTTACATAAATATTTAGTGTTTACTAAATCTGGACATCTGGCAGAATATTAGGTCAAGAAGCTGTTAGTCATTTGTTGACTCTTGCTTGAAAAAAGGAAACGATACTACATTTAATGTCTGGAATATTTCAAACTTATGTTTACCTTAATTAACCTAAATTGGTTCTGAGGTTTAATTAATAGCTTGATTATATTCCAATTTAGTGCCTCTTAATGCTGTGACATAAAGAAGTAACTTGAAATTACATAGCACCAGTGAAATTGAATATGCCTAATTTATTTATTTGTAAAACATTGATACTTTTTAAACATTGCTTGAACCAAAATATACAAATGTATTAATAATGTAAATTGTGTAATGTATATAATTAATGAAGATAAAGTAGTGTATAAAATAAATTATTGACATTTAGTATTTAAATGTGAGAGTTATTTGAAGTTGTTTTTGTTTTAAAGTGATATACTAAGTGAAAATTTAATACAAATGTTTTGAGAATATAAATATTTTAACTACATAGCTTAACTCATTTAGAATATACTTAAATCTGCTATCTGAATAATAGTCAACATAATGTAGTCAGATAATGCATATAAAACATAAATTAAAATATGAATTGTCTGAAGAAAATGAAAACTCATTCAAAAAGATATACGCACCTTATGTGAATATTCATATATATAGAAATATTCCTCAGCAACAAAAAAGAATGAAACATTGCCACTTGCAGCAATATGAATGAACTAGATATTATTGGACTAAGTTCAATAAGCCTGACAGAGAAAGACAAACACTGTATGAGTTCACTGATATGTGGAATCTAAAACAAACAAATAAAAAAGAACAGATTCATAGATTCAGAGAACAAACAAAAGTTTGCCACAGTGGAAGAAGGGGAAGAGATGGCTGAAAAGGTGAAGAGAAAAAGAAGTAAATCTTGCATTTTAAAATAAACTGGGGGATGTAGTGACAAACACCAGGAATATAATCTAACTAATTAAAGAGTAATATGCAAATTGACTGCACCTCTGTTATAACCACAAGCCACACTCATTGGCCAATCAGGAGAAAATATTCAAATAAACCCCAACCAAGATGGCTGTGGCCACTGAGATCAGCAGGGAGGCTTGGGTTTTCCTGGCAATGGAGGCAGCCAAGCTTTCCACCTGCCCTTGCCAACCTAGGCCTCCACTCAATGCTACAAAGTTTCAAATATAGAAGATATATAATCCAAACAGAAATGACAGCAGCCATGGAGCTGGAGAGAGAACAGGCTAGGGCTGCCCCAGCAATGGAGGAAGCCAAGTTTCTGCAGCTCTGACTTCCTAGGCATCGACTTAAGGCTACAAAGTTTCAATTATAGAAAGCAAATGTCCCAACAGAAATGGCTGCTGCAAATGTCTTGATTCTGCTCCAGGCTACAAAGTTTCAATTGTAGAATATAAATAAATTCCAGATACCAGGGACTCTGCTTGGGTTGTTGGGAGTGGGGGTGAAGCTGGCCTGCAAACCACCACAGACCCCTCACCCAGGCCACCCCATCTCCCCAAAAACCCCCACCCTGATCCAGAACACACTTCAGGGCAAACCAGCTGGCCCCAACCCATGCACCAGGCCTCTATCCTACCTAATAAAAGAGTAATGTGCAGATTGACCATCACTCCAACACACAAGAGGGCTGCCCCCATGTGAACACAAATGGCCACCATAATATGGCCAGCAGAGGAAAGCAATGGGAGGTTCCAGGCCTGAAAGGGAGGGTAGTTGTGGGAGATCAGGCCAGCAGGGGAGGGCAGTTGGGAGAAACCAGGCCTGCAAGGGAGGGTAGTTGAGGGCAATCAGGGAAGGGCAGTTAGGTTTCACCAGGATGGCAGAGAAGGGAACTTGGGGCAAACAGGCTGGCAGGGGAGCAGTTAGATATCAATTGGGCTGGCAGGGTAGTGATTAGGGGGTGATGAGCCTGGCTGGCAGAAGCAGTTAGGGGCAATCAGGGAGGCAGGCAGCTGAGCAGTTTGGAGCCAGCAGTCCTGGATTGTGAGAAGGTTGTCCGACTTCCCATTTAGGCCCGATCCTACCACATCCCTTGAATGGTTCCATATTGGAGAGGGTGCAGGTTAGGCGAGGGACATTTCCCTGGCCCCCTTGCACAAATTTCATGCACTGGACCTCTAATATATATATATATATATATATATATATATATATATATATATATATATATATATATAAGCCTAAGCAACTGAATGACCAAATGACCAAATGACTGGTCAACTGGTTGTTATGATGCACACTGACCACCAGGCATAGACTTCAATGCAGGTGCTGCCCTCTGGTGGTCAATGTGCCCCCATAGCCAAACTCCCATGGCTTGCTAACCTCCTGTGGCCCCTCCCTTGACCGGCCAGCCCTCCCCTGATTGGCCTTAATCACTGGCCAGGCCAAAGGACCCCACCCATGAATGAATTCATGCCCTGGGCCTCTAATAGCTTTTTAATGGTGTTGGATGATTATGAGAATTATCCTGGTAATTACATTGTAAGGTATATATATGTCAAATCACTATGTTGTAAATATGAAACTAATATAATATTGCATCCCAACTATGTATATATTTTTTGTTTTCTTTTTGTTAATCTTCACCCCTAATATATTTTTCCATTGGTTTTTAGTGAGAGTGGAAGAGTGAGAGAAATCAACATGAGAGAAACACATCAACTGGTTGCCTCCTGCATGAGCCCTGACCAGGACCTGGTCTGGGGAGGAGCCTGAAATCAAGTTCAGTGCCCTTGACCAGAATCAAACCTGTGACCCTCTGTTCCACAGGCCAATGCTCTATCCACTGAGCCAAGCTGGTTAGGGCTCAACTATATTTTAATGAATAATTTTTAAAAATAAAAAGATCAAATTTGAGAAAAAATAACTAAGAAATATATTACTTTTCAGAAACAGAAATATTTTATAAAATAGCTTTTTAAGGGATTCAATAATTTATTTAATTGTTATTCACTTAATGTCCAAAAGAATTAATATTTATTACCTCGAATTTATTTTCTAAATTTATATATCCCCTCTACCCTGGCACAACAAACATAACTTGTTTTTGTTCACTATAGAATAGTTTTTCCTGCCCTGGAATTTTATATGCAGTAAATTAAATTTCACAGTACTTTCTTTTTGCTCACCAAAAAAGACTTGGGGTTTCATGCATTGGTCATTTGTTTCTTTTCACTGTTGAGTAATTACACATTCCTAATTTTTAAACCATTTTACTTGTTAATGGCATTTTGTGTTGGTTCTAGTTCTTTTATTTAATAAAGCTGCAATAAGCATTTCTGTATATTTTTTGTAGATATATACTTTTTATTTCTCTGTTAAATAACCAAGAGTGGAATTCCTGGGATGCATGCTAAATACATTTCTAAATTTAAGAAAAAAATTAGATACCCAATTTTCAACTGTGTGAGGCATTCTCATGTAGCTAAAAATAGCTTCGAGAAAAATACAAGGGATTAATGAAGTTATCTGTGGATGTCAATCCTATCTAATAAAAGAGTAATATGCAAATTGACCATACCTCTGTTAAAGCCATGCCCACAGCCATGCACACCAGCCAATCAGGAGCAGATTATGCAAATAAAACCCAACCAAGAAGGCTGCAGCCACTGAGAGCAGGTGGGAGGCTTGGGTTTCCCCGGCAATGGAGGAAGCTAAGCTTTCTGCCTGCCCTTGCTGGCCTAGGCCTCCACTCAATGCTTCAAAGTTTCAATTATAGAATATACATAATCCCAACAGAAATGGCAGCAGCCACGGAGCTGGAGAGAGCAGAGGCTAGGGTTGTCCAGGCAATGGAGGAAGTCAAGCTTCTGCAGCCCTAGCACCTAGGCCTCCACTCAAGGCTACAAAGTTTCAAACAGAAATGGCTGTTGCCATGGAGCAAGCAGAAGGCTTGGCTCCGTTCCAGGCTACAAAGTTTTAATTGTAGAAAATAAATTAATCCCAGATCCCAGGGCCTCTGCTTGGGTTGCTGGGGGGCATGGCCAGCCTGCAAACCACCATTGGCCTCTCACCACAGCCACCCCATACCCTAAAGGAACCCCCACCTTGATCCAAGACACCCTTCAGGGCAAACTAGCCAGTCTCTCCCCCAGCTCCCATGCACCAGGCCTCTATCCTATCTAATAAAAGAGTAATACACAGATTGACCATCACTCCTACACACAAGAGGGCTTCCCTCATGTGGTCAAAAATCCTGCCCTCATGTGGACACAAGATGACCACCACAAGATGGCCAGCAGGGGAAGACTGTGGGAGGTTCCAGGCCTGCAAGGGAGGGCAATTGTGGGCCATCAGGCCAGCAGGGGAGGGCAGTTGTGGGCCATCAGTCCAGCAGGGGAGGGCAGTTGGAAAGGACCAGGCCTGCAAGGGAGGGCAGTTGTGCTCAATTAAGCCTGCAGGGGAGGACAGTTAGGGGTGACCAGGCCAGCAGAGGAGGAAAGTTGGGGGCAAACAGGCTGGCAGGGGAGCACTTAGACATCAATTAGGCTGGCAGGGCAGTGGTTAGGGGTGATCACGCTGGCAGGCAGAAGTGGTTAGTGGCAATCAGGGAGGCAGGCAGATGAGCAGTTTGGAGCCAGCAGTCCTGGATTGTGAGAAGGATGTCCAACATCCCTCAAGGGGTCCCAGATTGGAGAGGGTGCAGGCTGGACTGAGGGACTCCCCGACCCCCCCCCCCTTTGCATGAATTTCATGCACCAGGCCTCTAGTAAATATGTAAAGAGATAAACATGGCTATTTTTTTAACATAATAAGAAATCCATTCAAAGGAAGAAAGCCCAATATATAGTTTTTATGGAACAATGCTGGTAATAGCAGTGAGTGTCTATGGATGAATCACATTAGAACTCTGATAGCTGGATACATGTCATTTGAACAAATGATAAGTATCCAATTGAGTTACTTTATGGTCCCACTGCAGGAGTGGGATAGCCTGCACTAGTATTGCTTCAGAGAAGAAAATCAGTCATAAAAATTCAGCAGCCTGAGCTTTAATACAGATACTCTGTAGCAGCAGTAAAAAACAAACAAAACATTTAGAACAAGACACACACACACACACACACACACACACACACACACACACACATACTCCACCTTGGTGAGCTTGTTAAACTCTAATGATCCTCGGTTTGGCATCTTCAGAGGATATATTCCTTTGTGGATTTAATATATCCCTAGAGTTTTTGGATAATTCAAGATGAATCTATGCAGAAATAATATCATGAGGGAGTTGTTGGAATTCTTAATGAGAACAAAAATAAAAGATATTCAATCTTACTTGTACCTGGAATATAGACATTTTACAATTGGTTAAATTGGATATGATACTTGCATAAGAAGAGCAATCAAAAAAAGATAATAGTTATAAGAAATGTAAAGTGCAATCTTTGGGCTTAATCATATCTGAGTTTGAATCATTATCACTTACTTTGGATAAATTATTAAACATAGAGTGTTGTCTTTTGATAAATAAACTGTTACATTAGTATAATGAATTGGAAATTACCTTAATAAAAATTAAGATTCTAAGCCAAACTATTAAATGAATATATTTTAAATAAATATTTCTTTCTTAAAGGGGTGAAACAGAAATGGAAACAGAAAATTAAAAAATTGAGTCACAGGGGACACTTTAGCTGTGTGCAGACAGTGTATGATATGCCCAACAAAGAGTAGTGTATTCATTTCAACTGTACAAATTGCCTTATCCATGTTTTCAGTTTCTGTAAAGTTTATGTTTTAACATGTACCCTATGTTCATAATCTGTACATGCTTTGTCTGGATCACCCAATATGCTGGAGTCAACTCATCTTGGCATCATGTCTTCCTTGCCTCCCTCTTTAGTCAGGGAGCATCCTCCTCCTGGGGGTGTGCTTTTCAAATAAATACAAACCAACTAATCCAGAGCTTATACTCCAATTCACTTATCTTGTTGGGCTCTCATTCTCTGGGACATCATTCTATTCTCTCCCTAGTCTTCCTAGTACCAGACAGAGCCCACTGAAATTATTCAAATCAGCCAATCCTAAGCCTGTTGTTGACCCTGTCTTGCCTGTTCATTCCTTTGAAAACTACAATGAACATTTTTGCCTACAGTTACCCCTACCTGAATACCACCAACCTTGCTTTTGTCCTATGTGGTCCTTAGCATGGTGTGTCCTTGCCTTGTGGGAACTATGACCAGTGAACTACTGTCTTTTTAATGGAAATAATCTCCTGAGCCTTTGACCTTACTATTTCTTAAACTTTCTATTAATACTCCATATTTTAAAAGGATAAAAGGGCTATAAGGAACATGAAACAAATTCCAATAATCCAAATTTCTTGTTCAACTTTGTTTTTAATTTAACTTCACATTTAGTTTGCTCATAGTTAGACAAAGAACTAATTAGACTTCTGGTATTCTAATAGCCTTTTTCTTATTATATATTAATTATTAGCTTCTATTATATTGGTTTGTGTGAATTAAGCTCGATAATTTTGCCCACATGAGGCTGACTTATCCCAAAAGTTAAGAGTTCATTTTGGCTGAGGATCATTTGGGTAGTGGCAAATTAGCCATTTCTATCACCTTGGGGAAGATGTCTGGCAGCCAGCTACATGCTCCTTGGTTCACTGAAAGAACTTCTATTAAAACTATTTCAGAAATAGTTGAGGTAAAATTGGTATTATTGCTGCTCAGAATAGACATTCATTGTCATGGTCATCATCACTATTACTGCTATTATCTACATGGAATTAAGGTATTGATCATATTAGCTCTAAGCTTTCTTTACTTCTGAATAGTGCATGTGATTATTTACTAAGTAATTTCTATTGGAAGATTGGTTATTCTGATCTAAACTGTTATTAGTCATAAATACATCAGTCTGGCTGATTTTCTAATATAACATGCAATGTATTTCTTACATATAAATAAAAAACATATATGTTTGTTTACAAATATAACCACAAAAAATAACAATGAAAGTAATAAAATATAATTGTGGATGTCAATGTTGATGAATCAAATAGAATCAGGTGATTTTCAGTAATAGAAAATATAATGTCTGAAATGACTTAAACTTTATTATTTAAAGGTTAACCTTTGGAAATATAAATATGACAACTGAATAAGAGTCTTTTAAGCATAAAGTTGTGCCAATGTTTTAAAATTCATTATGTAATTGTATGTCATATGTGTAAAATCTCTATGTAAATTATGTGAGCCCAGTCAGTGTGGCTCAGTGGTTGAGCACTGATCCATGAACCGGGAGGTCCCTGGTTTGATTTCCAGTGGTCAGGAAACATGCCCGGTTTTAGGGCTCAATCCCCGGCAGGGGGCTCGCAGGAGGCAACCAATTGATGTTTCGTTCTCATCAATGTTTCCATCTCTATCGCTTTTGCTTTCTCCCTCTCCAAAGAAAATCTATAAAAAGATATTTTTTAAAAATAATTATATGGGTAACAAACAGATTATTATTTATTAGAAACAAGCACATAATTTGGCCATACATATTGGCTTCTGTTCTTATATTTAATACATTTAATTTCACCATACTTATATTTTTAAAAAGCATATATATTTTAATGACAAAAGTTGTGGAGCATCTTATAGATATAAGTAGTTGATTGTACTAGCAAATAGTGAAGTAAAACACATAAAATATCATTCAGACATTACTTTAAATATTATATTTTGGGGACATTTATACATGACCTTTCAACAATAACATATACATAATTTGGATAATAAACTTCAAATATTTTTACCCCACTCTAAGAGGTTAATAGAAGATGGCACTCTCATAATAAAATAACATTCTTTAATTTTTCTTGTTGAATTTGCCATTTTATCTTTGTTCATAATTTTCTATCATATCCTCTTACTTGCTTTTATACATACATATTTTTATTAAATATTTTTTATTGATTTCAGAGAGGAAGGGGAAGGGAGAGAGAGATAGAAACATCAATATTGAGAGAGGATCATTGACTGGCTGCCTTCTACATGTCTCCCACCAAGGATCAAGCTCACATCCGGGCATGTACCCTGACTGGGAATCGAACCATAACCTCCTGGTTCATAGGTCCATGATCAATTACTGAGCCATGCCAGCTGGGCTGCATACATATTTTTTTCTTAGTGTCCTTATGGTTTCTCCTACAATTAAAAAATATATAGTTGCCGAGACCGGTTTGGCTCAGTGGATAGAGCGTCGGACTGCGGACTGAAGGGTCCCAGGTTCGATTCCGGCAAGGGCATGTACCTTGGCTGCGGGCACATCCCCAGTAGGGGGCGTGCAAGAGGCAGCTGATCGATGTTTCTCTCTCATCGATGTTTCTGACTTTCTATCCCTCTCCCTTCCGCTCTGTAAAAAATCAATAAAAAATATATTTAAAAAATGTTTAAAATATATATATACAGTATATACATATAATATGTATATCTGATACATAACTTTCTTATAAAAATGCATGAAACAAATATGCAGAGTTTAAAACATGTTTATAAATCAAACATCCATTTAGCTACCATTGAGATAAAGAAACAAGATTATTTTTTCACACAGATAGCCTCTCCATGAGATTTATAATGCAACTAACTTGGTACTTTCAAAATCAATTCTTAAATAACTCCTTAATATAGTAGTTGTATCCCCAAAATAGCCTCTCTTTTTTATTTATGTAATTGATATTTTGACTTAATGCAGGTATCTCCAAATTTGAAGCAGTCACAACAAACCTAAATTACTTTAATGATTTAAAAAACTATATCCACTTTTAGGTCTGAGTATTACAGTGTTAAACTTTATATCTTCTTAGATGACCCATTTTAAAGTAAAATTGGACTCATAATGAAGTTAAAAAACGCAATATGGGGAAAGTATTTTCTCATTTTGGATTAAAAGAGTCACAAGGATAAACACCATTTTGAGAAAATTAGGATAATGCACACCATACAAGTCTGACAATGAGTAAACAAAAAGAAATAAAAAAGGAGTGGGGGGAGACTATATAGCAGAATGAGAGCTCCTGCCTCCCAAAAGTAAAGAACAAAGATATCCTTTAGAAAAACTAAATTAAATGTTGCCATCTAAAATAAAAGTACTTTAAAAATTTATTCTACTATAACTGGAATTTTTTAAGTTGTTGCCAATAACAACTTTTTTATGGCTGAGTAATAGTCTATGATATGGATATAGCACCATTGGTTTAAACTCTCAACCAAAAAGGACATTGGATTACTACCAGTTTATGGCTATTATTATTTTTTTCCTTTTTATTGAATTTATTGTGCTGACACTGCTTAACAATAATACACAGGTTTTATTTGCACAATTCACAGCATATCATCCATAAGCTTTACATTATACTTTGAGTGTTCAGCACCCTAAGTCAAGTCTCCATCCATCACCATTTATCCCCTCTATTCCCTCCTGCACCTCCCTACACTCGCCCTCTCTAAGGCAATCACCACACTATTCTTTCATGCCCATAAGTTGCTTTCTCTCTTTTCCTTTTCTGCTCAATAGAACCTTCGTGTTGTATAGTAAATAGTTTGACTAAAAATTAATGACTTCTTAAAAATTTGTAGAATTATATTTTGAGTAGAATATTACCAAAATCACTTTTATTTTATCCTATCTAATAAAAGAGTAATATGCAAATTTGACCTTACCTTCACCATACCCACAAGCCACACCCACAGCCACGCCCACCAGCCAATCAGGAGCAGATTATGCAAATAAACCCAACCAAGATGGCTGCTACCACTGAGAGCAGGAGGAAGGCTTGGGTTTCCCTGGCAACAGAGGAAGCCAAGCTTTCCACCTGCTGTTGCCTGCCTAAGCCTCCACTCAATGTTACAAAGTTTCAATTATAAAATATACAGTGGCAGCCACTGAGCTGGAGAGAATAGAGGCTTGGGTTTCCCTGGCAATGGAGGAAGCTAAGCTTTCCACTTGGCATTGCTGGCCTAGGCCTCCACTCTAGGCTACAAAGTTTCAAACAGAAATGGCTGCTGCCCCAAAGTGAGCAGAAGGCTTGGCTCCACTCCAGGCTACAAAGTTTTAATTGTAGACATAGGTTAATCCCAGATACCAGGGCCTCCACTTGGGTCACTGGGGGGTGTGGCCAGGCTGCAAACCTCCTCACCCAGGCTTCCCCTCACCCAAGGGAACCCACACCCTGATCTGGGACACTCTTCAGGGCAAACCAGCTGGCCCACACCCATGCACCAGGCCTCTGTCCTATCTAATAAAAGAGTAATTTGCAGATTGAGCATCACCCCAACACACAAGAGAGCTGCCCCCATGAGGTCAAAGATCCTGCCCCAATGTGGATACAAGATGGCCACCATAAGATGGGCAGGAGAAGAGGGCAGTTGGGAGGAATCAGGCCTGCAATGGAGGGCAGTTGGGAGGGACCAGGCCTACAAGGGAAGGCAGTTGAGGGCAATCAAGCCTGCAGGGAGGGCAGTTAGGGGTGACCAGGCCAGCAGAGGAGGCAAGTTGGGGGCAAAGAGGCTGGCAGGGGAGCAGTTAGACATCAGTTAGGCTGGCAGGGTAGTGGTTAAGCAGGTGATCAGGCTGGCAGGCAGAAGCAGTTAGGGGAAATCAGGGAGGCAGGCAGCTGAGCAGTTTGGAGCCAGCAGTCCTGGATTGTGAGAAGGATGTCTGACTGCCCGTTTAGGCCCAATCCTAAACTGGCAGTTGGACATCCCTCGAGGGGTCCAAGATTGGAGAGGGTCGAGACTGGGCAAGGGACATCCCCCCCCCCTCCAGGCACGAATTTTGTGCACTGGGCCTCTAATGCAAAATAATAGGTTATATATATTAAGAAAAAGTAATATGCTAATTAGAGTGAATGTCTTCCAGACATCCATCTGGACAAGCCACAGCAGCTGTGAACCCTAGGGCTCAGGCATCTGTGGGTTCAGGCAGCTGTAAGACCTGGTGGCTGCAAGGCCCAGGGCTCAGGACTCATAGGCATGGCAGCTGGCAGTGGCAGTCGCAACAAGGGGGTGATGGGTACGGTGTCTTCCCATAGTCAGCTGGTAGATCCACAGAGGGAGGCAAGACTGTGGCTTAGGCCGACTCCTCAGGGAGCTGGTCTAAGCTGTCAGTAGGATATCCACTGAGGGCTCCCAAACTGAGAGGGAGCAGGCCAGGCTAAGGGACCCTCCCTCCACAGTGGACAAATTTTCATGCACTGGGCCTCTAGTCTATAATAATAAAAGCATAATATGCTAATTCGACTGGAGGACATCCTTCTGGACAAAGCCACTGCAGGGTTGGGGCTGAGGCAGCCACAACAGCAGTAGGGGCCAAGCCCTTGTACAAATTTCATGCATCGGGCCTCTAGTAGATATATAAATAGAAAACAGATGGATGGATGGATTGATAAACACATAGACAGAATTACATATCAACTTCTGTCAACCTTTCTGTGTTTCACATTGCATGGTATTACACATTTCAGTGTCTAGCAATAATAGATTTCCCCTTTACCTGAACTCTATAATATTCTTCATAGTAATAAAAAGGCAATTTTAAATGCAAAGTCCATAAGTAAATTTATCAAATAAAATGTAAAAGTTGAGTATGTTTATATTGAATAGTGGATAGAAATATTTGTTCTGATCTTTGTCAATTGTGCATCCTTGACTTAATTAATTACACTAAGCCTCAATTACTCCAATGATTAAATTAGGGGTAGTTATGCTTACCTATTCAGAGTAGATGCCTGGATAGAAGAGAAAGAATTTATAAATTTCATACACAGATTGAAGCTTATTGGATATATATATATATATATATATATATATATATATATATATATGTAGGAAAAACTGTTTTACCCACTATTCATTCAATTGTTTCTACACATGCTCATTTAGATGAAAATTAAGATAAGTTACATGACTTCTAATAACTCTTAGGTAATTAAAAGTTATTTGGCAGTACAGTATTCCATTGTGTAGATATACCATAGTTTTCTAATCCACTCATCTACTGCTAGGCATTTAGACTGTTTCCAAATCTTAGCTATGGTAAATTGTGCTGCTATGAAAATAGGGGTGCATATATCCTTTCTGCACATTGGTGTTTCTAGTTTCTTGGGATATATTCCTAGAAGTGGGATCACTGGATCAAATGGGAGTTCCATTTTTAATTTTTTGAGGAAATTCCATAGTGTTCTCCACAGTGGCTGCACCAGTCTGCATTCCCACCAGCAGTGAAGGAGGGCTCATTTTTATTCACGTCCTCACCAGCACTTGTACTTTGTTGATTTATGGGTGATTGTCATTCTGACAGGTGTGAGATGGTACTGCATTGTCATTTTGATTTGCATCTCTCAAATAATGACGGACTTTGAGTATGTTTTCATGTGTCTCTTGGCCTTCCTTCTGTCTTCTTTTGAAAAGATTCTATTTAGGTTTATTGCCCATTTTTTATTGGAACATTTATCTTCCTTTTATTAAGTTGTATAAGTTCCCTGTAGATATAGGAGATTAAACTTTTATCAGTGATAATATTTGCAAATATGATCTCCTATACAGTGGGCTTTCTTATTTTGTTAATGGTTTCTTTTGCTGTGCAAAAGCTTTTTATTTTTATGTAGTCCAATTTCCTTATTTTCTCTTTAGTTTCCACTGCCCTAGGAGCAGTATCAGTGAAGAAATTTCTTAGGCATATGTGTGAGATTTCTCTGCCTGTGGATTCCTCTAGTATTTTTTATGTTTTCACAATGGAATTCTACGCTGCCGTAAAAAAAGAAGGAATTCTTACCATTTACAGCAGCATGGGTGGACCTGAAGAACATTATGTTAAGTGAAATAAGTCAGGCAATGAACAAAAATACCAAATTATTTCACTTCACTCATTTATGAGAAAATAAAGAACATTATAACCTGATGAACAAAAAGATAGATACAGAGGCAGTAAATCATCAAACAGACTATCAAATTACAGTGGAAGCCTGGGGAGTGTTGGGGAGTGGGGAAAGAGATCATATAAGCACAACCATTGGACACAATACACTAGGGGGGTGGGATGAGGGCATGCAATAGCAGGTAGGGGAGGCTGGGAGAAGGTAAATGGGGAAAAAAGAGATATATGTACTACTATATGTAATACTTTAACAATAAAAACGTAAAAAAAGTTATTTCGTTCCTCAAGTCTTAAGAATCTATTACTTCAATAGTATATATATATATATATAAAGTAAATCATTAAAACTTTAATCTTCATTCTAAGTAAAATTATTGTGCTTTCTATACTTATATTTCTCAAAGTAAATTGATTGTTGTGGTGAAGAAATTCATACAACTTATTTATTTTCCTACTTTGAATTTCTCCTAATTCTGGGCTAATTCAGATGTGTTTAGTATTGAAGTGAAGAAAGAATTGTAACTTATAGAGGTAAATCTATATTTGATTACAATATTGTGAGATGGTGCTGACAGTCTTTGTGCTTAGAATATGGATACAGATAATTATTTTCTTGCAAGATACATTATGAGTCTTTTCCCTGTTACCATTGGTGGTTTTCCACAACTTGTTACATTAATTTAGGACACTGAATCTCGGCTTTCTGACCACACAGATCTCTTTCACAACTGAAAGTCAGAAAGAGTACACCCCAGTTGGATCACATTTTCCTTGCAGGTCATTCTTTTGAATGAAATATAAAACCATCCCAGAGATAAAAATGGTGGCAAAGCAAGTGGATGCTACAAGGACATGCTTCCAGGAACAAACAGGTATTACAACTAAAATACACAAACTTCCCGAACAATCAACAGAATAATCACAGGAGAGAACCCTGAAACCCAAAAGTGGAGATGGCATAGAGAGTGGTGGAGGCAAGAAAGGGCTGGCCAGGCTCCATAGAGAGCCACTGATATCTCAGGGGTGGGTGGGGATGCTATTGAGAACTCTGGGATTTAATCCCCAAGCTGGATACCCCAACAGAAATCAACAGAACAGAAAAGGATACCCATATAACATCTGGCTAAAAAAAAAGCAGCAGGGCACTGTATGCTATAGAGTAACAGCTGAAAATCCAGGTACCCTCTTAAAGGGCCAATGCACAAAATTTCCTGTGGAGTCACCCATCTTGTGCTCCAGCAGAGGGTGGGTGAAGTGGATTGGAGATGTGAGAGCAGAAGCCAGGAATGGGGACCCATGGGATAGAGCTTAGAAGACAGATACCCTAAGTTTCCTGGGCTGAGTCATTCTCTCACACAGCAGAGGAGATCTTTCTCCCATAGACATCTGCCTTGCCTTGGGAGGAGACAGTTGATATACCCTGTTGGAAAACATCTTGCCACTTAAAAGATTAAAAATAATAATTAGACTACAAGCAGTAGCAACTGTCTCACCTTATTGAAAAAATTTTTACCACACCTGAGGACAATTGCCGGGGGTGGGGGGCAATTAAAGTAGGAATCTTATCAGTCTATATAGAGAGAAGGTCTCTAGAGGCTTTGAGTCTCTGTCTGACCTAATTAGTCAGAAACAGCCTTTATACTGTCCTCACTAGAGATTGTGAGGTGTAGAGGTTCTACCTAATACATAGTCACAAACCCAAAACACAAGCCAAAATGAGGGGACAAAGAAACAACACCCAATGAAAGATCTAGAGAATTTTCAGAAGAAGCCATAAATGCAGTAGAGGTAAGAAATTTACCTGAAACAGAGTTCAGAATAATGATGGTAGAAATGCTCAACAACATGAAGAAAGTTATAGTAAATATGAAAAAAGAAAATTATGAGATGAAGAATGGCATAACTCAAATAAAGAACACATTGGAAGGAACACACAACAGACTAGGGGAAGCTAAGGGTCAAATCAGTGAATTAGAAGACAGAGTTGAAAATATCACTTAATCAGTTGACCAAAAACATACAAACAAACAAACAAACAAACAAAAAACAATTAAAAAACAATGACAGCTTAAGGGAGCTGTGGGACAATATGAAACAACAATATTAGAATAGATCATTGGAAAACACAGATATTTACATTATCATTCAGTAGCAAAATTATAGTTATAAAGTAGCAACAAAAATAATTTTATGGTTGAGGGTCACCACAACAAGAAGAACTGTATTAAAGGGTCACGGCATTAGAAAGGTTGAGAACCACTGCCTTAGAATTATAAATATACACAAAGCAGTAAATTCATAAGCTACTTTTGTGATTATAAAATAAAATAAAATATATACCTAACCAATATAAAATTATCAATGCTTTTATTTATTAACTAGAGGCCTGATGCACCTTCTCCAATCTGGGACTCCTTGCAATCCAGGACTGCTGGTCCTAACTGCTAGCCTTCCTTCCTCCCTGATTACCCCTAACTGCCTGATGGCCTGATCACCCCCTAACTGTTCCCCCCTGCCAGCCTGAGCACCCATAAGTGCCCTCCCCTGCTGTCCTGATCATCCCTAACCACCTATGCCTTGGCCGCTGCCACCATGGCTTTGTTTGGAAAAATGTTCGAAAGATGTCTGGTCTAATTAGCATATTACTTTTTTATTTGTATAAATAGATTAGAAATTGGTATAGTTGTAGATGCAAATATTTGCATCTGTACAAAATTTACCAACAAAATTCCAATAAAATGTAATTATAATATGGATATTAAGTAAGGTTTAATTGTATATACCTGGTCTTTCTGAAGAGTTCCATAGCCCATTAAAATAACAGAATATTTTCAGAATTTACTCCATTGAAATGCAAATGCTAGTAAGATATTGGTGCTGCAACAACTTTAACAAGAAGGGAACTAAATAGTAGAAAAATTATCTTCACAATTCTCTTATATAGTATTCTTTTGATATGCAAACATGCATGTGTCTGTGTGGGTTGATATCACAGCATGTAAATAATGAATATATTAATAATTAAATGTTATTAAAATATAACATAAATAAATAAATGATTATATTATTCTTTTTATCAAAATTAATATAAATAATAACATTGTAAATAATGATAAAAATTTTGTTCATCTCTCATTTCCTTCTCAAAGGAGTAATTTCTATAAATGGGAGAATTATTTTGTCACAATATAAACTTTTTAAGATGCCTAATCAATATTGCGAAATTGCTTTTCAGGGAGGTTGTATAATCTAAACTGCCAATAAATATGAAAGTTAGTATCTATTTTGCTATACCATGAACATTGAACATTGCTTTGAACATTGCTTTGCAAATGAAATTTAGCGTGTGTACCTCTCAGAATGAATAAAATGAGAATTTTATTAGGTACTTAAATTTTTTAAAGAAGTATCCTGTGTTTACTTCTGTGCTTGAGTATAATAATTTTGTTATTATCACTGGATTTTGAATGTCTAAACTTTGTTACAATTGCTGAAAAATGAGAGAATGCCTTTTTAAAAAATATGTATTTTTTTTTATTGGTTTCAGATTGAGGAAGACAGAGAGGGAGAGAAACATTAATGATGAGAGAGAATCACCAATTGGCTGCCCCACACTGGGGAATGGGTTGCAACCCGGGCACATGCCCTCTCCAGGACCTTCTGGTTCATAATTGATGCCAAACCACTGAGCCAAGCTTTTCATATGATTTTGAGATATATAATCTATAAGAGAATGAACCATAAAATTTCTCACTAAATTAGAACAAAGAAAATAAATTTTAAAAAATAGTATGACTAAAATGATTATGCTTCTTTATGCTTGCAAATAAGCCCTTAGAATTCAATAAGGAAAGTTATTCTCTTTAAAGTATCTATAACTGCCGAAACCGGTTTGGCTCAGTGGATAGAGTGTCGTTCTGCGGACTGAAAGGTCCCAGGTTCGATTCTGGTCAAGGGCATGTACCTTGGCTGCAGGCACATCCCCAGTAGGGGGTGTACAAGAGGCAACTGATCAATGTTTCTCTCTCATCAATGTTTCTGACTTTCTATCCCCCTGCCTTCCTCTCTGTAAAAAAAAATCAATAAAATATATTAAAAAAATAAAGTAGCTATAACAAAAATAATAAAATAAAAGTAATATATGTGCTAACAAATGAGCAAGAATTAGAAGACCCTAGTATATATTAGGAAATTTGACAAAGCAGTGACAATTATTTAAAAATATTTTTTAAAAAAACATGCAACAGTGAAGGATAACAGAGCACCATAATACTCAATGTCTAGATTTAATAAGCATACATGTACCTCACTAAACAATTTTAATTTTTTCTAAAAACTCTTATGTTAAATGAAAAACTATCAAGTAAAAACAGCATTAACTTTAATTGAAAAAATTATAATGAGTACTACCACAACTATGAAGTCCAAGCAATTGTCACTGATTAGAAATATTAAAACTAAGCAACATACTTAATATAAGTAGTAAACAATAATTGGAAAGTAAATTAAAACAATTTGTATATAAAACATAATGTAGTGATAAAACAAAATAGCTAATAGTGAGTAGAAGAAGGTTATGAGAAATATTATTTAAATTATGCATTATTTTATTGCTTTATTATACAATGTTTTCTACATTGACTTTTTTAGCTTACAATAGACTCAAAGTTATTTTGCACTTAAAATGAACTCAGTAATAAAGCTTAGCACAGAAAAACTGCCCTTAGGGCAAAATAAGAGCTGAACAGCAAGAATATTTTGTAATGTCTAAAAATAATATATATGGAAAATGAACTAGAAAGTCATGTAAGTTACTATATCTTCATTTCTTTCAATTGGTGTAAATATGCAAAACCCAATATTCTGTATTTGTGTGAATATAGTACACAATCAAAATATGCCCTATGTGATATTTTCTGATAAGAAACTTATATGTTGAATAAATTGGACGGTGTGCCTTTTCCTGATGCTCAACTATTAAAAGGTGATTTTAAAAATTATATTGTATTTGGGAGTATAAAATTATATTAATTAAAAAAGAAATTTATGTTTGATTAAAAAGCAAGCTTTCAATCACCACATTTTTTCCCATTTATTTTACTATTTTAAATCAGGTACCAAATATTATGACACTATGAGTATGTAGTTAGCCATGCACCTCCAAAAAACTCTGACAAGTTTGTATAAACAAAATACATCTAATGTTCTAAAGACTGCTTTAATATTATTTAATACTAGAGGCCCAATGAATAAAATTCATGCAACAGTAGGCCTTCCTTCCCCTGCCTACCTATACCGGCTTCCTCCTGGAACCCGGGACCATGGCTTCCCTCAGCCACGGCTTCATCTGTAAGGTCATCTGCAAGGATGTCTGATATAATGAGCATATTACGCTTTTATTATTATAGACTAGAAGCCTGGTGCATGAATTCATGCACCAGTGGGGTCCCTTAGTCTGGATTGAGAGATCAGCCAAAACCAGCTCTCCAATATCCCCTGAAGGGTCCCACATTCCAAGAGGGCACAGGCCAGGCCAAGAGACCCTACCAATGTATGATCAGTGCTGGGGAGGGACATGGAAGGTTGTCCAGCTGGAGAAGAACCATAGGAGGGCTCCAGGGCATGTCCTGCCTGTCTCGCTCAGTCCCAATGGGCTGGACCCCAGCAGCAAGCTAACCTACCAGTTGGAGCACCTTCCCCCTAGTGGTCAGTGCTTATCATAGCAAGTGGTTGAGTGGCCTTAGCATATCATTAGCATAGTATGATTTGATTGGTTGAACATATGACCATATATCTGAATAATTAGCATATTAGGCTTTTATTATATAACATGCAGTTTATATTAACTTTTTCCCAATTACCCCTTCAACTGCCTTTTAACTATTTACTTCAGTGGTGGTATGTTGCCTATTGGAATATTTGTTTAGTAGAAAGAGGTTAGACTTAATTGGATTTCTAGATGTCAGATCTAATATGGGTGAGCAAATATTATAGATGGGCATATTTTTCCCAACATTGGGATGGCCTGCCTTTTGAAATATTAAACTTCAATTATTTAAGCAAGATATTACTTTGCTTCCCAAAGGAAGGACAATTGAATTGAAAAATAAAATAATGGGAAAACATTCATCAGACTAACACTAATCAAAAGAATGCTAGAATCATTATATGAATAACAAAGTAAATTTCTGAGCAAATTCATGCACCAGTGGGGTCCCTTGTTCTGGCTTGTGAGATCCCCTGGACATTGAAAGGATAGTAAAATAATACTATTAACAACTCTGTGCCTTCAACTTCTTAACCCAGATAAAATAGATTAATTCTGTGAAGGATACAATCTTCCAAAATTTACACAAGAGTAAATACATAATTGGAATATGCTTCTGTCTAATAAAGAAATAGAATCAATCAATAATAATCTTTCAAAAACAGAAAGCACTAGAATGAGATGGGATTACTGGTGAATTCTACAAAAACATTTAAGGATAAAATTATACCAATTTTCTACAATATCTTTTAAGAGATAAAAAGCAGAGGGAATAATTTCTAACTTACCCAATTTGGCCAGCATTATCTATCCTAATACAAAAATCAGGGAAAACAAGACTTTACAAGAAAAGAAGTACAGACCAATCTTTCTTGTAAATACAGATGCAAAAAACCTCAACAAAATATTACCAAATGGATCCAAGTAAATATAAAAGGAATATATATATATATATATATCCAAGTGGGAGTTATTTCAGTTATGCAAGGATGGTTTAATATTCAAAAATTAATGTAATTTATCACATCAACAGACTAGAAAAGAAAGTTTACACACTATCCATAGATGTAAAAAATATATTTTTAAAAATTCATTTTTTAAATACAACACTCATTCGTGATAAAACAACCAGCAAGCTAAAAATAGAAAGGTATCTTCTCATTTATTAAAGTCCATCTACAAAAAATATGTATATACCGCATTAACCATACTTAATGGTTAGACAATTTAATCTTTTCCATTAAGATCAAATACACAAATACAAGGCACCCAGGCAGTGATGCTGAGTGATTGAGCATTGACCTATGAACATGGAGGTCATGGTTGATTCCAGGTCAGGGCACATGCACAGGTCAAGGCACATGCTCAATTCCCAATAGGGACCATGCAAGAGGTTCCTGATCAATGATTTGTCTCTCATTGATGTTTCTCTCTCCCCCCTCTCCCTTCCTCTCTGAAATTAATAGAAATATATTTTTTAAAAAGATCAGGTTCAAGGCAAGACTGTTCCCCCTCACAATTATTTTGCAAATTCTTTTCAACAAAAAAAACTACAAAAAAACCCCTCCTGGAATTAAAAATAAATTATAGCACGTTTTGTTGGATAAAGGTTAGTATACAAAAGTTAATTGTTTGCCTATATATCAACAGTGAACAAGTAAAATTTGAAGTTAAAAACACAATAACATTTATATTAGTACCCAAATAAATGAGTACTTAGGTATGCTAATAAAGAGGTAATATACAAATTGACCATCACTCCAACACACAAGCTGGTTACCCCCATGTGGTCAAAGATGGCCATCCCTATGTGGGCATAAGATGGCTGCCACTAGATGACCAGCAGGGGAGGGCATTTGGGAGGGACCAACCCTGCAGGAGAGGGCAACTGGGGGCAAAGAGGCCTGTAGTGGAGGGCAGTTGGGAGTGACCAGGGCTGCAAGGGAATACAGTTAGAGGTGACTGGGCCAGCAGAGCAGGGCAGTTTAGGGTGACCAGGCCTGCTTGGGAGGACAGTTAGGGCCAATCAGGCTGGCAGGGGAGGACAGTTAGGGGCAATTGGGCCAGCAGGGGAGCAGTTAGGCATTGATCAGGCTGGCAGGGGAGTGGTTAGGGTTGATCAGGTTGGGAGCCAGCAATCCTGGATTATAAGACCGATATTTGACTTCCCATTTAGGCCTGATCCTGGTGGACTAAATGGCAGTTGGACATTCTTCAAGGGGTCCCAGATTGAAGAGGGTAAAGGGTGGGCTGAGGGACACCACCCACCCCCGTGCACAAATTTCATTCATCGGACCTCTAGTACTAGTATATCTAACAAAATACATACAAAGTCTATATGAGGAAAACTATAAAATCTAATAAATTAAATTTTAAAAAATTTAAAAAAAGAATATCCCTGACTAGTTAGGCTCAGTAGATAGAGCATCAGCCTAGGGACTGAAAGGTCCTAGTTTCAATTTCAGTTAAGAGCATGTACCTTGGTTGTGGGAACATCCCCAGTAGGAGGTGTGCAAGAAGCAGCTGATTGATTTTCTCTCTCATTGATGTTCCTAAATCTCTATTCCTCTCCTTTCATCTCTGTAAAAAAATCAATAAAATTTATTTTTATAAAAAAATAAATAAAGAGATAGTCCATGTTCATGGTTAGGAAGAAAATATTCCTAAAATGAGAGTTATTCTCAAATTAATTTATAGCTTCAATGCAATCACAATCAAAACCTCAACAAGTCATTTCATGAATATACTGATCTAAAGTTTACATGAAAAGAGAAAGGACCCCAAATATCCAACACAATACTGAAGAAAAATAAAGTCGGAAGATTGATACTCCACAATTTTATGAATTGCTGTGAGGTACAATAAACAAGAGCATGGAGTAATAACAAAAGAATAGACAAACAGATCAATAAATATAAGCAACTGATCTTTGACAAATGAGGAAAGGCAAGGTAATGGATTAAACATAGTTTCATAAACATGTTTTTCTGGACCAACAGGACATTCATGTGTGAAAAAGTGAACCTAGATACTGACCTTAAACCCTTTAGAAAAAATAGATTACAATCTAAATGTAAAATGAAAAACTATGTAAGTAACAGAAGATAACATAGGAGAAAACCTAGGTAATCTTGGGCATGGTGATGGGTTTTAGATATAACACCATAGACATAATTCATGAAAGAAATAATTAAATTGGATTTCATTAAAATTAAAAGTCTTCCCTGTGAAAGACAATGTGAAGAGAATGTTTAAACAAGCTGAAAAATGGGAGAAAATATTTGCAACACATACTTTTCATAAGGATTACAAATCTATATATACAAAAGCCAGGCAACTGGAACAACCAGAAAAACTGGTTAATATGATGTACATTGCAGCAACCAATTGGCCTGATTGGTGCCCTGATTGGCCCCTCCCCAGCCTTCCAAGGCCGCTCCTCCCAGCTGGCCTGGTCCCTGATTGTCCACCCATCCTGATTGGGGGCAGGAGAAGCTGGCCAACTGCCTGACCCCCCCCCCTCCACCAGCCTGGCCTGATCAGCCCCCATGGGGGAGGGATGACCAGACCCCACCCATGCATGAATTTTTGCACTGGGCCTGTAGTGAAAATATAAAAAGAACATTTAATACTCCACAATAAAGAGAAAAAAGCACAACCCTATTAAAAATTGAGCCAAAGACCTTCACAAACACCTCACTAAAGAAGATATACAGATGGCAAATATGCATATAAAAAGGTAACCCACATCATATATGATCAAGAAAATGCAAACTGAAACAATAATGAGATGCTACTACATACCTATTAGAATGGTCAAAATCCAGAACACTAACACCAGCAAATGCTGGCATGGTTATTGTACCACAACCGTCATTTGTTGCTGGTAGAAATGCAAAATGGCACAGCCACTTTGGAAGACAGTTTGGAGGCTTCTTACAAAACAAAACATACTCATACCTACTTAAAACTTACCTAATAATAGACAAACACGTAAATTGACCATACCTCTGCTATATCCATAGTCAATCAGAGTGAGTAGGCAAATTAACCCAACAAAGATAGTGGTTAATTTGCTGGCACCTGGGTCACTGTGAGGTAAGCCATCATAGCTGAGGGGGCAGGAGCGGGTCCAGCCATCTGAGGGGGCTGAAGGTCCCCTGCCCAGGACGAAAGCCTCAGCCAGAGGCTTTCAGCCTGGGCAGGCCTGGGCAGGGATGGAGCCTATGATCCCAAGGGGCTGCCGGTCCCTTGCCCAAGGACAAAAGCCTCCGTAAGCCATCATTAGGACATCCCCTAAGGGATCCCAGTTTGTGAGAGGGGACAGGTTGGGCTGTGGAACCACCCACACCCAGTTGCATGAATTCCGTGCATCAGGCCCCAGTATAAATAGCTAACAATCATACTTCTTGACATTTACTCAAAGGAGCTGAAAACTTATGTCAACACAAAAAACAGCACATGGATATTTGCAGCAACATTACTCATAATTGCCAAAAGTTGGAAGCAACCAAGATGTTGTGTGGTACATCCAGACAGTGGATTATTTTTCATAATTAAAATGAAATAAGCTACCAGCCATGAAAAAAATACATAAGAAACATAAATGCATATTACTAAGTAAAAAAAAAAGACCCACAAATCTGACACGGTTTCATAGTGTTTTATTCTAACTATATAACATTCCAGAAAATAAAAATGATGCAGACAATAAAAAGATGAGTGTAGAAGGTGCCTGGAAGAGCACAATGAGTGAGGGTCATCAGCTGAATTCAGCAGCATTGGCAAAGCCATGTCCTGAAAAATATACCTTGCCAAAAGGCAAGAATGTTGTCAGCCTTGACCTATAGTTCATGCTCCAGGGGGGTGGGTGTAATTTTCTAAGTTTAGTCAGGTGCCAGGGACGGATGCAATTATCAAACTCCAGTCAGGGCTGACAATTATGAGAAGCCACAAAAATGAAGACTTGCAGGTTGATCTTTAAGCATGATTTTACATCATTTCCTCTGTATTAAACTCTAGTAAAACTTCCTGGTTTCATGCTGTATATAAAAAATGTACTGCACTAGCAATGGGTCATTGACTCTATATCTGAGAACATTGTGTCACCTGATTTCAACTTTACCCACTGCCTCTTTCTTTTTCTAAATCCTTAGTCACTCCTACTCAGGACTTGTTAACTCTCTAGTCATACTGTTTACAGCTGGAGAATGCTCCTAGATGAGTGGTTGATAGGGTTTGGATTAGGAGAGAGATAAATAGGCAAGATCCAGAGGATTTTCAGAACAGCAAATATACTCTGTGAGATATTCTATCTAATAAAAGGGTAATATGCAAATTGACAGTACCTCCAATCAAGCCTTGCCTACAGCCAAGCACATCAGCCAATAAGGAGCAAATTATGCAAATAAAGCCCAACCAAGATGGTTACAGCTACTGAAAGCAGAAGGGAGGCTTGGGTTTCCCCGGCATTGGAGAAAGTCAAGCTTTCTGCCTGCCCTTGCCAGCCTAGGCCTCCATTCAATGCTACAAAGTTTCACTTATAGAAGATATATCCCAATAGAAATGGTGGCAACCATAGAGCTGGAGAGCAGAGGCTAGGGTTACCCCGGTGATGGAGGAAGCCAAACTTCTGCAGCCCTAGCACCTAGGCTTCCACTCTAGCCTACAAAGTTTCAATTATAGAATTTAAATAAACTCAAACAGAAATGGCTATTGCCACAGAGCGAGCACAAGGCTTGACTCCACTCCAGACTACAAAGTTTCAATTGTAGAACATAAATTAATCCCAGATCCCTGGGCCTCCACTTGGTCATTGGGGGGCATAGCCTGGCTGCAAACCACCACAGGTCCCTTGCCCACGCCCCCCATGCCCCAAGAAAACCCCACTCTGATCTGGGACACTCTTCAAGGCAAACCAGCTGGCCCCCAAACATGCAACAGGCCTTTATCCTATCTAATAAAAGAGTATCAGAATTGGGCCTAAAGAGGCAGTTGGACATCCCTCAAGGGGTCCCAGATTGGAGAGGGTGAAGGCTGGGCTGAAGGATATCCCACACCCCCATGCACCAAATTCGTTCACTGGGCCTCTAGTGTATATATATATAAAATAACAGTGTAATATGCTAATTAGACTGGACAACCTTCCAGACAAAGCTGCAGTGGTGAGAGATGAGGCAGAGACTGCCACTGTGGTGACTAGGGCTGAACCAGTTGCACAAATTTTGTGCATTGGATTCTAAAATACACACACACACACACACACACACACACACACACACACACATATATATATATATATATATATATATATATATGTTAAAGACCCACTGCACAAAATTTGTGCACAGGGAGTGGGGGATGTCCCTCAGCCCAGCCTGAACCCCCTCCAATTTGTGATCCCTCAAGGGATGTCTGACTGCCCATTGAGGCCAGACTCCAGTAGGATTGAGCCTAAATGGGCAGTCAGACATCCTTTTCACAATCCAGGGCTACTGGCTCAAAACTGCTCACCTGCCTGATTACCCCTAACCGCTTCTGTGTGTCAGCCTGATCACCCCATAACCACTACCCTGCCAGCCTAATTGATGTCTAACTGCTCCCCTGCCAGCCTGTTTGCCCCCAACTTTCTTCCTGTGCCAGCCTGGTCACTCTTAACTGCCCTCCCCTGGAGGCTTGATTGCCCCCTTCTGCCCACCCTTGCAGGCCAGGTCCCTCCCAACTGCCCTCCCCTGCTGGAATGGAACATTCCACAGCCTTCTCCTGTTGGCCATTTGTTGGACCAGATCTTGGACCACATGGGGGCAGTCCTCTTGTGTGTTGGGGAGATGGTCATCAGTGTTTTACTCTTTTATTAGATAGGATAGAGGCCTGGTGCATGGGTGGGGGCCAGCTGGTTTTCCCTGAAGGGTGTCCTGGAACAGGTTGGAGCAGCTTGGATGAGGGGCCTATGGTGGTTTGCAAGCCGGCGACACCCCCCAGAGAACCAAGAAGCAGAGGCCCTAGGATCTGGAATCAACTTATGTTTTACAATTGAAACTTTGTAGCTTGGAGTGAAGCCAGGCCTTCTGCTTGCTCCATAGTGACAGCCATTTCTGTTTGGGTTTATTTAAATTCTGTAATTGAAACTTTGTAGCCTAGAGTGGAGGCCTAGGTAATGAGGCTGCAGAAGCTTGGCTTTCTCCATCGCCCAGGCAACCCTAGCCTCTGTTCTCTCCAGCTCTGAGGCTGCCACCATTTCTGTTGGAATATATCTTTATAATTGAAACTTTGTAGCATTGAGTGGAGGCCTAGGCTGGCAAGGGCAGGCGGAAAGCCCGACATCCCACAAGGGGTCCTAGATTGGAGGGTGCAGGTTGGGCTGTGGAGACCTTTTGGTTTCCTCCATTGCCCGGGAAACCCAAGCCTCCCTCCTGCTCCCAGTGGCTGCAGCCATCTTGGTTGGGCTTTATTAGCTCCTAGTTGGCTTGTGGGCTTGGTTTGTAGGTGTATTGGAGATATGGTCAATTTGCATATTACTCTTTTATTATATATATATACACACACACACACACACACACACACATACACACACACACACACACAATATATAATCTGGGGAGTGTTGCAGGAGAAGGTAAGAGATAAATCAAAGGCTAGTACACATGCATATAATCATAAGCAATGGATGCAAGACATTGGGGGGTGGAAGGCATGTGCCTGGGGATAGGGGATCCTGGAAGAAGGTCAATGAGGAAAAATATACTACTATTTGTAATACTTTAAACAATATAAATAAATAAATAAATAAATAAATAAATAAATAAATATGTTTTTAAAAGTGTATTATGCAAATTGTCTCCTCTACTAGGAAGTTGACCAGGGAATGGGCCACCTGGGGGAAGGGAGGAAGTATCCCAGCTTGAAGCTAGCAACCACTGGGGACCTTACTAATGCATGAATTTTGTGCATTGGACCTTTCTAATACACACACACACACACACACACACACACACACACACACACTCACAGGACCATAGCAACTGAATGTATAACTGAGCATTCTGAGTGGGGTGACTCAGCTGGCAGGGGGGTTAGTGAGGGCCGACCAAACGACTGTGAAGCAGGCTGCCTGGGATGACCAGCCTGGTAGGGGGTGCAATAGGGGGTGATCCAGCCAGGCTGCCAAGGGTACAGTTAGAGGCAACCAGGTCAGCAAGTAGGCAGTGAAGGGCGATCAGGCTGGCAGGTAGAAGCAGTTAGGGTCAATCAGGCAGGTGAGCAGTTAGGAGCCAGCATTCCAGGATTGTGAGAAGGATGTCTAACTGCCAGTTTAGGCCCAATCCCTGGAATTGGACCTAAGCTGGCAGCCCGACATCCCACAAGGGGTCCTAGATTGGAGGGTACAGGTTGGGCTGTGGAGACCTTTCCCACCACCCCATGCACAATTTTTTTGCATCAGGCCTCTAGTTAGTATACTATGTTAGTATAATATATATATATATATATATGTATTTTGAAGCCTGGTGTATGAAATTTATGCACGGAGGATGGGAGATGTACCTCAGCCCAGCCTGCACACTCTCCAATCTGGGATCCCTCGAGGGATGTCCGACTGCTGTTTAGGCCTGGTCTTGTTAGGATCGGGCCTAAATGGGCAGTCGGACATCCTTCTCACAATTCAGGACTCCTGGCTCCAAAGTGCTCACCAGCCTGTTTCCTTGATTGCCCCTAACTGCTTCTGCCTGCCAGCCTGATCTCCCCCTAACCACTACTCTGCCAACCAATTTGATGTCTAACTGCTCCCCTGCCAGCCTGTTTGCCCCCAACTTCCCTCCTCTGCTGACCTGGTCACCCATAACTGCCTTCCCTTGAAGGCTTGATAGTCCCCAACTGCCCTTTCTTGCAGGCCTGCTCCCTCCCAACTACCCTCCCCTGCTTGCCTGATCACCCACAACTGCCCACCCTTGCAGGCCTGGAACCTCCCAACTGCCTTCCTCTGCTGGCCATTTGTGGTGGCCATCTGTGTCCACATGGGGGCAGGATCTTTGACCATATGGGGGTAGCCCCCTTTTGTGTTGGAGTGATGGTCAAGCTGCCAATCACTCTTTTATTAGATAGGTTAGAGCCCTGGTGCATGGATGGGAGCCAGCTGGTTGGCTGTGAAGGGTGTCCTAGATCAGGGTGGTGGTTCCCTTGGGGTATGGGGTGGCTTGGGCAAGGGCCCTGTGGTGGTTTGTAGACTGGCCACAATCCCTCATCCCCCAGCTATCCAAGTGGAGGCCCTGGTATCTGAGATTAATTTATGTTTATAATTGAAACTTTGTAGCCTGGAGTGGAGCCAAGCCTTCTGCTTGCTCCCTGGTGACAGCCATTTCTGTTTAAATTCTATAATTGAAACTTTGTAGCCTAGAGTGGAGGCCTTCATGGGAGAGCTGCAGAAGCTTGGCTTCCTCCATAGCCCGGGCAACCCTAGCCTCTGCTCTCTCCAGCTCCATGGCTTCTGCCATTTCTGTGGGATATATATTCTATAATTGAAACTTTGTAGCATTTAATGGAGGCCTAGGCCGGCAAGGGCAGGTGGAAAGCTTGGCTTCCTTCATTGCGGGGAAACCCAAGCCTCCCTCTGCTCTCAGTGGCCGCAGCCATCTGGGTTGGGGTTTATTTGCATAATTTCCTCCTGATTGCCTAATGGGCATGGCTGTTGGTATGGCTTAATTGCAGGTTTGGTAAATTTGCATATTACTCTTTTATTAGATAGGATATATGTAAAATTATACTTTTGTCAAAAACCACAGAGTGTCCCACAAAAAAGTGTGAACCTTTAAGTAAACTGTGGACTTAGGGACTTTGGGTGATTGTGATGTGTCAATGTAAGTTCATCCTAGATTTAAAAAATAATAATAATTACATTTCTCTATGATACTGTATGAGCCTATGCCAGATAAATATAGGAAACACACACACACACACACACACACACACACATACACACTAGAGGGCCTATGCATGAAATTTGTGCAGGAATAGGCCTTTGCCACCCCAGCTGCCTAGGTCCCCATATCCCCAGCTTCGTCCTGAAGGACCTCCAGACAATCATCCTGCTGTTCAGCCATTCAGTCAATTTGCCAATTACACTTTTATTATTATAGACTAGAGATCAGTGGTTTGTCGACCACTATGCTAAACCAATCTAGGATTTCCCTCGTGGCCCCAGTGCTATGAAGGCTGGAGGCCTATGGTAAGTTATCTGTTCCTTGGCCTCTGACCCCACAGCCCCAATGTCTCAGCCAATGCTCTCCTTTTGAGGCCAAGTGTGGAAGGCCTGTTAGCTGTTTTCTGCTTTGACTCTCAATGGCCTGTATAGGCAGAATCCTTTTTTCAGGACCCCCTCTATGAGAGGCCAGGGAGGCTGAGCCTTGACTTTGAGTGGAGCCAGGGAGGAACAAAGCAATGGTCAAGGCTGGCTCCTGCCCCTCAGCTCTGTACAATTAAAGGTATGAGCCTAGATTCACCTCTGCAGAATGAGGATGGGGGAAGGCTGGATATTTATGTGTGTTGGACTATTTCTGTACATTCAAAAGTCCCTCCCACCTCCACCCTTTCTTGTTTGGAAATACTGAGTAATACTGTAAAACATGTTCAACAGATTTCCAATAATTTTTTTCAGTACTTTAAAACAACAACAAAGACAATCTTTCAGAAATTTAAGATAGAATAAATTTCTTTAATCTATGATAATCTACAGCTAATAACACATTTTATGATGAAAAACTGATTATTTTCTCCCTTAAATCAGAAATATGACTAGCATGTTTACTATCCTTAGTTCTAAGTAACATTATACTAGAAGCTCTGATAAGACAATAAGGGAATAAATAAAATGCATCCAAAGTGAAAAAGAAGAAGTAAAACCTCTGTATTTACAAAGGACATAATTAATAAAAAATCTACAAAAAAAAACTACTGGATTAATCACATTTAACAACATTTCTGGATACAAGGCCAATATTAAAAATGTATTTTTATATTAGCAGTAAATAATTGAAAAATAAAATAAATACCATATAATAGCAATAAAAATAGGAAATCAGAAGAAAAATATATTGGAAGAGATATGAGAAATTCTACTTTGTAAACTATAAAATACTGTTTAGAGAAATTAAAGAAGACCTACATAAATGGAAAGAGAGATGTCTTTATCAATGAGAATACTTAACATTTTAAAATATTTAATCTCCCTCAAATGACAATTAGATTTAAAACTATTCTATTTAAAATTTAATAGGAGCCTTTTAGAAAATGACAGATATTCTAAGAATTCATAAAGAAATTTAAATGACCTAATATAGCTACAAAAAACAACAACAACAACCTTAAAATTAAAACAAACAAACACAGATTTGGAGTACTAACTGCCTGACTTCAAGCTTTATTATAAAGCTATAATAATGAATAGAGTATGGTAGAGGTATACAATGAGCACAATTAAACAACTGAATGTCCAGAAATAGTCCAACATACATAAAAATTGATTTCTGCAAAAGGTGCAAAGGCAATGCAGGGGAATAATTATACTGGAGCATTTGGACGTGCATATGCAAAAACATAAACTTGGATTCATACATCATAATATATACAAGAAGTAACTGAAAATATCATGGACCCAAATATAAAACTAAAACATACAATTTCTAGATGTAAACACAAGAGAATATTTAAAAAAAAAAAAGAAAATGTAAAACTGTCCTCATTCACAGATGACATGATCCTGTACATAGAAAACCCTAGAGCATCCATCAAAAACAAGAGAATATTTTTGTGATCCTGGTTTACACAGAGATTTTTTTAGCTATGACAACAAAAATATTATTCATTAAATAACAAAATTTTCAATTAGACCTCACCAAATTAAAAACTGCTGCTGAAAGACACTATTAAGACTATAAAAGATAAGCCACATATTGGGAGGAAATATCTGTGAAGCACATGTCTGGAGGATTTCTATTCTGAATCTATAAAGCATATGCTAAACTTAATAACAAATAATGAAAATGCAATAAAAATACTGTGAAAGGATTTTATTACAAAAAATTGACAGATTTCAAGTACATATGTAGGAAAAAGCTCAATATTATAAGTCATTAGAGAAATGCAAAATTAATTCATAATGTGATACTTCTATAGAACTACCTGAATTGCTAAAAGGTAAGACTGAATATATCTATTGTCAGGCATGTATGGAGGAATTGGAATTCTTGTACACAGTAGTATAACTGTAAAATAGTGCAACTGCTGTTAAAAAATTTAGTATCTTAAAAAGTTATATACTTATCTAACATGTAATTCAGGCAGTCAACTTCTAAGTATTACCCAAAGGAATAGAAGGTATATGCCATAAAAGACCTTAAACATGAATGTTTATAGCAGCTTTATTTGTAAAATCCGGCAAAAATTCAGATGTCCTTTATCAAATTAATGAATAAACAAAAAGTGGTAAATCTATAGAATACATTACTGTTAACTATAAAGTAATGGACTATTGACACATACCAAAATGCAGACAAATCTATCCTATCAAATAAAAGGGTAATAAGCAAATTTACTGTACCTCTGTTACACCCTCAAGCCACACCAATCAGCCACCCCCATGCGCCAATCAGGAGAGAATATGCAAATAAACCCATCCAAGATGGCTGCTGGCCACAGAGATCAGGAGGGAGGCTTAGGTTTCCCTGGCAATGGAGAAAGCCAAGCTTTCTGCCTGCCCTTGCTGGCTCAGGCTTCTACTCAGTGCTACAAAATTTCAATGATAGAAGATAAATAAAAATGACTGCAGCTACGGAGCTGGAGAGAGTAGGAGACCTGAATTGCACGCAGAGATGGAGGAAGCCCAGGCCTCCACTTAAGGTTAGAAAGTTTCAATTATAAAAGGTAAATCTCAACAGAAATGGCTGCAGCCATGGAGTGAGCAGAAAGTTTGGCTCCACTCCAGGCTACAAGTTTCAATTGTAGAAGAAAAATAAATCCCAGATACCAGGGCCTCCACTTGGGTTACCAGGGGGTGTGGCCAAACTGAAAATCACCACAGGACCCTCGCTCAGGCTACCCCTCACCCCAAGGGAACTCCTACCCTGATCCGGGACACCCTTCAGGGCAAACTAGCTGGGCCCACCCATACACCAGGCCTCTATCCTATCTAATAAAAGAGTAATGTGCAAACTGACCATCACTCTTAACACACAAGATGGTTGTCCCTGTGTGGTCAAAGATCCTGTCTCCATGTGGACACAAGATGGCCACCACAAGATGGCCATCAGGGGAGGGCAGTTGGGATGGACCAGGTTTGCAGGGGAGGACAGTTGGGGGCAATCAAGCCTGCAGGGGAGGGCAGATAGGGGTGGCCAACCTGGCAGAGAAGAGAATTTGGGAGTAACCAGCCCTGCAGGGTAAGGCAGTTAGGGGTGATCATACCTGCAGAGGAGGGCTGTTTGGGGCAAACAGGCTGGGAAGGAAAGCAGTTAGGCATCAATCAGGCTATAAGAAGAGTGGTACTGATCACCAGGGGGCAGATGCTAAAAGCAGGAGGGAAAACCACAGGCATGGAAACATAAAACTGATTAACTTCAGGGGGAGGAGGGAGGGTGGAAGGTGGGAAGAGATTAACCAAATATCTTATACACATACTAAAGGCCCGGTGCGCAGATTTGTGCACCAGAGGAGTCCCTCAGTCTGCACTGGGCCCTTTCGCACTCTGGACCTCCCCTGGGGTAAGTAAAACTGCCAGGTTTGCCGGATCCCAACGGCTAGGCTATGGACCCCACCAGTGCATGAATTTGTAGCTTTGAAACCAATTACTTTTTAAGATATCTACTTGAAATACACGTGTTTATTTGGGAAAAGTTACGAAGGAAAAAGTTACGAAAACTAATAGTATGTATTTTTCAGTCCCAACACTTGCATCTCCACTCCTTGGCCAGTCAGCTGATTAACAAACCCTCCTCTGTTTAAGATAACAATCTCTAACCCTTGTAATGATTAAGCTCTTCCCTAAGTATTTCTTTGCAAGCAAGCTTTATTATCAAATTTTAGGGTAACAAATCAAACCCAGGTTCCTAGCAATTTTCTCTTAAATTTTAAAGGAATCTGTTTACATTTATCACATAACATAATAAGTTAGCAAATTAAAGGATCTGATATATTAGGTTTCAGATTAAATGTAAAATATAGAATTAGGTAACTAAATTTTTGCTTTGAGATTTAAATTTGGACTATATAATTTATTTGATTTAGTATGTATGCAGTATGAACTATTTTAGCAAACTTTATTGTACTTAATTCATTTTATTAGATTGAATAGATGTTTAATCATTACAAAAGTTTTCTTACACTGTCATAGACAAAATGAAACTGTTTTCAAGAAAATTGAATATATTAAAGTTGAAATAGAGTTTAAATTATTTAAGAAAATATGTTATAAACTGAAAATTACTTAAAGAAATTTAATCTGCTTAACTTGAAGTAAGCAAACACAGATAAAACAGAAATGCAAGTGATTTTATTCACTAGATTTATAAATATAATAACATTATCTATAAACTTTATTTAAATTAATAAAGCATACTATATTATAGACCTGTATTAATTAATGACTATTAATTTAAAACTTGAATCCTAATCTGTGCAGAAAGATAACTTAAGATTCAAAAATTTCACAATACCGTTGGCCACTGACAATGTGAAGAAGAATGAATCTCCAAAAGGGAATATACCGCATACACATGAGACAACAAAACATTGCATTCATATTTAAAGTTATTTAAAAATATTTATTTTACTGATTTCAGAGAGGACGTGAGAGAGAGATAGAAATATCAATGAGGAGGGAGAATCATAGACAGGCTGCCTTCTGTGTGCCTCTGCTGGTGGGTGAAGCCTGCAACCTGGGCATGTGCTCTGACTGGGAATTGAAACATGACCTCATGGTTCACAGGTTGCTGTTCAACCACTGAGTCATGCCGGCTGGGCCGTATTTAAGGATTCTGAGCCTGAATTTATCGTGTTTGCAACGTGCCCTTTAGTATGACTCTAACAATGCACAAAAGTAAATTATAGGGTCTTCCATGGTTAGTGTTTTTGCTATGCAAGGCCAGGAATTTATGTTTTTAATAAATGAATGTGCTATGAACTTTTTGCTAGGTAAGATAATAAATAAATCTCTTACCACTTGGGACAGCATGGATGGACCTGGAAAATATTATGTTAAGTGAAATAAGCCAAACTGAGAAAGACAAATATCACATGATCTCACTTATTGTGGAATGTAATGAACAAAATGAATTAACCAACAAAATCAGACCCAAAGCAGGGAGACACGGAACAGACTGACATATCTCCATGTGGAATGGGGGATCAGAAGAGATGAATCAAAGAATTTATATACTTAGATACATAGCCCATGGGCATAGGCAATAGGGTAGTGAAGACCTGCGTAGTGAAGCATTGGGGCTGGAAGGAGAGGGGAAAGGGAAAGAAAATGGGAGATATCTGTAATACTAGCACCATAAAACATATATTTTAAAAAGAAAATAAATGAAGAAAACATTTACAGAATGAAGGAGGACCCTTGAACTGGGTGTCCTAATAAGAGGAAAACTTTATGATTTTCTTTTTTTTTTTCCATTTATTTATTTTTTTATTTTTACTTTTATTTTTATTTTTATTTTTTTATCTTTATTGTTCAGTTTATTAATTACATTGTTCCCTTTTTTTGTTCACCGTATAGTTCCCCTCCACCTGGAACCCATTTCACCCTCCGCCCTCACCCCCCTCCACTGTCCTCTCCTATAGTTGCATAATTTTTGTCCAGTCTCTTGCTGCACTTCACACACACCCTTTCTCCCCAAGAGTTGTCAGTCCATTCCCTCTCTATGTCCGTAATTCTGTTACATTCACCAGTTTATCCTGTTCATCATCTTATTAATTCACTTGATTTTTAGATTCATTTGTTGATAGATGTGTATTTGTTGTTCCTAATTTACACTTTGATCTTTTTCTTCTTCCTCTTCTTAAAGAATATCTTTCAGCATTTCATATAATATTGGTTTGGTGGTGATGAACTCCTTCAGCTTTTTCTTATCTGCGAAGCACTTTATCTGGCCTTCAATTCTGAATGATAGTTTTGCTGGATAGAGTAATCTTGGTTGTAGAATCTTGCTGTTCATCACTTTGATATTTCCTGACACTCCCGTCTGGCCTGCATCGTTTCTGTTGAGAAATCCGCTGACAATCGTATGGGTGCTCCTTTATAGGTAACCAACTGTTTCTCTCTTGCTGCTTTTAATATTCTCTCTTTGTCTTTTGCTCTTGGCATTTTAATTATGATGTGCCTTGGTGTGGTCCTCTTAGGGTTCCTATATATTGGGGTTCGGTGTGCTTCTTGAACTCCTAAGTCTATTTCTTTCACCAGGTGTGGGAAGTTTTTGGTCACTATTTCTTCAAATAGGTTTTCCTTGTCTTGGTCTCTCTCTTTTTCTGGCACCCCTATAATTCGGATGTTGGTATGCTTGAGGTTGTCCCAGAGGCCCCTGACACTATCTTCAATTTTTTGGATTCTTTTGGTTACTTGCTTTTTCAGCTGAGTGGATTTTCCCTCTTTGTATTTCAAATCTTTAACTTGGTTCTTGGGGTGCTTCAGAGCACTTTTAGGTCTTTGTATAATGTTTTTTATTTCAGTCAGTGTATGCTTAATTTCTGGTTGGTCCTTTTTCATATCCTTGAGAGTCTCCTTTATATCCTTGAGAGTCTCCTTCATTTCCACATTGGTCTTGATCATTTCCTTGCAGGTCTCGTTCATATCCTTGAGGGTCTTGTTCATTTCCTTGTAGGTCTTGCTTATTTCCTTATAGGCCTCGACCTTTTGTTGGAGCCTCTTGAAGAACCCTGTAACCGTGGTTTTGAATTCCACGTCCAGTCGGTTTTTTTCCTCCATTTCTTTCACATCTGATTTCTTTCCATGTCTCTGCATGGTGGCTGCTTCCCTGAGTTGGTCAATTAGCTTTGTGTGGTAGCTTTGTGTGTCCCACTACTAGGGACAGTGGCTCAGCCTCCCCGGTTACCTGTGGTGGATATGGGTTGCACAGTCTTGCTGAAGTTAAGCTCAGTTAATCGTTGTTAGCACTTGGAGGGGTTGACCTCAGGCCAATTATCTGTGAAGCTCAGCTGTGCTCAGGTTGGATGGGCGGAGTCTCCGGGCCAAGCAGACAGTGTTAGCTCCGCCCTATGGGGCCCCAGGGACTTTGTGCAGGGGGCAATGGCTGCCAGCACCTCTGAGAGAGAAATGCTGTGGAGCTCCACCGGCTGCCGGGGAATTCAGACTCTCCCCAAATGAATCTATACTCCCAATGTCTCACCCAGGCTCGTAAAACAAAGCAGACTGACGGTTTTCCAAATGAGAAAGCGAGTCCCAGAGCGCTCTCTGCACCGTCACGCAGCCGAGCTGTTCTCGCAAGCTGCCTTCTCCACAAGCCGGGAGGCCCCTGCAGCGCCCGAGCTTCGGTGTGCCCTCCCACTGTCCAGTTTTCACCCCGTATGATAGTGGGTTCCCTGGACTTCGCCCAGAGCTGGAGATTCAGTCCAGTGGGACGTCTTTGTCTCCCCGTTCGAGGAAACTGGCTGGTTTTTAGCCACCCGCCCTCTCTGCGGCGCACACTCCAAACCTCTCTCCAGGCGAATCTTTCAAGCTATCTGCTGCTGCTCCTCCGAGTCACAGTGTCTTATCTTCGCTTTTATTTGTGGAATTTTCACTCGGCCAGCTTTTTGGTGATTCTGGAAGGTGTTTGTTCTTTCATTAAGTTGTAGTATTAAAATTGTTGAGTATGACAGCAAGATAGGTGTTCCACCTATGCCACCATCTTGATTCTCCTCTATGATTTTCTTTATGGTAAAGGAGTTACTATGTTTTTCCCTAAAGAGGTATGTTTGAATTGTTCATTTTAGAGATTTGATGAAAGCAGAATCAAAAGTTCCTATTGCTGAGAAGGCATTAAGAAAAAAGTATCTCTTAACTTTCTAAGGTTAAGAAATTCTGGGACAAAGTCATCAGAAGAAAAGTTATATGTGCAGTACATAAAGCCAATCAAAGAAATGACCAATGTCTTTTTCTTTTTTTTTGAGGGAGAGTTTCTAAGAATTTCAAAGATGTCAATTATTAGGAGTAAAGGGAAGATTGGTAGGAGAGAAAATTTAAACAATGACAGGGGCCAAAAAGCCTTGTATGTATTTTATTGTGTTGTTTTTTATTGCTTGATTTTCTTAGAAGGTGGTGACGATTAGGCTAGAAGCGATAATGGAGAGCATCGTTTGAGGTGGGGTAGGGGTTTGACAAGGAAAAGGTGTTTTAAGGAAGAAATAGTTTTTTGGTCATAAGAGAAGGAATAGGAATTTTTTTTTTATTAGTGGGTAATTCACTCACTGAAAGTGTAGTATAAATTACTGTAAGCAAAGATTATTGGGAGGTAGTGCATGAACAAATGTCATAATTGAGATACAGGATAGTTGGAAATATTTGACCTAGGAAATAAGTTTTGAGCACTGCTTTATTAAAACATGAATAAGAGGACTGAAGATCCAGTTTAAAGAGTTTTGTTGAGATTATCCGAGTTTTATATTTCTGAGTAACAAATCACCACCAACACAGGGGTTAAAACACCTATTAATTAGCTCACATTTCTGTAGGTCAGAAGTCCTGGTGAGCTTGATTGTTCTCTGCTGAAGATCTCACAATACCAGATTCAGAATTTCAATGAGGCTGAAATCTTATCTGAAGTATCTGGGGGAAATTTGCTTCCAAGCACATTCAAGATGTTGGTAGAATCCAGTTCCTTGGGGTTTTATTACTGAGCACCCCCTTTCACTACTGGCTCTCAGTCAGGGGGGGCTCTCCTCTTCTAAAGGCCATGGCTCAGTCCTTTTCATGGTGCCCCTTCCATCAAAAAAACAAACAAACAAAGAAAAATACATTAAAGCTTTCCCAGGCTTAGAATCTCCTTGACTTATCCTTTAGCCATCAGATAAATATACTTCTCTGCTTTTAAGAGCTCACATGACCAAATGAAGCCTACCAGATACTCTCAAAGGCCAACTGTGACTCATAATGTAACATAAATTACCAAAGTGATATTTCACCATATTCTCAGTTTCTAGGATTTAGGGTGTGATATTTTTGGAACATAGTTTACAAATTCTGCCTACTATAAGGTCTTTGAGGTAAGTCAGAATTGGATTTGAAGGCTAAACTAGTGCAGCTCATCCAAACCAACAGTCTTAACCTGGAGTATATATTTGAATCAATCATTTCCCCAGGCTTGGGATCTTCCCCAGAACAATCGAGTTAGAATTCCTGAGTGTGGGGACTAGGGATCAGAAGAAAGTCTCACAGTTACCTTAACCCAGTGGTAGGCAAACTCACTAGTCAACAGCCAAATATCAACAGTACAATGATTGAAATTTCTTTTGAGAACCAAATTTTTGAAACATAAACTATATAGGTAGGTACATTGTTATTAACTTAATTAGGGTACTTCTAAGCTGGCCTTTGCTAAAAACACAAGGGGCCAAAGAGCTGCATGTGGCTCGTGAGTTGCCTTAACCTGATGGTGGTCTCAGCAATTTTAGGTGAACTTAGTACAATATATGTGGTAAAAACAACAGAAAAAATTTTGAGCTAACTAACAGCTGATATTCTCAATCTCATTTGACTCTAATTGATGTTTTCCCAGTGTCTCTTTCTAATTTCAAAGATTCTGAGAGTTCTAATTAAGTTGAGTATTTGTGTGCACATTATGGCCCACATTTGAACAATGTACATATGCACATAGGAATCAATCTACAGATGGAGGTGTACATCTTGCCAAATTTGGAAAATCATTTAAAAACATTCAAAACCTGCTGAAGCATTAAATCATTTTCAAAGGTGACTTATGCAATAGAAATAACGTATTTCTGAGGGAGACAGTGAATCCACTAAAATACCTATAAAACACTAAGGATGTTAATTTGATATTTTGAAAAAAATATAATTCTTGATTTAACTTAAAGGCTTTCTACTTAAACAGTTTTTTTTTGTTTGTTTGTTTTTGGAATTGTATTTGTCAAGTCAGACATTATCTCATCTAATAAAAGAGTAATATACAAATTAACCATCACTCTGCTACACCCACAAGCCATGCCCACCAGCCAAACAGGAGAGACTATGCAAATTAACCCAACCAAGATGGCTGTGGCCAGTGAGAGAGCAGGAAGGAGACTTGGGTTTCCCCGGCGATGGAGGAAGCCAAGCTTTCCACACTCCCTATCCAGCCCAGGCCTCCACTCAAGGCTACAAACTTTCAATTATAGAAGATAAATAAATCCCAACAAAAATGGTGGCAGCCACAGAGCTGGAGAAAGCAGGGTATGGGCCATACTGTTTTAGAATACATGGACAAGTTTATCATCATACTAGAACTTTACATCCTTCTGATGGTGTTTCTCGGAAGTTTGCTCAACTCTATATTTTAGAAACAGCCGAAGCTACACGTGAAAGATTAGCAATCCCAGCAAACCAGGCCTGCTCAGAAAGACTCATGATCAACATCAACAACCTCATGCATGAAATAAATGAATTAACAAAATCGTACAAGATGCTACATGAGGTAGAAAAGGAAGCCCAATCTGAAGCAGCAGCAAAAGGTATAGCTCCCAAAGAAGTAACTATGGAAATTAAATATGATCCTAAGAGTGACCCAGGTAGATATAATTCTCCCCGTGTAAACAAGGTTGCTGTCATATTCAGAAACAAAGATGGGGAACCTCCTTTTGAAAGGGACTTGCTCATTCATTGTAAACCAGATCCTAATAATCCTATTTCCACTAAAGTGATACAAATCACTATCCTGTTTCCTACATTAGATGCAATGACATATCTTATTCTTTTTCCACATGGTTAAAAAGGTTGGGGAACAGATATTGCATTAAGACTCAGAGACAACAGTGTACTCCACAATAATACTAGACAAAATGTAAGAACACGAGTCACCCAAATGTAGTATTATGGATTTCATCTCTCTGTGAGGGACATGTTCAATCCTATTAAATGCAGGAAAATTAACTCAACAATTTATTGTAGATTCATATTGTTGTTATATCATTTTGTTATTATTTATTAATTAATGAAATTATGTATTATTTTCCTATACATTGTACTCATTACCTTTCATCTCTCACACTTTTATTGTAGATAAAGGGCAAATAACACTATTAAAATATTTCCTCTAATTAATACCCTTTTAATGTGGACAAATTTAGTGCACTGGGCCACTAGTGTGGAATAAAATGCCTGCAGTCCACATGTAAATGAGTAATATTCATTTAGATTTGGGAGGTGACATTTGAATTAAAGGTAGAATTTCATCAGATATGAAATTTGAAGGGGCAGAGAGTATTTAAGACATTGGCAATATCATGAAGTCTTAATGAGTAGTTTGAAACACTGAGACTGCATTGTTATCTTTCAGAAATCTCAAAGGGGTGTTCATTTTCTGCTCCCTTCATTATCTGATTTCTTACCTATTCTTAAAATATTTTATTTTGACTTTTATCTATCCCATAGAAATAGTAGTATGTTCTCTGCATTATTTTTGTACTTTATTGAAATTATTGTGCAAAAGTATGTAAAATATTGTTGTCAAATTGTTTTACACACAAATGTATGTATTTGCAAGTTTACCATAAGCATACAAGGGAATCAAATTTCACCAGCATTTAAAAATTATTTCATTATTTAGAGTTACTACTTGGTATCTTTTTTCATGACTTTTCTCATAACATATTGGAAGTTTCTCAACATAAAGGTCATTTAAATAAATTACAATATACCTGGTAAAATATTGAAAACTTTCCCATTATAACTGGAAATAAAAACTATGTTAACTTTCACTACTTCTATTTATATTTTTACTGGAGTATATAGTCAACTTTAATAAGGCAAAAAAAATTTACAAAGTTACAAAAGCTAGAAATAAAACTATATTTATTCACAAGATACTTAACTATTTACAGACATTATTCAGAAGAGTCTCAGGATGCACAGTAGAACTAATTAGTAAATTTATCAGTCTTATGATAAGAGATCAACATACAAAATTTAATTGTATTTATTTTAATTCTATGTAAAATGATTAGATATAAAAAACACAAAAACATCAACATTATCAAAAATCATAAAAAGAAAAATGTGGGTTAAACTGACCTTCTAAAAAATATATCAATGCCCTAATTCTTAGAGATTATGAATATCACCTTATTTGTAAAAAGGGTTTTTATAAATGTAAGTGAATTAAGGATCACAAAATGAGGAGATTATTTGGATTATCCAGATATTACCTAAATTGAGAAGTGTTCTTAGAAGAGAAGCAAAGAGGAAATGTGAAAGTGTTATAGGCTGGAAAGATGTTGCCACAAACAATGCTAACTGCCAATAGAAACTGGAAGAGACAAGGAATGGAATCTTTCTAGAGTCTCCAGAGAAAGTGCAGGTCTGTAGATAGCTTAATTTAGACTTTCTACCTTCATAGATGTGAAAAAAAAGTTTCTCACTGTAAGACACCAAATTTATAATAACTTTTTACAGTAATTGTAGGAAACTAATATAATGAGTAATAATTTTAGAAAATTGATGCAACATATACATTAAAAACTAGAAAGTATTGCTGTAGAAAATTGAAGAATAACTAAATAAATTAAGGAAAATAATATATTGAAATGTTTAAAATTACTCTTATCAATATCCCAAAATTGATCTACAGATTTAATCAACTCTAGTAAAAATCCCCAAAGGCTTTTTCTTCCTACATATTTATTTTATAACGCATCTTTAGCCTTTGGTTCACTTCCAAATAAATTATCTCACTGCCTTCTGCCCTCCAAAGTTTCTGCAAAATAGCAACTGATATTCTTATGAGAATAACTGTTCATGATAAGCTGCTTTTCTCTTACTGCTTTCAAAATTCTCTCTGTCTATGTGTATTGATAGTTTTATTATAATGCAATTCAATGTGAAATTTTTCTTTTCATAATTTCTAGAGCTTCTTATTTGGAAATCCATATATTTCCTTGATTTTAATTAATTATTAATAATTATACTATTGACCCTGTACACAAAATTCATGCACATTAAAAGGGGATTAATTAGAATAAATAATTTCATATTGCTATTTGCCCTTTCTTTATAATAGAAGTATCAGAGATGGAAAAAAAAGTAGTAAAATGTATATGAAAACTTTCCTCCTGTCAGAATCTGGGACACATCATGGGACCCAGAGTAAAGTGCCCATTCACCCAAGTGCACCTCAAAATTGTGTGAGTCCCAGACTCACCTGCCCCCCTGCCTCATTGGGCTAGATCCAGACCCAGCCAGTCATACACTTGTCAAGCCCTGCCATGCATGGGGTGTAGCCTCACTTCCCCTGGCCTGACGACAAAACAGAGGTCATGCCCTGAGGTACGCCAACCCAGACTAGGGTGGGGGGCATGTCTTCAGGTCTTCCAACAAGCTCCCCCAGGTGGGTGACAAGATCTGAAATCCCCTGTCAAGCCCTGCCAGGCAGGGGCCACAGCCTCAGGTTCTCTGGCCTAGTGCTGGAGCATGGGGCACAGCATGAAATCCCCTGTCAAGCACCACCTGTTGGAGAGGGGTATGGCCTGAGGTCCCCTGGCCTGGTGCTGGGGTTGGGGGAGCAGCTTGAGGTCCCCTAACCCAGCACCATGACAGGAAGCACACTTTGAGGTCCTCCATCAAGCCCTGCTTGGTGGAGGGGCGTGGCCTCAGGTGCCCTGACCTGGCACTGGGGCAGAGTGTGCTGCCTGAGGTCCCCTATAAGCCCTGCCAGGTGGGGAGCACAGCCTGAGGTCACCTGTCAAACACTACCAGGACAGGGGAGGGCATAACCTCAGATCCCTCCTGATTGTTTGTTAAGGCGCCTTATAGAAACTTGGCCTCAGCTGTGGGTACAGCCATATTTTGTAATGGAGTGATGGTCAATTAGCACATTGCCTCTTTATTAGATAGGGCATCTTAATAATGTAACAATTATATATTAACTAGGGGCCCGGTGCCCAACCTACCCCCTCTCAGGAGCCCTCAGGGGATGTCCTACTGACGGCACACCTCTAACCCAAGGCCGAAAGCCTCTGGTCAAGGCTTTTGTTCTTAGGCAGGGGACCTAGGCCAGAGGATCCCAGCCAGCGATCACCCTGTGATGGGGTCCAGGGAAAGGCTGGCTCTGCCACCACCCTGGACTACCCAAGGGATTGGGGCCAATCCCTGATGGTTGGCTGGCTCTGCCCTGGCCCTGTTCCCGCCCCAAGGCTGGAAAAAGTCTCTGCCAAGAGGCTTTTTCCAGCCTTGGGAACCCAGCAATCACCCTGCCATGGTGCCAATCACTGATTGCTGGCTGGCTCCACTCCGGCCCTGGCCTTGGGCAGCAGCCATCTTGGTTGAGTGTTAATTTGCATATCGCTCCTTATTGACTGGTAGGCATGGCTTGTAAGCGTGGTTTATTGGGTGCAGTGAAGATGCAGTCAATTTACATATTACTTTTTTATTAGGTAGGATTTCTCAAATAATCTGCCTCTTTCTTTCTTTCTTCACTTTTTAAGACTCTTATAATGTATATATATTTAGTCCACTTTATGATATCCCAAAAGACCATTAGGTTTTGTTCACTTTAATCTTTTTTTTTCCTTTCTGTTCTAAAAACTCAATAATTTTAAATGTCTTCAAATTCACTGGTTCTTTTCTTTTGTATGTTTAAATCTGTTGTTTAATACCTGTATACCTATAGTGCTTTTTAAAAATTCAATTGTTATATTTTTGAACTCGAGAATTTTTCTTTGGCTCCTTTTTAATTTTTGTTTCTCTTTTTGCTGAAATTCACATTTTATCCATATACCGTTCTCCTGACTTCCTTTAGTTATTTGTCTGTCGGGTATTTTTTGTTTGTTTTGTTGTTATTTTTGTTTTTTTATTTGTTTTTTTCAGCTATTTGAACATATTCAACATTAGTTTTATTTTATTTTATTTTTTATTGATTAAGGTATTACAGATCCAGAGATAAAGAAGCAATACAGTAGTTTTAAAGCCTTTGTCTGGTAAGCATAATGTCTTTGTGCTCTCAGGGACAGATTCTGGAGATTGATTTTGTCCTTTGAATGCACCACATTTCCCTAAGATTTTTGTATGCCTTAATTGGGCATTTGTGTGCCAGGTGGGTATAGAAATAAAAAGTACAAATACTTTGTAAAATGTACAATTGTCTAGCCACTATGCTCTATAGCTAAAACTAATACAATATAATATTGAATGTAAGCTGTAATTGAAAAAAAAAGGCATGGAACAAAACCAAACTTTCCCTGTTTTTGCAGACTGGGTTTGTGCGGGGAAAATACTCTACTGATTATTTGGGTGTTCCTTGATCCTTGGGATCAGTCTGAGGTAAAGACTTAAGGTATATCAGTCCTTTTCTGTTCATGTATCTTGTCCAGGCCTCTGTGTGTCTTTTGATTCCCCAGGAACACAGCTGTTTTTGAAAGTTTAACTTTCCCAGAGATTCTCCACAGATTCTCCTCAGTGCCTTATTATCTACTCTATGCCTTCACCCAGAATCACTTACCTTAGTCTGCAGACCTTTGTCTCCCTGCAGCTTTCTACCAGCATTGTTACTTCTTCTTGCCTGACATTCAAGGTATACAACTCCCCTCAAACTCTTGTCTGAGCTCCAAGTTAGATACATCAGATATCAATCCTTCAGACAGCCCCAGACAGATTAGAATATTATAAATTAGGTGTTTTTTTTATCATTTTTGTTTAAAAGAGAGTTGGGAACTTACCTATTGTCTCCTCTAGAACAAAATTGCACGTTTCTGGGAAGGAGAGGGTGAATAAAAGTCACATAAATTTCTTATTTGTTGAATGTGGCTTTTTCTTGAGTGGGTGTTCTTTTTACTGCTCTAGACCTTTGACTGTTTTACAGAGCTCTTATAAGGTTATTTTAGCCAGTCTCCAATTTAGTAGTTTTTATTTGTTTGTTTTTCCTTTTTAAAATGTTTTTTTAGTGTTAATGAAGGCTTAGAGCTTTTTAGTAACAATGTTACTGATTAATTCTGAAAATTGTATTTTTAATATTTTATGTTTAACCTAGGACTTCTTTATATGACTTGCTTCTCAGCAAATGTTAAAAAAATTAATTAATTAAGTTGCCATTACTTATTTAGTATGTATCAGGACCTGTATCAACACTATTATTTTAAATTTCCTATTATAAAATGAAAAATGGATGGAGGTGAAAATAGTTAAAGCAATGTTTTACTAGCATTATTTTTTTGTTACTAACAGTAACACTGAATTATTTTTAAATATTTCATAGGATTTTTTAATAATATTATGATTCTTGAAATGAATTAAGTTCAGTGAATAAAGTATTGCAATTGTTCAATAATTTAAAATTACTGTTGTTATATTTATATGGCTATATAATAAATAATCCAGATTTTAATATCACTTTGGCACCAAATTATGCTTATACTATACCATATTTTGAGCCAATATTTAATATAATGTAGAGAAATTTAATATTATTCTCTTTGATAATAAAATTAATATAGATTTGGCAGCCATGTTGATGCCAAATATTGATAAATATAGACTTCATTTTTTTTATTCCCAGGTCTATAGAAATAACAATGAAAGAAGATTCAAAAACACCTTTTTCTGTTTAGGGGGACTGAAATGAAGAACAGGTAAAAATTTCTTCAGAATGTTTTCTACAGATTTATTTTCTGAAATACTCTAGCTGTGGGAAAAGTGTTACGATTAACATGGCATTTTAATTTTTCCTAAGCCATATATTTTTTCGTGTAAGTAAGCTATATATTTTGTCATACAGAAAAGAACGTTAAATTATTTTATTATATTTTGCATGAATTTATTCCATACTTTTTTATACTTTCTGGCATTTAAAATGCCACAAATTTTTTAAAAAGGTAAAACAAGATGAGTATGAATATGTTTAACATATACACTCTTCAAATGCATGGATACTTTGCATAACTGGACAAAATATACTGCATGCTACTGCTTTCATTTGTTTTAGCAAATTTTGAATTTTTAAAATTAGATATTTTCTACTTTCTAGATATGTAAATATTTAAATCTAGTAAACTCACAAGCATCAAATTTTTAAATGTTGCTTTTATGTGCAATACTACACATTTGGCATTTAAAACTATAATAAGTATGATTCAAATGAATCAAATTTTAATTAATGTGTATAGTATCTCTACTATTTTCTATATAAAACATTTGTTAAGTAAATGGTTGCTTAAAATTGTTCAGCTAAACAGAGAACACCATTTTTTTATCTTGGCCAGAATTCATGACTGTTATTAAAATTAATTCAGAATTCTAAATTAATTTAATTATAAAACTGAGTCATAAAGATTTCTTTTGTTAGATGGCAGAGAAAATGAGTTATTCATTATAGGGGAGTAGAAGAATGGGCAGTAGCTATAGGAGTTTGAAGTGTCATTTCAGATTATAGTCCAATTCTCTCTGGCTCAGAAATTTTAAGTAACTCCCTTAAACTTAAGTTGTCATCAAATACTAGATTTCAGAACATGAATGCTCCAATAAACATTTCATTTTTCCACCAATATACTCTGTCTTCAAGTGATACGTTTCCTCTTACTTCTGCCAATATTTTTTTCTGGGATTATCATGAAATGAATGTATTTGATATCTACATAAATATTAAAAGATTAACAAATCTAATGAACAAAATAAACTGACAAGCCAAATAGATCCAGAGACACGGAAGCACGCAACAGGTGAGGCTTCTCAGAGGGAAGGGGGGGATGAGACCAGCCAAAGAGCTCGCACGCACACATGTACAGCCCACGGGCACAGCCATAGTGGGTTGAAGGCCAGGCTAGGTGACAGCAGTGGGAAGAAGTGGGAAAGTGGGGGTCAAAGGGGGAAATAGATGGACATCTGTAATACTTTCAATAATAAAGATAAATTTTAAAAGAAAGATTAACAAATCAGTCCTAGCAAGGTTGTTCTGTTCATTGAGGAGTCATCCCATATATCAAAAGGTTTGGGGTTCCATTCCTAGTCAAGGCACATATCTAGATTGTGGGATTTATCCCTGATCGGGTTATGTAATGAGGCACTCTATTGATATTACTCCTCTCTCTCTCTCTCTCTCTCTCTCTCTCTCTCTCTCTCTCTCTCTCTCTCTCTCTCTCTCTCTCTCTCTCCCTCTCTCTCTCTCTCTCTCTCTCTCTCTCTCTCTCTCTCTCTCTCTCTCTCTCTCTCTCTCTCTCTCCATCTTCCTTGCTTTTCAGTGAAATTTGACACTACTAATCACTCCTGCTTTCTTAGATGCTATTTCATTTGGCTTTCAGTATACTTGCTCTGCTAGATTTCCTTTTTATTTTACAAACCAGTGTTTATGTTTCTAATGTCCTGGATCTTTATCCTTGTCTCAAATATTGCATGTTAGACTATTCCATCGCTTAGTCTTCTTACCACTTTTCTTCTTCATCTATAGTCTTTAAAAGTATTCACTTCAAGTCCCTTGACTTTAAGTGGCATGTATTCACTAATTCCCAAAACCTTTCCTCAACCCTCAGTTTCCAGTTTTAGGTGTGTTTGTGTAACCGCCTGTGAAGCAGAGCTCATATCAATAATACAGGTTGCTTTATTTTAAATATAACTTGAAGTAGCCACTATGACTGTAACTAAAATCACTATACTAGTCCTCAACTCCTTTATCTAAACTATTTAATATCTTCACTACTAGTCTCCTTGCTCGCAATAATAACTTTATGTAGCTTTCTCCATAGATTAGCTAGAATATTATTAATCAGTAAAACATACTGCATCCTTTGTTTATTTATTAATTTAATGTTCTCTAGTGGGTTTCAACAAAATTAGAACAAAATTCAAAGTACTATGAGGCCCGCCCTGCCAGTGTGATTCAGTTGTTGAGTGTGGATCTGTGAACCAGGAAGTCTCAGTTCAATTCCGGTCAAACCACATGCTGGGTTGTGGGCCTGATTCCCTCTAGGGGACATGCAGGAGGCAGCTGATCAATTATTCTCTCATTGGTGCTTCTATCTCTCCCTCCCTCTCCCTTCTCTGAAATCAGTAAAAATATATTTTAAAAGATCCGTGAGGCCTTATATGATATGGCCTGTATTAGTTTCCTATTAACACTGTTACAAAGTAACACTCATTTAGTAGCTTAAAACAATAAAAAATATTTTATAGTGCTGGAGATTAGTTCAAAATGGATTTCACTGGTCTAATACCAAGGTTTCTAGAGAACTATTTGTGTGTGTGTGTGTGTGTGTGTGTGTGTGTGTGTGTGTGTTTTAATTTACATTATTTATTGTTGAAAGTATTATATATGTCTCATTTTTCCCCCATTGACCTCTCCCAGCCACTTCCATCCCCAGCACATGCTTTCACCATCCTACTGTCTATGTCCATAGGTTCTACTTATATGCAGGCATACATTATTTCTTAAGGAGGCTCTAGGGGAGAATCCTTATTCTTGCCTTTTCCAGTTTCTCTTGGCTGCCCTCATTCCTTGGTTTCTATCTTCAAAGCCAGAAATGCCCAGTGAGTCTTTCTTATTTTGCATCTGATACTGACTCTTCTGCCTCCCTCTTTTACTTATAAGGGCCTTTGTGATTACATTGGGCCCAACCAGATAACCCAGAATAATTTCCTCATCTCAAAGTTTGCTGATGAACAACCTTAATTCCATCTGCAATCTTAATTCTCCTTTGCCATGTAACATGCCATCGTCACAGGTTCAGGAATTAGAGTATGCACATTTTTTATGGGAGCATTATTCTGCCTGACACATGGCCCTTGGCTATATTTTTTTTTTACCTCTTATTTTAAAATTCTCTTTCTCCTTTATTTTATGCATTCATACTAATGACTTTTATCTTCTTCCAACATACTTTTGTTCCCAAATCAGAGCATATGAAGTTCTGATTCTTTTTACTTAGAAGAGTCTTCTTACAAGATTTGAAATGACTTTCTTTCTCCTTTCATTCAGATTCTGCCTAAACTTATATCTCAAGTTTTTCTCCATCATCCTATTTATAATTCTCTTCTGCCCCTTTAATATTTTTCCAGTTAACCTTTCTTATTATTTATTTAGCCTTTATCTAATAGTGCATATCATTACATTGCATTTTTAAATAGCACTGTGTGTGTCTCTGATGTGTATATATGTAAATTTTTCTGAGTCTCAAATTAAAATATAAACTAAATGGAGGTAAGAAATATTTCTTCATTATTTATTCAACATACTCTTAGTAATTGAATCACTATTTTTTATGGTAGGTGCTTCTTAAACCTTTATGGAATTATTAACTCACATATATATAAAGAACACTTCATCTGTTAGTTTAATATATTATTAATCTTTTGAGTAAACAAAAATTCAAAGAGAAAGTATGAAAAACTTACTGAAACACTAGAACTAGGAGACTGATATTTTGAATTATTGTTCAAATTTACATCAATTTACCTGTGAGATATGATTCAATTTCTTTACTTTTGGCATCTTAGAAAATGTTAAATATATTTAATACATATTATAATGGAAACATTGCTAATGATAACTCAATTTTGTGTGAGAGGCTCTCACTTCTCATTTTGTTGTTCAAAAGATATAAATATCAATATATAATATTTTAAACTAGAGGCCCAGTGCATGAAATTTGTGCATGGGTAGGGTCCCTAGGCCTGGCTGGCAATCAGGGATGATCAGGTTCCCCACTCCCCCCACCTCCTGCCTCCCTGACTCCCTTTTTCCCTTGTCACCCATGGCTGCCACCATGCAGTTCCCCGACTTCCCAACCACCTTCTTCCCTCACTTCCTCAGCACCCAGCTGCTGCCACTGATCACCTGCCATGTTCTGTGCCACCCCCTGGTGGTCAGCACATATCATAGCAAGCAGAGTGAGCGATTGAACTTCTAGTCTCCCAGTTGAACTCCCAAGGGGGCACTTTGCATAATAGCAATATATATATATATATATGACATTGGTTAATGATATAAGTTACAAGTGTTCATTTCTATGATACACTGTATGCCTACCACCCAAAGTCAAATCATCTCCTGTCACAAATATATGGTAATGGAAACAAAACAAAACTTAGAAGTCCAGAATGAAAACATTAAGAAATTACAAAGAAAAATTTAAAAAATGGTATCATAGTTTACATCTGTGAAAAGAACTTTAGTTCAGAGAAATCACAGGTAAATCAGAACTAAATAAAGACCTGGACAACTGCAAGTTAGGATAGTAACATCTGCATATGAATAATGAAGAAGTACTTTATCTTTTGGCATACAATCTGGATCTGTGTAATCACAACAAGGCAGTAGCTACAAAAAGGTGTTGCATCAGCAAAATGAAATTCTGAACTCCTTGTTTTATCCTTGAATCCTGCTGACCATTCAGGATCATAAGAAAGTAAAGGACACTGAGATATCAGAGCTCTAAGCATTCAATGTGCTTGAGAATGACTTCTCAATACGAATAACTTAAAATGTACAAGTGCAGGAACTCCAGATAAATTTACATAAGATGCAGTGAATTTGTAAAAATGTAAATTCTTAGTAAATGCAAAAGTAAACTTGAGGATTTAGGATTTAAACAAAAAGATGGCAATAAACTTTAACCCAAAGTAAAAACAAAACAAAGAAAAAGAACAGCATAGAGTCAGGTTATTCCAGAAACAAAAAGTGTATTTTAATAGAAAAGTGAATAATGGAAACATTAAAATCATTAAAATATGTATATTCAAAATATTCATGTGCGTCAATCATAATTCAAGAATAGATAATGAGAAATAATCTAAACTTTTAACAAAGATATTTGAATAAGAGCAAAATTTCAAAAGTTATAAACATACTAAAATGAGAATGCTAAGAAAATGGCAAAGTAGGAAGTATCAGAAATCTGTTTTCCCACTGGACAACAATTGCACTGACCAAATTTCTCTAATATAAGTATTTTGAAACTTTGGAGTCTAATGAAGGTTTTAAATTCCCAGGAGTAATGGACAGTAAATAGCAGTTAATTTAATCAATTTATACTTTCAGCCTAGTAGCTGTTATTCCCAGCCCCCCTCCAAGCAGCAGCTGTGTGCTGGTTGCTGGATCAACTAGTACATAGCTTACAAGTGCCAAGGTAGGCAAAAAGGAACTTGTCCTACACAAATAAAGGATCAGTGGTCTCATCATTAAATGATGCTTTTGATTGCAGAAGTGCAGAAAAAAAGTCCAGCAGCCATTATTGTTGTTCCTTCAGGCATTGTTACAGGCCCCTCCTCCTCTAGTTAATGTGCCTTGCAAAGAGAATTTAAAGGGTCAGTGTCCATTTTCCCAACTCCATTCATTTTTCTCTTATTCCCTTTTAGGATCTGGGGATTTCAAAACACCTTCATATACTGGAGAAATCAGAAAGTGACTATATATGCCCAGGGAAAGGTACAGGTTAGAAAATACCTGATATGGCTTAAGTTTATACCTCAGGTTGATTCTTGGACTAGAGACTGAGTACAATAATAAAAATAAATGACAAATGAATACAATAAAACTCTCCAGTGAACCCCGGTGTATTTACATTATTAGGTTTAAATGTTCAGTTTTTTACAACAACAGTAAGAGATATAACAGTATACAAAAATAAGAAAATAAGGTCTTTTAGGGAAATAAACAAAAATAAACTGTTCCTTATATAAACTTGATGACAGATCTTCAGACAAAAAAATTTCTCTTAAAAATGTTAAGATCAAAGTCACGAATCATCTGAGAAATACAAATCAAAACAACAATGAGGTATTATCTCACACCTGTAAAAATGGCTATCATCAAGAAATCAACAAACGAGTGAGGGTGAGGATGCAGAGAAAAAGGAACCCTCCAGCACTGCTGGTGGGAATGCAGACTGGTGCAGCCACTGTGAAGAAGTCTGAGTTTCCTCAAAACAATTAAAAAATGGAACTCTCATTTGACCCAGTAATATATCCACTTCTAGGAATATATTCCAAAGTATCAGAAACACAAATCAGAAAGGTTATATATGCAACCCTATGTTCGTAGCAGCACAATTTACAGTAGCTAAGATTTAGAAATAGCCTAAGTACGCATCAGCAGATGAGCAGATTAAAAAACTGTGGTCAGCTACACAATGGAATATCATGTTGCGGTGAAAAGAAAGAACTCTTATCATTTGCAACAGCATAGATGGACCTGGAGAGGATTATGCTAAGTGTAATAAGCCAGTTGGAGAAAGATAAATACCACATGATCTCACTCATTTGTGGGATATAATATACATTGAATAACAAAAATAGATCCAGAGACAGAGATACAGCGAATAGATCATCAAACCTCAGAGGAAAGGCAGGGGAGGGTCGGGGAGGTAAGAGATCAACAAAAGGACTCGTTTGCATGCTTATAAGCATAACCAATGGACACATATAGTAGAGGGGTGAGGGCATGAGTGGGGGAGTGGGAGTGGCCAGAGAAAGATCAATGGGGAGAAAAGAAAACATAAGTAATATTTTAAACAATATAGAATTTTAAAAAGATGTTGATAGAACTAAAAGAAGATGAAGAGAGATTCAAGAAAAAAATGTATGAACAGAATGGAATTAGCAATAAAGAAATAGAAAATCTAAAACAGTGACAAAAAGTTGTAGCTGAAAATTACAATAACAAATATTAACAATTCATTAGAGGAATTCAAAGGCAAGTTGAGCAAGTAGAAGAAAGAATTCACAAACTTGAATATAGGACAACAGAAATTATTGAGTCTGAGGAACAGAAAGAATAAAGTTTAAAGAAAAATGAGCCTAAGGTACCTTTGGGACATCAGCTAGAAGTTAACATACATATTTTGGGATTCCTACAAGGAGGAGAAAGAGAGAGAAAGAGGCAGAGAGAATAATGGAAGAAATAATGGCTAAAATTTTACAATTTGGTAAAATGTGTGCATATAAATATTTAAGTACAATGAACACCAAATAATATAAACTCAGAGACTCACACTAAGATGGATTATGATCCAACATTTAAAATCCAAAGACAAAAAGAAAAAAAAAGAAAAGAAAAAACTTGGGAGGAGGAAGAGAGAAGCAACTCATTAAATACATGTGCATACTATTTCTCATCAGAAACTTTTTTGGAGGGTTGGGGTGGGGAAAGCAGGGAGTGAATAGAAGGACTGAACAGAGAAGAAAAGGAAAAGGAGAAAATTCATGGACATGAACAATAGTGTGGTGATTGCAGAGGGGTTGGGAGGGTGAAGGGAGGTGGAGGAGTATATAGTAGGAATAAACGGTGATGAATGAAGATTTGACTTGAGTTGGTGACACACAATACAGCATACAGATGATGCATTGTAGAATTTTGCACATAAAACCTATATAGTTTTGTTAACCAGTGTCACTCAAATAAAAGGAAACAAAATAAAATGAAATGGTAACTTTGAACGCCAAAATGCAGTGGGGTGATATATTCAAAATTAAAAAGAAACAAAACACTCCCTGTCAAACACAATTCCTGTATTTAGCAAAACTATCCTTTAAAAGTAAGATATACCTAGATAAATAAAACCTGAGGGAGTTCATTATCACTAGAGCTGTCCTTCAAAAAATACTCAATAAAATAGTTACTACATTATTACATTTAAATGTCCAGTTTTTGATAACAAGGAAAAGAGATCACAAAAAACTAAGAAAGCACTGCTAAATAAAATAAAATCATTCAGAAGCAATTTTTCCTTTAAGAAGACATTTGACATTGTCTACTACATTTGGGGGAGAGTATAATTGATATCCAACAAATAAAGACCAAGAATGCTGTGAAATATCATAAGATAAAAAGGATAATTCCCCATAATAAAGTGTTTTCTAGCCCCAAATGTCAATTGTGTCCAGATTAAGGAATCAAGTACATATGTATTCAATAGACAGTCTGGGTTTAATGTACTAACCTAAGCAATTAGTTTGAATTGCTTATTTGGTTTGCTCACTGTGAGAAAGTGAAACAAGACTGAATTATCAAATAATCCTTGGGATGATGTGTTCAATACATATAAAAGACTATTGGGATGGATTATCCTATTTAATAGAATAGCAATATACAAATTGACCATACCTCCACTACAACTACAAGCCATGCCCACCAGCCATGCCCACCAATCAATCAGGAGCAAATATGCAAATAAATCTAATCAAGATGGCTGCTGGCCACAGAGAGCAGAAGGGAGGCTTGAGTTTCCCCAGCAATGGGGGAAGCCAAGCTTTCTGCCTGCCATTGCCTGCCCAAGCCTCCACTCAATGCTACAAAGTTTCAATTATAGAAGATAATGACAGCAGCCACAGGGCTGGAGAGAGCAGGAGGCTTGAGTTGCACCCAGAGATGGATAAGTCAAAAGTTATACCTGCCCTGGGTAGCTCAGGCCTCTGATTAAGGCTACAAAGTTTCAATTATAGAAGGTAATGAATCTCAACAGAAATGGCTGCCACCAAGGAGCTAGCAGAAGGCTCAGCTCTGCTCCTGGCTACAAAGTTTCAATTGTAGAAGAAAAATAAATCCCAGATACCAGAGCCTCCACTTGGGTTTCCAGGGATGTGGCCTGCCTGCAAACCACCACAGACCCCTCACCCAGGCTGCCCCATGCCCCAAGGAAGCCCCCACCCTGGTCCGGGACACTCTTCAGGGCAAACCAGCTGGTCCTCACCCATGTACCAGGCTTCTATTCTATCTAATAAAAGAGTAGTATGCAAACTGTCCATCATTCCAACACACAAGATGGCTGCCCCCATGTGGTCAAAGATCCTGCCTCCATGTGGACACAAGATAGCCATCACAAGATGGCCAGCAGGAGAGGGCAGTTGGGAGGGACCAGGCCGGCAAGGGAGGGCAGTTGGAGGAGATCAAGCCTGCAGGAGAGGGCAGTTAGGGGAGACCAGGTCAGCAGAGGAGGGAAGTTGAGGGTGACCGTGCCTGCAGGGAAGGGCAATTGGGAGGACCTAGGCCTACAAGGGAGGGCAATTAGGAGTGACCAGGCCTGCAGGGAAGGGCAGTTAGGGGTAACCAGGCTGGCACAGCAAGGAAGTTGGGGGCAAACAGACTGCAGGGGAGCAATTAGGATCAATCAGGCTAGCAGGAGAATGGTTAGGTGGTAATCATGCTGACAGGCAGAAGCGGGTAGGGGTAATCAGGAAGGAAGGCAGGTGAACAGTTGGAAGCCAGCAGTTCTGGATTGTGAGAGGATTGTCTGATTGCCCACCGGGATTGGGCCTAAACGGGCAGTCGGACAGCCCTCAAGGGGTCCCAGATTTGAGAGTGTGCAGGCTGGGCTTAGGGACACTCCCCGCTTCCTGTGCACAAATTTCACGCACCAGACCTCTAGTTACATATAAAAACTATTCTACTATGTTTTTCTACTTAAGACTGAGAAGATTGCCCTTTCACTAAGGCATTGGGAAATTAAGGTTGCCGTGGCAGTTTCTTATAGGCTGAGGGCACTGGTAGGTGTGGCAGTCAAGATGGAATATTATTCATGGAAATGGTTCTATCCCAGAATGACAGACATTGTGGAACATTTAACTGGCAGAGTTAAGATATTGGACAGCAAGATCAAAATAATGATCAAATTCTCTAACCCATAGCAATTTTTGGCAGTGAAATTAACCATAGTTCCCTTGGGACCAAAATATATAGATATTCCTTTAATATTTTACTTTAATCCTAGCTGGTGTGGCCCAGGGATTTAGCATCAACCTATGAACTAGGAGGTTATAGTTCGATTCCCAATCGAGGCACATGCCTGGGTAGCAAGCTCAATCCCCAATGAGGGGCAAGCAGGAGACAGCCAATTGGTGATTCTCTCTCATCATTGATTGTTTCTATCTCTTTCTCCCTCTCCCTCTCTCTTCCTCTCTGAACTCAATAAAAATCCATAAAAAATGATTCTACTTTAATTTCTACAGCTAAAATAATACTCCAGAGTCTGCTAATTAAAGAAGTTTGGCCGAAACTGGTTTGGATCAGTGGGTAGAGCGTCGGCCTGTGGACTGAAAGGTCCCAGGCTCTATTCTGGTCAAGGGCATGTACCTTGGTTGTAGGCACATCCCCAGCAGGGGGTATGCAAGAGGCAGCTAATCGATGTTTCTCTCTCATCGATGTTTCTGACTTTCTATCCCTCTCCCTTCCTCTCTGTAAAAAATCAATAAAATATATTTTTAAAAAAAAGAAGTTTGGCCTGAGTTACCAAAGTTACAAATGATTTTATCTGTATTTCCTATATTAGTCATTGCACAGCCTTACAGCCATTCAAATGATAAGAAAAAGGAATATTGGAAAAGAAATTCACAATACCACTGAAATATATGATGTATTTTCCATCTAACATGTCTGGAAAAGTACCTGCAGCAATTTAGCAGTTTGAATGACAAAACAAAAGGAGAATATTTTTGCCCCTTTTGAAATAAAAGGCCTGCAGTTTGGAGGCTGTCCTTAATATTCATGAGAACAGAATAACCTATTCTAGGGATGCCAGTCATACAACTTCCCCTAAAACCTCAGTGTTTGCTGAAGTTGTAAGAGAAGATAAAAGCCATGATGACACAATGAAGGCTATTCTGCAGCTCATCAAAAGAAACTTCAGCCCTAACGGGTTTTGCTCAGTGGATAGAGTGTCTGTCTGCCTGCAGACTCAAGGGTCCCAGGTTTGATTCAGACCAAGGTTATGTACCTTGATTGCAGGCACTTCCCTACTAAGGGGTGTGCAGGAGGCAGCTGATCGATGTTTCTCTCTCACAGATGTTTCTAACTCTCTATTCTTCTCCCCTCCTCTCTGTAAAAAAAAAATCAATAAAATATATTTTTTTAAAAAGGTTCACATCATCAATACTGATTTGACAATACCTCCACTATTGAATGTACAGTTTGCCCATCTTCAATTCCCCAAAATTGTACATAACACACGATTACTTTTCCCAGAAAGCAGGTTGTTAAACACTTACCAATAAACCACTGAGGCATACCACAATCATTTCTAAACATTTTAGGACAGATTTTGGGAAAGTTTGTAATCCTCCCTGGTGGTAGGGAATGATTGTGGTCAATCTTTTGATTAATGATTGTGGTTCTGCTTCTCAAATTTAGTGGAGAGCAAGCTCTCCTTGGCAGCAGAATACTCTGCCTGCTTTCTGCATATTCAAGGTTAAGAACACCAGAGTTCATTTTCATTCTCAAACTGTCCAGACTGCAGCTTCTTTAGAAAGAGCAATTCTTTAAAAAAATCCAAAGGTATTATGCTCTTTTAGTTCCAACATAGTCAATGTGCCAGAAACAAAATGCAATATTTTCAGATACATTATTTACATTTCTTTGATTACTAAGTCATGTGTCTTTTTCTCTGTTTCTTTCCAGCTATCTTAAACTTTTTATGCAATTGTGGGAAAAACACATACATATTCTCTTTTCCCTAAGGCATTTTGTACATTTGTAAAGATATAAATTCAAGTAAGCTCTATACTCTTAACTTGATCTTTGCTCTGAGAAACTTTAATCCATGGTTTTAAAAGTGATAGAAAGCAGATCAGCAGTTACCAGGCAAGGGGGTGAAGGAGGGTTGGGTTATAAAAGGAAAAGGAAACTATTTTTGTGGTTATTGGCATTGTTTATATTCATTTTTGTGGCAGTAATTTCTTGGATTACATACCTATGTCAAATCTGAACTGAATATATACTTTGATAATATTCAAGTTATTGTATTTCATTTTTATTTAAATACATTTTGGGAAAAAACATAACAAATGTAAAGTTTATACTTGGTTTTGATCTTTGCAGCCAGGCCTTTTCAGTTTATTGTTTTGAATTTGTATGGTGGTGGCAGAGAGGGGTGGGAAAATTGTCACATAATTGTCACTTATTCTTATCTTTGGCGTCTTTATCCTTATAGATGAATGAAGTACTTATTTTCTGAGGTCTTTTCTCTTGTGAGTGCCAATAATAATATACAATATTAACATTCTGCTTTCCAATATCAGCACTCTGGGCTACATTTCATTAAGTCAAATATTGCACCATTGCCCAATATGAAAACCATCACCCAAGCTTCTAGCATCTTCTCTGATACCAGGCCTTTAGGCCATATCCACATTTGTTAATATTTTGTTATTCACATAGCACTTCTAGGAGGCAACATATTTTTCAGTCAAAATAGTCTAGGTTATACAGTGTGACAAATAACTTACAAAATATTGAGTATTTTAAACATTAAAATATTATATCTTATTAACTTCTGCACTTGGTGCTATAGCCTTAGAATAGAAATTTCATAGCAGATATCAAAACAATAAGGAGGATGCATGTATGTACATCATGGTTGGCAGGTACTTTAATACTTATTCTTATGCTGAGATTCAAGTAACTAGTGCACCTGCTATCTGGTATGTTATTGGTAGCTCCATGTATAGACAAACTGTAGAGATCAGTGTGCCACAAGGGGTATGGAAGGATTATAGGTATTTGTAATGACAAGCCCTAGATTATGACCACAGGGTTGAGGGTCTAATGGATATTAGCGAGATTACAGGACAAGATCATTAGAAGCCAAAGCATTGGACTTATCTAGATGTATATTAAAAATGATAAGAATTAATATTGGTTAAAACTTGGAAGAGTAACAGAAACCATGAGATAAAATTATTGAAAAATGAACTAGCGTAAATTGAGCTCATAAATATTCACTGTTGCTTAGAAATAGGAGTAGTAAGGACAACAGTAATAGCTACCCACATTTCTATCTATGGTGTGTCAGCAATTATAACTATATTTTAATAAAATTAACATTTATATTAAAATACTCTATTCTCTTCATTAATGTGCACATAATTTAGTTAATGGTTAAGTTTACATTTTAGCTAATAGATTATGGTATATTGAAACATAATCATACATGAATGAGAATAGAGATTTGGATCAAAAGTAAATGATAACATTGTAGAGTTGAGGAGAAGTATTTTTATTTGTAGTACTAAGAAATAAAATTTATATTGTAAATATTTTTGGGGGAAGAAAATGTTCAAAGCATTAAATTGATGTGGCTCTTTTTACTCATGGATCTGAAGATCTGAAACTACTTTCTATTAAAAATGGCCTATAATCCTAGAATTGGTCGAGAGTCTGCATACTGTTATAAACATACTAGGGACCCTAGTGCACAAAATTCATGCACTTGGGGGGTGGGGAGTCCCTCAGCCCAGCGTACCCCCTTTCACATACTGGGAACCCTCAGGGGAAGTCCTACTAAGGCGATATGGCTGATCAGGGGAAGGCACTAGCCCTAACTCCCCACTGCTGCAGCCACTGCCAGTCACTGCAGCCACCAAAGTATTTTCATCAATACAGACTTCATTACCTCCACCATGAAACAATGACAACTCTTTAGGCATTTTCAAGATGTGTCTTTCATAGGATATGACATTTCTTTCTTTCCTTTTTTTTTTTTTTTCACCTCACCTGAGGATATGTTTCCATTGATTTTTTAGAGAGTGTGGGAGAGAAAGGGAAAGACAGAGAGAAACATCAAAGTGAGAGAAACACTTTGATGGTTGCCTCCTGCATGAGCCCCGATGCGGGCCCCCGACAGGGAGGAGCCTGACCTTGATCAGATTCAAACCAGACCTTGTGGTCAGCAAGCCTAGGCATTATCAACTGAGCCAAACTAGCTAGGGCAGGATATGACATTTCTTAGCCCTCCTGTAGTGGACCTTCTTTTTTTCTCCAGGAGTCTAGTGGAAAAACCCTAGATCACATTTTCAGATTCTTATACCCATGTGACTAAGAAAATTACCAATGGCAAACGGGGAGCTTAGCCAATGAGTGGTCAGAAAAGGTATTTCCTCTGTAGTTCACACCAATGGCCTCTATGTCTGTATCTGCCCCTGCCAAGGCCTAAAACCTCCCAGATTGAGCAGGGCCCCCAAATCCTTCCCATTGCCAGCTCCACCCCTGCCAAGGGCTAAAGTCTCAGGGCCTGGGAAGGGCTCCCCTAGCTCCCTCTGATCGCTCAACTTTGCCCCTGCCCAGACTTGGGGCCTGGACAGGGGGTCCCAAGCTCCCTCCCATGGCTAGCTCCACTCCTACTCAGGCCCCAAGCTTCTGGCCAGGGCTTGGGGCCTAGGCAATGGAACCCCAGCTCCCTTGGATTGCCCAATCACCCAGCTCCGGCCCTGCCTAGGAGCCCCCTGGCTCAGGTCCATCCCAGGTTGCTCAGAACCCACAGAGGCTTCCCTTGGAGTGACCTGGGTGCTGAGAAAGTTCCTGGGAACAATGCTTCTGGGTACCTATATATGCAAATTAACCTCCATCTTTGTTAGGTTAATTTGCATGTTCACTCTGATTGGCTGTGGGCATAGTGGAGATACAGTCAATTTACATGTTAGTATATGATTAAGTATTAGGGGCCTGGGCCTGGGGTCCCTCAGCCCAACCTGCCCCCTCAGACATACTGGGAGCCCTCAGGGGATGTCCTAACTGACCGCTCACCCCCAGCCTGGCCGAGGTTTTAGGCCTTGGGCACCCAGCCATCACCCTGTGGCTCAGCCCTGGCCTTAGCCCTGGCTGCCAGCGACCACCCAGCCCCGGCCTTAGCCCTGGCTGGCTGCACCCCAGCTCCTGATTTGCTGTTGGGGCATGGCTGGTGGGCATGGCTTGATCAGAGATATGGTCAATTTCCATGTTACTCTTTTATTAGATGTGACTAGAGGCCCAGTGCACAAAATTTGTGCATGCAGGGGTCCTTCAGCCCAGCCTGCACCCTCTCTAATCTGGGACCCCTCGAGGGATGTCCAACTGCCCATTTAGGCCTGCTCCTCCTGATAGGAGGAGGCCTAAATGGGCAGTTGGACATCCTTCTCAAAATCCAGGAATGCTGGCTTCCAACTGCTCACTTGCCTGCCTTCCTGATTGTCCTTAACTCCTTATGCCTGCCAGCCTGATTACTCCCTAACTACTCCCCTGTCAGCATGATTGCTGCCTAACTGCTCCCCTGCCAGCCTGTTTGCCCCAAACTGCCCTTCCCTGCAGACCTGGTTACCTCTAATTCCCCTCCCCTGCAGGCCTCATCACCCCTAACTGCCCTTCCCTGCAGGCCCGGTCCCCCCCCAACTTCCCTCCCCTGCTGGCCATCTTGTGGTGGCCATCTTGTGTCCTCATGGGGGGCATCCATCTTTGAACACATGGGGGCAGCCATCTTGCGTGTTGGAGTGGTGGTCAATCTGCATATTATTCTTTTACTAGATAGGATAGAGGCCTAGTGCATGGGTGGGGCCAGCTGGTTTGCCCTGAAGGGTGTCCTGGATCAGGGTGGGGGTTCCCTTGGGGCATGGGGGGGCCTGGGTGAGCAGCCTGTGGTGGTCTGCAGGCCAGCCATGCCTCTGGGTGACCCAAGCAGAGGCCCTGGTTCTGGGATTTATTTTTCTTCTGCAATTGAAACTTTGTAGCCTGGAGTGAAGCCAAGCCTTATGCTCACTCTGTGGCTAGTGCCATTTATTTTGGATTCTATAATTGAAACTTTGTAGCCTTAAGTGGAGGCCTGAGCCAGCAAGGCCAGGAAGAAAGCTTGGCTTCCTCCATCACCGGGGAAACCCAAGCCTCCCTCCTGCTCTCTGTGGCTGCAGCCATCTTGGTTGGGTTTATTTACATATTTTCTCCTGATTGGCTGGTGGGCGTGACTTGTGGGCATAGCTTTTGGGTATAGTGGAGGTATGGTCAATTACGCATATTACTCTTTTATGAGATAGGACTAGTGGTCCAGCGTATGAAATTCATGCATGTGCAGCAGGGGTTGTTCCTCAGCTCAGCCTGCACCCTTTCCAATCTGGGACACCTTGAAGGATGTCATACTGCCGGTTTATAGGGATCGGCCCTAAACCTACAGTCGGGCATCCCTCTCACATTCTAGAACTGCTGGCTCCATCTGCTCACCTGCCTGCCTGCCTGATTGCCCTTAACCACTCTGCCAGCTGGCCTGCTCACCTTCAACTGCCCCCCCCCCACCAGCCTGCTCATCCCCAAATGTCCCCCTGCCATCTTGATCACCCCCAACTGCCTCCCCTTCTTGCCTGCTTGTCCCCACCTAACCTCCCCACTGACCTGCCCACCCCCAACTGCTCCCCACCCTGCTGTCCTGATCACCTCCAACTGACTCCCACTGATGGCCTGCTCACCCCCACCTGGCCCTGCTGCTGGTCTGCTTTCTCCCAATGGCCCCTGCCATCCCATCCTGGCCTGATCACCCCTTGGTGTCCCAAGGTCCCAGACCTTGGTTTTTGTTCTTTTTCCTTTTTTTTCCCAGCGTCTCCTTGAGTGGAGGCTAGGGCCAGCTAGAAGAAAATGTCTACGATTTATTTATCTTCTATAATTGAAACTTTGTAACATTGAGTGGAGGCCAGGGCTGGCCAGGGTGAGCAGGGAGCTTGTCTTCCTCCATTTCTGGAGCAACCCAAGCTTCCTACTTGCTCCAGCTCCATGGCTGGATGCCATCTTGTTGGGTTAATTTGCATAACTGCTCCTGATTGGCTGGTGGGCATGGCTTGGCATAGCAGAGTGATGGTTAATAAGCATGTTTCTCATTTATTAGTGTGGACAATACTTATTTTCTTATCTTTTCTTGCAGTGACAGCACAGATATGCCTCTGAGACTCGGTTAAATACACTCATATTGGACAACACATAGGCCTACCTTTCACTCAAGAAGAAACAGTGGAACACCTTTTTAGGTAGGCACAACAATATAGTTTCTAGAATTCAGTGGAGCTGTCTGTAGAACTAGTATGCAGTGTCCAGCATTAGTGGTATTGCCCGGGCCATCTTACCAAGTCTAATGCTCAGAGCAGTGGTGGTGTCCTCCTCTTCTGGCTCCATTGTGGCATACATTTGTCTGACCTGCTGATTCTTTGCTTTCCTATACATCTTCTCATTCTGATTCCCTTTCTTCTGCCTCCCCTCTGATATTCTTTATTTTTAAATCAGGTGATTTATCTGTTTTCTTGCAATTAAGAAAATTCACTGTTAGGAATCTAAGAAATATAATAAACAGAATGGGAAGTAGAAAACATTCATAGAAATAAAATCTGAACATTTTCCAGAATAGAAGAAGGTCATGAGTCATCAAATTAAAAGATCACATCAAGTTTCAAGCAGGAAATACAAAAACAGTTTCACGCTGAGACTCATCAGACTGAAATTGCAGAACATCCAAGAAAAAAAATATGTAGAGAGAGCTTTAAAAAGACTGACAGATTGACATATCTCATTTGTAAGAATAGACAACATAGCTGAAGACAGTGGAATGCATTCAAAATAATAATTTCAAAATAACTGTTGATCTAGAATTTTATCAGCTATTCAAAAATGAGAGGATTAAAAAAAATTTGGACCAAGATTATAATGTTTTTCCTCATAGGTCTTTACTAAGAAAACTACTAAAATATACACTGCAGAAAAAAGGAAATTGAAAAAGAAATAACTTGATATTTTTTAAAATGCTAATAGATGGGAAAATTAATTATATAATGTGGTAAATAAGTATTCACTACAAAAACTGAAATAGTAGTCAATATTTACTTTTTATAAACAACATTAAATATAGTTTGCATATAAAAATAGATCTATTTTAAGTGTACATTTTGATGCATTTTAAAAACTTATGTTTTGGAACTGGAACCACTAGCACGATCAAGATAGTCAACATTTCCATCAAGTGGAAAGTTCTCTGTATACCTTCCAGGCCAATTTCTGTGTAGTTAAATAAAAGTATGATGCCCAGATCCCTGAAAAGAACATGTTACAGGGACCACAATTTCCTGACAGCCCTGACTGCCCACTTTCTAGATTCATAACAAGACCATGCTCCAGCAGGCAACTCCCAGTGAAGAACTAAGATTACAGACATGCTAAGCTGGCCTAGTGCCCCAGGACAGAGATTCCAACTCTTGCTCATTGTCATGGGCACAAATAAAAATGAAACTGCAGCATAGGAGCCTGTACCATCTATTTCATTTATTCTTTACAGGCATTTCCCCAGTAAATCTCTTGCATATTAAATTCCACTTGGTGTGTGTTTCTCAAAGGACACAAACAGACACGTACTAATCAGAGTGGACAAAGAAAGAGTTAGCAAAATGAGGTTTTGAAATTGGCTCATTTATCTGAGTAGAAAAGATGATGTTTAGATTTGCTTTTTATACTTTATTATTATTTTATTTTTAGTATTTTTCATCTAAGTTCAGTTGGAATACAATATTATATTGGGTTATCTTAGTTTTAGGTGTACAGTGTATTGACTCAAAATTTTTATGCCTCACAATGTGATTACCCTACTAATTCTAGTAGTTATCCATCACCATTCAAACTTAACTCAAAATTATTTCCTATCTAATAAAAGGTAATATGCAAACGTGACCGTACCTTGGCTCCTGATTGGCTATGCTACCAGCCAATCAGGAGCAGGGGGCATGGCCAGCAGGACGGGAGGAGAGGCCAGCGAGGCATGCGGGGGCGTGGCCGTGGTGGAGTGTGCACAGGGAGGCAAGACTGGGCAGGCACCACAGGGTATCGGGAGCAGCAGCCAGGCATTCTGGGAAATGTAGTTTTGAGCTGTGTGGTGAACATGTTGGGGCTGTGACCTGGGTTTAGGCGAAACTTCAATTAAAGCTGTGAACTCTCTGTAGGAGAGAGTTTGAAGTACTGAGCGTGGAACACGGAAGCAGCCTGGGGGATGGTGGTGGTGGCGCTCTGTGCCCCCCAGCCACTTGAGCACAGAAGCGAGTAGGGGGGTGGGGAGGGGGGGTGGCAGCAGCGGCTCTTTTTTTTTTTCTTAGTTCACAGCTTTAATTGATGTTTCTCCTAAACCGAGGTCACAGCCCCAACATGTTCACCACAGAGCTCAGATTAGTGGTCAATTCAGTGAAAATGGGACAGAAAAACTCACTAAGGAACAACAGCTCCCTGAATCTGTTCACTCATATCCTATCTGACCCAGAAATGCAGAAAATTAAGACACATCACAGGATCAAAGCCTTTGTATCCAGCAGAAGCTTAAAAGGACACAGACTTTTCCATTTGCTCTGCTCTTCTCTCCACGGGATTATCTTCTGAAACAGCGAGTTCAGAGTTCTTTGGTGATTGCAAGGACCTAGGTCCTCAGTGCCTGCCTCCTCCCCCACTCTCTGCTGCTCTTTGAAATAATTGATCATCCCTCTTTTGGGGGAAAGGAAGGGACACATTAAAGAAGTCTTCTCTAAAGTGATGCTTATGAAAAAAAAAGTAGAAAGGACCACAAGAGAAGAGTGTTTTCTTTAGTAGACAAAGCAGCTCTATGAGGCAACAGGTTTGGGAGCCCTGACAGTCTGAGCCCACGCTGGCTACCTACAGGGGCGCTTGCACTTCCACCAAGCTTCTCCGCTTTACATTGCAACATGGTCTTCTTGGTGAACCCAATCCATAGTGAAAAACTCCTGAACTACACTGTGTTTTACAGATGGTTTTTTAAAATTGAGGCTTTAGGCCTTGGGCAGGCTGGGGGTGAGCAATCAGTTGGACATCCCATAAGGGCTCCCAGTATGTGAGAGGGGGCAGGTTGGCCTGAGGGACCACCCTCACCCCATTCATGAATTTTGTGTACTGGGTCACTAGTATATATATAAAAGCCTAAGCAACTGGCTGACTGGCCAGTAGCTATGATGTGGAATGACAACCAGGGGGCAGATGCTCAATGCACAGGCATGGACATGTGAAATAGACTGATGAATCTTAAAGGCAAGGAGGGAGGGAGAGGGTGGGAAAAGATTAATCAAAGATCTTATAGCCATACTAGAGCCTGGTGCATGTGCACAAGTGGGGTCCTTCATTCTGGCCTGTGGGATTGAGCCAAAACTGGCTCTATGACATCCCTTGAGGGGTCTCAGATTGAGAAAGGTTGCAGGCCAGGCCATGCACCATCAGTGCATGATTGGGGCTAGGGAGGGATGTGGGAGGTTGGCCAGCCAGGGAGGGATCATGGGAAGGCTCTAGGGTGTTTACAGCCCATTTTGCTCAGTCCCAATCAGCCAGACCCCAGCACCAAGCTAACCTAACAGTCAGAGTGTCTGCCCCCTGGTGGTCAGTTCATGTCATAGCAAGTGGTTTATTGGCTTGAGCATATCATTAGCATATTATGCTTTGATTGGTTGAATGGATGACCAGATGTCTAGACACTTAAGAAATTAGACTTATTATGTAGGATGCTGCAATAAACATGGGGTAAATACAAATTTTTAAATTAGTATTTTTATTTTCTTTGGATAAATAACCCACAAGTTGCATTGCTGGATTGTGTAACATATATATTTTTAGTTTTCTGAGGACTCTTCTTATTGGTTTCCATAGTGAGTGCACCAGTTTGCATTCCCATCAACAGTGCACAAGGTTTTCCTTTTTTCCACAGCCTCAACAACACATGCTAATTCTTGACTTTATGATAATAAACTTTCTGATCAGTGTCTCGTGATATCTCATTATGGTTTATTTTGGATTTTTATATAGATATAAAATTATATTATCAAATATGTTTCTCTAAACTTATGCATTCCTCTTGAATACAATATCTCAGAGTCTAGTAGACACACATGGTGCTACTCAAAGATCTTCAGGAGGTGGTGAATCCTCCCTCAATGCACTTTCTGGTTGAGAACGATTATCCTAACATGTTTCCTCCAATGAAAGAAGTAACTGAGAAAGTCAATGTCACTTTTAGTGCAATAATAACGCCTAGAAGAATTTTATTACTTTTAATTTTAAGTGATTAAACTTCTTTCTTGTTTTGTGTTATTTCCATTTGCTTTTTAAAGCTAAACTACATTGTCTTGCTTTTTCATCACTGTTGCACATATCATAATGGGCAATGCATACCTGAAGAAGAGATTACTGTGAATGTATCTCTAAAGGTGGTTATATATATATAGATGTTATATAAACAGCTGATCCAGTATAATCCTATATAATAAAAGGCTAATGTGCAAATTGACCAAACGGCAGAACAACTGGTCACTATGACATGCACTGACCACCAGCGGGAAGACACTCAATACTGGAGCTACCACCTGATGGTCAGTGCTCTCCCACAGGGGGAGTGCTGCTCAGCCAGAAGCCAGGCTCAGTACAGCAGCAGTGGCTGCAGTGCCTCCTGCAGCAGTGCTAAGCAGCGCCAGTGGCGGCAGTAGCTTTGCAGCAGTGCTAAAGATGTCTGACTGATGGCTTAGGCCAGCTTCTGATGGGACATCCCCTGAGGGCTCCCAAACTATGAGAAGGCACATGCTGGGCTGAGGGACCCCCACTGAGGGCACGAATTCATGCACTGGGCCTCTAGTCCTATATAGTAAAAGCTTAATATGCTAAGGGTCTGGTCATCCAATCATCTGTGCAACCAATCAAAGCATAATATGTTAATGATATGCTAAGGCCACTCACCTGCTCTCTATGACATGCAATGACCACCAGGGGGAAGATGCTCTAACTGATAGGTTAGCTTGCCACTGGGGACAGCAGATCGGGACTGAGTGAGATGGGCCAGACATGCTCTGGAGCCCTCCCATGGCCCCTACCTGGCTGACCAATAATCTCCTGCATCCCTCCCAGGCCCTGATCATGCACCAGTGGGTTCCTTGGCCTGGCCAACACCTTCTCACAATCTGGGACCCCTTGTGGGATGTGGGACGCTGGTTTGGGCCCAATCCCACAGGCCAGGCTGAGGGACCTCATCGGTGCACCAGGAGTCTAGTGATTTAAAAATTCTATACAGCCATTTATTCAACAATACTTTTTGGCAAAAAAATATTGATACTCGAGTTTTAGGCTTTTATTATGTTTTCTTAAGGCTCATTTACTTTTATATAAGAAACACCTTAAATAACTCTGAAGATTTACACCTTAGAGTGAAGTAGAAGCCTAGAAAGAGAGCAAAAGAGCAAGAGCACTATTTACTAAAGAAGAAGAGACTTAAACAAGGTTGTTAGATTCCATTTTCCTAGGAGCTGTATTGATAAAGATATTGCTATCACATATGTCTGATATTTTGCTGCCTATGGATTTCTCTAAGATTTTTACGGTTTCCCCTCTTACGTTTAAGTCCTTATCCATTTTGAGTTTATTTTTGTGTATAGTGTAAGTTGATGGTCTAGTTTCATTTTGTTGGATATATCTGATCAATTTTCCCAACACCATTTATTGAAGAGTCTGTCTTGACTCCATTATATGCTTTTGTCTCCTTTGTCAAATATTAATTGAGCATAATGGCTTGGGTCATTTCTGGGTTCTCAGTTCTGTTCCATTAGTCTATATATCTGTTCTTGTGCCAATACCAGGCAGTTTGAGAACAGTGGATTTGTAGTGCAGCTTGATATCTGGTATTGTGATCCCTCCAGCTTTGTTCTTCTTTCTCAGGATTGCTGTGGCTATTCAGGGTCTTATTTTATTCCAGATTAATTTTTGGAGAGTTTGTTCTAGGTCTTTGAAACACACCATTGGTATTTTAATTGGGATTGCATTAAATCTATAAATTTCTTTGGTAGTATGGACATTTTAATGATGTTTCTACCAATCCATGAACACAGTATGTTCTTCCATTTGTTTATGTCTTTCTCTATTTCTTTTTTCAAAGTCATGCAATTTTCTGAGTACAGATCTTTTACCTTCTTGGTTAAGTTTATTCTTAGGTATATTAATTGTTTTGGGGCAATGGTAAATGGGCTTTTATTTGTTTGTTTTAGTTTCTCTTTTTGAGAGTTAATTATTGGTGTATAAAAAAGTAATATATTTCTGGGTGTTAATTTTGTATCCTGCCACTTGCCGAATTCATTTATTAAGTCTAGTACTTTTCTGATGGAGTATTTGGTGTTTTCACTGCAATATCAGGTCATCTGTGAATAATGACAGTTTTACTTATTCTTTTCCAATTTGGATGCCCTTTATTTCTTCTTGTCTGATTGCTCTGGCTAGCACTTCTAGTACTATGTCGAACAGGGGTGATGAAAGTGGGCATCTCTATCTTGTTCCTATTCTTAGTGGAAATAGTTTTAGTTTTTGCTCATTAAGTATGACGTTGGCTATAGATTTGTCATTTAAGGCTTTTATTACATTGTCAAATGCCTTTTTTGCATCAATAGCTATAATTATGTGATTTTTGCATCTCAATTTATTTATATGATGTATCACATTTATGGATTTGCAGATATTGTACCAGCCTTGCATCCTTGAAGTAAGTTCCACTTGGTGTATAATCTTTCTAATGTAATGCTGGATTTGATTTGCTGGACTTTTGTTGATGATTTTAGCATCCTATATTCATCAGAAATATTGGCCTATAATTCTCTTTCTTTGTAGCGTCTTTATCTGGATCTCGTATTAGGGCAATGCTGGCTTTATAGAAAGAGATTGTACATCAAAACAAAAAGCTTCTGTACAGCAAAAGAAATCATCAACAAAACAACAAGAAAGCTCATTGGCTGTGAGAACATATCTGCCAATATTTTATCTGACAAGAGCATAATCTTCAAAATTTATAGGGAACTCTTATAACTTAACAAAAGGAAAAGAAATAATCCAATAAAAATATAATCCTAAATAGATACTTTTGAAAGAGGACATGTAGAAGGCCAAGAGACATATGAAAACATGGTCAAAGTCACTAATCATCTGAGAGACCCAAATCAAAACAAGGAGATATCATCTCACACCTGTCAGAATGGCTATCATCAACAAATCAACAAATGACAGGTGCTGGCGAGGATGCGGAGAAAAAGGAACTCTCCTGCACTGCTAGTGGGGATGCGGACTGGTGCAGCCACTGTGGAGAACAGTATAGAGTTTTCTCAAAAAACTGAAAATGGACCTACCATTTGACCCAGTAATACCACTTCTAGGAATATATCCCAAGGAATCAGAAATATCAATCAGAAAGGATATATGCAACCCTATATTTATAGCCAGACAATTTACAATAGCTAAGATTTGGAAACAGCTTAAGTGCCCATCAACAGATGAGTGGATTAAAACTGTGGTACAGCTATACAATAGAATAGTATGGTGCTATTTAAAAGAAGTAACTCTTACCTTTTTTTTCTTTTTTTAATTTAATTTAATTTAATTTAATTTAATTTTATTTTATTTTATTTTTACCTTTATTGTTCAGTTTATTAATTACATTTCTCCCAATAGCTCCTCTCCACCCAGTACCCATCCCACTCTACGCCCTTACCTCCCCCCTCCTCTGTCCTCTCCCATAGTTGCATGATTTTTGTCCAGTCTCTTGCTGTACTTCCCGCACCCTTTTTCTCACCAAGCATTATCAGTCCATTCCCTCTCTATGTCCATGATTTTGTTCTATTCCTCATTTTATCCTGATCATCAGGTTGTTAATTCACTTGATTTTTAGATTCATTTGTTGATAGATGTGTACTTATTGTTCATAATGTACATTTTTACCTTTTTCTTCTTCCTCTTCTTAAACAATACCTTTGAGCATTTCATATAGTGTTGGTTTGGCGGTGATGAACTCCTTTAGCTTTTTCTTATCTGTGAAGCACTTTATCTGACTTTCCATTCTGAATGACAGCTTTGCTGGATAGAGCAGTCTTGGTTGTAGATTCTTGTTATTCATTACTTTGAATATTTCTTGCCACTTCCGTCTGGCCTGCATCGTTTCTGTTGAGAAATCTGCTGACAATCGTATGGGTGCTCCCTCATAGGTAACTAACTGTTTTTCTCTTGCTGCTTTTATTATTCTCTCTTTATCTTTTGCTCTTGGCATTTTAATTATGATGTGCCTTGGTGTGGTCCTCTTTAGATTCCTATATTTTGGGGTTCTGTGCACTTCTTGGGTTTTCAAGTCAATTTCTTTCAGCAGGTGGGGGAAGTTTTCAGTCACTATTTCTTCTAGTAGGTTTTCATTATCTTGCTCTCTCTCTCTTTCTGGCACCCCAATAATTCTGATGTTGGTATGCTTGAGGTTGTCCCAGAGGCCCCTTATACTATCTTCAATTTTTTGGACGCTTTTGGCTTCTTGCTTTTCCAGCTGAGTGGATTTTGGTTCTTTGTATTTCAAATCTTTGACTTGGTTTTTGCGGTCGTCTGGACTGCTTTTAGGTCTTTGTATAATTTTTTTTTCAGTGTATGCTTAATTTCTAGTTGGTCTTTTTTCATATCCTCGTAGGCGTTGTTCATTTCTTTGTAGGTGTTATTTATTTCGGCATAGTTCTCATTAATTTTCTCGGCCTTTTCCAGTAGCCTCTTCATAAACCTAATTACTGTGGTTTTGAACTCTATGTCTAGTCGTCTTTTTTCCTCCATTTCTTTCACAGCTGAGTTCTTTCCTTTTCTCTGCATTGTGGTTGCTTTCCTGAGTTGGTCCCTTAGCGGTGTGTGATAGGTATCCTCTAAAGAACAGTGGCTCAGCTTCGTAACTCTTACCTTTTGCACAGCATGGATGGGCCTGGAGAGCATTATGCTAAGTGAAATAAGTCAGTCAGAGAAAGATAAAAATCACATGATCTCACTCATTTATGGAGTATAATAAACAACATCCTATATAATAGAGTTAATATGCTAATTTGTCTATTATGGTGTCAGTCATGGATTGTGCATGCACATGAGCTAAGGAGTGGGGATGGGAGCAGGGACTTCTGCCCCCAGTGAAGGCATTCCCAGGCCTGCCCCTCACTAAGGCCCTGCCCAGCGATGAGATGAAGCTGTCTGCCTGAATCCCTGGCCACGGACATGACACTGGCTGCATGCACCCCTCCCCAACCCACCCCCAACACAAGCTGCTTTGGTGCTTCAGTGAATTTTACAACTGACTCAAGGAGGAAACCAAGAGGGGAGAGGCAGGGAGCTGTTGATTCACTTGAAAACAGCCCCACTTGGAATGTGAAACAGCTGTAGGTTCAGCTGAGAAGTGATGGGGCTGAGGCCCAAGCATCCACCACATGAAGGAGAAAACGGAGGAAGGAGCCTGGAGGAAGGGAGGACAATCAAAGGAAATGTGTCTAGATTTTCCCCAGCCCTCTCCCTCTTTCCCCTGCCTACAAAAGTACCATGTCCAGTCACAGTTCTGTCTCCTACTTTTAGTTCCCTGTTCTCTAACCACAGAGGAAAGCAATAAGACAGGAGTCCATGCTACCTCCAGAAAGTATATACCTGATGGGCCAGTGGCTTCCTGCAGAGGGAGGCTGGACTATAGGAACGGGCCTAAACTGTCAGTAGGACATCCCATGAGGGCTCCTGGACTGTGAGGGTGGGCAATCCAGGCTTAGGGAATTCCTCTCACCCGTGCATGAATTTTCATGCACCAGGCCTCTAGTAAACTGATAAATGAAAAGAGATCCAGAGTCATAGAAGCACTGAGCAGACCATCCAACCTCAGAGGGAAAGCCAGGGGTGGGAAGTGGGAGGGTAGGGCCGAGGGAGGGGGGTAAGAAATCAACCAAAGACTTGTATGCATACATATAAGCATTACCAGTGGACACAGGCAGTAGTGGGGTGGGGGCATGGGCTGGGAGAGATGTCAAGAAAGAAAAAGGAAACATATGTAATACTTTAAACAACAAAGAAAAAAAAGGAGTTTAGAATTGAGACAGCAATGAGACACTATTAACAGCAACAAGGGAAATATCACTAGTTTGGTTAGGACTGGCCCTTTTTTACTTTATATTGTTGTCAAAAGTAAATTTGCAATTCTGAAGAATGTTGTTTCAGAGATTGTTTTTATAAGAATCAAGTTAGTTTATTTGCACATAAGCACTTTCTTTTGGTTAAAAACATGCCTTCTAAGTTTCTTAAAAATGTGCTGAAAAAATATGTCTCAAATTCTTAAATTAAGTACAAAATATATTCTTAAATAGCTGATAAATACTGTTATTTATTTCATAGTCACACATAGTACATTACTTTTTATAAAACAAACAGGCTCCCTCAAGATAAATGCTGCAAAAATAATTCCTGTTCAAGCCAGAACAAAATTGGCAGTAAGGATTAAATTCACATTATACTAGAAAGGCAAGGGATTTCAACTTGAGCCTTAAGCAACTAGAAGTTCTAGTTAGAAATGTGTCAGTAAGATTAAATAATTCAGACTTTCCTCTGGGTAATGTGGACAAGACTGAATTTTTAAACATACTTTATTGTTAAAGAATGGTAGTTAATATCAGAAAGTAACTTTTACTCAACATACACTAATAAGGCTTTATTATGTGCCAGAAAAAGTTTTAGGTTAGGCTAATACCAGTGCATTGAACCAAAAAAAAATTTTGCATTGAGAAGTTTATGTTCTGGGTAAGTCAACTTCTAAGCCAAGATATAAAATTTCCAATGCAATGCAATTTCATATACTGTCTTTCAAATATATGCATTTAAAATATTTTCCTAGGCCTTGGTAAAAATGTAAATAATTTTTATTATAAAACCAAATAATTATGTTATTTCTAAACATATTTACTTCTTAAACAAAAAATAACATTTCCTAGGAAATGATTTATCATTTGTGTGTGTTTGTATGTAATTCACTAAATTACAACTTAGTGTTTTTTTTAAAAGACTATAAAATGCAGTGCCAAGACCTGGCTGTGTTGGCTCAATGTTTGTGCACTGACCTATGAACCAGGAGGTCATGGTTTGATTCCCGGTTGGGGCTAGGCCTGGGTTATGGGCTTAATTCCCAATCATGCAGAGGTAGCTGATCAGTGATTCTCTCTCTTCATTGATTTTTGTTTTTTACTCTCTCTCTTCTCCCTTCCTCTCTGATATCAATAAAAAAACATTTGTTTTGTGAAAGTTTAAAATGTAGGACAAAAAAAAAGGAGTTCAATGAGAGCATTATTCAAAATTTCTGTTATACCTAGTGAATTATTTGAGGTAACAGCTTATTTTTATTTGTTTCTGCAATATAACATGGTTTTAATTCTAAACACAATATTATTTGCAACAGTCATTATCAGTTTATGATTAATAATTAAGCAGGTTCATTTCAATTTTAATTTACTAAAAATGTGAATTTTTACAAAATAAATTTTAAACTAAAGGAATATAGGCAAAAAATGAATGAGAATGTCATGCTGTAGAAATGTTGTTGCTGACTGTTGAGATCGATTATACCTAAATGCCTTGCTAAGTTGGTTGGTATGGTTAATGATGGACTGTCAACTTAACTCTACCTTTGGTTGCTTTTCTGGGTTTCATTTAGACCTTAATATCATTTCAGTACAAATTTTTTGGTTCAGTGCCTTCTTGCTAAGCAGCTCAGAATTTCCTCCTGTAGGCACCCTGGAGGCTCAGTGTTGGACCTCATGAAAATTTCTTTGATGAAAAATCTTTTGATAAGTGTGACTCATCCAGCAAACATGCACTTATTTATGGTTGACATAGTTTTGTGTCAAAAGAACATAAAATTGAAGTTAGAGTTAATAACCTGCCACTTGGTATTATACCTGAATTTTTCTCCTTTGCAGTTAAGGTTGTATGAGTATTTCCATTAAAAATTGATTTTCAGTGGTTTGTAACTTAACTGCAAATTATCTGTTCATGAGAGATGAAAACTAACATATGAGTGATCTCTTAGGACCTAAAATATAATTAAATTTGCATGGTTATTTTAAAGTTAAATCACAGTAAGTTAGGGGTGATAATAAAGAAGCCATGGGTTTAGGAGGATATTGCAAATTAAATTTAGGTTGGATTCCTTTCATTTTTAATTAGCAAATACTATTAATTTAAATAATCACTTTGATTTCATAGAAATTATAGAAACATCCAAATGCATAACATTTTGTTTCTCATTTAAGAAAGTATAGGTTTACTATGTGCTAGCTATCAATATTAGGAATATTCTACAAAAGTTATGTTTTGGATTCTGTTGTGATATTCACTTTCTATCAATACTAGGGGCCCAGTGCACAAATTCGTGCACCTTGAAATGAACTGTCGGCCAAGAGGCTGCGTTGGGGCTTGGCCCATCTTCCATGCATTTACCCAGCCCCTTCCACCACAGCCCTCAATTCCCTGTCTGCCAGAAGCCCCACTCCTGCCGCTGCTGCTCCCACATGCTGATAGCACTGGCCCTGATCACACCTGCTGACATTGTGAATCAATTAGGGTCAGTGCCAGAAGCGGGTGCAAGTGGGGCCAATCCTATCAGCAGGTGTGAGAGGCTGCTACTGCCCTAATTGACCCTCAGGACCAGACAGAGGTTGAGCAACCCTCAAGGGCAATCAGGGCCAGCAGCCACCCCTCAAAGCCACCGACAGTGCTGAGTGATTGGGACTGGCACCAGTTACCAGCAGCTGGTGCGGGTGGCAACTCTGATGCTGGCTGCAGGTGCAAACAGGGCCAACTCCAGCAGCCGGTGCAAGCAGGACCATTGCTGGCAGCAGTGCAAGTGGTAGCTGCCACCCTGATTGCCCTTCAGGAGTAGGGAGAGGTGAAGAAACCCTGAGGGACAGTCAGAGCTGGCAGCTGCCGTTCACTCCTGCTGATGGTGCCAAGAGAGTGAGCGCTGAGCACCAGCAGCAGGTGTAGTAAGCAGGGCCAGCATTGGCAGTAAGTGTGAGCACTTGGCGAGGCAGTGGTGAGTGGGAGCAAAGAATTATTAGTAAAAACCAGAGGCTTTCCCCAATGACAGTTACTGGTGCCCTGCCTTGGTCTGCCCCATTCACCTGCTCCACCATCCTATCATGGCCTATGCCTATCATATTCTGGGTGTACTCCCTGGTGGTCAGCTCATGTCATAGCAACCAGTTATTTGGTCGTTTGATTGTTCAGTTGTTCCACCATTCAATCTATTTACATATTAGGGATTTATATATATACACTATTGGCCCAGTGCATGAAATTCATGCATGGAGAGGGTTCCCTCAGCCTAGCCTGCACCCTTTCCAATCAGGGACCCCTTCGGGGATGTCTGACTGTTGGCAGTCAGAGATGTCGGACTGTTGGCAGTTGGACATCCCTCTCGCAATCTAGGAACACTGGCTCCAAACTGCTCATGGCCTGCCTGACTGATCGCCCCTCACCACCTCTGTCTGCCTGATTATCCCTAACCACCTCTGCCTACTTGCCTGATTGCCCCTAAGTGCTCCCCTGCTGGCCTGATTGCTTCTAACTGCCTCTGCCTTGCCCACACCTGGGACCCAGGCTTCCCTCCCTCTGGCCAGCTATAGGCACCCAGGACCTGGGCCAGCTTCACTCAGATCAGCCGCAGTCACAGGCAGCTGCAGGCACCCAGGACCATAGGGCAGGCTGCCTAACCCCAGAGCTGGAAAGGGCCCCCACCCCTCTATGTGCTTGCCTGGCTGAGTCCAACTACTCTGATCACTGTGGCTTAAAGAACTTTGCCAAATATGTTCTTCCCAGCCTCCTGGGGAGAGGGCGTGGGCTGAGAAACTGGAGATGCTGCAGCCCTGCTGAGGGCACACCTTCCTCACCATCTCCAGAAGCCAGAGTCCCTGGCTGGTGGGCGCTGTGGTTGGAGGGTTCCCAGCTCCGATCCTGGCCGGATCCCCAGCACTGGTCCAGGCCTGTGTGGGAGGCAGCCAATCCATGCATCTCTCTGATGTGGATGCTCCTCTCTCTGTTTCTCCCTCTCTGTTTCTCCCCCCCTTACTGGCCTTATTGCCCTCAACTGTCCCCCTGCCACTCTCTCTAAACATCAAAGGAGAAAATGTCCTCCAGTGAGGACTCACAGCCACAGAAGAACAGCAGCCCTGATGCCAGCAAGGAGGCGGGGAGCTGTGGAATGTGTGTGGTGCTTGGGGAAAGGGTGACCTTACTGGACTCGCACACACTGCCACTGACAAAGGCGTGAGGTCATGGAGACTGAAGGAGCAGATAAATGCATCCAGAACTGAGGGGTCCTGTGCCAACCTAGCAGGCGGGTGCCTAGTCGACAGCATACCCTGCAGACAATGTGCCCCGCAGCCCCAGGCTGGCCTCCCACAGCTGCCCCACTCCTCCCCGGGGCCCTGGCCTGGGGAGTGAGTGTATGCTGCACCGAGGCCACGCCCCCACCGGTCTCGCCGGCCTTGCCTCCTGTCCTGCTGGCCATGCCCCCTGCTCCTGATTGGCTGGTAGCATAGCAAAGGCACAGTCACATTAGTATATTACTCTTTTATTATACAGGATACTCCTGGTACACAAAATTTGTGTACAGGGAGTTGGGTCCCTCAGCCCAGCATGGACCCTCTCCAATCTGGGACCCCTCCGGGGATGTCTGACTGCCGGTTTAGGCCCAATTCCACAGGAATCTAAACCAGCAGTTGGGCATTCCTCTAGCAATCTGACACCACTGGCTCCTAACTGCTCACCTGCCTGCCTGCCTGATGGCCCTAACCACTGTGCATGTTGGCCTGCTCAAACCCAACTGCCCCCCTGCCAACCTTTTTGCCTCCAACTCCCCCCTTGCTGGCCTTATTGCCCCCAACTGTCCCCCTGCCAGCCTGCTTGCCCCTGGATGCCCCCTGCCCCCTTGGTCACCCCTAATTGCCACCCCACCACCAACCTGATCATCACCAACTGCCCTCCCCTTCTGGCCTGATCACCCCTAACGACACTCTCTCAGCCCCAACACCAAGGCTTTTTCTGTAAGAATGTCTGGAAGGTCTCCCGGTCTAATTAGGATATTACCTTTTTATTAGTATAGATATATAGATATATTTTAAATTATAATTTTAAAATAGTCATTTGAATCAATAACTAATAAGAATTACTTTCTTTCCATAAGATACTTTATCAGGTGCTGAGAATTTGAAGATAAATTATGCTATATCTGCCTGGAGGACCTAATAGCCCATTATGATAGAAAAGACAATATCATGGAACAATATATAATTGATAAAGGCATACAGAGAGGATCTCAGAAGAGTGAGGCAGGGCTTCAAGTTAAAAGTGGAAGATTTCAACTATTTGTCCATGAGACAAATGAATTTTGAGGGAATAATTTTAGCAAAGCTATAGATAAGGGAATACAAATATATTTCTTAATAATGTAGGGATGAAATCCAGAAAAGGGGGAAAATTAGGATAAAAATCAGGTTTGAGACCACAATTTCATTATTAGGCATTAAGCTATCACTGTTTTTAAGTGAACATTGTTATTGTTGGAAGAATATTTGAAGATTAACCAGGAAATACTGTAAATTGGCAATACTGTATTTTGTTTAAGAGTGTTGACTTAGGTCATATTACTGGGTTTCAATCTCAGCAGCAATATCCTCTTGCTTTATGAATCTGAAAAGGTCTTTTAACTCCCTAGACCATTGGTTGGCAAACTGCGGCTCATGAGCCATATGCGATTCTTTGGCCCCTTGAGTGTGGCTCTTCCACAAAATACCATGGTCTGGGCAAGTCTATTTTGAAGAAGTGGCACTAGAAGAAGTTTAAGTTTAAAAAATTTGGCTCTCAAAAGAAATTTCAATCATTGTACTGTTGATATTTGGCTCTGTGGACTAATGAGTTTGCCAACCACTGCTCTAGACTATAATTGGTTTAATGCTGAAATGCAGATAAGAGATGATAAAATATAGTGCCTCTTGTGTAAGTTATAAGATTTAATGAGAGAATACACATAGCACTTGGCACTATGTTTGAATATTTGATAAGTATTAATTGTTGTTACTGAGATGAAGAGAGGGAAAGAAAATATAAATGACAATTTTGAAATAAATACAATTGTTCAAGACAGAAGTATTGAAAAACCTGTGTGAAGGCTTTAATCATCAGGAGTCAAAATAAAAATATGCATTGCATATAAAAAGTGTAAAGGTGTAATATGCAAGACTAGACAATAGATTGGAGTTAAGCAGTGAGAGAATTGGAGTAAAATAATAATTTCCAAATGGTAAGCCTGGATAACTAAGTAAGAAGGTAATTTCAGATCATAAAAGGGACATCATTAATCTTAATGATACGGTTAAGGATGACTAATATAAATGTTAAAGTTTCAAGTACTCATTGGACATATAACTGTCCAGAAGATAGCTGTAAAGAAGATGAGAAACTTTAGCATGAAGTTTCTCTTAAAATATATAAGGATGAAATAGAAATTTACAGCTCCAATATATGTAGATTCACAATCACCATTTTAATTCTTCATTGCTCATGTTTATAATACTTGCATTATAACACACATAAATCAAATTTATATGCAAACTAAATGCAAAAAATTTTTAAAGTATATGTAGAATAGAAAATAGTACTATGTAAATCATTTAATCAGTTACAAAAATATAAATAACAACAAAATTTGAGAGATAATGGTGATGTAACTTACAAAGATGAACTATCACTGTGAACAATAAATAGCTCTCCCCCAAAAAAAATTTTTAATTTTTCTAGAAACAAAGAAAGGCAAAGCTTATAAGTAAGTGTCTTTAATAATTAATATCCACAGCTAAAAACATCACAGGAAGATCAATATTCTCCTCCAACACAATATTCTGGACATATCATTGATATTCCTACATTAGCTCCCAAATATGCTTTTGTCATTTTGATGCTAATTTATTTTCAGGCACCAGTTATTGAAGAATGGTTTCTTTAAAATATATTTAAAATCCATCCTTTATTTACAATGATCAATCCGACTACCAAAATTTAGGTATTTTTACATTGTGTAATAATAATTGTAGGTGTTTTTAATATTTTCTTCATATCTCTAAAATATCCTTTATCCAAGTTATCCTTCATTCTGTTCTAAGAACAATATTTTTAAAATATTCACAATGCTTAAATAATGTATTTTTTTTTCATAATAATATGTCTATTGAAAAGGAGAAACCAAGAAGCATCTAAAATGAAGATTCAGTCTTTGGTGTATTTATTTCCCTTGAGGAAATAATAAAAGTAATTATAATATTACTAAATGAGAGTTTACCCCTTGGTCCCAATGAGAAAAAAAAGGAAATAATAAAAAAAGAACAACTATCACCACACACATATAAGTCTGATGAATTAAATACAAATCAATTTGAAATGAATTCTGTACCAATATCCACAAGCAAAATCACTGCAGAGAAATACAGGAGGAAATGCCTGCAAAAGGTGAATGTGTACAGGAAGTATAGTAAAAGGCATTAAGAAAAAGTAAATGAGAGAGATAAATTTATTTAAAAATGTTACAGTTTCCTAGTATAAGTTGTAGTAAATTGACATGGTTTAATAGAGCATAGTTATAATAATACAAAACAGAAAAAGGAACAAATCAAGATAACCAAAATTCAGTGGTATAGAAAGAACACAGGCTGCAAAACCAGAAAATCTAAATTTGAGTTCCTGCTTCATTGCAAACCCGATGTACAACCCTCCATTTACATTCCCTCTTACAATATTTATTATCAAAATTATAGGTTGAAATATAAATTTTTTTTAGCTATCCACAAGATAAATAAGGGTCCCTGACATTAAATAGCTCCAAATCCCATGGTAATATCACAACCAGGAGGGTGATTAGGCTGGTTTTTTCCATTACTCTTAAACTTAAATAAATAAAGCAACACAAAAGGAAATGTTTACATGAAAAATACACAATTCTTGGTGGACCTAAAGATCACCTGGACACTTTGAACAGTGTCCAGGTATTTACTTTTTGTTTCAATCACTAAATATTTGTTGAATAAGTAGTATAATTCAATTATTGTATCAAATAGTAACAGGTGACTGTCTATGGTGGAATCCCAGCTACATGAATGAAAGCAAAGGATCCAGGATCAGTTTTGTTTTGTTTCATTAAATGGTGGTCACAGAAATGGTACATAAAAAGGTATGCCTACTCTGAGATTAAAGGTGATGGCATAGGCATCTTTGGAAGTAACTGATTGTGCAATTAGACTAAACTAATCTTGAGTTACTGGTATATTTCCTAGTTGAATCTTTAAGGCATATTTATCTAGAAATATTATTTTTCTGCTTATAATAAAACTAGAGGCCTGATGCATGAATTTTGTGCAAGGGTAGGCTTTCGCAGCTCCAGCTGTCTCGCGACCCTGTAACCCCGCCCTCCTCACTGGTCTTTCTGAATGGTCATTCCACGCTTAGGTCTAATTAGCATATTTGCAATTTATTATATAGGATATTATATAGAACTAGAGGCCCAATGCATGAAATTCATGCATGGGGGTGGGTGACCCTCAGCCCAGCCTACACCCTCTCCAAACTGGGACCCCTCAATCCCAGTAGGGGGATCCCAGTAGAATCGGCCTAAATGGGCATTCAGACATCCCTCTTACAATCCAGGAGTGCTGGTTCCCAACTGTTTACCTGCCTGCTAGCCTGATTGATGCCTACCTGCTCCACTGCCACCTTGTTTGCCCCTCCTTTCCCCTGCAGGCCTTCTCACCCCTAACTGCCCTCCCTTGCAGGTCTGGTTGCCCCCAACTGCTCTTCCAGGCAGGCCTGAGTCCCCTACAACTGCCCTTCATTGCAGGCCTGGTCGCCCCCAACTTCCCTCCTCTGCTGGCCTAGTCACCCCTAACTGCCCTCCTCTGAAGTCTTAATTGCCTTCAACTGCCCTTCCTTGCAAGCCTGGCCCCTCCTAACTGCCCTCCCCTGCTGAACTGATCACCCACAACTGCCCTCCCTGCAGGCCTGATCTCTCCCAACTGCCCTCCCCTGATGGCCATCTTGTGGTGCTTATCTTGTGTCCACATGGTAGCAGCCACCTATGACCACATGGAGGCAACCACCTCGTGTGTTGGAGTTAAGGTCTGTTTGTATATTACTCTTTTATTAGATAGGATAGAGGCCTCAGGCATGGGTGGGGCCAGCTGGTTTGCCCTGATGGGTGTCCCAGAGCAGGGTTGGAGTTAACTTGGGGCACCAAATGGCCTGGGCAAGGTGCCCATGGTGGTTTGCTGGCTGGCCACACCCCCTGGCAAGCCAGGTGGAGGCCCTGGTATTTGGGATTTACCTTCTTTAATTGAAATGTTGTAGCCTTAAGTGAAGACCTGGGCCTCCCAGGGTGTGCAGAAAGCTTGGTTTCCTCCATTGTAGAGAAAACCCAAGCCTCCTGCTCACTCTGTGGCTGCAGCCATTTTGGTTTGCTGAATTTGCATACTCACTTTTTATTGGCTGGTGGTGTGGTGTGTGGGTGTATCAGAGTGATGGTTAATTTGCATATTACTCTTTTATTAGATAGGGTAGTAAGTTTATGAGGATAATTTGATTATTTAAGTTTTGTTATTTTAATTATTTTTAAGAAAGTGAGAGTTTAGTCCTGACCAGTTTGGCTTAGTAGATAGAACATTGGCTTGTAGACTCAAGGGTCCCAGGTTTGATTCTGGTCAAAAGCATGTACCTTGGTTGCAGGCATATCCCCAGTAGGGCATGTGCAGGAGGCAGCTTATTGATGTTTCTCTCTCATCGATGTTTCTCTTTATCCTTCTTCCTACTTCTGTGTAAAAAATCAATAAATAAATATGTTTAAAAAAGGAAGTGAGAGTTTAAAAAACATAAACCACTAAAATAAACAAAACAAAAAAATGTAGGCAGATTTTAAAGGTATTCCATCTTATAATAAAGGCTTATAAAAACAAAGCAATATGTACAAATGTAAGTTTGTTTTATCAGTATAGATATTCAGAATATCTTATTTATAATGCTATCAAGGAGAATGTTATAACTTACATTCTAAATAAATATTTCACTGTTGTGATTTCTTAGAATTTACTCAATTTCCAAAAGCTTAAATTTTATTTTTAATGTTATAATCTATGTTTTTGTAATTCAAGTGCTCATATGTTCCACCTGGGTCTGATATAGTATCTACATTATTCCTATTAATTTATAATATCTATAAATTATTATTCTTTATATATTTTACATATGAATGTTAATATATATATATATATATATATATATATATATAATTTGTTACTATTCTCTATAAACTTGTGAATGTTACTGTTTTTGTATTTTTTACCATGGTATTTTTTTCCTCTTTGTTTGATTGACTAAACTTTTAAATGGGTTGTGGAAATTTCTATGCAAGTAAACTTTATATGTAGTGAAAATCATATGTAGATTGCTACAGTTATAATAATCTCATTATTCTTGACCAGGAAAAGAGTAAAAGGGGAAAGCAAATAATACAAGCATGCCATTTATATAGCTTCCCCAAAGCTACATTTAACAGTCCAAATAAATTCTCTGCTGATTAATGGGGAAGGAACTAACTGAACAAAGGCAGTTAAGACCCTTGCTCTATAAGGGCTGAATGATAGGGGAGACTAATTGCCCTTCAGTCACACCTGGAAACAGGTAATTGGCCAGGATGGGCATGGCCACTGCAAGTGTGAGAAACCTAAATATTTTTATTACTAGAGGTCCGGTGCATGAAATCTGTGCACAAGTGGTGGAAATGGGGGCTCAGCATGGCCTGCACCCTCTCCAACTCAGAACCCCTGGGGATGTTTGATTCCCTGTAGGATAGGGCCTAAACTGGCAGTCGGACATTCCTTTCACAATTCAGGACTCCAGGCTCCTAACTGCTCACCTGCCTACTGGCCTGGTTACCCCTATCCACTGCTGCCTCAGCGCCCACCACTGTGGCCTTGTGTGGAAGGACATCAAATGGTCTTTTATTAGTATAGATGGCCCTTTTCTTTCAGTCCTGAGCCTGCTAATTCTAAGACATGGTTTATTATATTATATTTCTTCTAAACACTTAACTCTTGTTTGGGGGAATTCATTCATTTTATTAACATTTATGCCAAACTTGGGTACTTTCTTTTGAGGATTTTAAGTGCACTTTTATTGGCCATGTGGCACAAAATGGTGTCAATGTATCTCCCTTCTCCATCTTACCAGATATTTCCCTCTACTGTGTTTAAAAAGTTTTTTTTTTTTCCTATGACTAACCCTCAGCATTGTGGCATAAACAAGTCCAATCACCAAGCTGCTCTAATGATGAAAATATGTTAAAAACAATTATCTATAGTGTGTCCCTGACATTCCTCTTTATTATTGTTTTATCTAATAAGGAAAGATAGCAGTTTCTTTCTTTCTTTTTTTATTTTTATTTTTTGCCAAAAAATGTTTTTCTTCTTCCTCTATATGTTTCTCATTGCATTCTTTCCCTAATCATTTGTTCTGGAAATAGCCTGATCTGGCTAATATATTTGTAACTGGTGAAGGATATTTTGCTTTTGCATAATCTTTAAATTTTACTACATATCAATTTACCCTCCCCTGGGTCATGGTTCTTTATTTTCCACTCTTTTCTATGTTAGACAGCCATGAGTAAAATTTCATAGTAGATCAAAGGCTACTAAGCACAGTGTGTGTACTTGAAACACCCCCTGTAAGGCAAAAATTAGTTAAGCTTCTTGATCTTTTCCTCCTAAACTTATAGAAAGTCTGTGCCTTGTATAAGTATATTTTATTTTCATGGGAGTATGACTTAATGGGCATATGTAAAACTACATAGAGATACTAAATATGTTGGAAAGATAAAATATGTTAGCTTAAAATCTAATTTTTCACATGAATTACTTGCCATAGTAGAGTGGATGATGGTTTCTTGAATCATGCATGACAGAATTTTATTTTCTCTTTTCAGCCATTTGCAATAAATGTTTTGTTATGTAATGGTTTTAATATCACTGTTTACACCTTTAGAATATGATTTTTAAAATATACCTAAGAGAGGAAAGTTTATGGATTTGCATAATTTTAGGTTACATTTTTACCCACATTTTTGAGAGATACTAGATTGCATTTTGTTATTCTCCTTGTTTCCTTTCAGAGCAATAGGCCCTGATTACTTGAACAAAGAGATATGGTTTTGTCTAAAAAAATCAGTTGCCATGTTGCTTGGATAAGAATAGCAATCTCTCCAGACTGCTGAGGCTGACAGATGAGGTTATGGATGTCAGAAGCATGGACACAAATTAGCTAGGGAAGGAAAAGAATAAGAAACTTGTGTAGAGTTTCATACAGTGAGAGACAGTAAATTAGCATTAACAATTGTTTTGAGTGCTACAAGTTTCATGAATTTCAGAGAAAATAAAATAATGATGCATATTGCAGATTCATATAAAGGCTTGCAGTTTGTAATTGCATTTACCTTTGTGTTTGACACTCAATAACATGAGGTCAGAAAGAAGGGTATATCCTTTAAGAAATGAAAAGTTTGACTGCTATAAGTTTTTTCTTTGAAAATTATTATTTGATGTAATTTCAAATTTTTAGAAAATTGCAAAAATACTTTAAAACACTATTAATTTCCTTCCCCAAATGTTAACATTTTATTATGTTTGAGAATAAATTGTAGATATGGTGCTCCTTTACCCTTATATTCTTCAGTATATGTTTTCCAAAATCCTGGGGCAACAATGTAAAGCTCTTTTACATTATGACAGAACAAGCTACATTTTCAGGGAATTAACCTCAATGTGGTTCTATTTTCTAATATACAGTCATTATTCAGCTTTCAACAAATGTCCCAGTAATGCCCTTTAGATCAAAAGGAAGTGTAGGAGCAGGTGTTAGTCAATTATGTCTCTTCACTCTTTCCATCCAGGTAGTTATTCAATCGTTAGATTCTGTTTCATGGATTGATACTTTCAAAGTTCAAAGGCCATACATTTTGTATAATGTCCCTCAATTTGGGTTTTCTGATAATATTTTATCAGTATTAGATTAAGGGCATAAAGTTTTGGCAGGAATACTTAGCAACAGCACTCTGCTCTCCTTTCGGGAGACACACGAGGTTAATCTGTTCCATTCCTGGTAATGTGAGCACTGCTCATTTGGGTACAGTGCTGCCTGGTTTCTGTGAAGTTAAATGTGAACATCTTTACAAAGACTGTTTGGGAAAAAACCAGCCACTCCTCTTTTGTCACCCCAGCCAAAATCTTACCTGGTTTTATCCACAGTGTATGTAAAGGTAAGGTACAACAGATATATTTTTAAGGATAATAGTGTGAAGAAGTACAAAAAAGAAGAAAAGGAAAGAAGAAGAAAAGGGGAGAAAAGGGAAAAACGTAGCTTTGGCTTAGGCAGATCTGTATTTAAATTACATTTTGGTACTATGTTGTCAGTTTTGTGTTTTTTTCTGCTATATGAAGATAAGGCTTTTCACCTTACATGACTGTTTGTGGATTAGCAATCAGATATATAACAAGAGCGGGGGAAAAACAAGCGCTCAGCTCTCAGTTTCATATTTAACTGCCATAAGTATTGTGCGCTCTGATAATTTACAAAAATAATTAGAATAAAACTAGTGTGAATTTATGTTTTAATCACAATGAAGCAAAGACACCTCAAAATATCTGGTAGAACTCATACTTTTTGAGGGTCCTTTGTTTGTCCTCACAATTCAAGCTGGAAAACATGTGTGTTGACCAGTGTCTACTGACCATTTCTTGAAAAAAAGAAAAAAAAAACCTTTTACTTCTCCTGCATCTGGCCATTTGAAACATACAAAATATGCAACTCTTTCCACCTTAAAAACTCATGGCAAACGTCTTCTACCCATGAAATATGGTAACACCATACTTTCCTCTCTTTAATTTTTCACCTTGGGACTTCAGAAAAAGAGAGATGATACACAACTTTTAAAATATTCTCAATTTTTTACCTGGTCAGTGTGTCTCAAAGGATTGAGCATTGTTCCATGACAATGCTTGCTATCACCAGTTTGATTCCAGGGTAGGGCACATGAGTAGGTTTCAGGCTGCATCCCCAGTGGGGTGCTTGCAGGAGGAAGCTGATCGATGTTTTCCTCTCTCATCGTGTATCGCTTTCTCCCTCTCCCTTCTTCTCCCTCTAAAATCAGTAAAAAAAAATTTTAAGTATTTTTATCTTCTATTATAAAAACACAAAATATATAAATGTCATTTCTAAAGTAATAGAATATCCACTGAAAGTAATAAAGTTAAAAATATGGAGGCAGACTCTCTTAGATTTCAAAGAAAAATGTATATATGTACATAGTTGTGTAATAATAAATAAAAATATGATCAGTTTTTCAAAAAGTTATCAAATTCACTGGAACTATCACAATTTCAATATTTTGATTTATTTGCATTTAATTTATACAAGATAATCCATTTAAACTCAGATTAGATGCTTTGTTAAAAAAAAATCAAGCATGTGGTCCAGGTGACATGGCTCAGTGGTTGAGCATCAATTTATGAACCAGGAAGTTGAGGTGTGATTCCCGGTCAGGGCACTTGCCTGGGTTGCAGACTCAATACTCAGTTTGGGGAGTGCAGATTAATGATTCTCTCTCATCACTTATGCTTGTATCTCCCTCTCCCTTCTCTGAAATCAATAAAAAAATATTTTTAAAAAATGGAGTATAAAAATTACTGTAGTAGTTTTTCATCTAGATTTCCTTAGAAACAAAACTACAACTCTATTGAGTTATATGCAGCAGAAAAAAATATTGTAAAGTTTGTCAAAATGGTAGAATTTTGATGCATTTTTCTGTCCTTACTTGAGGATATTATCTAGCATACATTGTTGGTAGCTTTCTTCCTTGCTAGCAAAAATAAATACATAAATACATAATAAATAAATAAATAAATAAATAAATAAATAAATAAATATCACTTTATATGCCAGGTTGCCATAGATTCCAAGAAAACATTCTGGTTCTAGGAAATAAGCTTTGATAAATTAAGACTAGGATTGTGTCACAAGAATGAGGATATGATGCATTTCTGGCCAATGTGTCAGGCGGTGACATGTGCTAAGGCCACTATAAAAAAGATAGATGTGATATAAGTTAACTCCCTATGTTGCTGCAATTTCTATGACCTTGGGAAAACAGCTAGAACATAAAACCTGTAATACTAAGGATAACAGAACAGAAAGATCTCGGGGTGAGCAGAAAATCTGAGTAAAATACTTGAAAATTTAAGCTGTTTAATAAACCACTCCTAGAACTGAGACTTTTTATATAGGAATTTGGAGGCCCAGTGCACAAATTCATGCATGGGTGGGGTCCAGCCAGCCTGGCCCCGATCAGAGGATCAGGGCCGGGCCTGTCAGGAGGAGGAAGTGTTGGGTCAGGATGCTGGCCAGTTGGCCCACCCCAGATAGGGTTTCAATCTGGACGGGGCTGGCTAGGTGGAAGGGCCACAGGTGATTGGCTGGTGGGCCCTGCCCCCAGTTGGGGTGGGGTGCTGCTTGGGGGTGGAGCTGGACATGGGGAGGGGCTGTGGTGGTGGGCCAGTGCCCCTGCCCCTGTATAGGGCTGGGAGAGGGGTCATGAGAGTTTGGCTGGCTGGCCCTGTCCCTGATTGGAGTGGTGGAGTCAATCAAGGGCAGAGCTGGCTAGGGGGAAGGGCTCTGGATCAATGGAGTTGATGGGGGCCCATTAGGGGTGGAGCTGTCCAGGGGGAGTGGCTGCAGGGGAATGGCAAGCTGCCCTACCCCCTATTGGGATGGAGGAGAAATCACAGGTGGGGCCAGCTGTGGGGAGGGGCTGCAGGCCTATAGGAGTGGTAAGGGTCCATCAAGGGTGGGGCCCGCTGCGGGGAAGAGCTTCAGGAGGTTGGCCAGCACTGCCCCTGACCAGGGTGGAAGGGGCCCATCTGGGTAGGGGCCAGCCAGGGGGAGGGGCTGCAGGAGGTTGACTGGTGGGCCCCAACCCCCATTGGGATAAAGGGGAGCAATCAGGAGCCGGACTAGCCAGGGGAAAAGGCCACAGGGGTGTTGGCCAGCCTCTCTGCCCTCAATCAGTGTGGGAGAGGCTGATATGGGATGGGACAAGCTTGGAGGAGGGGCCTGTCTGCCCCAATCTCAAATTGGGCTGCTGCAGTGGGTGAAAGAGCGACCTGTTGTTACGGTCATTATGTCATTCTGGTCAATGGCTTTTAATATATAAAGTATAGATGATACAGTTTTACTGTTTAAGTAATTTATGGTTTGCATTTGTGTTAACTGTACCCAGAACTACCCTATTTCAGGTGCTTTGGTAAAAAAAGTAAAAAAAACAATAACATCATTTATTCAAAAATATTTTGAGTACCTATTCTAATTGCAAATCACTATTCTAGGTCCTAACGATCTATTAGATTAAGACATTCCTCTACCCATATTCTGGTTTTCATAACAATTAAAACAAAAGTATATAAAGAAAAAATAAGAAGTACACATTAAACTTTTTAAAAAAGTCAATGAAGGAATATAACATTGCACAACTCTGAACTAGTTTTAGAAGGAATTAAGTGAGATCATCGTAAATTTCCAGGCAGATCTTGGAACATGGTAAGCATGGAGGTAACTAATAATAGTAATATTTGAACATAAATATTACTAGGAAGAACTTTTGAAATATAATGTTGAATTTTGAATTGGATAAGAAAGTTCTTCTAAATATTAGAAAAAGTATGTAAAACTGTAAACATGTGTTTAAACTATAAATTTAAAACCAAGTGTCGCTTTTGAAAGGAAAAGACTGTCAGCTTGAGCTACACTTAAAAAACCCTGACCATTTAAAATTTAAGCACTGTAATAAAAAATGTGCAGTCTCATAAATTAGGATGGTCTTATTAAGACACTACATGAAGTTCCATGAGATGGGAGATTACAGGTCTCCAAAAATATGCTTTGAAAAAAATATTGCATGTGTAGTTTCTCCAGGTAGCTTGTCTTTTGCATAAGCAACAGAGTAGCTTGCTCTAAAATGTTTTTCTAAAATCTTTCATAGGCAAGTAAAATTAAGCCACTCACTGATTCTAGCAAAAGAATAGTAGTGTCATAAAAATAGTCATATCAATGAATATTAATTTAATATTAATGAATCACTACCCCAGGGTGGAAAGATAACCCTACCATAGTTTATTGAGTCCTTTATCAAAACTACCAGAATTTGCATTTCTGTTTACATTTCCTTCTGTCATAATTGGTAGTTTGTCACTGTTTCTTAACTTGCTTGGAGGCATTTTTCTAACTGAATACATTCTAGGAGTACAAAAGAATCCTCACTCATCAAGGCTGTCAATTTAGCCAGCTCCCCTTTTAGTTTTTCTTGTTAGTTACTCTCCATCTGCTTTTACTTACTTAAGTCATGTCACTCAGCAGATGCACTGACAGATATTTGACTGACGTGTGAATTTATTCACAGAAAAGAAAAGAACATTTTTGTTCTCATGTTTTATTTTTATCTCTGTGTGCCATCTTTATTTCACAGATTATAAACTTATATCCATATTAAAAACCATCTTTAAATAAAAAGCAATTTGCCATATCAATATTGCCTTCCACTTCTTTTATTTCCATGGCCTTAGAAGGTTCACTGAACATAACTCTTCTCACATTTAGAAACAGTAATCCAACTAATGGTGAATAGTCACTCTTTCTTTTTCTTTCCTTTTTTTATTTTCAGAGGAAGGGGTTATTTCTGAGTTATTCAATGAACACTGGGAAAATGTATTGTTTTCCTATATCATGGAAACAAGTGAATTGGGGATTGGCATCCACTTTGCTTGTACTTTTCTAAAACGCTTTAAGAGATTACAACTCATATGCATAGAGTATAAACTATTCAAATTCAACAACTTAAGAATAGGAGTCAGAAGAAAATCTGAATTATATCTTATTTAAAAAATATTTTTTAATATATTAAAATATGTTAAATATATATTTGAAAGGAAGGAAGAGGTATAGAGAGTTAGAAACATCGATGAGAGAGAAACATCGATCAACTGCCTCCTGCACACTTCCTACTGGGGATGAGCCTACCACCAAAGTACATGCCCTTGACCGGAATCAAAGCTGGGACCTTTCAGTCCACAGGCCTACCCTTTCTATCTACTGAGCCAAACCAGTTATGGCAAGAAAGACCTTTTATAAAAGTAGAATCAAGTTCTCCATGATATGTCAGTGAAATGGAAAAAAAAATAAAAGTTGTTCTATAATTAAAATATACAGGCTCTGTTTTCTTTAGCAATTTTAGCTATGGAAGTTGAATATTGCTTTTTGTAAAATGGTGTTTGAAAATACAATTTTCTTTATATTTAAAGAATGTATATTTAGTGTAATTACCATTTGAGGGATAAAATAACACAAACCAACATGCTCATGGAATCAGTCATCCTGAATGTTAGAAATGAGCTGTGTAGTGTTAACAGGAAAAAAAACACATACACACATTGAAACCTGTTGTAAAGAATTTTAGTGAGCCAAACTGTCAACATATGCCAGGAAGCAGAACTCAAGGAATTGAGATAATGCTCCGTAGAATGGCGGGTTACAACTGTATTTATCCATGGCAATCAATGCTCAAGTGGTCCTCAAAAGCTAAAACATCTCCATTTGCCAGCCCACTTAATTCTTTCTAAATGTCTTACAATTTAGATATTTAGGGGTTATCTCAGTCAATATGATAACTAATGTTAATAAATGAGCACTCTACCCAATATTTGGTAGGTATGTCAGAATAGATTACCACTTACATAACTTTTCAAAGAGGTATTTACTTTTGGAGCAGTTTATTTGACCCAGAATCAATGTTCTAGAATCAAGAAACATCAAAAGTTTCACATCAAAAGTTTCACATCAAAAAATTCACAATGTGAATTTTAGAAAGATAAGTCAAAAGAATCATGTGAGAACAATTAACATGAATTAATATAAGATGCTAGAATGTGTTTCTTATAGCTGTATAAAGGTTAAAAATTAATGCTTTGTTTAACATTAAATCTTGAGTGTATAGTGCACATGTTGCTAGCATAGAGTAAGCATTTAATTAATGATTAAGTGAATGAACAAATAAGTTCATTCAAAACTACATTTTGAAAAGACTCATATAATTCACTGTCAGGTTAAGTTCTTACTAGTTTATCTTTTCAATTTGCAATAGTTCATTGATCTTAAAACTAAGTAAAAATAATCATTAGTTTATTACTTTTATCTGGGTAACTCAGTAGCAAGAAAAGTTATGCTTTTTTTCAGTTCTGTTATCACTGGCACTCTTCACATGAGATTAAAATCGCTGCTTGCTGGAAGCCAATTCCAGCATGTCAGCAGGGTTGAATCATCTGGAAATAGCTGAGGGCATCTCCCCAAACCTGAAAAGGATCCATAAAATGATTGTTTTCTGCCAGACAGCTAAGGGCATTTCAGTCTACATGTTTTTTGCCTCCTACTGGCCAAACACCTGAACAGATGAAGGCAATTCTTCCAATCTAACAATGGATTCTGTATATCAACCCTGGCCTTTGATATATATCTATTTTGCCTTAGGCTCCTCTTTGGACTCTTGATTAATTTACATACAACTCCTTCTCCAGTTTCCAGAACCCTTCCAGATTCTGGATCAAGAACTGGTATTAGCTGTTCCAATAACTTATTCACATTTTAAACAACTAATTAACCTGTATTAAAGAATTTGTTAAAAGAAAGGACCAACAAACAACAATCATAATTATTTGGACATTATCCTTTGTTGAGTTATTAAAATCTGTCTTCTGAGGGCCCAAATGAAAATCCTAACATGAGGCAAGGAAAACATCTTACTAATAATACACAGAGTTGTTTGTTTGTTTTTTTCTGATTCTAAATTGGCAAAAGAATTTGCATCTCAACTTTTAATTACATTATTTTTCCTATTACCTGGAGACATAATTGTGAGCTGATACCTGTCAAGTTTTTCTGACCCTTTCTTTCAGCTCATTCTTCTGCTATATTTGTAGTCACAAACCAGCTGTGCTCATAGAACAACTGATTTCCTGGGCATGGCTGCAAATGCTTCCTGATGCACTTGGATAGGAGTTTTACATACAAATTACTGAAGCAGTCATTTCTTTTGCATGAAAAATGAGTCCAAAACCTCACAGCTTCATAATGCAACAGAATGACTCATGAATTATAATTTCTAAGAAAAGCTGACTTAGAAAAAAATAAATGTACCTCGTGATACCTATGCAGTCCCAGTTCCTTGGTATTTATAACATTTTCATCCCAAATCCTGAGATAAATCCATCTCATTTGTGACCATTTGTGTAGATAAGTGCCTTCATGTACTTATTTCCTCTAATTGACATTGCTTTAATAATATTTGTTCACTGTGAATTCAGTATAAACATTTCTGTTTAATGTTTCTACAAAAGTTCTTGCTCAGGAAACTATTTTCTGAATAATTTGAGAAATATTAAAAAATAATGGCCTTATAGAGGAAGAAAACATTCTTTTACAAAGGAGTTAAATACTTTATATGCATTAGTATAATTTTTAACATTTTTATGGACTATTTATTCATTGAAAAATAGGAGAGTAATAAAGAAAAGTAGCAAAAAGAAAAAAGTATATTTAACAAGTTTGTTATTTCTGTTTATTTCCTTTCTGTATATACATTATCAAAATATGGCTGTAGTTATAATGTGGTATGTCTTACAGAAACATATTACCATTTTATGCTACTACATATTTCCATTAGTGCCTACTTAATATTTTTCATTGCACTTTTTTTATGAATGCTACATACACGGTGGGGCAAAAGTAGGTTTACAATTGTGAGTATGCAAAATAGTTTGTTCTTGTATTAATATTTATTAACTAGAGGCCCAGTGCATGAAATTCATGCATGGGGGAGTATCCCTCAGCCCAGCCTGCACCCTCTCCAATATGGGACCCCTCCCAATCCAGGACTGCTGACTCCCAACCGCTCACCTACCTGCCTGCCTTATGGCCCCTAACCGCTTATGCATGCCAGCCTGATCACCCCCTAATCACTCCTGTGCCAGTCTGATCAATGTCTAAATGCTCCCCTGCCAGCTGATCACCCCTAACTGCCCTCTCCTGCTGGCCTGGTCACCCCTTACTAAAAATATCTATTAAAAGAATAAATAAACATCTAGGAAAAAAACACAACACACACACACACACACACACCACACACCACACACACCACACACACACACACACACACACACCATGAAGCTTATTTTAAATTGATATCAGAGAGAAAGGGATAGGGAGAGAAAGATAGAAATATCAATGCTGAGAGAGAATCATTGATAAACTGCCTCTTTTAGGCCCCCTACTAGGATTGAGCCCAAAACCCAGGCATGTCCCCTTGACTGGAATCAAACTTACAACCTTTCAGTCCACAGACAATACTATCCACTGAGCCAAATTGGCTATGGTATAAAGCATGTTGTCTCATCTTTTAGTCTAGATCAGAGAGCTCTCCTTGAAGCTTTGAAAATACTTCTATCAGAGAATCATATGATTTTATTCAAATGTAGGATATAAAACTGAACTCATAGATACAGACAGCAATATGGTAGTTACCAGAGGGAAGGGAGTGGGGCTGGGGAGGTAACGCAGACCAAATGATTGGTGATGGAATATTATTTAACTTTGGGTGGTGGATACACAATGCAATATGAAGATCATGTGTCATAGAGATGTACCCTTGATATTTATATGATCCTATTAATCAATATCACTCACAAAATTTAATTAAAAAATACAGCACTTCTATCACAATCCAGACTATTTTGTACTGTAATTGTCATTCTATTTATGGAGAGAGAGTTAAGTATATTTAGAATTTACTTTTGTACCCCTATTCAAGAGATTAGCTTTTGGAAATTATAGTGTGCAATAAATATCTGATAAAGGAAAGAAAATAAAATAAAAAACAATGCACATGTATCTGTCATTTTGGACAAGCCAGTTTAACCTACAGCTTCTAAATAAATTAATCTGTTTGTAATTCAAAGACTGAGCACATAGAAAAAAATAAGTAGCACATGTGTTTTGTAACTTTGGTGAGTTGCTTCACTTATCTGGGTTTCAATATGTTTCACAAAGTGAAAAAATGTTTTAAAAAGTATACAGACTGATTAAATTTATATTTTATGCCATTTGGGGAGTGTTTTCATCTATTGCTTCCTTTGATGAATCATTTATTTGTTGGTTTTCAAATATTGTTTAGTTATGTTGATAAAAAACCATATTTTAAGGTGTTATGTCTGCCTCGGTGACAATATGGTGATTAAATACTAAAATAATTTAATGAATATTATATTGTATTATTATGAGTTATTAGACATTTTCTACAGATATGTATTTTATTAGTGGTGATCTAAATTGAAATGGTTTGCAAGTCACTACAAAATAATTTTCTTAATTGTTCTGAAATACATTAAAGGGCCCTCTGGGGGAAAAAAAACTATATTTTTACAAATAAAGATGTTTATACAATATCTACTTTATGTCTAATTAAACTACTCCTGTTAAAATCCATATGACATTGAACCTAAAGAAGATTCAGGCTTACCTCATATCACACAAAATTGTAATGATTTAATACACTTGGAAGAATTTACAAAAGGAATAGTTGTAGGTATAGTCTAAGAGATTTGATAAAAATTTTCTTTTCTAGTTGATGTAAAAGAGGTACAAAATTATATACTGATATTTCAATGAGAATGACTCATGATCCTTACTAATAAAAGCTAAGCAGTCGTCAACCCCTCACACGTGATGCCCTCATGCGTCACAAGATGGCTGCTCATATAGTGGAGGTAGTCTTCCTGTGGCCCCAGGTGCTTGCGACAAAAGCAGGACCCAGGGCTCCAGCCTACCTCTTTGGGGCAATCCATTGAGGAGTCCCAGATGTGTGGGCGGGCCTACCTCTTTGGCTTCTGCACTATAAGAGGACACAGGCCAGGATGGGGGAGCCCTCCTGAGTTTACAAATTTAATGCACTGGGCCTCTAGTATTTAAATATTGAAATTATTTTTGCAGTGTTACTACTTTTTAGTCTAGGTGGACCCTAAGTCACTTTGCCATTTAAAAACTTAATAACTGTTTTGTAACTTTGTTATTACTTAGTTTCAGATTTTGAAACTCTGTTCCCTGGATATTTATTATGCAAAAATTTACAATGGAGCAAGGAGTAACAATCCCTGAATTTTATATTGAAAATGAGCACTCCATTGTTCTAATACAGAGCAGACATGTGCTATTTCCATGTTGGGAGTCTACCCTCAAACCCAGTAATACAGAACCCGTTTCACTATTTCTAGCACTGGGGATCACTGGAGGGGAGATCACATGGATTCTCCTAAACTTGGAATTTTGTGGACTTCCTCTTGCAGTGTGTGCAAATTTATGCATGTACCCATACAAGGTGCAGTTGGTGCATGAATTAAAACCCAGGATTATCCAGCAGCTGTCCTGAAAGACAATATTTAGGAGGAAATTCAAGTGCTGGAAGCAGACACCTAAAGAGCCATCATGAAAACTGCCTTAGAAATGCCTTGCTTACTAAGTGGAAATTGAGGTCATTTAAGGGACACCATTAATTAAACATAGCTAAAAATAATTCACATTTCATGTACTTCATATTATAAAAAATAAGAAAAACAAAACTATTCAAATTTTAAATGTTAAAGTGACTTATGGACCACTCTGTATTTTAGAGAAATTAGACATTTTTATTTCTGGTATTGAGAAAACAAACTCATTCTAGAAGTGTTTTTTCAAAAATATTTTTCACAGCATTAGTCAATGATTTATTTTAAATATTACTCAATCATATAAGGAAAATAAATAATAGAATGTGTCTGATTTTAATAATTATACATGGTTAAAATGACTATTTATTTAACTTTATCACTTTAATATGAATAAAAATGTAAGTATGTGGTTAAGAATGATGGTTTGTTCTGTCATTGATGACTATAGATATAGGCAGTCTTGTAATGTATATTGGTCATATTTCTAACTTACTCCATTGGAATGTTTGCAGGATAAATAAGTTTTACTTCCCAGATGTCATTGAGAATTTCACAGGACTACTTGGAATATTTGTTATATTCATTTTTTTTTCATGTTCAACTTATGCTGGCATGTTAGATAGCACACACTTGCATACTATGTGCTTCAACAGCTTTTGAGTTGGTTGTACCTAGAAACACTGAGTTCTGGCAAGAATTTTTGTTTGATGTTTTTCAACAAGTATTGGGAGGTCCTATTTTAATTAATATGTTCCCTATAAATGATTTTTTTAATGTGGTGGATTGTAGAAACCAACTAAATGCCTAGAAATAACGTTAATATCATGTTAAAATATCAGATATAGTGCATGGGAATATTTTAACTTTCCCTTTGGTATATCAACACATGAAAGGAAGTACATTCTTTCTTCAACCATTCTCTTTTCAATAGTGTCTCATAATCTTACTCATATGAAATTATGTTACAAAGTTAGGTCATCTATTGGCAAATCCTTTCTCCAAAATAAACTCTAAGCTTTGGGCAGATCTTACTCATTATACGATATATGTACTGAATGGAAATTTAGTTCATAAACATTCTGAGGCTATGCATTTTTTGGGCCATTTCATTATTATTATTCAGAAAACATTGTCGGTAATAATTTTTCCAAGTATTTTATTTTATTTTTTTAAATATATTTTATGGATTTTTTACAGAGAGGAAGGGAGAAGGATAGAAAGTCAGAAATATCAATGAGAAATAAACATCAATCAGCTGCCTCTTGCACACCTCCTACTGGGATGTGTCCACAACCAAGGTACATACCCTTGACCAGAATCAAACCTGGGACCTTTCAGTCTGCAGGCCAATGCTCTATCCACTGAACCAGTTTTGGCTTTTCCAAATATTTTAAAGCCATGTCAGTTAAAGCATAACTGGTATTTTAGCTTTATAAGAGAAACAACCTAGATCTCTACTTTTATATACTAATTCTTTAAGGTAGTAATTTAAAACAATAATTTATATATAATTTATGATAAATCAATATTGATTCTTTGATCTACATTTAATTTGGCAAATGCTCTAATATCAAATTTTGATATCTTAGGTTATTAAATAATTGTTTTATCTTCTAATGTGAAAATCAGAACACATAGCTTCACATAGCACTATAAATAAGTGAAATTTTTATATGAAGATAAAACATTATTAATTTAGTGTTACATATTTAAATAAGACCCTAGGAATGACAATCTCAACTTACTAATAATTTCTAAAAATTCTTTTGGGCTCATAAGAGCTAATATCTATATATATAAAAGCTTAATATACAAAGTGGCCCCTTGGGAGTTTTACCGAAAGACCAGGAATTCAATTGCTCTCTGTGACGTGCACTGACCACCAAGGGGGTGGCATGAAGTGAAGGAAGGCTCCAGCTGGCAGCTGGAAGGCCACAATAAGCCCTGATTGCCAGCCAGGCCTAGGGACCCTACCCATGAATAAATTTTATGCACCGAGCCTCTAGTACAAAATACATAAAGAGCTCATACAAGACAAAAACAAAAACAAAAATAATCTAATTTTTTAATGGGCACTTCTTCCTAAAAAGATGGCCAAAAGATATTTAAAAAGATGCTCAACTTCACTAGCTATAAGAGAAATACAATTCCAAACCACAATCTGATACCACTTCACACTTGTTATAATGGCTATCATCATTATAGAAAAAATAACAAGCATTGGAGAGAATGTGGAGAAAAAGGGAACTCTTTTACACTACTGGTAAATATCAATTGGTATAGCCAGTATGGAAAACGTGTAGGTTCCTCAAAAAATTAAGATTAGAGATACCATGTGACCAGCAATCCTCTTATGATCATCTACCTCACAAAATTTGAAAACACTTATTTCTAAAGATAAATGTACTCTATGTTTATTACAATGTTATTCATAGTAGCCAAGAAATGAAAACAACCTCACAATAACCAAGACATGAAAAGAACCTAAGTTCTTTTGACAAATTATTTTAAAAGTAGTATATATAAACAATGGAATATTACTCAGACCTAGAAAAAGATGAAATATTTCCATTTGTGAATATATAGATGGATTTGAGAGTATTATGCTAAGTGAAATAAGACAGACAGAAAGTGATAAGAACCATATAATGTTAACCCTATACTGTGCATAAAACAAAGAACAACAAATGAACAAACAAAAAAAAACAAATTTATAGATATAGATAATAGTACAGTTACTATTATAGGGGAACAGAGATGTGGATAAGAAAAAGAGGGTAAAAGGTGTCAAATATATGGTAAAGAAAGGAAACTAGAATTTGGGTGGTGAGTATACAATGGAGTATGGAGAAATTATTTTGTAAAGTCATACACCTGAAATTTATAAAATATTATTAACCAAAGTAATACAATGAATTTAATAAAAATAGAGATGTGTGAGAAGAAAAAAAATCCAAATTACTGTGAAAGGAACTATAATATGCCCTTATGCCATTTTTGGGATCTCAAAATAATCTATACTAATAAAATGGTAATATGCTAATTAGAGTGGACATCTTCCAGATATCCTTCTGGACAAAGATATGGTGGGGGTGTCGGGGGCGAGCCAGAAGCAGTTGCATGAAACCAGGCCGGCAGGGGAGGGCCATTAGGGGTGGATCAGGTTGTCAGGAGGGAGAAGTTAGGGGGCAATCAGGCCGGCAGGCAGAGGTGATTAGGGGCCATTAGGCAGGCAGGTGAGTGAGCAGGTAGGAGCCAGCAGTCCAGGATTGGAGATGGTGCAAGCAGGACTGAGGCCCCCCCCTTCTGTGCACGAATTTTGTGCACCGGGCCTCTAGTAGAATAATGAATATGTGAGCCAAGAAAATAAAAATCTATGCTTGTGTTGACATAAACAAACTTACCAAAATGTTGAACGTAAAATAGTAATATTATTTCAACAATAATATTTTATTTTTATTTTCTATCTTAATTTTAAACTAGCACTTTTCAATTTTATTATAAAATGAGTTAAATCATGACGTATATTTTCAAATCCTGTATCTTTCTATTGTTGAATTACATATAAATGTATATTTAATAGGACTGTAACTAATTTTGTTCAGGGTTTTTATTTTATGTTTTCCTTAGCATAATATTATTAAATAATTTAAGTAAATTATTAATAAAAGTTCCCAAGTTCAAGAGTTTTATCTATGTTCTAACAATAAGAAAAAATTCTACTCAGTGGAACAGAATAGTTAGCTCAAAATAAACTAACATCTTTTTAAAATTATAGTTTTATTTATTTTAGAGAGGAAAGGAGAGGGAGAGAGCAATAGAAACATCAATGATGAGATAGAATCATTGATTGTCTGTCTCCTGTACACCCTTTCCTGGGGACTGAACCCTCAACCCAGGCATGTGCCCTTGATCGGAATTTAACTTGGGACTCTACAATACACAGGCTGATGCTCTAGCCATGGAGCAAAACCAGCGATCACTAAACACATCTTTATGGCCAATTAACATAAGACAAAGGATGCAAAAACATACAGTGGGGTAAAGGTAGTCTACTTAATAAATGGTACTTGGAAAATTTGGCACATACATGCAAATAAGTAAATAAATCTAAACCACTTTCTTATACCATACACTTGAATAAATTAAAAATGTATTAAAAATTTAAATATTAGACTTGAAACCATAAAAATTCTAGAGGATAATGTAGCCAGTAAAAGTTTACACATTTCTTGTATCAATATTTTTATCTTGTATATCACCTCAGGAAAGAGAAACAAAAGAAAAAATAGAAATACGGGACTACATCAAAAAGTTTTGCACAGCAAAGAAAACCATCAACAAGATGACTGGTAGAATATATTCTTCAATAATACATCTGATAAGTGTTAATATCCAATATTTATAAACAACTTAAAAACCTAAACACTAAGAAAGCAAACAATCCAATTCAAAAATGGGCAAAATACCAAAATAGACACTTCTCCACAGAGGACATACAGATGGCTAATAGACATAAAAAGGTTTTTCAAAGTTACTAATCAACAGAGAAATTCAAATTACAGCCACAATGAGATATCACCTCACCCCTGTCAGAATGGCTATCATCAATAAATCAACAATATGTATTGGTGAGGATGTGAAGAATAGGAATTTTTATTCATTATTATTGGAACTGCAGATTGGTCCAGCCACTGTACAAAGCAGTATAGATTTATCTCAAACAAATAAAAATGGAACTGCCTTATAATTCCACTTCTGAGAATACATCTGAAAAAACTCAAACGCTAATTCCAAAAATATATGCACCACTATATTAATTGCAACACTATTTACAATAGCCAAAAACTGGAAGCAGCCTAAGTGCTCATCACTAGATGATCAGATAAAAATACCATGGTAGCTTTAAACAATGGAATAAAAACTACTGTGGTACGTTTAAACAATGGAATACTACTCAGCCATAAAGAAGAAGAAAATCATACCCTTTGAGATAAGCATCGGTGGATCTGAAAAGTATTATGCAAAGGTAAGTAAGCCAGATAGTAAGAGACTAGTACCACATGCATGTTTGGAATCTGATTGATAAAATAACCCAATAAAATAGAAACAGACTCACAGATAGAATACATATTGACAGAGGGGAGGGAGGTTGTGGGGCTGATTGAAATGATAAAAGGATTATACGGGGGGATAAAGGTAACAGACAACAGTATGGTGATTACCAGAGGAAAAGTGGATGGGGGGAGTTAGAAGAGATCATAGGCTGGATAAATAGTGATGGAAGGAGACTTGAGTTTGTGTGGTGAAACACACAGGAAAATACACAGATGATGTATTATAGAATTGTACTTCTAAAGCCTATATAATTTTATTAACCAATGTCACCACAATAAATTCAATAAAAAATAAAACAAAAAACAACAATTTTGTATTAACTGCTTCAGAAATTTTATATGACACAGGAAATTGCAAGAGTAGAATAGGATACATAAATGTATTGTATTTAGCATTGTTTCCCACTTAGCTTGATAATGGAAAAATTTCAGATGAAAGCAATTCCATCAAGTAGTTTGTTTCATATGATTAAATGTTTTTAATAATGTAGTTCTCTTATTTGACTATCAAAACCACACAATAAATTCATAACAGTTAGTTATTAATGAGTCATAACAAAGGTTGAGATGCAGCAAAAAATATCTTAAAATACTTGTAAAAAGCAAATATTTTATCTGTACAAGGAAACAAAACATTATTTTCTTTCAGAAAATTATCCTAAGTTTTAAGAACAGTGAACTATATTTCAGTTTTTAAGTAACCTACTGTTCAATGAAGAGCATAATTTCCCTCATCTTTGGTATGTTTATTAAACAATCAGTTGCTGAGATTTAGGCAGTGACTGAAGGGAGAAGCCACAACATGAGAGATTATTCTCCAAAATATGCACAAAAAAACTGAGGGTCTCAGAGACAGAATAAAGGTAACTCCCTGTTTTCAAGAGATAATAGAGACTTCATCTTCAAAGAAGGAAGGGATCAATATTTAGATTAGATCTTACTTTGTAATCATGTCTAAATTATCACTTTGTCTCTATCATTATTTCATGTAAATCATATTGGTACTAGAGACCCGGTGCACAAAATTTGTGCATGGGAGGTGTCCCTCAGCCCACCCTGCACCCTCTCCAATCTGGGACCAATTGAGGGATATCAGACCACTCCAGTGGGATCGAGCCTAAATGGATGGTTGGACATCCCTATCAAATCTAGGACTGCTCACTCCCATCTGCCCTTCCCTACAGGCCTGGTCCGCCCCAACTGCCATCCCTTATTGACCTGGTCTCCTCCAATTGCACTCCTAACTGCCCAGTCACCCCTAACTGCCCACAACTGCCCTCTCCTGCAGGCCATCTTGTGTTGGCCATCTTGTGTTGGCCATCTTTTGGCAGGCATCTTGTGACAGGCATCTTATGGCAGCCAACTTGTGGCAGCCAACTTGTAGCAGCCATCTTGTGGTGGCCATCTTTTGTCCACATGGGGGCAGCCATCTTGTGTCTTGGTGTGATGGTCAATTTGCATATTATTCTTTTATTAGATAGGATAATTTATGTTAGTTGAATATCCATTATTAATTTAGAAGAATATCTAGCCCATAATCCCAATTTTATTTTTCTCTAACATGGGAGTATGATGACCTGTTTTTGAGGTCTGGTTTCCAGTTTGGTCAGCATTGGCAAAGGATTTCATGAGAAAAAAAATGAGACAATGGAGATAGGTATAGATAGATGAAATAAATTATAGACATTATAGAGATAGATAGATAGATGATAGATAGATAGATAGATAGATATAGATATAGAGAGATAGAGATAAAAAGAATTAGAAAAAAAGCCCTGTCTTAAAAACTAAAAAGGGAATAGTTGAAAGACAATGTACTATTACTATTATTTTATCTTCTTTTTAAAGAGCTATCAATATCTTAAAATTTTTAGTAAAATCAAAACCTGATCATTATACTTATTCTTATTACTGTTTTTATTAGCATTGAATTTAATTATTGGCACAACTCCTTTCATTTAATGTAAAAATATTCAATCTAGATCAGTTTTGAATTGTATTAGACTTTTATACTCTTTTTTTCTTGCTATTAATCATTAATTTTCAACTCATTATGGTCTAATTAACATAATTCCACAAAATCAAAGCTGCAGAAATGACAAGTTATTTCCAACTTACTTTACTCATATCGTATCATAGGAAATCATCCTAAAATAATGTCATATTTCAATTTAGTTATATATTATAATAAGACATTTTGAATTTTTAATTGTGATTAGTTTTTATTGATCATTACATAGTTCTTGTTCTAAGCAATAAATTAGAATAATCATTTTTATATTAGAAAATAATATTGAACAGTTTTCTTAAATGTTAATGAGTCAGTTTATATAAGACATAAAAATATATCCTATTAATACAAATACAATTAATTTTTTCTGATAATATATGTCACATTTTGCCTGTTAGTTAAAATTTCAAAATATAAGGTCCTAACAAAAATGGTTTGATGCACCTACTGCAATTCTCTTCCAGATCTGATATTTAGGAGAAACTGAATAAGGATTTTCAATACTAATCATTTTTCAAAACTACTATTACCAAGACTATTGAAGGAGAGGAAGAAATAAAAAAGAAAGAAAAGAGCAAAGGCAACTGTCTTTTCATGGACATGCTACTTTGGAAAAGATAAAACCAAAAGGTTATTTGCTGATTTCATTTTAGGCTAATAGTAACTGTTTATGTTAATGGACTGAAAGCATTTTTATAGTTATAAAAGTTTTTATTCCCTTTAAAAAAATCCATCACCCCAAGAAAAAACAATACACCAACTAACTTAATTATAAAATGTCAAAACTTAAGATCAAGCATTCGCAAAGCACCATCATGAAATTGCAATAGCACTGAGCCCTGCTCAGGTTAACCTGCCAACTATATATTCTATTTGCAAGTAAAATTTGCCCTCTGTCCTAATCAACTGCTCTAGAGCTGATTAGTTCCCATTTATTCAATGCTATCTGCCAGGCCTCCCAAATGTTTTAGTCCTTATTTTAGGACCATCTCAGACTCATTAGCCTTTTGCCTGACAGTGCCAATGTGACTGTCTGACAGTCTGAAATGTGAAGATGTTATGCTATGAGTGTCAAGATCTTTGCAGGAGAATGTGCTTAAAAAATATGTGAACATATATTTAAATAATGCCAATTTATATAGCAAGAGAAGAAAGTCAAATATTCTATATTATGGCTGATATATCAGGACATCATTATTTTTTAAATTCAACCAGAATAAAATGATGTTTGTTTTCCACAATTCTGGAAGCAATATCCCTTTTATTTTTTTCATAACTAATTGCTTTTGCAATAAGTTATATGTTACAAACCCTTTGTAAAATAATTAGTTTTGATTATATTTGGTTCAACAACATGCAACTACACTTTTTTATCTTTACCCAAATGATCAAATTACAGCATTTTTTTATGATTCAATTCAATATACTACATAGGAAATGTTTTATAGAGATATATTTTTGACATTTATAGATAAATTTTAAGTTTATAGGTCCAAATCAAATTTCCTATTTGCTAGCAAGTTATTTACATTTCTCAAAAAAATCAATATGAATTCATCAATGATTTAAACTAAGGAAAAACTAAGCACAATAGGGAAAAAAGGGGCTTCTTTATCTAATTATGAAATTATGCCCAATGCCCAAACACTGATTTTTAATTTTGATTCAGACCTACAGAAATTAGCCATGCACTTAGTTCATTTAAATTAGGTTTTCATGATGTTTTGGTACCACCAGCACTCACCCCTAGGTCACCTCAAGGAAAACCTAAATCTTTCTACATTATTTTGATCTGGGAGAAAAACAAATCAACTTGAGGAAAATAAAATCTTATATTATATCATAGATTTACTTAAAAGAACCATAAAAATCACACTGGCTTGTAATTTTGTCCCAGCCACTCTAGCATAATTATGTAGAGCTTTGGAAATGGTAAATAACCTATCAAAGTTTCTTTGCTGCTGAAATTAAAACCAAGTGTTCCCAAAGCCTTGTATATCTCTTCATCCAACTCAGATCAATTTTTTTTAATCTGCCCAGATGCGTCAGTTGGTCAGGAGTATAGCTAAGCTGCTCCATGGTATTGTTGCCTGTCAACCATTTGGTTTGGATAAGCAGCCTGTGGGGACTTTAAAAGGACATTAGCCACTCATGTAAGCAAATGCCCCTAGACAGAGCATTGTCACAGCAACTCTGTTTTTTTCACTTAGTTCTTGTTAAGACTTATCCAACAGACCCTACGATCAACAGTCTCCCCTGCCTCCTAGAATCTGTATGCCTTGTGTATTCTTTAGATAAGACCCTTGGAAGACTGACCCTCTTCTCTCATCTCTCTCCCCTCTGCCTTGATTTGCCTTTTTGGCACCTCGAGGTGTGCTGTTCACTTCCTTCAAGTCCTATGAATTGTGAATAATAAACTTCTCTGTTTCATTGTCTCTTGTGGTCTCTAGTTGAATTGTGGCTCATAATCTAGCATCTTGTATTTCACTTAATGAATATTAATTTTATAAAGAGGGAAAATAAAAGTTTATCTGACCTGACAACAACTATGTATAGAAACATAATTAAAATCATTTAAAACATAGGCCATAAAAGTACATTACACACCAGACTGAGAATTCACAAGGTTCATTTTGTATGCTTCTCAAATGAAGCACATTCTTATTCTAAATTCATTAGTTAAATATATTCAGACCAAAATTTTGCTTGTAACATAAGTTGTGGATCATATGCCAATGATACATTGGTACATAACTTCAGTAACTAGATAAAATTGACTGTTTAAAACATGTTCCAAACATCATTTTGCACAGGGAAATAAATAAATGTCAAATGGGAGTTTTAGGAGTATAATTATCAGGCAACTAGAATAAACATCAATCAATCCCATATAATAAAACCCTAATATGTAAATTGACTGAACAGCTGAATGACTGGTGGAACAACCAGTTGCTCTAACATGCATTGTCCCCCAAGAGGGATGCAACCTGCAGCAGTGATTGGGGGGCAGATCAGTGAATGGGAGGCGCCAGGCCACCAGCCAAGGCAGGTGTCAACAGGCCCCGCCCCCCATCTTCCTGCCTGCTGGTCGCTGGCCAGGCCTAGGGATCCTACCCTACATATTGGGAATAGTCTCTTAGATTTACAAATTAAAATCTGGCAAATCTAACACTGAAAAAACAGGATGATGCAGTGATGACATGGATGGACTCTGGCTTGCACATTTTGTGGTCAGCCCTGATTCTGACACTTATAACTGTGTGACAAAGTCAATTGCTTAACTTCTCTCTGCTTCAGTTTTTCCACCCACAAGATGGGGAAAATGGTACTACTGCCTCAGAAGGATCATGTTATGTACTACGTTTTATAATCAGGGCAAAAACATGTAGCTGCTCATACAACAGCAAGATGCCTTTCACTGTATGAAAAGTGTGGTCACTGGTGCATGCAGCATCCTGGATTTCAAGAGGCATGTCCAGTTGCCGGTTGAGATCCTACAGCCCCCGAAGGGTCCCAGATTACAAGAGGATGCAGGCTGGGCAGAGGAACTCCCCCCTACTCCCTGTACATGAATTTTGTGCACCAGGTCTCCAGTAGTAAATAACAGAGAGCCAGTGTGAGACTAATATAGATTCAAAATACCATAGCTAGCCAGCAGAGTTAAAAAGCTTAACAGAGTAATCCCCAAATAGCTGTTTTGATATGGTTCCTAGATGCAAATACAAAGCACTCTTATGATCTTTAACAATAGAGAAGTTAAACTGCAACTTAAAAACAGGATAAAATGTTAAAACAGGTGAAACAAAGTTAAGGAAAGACAGTAAGCATATTACTATAGGAAATTTTAAACAATAAAATTCTTAACTAATTTGAACCAAAGTAGTAATAAGTGGAGTGTGAAAAAGTGACACATGTCAATATATTTCAAATGATTTACAATACACAAACACACATAGATGTGTATGTTATGTGTATACACACACACATACATATTTATTATTTATTTGTTTACTTATTTATTTATTTATATAATCTGTGGAGTAAATGGAAAGATAAAGATAAGAACCACTTTAAAATTGATCAATACCCAAGAATCCTTTTAAAGGAAAGTCTGCAAATTCCATTGAACAAATACATGGGTTGCACAAACATTGATTGATATAACTCTAACAGTACTTAGTAATATATTATATTTACAGTGTCAACTACAAAACTGACAAAAAAATATATAGACCTGGCCTTTATCATGTTTCAGAGAGCCAGCAGCCGAAAGTGGCTTCAATATGATAAACTCTTTTTTAAAAATGGTCCTTTCCCTATAATTCTTTTGTGCTTGCAGTCTATTTTATTTTTCCTACCCCTTCCATTTCATGCCATTGCTTACAATCATGTCACAGTTTTGTTTTCTTATGTAAAAATTATTTACCATTGCCCTTCTTCCCTTTCCTCTGGTTAGCATAGGACTCATACTACTATGTCATGAGGGAGGATAAAGGCCAGAGCCACACTCACCTTTGTGCTCCCTGCATAGACATTATGGATAGGCTTACAACAAGTTCAGTGTGGAGATCTGTGACCACCCTGCTTCACAGTGAGAACAAAGTCACCTTCCCAGTATGCAGAAAACTTCTGCCACTCTTTCTTCCCCTCTCTGTGGAGAGAAACCTCCCTGGTGAGTCTCTAAACCTGACCTTCCAGCATGACAAGACAATCTTCAGGATACCACGCTGCTCGCATGGCTAAAGCCACCGCTTCATGCTGTCTGGACTTTCACCCTTTGACACACTACACTATCTTTAGAGTTCAGAAATTCAGTATTACAACGGTCTTGCCTTTTTATAAATTAGTTTGTTATGGTTTTTGCCTTTCTTAATTTTAATGGTAAACGAAACATTTCACATCTTGGGGCATGATTCTCAACCTAACAAGTTCATAACAAGATATATAGCCATGGCAAATATCATTACCTTATAATTCTTTTAATATTTTCTAATCAAAAATACTATTAAATATATTTTTGCTTTCGGTGAAGATAAAGAATAATTAGATTTACACCTCTGTCAAAAACATAAACCAATAATAAAACAGACAAGATATAAGCACAATGTTTTTTAACACACCAAACATCAAGCAACAAAAGACACTGAATCCTTAGATACTGTAAATGAATAAGGTGAGCCTTGTGAGTGTATTAGAAATGGCAACAGAAGAAAGAAACTAAGGCAAACACACAGATCATAATATTTGAAGAGATAGTTTAAAGTACAGCAAAGCAATGTTGATGGAGTTCCAGGATACGGTACCAATTATTAGAAAGCTACACACACACACACACACACACACACACACACACACACACACACATACATAAAAAAACCTGCAGAAATATGTAGCTATTCAGCTGAATGTTGATTAGTACATTGCCTATAATTACCTGAAAACATGCTATTATGGATCAATTGTTTGGGGCTTTCTGGCATTTACATATTAAAACTGAACACACATGTGATGGTATTTGGATTTGGAGATTTCAGGGGATAGTAACATAAAAATAGAGACCTTATGAATTTGTTTAATACTCTTATAAGAAAAGATCAGAAAGCTAGCATGTTCTCTTCCCTCCATGTGAAGATACTAGAAATCTGCAGTCTGCAACCTTGAAGAGAATTCTCACCAAACTACCATGCTGGCAAGCAGACTTGTAGTCTCTAGAACTTTGAGAAATAAATATTTGTTGCTGAAGCCAGTCAATGGTAATTTGTTCTATCAGTCTTAACTGAGTAAGATATTGTTACTGACAACTGGGATGCTGATATAATAAATATCTAAAAATATGGAAGCAGCTTTAGAACTGGGTAATAGGTAGAGGTTGGAAAACTATGAAAGTGAATGCTAGAAAAAGCCAAGATTGTTGTGAAGGGATTTTTAAAGGCAAATCTGGTGAGCTCTCAGGAAGGTAAAAAAAAAAGCTTTTGTTTGTTTAGAGAATATCCTTTACTAGTGGCCCGGTGCACAAAATTCGTGCATGTGGAGGGTGGGGGTGGGGGTTGTCTCTCAGTCGGCCTGCATCCTCTCCAATCTTAGTTCCCTGTGGGATAGGGCCTAAATTGGTACAACCCCCTCCCAATCTGCTTTTAACTGCTCACCTGCCTGACTGCTTGATCACCCCTAACCACTCTGCTTGCTAACCACTCTGCAACTGGTCCTCTCTGCCAGCCTGCTCGGCCCCAACTGCCCCCCACCATCAGCCTAATCACCCTCAACTGCCTACCCCTCCTGGCCTGATCTCCCCCAACTGCCTTCCCCTCTTGGCCTGATCACCCCTAACAGCCTCTACCTTGGGCCTTCCACCATGGTGATCTAGGACCCCGTGCGCACACACCATTCACAATCTGGGACCCCTGGCACCCACATCGTATCGTGGTGGTAGCTGGTCTTCCCCCCAGCCTCCTGTGGCCCTACCCTTCGCGCATGCACCAGTGATCTGGGACCCCCGAGCTTGCACCCTTTGCAATCTTGTACCCCACGGGCCCACGGCAAAGCACAGTGGTGGCCAGCCTTCTCGGAGTACCTCTGCACAGCCTGGGGAACTGGCATTGCAGGCTTGCTGGGACTACCAGCACAGCATCTGCTCCCCAGGCCCACTGTGCTTGTTCTCCAGGAGGTGCAGAGATGGTGGAAGAGGCAGGATCATGCACTGTGCAGCCCCGCCCCCTGCTCCTGATTGGCTGGTAACATAGCCAATCAGGAGCCAAGGTACAGTCACATTTTCATGTTACTCTTTTATTAGATAGGATAATAAAGAGATAATATGCAAGTTGACCCTCACAACCTCACAAGATGGCTGTCTACAACCAGGCTGGTAGGGAGGTTAGTGAGGGACAACTGAACAGCAGGCTGCATGGGGAAACCAGGCTAGCAGGGGGACTGTGAGGGGAGACCAGGTTGGCAGTGGGGGGCAGTTGGGGACAACCAGACCAGCAGGGGGGGAAGTTAGGGGTGATCAAGCCAGCACACAGAGGCAGTGAGGGGTGATCAAGCTGATGGGAGGGGGGAAGTTAAGGCCAATAGGCAGGCAGGCAGGTTAGGAGCCACCAGTTTAGGTCCCATCCCACTACATGGGAGAACATATTTGCAGATGGACATTCCCTGAGGGGTCACAGATTGGAGAGGAAGCAGGGTGGGCTGAGGGCCACCCCCCATGCATGAATTTTGTGCACTGGGCCTCTAGTATATAAATAATCATGTGCAGCATTGAACAAACTGTGGAATCTCAGAGGGGTGTGTGATTGGGTGGGTGGGAAGAGATAAACCAAAGAACATGTATGCATAAATGCATAACCCATGGACACAGACAATAATGATGTGAAGGCATGGGGTGGGAGGTGGGAGAGGGCAAAAAGGGGTTATTAGGGGAGGAAAGGGGACATATGTAATATTTTCAACAATGAAAATTTAATTAAAAATTAAATATTCTTAAATAAAACTAAAAATGTTGCAGCAAAGGCCATTCTTATGAGGTCTCACACAGAAAAAAAGCAACAGTTATTGGACAATGAAGAAAATATGATCCTTGTTATAAAATGTCAAAGGAAGTGGTTGAATTATATTTTTGTTTAGTATTTTGTGAAAGGCATAACTTGTAAGCAATGAAATTAGACATTTAGAGAAGGAGAAAATTACTGAAAGATCACCTTGGTCTTCCTGTCTGTTTAAAGTAAAATGCAAGAAAAGAGAAATGACTTGAAAATGGAATTATTAAGCAAAAGGAAACTAGAAGTTAAAAGATTGGAAAATTCTCAGACTATCCATATTGCAATAAAATGAGATAGCATGTTCAGAGAGAACATTAAAGGTTTGGCCAAGTGAGCATTTAATTATGAGATTAGTATGAGTGTGAACCAGAACCAATGGCATTAGTGTTTTTACAAGAAGAAGCCAGAGAGCTGGCATGGTGCCTTATTTCAGACATCCAGCCTCCAGAATTGTGAGAAACAAATTCTTTTTTTATAATCTACCCAATCTATGTTACTTGGTTATATCAGTTGAAAGAGACTAAGAAAAAGGGATGAGCTATTCAAAAGAATAGAAGGGAACACCATGAGATACTCACAAAGGAAGGGTTCAGAATTCATGGGATATTGGGAAAACTACTCAAAATGGTTTAGTCTCAGTAGAAAGGAAAATTAACCCTAGATTAAGCTCCTTTCTTGACCTACCTAACAATTTCTAAAAGCAAGAAACAAAATATTTACACTTAACCAACTTAATTACTTTTGAGAGCAATGTTCAATAATATGTGTAAGGATAAAAAATATCGAGGGTGTGAACGTGCATGCACACACACACACACGCGCGCGCACACACACACACACACACACACACACACACACACACACAAATGACATGCATAATATCTGGTATATTAATCAATGTTATCTGGAGAAACAGACCAAAAAAATTAGTGTAGAGCTATAGTAATCAAGAGAGTGTTATATTGAAGAGAAAATACACAAATAGATCAATGGAACAACATAGAGAATCCAGAAGCAAAACCATAAATAGAGTCAACTCAAATTTGGTATGGGTGCAAAGGCAATACAATGACCTCTCTCATAGCAATTTGTTTACCAGTACATCTCCTAGGAGAATGGAAACTAAGAAGAAAATAAACAAATGGGGCTAAAGTAAAATAAAATAAAAAATAAAAACTTCTGCACAGCAAAAGAAACCAACAACAAAATAAAAAGAGAGCCCACTACAGGAAAGAACATATTTGCCAGTGATACATCCTAGAAGAGGTTAATCTCCAAAATATATAGGTAACACATACAACTTAACAAAAGGAAGACAAACAATCCTATTTTAAAAATGGGCAAAGGACCTAAATAGATACTTCTCCAATGTAGATATATAGAAGATCCAGAGAAATATGAAAAAAATGCTCAAAATCACAAATCATCCAAGAGATGCAAATTAAGACAATAAGTTATCACTTAACACCTATTAAAACTGCTATTATCAGTAAATCAACCAAATACAAGTGCTGGTGAGGTTGTGGAGAAAAGGGAACCCTAGTACACTGACGGTGAGAATGCAGATTAGTACAGCCACTTCGGAAAACTGTAAGGAGTTTACTCAATAAATTAAAAATGAAACTTCCATTTGACCCATTGATTCCAATTCTAAGAATCATTCCTAAGAAACCCAAAACACTCATCAGAAATATTATATGCAATCCTATCTTCATAGCAGTGCAATTTAGAATAGCTAAAATTTGGAAACAACCTAAGTGCCCATCAGCAGATGGGTGGATAAAAAAAAAAATAGGCCCAGAGACAAAGAAGCATAAACAGACGGTTGAACCTCAAAAGAAGGCATAAGTGTGTGGGAAGAGAACAACCAATAAAATTGTATGCATATATTGATAATCTGTAGACACAGACAGTAGGGTGGGATGGCCTGGGTTGCGGGGAGGGGGCAGAAGTAGGCAGGAAGAGGTTAATGGGAGGGAGGACTTATATAATACTTTCACTGTAAAGATTTAAAAAAGGGAATAAAAATCATCAATGGAAAAGAATAGAGAATTCATGTGTATATCTAAATAGCCATGGACAACTGAAATTTTAACTTTTTTTATTTTGAAACAATGTTCACTCATAGGAAATTGAAAAAAATAGTTCAGAGAGTATCTTAAGCTCATCACCTAGCTTCCCACAGTGGTGACCTCTTAAGCAATCTTCTATATATATAAAACCCAAATATGCAAATAGACAGGACAGCAGAACAACCAACAACTGATTGCTGTTATGTGTACTGATCACCAGAGGGCATGTGCAAAACATGGCGGGTCTCGGCAGCAGGTAGCAGAGTGTGGAACATGGTGGGTGCCAGCTCCAGTGTGATGGTGGTGCAGGTCAGCAGGGGTGCCAGATCAAGGCGGAGCACCAGTCACTGTCATCAGGGCGAGCCTCTGCTGGTTACTGAAAATTCTTTGTTCCTGTGTGCCACAATCACGCCTGGCACTTGAACCTGCTGACAGCACTGGCCCTGCTTGCCCCTGCTACCAGTGCTGGAGCTGCTGCTCACACCCGCTGCCTGCACCTGCTGCTGATTGCTCTGCATTGTCAGTGGGTGCAAGTGGTAGCTACTGGCCCCAATCACCCCTCAGGGCTTTTCCACCTCCCCTTGCTCTTGAGTGGCAATCAGGGCTGGTAGCCACCACTTGCACCTGCTACTGATGCCAGCCCCACTCACACCTGCAGCTGGTGCTGAAGTTGCTGCTTATACCTGCTGCCAATGCCTGGTGCTAGTCCGAATTGCTCAGCACTGTCAGCAGGTGTAAGTGGTGGCTGAAAGCCTCAATTGCCCCTGAGGGCTTCTCCAACTCCCCCTGCTCCTGAAGGGCAATCAGGGCAGCAGCCGCTGCCAGCACCTGCTAACAGCACTGGCTCCACTCACACCCACTGCTGGCACCAGCCCCAATCGCTCTGCACTGTCAACAAATGCAAGTGGGGCCTATGCCATCAGCATGTGGGAACAGTGGCAATGGGACTGCTGGCAGAGAGGGGAATGGGGACTGTGGTGGGAGAGGCCAGGCAGGGGAATGGATGTTGGGCTGAGAACCATATTCTACATATTCTACATACAACCAAACACCGCAGCCTTGAGGCCCACAGTTCCTTTTAAGGTGCACATATCTGTGCACTTGCCCCCTAGTTGCGATATAATGTCATAACCACAAAATTGACATTCTTTCAATACCATTAAATAAAACACAGAGCTTATTTAATTTTTGCCAGTGTAAGACAATTTTTGACAAATATGCAAAGATGATTTAGTGGAGAAAAACAGTGTTTTTTTAAAAAATATATTGAAAAAACAATTACATTTCCTTTTACAAAGAAGAAAAAAAATGACTATGTACCATAAATAAAAACTAAAATGTATAATAGACCAAACAATAAAATCTAAAACTATAAAATTTCTAGAATAAAGCATAAGTGAAAATCCTTGTGACCTTAGGTTGAATCTATTATGTTACATAAATTTGTTACATATAATAATAAATAATATTCCATAAAAAGCAAACTTTATAAAAATTCTGCTCATCATAAGAAAGTATTAATAAAATTAAGAGCAAGCTATTAAGTGGGTTAAAATATTTGTAAAGGCAAATACCTGATTAAAACTCTAATTTCTCTCATTCTAAATTGTTAATAAACAAACAAAAAGAACACTTATCTGTTAGCTAAATATTTGAACAGATCCTTTACCAAAAAATATATATGGGTGTCATAAAATCTCACGAAAAGATGGTCAATATCATTAGTCACAAGGGAAACAAAGAATTAAGGCATGATGATATATCTTTAGACATCTATTAGAATCACTAAAAATAAAGATTAAAAATACTTATAATTATCAAGGATGTGTAGTAATTGGAACTTTCATGAATTCAATGGGAAAGTTCACTGAAACAAATTAGGAAAGTTTTGGCATTTTCCTAAAAATTAATACGTTCTTACTATATGAGGATCCATTCTATTTGTAGAGGTTTATTTAAGGTTAAAGAATATATATCCACACAGAGACTTGTACATAAATGTATATAGCAACTTCATTTTAATTGTCAGAACTGGAAACAACTTGAATGTCCATCAACAAGTGATAAAAAATATTTTATATTAATATAAAATAACTATATTTGATATATTAATATAATATTAAGTAATCAGCTACTAAACCATGCTACAACATGAATGAATCTCAAAATAAGTTTGCTGAGTATAAAAACCAGATCAAAAAGTAAAATTTATTTAATTTAATTTATAGAAATAACTAAAAATGCAAATTAATTTATAATGATAAAGAGCAGATCAGTTTTTGCTTGGTAGGAAGAACAGAAAAAATGGAAGTCATTACAAAGGTCATAAGAATTCTTCTGGGGGTGCTAGAAAAGTTTACAATCTTGATTTTGGTGATGATTTCATTCATCAGATATATAAAAATTTTTCAACTTAAAAAGTTTTTAAAATTTAAATTTAATGTATTTTGCAGAGTACTAACATCTTAAATAAACTATAAGAAATACTATTTAATAATGAACACTTGAGACAGTTGCGGAACCCACTGGGCGTCTGAGACTCCCACCTCCTCCCCAACATCTATTCCTAGTTGGTGAAGAAGCAGACTCCGAGGAAACCTGTGCTCAGCCACGGAAAGGATAGTGAGAACTACATAACAAGACACACAGAGAAGAAAGACTATGGGGAGACAAAAAAATAGCCCACCAATGAAAGAAAAGCAAGCCTCACCAGAAAAAGAGGTAACCGAAATGGAAGCAAACAACCTGTCAGAGAGAGAGTTCAGAGAAATGGTCATAGGGTGGATGAAGAGAACAGAAGCCAATACAAGTAAGAACCATGAGGAATTGAAGAGGAATCAAGAGGAAATGAAGAAGAGCCAGGAAGAAATGAAGAAGAACTATGAAGACATGAAGAAGAATTATGAAGAAATGAAGAAGACCCAAGAAGAAATGAAAAGTGACATTGCTGAGGTAAAGAACTCCATAGAAAGTATCAGGAGTAGACTAGATGAAGCAGAGGACCACATCAGTGAGCTGGAAGACAAGGTAGGAAAAAACACCCAAGTAGAGCAGTTTCTAGAAAAAAAATTAAAAAGCAGGAAGAGAGCCTAAGGGAACTTTGGGAAAACATGAAACAAAACAACATACGTATAATAGGGCTTCCAGAGGGACAGGAAACTGAGCAAGGAATTGAAAACCTGTTGGAAGAAATAATGACAGAAAATTTCCCTGATATAGGAAAGAAAAAACCCACTCAAATCCAAGAAGCTCACAGAGTTCCAAGCAAATTAAACCCCAAAAGACCTACACCAAGGCATGTTATAATTAAATTGGCAAACATCAACGACAAAGTGAGAATCCTAAAAGCTGCCAGAGACAGAAAGAAAGTCACCTACAAAGGAACCCCCATCAGATTAGCAAGTGATTTCTCAACAGAAACTTATCAGGCCAGAAGGGATTGGAATGAAATATACAAAGTTATGCAAAGAAAGGGTCTGAATCCTAGAATACTGTACCCAGCAAGGCTATCAATAAAAATTGAAGGTCAAATCAGGAGCTTCACAGACAAAAAAGGTCTAAGGGAATACATTACCACCAAACCAGCAATGCAAGAAGTGCTAAAGGGTCTGCTGTGAAAAGCAATAGGAAGCCATGAAAGAACATAGGGGCAAAGAACAAAAATGGCTACAAATAACTATCTATCAATAAATACTTTAAATGTAAATGGTTTAAATGCTCCAATCAAAAGACATAGGGTAATAGACTGGATAAGAAAACACGACCCATATATCTGCTGTCTACAAGAAACCCACCTCCAAAAAAAAGATGCACACAGACTGAGGGTGAAAGGATGGAAAAAGGTTTTTCAGGCGAATGGAAATGGAAAAAAAGCTGGGGTAGTAATACTTATATCCGACAAATTAGATCTCAAAGTGAAGGATGTAACAAGAGATAAAGAAGGTCACTACATAATACTAAAGGGAGCAATCCAACAAGAAGAAATAACTCTGGTAAACATATATGCACCCAATATAGGAGCACCCAAATACATACTAAAACTCCTAGAGGATATCAAGGGAGAGATAGACAGCAATACTATCATAGTAGGAGATTTTAATACCCCACTATCACCATTGGACAAATCCTCTAAACAAAAAATTAGTAAAGAAACATCAATCCTCAATGAATCACTACACCAGAAGGAATTAATTGACATCTTCAGATCATTTCACCCCAAAGCCACAGAATATACATTCTTTTCAAGTGCCCATGGGTCATTCTCAAAGATAGACCATGTGTTGGGTCATAGGCAAAGTCTCTCCAAATTCAAGAAGATAGAAATCATATCAAACACATTCTCAGATCACAAGGGCATAAAGCTGGAAATCAACTACAATAGAAACAACCCAAAGAAATCAAACACATGGAGACTAAACAGCATGCTATTAAACTATGACTGGGTTACTATAGAGATCAAGGAAGAGATAGAAAACATCATGGAAACAAATGACAACGACAGCACAACAATCCAAAATCTATGGGACACAGTGAAAGCAGTTCTGAGAGGGAAGTTCATAGCTCTACAATCTTACTGCAAAAAACTTGAAACAGCGGCAATAAATTATCTAACCCAACAACTCAAAGAGTTAGAAAGAAAGCAACAAGAAAAGCCCAGTGTAAGCAGAAGGAAGGAAATAGTAAAGATCAGAGCAGAAATAAATGACATAGAGACCAAAGAAACAATAGAGAAGATCAACAAAACCAAAAGCTGGTTCTTTGAAAGATTAAACAAGATTGATGAACCTCTAGCCAGACTCACCAAGAAGCAAAGAGAGAGTACCCTAATAAATAAAATCAGAAATGAAAAAGGTGAAATAAAAACAGACCCCATTGAAATACAAAGGATTGTTAAAAATTACTATGAAAAACTCTACTCCAACAAACTGGACAATCTGGAGGAAATGGATACATTTCTGGAAAAATATAACCTCCCAAAACTTAATCAGGAAGAATCTAAACAACTCAATAGACCAATAACTGTGGAAGAAATTGAAGCAGTCATCATAAAGCTTCCGGCAAACAAAAGCCCAGGGCCAGACGGCTTCACAGGGGAGTTTTACCAAACATTCAAGGAAGAACTAAAAACTATACTCCTCAGACTATTCCAGAAAATTCAAGAGGATGGAACACTTCCAAAATCCTTCTATGAAGCTAACATCACCCTAATACCAAAACCAGATAAAGATGACACAATGAAAGATAATTACAGGCCAATATCCCTCATGAATATAGATGCCAAAATCCTCAATAAAATTCTAGCAAATCGGATCCAGCAGTACATCAGAAAGATCATACACCATGACCAAGTAGGATTTATCCCAGGAATGCAAGGATGGTACAATATCCGCAAATCAATAAAGGTGATACATCACATTAACAAATTGAGAGATAAAAATCACATAGTCATATCAATTGATGCAGAAAAATCATTTGACAAAATCCAACACCCTTTCTTGATAAAAACTCTCAACAAGGTAGGAATAGAAGGATCATACCTCAACATAATAAAAGCCATATATGAGAAACCCACAGCAAACATCATACTCAATTCGCAAAAACTACAACCATTTCCCTTAAGAACAGGAACAATACAGGGCTGCCCACTCTCACCACTCCTATTCAACATAGTACTGTAAGTATTAGCCATTGCAATTAGACAAGAAGAAGAAATAAAAGGCATCCAAATTGGAAAAGAAGAAGTAAATCTATCCTTATTTGCAGATGACATGATATTGTACATAAAAACCCGAAAGACTCCATAAAAAAGCTAATAGACTTAATAAATGAGTTCAGCAATGTAGCAGGCTACAAAATCAATGTCAAGAAATCTATGGCATTCCTATACACCAATAGTGAACTTACAGAAAGGGAGACTAAAAAAGCAATCCCATTTACCATCACACCAAAAAAATTAAGATACCTAGGAATAAACTTAACTAAGGAGGTAAAAGACCTATTCGCAGAAAACTACTGGACGCTAAAGAAGAGATAGAGGAAGATGTAAACAGATGGAAGAACATACCATGTTCATGGATTGGGAGAATCAACATAATTAAAATGTCCATACTACCCAAAGCAATCTATAAATTTAATGCACTCCCCATTAAAATACCAATGGCATATTTCACAGACCTAGAAAGAACTCTCCAAAAATTCATCTGGAATAAAAAAAGGCCCCGGATAGCCACAGCAATCCTGAGAAAGAAGCACAAAGTCGGTGGGATTTCCATACCAGATTTAAAGCTGTATTACAAAGCTACTGTTCTCAAAACAGCCTGGTACTGGCACAAGAACAGACATATAGATCAATGGAATAGAATAGAGAATCCAGATATCAACCCAAACCACTATGCTCAATTAATATTTGACAAAGGAGGTATGAACATAAAATGGCATCAAGATAGTCTCTTCAATAAATGGTGTTGGGAAAATTGGATAGATACATGCAAAAAAATGAAACTAGAGCACCAACTTACACCATACACAAAAATAAACTCAAAATGGATACAGGACTTAAACGTAAGACAGGAAACCATAAAAACATTAGAGGAAGCTACAGGAAATAAAATCTCAGACATATGCCAAAAGAACTTCTTTGATGATACTGCTCCTAGGGCAATGGAAGCTAAAGACAGAATAAACAAATAGGACTACATCAAAATCAAAAGCTTTTGCACAGCTAAAGAAACCATCAACAACACAACAAGAAAACCCACTGTATGGGAGAACATATTTGCAAATGTTATCAGTGATAAAGGTTTAATCTCAAGCATCTATAGGCAACTCACACAACTCAATAAAAGGAAGACAAATGACCCAATAAAAAAATGGGCAACAGACCTAAATAGAACCTTTTCTAAAGAAGACAAAAGGAAGGCCCAGAGACATATGAAAACTTGCTCAAAGTCACTAATTATCTGAGAGATGCAAATCAAAACGACTATGCGGTACCATCTCACACCTGTCAGAATGGCTTACATCAACAAATCAACAAACGACAAGTGCTGGCGAGGATGTGGAGAAAAAGGAACTCTCCTGCACTGTTGGTGGGATTGTAGACTAGTGCAGACACTGTGGAGAACAGTATGGAGTTTCCTCAAAAAACTAAAAATGGAGCTCCCATTCAACCCAGTGATCCCACTTCTAGGAATATACCCCAAGAAACTAGAAAGGCGAATTAGAAAGGATACATGTACCCCTATGTTCATAGCAGCACAATTTATCATTGCTAAGACTTGGAAACAGCCGAAGTGCCCATCAGCAGATGAGTGGATTAAAAAAACTATGGTACATCTACACAATGGAATACTACGCTGCGGTAAAAAAGAAAGAGCTCCTACCATTTGTAACAACATGGATGGATTTGGAGAGCATTATGCTAAGTGAAATTAGCCAGGCAGAGAAAGACAAATATCACATGATCTCACTCATTTGAGGAATATAATGAATGACACAGACTGATGAACAAGAATGGATCCAGAGACTGAGAAAAGTCCATTAAAATGTCAAACCTCAGGGTAAGTGACAGGTGGTGGGAGTAAGGGGGAAAGTCAATATATTTGAATGCTTGATCTAAGGTAAGTGATTTGTGTTTTTACATCCCTGACAAAGTTTATATAAAGTTATAAAAAAAATTGGCAGCTAGTTTGAGATTGAATTAACCTGGCCTATGGCATGTCATCTCTTATGGACACCAGTTCTTAGGCTAGGCCCTCCTTAACCTCCCATGACACCACAATACCCTTACATGATATTATTCTACAATGTCATTATAATATTTGATATTTGACAACAGCATATTATACAATTATCCCAAATAAACTTACAAACTAATTCTTTGAATGTTGGGAAGCAACTTAGAAAAAGGATAGGAAATCCCTTTCAGAAGGGATTAAGGCACTGGGAAGGCATCCGAGCATTCTATATTGGCCCCTCTGGCCCTTCTGCCAAGAGGGACCCTCTTCTTATTATCCAACTACACACAGCTGATGCGTGAACTTTCAGTTCAAGCTGTGGCCGAAGTCTCTGGGCAGTTGGCACCATGGATCAGTCTCTCGACCAGTGGCGTGAGCTGGGCCCTCTCTGGAGAAGAAACCTGGGTCACCCGAGATATGTGATCAGTACCGGGACCCCGCCAGCAGGCGAGGGGACCCCATGGCAGGTGCTGGACGTGGAGGCCACGGGGGCATAGACTACAAAGGAGACAGGACTGAACCTCACATCACCCTGTTTGGCCCAGGAGGATGGCTGCTTAGCCAGAGATGGGTAAGATTCCTCAGGGAAGGAACAACCTAAGACAGGTACAGTCGCAGAGGGGCCAACAGGAGAGAACTAAAAGATCAACAGAGGTGGGGCACAGACCCTCATCCACAAACCTTGCAGGGGCTTGAATTCTCACCCCTCCTGAGGGAGGTCTCCTACCCCCACGGCTGCTACGCCTCCCATGCACAACTCACACTGGGACCCAGGTGGTAGACAGAGACTCGGCCAGCAATAGCTGCCCAATATCTAAATTTAATTTATTACAAGGAATTCTGAGGACCTACTCAAAAATGCAAATATTTCTTTCCACAAGTATTTACTCAGTAAACTAAGATTTCTGCTTGAGTATTAAAATTGACAATAAAATAGTAATCAAGTTTTCAGATTAATTTAAATTGGCCAAGTGAAATAAGTGAATACTCAAGAAAATCTAAGTGTACTGGACAAAAAGCTTTTCCTAAAACATTAACTAAATTATCTATTAGTAGTTCATCTCACTGCAAAATTGCCTAACATCCAAAGAACCTAAAGTACTAATATCTGTATGCAAAAATTAAAATTTAAAATTACCAAGACTGCAAGATAAAATTTCCAAAAGCCCCTATTAACCAAAAAAAGGGGGGTGGGGGACAATGAGGTAATATCATGTAAGGAAAAATATCCTATAAGTAAAATACATGTAGAAAATTCTTACTCCAGAAACGAAAATTCAATTTGTAAAACCAGCTGCAGGACACCCATAAAAAAAAACACACATGGTGTCAAAATAAGCCAAAGGAAAATCATTTAGGCAAAAATAAAAAGAATCCCAAGTCTATTTTGCAGAGAGGATCCCTTTGTTAACCTTTGGTCGAGAATGTGTTTGTGTGTTTGCAGAGAACAACTCCAAGACCATGTGGGTTCCTGCGACTGTGAGGAACTGACGGGCCTGTTCCATCCACGAGGACGGTCCAGAGATGGGGGACGCTGATGACACCTTGCCATGCTAGCAGTCGGCAGCTGTGTGTGGCTGCAGGCGGCCCAGGAACATACCAGAGAGGATGGATCTTGCATTGCCATGATGTGTCCACCATCTGGATACCATTGCTGACATGTACACATGAAGAACTATTTGACATTGAAACTGGGACTCAGAACAGTTGGACATTGAAACTGACACTCAAACTTTTTTTGCTCTTATATGTTTGTTTTCAGTATGCAGAGGCAAGATATTTTTGAAGAAAAGAAACAGGGGAGAGTGATTGATATAGAGGCAGGGTGGCCTCGAACGGGCTGTCAAGCTACAGGGGGAAGGCTGGAGTGGAGGGGAGGCAGATGTTGGGGGAGATCAACCAAAGGACTTGTATGCATACATATGAGCATAACCAATGAATGAAAGACTCTGGGGTGGGGAGGGAGGCAGGTGGGGACATGTGCTGGGGGGTAGGGGAGGCTGGGGGGAGGATATTGGGGGGGAGGAAAACATATGTACTACTATTAAATATAAGTTATATTGTAAATAAAATTAAAAAAAAATAATGAACACTTGTTTGCAGCAAGACTCATTATATACATAGTTCTTTGAGTTTCATAAAAAATGTATTAAATTTTTATACAAAATCATTCATCTATATTAATAATATTAGCCATTTTTCTATAGTTTAAGATTTACTTTAATCTAATAAACACACTAAAATCTTATATGGTAACTGGACACTTTACATAGTCAAAAAGGGAAAAATGAATATTTATTATAGTGATTTTGGAAGATATTTTATTTTCAAGGATAATATATAAAAATTACCTTTTGTAACAACTATATGATTTATAAAGTTCAAATAAAATATTGAATACATTATTAGGTTTGTTTTGGTTTCTGATTTTTAAATGTAATCATTTAAAAAAATAAAATGATAATTTAAAAGGCATGAAAATCTTGCTTCAATAACATAAACCAACATGATGAATTCTAATTTTAATTAAAGTATTCAATTTTTAGTAACAAATTAAATTAAATTATATTTACCATTCAGATATGCTGGACAAAGACAATAAGAATGGTGGCATTATTCCTTCACTATTACATTATAAAAATACTAGAGGCTCGGTGCAGGAAATTCATCCATGGGGGGGGGGGAGGGTGTCCCTCAATCCAGCCTGCACCTTCTCCAATCTGGGACATATCTCTCACAATATAGGACTGCTGGTTCTTAAGTGCTCACCTGCCTGCCTTCCTGATTGCCCCTAATCGCTTCTGCCTACCATCCTGATCACCCCCTAACCACTCCCCTGCTAGCCTGATTGATGTCTAACTGCTCCCCTGCTAACCTGTTTGCCCCCAACTTCCCTCCTCTACTGGCCTGGTCACCCTTAACTGCACTCCCCTGCAGGCTTGATCACCCTGAAATGCCCTCTCTTAATGCCTGGTCCCTTCCAACTGCCCTCTCCTGTAGGCATGGTGTCTCCCAACACCCCTCCCCTGCAGGCCTGGTAATGACTACCTGCCCTTCTCTGCAGGCCTGATTCTCCCCAGCTGTTTTCCCCTGCAGGCCTAGGTCCTCTCCAACTTCCCTTCCCTGCAGACCCAGTCAACCACAACTTCCCTCCTTTGCTGGCCTGGTCACCCCTAACTGCCCTCTGCTGCAGGCTTGATTGCCCCCAACTGCCCTGTCGTGCAGACCTGATTCTTCTCAACTACCCTCCCTTGCTGGTCTGATTGCCCACAACTGCCCTCCCTTGCAGATCTGGTTCCTTCCAGCTGCCCTTCTCTGCTGGCCATCTTGAGTCCACATGGGGGCAGGATCTTTGACCCCATGTGGGCAGCCATCTCATGTGTTGGAGTGATGGTCAATCTGCATATTACTATTTTATTAGATAGGATAGAAGCCTGGTGCATGGGTGGGGACCAGCTGTTTTGCCCTGAAGGATGTCCCAGATCAGGGTGGGGGTTCCCTTGAAACGTGGGGTGGCCTGGGCGAGGGGCCTGTGGTGGTTTGCAGGATGGCCACACTCCCCAGCGACCCAAGTGGAAGCCCTTGTATCTGGGATTTATTTTTCTTCTACAATTGAAATTTTGTAGCCTCAAGCAGAGCCAAGCCTTCTGCTAGCTTCGTGGAGGCAGCCATTTCTGTTGTAATTTACTTACCTTCTATAATTGAAACTTTGTAGCCTGAAGTGGAGGCCTAGGCTGGCAAGAGCAGGTGGAAAGCTTGGCTTCCTTCATTGCTGGGGAAACTCAATCATCCGTCCTGCTCTCAGTGGCTGCAGCCATCTTGGTTGGGGTTTAGTTGCATATTTTTCCTGATTGGCTGGTGGGCATGGCTGGTGGGTGTGGCTTGTAGGTTTAACAGAGGTATGGTCAATTTTCATATTACTCTTTTATTAGGATGAATGTTAAATGTATAGGTACATTGTCAAAATTACAATTTGTAAATTTAAAAAATTCACAAGGGGAATTAACCATTGATTGACTCAAAGGTTAAATAGACACAGAGAAATACATGAATAAACATTTTGGTCAAATAAACATTTATTTTATAATTAACATATAAATAGAATTATAATACACACATATAAACATATTTGCAGAATAATCAGTTTCTGTCAGTCTGTAAATATTTCATTATTTGCATTCTACATATTTTCCAATTTTAGATATTGACTATGCTATATTACTACATCAAAGTTTGTTATTTTATATTTTATCTTTAATAAGTTAAACAAAGTTAATTTTTGGGAGGATTGAACTCTTTTACATTAACAATTGATATCTTCAGAGGTGCTTAATACAACGTAATGCCTAATATAATGTTGTATATAAAATATCTATAGTAATAAAAGAGTAATATGCAAATTGGTAAGGACACTCTCACAGTAACAACCAAACAGCAGGCTGAGTGGGGTGATGAGGCCAGCAGGGGGGTTAGTGAGAGATGACCAAACAACTGAACAGCAGGCTGTATGGGGCAACCTGACTGGCGGGGGGGGGGGCAGTGAGGGGTGACTAGATTGGCAGAGGGGGCAGTGAGGGGTAACCAGATTAGCAAGGGGAGGGCAGTTGTGGGTGACCAGGCCAGCATGGGGGAGCAGTTGGGGGAAACCAGACTGGCATAAGAGGCAGTTAGAGGCAACCTGGCCAGCAAAGGGGGAGAGTTGAGAGTGACCAGGCCAGCAGTGGTGCAGTTGGAGGAATCCCTGCTGGCAGGAAAAGGCAGTTAGGTGTGATCAGGCAGGCAGGCAGATGAGTAATTAGGAGCCAGTTGTCTTGGGTTGTGAGAGGGATGTCCGACTGCCGGTTTAGGCCCAATCCCCAGGATCAGGCCTAAACCAGCAGTCAGGCATTCCCTGAGGGTTCTTAGATTAGAGAGGGTTCAGGATGGACTAAGAGGACCCCCTTTCTGTGCATGAATTTCTGTGTGGGGTTCTAGTACATTAATAAAAGAGAAATATAGTAATTTATTTCCTTTTCTCTATATACCATATACATTGTTCCAAATATTTCTGATTTTTGTCTTCAACTAGTATTTATAGTTCAATAATTACATCTGTTGACAACCAGGCTCACTTTTCACTGCAATAGTTTTACTTATTCATAACATATTCAATGACATTGTGTCTGTGGCATCACAATGCTAGTGCTTCTCATCAGAAATTATAAACAGAGGATGAGATATCAAGAATATTTTTAGGAAGAGAGAAAATGTTTTAATGTGAAACAGCCACTAAATATTACATGTGTTTGTGTGTGCTTTTAAATTTGGCTGTCATGATTTCTTTCTAATTTCTTCAGAGAACTGAATAAATCATGTTTGCTTGACATTTATGTTAGTATTTTTATATTCTTTGTTTTATAGTTTCATTAAAATTCTCAAAATCATTGATATTTTATAATAGAAACTAGAAGCCCAGTGCCTGAATTTGTGCACAGGTAGGGTCTGGCTGACCTGGCCTATCCTGTTGGGAGGAGGAGACAGCAGGTTGTTGGCTGACCAGTCTTCCCTGATTGGAGTCAAGTCAGGGTGGGGCCAGCTGGGTTGGAGTCTTATTGAGGACAAGGCAAGCCATGGAGGCGGACTGTGGGTGGTAGGCTGGCCTTCCCAATCTGCAAAGAGGGCTGGGGTAGGGGCCATGGGAGGTTGGCCAGCCAGCCGCACCCCGATTGGTATGGGGAGGGTGATCAGGGATAGAGTTGGCTGGGGGGAGGGGCTGTGGGCTGATTGAGGTGGTGGAGGCTGAACAGGGATAGGGCCAGTCATAGGAGTGTCTGTGGGCAATTGGCTGGCCAGTCCCACTTCTGAATGGGGTGGGGGGGGGCTATTGGGAGTCAGCATAGAGAGAGGGGCCATGGGTGGTTGGATAGCCAGGCCTGCCCCTAATTGGAGTAGGGTGTCAATTGGGGGTGGAGCTGGGTGGGGGGAGGGGCTCCAGACCCATCAGGGTGGGGCAGGCCAATCAGGAGCAGGGCCAGCTGGGGGTAAGGGCTTCAGGGAGGTTGGCCAGCTACACCCCCCCTTGATCAGGGTGTAAAAGACCTATTAGGGGTAGTGTGCCTGAGGGGAGGGGCCATGGGGTTAGCTGGCCAGGCCCCACCCTCAATCCAGCTTATGGCTGGCTACAGTGGGCATCATAGCAACCAGTCATTCCAGTCTTTCCAATGTTCCAGTCACAGTTTTTTTTTATATAGATAGATAATATAACTTTAATAATTTTCTTGCTTACAAGGCTATTTATGGACATACAGCTAAATTTTATTTTCAAATAACATTAATGGATCATTTTAAGAGAAGACAAGAGAAAAATAAGTTATTTATGTATTTTTTTTGTCGAATCTACACTCTACTTTTTGATGTATGATACAATACTTGTTGGCTATTACCTCTCCATGAATTAAAAGCAAAATCTAGACATTGTTTTCAAGAGCTCTGCATGAAACACTGAGCTGATCCTGTTAAAGCATTGTCTGTCAGGACCCAGAAACTAAGTAACAGAAAGAAAATGAAATCCTCTTATTGACATGTGCTTCACATTATCTGATGCAATCTGAATCCCATATTGAGACACCATATGTATGACATTTTCTGCTTTTTATAAAGTATTCGAAACACTAATCAAAATATCAGGATTATGTAAAGGGTTGTCAACTGTAAGAAAATGCATTTGTGTTGAGTTTATATTCCCTTAGGGGGAAAATAATCACCTGAGTCACATTATACATATGTGTCACCACAGCCAGTATGAGGATTTTTACTCCCGATGATTATTAACATCTTATATATGATCTGGAAATTGGATGTTTTTTTCCTCTGCATCCACAACTGTCAGATGTTCAAAGAGAAATAATTTATGACATGTTTGTATGTTGCTTTATAACTTTGACATAAATAAAATTCTGTATCATTTAGATGATTTAAAATGTCCTCTTGATGCTTCTAAACTTAAATGATTTGTATAAAAATGTCCATTTGAAGTCAGTTTCCTTTCTCTTTAGCATTCACACTCTGCTTTTCAACTCCTCCAGGCCCAGAGAAAGTTGAAAAAAAAAAAACGTTTCAGCTTTGTCTCTTTTCCTGTATTTCTTTACTAGTAGCTCTGCACATGAATCTGTGTGTGAGTAGCTTGCTGCTGCGTGCCTCAGCGGGCCGCCCCGCCCATCACCGCTCATAGCTGTCTGCCACACATAGCTCGCTGCCACACCCTCCTGTAGCTCTCCGCTGGTTGTTACACTTCATGTTGGAACAATCATTTGCATATTACCTCTTTATTATATAGGATGAGAAGCCTGGAGCAGCCTACATTCCTGTTTTTCAAGTCTCACAGTAACTATTTTAGCCAAATTAATGAAAACAGGGATTATTCAATATCATGTAAAGAGAAGAAGAATAGGTAATATGGGCTAAGAAGTACTGTGTGTTATTTTTCAGGCTTAGAGGCAATTACAAAGACTATACTCGGCATGCTTGAGGGGCAACACTGCCCTTCAGGCAACAGACTTGGTGCATGGCTTTGCACTGCAGTCTCTGAAGGGAGTTGTAAATAGGAATTTGGGGTCCTCAGCAGGCCTGTCCTGAGACCTCCTTTTAGATGCAACCAGAGAATATTGAAGATATTCAATGTCCACTAGTGCTCTAGTCCCCATGCTTACCCCCTTCTCCTTGGGAATGAAAAGATGCTTGTGTTGCACAACCTACCTGACCTGGCCCAGCACTGTTCCCTGGGGAAAATTGGATAGTGTAAATGCCAGCACTTTTTATCAGTTTAGCCTCCTGCTTATAGTATGGGACTAAGTGATTAAAAACTTGAGGGTTACTTTCATTTTGGTTTTTTATAATTGATTACTCCTACACCTGGCAGCTACGCTCAGCTCAGATCCTGAAAATATGGAATTACAAACACCACACTGATTGAAATAAAATATTTAACAATCACCAAAATAAAAAAGCTAAAATTTAAAAGTGTGTTCAAATAATATTTATAATATTTTTGAGACTATGCTAAAATTCAAGAAAGAAGGGAACCTTTTATTTAAAATAATTAAATAAAGTTAACCCAAGAGTAAGTGGCTTCTTTCTTTTTCTTGTGCAAACAAGCAATTGTATCCTCCACTTAAACTATTATTGAGTAACTAGAGGTCCAGTGTACAAAATTCGAGCATTGCGGGGGGGGGGGTGTCCTTCAGCCAAGTCTGAACCCTCTGCAGTTTGGGACCATTCGAGGGATGTCCAACTGCCTGGTGGGATTGGGCCTAAATGGGCATTTGAACATCCCTCCCACAATTCAGGACTTTTGACTCCCAACTGCTCACCTTTATGCCTTCCTGATTGCACCCAACCACTTCTGCCTGCTAGCCTGATCACCCTCTAACCACTCCCCTGCCAGCCTGATTGATGCCTAACTGGTCCTTTGCCAGCTTGTTTGCCCCTAACTGCCCTCCCTTGCAGGGCTGCCCCCCACAACTGTTCTTCCCTGCAGGCCCAGTTACCCCTGCCTTTCCTTTTCTGCCAGCCTGGTCACACCTAACTGTCCTCCCATACAGGCTTGATCACCCCCAACTGCCCTCCCCTGGTGGCCATCTTGTATCTACATGGAGGCAGGATCTTTTACCATATGGAGGCAGCCATCTTGTATGTTGGAGTGATGATCAACCTACATATTACTCTTTTATTAGATAGGATAGAGGCCTGGTGCATGGGTGGGGCCTGCTGGTTTGCCCTGAAGGGTGTCCTGTATCAGAGTGGGGGTTCCCTTGGGCCATGGGGCAGCCTCAGAGAGGGAACTATGGTGGTTTTCAGGTGGGCCACACCTCCTGGCAACCCAAGCAGAGGCCCTAGGATCTGGGATTAATTTATCTTCTACAATGGAAACTTTGTAGCATGGAGCAGAGGCAAGCCTCCTGCTCACTCCATGATGGCAGCCATTTCTGTTGGAATTTATTTATCTTCTATAATCAAAACTTTGTAGCCTTGAGTAGAGGCCAAGACTGACCAGGGCTGCAGAAACTTGGCTTCCTCCATTGCCGTGGGCAACCCTAACCTCCTGCTCTCTCCAGCTCTGTGGCTGCCACCATTTTTGTTGGAATTTCTTTATCTTCTATAATTGAAACTATATAGCCTTGAGTGGAGGCCTGGGTCCACCAGAATGTGTGGAAAGCTTGGCTTCCTCCTCCAAACCCAAGCCTCCTTCCTGCTATCTCCTTGGCCACAGCCATCTTGGTTGGGGTTAATTTGCATACTCACTCTGATTGGCTGGTGGGCATGGCTGGTGCATATAGCAGAGTGATCGTTTATTTGCATATTACTCTTTTATTAGATAGGGCTAGAGACCAGGTGTACAAAATTTGTGCACAGGGGCTAGAGGTGCAGAGGGGAGGTGTCCCTCAGCCTGGCCTGCAAAGATGCCAGTGTCCTTCATCCTGGCCTCTAGCCAGAGGCTCCTCTCCTCCATCTGCACAACTTCTGGGGAGATGGTTGGTGGGGCTTCCTCAGGGCCCCAGCACGCCACACCCTGTCAAATACTCGGGGGCTTCAGCTTTCAGGTCTGGCTTCCCTGCCTGGCATGGTGCACATTTTTGGTGCCTCAGGGGCCACCCGCTTGGACCATACTACTTGCAAGTGTGTGTCTGGTGTTGGGGAGTGGTTTCGGGGGCAGTGATTTGATGCCTGTAGTGAGCCCATCAGACACCCCCCTGCCGTGGGCCATGCTGGTCGGTCTGGACTACCAGCAGAGGTCTGCTGGGCTGTGACTAGGGGCTGTAGGCTGAGGAGCCCAGCACCCATAGGGCTCCATCAGAACTGGAAAGACCCGTTTTTCTGGTTCTTCCCCTCTCTCTGCACAGCCTGCCCATTCCCTCTCTCTGCGCCCATGTGCCTGGGCTTGTGGGGCACAGACACTGTGCTCGCCACCCCGGGCGCCCATTCTCTCAGTGGCCGCAGCCATCCTGTTTGGGGTTTATTTGCTCCCAATTGGCTGGTGGGCATGGCTTGTGAGCATGACTTGATCAGAAGTATGGTCAATTTGCATATTACTCTTTTATTAGATAGGAATAGATAAGTCAAATACTGGAAACAAATAATTAAATGTTAAATTTTAATTGAATATTTAAATATAATTATGTAGTCATATGCAGTTGTAAAAATAATATAGAAGATTTTTTATGCCTTTGATTCAGTTTTCTCCAATAATAACATCTTGTAAAGTACATTAAAATATAAAAGCTAGTATGCTGACATTGATGTTGATGCAGTCAAGATGTTGAGTATTCCTTTCATCACAAAGATCCCTCCTAAGGTTCTTTAAAGCTTTGTTTAGCCATTTCCCTCCAGATCCTACTCTCTCTTAACACTAGAAACCACTAATATCTTCTCCACTTTTATAATTTTATCTTCTCAAAAATGTTACATAAATGGAATCATATGGTATGTAAATTTTGGGAACTGGCTTTTTTTCACTCAGCGTAATTATGAAGAGATCCATCCAGCTTGTGGTCTTTATCAATGGTTCATTCGTTTTTATTACTGAACAGTAGTCAGTGGTATGTACATTCAATTTGGTAACCCATCTATTATTTGAAGAGCATCTAATTTGTTTGGAGTTTTATAGGTAAAGCTACTATAAAAATATTCTGGGATAATGTCCAGGAGGTCAATTGCTGGGTTATATACTACTTGCAGGTTTTGATTTTAAATAAATTGAGAAAGCTGTTTCTTCTTGTTGTTGTTATGATGACTACACCATTTTGCATTCCCACTAACAATATTTTAATGATCCATTTTCTCCACATTGTTGCCAGTATTTGATGTTGTCACTATTTTTACTTTAACAATATTTTGTATAAGGATATCCCATTGAGTTTTCACTTGCATGTATCTAATGACTAATAATGTCCTTCTCTATTATCTGTCTATTCTATATCTTCTTCAGAGAAATGCTTTTTTATGTGTTTCACTCATTTGGCAAACTGATAGTTTCTCTTTTACTATTGAGGTTTGAGAGGTTTTAATACATTCTAAAATACTAGTTCTTTGTTGGATACGAGGTTTGCAAGTGTTTCCTACAGTGGTGTAGCATATTTTGACATCCTTTAAAGAGTTTTAATAGAGCAAAAATTTTAATTTTTATAAAGTTCAATTTGTCAATTCTCATCTTATTAATTTTGTTATCATGTCTAAGAACTCTTTGCCTAAATCCTTAAGATTTGCTAAAAGTTTGATGATTTTGTGTTTACATTTAAATCAGCCATCCATGTTTGCATAATTTTGGTTTAAAATGTGAAACTTAATTGAAGTTTAATACAGTTTAACAAAATTATGTTTACAGTTGTTCGTATGGAAACCAATACAATCTATACTAATAATAGCCTGGGTGTTTGTCACACCCTCATGTCATCATAAGATGGCCACCACAAAATGGCTGTCACAAGATAGCCACATGCACAGTGGAGGTGGGGCCTCATGGCCACTATGCGCAGTGAGGCCTGGGTGTTCAGAAGCTGCATGCAGCATGGAAGTGCTTCCCAGTGGAGGAGGTGGGTAGCTTCAGGGGAGGGCAGTTGTGATCAGGCCAGCAGGGGAAGGCAGTTAGGGATGATCAGGCTGGCAGGAGAGGGCAGTTGGGGGTGATTAGGCCAGCAGGGGAGCTGTTAGGTGTCAGACTGGCAGGACAGTGGTTAGGGGCAACCAGGTAGGCATCCAGGTGAGCAGTTAGAAACCAGTGATCCCAGATTGTGAGAGGGATATCCAAATGCCGATGGAGGGACACCCACCTGTACACAAATTTCATGCAGAGACCTCCAGTTATTAATAATAATATAAGAATAAACACTGTATTTGGCATATTCACACTATTAACCCACTTTGCCCCACACTGCATATTTATTTATTTTTGCTTTTGTATATTCAATTATTCTAGGGTCTTTGTTGAAAAGGGTATCTTTTTTTTTTTTACTAAAATGCTTTTTTACCTTTTTCAGAAAAATCAGCTGGCCAAATTTCTGTGAATCTATCATAAAAATGGATTTGGAGATTTTTATATTACCTTTATTTTACTGATTTCTAGTGTGAGTTTATGCGGACAGAGAACATATTCTGTAATGGTTTCAAATTTTAAAATTTATCCGAGTGTGTTATATGTCTCAGGGTATGGCTTCTTTTGCTATGCGAGTATTTTAAAAGAATGTGTATTTTTCTATGGGTGGAAGTAAAAGGAAGGGAATGTAGTTACTGCCCACTGGGGATAAAGGCCCAATTTTCCCACTCTGCCTTTGACAGCAGAAGGGTGACTCCTTATCATTGCTGGGTGAAGAAAGGAGGATTAGTTCCCCAGTAGCCCTTCATTGATACTGCCCTGGCTGGGAGAGCTAGGAGTCCTTGTTATTTTAGTCATGTGCCATATAATGATGTTTCCGTCAATGACAGGTTGCATATAGTAAAATTACAAGAATGGCATCTGGACAAAGATATTCAAAAGGTTTATCTGACTGCAAAAGATTGGCCAAAGATGAGGAGGTTGTAAAAATCAACACAATTGTAGGTGAGATGGCACACTACTTTATCCTGGCTGCAGATGAGAAAGACATTGAGGAACTTCTAGAGTCAATGCAGAAGATTTGACTAATGAGAAGTTGTTGTAATTTGAATAGGACCCATAGCTGAAAAAGAGGCAGAATAAAATTGCAGAGAAGCCAGGACTGGTTTGGCTCAGTGGATAGAGCGTCGGACTGCGGACTAGAGGGTCCCAGGTTCGATTCCGGCAAGGGCATGTACCTTGGCTGCGGGCACATCCCCAGTAGGGGGCGTGCAAGAGGCAGCTGATCGATGTTTCTCTCTCATCGATGTTTCTGACTTTCTATCCCTCTCCCTTCTGCTCTGTAAAAAATCAATAAAATATATTTTTAAAAAAATTGCAGAGAAGTAAAATAAAAACAATACCCAAGAAAACCTGTAGTGGAGACTTATTTGAAGCTTTTGCAGACCTCAACAAGCTCTTTCAAAAGTTTGAAAATGTGGACCACAACCCCAAAAAGTTTTCATTAAAGAAATGAATGTACATGGTACATTATCTGCTTATAAGCAAATATATAACAAATAAAATGAAAAACCAGGAAAACACTATAGATTTATTTATGATAAGCATGATAGCATAAAAAGAGAACCAAGAAGCTCTTTAGGAGATATTCTAGAAGAAGGCGTTGTTACCACAGGAGGCACAGTGATGCATGTTTTTGCCCATGAAGAACTTCAAAAGAGAATCAATTTAGAGGCAAAATATAGTGATATTGATAATTCTACCCTACATATATCCATTTTAGCAAAAATATTTAAAAATAAAAGAAAATTAAATAGGAAGAAAACATAGAATAAAGATATAAAGAAAAAAAATATTTTGGTACAACTGTAGCCTGTGTTTTTGTAACACCACTTAAAACAAGAGTCAAAAATTAAAATAAAATTAAAATGTGGGGTGGAAATGGAGGGTAGAGGAGAAAGATTAACTAGGGAACTTATATGCATATATGCATAGCACACTGACACAGACAATAGTGTGGTGAAGGCCTGGGAGGGATGGATCAGGGATAGAAGGGGTCAATGAGAAAAAAATGGGAACGTCTGTAATACTTTCAACAATAAAGATAAATTTTAAAAATAGTTGTTAAATTAAAAAATAGTTGATAAAGTAAAAAAGTATATTAAACTAGGATTAATTTATTATAAAAATATATAGCCTATTTATCCAGTGTTTATGTACAATAGAGTATAGTAATGTCCTAGGCCTTCACATTCACTTATCACTCTCTGACTCACCCAGAACAGCTTCCAGTCCTGTAAGCCCCATTCATAGTAATACCCTATATATCTGCCATTCATGGTAAGTGCCCTATATAAATTTTAATCTATTGTACTGTAATTTACTGCACTATTTTCATGTTTAGATATGATTAGATACACAAATAACATCAAGTTTTAATTTTCTATAGTATTTAATGCAGTAAGATGCTATATAGGTTTGCAGCCTAGGAGCCATAGGTTATACTATATAGCCTAGACATCCTAGTTTGTATATGTGCACTTTATAACACTTGCACAACTTCAAAATTATCTAATGATGCATTTCTCAGAATGTATCCCGTCATTAAGTGACACATGACTTACTTTCCAATGTGGCTTCATCTTATACCTATGTGAGGAAGAGATGCCAGGTAAGATGAAAGCCAGTCAGGGAAAGACAAATATTATAGATGTTTTAAAGACTCCAAGTCTTGAGGGTTATTCCAAATGTGTATAATCAAAATAAATAATTTCACAAGAATTTTATTTCTGATATAATACATCTTTTATATAACTTTATATAATAGTTTGAAATTGCTTTATTAGCTCTATGTAGTTCACATGAGAGAAAAAAAACACTTCCCCCTCATTTGCATTGATATTGGCAATGAGAATAAAGGATTTCCTCAGCATTTTCAGGTCTATCTTAGAAGATGAAGCATTCATCACTTCCATTTAGAATTATATCACAACTAATCAGGTAAGAAATTGGAAATCTATTATGAAACTGAGCCAAATTTTTCTATTCATAGTTTCTCTCTGCCTGAAACCACATAAATCTCCTTTCTACTTTCTACTGCCACTATTTAATTACGGATATAGTGATTTTCACTTTTAAAAATAAAAACTAAAGAAAAAACACTGAAACTTTAGCAAAATTATGTTATTGTTTTTATTCAGCAACATGATATAAATAACAGATGCATCTCATTTGGTTTAATATATAATAAGTATAATGACATGAAAGATAAGCTGAGGTTTTAGAAATCAAGTCCAAATAAAACAATAATATATGGAAGATTATTTTATCTTTTATCTACAAAATACATAATTTCCACTTTTGTTGGTATTTGATACTGCAGTTCTTTGATCAGAACACAGGAATATGTATTTAACTTGATCACATGTTTGAAAATTATTTCCAAATTGCTTTATGTGTGACTGGTGGAGCTTATGATATACTTGTGAATGTGAATCTGTCTTTAAAGCTAATAAGCATAATAACAATTATTTTGCCTTTGACTAATCATGCTAATCATGGCTGTTTTGGCATTGTCAGCACATAGAATAAAGCATAAAAAAGATACAAACTCATAACTAGCTACTATCATTAAACATGGTTGTAGGTCCTGGGGCAGGACTGTATATTATACTTACCTCCATTTGGGCACATTTCCCTGCACTAGTTCCTCAGCTGTAAAACAAGTTTTTGTGTGTTTTTTTAATCTATATGGCCTGGTGTATTTCTATCTAAATTGAAAACTTTCTAAATTTAAAAGATAGAAAATTAGAGTAGTGAGAAGAATAGAAACCATGTCACCACTGGAAAGGAATTTAAAGGACTATAAATGAAGAGGGATTTTGTTCTGCCTCTCAGTCTGTGATGTCTATGGAACTAAATAGAAGTAAAGATTTGTTATCTCTCCTCAGGTAACACTTTTCAACCCTGTAAGATCTTTTACTCCCTTTGGTAACATCCCTTTCCTATCCTGAAGTGAGTCACAGATAACATAACTAACCTGTCCTAATCATTTCCAAAATACCCACATTGATATAACACCATGTCAGTAAAGTAAGAGATGCATAAGGCAAACTGCAATAAAAAACTATGATGACATAGTGAAGTGCTTACACCTAATTCTGCAGCTGCCAATGCAGACAGGTGTGGTCTTCTAATGATTCAAATATTTAGTAGAGTAATACCATTGCTGTAAATGACATGACTAGAAAATTTTGACAAACCAAATGTACAATTTGAACAAAATCAAGTATAAAATACCCTTGATTTTAGTTGTAGCTTGAAAAAATTCTTATTAATTAAAATTGTACAAAAATAATTTATTTTAAAGTATGAATTATTATTGTTTTATAGTCCTAATAAGCAACAATTTCACACACACACACACACACAAAAAAAAAATGGTGATCTTTTGTTAACATGATCTGCCACAATCATTGTGAGTGAGTTGTTTACCAATATTGCCTTCCAAATGTTATTATTCAAAGATATGCTAAAAAAAATTCCTACATTTCACTTTAGGTAGTTGTACTAACCCTACCTGACTGACTTATTTCACTTGTCACAGGATTTCACTTATCTGTGGAATCAAATGAACAAAATAAACTATATGTGAAATCTGATGAACAAAATAGAAAACTCATAGATACAGAGAACAGAATGGCTACTGTCAGAGGGGAGGGGTTGGAGGCTCTGTGAACAAAGTGAAAGGATTAAGCAAAACAACAACAAAAACAAACAGAGACAGAGACAATAGTATGGTAATTAGAGGGAAAGGGGTCATGGGGACATATAGGGAAGGTAAATGGTGATGGAAGGAGACTGACTGTGTTTTTTATTATTATTCTACTGGGTTAGGAGGTTGGGAAGGATCACTCTTTATTGCCTAGCAAGAGTAAAAGTCTCCCCTCCCCAATTAGCCATTGGGAACTTGCATCTGGGCTGCCCACAGTTTTTTGTTTGTTTGTTTTTCTTGTGGTTTGTTGTTGTTGTTATTGTTGTTGTTGTTGTTCTGATTTTTGCAATACAGCATTTGTTTTCAAAAGGTTTATGTCTTGCTAAATTCCCCTTTCCCAGTACCTTGTCCACAGAAAGAAAGCTTTGGTTGGCCTTTCTTTGTCTCTGTCCACTGTCATTTCCAAGGTTACTGGTGCTATTGTTCTAAAAGGACACAATATCCTGGCATAGAAGTGTTTTATATTCCACCTCATCAGTTTTATCTTTTTTGGGGTGGACTGTTAGGTGTCAGTACTTTCTAAATGAAATATCAAAGCAGATATTTAAACAGATATCTAAACCTAAATGTTTTGTACTATTCTTTAACTTTCTCACTTATGTTTACGTAATAGAACTTATTTACCTTGACTTGCCAAGGATGAGTGGCTGAGAGAGTTAAAGTTAGTAAGAAGCTTCAAATATTTTGAGCACTCTCTACTTTGTGGTGATATTTCTTTCTTTCGCTAACTTTTCCATTCTAAGAAAATGAAACTCTTGATGATTATAGAGCAATGTTTTCTTTCTGTGAGAACTAACTCATGGGATTTGTCTTGATATTTTACTTTTGCATTTTGCAGCAACTTTACTTCAAGGGGGTATTATATCAAATATGTCACTAAGTGTAATAATATTCCTTTGGGACATGCAGTGGTTTTGATGGTGGTAGCAGTGGTGTGTGTGTGTGTGTGTGTGTGTGTGTGTGTGTGTGTGTGTGTGTGTGTCTATATATGTGTACACAACTAGATCAAGCTTTCCAGAGATTTTCTCCTTACAATATCTTGGTATATCTTGTTATATTTTTGTCTCTCTCTATCTTAATCTGTATTGCTCTTAATCTATTTTGAATATAAGGAGACAATGTAGGTTCTAAGAAAACATCTCAATTCCTAACTAGCCTCAGATTTTTAAAATATATTTTATTGATATTTTTTACAGAGAGGAAGAAAGAGGGATAGAGATTTAAAAATATTGATGAGAGAGAAACATTGATCAGCTGCCTCTTGCATACCCTCTACTGAGGATGTGCCCACAACCAAGGTACATGCTCTTGACCGGAATCAAACCTGGGACCCTTTGATCTACAGGCCAATGCTCTATCCAGTGAGCCAAACCCATTAGGGCTAGCATCAGATTCTTAATATTTTTAATGTTTCAGCCTTGATTTTCCTAACTGCAACCAAGTTTTATATGCTGTGATTCCCACTGTAGTTCCAGCTGAATTGTGCCTATCTGCATAACTATTTCAACATAAAAGAGTTGGCCTTACCCACTTCAATTAATTACTACTACCCAAGTGACCCTGTGCTTCCAAGTTTCTTGTGGAGGTGCCCACCTTATTAAGTTGCCAGTGAAAGTCAATATGCCAGTGGGAAGAACTGTTTTTTTTTGAGGTTTCATGTCTCCTTCCACATTGAATCTTTATATTATTGCTTAAGGAAAACAAGGTACCAGGAGTCTAAAAAGCCTCTTTATAGATGATACCCCTTTAGAATACATTTTTTATTAATCACGACAAGAGCCAAGTTGGCATATTACAAATTTGACTTATTAGGTTGTTTTTCCTCATACATTCTTCTTATAAAAGGATTCAAGTCTCTTGTCTTCTTTTTCAACAAAATCCCAAAATTCACATAGCTTTGTAAAAAAAATCTTCTCATATCTGTTAGATGATAGTTGAGAAACCTATTTATAAGGCCAATTTATATTCTGCTTGTAAAATAAAATTAACCAATATTGCATGTGTGTTGAAATGATGCATGCTAAAAAATAATGGTGTTTTATGCAAAATTATCAAATTGAGTAAATCTAGATACTTTACTTCTTTGGCTATTAGGAAGGTGAATTTATTTTGTCTGAGAAAAATTGAATAACTATTGTAATATGTTATATAGAACTACTGAAAAACCATAAGATGGGGGTCAGCAAACATCATCTGTGAAGGGCCAAATAGTAAATACTTCATGCTTTGCATTTACTTAAGCCACATGAGAGATTTAGAATGAGCCTTTGGCAGTTTGTCTCAGTGGATAGAGCATTGGCCTGCAAACTGAAAGTACCAGGTTCAACTATGGTCAAGGATACATGCCCTGTTGTGGGCTCGATCCCCAGTGTGCAGTTTGCAAGAGCCAGCCAGTCAATGATTCTTTCTCATCACTGACATTTCTATCTCTATCTCCCTCTCCTTCCTTTCTAAAATCAATAAAAATATTTTTAAAAAGATGTAGAATGAATTTATTCTATGACAAATTCAAAAACACTGAAATTTGTCAGCTTAATGATCACAGCTTTAACGTCTTTTATTTCATGTAGATTTCTTTATTAGAAATTAAACATTAAATAAAAAACATTTAAAGTATCCTGCTTATTTTTAATGACATTATACAATTGATTGCTTAGATACCATGTAAACAATTAACTTTTCTAAGCAAGTTTTTGTTCCCTGAAATATTTTCAAATTACTTAAACAAACTTCCCAATGCTGTGAGTTAAGATTGTAATTAAAAAAAAAAAAATTACCTTTGGGAGAAGCCAAGATGGTGGCATAGGTAAACACCTAAACTGCTGCCTCACACAACAATTTCAAAACTGCAACTAAAAGACGAAACATCGATCAGATCACCCAGAACCATGGGAAAGCTGGCCGAGTGGAAGTTTTTCAACCAGAAGGAAAGAAAGGAGCATTGGGACATGCACAAGCACTAAAAACCTGAGGTGCGGAGGCACAGGAGTAGGGCTGATGCCGGACGACTTTGGGGATGCTTTTTTTTTTCAACTCAAAGGGAAGCAGGCTCCTAATTACTCTGAACCCAAGTTTCTGGGAGACGCTGGCAAATCAGACTCCTATGGGGAGAAGCTGAATGGTCTGCCATCAGGTCGGGAAGTGAGGGTGGCTCCCTTGCAGAGGCACCCACGCAATCAGTGTTCACTGCACAGGGGCACAGGGCACGAGGACTTGGGAACTTGGAGAGGCAGAGACTTGGAAACAGCAGAGTAGCAGCCATGGCTGTGTGCCACACCCTAACCTAGTGATGCCCTGAGACCCTGCCCTGCCCAATATACAAATCCACCTGAGCTGTGCGCAGTGGCATTTGCATATAAACGGCCTGCACACTCTCAGCTTACCCTAAACTGCAGCTCTGGTCAGAACAGGAGAAATCTGCAGACCTCACTGTAGCTCCTGCTGGATCACCTCAGACAGTCGCCAAACTGGACCCCATGGGAGATCCAAAAGATAGCATATCTAGAAGTCAGTGTGAGAAGACACCAGAATTCAACTACTCACATCCATAAGTGACACATTCAAGAGGCAGACTCAGTGAGCACCAAAGCCCCACTGAAGCAAGTCTGACCCCATAGGCATGTCTCCGCATGGCAGCTCTTCCACTCCATCAGCACAGGAAAGCAGCAAAATGTGGAGACAAAGAAACATGTCATGAATGAAAGAAATGGAGGAAAGCAGACTATCAGAAATAGAGTTTAAGACCACATTTATAAGGTTACTCAAGAATCTTCTAGAAACCTCTAAGAAACTTGATGAGACCTCCAAGGAGCTTAGTTAGACCTTCAAGGACCTTAATGAGAATGCCAAGAAAATGGAAAAGGATCAGACAGAAATTAAGCATACACTGTCTGAAATAAAGAATATACAGAAATTCAATGGTAGAACAAAGGACTCCAAGAACCAAACCAAAGATCTGAAATATAAGGAGAAAAAAATACAAAACACCCAACCAGAAAAACAAAAAGATAAAAGAATCCAAGAATATGAAGATAGTGTAAAGAGCCTCTGGAACAACTTTAAGCACACCTGCATCAGAATGATTGGAGTGCCAGAAGAAGAGGGAGAGCAAAATATTGAAAACCTATTAGAAGAAATAATGACAGAAAACTTTTCCTACTTGGTGAAAGAAATAAACTTACAAGTCCAGGAAGCACAGAAAACCACAAACAAGAGGAATCCAAAAAAACCACACCAAGACACATCATAATAAAAATTCCAAGGGCAAAAGATAAAGAGAGAATCCTGAAAGCAGCAAGATAAAAAGAGTTGGTTACCTACAAGGGAGTACGATACGACTGTCAGATGATTTCTCAACAGAAACGATGCAGGCCAGATTAGAGTGGCAAGAAATATTCAAAGTCATAAACAGCAAGAACCTACAACCAAGATTATGCTACCCAGCAAGGCTATCATTTAGAATTGAAAGTCAGACAAAGAGCTTCACAGACAAGAAAAAGCTAAAGGAGTTCATCACCACCAATTTTCAAAAGGAAAATTTCAAAGGAGTTCAGGATTATATTGTTTAAGAAGAGAAAGAAGAAAAAGGTAAAGATAAAAACTATGAACAACAAAATGACAAATACATACCTACAAACAAGTGAATCTAAAAATCAAGTGAATGAAAAATTTTATGAACAGAATGGACTGATGAATACAATAGAATCAGGGACAGAGAAAGGGAGTGGACTGACAATTCCCAGAGGGAAGAGGGTGTGAGGGGTATGGGAAGAGATTGGACAAAAACCTTACACCTATGGATGAAGACAGTGACGTGGGGTAAGGTCATGAGGTGGGGAGGGGTATTGGGTGGAGGGGAGCTATGAGGAAAAAAAAGAGGAACACCTGTGATAATCTGAACAATAAAGTTTTATTTAATAAAAAATAAAATAAATAAATTACATTTGTTCTGGCCACATAGATGCTGATGACTGGAAGGAAAAGTGTGTATGACAAGGATCATCCTCAGATCTTAAGTATTCTGTTTACCTTTAATAACATACATCCTTTCAATCTCTGAAAATATTTTTTACAAAATTTCTAGAACAGTGCCTGACATGTGCAAAGAGGTTGTTAAATGGACATAGGCAATTGCAAATAGAAATAATGATGGTGATAATAAATGTGAATATTTACACAGTTCCCCAAACATAAATAAAACATTTTAAATTAATATCCACTTTATAATAGTGCTTTCTGAAGTGTTAGTATAAATAAATCAAACCCCTCTAATCTTTACAATTCCAGTTATCTCCTATATATTTTTTAACAGACTAAGTTCTTCTGAAAACAGGTGTATGTGTTTGTTCCTGCCCTGTCATTGGTTTGTCAGAAAGCAGAGGGTCTCATATTCTCCAGCTGTTTTTTATCTTTCCTGGGAGGTTAGTGGGGTCATTCTCACAATTTCTAAAACTCAGCTTCTAATTGGTTTCATTCCTCCTAGCCTTTGTAAGAAGACCTCAAGTGCTTAATAGATTACTTATTGTGAGGACATGCAAGTGAAATGAATGAATGGATGATAAAAAGGAAAATTTCAAAGTAATGTAGAAAATAGTGCCAAGAAAGAGGAAATATTAGGCGGAAATATAAATGACATGTTGCAGTAGAAAATACTATAACATTTTTTATTTGTTTGGGAAATCCAGCATCTTTTCAGCAAAATATAGAAAGAGGGGGATAAAGATATAGCTTGTTCTCTTAGGCTCCAGTGCAAGAAGCCTGCCCTCTGTACTGTGAATTTCTTGGCCTGGCTTCTAGGCCTTCTTACACAGCTCACATTTCAACCTCTCTCCCAGGCTGACCTCCCATCACAGTTGGGCCCATGAGATGATGCAGTCTATCGCAGGGACATTTGTAAAGCTTCTTGAATGTTTAGTTCTCTAGTTATTATTGTTACTTAGATATTTAATACCAGGGATCTTGTCCAGCAGCTAGAAGGGTTAAGGAATCTGGAGAAGGGGCTGCAGTAAATTAATCAGGAGTCCAAAGATGAAACATAAATTTGGAAGGCATTTTGGGGAGCCGGAGAAGATTTAGCTAAAGAAACCAAGTCCCCCTGCATCTCTGGACCCAGAGCTTTTTATCAACATGAATTGTCCTAAAGCAAAGTATTTATACATATCAAAAGCAAGGTTTAGTATACAGAATCCATTGTCAGATTGGAGGAACTGCCTTCAGCTGTTCAGGTGTTTGGCTAACAGGAGGCAATAACATGTAGATTGAAATGCCCTTAGCTATCTGGCAACAAGCAATCATTTATGCATCCTTTTCAGGTTTGGAGAAATGCCCTCAGCTGTTTCCAACATGTGATTTTCCAGCCCTTGCTGAAGGCTCAAGGTCCATCAACTTTTGATGAACTTCTTGCATTTATGACATGCTGGAATTAGCTTCCGGCAATCTAAGAGGCATTTCAAGCTTTACATCATAATTTTCAATTCTTTCTCCTATACTGGGTCTGAAAATTCACTCCTTCCTTGATCTGTCACATCTCAGTTGCTAGCAATTCCATTTTCCAGTTATTAGAGATCAAAAATATCAGACATAAATTTGACACTAATACCTATTCTAATGGCAAATCTTTGGTCTCTCTCTAACAAATATCCTGACTCCAAATCCTCAACACTTCCATCACCACCATCTGAAGCTATGATATATTTTATGGGACAAACTGTGTGCTCTAAAAATTCATATGATCAAGCTCTAACCCCAAGAACCTCTGAACATGACTGTATATGGGAATAGAGCCTTTAAAGGCATGCAAAGGTAAAATAAGGTCATTTGGGTGGGCCCTAATTCAATCTGACTGGTGTCCTTATAAGAAGAGGACATTTGGACAATCAGAGAGATACCAGCGATATATGAGCACAGAGGAAAAACCATGTGAGGACACAGCTAGAAGACAGCTATCTGGAGATTGAGAAGAGAGGCCTCAAAAAAAAAAAAAAAACCCACAAAAAACAAAAATAACAACAACAACAAAAATAACAAGCTGTCAACACCTTGATTTTGGGCTTCTAGCCTTTAGAACTGCCAAAATATAAATATAAGTTGTTTAAGTCAGCCAGTCTGTGGTATTTTGTTATGGCAGTCCGAGCTGCCATAACAGACACCATTATCATTCACTGATATGGGTGTAGTGCTGTGTGATATATCTGTTTTTACCTGCACTCTCTATTTCCATACACTGCACAATATCTAACATTAACTCTTTTAAAAATCATCACATGACTTTCCTTTCCTGTCATAAAATCCAATTATTTTCTATCTCACTCAGAATAAAACATAGTCTATTCTTTCATACTGCTGGGCTGGAAGATCTTCCCTGAAGCTACTTTCTGATTTCAGTTATTTCTATGACCACCATCCTCCTCTCTCTTCTCTAACCACATTGGGTCCCAGGCTGTTCTTTTAACACACTTCCACATGCTCCCACCTCAGGGACTTGGCACCTGTATTTCTATCTGCTCTTGATTTACCCTCAGTCTTACATGCCCTACACCTTCAACTTTCATCTCTCTGTCCTACCCTGTTTCCCTGAAAATAAGACAGTGTCTTATATAAATTTTTTCTCCCAAAGATGCACTAGGTCTTATTTTCAGGGGATGTCTTATTTTTCCATGAAGAATACGGTACACATTTATTGTTGAACAACAAAAAAAGGAAATTTATTACCTGTATAAGGTACTGTAGTAGTTGTCATCACAAACCAGAATAACCAGACAAACTGTGAATCCTATAGTATCAATAATTTCTTGTTACTACCATTATTTCCATGTACAACAATCTATGGTACATTTACTGATACTGATATTTACCAGTATGAACACAAAGTAAGATTTATTCAATGACAGTCATGTCATCATCTTCTGGAACATCATCATAACAATCCAAACCCTGAATTTCCTGGTGAATTTCTTGTGACTCCATTTCTTTCAGAATCAGTGGACCAAATCTCTCATGTTTAGCAATAGCACTGTTAAATGAGTACTTCTTGTCAAGGTAGCTTGCTCGGAGTGCATTTGCAATGCAACTGTCAGTGATTTTCTCCTATGAATTCCTCACCCAAATCACAACCTCTTGCAGTTTAGGTTTCACAAAGTCTCCATGCTGATCTGTCTCCATTCTATTTTCAATGTAGTCATTAATTTCCATGCGCAAATTGTCCTTGAATGGCTTGTTTATTGCAATATCAAGAGTCTGGAGATAGACCGTCATTCCTGAGGGAATCATTATTTGATCTATTTTTCTTTCGTGAAGAACTTTCTTCATGTCTTTAGTGTGGTGAGTGCTGGCTGCAACCCAGATTAGCAGACCTCTTTGGCTCCCTTGCATAACAAGCAGCAGCATTAAATCGACCCACTTCCTTATAACTGCTTGTGTCGCCCAGGCTTTTTCAGTTTCAAGAATAAAAATATTATCGGGGAGGTCTTATTTTTTGGGGGGATGCCTTATATTACAGTGAGAGGCAAAACTGGAAGTATGTCTGATTTTCGGGGGATGTCCTACTTTCTCGGAAAGAGGATAATATAAATGTCATAGACGCCTTTCTTGAAAACTTCAATCTAAAACAATAATACCCTTCCTACACCTTCATATTTTATATTCCCTTTCTCTGCTTTATTTCTTGCAAAGTATATTTATCTACATGTTTAAATGTTTCTTGACTCTTTTGCATGCCCAAAGTTAAGCTGCATAAGAGCAGACCCCCTATTTATTTCACTTGCTGACTTTTTAATGTTTAGAAAAGTTTATAGCACATTTTATTAATATTATTAAATATATGAATTATCCAAAGAATTTTTATGAATAGTATCAATATAGACCATCTATTAATAAAATTTTTAGCCACATCTCAGAACAATTTATTTTCCTTAATTTTATAGTCCTATTAATAGCTTTTGCCCTCCTACTTCTGATGTACTTTTATTTAGAGTTGCTTATTTTATTCTAGCCTTTTTTTGTGCCTGTCTCAATTTAGAGTCTGATTCTAATATGATTTGTCTTTTTGGTTATAATGAATTATAATTGCCAAATATAATTTTAATTTTTATTAATTTAATAATCTAAAATTTATTTTTTATCTAAATCATTTCTGTATTGTTTTTGTTAGTGGTGATGTTATTGTTACCTGCATGTTTTGTTTTTTGCAACAACAAAAAATTATTTGACTGCAAAGAAAATTTACAGACTGGAAACAGCTAACTAAAATATAGTATTGCTTTTCCCCCCTCCTCATCCAATATAACTTATCATTCAAACATTTCAATTTCTTCATGCTGTTTCCTGGCTAAGGATTGTAACATCCATCACTTTGGCACATGTCTCCTCACTCATGTTTAATATCTTTAAAAGAAAATATAAAAGTTTTGCTCAAACCAAAACTGTGCCTAGCCCTAAGGAAAAAATCAAAGAGATAATTACTTCATTTATAGATAACAGTTGTGAAATATCTGGTGTATATAAGCTTACTGTCTGAAACAGGTCTGACCTCAGTCTGACACCTATGTCCTACTTACATTTTAGTATCTCTTGAAATTGAGATTTTATTACAAAACAAAAGTGAAACTTGGGAGTGACCTTTTCCTGGAAATTAAAATTTTAGCCTGTTAAAATAAGCAAATATTTTTCTAACATTTGTAATTCTGATTCTACTTTTTATAATAATAAATATAAATGATTTCTATATAATTAATTTTGTTTGGCATTTTACAAAATATTACATCACTGTAGCTGCATTATATCACTGAGTTTACATATAACTAACAAAAATTGAGAATAAAATAAAATAGCATGCTACAACACAATATTTAAAGCTTAAATTTTCAGATTAAAAGTTTAGCAACATCAACACTATATAACAAATGAGGTCCACAATTATGACAACAGTAGCAGCCAACATTACATTGTTCTTAGTAAAATGATTTCTGAAGTAATACAGGGTGTGGTTGACTTGACATACTGCATTAGTTTTTTATTGCTAGTATAACAAATTACTACAAACGCAATAACTTAATACAAATTTGTTTACTTCCATTTCTGAGGGTCGGAAGTCTAAAGTCACAGTGTCAGTAGAGAGAGGTTCATTCTCTGTAGAGGCTTCAGGGAATACTTTTTCCTAGTCTTTTTCAGCAATTGGAGGCACCTATATTCCCTGGTTTATGGCTCCTCCCTGAAATCACTCTAACCTCTCAAATCCTCACTTACACTGATTGACCTCCTGGCTGTCTCTGAAAAGGACACTTCTGATTACAATGGGCCCAACTGGATAATCCCAGATAATCCCCTTTATCTCAAATCTTTACCTTAATCACACCTACAGCTTTCCTTTACCATGGTGATGTAACAAATTCACAGGCTCCAGGCAGTAGGATGTAGCTACCTATGCAAAGAGTATATGCAGCCTACCACATATAGGAATAAAATTTGAATATACATACACACATATAAACATGTATAACTGTTTATGTATATGTATCATATTGCTCAAATAAACCATTGAATGCATTCAGTTGATTGGGTTGCATTACACAGTACTAATAGATAACTATGCCAAAGATAGATAGCCTTTAAGAGAGTTACATTCTGCACTATTCTCAGAATCAACCAGTCTGTAACTGATTTTCCTTTTTTTTTTTTTTGCCTGTGACAGTCACATTGAAGATTTCCTTGTTTGTGCTGGGGGAATTCTCATGTTACATGGTAGGCACACTGGATAGTCAGACACATTAGACACCCTGTAGTATTAATTTAATTTTATTATATCAAAACTCACTATATATCTTAGCCCCAGATTTCAACACGTCACCAGGTTAAAGTTGCTTCAACAATCTTGTTGTTTCAATTTTCACACTTTTTCATCTATTTGTTATTTTTACTATCCTATACCACAACATAATAGGTAATACTGTAAAAAAATGTGAAATGTGTTAATATCAAATTTGTCAAAGTTTGTGTCATAAAGTCACTCTAATCATTTATTTGATAAACTCTATCTACTATATGAACTTTCAACTACTCTTTTTTATTTTTAGTGAAAAGGGGCATATTAAACCCCAATGCTAATGCTTTTTGCCTTCCAATCCATTTTGTGTTTAAAGATTTTACTGTTTGGCAAACTAGATACAGGCCAAGTCTGATCATGGCCATTTGTTTAAATATTGATCAGGACAGCTTTTGCATTATAGTGACAGAGTTAAATGGCTGCAATAGAGACCTTCTACCTATAAAGCTGAAACTATTTGCTATCTGATCAGAAAAGCTTACTAACCCTTGTTTGAAAGGATCAAAAGCCATCAATGAGTAGGTAGTGATGTTCTCAAGGCACTTAACTAGATTTGTTATACACATATACAGAAAAAAATATATAGATACATAGATAGATATAGATAGATAGATAGATAGACATAATTCATATCAAGTTATAATTTACTAGATGGCTGGTACATGAAATTCATGCACTTGTGTGTGGGGGGGGCGGGGGGGGGGGAGGCGGGTAGAGAGGGGATGGTCCCTCAGCCAAGCCTGTACCCTCTTCAATCTGGGACCCCTCAGGCCTAAACCGGCAGCTGGACATCCCTCTCACAATCCAGGACTGCTGGCTCCCAACCACTCACCTGCCTGCCTGCCTATTGTCCCTAACTGCTTCTACCTGCCAGCTTGATCACACCCTAACCACTCCCCTGCCATCCTGATCAATGATTAACTGCTCCCCTGCCAGTATTATTGCCCCCAACTTCCCTCCACTGCTGGCCAAATCACCCACAATTGCCCTCCCCTGCCGGCCATCTTGTGATAGCCATCTTGTGACCACATGGGGGCGGCCATCTTCTGTGATGATGTGACTGTCCATTTGCATATTACATTTTTATTATATAGGATTGTACCACCACTTGATAACAAGTAGCAAAAACGGTTTAATATATTTTAATATATTCAGTCCAAGTTATTAATCAAGGGTCTGGAAAAATTTTACATATTCTTATGTGTACCACTGCATTCTATAGCATTTCATCTCTCAAGATCTGCCCTTATTTTCTAGGATTTGATTGAGAACCTGAACATACTTTTTGGCACCTCTAATTGGTTTATCCTCTGAGACAGGCAATATTGTTAGTTCATCCATTCATGTATGTGTGTGTGTGTGTGTGTGTGTGTGTGTGTGTGTGTGTACGCGCGGGCATCTGGAAATATAGACATATATTCGTTACTCTGCATTTCCACTGCTATCAATCCAGATCAAGCCAACATTTTCCCTCAACTGTACAATTACTTTTCAATTCTGTGCTCCCATTCCCTAATTATTGTCACAGAAAGGTAATATAAACTTTGTAAAATTTGAAATCAATGTGCCCTCTACTTTTTCTGAATTCTTGACTGAATCTCATTGCTCTTAGGATAAAATATATACTAATAAAAGGATAATATTCAAATTGGTCAGGACACTCTCACAGTAATGACTGAACAACAGGCTGTGTGGAGTGACAACGACGGCAGGGGGCTTAGTGAGGGATGACCAAACAACCAAATAGCAGGCTGCATGGAGCAATCAGTCCAGTAGAGGGGCAGTTGGACATAAACAGACCAGCAAAAAGGGCAGTTAATGGTGACCATGCTGGTAGAGGTGGGTGGTTGGGAACAACCAGGCCAGCAGAGGGCAGTTGAGGGTGACCAGGCTGACAGAGGGGAGGTAGTTAGGGACATCCAGGCCAGCAGGGTGAGGGGCAGTTGGGGGTGACCAGGCTAGCAAGGGGGGCAGTTAGGAGTGATCAGGCAAACAGGCAGGTGAACAGTTAGGAGCCAGCAGTTCTGGATTGTGAGAGCTATGTCTGATTGCCGGTTTAGGCCTGGTCCTTGGGATCAGGACTAAACTGGCAGTTGGACAACCCCAAGGGGTCTTGGATTGGAGAGGGTGCAGGCTGGGCTGATGGGACCCCCTCCCATGTATGAATTTTATGCAATGGGCCTCTAGCATGAAATAATTAGCACTGCTTAAAAGCCCCAGAAAACTCTTTCTTTTTCCCTCCTCACATTTCACTTTCTATGTGCTCACTATAGTCCAGGTGAAATGTTCATCTACTATCTTATGGAATAGCCTCATCTCTTTTCACCCCTTCAAGCCTATTTCTCCCAGAGCTCGAGGTCTCAGCCTAAATTTCAATGGAGGAAACATGCTTTCTTTAATTGACCTCAACACAACACATCAAATCACTCCATTGATTTTTCTCATACTAGTAACATTCTTTTCCTTCACAGTCTTAAGATAATATATAATTGTTATTTATATTTTAAATATGATAGCAATCATCTTGGGTAAAACTGCTGTTTGAAATTTAATCCTGCTCTTCTGGCCACTGTTTACACTTGCTTTCTTAAAACAATAGGGTAGTTACTTCAGCTTCCAGCTTGGGATTTTTGAGGCCCACATAAATCCCTTTGTAGACTAGACCAGAACCATAAATGAGTGACTCAGTGATGCCAGGAGTTGAGCTGTACTATCTGCTTTCGTGAGATAGGACTACATTCCCACATCTTGCAAGATATGTGGTTAGAGATAAGGAGCAGGCAACAGGGTTAATCATAGTCCACTGAAACCTACCTATCCCACATACGACCCTAAAAGCTGTTCTCGGATTTTAAAACAATGAAAATTTACGGTTAAGACCCTATAAAAGGACTGCCTACACCTGAGACAGCACTGTCATGGGTGTTTGGTCTCCACCAGCTTGCGGTGCCCTTGCAACTGTCCTGGTCAGTTCAATAAATCCTTGCTTGCTTATTATCAACTTAGCCACCTCCATGGTCATTTGCAACTGTTCGTAAAGGTTGCTCCTGTTGTTTTTACATTTAATGTCAATATCATCCAGTAGATACCCCTAGTAGACTAGAAACTTAATTAATAAGGAAAGAAAACAAATCTGGTCTACTTTAACCCTTACTCCATGAGAAGACCTAGTATAGATACAAGAGTGGGCTTATCTTATGTAATAAAAGATTAATATGCAAATTGACCATTCCTCTGCTACACCCACAAGCCATGCTCACAAGCCACACCTACCAGCCAATCAGGAAAGAATATGCAAATAAACCCCAACCAAGATGGTTCCAGCCACTGAGACCAGAAGGGAGGCTTGGGTTTCCCTGGCAGTGAAGGAAGCCAAGCTTTCTGCCTGCCCTTGCCAGCTTAGACCTCCACTGAAGTTTACAAAGTTTCAATAATAGAAACTACATAAATCCCAACAGCAATGGCAGCAGCCATGGAGCTGGAGAGAGCAGAAGCTAGGGTTGCCCCCAACGATGGAGGAAGCCAAACTTCTGTAGCCCTGGCTGGCTTAGGCCTCCACTCCAGGCTACAAGTTTCAATTTTAGAAGATAAATAAATTCCAACAGAAATGGCTGCCACCACTGAGCAAGCAAAAGGCTTGGCTCTGCTTCAGGCTACAAAGTTTCAATTGAGAAAATAAATAAGTTCCAGATACCAGGGCTTCTGCTTGGGTCACTGGGGACTATTGCTGGCCTGCAAAAAACCACAGGCCCTTTGCCCAGGATGCCCCAAGGGAACCTCCACCCTGATCCAGGACACCCTTCAGGGCAAACCAGCTGGCCTCCACTCATGCATCAGGCCACTATCTTATTTAATAAAAAAGTAATATGCAGATTGACCATCACTCTAACACACAAGATGACTTCAACACAACACATCAAATCACTCCATGTGGTCAAAGATCCTGCTCCCATGTGGGCACAAGATGGCCACCACAAGATGACCAGCAGGGGAGGGCAGTTGGGAGGAACCAGGCCTGCAAGGGAAGGCAGTTGTGGGCAATCAGGCCAGCAGAGGAGGGCATTTGGGGATAACTGGGCCTACAGGGAAGGGCAGTTGTGGGTGCAACAGGCATGCAGGGGAGAGACATTAGGGGGAAACAGGCCTGCAGGGGAGGGCAGTCTGGGGTGATAAAAGTTGCAGGGAGGACAGTTAGGGTTGACTAGAACAGAAGAGGAGGAAAGTTGGGGACAAACAGGCTGGCAGAGGAGCAGTTAGACAGACATCAATCAGTCTGGAAGGGGAGGGGTTAGGGAGTGATCAGGCTGGCAGGCAGAAGGATTTAGGGGCTATCAGAAAGGCAGATGAGTAGTTGGGAGCCAGCAGTCCTGGATTGTGAGAGGGATGTCCAACTGCCCAGAGGGATCAGTACTAAATGGGGGTTGGACATCCCTTGCGGGGTCCCAAATTGGAGAGGGTACAGGCTGGGCTGAGGAACACCCCCCTCATGCACGAATTTCATGCACCAAGCCTCTAGTTTATATATATAAAAAGCCAGCAACCTTAATGGCCATATGACCATAATGAATGGTCAATATGATGCCCACTGTGGCCAGCACACTAGCTGATTAGGGGGTGGGGCTGGACAACCAACCTAGTGACTACTCCCCCCTGCTTGCCTGCCCCTGATCAGATTCTCCCACCTCAATAAAGCATTGGCTGTTGGCCAAGGACCCCCTGTCTTCCCTCCTGCCCGCTCCCCACCTGAACAGCATACCCCACAATGATAGGCCCTTATCCCCTTTCCCTGGCTATCCCAATCCTGATTGCACCCCCCACTCCAATAGGGGTTGGGGCTGGACATAAAATATCCTACAGACTCTCCTCCTGGCTGGCCACAATCCTGATGGGCCCCCACCACCCTGATCAGCCCATGGCCCCTCTCCCCTTCCAACCCCACTCCTGATTGCCCCCCAACCCAATCAGGGAAAGACCAGTTGGCCAACAACCCATGGCCTGTCTTCCAGGCTACTGACCGCTCATCAGCATCCCTATCCCATTTGGGGGTGGGGCTTGCTGGTCAATTGCCCTTTTCCCAAGCCAGCCTGACCCAGATGAGCCCCCAATCAGGGTGGGCCAACTGGCCAACCTCCCACCATATCTTTCTCTCAACAGGCCCAGCCCTGATCAGCTCCTATTGGAGGTGGTCCACCTGGACTCCATCTGTGCAAGAATTCATAAACAGAGCCTCTAGTATTCCATATATAGTAATTATAGACTAGAGGCCTAGTGCACAAAATTTGTGCACTGTGGCGGGGGGAATCTAAGCTGGCTTGAGCCCTCTCGCAATCCAGGATATCTCAGGGGATTTCCACCTGCTGGCTTAGTTTCATGGGAAGAATCTTTTTAGCTATAAGAAAAATTAAATCTCAAAAGTCAGTACACAAATAAACCCCCTTTTCACAACTTGATTATTTCTTACACAAATTAATTACAATTTCAAGGAACTTTAAATGCATCCAAATTATGATGCATAATTGTGACACTTATGTAAGATTCTTTTGTTTCTACAAAGTAATATATGCCTGAAGTCTATCAATAATAATTAAAGATTTCATAATGAGGAAGAGTGTCAACTTTTGTGGAAACTGAACTTTGAGGGGTGTTTTGACTCTCCTTTTTTTACTGGGCTCTGGTAGCTTCATCCAGCTCTGTGGGGACTGATGACCAAGACAGACATTTTCACATCTTCACTCTAGTTTCAATGTTTCTCTGAATCCTTTATACAATGGCATTTCAAGTGAAAATTCTTACTCACACAAATCTTATAAATAAGCCGATATGATTTGTTGCAAAGTAAAAACATGAATGTTTTGTTTGACTGACACCTAACTTACCCATTCCGAAGTACAAAAATATGCTTTGCTATTCTCAGAAATTCTCTATTAATGATCTAAAAAGCACTCAAATGAAAGAATCCATGAAAAGAATAGCCTCTTTTTGCTGAGGTGGGGATAGAAGAGAATTTTAACAGTTGACAATGAACAAAGAAAATGGATTTTAAAATATAAAAAGATAAAATCTCCCAGACCTACAAATAAGGTCCGTCACTAAGATGAAGACTCTGAACAGGCACAGCAGAGTTTCTGCCCTGGACGCTGGTGTGGGACAAAACAGAGGAACAAGTGCATCAGGACTTCAGGAATTAGGCAGTTAAATCCTCTTCTAGCAGGAAATTCTGTTACTCTCTTAGGAATTTTGCTACAAGCCAAGTCTACCTGTACTATACTTGACCTTAATTTTTTTTTCTCTTTATATACTTACATATTTAATACCAACAAGTAATTTCATATGTAGTGCTTTGTAAAGACTCAAAATTAAGTTGTTTTACTTTGTTTTGTGAAGGAGGTGAAGAAAGCACTGGTTGGGAACAGAGAAATGGGTCAGAAAAGGGCATGCAGAGTGCCAACAACCACCACTTTGTAGCCAAGGCAGGCCAGAGATGCAGAAGCTTGGCTTCCTCCATCACTGGGGGCAACTCAATCCTCCTGTTCTGTCCAGCTCCATGGGTGCCACCATTGTTGTTAAGATTTGTTTATCTTCTATAATTGAAACTTTGTAGCCTTATGTGGAGGCCTGGGCTGGCCAGGGTGTCCAGAAAGCTTGGCTTCCTGCATTGTTGGGGAAACCCAAGCCTCCTGCTTGCTTCATGAGCACAGCCATCTTGTCTGAGTTAATTTGCATACTCACTCCTGATTGGCTGGTGACTGCAGCTTGTGGGTGTAACAGGGTGATGTTTAATTTACATATTACTCTTATATCAGATAAGATTAATTTTATATTTTAACAATATTTTTATTTTTTTCCTTGCAAAATTGAGAAGAAAAAATTATCTGATTGTTATTTTTATTTTATTTTATTACAAGTATTTTTTATTGCTGGTATAACAAATTTCCACAAATTTTTGTAGCCCAAAACAATACAAGTTTATTATCTTATAACCCTGAAAGTAAAAGTATAAAATGGGGTTGGCCAGTGTTTTCTCAGTGGTTATGCATCGACTCATGAACCAGGCCGTCACAGTTCCAATACAGGTCAGAGTACGTGTCGCTGGATCCCCCGGAGGGAGCGTGTAGGAGGCAGCTGATCAATGATTCTTTCTCATCACTGATGTTTCTATCTCTTTCTTTTTCTCCCTTTCTCTCTGAAATCAATTTTTTTAAAAGTTTAAAATGGATCCCAATGTACCTTAATCAAAATATCAAAGAGCTACATCTTCTGGAGGTATTATGTAGAGAAAGGTCCTTTGTTTGTTTTTTCTAACTTCTAGAGCAGCATTTTCAACTGTTTTAATCACATAAACTAGTAAATAAAATTCTATGACACGCAAAAACATATTTTATGGTTTTTGCTGATCTGAAAAAATATGTATAATTTTGATTCATTTGCATTGGACAGATATTGTCATTTGCCTGTTGTCATTTGACTGTTGTCATTTTAAAATTTGACAATCTAAGGGAAAAGAGCTCAGTGCCCCTGACTAAATAGTTTTTAAAATTCTGTGGCTCACTGTTAAAAATTGCTGTTCTAGAGGTTACTCACTTTGCAGGCTTCATTTATGCTTCCACCTTCAAAGCCCTTTCAGTCTCTCACATAGCATATCACTTAAACTCTTCTACTTTCCTCTTCATCTTCTAAGGACTCCTGTGATTATGTTAGGCCTACCCATAAATCCAGGATAATCTCTTTATTTTAACTATTTTATTGGCTTGTGAGCAACCTTGATTTTCCCTGGCTATTGTGGGAGAGGCAAAACTTTACCTCTACTTTCTTAGTATTTTTGGTTAGGGTTGATAATTAAACTGACATAAACAGGTTAAGAAGGGAAAAAAAACACACATGAATTAAATTACCGGTAAATTTTATATGACATAGAAACCTTCATAAGGAAATAAAGATTCAAAGAAGTGGCAAAACTTAAGTGCTTATGTATGAGGTTGTACAAAGATTGACAATAGTAGAAAAGCAAACGTGGTAGTCTAAAGGAAGACAAGCTTTATTTTAACAAGGTTCGTTAGTACAGGTATTCCTTGGCCTCCACTCCCAGTCTCTAGTGGAAAATGTTTCTTTCCTTCTAGTATAGGATTGCCTTTCACACAAGAGTTTAATCTCCTTGCTTCGGAAAGAAAAGGGAGGATTCAGAGCACCCTTCTTGTATCTGCTATATTCAGCATGCCTTTAGCTCAAAGTAACCCTTACGCGAAAAGAACATATCTTTTTAAAATATATATTTTATTGATTTTTTACAGAGAGGAAGGGAGAGAGATAGAATTAGGAACATCAATGAAAGAGAAGCATCAATCAGCTGCCTCCTGCACACCCTCCACTGGGAATGTGCCTGCAACCAAGGTACATACCCTTGACTGCTATTGAACCTGGGACCCTTAAGTCAGCAGACTTTCTATCCACCAAGCCAAACCAGCTAAGGCAAGGGACATATTTTTGAGTGGCATATTTCATCACTCTTCACCCTATAGCACAACATATGTACTGGTGTCAGAAGTTATAATATAAACATTTTGGGGGAGAGCCATTATCCTCCTTACCAATACTAGTAAAGCTGAATATTTAGCATATTTTACTCTCAATTTGTACTTATTTTTCTGTAAATGGTTTTTGCTACTTTATTAGGGAGTTCATATTTTTATCTTGTTTTCTAAATTTGCCTTTATTTTTTTATATTTTGTATATGTTAGCACTGTTTGCAAGTTCATTAAAGATATATAATGTGTCTTTTATTTTGTTTATAATTCTTCTGCTATTTGATAAACAATGGTCACTTAAAATATACTGAAAAATTAAAAATATATATTATCGTATTCACAGACTTTCTTAGCTAATATATAACAAGCTTCACAAATACTTTCAGAAACAATACCAAATCACACAGAAACAATGTGGTGTGATATCTTTGTATTTTGCATAATTGTGTAAATATGACGTGGTGAGCGTATATTTGAATAACATTATTTAAGTGTTAAGCTGAGAAATTCAAGGGAAAATAAATTGTACATTTTTAAAAGCAGGAATATTTTTGAAGTGAAGATTATAATTATTGTTGATTTTGTTTTAATTTGAAATTGATTTAGTTCCATAAGAATTTACTCTAGGAATTACAAAAACTAATTTAATATATATTCATTTTCAGTTTAGAATTTTATTTTTGAAAAGTATTCTGTTGAATATAAAACAATAATATAAAAATATGTGGCTCAGTTGGTTGAGCTTTGTCCCATGCACAGAAAATTTCTCCAGGTTTGATTCCTGGTCAGGGCACATGTCTAGTTGATGACTCAATCTCTGATGGGGGGCATGCAAGTGGCAAAATATCAATGTTTCTTTCTCATGGATTTTTCTCTCTTTCTATTCTCCCCTTCTCTATCTCTCTCTAAAAATCAATAAAAATGTATTAAAAATAAATCTTTATTGAAATCACATCGTTTTGCAAGATTACATGTTATATCTAACTTTGCCCCAGTTATTTCCATTATGATTTATAAATTCCATTTATTAAATCTTTTCAAAAATATAAAGCTATTCTACAGCTATCCTTTACTTTTACACTTCTTGAGTTAGTTTAATTTTGTTAATCTCAGTATATTTGTTCTCTGTGTGATTTAAAGGAATGGTCATGATCATTCTCTGATATGAAAATGAATGGAATTACTAAATTATTAAACTTAATTGATTAATATGCACATTCAAAATATGATCTATGTGATTATTTATTATTTTTAGAATATGGAAATGCCAAATATTTCAGAAAATTTTTCTGAATGAGAAGTTAAATGTGATTTTAACCAGATTTGTGTGTGTGCGCACACACACATGCACAAATAGAAAAATCTATGTACAGGTAGGTATATTGTATATTCATGACAAATTTAAAATAATGAACAAATGAATCCACTTAACAAACATTTATTTATTATTGCAATGAATATAAAAAAAACTCACATTCTAGTGAGAAAACCAACATAAATGTTTAGAATACACTTTGAAAAAATAGTGTCATGTACAAATCTGTGAGGACTGTTCGATTCAGTGATCAAGAAAGGCTCTTGTGCCCTGGCAAGTGTGGTTGTGTTAATTGGGCAGCATCCTGTGCACCAAAAGGTTGCTAATTCAATTTCTGGTCAGAGCATATGGCCTTGTTGTGGGCTTGATCACAGGTAGGGTGCATGCAGGAGGCAGCCAGTCAGTAGCTCACACTGAAGTTTCTTTTTCTCTCTCCCTCTCCCTTCCTTTGTCTCTAAAAGATCAATGTATATAAAGAAAGGCTCTACAATCAGTCTGGACCTCAATGAATAAAATGAAAAGACAAAGTTAAATTAGAAGTATAAGAGATTTTGGGGTGATGACAACTGTGAAAGTTAAACTGTAAAGTAGCCATTGGAATCAGACAGAGATTTAAACTGTGATGAAGATCTGGCCTCTGTGAAGTTAGAGGGAAATGAAGAAAATTGAGTGGGAATAGCTTTAAACTTTAGTGCAGCTTTGAGAAAGCCCCAACACTAACAATTTGCTCCAGTGCAAAGATTGTCCGTGAGCAAGTGTCCTGTGATAGATACAAATGGTCGTGCTCACTCACCAAGTGGAAATTTTTCAGAATGTGGCCTAGCCCCAAATGCTTTGGCAGATCCCAAAATGCTCCAGCTAGAGGCTGTTAGCTAAATGTACCCCATACAGCAGATTATCTCTTGAAGAGAGCTCTGTGTGAAGCAACTCCATGACTACTGGAACTGTGTAGAAAATATGGCTCTAAAATTAATATTTCCATACCAGCTTGTTGACTATTACCATTTGTCAGATAATAGGAATATTATCTAAGTAATGCTTTACCTGATCTACAAGGGGTACAGATGTGCTCATGAAAAGAAAATATGTGTATTATCAGTTTTATTAAAGACCTTATATTGTACTGTGTGGTCTATACCTTTGTGTAGCTAGATAAAGCATGAAGTCTGGCTCTTTATAATAGGAGGCCTCATATTCTAAGCCAAGAACTTTGGTTTTTACCCTAAAGACAATTGTAAATCATTTAAAGAAAAGTGTGACAAAATCAGGTTTGGTTCTAAGAACATATTAATGATTATCTAAAGAATCAGGCAGGGGAGAAGGATAGTTGTGTAAAAATGACTTAAAAGGTCTAGGAACTCATCAGTACCACCACCCAGACTGGCCTTGGATACTTCCCATAACCCTGCAGCCACTACAGCCAAAATCCTGCTGCCCCACCCACACAGCCCTGGGGACCCTAGGATGTCCACCTCCAAGGGTACATGACTCCTGCAGCAGTAAGTGCGACTTCCCCCCTTCCCAGCTGCTGACCTCCAGACACCTCAGTTGCACATCCTGAGCCCACTGCCTCACAAGCCATTCTTGGGTCCCCTTGTGAGCCCCGGCTGGGCACACTCTTGTCCAATCAAGTGTACATAGCCCCTGTAATAGAAATTCTGAATTGTTCTTCCTGGCGGTCATGCAGATTCAATGCCAGGGCCCCTCTTAGTGCATAAGTGCACCACCCTGGCAAATGGACTCCAGGTGCCTCTGTGAGCCATCACTAAGTGTGTGAATGCTACCAAGGGCACAACACCTGGCAGCAAAAATAGTACACTAGAGTATGTTATGCTACTTCAGTAATACTTTAAAATATTTTTAATATCTTAAATTGTGAACTTAAGAGGAAAAGAAAAGAACACATTTTAAAAGCACCAAAGTAGGACTCTATTAGTAGTTGAAATAGTAACATAAAGAATTTCACATAATTTTATTGCGAAATTAAATGGATGAACTTTGATGCCCCTACCTTGCCAAGAGTGTGTGATGCTGTTGCTATGTTACTGGAAAGTGTTATTTTCATATTCCAGATTATATGTCAAGAAGTCAAGTGTGGAACCAGAATTTGTGGAACTGAAGTTTTTACAACTCAAATTGCTCTTTAAGAGGACCACCCCAAAATATCATATATTGTAAACTTTGCAAATATGTTTGCTATTTATTTGTGAGCAATATATGACCATGTAAACACAACTGAAGATTGAACTTTATTAACTACGTGTCATACTGCCTCTGCCAGGAATAATTTATGTGGTTATCTTTTGTGCCAGGACTCCGTTCTTAATGCTAAGTGTTTTCTGAAAACGTTGACCACTGAGAGCAGCTAATATTATGATTTCCAGTGGTGCTCTGTTAAAGACATTAATAAGAAACATAATTCTGTGATATCTTTAATTTACCACTATTCCAGTATTGCATTTGGTAAAGACATAAATGAGAAACTTACTTATGTAACATCTTTGATTTAGCAACATCTGAATGAATTCATTTGAATAATATTATTAGTATATAAAGACTAATAATTTCAATATTATTATGGTAGTAGGGAAATCATGTAACATGATTTCTTTTTAACTAATCTAGTCTGTTATTCTTCCCTGAGGAAATTAAACTTTTATTAAACTTTTAGAACTCTTTAGTGTGATATATCCCTTTATAATATGGTGAAAATTATCTGATTAAAATATATATATAAAACTTAAAATCATTGAGAGATATAGGACTAAGGCCAAAACATAAGAACATTTAAAAAATTGGAGGAAATGTATAACCAAAATAGATAGGATTACCCATTTTGTAAAATAAGGAGGTTGAAAAATTTCAGAGAAAAATAGGATCTAATGAATATATTTCAGGGCAGGACAAAAGAAAACATATAAAAGGACATTTCTTCAAATGTAATGACTCACAAATATCATAATGTCAAGCAAACACCATTATGTAGTGTCTAAAACATCAAATAAGTAAACCTGAGACATGAAATAAAATAAAATTCTATTTATAAATATATTGCTAGTTATTTCCTGCCAGCCTCTCTGCTAGTTGTAGTTCGACTGCAATAAAGTCTCGTGAGGCAAAGGGTTAGCGTTTTCCTCTGAATGAAACACTAAAATATAGTTCTACTCTGAAAGATGCATGTATTGTTTCTTAAAAATTCTAATGAATCACTTCTAAAGAAATATCAGTATTGGTATTTTTGTTTGTTTGTATTTCTTTTTCACTTGAGCAGATAAAATAAGACAGCAATGGTTCTCCACTATAAAAAACATAGATGATGTTTTTTTCTGTGGACTAATTAGTATATTAAACATATGTACTCTCTGGGAAATGGTTTAAATAGATAATTTGATTATACTTCCCCTGGTCAGTTTTTAATCAAATGCCCCCAGCAGGAAAGATACATTCAAGCAGTGTGTGCGGCCGGAATGATTGGAATGACTGGTCACTATGACTCTTGCTGGCCAACCTCCCAAAGCCTCACCCCCTGGCTGGCCCTACCCCAATGGCCCTAATTAGGGCAAGGCCAGCCAGACCCACCTGTATACAAATTCATGCACTGGGCCTCTAGAAAGTTATAATATTCTTTGTTGGTTACATTTAGTTGTTGTTGTTTTTTTAATTTTCATTTAAATTTTGGTGTTACTTGCTGTGTGACCTTAGACAAAGTACTTAATGATTCCAATTTTTATTTTTATTTAAATATGAAAAAATTCTATATATTTGTCAATGTGTTTGAGCATTTTTTAATATATAGATTAAATCTATATATTTTAATATATACATTTAATATATATTAAATATATTTAATATATATTTAAAATATATAATATAATATATTTTAATATATATAATGCTAATATATAGCATTTTTTACACTTATAGCAGGGCTTAAGTGTAAATGGTATTTATATGGAACCTATGGTGTTGCACCATTATGTAAGCTCTTGAATGAGTTGACAGCATGGTACTGAGCCCAGGCCTTTATGTCAAGTTGCCTTGGGTTTGAAATTTAGTTGCAATATTTATTGAATCTGTGATTTTGAAAAAGTTAATTAACCTTCATGATTTTTCTATGAAATATGGGCATGATAATAGGTATTGTAAAGATTAAGTAAGCTTAAATATGAGAGGTCAGTTAAAAGTCACTAGTTCTTCATTACTAGTACATCCTACTTTCTATATTTAAAAAATCTGTTAAGCAGAAACCGGTTTGGCTCAACTGGATAGAGCATCGGCCTGTGGACTGAAAGGTCCCAGGTTTGATTCCGGTCAAGGGCATGTACCTTGGTTGTGGGCATATCCCCAGTAGGAGCTGTGCAGGAGGCACATGATTGATGTTTCTCTCTCATCAACATTTTTAACTTTCTATCCCTCTCCCTTTTTATCTGTAAAATATCAATAAAATATATTTTTAAAATAATAAAAAATAAAAAATCTGTTAAAATTCAGGTTTTTCTTTGATTTTAGACCATATTGATTATACAGAAGAACAAAGAGAGAATGAAAATGACTTCTTTTTTTTTTTTTAGAATTTTTGATCTCATCTTTGTCGTCTAAAAGATTTTGCATGAAACATTTCTTGCTACAACAAAACCGCTAAAACACTTCAGAGTATATTTATAAGCTCCCAAATTCATCATCTCTTTTGGAAGCAAAAATGACTTGAACTATAATAACCCATTCCTTAGAGGAGAGATTCTACATTGATATTTCCCTCCTCCCCATTTTTTTTTTAATTTTCTATGAGACATTCTGTAAAAACTCACCTTTTCCCTATAAGTAAATGCTGTTGAAAATATGAAAACGCAATAAATAGGGTTATAATGTATTTAAGATAAGTGCTAAAAATTAGAATGGAATTGTGATAATTAAGTTAATAGTATCTGCCTCTATAATTCCTCAGTGGTCACCATAGAAATTTGCTAGCTTGGAACCACAGGAAACTGCTTTTTAATCTTGGAAATACAATTAACTATTTTTAGAATTTTAAGATGTCACTCAACTCTGTATGTCATATTTGTTCTCAGGCACAGAATTGTTCAGTAACTTATATCTGGCTTGTACTGCTTATATTTCACATCTTGTATATTTTGCTTTAATTTTAAACTTCAATGCAAAGCAATGTTATATCAATATTTAGAGTGCTGACGATAGGCATTGGCTATAGCTCAATCTTGCATCAAGAAGTTTTGACATTGATGGGGACCAAATAAGATGAATGCCAACACACAGCTAACAAATGACATGATAAACCCTTGGCAGAGTAATTAGCAACACTTTCCATTCATCACTGAAAAAACATGTATTTCCTTGGAAGCTGTTTTGGGTGTGAATCTAATACAGTGTGGTCCAGGTTCATTTTTAGTTAATTTCTAGTTGATGACAAGAGACACAGCTAAAGAGAATGCTGTATTTCCTGAATTAGATGGGGAAGTAACAACTTCCATATTCTAACCTAATCTGAAGTCATATGGGAGCAAAATCTTGCACATTAAGGAAAAATAAGCCCTTTGAACCAATCCACCACATTTCTTAGCACACTTATATGAAAGAAACAATTATGTCAAAACAGATTGAGATTAAAAAAAAAGTTTCACTAAGGAGGAAACACCTGGGTGTTTTCTAGGAATTATGGTTGAACATGGTCATGAAAGAGAGGAAAATAAGAAATCTTCCTGAATATAATGCAAGGTAATTAACTCCATTTCTCTAGAAATCTCCTTCGTCATTCAAGCCAATATTCACGTAGCATACTTGTACCCTCATGCCTTTTATAACACAATGTAACAGGAAAATGAAATGAGATGTATGAAATGCATATAGAAATATGAAGCTTAAAAGGGTAAATAAATTAAATAATTTTAAGGCTTATTCCATTTTAAAGCCAGGTAAAATGATCTCTCTGGTGCTTTTCTGCTCTTTGTGTTTCCTACTAGAAGGACTATTTTTTAAGAAGGCCTACAATTTTAACACTAATTAAAAATAATTCCACTTAAACATTAAGGAAAAATGTTTTTCATTAAAATTGATTTTTCTCTTAATTCTTATCACATATTTGTTCTCTTTAATTTTGTAATGTATGCTTAATTTCACGTTTTGTGTTCAGGAATATTTCTCCACAATCCAGACACAATTATGTCACCATTGAAAATATTTGTAAAACCAATGTACTATTATTATACTAAAATATTAATTAATCTAAAACAAAATTGTGCTTTTCTACTACTATTTAATTTTTCAGTAGTAAACAATGGAGTTATTATTACATGATAACTATTTGAAACACAGTTTATTATGTTAATAACTATTCTCAAAATGTTTTCTCTCATTCAAAGACAAATCCATATTAGTATATAATTTCCAAAAAGGAACAATTAATATTGTAGGCTAGTTTACCAAATTTTAATAAGTGATCCAAAGTATCACAGAGCACCTGCCTTAAAATCAGAGCTATACTTCTGTGCTTTGTTTTTCTGAAATTGTCTTGAATGTGAAGATACTACTGAGAAGCCCAAATAAATTTGTGCTGAAAACTTAAATGTTGCCGAATATAAAATAATTATATAATATTGGTACACAAATCACTTCTATTATATAAAGTAAGTTTTATCAAAACAAGGTATGTAAGATGTGATTAAGTGATTTGTGAACTAGGCATTTGACATTAAAAATTAGTCAGATGGCCTTTTTGGCTCCGGCGCTCGGGTCGGGCGGACGTAGGGGAGAGCGGAATGGGCGGGAGGGCCGGAGCCGGCGGGGGAGGCAGGGGGTGCGGAAAAGCCGGGGAGGGGACTCGGCCGGGACCAGAGACCGACGGGAACGGCGGCCCGGGACCCGGCTGTCCCCACCCGTCCCGAGCAGGCGCCCCCATGGCCCGACCCTGCTGACGCCTCGGCCATGCTCCCGCGGCCCCTGCGGCTGCTTTGGGACACGAGCCCCCCCGGGGAGTGGTGCTGAGCAGCTTCCGGAGCCGAGACCCCGAAGAGGGTGGGGGCCCAAGTGGCCGGGGCGTGGGCGAGGGGCAGGAGGAGGAGGAAGACGAGGCCCCTGTGTCTGTCCGGGAGGAGGAGGAAGATGGTGCCACCTTTACTGTCACAAGCCGCCAGTACCGGTCTCTGGATCCCTTGGCCCCGACACCTCCCCCGCGTTCCTCCCGGAGGCTCCGAGCCGGCACCCTCGAGGCTCTGGTCAGACACCTGTTAGATGTCCGCACATCAGGGGCTGATGTGACCTTCACAGCAGCCTTCCTGGCCGCTCACCGGGCCTCCACCTCCACGCCTGCCCTGCTCGGGCTCGTGGCCGACAGGCTGGAAGCCCTTGAATCTCATCCTGCTGATGAACTAGAGAGGGCAAAAGGGGTAGCCATCTCTGTGCTGTCAACCTGGCTGGCCTCTCACCCTGAGGATTTTGGCTCTGAGGTCAAGGGTCAGCTTGACCGGCTTGAGAGCTTCTTGCTTCGGACGGGGAGTGTCGTCTCCTGCGAAACTTGTCTTCAGTTTATGCTGTGGTGTCGGCCCTGCAGTCCAGCCCCATCCACAGGCTTCCGGCAGCCTGGGGGGAAGTAGCCAGGGACAGCCTCAGGGTCTTCTCCAGCCTCTGCCAGATTTTCTCTGAGGAGGAAAATTACTCCCAGAGCCGGGAGCTGCTCCTGCGGGAGGCAAAAGTGCAGTCCTCTCTGGAGCCAAATTTCAAGAAGGCCCCGAAGTCTGGCTCCCGGGGTGGGGGTGTGGTCCCGTACCTTGGCACCTTCTTGAAGGACCTGGTGATGCTGGATGCAGCCTCCAAGGATGAGCTTGAGAATGGATACATCAATTTTGACAAGCGGAGGAAGGAGTTTGCTGTCCTTTCTGAGCTGCGGCGGCTCCAGAATGAGTGTCGAGGCTATGCTCTCCGTCCCGACCCTGACATCCAGCAGTGGTTGCAGGGGCTCCGACCACTGACAGAGGGCCAGAGCCACCGAGTGTCCTGTGAGGTGGAGACACCTGGTACTGGTGACCCAACTGCCCCTCGAGTACTTCGGCCTACGCTGGTCATCTCACAGTGGACAGAGGTTCTTGGCTCTGTTGGGGGTCCCACCCCACTTGTCTCCTGGGACCGGCCCAATGTTGGGGGAGATGAGGTGCCTGGAAACCCTGCTCCTCTGTTGACGCGCCTGGCTCAGCACATGAAGTGGCCATCTGTGTCATCCCTGGACTCTGCCCTGGAAAGCACTCCATCCCTGCCCAGTCCAGCTGGCCCCAGCCACCTCTCCCAGCCAGCATCCTCTCCTAGGCCTTCTCGAGGTCACCACCGCTCAGCTTCCTGTGGTTCCCCACTCAGTGGGGGTGCAGAGGGGGCCTCCAGGGGACCTGCATCCGGGGCAGGGGGCTCTGGGCCAGGGGCTTCTGATTGTCGAGTCATCCGAGTCCAGATGGAGCTGGGGGAAGATGGCAGTGTCTACAAGAGCATCTTGGTGACAAGCCAGGACAAGGCTCCAAGTATCATCAGTCGTGTCCTTAAGAAAAACAATCGTGATTCTGCAGTGGCTTCGGAGTATGAGCTAGTGCAGCTGCTACCAGGGGAGCGAGAGCTGTCCATCCCACCCTCCGCCAACGTCTTCTATGCTATGGACAGAGCTTCACACGATTTTCTCCTGCGGCAGCCGCGAAGGTCCTCTACTGCTACCCCTGGCCTTGCCAGCAGCCCTTCTGCCTCAGGAACTCCCCCTAGTGAGGGAGGAGGGGGTTCCTTTCCCAGGATCAAGGCCACGGGACGCAAGATAGCCCGAGCACTGTTCTGAGGAGGAGGCTCTCTTGGCTCACAGAACTCCTGGTGACCACACCAGATGTGGAGAGCCATGCTGAATGGTGACAGTTACATTGCATTGGGAAGAAACCCAGAAAGGTGGCCAACTATCCTGGGGCAGTGAAGTGCCACTGGTTTGTCAGAGAGCAGAGACCCCGCCCGGTGGGAACTGGTAATGAAGTTGGATACCTGTGTATAACTCCCTTTTCCATGAATGTAACACGTGGCCATGCCATAGCATGCCAGGGGGCCAAGGGAAGGCCTAAAAATAGGGGGAGAAGATCTAGAGGCTCTGAGTCCCAGGAAGAGAGGATGGCAAGTAGGTTCCTGTTCTGGGGGTTCCTGTCACTGTGACAACACTAAAATAAACCAAAACACTACCTGAATTCTAAAAAAAAAAAAAAAAAAAAAAAATTAGTCAGATGAATTATTTATTGGGTTGTCTGATAATTATATTATGCTATTTTTCCTTCTTGGATTTAATATAGGTACTAATCTAAGCATGTTTACAACAGATCACTACATTTTTGTATGTAGCCCGCACTCTAATTAGCACATTCTAATTTCTAGTTTAAAAGAAAAGCACAAACAGCCTATGGCTTAAAAGATTGTATTAAAACTAAGTTGTATTCCTCCCTATAAGAAAATAAATTAAATCTTTCTTTGCTTTGATTCAGCCTTGCTCTGTGAGTTCTTATTTTTATTGGATAATTAAATAACTAAACAAGATGAAACTAGTTACATAATTTTCTTATAAATTAGAGTTAGTTTTTAGAAACTTTCCTGAGCACTGGAATGTTTTTCTTGTGTCCAATCCATTGAACTTGCTAGTACCCAATTTTTTTCATCTCTAATATTTAAATCAAATATGCATTGTGGTTTATATGCTTTTAGTAACTGAATACATCTGTTTGTATTTTCTTTTAAAAATATTTTTAATTTCCTAAGATTGCCTCACTTTACAAAATAGCTATTATTCTCTAGCTGGTTTGGCTCAGTGAATAGAGCGTTGGCCTGCAGACTGAAGGGGCCTGGTCAAGAGCACATGTCTGGGTTGCAGGCTCAATTTCCAGTAGTGGGCATGCAGGAGACAGCCAATCAATGATTCTCTCTCATCATTTATATTTCTCTCTCTCCCTCATCCTTCCTCTTTGAAACCAATAAAAATATATATTTTTAAAACCTACTATCTAATAATTAAATATGAAGAATAAGCCTATGAGTTATATCATTTTCCAGTGCAAGTAAAATCCAGGGTTCATATAGAACTCCTAGTTAAATTTTAATCTCAGATTAAAAAAAAACAATTTTCATATAAGTATGTTCCAGATATTAAATGGAATTTCCTTCTATTAAAATTTTATTTTTACATAAAAATTAATTTTAACTGGTGTCTGCTATTTTATTTGCTAACACTGGCAAATTTACTTACAAGAAACACCAAAGATTATTTCTCCATCAGGTTTTCCCCTTAGTTGTCAATAGTTGGCCTTATGGTATTCAGTCCCTTGAATTTACTGGCTTACGAGTCAGTGTGCATGAGTAGGTTCTCAGAGGTGTTCCTCGAAAAGCCCCAGAGCAGAAAGAGGCACATAGCATAGCTGAGACCAGTTCAGTCAAGTCACAACTATACACAATTGATACAACTACCCTAGCAGTAATAATGGGTTACAGAACCTATGAGCTTGAGCACAGGCTCCATCATTCAGAGGTTTTTAAACTTCAAGTCCTAGATTATGTGGGTCAGATTTCAAGCAAGATACCTTTCCCTCTCATGTGCTAGTTAAGTGGCAAGTTTTTATAATATATAGAGACCCAGTGCATGACATTTGTGTACTTCGGGGGGTCCTCCCAGCTCAGCCTGAGCCCTCTTACAGTCTGGGAGCCATTGGGGGATGTCAAACTGATGACTTAGGCCTGCAATGGGACATTCTTAGAGCTGCTGCATAGGCAAGAGAGGCTTCTACCATCACCACTGTGCTCTCCAGTCATGAGCTCAGCTCAGGGCTTCTGGCTGAGTGGTGCTCCCCCGCTTGGAAGTGCACTGATCACCAGGGGGCAGCTCCTGCATTGAGCATCGGTTCCCTGATGCTGGGTGAGCACTGTAGCGACCAGTTGTTCTACTGTTTGGTCGATTTGCATATTAGCCTTTTATTATATATGACAAGTAGTCTAGTGCACAAAATTCATGCATAGGAGGGGAGTGTGGGGGGTGTCCCTTAGGGTGGCCTGCATCCTCTCTAATCTGGGACCCCTGTGGGAATGGGCCTAAACTGGAAATGGGACAACCCCCCACAATCTGGAACTACCGGCTAATAACTGCTCACCTGCCTGCCTATTTGATCTTTCCTAACCACTCTGCCTGCTGTTCTTCTTGCCCCCAACTGCACCCCCCTGCCACCCTGATTACCCACAACTGCCCTCCCTTCCTGGCCTGATCATCCATAACCACCTCTGCCTCTGCCCCACAACCATGGCTTTGTCCAGAAGAACATCTGGAATGTCTCATGGTCTAATTAGCATATTACCCTTTTATTAATTTAGATAGAATATATCATACTTCCATAACTAACATATCTACCAGTATTACCTATGAGAATATGTACTTTATGTGATAGGAAGGCATCTCATACATTACATTGTATATGTTGCAAGTAGTAGGAAATACAATATTTGTAGCAATAATATACACCCTATGACTTCCCTTCCTGATCTGGGAATAGTTCCCAAGTCTTTGAACATATCCTGGCCCCTAATGTATTTTTTTTGCCATTCAGTGTAACTTTATTTATCGTTTATTGCACATGATTTGAGGTCTTTAATTTCTACCAACAAAGATTCTAAGGACTATTTTTTTCATGAATTTTAACATTAACATTAGTGAATTTGTGTATTCATGTGTTTTTATTGTAAACATCTGCATTATTCACATTGTCATAGATCCTGAACTCATAAGCGTGGACCATGCACAGGCTGGCAGCAAGCCACTCTGCAAGCAAACTGATACTCTGCATAAGGAGAAAAGTCACAGCATAACATTTAATGTCCAACTTTAATTCATATATTATCGGGGACTCAACTGCTTGGTTGGTGATGGGGTTGATTATTGGGAGGATTTTTCCTGAAATAATTAAGGAAAGGGGTGCTCACTCTTTCTTTTTCATTGCTTGCCCCTCCCCAGCACCTTCATCTTTTTGGGCAGCTTCTTGGGCATCTTCTCCTTTACCTTCACCTCCTTCCTCCTTTGCATCCTCAAATTCGTTCTTTGCACCTTCCTCCTCTTCTTCTTCCTCAGCCTCTTCCTTCTTCTCCTCTTCAGCTTCCCCTTCAGAAAGGGGTTCATCCTTAGTTTCCTCAGCTTTTGCAGCCTTAATTGTCTCCTCCACCTCAATCTTCTCCTCCTGGATGTGGCAGGGGTATCAAGAAGGAAAAGAGTGAATGGATATCAAGTAGGAGCAAGTCTGTAAACCACTGTAGGCAGATCACCAAAGACCTGGGAACTCTGGGAGTAGCCTCTGGCTATGCTTCCCATGCTGGTGAAACTGAGCAGGGTTTCCTCACCTTCCAAGAGTTTCCTGTAAGCTGCAATGTCAATGTTCAAAGCCATCCTCACATTGAGGAGGCCTTGGTATTCTTTTAAATACTGTGCCATTTCTCTCTCTAGTTCTCAACTCATTTTCTAATTTGTTGATCGTGTCCTGCACAGAACTAACATCAGAGTTCTGCTAATCCTCCAGCTCTCGCAGCTGCTTTCCCAGTGCTTTGTTCATGCCCCAGCATGTTTCCATCTCCAGGGTCTTGGCCTTGAGCAGTCGTTGCCCTGAACTGTATAGGTGTTCTTGGCAAAGCTCTCAGTCAGCATGGTGAAGCAGCTCTTGTACCATTCTTTGGAATTCTGCATGTTCTTGGCAGCCAGCATCTCTTACTCAATGCAGATGACCTTGAGCATAGTGGAGAAGTCGTAATGGAGAACATGTCCATCCATCTCCATGGAGATCTGAGCATACTGGATCTGTGCCTGCAGCTTGGTGATCTCCTTCATCATGCACCTTCTTCAGAAAGGCAATTTTGTCCATCCGGCTGTAGACACACTTTTCCACTTCAAAGCCTGCAAGAGCCGCCTCATCTGCACCTTTGCTCACCTCCATCAGCCAGCCCTCTGCATCCTCATGATTCAGCACCTCTTCCTGGTAGCATGCCTGCCATGGACAGCTGCCATCTTGGTTGGGTGTTAAATTGCATATTGCTCCTGATTGGCTGGTGAGCAGGGCTTGTGGGCATGGCTTATTGGGTGTAGTGAAGGTATGGTCAATTTGCATATTACTTTTTTATTAGATAGGATTCTCTGACACAATTACAGAAATTTCAAGGTGCACTGATAGACTACAAAACATTTTACACTTCCTAGCTTTATGAAGGGATCTCTGTTCTAGTTCCTTGAGCATATGGTATTGTTTTTTTACTCCAACCACCTGTAAACAATGAGATAATAATTAGATGCTTATCAGGCCTGTGTGCCTGCTGGCTTCAACTCTCTTTTACTTCTGTGACTTGGAGTTAACTTTTTGTTTCTTTCTACTGATGGAGACTGAGTAAATTTTTTTTATATGTAAAGTGTTTTCCTGGTAAGAGCATTTGTTGCCCTAAATATATGGCTAAAATGGAAAAGACATCCTTTAAATTTTAGCTCAGTCTTTCATGTTAACAAAAACACTCATCTTTATTCCTAGTCTTGGTTGTTCTCCAAGGGTCCAGGAGAAAGGCCTTGCTTTGTTGTGGTAGTTTTGGAGAACATGCATTTCCTGAGACTTGTGTTTGATGTCCCACTTGCTTTAATACTGGAGTTCAAATCCATTTCCTGATAGTTCCAGCACTCTCAGGTTCTCTCAACTCTACAGAGGTGACTTTAATTATATATTCCTTTTAGCTCTTTGGACAAAAAATGTTTGAGTACAATTGCCTAGAACATTTATTCTGCCCTAGATTGGTAGCTCAGTTGGTTGTTGCAACCAAAGTTTGCAGATTTGATCCCTGATAAGGTCACACACCTAGTTTGTGGGTTGAATCCCTTCTTGGGGTACCTGCAGAAAACAAACAGATGGATGTTTCACTCTCATCTCTCTCTCTCTCATAAATGAAAACACATCCTTGGGTGAGATTAAAGAAAAAAGAACATTCATTCTACTTAAAGATGTCAGAGCAAGAAAAAAAAGTGCCTGTTCAAAAAATTATGAAATATACCTTGTAGTTCACATAGAGAAAAGATCACTCAGGGTCTCTGGAATTCCTTTTCCCTGGGCCTTCTCTCCTACTGCCTTTACTAACTCTCCACCCTTTATAGCATCAGCGTCTATTCAGTTACAATATGGGAAAGTAAATGTAGATCATTACATTCTTTATAGTGACTACTCAAAGATAGTGAGAATCATTTTGATAATATTACTAGTCTCTTATGACATACTGTTGGTGATTATATTGCTAAAATCCAGCCTCTGCCAGAGGACAATGGGAAGGCAAAAATCACATGTTTGATACATGTGTGTATACACACACATAAATACAAATATGTGCATGTAAATATATATAAAATACTTATACATATGCAGCTAACACATGAATAAATGATATGAAACAGCTTTTGAAATTTATTATTTTATCACTTTGAATTTTCTATCTCCATATCATTTGTTTTCAACTCAGAAATAATATTTAAATTTTTTCATAAACGTTTTTCTTGTCATAAATCTTTATTTTATCCAATATATTGCTGAGCTAAAGAAATTCTATATCTTCATGGATATATTTAATATAATTTTAATGTTGGAAAAAGCCTAACTCCTAAAAAGAAGTGTCTGGCCCTAGCTGGTTTGGCTCAGTAGAAAGAGCATCTGTCTGAGGAAGGAAGGGTCTCTGGTTCGATTCCGTCCTGCAGCAAGGGCACATGCTGGGGTTGATGACTTGATCCATAGTGGGAGGCAAGCAGGAGGCAGCTGATCAATGATTCTCATCATTGATGTTTCTAGCATTCTCTCCCAATCTCTTCCTCTCTGAAATCAATAAAAATATACATTTTCAAAAATATCTGTTCACTTTTATCACTTGACATGAGACCTATAAGAGCAACTAAAAGACTAATGCCCAGGATTGAAATATTATCTAAAATAAGAAGAGAGGTCATATTTATAACCTTTATTATCTCATAAATGTTAATTACTCAAAGGTTTTAAAAAGCAAGGAATTACAGCTCTTATGAAACATTGGAGTTGAGAAGCAATAAGCATCTATGGCTTCCTAAATAATCATGCATGAAGTTGGAGATATAATTATGTTGTTACTCTTGAGTATCTTTCTCTCTCTCTCTCTCTCTCTCTCTCTCTCTCTCTCTCTCTCTCACACACACACACACACACACACACACACATACACACACACTTTGCAGAAGGTAAATAAGATTTTCATATCTCAAGCTACAGAAAGTAAGGCCTAATAGAAGTGAGAGTAGAAATGAGGAAAATATGTGGTTTACAGTTGGAATTGAAAGAATTGTTAACAGGTGGGATATTATTTTGAGTGCAAAAAGAGTTGAATATATATTATATTTTTTAATTAGAAGAAGAATCAAAATAGTGGTTGGTTCCTTTGTTGAGTATTGTCTATGAAAGGAAGGCTATTGTGGGAATTAACATGCTTAGTTTTGAATATAAAAAGTGACTCAAAAATAAAAAGTGTACTGTGAAAGCAAGCACCCAGAAGAATCTCTGCTCCCATTTGGGCATTGATTTGAGGTTATATACTCACATTTAAAATATTTTTATAAAAACAAGATTATGTTGTTTCCAGTGTACAGATCAAAAGCAATTAATATTTTAGGAGATGGGAGTATTAGTAAAATACACAACTAAATGTGAGGGAGTCAACAATAAAAACAGAATACAGATAATAAACTTAGTTGAGCTAATAAAAATATATTATGCTTAATTTTTCTCGTTAAACACAAAACAAATCCAAAAATAACTTTAAAATTTGAAAATTTTGTTCTACTATGTGTAATAACTTCTGAAAACAATGCATTTCCATAAAATATGAACATTAATATGCATAATAAATTAATTCTCTGTTTTTTATAAAACATTTTGTTATTAAATTTGGGGCCAACCAAGATAATACAGGATGATCTCTTCTTGAGATTTTTAACTTCAATTATCTGCAAAGACCTGTTTACCAAATATAGTCACATGAACAGTTTCTGGGGACAAATCTTTTTGGGGACACCATTCAAACCAATATAGATATAAAGACATGGTTTAGTTAAGATCCTTTTGCTTTCAAAGAGTACATACACTGTCAAGCTAAATCAAGTAAGGGAACATTATTATAATCATATTAGAAGCTATGAGAGTACAGTTGACCTTTAATCAACATGGGTTTGAACTGGGTCCCTTTATATGCATATTTCTTCAATAAATACTATGTATGTATTTTTTCTTTCTTATTTGTTCTTAATAACATTTTATTTTCTGTAGCTTAGTTTGCTGTAAGAATACTATGTAATACATATAACATTAAGAATATGTGTTAATCGCAATTTATGTTTTTGGTAAGGTTTCCAGTCAACAGAAGCCTGTGATTAGTTAAGTTTTGGGGAGTCAAAAGTTATATGTATACTACATAGAGAGCTAATACCCCTCACATTGTTCAGGGGTCAACTATATTTGCATAAAGATTTATGAAAACAGGATACATAATAGGGCAGGCCAAAGAGAGTCTAAACCAAGAGAGCAGTTAAAGATTCACACTAACTTAGGGCTCCAGAGAGAGTAGTTCACCAATCCTTGCTCTAGCCCTGTGCTGATAAGATGATTTCATTGACAGGAAGGTAAGAATGCTTAGCATCTATAGTAAAAAGATAGAAATAAGTTCTTTGAACATTATATGGGTCCTCAAATTTCCCTATAACATTAAGGAGATATTAGTTCATTTTTGCAGGAGGAAAATAATATATTAGTAACTTTTACTTTTCCAAAATTTGATAGAAGACATAAAAATTAGAATTTCTAATACATGACTCTAAATTTCAAATCTTTAAGTGTCAGATAAAATGCCTATAGCATTGACCATTAGAAAACTTTCAACACAGGTTTTAGAGTTTTAGTTTACCTTTATAAGCATATCTATGCTAATATAGCCTAGGTGGTCATTACGCCTGCACGACATCATAAGATGGCCATCACAAAATACCTGTCACAAGATGGCTGCATGCACAATGGAAGTGGGGCCCGGCAGCTGCTCCACACAGTGAGTCCTGGGGATCCTGCAGCTCCACACAGTGTAGAGGAGGCCAGTCTCAGCAACTCTGCACCTATGTGGAGGAGGCAGGTCCTAGTGGAAGAGGCAGGTCACAGGAAGGGAGAGCAGTTGTGGGCTATCAGGCTGGCAGGAGAGGGCAGTTAAGGGTGACCAGGCCTGCAGGGGAGGGTAGATAGGGGCAAACAGGCTGGCAGGGAAGCAGTTAGGCATCAATCAGGATGGCAGGAAAGCAGTTAGGGGGGCAATCAAACAGGCAGGTAAAAACAGTTAGGGGCAATCAGTCAGACAGGAGAGTGGTTAGGAGCTAGCAGTCTCAGATTGTGAGAGGGATATTTGACTGCCTGTGGGATTGGGCCCAAACTGGCAGTCAGACATCCCCTGAAATGTCCCAGATTGAAGAAGGTGCAGGCCTGGCTGAGGGACACTCCCTCATTCACAAATTTTGTGCACCAGACTTCTAGTAAGGAAAATAAGAAGAACATGACTTTGGCCTAAATATTGTTTTAAATTGAAAGTAATGTTAAAATACATACATACACATGCTTAGCTTAGCTTTAAAGGTATAAAAGTATTTTATATTTTAATAATTTGATTAATGTTATTTGCCAAAATTGTTTCCAATGTAATTTTGATTATTACTAAGATACATAATAAAAATTTTAAAAAAGTTAGTATAGCACATGTAGATAGAATTTCAGGAAAAGACATTATCAAAAAAAATTAATTCCAAAAATGTATAAAATAATTTTTGGAACAAAAATAAAATGTTCTATATGACTTTTTGCCATAGAATTTAGGTTCATGGGTTATTTTTCCTATATTGTAGTATTTTACATTTTTTAATTTCTATTTTATTTTATATTAAAACATTCAAAATCATATATCTGGCATATGGCATGCGGCTTATAAGTTACTGGTGAATCAATGTTATTTTTTTTATCTTATGAATAAGGAATATCCCCTCTCTTATGAAAATTTATTTCCAATCCCTGTTTTCTCATTTTGTTAACCATTATTTTTCTTCTGAGCCAGCTCCCTTTCTTACATTTTAAATATCAGATCTTTCAAAAACTGAAATGTATAAACTAATATAATAGTTGGCATGGACCATTTGAAATAGTTTGACACTGCGTTCCCTATGTGAATTTTCCCTTTATGTCATGGCCTCTCTTATCACTGATATTTTTTCTTTCATAACCATTACTAGTATACAAAAATAAACCAGTTCTATGTCTTTAGTTTTTGCTAATAATTCTTTTAAATATCTTATGCTCTTAGTTATTTATAGAAAACAAAGTACTTTATTTGAAATCTAAAAGTTGCCAAATCTCTGAGGAATTGAATACTAAAATCATCTTATAATGGATCTTATCAAATAATTGCCAAGTCATCTGAAAAAGCTAAAATTTTTCCACATAATAGCTAAATCTGGGGTGCTAAAATTAAAAATATTGAGTTGGTAAAATGGATACAACCATAAAAGAGAAAGAAGAAAAGAGAACATGACTGTTTGGAAGGAAGCCTCCAGCACTCATTGATAACAAACCACCTTGACTTCAGAGAGTGATTAACCAGCTTCCTAGAAACATGAAAAGTTGTGTTCATGCTTTATTCGACTTATTATCCTATGGATTAAATGTAGTTTATGATTTTCTGACTTCCTTTTCTCTTGTTCGGTTATTTCAAAGTAATTTTCCCTTCACTAATTCTTTCCCAAAAAAAAGTAGTTAGACTCAAATAAAACAGCATGTAGTAAGAGAGTAAGATAGGATAACATTCTGGATTCTTATACTTGTTTGCATGATTAAATTTAGGTTAGTATTTCTAAATCACCAGAATTCCAGAGATCACTAGCAAGACCAAGTTTTCAGACTTCACATTTTAACAGTCAGACTGTGAACTCTAGTAGCATTGCTATTCAAAGTGTGGTAGGTGTGAGTTCAGCCTGGACAATTTCCCGGAATTCTCAGAAATGTGGAATTTCAGGCACCATCCCAGACTTACTGAATCAAATTCTGCTCTTTCTGAAGACACCCAAGGTATTTTTTGCACATTACATTCTAGGAGTTCAGCTACTCTGAAATCTCTGGCAGGTACCCAGCTCTCTATGAAAAGACAGTCTAACTTATTACAAAAAGTCTCAAAAACATGGAACTGGTTCATTGTGATATCTCAACACTCTATCATACTCTTAGCCTTTTATAATGCTTTTAAAAAATATTTTTCCATTATGCTTTAGCCAGGTGTTTGTATGAGAATAAAACTGAACATGCTGTCACTCAACAAATACCTACCAGGAAACAACATGCCTATCACCCAGTTTGATATATTTAAACAATAAAAATGCAAGGTTACCAGTTAAACTTTAGTTTCAGATGAATAACTATTGTTTAAGTATTGCATTGGATATATATGTCACACAAAAATTTATTACTTACTTAAAATTCATATTTACCAAGGCTTTCTGACATCAACACTTTACAGGTTGTTCTAATTTCTGCAAATGATGAAATGATGCTTGTAGGTCCTCCTTCACTTAATTATGGGTAGAAACACCACATGAGAGAAGGGAATAATATTCTTTGTGTAATATTATCATTATCCAAAAACAATCACACTATTTGCGCTCACTCATGTTTTCCTAGGGAGATGTTTCCAGATATTGCTGATAATAGTGTTATTTCTGTCAAAGCGCAATAAAGCACGTAAGAGGGGGACTAAGTCCAACTGCTCGTGGCATTTAAAAAAAGTGAAAATGGCTTTTCAAGACATTTGCTCCTTGCATTGTGGTTGAGTTGCTATTACTGGACAATACGAGCACGCACACACACACACACACACACACACACACACACACACACACTGGACATCAAAATTTACAAAACAATATCTTCCCATTTGAAGAATTTATTATTTTTGAAAATATTGTTAGTTCCTATTTCATACAAACAACAGCTAATCCATTTTTTTGTGTATAAGGATTTTCCCAAACTCATAGTCAATGTTATTTCTTCTCAGTAAGAAGGCAAGAAAATATAATCATTTCCTTTGATTTTCAGAGTGTCTCCAAGTCTAGCTAAAACCTTCTCTTTAATTTTTCACATAACTTCCATTAGTTTGCACACGTTTAGCCATAAGCCAGAGCTCTCATCCAGGAAAACTCAGCTTGAATCTAAATGTCTATAAAGTTCTTCCTTTCTAACCTCTCCAGTTTCTACTACTCTAATCAATCACACCCAAGAGCACCAAGAATCATTTCCCAAAAGTGTCATTTTGATAATGTCCCTCTTTTTCTCAGCCTCTAAAGTACGTCAGGGCAGACTTTGAGGCAAAGGAGTATGACTTAGAACTATGATAAGCTCTGTAAATTCTGTCTGCTGTACTAAAATGGCTTGTCGGTGTATAATCTAGAAATATATTTTGATCACTTACTGAACACTGAAAACCATTAGTCAGTCATAAGCCTCTTCTAGTGGTAATCTATAATCAGTTTCATGAAGTATATTACAGGTACAGTCTAGAGGTGTCTTCATAAGCCCTTTCAAATTGGATTAAAAAAAACTTATAAGGTACTGATATGATGTAAGCATTTATTGTTCTGCCATTCTAACAAAGAGTGAAAGATGATTCTGTCACTAACAATAAATAGTTTTTCATATGCCTAAAAAAATCTATCACCAAGGGATATTCCTGTCCTCTGTTTTCACTCTCACTGAGAAGAATTAAGGTGACTATTAACCAATTTATATTTGATGCATGTAGTCAATATATTTAATGGAATATAGCATTGGGTTAGAAATATATTTCTTTTATTATGGGTGATGCTGTCTATAATTACACATTGTACTAGATAATTCATAGATAAAATATGCAAAAACAATTCACTTAATGAGAACCCTGGTAGACTGAGCTGTTTTATATAAATGGTTTTCAGAAAACAGTTAAGTTTATTAAATACGGTGATTTGCTCTAAAATACATGAAACATATTTCTGCTTTATTACATGTAACTCACTGGACTTAGTTTTTTTCCTGATTTGGTCTTATAATGACACATTTCTATTACTTACATTCTGTGGAAATATATAAATTGTGACAGGGTCTACATAATGGATCTGTAAAACTGTGAATTACATTAAAATGGTTAAAAATTGGCATACTAGCATGACTTTTTGCTAGCTCAATAGCTTTTCATTTTCCCTAGTCACCTCTGTTTCTTTCCACTTCCTTTCATTTTGATATTGTGTTTATCTCAAAATTATAGCATTAGACATTTTATCTCTATTATACATGGAAGATGAATAAACTGTGATCCTAAGTTTGGCCTGGCGAGACTGATGGTTGAGTCGGTACAGTAGTTGAATTCACAACATTTTCAGATGGCTGTTGTCAGGGGATGTTGGAAAAGTTTATTTGCAGGAATTAAAAGAATCTACCTAGTCCAGATGCTTCCTTAAATGAAATGAAGAACTGGTTTCAGTAGAAATATGTAAAATCAGAACTAGAAAGACATTACTCCTGTCCTTACATTAACAACTCTCAATAAACTATTCTTCTTGGATTCATCAAACTTCAAACTGTCACCTCAGAATCTTGAGTGACAGGTGAATGAATAACAAAGATTAATAATAAGTGAGACCTGCTAACCTAGAGCAGCAGCTGCTGAGAAAATAAATAGTGAGAACATGTAATTGATATAACTGCTCATCTGGGCAATTTGCTGAAGTCTAAATATGAACTAGTTTGAGAATAAGAACATCTTGGGGTCCTCTGCCTTTGAAGGACCTCTACATATTTGTGAGTCTCATCTCTAGGAAACTCACCAGGTCCTCATGGTGATGAGTCAAAAACAAACAAACAACAAACAAAACCCTCCTCATGTATCTGGGAAAGGGGAAACTTTTTTTAGAGCTTAAAGTGAAGGATTGTTTTTTTTAGTGAAGCTTGAGACTGAGAGTGGCTACTCCACAGACAGAGCATCAAAGATAACAGGAACAGGACATGAACACTGTACTCCAGTAGGTTAAGTTTATGTCCACAGGAGGAATTCTTGACAATTCTGATACTGAAATACACATATACTGGAAGGCAAACTCAGGTAAATGGAAGGCAGATTTAGGAAGCCAAGTTATTGAGTATTAGAGTGAGAATTCAAAGATAAGCAAAGGAAGTGAATTAGAATGATCCTTCTCTGGTAATTAGTGTTGGAGGCATCAGTGAAAATTCATGTTTAGTTTGATGTAGATACAGAGGCTTACCTACAGAATTATATGTTACCATATACAGGTTTGTATACAAACATATTCCTTACTCTTGTCATCTTAGAGGGCCTAAAAGGAACTAATGTCCAGTAGCAAATATCACATCTAGCACCTGAATCTTAGTTTTGAATTCTATTCTCCAATAAAAGAAACCAGGCTCCTTGAAGAAATGGCTAATTGTAAAATTCATGCAAAAATATACAAGATGAGCCTGGAGACTCTTGTAATGCCAGAAAATAAAGGAGTGCTTAATCAAAATAAAGCTAAAATTTCCTAACCACACACACACACACACACACACACACACACACACACACACACACACAAAATACCATACAAAATAAGAGTATCCCAACTGAAAGAGCTTCCAATGGCCAAATCTAGAACAATTTGAACAATAAAATAAAATACTAATGGATTATAACCCACAGAATAACAAAAATACCTATGAACCTATAGAGATATAATTGTGATGAAATTAATTAATAAGTGGACAAGAAGCAAATCCATATAGGAGAATTCTAAAGAATGTACATAGATAATCTGTACAAAAGAAGCAATAACTTTGTCTTAAGTGTATGATATACATAATTAATTTCTTTTAAAGAGCACAGTATAAAGGGGTGGTGAGGAGGTCAAATATACCATGGAGGACCCTTGCAAACACCATGTCAGCCAAGCAATTTAATATCAATAGTCATATATCATTCTGTATTATTTACCTTTATTCTGTATAAAGCAATGTCATTTTACCTCTCCAATCATCCTCCCAATAATCCAGAACCCTGGTCTTATAAGAAAAATATCAGACACATTTAAATATTAGAGCATCCCTAAAATACTATTACTTTTCAAAACTGTCAAGGTCATAAAAAACAAGGAGTCTGTGAAACTGATACCTTCCAGAGGCGCCTAAGGAGAGACATGATTACCTGAATTAAAAGTAATATGGTCTCCTGGAGGAGATTTTAAAGGCATAAAAGGACATTAGGTAAAAATGAAGAAAATCTAAATTACTTAATAATAATGCATTAATACTGGTTTATTAATTACAACATATGTACCATATTAAAGTAAGATGCTGATAATAAGGTAAACTAAGTGTTCTGTTTATAAGAACTCTATTATTTTTCTATTTTCCTGTAAATATGAAATTGTACTAAAAGAAGTCTACTAAAAGTAAGGTGCTCTTTTGACTAAGGACTTTATAAAGTAGTGAAAAGACTTGACTCATATTGGTTAACTAAAGGAATAACTGTGCACTTATGTATGCATGTTCACCCGTATCTGTAGGTTATACATGTATACATACAATGACTTGTATTCATGTGTTACATATGTATATGCAAACAAATAAATATTCTAGAACTTACTTTGTTAAGTGAGGGGTTTATCTAATTTAATATACTGATGCCATGTCAGCAGATATATTGAAATAAAGGGGAAATAGAAAATGCTTTGGAAACAAATGGAAGGGGCACTTGACTATAATCCAATGGGAGTCTGGAGAAGTCAGTATGTCAAAGCTAAAACCTGACCATAGCTGAGTAGAAGTTCATCAAACAGAGACCCATGAAAGCAGACAAAAAGATAGAACCATAAAAAATGGGGCAAATGGGTTTGATGGAAGAAAGTTGAATGCTTTCCTATTTGATTACCTTTTCACTGTCTTTGAATTAATACTACACATCAGCTGAGAATCAATAAGGATTTCATAAGGTCAGAAGTACAAAAAAAGGGGAAAATGATTTAATATGATAGTGCTGTGTACAAACTGGATAAGATTATTAGGAAGGGAAACAAAGTATGTGTCATTTTAGTTAGAGTGGGCTGGAAATACAATTCTGACACTAATTTCAATGTGTTTTTGTTTTGTTTTTCCAACACACCAACTTATTTTTGGACAACAGCTAAGTGTTATATGAATCAAGTGAATCCTGGCACTACTTGCCTGGAGGTAAAGTCAGATCCCACAGTTTAAGGCCACAGTGCTACCAGACTGCCCCAACCCACACACACCCTTCAATGCCATAGCAAGTCCAGGGGTCACCTGTGCTTCTCACTGACAGACTATAGATTGGGGATTCCAAAACCTACTTCTTGGTTTTAATTAATTTGTCAGGACAGCTCCCAGAGCTCAGAGAAACATTTTACTTGCTAGATTGGCAATATACTATACAATAATATAACTCAGGAACAGCCAAATAAAGAAATTCATAGGGCAAGATATAGAGAAAGGGCTTGGAGTTCCCATACTTATAACAAAACACACAATTAAGGCTATCATCACAGAAAATTCCAGGGGTTTCAGGAATTTTATGCCAGAAACAAGTCAAAACAAATTATATTTTGAAAATTATAAATCCCAATATCACAGATAAGTTTAATATTGTAGATGTCAAAGGGAAGCCTGCGCCAGCAGCCAGTGGAAGGAAGGCCTGCTCTATATACTGCTATATATAGTAACAATATATCTCCAATACTGAAAGGAACTGACTAGCATAATAGATTGCACAATATGGGAAAAGAAAGGTGCTGGGTGGTGGGGCTGAACATGTGACTCAGAAGAGGTGGAGCTATATTAGGGTGGGAGAACTGGAGGGACATCAAATGTTTTCCAAACTTAAAATACACATACTTAGAGAATGCACATCCCTCATCACTCCAGAGGAAGTGGTAGATCCCAGGGGTGACCACAGAAATGGAGAAAATATTTGTTACTATAATATAGATATTTGTGTATGTGTGTGTGTTGTATTTGTGTGAGGGATGCCTAGCTTTTTATTTCTTCTTCATCTATATTTTACAGACATTAAATTTAATTACATAAAATTTAAAATCTGTAATGTAATGTACTTTTTAATGTTATAGGTATTTAATATTCCTGAAAGGTAATGGAAAACTTGTAGACACAGTGTATTTTTCTCTTTATCTTTATTATTTATTTACTTATGTATTTATTTATTTATTTTAAATAGGAGGGGACTACATCTCTTCCCTTATTTTTTTAAATATTTTTATTGATTTCAGAGAGGAAGAGAGAGATAGAAACATCAATGACGAGAGGGAACCATTGATTGGCTGCCTCCTGCACTGGCCACCCCACTTGGGACCAAGCCTACAACCCAGACACGTGGCCTTGACCAGAATTGAACATGGGACCTACAGGCTGAAGATGGAGGCTCTACCCACTGAGCTAAACCAGCTAGATCTTCTGTATATCTTTAGCACAGCAGCTTATTTCAGAGCCAGATATGTATTCCAACTGGGCCTGACATACTTACATAAGTTAATATGAAGTTATAATTTTGGTGGATTTATAGTTTTTTTTAAGTTATTTTTAAAACCAATGAACATGCCGAAACCGGTTTGGCTCAGTGGATAGAGCATCGGCCTGTGGACTGAAGGGTCCCAGATTCAATTCCGGTCTAGGGCATGTACCTTGGTTGCGGGCACATCCCCAGTACTGGGTGTGCAAGAGACAGCTGATCAATGTTTCTCTCTCATCAATGTTTCTGACTTTCTATCCCTCTCTCTTCCTCTCTGTAAAAAAAAATCAATAAAATATATTAAAAAACAACAACAATGAACGCAAGACACTTGGCAGGCGGGGTGGGTGACAGCATGTGCCGGGATTAGGGAGGCCAGTGGGCAGTCAAAGGAGAAAAAAAGAAGACATATGTATTACTATTTGTAATACTTTAAACAATAAAATTAAATTTAAATTAATAAATATACTCAGGCATGTACTGATACAAATAAATAAATAAATAAGATTCAGGATATTGAAAAAAACAAGTCTATTTATAAAAGTTGAACATGGCCATAGGTTTTGTTTGTAAGTCTGAAGTTCCAGTTTCCCAGTTGCAAAAAGAATGTCATTAAAAGCAAACCCCTCATCAGAAAGAATTGCTATTTCCAGTCTTATACCATCATAAATTCACTGACTTTTAAAGCAATATTAAAATTTTTAGCAGCAGTGAACAAGAGCATCAATTTTTTAAAAAGATGCCTTTGGGTAATTAAAAATTCAGTAAGTATGTGAATACCTGCGGAGCTGGCAAGCCCTTTCTATTTTTATTTTACCATACTTCATAGAAAAGTTCCCAAGATGTTTTAAGCTATTACCTTAGTTCTTGACTGGGTAAACTGACATGTCAACTGGATTTAAAAATAAACTTTACACTCTCCTCTTTGACTTAACATCGCCTTGTTTTTTAAACTTTTTGACTTTTTTGGTGGTTAATAATTCTTGAAAGAGCAGCTTGTCTCCATTGATTCCTTTCTCCATCAGATGTTCATGTTGCTCTCCTGTGCTTTTTGGGTTTTTCTGGGAAGCATTATGGCCATAAGGTGATAAACTTGAAAAAAAAAGGGAAAATGAATGCATAAAGTTTTTACTAAATGAAAATGAATCTGGCTTTCCTACTGTGCTGTGCCTGCCTTTTGTTTTGTTTTCCACTGTGTTTCTTCTTCTTTTTTTTTTTTTTTTTTTTTTCTTAAGATACCCTTCAAGTGTCAGTTTTTATCTTTTCCTTCTCCTATGTGTTACTTGTTCCAGGAAGAATGGTATGATAATCTGACTGACATGCATAGCTTTCCTTCACAGTAATGCTGAGCCAGGTCAACCATTTATTTTATGTTTGTCTTTTTTTGCCTTCAATAGCTTGCAGGCAACGCAGCTTTGTTTGATCTGACAACTGCTTTCAGAAGGATATCTAGCAGACACAGCAATTTTGCAAAATTACCCCAGACCTAACTCTTGACAATTCCATGTTGTTGAATCCTATTCAGTAACTGAAGTAGTCAAACAATGAGAGCTTTGTAAGCTGAAGTTAAAAAAAAATAAGGTAAATGAAAATTTAATATTTTAAAAATAAATAAAACAATTAAAAAAAAAGAACCCCACATATCTTCCTTAATATGTACATATATCAGGTTTCTTTATTGGTGAGTTATTTATGTTTGTTACTGATGTTAATAATGTGTAGATTTTACTCGTATAGTGACAGGAATTCTCAGGGACAAGTCACAGTGTGATTTGCCTCAGTTTTTGTCAGTCTTAGAACTGATCTTATTATTTTTCTTGAGTTAAGTACTTTTGTTTTCCTCTATTTAATATTTGGGGTACATAACATTATCACCTTTAACACAAGTATGTACTATAAAGTCATAACTAATTTCCAAATCTTAATTTTCTTTCTCATCATTCCTAGACCACTTTTTTTTAAAGCAAAACAAATTGGAAAAATATTTATGTAATTTAATTGCTTGCAAACTTTTATTAGTTTGAATTTCCCATCCCACTAAATTCATTATGTCTTTAAACAATATTCTCTAAATTGATTTTCTCACATCTACCTGAAGATAATATAAGCATTTATTTTTGGTTACTATTAGTTTAATATTCTTCTTGTTCTACACAGACTTCCTAATTCTGTATGTGCATGTTCATAGATGCTTCTCTACCTAATTGTGAATCTCCCTATCCAATAACCTCTGTCCAACTAAATCCTATAAACTCTCAATCCTTCTAGAAAATCTCTCTGTATCTCTTTCTTATACTTCAGTTTTTATTGATATTAACATTCCTCAATGCCTAGTTATAAAAATAAAGCCTAAACCCTCTTGTATTGCTGGTGAGAATGCAGACTGGTGCAGCCACTGTGGAAAACAGCATGGTGTTTCCTAAAACAAATTAAAAATGAAACTCCCATTTGACCCAGTAATCTCATCTCTAGGAATGTATCCCAAGAAAACAGAAATACCTATTAGAAAGGATATATGCACTCCTATGTTCATAGCAGCACAATTTATAATAGCAAAGTGTGGAAAACAATCTAAGTGTCCATCAGCAGATGAGTAGATTAAAAACAACAAACTGTGGTACATCTACACAATAGAATTCTATGCTGCTTTAAAAAAGAAGGAATTCTTTACATTTGCAACAACATGGATGGAACTAGAGAGCATTATGCTGAGCAAAATAAGCCAGTCAGAGAAAGATAAATATCACATGATCTTACCCATTTGTGGAATATAATGTACAACATAAACTTATGAACAAAGATAGAATCAGAGACATAGAAGCATTGAACAGACTGTCCAACCTATGAATGAAGGAAGGGTTTAGCGAGGAAGACACCAACCAAAGGACTTGTATGCATGCATATGAGCAAAACCAATGGACACAGACAGTAGGGAGAGTGAGGGCTTGTGATTGGGAGAGGAGATGGCAGGGGAGAGCTCGATAGGGGAAAAAGAAGACTCATGTAATACTTTAAGCAATCTTACCTAATAATAGACAAACATGCAAATTAACCATACCTCCACTATGTATTCAAATTAACCCAACAAAGATGGCAGTTAATTTGCATACATAGGCTCCCAGCACCTGTGTTCAGGAATTTCCTGGCACCCGGGTCACTGTGAGATAAGATCAGAGTCAAGGGGGCAGGGACCGAGCCAGCGATCTGACGGGGCTAAGGGTCCCCTGCCAAGGCCTAAAGCCTCAGTGCTGGGTGGAGCCAGTGATCGGTCGATTGCAGGGCTCTGGGGTTCCCCTAGCCAAGGTACCTGCCCAAGTCCAAAGTCCTCAGCCAGAGGCTTTTGGCCTAAGCAGGCCTGGCAGGGACAGAGCTGGTGATCGAAGGGGGCTAGGGGTCCCCTGTCCAAGGGCAAAAGCCTCTGTAAGCCATCAGTAGGATATCCCCTGAGGGCTCACAGTATGTGATAGGGGGCAGGTTGGGCTGAGGGACCACCCACCCCCAGTGCACAAATTTCATGCATTGGGCTCCTAGTAAAGAATTAAAAACAAACAAACAAACAAACAATTAAACCACATATTTAGCAAATTTATTTCTATATATTCTGTTCTTATATAGTGTAAAAGTTTCTCAGAGCCACACTTATAGTTTATCCTCTTTAACATAACAATCTAATTTCTTGCATTTTTGTCTGCAGGAATGCCTGTGTGCACTTTACTGATCTTGCTTGAGGTGAAATGTATACCAATAAAAATATACCAATTATATCCTACTCATTTAAAATGTTTTCCTCTTTGCCTCTGTATCTATTTTCCCATTTCTTTTCTTTAAAAAATCTTGCATTTATTTGTAAGACTTTAAACAATAAAAATATTTAAAAAATAAAATGTTTTCCTTTACATTATCTCAATTACTATTCATAGAATTTGTGTTAAGAAGTTATTATAGTTTCATTTTACAGCTTTGGAAATGAAGTCTCAAAGAAGTTGAGTGAACTACGCAAAGCCCAGAGTTAGTACTGAGCTAACACATAAATTCCAAATCATTATCTTGGAAAAGGAAAGACCATTGTGTCTGTTGGAACAACAACAAAATAAACTGTAGATAGTTTTACTTAAGGCATCGATCTAGGTACTACACTCATTAATAGCCATTTCTTAAAAATTCAAGTGCCTCAAACACAAAACCTCTCTTTTTCTTCATCACCTAAACTAAAGCAAAGTCTGAAACACCTTTTTTTTCTTAATTTGCCCTAATAAAATGAAATTGATAAATGTGAAATATTTTAAAAGACAGCCTCCCCATAAAGCTTTAACATCTCATGTTTTTCTGTGGTCTGATATTTGTGCCAGAATTTTAGCTATGGGCTTAGGTAGTGGTAAAGCATCAAGTGGCAACATCTCAGTATCAGTGAGAACTGGGGATGAAATTTAGAAGGAAATTGAAGGGTCTAGTCAGCTGACACAGAGTTCAATGGAATCTTGACACTGAACTGAAAAGGTATGTGTATCAATTCAGCTGGAGGAAGTTGTGCAGGAAAAGCTTTTGATAGCTTTCAACTCCTTTAGGGAGTTTCAAAGGATTATCCATTTTTATAGTATGAAGCTAGGAAAACAGGAGATTTCATATGCCCCTACAACATCTGATTAAATAAAGTAAACCATAGTGTTTCTGAAGGTTAAATTCTAGGGGAATGTTAAAGTTTAGAAGTCATGACCCTAACAGCTTTTCTCAGCTCTTCATTAGTGCCTTTTCCTTATTTGTCCTCTACAGAATGCATTTTTAATATCAGTACACTGCATTTGTCTATAGTTCATGGTTTACACAGTGCTTTCATGCGCATTTTGCTTTGTGAAGTAGGCAGGGCAAGAATTCGTAGGCATGTTTCTTACTGATTGAAACACAATAGGAGGGTGATGAATGAAATTTGTTTAAGGATAATAAAGAGTCATAGTTCAAGTCATATTCTCTGCTTTCCAAATCCAGTATTTTCACCCCATGAAGGGAGTGCTTTTGATGTAAACCTCCACTAACGCTTGCCCAGGCAAAATTCTAACTCAAATATAATAAAACGTATTTTAAAATGTCATGTACTAGGAATACATTTTAATGAGAGAATTCCATGGTATTACTAAATTGAAAATGGAAAATATGCCTAGAATTCAATAATTGGCCATTGATTTAAAAACTTATGTATAAAACAGAGAATTCAAAGTCAGTTGAAAAAAGTGGAAATGTCTAATTAGTAGATGTATATAGATATATGTTTAATGTAGAACTACCAAAATTAGAGAGAAAAATACCCCTAACTGTCCATAAAAATTACCTGCTCTTCTTTTTTTTTTTTTAAGAAAGTGGATATATTAGGCAAAAAAAGGATAATCAGAGGAAATTAACTTACTTTGACAGGTAAGGAGAACTACTGATATTAGGCAGCAATAAAGCTTTCAGTGTTTGAAGAAACCGGTTACCTGGACCATGGAATGAGAATCAGGCTGAAATGATAAAATATCTCCTGGAAAAATGGAAAGAATTCTAATCAGGACATCCTCCTGTCATGTGCCCTGAGGATAATTAAGAAAATGTCAGATGTCATTGATGAAACACTTGCCATTATCTTGAAGAAATCATGCAGGACAAGTAATCCTTGAGGACCTGAGAAAGGAAAATGTTGTGTCCGTCCTTATTTTTCTTTAATGATCTTGTTATATATGGTCAGCTGAAAATCCAATCTAGGATAAATCAATTCCCCCCAAACTCAAAATTTCTATGGTTTTCCTCAAAAACCATAGAAAAAATATTTAACTTAATATAAATGCTGAACAAAACTTTAGATTGATATTCTGTTTACAAGACAAGTGTTTTAAAAATCAACTTTTTAGACACAAATAACTGCAAGAAATAATATGACTTTACAATAATTTGAACTGTAAAACAAAATCTACTAAGTATATCAAAAAGTTTTGTAGGGTGATTAATAAATATGTAGACAAATTTATGTCATTAAAACATTTTAAAAATATTTATAAGTAACAGATGGATTAGTCATAAATTATATTAACTAAAAACCAACCACAAACAATAGAAAAATACAAATAGATTAGGAAGCATGTCCAAAACTTATTGTTACAATAATTAAAATAAATTAGTAAGAGCTGTTAAAATAATTAAATTCATTTATATAAGGGCAATTAAAGTGAAACATAATCTCTGAGTTCCCTATATTATCTCTCTAAGTATTTGTGTGCAGATATATATACAAAGTACGGTAATATAAATGTGTAATATATACAGATGTGTATAATATTGTGCATCAATATAATATGGCCTTGGGAAATTCATACCATACAAAATGAGTGTTTTTAAATAAATACAGAAATAAAAAAGAAACTAGAAAACACAGCTAAATTTAGACAAATCTGATAGTTACAGAAACTACAAGTATAGCTTAATTTTTTCTAAGTTAAAAAATTTATATCTTGTAATCATAATTTTCAACATTAAATGAAATGATATATGTTAAGGTCTAAAGATTTTCTTGAACATAATAACAACTCAATAAATGGTGGTGATTTTCATTATTATCCATTTTCCTTTGTCATAACGTTTACATACATACACAAGCACAAAGTAATCAATTCAATTGAATTCTAGAAGTTTGAATAGATGTTTGCTTTGATGTGCTTAATTAGCTTTCATATTCACTTTTGTTGCATATTTAGCTTATTTTATTAACAGGCTATTGTCCTAGCTCTTGCCTATCAGATTGCTTGAAACATACTCCTAAACCTCCTTCATAAAGAGACAAAGAACCATACCCCTATCACATTCAATCTTAGACTTAAAAATGTCAGGCTCCATTGGAATCATCTGTGTCCCAAAACTGTTTTAGTTCATCACTTGAAAGGCTAGCAGGATTTCTATATTGATGATTAGAGCTTAATATGTAAATCTGCCCTCTAACAATGTGGTTTTTACCAACTGCTGATTTAGAGTCTGGGCAGTATCTTTGGTTATGATCTTCCTTCTTACCAGTTCTGAGAATACTTCTCTTCCTTGAATTAATGCTACTTGATTTTGAAAATGTTATTATTTTGTAGCTTATCTTTTTTTCCCCTTATACAGTAATAAGGAAGGGAGTAATACTCTTTCCAGTTTTTTACATCTGAGACAGATGCTAACCCAGTTCTGTTTTTAATTCAGGTCTCTTACTTATTTTGCTTCTTCATGAATGTGAAGGAGTATGACTAAAGGCAAGGAGTAAAATTTAGCATATATAATAAAATAGTTTTAGTAAATATTCCAGCATTAATAGCCTATGATTAAATATAATCTATTTCTCAATATAAATTAACCACCTGATTTATACTTTTCTGGACTTTCTTATTTTACACATCTTTTTTGAAATATGATTAATATTAAATCTAAAGTTTTGATAAGATATATTCTATATAATAAAAGAGAAACATGCAAATGTAACCATACCTTAGCTCCTGATTGGCTATGCTACCAGCCAATCAGGAACGGGGAGGGGCCAAGTGCTGTGAACGCCTGGCCCCGGGGGTGGAGATGAAATGGCAGTGGTAGCAAGCGCCCAGCCCCTGGGCACTGTCAGGGGAAGTGGTGGCAGCAGCAACAACAGTGGTGGTGGTGGCAGGGAGCACCTGGCTGCCGGGGCCGGGTGGTCACAGGCAGCCAGGGCTGAGCTGAGTAGGGCAAAGGCTGGGTGCCTAAGGCTGGGGGAGAGCCATCAGTTGGACATCCCCTGAGGGCTCCCAGTATGTGAGAGGGGGCAGATTGGGTTGAGGGACCACCCACCCCCAGGGCACAAATTTCATGCACCAGGCCCCTAGTATTATCATAATAGAATAAATGAAGTACTATTATATAATAAATAGTATATAGAAATACATTTATAAATATATATCAACCAATAAAGTGAATGTGGAGAAAAATAATCTTATCTATGCTGATAATTGAATTTAAATTAGTACAAATACTAAATTTCTAAAGGCCCAGAAAAGTTTCTTTAGGATATACTTTCTAGGGGAGTCATGCATATATGCACAAGAAAATAAGAGCGCTTCTTACAACTTCTTTGTAATAAAGAAAACTTGGAAAAAATCAGGCAAAATAGAAAATGTTAGGAAAATATGGCTTGCTTATAAAGAAAGATTGCTCTTAAAATGAACTATAATTATATGAATAATATGTATGAGTGTCAAAATAATAACATGAGTGAAAAAGCAACTTTCAGAAAGATATATTCAATATGGTAAAATTTATGGAAAATTTCTATAATACAAATATTGTTAGATTCTTTTAAGATTTTGGTATGTCCATGTGTGTTTCTATATGTGTCTGTAATCTATCTATCTTATCTAATAAAATAGTAATATTCAAATTGACTGTACATGTGCTACATCCACCAGCCAATCAGGAATGAGTATCCAAATAAACCCAACCAAGGTAGCTATGGCCACAGAGTAAGCAGGAGGCTTGGGTTTCCCCATCAATGGAGGAAGCCAAGATTCCCACACACCCTGGCCAGCCCATACATGCACTCAAGGATACAAAGTTTCAATTATAGAAGATAAATAAATCCCAGATACCAGGGCCTCAGCTTGGGTCATTGGGTTGTGTGGCTGGCCTGAAAACCACCACAGGCCCCTCACCGAGGCCAACCTATGCCCCAAGGGAACTGCCACCCTAATACAGGACATCCTTCAGGGCAAACCAGCTGCCCCCACCCATGCACCAGGCCTCTATCCTATCTAATAAAAGAATGATATGCAAATTGACTGTGATTCCATCATACAAGATTGCTCCCCCCATGTGGTCCAAAATAACTGCCCCCATGTGGACACAAGATGGTCACCACAAGATAGCCAGCAGGAGAGGACAATTTAGAGGTACCAGGGCTGCAAGTGAGGGCAGTTGGGAGTTACCAGGCTGTGGGGAGAGCGGATGGGGGTGACCAGGCCTGCAGTTGAGGGAAGTTAGGGGTGACTGGGCCTACAGGGGAGGGCAGTCATGGGTAACCAGGCATGCAGGGGAGAGCAGTTAAGGGCAAATAGGCTGGCAGGGGAGCAGTTAGGCATCAATCAGGCTGGCAGGGGAGTAGTTAGGAGGTGATCAGGCTTGCAGGCAGAAGCAGGTAGGAGCCATCAGGAAGGCAGGCAGGTGAGTAGTTGAGAGCTAGCAGTCCTGGATTGTGAAAGGGATGTCTGACTGGCCATTTAGGCCCAATCCAGGTAGGAGTGGGCTTAAATAGGCAGTCAAGACATCCCTTCAGGGGTCTCAGATTGGAGAGGGTACAGGCTGTGCTGAGGGACACACATCCCAGTGCACAAATTTCATGCACCGGGCCTCTAGTCCTATCTAATAAAAGAGTAACATGCAAATGTGACCGTACCTTGGCTCCTGATTGGCTATGCTACCAACCAATCAGGAGGGGGGCAGGGCCAAGCGGGGCAAGCACCCAGCCCTAGGGGTGGAGACAAAGCTGCGGTGGCGGTGGTGGTGAGGGCCTGCCCCCGGGCTTGGAGACGAGGTGGTGGCTGCGGCAAGCACCCGCCCTTGGAGGCAGAGACTAGGCGGTGGCAGCATGATACTCCAGCCACAGCAGAGAAGACTGAAGGCTCCAGCTGGAGTGAAGCTTCCAGCCAGCCAAAGCAAAAACCGAAGGCAACAGCCAGAGGGAAGGCCTGGATCCCAGATTCCAGAGGAAAACTGGGCCTGGCAGCCAGGGGAAGGAAATCTTATTGCATGAATCTCCATGCAACGGGACTTAGTATATATATAAAAGGCTAATTTGCTAAGTGTCCAACCATCCAACCTGTTGCTATGATGCACACTGACCACCAGGGGGTAGATGCTCAATGCAGGAGCTGCCAAGTTGCAGTGTTTTGACAGTGGCAATTTTTCAGGTGACATACTCCAAAATAAAAGAGGCATGAGCCCAATTCCTCATGGGTCTGTGCGATTCCACCTTCAGACATGGGTTCTGTTGTTGCCGGAGCACTGTTGGCCCCAAATCTGGTTTATTGCACATTTGCAATTGCATTCCACACTCTGTATGACAGCAACTTTACAGAGTGCCCTCTTGCACTCTGGGTCCTGTTGGGGGATGTCAGAAAGCCAGTTTCAACCTGACCCTTGCAGGCCAGGCCAAGGGACCTTACCTGCCAAAAGGACCCTACTCATTCTGCAGATGCCAAGGAGAGATCATGGGAGGTTGGTTCTTGGGCATGTCCAACCCAATTCACCCAGTTCTGCCCCACCAGCCACCTTCTAATTAATTTCTTTCAATGTGTACAAATCTGTGCACCAGGTCACTAGAGTATTATACAAAACAACCAGGTCACTAGAGTATTATACAAAACATACACTTCACAATCCAAATTCTTTATCTCCAGATACAGTTCTATAGGGTGAAATAGCTTCAAGATATCAGGAGGATTTTAGATAGGAGAGGTAGTTTAGGGGAGAGTCAATGAGAAAGGAATGCATACATGATGGTCAGAGACACCTCCAAGCCACCAGATTGTTTACAAGAATGTTACAAGATAAAGGGAAGAAGAAGAGGGGGCCACCTGGTGAGCTTTAAAACTTTGAAATTAATACTATACAGTGAAACAGGAAAAAAGTGTCCAATTAGGAAAACGGGTCATAAAATAAGGAAGGGTCAAATTAGAAAGTCATGAAGAGACAAAGAAGTTTCTAGCATTCATAAATCCTTTGACAAAGATACTAAGTGGACCAGGTTTATCCCATTTTAGAGGAGAGAACAAACTTTTCTCAATTTAGGGACCCCTCCCCAGGGATTCCCCTCTGGGGACCCCTCCCCTGGAGGAATTTGTATACACTTGCAATAAACTTCAACATGTTTGCTTAAAATCTTTTAGTTTAAGAATTTTATTTTTCAAACTAAAAGATCAAGAACCTGCAAGGTGAGTCCAAACTTGCCATTCAGCATATCAATATGACTATTGTTCATGAACAATTCACCCCATAGCAGACACCTTTTGGATACCTTTTTATACCAACTACATCAACAGATACTAGTGATAAATATTTCACAATTAGGAAAGAGGATTAAACTCTCCTGCATAAATCCCCCCAGAAATATACAGGGCAGATTTTGACTACCATAGGCAGAAGGAATAAAATCACTGAAAACCCTACCCTTACACAAACATACCTTGCCCAAGACTGGCACAAACCATGACATCAGGTATCCACTTTGCCTGACCGCTAGGTAAGTATGGAAAAAACAACAACAAAATGTACCAGTGGAAGAGGAGTATGTGCAGGAAGAAAGAGTCCCTCAGTATCACAGATGCACAAAAAATGGCTGAAAGTTGAAGGTGGAGCAATTTTGACTAAAACTCTCAGAAAAAAATTAGCAGTAATCCAGAGTCATCTAAATCTAGAGGAATTTGAAGCTTTGGGGCACTGAAAAATGCACATAGAAATACAAGAACTGAAACACAGCTAACTCCTGACTACATTGACACAATCTCCCACAATAATGACTTAGCAGAACTGATAGGTTTATTTCTATCAGAAATAGTGTTTGTCACAGTCTCTACTATTCTACACATGTTGTCAGGCATCCAGTTAAAATATTAAAGACCAAAACACACAGAAAGCAGAAAACCACAACCTGCTATCAAGATTCAAAGCAATACACAGAACTAAACTCAGAGATTTGGCAAATATTTAGAATTTTCAGAGAATTTACTCCTCCTCTTCATCCACTCTCTTCTCCCTCTGCTCCTTTCCTTCCTCCTCCCCTCCTCCTCCTCCTCCTCCTCCTCCTCCTCCTCCTCCTCCTCCTCCTCCTCCACTTTCTCTTCCATTTCTTCCTCCTCCTCTTCCTCCTCCTTCTCCTCAAAACTATAATGTCATCTCAATAATTCTAGTGAAAATGTTGGTGACATGTATGATCAGATGATCATGCTAAACAGAGAGATAGAAACTGAGTGAAAGAATTGCTAGAAACAAAATAAACAGAAAGAGATAAAGAATTCTTTTAAAGTGCTCACTAGTGGTGTCCACACTGATGGGGGGAAAGTGGTGACTTTGAATCCAATAAAATTAAAATGACCAAACTGGAGAAAAATAGCAGGTGAAAAACATGAAATGATATAACAACATATGTAAATAGAATTGTGAGAGGAGAAAATAGAATGATAAAGGAGAAATATTTGAAGAAATAATGTCAGAATTGTTGAAATTAATGAAAGATAAAATAAAATAAAAATCCAAAGAGATCATAGAACCATTAATAGTATAAATGCCCAAAACAACATAAAACAACAACATATATCCAAATATCATATTAAAAATGAAAAACATAAATAAATAAAATTATTATGAAGACTTCTAGAAAAAATGTTTTATTTTGCAGAGAAATAAGGATAAGATACCTAGCAGACATTTCATGAAGCCAAAGGCAATGAAGGGACATTTACTGGTAAACATTATAGAAAGGAGAAAAAATATAGACCTTTTAGTATTCAGGGGCCAATTACAATGTGTGGGTTCTTTCCCCATACCAAGCAATTCTCCGATGTCAGCTGGATGTCCAACAATTTGACTCAAATCTGACACTATCTCCAAGCAGATTAAGGACTCAGTACCTTGACACTGCCTCTCACCCTCTATTCAACCCTAATTGCAAGTCCAAGTTGTTACCTGTGCCCTGACCACTAGATAAAGATTGGAGACGGGATTGGATTCATTTACTAGAGTGGCTCTCAGAACACAGAGAAACATTTCATTTATTAGATTACCAGTTTATTATAAAATGGAATAATTCAGAAACAGCCAGATGGGATCCACAGATAAGGTATGGGGAAAGGACTAGGACACCCATGTTCCCTAGTGCATTCCCTCTTTCATTCACCATGTGTTCACCAACTCAGTGCTCTCTGAACCCCATTTTTTTTTATTTTTATAGAGGTCAAAACATAGTAATGGTTGATTAAATCATTGGCCTTTTAGTCATGGATTCAACCAGCTCACCTCTCCTCTCTGAAGTTATGGGGAGTGAGACTATAAGTTCCAAATCTCCAATTGCATGGTGAGTCTCCTAGCAACTAAGCCCCATTCTTAGGTGCTTTTCCAAGGTCACCTAATTAACATAAACTCAGGTATGGTTGACATTTGTGTGTGCGTGTGTGTGTGTGTGTGTGTGTGTGTGAATATTAAGACACATTTATCTTAGGGCAGATATTTTCAACTCTTAGGATGTAAGAATTTTTAAAACATGCAATAATCCTTTGTGCAGATGTACTATAGTTTTCTAATCCACTCATTTGCTGATGGGCACTTAGGCTGTCTCCAAATCTTGACTATTGTAAACTGGATAGCATCATGCTAAGCAAAATAAGCCAGTCAGAGAAAGATAAATATCAGATGACCTCACTCATTTGTGGAATATAATGAACAACATAAACTTATGGACAAAAATAGAGTCAGAAGAGAGGAAATATTCTAGAATATAATAGAAGTAATCCTGTTATTTGCAGATTTTTATTATTTCCTACAACTTTTGTGATATACTATTAGTACAGTTTTGATATTAGTATACTTAAAATCACTTTATTTTTGAAATACTAATGTTTATTGCATGTTATATTCTTATATATAAGACCATTTTTCTTGAATAATTGGTGTTTATTGCATGCAATATATTTAAAATAGTTTTTTGAGATATTGCATGTAACATTTTTATACCTATGGTCATTTTCTTGAAATATTAAAGTTTATTGCATTAACATTATCATATTTAATTTTTTTCTTAAAATAAAAAATAAAAATATTACAATAAAATAAGATTAAAAAATAAAATAAAATAAAAAAGTATTAAAATAGGAGGACTGGTCGGATTCCTGCCAGTTCAGAAGCACAGAATTTCCCTCCTCTCTGGCATCTGTAGAATTGTTTGCTTGTTTTCCATGCTATGAACTCCTTAGGGCCAGATTTAAGCAATGCTTTACACTTTACCTTTCTCCCCAACTCACCAGTAGGTCTGTTTCTCTTCATATAAAAGAAAACATTTCTGCATCAGAGTTTTTAAATCAAACTCTTAAATTCATTTGGTTCCATGCCTTTCATCCATGCCAGACCTCCACCCATATTACATCCTCCTTTGCTCCCCAGCTGACTGCTAACCTCCCTCCCAATACTACATTCCCTGTAAGCCCCATCTACATCTTTGAAAGGTGCTCTCTCCACCAACTTGCCTCATCTGATACTGACCCTTGTGAGGATATCATTTTCCTCCTAGCCCTCTATAACGCGGAGTGCATTTATTTCCATGTCCCATATTCTATATTTGTCTCAGATTTTCAATATTAGTTTTGATCTTCCCTTCAGATTCTCATGCTATCTGCCTCTACCACTCTCTGCCTCTCCTCATAGCGCTCATGTCCTCACCACCCAATAATTCTCAGGACACTCATTAGACTTTGGAAACTGGTGCTCTCTCTACCTTAAGCACTGCTTTGATCCTGGGGACAACCTGCCTTATAACCCCCAGGTCGATTGTCCACATAGGAACTGCCAAAATGTTAGCCTCTTAGACTCTAGGAACCATTTCCAATGAAAACACCCTTTCCTTGAAGCTTCATTGCTCCCTCTTCCTACTCTACTCTCTAGCTTCACACAGTGCCCCAGGCCCTTAAAGAAGAAGAAGAAGAAGAAGAAGAAGAAGAAGAAGAAGAAGAAGAAGAAGAAGAAGAAGAAGAAGAAGGAGGAGGAGGAGGAGGAGGAGGAGGAGGAGGAGGAGGAGGAGGAGGAGGAGGAGGAGGAGGAGGAGGAGGAGGAGGAGGAGGAGGAGAAGGAGAAGGAGAAGAAGGAGAAGAAGGAGAAGAAGGAGAATGGCAGAAAATGTTAAAAAACAATGTGACAAATAAATTTTCAATTAGTCAAGTCTAAAACAATCAGAAATAAAGTACAGCTGTTGCATGATTATAAAACTACTTCTTAAACTAGGATACTCACACATTTCAAGCTATAAATTACATTGGAAGAGACTATATGAAACCCACAGGATTAAAATGAAAAACAAACAAGCAAACAACAACAGCATGCAACACTTGACTATACAGGGGCAATGGCCTCTTTTCCTTTAGTTTGTCAGATTAAAAAAAAAAATGACAACAGCCTGCACAACAGTAGCCATCAGATGTCAATGCCCTGTCTTGAATTATAGATATACTAGAGGCCCAGTGCATGAAATTCATGCCTGGGAGAGTGTGTCCCTCAGCCCAGCCTACACCCTCTCCAATCTGGGACCCCTCAAGGGATGTATGACTGCCCGTTCAGGCCCGATCCTGGTTGAATCAGTCCCAAGTGGGAAGTCGGACATCCTCTCTCAATCCAGGACTGCTGGCTCCCAACTGCTGATCTGCCTGTCTTTCTGATTGTCCCTAACTGCTTTTGCCTGCTAGCCTGATCATGCCCTAACCACTGCCCTGCCAGGCTGGTTGATGTCTAACTGCTCTCCCGCCAGCCTATTTGCCCCTAACTGACTTCCCCTGCTGGCCTGATTACCCACAGCTACCCTTTCTTGCAGACCTGGTCCCTCCCAACTGTCCTCCCTGGCTGGCCATCTTGTGGTAGCCATCTTGTTTGAACATGTGGGCAGCCATCTTGTGTGTTGGAGTGATGGTCAATTGGCTTATTACTCTTTTATTAGATAGGATGAGCCATATAACAGAGTTGCATCTTATTGGTAATGCTGCATAATAATGCTGCATAATGCTGCATAATCTGATTGATTAAAACTTGGACTAGATACTTTTTTTAAATTATTATTTCTTTTTAAATTATTTATATTAAATTTATAGGGGTGACATTGATTAGTAAATTATACAGTTTTCAATTACATAATTCTACAAAACATAATGTGTATATTGTATTGTGTGTTTACTACCTTAAGTCAAGTCTCCTTCAATCACCATTTATCTCCCCTTACTCTCTTCTACATTCTCCCACACCCCATTTCCTCTGGCAATCACCATACTATTATCTGTGTCCAGTAGTCTCTGTTTTTATCCTTTGCTTAACTTTTTACCTTTCTCATCCAGACCCTCAGTCCATCCCCTCTGACAGCTATCTGTTCCCTGTATCTATGAGTCAATCTCCTCTTTGTTAGTTTAATGTCTTCATTAGATTCCACATTTGAGTGTAATTATATAGTACTTGTCTTTCTTTGACTGGTGTATTTCACTTAACATAATACTCTCCAGGTCCATCTATGTTGTCACAAAAGGTAAAATTTTGTAATTTTTCACTGCTGAGTGATATTCCATTGTGAAAATATATCACAGCTTTTATTGCCCACTCATCTACTGATGGGCATTTGGATTACTTCAAAATAACATAACAATGAACATAGTGTTTCAAGTGTCTGGATAAATTCCCAGAAGTGTAATTGCTGGGTCATAGGAAGTTCTACTTTTCATTTTATGAAGTGTCTTCATAATGCTTTTCACAATGGCTGCACCAATTTGCATGCCCACCAACAGGGCAAGAGGGTTCCTTTTTCTCTACATAATAAGGAATATATTTTAATTTTATTTTCCCATCACCATTTGTGCCCTCTATCCCCTCTTCCACCTCCACCCATCTCCCTCTATTCCTGCAATCATCACATTGTTGTCCATGTCCATGAGTTCTCTCTTTTTTCTTCTTTTTTTTAAATTGTCATTTCTCTGATTATTAGTGACAAGAAACATCCTTCCATATGTCTGTTGTTCATCTCTATGGCTTCATTGGAGAATTATCTATTCAGGTCCTTTGCCCATTTCTTAATTGGATTGTTTGTTTTTGTGTGTGGAGTTCTCTAAGTTTCTGATAAAATTTTAGTATTATGCACTTATCAAATATATAAGCAAGTATGTTCTCCCTTTCAGTGAGTTTTATTTTTCATTTTGTTGATGATTTCCTTTGCTGTGCAAAAAGTTTTTAGTTTGATGTAGTTCCATTTTTTTTTTAATTTTTCTGTTGTTTCCCAAACATATAGCTATGAGAAAGTACAAGATGTTACTGCCTGTTTTCTTCTAGTATTTTTTGGTTTCAAGTCTAACATTTAAGTGTCTAATCCAATTTTGAGATTATTCCTGTGTATGGTATAAAAAGGTGATCTAGTTTCATTTTTTTGCACATATCTGTCCAATTTTCCTAACACCATTTATTGAATAGACTGCTTCTACCCCATTGCATGCTTTTACCTCCTTCATCAAATACTAATTGACTATAAAGGCATGGTTTATTTCTGAGCTCTCTTTTATGTTCTCTTGATCTATATGTCTGTTTGTATGCTAGTACTATGGGTTTTAATTACTATAACCTCCTAGTATAATTAGATATTGGGCAGTGTGATTGCTCCAACTTTATTTTTTTGGGTTTTTTTACCCCTCAAGATTACTATTGGTATCCAGGGTCTTTTGTGTTTTCATATAAAGTTTTGGGGTATTTGTTCTAATTGTGTGAAATACACCATTGGTATCTTGATAGTCATTGGTGTTGAGTCTATATATTATAGCTTTGGGTAGTATGGACATTTTAATGATATTAATTCTTCCTACACAGCATCTGCTTCCACTTATCCATTTCAAACTATTCAAAAAAAATCATGAGTACAGAAGACTTGCAAGATCATTTGATGAGGTCAGCATTATCTTACTTCCAAACCAGATAAAGACATGACAAAAAATTATCAATATCTCTGATGAATCCTCAACAAAATATTAGCAAACCAGATGTGGTAACACAATATAGTAAAAAGTCCATACAGCATGATCAAGTGGGTTTTATTCCAGAGATATAAAGTTGGTACAATAAACAAAAAATATATAAGCATGGTATTCCCCATAAACAAAATGAAGAATAAAAACCACATGATTATATCAATAGTTTCAGAGAAAAAAAAACATTTGATGAAATCTGGCACTGTTTATGATAAAAATTCTCAGCAAAGTGTGAATAGAGGGAACATGCCTCGACATAATAAAGGCCATATATGGCAAACCCACAACCAACATCATACTCAATGGGCAAAACCTAAAATTATTTCCTTTAAAATCAGGAACAATAGAGGAATGTCCATTTTTATACTCTTATTTAATATACTACTAAAAGTTCTAGCCACAGCAATCAGACAAAAAGAAGATATAAGAGGCATTAAAATTGGAAAGGAAGAAATAAAACTGCCATTATTTGAAAATGACATGATGATGTATATAAGGAAATCTTAAAGATTCACTAAAAATCTACTAGAACTGATAAATTCATTAAAGTAGCAGGATACATAATAAGTACCCACAAATTAGTTGTATTTTTATACAACAATAATGAACTACCAGAAAAGGAAAATAAGAAAACAATCCAAATTGCTTCAGAAATAAAATACCTAGGAGCAAATTTAACCAAGGCTGTAAAAGACATGTACTCAGAAAATCATAAGGAATTTTTTTTCTTTAAATCACTTTGAAGAAAAGTGAGTTGAAAATTGTTATTGTTTTTCCTTTTTCTCAAAATTAATCCAAATTATACCTACTTATTGTTAAATTGGCAGAAAAAGATAGCATTTTCTTTTGTGTGTGACAGAATTTTAGTAATTAGTTTATGAGCACCATTAGATGCAAAAGTTTGAAAATTGGTGACTTGGGAAATGTGGAGGGTTTTGGAGTTATATGCTAGGAAACAGGATGAAGAACAAATACATATTTCTTATAATAAATCACATATGTCAATCTCTGAAGTTATTAACTTGAGACCTTTCTTCTTTTGTAATATAGAACTTTGATTCTCTAAATTTCCCTTAGCATACTGCTTCATCAAGATTCCATTTATTTTAATATTATGAGTTGTTATTTCCACTTGGTGAAAAGCAATTTATAATTTCTGTTTTAATTTTATCTTTGCTATTTAGAAGTATACTGTTTACTTTCCAAATTTTTGGAGATTTTCCAGATATAATTTATATTATGGAATTTTAATTTAATTTAATTGGAATTAGAGAGCCTATTTTGTATAATGAATAACATCAATTTTATTTAGACTTATTTTATGTTCCCATACATGGTCTATATTTGTAAATGTTTCATGTGTGATTTGAAAAGAATGCACATTCTCCTTTTGCTAAGTGGACTTTTCTTTAAATATTAATTAGGGTAAGTAGGTTGGTGTTGTTTTATATATCCTTATAGACTTTCTTTTTCTATCTATCAATTACTTAGAGAAAAATATTGAGGTCTCCAGCTGTAGATGTCGATATGTGTATTTCTTCTTGATTCTATTTTGAATAGCTATTAATAGGTAATAATTTTGGGAGATTGCATTTCCTCTTAATATATGTAGCTCTTTATCATTGTGAACTGAACCTCTTTATCCTAATAAATAAAAACCTGGATCTGTCACAACCGGAGGCTCAACCAACTGGAAGTCAGTCCTACAGTCTGCGCTAGATAGCCTTGGCAACCCAGGCTGACTGCTACAACAGCAGACACAATGACAGAGCACTGAGGGGGCTGCAAATGAGACCCAAAGAGTGGCCTGGAGAGAGAAGCAGGGTCTGATCCATAGCCTCTGTGGCAGGTGTTGATCAGCACTTGCCTCTCTCTTTATCTCTGGTCCTGGTCAGCAGCTACACTTCCATTTCTCTCCAGACCTCCACCAGAACTGCTGATCAGCCCAGATTTTCTGATAAGGCCCTGTTGATAGCCCCAGAGATACTGACTGTCATAGAAACCGACCCACCAGAACAAAATCTGGGTGAAGTGTGAGGAGCCAATGGATGCCTAGGAGGTAGACATCCCCTGAGAAGTCCCAGATTGGATAGGGCTCAGGTTGGGTTGAGAGACACCCTCTCAGTGCATGAATTTTATGCACTGGGCCTCTAGACCTATATGAGAAAGAGATAATATGCAAATTGACTTTCACTCCAACACACAAAATGGTCATTCCATGTGGTCAAAGATGGAACCCCCCATGTGGACATAAGATGGCCTCCATAAGATGGCTAGCAGGGGAGGGCAGTTGGAGAGGGAACAGGCCTGCAGGGGAGGGCAGTTGGGGAGAACCAGATCTGAAAGGGAAAGAAGTTTGGGGTGACCAAGCCTTCAGGGGAGAGCAGTTGGGGGTGATGAGGCCAAAAGGGACAGGCAGTTAGGAGCAATCAGGCTGGCAGGGGAGTGGTTAGGGGGTGATCAGGGTGGAAGGCAGAAGTGATTAGGGCCAATCAGGCAGGCAGGCAGGTGAATGGTTGGGAGCCAGCAGTCTGCAATTGTGAGAGGGATGTCCAACTGCCTATTTAGGCCTGGTCCCTTGAAGGGTCCCAGATTGGAGAAGGTGCAGGCTGAGCTGAGGCACACACACATCCCTTTCCCCTGTGCAAGAATTTTGTGCACTGGGCCTCTAGTTATTAAGAAAATTCTTTCTCTGAAATCTACTTTGCCTGATATAAATATAGCATTTCCAGCTTCTTTTTATTAGTTGTTAGTATTGTATAATGTTTTGCATCAATTTGCTTTTAATTTATTTGTTTTTTGTATTTAAAGCAAGTTTTTAATTGTCATTATACAGTTAAGTATGTTTTTTTTTTTAAACAATTCTACCTGATAATGTCAGCTTTTAAATTGGGGTGTTTACATCATTTATGTTAAATGTGATTATTGATACAATTGAATTTAAAACTATCATCTTGCTATTTCTTACTATATTTTACCATGCATATATTCTCTCTTCTGTTTTTCCTCTTTTCCTACCTTCTTTATATTATTATTATAATTTTTATTTTTATTATTCCATTTTATCTCCTTTATTGTTTAGTAGCTATAACTATTCATTTTTAGTTTTAGTCTTTGTTTTAGGGTATATAGTTTTTAAAATGAATAATCTTCTGCCATCATTTTCTCTCTTTCCTATCATAATTTCATATACTTATATTAAGCTGCTTAAAGTTACTTCGTAACACATCGATGCTCTATTATTTTCAGTTTTACTTTTTTTTCTGCATTTTTATTTAAAATCTATTGTATTTCTGTTTATTTATGTACATGATCTGTTTATTTCAGGAGCTAATATGCTGTTAATTATATTCAGTGTGTAGTATATTTTATGTCAGAAATATTTTAAACTTTATTGAATAGAATTTGGTTTATATACAGTATATTATACATATTATATTATATGTCTTATATTAAATATATATGTATATGTATATGTGTTAGTACTGTCTTTTGTGTCTGCACTTAATCAGCTCAAACTTTTCTCACATTCTTTTTTTTAAATAGATTTTTATTGATTTCAAATAATTGAAACCTCCAGTTTCATAGATCAATGCTCAACCACTGAGCCATGCCAGCTGGGCATCTCATATTCTTATTTCAAATTTAGCTGCATTAAGTCTTTTATTTTTAATTAAATTGTTTCATCACAATTAATCCCATCTATCCTCTCCTTCCTGCAAGCCCCACACTGTTGTCCATGTCTATGAGTTCACTCTCTCTCTCTCTCTCCTTTTCATTTTGTTCAGTCCTTCCACATTCCCCAACACACACTCCCCCACCAGAGCTATATGCTTATTCTCTATCTATGAGTTAGTCTCTATTTTGCTTTGCAGCTCATTTTGTTTATTAAATTCCAGATATTAGTTAAATCATATGGTACTTGTCTTTCTCTGACTGGATTATTTCACTGAACATAATGTTCTCCAGGTTCAGCCATGATGCTGCAAAGGGTAAAATTTTAACTCTTTCAATGTTCTCATCTGCTGATCTTCATTATGCACATTCTGGGTTTGTTTCCATAGATTGTTTTTGTCCTCATTTATGGGTCATATATTCCTGCTTCTTTTTATACACAATCATTTTTGAGTAACTGTCTGACATTGCAATTTTTTTTAGATTGTTGGGTATTAAGTATGTTTGCATCAACACCTTTGAGTTTTGCTGTGGAATGTAATTAGATTTGATATGTTTGAAGCTTCATTTTATAGTTTTATTAGGCTGAATCAATACAGTTTTAGTTTAGGGTTCATTTTGCCCCTCCTCAGGCAGTACCTCTAAATATTCTAAGCAATGCACTGTGGGTTATAGAAGTGGTGAACTATTCCTGGCCCTGGGTGATCCAGGTGTTTGTTCCATCTGCTTCTTTTAGATGCTTATTTCCCCATCGAGGGTTGTGTCTTTACCTGCATGTGGTGATCCTATTTAGCTAAAGACTTGGAGAGGACCATTGCAGATCTGCCAAACTGTTTCTGGAACTTTCTCCTGTCCACTTTATTACGTTGCCATCCATCCTGAGCAAGCTCTCTGGATTTTTTAGTTCCATCCCCTCAACACTTAAATCCTGACAGTTTCCACCTGGCTCTCAGAACTCTCTCCAGTCAATATTGTGGGGCAATCATAGTGCTCATAAAAATTGCTTCCCCTCGAGGGTTACAATCCTGGCCTAATAACCAATGTCTAAAAATCATTGTTTATTATAGTTCCCTGCCCCCCCAGATTATAAAGTGTTTCAGGAAAAAAGTAACTCTTTCCTCTGTTTGCCAGAAAAGGAAGTCAGTAATGGTGAACTAAACTATAGGTGAAGCATACCTCTAATGATCTAAATTTGAAAAATAAACAAATAATCATTTTTTTAATGGGAGGAAGGAAGAAAGACATTACTTGTTTTTGCAATAGCTATAAAGAAGAATTTTTTGAACACCTAGGTGAAAGCTCTTTGGAATGAGAAAATGTATGGTTTATTAAAGAGAGATCTATGTGAAAAGATTCGTATGAACTAGGAGGTTTGACTCAGTTGTACTAAGTTATTAAAAATGAATTTTAATAGCAGTTACATAGGAAATTGCCCAAATTCAATAAAGATTATCTGGGTTAGAAATGTTTCTCATTAAAAATGCGAACACAAAGCAGATATTTAAACCTATCATTCATTGCCACTTAGTGGTAATTATTTATTTATCTTAAATATGTTAACTTTTCTGCACACTAATTTAATGTAGACTAAATGAAGTGCATTTTGTTAAGGAGAAAGGCAATGAAGAGTGGACTGATTTTGTAATCAGCCAAAGTAGTAGGCTTAGGCAGACAGGGAGAAGAATGAGAGTTTTACAGAGGTGCACTAAAGGGGCTCTAATCTGTTTTTAATCCCTGAAATTTCCCCAGGCACTTTGGCCATAAGAATTTGTCTGCTCAGTAACATTTCTTGAACAATCCACAGCACTATGCACAGCCTGTTCAGCAGAACAGGGCTTTGCCCTCACGGAGTCAGTATCTGCTCCCTGACTTTTTTGTTTATCTCTTTTTGAAAATTTAGTAAATCAGCCCTAGCCGGTTTGGCTCAGCGAACAAGAGCATCAGCCTGTGGACTGAAGGGTCCCAGGTTCGGTTCCAGTCAAGGGCATATACCTTGATTGCAGGCTCCTGGCCCTGGTTGTGGGAGGCAACCAATTGATGTGTCTCTTTCACATTGGTGTTTCTCTCTGTCTCTCCCTCTCTTTTTCACTCTTTCTAAAAATCAATGGAAAAAATATCCTCGGGTGAAGATTTAAAAATAATTTAGTAAATCAGAGATGCTTTGGCTACACAGGAAGATGTGCTTATTGTTAATAATATACCATAAGAAATATATAAGTGAAAAAACTAAAGTTGCTAACAACAGCTTCCCTATGCCACCATAGAAAGACATTAGTTTCTCTAGCAAAAATATCAGTGCATTTATATTGTACATTCAGTTCATATCCTGATATTTTGCAATTATCCTAATTTATTACAGCATGTATATATTTAAATAAGCATTTTAACAGCTGCAAAGTTATCCATGTCTTAATTGTGAAAATTTAGATTGTTTTCATTTTTTGAAGTTATTAATAAAGTTGTGCTAATCTAATTTTTTCCTCCTCTTCTAGATAGGAAAATTTGTACATGCTGTTTAAAGTTAAAGTCAGACAGAATTACTGATGTAATTTCCAGGTTTATTGTTTTACTATTCTTAAGTATTTTTATCATTTGTGATTGTATATGTTTACCTATTTATAATGAATGAGATTGTTTTTAAATAATATGCATGGATCTTATATATGAATTAAAATATTTACACTACTAAATAATAATTTTCTTTTTGAATCATATTTACTACAATTAGCTATTTCAAGAATGTACACTTATTTTTTTTAATATACAGAGCTGATGGTGACAAAAACATACACACACAACATTTATGTAGGTTCTGGTAAATCAATCAATCAATTAATCAATTAATTTTTTAAAACAAAACAAAAAAAAACACTCCAAAGAAAAGTCTCTAAAATAGTTTGAGAAAGTTAGCATACTTACAATCCCCAAAGCAACTAGTCAATGCAGAAAAGCTTACATAGTGTATGGAATTTCATGTGGCCATGTCACTCTTATTTATATTACAATGTTATAAGGTAGAAGAATTAACATGACTTGGCTTAAGTAAATTTTACTCAATGTCTTAAAATTGTAGTTGCCTGATAAGTATAGAAAGTAGGAACTTGCAATTTTCTAAATTGCTCGAGTGCTTATTTGCAGAGAATTTTTCCTCTGGACCTCATTAAATAAATTAGTGGGTTTTTAGCCTACACATAGTTTCTTTATGCTTACCCAAGTAACTTTGGAGACAACTCCCAAAGAAAGTGGACAACTGTTACCTCCATAAGTGGTGAGAATAAATAACTCCAAGTGATTCATTTTGCACAGCATCATTACAATATCTCTAATTTTTCTCCAGAAAATACTAAACAATTCCATGAGGACATATAATTTAACTCACTCTTACTTTGTTTATAGTTTTTTGTTTGTTTTCATGTTTTACATAAAATAGAAACATCAACATATTCAGTAACCCTTAATAAAATATTTCATATATATTTAATATACTCTACTTTTAAAAGCTCTCATAAATCTTATGTATGCAAGGAAAACTTTTCCAACATAATTAGCAAAACATAATGGGGAAACAAAAAGACTTTGTGGCACTTTCAGCTTGGAAATATGTATTTTACCATTGATTTTCAAAATAGGATAGATGTTTATCAATAATTTAGAAGTATCAAACCAACATCTATTCATATTTCCAACCTTAAAAAGAGGCAAATAGCCCTAGCCAGTTTGGCTTGGTGAATTGAAGGTCTCTGGTTTAATTGTCAAAGGTACATGCCGGGGTTTGGGGCTCAATCTTTAGTAGGGAGTATGCAGGAGGCAGCTGATCAATAAATCTCTTTCATCATTGATGCTTCTCTCTCTCTTTCTCCTTTCCTCTCTTAAATGTATCCTATATAATTAAAAGATAATATGCAAATTGACCTTCATACCCTTGCACAAGATGGCCACATCCATGTGGTCAAAGATGGCCACAGGGAAGGGCAGTTGGGCATCACCAGGCCTGCAGGGGAGAACAAATGGTGGAAATCAGGCCAGCAGGGAGCAGTTAGGCATGGATCGTGTTGGCAGGGGAGTAGTTAGGGAGTGATCAGGCAGGTAGGCAGGCAGGTGAGCAGTTGGAAGCCAGCAGTCCCAGACTGTGAGAGTGATTTCCCTCTGCCTGTTTAGGCCTAGACAGGCAGACAGACATCCCCTGGGAACTCCCATATTGGACAAGGTGCAGGCTGGGAGGAGGGAACCCCCCCCAAGTGCATGAATTTCATGCACTGGGTCTCTAGTCTTATCTAATAAAAGAGTAATACACAAATTGACCATAACTTCGCTATACCCAATAAGCCACGCCCACAAGCCAATTGCAGGGCAATGGCGGGGTACCCAGGGGGTGAGGCTAGGCAGTGATGGTGGTCCCTGATCAATTGCAGCAGCACAGTGGCAAGCCTACAGCCAGGTCCGAGTAAGGCCTTTCCCTGACTGTAGGCCAGGGTGGGTGGAGGGTGGGGCTGGGCTGGGCAGCAATAGCAGCTTCCCCCCACCAATCGATCACAGCAGATTGGTGGCTGGCCTATAGCCTGATGCTGCCTGCTATGTCCAGGCAGTGATAGGGACTATGCAGTTCCAGCAAGCACTTCCTGATGTTGCCCGCTGGATCCAGCTGGCGATCAGGATTAGGCAGGGGACATAGACAGCGCCTGAAATCGCTGGTGGGTCCATAGGCAGGAATGGCCCAAGTCTCCAGGATCACTGTCTGCCCCTGGGCTGTCTGAGGACACTGGTGGAACAGGCCTGGGTTGAACATTTTAATGAAAATAAGATGCCTGTGTCCCGCCCCACCATGACCTGTCCCTAGAGAGGAGAGGGAAGTGGGCAGTGAGGAGGCACCAGGGCTTGGAAGGGACTGGGAGCAACTTGCAGGCATGCTACCAGGAAGAGGTGCTGAATCATGAGGATGCAGAGGGCTGGCTGATGGAGGTGAGCAAAAGTGCAGATGAGGCAGCTCTTGAAGGCTCTGAGGTGGAAAAGTGCATCTACAGCCTGATGGACAAAATCGCCTTTCTGAAGAAGGCGCAGGATGAGAGATCGCCAAGCTGCAGGTGCAGATCCAGTATGCTCTGATCTCCATGAAGATGACATGTTCTCCAAGTCTGACCTCTCCATTATGCTCAAGAACATCCAGAATGCCAAGAACATGCAGAATGCCGAAGAATGGTACAAGAGCCACTTCATCATGCCAACTGAGAGCTCTGCCAAGAACACCTATGCAGTGCAGGCAAGCAGCTGCTCAAGGCCAAGACACTGGAGATGGAAACATGCCGGGGCATAAACAAAGCACTGGGAAAGCAGGAGAGAGCTGGAGGATAAGCAGAACTCTGATCTTAGTTCTACGCAGGCCACAATCAACAAATTAGAAAAAGAGTTGAGAACTACAAAAAGTGAAATGGCACGATATTTAAAAGAATACCAGGACCTCCTAAATGTGAGGATGACTTTGGACATTGACATTGCAGCTTACAGGAAACTCTTGAAAGGTGAGGAGACCCTGCTCAGTTTCACCAGCATGGGAAGCATAGCCAGAGGCTACTCCCAGAGTTCTCAGGTCTTTGGTGCTCTGCCTACAGTGGTTTACAAACTAGCTCCTACTTAATTTCTGCTTGCTCCTGCCCTTCTTAATAGCCCTGCCACGTCCAGGAGGAGCAGATTGAGGTAGAGGAGACCATTGAGGCTGCAAAAGCAGAGGAAACTAAGAATGAACACCCTTCTGAAGGAGATGCTGAAGGGAAGGAGAAATAAGAGGCTGAAAAAGAGGAAGGAGAAGAGGAAGAAGGTGCCAAGTATGAATCTGAGAGTGGGAAGAAGGAAGGAGATGAAGGTGAGGGAGAAGATGCCCAAGAAGCTGAGGAGAAGGTGAAGAAGGATAAGCTGCCCAAGAAGCTGCCCAAAAAGATGAAGGTGCTGGGGAGGAGCAAGCAACCAAGAAGTAAGATTGAGCCCCCCTTTCCTTAATTATTTCAGGAATAATCCTCCCAATAACCAACCCCATCACCAACCAAGCAGTTGAGTCCCTGATAGTATATGAATTAAAGTCGGACATTAAATGTTATGCTATGACTTTTCTCCTTATACAAAGTATCAGTTTGCTTGCAGAGTGGCTTCCTGGCTTGCTGCCAGCCTGTGAATGGTCCACGCTTATGAGTTCGGGATCTATGGCAATGTGAATAATTCAGATGTTTACAATAAAAATATATGAATACATGAATTCACTAATGTTAATGTTAAAATTCATGGAAAAATAGTCCTTTGAAACTTTGTTGGTTAGAAATTAAAGACCTCAATCATGTGCAATAAACAGTAAATAAAGTTACACCGAATGACAAAAAAAAAAAAAAGACATTAGTGCCAGGAAATATTCAAAGACCTGGGAATGGGGAAGTCACAGGGTGTATATTATTGCTACAAATGCTGTATTTCCTACTAGTTACAACATATACAATATAATGTATTAGATGCCTTCCTATTTTATGAAGTACGTATTCTCATAGGTAATACTGGTAACTATGTTATAGTTATGGCAGTATGTCATATCTATCTATATTAATAAAAGGGTAATATGCTAATTAGACCATGAGATATTCAGATGTCCTTCTGGACAAAGCCATGGTGGTGGGGCCAAGGTAGAGGCAGTTATGGGTAATCAGACCAGGAGGCGAGGGCCGTTCGGGGTTATCAGACTGGTAGGGGGTTGCAGTTGCAGGCAAGCAGGCCAGCAGGCAGAGTGGTTAGGGGACATCAAGCAGGGAGACAGGTGAGCAGTTAAGAGCCAGTACTCAAGGTGCGCTTCCCATCCTGTTGCTGGGTTAGGGGACCTCAGACTGCTCTCTCCACCTGGCATGGCTTGACAGGGGACCTCAAGCTGCACCCCCACCCTGGCACCAGGCTGGGGGACCTCAGACCATACCCTCTGCCCTAGCACCAGGCCAGGGGTCCTGAGGCTGTGCCCTCCAACCAGCAGGGCTTGACAGGGGACCTGAGCCGGTGCCCCTGTGCCAGTGAGGATTGACGGGGGACCAGCTATGAAGGGGAGTAAGGGGGGTGGAGCGAACTACAGGAGTGGTGCTCTGGCCAGGAGCGAGGACTTAGTGGCTCTCAGGTGGCCCTGGATTGGGGACTTGCTGGCTCCCGGGTAGCCAGGATTGAGCCAGGAGAAGGAAGGCCTATTCTTGCATGAATATCATACAATGGACCTCTAGTATTTATATATTTTTGCTGAACCTTGCAAATATTGCAAAGGACATAAATATACCAACAGAAAATGTGTTGGGAATCTAAAATTTAGATTTAACCAGTGTCTTGTATTTGTCTTTGCTCAGTCTGGCAACCTAACTACCAGAAGCTTTCTTTCACTTGCAGAATCTCATCCTATGTATTGCTTACATTGCACTTAACACATTTCATAATGATTTACAAATTTATTTTAATACTATAGGCCCAGTCCATGAAATTCATGCACGGGAGTGGGGGAGGAATGTCCCTCAACCAGCCTGCAACCTCTCCAATTTGAGACTCCTTGAGGATTCTGGCTAAATGGGCAGTCGGACATCTCTGTCACAATCCAGGACTCCTAGCTCCAAACTGCTCGCCTGCCTGCCTTCCTGATTGCCCCTGACCACTTCTGCTTGCCATCCTGATCACCCCCTAACCACTCCCCTGCCAGCCTGATTGATGTCTAACTGCTCCCCTCCCAGCCTCTTTGCCCCCAACTTCCTTCCTCTGCTAGCCTGGTCACCCCTAACTGCCCTCCCCTGCAGGCTTGATCACCCACAACTGCTCTCCCTTGCAGGCCCAGTTCCTCCCAACCACCCTCTCCTTTTGGCCCTCTTTTGTGGCCATCTTGTGTTCACTTGGGAGCAGTAATCTTTGACCACATGGGGCAGTGATCTTGTGTTTTAGACTGATGGTCAACCTGCATATTACTCTTTTATTAGATAGGATAGAAGAAGCCTGGTGCCTGGGTGGGGGTGAATGGGGTTTGTCCTGAAGGGTGTCCTGGATCAGGTTGAGGGTTCCTTTGGGGTGTGTGGTGGCCTGGGCGAGAAGGCCTATGGTGGTTTGCAGACAGGCCACACTCCCCAGCGACCCAAGCTGAGGCCCTTGTATCTGGGATTTATTTATCTTCTTCAATTGAAACTTTGTAGCCTGGAGCGGAACCAAGCCTTCTGTTCCCTCCTTGGCAGCAGCCATTTCTGTTGGGGTTTATTTATCTTCTATAATTAAACTTTGTACCCTTAAGCAGAGGCTTGGGCCAGCCAGAGTATCTGGAAAGCTTTGCTTCCTCCATCGCTGGGAACAACCCTAGCTTCCTGTGCCCTCCAACTCCATGGCTGCCACCAATTAATTGAAAATTTGTAGCCTTAAGCAGAGGCCTGGGTCAGGGTGTGCAGAAAGCTTGGCTTCCTCTATAACTGGGGAAACCCAAGGCTCCCTCCTGCTCTCTCTAAGGCCTCAGCCATCTTAGTTGGGGTTAATTTGCATACTCGCTCTTGATTGGCTAGTGGGTGTGGCTTGTGGGGTTGGCATGTTGATGTAGCCAAATGATGGTTAATTTGCATGTTACTCTTTTATTAGATAGGATATTGCAAGGCCTTTTCACTAGCGGAATAGTCCTTCTTGAGACATAGTAGGTACTCAATGCAAAATTACAAATGAATGAATTAATTCAATATATTGTTTTGAAAAGTGTTCTAGATTATAACCAGAGGACCAAGTTCTACCCTGGACTCTCACATTTGCCTACTAAAGAGTCTATGCAAATTGCATAATTTTCTGAATGTCATATTTTCATCTTTATATTGGGAAAAACAGTACCAGCTCTTCTAGCTTCACAGAGTGGTAAAAAAGACTAAATACTATGGTTATAACATTTTTACATTTTATAAGGTGCTAAAAGAAAAAAAGTAATATTATGAAAACATAATGACTATTATTAGAATGTTAATACTGCCCAGACTTCACTGGTTTGGCTCAGTGGATAGAGTATCAGCTTGCGAAGTGACGGGTCACAGGTTCAATTTTAGTCAAGGGCACATGCCTTGGCTGTGGGCTCAATCCCCAGTAGGGGTGTGAAAGAGTCAACTGATCGATAATTTTCTCTCATCATTGATGTTTCTATGTCTCTGTCTTTCTCCCTTCCATGCTGAAATCTATAAAGGTATATTAAAAATAAAATAAAATGTTAATACTTCCCCAAGCAACATACATATTTTCAATGTAATACTTATCAAAATTTAAATTGCATTATATTATAGAAATGGAATAATTCTATTGATTTTTTTTTTCTACAGAGAGGAAGGGAGAGGGGTAGAAAGTCAGAAACATCGATGAGAGAGAAACATCGATCAGTTGCCTCTTGCACGCCTCCTACTGGGGATGTGCCGGCAGCCAAGGTACATGCCCTTGACCAGAATCAAACCCGGGACCCTTCAGTCCACAGTCCGATGCTCTATCCACTGAGCCAAACCAGTCTCGGCTAGAATAATTATACAAGGTGTATAGACTTGTAACATCTTTGAATATCCAATGCAATCTTTTTTTATATTTTATTGATTTTTTTACAGAACGGAAGGGAGAGGAATAGAAAGTCAGAAACATCGATGAAAGAGAGACATTGACCAGCTGTCTCTTGCATGCCCCCTACTGGGGATGATGTGCCCGCAGCCAAGATACATGTCCTTACCGGAATCGAACCCAGGACCCTTCAGTCCGCAGTCCGACGCTCTATCCACTGAGCCAAACCGGTCTCGGCTCCAATGCAATATTGATAAAGAACAATAATGGAGGCATAATGCTCCCTAATTTTAAATTATATTACAAAGCTATAGTAATTAAAACAAAATGCTGTTGGCATAAACATAAACACAGAATAATGGAACATAATAAAGAACTCTAAAAGGAAACCATGTACATTTGGCCAATTAATTTACAAAAGGAGCCAGAAATATACAATGGGGAAAGAACAGTCTCTTCAATAGATGGTGTTAGCAATTGAACAGCCACATGGAGAATAATAAAACTGGACTACTACCTTACATCATACATAGAAATTGACCCAAAATGGATTAAAGTCTTGAATCTACAACATGAATCCTTAAATCTCCTAGAAGATTCATAGGCTTCAGGCTTGGTGGTGACTTTTTTTTGGTGAGGAATTAATTTTCTATCTTTATTGTTCAGTTTATTAATTACATTGTTCCCCTTTATTTTTACCCCTATAGTTCCCCTCCACCCGGTACCTATCCCACTCTCCGCCCTCATCTCCCCGCACTGTCCTCTCCCATAGTTGCATGATTATTGTCCAGTCTCTTGCTGCACTTCCCACACCCCTTTTCTCCCCAAGAATTGTCAGTCCATTCCCTCTCTATGTCCATGATTCTGTAATATGCACCAGTTTATCCTGTTCATCAGCTTATTAATTCACTTGATTTTTAGATTCATTTGTTGATAGATGTGAATTTGTTGTTCATAATTTATATTTTTATCTTTTTCTTCTTCCTCTTCTTAAAGAATATCTTTCAGCATTTCATATAATATTGGTTTGGTGGTGATGAACTCCTTTAGCTTTTTCTTATCTGCAAAGCACTTTATCTGACCTTCAATTCTGAATGATAGCTTTGCTGGATAGAGTAATCTTGGGTGTAGATTCTTGCTATTCATCTCTTTGAATATTTCTTGCCACTCGCGTCTGGCCTGCATCATTTCTGTTGAGAAATCTGCTGACAATCGTGTGAGTGCTCCCTTATAGATAACTACCTGTTTTTCTCTTGCTGCTTTTAATATCCTCTCTTTGTCTTTTGCTCTTGGCATTTTAATTATGATGTGCCTTGGTGTGGTCCTCTTAGGGTTCCTATATATTGGGATTCAGTGAACTTCTTGGAATTCTAAGTCAATTTCTTTCACCAAGTGTGGGAAGTTTTCAGTCACTATTTCTTCAAATAGGTTTTCATTGTTTTGCTCTCTCTCTTTTTCTGGCACCCCTATAATTCGGATGTTGGTATGCTTGAGATTGTCCCAGAGGCCCCCTACACTATCTTCAATTTTTTTGATTCCTTTGGATTCTTGCTTTTCCAGCTGAGTGGATTTTACCCCTTTGTATTTCAAATCTTTAACTCAGTTCTTTCCGTCCTCTAGAGTACTTTTAGGTCTTTGTACAATATTTTTTTTTTTATTTCAATCAGTGTCTGCTTAATTTCGGGTTGGTCCTTTTTCATATCCTTGAGGATCTCGTTCATATCCTTGCAGGTCTCATTCATTTCCTTGTAGGTCTCATTCATTTCCTTGTAGGTCTTGTTAGGGCTAGAATTAGGGTTAGGGTTAGGGTTAGGGTTAGGGTTAGGGTTAGGGTTAGGGTGAGGTCTTGCTTAATTCCCGGTAGGTCTTGGCCTTTTCTAGGAGCCTCTTGAAAAGCCTTATAACTGTGGCTTTGAATTCTGTGTCCAATCGTTTTTTTTTTTCCTCCTTTTCTTTCACATCTGATTTCTTTCCATGTCTCTGCATGGTGGCTGCTTTCCTCGATTAGCTTTGTGTGGTAGATGTCCTCTAAGGAACAGTGGCTCAGCCTCACCAGTTACCTAAGGTGGATATGGGTTGCACAGTCTTGTTGAAGTTAAGCCTAGATAAATCATTGTTGGCACTTGGAGGGGTTGACCTCCATGCCAATTGTCTGTGACATTCAGCTGTGCTCAGGTTGGATGGATGGGGTCTTCAGGCCAAGCAGGCAGCATCAACTCCACCCTATGCGGCCCCAGGGTCTCTGTGCCATGTGGCAACGGCAGCCAGCATCTCTCAGAGAGAGCCGCTGCTGAGCTCCACCAGCTGCCAGAGAATTCAGCCTCTCCCCAAATGAGTCTGCACATCCAACATCCAACATCTCACCCAGGGTCACAAAACAATGCAGTCTGACAGTTTCCCGACTGAGAGAGCAAGTCACGAGTGCTCTCTGCACGGTCACGCAGCTGCACTGTTCCCAAGTTCACACACACTCCACACAAGCTCGCCCTCTCCACAAGCCGGCAGACCACTGCCTGCAGCACCCAATCTTCGGTATGCCCTCCCACTGTCCAGGTTTTACCCTGTATGATTTGGGGGTCCCTGGACTTCGCCCAGAGCTGGGGAGTCAGTGCAGTGGGACGTCTTTGTCTCCCCCATTTGAGAAAACTGGCTGGGTTTTCAGCTGCCCGCCCTATCTGCTGGCGTGCACACTGCTCCAAACCTCTTTTTGTGTGTATCTTCAATGCTGTCTGCCGCCGCTTCTCTGAGTCACAGTGTTCTGTGTTCACTTTTATTTGTGGAATTTTCATTCAGCCAGCTTTCAAATGATTCTGGATGGTGTTTGTTCTTTCGTTAAGTTGTAGTTTTTAAATTGCTGTCTATGGCAGCAAGATAGGTGTTTACCTATGCCCCCATCTTGGTTCCCCCAGCAGGAATCTTGGTGGTGACTTTTTAAATATATCAAAATCAAAGCAAGAAACAAAAAATAAGTGAAAATACATTAAATTGAAAAGCATTTGCACAATAAAGGAACTCAACAAAATGAAAAATAAACACACTAAATGGGAACAAATATATTTAAACTTGAGGCTTGTTGCACAATATTCATGCAAGAATAGGCCTTCCTTCCCCTGGCTTCTCTTCCAGCCCTCCCAGGAGCTGGCACATCCTCACTTCTGTCAGGAGCACCGCTCCTGTGTTTTCCTCAGCCAACCCCTCACACCCTAATAGTAGGCATCCTGTCCCTCCTAGCTGCTCCATGCCTGCATATACAAATTAACTTTCCATCTTTGTTGGGTTAATTTGCATACTCACTCTGATTGGCTATGGGCATAGCGGAGGTATGATCAATTTACATGTTTGTCTGTTAGGATAATGCATCTAATAAGGAATTAATATCCAAAATATTTAAAGAACTCATATAACTCAATATCAATCAATCAATCAATAAATAAATGAACAAATCAGTCTCATTCAAAACTGGGCAGAAGATCTGATTAGATATGTTCCTAAATAAGATACAGAGATGGACAAAAAGTATATGAAAGTATACTCTTCATCATTAACATCTGAGAAAAACCAATCAAAACCGCAATGAGATATCACCTCACACCTGCTGAACAGGCTATTGACCATAAGATAATACATACCAAACGTTGCCAAGGACCTGTTCCTGGGAATGCAAATTGTTACAGCCACTATGGAAAATAGTATGTATGTTCCTCAAATTTTAAAAATAAAATTACCATATGCTACAGCAATTCCATTTCTGGATAGTTATATGAAAACAGTAATTCAACAAGTTACATGCATCCCCATGTTTACTGCAGTATTATTTACAATAACTAAGATATGGAAACAACTTGAATCTCTACCAACAAATAAATGGATACCAATATTTAGCCATAAGTAAAATATAAAATAGTGCTATTTGCAACAACATGGTTAAAGCTCCAGAGCAATATGCTAAGTGGAATAAGTCACTGAGAAAGACAAATACCATATGATATATTTTACATGTGGAATCTAAAAATAAATTTTAAAAAGTCATAGATATGGAGAATAGATTGGTTATTGCCAGGGATAGTGGGTAGAGAGTAGGAGAAATACGTAGAGTGTGTGTGTTTTTTTTTAGCTTAAATAAATTGAAAAATTGCTCATAATGTAATATACCTCATTTTCCATTTCTGTCTCTGCATTCCCCCATACACATATATGTAATTAAATTTGGTTATTTTCTCTTGTTGATCTGTCTCAGGTTGATTTATTTTTTTTCTTGTATTGAATTTATTGGAGTGACATTGATTAATAAAATTATATAGGTTTTAGGTATGTAAATATATTATACATCATCTGTATACTGTATTAAAAACTTCATATTGCCAAATGCAAGAAAAACATTTCAAATTTCGTTTTGCTTTCCCCCCATTTTTATTGATATATAATGGCATACAGTACTGCATAAATTTAAAGTGCACATCATAATAGTTTGATTTGCATACATTGTGAAATGATTACTGCAATAAAAAGAAAAAGCAAAAAATGAAAAATTCTTTGTGATAAGAACTCTTAAGATTTACACTAGTACCTTTTATACAGACCATATGATGGTGTTAACTTTAGTCATCATTATGTATGTTAAATCCATAGTATTAATTTATCTTATAACTAGTAGTTTTACCTTTTGAATATCTTTATTCAATTCTCCATTCTCCCATCCCAAATTTTTATTTTCTTAAACTCTAAAAACAAAACAAATAGAATAAATACATATTGTTAATTTTAAAATGCCCAGTTTGCCTGCTGGTATCTGATAAATGAGAAGATATAAATTGTGTTTAATGTCATTCAAGACTAAAGATATAAATTTTATATTTAAAGGGTCTTTAATGTACCATTTAAAGAAAGTAGAGACTATGTTTCCATTTATTTTTAACTTCTATCATCTTGAAAATAATCATCCCCAGGTGTGTGGAATTAAACTACATGTGGTATATATTTTTCTGACTCTTTATTAGTTATTTGGTGAACAAGTGTCACACTAATACATTAGTTCAATAAGTAGAACTAAGTGCTGTCAAGTGTGAGCATCACAGATCTACAGTGAAGAGGAAAGGTACTATTGTAAAAGCCTCTGGAGCCCAGAAGATATGACTGAATAGGCAAGATGTACAGTCACATATTCCCATATTCTCTTCCCTATTCTCCAACTAAACTTGTTGAATGAGACAGCTATGCCCTTTAATCTATTCCCTATTACCTCTTTATATGGTTAGTTCAAAATGAGATATTTTGCCTGGTGCTTGGATTTTCACTTTATGAATTTATGTCTAGTTTTCTGGGTGCACAATGTCTTTGTTTAATATTTATTAATCTCTCACAATATGTTAGGAGCAATACAGAAAATATACACAACACAGTCAATTTATAAAAATATATTTTAAAGTAAAGCATACATACCTGCTAGAAATACATATTACATAAACATTAACACTACTGTAAGTGACTATTTTTAAACTGTATTTATCTAATAGGACAAATCAGAATAAGTACTTTGGAAGAAAGGGGTGATCAATGATTTTAGTGAAATCATTCCCTTCTGCCAGTATGGTTAGAATGACTCATGCTTGCTGCCAGAATTGCTATTGGACATTTATTTGATAACATTTTATTGAAAACAAAGAGGCCAAATATGTTTATTACAATATCTTTAGATGCTAATTTTCCTCTTAAGGAATTTATTCATGTGATGAATAATTTACAAAGAAAATAGAAACTATTTTTCAATTGATGTCATTAACAAATTGAAATGTGAGTGAATAGGAAATTAAGTCACAATGTTAATGTCCATATCCCAACATTTTGGCTAGTGCTATAAGAGATTAATTAATGAATTCATTACTTTCTGAGGTGAATATAATTATTAGCTCTTCATAGAAAAGGTAATAGAAGTTTCTCAAAATTAAGTAAATTGCCCAAATTCTTGCAGCAAACAAGTCCCACAGCCAGAAATCAAAACTCACCATTTGCCAAGTTCAAACTGAAATTCCTCAGGAGTACCCTCCTAAATAAACATAAGAGAGAAGATCTGATGACAATGTGAATTAAAAGCTAGGTTTGAATGAGCAGTATACTATGGTAGTTTAAAAAGCAATGAGCCAGGGCAAAGAAATGTTCAATCAATAGTGTTTATAAATTTTCCCCAAACACATCACAGGAACAGACAGTAATTTGGGATGCAAAAGAGAAAAAAAATTCAGTAGATTAGTGACATAATATGCCCAAATACTTCAGAATATAAGTAGGTTTTCTAACCCCCCTATAACTAGGAGGTCTACAAGTTTCACAGTGGCGCAGAGGATAGTGAAGGGAAGGTTAAAAGAAAAAGAGCCCTGCATTCAGGCAGGGGGAAAATGACATGGAATCCTGAACACTGATTTAAGGCCATCCCCCAGATACAAAAGAAGCTGTCACATCCCCGAGCTTTTGGCAGACCATCCACCAGTGTGTCAAGACAGCTGTTCCGGATGAAGGGACATGTAATGGGTCCAGTGAATTCCATGGGCTCAATTGTATTTCTGACCCTCCTTTATGTAAACTGTAGTCTTTTGTAAAATTTTCTTTCCAGGACAAGTTGTATATTTTTAGTTATTTTTAGAGCAGTATTAGGGTAACAGTAAAATTGAGAGGAAGGTACAAAATTTTACATGTAGTCCCTGCCTCTGCCCAGCACAACATCCCCCATTATCAACATCCCCCACCAAAGGTGCATTTGTTATAATTGATGAAGCAACATTAACACATCAGAGTCACCCAAAATCCATAGTTCTGTGGGACTCTTATAGTTCAGTCTTATTGTTGTACATTTTATGGGTTTAGGCAAATATCTAATAACATGTATCTGCCATTATAATATCATTTGGAGTATTTTCATTGCCCTAAAATCCTCAGTGTTCTGCCTATTCATCCCTTACTACCACTCCAACCCCTGAAAACCACTGATCTTTTTGTTTGTTTTGTTTTATTTTTTATTAAACCTATTGGTGCGACATTGGTTAATAAGATTATATAAGTTTCAAGTGTACAGATCTATGAAACATAGAGTGTATATAGCATTGTGTGCCCACCACCCAAAATCAAATCTTCTTCTGTCACCATATATTTGACCCTTAACTACCCTTTTTACTACCTTCCTATCCAACTTCTCTCTGGTAACTGCCATACAGTTATGTGTCTATGAGTTTTTGCTTGTTTGTTTGTCTTGTTTTTCCATTTGTTGCTTTCAGTTTTATATACCATATATGAGTGAAATAATTTGGTTCTTAACTTTTTTTGTCTGACTTATTTTGCCTAGCATGATGTCCTCAAGATCCATCCATGTTGTTGCAAATGGCAGTATATAATATTTTCTTATGGCTGAGTAGTATTCCACTGTGTATATGTACTATATTTTCTTTATCCAATTATAATCTAAGGACGCTTCCATTGTTTTCATATCTTGGCCACCAAAAATAATGCTGAAATGAACACATGCATTCATATATCTTTGCAAATAAATGTTTTCAAATGTTTCAGGTAGTTGCTCAGAAGAGGGAGTGCTGGGTCCTAGAGTAACTCTATGCTTAATTTTGTGAGGAATCTCCATACTCTTTTTCATAGTGGCTGTACCTTCTCCTTTTTCTCCACAACATCTCCAATACTTGTATTACTTCCTTGTTGATAATAGCCATTCTAATATGTTTGAGGTAGTATTTGACCTTTCAACTGTCCCCATATTTCTGGTTTTTCCACAATGTTATATAGTTGGAATCATACAGTATATATATATAGCCTTTTGAGATTGACTACTTTCACATAATTTAAAATTACCATTGTATTTCCATGGATTAACTACTTTTACATAATTTAAAATTACTCATTGTATTTCCATGGATATATAGTTTATCTATTCACCTTCAAAGGGACAGCTTAGTTGCTTCCAAATTTTGAAATTATGAGTAAAGCTATTATAAACCTATATGGGAAGGTTTTTGTGGGAACAAAGTTTTCAACTCTTTTGAATAAATACCAACGAGTGTGCTTTCTGGATTATATGGTACAAGTATGCTAAGTTTTGTAAGCAACTGCCAAACTTTCTTCCAATGGGGATGCTACCCTTTGTTGAATGGGACACTGGATGTGAATAAGGCATTTCTGTAAGCCTATAGATGGTGATGCTGGAGAGAGAATTGAGGACTACAAAGAAAATCTCATATCCAGAATAAACTTTTAATCCCATATGGAAAAATGAGGAAAACAAACTCTACATCACAAGGATGGTGATTTATAAAGAAGTACAATTACTATAGTATATGTTCTATATAATCTACATTACATGTATATAATGAAATATTACAGTTTTAATGCAAGGAAGTTCTACTATTTGGGACAACATTGATGAACATAGAGGACATTGTGAGAAGTATAGTAAGATAGAAAGAGAAAAACAAATACTTCATGATCTTACTTATATGTGAAATCATAAAAACAAACTTATAGGAACAGCAAAAAATGGCTGAAGAGACTGGGGGGCTGTGGAAAATAGGAGGAGGTTAGTAAAAGGCTACAAACTTTCAGTTTTGAAATGAGTGAGTACTGAGATTCTAATGTATAACATGGTGGGTGCAGTAGATAACACTCTTTTGTAATTAAAATTAATAAGATAGTAGGACATTTTTTTTTGCTCCACCCCCCAAAAAAGTAAATATGTGAGGTGATGAATGTGTTTAATTTTGTCGGGGAAATCCTGTAACAATGTGTAAGTGCATCAAATCATCACTTTGTACACTTTATGAAACTTAAAATTTTATTTTCCAATTGTACTATAATAAAGTTGAAAAAACTGTCAAGGAAGAACAAGCTCATTTAGATCATAATTCAAATGTCAAGTACCCAAAATTATTTTTTACAAAAATGAGTTTCAACCTTTGATCCCAAGAGTTACTATGGTAACCAGTCTAAGAAAATGGAGACCAATCTGTGGACATATCAAGGCATCAGGATCTGCAGTCTTTATGAGCCATAGGGAAGAGGAACCCTAAATGGGAGTCAGTTCTGTGGGACTCTTTCTCCCTCCTTACTTGGGAGTCTGTTTATGTTCTTCAATAAATTGTCACCTTTGCTATAAAAAATGCAGAAATTTGAACAGAATCAAAGTCTTAGATAACATTGAGTAAATATTACTATGTTCAAAATAAACTAACAAAGAAAATAGAAACCAACTCATTGATAGAGAACAGACTGACAGCTGGCTGTCAGAGGGCAGAGGGGTTGCAACATTGGCTGAAAAAGATGAAAGGATTATGCCAAGAAACAAACAAACAAACAAATAAAAACCCTCAGTAGACTCAGAAAGCAGTATGGTGATTATTAGATGGGAATAGGGGCCCAGATATGTTGAAGAGGGTGTAAGGGGGATAAATGGTGATAGAAGGAGACTTGACTTGGTGTGGTGAATATACAATACAATATGCAGATGATGTATTATAGAATTGTGTACCTGAAACCTATATAATTTTATTAAACAATGTCACCCAATAAGTAATATATATATATATGTGTGTATATATATATATATATATGTATATATATATAATTAGACTCAAATAGAAAATTATTGCTATGTTCAGTGACATAACTTTATTGAGAATGTGTTTTGCTTAATTTGTTTTTGTCATGCATTAATATTTCAATATTTATGAGCAAAATAAAATCACAACTATGATTTGTGTCAGAAATTAAACAGCAAAATAATTATTACAATCAAATTAATAGAAGAAAGATTTTATAAAGTGATAGCTGGGGAGAATATAAAATAGCTATTGATGAGAAAGCAGGCTGAAAGATAGTGTGTGAGTGAGAGAACGAAAGGAGAAAGTGTGGACATGTGGGGAGTGTCTATTTGTGAATGAGGGACACCTATATTCAAAGGTATGGTTGGGGACTGCTGGACCAGGCTCCCCTGACTGGGCAGCCCCTACTGCAGCTGAAATCTTGCCTGGAGCGACTGGCTCTGCCATAGAGACCAAGCAGTCTTGAAGGGGAGAATGACTGTGATCAGAGAAGCCTAGCCTTACCTTCAACTGGGAAGACCTCCGATACATCCCGGGACCCTACAACCGCAACACCCAGGGACCAGCTGTGAACCCAGAAACACCAGGCCTCAAGCAGTGTAGACAGTGCCTGGGAAGGCACATAGGCATTTCTGTAATTATTGTCAGCTGAACCCAAGGCGACAGGCAAAGTCTCGTCTTGGAGACACATTTACCAAAAAGGCAGATGTGTTATCAGCACTGACTCTCACCTTTGTCCAGGTGTCTGGTAGTGGGTTTTTGATGTGTAAATCCAGTAAAGCACCAGGAATTCTGGGGCTTACTCAAGAATGCAAATAATCCCCTTTGTCCTGACCTTTTGGCTACATTTGGCACCAAACATGGGGCAAGAGACAAGGGAATCACTCCACGAACCGTGAGTGCTACAGATTTAAGGTAAGGAGTGGATTGTTGAAAGTTAAATTAACTGGGTGTAAAATATGGGTAATTCAGGGTCTCAGGAAAGAGATTTCTACTCTCAAATGCTTAAAACTATCCTCTAAGCTCAAGGATATACTCTGTTAAGCATAGTCAGATTCTTGATTTCCTAAGTTTTGTTGATGAAATGTGGGAAAAGGTCAGAAAGCCTTCCGATATTCAGCAGAAGGTGCAGAGAAGATTCCTATTTCTACTTTATTCGTGATGGCCTTGATCTAGCGTATGAGAGTTTAAGAATGTTTAAGCGGGATATGGCCACGGCCTTACAGCCTACGTGGAGGGGTGCCAATCTCTAAGAATACCCTCTGTGCCTCATCCGTCTCCATGTGCTGCTCTGTCACTGTAGTAAAAAACCCACATGATGAAGATTTATCTTTTAATTATGAGCAGGAGCTAGAGTTTGAGGTAGAGCGGAACAAGCATCACTGTGAGCAGAATAAGGTTTTTCTCGCAGCTACCTAGTCTTTATGGCTGGATGCTGGCACTTGGCCAAAAGTGACTTCATATTTCATTTTGTTGGAGGCTCAAAATACTTGTATTAGTAGAAAGAATTAAAGGAATTTTTCAGCAACTGCCAATGATTCTTTATCTTAAACAAATCTTTTTCTTTTCTTAAGAAAGTGAAAATAAAATAAAAATAGTAAATGCCAGACCATTAATGTATTTTCCCCCCAAACCAAGAAGAAGGTGGAGAAAGGGAGAAACGTGGTGATCCAATATAGACCCCACTCCCCGATAAAGCCATCTTAAAAGAACTCATCTTCTCCATGCTTTTTTTTCCCCAGCTAGTGACCTATTTGCCATGTTACCGTATCAAATCCAAAAGTATTTTAGCTTCAGAAATAGATAGCAATTTTGCATGGAATAGCTATAGGTTTGCTTATTGACTTCCCCAGGAGAAAATTATGGTTGTTTTTAAAAGTTAGCTTCTTAGCCAGGCCTGTTCACCAGAAACTTAAATACTTTGAAGTTTACTAAATTAAATGATAAAAAAGTTATAGCTAAATGTATTGAAATGATATAATACTGAAATGTTGATCTGAGTATGCCTGGTATGAAGTCTAGAAGATAAAAGTTAATCTATTAATTGAAAATGTCTTGTATTTTATTTGAAATGTATCCTTAAAAATGTAAAAGTATTATTGATTTGAGAAATGCTAAGTATTTAATTTTCTAACTAAAATATGAAGCTCTGAAAGTTTAAAGTTCAAATTAAATTGGGAGAAATTATATAAATGTGGTAATTAAATACCTAAAGTAAAACTTGTTTTTTAGAAAATAAAATACTGTTTTCTCTGATAATTAGGAATTCAAATTATGTTACTTATTGGTCTAATTTAAAAAAGAAGGAATTCTGTGATTCCCAACTGAAAATGTTTAATATAAAGACCAGTTTAAAATCAAATTGATACATTAAGATAATTATAAAAAGCATTATAATCTTTAAATCATATATATTTATATATATATTAGAGGCCCAGTGCACAAAATTCATGCATGGGGGCTGGGGGAATGTCCCTCAGTCCAGCCTGCACCTCTCCAATCTGGGACCCCTCAAGGGATGTCTGACTGCTCTTTTAGGCCCTACCCTGGTAGGATTGGGTCTAAATGGGCAGTCACACATCCTTCTCACAATCCAGGACTGCTGGCTCCAAGCTGCTTGCCATCTTGTGGTGGCCATCTTGTGTCCACATGGGAGCAGGATTTTTGACTACATGGGTGCAACTCTCTTGTGTATTGGAGTGATAGTCAATCTGCATATTACTCTTATATTAGATAGGATAGTGGCCTGGTGCATGGGTGGGGGTCAGTTGGTTGGCCCTGAAGGGTGCCCCAGGTCAGGGTGAGGTTGCCTTGGGGTGTGTGGCGGCCTGGGCAAGGGACCTGTGGTGGTTTGCAAGCCAGCCATGCCTCCCCAGGGACCCACATGGAGGCCCTGGGATTAATTTATATTCTATAATTGAAACTTTGTAGCCTGAAGTGGAGCCAAGCCTTCTGTTCAGTCTGTGGCAAAAGCCATTTCTGTTGGGACATTTACCTTCTATAATGGAAATATTGTAGCCTGGAGTGGAGGCCTAGGCTGGCCAGAGCTGCAGAAGCTTGGCTTCGTCCACTGCCTGGACAAACCTAGCCTCTGCTCTCTCCAGCTTCACGGCTGCCCCATTTTTATTGGGATATATCTCCTATCATTAAAACTTTGCAGCATTGAGTGGAGGCCTATGCTGGAAAGGGAATGTGGAAAGCTTTGCTTCCTCCATTGCTGGGAAACCCAACCCTCCTTCCTGCTCTCAATTGCCACAACCATCTTGGTTGGGGTTTATTTGCTCCTGATTGGCTAGTGGGCATGGCTTTTGGGCATGGCTTGTGGGTGTATCAGAGATATGGTAAATTTGCATATTACTCTTTTATTAGATAGGATATATTTAATGTTTTTTTTTTCCACGTTAAAATTTCAAGGCTTTAAAAAAGATGATTCTTGAAAAGCTCCAAGGGCCTGGAATAATATAAGAAAATTATTCTCTGTTCCTAAAGAAAATATTTTAAATTTGACCTATCTAATATTCTAGAAATTGCATAGAAAGCTTTGTCAAATAAAATTTAATCAATATATTTTACTTATATACATATAATAAATGTTATGAAGGTTTTGACCTCTAAGGAGGGCAAAATATTTTTAAAATCCAATAGCAAAAAGTTAAGAGAGAATTTAAAGTGACAAATAGCCTATAGCAGCTGCATTCTTTTTTTTTTAATGTATTTTATTGATTTTGTACAGAGGGGAAAGGAGAGAGATAGAAAGTCAGAAATATCGATGAGAGAGAAACATCGATCAGCTGCCTCTTGCACACCCCTTACTGGAGATGTGCCCGCAGTCCAGGTACATGCCTTTGACTTGTAATCAAACCCGGGACCTTTCAGTCTGCAGGCCAACACTCTATCCACTGAGCCAAACTGGTATTGGCTAGCAGCTGCATTCTTAATTAAGCTAGAGGTGGGGCAACATTTGCAGCTTGTGAATCAGACATAAACATTTACTAAATTTGCTTTGCTTTTAATTGAAGATACCTACTTTAAATACGTAAATAAATTAGCTTATTAAAATATAATCAAGTTTTTCAGCTAATTGAAAGCCAATATATTTTTATAAACAATTCTTATAAAGACTAGGAACTGCTAGTGAGATTTTTGTTTGTCTGCAATATAAATGTGACTGTCTTTTAAAAGAATGGATTAGACAGCTGCCATGATGGCAACATGGATTGCTTCTCCCATAGGGGCCACCATCTTGAAATAACAAAGGCCAACCCCCTTTCTTTGAATAAGCCCATGTCTTTGTAAAGCAATTTAAATAAGTCTTCTAAGAAAACTAGAGAAGGCTTCCCATAATCCCTTTGGAGTAATACACGCCTAAGAGGATGCTTTAAAAATATAAGTATAATTTTAGTAAAAGGAGAAATTTTAAAAATTTTGAAATCTCTTTCTCTAATATTTACAGCATAAACTAAGATTGTCATTAAAGTATTAAATCTGACAGTAAATTAATTGTCAACTTTAACATAAAAGTGCTTGTGAAATGGCTCCTCAGACTTATAACTCAGTATTTATTATTGGTGTAAAGAAAGACAAGAGTTTTAAATAAAACTCTCTGTAGCCTGAAAATTATCTGGAAGGAAATAAAGATATTTCCTTCAAATGTTTTAAGGATTGTAATTGAAAGTCAGTATATTTGGCCTCATAAACTAAAGTAAATAATTTGTGTTTTTGCATCTCTGATGAATTTTATGTAAAGTTAAAGATTAATAGCAGAAACTTAATGTCATTTACTGTCCATAACCTAAGACAAATAAAGTTAATGTTTATAAATAAACCTTATTTCAGGTTAACTTAAATTGGCTAATTGAAATAAGTGCATATTCATAAAAACTTAATTGTACTGGACAAAAAACTGTTCCTGAATTAAAACAAAAAATTTTATTGATAGTTCATCTCATAGTAAAATTCCTTAATATGCAATGAATTCAAAGCAATCATATTTCTGTGCAAAAATTAAAAATAAAAGGTTTATCAAGACTGCATTAAAAATTTTTACAAAAGCCTTATAATAATTAAATCAAAAAAGGAGGTTAGTAAAATAATATCTTGAAAGAAATACCCTGTAAGTAAATTACATCAATGGAATTTTTTACTTTAAAAATTAATTTTCATTTATAATTCTGATAATAAGACACCCATAAAATCTTATGATGTCAAAATCAGCCAAAGGAAAATCATTTGGACAAAAATCAAAAGCCCCCCACTCTCCTTTGCCTTCCCACTGTAGTTTGGTGTAATTTATAGAAAAAGAATCCTTATTAACTTTTGGTCGAAAATATGTTTGTGTATTTCCAGAAAAGCCCATATAGATTCCTGCAACAACGGATCTCAAAGAGGACCCGATAGGACTGCTCCAGCCACAGAAATAGCAGTGGCCCACAAGAACGGCGGAGAAACAGTCCAGAAATAAAGATGGTGAATACACCTTGCCATACTAGCAGTCAGCAGCTGTGTGTCGCGGCAGGTTGCCCAAGACCAAAAGCAGAGAAGGTTGGTATGCGCACGCTTCCAGATCATGTGTGTGTGCAACCTTCTGCATAGAGGTCAAAATGTTTGATGTTTTCTATTCTGTTTTTGGTTTGTTTGGTTTTTTTTGCATTTTTAATTTTTTATTGTTTAAAGTATTAAAAATAGTAGCACATGTTTCCCTTTTCCCCCCCCATTGACCTCCCCCATCCCCCAGCACAAGCCCTCACCTGCCCCTCCCCTGTGTCTTGTATCCATTGGTTATGCTTATATGCCTGCATACAAGTCCTTTGGTTGATCTCTTACAGCCCCTGCTCCCCCACTCTCCCCTACATTCTCTCTGTAGTTTGACAGTCTGTTCAATGCTTCTTTGCCCCATTTCTTTTCTTTAAAAAATCTTGCATCAGCATACTAGAGATAAACATATAAGAACAAAAAAAAATGTTTGAGTCTCGGTTTCAATGTCCAATAGTTGTGAGTCCCAGTTTCAATGTCAAATAGTTCCTTTGTGTACATCTCAGCAATGGTATCTGGATGGTGGACAAATGGTGGCAATGCAGGTCCCACACTCTCTGGTTTGGTATGGGACAACCTGCAGCAATGCACATCTGCTCACTGCTAGCATGGCAGGTGTCATAAGTGTCTTCCGTCTCTGGACTGTCTGTGTGGTAGGAACAGACCTGTCAGTTCCTCTCTGTTGCAGGAATCCATATGGTCTTGGAGTAGTTTTCTGAAATAATACAAACATATTCTTTTTAAAAAAATTATTTTTTTTTCATCTTTATTGTTCAATATATTAATTACATTGTTCCCTTTTTTCCCCCCTATAGCTCCCCTCCACCTGGTACCCATCCCACCCTCTGCCCTCACGCCCCTCGCCTGTCCTCTCCCAAAGTTGCATGATTTTTGTCCAGTCTCTTGCTGCACTTCCCACACCCCCTTTCTCCCCAAGAGTTGTCAGTCCATTCCTTCTCTATGTCCGTGATTCTATTACATTCACCAGTTTATCCTGTTCATCAGCTTATTAATTCACTTGATTTTTAGATTCATTTGTTGATAGATGTGTATTTGTTGTTCCTAATTTACACTTTGATCTTTTTCTTCTTCCTCTTCTTAAAGAATATCTTTCAGCATTTCATATAATATTGGTTTGGTGGTGATGAACTCCTTTAGCTTTTTCTTATCTGCGAAGCACTTCATCTGACCTTCAATTCTGCATCATAGCTTTGCTGGATAGACTAATCTTGGGTGTAGATTCTTGCTATTCATCTCTTTGAATATTTCTTGCCACTCCCATCTGGCCTGCATCGTTTCTGTTGAGAAATCCGCTGACAGTCGTATGGGTGCTCCCTTATAGGTAACCAACTGTTTCTCTCTTGCTGCTTTTAATATTCTCTCTTTGTCTTTTGCTCTTGGCATTTTAATTATGATGTGCCTCTGTGTAGGTCCTCTTAGGGTTCCTATATATTGGGGTTCGGTGCGCTTCTTGGACTCCTAAGTCAATTTCTTTCACCAGATGTGGGAAGTTTTCAGTCACTATTTCTTCAAATAGGTTTTCATTGTCTTGTTCTCTCTCTTTTTCTGGCACCCCTATAATTTGGATGTTGGTATGCTTGAGGTTGTCCCAGAGGCCCCTTACACTATCTTCAATTTTTTGGATTCTTTTGGTTTCTTGCTTTTTCAGCTGAGTGGATTTTCCCTCTTTGTATTTCAAATCTTTAACTTGGTTCTTGGGGTGCTCTAGAGCACTTTTAGGTCTTTGTATAATATTTTTTATTTCAGTCAGTGTATGCTTAATTTCTGGTTGGTCCTTTTTCATATCCTTGAGAGTCTCCTTTATATCCTTGAGAGTCTCCTTCATTTCCACGTTGGTCTTGATCATTTCCTTGCAGGTCTCATTCATATGCTTGTGGGTCTCGTTCATTTCCTTGTAGGACTCATTCATTTACTTTGTAGTCTGGCTTATTTCCTTATAGGCCTTGACCTTTTGTTGGAGCCTCTTGAAAAACCCTATAACCGTGAGTTTGAATTCCATGTCCAGTCATTTTTTTCCCCTCCATTTCTTTCACATCTGATTTCTTTCCATGTCTCTGCATGGTGGCTGCTTCCCTGAGTTGGTCAATTAGCTTTGTGTGGTAGACTTCCTACTAGGGACAGTGGCTCAACCTCCCCAGTTACCTGAGGTGGATATGTGTTGCACAGTCTTGCTGAAGTTAAGCTCAGGTTAATCCTTGTTAGCACTCGGAGGGGTTGACCTCCAGACCAATTGTCTGTGAAGCTCAGCTGTGCTCAGGTTGGATGGGCGGAGTCTCTGGGCCAAGCAGACAGCGTTAGCTCTGCCCTATGCGGCCCCAGGGACCCTGCGCTGGGGGCAATGGCTGCCAGCACCTCTGAGAGAGAGTTGCTGTGGAGCTCCACCCGCTGCCGGGAATTCCGACTCCCCCAAATGACTCTGCACGCCCAATGTCTCACCCAGGGTCGTAAAACAAAGCAGTCTGACGGTTTTCCGAATGAGAAAGCAAGTCACAGAGCGCTCTCTGCGCTGTCACATAGCCGAGCTGTTCGCGCAAGCTGCCTTTTCCACAAGCCAGGAGACCCCTGCAGCACCCGAGCTTCGGCGTGCCCTCCCACAGTCCAGTTTTCACCCGTATGATAGTGGGTTCCCTGGACTTCGCCCAGAGCTGGAGAATCAGTCCAGTGGGATGTCTTTGTCTCCCCGTTCAAGAAAACTGGCCGGTTTTCAGCCGCCCGCCCTCTCCGCCGCCGCTCCTTTGAGTCACAGTGTCTTATCTTCACTTTTATTTGTGGAATTTTCACTTGACGAGCTTTTTGGTGATTATGGAAGGTGTTTGTTCTTTCGTTAAGTTGTAGTATTAAAATTGCTGAGTATGACGGCAAGATACGTGTTTTACCTATGCTGCCATCTTGGTTCTCCTCTACAAACATATTCCTGACCAAATGTTAATAAAGGAATCTTTTCTATAAATTAGACTTGGGCTTCTTTTTATTTTCGCCCAAATGATTTTCCTATGGCTTATTTTGACACAATGTGTTTTTCATGGGTGTCCTGCAGTTAGCATTAGAAATGGAAATTAATTCCCTAAAGTAAGAATTTTCTAGATGTAATTTACTTGCAGTATATTTTTCCTTACATGATATTACACCACTATCCTCCCCCATTTTTTTTATTAATGGAGGCTTTTGGAAATTTTATATTGCAGTCTTGGTAACTTAAATTTTAATTTTTGCATAGAAATATGACTGCTTTAGGTTCTTTGCATGTTAGGCAATTTTATAATGAGATGAACTATTAATAGAAATTTTAGTTAATATTCTAGGAACAACTTTTTGTCCAGTACATTTAAATTTTGGGGGGTATTCCCTTATTTCAATTGGCCAACTTAAATTAATCTGAAGAGTTGATTACTATTGTTAAGCTGATTAACATTGATGTTTTGTATTCTACCAGGACCCTTGACTTAGGGGGTTTGCCTTATTTCTAACACAGGGAATGGCATTATTTCCCACATTAAAAAAGTTGTTATACCTTAGGCATTAGCCATTTTTACAGATGGATCCAGTACTGGAAAGGCTGGATCTACCACATCAGGGGAGCAAACACCTTATGTTTCAGTAAAAATACAAGCTCTTATCTATGCTTAAGAGATTTTGCTATGGAGCCCATCAACCTATAGTGATAGTGGTTATGTGGTAAGTATGGCCAAAATTATTGAAATAGCTATTATAGGGCACACTATTTCAGAGGAACTTTTTCATTTATTTTTCAGCCTTCGAAATGCTATTTGAGAATGACAATTTTCATGTTTTATTGGAAGCAATGTCCTCAGTGTGTTATCCACTTCCCTGTGCCAACTTTAGGAGTAAATCCCCGAGGACTTAAACCTAATCAAATCTGGAAAAATGGATGTCACTCAATAGTGGAAAGAGCCAATCGTACTCTTAAAATCAATTACCAGAACAAAAAGGCTGAGACAGATGTTATGTGTAACCTCAAAAACAAACTCAGTCACGCTCTTTATACTTTAAAATTTTTTGAAATGTGATGCAGAGGATCATACAGCAGCCAAAAGGCATCAGGCCTACTGCACAATAGCCTCTACTGAGTTAGCTAGGTGGAAGAAAGCACAAACCAGACAAGAGTTTTATCAGATTCAGTAATAATGTGGGGAAGAGTTTGTGTTTTATATATTTCCATAAGGAGCAGCACAGCCAATTTGGGTGCCAGAGCAATACTTGTGTCACCACAATGGACCCAGACAATCTCCTTGTCTCTTCACTCAAAAGGACTGAGAGATGCCCCATGAGAGCAAAGTCGAAGAAGAAGAAAACTGAAAGCTACACAAGGGACTGAGATGCCAATATGGAGTCAGCTGAAGAAGTTAACGACTGAAGCACAGCAGATTGTGGAAGAGCAAGAAGTTGAAGCTACTTCTTCAACCGTGTTCCTGCCTATGCTAGCATTGGTTAGTTGGCAGTCTTCTGTAAAGTCTTGTGCAGCAAAGGTTGAGGACTCTGAGTAAATATACACCAGCAGCAAAAGAAACTTTCTTTCATTTAGTGGCTAAAAATGTTAACGTATCTATAGTTTTGATTTCTCTCTTATTGTTGTTTTGCATTGGCATTGTTTTGTTATTATTTAATAGCCAGAGTTTTGCTCTTGACATTCAAGTTTTAAAATAATAACATGTAGTTTGGTTTTTGCACTGGCATTGTTTGAAATTGTTTTAATATTGGAGCTTTGTTCTTGATATTTAAATTTTACTTATAGTAGCTTAAAAAGCAAAAAAAAAAAAAATGGTGAGATGTAGACAATACCTGGGCACACAGACATTTCTTTAATTATTGTCAGCTGAACCAAAGGCAACAGGCAAATCGCATCTTGGAGACACATTTACCAAATAGGCATGTTATCAGCACTGACTCTTACCTGTGCCCAGGTGTTGGGTAGTGGGTTTTTGATGTGTAAATCCAGTCAAGCACCAGAAATGCTGGGGCCTACTAAAGAATGCAAATAATGTCCTTTGTCTTGACCTTTTGTTGAATCTTCTGGGTATTTGGGATATAAAATAAACTCCCCGTATCAGCTTTGGTCCCTGTCTCTCCATCAGAAGAGAATGGTGGTCCCACCCGGTCCCAGCTTTTTCCTTCCATTTTGTGTTTTGTCTCTTTCTTTCTTTTATGTCTCAATCCCTAGCTCCTCTACTCAGGAACTGGACCCACTTTCTTTCGGCACTGAATACAGAAAGAAATACCTACAAAGCAGTGCAAATACACGGATGCAGACAACCCCTGCACCTTCTCACAGGAAGGTCAAATATCGCCTCGAGAAGTGGTTCTCAACCTTCCTAATACAGTTCCTCACGTTGTGGTGAACCCCAACCATAAAATGATTTTAGTTGCTACTTCATAACTGTAATTTTGCTACTGTTATGAATCTTAATGTAAATATCTGATATGCAGGATGTATTTTCATTGTTACAAATTGAACATAATTAAAGCATAGTGATTAATCACTGTAGTGGAGTGGAGGCGAGTGAAAGACCACTAGAGCCCAGACCACATTAAAATTTAGGGAGCCTTTATTAGCCAGCCTGGAGACTGCTCTGCCATCCTCCATGCAGGGAGATCAGAGAGCAGCCCAGACCCTTTGTGCAAGACTACTTTTAAGCACATTAACCACATTCTGTCTTTGCACAACAAGCAACCAAAGATAAAACAGTTTTTTCCAAGCAACATCAGAGTCATGTCATTGATGACCATGTTATTCACAGGGTCATCCTGTTCTTCAGAAAGCTGACAGCATTCTATCTTGCAAGGCCTACATGCTGGGAAGGGGCCATGAGACCATATCTTAAGGCCTGGCCTGGTGTCAGCATTGACTACTCTATCTGGGGCATAGTCCACGGCCTCAGTAGTGTTCAAAAATTCTCACTCTACAACAATCACAAAAAAATGTATGTGTATATATACACACACACACACACACACACACACACACACACACACATATATATATATATATATATATATATATATATGTCTAATTACAAATAAATGAAGTCTTGTCTTGAAGCATGGTGTAACATGGGTAACAGTCTTTATATAACAATAGTAAACTGTATTGCTAAATTTTGCAACAGTATGCTTAAAAAGCCAACGTCAGTGAGAAGGCTGAGATTGCTTCTTTCTCACCAGATCAGAAATTCTCAGGGCAGTCTTTGCAAGAGCACAGCGAAGATCCTCTTCCACAACAAGTCAACTTCTGTATTTAGACTTGATAACCAACAAGCTGGAAAATCCTGTTTCACAAAGATATGTTGTTATAAATGGAAAAAGAAGGTGCAACACAGTCTCAGAGAGAACAGAATATGACTGCAAACACTTGATCCAGAAATTTGTAACTGGCATTGTAGAGAAATCAGTTCAGCTTCATAGATTTGGCTGACAGAACTTCACAACAAATAACACATTGCGGTTTCTCAATTCCTGCTATAATTATTGAGGTAAAACCATACTGTAATAAATCCTCACTTTATATATTTTTTCTTAACATTCTCTATATGAGTCATTGTCATGGGATGGTTTGCTAATAAAAATAATATATAAAAATAGCTTTAATAGTACAAAAGAGGATACATGGCATAGTTCAGTCAATACAATTCATTAAAGTTTCCTATGATTTATCATTCTCTGTGGGTTTTTTTTTAACATACATGTTACTATCACAAGGGGTCAGTATTCACATCAACCACAGCTGAATATAAAAAGACCAATCAGCATCCAGATTAAGTTCCCATGGTACAGATTTTTTTTTTTGCAGTAGTTGATGATTTTATAGTACATGATTTTATATTTATCTAGCAATTATAATTCATGAAGTGTCATTTTACCTCCAATACTGCTGCTTTCTACACAGTAGCTCTCTCTACACATGTGTGACTGGTCCTCATAAATACATTATGGTGGCAACGCTGTCACATACACCTGTATTTATATGGGGTGTGTGACAGGATTGGTGCAATGATGTCATCACGCTGAGTACTCATATTTAGGCATATCTGCATGTGGGCAGACCCACCTGGAGACGAATAGAAGAGCGGTGTCTTGGTTCCTAAGACCATCAGAAATATGTGTTTTCTGATGGTCTTAGGCGATCCTTGTGAAAAGATTGTTCAACCCCCCAAAGGGGTCACGACCCACAGGTTGAGAACTGCAGGCCTAGAGAAATGTAAGGTCTGCGACCCAGGACGGAGAGAGAAACATGCGCAGCGAGATCTAGAGTTTCAAAGGAAGTCTGCACCCCACAAAATCCGCAGCTGCTGGGGTCAGCATAATCCAGGGTCCACAGGGCTGCTGGCAGAAGGAACTCTAGAAATCAACCCATGCCTGGGCTGGGCACAGAAAAGCAGCCTGAAATTCTACCAATATACTGGATGCACGGTGACAAAGGAAAAAGACATGCTCAGAGGAGGAAAAGTCAAAATTACTCCCGCTTACTCTGGCTTTTTTTTTCTTTTTCTCTCCTCTTTAAATCCTTGTGTTTTTGTTTGTTTGTTTGTTTGTTTTGTTTTTGTTTGTTTGTTTGTTTGTTTGTTTTACTAAGCCCAGTACATAGGCTCTCCCAATTAAAAACACTCTTAGAGACTGAAGGGGAAATTTGTTTTTGTGGAATCTGGGCCAGAGCAGGGGAAAAAAAATGATCAGAAAACTAGCTCTGGCAGTCCATTCCCTCAACCCATTATTAAATGTGGCAAGGAAAAGAAAAACTAAATACTGGGTAGAGAGGACTTATATCCCCCAAGTCAATAGGTAAACACTGCCACCTAGGGGTTGAATCACACATTGACTCGTGTAAACACAACTAAAGGCAGACTGAGAAACAAAATACAGCCTGCCTTGAAACTCAGGGAACTTCAATACAGTCATGACTACTTGACAGGAAACAGATGTGTCAAACAGAACAGTATAGGAAGTGAATGACCTTCACTACTGCACATTTACATTTTTTATCTTTTACTTAAGAAACTATATATTTTTTCTTTCTCACTTGATTTGACCATTTAAATTACTACATTTCTATTTTTAATTAGTTTTATTACTGCTATTATTTTAACTTTTTTAGCTTCATTTTATTTTTTCTTTATTTAATTTAATTTTATTTTTAGATTAGTGTCCTATATTCTATTTTGATTTTTTCTTTAGCCTCATTTTATTCTATCTGAACTGTACCTTTATGCCAACACTCTCTTCCTAACTTCCCTTTTGTTGTCCTATTTATCTTATCCTATTCTTGACTTAGGCTTTCCCTATTCTTCTTTGTACCCCCTGTTAAAAATTCATTCTACTTATATACCTTATTTGTGCTCCCCTACTCCAAGTCCATGCACACTTCTCTCTTCTTTCTTCACTATCCAATTCTTTCTCTCTTCCATCTTTTCTTTTTTTTTTGTTTTATGTTATTTGTTTTACCCTTCTTTCTCTCTGTCTTACTGTCGTTTTTTGTTTTATTGTGGATTATTTATTTTGTTTCTTTGTGTGATTGTTTCTCTTTTCCTATTTTTTTGCTTCTGTTTTCTTCTGTTTTTCTCTCCTTGCTTGTTATTAGTTATTGTTTGTAGTTTGCATTCATTGCTGGATGTTTGTTGTTTGCATTTTCTTGGATTAGTTATTGTTTCAATAGCATTTTCTCCCCTTATTTTTTATTTTCTTTCTTTTCTCTCTTACTCTTTTGCATTTTTTAATATCATTTTTTACTCTCTCTTTTTTTATTCACTTTTCTCTGGTGCTCATCTTTATTTGGGGTTATTAGTATCATGAATACATTTGTGTTCAGTGCCTTGTGTGTTGTACTTTGTTGTGTTGTATGTTGTGTCTTTAAGTCAACATATGAGACAGAGAGCAACATAAGCAGACACCCAGAGAGGAGCAATCCTGGGGAGACAAAGAAACAGCACACATATAAAGAGAGAGAGAGAAAAAAAAAAGGAGACATCAACAGAAAGGGAAGTAAAAAAAATGGATGAAAGCAATATGTAGAGAAAGAATCAGATAAATGGTCATAAGGTTGCTGAAAAGATTGGAAGACAAATTCAACAATATGTGTAAGAACCAAGATGACATAAAGAACCAAGAAGAATTGAAAAATGACATTGCTGCAATATAAAACTCAATAGAGAGCATCAACAGTAAACTAGAAGAAGCAGAAGAGTACACCAGTGTGCTAGAGGACAAGGTAGGAAAAAATATCAAGAAGAGCAGCATCTAGAAAAATAACTTAAAAAAAAAAAACAAGAGGAGAGCCTAAGGGAACTTTGGGACAACTCAAAACAAAACAATATCCACATATTAAGGGCACAAGAAGGACAGGAAAATTAGCAAGGAATAGAAACACTGCTTGAAGAAATAATGACCGAAAACTTCCTTGATAAAGTGAAGAAAAAACTCATATAAGTCCAAGAAGCTCTCAGAATTCCAAACAAAATGAACCCCAAAAGACTGGTGCCAAGGCACATTATAATTAAATTGGCAAATGACAACAACAAACTAAGAAACTTAAAAGTGACCACAGAGAGATAGAAAGGTACCTAAAAAGGATCCTCCATGAGACTACTGACTGATTTCTCAACAGAAACACATCAGGCCAGAAGGGAATGAAATGTAATATACAAAGTCATGCAAAAGGAGGGTCTGAATCAAATAATACTGTAACCAGCCAGAGGCTATCAATCAAAATTTAGGGTGAATTCAGGAGTTACACAGACAGAAAAGGAGCAATCAAGTTTATTACCACCAAACCAGCAATAAAAGAAATGCTAAAAATTCTGCTGAAAAAGAAGAAATAGGAAGCAAAGAAGGAGCACAGGCATAAAGAAAAAAAAATGGTACAAACAAGTACCTATAAATAATAACTTTTCATGTAAATGGATTAAATGCCCCAATCAAAATATATAGGGTAGCTGAGTGGATAAGAAACTATGATTTATATATCTACTGTCTATAGTAAACCCACCTCAGAACAAAGGACTCAAACAGACTAATGGTAAAGTAATGGAAAAGGGTTTTTTCAGGAAAATGGAAATGAAAACACACACACACACAAATCATGGTTGTGTATCAATACTTATATCTGACAAATTAGGCTTCAAAGTGAAGGCCATAACAAGAGATAAGGAAGGCCACTTTATAATACTAAAGGGAGCAACTCAACAAGACGATATAACTCTGGTAAACATATATGCACCCAATACAGGAGCACCCAAATACATCAAAAAGCTTCTGGAAGGTATCAAGGGAGAGATTGTTAGCAATACAATCATAGTAGGGGACTTTAATGACACGCTAACACCATTGAACAAATCCTCTACACAAAACATCAGCAAAGAAACATCAATCCGAAATGACTCACTAGATCAGATGGATTTAATTAACATATTAAGAATATTTTACCCCAAAGCTACATTCTTCTCAATTGGACATCAGTCATTTTTAAAGATAGACCATATATTGGGACATAGGCAAAGTCTCTTCAAATTCAAGAAGATAGACATCATATCAAGCATCTGCTCAGATCACAATGGCATAAAACTAGAAATCAACTACAATAAAAACAATAAAAAAATCAAACACCTTGTGGCAAAATAGCAAGTTTTTAAATAATACTGGGTTACCAAAGGAATAAAGGAAGAAATAAAAAGCATTAAGGTAAAAAACAACAATGAAAATACAACAATCCAAAATTTATTGGATACAGTGAAAGCAGTCTTGAGAGGGAAGTTTGTAGCTCTACACACCTACTTAAAAAAAAACAAACAAGAAACAATGGTAATAAGTTATCTAACCCTACCCTACAACTCAAAGAGTTAGAAAAAGAGCAACAAGAAAATCCCAGCATAGGCAGAAGGAAGGAAATAATAAAGATCGGAGTGGAGATAAACGACATAGAGACTATGTATATATATATATATATGTGTGTGTGTGTCTATATGTGTGTGTGTGTGTATATATATGTATACATATATATGATCATATATATATACACACGCAATCAACAAACATACACACACACACACACACAATCAAAAAACATATATACATATATATATATATATATATATATATATATATATATATATGATCTACAAAACCAACAACTGGTCATTTGAATGGATAAACAAGATTAATGAACCTCTAGCCAGGCTCACCAAGAAGCAAAGAGAGAGGACCCAAATAAACAAAATCAGAAATGAAAGAGGTGAAGTAAGAATTGATTCTACAGATATAGAAACTATTAGAAAAATACTATGAACAATTCTATTCCAATACAAGGGATAACCTAGATTAAATGGACATATTCTTAGGAAAATATAAGATCCTGATACTCAACAAAGAAGAATAAAAATATCTGAATAGGTTGATAATTATCAAAGACTTTGAAACAGTGATCAAACATCTTCCAGTAAATAAAAGCCTTGGTCCTGATGGCTTTACAAGGGAGTTCTACCAACCATTCAAATAAAAACTAAAACCTGTCTTCCTGAGACTATTCCAAAAAATTCAAGAGGAAGGATAATTCCCAAGCTCTTTCTATGAACTCAGCGTTACCCTAATCCCCAAACCAGATAATGACAGCACAGAAAAAGAAAACTACAGGCCAATATCCTTGATGAACATAGATGCTAAAATCCTCAACAAAATTCTAGCAAATTGGATTCAGCATTACATTAAAAAGTTAATACACCATGACCAAATGGGATTTATCCCAGGAATGCAAGGGTTGTACAATATCTGCAAATCAATAAACGTGATACATCACATAAACAAACTGTGAGACAAAAATCACATAATTATATCAACAGATGCAGAAAAAGCATTTTAGAAAATTCAATGCCCTTTCTTGATAAACAGTCTCAGCAAAGTGGGAATAGAAGGATCATACCTCAGCATAATAAAAGCCCTATATGACAAACCTACAGCCAACATCATACTCAATGGGTAAAAACTAAACTCTCTTCTCCTAAAAACAAGAACAAGACGAGGATGCCTATTTTCAGCAATACTGTTTGACATAGTTCTAGAAGTACTAACCATAGTGATAAGACAAGAAGAAGAAATAAAGTCATCTAACTTGGAAAAGAAGTAAAACTGGCCTTATTTGCAGATGACATGATACTATACATAGAAAACCATACAGACTCCATAAAAAAATATTAGACTTAATAAATGAATTTGGCAATGTAGCAGGATGCAAAATTAATACTAAGTAATCTATGGCATTTTTATATACTAATAATGAAGTCATAAAAAAAGAAATGAAATATACCAATCCCATTTACCATTGCACAAAAAAATTAAGATATGTAGGCATAAACTTAACTAAGGATGTATGTTAAAAACTACAGGACACTGAAAACAGAGATAGAAGAAGACATAAACAAATGGAAAAACATATCACGTTCATGGATTAGTAGAATCAACATCATTAAAATGTCCATACTACCTAAAAAATCCATAGAGTCAATGAAATTCCTATTAAAGTACCAATGGCAGGTTACACAGACCTATAAAGAACTCTCCAAAATTTCATCTGGAATAAAAAAAAGATACCCAATAGGCACAGCAATCCTGAGAAAGAAGAACTAAGTAGGTGGGGTCCAGGCCTACCAGGAATGGCAGTTGGGGGGTACCAGGCCTGCAGGGAAGGGCAGTGAGGGGCAAATATTATGACAGGGGAGCACTTAGACATCAACCATGCTGGCAGGCAGAAACAGTTAGGGGCAAACAGGAAGGCAGGTAGGTGAGCAGTTGGAAGCCAGCAGTCCTGGATTGTGAGAGGAATTTCCAACTGTCTGTTTAGGCCAGATCCTACTGGGATCAGGCCTAAACAGGTAGTCGGACATCCTTCAAGGAGTCCCAGATTGGAAAGGATGTAGGCTGGGCTGAGGGACACACCCTTACCCCACCTGCATGAATTTCATGCATCAAGCCTCTAGTCCTATCTAATAAATGAGTAATATGCAGATTGACCATCACTCAAACACACAAGATGGCTGCCCCCATTTGGTCAAAGATCTTGCCCCCATGTGGACAGAAGATGGCCACCACAAGATGGTCAGCAAGGGAGGGCAGTTGGTAGGGACCAGGCCTGCAAGGGAGGGCAGTTGGGGTGATCAAGCCTACAGGGGAGGGCAGTTAGGGGTGACCAGGCTGGCAGAGAAGGGAAGTTGGGGTAACACAGACTGGCAGGGGAGCAGTTAGATATCAATTAGGCTGGCAGGGTAGTGTTTAGGGGGTGATCAGGCTGGCAGGCAGAAACGGTTAGGGGCAATCAGGCTGGCAGACAGGTGAATTGTTGGGAGCCAGCAGTCCTGGATTGTGAGATCGGGCCTAAATGGGCAGTCAGACATTGCTCAAGAGGTCCCAGATTGGAGAAGTTGCAGGATGGGCTGAGGGATACCCTTCTCTCTCCCTCCCACCATGCATCAATTTTGTGCACCAGGCCTCTATTTAGAAATAAAAGTTTATAAAAATTACAAAATGACAATATTAATGAAATATACAATACCCTTATATATATTTTTTGATTGATTGAGATTATTTATTAGCCAAACCATTTGTGAATAGAAAACTAATGAAAGTATTCCTGAATATGGGCCATATAACCATTGTATGTTAATTTTTGTTATGGAATTCATACTTTGACTTATCATATACCCATAAATCTACAGTGTCTTCTCTGCATTATATTTGTCCAACTCCTGCCCTTCTCAAGCTTAGTACCCACACCTCAATGAAGAATTTTCTTTGACAAACTTATACAAATAATTATATCATTATCATTTAATTACATATTGCCATATGTTATTCTAATACTTTGTGCATTATCTTTCTCTCCTACTATAAGAACCATAATGTTAATGTTTAATTTGTATTGCTAGATTTGTGTTAAAATTGTGTATACATTAGTTTATTTTCTTTAGACTAGAGTTCCTATGCATTTATTTGAATCCATATTCTTTATTATTAATCCTTATATTAGGTTTTCAATCAATGTTTATTCAGGCAGTAATTTTCAACAATTTAGAAGAAAGGAAACCAAAATATACTGAACCCTAACATTCCAAGCATTACACTAGTTTCTTATTATACACAAGTATTATTATATAATTTTTCCAGGTTTAGAGAAAAAATGCTGAGGAAATTAATGTAATTTTCTCAGTGTTATTAATAAATGATAAAGTTTTATCTGAACTCAACATTTGAATAAATAAGTTTTTTTAATATTGATTTTGTTATCTTTGTATTGTGGAAATAAAAGCAACACAAAAATAGAGAATATTGATAATGGAAAAACTTGGTGTGAAATTCCTTTCTTATTAATATAATAAAAGACTAATATTCAAATTGTACTCTCAACAGGGAGTTCAAGCAGGGGGTGGAGCCAGCCAACTTTCCATAACCCCTTCCCCAAGCCAGCCCAGCCTGATCAGACTGATCAGGGCAGGCCAGCCAGAGCCCCACCTGTTCATGAATTTGTGCAACAGGCATATAGTTTAAAAATAATGTTTTGTCTGTTCACTTTTCACATAAATTTATTTTTTATCTTCAAGATTGTACTTCTCTCTTAATTACTTTCTCTTTAAATCCTAGTGGCCACCTTATCCATGTCAGTTCTCTTACCTTGTGTCTGGATTACTGATACAACACAGGAACATATGAGAATGAATTATTTTTTCATTGTTAATTTAAAAATGTAGTTATACTCAAACCCTAAGAGATTATCACTCTTGTACTAAGATCCAGAACAGTGTGCATAACACCTCTATCTTCTCTTTGTATAACATGTTCACTAAGTTGTCTGTGATATTATCACTCATTTTAAAATGTCTCTGTTAGAAAGCATCTTGGGTTTCCCTACCAATAGAAAAACAAAAATGAGTGACATGAAAAATAAATTTGCTTCATTAAAGAGGCAGAGTACCACCTAGATTTTACTCTGGAATTCCCAGGAATAATAGAGTAAGGAACTTGTAGCAGTCCAAGAAATGCATCCAACCTCTTTTTTTCTCTTCTGCCAAACCCACTTTACCTTTGACAGAAAGATATGCTATCTGCCCCATTACTTTTCCCTTACTGGATTCCTTAGGAATGTGCTGTTACTATTCCCTCTGTTTTCCTTTGCTTTCTTACGTGCTCAGTACTGCTAGCCCTATATAAGGCAGGATTACTGCTATTAAATGAACAATGTGATAATAGACCAGGAGAAATGTCAGGATATAACTTGAAAAAAGGAGACAATACTCCTCTAGAAATATTGTTTTATTTTTTATTGCGAAGCTTCAGAAGCTTGGTAATAGTTTCTCTTCTCCCATGTTTCATTTATTACTTCCTATAGTTTCTTCATTACATTTGCTTCCCTTCATTCCAATCATTTTTTCTTGCGATTATTAGATATTTTTTTCTTGCAATTATTAGAAGCCTGTGGTTTTCCTTCATCTTTTGCAATGCTTTAAACCCAAACCTGAAGCTGAAAAGAAATGATTCATCATGCCCCTTAAAATCAGCCCACACTAAAATAATACCATCCAGTAATTGTAGGAGAGACCTGGAAGAATGGCACATAACTAAAACATAGCTTTGATTATCAATGTAATCACATTTTTTAAAATGCACCTGACAAATTGAATATACGCTTCCCCAAGCATCAGAACTCATGGAGTAGACTTTGGTTTCAATAGAACATAGAACTCTGAATTATTAAAGAAAACATAATGCAAGATCAGTTTTTTTTTTATCTTGATTTTTTAATTTGTATTTATTTATTTTTTTAAATGTATCTTTATTGTTTAAAGTATTACAGATGTCCCCTTTTTCTACCCATTTATCCCCTCCATGCTGCACCTGCCCATCCAAGGCCTTACCACACTATATTGTCTGTGTCCATGGGCTGGCTATGCATATAAGCATAAAAATTCCCAGGTTAATCTCTTCCCACAACCCGAGGTTTTCCGCTGAGATTCAACAGTCTGTTCTATGCTTCCATGCCTTTGAATCTATTTTATACATCAGTTTATTTTGTCCATTACATTCCAATAAGAGTGAGATCATGTGATACTTGTCTTTCTCTGATTGGGTTATTTTTCTCAGCAATAATACTCTCCAGTTGCCTCCATGTTGTCTCACATGGTAAGAAACCCTCCTCCTTTTATACAGCTTCATAGTATTCCATGGTGTAAATGTACCACAGCTATTTTATTCACTCATCTTCTGATGGGCACTTGGGCTGTTTCCAGACCTTAGCTATTGTAAATTGTTCTGCTATGAATATACGGGTGCATATCTTATTTCTGGCTGGTGTTTTGGGTTTCTTAGTATAAATTCCTAGAAATGGGGTAACTGGGTCAAATGGTAGTTCCATATTTAACATTTTTAGGAAACTCCATACTGTTTTCCACAATGGCTGCACCCTATCAGCAGTATCCTAGGGTTCCTTTTCTTGACATCCTCACCAGCACTTGTCATTTGTTGATTTGTTGATGATAACCATTTTGGCAAATGTAAGGTGATATCTCATTGTCATTTTAATTTGTATTTGTCTGATTAGTAACTTTGAGCATTTTTTATATGTCTCTTGGCCATCTGTATGTCTACTTTGTATAAGTGCCTATTTAGGCCCTTTGCCTATTTTTTCATTGGACCATTTGTAGTCCTTTTGTTAATCTTTATACTGCTGTGAGTAATTAAGTGTATTTACAAAAAATATTCTCAAACTACATTATCAAACACATGATTGTTTCACTCAAAACCACCCTTCTTTATTAACCCCAATACATCAAGGTTATTAGACACAGGATTGTGCCTGAAGTATATACAATGAGTTAGTTTCCTTATGTTATCCTTAACATATAGAAAATGCTTAAAACATAGTAAAATTTAGTAAATAATAAATTAATGCATATTACCCATGCAAGCTTTAGTGAATTTGCAATTTGTTATGTAGTTAGAAATGTATATTAAGATCTGAAAAGTAAAGAAAGTGAAATTAACACTTTTTGGACCCTTCCTGCATTATGTTTTGATTTTCAATATGTATTTCATTTCTGTTTTCTGTACAGTGACTATAACACTAATAAACTAAGGCATGTGTTCCATAAGTCACATAAATTCTGCCCTGGCTACTTAATGCACGTTGACTTCTGTTTTTTGTCTCTTTTATTAGACTTTTGTATCTTGAGAACAGATGACTTGTCTAACTCATTTTTATTCTCTCCATCACCTAGCCTCATGCAATGTACAAGGAAGACACTGAATACTTATTGACAGAATGTATACATTAAAAAAGTAAGTAAATATGTTATCAAATTTTCTGCTAATCTCAAAAAGAAATCTTTACTATGGCTGGATGTTTGATATTGTAGTATATTATAGTAAAAATCTCTAACATTGTTGAAATAAATGCTAATTATATCTTAAGTATTAGTGCCCCAAATAATCCACTGATGGTTAGATTTCTGATATGCCACTTAGACTCAAGTTATAAACAAAATAATCTATTTAACTAGTATATATTTATTAGAGGTCCGGTGCATGACATTCAGGGACCGGGGGAAAGAAGGTCCCTCATCCCGGCCTGCACTCTCTTGCAAGCTAGGACCCCTCAGGGGATGTCTGACTGCTCACAAGTGCAGTCAGACACCCCCCAAAAGGACTTAGCACTGCCTTGGAGGCAGGAGAGGATCCCACAACTGTAGCTACTCTGGCTAGCCTTTAGCCCCACTTCTGGCTGAGCGGTGCCTGTGGGTGCGCATTGATCACCAGAGGCCGGCTCCTGCATTGAGTATCTGCCCCTGGTGGTCAGTGTGTCATAGTGACCTATCATTCTGCAATTTGGTTGATTTGCATATTAGCCTTTAATTATATAGGATAACCCTATAAGGATATTTTCATTATTACTTGAACTTTTTAGGATCTTTTCTTATACTCATATTTTATCGTTGCAGAATAATTAAAAAAAAACATTGCTTTTTGTTATTATTAAATGTATATGTGAAAAAATAAAAGAGTCTTCCTCCCCATCTCTGTTTTGATTTCAAAGTCCATTAAAGGTCTTTATAAATAATTGTGTACCATATTCACCTTTGTTTTATTTGTACTGACATCATGCATTCTTATACTTCTCCCTAGAATTATAAAATGAGCTGAACAGTTAAAAATTCATTTCTCTTTAAAGCTGTCATTTTAGAAAATATCATAATGTGCCCAAATAAATGAAATTTGCAACAAAGTGTTAATATTCTGTCTTTCAAGAGTAAAAATGCGGTATAACCTTGACACTGTTAAATTTGGAGAAACTTAGATGCAGGAGAAAACTTCTTTATATAAATTTAAAATCAGATCCAAAAGATATTTTGACTATGGTTTCATTATTAGATAATATGATTGTATCAATAATAAATTTCCTGGGCATATTTAAAAAGTAATATATAATTTAAGTGCTAATATTTAGGAGTGAAGCCTTAAAATGTTTGCAAATGGTTTAAAATAATTCATCAAAAATTAAAGAGAGAAATGGAGCAAGAAGAAAAATGTGTAAATGTTAGCAAAACTATACCTATACTTATTTTTCCATCTTCTTGGCAGATTTGAAAAATTTTAAAGTAAAATGCTGGGTGAAGAAGCTTAAATTATATACTAGAAAAATGTGTGAAAATGAGAACCACTGCTATAAAAATATTTACTAATTGTTTGCAAAGACATAATTTGTTAAAGTGTCAATGATATTCCTTATAATATGCATTTAATTAGCACAATATTGTTATCATCAACCGTAAGCAGCAGGTTTTCAACAAACCTTGGGTATGGGTATCCTGCATTTTGTTAATATATTTTCTGATATTAAAGAGCTACTGCTATACAGATCACTCTTTATAAACCCCACTGTTTTTTACACAAATCAGTCCAAATAAACTTGGGATTCTATTATTTATATTAGATCGAGAGTTCTCAGAGGGAAGGAGGAAGGGGAGAAGAGAGATTAACTAAAGAATTTATATGCATATATGCAAAACCTATGAAAGCAGGCAATAGTATGATGAAGGCCTGGGGGTGGGGTAAGGACTGGGGATAGGACTGGGGTAAGGGAGTCAATGGGGAAAAAGAGGCAGATATATAATACTTTCAACAATAAAGATAAATTTAAATAAATAAATAAATAAATAATGATAGAAAGTTTGGCACTGAAAAAATTAATAAAGCCAATAAGCTCTTTAATATATTATATTATGTGCAGGTGGATATTTTACATTTGGCCATGTTACAATGAAAGCAAGCAAATCTAGGTAATAAAAAATCAAGATTTCTCGAGTATTGTTTTGGAGTAAAAAGTACAACTGAAATAATAGGGTGGTAATATTCTTTTATGCTTAGATGGAATTTAAACCTAATATTCCAAAAAGTCTTGCAATATCTGTTGGTTGTTTATGGAGCCCTCTGTATATGGTATACATATTCAGAGGCAATCTCAGATGTCCACTGTTGAATCTTAATGTTCAAATTTATAAGGCTTAGATAAAATGAATTCTTATTAAAAAACTAGAGATCTGGTGCACAAAACTCATGAATGCGAGTATACATCCCTCACCCAGCCTTTACCCTCTCCAATCTGGGACTCCTCAAGGGATGTCCGACTGATCAGGCCTAAACTGACTGTCAGACATCTCTCTCACAGTCCAGGACTGCTGTCTGCCAACTACTCACCTGACTGCCTTTCTGATTTCCCCTAACCATTTCTGCCTGTCAGCCTGATCACCTCCTAACCACTCCCCTGCTAACTTGTTTGTTCCTAACTGCTCCCCTGCCAGCTTGTTTGCCCCTAACTGCCCTCCCCTCCATGCCTAGTCCCCCCCAACTTCCCTCCCTTGCATTTCTGGTCCCTCCCAACTGCCCTCACCTGCTGGCCATCTTGGGTCCACATGGGTGCAGTCATCTTTGACCACATGGGGGCAGCCATCTTGTGTGTTGGAGTGATGATCAATTTGCATATTATTCTTTTATTTGATAGGATTGTATTTCTAATACCTTTAATCCTATGAACTATAGTAGTTCATAAGTAGGCATTGTAGATGTGTATATATATATATATATATATATATATATATACACATATATATGTATAAATACATGCATATATATAATAGATTTTTATTAGAGATAAACTGAGCATATATTTCTTGAATGCCTACAATATGCTATATAGCTAAAGTATTTTTTTCTTATTTTCTCTGTATAACAGATCTGTGAAGTCTGTTTTATTTTCCCTATTTTTCAGTTGTTAAAACTTGAACTAGAAAAGAAAGAATAGTTGATAGAAAATCTGATGGTACTTTAGCAGAGTCCTAGTGATATGGGATTTTTGGATTGGAACACTCAGTATTCCCCTGGGCAGGAAGGCTCCCCGAGATTCTTTGTCCAACAGAGTCCAGGAATGAATCCACAGATGGAAGATGGTATAGCAAAGGTGGAAATTTATTGAAGAACAAGTACAGACTCCCACATGTGGAAGGGAAAAGAATCTCACAGCACAGATTCCCCTGTGGGGACAGGGAAAGAGTCCCACCAAGTTCCTTTTTCCCCAAAATTATACTGATAAAGGGTGCAATTCTTGTGTCCTGATAACCCCTCTGGTTGGTCAATATTGCCTTTGATTTGGTCACTGTAGCAAATCACTGAGCTCAAAGGTCAAACATTACAGACCTATGAGATGCTCCTCCCTCATTGTTCTCCCATTCCCTCTGGGTTTTCTTCCTCCTTCTTTGTTCTGTAAATATAGACCTTTTGTTGCTCCCAGTTGCCTTTTCTTATGTAAATGTAGCTGTTGCTGAGCCCAAGTGTTATAGAAATGTACCTTCTCCCAGCTCACTTGTCTTATGGAAAAGTAACTTCTGCTATGTAGCCCCTTGGCTTTTTTTTATGGACTCTTAATTTTTAAAAATTCCTAAACCTGCCTATATCTCCTAAAAAAATCCTATTTTGCTAGGATTTAAATCTAGATATATATGCCTGCAACAGAAATCTTATCTAATAAAAGGGTAATATGCAAAATAACTATTACTTCATCACAAAGATGGCGGTGCCCAGGGTGCCCAGTCCTCTCAGCCTTACTGGAGTCCCCAGGTTCTGTGGGGGCTGCCACTGAGAAAGGGCACCTTGAGTGGCCTGGTGGAATGCTTGCTTTGTCACCGCAGTGACAGAGGGCCTCTGGGCGGTGGGCTCAGAGTGGCTGGGGTAGGAGGCTTGTTTCCTCACCATGGCAATGCCCAGGCAGTGGAGGGCCTGGTTGGGGCTAGCCCACAGCCGCCATCGCTGGTTGTAGGCCAGAGAGAAGACAGCAGGCCCGCCTCCTGTGGAAGCAGCATAGTCCCTCCTGGCTCTGGCAGAAGCTGCATGGCTCCTGTGGAAATAGCATAGTTCCTGGCCGCTCTCTGCAGTTCCCACCAGCTCCCAGGGAAGTGGCAAGGGGCCTATTTCATGTGATATCACGTGATGGGCTACTAGTTAAGATATGTATTTCCTATAGTTTCTATAACAACAACCCTTACTTCTTTCCTGATCATAGTGTATCCACTGTATTTACTTCACAATTAGAAATTAATTCTTCTCTATATAGTACTAGAATAATTTAAAGCGCTTACTTCAAAATCAAATCAATAGATTCACTCATGTTCCAACTCATAGCATCTAGCATAATTCTGGGCAAAGAGCAGCCATCAAATAAACAATAGTACTTGTTTCCACTGCTATTTCAGCACATAAGGTGGTGACACTTCTGTTATGTTTTCATATTGTCCTTTTAGGAAGTTTTAGATATAATATGCCATCTCTTATATTTAATAGTTCTGAAACTTAAATTTTTAAATATTAATTTATCAGCTAATTCCCAGTCAACAGGTATATATGGAGTAGCCTCAGGGTGCATTATCTGAATCTTTATTGGTAATTTCCATAAAAATGTAACATTCTTTAAAAATAGAAGTAATTAACTTGCTGGTCTAAACCTGCCTTTCCCACAGATAAGCACTTTTCATATGTACTTACAGAGATTTTCACTTGAAATCACAGCATCACTTCTAAATCACGTTACCCTGATTCTCTGCTTGTCCTTGAGATTCCTTTATCATTCTCATCATTGTGTTGCATGTTCAGCCCTATTAGTTTTTAGCTTAATGCTCTGCAGTTTAGCTCGCTGATAAAAAGCTTTATTGTACTGTTTTTAATACCTACAGCGCCTCTGTGATTTTGCACAAATTAATTGTTCTTTTGTAGCTATTTTAGCTTTTTAGTACTTCGAAGCTGTTACTGAGGAGATAGGCAAGAAGGGGCTGTGGTTTACAACACTACAGCTTAATTTACATAGACACTGTGAAGTGGAGTGAGGAGGAAATTCAATTGAGGAAGAAAGAAAAAACCCTGCATGAATAAAAAAACATTTGTATTTGACCTGACTGATCCAGCTTGAAAAACAACTTGAATGGAACTACCCAGATGATTGCTTTGGCCTTCACCTAAATTTATTTAAATAAAAACCCACATTTGTTTAGAAAGAAAAATAAACAAGATTTATAATCTTAAGCAACACTGAATATGAAGTAAAGGATGGAAATTCATTTATAATATCTGAACATTTTTCAAAGAGATGAAGAAAATATCCTGGCCTAGGTGCTCCTCCATGTGCAAGGAGAAATAGAGAGGGGCATCTTTTTCAATCACCTCTGTCATCCAGTGACTCTGAGGAACCCCTCCCACTCTCCCTCCTAGATTTCAGTGTCTCTGAACAGTTTTTTTCAAATTTCACCAACTGTGTATTCACATCTTTCATGTCATCATAAGGGATCATATTTTCAATCATATGGAATGTTTTAATACTCTTTGCATGACATTAGTAATCATTGCAGTGTATTTTTATATTAAACAAGCAAATCATTTTTTAGATGAAAAAAACATTTTATCATTATTTTACTATATAACATAGTAGTGAATATATCTAATTGCATTTTCTCAAATGGCAAATGAGAACACGACAGCATTTTACTGAAAGCCTCAGTATCATCTGTCTTTTGGAGGATTCAGTTTTCTACGACATGTATGATTCTGTCCATAAGGATACCAATAGTGCTTAGTAGTAAAGAATATTTTGCTAAGTTGTTCTATCATGGGTCCTTGCTCTAAGTGTTTATCTTTTTCTTCTACTCTGGTTTTCAGTATTTGATCCTGTGTTTCTTCATAGTTATACACAGGATTTGGCCGAGGGATAGGCTTGGTGTGTTCATATGGAATATCCACAGAAGGATGGTAGCAAACTATTGTCAAGCCATCAGATGTCAAAGCAAGTTCTACTTTGCAATTATAGTAATCTGGAAGAGAATAGTATGTGGATTTATGACAAACACCCTATAAAACTCCATTTTGGATTGGAAATAAATGTTTAAAAATAGTTCTGTTTGATATCACCCATTTCACTGCTGATATGGCCATGGTGAATCAAGATGCTTATCAAGATTTCAGCCAAACTGGTTTGGCTCAGTGGATAGAGCGTCTGGCCTGCAGACTGAAAGGTCCCAGGTTTGATTCCAGTCAAAGGCATGTACCTTGGCTGCGGGCACATCCCCAGTTGGAGGTGTGCAAGAGGCAGCTGATCGATGTTTCTCTCCCATCGATGTTTCTGACTTTCTATCCCTCTCCGTTCCTCTCTGTGAAAAATCAATAAAATATAATTTAAAAAAAATTTCAAGAGAAAATGCTTTTAAAGTTTGCTTCTAGGCATACCTACTTTTATCCCTTGACGTCTGCTCACCGCGAGCCCGCCATCTTGTCTCCCAACAAGCAAATCATTTAGGTCATTTAACTTGATGCTAGAATGAGTGAAAGAGGCACAGCATCTGCCTTATAGGTGCTAACTATATACATATAGAATCTAAGTTTAAAGATGCAACTATAAATTAAAATAGACAAAACTTACAGTATAAGAACTAATATCAATATAAAATATATGTTTAAATATTATGAATGTGCAGCATATGGAAGCAAGGGAAAAGTTAGGGTAAGACAACTTAAAGGTTAAGGTTGTGATTTCCATGTGATTTAGAGGCAGATGAAAGTAAAGAGGTTGCTAGATTATAGGTATGTTTCAATAATAATTATTTTTCATTTACTTCATGTTTTGTATTATTTTTCTGGATTTTTTTTGTGAGGGGGAATCTTAATATCCCAAGTATGGCTAGGGCCAATCAAAGTTTAATTCCCATTCAGAGTTATCATCATGAGCACTAGGGTCCGAAGCATGATTGCTTCTTAGTTATCTTTAATTTATAGAATCTTGTAGCACCTCTGGCACTGACTCAATCACTTCCAGAATTAGCAAAAAAGGTGAAGAATGAAATGTTGCTGGAAAAGAGGTACAGAAAGTAGAATGAGAAAGAATGAAAGAAAAATAAGAGGGAGATAGGAAAAAGAGGGAGTGTGAGAAGGTGTGAGGGAGGGAATGATAGATTGAAAGAGGAGAGAGAAACATGGAGAAAATTTATGGAAAATATTGTCAAGTGACACGGAAGGGTTGACATGAATATTTCAATGTGGAGAAAGCCATTTACCCAGTTTAAACTTAAGTGACCTTACTGGCTCACTCTCCTTTTGGCTCTGCTTTCCCCAGGTGCATCATTCTAAAGGACAATAGCAGCAGGAGAACATGCTCACTGGGATGACCATGAAATTAAAGAACAGCTGCCTACATATTTGTGACTATTAAAAGCATTAATTTTAATGAGTACTTGCTTTGAGGAGGAAGACACTCTTTGATATAATTAATGGTATCCACTCAATTTTTCTAGATCTAGACATGGGGCAAGTCTGATAAGTATTATGTAGTAGTTAATGTAGTGATTTTAAAATGGGTTTTGGGTGTGATTATGAATGTTATTTTTTCTTTTCAAACTATAAGTTGTATTTTATTCCCTGAACACCTTATATAATAAAACCCTAATATACAAATGAACAGTGGAATGGCTGGTCACTGTAACACACACTGACCACCAGTGGGTAGACACTCAGGCAGGAGCTGACACCTGGAGGTCAGTGTGCTCCCACAGGGGGAGCACCTCTCAGCCAGAAGCTGGGATCATGGCTGGTGAGCACAGCAGCAATAGTGGGAGCCTCTCTTGCCTCCACTGCAGGCGGGCGGTAAGGAGTGAGGGCTACCAGACTATGAGAGCCCTGGTCCTCTGAGTGGTCCCAGACTGCAAGAGGGCGCAGGCTGGGCTGAGAGATTCCCCCATGCCCCAATGCAAGAATTTGCTGTACCAGGTCTCTAGTTTTAATATGACAATTCCTACATGTAGTTTTATAACTTTCAGGAAGTTTTTTATTCTCTAATATTCTGTATGCCGTGATGATTATACTTATCATTTTTTTCTATGAATTAATGGCAAAGATCAAGTAATAAAATAAGGTTGGGGATAGGCAATTTTTTTTCTATAACAGGCCAGATATTAACATTTTAATTTGCCTATCTTATGGTCTTTGTCATACTATTCAACTTTGGGATAAAAGCCCAAAAGTAAACATACAGGCCTGTCCCATTATAAGTATTTAAAAAATAAGAGACATTCTGAATACTGGGGCTCACAAACCCTAGTTTGGAGACATCTTTACCTACTACCTATAAAATATCGAAATTTAACAATTACATAAATCCATGTGTTAATTTGTTTTGATATTACTGTTCATTATTTGAGAGGTGTTAGAGGTATCATTTGGATATCAGGTGATAAAAAGAAAGAACTAAACAATAAATTTTAAAACCAGACAGTCTTGAATTGTTAAAACTGCCAAATAATTTGGAAAAAAAAGGGAAAACTAAGCAGTTTTGTTCAATAACTCAAACTGTTAGCATTCCTGACATTTTGTTTGCAATATTTTATGTAACAAATCTCTTTTCATTCATTAGACTGCAGATCTTATAAATCTCTTGTTTTGATATTCTTGAGGATATTATGTTGATAATATTTCATACTTTCTTTGACATTATGTTTATTTCCTGCAGTGAAGAAGATGACCCTGTCTTTGTTGTTGGCCCTTAGATAGGCTCCCCTCTGCTCACACCTCTGCCACCTCACCACCTTAGTGATGTGTGAGAAAGATCACCAGGTGTGCAATCTGTCTATGTGGGCTGGTGAGAATTTCAAACAGTGCAGCCCCTAGCCAATAAGAATTCCCGTTCCAGTTTTATTTCCTACCCACAACAAAATCTGAAGCCACCTCCTTCTCCCAACCCTCCTTAGACTCCTATGCCAGTTCTTCCCTTCCTGGGAATCCTCAACTTGATCTAAGCATTAAAGAAACTTTACTCATATTTTCTGGTGTGTGGTCTGTATTATCTGTTTCTAGATCTAAATAAATTACAGGGCGGTGACCATGCTGGCTTTTGGACTAACTTAGCAAAACAAATCCTTACATCAAAATATATCTTGCTCTGACAAGTATGGCTTAGTTGCTTGAACACCACCCCATGCACCAAGAAGTTGCTGATCAGGGCCCATACCTAGGTTGTGGGTTTGCTCCGCCATTAAAGGTGTACAGGAGGAAGGCAATCTCTGTTTCCCTCTTATATGGATGTTTCTCTCTCTCTCTTTCTCTCTCCCTTTCTCTCTCTCAAAATCAATAAAAATATAGTCAATGAAATATTTTTTTTAATGGTTCTCTTTATCTCAGATAACCTTTGCATGTGATCTTCCATTTCCTAGGATAATTTTGCATGTGAAAGTCTACTATGTTCTACCTCTTACTTCAGTTCTACCCTCAATTATTCTTATGTGAGAAAATATCCCTAATCATCCTCTATAAAGCAATGACTTTTGAAGAACCACATTTCCCCTTATTCAACAGAGCACTTGCCATTTTCTAATATATATTCTACACTTATTTGCTTATTAACACTATTAGAATGCAGGCTTCATAAAGACAGATATTTTCAACTACTTGTTTTGAAATCTCCAGCATCTTGATCACAATATATAACAAATTCTAACATATCCTTGGTAAATAGTCAGTGTATCGGAGTGTTGTGGTTATATATATTTTTCTTATATATCTCTCCAATCTCCTGTGGTATTATTCTATCTAATAAAAGAGTAACATGCAAATGTGACTGTACCTTGGCTCCTGATTGGCTATGCTACCAGTCAATCGGAGCAAGGGGTGGGGTCGAGAGGCATGAGCACCAGGCCCCAGGAACGGAGACGAAGTGGTGAAGACATCAAGCTCCTGGCCCTGGGCACCGAAACCAAGCAGTGGAAGTGCCAGCGAACAGCAGCTGCATCTAACTGAGGCCCCCAGGCATGGAGAACAAGGCGGCTGTGGTGGCGGCAGTGAGAACTCACCACATCTGCGTCTAACTGAGGCCCCTGGCATTCCTAATGTTTTACGTGTAGCTTCAGCTGTATGCCAGCAAAAACTGAAGTCAACCGCCAGAGGGAAGGCCCGTGAGTCCCAGCTTCAGTATCCCAGCTGTGGAAATATGACAGCAGGTAGGAGGAAGTCCCACCCCCACAAAATCTGTCCAAATCAGCCATTGGTCACACTGCTGAAAGGCCTGACTGTCAAGACTGTCATTCTCCTATATCTCAGAACATGGCAATGGAGAGCTGGGACTATGTCCAAAGAAAAACTGTCGATACAATGGAGCTGTGTAGCAGAAAGGTGCCGAGGTTATCGACAGAAAATATCTGAAGAGCGATGTGCATCTGATCTTGAAAGAAGGCAACGCCTGCGACAGAATGTATCTGAAGAGCAAGCTATTGGAAAAATGTCGCTCTGAAGCCAAGAAACACTGGCATCTTCGACAGGAAATGTCTAAAGAATAATGTGCCTTTGAAGTTGAAAGAAGGTGGTGGCGAAGACAGACTATGTCTAAAGAACAATCATCAACAAGTACTAGCAATAGTGGTAGGAACTGCCTTCTCAGTGAAAATGGAGTACGTGAGGATGCAATTCTTGAACATAGTTGTGGTGAAATGACTGTTAGATGTGAATTTTGCCTAACACTAAATTCCTCTGATGAAAAACCATCTAATGGGAAATTTATTTGATATTGTAGCAAAGGGAAAGTCTGTCCAAATTATTACATTTTCCAGATTTCCTGCCATATTTAAAAAGATTAATGACAAACGAAGATTCTGACAGTAAAAATTTCATGGAAAACATTTGATCTATAAATAGTTCTTTTGCTTTTGCTTCCATGGGGGAAAATGTTGCATTGCCATCAGGGTATGGGCCATACTGTTTTAGAATACATGGATAAGTTTATCATCATACTGGAACTTTACGTCCTTCTGATGGTGTTTCTCAGAAGTTTGCTGAACTCTATATTTTGGATACAGCCGGAGCTACATGTAAGAGATTAGCAATCCCAGCAAACCAGGCCTGCTCAGAAAGACTCATGATCAACATGAACAACCTCATGCACGAAATAAATGAATTAAAATCATACAAGATGCTTCATGAGTAGGAAAGGAAGCCCAATCTGAAGTAGCAGCAAAAGGTATAGCTGCCACGGAAGTAACTATGGCAATTAAATATGAAACGAATCAGTATCCTGTTTCCTATATTAGATTCAATGACATATCCTATTCTTTTTCCACATGGTGAAAAAGGTTGGGGAACAGATATTGCATTAAGACTCAGAGACAACAGTGTACTCAACAATAATACTAGACAAAATGTAAGAACAGGAGTCAAACAAATGCAGTATTATGAATTTCATCTCTCCGTGAGGGACATGTTCAATCCTACTTTAAAGGCAGGAAAATTAACTCAACAGTTTATTGTGGATTTGTATTGTTGTTATATCATTTTGTTATTATTTATTTATTAATGAAATTATGTATTATTTTCATATACATTGTACTCATTACCTTTTATCTCTCACACTTTTATTGTAGAGAAAGGTCAAATAGCACTACTAAAATATTTCCTCTAATTAATACCTTTTCAATGTGCACGAATTTCTAGCACTGGGCCACGAGTAATATGTATATTTAAAAATCAAATATAAGGAAAAACAAGAGAGCATTTAGTCTGATAAAAAATTAAATTTAGCAATCCTCATCAATATTACATCTGTTTAGTCACTCCTTGGTAATGCAGTCAATTTGCTTTCAGAAAAGTTTCATAAATTATGTTCTATGTATATGTTTTAATATATATATATATATATATATATAAACATATTTATGGAAAATAATTGATATATATATGTATATAAAAACACAAAAGCACTCCCAACATATTCATTAGCTCAAAATACCCTATTTTATTTCATATTTAAAACAAAATACTTCATTATTTTTGTTTCTGAATGATGTTAAAAAAAATACTATTAGTAATACTAATGATATCTAGGCTCTTTACATATATCACCTTAATATACATTGTAATTCAATTCTATTTCATGACACAAAAGGTGTAATTGATTGTGAAATTTATCATTATACATACCAATAAAATTAAAGTATAGTTCTGCTAATTAAAATATGAAAAAATGCTTTCGTTCTAAAGTAAATATAAGTAATTACACTTACAGCAATTTAGAACTATTTTAGCTTTTTGTACAAATTTATACATAGATATAAACATATATTAATGGCATAGGTATATGACAAATAAATTGGATAAGGTAGCCATAGATACCTTTTTGAAATCTAATTCTTCCAAATTTTTTTCTACTAAAAGTCATAATATTTATATTTATTTAGATGATGTTCACTGTGCATCAAGATACAAAATTCTATGAAAGTTTTTCATATTGTCTACTGGAATTCTTTTCTAAACTGTAACTCTTTTTGCAAATTTTGAAGATAATATATTATAAGGACATATGCTGAAGCAATTTCTTCACCGATACCACTCCTAGGGCAATGGAAACTAAAGAGAAAAACAAATGAGACTACATCAGAATAAAAATCTTTTGTACTGCAAAAGAATTCATCAACAAAACAACAAGAAACCCCACTGTATGAGAGAAAATATTTACAAATGTTATCACTTATAAAGATTTAATCTCCAACATTTACAGGGAACTTACACAACTTAAAAAAAAAAGGAAGATAAATGATCCAAAAAAAAAAAAAAAAAAAAGGCAACAGACCTAAATAGAATCTTTTCAGAAGAAGACAGAAGGAAGGCTAAGAGATATATGAAAACATGCTCAAAGTCACTAATTATCTGAGAGATGCAAATCAAAACAACAATGCAGTACCATCTCACACCTGTCAGAATGGCTATCATCAACAAATCAACAAATGACAAGTGCTGGATATGATTCCGAGAAAAAGGAAACCTAATTCACTGCTGGTACAGCCATTATTATTCACGAGACTGGTCCAGCCACGTGGAGAACAGTATGGAGTTTCATTAAAAAACTAAAAATGGAACTCCCATTTGACCCAGTAATTCCACTTCCAGGAATATATCCCCCAAAACTAGAAACACCAATCAGAAAGGATATATGCACTCCTATGTTCATAGCAGTGCAATTCACCATAGCTAAGATTTGGAAACAGTCCAAATGCCCATCAGCAGATGAGTGGTTTAGAAAACTATGGTACATCTACACAATGCAATACTACACTGCTATAAAAAAGAAGAAATTCGTATAATTTGCAGCAGCATGGATGGACCTGGACAACATTATGTTAAGTTAAATGAGCCAGGAAATGCAAGAGAAATACCACATGATCTCACTCCTTTATGGAAAATAAAGGACATTATAACCTGATGAACACAAAGGTAGAATCAGAGGCAGTAAAGCACTGAACAAACTGTCAAATTACAGTGGGAAGGCTGGGGAGTGTTGAGAAGTGGGGCAAAGAGATCAGCCAAAGGACTTGTATGCATGCATATAAGCACAACAAATGCACACAAGACACTGGGAGTGTGGAAAGAGGGCATGCGACAGGGCGTAGGGGACGCCAGGGGAAGGTCAATAGGGAAAAAGAAAGAAATATAAGTGCTACTATATGTAGCACTTTAAACCAGTGATCAGCAAATCACAGCTCGAGAGCCACATGCTGTTCTTTGGTGCCTTGAGCGTGGCTCTTCCACAAAATGCCGAGGCCTGGGCAAGTCTATTTTGAAGAAATGGCATTAGAAGAAATTTAAGTTTAAAAAATTTGGTTCTCAAAAGAAATTTCAATCTTTGTACTGTTGATATTTGGCTCTGTTAATTAATGAGTTTGGCGACCACTGCTTTGAACAATAAAAAATACATTATAAGGCTAAAAATCTTCATTAGGTTATTCAAAAACAGTTAGTAATCATGTTCCTTATTCAAATGTTTCTAAATCCTGTGTTGACTGAACTTAAAATATTATATTTCTCCATTTGTGACAAGAAAAGTACACCAGTATATACATATACAATTAATAGCAATTACAGAATGGCTAGCCTGGGACAAGAGCCAGGGGAACTAAGAGATGTTAAAAAGAGAGGTCTTGAAATGGATCTCATATGTCATACCACATGTCGTTAATTTTATAAAGCCCCCAAATCATATGTTAAAACCCAACTTGGTGAGGGAATTAAGACTTTACAAATTCAGTGACTTAAGCTAGTCAGTAACTTATCTAAGATTAATTTTACTCTTACTCTGATAATTGGAATGAAGTACAAATATGCCTACTTTATTTAAGTCATAATTATTATGCAAAGATTTATTTATAGTTAAATTTTGCTCACATGTTAGGATTGTAAAATTTGTTTCTTATATCTTTGAAATTCTACTTTTTTCTTCTGATTTGAGCCTTTCTTAATCAATGCTTAAATTCTGAAACATAAATTTAACTTTTTTATTATTTGTTTAGGTTTTAAATTTTAATCAAAATATATATTTGAGTTATAAATGGAAAGCCGTTATTATCCATCTAGATGATTCATTTGGTGGCAACACAATCAACTTCTGTTAAATGGTTATCTAGGCAGAGATGATATTATATGTCTTTGTATAAGGATAAAATGTGAAAACTTTACAAATAGAAGGAATCTTATAACTTACCATTTCCCCAATCAAGAGTGTTTGAACTGGAAAGGTTAAATAACTCTCTTAATGTTATCCTGCTGGCTGGTGTCTACATCCAAACAAAATTTAAGACTTTGACATGAAGTCCACTTGTTCTTCCTAGTACTTTATGGTGGGTAGATTATATTTGTAGATTTTCATTTCTGTGATTGCAAGATTTATTCTACATCTATATATACCTAGTGCTTAGTATAATGTATTGTCACCCGATAGGCATTCTCTAGACAGCCAAATGAATGAATATATTGGCTATCTGATTCCAAACAAGAGTTTAAATGAGATAAACTCTTTTGAAATATCAAAAGTTAGCCTAGAATAGAATAGAATTTTGAGATTTTGAGGGGGGGTTTGGTCATTGTTTAACTGTAATAATAGTAAAAACAGTTTTTATATATGATGTCTATTTACCCATGTACAAAGTGTGTGTGTAATGAAAAGTGTTAGAAAAATTCAAGATTGGCTTTTAGTATGATGGAGCATCCTAGTGGATGGAGTCTGTGACCTCTGTATAAGATAGAAGATGATAGACCTAGCCAGTTTGCTCAATGGATAAAGTGCTGGATCATGAATTGAAAGGTCCGGGGCAGGTACCTTTGTTACAGGCTTGATCCCAAACTTTGGCTCCAGCTCATGGGAGGAGCAACCAATCAATTTGTCTCCCTCATATCATGTTTCTCTTCCCCTGTCTTTCACCCTCCCTTCTACTCTTTCTAAGAATCAATGGAAAAATGTTCTGGGGTGAAGATTAATAACAACAAAAAAATATATAGATGATGATAGATAAGCAGATACAGATAGATAGATATAAAACATATATACATACTAGTTTTAACCTTAATTATGGTTAGACAATTTTAATATTAAAACATTTAAAATGATAAAAAATATCTTATTCAAATTTTGAGGGTGTGAATCAGTGATTGAAGTTGCTGATCTAGAATGGAAGGTATGAAGGGTGGCTGTAAAAGGAGAGATTAACCAAAGGACTTGTATGCATGCATATAAACCTAATCAATGGACACAGACACCAAGGGGATAAGGGCATGAGTGGGAGATGGGGGACAATGGATGGATAGGGACACATATGTAATACCTTAATTAACAAAGCAAATAATAAATCTTTAAATCATTAAAAAATAGAATGACAGACAGATTTATACATATATATATACATAGAGTGTTGGTTCTTTTCTTTATGACATTAATGTTCATTGACTTGAGCATTTTAATATATTATTTTACTGAAATTAAAATAAAGAGTGATTATATTCTCTGAAATATTGAATCAAGGTTATGGTTTAATTTTATGTACTGTGTTTATGCACTACTCAACTTCCAAAATTATTAACCATGTGTTTAGCTCTTTTCAGTTAAGAAAGAAAATCTAATTATGCCAGTATATATTTTTTTGTTTTTCTGCAATTTAGTAGGATTAAAATCACAATGCCTTCTAATTAGACCATCAGCAGTAAAGTAATCAAGCATTAATTTAGCAAATTCATCTTTCAATTGCTGCCTTGGTATTTCCATAGCTCTGAGGTCAAAATAAGAAAGAGTTTGGAGACATAGCTATAAGAAACATCTTGAACTAAGTGCAGCAGAGGTTGACTTTGAGACTCCTTGGTTAAGTTTAAGTTAGTCTTTTATTTAATTATATTCAAAGGAAAAGATAACAATATTTCATCGAAAAATATGTTTCAAAATTTATAGCAGAGGTATAGATGTTCAAGAAAAAAAAACTCAAAGATGTTTAACAGCTCTTACTCAGTCTCTGTATTTACTTGTTTCCCCTAAATTTGATGGTGAAATGATTTTACAAATATACTTTTCATAAATACTAAAATAATATTAAAGTGATATGCTATTTCAGTCTAATTATTCATGTCAGAGTATGAAGTTGAAATATTTAGCATTGTCTTAAATATGCATGTGTTAGCACAGCCGGGCATGAAATAATTTGCTTGGTTATTTGAAAAGTATAATGGAAATAGCAAAAGAAAAATATATTAAAATTAGGTCTACCCTGTAGATGTTGCTATAAAGTAGGGTTAGGAAAACTGTAGTCTGCTGACCAAATCTGGCCCTATGCCTGTTTTGTTGAATTTACTGGAACCCAGCCATGACCATTTATCTGGTTACTTGTCTACAGCTGCTTTCACACTACAATGACAGTTGTGTAGGTAAGATAGACATCACATGGAGTCCACAAAGGCTAAAATATTTTCTATTTTCTTCTTGACAGAAATATTCCAATCTCATGATAAAACCTTAAAAAAGAGGGATCCAAGGATAATCCCTTTTTTGGACTTGAACTGCCAATTTCAATACACTGCCATTGTATTCTAGAATACAACCGATGACATCCGGTATTGAAATTATCAAGAAAAACTTATTTTTTTCTGGTTATTTGAGTAGTTTTACTTAGTCTTCTTATTTAATTATCTATGTAGCAGTCTCTCAGGCAGGCCTTCCTTTAAGATCATACTTAAAATATCTACATACTAGAGGCCCAGTGCACAAATTCGTGCATGGGTGGAGTCTGGCTAGCCCATCCTGATTGGGGTGTGTGTGTGGGGGGGGCAATTGAGGGTAAGGCCCACTGAGGGGAAGGGCCACAGGTGGTTGCCCAGCTGACCCCACCCCCTGGTCCAATTCCCAGTTGAACTCCCGATCGAACTCCTGATTGAGGGGACAATTTGTATATCAGTCTTTTATTATATAGGATTGTCACCATGTTGCTGAGACAATGTTTGATGTTCAAGTCTATGTCTTATTCACTTTGGGAATGAAAAACATCTGTGTTTTCCGATGGTCTTAGGCAGCCCTGCTAGCAGTTCTCAACTGACAGATATTTACATTACGATTCATAACAGTAGCAAAATTATAGTTATTAAGTAGAAAAGAAAATAATTTTATGGTTGGGGGTATCACAACATGAGGGACTGTATTAAAGGGCCGCTGCATTAGAAAGGTTGAGAACCACTGCTCTATTATAATGTTTACCACCTGAAATAGTATATGTTTATTAATTTACTAGAGGCTCGGCACATGAAATTCATGCACAGGTATGGTCCCTAGGCCTGGCCTGTGATCAGGGCCATATTCCCCAGCTGCCCGCAGCCAACCCCACCTCCCAACACTACCCACCGCTGGTTCCCGGTTCACCATCAGGTGATGGGTGTTTGATGGCCAGGGGAAGGGACTGAGAGATGGTTAGTACCCCTCCTGGTGCCTGGTCAAGCAGTCATTCTGCTTCAGGGTCAATTTTCATATTACCTTTATATTATATAAGATAAAGGCCTGGTGCACTGGTGGAGGTCAGCTGGCCTTCCCTGAAGGGGGTCCTAGGTCAGGATGGGGGTTCCTCTGCAGGCCGAGGCCAGCCAGGGCAAGGGGCCACAAGCAGTTTGCTGGTTGGCCTTGCCCCCAATCAGAGTGGGGGCCCCTGATAGGAGTGGGGCTGGCCTGGGCAAGGGATCATGGGTGGTTTGCAGGCTGGCCACGCTCCTGGCTTTGTCAGGAAGGATGTCTGGAATGACATCTGGAAGATGACTCGTCAATCCGGTCTAATTAGCATATTATGCTATTATCAGTATAGATTGTTTGCTTTTACAAGTAGAATTTAAGCTTTATAACACCAAGATTTATTTTTGTTCACTACTAGAGCACTGTCTAGTATGAAATAGATGTTCACAATTTATTGAAATTGTTTGTAGAGTGAATGCATGAGGGAAGCTAAATATTAGGATCACTGAGAATCTGTCCCCAAAACACAAGAAAAAGTGCAAAGATTTCACTGTGCTCTCTTAAAAGCATTACTCCTTTAGCACATTGCTCCCTTTAGCACATAGACAACAATGGGAAGGCCAGGAGGAGGGGAGAGTGGCATCTGGGTAGAGGTGGGCAAAGAGGGGGATAGTGGAAGGCATATTTAGTCATGTCAAGAATAAAAATAAAATGTAAAATACTAGAGTTTTACTTGCTTTCTATCACTCTGATAACAAGAAAGAGGTAAACATCTACTGATCGCTCACAAGGCACCCAATACTTCCTAAAATTTTCCCCAAACCATCCCATTTAATCCTTATAAAATAGTTGTAAGACAGGCATTCTAAGTATCTTCATTTTACAGATGAGTAAGTTGATCCAGACAGTGGACAAGTAATTCTGTATTAGGTCGCAGTTAATAAGTGGCCAAGTCAGGATTTTAACTTTAGCATTCTATATTTTCAACTATTGTACTTCAGTGAGGAGAGCTCATCAAATATGATGGGGAAAATATGGACTACTATAATGATTATCAAATACGCAATCCAAAAATATAAGGGAGATATAGAGACATATTCATTTTAATTTCCATTAACTTTTAAAAAATTAAACTCACTAACTCAAACTTCTTTTCTATGTAGTAGCAATAACATAATTTTACTAGAATGGGGAAACTATTTACACTCTGTAAACATAATTAAAGCAGGAATCTTTCAATAAATTCGGTTTTTATTACATCCTATTCCACTCCAAAAGGTTTCATCTAAGGTCTGAGACATAACTATCCATGTTCACATCTGGTTTGGGTTGCCTGATCTTCATCATTCCCCTCTTCTGCTCCACTGCTTCATAGTTATTAACATACATTCTCTGAATTCCTCAGTATCCTCATTTTTATCTTGTCAGGGGCCTATGCACATCACTCAACATCCTCCATATCTTCACTATAGAAACCTTCAAATCTATAGATATTATTTATGCATCTTTGTGACTCTTTTGGAAAACACTGGAGAGTGTGGAACAGTTTATGGACCTTCAGTAATTTAGAAGGGTTATTACATGGATAAATTATGTCAATATGATACCTAGTCAATTGTTACTGTATCATGGCAAGAAGTGAGGGAATTCTGGAAACTTGCTGATTTCCTCAGTCTCATCTGAAAAACAAGGTTCCAAAAATTGAGGATCTTATTTTGCTTTGGGGATTTTATTTAAATTTGGTTGAGAAGTATGTTTCCAGAACTTCACATCCAGGACCTTAATGAGACTGTGTGTTTGATTCTTGCCTTCTCCTTTTCCCTTATAAATTCTGATTTCCTCCGTAGTAGGAGAAAACTTGCCTTTGGTAAATACCTTTTAAAGATCAACATCCAACATTACTTTCTACTTTTCTCTACATTTCTATGTAACAATAATACTTTGAAAGGAGTTAGCATAGAACATTCTCTCCTATCATCTTCCTAATTGGGAAATGGGCCCATTAGCAGAACATTTTGAGTCAAAAGAAATTTTAATAGTTCATAGCAACATTGAACCACAGAACTGAGAGTTGATGGCATTCATCCAACTAATATGAAAATCTCATCCAGGAGGAAATGGTTGGATTAACATTAGTTTGAATTCTGAGTACTAATATTATTAGGATCAACTAACAAACCCAAAAAAGTTAATTTATCCTGTAAAACAACACTTTCATTTCTTCTTGGGAACAGTGATACTTCAAATCATCTAGCACCTCTAAGAGGCAGATGCTTTATCTTCAGGAAGTAGTGAACATGGCAAGGGACACTATATCTGAACAATAATATCATTGTGTTCCATTCATTTTTTTTTCAGAGCTCACCTCTCAGCCTGAGTCAACTTCAGCTGATTACATGTTCAAGTCCATGAACTTTATCCCTGATATTTTGCATTTTGTTTTCATTCTTTATTCTTTTTATTTCAGAACTAGAGGCCCAGTGCACAAAATTTATGCATGGGAGTGTGTGTCCTTCAACCGAACCTATACCTTCTGCAATCTGGGACACCTCGAGGAATGTCCAATTGTCCTTTTAGGCCCAAACCCACTGGGGTCAGGCCTAAACAGACAGTTGGACATCCCGCTCACAATCCAGGACTGCTGGCTCCCAACTGCTCCCTGCCTGCCAGTCTTACTACCCCTAACCACTTCTACCTGCAAGCATAATCAACCCCATTGCCAGCCTGATTGACACTTAACTGCTTGCAGGCCTGGTCACTCCTAACTGCACTCCCTTGTCAGGCAGGTTGTCCCAAATTGCCCTCCCCTGCAGGCCTGTCCCCCTTCAACTACCCTCCCCTGCTGGCTTGGTCACTCCTAACTGTCCTCCCCTGCCAGCCTGGTCTCCCTAATTACCCTCCCCTACCTACATGATTGCCCCCAATTATCCTACTTTGCAGGTCTGGTTACCCCTAATTGCCCTTCCCTGTCAGTTTGATTGCCCCTGACTGTCCTCCCCTGCCAGCCAGTTGCCCCAACTGCCCTCCCCTACAGGCCTGGTCTCCCAAACAGCCCTAACCTATAGATCTGGTTGTTCCCAACTACCCTAACTGGAAGGTCTAGTTGTCCCAAACTGCCCTCCCTGATGGCCTGGTCCCCCGCAACTGACCTCCCCTGCAGGCCTGTTCACTCCTTAACTGCCCTCCCTTGGCAGCCTAACTGCCCACCTAAGCTGGCCTGGTCACTCCTTAACTATCCTCCCCTGCTGGCCTGGTTGCCCATAACTGCCCTTCCCTGCAGGCCAGGTCACCCCCAATGGCCCTTCCCTGTATTCCTTATCACTCTCAACTGCCTCCTCTTCAGGCATAGTTGCCCCTATCTTCCCTCCCTTGCCAGTCTAGTTGCCCCTAAATTCCCTCCTCTGCCAGCCTGGTCAACCCCAACTGCCCTCCCATGAAGGCCTGGGTCCCCACAATTGCCCTCCCCTGCAGGACTGTTCACCCCCAACCGTCCTTCCCTGCAGGTCTTATCCCTCCCAACTCCCCTCACCTGCAGGCCTGGTCCCGTCAACAGCCTTACCCTGCAGGCCTGGTCACCCCTAACTGTCCTCCCCATCTTGTGGCGGCCAACATGTGTCCACATGGGGGCAGCCATCTTTGACTACATGGGGGTGGCCATCTTGTGTGTTGGAGTGATGGTCAATTTGCATATTACTCCTTTATTAAATAGGATATTTCCTAGACACTTCTCTACTATAAAAGACATAATGTAATCTACATTAGTTCGGTTTATTTTTACCCTCTGTCCAGGATGCTTGTCTGGTATTTAGTCCAATCTGCAACATGTAGTGACTTCCTATAATAAATAATATTGAAAAATATATTTCTAAAAAGCAATTGTTTTCCAAACTTCCTTGAAGGTATGAAATCTCTTTATTTCCAGGATACATAAATCAGATGAAAGCAGTACTGCTGTGGTTGACATAGAAGTGCAGAGCGTTAGCCTTGTCTGCTCTGTTTCTCTTTGCGTTCCCTGCCCGAAGCTGAGGCACTCTGAGTTGCCCAAGAGATATAGTTTACAAGCCTCTGCTCTAAACCTACTGCTGCTTTTCTTACTAGCCTTCAATTTCTTTTATATTATGACAAAACCCAGAGTTTCTGATTAATTCAATGTAAAGAGACCAAGATAAAAAATGCTTATGTCTATTCTTCAGTCTAAATTATCTTCATTGATATATTTATTTTAACACTATTTTGATAGAGGCAGGCAATTTTGTAACTGAAATTTTTTTCTCAGTCGATTATCATCTTAGAATTTTTAAAACACATAATATGTCTGGGGGAAACATGTAAAGCATTTAAACCTAACTTTCTTTGCCAACATGCAGAAAAGGAATGTCTTTCAAGTTTGGGAAAAAACATTGCCTAAAGAGTCATTAGTAATTTTTGCCTGAAATGATGATAAAGAGGTTTCTGAAATATTCATTCCATTAAAGTTCAGAAAAGCATGCATGATGCTTTACACAGCCCAATAGTAGATACCCTGGTTACAGAGAGTTAATGTTCTCATAATATTTTACCATTCATCAGTGCTCTGTTTACCTTGCCTAATTCTACCTTCAACATTCCATAAACACACACACACCCACACACACACACTCACACACACACACACACAAACACACAGGCACACACACACACACACTAATATTCAATTCTGAGGGATAATAAAATTGAAGTCCAATGATTTTAGGTGGAATGCTTAAAACCATTCCTGCTAATAGATAAGACCCAGCTTACCTGAATCTGGTATTGCTCTTTCTCTTTAGCACATCCTACCAATTAAGTTGTAGCTTCTCAGACCAAACATGAGGAGGTGATTATGTATAATATTCAATAGTCCATGTACAGAAAAATGTTTCATTAATTTGTTAAAAATAAGACCAACTGATTGAGACTGAGAAATATGAGCATAAAGATAGAAAGTTAACTTCATTAATAATATATATCCATTATAGTAGAGAAATTTTATTTGAACAAATGATTTTACCAGAGCTTTGTACAAAAAGCCATATATATGCTCAGTGTTTTAACTTTTAACTTATTTTTATTTTTAAGGAACAGTAAAGTATGTATGCCATTAATTTCATTTCATTAACATTTATTTCCATGCTACTCTAAGCCAAATACTGAGATAAAGGCTTTGTGTTAAAGATTAATAAAACAGAGCCCTTTGTGAAAGACATTCTCAGCAGTCCATCAAATCTTTAATTCCTTTTTTTCTCTTAACTCCATAGCAAGGTATGTCTAAATTTCTTGCCTTTTTGTGTGTCCATGTGGCTAAGTTTTCCAGTGGAATGTAAATAGAAATGGTTTGAGTAACCATTTCCTTCATGACTAAGGCTAGTCCAAGATGTAAGAATTTCAGTGGTAAAATCAGAAAAGACCCTGGCAAACCGAGTTGGGTTAGTTGGCCCAAAAGGAAATAATGTTTCAGGATTTCAGGCCTGGTTTCTAGGAAGCTCTCATCTCTTTTCTTATAGATTGATATAGTGATAACTATGGAAACCTGAACAGTCTATTACTTGGACTTTGTGACCACTTGGAGCAAACCAGCCACAGATGAGGAGGCTCAGATCCAGAGTCCTCCACTTGGAACTGTTATAAATGACTAGAGGCCCAGTGCATGGACTCATTTCCTAGGTAACTATGTGTCTCTAGAAATGTCCACAGCACAATAGTAGATACCATGGATTTGTGCACTGGTGGGGTCCCTCGGCCTGGCCTGCACCCTCTCACAATCCAGGACTCCTTGGGGAATGTCGGGCTACCAGTTTCAGCCCAGTCCCTACAGGCCAGGCCAAAGGACCCCACCAGTGCAGAAACCCTAGACCAGGTCTCTAGTATGTATGGAAGATCTTTGGTTAATCTCTTCCCTCCCTTAATCCACCCTCTTCCCTCTGAGATTCATCAGTCTGTTCCATGTTTCCATGCCTGTGCATTGAACATATGCCCCTTGGTGGTCATTGCACATTATAGTTACAGGTTGATCAGTCACTTAGACTTCTATGTATATACTAGAGGCCTGGTGCACAAAATTCATGCATGGGTGGGGAGGGGGGACGGGGGAAGGTGTCCCTCAGCCCAGCCTGCACCCTCTTCAATCTGGGACATCCCTCTTACAATCCAGGACTGTTGGCTCCTAAATGATTGATTGCCTGCCTTTCTGATTGCCCCTAACCACTTCTGCCTGGCAGCCTGATCACCCTCTAACCACTCCCTTGCCAGCCTGATTGATGCCTAACTGCTCCCTTGCCAGCATGTTTGCCCCTAACTGCCCTCCCCTGCAGGCCTGGTCACCCCTAACTGCCCTCCCCTACAGGCCTGGCCTCCTAAACTGCTCTCCCCTGCAGGCCTGGGTCCCCCCACAACTATCCTCCCTGCAGGCCCGGTCAACCCCAACTTCCCTCCTCTGCTGGCTTAATTGCCCCCAACTGCCCTCCCTTGCTGGCCCAGTCCCTCCCAACTGCCCTCCCCTGATGGCCATCTTGTGGCCATCTTGTGTTCACATGGCAGCAGGATCTTTGACCACATGGGGGCAGCCATATTGTGTGTTGGAATAATGGCCAATCTGCATATTACTCTTTTATTAGATAGGGTAGAGGCCTGGTGCATAGGTGGGGGCCAGCTGGTTTGCCCTGAAGAGTGTCCTGGATAGGATGGGGGTTCCCTTGGGGCATGGGGAAGCCTGGGCGAGAGGCCTGTGGTGGTTTGCAGGCCGGTCACGCTCCCCCCTCCCCCCAATGCAACTCAAGCATTGGCCCTCATATCTGGGATTTATATATTTTCTACAACTAAAACTTTGTAACCTGGAGTAGAGCCAAGCCTCCTGCTTGTTCTGTGGCTGCTGCCATTTCTGTTGGGATTCTATAATTAAGACTTTGTAGCCTTAAGTGGAAGCTTGAGCTGGCAAGGGCAGTAGGAAAGCATGGCTTCCTCTATTGCCAGGAGAACCCAAGCCTCCCTCTCGCTCTCTGTGGCTGGCAGCCATCTTGGATGGGTTTATTTGCATATTTGCTCATGATTGCCTGGTGGGTGTTGCTTGTGGGCATGGCTTGTGGGTGAAGTGGAGGTGTGGCCAATTTGCATATTACTCTTTTATTAGATAGATGAAAATAAATTGAATTTCGATAAAGCCACTAATTTTTGTGTATATTTCATATCTTATTTTTTAAAAGTAAATTGAAATTTCTGATCTTATATTATTAAAGTCATACTATAAAAAATAAAAGACCAATAGAAAAGAGAGTAGTGTATTATAAAAGGAGAATTAGAAGAGTAAGAAGTTCAACTTTGAATTTAGTAATATATAAAATTGAAATGAAATGGTATTTTTCATAACATATTCAACCATGTTCTAAAAATGACATTTCTAGAGACACATGATTACTTAGGATACAGATGATAGAGTTAATGACTATTCCTTGACTCATTATATCAGTGAGATTATCCCAAAAAGTACAATTTTTGACTAGATTATTTTAAATAAGTGATAAAGAATAGAAGTTTATATTTATAATCCCTCTCTATAGTGAAGTTATTTTGTTTAATTCTTAAACCACTGTTAAAACAATAAATAAAAAATGTTTTGATTAAAACAAAGACTCATTTTACCAAACTCCTTTTCATTGTGATGCCAGATTCTTTTATTGATGCATAAATAAATGGAGATGCCTAGTCTTTTAAAAAAAGCATTAATCTTACATATTTGATTTCAACACACTAAACAATTCTTTTGTGAAAGTAATTTTTTTTCTTAATGCTACCCATCCCCTTCACAGTAAGAATATATAATTATCAGTTAGTTGTCTCATTAAGCAAAAGTTGTGTCTAGATATGCTGGATATCAGGATATGCTTCTTATTTTTACAAAGATTGAGAAACTCCAATTCTTCCAATATTTTACAACCATGGGAATTTAATTTATTTTATTATCACATGATATGGGTATTGTCACTGAAATGTTGGATTTTTCTTGGATAGTTAGTTAAAGCCCTACACATTTTTATTAAAAAGGAACCTTCAGGAACCTATTAGAAAAGCATAATTAAAAGTGACCTAAGTATAAGACTTCATGGAGTTCTAATGACTCAACAGTTTTGTTTATTAAGAATCAATTCATCATTATTTCAGATAGTCGTTTTAGAACACTTTTGGTCAAAATTCAAAAAATAAAGTAAATATCTCTTAAACAATATACTATGAATGGTTGGCTTCCTCTGTTAAACTATAGGTATTTATGCTTTCATATAATGGACTATATGAAATACTTATGGACTATGGAAATACTTACATATGAGTGTTTTCTTAGAATGCTAAATGTTTTAGAGATTCACCTAAAAACAAAGCAAACAAATTATGTATAGATAATTCTTAAACAATCAAATAGCCATGATATACTTTCCTTATCATTAGCACTCTATGAATACTTCAATGAATACCAAAGTTATAAAATGTTTGCTCATCAAATGTAATTTTACTCAGGGTATATTATTAAAATTGTACAAACATAACTAGATAGTAGAGGAAAGTTGATCCAGGTTTTTATATGTATTACTCATGTGCCTGGTGAATTTTATATGAAATTATTATGCCCATGTACATGCTGCATGGTGTATCAGAATACAAATAATTCACTAAAATGTTTTGAACAGTTTTCAAGTTATAGAAATTATTTAAGAAGCAGAGGCTAAAAATAAGGACAGTACATCAAGACATGTCAAAGCTTAATATTTGAGAAGAATAACAGTGATAAGTTAAAAAATAAAACCTATATTATCATTTAAAATGCTTGAAAACATATAAAAATTCTTACATTGTAATCACAAGTTCAATATAAAAATCATCTATACATATCAAGAGATTAAAGTCTAATAAGTTTGGGATTGATGAAAAACAGTTCATTATAATCTGTCTGGATCCATAATATGTGTTTATCAAAATAAATTAAATCTTAGCAATAGAAAATATAAAAGTAGAAATTTTAATTTTATATCAAATACCAATTTCTCACTCTGTGTAAATAAACTGTGATGAGAATGTAAATTTCACAATGCTTAACTAGAACACTCCTACCTTGCAAAATCAAATTAGCGCATGCTTGAATAAGAGTATTACTTATTTGCTAAGGGATTATAGATATTTTGGTAGACTTTATTAATTTAATTAAAACTATTGTACAGATGGAAATAATAATAAAGTAGTAATTTGAGAAATTATGATTTTATTATTGATCCTCCTTGTAAAATAGACTTAATGCATTTCGTTTTCCTTTTGCTTACTTAATATTCTTAGCAAAGTCAACCAACATATAACTAAAAAGATCTTTCTACAACATGAAATGTTCAATGATCTCTGAAACAACTGTTGGAAAAAATATTTTGCATATTTGCATTAGAGTATAACTGATCAAAATAATTAATTTAATTAATATAATGTGGTGTTCAATATCACTAATTTAAATCTCATCATAATCTCTAACAAATATATACCATTGATTTTAGCAACATGGACTCTAGGTTTATTCTCCATAAGTTAAAATACAATTAAATTACAGATAATTCTACAAATATATATAATAATGAATATCAATATTAAAACATCATAATAATATAAACAATCATATTTTGTGGAAAGAAAAACTGTGAAATGAAGCATTTTTTATTATGAAGAGGTGGTGTCTATAAATTAACTGCTGAAATTATATGTAAGCTTAATATAGCTGGATTTTTATTGTTGAGGTGTGAAATATTAGCATAACTTGTTACTTAGTAATGTGGATTTACACATTTAATTAACATCATATTATATTTTGCTCCAAGAAAAGTGTCTTTAAAAATAAAACATTAACATAAATATTGCAAGAGGGGAAAATTGTAGGCATTTTGTGAAAAAATGTATTGGTAGTAAAGCTAAAATATAAGGAACTATATTCTTCCTAGAAAGCAATGTGTTTTCTTAAATTAATCTGGAAAATTTCCTTAATTTTCCTCTGATTTTGTAGAATGAAATATTACAAAATAGTTGTGAAACATTTCTGCACCTAAATTAGTGTGAAAGAAAAAAAAACTGACCTTTAAAATTTAGGATAGCTCTTTAATTCACAGTGTATCTAAATATTTTAATTTTTGAAATGTCTTTGGGCAAAAAATTATTTTTATTAAAACCAATTTTTAATAAAAATAGCCAATAAAAATGTGACAGCCCCAAAATATTTGGAGGTTATGTTTTTGGACAGTAAATGATTATGATTGTTAAATTATTATTATTATTTTAATTTCTTTATTGATTAAAGTATTACACATGTATCCTTATTCCCCCATCCCTCCCTTCCCCCACTCCCCAATGCATGCCCTTTCCCCCCTGTTATCTGTGTTCAGTGATTAGGCTTGCATGCATACAAGTCCTTTGGTTGACCTCTCCCCTTACTCCCATCATCCCATACCTCTTCTGAGGTTTGATGTTCTGATCAGTCTTTCTCTGTCTCTGGATCTGTTTTTGTTCATGTTTATGTTTTTATTATATTCCATAAATGAATGAGATCACATGATATTTATCTTTTTCTGCCTGGCTGATTTCACTTAGCATAATATTCTCTTGATCCATCCATGTTGTTGCAAATGGTAAGAACTCATTTTATATAGCAGTATAGTATTCCATTGTGTAGATGTACCACAGTTTTTTAACCCAGCCATCTGCTGTTGGGCACTTAGGCTGTTTCCAAATCTTAGCTATGGTGAATTGTGCATCTATGAAATAGGAGTGCATATATATTTTCTGATTCTTGTTTCTAGTTTCTAGAGATATATTCCTAGAAGTGGGATCACTGGATCAAATGGGAGTTCCATGTTTAGTTTTTTGGGGAAACTCCATAGTGTTCTCCACAGTGGCTGCACCAGTCTGCATTCCCACCAGCAGAGCATGAGGGTTCCTTTCTCTCCGCATCCTTGCCAACACTTGTCATTTGTTGATTTGTTGATGATAACCAATCTGACAGATATGAGATGATATCTCATTGTCATTTTGATTTGCATCTCTTGGATGATTAGTGACTTTGAGCATCTTTTCATATGTTTTTTGGCCTTCCCTCTGTCTCTTTCAAAAAGTATCTATTTAGGTCCATTAACCATTTTTGATTGGTTTGTTTATCTTCCTTTTATTAAGTTGTATGAGTTCCCTGTAAATGTTAGAGATTAAACCCTTATTGGTGACAACATTGGCATACAGTGGGCTTTCTTGTTGTTTAGTTGATGGTTTCTTTTGCTGTGGAAAAGCTTTTTATTTTGAGGTAGTCCCATTTGGTTGTTTTCTTCTTAGTTTCTATTGCCCTAGGAGTGGTATCAGTGAATAATTGCTTTGGAATATGTCAGATATTTTTCTGCCTGTGGATTCCTCAGTATTTTTATGGTTTCCTATTGTATGTTTAAGTCCTTTATCCATTTTGAGTTTATTTTTGTGTATGGTGTAAGTTGATGGTCTAGTTTCATTTTTTGTTTGTTTGTTTGTTTGGTTGGTTTTTTTTGTTTTGTTTTTTTGCATGTATCTGTCCAATTTTTCCAACATCATTTATTGAAGAGATTGTCTTGACTCCATGGTATGTTAATACCTCCTTTGTCAAATATTAATTGAATATAGTGGTTTGGGTTGATTTCTGGGTTCTCTAATCTATTCCATTGGTCTATGTCTGTTTTTGTGCCAGTACCAGGCAGTTTTGAGAACAGTGGCTTTGTAATACAGCTTGAAATCTGGTATTGAGATCCCACCTAGTTTGTTTTTTCTTTCTCAGGATTGCTGCAGTTAATCTGGGTCTTTTTATATTCCAGATGAACACAATAGTAGGATTAAATTATTATATTTTAGGTGACAGATGTATTGCATTCTGGCTCACATTGTTATTAATCATTTTCTAAAAATGTATTATATTTGATATTACCACAATTTCTCCACTTAGGTTAAGTCGGTATTAAACAACAAAAAAAAAGACTTTTCCTGAATCCAAACCAGGTTTCAGGCACTATGCTATGGACTGGAGAATGAGGTTGTGAGTATAGGTGGGAAGAAGGAGAAAAGAAGAAGAATGATTACTTAGAGATAAAGTTTTCTCAGCAGAAATTTTACTTATTGTTTATGTTAGCATGTACATAGTAATCAATATTTTAGCCTCATTTTAGTATTTTACTTCATTTTTGTTAATCCTCACATGAGATTATTTTTTCCAGTGATTTTTTTAAGAGAGAGTAGAAGGGAGGGAGATAGAGAGGATGGAAGGAGGGACGCAGAGAAGGAGAGAGAGAGAAATCGATGTGTGTTAGGGTTCAGCTGATGACATGGGCTGTGAAAGAATTCAAAACTAAGAGAAGAGATGCAGAAAGAAAATTTAGTTTACTTTCCCAGGGAAGAAAAGGCTGGTGTATTTCTAGTCAATACAGGGCAGTGAAGAGAAAGTGGCTTTTTTTTTTTTTAATCCTCACCCCCAGGGTGTTTTTCCCATTGAGTTTTAGAGAGACAGTAGAAGGAAGGGAGAAAGAGGAGTGGGAGAGAAAGAAACATTGATACATGGAAGTGAGAGAGACATATTGACTGGTTGCCTCCTGCACATGCCCTGACTCAGTGTCTGGGATGGAACCTGCAACTGAGGTGTGTCCCCTTGACTGAGAATCAAACTCACAACCATTTGCTCCAGGGCTGATGCTCTAACCACTGAGAAACACTGGCCAGGGTTGGCTTGCACTTGATATAAAGAGCAAACATTTGCTGTTTCTGAGCAAAGATGAAGGAAAAGGGATTGTGTGGAAGTTGACCAGATGTGTATGTGTATTGGGGGAAGGGGAGAGTCGTTTTAAAAAGTTACAGTTTTTTCTTTTTGTTTTTCAGGAAACATTCCAGCAGATTCCAACATGCACAGATCCTAAGGAGGTGTCTTATCGATATTTTCCCCAAGCCTGTAAAGCGATATTAGAACAAAAGTTATAAAGGGTTCAAAAGCAAGAACTGTTTGAAGGGGAGAGGGAAGAAGGGAAGGGGATGAGGAGGAGCATATTATCATGAAGTTGTTCAAACATCAGGGAGGCGGGTGGTGGACAATGTAATCTTGAGAGTAGCTTTTCTTGTCTCACAGTTGAATAGAGGAGCCAACAATGAATCTTGTGTTTAGTTACTAGGTACTTACCATAAATTGTTGAAGGCCACAGCAGAGAAAAGGATAGGTATTTTCCTATCCTTACAATATAAGATGGACACATAATCTGATTGCCTCTGACAGATGCTGACAAGGCCTGGAATCAGTGCTGCAATCCAGGTACATGTCCTTGCAGGGGGGTAGAACCTGCAAACCCTTCCAAGTGCAGGCAGGTGCTCTAACCACTTAGCAACACCAACTAGGGCACTTTATCATTATCTTCAAAGAGTGGATGAAGAACGTCATTTGAAGGCAAGCTTATTTTTATCACAAAATCATTTATTTAGGACAACTTTATAGTGATATTTACCAAAGTATGTATGTTGTAATAGAATAATTCCATTTATTCTGCCAGTAACACTTTAATGCTTAGAATAAGGGCGTACGCTGTTCTCATGAGCACCAGCTAAAGTGATGAGAGGACAGGCCTCTGAAGGAGTTACCTTCTTGCAAGTCATTCTTTATTAAGCATTGTAATAACTCCCAGCAGTTTGTGTTTAGAATGTGCATTTGTTTCTTTATGGTGAGATAGATCTTCTGCCATCATAATAGCAGCATACCCACTTATTTGTGCTTCTTTGGAAGGCAAAGAAGCTGTGCCTATAAGGGATAGACATGCAGAAAAGGTATGTTTTCATGCAAGGCACAAGAGAATGGAATTGATAAATGTTTAGCTCTACAGCACAGACCAGAGAGCAGGGAAGATGCACAGATCCTGGATGATGTAATTCCTGAGAGGTAATTTACTTCATCCAGATTCAAATGTCATCTCTATGGTTTCCTACCAGTCTGACTCTAGACAACTTTCTTCATCTCTTTTTACATCTGTTTTCTTCTCTACAAAACTATGAAAGTATTTCATTGGTTAGTTATGAGCACTGAACAAGTAAATCCACTTAAAGTGCAAGAAAATATACCTGGCACCCATGAAGCACTCAATCAATATTAGCTCTATGTTATGACTGGTCTTGGTCAAAAGATTTCTTTCAATTCCTGATCAATGTTTCTGTGAGTCTGAGAAATTAATAAAATATGTAGACATTACATTTTATCTAAGGGAGTGGCTAGCAGACAAAGAATATTTGTTGAAGTTTGTCTTCTGAGTTTTATACTTAATTTTTACTTGAAAGCTAATGAGATGACTTCCTGGCAAGATGGTGGCAAAGGAAAACAAGGTGCACACCTCCTCCCATACTGACATTGAAATTACAACTAAACTGTAGAATAACCATCATCCAGGACCATCTGAAACCAAGCTGAATGGAAGTCCTACAACTATGAGGTTAAAGAAGAAGCCACATCAAATGAGACTGGTAAGAGGACCAGAGGCTTGGAACTAGCAGATAAAAATCATGAGTGATACTTCATTTTTGGAGTTTCACCCCTGAGGAATGAGGGATCCCATTGCCATACCAGGGTTATAGTCCCAGTGGACTGGGGTTATAGTCCCAGGAAGATAATAGTTTTAACTTGTAGCTTTAAAAATCAGGCTGAGGGAGACTGAGGCTATTAGAATCCCAGACACCTTCACAAGTGACACACTCAAGAGTGGACTCAGCATGTACCAGAGCCCTGCTGAAGTAATTCCTGCTCTTTGTGATGTATCCCGGCACAGCTGACCCTCCAAGGTGGTTAAATGTCAGTGGACACAGACAGTCCTTACAGCTGATCCACTGGGATAAATCTCTCCCATTGATGTGACAATGGCAGTCAAGACTCAACTATAACAAAAAGGTTTACAGCCCACATGGGATGTGCCCAGCTGGGGTGATTGGGCTGGCTGTGCCACTGGACCCTACAGGATACCGATTACATTAGACCATGTTATGAAGCCTGGAAGATGTAAGCCGCTCTACTTAATAAATAGTAACAGGCACAGGAAGGCTTCTAAAATGAGGAGGCAATTAAACATAGCCAAATGAAACAACGCAGCAAAACTCCAGGAAAAGCACTAAACAAAATAGATATACTAGAAAGCAATCTACTAGATGATAAGTTCAAAGCACTGGTTATAAGGATGCTCAAAGAACTTAGCAAGGACCTCTACAACATAAACAAACAAACAAATGAACGAAAAACAGTTGTAAATGAAGGCTAAACTAACTGAAAACAATAAAAATTTACATGGAATCAACAACAGAGTGTATGAAGCTGAGAATCAAGTCAGCAATTTGGAATATAAGGAAGAAAAAGATACCCAATCAAAATAGCAAAAAGAAAAAAGAATCCAATACAAACAAACAAATAAAAATGAGGCTAATGGAGAAGCCTCTGGGATAATTTCAAGCATAGCCACATTCACATCATTGGTATGCCAGAAGTGAAAGAGCAAAAAGTCAAAAACTTTTTTGAAAAAATAATGACAGAAAACTTCCCTAACTTGGTGAAGAAAATAAGCATACAAACCCAGGAAGTGCAGAATCCCAAACAAGATGAACCCAAATAAGACCACACCAAGATACATTATAATTTAAATACCAAAGGCTAAAGACAAATGGAATTTTAAAAGCAGTGAGAGGAAAGCAGTTAGTTACCTAACAGGAAGCTCCCATATGACTGTCAATTGACTTCTCAATAGAAACTTTGCATGCCAGAAGGGAGTCTGGCAAGAGATATTTAAAGTGATGAAAAGCCAGGACCTACAAGAAAGATTACTGTACCTTGCAAAGCTATCATTTAGAATTGAAGTACAGATAAAGGTCTTCCAAGGCAAAAAAAAGCTAAATGATTTCATCACCACCCAACCAGTATTACCTGAAATATTAATGGGACTTAAAAAAAGAAGAAAAGAATATAAAAAATATGAACAATAAAATGGAAATAAATACATATCTATCAACAATTGAATCTACAAACAAAATGAGCAAGCAGAACACAAAAAGACTCATAGATACAGAGAACTTTTTTAGTGTAATAATTTTATTTGCTTATATAAGAAAACATTGAAGAAAGATTGGACAATCTGTAGACAATGTCTTAGTGTTAAGAAATGACATATGGGTTGATATGCACATTGACTTTTGTAAGGTCTAACTATGGTGGTTCTCAGACTTCAGAGGATATATTTTTACTGGTCACCATACAGGAGGAAGTTTGGGGTGGGGTGAGCAAAGAAGGTGAAGATACTGAGAAATACAAATTGGTTGTTATAGAGTAGTAATGGAAAGTACAGCATAGGGAATATAGTCAATAGTATTCTAATAACTAGGTGTAGTTCTGTATGGGTCAAAGATTTATTGAAATGATTATGTATTAAGTTATGTGATGTCATAACACTGGGGTGTATAAAAATTTAAAAATATAATATTTATTATATTCATAAATATAATAATCTGCTGGTATGATACACTGACTAAAATTCTATATTACTGCTTTGCTCAAACTGACTTTATACTCTGAAGATGAGAAATGTTACAGATACACTTTTGGCAAACCACAATTTCAAAAACAGTTTTTTTGAAAAAGCAGTGAGTCTGGGGGTGCTTTTAGCAATTCTTTCCAAAAGCCTCAGGTATAGAAGAGTTATTTCACATTCTCAAAAAAATAAAATGGATATCAACATTTAGTTGGTTTTGCAGCTTTTACTATAATATCGTAGTCAAGATTTAAAGATATTTAAATAACACTTAAGTTCATAATGTATATAATGTTGCTTTAGTTCTTAGCCAATGGAAGTGCCTACATAAAAATTAACTTCCCCTAAGATATTATTTAAATAGTCTTCACCTATAATATACTCTTCTTTTCCTCATGGATTGCAGGGAATGTTTATTCAGTGGTTTTGTGGTGGGAGATAAGCATATACATTTTTTTAACAGCTTCCCAGAAGTTTCTCATCTGTACCCCAGGTTGGAAACACTGACATGTTTGATTTGTCCCAAATCTAATGATGTCTTATTGTAAGTAACTTACCCATGTCTGCATTAGAAATACCTTAATTACTTTCAGTTTTATTATGTGCATATTCACTTTATGGGCAATTCCTATTGCTTTTCTTCCCATGAAGTCTGTCTATTTTCAAATGAACCAGTGAGAAACTTTGTTTTTTATTCTTTTTCACTCTTCATTCCATTGTTTTGACAGTCTGCAGCTACAATTTGAAAGAGATGAATGTATGTCAGTGGGCAGAAAGGCTACAAACATCCATTTGTTTGTTTTTTCATGATAAGAGTTCTAGCTGGGAAAAAGGCATTTCATCTTTGAAATATATCATTAAAAAAGGATAGATTAAATATTCCACAAATTTATTTCCAAAACATTGTGGGTGTGTAGATAGCTTCAGAAGCAACATTAATTTGAGAATAATTTCCTATCTTAATGTAAACCAGTGGGTCAACATTGAGAAGCAATCATAAAGATATTTTACATTTGACACTGTATTGATGTAAACGTGCTTTGAAAAGTATTAAAATGTTTCTAGAACCAGAAATAGCAAAACAACTATTATCTATGTTAGATGACAATTTAACTTGACTTGATGACATCTATTAAGGGAATATTCTAAAATAATTATTTGATATTAGAAACAACTTTTGAAATCATTTTAGATTAACACTGTATAAATATAACTTAGTTAATGTATTTTCAAATATATGCCATATACTTACCAAAAAGTCTTTCATAGAAGAGAAATTAAGAAAACACTAAATATAACTTATAGTGTATAACTTTTCTAAAATTATATATGCTTTTTCCCACAAAATATATCTTAAAGAAAATCTTAAATGGAATATTTCTTAAATATCCATTATTTGACAAAACTATTTCTATATTTATGGGTAGATTTTTGCAATAATAACATCTCAAGAAATAATTCACATATATGTATATATATATCACAAAATAAATTTCATTTGACATTATTGAAATTACAGACTGTAACAATAAGTTGTCAAATCCTGTTTTACCAATTTAACAATAGTTAAAACTGATTAACAAACAATATAGCACATTTTATATTTATCCTACTATATTCATTTTTCTCATTTTGCTTATCTATAATTTATTTTGCCTTTTACGGAAATCTAAGTTCTCAGATTCAGGAGGCATGTTTCTATTGTAATTTGATTACAAATTACTTGACTTTACTCCTATTTAATAGAAAGCTAATATGTGAAGTAGACTGAATGATGAAACGACTTGCTGAATGACCAGTGGGCAGAGGGCAGGTCCAGGAGGCCTGTGTCACTAGGCCAGCAGTGGTGGTCCCAGCATTGCCCCTTCTGCAGAGGCACCAGGAGAGGCAGTGGTGCAGTCCTGGTCCTGGTGACACCCCTTAAGCAAAGGTAGTGGGATAGGGGGCTGCAGAGACCCATTCTGGGCACCATGCCAGTCTGAGAGGGGGGCATAGTCTCAATGCTTCTGCAGAAGTGGAAGGGGTCGTGACTGTGGTGCCTCAACCTCCCACTTACCCCTCTGCAGGCTGGCCCACACTTCAATTACCAGTGGGCAGGGGGCCTGGCTTCTGGTTGAACAGCACTCCCCCTGACTCAGGCAGGACCTGGCCCATGGCGGTCCTAGTGCTGCCCCTTCTGCAGGAGCCTCTTTGGCCTCTGCAGCAGGTGGGCAGTAAGGAGTGAGGGGTCCTGTACTGTGAGAGTCCTGGACTGTGAGAGGGATGTTTGAGTTTTGGCTTAGGCCCGATCCCTGGGAGGAGCAGACCTAAGTTGGCAGGCAAACATTCCCTGAGGGGTCCCAAACTGTGAGAGAGCATAGGTTGGGCTGAAGGACCCCCACAGTTCATGAATTTTGTGCACTGGGCCTCTAGCATATATTTAACTCAGGCTCAATTTTATTTTGAATACTGAAAAAGTGTGAGACATTGGAATACATTTTATTTGGAGATTTACTCATGATTTCTTTAAAATAGCAATATTAAAATTTAGCTCATAGAATGGTACCATGAGATGTGCACCAAAGTAAAATGAAAGTGGAATGTCGTAAAGCACAGACAGAACATGGAACATAAAAATCATGAACCAAGGTAAATTGGAAATTGCAAGCAAGAAATGGAATGTCTAAATTTCATAGTGCTTGGTATTAGGAAACTATAATAAACTCTAATAGCACATTTCCAGTCAAGTAACTACAAAGTATTCTACTCCGAAAATGAGAAATTCAGATGAAATGAGTGGCTTTAAAGTCTTTTATATTTATTGATTGATGTTAGAGAAAGGGGGAGGGGAGAGAGAGAGAGAGAGAGAGAGAGAGAGAGAGAGAGAGAGAGAGAGAGAGAGATCAGTTTCTTGTTCCACTTATTTATGCACTCATTGGTTGATTCTTATATGTGTCCTGACCAGGGTTGGAACCTAATACCTAGGTGGAAGGAGGGTTTAAAGAGCTACCTAGTACCCAGTCAGGGTGAAATGGAATGGCTTTAATTCTAAGGCGAGATTTAGCACAGGCAGCCAGGGCCTGGACTGCAAGTTATGACCACATAATGATTTATCAAACTTCTAAAAACTTATTAACATAACCATCATTCAAGTCTATGCTCCAACTTGAATAATGAACAACGTTCAAGTCTATCCTCTGCAGAGGGTGAAGATGAAATTGAAAACTTTTCTTTCCCCAAGTTTCCAAGAGGAAATGACCACACACCAACACAGGACATGCTGATATTCATAGGTGATTGGAATGCAAAAGTGGAAAATAAGGTTGAATCACATGTTGCAAGAAAATTTGGACTAGGGGTCATAAATAAATCAAGAGTGTGGCTCTTGGATTTTTGCAAAACCAACAATGTGTTTGTTGAAACATGTGTGCTTCAAACAACTGAAATGATGGCTGTATAAGTGAATATCACCAGATGGCTAATAAAGAAATCAGACTATGTGACTGGAAACAGGAGATAGAGAAGCTGCATTCTTTCTGCCAAAACAAGACCGGGAACAGATTGTGATACTGACCACAAACTGTTTATATCAAACATTAAAGTAAAGATGAAGAATACAAAAAGAATTATAATACAAAATTACAATGCAAATAAACCCTTAATGGATTTAAAGTCCACTTGAAAAACAGATTGCGCTATTAAACTTAATTGAGTGAGAACCAGAACTATAGACTGAAACTAGAAATACTATTAGGGAAGAATAAAAAAAGACAATTCCAGAGGTAAAAACAAACAAACAAACAAACAAACAAAAACCCAACAAATCAATTTAGATGACAAAAGAAACAATGAAATTGTTACAGACAGTCAAGAAGAAAAGCTAAAAGATGACAAAAGCAGGTTTAGAATCCTGAATGCAGTTTTTAATGACTATCATGTAGAGATAAGGAGAACTATTACAATAGTCAACAAAAAAGAAAAAGATCTATACCATAAAATTCAAGAAATAAAATAAAAATTCAAACCTAAATAGGGAATGCTGAATAACCAACAAGAAAGCACATTACATGACTATGAAAAACTAAATGGGAAGTAGAAACAGTTACTAAAAATCTATACTAAAGATCAAGAGAAAAGAGAAACACCTTTGAAGAAAAAGAACCTGCAATGTAGAAACTGAAGTGAAAGCTGCCCTGGAAGTATTGGGAAAAGTAAATCACTAGAGCTAGATAAGATACAGATAGAATTATTTCAGGCTGCAGAGACTGAATTTGTCAAAATCCTACCAAAAGTATGCCAACAAATGTGGAAAACAAAACCATGGCCTATACATCCCAATTTTAGGAGATACCAAGAAGTGCATTAACTATAGGACCAGTGTTCTAATTTCCCACACAAGTACAGTGATGCTTAATATGATAGAAACAAAGCCTTCTACTTTCAATGAAGTAAGGACTGGTGGATGTTCAAGATGGATTCAGAGAAGGAAGAGGCATTCCAGATCTAATTGCAAGCCATTATTGGATACTATAATGCTAAAAAGAATTCCAGAAGCTTCCCTATGTTTTATACGCTACTAGGCTACTAGAGGCCCAGTGAACAAAATTTGTGCAAGAGGGTGAGGGATGTCCTTTATCCCAGCCTGCACCCTCTCCAATCTGGGACCGCAAAAGGGATGTCTGACTGCCTGTTTAGGCCTGATCGGTCCTAAATGGGCAGTCGGACATCCTTCTCACAATCCAGGACTGCTGGCTCCAAACTGCTCACTTGCATTCCTTGCTGATTGCCCATAACCACTTCTGCCTCACACTCTGATCACCCTCTAACCACTACCCTGCCAGCCTAATTGATGTCTAATTGCTCCCCTGCCAACCTGTTTGTTCCCAACTTCCCTCCTCTGCCAGCCTGGTCACCCCTAACTGCCCTCCCCTTCAGGCTTGATTGCCCCCAACTACCCTCCCTGCAGGCCTGGTCCATCCCAAAGGCCTTCCCCTGCTGGCCATCTTTGACCACATGGGGACAACCCTCTTGTGTGTTAGAGGGATCTGCAAATTACTCTTTTATTAGATAGGACGGAGGCCTGGTACATGGGTGGGGGCCAGCTGGTTTGCCCTGAAGAGTGTCCCAGATCAGGGTGGAGATTCCCCTGGGGTGAGGGCTAGCCTGGGCAAGGGGCTTGTGGAGGTTTGCAGGCTGGCCATGCCCCCCAATGACCCAAGCAGAGGCTCTGGGATCTGGCATTAATCTATGTCTATAATTAAAACTTTGTAGCCTGGAGCGGAGCCAAGCCTTCTGCTCGCTCCAGGGTGGCAGTCATTTCTGTTTGAAACTTTGTAGTGTAGAGTGGAGGCCTAGGCCAGCAATGGCAGGCTGAAGGCTTCTTCCATTGCCAGGGAAACCCAAACCTCTGTTCTCTCCAGCTCAATGGCTGCTGCCATTTCTGTATCTTTTATAATGAAACATTGTAACATTAAGTGGAGGCCTAGTCCAGCAACTGCAGGCAGAAAGCTTGTCTTCCTCTGTTGCCAGGGAAACCCAAGCCTCTGTTCTCTCCAGTTCAGTGGCTGCTGCCATTTCTTTTATAATTGAAACTTTGTAGCATTGAGTAGAGGCCTAGGCTTGCAATGGCAGGAAGCTTGGCTTCCTCTGTTGCTGGGGAAACCCAAGCCTTCGTCCTGCTCTCAGTGATGGCAGCCATCTTGGTTGGGGTTTATTTGCATAATCTGCTCCTGATTGGCTGGTGGGCATGGCTTGTGGGTATGGCGAAGGTATGGTAAAATTTGCATATTATCCTTTCATTAGATAGGATAATAAAACCTTTGTATCATAGAAAGCTAGGGGTTGTTCTGAAAGAAATGGCTGTGCCTCAACACTTGACCATCCTAATGTATAAAGTATTGTGGATGGAAAGGCACTCTCAAGACAGAACATGAAGAGCCCGAATGGCTTCTTATAGGCTAATGAAGCAGACAAAGGTGCATTTAGTCTTCCCATTCAGAACACATCAAATGAAAAATTGGGAAAAACTCAGAGAAAGAAGGTATAAACATAGGTGGAAGAAATATCAGCCACTTAAGATATTCAGATGACACCATCTAACTGGAAGAAAGCAACAACAATCTGAAAAGATTTCTGATGCAACTGAAAGAAGAAAGTGCCTCTATCTGAAAGTACAAAAGATAAATATCATGACTACCAAAGAAATATACAGCCTTAACATAGACAACAAAGACATTGAAATTATTAAAGATTTTTCTTGTTTTGATTTGATAATAATTTTGAGTGGAGGCTCAAAAAATAAGAGAAGGCTAAAACTCAGAGAGGCAGTGATGGGATAATTAAAATCACCAGGAGAAAATAGGTCTCATTAGAAACCAAGGCTAAGAACATCCATACTCTCACATTCTCAATTACTATGCATGGATGTAAAACATAAACTGTGAAAACGGATGATAGGCATTGGAAAAGTGCTCTGTGGATACCCTGAACCATCAGAGAGATAAAAAAAAGTAGGTGTTGAGTCTGAGCCCCTTTGTTAGGGACCTCTGTGGATGCTGGGAACTGGAAGAAGACATGAGCAGCTGCAGAAAGATGGGGTAGGCTTTCTTGCAGACTAAGCAGCTGGCCATCGCAGCCCTTGCAAACACAGTAGCCCCCACCGGCTGTTCAGCAACACATTGTGAGCTAACTCAGACAAAAGAGGCTTCTTGCCCAATACTGACGTCAGTGTTACATAAGATAAAGGTGCACCTGCGCAGTGCGTATAGTAAAACTGCCGGCATTGCCTTTGCTCGTGTGTATGGCACATGACGCTTTAACATCCGGTGTACTCTGCTCAGGGTACCCACAGTTAAGACCTCGAGCAAATTAAGATTTACTGGAGAAAAATGACAAAACTGAAGCTGTAGTATTTTAGGCACATTATGAGAAGGCAGGTTTCCTTGGAGAAAAAATGATACTTGGAAAAATAGAAGGCAGGAAAAAAGGAAAACTATAGGCATGAGTCTAGATGAGATGAGCAGGGCTGTTGTGGACAGAATATCATGGCCATCACTAATTCTTAGCGTCGCCAGGGGTCCGAGCCCACTCAGAAGCAGGTAAAACACATGTGAAGTAAATGATATGTTTCTCAATTAATTAACTTGATGTCTGATACATGATGACTCTTCAAGTTTCCTAAGGACAAGACTGTTGCCATTGGAAACAATATTGTGGTAGGAGACCAACACTAAACGTGAGTATAAATTTAAAAATTGTTAAAAATTCTCAGTGAGATCTGTTTAGAAGGCAACACAAATATACAAAATTAGGAAATGAGGTCCATGAAAGACCGGCAACAAGCAAGTGGGATAAAAGCATCATCAACAGTCTAAAACTGTAGTTACTATGTACCTGGGAGAAACGGGTTAGAAAATGGGGTGATGGGGTTCTTAGAAAAAGTAGGAAACTAAGCAGAACTCAAATGTAACCATGAAGACATAAGTTTAAAAACAAGGAAACAAACAAGCAAATGGAACAAGTTTGCACATAGAAATTAGAGTACAAGGGAGGGGTCTGGCACTGGAGATTAGCCTGCATTGAAGAACAAGGTGAAAAAATGAAGACAAAACATGTAGTAAGACAGATTAGAAGCTAACAACATAAGCTAGATAGAGGTCCCTATATTTTCTCTGCTTGAAAATAGTTCCAGTTTCAAAGATTAAGCAGGTAATTACAATAATCTCTTCTGCACATACTCACTGTCATGTATAATCACTGGATAATTTGTCTTTGCTGATATGCTCTATTATTAATCTTTTTTTCTCATTCCACTTCAAATAAAGATTGCTCAAAAATTCATACACATGTTTTTTGTCTTTTCTGTTTACATAGGCACACAAAGTATGTGTGCATTTTTAAGTGGGTTTGTAAATGGTGAAAGAATTTGAAAAATGAGGGAAAAAATACATCTTGATGCATGTACGTATGTGTGAAAAAGAGAGAGAAAAGCATTAAAATAGTTGATGTCACGCAGCTGAACCACCTACCCAAAGTGTCAATGCACAGATTAGCAGTGCTGACAGTTCATTTGCCATCTCAAAGTTGTGTACAGTCAGAGAGAACAGATTTTAAGCAAAGCCCCTTCAATTTCTCAACAGTTCTAATTAGGAGAAAACAGCTTTTGTGTTATAATTATTTTCTGCAATATTTTAGAGCATTTTAGCTCTACACTTTGGAAGTATACAGATTTTCTTTAATGTGCCAAATCTTCAAATACTTTAATGTCACACATATGTACCAATGTACCCAATGTATTTCCTACATTAAATAGATCTATTCTCTTTCACATATTTCAATGTCATAATGTAATACATCTTTAACATCCTTATTATCCTTAGAAGTTTAGTTTAATGTGATAGCCAGAAATGAAAACAATCCAGATGTGGCCAAGTTATAAAATTGTATTTCAAAAATTATTTTCTTCTTAATTTTGAGCACTAAACACACACAAATGAAGGCACATTTTTATTGGATTGTTTTTTAAGGACATCACACCATTGATTTATATTGATCTTAAAATCAATATATCATTCTTGTCATCCAAATCATTAGGTTCCTCTTTGAGTTATTGACATATGTATTCATTATAGCATTTTCACAGTCTATGCTACTTACTTATTTATATCTATTTTTCCTGCTAGACTGTCTCTACTGTCAAAGGTAGAGACATGTCTTATTAGGCTTTGAACTAGTAATTTAATAAATTAATAAATGTTTGTTGAATACATACAGAAATACGGAAATTTGAGAAGCATGTCATATATATATATATATATCATATAATTCAATACATTAATACAGTTATTATGATAGAACAAAACATTTATCTAGAGATCTCTTAGGTTAATATTCATCCTCAAAAAATATCCTTTATATAAATTTGTTTTTTTTTCCAGTAAGAGGAAAGGAGGGAGAGATATTGAAGTGAGAAAGATATAGCAATCAATTGCCCTTTGTACATGCCCCAACTGGCAATGGAACTACAACCTAGGTACACGTCCTGACCAGGAATTGAATCCACAACCTTTTCTTGCACAGGACACTACAACTAACATCAGCCAGGGCTACATAAAGCCTTTTAACAAGTTAAGAGTATATTTAGCTATTTAGGTATATATACTATATATATATATATTAGAGGCCTGGTGCACAAAATTTGTGCACAGGGGTAAGGGGAGTCCCTCAGCCCAGCCTGCACCCTCTCTAATCTGGGACTCCTCAAGGGATGTCTGACTGTCCATTTAGGTCCAATCCCACTGGATCAAGCCTAAATGGGCAGTTGGACATCCCTCTCACAATCCAGGACTACTGTCTCCCAACTGCTTGCCTATCTGCCTTCCAGATTGCCTGTAACCACTTCTGCATGCCAGCTTGATCACCTGGATATCACTCCCCTGACAACATGATTGGTGTCTAACTGCTCCCCTCCCAGCCTGTTAACCCCCGACTTCCTCCTCTGCCAGCATGGTGACCCCTAACTGCCCTCCCATACAGGCCTGATCACCCCCAACTGCCCTCCCTTCTGTCCTGGTCCCTCCCAACAGCCCTCCCCACAGGCTTGCTCACTCCTAACTGCCCTTCTCTATAGGACTGTTTATCCCCAACTGCCCTCCCCTGCTGGCCTGGTCATCCCTAACTGCCCTTCCCTGCAGGCTTGAGCACCCCCAACTGCCCTCTCCTGCTGTCCATCTTGTGGTGGCCATCTTGTGTCCACATGGGGACAGGTCCTATGACCAGATGGGGGCAGCCTTTTTGTGTATTGGAGTGATGGTCAATCTGTATATCACTCTTTTGTTATATAGGCCTGGTGCAGGGTTGGGGGGCAACTGGTTTGCCCTGAAAGATGTCCCAGATCAGGGTGGGGTGGCCTGGGTGAGGGGCTTCTGGTGGTTTGCTATCTGACCATGCCCCCTGGCGACCCAATTGGAGGGCCTGGTAGCTGGGATTTATTTATATTCTACAATTGAAACTTTGTAGCCTGGAGCAGAGCCAAGCCTTCTGCTTGCTGCGTAGTGGCAGCCATTTCTGTTGGATTTATTTACCTGCTATAATTGAAACTTTGTAGTCTTAAGTGGAGGCCTGGACTGTCCAGGGCAGGCGGAAAGCTTGGCTGCCTCCATTGATGAGGAAACCCAAACCACCCTCCTGCTCTCTGTGGCCTACAGCCATCTTGGTTGGGTTTATTTCCATATTTGCTCCTGATTGGCTGGTGGCATGGCTGGTGGGCGTGGCTTGTGGGTATAGCAGAGTTACAGTCAATTTGAATATTACTCTTTTATTAGGTAGGATATTCAACACCCTCTTCCACAGCTGAGGATCAAGGAGCAAAATCAATGGATTTAGTTTGATTGGAATGATTTGATTTAGAATCAGGGCATAGATAAAGGCTTTAAGATTTTTAGTTTGTTTGTTATTATTACATTAGAGGCCCAGCGTGCACTAATAGGGTCCCTAGTGGCTGCTGGCTGCCAGTTGGAAACTTCCTCCATTTCCCTGGCCACCTGCTGCTGCCACAGGCAAGGACCTCCCTCCCTTCCCCCAGCCGACCCTGCCTCCTGGTTGGACTCCCAGACAACTCCCAGTTGAGGGGACAATTTGCATACTATGCTCTTATCATATAGGATTTATTGGGGTAACATTAATTAATAGCATCATATAGGTTTTAGGTGTGGATTCTATGTTACAATATCTGTATATTGCATTATGTACTCACTACCCAAAGTCAAATTAGCTTCCATCACCATGTGTTAGGCCTTCTTAACCCCGCACTTCCCCCAGCCTCTTCCCTCTGGCAACCACACACTGCTTTTTTGTGTCAATAAGTTTCAGTTTTATATCCCACATATGCTTGAAATCATATGGTTCTTATCTTGCTTAGAATAACATTCTCAAGATCCATCCATATTGTCACAAATGGCAGTAATACTTCTTTTCTTATGACTGAGTAGTATTTCACTGTGTGTATGAACCACATCTTCTTTATCCAGTTCTCTATTTCAGGACACTTTGGTTGTTCCCACTGTGAATAATGCTGCAACGAACTTAAATGTGCATATGTCTTTGCAAATACATGTGTCCTAGTTTTGGGGGTATATATCCAGGAGATTGATTGCTGGGTCATATGACAGTTATAGTCTTAAGTTTATTTGTTTTTTTAATCCTCCATTTTGCTTTCCATAGTGACTGTACCAATCTGTATTCTCAGCAGCAGTGAATGAGGGTCCCCTTTTCTCTACAATGTCTCCAACACTTATTATTTGTCTTGTTGATAATGGCCACTCTAACAGGTGTGAGTTGATACCTTATTTAGTTTTGATTTGCATTTCCCTAGTTGCTAGTGAGATTAGACATTTTCTTATATATCTATTGGCTGCCCAAATATCTTATTGGGAGAGGTGTCTATTCAGGTCTTCTGCCTATTTTTAAATCAGGTTCTTAGGTTGTTTGGTGATAGGTTTTATGAGTTCTTCATACATTTTGAGTATTAAAGCTTTGTTGGAGTATTTCAAATATCATTTCCCATTCAGTCAGTTGCCTCTTTGTTTTGTTGTCAGTTTCTTTTGCTGTGAAGAAACTTTTTAGGTTGATATAGTCCTAATCAGTTACTTATGCATTTACTTCCCTTGCCTTTGGTGTCAAGTTAATAAAATTTTCTTTATGCCAAAACTGATTTTGCTTAGTGGATAGAGTGTCAGCCTGCCAACCAATAGGTCGCAGGATCGATTCTGGTCAAGGGCATGTACCTTGGTTGAGGGCACATCACCAGTGGGAGATGTACAGGAGGCAGCTCATTGATGTTTCTAACTTTCTATCCCTCTCCCTTCCTCTCTGTAAAAAAATCAATAAAATGTCTTTATGACCAAGGTCTGTATGCTTAGTACCTATGTTTTCTCCTATATAATGTATTGTTTCAGATATTATACTTAGATCTTTGATCCATTGTGAACTGATTTTTGTACATGAAATCTAGTTTCATTTTTTTGCATATGGCTTTTCAATTTTGCCAGCACTATTTTTTGAAGAATATTTTTTACTCAACTATAGTAAAGTTGCAAGATACAAAATCAGTGTACAAAAACCAACTGCCTTCCTATATACTAATATTTTTAGAAAAAAATTAATTTGCAATTGCAACCAAGAGAATTTAAAACTTAGGAATAAACTTAGCAAGAACATAAAAGACCTATGTACTGAAAACTAAAAAGCATTATTAAAAGAGATTGAAAAAGACACAACAAAAGAAAAAAATATCCCATGGAGCTCCAGTAGAGCAATCGGTTAGCGCACATTACTTATAAAAAAGATCCCATGTTCATAGATTGGAAGAATAAAAATAGATGAAATGGACATATTACCCAAAGTAATATACAGACTTAATGTAATACCCATCAAATTCTCAATGTCATTTTTTAAAGAAATAGGAAAAACAATCATCATATTGTAGGGAACCACAAAAGACCACCAATAGTCAAAGCAATCCTGGGAAAAAAGCACAAAACCAGAGGTATCACACTACCTGACTTCAAATAACATTACAGAGCTATGATAATTAAAACTGAATGGTATTGGCAAAAAAAGACACACATGTCAATGAAACAAAATTGAGAGCTCAGATACAAATACACATTTATGTAATACTTTCAACAATAAAGATTTAAAATAAAAATAAATAAATAAATAAGAGCATGTGTATATGAGCAGAAATACAGAATGGAGTGAAAATATTTTTTTTTTAATTTTGTTTTTATTCCACTCATATTGATTCTGAAAGGTATGTACATGTGCATAATTATTTCAATATTAATAAAATTTTATCTTTTGATTTCACTCATATGTGAAATTTAATGAACAACCTGAACTACCAAGCAAGGTAGAAAGAGATTTATAGATGGAGAGCAGGCAGATAGCTCTGTTTGGGAGGGCTTGTTGGAAAAAGCGAGATTGGGGAGGAAAAAAAAGAGAACTCATGGACAATAATGTGGTGACTGCAGAAGGGAGCAGGCAGTGATTGGAGTAGGGAGGGGCATAGCAAGGATAAATGATGATGGGGAAAATAAATAAATAAATAAATAAATAATTACTTTTTAAAAGAAATGTCTACTATGTGATGAACTAAATTAACATGTCCTTTCATTCACAGATTGTGCTTGCTGAGAGAGGATATATAAAATCAAATGGTCTTAAATAAGAACAAAATTACAAATTGATATAAATTATAGGGATGGAATGATCGAGGTGCTAAAAAATTGAATAAGAAGCAATTTAATTTGTATTTGAGAAGGCCAGGAGATAAGGAGATGGTAGCAAAAAAAAAAAATAGGCTGACAATGTTGTTCCCTATACCTATAGTTAGTCTTATGAAGAAGTTATCCTATATAATAAAAGAGAAACATGCAAATTTGACTGTACCTTTGCTCCTGATTGGCTATGCTACCAGCAAATCAGGAGTGGGAGTGGGGCCAAGTGACGTGAGAGCCAGGCCCTGGGGTGGAGATGACATGGCAGGGGCAGTGAGCGCCCAACCCCTGGGTGCTGTGAGGGGAAGTGGCGTCAGCAGCAGTGGTGGTGGCAGCGGCAGAGAGCGCCCGGCCCTCGGGTGCTGTGAGCAGAAGTGGTGGTGAGCACCCAGTCCCCGGGACCCGGTGGTAGCAGGCAGCCAGGGTTGAGCTGAGCAGGGCAATGGCTGGGTTGGACATCCCATGAGGGCTCCCAGTATGTGAGAGGGGGCAGGTTGGGTTGAGGGACCACCCACCCACAGTGCACGAATTTCATGCATTGGACCCTAGTTTTATAATAAAATACCACTAATTATTTATTGTGGGACAATACTTTTGGGAATAGAAGTATATGTGCATTGCTTATGAATGAAGATGTAAAGAATAAAAAGGGAAGATTTCCTATTACCCACATTTAAGAAACATTAGAGATTTAGTAATACAAAACTCGTTTCTTTCTGTACCTTGATGAATAAAAGCATTATTTACCAACAGTTCAAGAATTAATTAGCAAATGTTTGTAAAATATTTTAATAGCTGATTAGTACTAACATCAGTTTTTATAATTTACTCTTACTAAAATTATTTTGAAAGTTTCTGCTTTGTTCCCAGCCAAGTTTCTAGAAGATCTAAAACTTTCTCCCAGTCTCTATGAACACACTAGGCTGATGGGTCACCTGTCATTTATAATTAATATCAGAAAAGCAATAAAACAAAATGATAAGTTTTGCACCTGATATAACTGATCTTCCATCAGGTTTCTCCTTAAATCTCTCATTGCTGTTATTTGCACTGGAAAGTGCTTTCTACATTTTGTTTTATACAGTGTTGCTTTTTAGTTTTAAATCTCTTTAGCCATTTGATTCTAATTTCTTACAGAGTTTTGGTATCATGGAACAACATTTTCTTAATTAAGAAATAATTAGATTCAGATTTTACTTACAAATATCCACTTTTTATCTATTCTTGAACTTCACTGAAGATGACAATCTGTTGGAACAGCTGCAGGAACCACAAAACAGTCTTTGTACTTAGAGGCTAAACTATTTTAACTGCAATAGAAGCTGCACTACAATTGCCAATACCCAGAAGGACATTTTGTTTCATGGCCTTATCTATTTTATATCTCTTTCAGTAGCAGGAGATCTCAACACCCCTCTACCAGACCTCATTTTCATTATTGCCAGCACTTCTTAGACCCTTTGAAAATCAGCAAAGAAAAGAAAGCTAATTTCAAAACAAGTTGAGAAATTACTATTAAAATAAAGGAGAGCAGAAATATTTCTGAAAAATAAATGTATATATTGAGCAAACAGCATATATGCAAAAAGAACAGTGGTTGTGGTAGGGAAAGGATGCTTAAGAACTATTAAAAACTATGCCCATATGCCAACCTCTTGATGAAAAGTATGTAATTCTCATCTGTCTGTGGATATGCCACCTTGTCCAAATGGAATATGATAAGCCAAAGTAAAAGTAAAATGGCACAATCAGTAAAATTAAATCTAAATCTCTATTTTAAGTAAATAGGAGCTGAATAGTGAAACAGGTAGCATCTAGAAAGAACATTAGTCATGGATATTAACTTATAAAAATGTTATGTTATGCAATTTAAAAATCACACGTCATAAATGTTGGAATGGCTATCATCAAAAAGTCAAGAGATAGAAAGTATTGACAAAGATGTGGAAACAAAGGAATGCAAACTGAAGCGGCCATTATGGAAAGAGTACGGATGTTCCTCAAAAAACTAAAAATGGAACTACTATATATTCCATCCATCCCACATCAGGGTATTTAGTTATCTGAAGGAAATAAAATAATTAGCTTGAGAATATGTCTGTAAAAACTCTCAATAAGGTAGGAATAGAAGGATCATATCTCAACATAATAAAAGCCATATATGATAAACCCACAGCATACATCATACTCAATGGGCAAAAACTACAACCATTTCCCTTAAGAACAGGAACAAGACAGGGTTGCCCACTTTCACCACTCCTGCTCAACATAGTACTGGAAGTATTAGCCGTTGCAATTAGACAAGAAGAAGAAATAAAAGGCATCCAAATTGGAAAAGAAGAAGTTAAGCTATCCTTATTTGCAGATGACATAATATTGTACATAAAAAACCCGAAAGACTCCATAAAAAAGTTAGTAGACTTAATAAATGAGTTCAGCAATGTAGCAGGCTACAAAATTAATGCCAAGAAATCTATGGCATTTCTATACACTAATAGTGAACTTACAGAAAGAGAGACTAAAAAAGCAATCCCATTTACCATCACACCAAAAAAATTAAGATACCAAGGAATAAACTTAACTAAGGAGGTAAAAGATCTATTCGTGAAAACTACAGGACACTGAAAAAAGAGATAGAGGAAGATGTAAACAGGTGGAAGAACATTCCATGTTCATGGATTGGGAGAATCAACATAATTAAAATGTCCATACTACCCAAAGCAATCTATAAATTTAATGCACTCCCCATTAAAATACCAATGGCATATTTCACAGACCTAGAAAGAACTCTCCAAAAATTCATCTGGAACAAAAAAAGGCCCCGAATAGCCACAGCAATCCTGAGAAAGAAGCACAAAGTCGGTGGGATTTCCATACCAGATTTCAAGCTGTATTACAAGGCTACTGTTCTTAAAACAGCCTGGTACTGGCACAAGAACAGACATATAGATCAATGGAATAGAATAGAGAATCCGGATATCAACCCAATCCACTATGCTCAATTAATATTTGACAAAGGAGGCATGAACATAAAATGGAGTCAAGACAGTCTCTTCAATAAATGGTGTTGGGAAAATTGGACAGATACATGCAAAAAATGAAACTAGAGCACCAACTTACACCATACACAAAAATAAACTCAAAATGGATACAGGACTTAAACGTAAGACAGGAAACCATAAAAATATTAGAGGAATCTACAGGAAGAAAAATCTCAGACATATGCCAAAAGAACTTCTTTGATGATACTGCTCCGAGGGCAATGGAAGCTAAAGATAAAATACACAAATGGGACTACATCAAAATCAAAAGCTTTTGCACAGCTAAAGAAACCATCAACAAAACAACAAGAAAACCCACTGTATGGGAGAACATATTTGCAAATGTTATTAGTGATAAAGGTTTAATCTCAAGCATCTAGAGGCAACTCACCCAACTCAATAAAAGGAGGACAAATGATCCAATAAAAAAATGGGCAACAGACCTAAACAGAATCTTCACGAAAGAAGACAAAAGGAAGGCCCAGAGACATATGAAAACTTGCTCAAAGTCACTAATTATCCGAGAGATGCAAATCAAAACGACTATGCGGTACCATCTCACACCTGTCAGAATGGCTTACATCAACAGATCAATAAACGACAAGTGCTGGCGAGGATGCGGAGAAAAAGGAACTCTCCTGCACTGCTGGTGGGATTGTAGACTATTACAGCCACTGTGGAGAACAGTATGGAGATTCCTCAAAAAACTAAAAATGTAGTTCCCATTTGACCCAGTGATCCCACTTCTAGGAATATACCCCAAGAAATTAGAAAGGCGAATTAGAAAGGATATATGTACCCCTATGTTCATAGCAGCACAATTTACCATAGCTAAGATTTGGAAACAGCCGAAGTGCCCATCAGCAGATGAGTGGATTAAAAAAACTATGGTACATTTACACAATGGAATACTATGCCGCGGAAAAAAAGAAGGAGATCCTACCATTTGTAACAACATGGATGGATTTGGAGAGCATTATGCTAAGTGAAATTAGCCAGGCAGAGAAAGACAAATATCACATGATCTCACTCATTTGAGGAATACAATCAATGACATAGACTGATGAACGAGAATGGATCCAGAGACTGAGAAAAGTCCATCAGAATGTTAAACCGCAGGGTAAGTGGCAGGTGGTGGGAGTAAGTGGAAAAGTCAATATACTTGAACTCTTGAACTGAGGTGAGTGATTTGTGTTTTTACATCCCTGACAAAGTTTATATAAAGTTATAAAAAAATGGCAGCTAGTCTGACATTGAATTGACGTGGCCTAGAGCTTGTCATATACTATGGAGACCAGTCCTTAGGCTAGGCCCTGCTTAACCTCCCATGACACCATAATACCCTTACATGATATTATTCTACAATGTCATTATAATATTTGATATTTGACAACAGCATATTATACAATTATCCCAAATAAACTTACAAACTAATTCTTTGAATGTTGGGCAGCAACTTAAAAAAGGACAGCAAAGAAATTAATCCCTTTCAGAAGGAATTAAGGCACTGGGAAGGCATCCGAGCATTCTATATTGGCCCTTCTTGCCCTTTCTGCCAAGAGGGACCTTCTTCTTACTATCCAAATACACACAGCTGATGCCATAGTTTTCAGTTCTAGCTGTGGCTGAAGCCTCTGGGCAGCTGGCACCGTGGATCTGTATCTCGACCAATGGTGTGAGCTGGGCCCTCTCTGGAGAAGAAACCTGGGTGTCCCGAGATATATGATCAGTACCGGGACCCCGCCAGCAGGCGAGGGGACCCCAAGGCAGGTACTGGACATGGAGGCCACAGGGGGGCATAGACTACAAAGGAGACAGAACTGAACCTCACATCACCCTACTTGGCCCCGGAGGATGGCTGGTTAGCCAGAGACGGGTAAGATTCCTCAGGGAAGGAACAACCTAAGACAGGCACAGTCGCAGAGGGGCCAACAGGAGAGAACTAAAAGTTCAACAGAGGTGGGGCACAGACCCTCATCCACAAACGTTGCAGGGGTTTGAATTCTCACCCCTCCTGAGGGAGGTCTCCTACCCCCACGGCTGCTTCGCCTCCCACGCACAACTCATATGGGGACCCAGGTGGCAGACAGAGTCTCGGCCAGCAATAGCTGCTCTATATCTAAATTGAGTCTATTACCAGGAATGCTCAGGACCTACTCAAAATTGCAAATATTCCTTTACACTAGTATTTACAGTGTAAACTAAGATTTCTGCTTGAGTATTAAAATTGACAGGAAAATAGTAATCAAGTTTTCAGATTAATTTAAATTGGCCAAGTGAAATATGTGAATACTCAAGAAAATTATAGTGTACCGGACAAAAAGCTTTTCCTAAAACATTAACTAAAAAATCTATTAGTAGTTCATCTCACTGTAAAATTGCCTAACATCCAAAGAACCTAAAGCAGTCATATTTGTGTGCAAAAATTAAAATTTAAAATTACCAAGACTGCAATATAAAATTTCCAAAAGTCCCCATTAATCAAAAAAGGGGAGGGGACAGTGGGGTAATATCATGTAAGGGAAAAAAAATATCGAGTAAATAAAATACATCTAGAAAATTCTTACACCAGTAAAGTAAATTCCATTTGTAAAAACAATTGCAGGACACCCATGAAAAAACACACATGGTGTCAAAATAAGCCAAAGGAAAATCATTTAGGCAAAAATTAAAAAGAATCCCAAGTCTATTTTGCATAGAGGATCCCTTTGTTAACTTTTGGTCGAGAATGTGTTTGTGTGTTTTCAGAGAACAACTCCAAGACCATGTGGGTTCCTGCGACGGTGAGGAACTGATGGATCTGTTCCAGTCACGAGGATGGTCCAGAGATGGGGGACACTGACGACACCTTGCCATGCTAGCAGTCGGCAGCTGTGCATGTCTGCAGGCAGCCCAGGACCAAACCAGAGAGGATGGATCTTGCATTGACACGATGTGTCCACCATCTGGATACCATTGCTGACTTATACACATAATGAATTATTTGACACTGAAACTGGGACTCAGAACAGTTGGACATTGAGGCTGAGACTGAAACATTTTTTGTTCTTATGCGTTTGTTTCTAGTATGCAGAGGCAAGATGTTTTTGAAGAAAAGAAACAGGGGAGAGTGATTGATGTAGAGGCAGGATGGCCTTGAACGGGCTGTCAAGCTACAGGGGGAGGCTTGGGTGGATGGGAGGCAGATGCGGGGGGAGATCAACTGAAGGACTTGTATGCATGCATATGAACATAGCCAGTGAGTGAAAGACACTGGGGCGGGGCGGGGGGGGGGGCTGGGGATATGTGCTGGGGGGTGGGGGAGGCTGGGGGGAGGATAAGGGCGAGGGGGAAAGGAAAACATGTACTACTATTATACTGCAAAAAATCAATAAAAAATAAAAAAACAAAAAAATAAAAAAATAAAAAACAACAACAACAAAAAAATAAAGTAATCTGACCATGATTATGGCTACTTATTGGCAAAGCCATGGTCTGTTAAATTAAAGATAAGACTGTCAGTTTCTGAAACAGAGATTACTTCCACTATATAAAACTTGTACTTTTCAAGAGTTGCTTAGTAGAAGTCTCATGGCCTAATAGAGTGGTTGGCAAACTCATTAGTCAACAGAGCTAAATATCAACAGTACAATGATTGAAATTTCTTTTGAGAGTCAAATTTATTAAACTTAAACTTCTTCTAATGCCACTTCTTCAATAGACTCACCCAGGCAGTGGTATTTTGTGGAAGAGTCACACTCAAGGGGTCAAAGAGTCACATGTGGCTTGTGAGTTGCAGTTTGCCAACCACAGGCCTAGTAGGAGAGATGCTATGTAAAATTTTCATGGATCAAAGGTGGTTGGACTAACAAACTTTGTTATTATCTACATAAGTGATGTTATGATTAAAAGATTCATATTTATTCTGTTGATATGATAATTAACTCAGAAAGAGTTGCAGTTTGAGTCAAGGCAGTCTGCTGGAAAAGCCAGTGTTGCACATAATGTCTGAAGGCAGACTGCTGGAGAGTTTTTTTTGGCTAGTGCAGGTCAGCTTTTGTTTAATTTAGGCCTTATATTATTGGGTGAGACGCAACCTCATTTTGGAGGGCAATCTACTTTCCTTAGAGTTCACCAATTTAAATAGAAATCTCATACAGAAACATCTAGAATAATGTTTGACCAAATATCTGGATACTATGTCCCAGCCAAATTGACACATAAGATTAACCATGACATCAGGGGTGGATTTCATTAATTTTCTCTATTTTGTCTTGATCTCAACTTCATTGATTTTAGCTCTTTTTCTTTTGTTTTCCTTCTTGCTATTTTTTACCTGGTTTCTTAAAATAAAAAAATAAACTATTGAAAAAAAAAGAAAATATGTCTGACCTCCCATGTTTGTTGCAGCATCATTTACAATAGCCTAGATATGGAAACAACCTAAATTTCTGTCAATGGATGAATGAATAAAAATGTGAGATACATAGATACAATTAAATATTATTTAGGCATAAGGAGGAAGAAAATCCTGCCATTTGGGACAACATGGATGGATGATAAGGGCATTATGGAACATGAAATAAGTCAGACCATGAATTATAAATACTGTGTGATATCACTTATATGTAGAAGCTAAAAAATAGTCAAACTCATAGTTACAGAGAGTATAAAAGTGATTGTCAAAGGCTGGAGGACTAAGGGGGTTATTAGAGTTTGATAAAGGGAACACACTTTCAGCTATGTTTTATTAGATCTAATATATAACATGTTGGCCATAGCTGATAAGATTGTATTGTATAATTGAAATTTGCTGAGAGTAGCACTTCAGTGTTCTCACACACACACACACACATACACACACTCACATACACACACTCATATATTTATCTATATATGAGTTGATGGATGTGTTAACTAGATGGGAGAACAATTTCACAGTGCAAGCTAAATATCAAATTATCATGATATACACTTTAAATATATTACAACTCTGTTAAATATGATTCAACTAGATGTGCATGAAATTCAAGCATGGATAGGGTCTCTAGGCCTGGCCAGTGATCAGGGCCAATCAGGTTCCCCCCCCTCCCCATCTTTCCCCCTCCTCCTTCCCTTGTTCCCTCGTTCACCACCACCCAACCCTGGTACTCCATTCCAGCCCAGGGCCCAGCCCTGATCGTGTGATTGGGGCCTGCTGGTTGGGAGGAGAAACAGGGGAGGGACCCAGGAAGTTGGCTTTCAGTCTTAAGGAGGAATATCAACCTCAGCCCTCCTAGGATAGGGGCCACATCAACCACCACCAACCCCTGCTTTCCCATCCCAGCCTGTGGGCCCAGCTCTGATTGAGCAATCGGGTTCTGTGGACTGGGAGCAGCTCCTGTTCCCTGGTAATCAATGTGTGTCATAGAAACCGGTCATGAGGGTTGTTCTGGTCATTCCAGCCATTCCACTGATATGACTGTTTAGGCTTTTATATCCAACTAGAAGCCTGGTGCATGAAATTTGTGCACGGGGGATAGAGGGTGTCCCTTAGCCCAGCCTGTACCCTCTTCAATTTGGGACATCCTTCTCACAATCTAGGACTGCTGGCTCCAAACTGCTCACCTGCCTGCCTCCTTGATTGCCCCTAACCGCTTCTGTCTGCCAGCCTGATCACCCCCTAACCACTACCCTGCCAGCCTAATTGATGTCTAACTGCTCCCTGCCAGCCTATTTACCCCCAACTTCCCTCCTCAGCCAGCCTGGTCACTCTGAACTGCCCTCCCCTGCAGGTTTGATCAGCCCCAACTGCCCTCCCTTGCAGGCCTGATCCCTCCCAAATACCCACCCTTGCAGGGCCTGGAACTTCCCAACAGCTCATTTCTGCTGGCCATCTTGTGGTGGCCATCTTGTGTCCACATGGGGGCAGGATCTTTGACCACATGGGAGAAGCCTGGTTGTGTGTTGGAGTGATGGTCAATCTGCAAATTAATCTTTTATTAGATAGGATAGAGGCCTGGTGCATGGGTGGGGGCCAACTGGTTTGCCCTGAAGAGTGTCCCAGATCAGGGTGGGGGTTTCCTTGGGTTGAGGGGTGGCCTGGGCTAGGGGTTTGTGGAGGTTTGCAGGCCAGCCATGACCCCCAGTGATCCAAGTGGAGGCCCTGGTATCTGGGATTAATCTATGTCCACAATTGAAACTTTGTAGCCTGGAGCAGAGCCAAGCTTTCTGCTCACTCCGGAGTGGCAGCCATTTCTGTTTGAAACTTTGTAGCCTAGAGTGGATGCTTAGGCCAGCAACAGTAGGCAGAAAGCTTGGCTTTCTCCATTGCTGGGGAAACCCAAGCCCCTGTTCTCTCCAGCTCAGTGGCTAGCACAATTTCTGTGTATTTTATAATTGAAATTTTGTAACATTGAGTGGAGGCCTAGGCAGGCAATAGCAGGCAGAAAGCTTGGCTTCCTCTGTTGCCGGGGAAACCCAAGCCTTCCTCCTGTTCTCAGTGGTGGCAGCCATCTTGTTTGGGGTTTATTTGCATAATCTTCTCATGATTGGCCAATGGGTGTGGCTGTGGGTGTGGCTTGTGGGTGTGGGTAAGGTATGGTCAAATTCGCATATTACTCCTTTATTAGATAGGGTACTAGAGGCTGGGTGCACAAAATTCATGCATAAGGGGCAGGAGGTGTCCATCCACCCAGCCTGCACCCTCTCCAATCTGAAACCCCCTGAGGGCGATCAGATCTAAATGGGCAGTCAGACATCCCTCTCACAATCTAGGACTGCTAGCTCCCAACTGTGAGTCTTTCTGCCTTCCTGATTACCCCTAACTGCTTCTGCTTGCCAACCTAATCACCCCCTAACACTCCTCTGCTAGCCTCATTGCTGCCTAACTGTTCCCCTGACAGCCTGTTTGACCCTAACTGCCCTCCCCTTTAGGCTTGGTCACCCATAACTGCCCTCCCCTGCAGGCCTGGGTCCCTACTAAATGCCCTTCCCTGCAGGCCCAGTCACCCCCAACTTCCCTCCTCTGCCAGCCTGGTCACCTCTAACTGCCCTTCCCTGCAGGCTTGATTGCCCACAACTGCCCCCCACCCCTGCAGGCCATCTTGTTGTGGACACCTCTGACCACATGGGGGCAGAATATTTGACCACATGAGGGCAGCCATCTTGTTTGTTGGAGTGATGGTCAATCTGCATATTACTCTCTTTTTAGATAGGATAGAGGCCTGATGCATGGGTGGGGGCCAGCAGGTTTGCTCTGAGGGGTGCCCTCAGTCAGGGTGGGTGTTCCCTTGGAGCATGGGGTTGCCTGAGTGAGGGGCATGTGATGGTTTTCAGGCCGGCCATAACGCCTGGTGACCCAACCAGAGGCCCTGGTATCTGGAATTTATCTATCTTCAACAATTGAAACTTTGTAACTTGGAGTGGAACCTCCTACTCACTCTGTGGCCGCAGCCATTTCTCTTGAAATATTTACCTTCTATGATTGAAACCCTGTAGCCTTAAGCAGAGGCCAATCTAGGCCAGGGCAGGTGAAAAGCTTGGCTTCTTCCATCGCCAGGGACAGACCTAGCCTCCTCCTCTCTCCAGCTTCATGGCTGCCGCCATTTCTGTTGGGATATATGTATCTTCTATCATTGAAACTTTGTAGCATTGAATGGAGGCCTGAGCTCACCATGGTGTGAGGAAAATTTGGCTTCCTCCATTGTCGGGGAAACCCAAGCCTTCCTCCTGCTCTCTGTGGTCACAGTCATCTTGTTTGGGGGTTAATTTGCATGTTGCTCCTGATTGGCCAGTGGGAATGGCTGGTGGGTGTAGAGAAGGTATGATTAATTTGTATATTACTCTTTTATTGGATAAGATAATAAAAGTCCAGTGTTTGAACAGTAGAATGACCAGCATGACCTGCTGACCAGTTGTTATGATGTTCAATGACCACCAGGGGGCAAAGACTCAATGCAGAAGCTGTCCCCGGTGGTCAGTGTGCTACCACAGTGGGAGCACCACTCAGTTGACCCAGATGAGCAGCTTCTTCTGCTGCAAACTCCTGGCCAACAGGCAGGAACCCCAGCTGTGATCATAGCCTCCTCACCCCAGGCTCCTTCTCCTCACTTCCTGCTGCCTCCTTCCAATGCTCACAGGCCGCACAGTGCTGCTGCAGGGCTTGCAGAGCTAACCCCAGATGAGTTCATGGCCACTGTGGGATTGAGGACTACTCTGCCACCTCTCAGTCCCTGGGCCCAGCCCCAACTGGATCCTTTGGAGAGGCAAGTGCTCTGACTCAATGGAAGATGCCAGACCAGGGAGCAACAGCTCAGATGGTGGGCCTAGAGCCACTCAGCTAACCAGAATGAGTGGTACTCCCACAGTGGGCAGATCCCCACATGCTATGCCTCCCCACCAGTGCACAAAAATTGTGCACCGGGCCTCTAGTATATAAATAAAACTGAAAAGTGAGATTTTAAGTTCCTTTAATGAGATATAGTAGGTTGTAGTTTATAGAATGATTTTACATATGATTTTACATATTTAAAATATGGATACTTGAATAAAATATGCACCTCATACTCAGACAGAAAAACAAATGTGGCAAATTATACAAATGATGCATGCTTTTCTTTGTGATGGATCAGAGAATACTGAACTTTTTTTTAACACAAGTTTTAATGAGCAGAGTAGGAATGAGTATACTTAAATAGGTTTATCTCCAACAAAATAAATAAGTCCAGTGACTTCTAAAAATTTATACACAGGCCTTCATTTAATACAATTGCTTTTTAAAAAAATATATATTTTATTGATTTTTCACAGAGCAGAAGGGAGAGGGATAGAAAGTCAGAAACATCGATGAGAAACAGACATCAATCAGCTGCCTCTTGCACGCCCCCCACTGGGGATGTGCCCTCAGCCAAGGTACATGCCCTTGCCGGAATCAAACCCGGGACCCTTCAGTCCGCAGTCCGACGCTCTATCCACTGAGCCAAACCAGTCTCGGCAATACAATTGCTTTTTATATTAAAGTTATATCTAAGATGAAACCTTCCATACAGGAAAACCATATATATATATATATATATATATATATATATATATATATATATAATCAGTAGTGTGCAGAGAAAAAAAACATGACTATGTTTTTAAGGTTTATATTTTGGTTATTATTTCACTGTTATTATTTTCTCATCATTATCATGTATTTGTGAATTAATGATTGAAGATATATTCAGTATATATTGAATATTATGATTTGAATTGTGCAACCCTTGCACACTTCTAAACTTTTCCAAACTAGGATTATAAATCCCCAAATATCTCATTCTCTAAACATTTAATTCCTTCTTTTCAAACACATATATAGTCTGAACATGCGTTTAAATCAGTACCCATAAAAGTTCTTTCTTTTGTATCATATTCTATAAAATATTTTGGAACTGGTATGTGTAGAGTAAAATTATTGACTAAGTGAAATCGCACATTGTTTTTTTAAAATTGTCACAAACTTTGAGTAAAAATTGGATTAAGATTACATTAAGTCATTAGAAGAGGCAAGATCATCAATCACATCAATATCATAGCAATACAAGAAAATGACTATTTTATTTGAAAGGACTGCTAATATTCTTTGGGTTTACTTATAAGTAAATGTAATCCTTGCTTTTATTTGGGGTGTGGGGGGATAATGATTCTAATTGAGGGAGTAGAAAGATAATTTGTTTAGGATTAAGTTAAGCATTAAATTTAAAATACATGTCCTAAGTTTTAAATTCTATTAGTTATTAGCATCATCTGGAAGGCACTATTACATTTTTTAACAGTTGATTAAGATACACCTATCATAGTAATAGCTTAGCAGAGTGCTATGTTTGGTCAGTAACCATCAATCTGAATTCTGCTCTGTACCCAAATGAATGAATTTCGGGGTTGCACAGTACCAAGTGCCATCAGCCCTTTGAGTTATAGCTCTTAAGCCATAATTTCTCAAGGCATAATTCTTCTGCCAGAGCTCCAGATGGAAGTCCATTAAATCATAATGTATCTTATAATTATCATAACTGATACTTTGACATTCTATTTTGGCCTGGAAGATTGACCCAGCTGTACAGTATATTATCTTTTCAGCATATCTTTTCTAATTTTTGTGGCATAAACAAAATAGCATCCCTGATTTTTTAAATCTTACTGTGCATTCCACCAATAATCTAATATTTGCAACCTTGCTATAAAAGCAGGTATATGGATGAGAATAGGTTCAATGGAACCAGCTGCCAATTTCTCTAAACTGGATGCTAGATTCTAGACCAATTTTAGTGCTAATGAATGGACACAGATTGACAAGAAGATCGAAGCTTTCTTCCCAATCCCAGGAACTAAAAAGTTATTGCATGTTCATTGGGGATATGCTTTATTTTTTAAGGAAGCGAGGGGTTAAAAGATCAACCAAAGGACTTGTATGCATGCATATGAGCAAAACCAGTGGACACAAATAGCAGGGAGTGGGAGAGGTCACATGATTGGGAGTGGGGGTGGCTGGTGAGAGGTCAATGGGGGTAAAAAGAGACTTATGTAATACTTTAAACAATACAGAATTTAAGGAAAGAAAGAAATTAAGAAAGAAAGAAAGGAAGGAAGGAAGGAAGGAAGGAAGGAAGGAAGGAAGGAAGGAAGGAAGGAAGGAAGGAAGGAAGGAAGGAAGAAAGAAAGGGTTTATCGCATCACACACCAGATGAAATAATGAAGAGTCTTGGTCATGTGGGACTACAGATTAAATTAACCCCAGTTTCATTTGAAAACAGGGACAATGACAACTTATCTAATATTCCCACTGCATCTCCATGCAATTCTTATTGAAACCTTCCTCAAAAGAGAATTACTCTGGATCAGAAACTGTGAATGGCCTGATATTATACCTCCAAACTAACAAGTTATTCTGCAACAGTATCAGAGATGATAGTGAAGCATGGAAAATTTCTAGGTCAGAGACAAAAGACTATTACCTACAACATACTGATCAGATAAGTTTTATGATCCATTGATTATACATATAATACAATCTTATTTTAATATTATTTTTGTTTTTAATTTTAAACCTTGTATTTCATGTGTGTTCTCAGAAAAGTTACAAATCCTCTAGGCTTTGTCTTCTTTTTTTTCTGTAATTTAAGATTGACCATCTTTCATATTTCTTCCAGCTTTAGAAATCTGATTTTTATTGAACTTGTGTTAAGCAGAGGACCAGAGACTGTTGCTGGTGGATATTATTAATATGGGATATCTCACTACTCTTTCCTATCATAATTTTAGAAAGCTGTTTTGTGTATTTAAGCAAAACAGACATAATTATTATGTGTTTCACTTAAGCAATAGAAGAGTATAAAACAAGACTTTAACTAAGATTTTTCCTTTTAACTTTCTCACTCTTCTTTGGCTCTCTCTTCTTTTGTCATTAAACTCGCAGGGACTCTGGGCAGGCTGCCCCAGGTGTGCCACTCTGGCAGGCAGATTATTTTGAGTAGAAAATAATCAAGGTCCAGAAGGCCTAGGAAACACCTGGGACCTTCCCCCAAATTGCCTACAAGAATTTAAGATAGAAGGCCTGCTCCAGGAAGAACTATCACCATAGATAACTGTAGTATAATAGAAACTACTGCGGCAGACATGTAGAAACCTAGCAAGGCCCAGGTAATCTGTTTTCTCTGTATCTCATTCTTTCTTGATGATCCAAAAAACATGTATTAAACATTAACCATTTTAATATCCCTGTGAATTGCATCACTTCCCTTAGAAGTCCCAGACCCTAAAATCCTTTTCTATAATCTAGACAACATGTATACCTCATTTTATATTACTCTCCTTGGAATTCTGCAAGCTTTTGTGAATTTCCCATGTGTACATATTAAATATGATTTTATCCCCTTAATCTACTTATGTCATTTTAATTGTTGGACCAGGCATAGCAACCAATAGGAAAAAGAAGGAATTTTTTTCTCCCTTAGAACTATTTCTCAAATTTGATTGCTATATTTAAGAATAACATGATTTGCTACAGTTAAAGGTTCTGAGTTCTTATTAAAATGAACACCAAAGAGAAAAAGTCAGATTCACTTTTCTAAATGTTGTTTATATTTTGCACTCTCCTACTTTATGATTCTCAACACTTACTCTCATCATAAAGAGACGTTTTGAGAAATATAACTTTTTAAATAATACTTTTAAATAGGAAAATAAAATCTATAATAATAAAAGCATAATATGATAATTAAACAAGACAGCTGAACATACATCTGGACGTCCTTCAGGACAAAGCTGTGAAGGCTGCAAGGGCCAAGGGCAGGTAACCATGGCAGCCATCAGCAGCAGCAGTGGCAGGGTGATGGGGGTGGCACCTTCTCCTGATGGGCTCGGTTGCCTCCCACAGAGGGAGGTGGGAAGTGGCAGCAGTGGTGGGGTGATGGGGATGGCACATTCTCATGGGGAGAGTGTGTCAGCCATCAGTAGGATATCCCATGAGGGCTCCCAGACTATGAGAGGGGGCAGACCCGGCTGAGGGACTGACCACCCCAGGGCACAAATTTTTGTGCACTGGGCCTCTAATTAATATACATATATGAAGATAAATCAATAAGGGAGAAAAGTATCTACATAAAATAAGGGAGTGTTTTATTTCATTTATAGTTTTATATATGGAGATAAAAATAGCTTTAAATTTGGAAGCTCAAGCATTAGTCTGCTGTACAAAAATGGACTGGAAGAAGGAAACAAAAGATATTCCTGTTAGTTGTTATGCTTTTGTCTTTAAATTCTGACTTTTGGTGGGAGAAAGAAACATTTTAAAAGTATGCAAAGTCTAATTTACAGAAAAGATCCCTTTTTGACTTTTGGTCGAGAATATGTTTGTATATTTCCAGAAAACAACTCCAAGACAATATGGATTCCTGCAACAAAGAGGAACTGACTGGTCTGTTCCAACTGTGAAGACAGTCCAGAGATGGAAAACACGGACGATACCTTCCTATGCTAGCAGTCAGCAGCTGTGCATCACTGCAGGTGGCCCAGGGCCAAACCAGAGAGGATGGAACCTGCATTGCTACCATATGTCCACCATCCAGATACCATTGCTGACATGTATACATAAGAAACTATTTGACATGGAAACTGGGACTCAGAACTATTGGACATTGAAACTGAGACTCAAACATTTTTTGTTCTTATATATTTATTTCCAGTATGCAGATGCAAGATTTTTTTAAGGAAAAGAAACAGGGAAAAAATATTGATTCAGAAGCAAAGAAGCATTGAACAGACTGTCAAACTACAGTGGAAAGGCAGGCGAGGGTGGGGAGCAGGGGCTGTAAGAGATCAACCAAAGAACTTGCATTCATGCATATAAGCATAACCAATGGATACAAGACACTGGGGCAGAGGGGCAGGTGAGGGCATGTGCTGGGAAGTAGAAGAGGATGGGGGGAGGTCAATGGGAGGAAAAAAAGGAAACATATGTATTACTATTTGTAATACTTTAAAGAATATTTTTTTAAAGTGTGTAGTACATTCAGAAGGCAAAATTGACAGTAATTTTGTTACTGACTAGGGTTACCAGCTAGTACCTTGGTTCTTCTAGTCTGCACAGAAAATATTTTAAGGCCAGGAAAACAGAAATAAAGCAAAGTGCGATTCATTGAAAATAAACTCCAAACAAGGAGTGAGCCAGTCATGATGGACAATGGACCCAAGTTTCCTAGGTTATTTGGTTTAAATAGGGAATTTTCTGGGTGGAGATTTTCATATACAGTCAAGGATGATTGACAGAAAAGGGTAATATAACTATATTTCTTCTGTGCATTACATTACCCATAATGCAGACAGAAAAACTCATTGGGAGTTGGAATGTGTAAAAATCGCAATGTAAAATCCTAAATAATAAAAGGGTAATATGCAAATCAACCAAACAGGAGAAAGCCTGGCTGCTATGATGCATACTGACCTCCGGGGGCAGATGCTCAGCAAAGGAGCTGCCCCCTGATGGTCAGTGTGCTCCCACATGAGGAGCTTTGCTCAGCTAGAAGCTGATGTCTTGGCAGCACTAAGGATGTCTGACTGATGGGGAGCTGGCCTAAGTCTTCAGTCGGACATCCTCCAAGGGCTCCCAGACTGTAAGAGGGTACACCCCCCCAAGTGCATGAATCTTGTGCACTGGGCCTCTAGTCCTATCTAATAAAAGAGTAATATGCAAATTGGCCATCACTCCCACACACAAGATGGCTGCCCTAATGTGGTCAAATATGGCTGCACCCATGTGGACACAAGAATGCCACCACAAGATGGCCAACAGGGGAAGGTATTTGGGAGGTAACAGGCCTGCAAGGAAGGGCAGTTGTGGGTGATCAGGTCAGCAGGGAAGGGCAGTTGGGAGGGACCTGGCCTGCAAAGGAGGGCAGTTGGGGGTGATCAAGTCTGGAGAGGAGGGCAGTTAGGGATGACCAGGTTAGCAGAGAAAGAAAGTTGGGAGCAACCGGGCCTGCAGAGAAAGGTAGTTGGGGGATGGGGGACCCAGGCCTGCAGGGGAGGGCAGTTAGGGGTGACCAGGCCTACAGGGGAGGGCAGTTAGGGTCAAACAAGCTGGCAAGGGAGCAGTTTGGCATCAATCGGGCTGGCAGGCAGAAGCAATTAGGGGCAATCAGGAAGGCAGCCAGGCCAGCAGTTGAGAGCCAGCAGTCCTGGATTCCGAGAAGGATGTCTGACTGTTCATTTAGGCCCAATTCCTCTGGTGGAATTGGGCCTAAACCGGCAGTCAGACATCCTTTGAGGGCTTCCATAATGGAGAGGATGCAGACTAGGCTGAGGGACACTTTCCCCTCCCCTATGCACTGATTTTGTGTACTGGGCCTCTAGTTTATTATAATTAGCGTGGAGCCTACTAAGGTCACATGGAAATCATGATGTTTTCCTCTGCACTTGATCTTGGAACCAGCTGGTTCCAAACCTGCCTTCTGGTGGTCTGCTTGTTGCTGGGCTGCCCATAAAGAGCATCTGAAGGCAATGTCGGTCTGGTCCCTGTGTCAAACCCAGGACAGGACCCACCTGGAACCCACTAAACTGCTCATGTATAATTTTACCTAACAATTTTGGATTATTGGTACTTTTTCTAATTAGTGATAAGAAATCATTTTTTAAAAATTCTTCATTGTCTGAAGTATTACATATGTCTTCCTTTTTTTGGCATTGACTTCCCCCTAGTCATTCCCCTCGCCCCCAGCCCCCGCCCCCCCAACACATGCCATCAGCCACCCCTGCTGTCTGTGTCCATGTGTTATGTTTATATGCATATATACAAATTTTTTGGTTGATCTCTTACCCACCTTTCTCCCCTGACTTCCCTCTAAGGTTGGAAGGTATTGTTTGATGCTTCTATATCTCTGGATTTCTGTTTGTTCATCAGTTTATGTTGCTCATCATATTTCACAAATGAGTGAGATCATGTGATATTTATCTTTCTCTGACAGGCTTATTTTGCTTAGAATAATGCTCTCCATTTCCATCCATACTCTTGCAAATGGTAAGAGTTCTTTCTTATAGCAAAGGGATATTCCATTGTGCAGATGTACCATAGCTTTTTAATTCACTCATCTGCTGATACGCACGCACTTAGACTATTTCCAAATCTTACCTATTGTAAATTGTGCTGTTATAAGCTTAGGGATGCATATATCCATTCTGATTGTTCTTTCTAATTTGGGGATATATTCTAGAAGTGGGATTACTGCATCAAATGGAAGATCCATTTTTAATTTTTTGAGGAAATTCCATACGCTTTTCCATGGTAGATGCACCAGTCTGAATTCTCACCAGCAGTGCACATCCTCCACAACCTCACCAGGACTTGTCATTTGTTGATTTGTTGATGATAGTCATTCTGACAGATGTGAGATGGTACTATATTGTCATTCTGATTTTCATCTCTCAGATGATCAGTGACTTTGAGCATGTTTTCATAGGTCTCTTGGCCTTCTATATGTCTATTTTCAAAAAGTGTCTGTTTAGGTCTTTTGCCCCTTTTTTATTTGATTTTTTTATTTTCCTTTTGTTAAGTTGTATAAATTCCCTATATATTTTGGAGATTAACCCTTGCTGGATATAAAATTGGCAAATATGTTCTCTCATGCAGTGGGCTTCTTGTTGTTCTGTTCATGGTTTCATTTGCTGTACAGAGCTTTTATTTTGATGTAGTCCCATTTGTTTATTTTCTCCTCAGTTTCCATTGGCCTAGGGCAATGGTTGACAAACTCAGTAGTCAGCAGATCCAAATATCAGCAGTACAATGATAGAAATTTCTTTTGAGAGCCAAAATTTATAAACTTAAACTTCTTATAATGCCACTTCTTCAAAATAGATTCGCCCAGGCGGTGGTATTTTGTGAGAGCCACACTCCAAGGGCCAAAGAGATGCATGTGGCTCTCAAGTCGCAGTTTGCTGACCACTACCCTAAGAGCTTGTATTAATAAAGATATTGTTATGATATATATCTGATATTTTGCTGTATATGGATTCTTCTAAGATTTTTATAGTTTCCAGGCTTATGTTTAAGTCCTTTGTCCATTTTGAGTTTATTTTTGTGCATGGTATAAATCGGTAGTCTAGTTTTAGTTTTGTAGCATGTATCTTTCAAATTTTTCTAATACCATTTATTAAAGAGACTGTCTTGACTCCACTGTATACACTTACCTCCTTTGTCAAAATATTAATTAAGCATAATGGCTTGGGTTGATTTTTGGGTTCTCTGTTATGTTCCATTGGTCTACATATGTCTGTTTATGTGGCTGTAGCAGGCTGTTTTGAGAACAGTGGCTTTGTAATATAGCTTGATATCTGGTAGTGTAATTTCTCCAACTTTGTTCTTCTTTCTCAGGATTGCTGTGGCTGTCTGGGGCCTTTTTATTCCATATGAATTTTTAGTGTTTGTTTTACGTCTGTGAAATATGTCATTGTTATTTTAATGAGGATTGCATTGAATCTATAGATTGCTTTGGATAGTATAAACATTTTAAAGATATTGATTCTACCAATTCATGAACATGGTATATTTTTTATTTGTTTAGGTCTTCTTCTATCTCTTCTTTCAATACCTTATTGTTTTCCAAATAGAGGTCTTTTACCTTCTCAGTTAAGTTTTTTTCTAGATAACTTACTTTTTTTGGTGCGATGATAAATGGGATTTTATTTTAGTTTCTCTTTCTAAAAGTTAATTATTGGCATATAAAAAGCCATAGATTTCTGGGTGTTAATTTTGCCAAAATTCACTTACTAAGTCTATTAGTTTTTTTATGGGGTTTTTAAGGTTTTCTGTGTACAATTTCATGTCATCTGTGAATAATGATAGTTTTATTTCTTCTTTTCCAATTTGGGTATCACTTATTTCTTCTTCTTGTTTGATCACTATGGCTAGCATATCTAGTACTATATTGATTATGAGTGGTGAAAGTGGGCATTTCTGTATTGTTCCTTTTCTTAGGGGAAATGGTTTTAGTTTTATCCTGTGGAGTATGATGTTTGCTGTAGGTTTGTCATATAAGGCTTGTTTTATGTTGAGGAATAATACCTCTATTCCCACTTTGCCAAGTTTTTTTTTTTTTTTTTTTAATCAGGAATGGAAGTTGAATTTTGTCAAATGCTTTTTCTGCATCAATTGATATGATTATGTGATTTTTGTCTCTCAATTTGTTTATGTGGAGTATCATGTTTATTGACTTGTGGATATTGTAGCAGCTTTGCATTCTCAGAATAAATCCCACTTGGTCATGGTGTATAATCTTTCTAATGTGTTTCTGGATCTGATTTGCTAGAATTTTGTTGAGGATTTTAGAATCTATGTTCATCAGGGATATTGGCCTATAATTCCGGCAATTCTCTTTCTTTTATGGTTCCTTTATCTGGTTTAGGGCTTAGATTAATGAGCTAGAAAGAGCTAGGAAGTGTTCCTTCCTCTTGAATTTTTTTTGAATAGAGGATAGGTTTTACATCTTCTTTGAATGTTGATAAGACTCCCCTGTGAAGCTATATGGACCAGGACTTTTGTTAGATAAAAGTTTTTGATTACTGTGTTTTCATTACTGATCTATTCAGATTTTTTTTAATTCTGCCTTGTTGTGTTTTGGAAGCTTTTATTTTCTTAATAAACTGTCCATTTTATCTAGGTTGTCCAGTTTTTGGGGAGTAAAGTTGTTTGTAGTATGTTTTTGCAATCTTTTGCATGTATGTGGGGTCAGTTGTTACTTAAACGCTTTCATTTCTGACTTTATTTGGATCTTCTCTCTCTGCTTGTTAGTGATCATGGTAGAGGTTCACTCATCTTATCTATCCTGTTTATTCTTTTAAAAAAAACACCTCTTGGTTTTATTGATCTTCTGCATTTTTTTTTGTCTCTATAACATTTATTTCCTCTCTGGCCTTTTTTATCTCCTGCCTTCTACTTACTCTGGGCTTTTCTTGTTGTTCTCTTTCTAATTATTTAAGTTGTTTGTTTAGATAATTTATTAGCATTATTCTTGTTTTTTGAGTTAAGCCTGTAGAGCAATGAACTTCCCTCTCAGTATTGCTTTCACTGAGTCCCATAGATTTTGGATTGTTGTATTTCCATTGTCATTTGTTTTCAGGATGCCTTTTATTTCTTCTTTAATTTCTTTAGTAATCCAATGATTGTTTAATAGCATGCTATTTGCTTCCAAGTGTTTGATACTCTTTGTTTTTATTATTGTTTATTTCTGATTTTATGCCATTGTGATCTGAGCATATGCTTGATTTGATTTCAATCTTCTTGAATTTGAAGACACTTTGCCTGTGTCTGAGTATTTGAAAATGCCCTATGTGTACTTGAGAAGAATGTATATTCTGTGGCTTTGGGGTGAAATGTTCTGAATATGTAAATTAAGTCCATTTGATCTAGTGAGTCACTTAGGATTGTTGTTTCTTTGCTGATTTTTTTTTTTTTTTGAGAATTTATCCAGTGGTATCAATCTGGCATTAATGTCACCTACTATAATTGTGTTGCTTTCGATCTCTCCCTTGATATCTTCCAAAAGTTCTTTTTTCAAAAAAATGTATTTACTCTCTTTAGTATTATGAAATGACCCTCCTTATATCTGGGTTATGGCCTTAATTTGAGGTCTACTTTGTCAAATGTAAGTATTGCTACCGCAACTTTTTTTTTTTCATTTCCATTCACCTGAAAAAAATTTTCCATCTTTTCAATATCACTCTGTGTGAGTCCTTTCTTCTGATGTGGGTCTCTTGTAGGGACAAATATATGGGTCATGTTTTCTTATCTTTTTAGTTACCCTATGTCTTTTGATTGTAGCATTTAATCAATTTATATTTAAGGCTATAACGTATAGGTATTTTTGTTGCCATTTTTATTCTTTATACTTGTGTTCCTTCTTCCCTTTCTAATACTTCTTTTTACAGCAGTCCCTTTAGCATTTCTTGTGTTGCTGGCTTGGTGTTAATAAACTCTCTTAGCCTTTTATCATTTGCCAAGCTCCTGTTTTCACCTTTGTTTTTGAATGATAACATTGCTGCTTATAATATTCTTGGATTAAATCCCTTGTTTTGCATCACTTTGTATATTTTATACCATTTCCTTCTTGCCTTATGTGTTTATGTTGTGAAATTTGTTGATAGTCTAATGGTAGATCTCTTATAAATAACTTTCTGTCTCTTTCTGGCAGCCTTTAAGATTCTTACTTTGTCATTGACATTTGCCAATTTAATTATCATGTCTTGATGTCAGTCTTTTAAGATTCATCTTGTTTGGGACTTTGTATGCTTCTTGAACTTGTGAGATTCTTCTACCCCAAATCAGGAAATTTTTCTGTCATTAGTTCTTCAAACAGTTGTTCTATTCCATGCTCAGATTCCTCTTCTTCTTGCACCCTTGTTATGTGGATGTTGTTTCATTTTGTGTTGTTACAAAAGTCCTTTAGGCTCTCCTTCTACTTTTTTTTTCCTGTTTCTGCTCTTCTAGCTCCAGTTTCAATCTTCCAGATCACTGATGTAGTCCTCAGCTTCTTCTAGTCTACTGTTGAAATTTTTCATTGTGTTTTTATGGTAGGTATGTCATTCTTTGTTTCTTTTTGGTTCTTCTTCATGTCCTCTTGATTTTTACATATTTTGTTGAAAATTACCTCCATCTTTTAAGCTTCCTTACAACTATTGCTCTGAATTATTTTTCTGACAAGTTGCTTGCCTCTGTTTTGTTTACTTCCTTTTCTGGTGATTACTCCTTTTCTTTTGTATGATAGATGTTTCTTTGTCTCCCCATTTTCTGTTCCTTTCTGTTTTTTTCTATATATTAGATCAAACTTCTATGTCACCCGGATTTTTTTTTTAAGTTTGTCTTACATAGTAGATGTTTTGTGGAACCCAGTGGTGTAGTCTCTCAGATTTCTGGGCTGAGTATTCTAGGGATGCCCCTTTCTTGGGATATTTGGATTATATTGGTTCAGTTGGATCTTGATTGTTATTATCCCATTCATGGATGGACTATCCTTTCAGGGTGCCTGGCTATGTGGCTCACCCTCTCCCACATTGACTGAACAGAAATTCAACAAGACACAACATGAAGGGAACAAAATATTACTGTACTCATGGCACTGATAACCACAATAAAATGACCACTAGTGAAAAGAGAATTAGGAGAGAGGAAAGAGAGTAAAAGTGGTATTGAGAAAATAAAAAAGGTAAGAGAGAAAAAAAAATTTAAAAAGAAGAAAAAACATATATGGGATGAAAACACTACAAAACAAACAAACTCAATAGATACAAACACCGATGAAAACTAAGGGGGCAGGGAGAGACAGAATCTTTAGAGGCAAACCTTATATACTGAAAAGAAGGTTATGGAATTGAATGAATATTGGAAGGTCCATGGTTCATTATATTGGAGGTGTAAAGTGAATAAGACAATAAGAAGAAAAGAAAAAAATAATAAATAAAAAGTCTGCATTAATAAAAGATAAATATGCAAATTTGCCATACTTCCATGACACCCCACCAGCCACTCAGGAGCAAGTATTCAAATTAACCTGACAAAGATGGTGGATTAATTTGCATGTGCAGGCACAGGGCAAAGACTGAAGGTTCCTGCTTGAGTGAAGACTGAAGACCAAAGACAACTGAAGCCTGAATACTGTAGAGCTTGGCTTCTCTGCTATGGCTGGAGCAGAGAAGTCTTGAGGCCTGGCTTCTCCACTGCAACCAGAGCAAAGGCCTGGGTCTTGGGTGCCAGATGAAAACTGGTGCCAGCAGCTAGGGAAAGGAAGGCCTATTGCATGAATCTTCATGCAACAAGCCTTCAGTAAAAAGATAAAAATAAGAAATTTTTTTGAAAATTAATCTGTTTTTTGAAAAGGAGAATAGAGGAGTGAGCAGATAGGCTTGAGTTTAGTGAGTGAAACAATGAATTAAATAATTAGGAGAAGAAGAGAGCAAGAGAGAAGAGAATAAATAAAAGCATTAAAAATGACTAGGAAGAAAGAGAAAAGAGAAGGGTACATGCACTTGGAGCAGGGGAGATGAAATGAGATATATGAGTAAGTCACCAGAAACTATAATAATAATAATAACATGTCAATAAACCTGATAAAGAAGATACATTTTTAACATGAGGTAAAGAGAAAGAAGAGAGGAAAACCAAAGCAGGGACAAAAGAAGTGAAGAAGGATGGAAAAAGATAAAATTGAGGGAGAAAAGGATGGGAAAAAAAGATAAAATAGAAAAAATAATGATAAAAATAATGAAAAATAGAATGAAGAAAAATAAAAGATAAAAAATACAAAAAATTTAAAAAGATAAATAAAACAGTGAAGTGTCATTCACTTCAGCCAAGTTTCAATGTCTCATAGGTGCTGCTTTAAGACCCACACTATTGTTATATTTGCTACTTCTTAGTTTCCTATTAGGTAGTCAGCACCTTGTTAAAGATCCAAGTGATCCACCACTCCTCTGTGTCTGTTCCTGCTTCTTGGTTGCAAGCAGGTGGGACCAATCTGCCTGCTTTTTTCTTCCGCATGCTGCCTGTCTTAATCACTCAAAAGTCTGTTTCTGGCAAGGGCTTTAGGTAAGGGTGTTGCTCTAATGGTTTCTGGGACTGAATGGCCCCTCAACCCAGGCACAAAGGGATTCCTGGGGCTATTCAGAGTCTTTATTTCCAATTCACAGCTGGCGGCTGGGTGGGGCTGCAACAGTTGCCTGCTGGTGCTAGGAGGAGTTGGCTCTTCAGAAGAAAAATGGCTGCTTAAGTTTGGAGGACCTGATGTCTCAATGCTGGATTCCCGGTCACCTCTCCCTGTCCTGCTCCCCTCCACAGCCTCTTCCCAGCCTCCCAAAACTGAACCTTCATCTGCACCACAGCCTTGGTGAGTGTTTATAATTGAAAGGTCCTATGAACTAGGTTTAATAAATAAAAGAAAGACAAAACAGTGGCAAAACAACTGTGCTACTGTGAGTTTCTTTCACCCCAGCACCATGTGACTGGGACAACTCTTCAGGCTGCCTTTCTGGGGGCAAGCCTCTCATGGCTATGGACTTAGATCTAGATTCCCTGGCCTCCAGCAGCCCTGGGGACCTCCCTTACACACTCAGATATTAGACATGTCCCCAAGGTACCTATACTTGTGCAACACAGGTTCCTTCTTATCATCTCTCTCTCCCCAGCTACGATCCCCAATCCTGCCATTCTTCAGGCATCCTCTGCCATTTCCAGCTAAGGATTGTCTCACCAGCTGTGTCTAGTTTGCCATCTCTGGATGACTTATTTGTTTAATTTATTTGTTCCTTCTATATAAGGAACAGGACATATCTGCCTATTTGGCCTCCATTTTTGCCAATCCCCACCCATAACCAATGTTAAGAATGCTTATAGCAAATTTGGCAACATTCCAAACCAATATTACATGAAACAAAGTGAAAGAAGTCACCCTCTAATTTCTGAACTACTTTGTGTGACATCTCTGTTTTCTCAGTTCATAGAGTTTGTATTTATTGTTTTCTTTCCAAATAATTTTATATCATTTCTTTAAAAAAGCTTTAGAATAAAGAAACATGTTAGCTATATATAGTCATATCAGTCCCTCATCCTTAAAATCATATTAAGTTTTTCTCACATATTTGCACTCTATCTTGTCTCTGAAATGGCATTGATTTTTATCTTTATATAATCACATAGTTTTTTGTTTGTTTTTTCATATTTCTGCCTTATACTTTGTATGAAAAAAAAAGATTTCATCTAAAGACCAAATTCCCAGTGATATGCAATTATTAATTCAGGAGCATCTACCTCCTGATAGATGAAAGGTTAACTAACCTAATCATGGTTAATACTGCAACACCTATTACTCTTTGAAGCCAATACTTGGTGTTCCTATTCTTCCCTGAGTGACCTTTTACTAAGAGGTCTTATATAGTCCAAAGTCTGTGTTCCTGATGCAAAAGACCAAAACTCAAAATGTCAGAGTTTGGATTAAGGAAAGATTAATTGCAGAAATTAGCAACCTAGAAGATTGGAGCCCTATTAGTACTTCAAATCCATCTTAAGAGGTAACACATTGCAGGCTTCTTTTATATTAAGAGAATGAAAAATGGGAGGGACAGTTTTTATAAAAACTCAGATCCCACGCAAAATCCCTCTAAAGGTTAACACACATAAAGCAGATCTAATAAACTGGAGACCATGAGAACAATGCAGGCTTAGAAAAGGTAAAGTCAGAGAGACCAAGCATTTCATTCTGTTACAGTCCTATTCTTCACTGAGTAGTAGTCTATAGTAATTAATATGTAATAGTAGAGAATAGTATACTAATGCTTCCAGAGAATCAAACTTCTCTGTTGCTCATAAGTTCTGCTGAAATAAGATTTTCAGAAGCCTCCACGGAGGAAGAATGAGATTGGGGGAGGGGGAGGCTTTATTTGCAAACAGTTGCATTCCTCAGGTTCCAGGCTTCTGCCCCTCAAGCCAGTCCTGAAAGAGGTGCACCTGGGGTTCCAGCAGAGCCAAAAGCAAGGCCAGTGTTGAAAGCTTCTGTTCCATGTTGCAGCTGGATGTGGTTCAGCATCCAAGCTGATTAAAGTCCTTTAGTCTATGCACCGTGTGAATGCAGGGGAGCACAAACTGCCACAGGAGAGCCAGAAACCCAGCACACCAAAGAGAAAGAAGAGGAGAGAGAGGGGCTGGGGGGGAGGAGAGAGGTGGAAGGAGAGGGGGGGGGGGAAGGAGAGGGAAAGGAAGAGAGAGAGAGAGAGAGAGTTTAAATATTCAGGTTTCAATCACGTAGTCATACCAGCCAGGCCTTTTCCCTCCAACATTCTGAAATTAATGAGCTTTTATGTTTTCTCTGTATTATCTTATTTCAGCAATTTGGCTTTTCTATCTTATGGCTAAGAAGATAATCTTGTATATGCTACCAACTTAAGGTATCTTGTGTCACCTTTTCTTTTGGATTGTGCTTGATAATTTAGGTAGCTCTAGTTGGTGTGCATCTATTAGGTTAAAGGAGTATTAACCACCTCCTCAATGGTCAATTTTTACTCCAGGTGCTTTCTGTCACAGGTAATGGAAAACATAAATACACTATATGACCTTTAATTTTGAACTTGTTTCAGTGTAGAGACAATTTTTCATCAGAAGTGTTTGCAGGGTTACTACTTCAGTTAATAATCCAGCTGGTTTTATGTTATTTCTATCTCATTTGCTCTAAGAACTGCCTCTAGTGTTAATATACATATTAATACATAAACACACTGAAAGTGCAGCAATAAAAGTTAGTCAGAGTTTTGCAGAGCCTTTAGTCAAAGCATTTTGTGCTCCTCCACTTTGGGTAATCATAGAGAATGCATAGTACCATGAAAGCCACTGTTCCAGGCATCAGCTATGTCAGGTGGAAAGAAGGCATCATTTGCCTTGTAAAAAGCTTGTTGACAATGTGTAGGTATTCTTTTAAAACTGGAATGAAGAATGCTATTTTGTGCCAGAGATTTAGGTTGTGTTTTGTGTTTCTGAAATTTAGTACCTCTGCCTATTTGGAAAGAAGGATATTTTACATTAACTGAATTGTTGGAAACTGTTCTCTTGGAATTGCAACCTCAACCTCACTATCAAATGAGTAACAGCTTGGCTAACAATCCTCCCATTTACTACCTTACTTTAAAAGAAGTGATCAGAGGTTAATGAGAAGGACAGAAGGAATCATGTTTAAGTTGGATTGAAGAATTACAATTATTCTTAGTTTCATTCCAATCCTAGTTGTTAGAACCACCATCTTAAAAAGAAAATACTTAGAAATTCCAATCAAACATTTTATGTATTGAAAGTCTTGCAATGGTGCGTTAATTACCAATTAGCATATGAAAGGCTTTGTGCAAGTGGGTAAAACTTCCCTTTTTGAGTGTCAAAATGTAATAATAGCACCTCTTCATCTTTAACTTGAAATCAAAACTATTAATTTTATTTATTTTTACAATTTAAGGAAGGTTAATTTAGGTGACTGAAAGACTTCTAAATTGGCTTCTATAGATCCAATGAGTAAAAAGTAACCAGTAAAAGTTGGGATTTTATGGAAAAAATCTGTATAATTTAACTAATCTGTAAATTATAATAAATATATTTGCAATTATTTAAAAAAATATATTCAGGCTTTAAGAGCTTGCAGTGTCATGCCTATTCGGGCCACTGACTTGCTTCCAGGTGTGATTGACAAGTAAGCACCTTCCTACATTACTTATTTATTGGGCATGTGTTTAAACTGCCTTGTCTGGACCCTTCCCAGATTGATCAGCGGGGAACAGACTTGGAAAGTCTATATAAATGTCATATCTATATTATCTTGTCTCCACTTTACTGCTTTCCTGTTAAAAATAATAACAAGCTTATTACAAAGGAATCGCTAATATACCATTACATTATATCAATACTTACTTAAATACCCAGTTTTAATTTTTTTTTCATTTTCTTACCTAATCTGTCCAACTGTATTATAAATTTTTGAGTAGCCTTTCATATGCTAATTGATACTTAAAATCTGTTGGTTCTTGGACAATGCTAAGCATATTAGAATTAATGTGTAGAATAGGTTCTAATTTGTGTCGTTCTAATATTTTGTTATATTTTATTCAATAGATATTAATTCTTCTATAAACATATTTAATCATCCAAATTATTTTATTTTTACATATTTTATTAAGTGACATTTTATTAAATGACATTTTGTTAAGTGACAATTTATTAAATGACATTTTTATAGGATGAAAATAACTCAACTGGTATGCCTAATTATGAAAATGGTTCCTGCTCCCTCCTTTATAGCTAGCTCTTCTAATAGTTTATTAAATTGTATAGAGTTTTTAAAAATATATATTTCTGCCTTATAACTTGTATGTAAATACTTATTTCACTTAAAGAAAAATTTCCACTGATATACATGAATCAATTCAGAAATATCTGTCTACTTATATATAAAAAAGATCTTATATCTCAGCATTATTAAAGTATTAACTGGTGAAATATTATTTCTTAATAAAAATTTAAGTGGAAGTTTTTTATAAAAATGTATTTCCTTTTCCTCTTTATTTCACAAATTATGTTGAAATATTTCAGGACAATTTTTTTCAGTTAATTTTAATTAAAGATGAAGAATAATTTTGTAAGATTAGTCATTTGTCTTAAAGTTATTTAAACCTTTAACATGTGTGACTTATGGCAAATAAATATTACTAAAATTAATTTAAATTATATAAGAAATTTATAAATCCATTTGGAAACACAATTTTATTGATTTTGTTTTTATAATTACTTTCTAAATTTTTCATTATATATTCAGGAACTGAGTCAGCTTTTTAAAAAGTAAATTCCATATACCTTATAAACATTGATTTTTTTTAATAAAAGCAAAATCAGTAAGAGTCCATGCTTACAACTTATTTTTGTTTTTTTTAATTGTTTAAAGTATTACAAATAGTAATATATATGTTTTCTTTTTCCCCCCATTGACCACCCCCCAGCCTCCTCTACCCTCCAGCACATATCCTAACCTGCCCCCCTACCCAGTGTCTTGTATCCACTGGTTATGCTTATATGCATGCATACATGTCCTTTGGTTGATCTCTTATACCCCCCGCTCCCCACCCTCCTCGCCTTCCCACCGTAGTTTAACAGTTTTGTTGTTTTTATCTGCATGAAGCATATACAATAAAGTAAATCTATAGTAAATAGGAAATAAGGAGCAAAAAGAGTAAAGCAAAAAGTAAATAAAAGAACCTTTAAAAACTACTTTTTAAAGGTTTTTTTTCCCCAAGTTGCATTTCTAACTATTTCAACCTATCAAAGTTAAATATTTTATTTAATTGTTGTAAACAATTTGATGAAAATAACAAGTGTTATCATTAAAATAGTATTAATACACTAAAATACTTACAGCATACGGCATTTTCTTTATTTCTGAAGTTTCCTATCATAAAGGAGGTTTTTTTAAAAAAATGCTTTTATTGAATTTTGGAGAGAAGAAGGGAGAAGGATAGAAACACTGATGAAAGAGGAACATCACTGATTGGCTGCCTCCTGCACGCTTCACCCTCCTGGAGGTCAAGCCCACAACTGGGGCATGTACTCTGCGCAAGAATTGAACCTGCGACCTCTTGGTTCCTGGGTCGACAGTGAACTGCTGAGCCACACCGGTCGGGCCATATAAAAGTTCCATTAGTCCCATGCTGAAAAGCTGATGGGTAAAATGTAGCCCATTTAATTACCTGAATCAAATTACTTAGTCTAATAGTGATTTATGTGTATTTGGCATATTGGTCATTATGTGCCAGGTTTATGTTTCCAGTCATCAAACCAACTTCAATCAGATAGTTAAAAGTTAACTTGATTCTAAATTATGGATTTGAACACAATAGATGCTCATTTTATTTTCAGTTGGGTAAAGTTTGACCTTTTCAAGTGATCTCTGTGTTCTAAATAGCACAGCTGCAGTGTGGTTTGCTGTAGTGCAGGCAGCTTAGACATGAGTGTTTTGTCTGGACTGCTGCATGCACTGACATCCACCAGTTTATCAGCCAAGAGTTGGATGCTTGGATATTGTACAGCTAAGAATGGAAGGTAAATGTGCCAGTGGACTATTTGACATAAACTGAAGGAGCAATAGAGCCCTGCGGACAGATGCACTTTTCCCCCCAGTTCCACCTGCTTTTAACATAGAACTGGGACGTTTTCCAAAATATGGTACAAGAAACAAGGTGTTAAAACTATCTCACTGAGCAGGAATCTTCAGTTTGAAATGATGCCACCGGTCCCTTCAAAATTGGCTTCTGATACAGATGGCTATTTCATCTATAATAATAAAAACATAACATGCTAATTAGACCAGGCAGCCAAACAACCTTCTGGACAAAGCCATGGTGGTGGGGGGGCTGAAGCAGAGGCAGTTAAGGGTGATCAGGCAGGCAAGCAGGCAGAGATGGTTAGGAGTGAGGAGGCAGGCAGGCAGGCAAGTGGTTAGAAGCTAGCAGTTCCAGAGTGCAAGAGGAATGTCAGACTGCAAAACCAGGAGTTGGACATCCCCTGAGGGGTCTTTGATTGCAAGAGGGTACAGGCTGGGCTGAGGGACAACCCCCTCCCTTCCAACCCCCTCGTGCACGAATTTCATGCACCTGGCCTCTAGTATAATATAAAGAAATAAAATAAAGAGCAATACCATTTGAGTTATTTGGGTCAATATTTTAGTTTATAAAATATATATTTACATGCATTTACTCAGCTGCTAACATTGATTGAGTGTCTTTCTACTAGGAACTGTAGATGCAGAAATTAATAAGCAAGTAAAAAAAAGTACCACCAAGTATTATATAATGTGAACATATGCATTACCATTCACACTTGGGATAATTATTACCAAGTGATATATAAAGCTGATCTTAACTGTTTCACATTATTCTTTTCTGGTTCAATTAGAAATTTCATACACTGATTTTATGAAATACTACCCCCAAATAACCATGCAGGTGTTATGCACTTGGCAGCTTTTGCTGATACTTTATAGTTGAGATACAATGTTCTAATTTACAACTGAAATTATGATGTTGTCATCATGGCTATATCTGTTTGGGAACTGGGGAGAAGGCAGCCATTAGAAAATAGAATAGTTGACTTAGTTATTATATGAAATATGCTAATAACTCCTGTGTACTATTGACATAAATGCTAAACCAGCCATATGTTTTTTGTTGAACAGCCTAGATTATCAAAGTTGCATCAGAATCACCTATGTGATTGTTAAAAACACTGAAATACAGAACATATCTGAACCAAGTAAATTGACATTTTGGGTGTAGATGTTAGAAACGTTCATTTTGAACAATATCTTGAGTATTTCTGTACTAAATAGAAATTTAGTGTAATGGCAGAGAGTTATATGAGGTTATTTACTGGTTTGATTAACTGTTTCATATTTCTACTTCTAATTTGGACCAAAAACATTCATTAGCTGTCACAGAATTTGTCTCCTGTATCAGAACAGAGTTTATGTAACAGATTTCTTTCAGTGTATAGCTAAGTTGATCAGCTGTTTGAGAATAGATGGGGAAGCATGAGATGGTAAGAAAAGGAGGTGATTAAAATTCAGATTACATAGTGCCTGTGGTAGAAAGATGCCATTTCTGCAGCATAAAACGGGTGCTGATGGACCAGTTACTGAAGCTCCTGAAAGGACTTCCTGAGAACATGTGCAGAGTTGCAAGAAATATGTTTCCTTTGCCAAGCAATTTAAGAGATTCTCTGTAAAGCACAGATATGCCTATCATTGAGCTCCTGGATTTCTTGTATTAGGATATAAAATGGGTGAAGCTATTAACATATTCTGACTGCCTGAATCTAACTATGAAAGTGAGGATTTGCAAATGCACAGTAAGCCCTGGGTTATTTCAGGTGAAGAGTTTTTGTGCTTTTTATATGCACACTTCTCTAATTACCAGTTTTATATTCAAACTGTTTCCAAGTATATTTTACTCTAATGGCATCGAGATTAATTATTCACTCAAGAAAAATCAGCTGGGTGAATTTTGCATAATTTTAAGAGCATTTCTAAGACTGAAGCAATGACAGAAATTAGTACCCCTTTTGCTCAGACCACCATGGGAATCTGAATGTTGAGAAGTCTAAATTGAGACAAGAGCAGAGATCAGCATCTTTCTTGAAAATGGTGTTCCTGAAACCACCTATGCCCTTGTGCATGCACAAACCAGGAAGTATAAGGACTGAATACTCATCAGAAACTCCTGAGTAAAAGAGGGTAATAATTAATAGGTGCATCTTCTGTTCCTTGTGCAGACAACTTGGAAGTTCATGGCAAGTTTCTTCAGAAGGTCTGAATGGGATTGAACCCAATGACCCCAGCAGTAACCAGCTCTTTCACATGTTTTTGTATTGGTTTTCCCTACCTGCATCCTTCATTCTTCATAGTATCTCACTCTTTTCTTCTGGTATTACTCCCCTAAATTAACTAGTTTCCAACTTGTTCTTATTATTCTCAATCCACAAAAATACTTGCCTTTTATTACCCTTTTCAACATTACTTGTGGGACTTATGTCTCAGAAACTTTCCCTAAATTTATATTTTTCTCTTTACCATCTCCTCAAACTGATAATAAGTATTAATTAAATGGTAATATGAATACATTTATTAGTGTGTGAAACTTAATGAAAATTATGTTCATGGTATCTCTTCATGTTCTATTAAGAATGTATAGATCAATGCTAGAGCAAAAAATATGCTAATTATTATTTTAATACAATTGATTTGGTTAATTACAATGTCCTTTTGAATTTATTGCCTTAGAATATAAATAAGAGGGCAAAGAATATACATACACTTTTCTGAAGCACTATTCTAATATATTTCACAGAGTAGTGATTTTAATTTTCAAATACAAAAATGGTAGAAATTGTATGTGCATATTAACATTGTAACCTTGCTTTCTATCGTAGAGCTATGCTAAAGACTGCTTTGTTTATGAGTGCCACATTGAAAGTTCATTTCAGTAGCCAAGCATCATATCAGCTTGTCTTGAATACAGGCATTATGGTTTCCAGAAATGCTGCCTCTTACTCCAATGACATATCTCTCAACATCTTGACAAATGATCATCTGAGCTTATATTGTGATTAAAATTGGAGTTGGGGAAATTACATAATATAAATCCATTCAACATCACTTTCTTTCAAAATCTTTACATTCCTTCATCAGCATTATGTCATCTGCTGAGTGGAAGATATACTAATACCTTTGGAACTGAACAATAATTTGATGTCAGTTGAAACTGGGTGAGGGAAGGAGGAGCAAAGTAAACTGAGATTTCCAAGAGAGAGGACATAGAGAGGAGTAGAGACCTGTTGTTGGACTGAGCTTTGTAGAATGCTATAGCTGGTTGAGAAGGAGCAGTCAGAGATAGAAGAGGAATAGTAGAGTCCCAGGCACAGCATGTTTCCAGAAGGATAAGTGATCAGCAGAGCCAAAAGCTGTTGAAGTCAAACAAGATGAGGACTAAAGCCTTAGTGACAACAGTTTGGCATTAGAATATCTAATAAATATATCTATGTGGAAAAATTTAGCCTGAATCAAAATTAAATTATTTTTTCCTCTGGACCTCAGAATCCATTCATAGGTACATATTTTCTGTGTGTTGTAAGAGATTATAATCCTTTCTACGGATTTCCTCTAAGATTTGACTTTATAATTTGCCTCCTAGTTTAGATAGGCAAGTAATCTCTAGTTATAAGGTTAATAAAGGCATTGGGATGAGAAGTGGCTTTCTAAGCAAAGTAATTATATCACAGGATGTCATGACAGGTCATTAGCTAAAGAAGAATCAGTGTCATCAGCCAAGAGAAGAGGCACTGGTTTTTCTAGCAAGGAAGAATCATGGCAACCTTTGGACTTAGAGTACGCTGGGGAAACTGAACACTCCCATATGTCTACTACGAATCAACGGAATCCACCTTTGCTCTTATAAAAAGTAAAAAAAAAAAAAAAAAGGTTTTGTGACAGTTTGAATTCAACTAATGTTCTAATTAAAATACAAAACTGTCCTTATTCACAGATGACATGATACTGTATATAGAAAACCCTAAAGACTGCATTAAAAATTATTAGACTTAATAAATGAATTCGGCAATCTAGCAGGATACAAAATGAATGCCAAGAAATCTATGGCATTTCTATACAATAATAATTAAATTAAAGAAATAGAGACTAAAAAAGCAATCCCATTTACCATCGCATCAAAAAAAATAAGCTACCTAGGAATAAACTTAACTAAGGAGGTAAAAGACCTATACACAAAAAACTACAGGACACTGAAAAAAGAGATAGAGGACGACATAAAAAGGTAGAAGAACATAACATGTTCATAGATTGGTAGAATCAATATCATCAACATGTCCATACTACCCAAAGCAATCTATAGATTCAGTGCATTCCATATCAAAATACAATGGCATATTTCACAGACCTAGAACAAACTCCCCCAAAATTCATCTTGAATAAAAAGACCCTGAAAAGCTGCAGCAATCCTGAGAAAGAAGAACTAAGTTGGTGGGATCTCAATACTAGATATCAAGCTGTATTACAAAGCCACTGTTCTCAAAATATCTTGGTACTGGTATAATAACAGATATATAGATCAATGGAATAGAATAAAAATTGACGCAAATCACTATGATTAATTAATATTCAACAAAGGAAGCATGAACATACAACAGAGTCAAGACAGTCTCTCCAATAAATGGTGTTGGGAAAATTGAACAGATACATGCAAAAAATAAAAAATAAAACTAGACCAGCAACTCACACCAAACACAAAAATAAACTCAACATGGATAAAAGACTTAAACATAAGATGGGAAACCATAAAAAATACTAGAGAAATCCACCGGCAGCAAAATCTCAGACATATGCTGAAGCAATTTCTTCACTGATACTGCTCCTAGGGCAATGGAAACTAAAGATAAAATTAACAAATGAGACCAATCAAAATAAAAAGCTTTTTCACAGCAAAAGAAACCATCAACAAAACAACAAGAAAGCCCACTGCATGGGAGAACATATTTGCCAATGTTATCACTGATAAGGGTTTAATCTCCAACATTATAGGGAACTCATACAACTTAACAAAAGGAAGATAAACAACCCAATCAAAAAATGGACTATGAACCTAAATATATATTTTCTGAAAGAAGACAGAAGGATGGCCAAAAAACATATGAAAACATGCTCAAAGTCACTATTTAGCTGAGACATGCAAATCAAAAGACAATGTGGTACCATCTCACATCTGTCAGAATTAATGGCCTGGTACACGAAATTCATGCATGGGGGGTTCCCTCAGCGCAGCCTGCACCCTCTCCAATCAGGGATCCCTTAGGAGCTGTTTGGGGTCTAAACTGGCAGTTGGACATCCCTCTCACAATCTAGGACCATTGGCTCCTGCATGCCTGTCTGATCACCCTAACTGTCCTTCCCTGCCAGCCTGGTTGCCCCCAACTACCCTCTACTGTTAGCCTGATCTCACTCCCAATGCCCCCCTCTGCCAGATTGATTTGCTCTAACTGTCCTCCCCTGCTGGCCTAATTTTGCCCCCAACAGCCCTCCCTTGCTGGCCTGACTTGCTCATAACTGCACTACCCTGCAGGCCTGCTCTCACTCCCAACTGCCCTCCCTTGCAGGCCTGAACTTGCCCCTATGGCCTCTCTTGCCAACCTGATCTCACCCCCAAATGCCCTCAGTGCTGTGGCCCTCACCACCATGGCTTTGTCCTGAAGGAAGCCAGACATCTGGAAAATGGCCAGTCAACTCAGTCAAATTAGCATATTACCCTTTTATTAATATAGATAGATTATATAGGATAGGATTGCTTAAATGGAGGGAGGGAAGCCTGTTTCAGCCAGAGGAAATGCTATTGGCAGACAAAAATATATAATCCCTATATCTGGATTGATAGCCAGCCATATGCACTATACAGCCAAACCAGTCATTAAAAAATTCGCTTTCTTACATCTTACACCAGTGGTTGGCAAACTGCGGATTGCGAGTTTGCCGCTCAGTTGACTAATTAGTTTGCCAACCTCTGTCATATACCACCCTTCACCTCTTTGCACACAATATCCCACAACTGCCTAATCCTCACAACTTGCAATTATACGGTAACATTTAATTTAGTCCAGTGGTCGGCAAAATCATTAGTCAACAGAGCAGCAAACTATGGCTCATGAGCCGAATATGGCTTGTGAGCTGCGGTTTGCCAACAATTGCCTTATACCAAACAGCTGTTGCCCTTAAAACCCCTCCTCAGCACCTTACGTTCTGCCTTTGCAATTCACCCAGATTAGGTTCTGATTGGTCACTTTCTAAGCCAGTCAGCAACAAAAAGTCTGCCTACCAGGCAGCCATTGGCTTTTTGCATTTCACCCAGATTTGGTTCTGATTGGTCAGTTTCGATGCCAGTCAGCATCAAAAGCTCTGCCTTCTAGGCAGTTATTAGCTGCCTAGAAGTCTCCCCATGCCTATTTCCAGGCCTGATCAGAGAGGCAGGGCTGATCAGCAGCCCCCAAGGAGGCCTGGAGAGAAAGAGAGAGGCAAGGGCTGATTAACAGCTAGCATGGAGGCTATGGATCAGACCCTGCTTCTCTGTCCAGGCCTCTCTCTGGGCCTGATCTGCAGCCCCCTCAGGTGTCAGTGCTAGGTTGCCATGCCCACAGCAGCAGCAGTCAGTGCTAAGTCTCCATGGCAACCCAGCACTGACTACAGAACTGACTTCTGGTTGGTTGAGCCTTTGATCATTACAGATCCTGGGGTTTTATATATTAGGATGGCTATCATCTACAAATCATCAAATGACAAGTGTTGGCAAGGATGCCGAGAAAAAGGAACCCTGATGAACTACTGGTGGGAATGCAGACTGTTGCTGCCACTGTGGAGAACAGTATGGAGTTTCCTCAAAATCTAAAAATGGAACTGCCATTTGACCCAGTAATTCCACTTATAGGAATATATCCCAAGAAACTAGATACACCAATCAGAAAGTATTATGCACTCCCATGTTCATAGCAGCACAATGCATCATAGCTAAGATTTAAAAACAGTCTAAGTGCCCATCAGCAGATGAGTGGATTAAAAAATTGTAGTACATCTATACAAGGGAATAATGCAGTAAAAAAGGAGTTCTTACCATTTTCAACAGCATGGATGGAACTGGAGAGCACTATGCTAAGTGAAAGAAGCCAGGCAGAGAAAGACAAATATCACATGATCTCACTCATTTGTGGAATATAATGAACAACCTAAACTGATGAACAAAAAGAGATCCAGGGACAGAGAAACAGCGATCAGACCATCAAACCTCAGAGGAAAAGTAGGGGTATATTGGGGTAAGGAGGAGAGATCAACTAAAGGAGTTGTATGCATGCATATAAGCCTAACCAATGGATACAGACAGCATGGGGTGAGGCTATCATTGGGGGCGGGCTTGGGGGGGGTAATGGGGATAAGGACACATATGTAATACCTCAATCAATAAAAAATTGAAAAACAAACATGAAACATTTTCATGTTGACTTTTGACCTTCTCATCTTTTCAATTTTAGTTTGATTTTTTTTAAAATTCTAATCTTAGAAATTCTCTATTCTTTGACAGATCCTTTGGCCAAATTTTGTATTTGTAGGTCATAATTCTCAATTTTTAAGTTATACACACACTATCATGGTCTTTGTAATTCTCATGCTGATCATACTGTTTCCAAATATTTTCTCCAGATAAGCTAGGAAATACTTTAACTATTGTATCACCTCATGCTTTGGTCTAACAAACGTCCAATTCTTTAATTGTACCCAAAATTCACTCCTTTTAGATACTAATAAATTTCAGGAAAATCAATTTGAGATTACCATTTTTCTGAGGACCTTTCATTAGAAAGCCTTTTAAATACCAGTTTTCATATCACTAAGAGTTTTTGATTGAAAAATATCTATATTACCAATAGATTAGTATCCACTCAGGGGAATAATGAATTATAAGTTTCTGATTGTTTATAGAATAACTGGGTAGAACAAAGAGCTCCTTAGGAAAAATACCAAATCACAACATATATGATACCATTGTAATTAGCTAGTCTATACTAATAAAAGGGTAATATGCTAATTAGGACAGATGCCTTCTGGACATCCATCCGGACAAAGCCACAGCAGCTGTGAGGTCCAGGCTTAGGCAGCTGTGGGCTTAGGCAGCCATCAGCCCCAGCAGCTGTGAGGCCTGGGGCTAGGACCTTGCAGCTGCTGTGGCCAGGGGCAGCAGCAGCAGAAGGGTGATGAAGGTGGTGCCTTTCCCAATCAGCCTGGTTGCCTCCGCAGCGGAGAGTGGGCCTAAGCCATCAGTAGGACATCTCCTTAGGGCTCCCAGACTGTGAGAAGGGACAGGCCGAGCTGAGGGACCCCCTCCAGTGCACAAATTTTCATGCACAGGGTCTCCAGTCCTATATAATAAAAGGCTAATATGCAAAATGTCCCCTGGACCAGGAGTTCCACCAGGGGTTGAGGCTAGCTGGCTAACTGCCTGTGGCCCCACCCCCAGACACCCCCAGCCTTGATGAGCCCCTCCACCCCAATCAGCGTGGAGCCTGACAGCCAACCATTGCAGCCCTTCCCTCCCGCTGGGTCCACCCCAAATCGCCCCTCCAACCCTGATCAGGGCAGGCTAGCTGGATCCCACCTATGCACAAATTCATGCACCTTGAAAGGAAATGGGGCCTGCAAGGTTGCAGAGGGCACAGAGGCAGGTCTTGGCCCAGCCTCAATACCCCTGCTTGCACCTCCTGCCCTATCAGCTGGCAGCTCCACTCCTCCTGCCACTGCTCTTACCTACTGACATTTCGAAGTGATTGTAACTGGCACCAGCAGTGGGTGCAAGCAGGGCTGGTGCAATCAGCAGGTGTGAGTGGTGATTGCTGCCCCAATCACCCCTCAGGGACGGGGGGCGGAGGGTAAAAACACCCTCAGTTGTGATTGGGGCTGGCAGCTAGCTCCAGCACCCACCAATGGCACTGAGAGGTTGGGGCTGGCACCAGGAGCAAGTGCAAGCAGTAGCTCTGGCGCCTGCAGCAGGTGTAAGTGCCGCGTAGGACTGAAGTGCACGGGGGAAATAATTTTCAGTAACCACCAGAGGATTACCCCAATGACAGCAACTGTTACTATGCCTTTGTCTGGTGCCACCTGCTCACCTGCTCCACCATCCTGCTGCAGCCAAAGCCTGCCATGTTCCGGGCTTTTCCACCTGCTGCCAATGCCTGCATGTTCCCGGCTTTTACACCTGCTGCCAATGCCTGCATGTTCCAGCACGCCCCCTGGTGTTCAGCACATGTCATAGCAAGTGCTTGTTCAGTTATTCAGTTGTTCCGCAGTTCAGTCTATTTGCATGTTCAGATTTAATATAGATAGATAGGAAAGGAGCAAAGGGGGGGAATCCAGGCAGGATAAGTATATCACAGGGGCAGCTTCGCCAGAAAGCTGCAACTTTTGTACTCCCTAGGAAACGACCGGCCTATTCCATGCAAACACTGGAGGAAAGGATCCAACAAAGGGAAAAATAGATATATTCCCTGTAACACTGGGATGCCCTTGCCTGTCAGTCGAACCTGGGGACAGTAATGGTTTTCCAGAATGGGTAGGGCCACTGCAAGCTCATGAAAAATTTGAAATACATAATCTTGTAAACAAAGGAATTGTCTCCTTTGTGCTCGTGGCTCTCTCTTAGCTTCCTTACATTTGCCAGTGTTTCCTCCATAGCCATGTAGACCTGTGAAGCCCGCATGCAACGGGCTGATGGACTGCAATGGGGAAACACATACTAAGCTAGTCCGATGCAGTATCGGCCTGTGCAGACATGAGAAGGAAATTCTGGACACTGGCTCTGATTTTAGCTCTGCTAAGGGCCAAATGGCACTGCTTCCTTGGTGGGACTGAGAGACATGAACTTTGGGAACTCGGGGGTTTGATTCCACAGAAACAAAGCTTTCCGCAATATCACATCCTCTTCTGAGAGTCTCAGAAAATTATTTTTCTTTGGGTAGTGCAATAAATCCACCCCCACCAGCAACCGGGGGAGACGAGGACCTCTCCCCTGTTAACATGGATTTACTTTAACAAAGGTTTTATTGAGCCACCCTTTGACACCAGCAGTTCATTTTCTATAGACAAGGAAGTGCCACTTAGATTCTTCTGGACTTAGATCTAGCAGCCAGATCACTGTTCCCTGGAGGTTTTAAAAACATATCCCATCAAACCAAACCAGAATTATATGAAATACTAAAGGGTATTCTTTAAGAAGAAGAGGAAGAAGAAAAAAGTAAAGATAAAAATTATATAAAACAAAATGACAACAAACACATGCCTATCAACAAGTGAATCTAAAAATCAAGTGAATAAAAATCTGATGAACAGAATAAACTGATGAGTATAATAGAATCAGGGGCAGAGAAAGGGAGTGGACTGACAATTCTCAGGGGGAAAGGGGTATGAGGGGTGTGGGAAGAGATTGGACAAAAATCTTACACTATGGATGAAGACAGTGGCAGGGGGTAAGGTAATGGGGTGGAGTGGGGAATCAGGTGGAGGGGAGCTATGGGAGAAAAAAGAGGAACATCTATAATAATCTGAACAATAAAGATTTATTAAAAACAGCATATCCCATCATGTGTGACAAAAGATAAAATTTCCCCTACTTTCTCATGTTCCTCTCTACAATTTTTTTTTCATAAATGATTTTATTCTGTAAACCTAGAATGTATGTCTATATTCTCGCCATAAGAAAGCCTGGATTAATGAATTTTAATTTTACCTTAAGATTAAAGGAGTTGTGTAGTAGGCTCAATAATGGTCCATCAACTATATATTCACATTCTAATTCTTAGAATCTGTGAGTATGTTACATTACATGGCAAAGGACTCTGTATAGTTGTGAGTCAGGGGAGGGGAGATTTCAGAAAGGAGAGAAGATGCTACATTATTGTTGCCTTAAAAATGGAGGAAGGGGTCACAAGCCAAAAAATATAGGGGATTTCTAGAGCTAGAAAAAGGAGGAAATAGATTACTTCCTAGAGCCTCCAATAGGAATGCAGCCCTGTGAATCCATTTTGGACTTCTAACCTCCAAAATGCTAGCAGAATAAATATGTGTTGCTTTAAGCCACTCTATGTGTGGTAATGCATTATAGAAACAATAGGAAAAAATACAACTTATAATATGGAGAATTTTACAGACACCCTAATGGTGTTCAAACACATTTTGCAACCATAAATAGGGAAAATATTGAATACAAACATGAAAATAATGGAAGTCTTTAAGCAGAAAAGTTATAGTGTTCCTTAGAAAAAACCTCAACTATTGATCTGTGCACCAACTTGGAGCAATCTCAAAATAATTATGCTATGTGAATAAAGACATGTAAAAATATGTGCTATCCAATCCCACTTAGTATTCTAATTATTATTTGATATATGACCCTTAGAGACAAAAAACAGTCAGGAGCAACTGGGGATGAAGCAAGAAGGGGGGCTGCAAAACAGGGGGAAGAAATTGCAAATGGAACTTTATGTAGGCCAGTGGATATGTTTGTTGTCCTAATTGTGGTAAGGTTTCATGTCCAAACACCAAATTAAATAACTTAAGTATGCAGTGTTCACAGTTAAAAGGCCATTCTGACTACTATATAGAAAATACTTTATAGTCTGTATTTATAGACTATAAATACTTTATAGTCTGAAAATGAAGTTTTCCTCAACATTCTCAGCCTCTTTGGATAGGTCTAAAAATTAAACTGACAGAGAAAGATTAACTGGAAAAAAGCATAAACACTTCATTGAATTTTTCCATCTTTCAGAGATCCTTAACAAGAGAATGATGACCCAAAGAAGTGACCAGGACAGGAAACTTTTCTACCTTTTTAAACAAAAAAATAATACATTTGTGAAGACAAATCAGTTTAGATTATGGGCAGTTTGATTAGGGATAGGTAGTCCTTATGTCTTTTTTGTTTTTAATGTAATTATTGGGAAGATAAGAACTAGTTTAACAATGTTTGTTTGCAGATTTCTTTGATGCCTTCTCTGGGCTATAAGTCTATTATCTCTAAGTGAAGAATTTATCTCCTGCATTTAGACAGAAAAGGGGGGGGGGTTGTTTTGTTTTGTTTGTTTTCCCCTGCATTTAATGCTTTTTAGTTGCCTTCAGCTCAAATCAGTTTGTATGCTAAAGAAGCATACTAATATTTTGGAGAAATTCCGGTTTCCTTCAGTGGGGAAGTAAGAACATAAATGAGAAGTGAGTTAGAGATGTATTAAGGTGATTGAAAAGACAGATGGTATGGTGGATACAGTTGTTGATAGTAAAAATATAAAACATGTATAGGTTCAAGATACAATGGCAAATTGCCAACAAGACCTGCTAACATTTTGGATATACAAAATGAGGAGACAGACTTCTAACTTCTGGTTTGAGCCCAACATAATGAAGACTAGAAGAGTAACATTTTGGGTAATTGGGGAAGTCAAATAGTCTGATTTAGTCATAGTGAATTTGAGATGCCCATGAAACATCTAAGTGGTAATATGTCTGGAGCTTAGATGTGTGACCTGGCTGAAGTTAAAAATTTAGAAGGCAATGATACATAGAAAATACTTAAATTTGTGGGAATGGGTATAATATATAAGCAGAATCAAAAGAGAAGGCATCTCTGGAAATAAAACGTATGAAAGATATGTAAAGACTAACTCAACCTTGACAGGACATAAATTAAGGACATAAAGGCTGTGACTGCAATAGCAGCAAGGGAAATAAAAAGGATACGAAAATAATCATGATTCAACCACATATATATCCAAAACAATGGAAATACATGAATAAACAAGACAGCTGTTCTTCATACTTTCATGGAGGCTATATTCCAGTAATTTTACAAAATGTAAAATAATATATATTAAAATACAGTAGTAATATGTAATGCCTAGTTTGGCTATATAAATTATGATTCATGAATATATAATTAGATAAATCTTTCTAGCACTCCTTTTCAAATATCCTATACAACAAAGGGGTAATATATAAATCAACCAAATGGCAGAATGACTGTTTGTTATTATGTGCGATGACCACCAGGGGCATATGCTCAATGCAGGAGCTGCGCCCTGGTGGTCAGTGCACTCCCACAGGCGAGTGTTGCTCAACCAGAAGCTGGGCTCACTGCTGATGAGTGCAGTGGTGGTGGCAGGATCTAAGGATGTCCCACTGCCAGCTTAGGCCTGCTCCTTGATGGAAACAGGGCTAAGCCATCAGTTGGACATCCCCTGAGGGCTCCCGGACTGTGAAAGGGCACAGGCCAGGCTGAGGGACTCTCCCCTAGGTGTATGAATGGCATGCACTGGGCCTGTAGCGTTAAATAATTTTCTAATGTGGTGAAATTAATAACACAAAAAATTAGACCTTAAAAATATTAATGGCTAAACTTAACAAAATGAAATAATTTCTATTTTAATTCTTAGAATATTATACCTAACAAAATAAAGATATGTATGTCCAAGTAACATAAAAAACCCAGAATTCATTATTTTAAATACGTATAATCCAAGGTCTGGTTAAATATATATCCTTCTTCTCCCACCTGTTTTTGTTATTTTAAGAGAAAGTTGAGATTTTTATGCAGAAAGTAAAGAAATACAAGTAAAACAAACTACTTTTAACATCACATATATTTATTGAAAAATTGACAAAATCATTGTCTCTAAGTTTACTGGAAGAAAACTGTACTACTGTGCATGTGAAGTTGTATTTCAATATTCCTAATATCCACATTATCTATTTTTTGTGTGACTACTCAATAAACATTAAAATAAAATATCAATTGAAATGTTAAGATATTGCTTCAATTTTTGTACTTGAATAGTATTTTTGTAATGTAGGGTTTAGAACAGTCAAATATCTCATGGTGAGCTGAAAAATAATCCAAAAATACAAATCCATTCATGTATTGTCAAAAATGAACAATTATTTGAATTTTAATTTCATGTATAACTAAGGGCCAGTTGCTATTAGCCTATTGAGTAAGTTATTAGGGGATTCTAAATGTTATTTATACACTCCAATGAGTGGGAATGATCACGTCTGCATATTTCTTTGTCGGCAAGTAGAACTCCTCGAAGGCGGGCTTGACGAAGGTGATGTACAGGGACAAGATCTGCTCCAGGTCCCTCCCTCTCTCGCTGTCATCATACGTTCTTCAGACATGTCTCCTTCAAGTCAAGTCATGCCTCCAACAGCTTCCTGAGGCCTTTAAACTAGAATTTCCTATACATGTGCATCACAGTGAAGCAGATGACTCAGAGGAAGGAGTTAGGCTATACAGGCATTATTTTAAGTTGTCCATGAAGCTCTAGTTTTGTCACATTTATATTAAATTTATTGTTAGGAATAATATTAGGGGTGTGGGTGTGTGTGTGTATGTGTTTGTGTTTTTTATCTCCTTGTTATATTTTATATGCTCCATTTTAACACTTTGACAAATATGTTTGTAAGTGTTGAATATGTAAGGTCTTCACTATTCTTGCCCCCCTCGCCCCCCCCCACCCAGGCACACACACTTTTCATGCAAAGTGTGTTATCTTTGGATTTTTTTTGTCCTCCTTAAAGCCAAGCTCACTAACTTTAGACTGAAAGCAGTATGTTCAAATGACACTGTAATTTCCCTGACCAACTATGACCTCTTATATTTCATATAAACAGACTTGGATCTCGGTCATGTCAAGTATAGTGTATGAGATAATATACAGCTTGCTGTTTCATTGCTGCTATTTACAAACCAAAGTCAAGTGCATTTCTTTTTTTTTCTCCTTTTTTTAATTTTTTTATCTTTATTGTTCAGTTTATTAATTACATTGTTTCCCCTTTTTATCCCCCTATAGCTCCCTCCACCCTGTACCTATCCCACCCTCCACCCTCACCTCCCCTCCCCACTGTCCTCTCCCATTGTTGCAAGATTTTTGTCCAGTCTCTTGCTGCACTTCCAACAACCCTTTTCTCCCCAAGAATTGTCAGTCCATTCCCTCTCTATGTCCATGTCTCTGTTATATTCACCAGTCTATCCTGTTCAACAACCTATCAATTCACTTGATTTTTATGTTCATTTGTTGATAGATGTGTATTTGTTGTTCATAATTTTCATCTTTACCTTTTTCTTCTTCCTCTTCTTAAAGAATATCTTTCAGCATTTCATATAATGTTGGTTTGGTGGTGATGAACTCCTTTAGCTTTTTCTTATCTGCGAAGCACTTCATCTGACCTTCAATTCTGAATGATAGCTTTGCTGGATAGAGTAATCTTGGTTGTAGATTCTTGCTGTTCATCACTTTGAATATTTCTTGCCACTCCCGTCTGGCCTGCATCGTTTCTGTTGAGAAATCCGCTGACAGTCGTATGGGTGCTCCCTTATAGGTAACCAACTGTTTCTCTCTTGCTGCTTTTAATATTCTCTCTTTGTCTTTTGCTCTTGGCATTTTAATTATGATGTGCCTTGGTGTGGTCCTCTTAGGGTTCCTATATATTGGGGTTTGGTGCACTTCTTGGACTCCTAAGTCAATTTCTTTCACCAGGTGTGGGAAGTTTTCAGTCACTATTTCTTCAAATAGGTTTTCATTGTCTTGCCCTCTCTCTTTTTCTGGCACCCCTATAATTCGGATGTTGGTATGCTTGAGGTTGTCCCAGAGGCCCCTTACACTATCTTCAATTTTTTGGATTCTTTTGGTTTCTTGCCTTTTTCAGCTGAGTGGATTTTACCTCTTTGTATTTCAAATCTTGAACTTTGTTCTTGGGGTGCTCCAGAGCACTTTTAGGTCTTTGTATAATATTTTTTATTTCAGTCAGTGTATGCTTAATTTCTGGTTGGTCCTTTTTCATATCCTTGAGAGTCTCCTTTATATCCTTGAGAGTCTCCTTCATTTCCTTGTAGGACTCATTCATTTCCACGTTGGTCTTGATTATTTCCTTGCAGGTCTCATTTATATCCTTGAGGGTCTTGTTCATTTCCTTGTAGGACTCATTCATTTACTTTTTGGTCTTGCTTATTTCCTTATAGGCCTTGACCTTTTGTTGGAGCCTCTTGAAAAACCCTATAACCGTGAGTTTGAATTCCATGTCCAGTCGTTTTTTCCTTCATTTCTTTCACATCTGATTTCTTTCCATGTCGCTGCATGGTGGCTGCTTCCCTGAGTTGGTCAATTAGCTTTGTGTTGTAGACTTCCTACAAGGGACAGTGGCTCAGCCTCCCCTGTTACCTGAGGTGGATATGGGCTGCACAGTCTTGCTGAAGTTAAGCTCAGTTAATCGTTGTTAGCACTTGGAGGGGTTGACCTCCAGGCCAATTGTCTGTGAAGCTCAGCTGTGCTCAGGTTGGATGGGCAGAGTCTCCGGGCCAAGCAGACAGCGTTAGCTCCTCCCTGTGCGGCCCCGGGGACTCTGTGCCGGGGGCAATGGCCACCAGCACCTCTGAGAGAGAGCCGCTGCGGAGCTCCACCAGCTGCCGGGGAATTCAGACTCTCCCCAAATGACTTTGCGTGCGCAATGTCTCACCCAGGGTCGTAAGACAAAGCAGTCTGACGGTTTTCCGAATGAGAGACAAGTCGCTGAGCGCTCTCTGTGCCGTCACGCAGCCGAGCTTTTCGCGCGCAAGCTGCCTTCTCCACAAGCCAGCAGACCCGGCAGCACCCGAGCTTCGGCGTGCCCTCCCACTGTCCAGTGTTCACCCCGTATGACAGTGGGTTCCCTGGACTTCGCCCAGAGCTGGAGATTCAGTCCAGTGGGACGTCTTTGCCTCCCATTCGAGAAAACTGGCCGGTTTTCAGCCGCCCGCCCACTCCGCGGCAGGCTCCAAACCTCTCTCTCCGCGCGAATCTTTCAACGCTGTTCGCCGCTGCTCCTCCGAGTCACAGTGTCTTATCTTCACTTTTATTTGTGGAATTTTCACTCGGCGAGCTTTCTGGTGTTTCTGGAAGGTGTTTGTTCTTTCGTTAAGTTGTAGTATTAAAATTGCTGATTATGAAGGCAAGATAGGTGTTTTACCTTTGCCGCCATCTTAGTTCTCCCTCAAGTGCATTTCTTGATAATCAAACCCCATGTATATATACTACAGGACATTTTTGCTCTTTGAAATGTGAATCAGATAATATCACCCCCTTTCTGCCATGTTCACAACCCTTTGGCATTTCTCAAATGGCTTTTTCACAATTACTATAATGTCTGAACCCCTTGGCAGTGGCTTACGAGGTTCCTTGTGCCATGAAGCTATGTCTCTCAAGCTTACCTCACACATACCACTCTGACGCCTTTTTCTGTCTGCTCCAGTCATACTAACCTTGTAATTTTTCATAAATATGAAAAGCATCTTCCTACCTCAAGGTTTTTGGCCTTGCAATTCTCTCTTCCATAAATTCTCTCTTCTTTTATATATTTACCTGGCATGTCTCCAACTTTTTGGGTCATAGCACCAATGCCCCTTCTACTTAGAAAATTTTCCTGACTACTGTCAAAAAGACCCCTTTCATATATTATCCATGTATTCTGATTTTTAATTTTTCTTTAAATCACTGTTTACTACTTGATATTAAATTAAATATTAATTTATGTTTTTATTGTTCTTTTCACTACACTGTAAACCCTGAGGACAAGGTCTGTCTATCTGTGTTCACTCATGTATTCACAGTACATAACAAAGTGCCCATACAAATATATACTCCTAAAACTTATTCTCAATGAAGGAAGACATCCCCTAATGGTTAACACTAGGCACATGGCATATTCTTAAGAAATATTAACAGAATATTGATTGCAATAATTTTGTTAGCCACTATTGATGTTAGGGAACCATTCACTTGCCCCTTCTATTGTCCACATGCTTTATTTGAAAGCATAGAAGCATCTTATATTTTATTGTATCCAACCTTCACAAATACCTGATTTTTAAATGCAGATGTGCTTAATTAATAAGAAATATCCCGGATGGATTTTTTTCTACCCTCTTCTAGCTTATCTTAAAGGAAATTATGCTATTTATTGTTTTTAAATGATTTTATTTTTGGTTCATCTTATTTTGCACTCTATTTATGAAGGTCAGAATGTTCTCCTTTAAAATATATATTCAATCCCTGATAGTGATACTTCTAGGAGTGTGGTTCTATTTTAATATCAGCTCATATGAATATCAATGAATGTGCATAAGCTTCTCCCAAAGCAGAGTTTTGACATTAAGGAAATTAAAATATGCCCTAATCATAGAATGTTTTAACTGTTGTCTGACATTTTAAAAGATTTTCTCATGAATTTCAGAATAGATTATATTTCTGCCTGGCATCTTGGGTATAAAAATAATATTCGAAGTGATTTAAACTTTATTTTTAATTTATAATAGAAAATTTTGAGAGAACAAGAGAAAAAAAAAGAGAAAGAAAGAGAGGAGAATGGGAGAAAGAGAATTTTTAAGAGAAACTTCTTTGACTATTTGTCTCTTGCCTCCAGGAAACCAAGCAATTTTCTCTATTATAAAATCATACATAGCTTGTTATTACAATTAACTTGAGTCCTGTGGGGATATAATAGACTTACTTTACAGAAATATAGTTAGCTATTTGCAAGAGCTCCAAGGAGAAGAAATTCCTATTTTATAAATACTTCCGTATGAGACCAGACATTTAATTATCTTGATTATTTTTTTTTGTGTGTGAGAAGGAGTTCAAGTTTTAAATATTTGTCTTTGACCAGTGTTAAAGAAGCTGAGGTTATATGTACATGTGGCAATTTTGTATCTTTGAGTAATGCTTGCAATTTAAAAAAGTGCTAATGGTTGTCTTCTGACATACATTTTTCATATTTAACCTGAGTCCTAGATTTTTCCATTTTATTTACTTGAAATATATATATATTTATATATTTATATATATATATATATATATATATATGATCTATGGGGTTGAAGTTAACTTTCCATGGCTTATTTAGAGTTTTCTCTCTTCAATGCTGACATTCAAACTCAGATATGCAGGCAGTTCTAAATCACTTGAAGTTTCCAGACTGTCACACGTTTACACCTCTATATCTTTTTGAACGTAACATTTGATTATGCTTTATTTTCAATAAATACCTATTGAGCACTCATTATACACTGAGTGGCCAGATTATCATGATCTCTGAATGTATAATAATCTGGCCACTCAGTATATATGTTTATTAGAGGTAGAGACCTGGTGCATGAATTCATGGATGGGTGGAGTCTGGCCAGCCTGGCCAGAGGGAGGAGACATGGGTGGTTGGCCAGCCTGCCTGCTGGTTGAACTCCTGGTCAAGGAATAATTTGTATATTAGCCTTTTATTATATAGATTATACACTGAGTGGCCAGATTATTATGTGTACAGAGATCATGAAAATCTGGTCACTCAGTGTATGTTAGACAATATTTTTGGCATTTGTCATACATGAATATTGAAGCAGGAAAAAATTCTGCCTTATGTAGCTTAAAATCTTGTGACTAGAAGATATAGTATACAGAAAAATAGCTAATATAATAATCAGTAGATTCCACCTTATGTCAATAGGTACTAAATGCTGACAAGAAAAACAAACAAACCAAAAACAGAATATGCTAAAGGGAACAATAATACCATAGCAGATTTGTGATTTAAATTCAGGGGATCTAAGAAGTTCGGTAACATTTGAAAAAGTATCATTAGAGTTAAGATTAAAGAAAATGAGAAAAAAAAACATATAAAGAAAAGCAGATAGAACATTCAGTGCAAAGGTTCTAAGGAGGCGTCTACTGGCCACATCTGAGGAAGTATATACCAGCCTGATAGAAAGATGTGCACAAAGAACAGAGGTGAGGGCGAGGTAGCACAAGGCCTTGTGAGGACTTTGCTTTCATGGGCTACTGTTAGAAAATGGTTGCAGGAAGAAGTGGAATTAGTTAGTAGGCTATTGCCATAATGGTGTCTTAATCAGTGTCATAGCAGTGTTTCTTTCTGCAGTTTCCTTTCTCCCTGCAGCCTACCTTCTCTAAATATTGCTTCCTGCAAAAGATCCTGCTTCCTCAACTTCTTTGTGAAACATTTTTAGGTATTATTGTCCACATACTTATACACGTGTCTGGGAAAGTTACTTGTCCTATGGGCTTTCATAGCACCCTTTGTTTATTTTTTCTTATAATTTAATTTACAATAATTAACTGTTTCTTTTCCTCATAGAGTATGGCCCCTGTGAAGTCAGGATTTCTTTCTTGAAGTGCTATGTGTACATTTACCTCCAACAATTAGTTGAATGTAAAAGGATAAATTAATGTTTGCATAATTCATTAAGTATCTTAAAGTCCATTTAGGAAAATAACTTTTGATAACTGTCAAATAAAGTTTTTACATTGTCTTCAAGATACTACACTAGCTTTTCTTTTAACTAAGTGAATGACTAGCTATTATATGTTAGCCTATACCTATATTTTCTCTTAACAATTATATGTCAACTTATATGTTCTTTCCTTTTAACATCATTTTCAAAAGAGTGACCTTTGCTAGAAAGTTTACAACATCCCTAAGCATTTAATAAACTTATTTATAATAATAAACTTAATAATAAACTTATTTCTTGGGAGGAGTCTAAACAACTTTTTTTTTCTGCTATAATTCACCAAGTTAAAAGCTGAAGAAAATATTTAAAACACTGTAGTGATATGAGAAATATATTTATAGTTCACTGAACATTGTAATTTTCTTATTTATTAAATTCATATGTAGTTGCTATAATATATTATACAAAGTTAGTATATATATATATATATATATATATATATATATATCCAAACCTATTTGATTTATTAAATTGAATATATATCTTCCTACAATGTGTTATATATAGGCAGTGTATGTATACACAGAAACCTATATGCATGTGTGTACCTACACAATCAAACATATATTAGTTATGTGTATACTAGGGGGTGGTCCTTCAGCCCAACCTGCACCCTCTCCAATCTGGAGCCTTTAGGGGATGTTTTACTGATGGCTTATGCCTGTTGTCCATGGTTCTCTTCTCTCTATGGACCTGCTTGCTTGATCCCACTACAGGCCCTGGTGTCTGCTCTCTGTGGGGGCTCTACAGGGGACTGCTTATGCCTCACTGCCACAGCCAGGGGCAAGCAGGGTCCTGCTGTCTGCTTGCTTGCTGTGGGGGACATTCCAGCCCCACTCCTGGCTGCTCTGCATGCATAGGCCCAGAGTGGCAGGGGGTTGTCTTGGGACCGCGGCTGCTCCAGGCCTACACATGGGCCTACAGGCTCAGAACAGCCTGGCTCTCAAGGTCACCTGTCACCGGGATGCAGGCTCCTTGGCACTGAGTCACATGTAAACGGCTGCCCCAAACCCAGTCACTCTGTGCCTGTTCATGCAAATTAATCTGCCATCTTTGTTGGGTTAATTTGCATGCCCAGTGCTGATTGGCTTGTGGGCATTATGGAGGTATGATCAATTTGCATATTTGTCTTTTATTAGTGGAGATATATGTGTATATATATGTAAGTATGTCTTCTCATAAATGCTTTTAATATTAGTTTATAAAGGAACTCTACAAAAATTTGCCACATTGCCTTCTTTTACCATATATTTATTCATATGCCATTTAATATTCTGGAGTCTTTATTTCTCTTTTTCCTCTAATCCTCTCTGTGGGGTCACAGTCTGAATGTCCATAAAATAAGAAGTTTGGAACTGAATTCAATTGAAATATTTCTTTCAATAACAAATTCCAATATTTTAAATGGCTATAAACTGGTTTTTCAAATTATACTTTTAATATTGTGTATAAAATATGCATGGTGATGAACATAGTTGATATTTGTGAATGACCTCTTGATATTTACAGTATATGACTTTATTAAAACTCCCTATGCTTTAATCTGTAAAATGGGAATAATTTTGTGCTTTAATTAAAAAATGAGAATAATTTTAGCACTTCAAGAGAGAAAACTCTTATAAAGCATTCAACAACAGCTAGGATATAAAAGTTCAGTAAATGCGAGTAGCCAAATGTAATTGCTAAATTTTCATTTCCCATAATAAGTTTCAAGCTGACTTTTAATATTTAATATAAAATATATTTTATCATAATATTCATTAAAATTTAAATATTTAGATTAATTTAAGCATTTAATTAATAGAAAGCTATATCAAATATTGTTATTCATCTGAAACAAACACAATATTTAAAAACAAAAATACCTTTATCAATTTTCACTGGGAATTTTATGTCACACATAGAAACATCAATAACATTAAGAATAAATAGCCTTTTCCAGAATAAACTAAACTTTGAAAGAAATTACTTTTTTCTACTTACACACTTTTTTTTTTAAGAATTTACTGAATAAAACATGATTAAAATATATTTTCCCATGTGCTAAAAAGTCTGGTAGATGAAAGTTATTTTTAAATGTATATCTACTTTTGTCTAATGGGTCTGAAGGAAACTTTAAACATATTTACCAATGTAGTAGGATAAATCTAATAAAAAAAGTGGAATTTTAGTTATAATTCCTTTTTATAATTTCTGGTATCTGGTTTTAGATCTTCTAAGCCTCTTGAACATGATTTTACTTCTCTCCTCAGAATCTATGTGTCTGCTATTTGAATACCTTAGTAGAATAATTAATCAGAATCCTATCTAATAAAAGAATAATATGCAAATTTGCCATACCTTTGATCAAGCCACACCCACAACCATGCCCATCAGCCAATCAGAAGCAAATTATGCAGATAAACCCCAACCAAGATGGCTGCCACCACTGAGAGCAGGAGGGAGGCTTGGGTTTCCCCAGCAATGAAGGAAGTCAAGCTTTCCACCTGCCATTGCTGGTCTAGGCCTCCACTCAATGCTACAAAGTTTCAATTATAGAAGACACATCTCAACAGAAATGTCAGCAGCCATGGAGCTGGAGAGAGCAGAGGCTAGGGTTGCCTGGGTGATGGAGGAAGGCAAGCTTCTGAAGCTGTGGCCAGCCTAGGCCTCCACTCAAGGCTACAATTTTTCAGTTATAGAAGGTAAATGTCCCAACAGAAATGGCTGCAGACGTAGAATGAGCAGAAGGCTTGGCTCCATTCCAGGCTACAAAGTTTTAATTGTAGAACATAAATTAATGCCAGATCCCAATGCTTCCTCTTGGGTCATTGGGGGGAGTGGCCATCACAGGCCTCTCATTCAGGCTTTTTCATGCCCCAAGGGAACCCCAACCCTGACCCAGGGCACCCTTCAGGGCAAACCAGCTGAACCTCACCCATGCACCAGGCCTCTATCCTATCTAATAAAAGAGTAATATGCAGATTGACTATCACTCCAACACACAAGATGGCTGCCCCCATTTGGTCAAAGATCCTGCCCCCATGTGGACACAAGATGGCCACCACAAGATGTCCAGCAAGGGAGGGCAGTTGGGAGGAAGGAGGCCTGCAAGGGAGGGCAGTTGGGGGTGATCAAGCCTGCAGGGGAAGGCAGTTAGGGGTGACCCAGCTGGCAGAGGAGGGAAGTTAGGGGCAAATAGGCTGGCAGGGGAGCAATTAGACATCAATTAGTCTGGCAGAGTAGTGGGTAGGGAGTGATCAGGCTGGCAGGCAGAAGTGGTTAGGGGCAATCAATGAGGCAAGCAGGCAAGCAGTTTGGAGCCAGCAGTCCTGGATTGTGATAAGGGAGGGGTCTCAGATTGGAGAGGGTGCAGGCTGGGCTGAGGGACATCCTTTGACACCCCCCCCCATGCACAAATTTTGTGCACCGGGCCTCTAGTTAATTAATAATGAAGCTACAGAAATTAGATCTAGATCTCTGATTCATGCATTTCTATCATTTAGACTAAGCCATAATTTTTATTAAATCTTACTTTATTTTATCCTATAACTTCATACATGTGTCTGAACATAACTGTAGTAAATAATGATGATATTTTGCTGACTGGTGTTTGTTCATACGCATTTATATTTATTACTAGAGGTCCCTCTGCCCAGCCTTCACCCTCTTCAATCTGGTATCCCTTTCACAATCCAGGATTACTGGCTCCCAACTGCTCACCTGCCTGACTTACTGATTGCCCCTAACTGCTTCTGCCTGCCAGCCTGCTCACTGCCTAACCACTCCCCTGCCAGCCTGATTGATGCTTAAATGCTCCCCTGCCAGCCTGTTTCCCTCCAACTTCCCTACTCTGCTGACCTGGTCACACCTAGCTGCCCCAACTTGCTGGCCTGGTCCCTTCCAACTGCTCTCCTCTGCTGGCCATCTTGTGCAGGCCATCTTTGACCAGATGGGGGAAGCCATCTTGTGTGTTGGAGTGATAGTCAATTTGCATATTACTCTTTTATTAGATAGGATTATAGACTTCAAGTAGGCCCTCATGCTGCAAAACAATTATATTCTAGATCCCACTATTCTACTTTCCTAAATGTCTAAAAATATCTATTTCCTCAAACTCACTACCTTCCTTATTCCAACCTTCCTCTCAGTTAAATATCTTTCATTTTATTTTCTTTAAAAAAATAAAGAGGAAAAAAAAAAAGACCAAAAAATCAGATAAGGGTTTTTTTACAAGCTGCAGCCACAGATATCTACCTCTCTGCATTCATATGCTTTAATCCCACATTTTGTGTGTGTGTTTGTGCTGTTCATGCTTTTCTTTATTTGTGCCCTTGAACACAATCCTTCTTGCTCACTTAGGAACATGATTTCAGCAATTCTCCTTTATTTCTTGTTACTTTAATACTTTCCAGCCTAGAAATTTATTTATACTCACAAAGAAATATGCTGTTTGCTGTCACCTTAAATTATTTGGCCCATGTTTTGCTCCACTTACGTGATAATTCTCTTGATATCTTTGGAAAAAAAACTCTGGGAGAGAGTTGTTATGATTCACTGTCTCCAATTTCTCCCCCCTTGTCCCTCTTATTCATTCATTCATTCATTCATCCATTTATATTTATTGTTTAAAGTATTACAGAGGCCCTCACTTTTCCTCTGATTGGTTTTCACTCCCAAACTCAGACATTACTCCAATGTTGTTAAAGGCTGTTTCTTATTATTCATCTTATGTGGCATATTAGGATAATTTGCATAGCAATCACTCTGATTTCCTCCGTTTTTATTCTGGTTGTTCTCTTTGAATTTTCTTTACTGGCTCTTTATCATCACCCTAGTTGGAAATCCACAGACAACTCAATGATTTGGTTTGCCTTTAACTGTTTATATTCTTGCTACATAATAGCACATAGCTTTATACTTACAAATCTCATATATAGAGATATAAACATATCTCTATATATAAAAGCCTAAGTGACCATTGTGACCATTACAACTAAACAACTGGGAAAACTGGAACGACTGATCAACCAGCTGCTCTGATGCACACTGACATAGACACTCAAAGGAACAGCTGCCCCCTGGGGGTCAGTGCACTCCCACAGCCAACCTCCCATGGCCAGCCAACTCCCATGGTTGGTCCCTTCCACCATCCAGCCGGCCCCATCTAGCAGCCAGAAGGCCCCAGCCAGCATCCAGCAGGCCCTGACTGGTCCAGCTCGATTGGGCCAGGGAAAGACAGCCCCAATAGGCTCTAATCACCAGCCAGGCCTAGGGTTCCCACACATGCACAGATTTCATGTGACAAACCTCTAGTCCTATCTAATAAAAGAGTAACATGCAAATGTGACCGTACCTTGGCTCCTGACTGGCTATGTTACCAGCCAGTGGCAGCTACAGCGGCCAGAACTCATCACAGCTGAGTCTGAGGTCCTGGGGCGCAGAGAACAAGGCGGGGGGATTTGCGGCGGCGGGAGCAGTGGCTACGGGGGGCAGAGGCTGCGAGAACTCACCACAGCTGCCTCTGGCATTGCTAATAATGTTTCACGTACAGCTTCAGCTGTATGCCAGCAAAAACGGAAGGCAACCATCAGAGGGAAGGCCCCCGTCAGAGGGAAGGCCCCCGAGTCCCAGCTTCAGCATCCCAGCTGTGGAAACTGACAACAGGTAGGAGGAAGTCCCACCCCCACAGAATCTGTCCAAATCAGCTTTTGGTCACAGTGCTGAAAGGCCTGTCATTCTCCTCTATCTCAGAACGTGGCAATAGAGAGGTGGGGTTTGCTCAACTCTATATTTTGGATACAGCCGAAGCTACACGTAAAAGATTAGCAATCCCAGCAAACCAGGCCTGCTCAGAAGCAACCTCATGCACGAAATAAAAGAATTAACAAAATCGTACAAGATGCTACATTAGGTAGAAAAAGAAGCCCAATCTGAAGCAGCAGCAAAAGGTATAGCTCCCACGGAAGTAACTATGGCAATTAAATATGATCAATCGTAATAGTGACCCAGGTAGATATAATTCTCCCTGTGTAACTGAGGTTGCTGTCATATTCAGAAACAAAGATGGAGAACCTCCTTTTGAAAGGGACTTGCTCATTCATTGTAAACCAGATCCCAATAATCCAAATGCCACTAACGTGAAACGAATCAGTATCCTGTTTCCTACATTAGATCAATGACATATCCTATTCTTTTTCCACATGGTGAAAAAGGTTGCGGAACCGATATTGCATTAAGACTCAGAGACAACAGTGTACTCAACAATAATATTAGACAAAATGTAAGAACACGAGTCACCCAAATGCAGTATTATGGATTTCATCTCTCTGTGAGGGACACTTTCAATCCTATTTTAAATGCAGGAAAATTAACTCAACAGTTTATTGTGGATTCATATTAAAAAATGGAGGCAAATTGGATAAATTTTATTAAAGCAAACCAATCTAAGTTGAGATTTGAAAAATATAGCGGTTTGATGGATTATCTCAAATCCAGATCTGAAAATGACAATGTACCCATTGGTGAAATGATAATACTTCCATCATCTTTTGAGGGTAGTCCCAGAAATATGCAGCAGCGATATCAGGATGCTATGGCAATTGTAATGAAGTATGGTAAGCCTGATTTATTTATAACTATGACATGCAACCCCAAATGGGCAGATATTACAAACAATTTACAACGCTGGCAAAAAGTTGAAAACAGACCTGACTTGGTAGCCAGGGTTTTTAATATTAAGCTGAATGCTCTTTTAAATGATGTATGTAAATTCCTTTTTTAAAAAATATATTTTATTGATTTTTTACAGAGCAGAAGGGAGAGGGATAGAAAGTCAGAAACATCGATGAGAGAGAAACATCGATCAGCTGCCTCTTGCACGCCCCCTACTGGGGATGTGCCCGCAGCCAAGGTACATGCCCTTGACCGGAATCGAACCCGGGACTCTTCAGTCCGCAGTCCAAAGTTCTATCCACTGAGCCATACCGGTCTTGGCTAAATTCCATTTATTTGGCAAAGTAATAGCTAAGATTCATGTCATTGAATTTCAGAAACGTGGACTGCCTCACACTCACATATTACTGATATTAGATAGTGAATCCAAATTACGTTCAGAATATGACATTGACCGTATCGTTAAGACAGAAATTCCAGATGAGGACCAGTGTCCTCGACTTTTTCAGATTGTAAGATCAGGTACATGGACCATGTGGAATACAAAATCCAAATAGTCCATGTATGGAAAATGGAAAATGTTTAAAGGGATATCTGAAAGAATTTCAAAATGTGACCATTGGAAATATTGATGAATATCCCAAATACAAACGAAGATCTGGTAATACCATTTCTATTGGAAATAAAATTGTCGATAATACTTGGGATTGTCCCTTATAACCCATATTTGTGCCTCAAATATAACTGTCATATAAATGTTGAAGTCTGTGCATCAATTAGAAATGTCAAATATCTATTTAAATACATCTGTAAAGGTCATGATTGTGCAAATATTCAAATTTCTGAAAAAAATATTATCAATCATGACGAAGTACAGGACTTCATTGACTCCAGGTATGTGAGTGCTCTTGAGGCTGTTTGGAGACTTTTTGGAATGTGAATTCATGACCAATCTCATGCAATCACAAGATAAGCTATTCATTTGCCAAATGCACAAAATTTGTATTTTCATGCCGATGATTTTGCTGAAGTTTTAGATAGGGCTAAAATACATAACTCAACTTTAATGGCTGGGGGGTCGCAATCATAGCCACAAACCCGCCCCCAAGCCTGGCAATGGCTGCTCTGGGGGCTGCAGCAGTGGCGATCGCAGCCACAAATCCGGCCCCAAGCCAGGACATGGTGGCGCTGGGGTCTGGGGGGTCCCAGTCACAGCTACAAACCCGGCCCCAAGCCCGACCATGGCAGCACTGGGGGTCACGGGGGTCGCAATTTTTATATATGACGATGTTTATTCAAATGTGTATAGACTCTTGCTCTTTTTCTACTTTCTGGCTTGCTTGGGGGTCCTAGGTGTCCTGCCTCCCAGATCCATGTGGTGCAGAGCAGGATCCTTGGCTCTGGCCCGTCTTTTTGGGGCAATTCATCAAGGAGTCCCAGAGGGATGGGCGGGGCTCCTGCATTGTGACAGGGTACAGGCCAGGCTGGGGGACCCGTCCCCCCACCGAGTGCACAAATTTTGTGCACCGGGCCTCTAGTATAGATATAATATACATAGATAGATTGTAGATAGCTCTCAATTTATGTGTCTAGCACAGATTACTCTGCTGAACTTGACACCATTTTTCAACTGCCTATTTAAATGCTTCACTTAGCCGAAACTCGTTTGGCTCAGTGGGTAGAGTGTTGGCCTGCCGAAAGGTCCCAGTTTTGATTCCTGTCAAGGGCATGTACCTTGGCTGCAGGCACATCCCCCGAGTAGGGTGTGTGCAGGAGGTAGCTGATCAATGTTTCTCTCTCATTAATGTTTTTGACTTTCTATCCGTCTCCCTTCCTCTCTGTAAAAAGTCAATAAAATATATAAAAAAATAAATGCTTCACTTAGATTTCTAATAGGAATCTCAATCTTAACACTTCTGAAACTAAGCTTCTATTAATCCACATGCAAACATTCTTTTAACCTTTTGCATCTCAGTTAATAGAAAATCAATTTTAATAATTATTTAGGTCAAATAACCTTGGTATTTTACTTCAAAATATATTCAGCATGTGCTCATTTCTTCCTACCCTGCTGCTATCCTCTTGGTCCACGGCACTGTGATCTCATAGTCCCATTATTGAATTAGCCGCAGACTTGTCTCCCTGCATTTGCCTTGCTCCCAGGACACTCTTCTCAACATTGCAGCCAGATTAATTTTTAACAACTTTTATTAAAACATAATTGACATTCAAAAACTATTCATATTTAAAGTGTTCAATATTATAAGATTTAGTAAATGTATACACCTGTGAAACTATCACCACAATCAAGAGAGGAATTTATTTTCACCCAGGCTAAAAGCTTGTATTGTTTTTTTTTCTTTGTTTGTTTGTTTTTTACCTAGGAGGTACTACATGATTTGGCTTGAAGTTCATGTCTCTGCTCCCTGCTCCTTCCCACACATCTAAGAATTGCCTTCTATTTTTCCTCAAACACATGCCAGTCTCTCTAACTGGAATATTATTTTTCCACATTTACCAGAGCCAGTCCCTCACTTTCCCCATTCTCATACAACAGGCATCTTCTTGGTGATAAGTTGCATAATTAGCATACAATTTAACCCCCATAGCCTATTTCTGCCTTATGGTCATATTCAACATTTATCATCATCTAAATTACTATATATTTATTATATATTAGTGGCCCTATGCACAAAATTCATGCCCATTAAAAGGGAATTAGCCCTAGCTGGTTTGGCTCAGTGGATAGAGCATTGTCTTGGGGACTTGATGGGTCCCAGGTATGATTCTGGTCAAGGGCACATATCTGGTTTGTGGGATCGATCCCTAATAGTAGGCGTGCAGAAGGTAGCCGATCAATGATTCTCTCTCATTGATATTTCTATCTCTCTCTCCCTCTCCCTTTCTCTCTGAAATCAATAAAAAATATATTGAGTATAAAACAAACATCCTTATTCTTATTCCCATAATTCCCCAAAGAATTGAGAAATAATCCCAAATATTTTCTAATGTAATGACCTTTCTATAATTTTAACTACATCACTTTAAAATTATTCATATTCTGCATACTGATTAATTCAAGGGTATTAATATAATTTATAATATTTTTTGAAAAATTCAAGATCAGTCTTTATGGTTTGCTTTGTATGTTATTTTCTGATTTCAAACCAACCAACCAACAACCAATCAACCAACCAACAAACACTGTTACTCAAAATCTATTTTATAACTTGTTCTAACTTTTTTTTCTTATTTATTTTTATTCTTTATTATATATTCTTAATTAAGTTTAATATTTTAAAATTGATGCTCTGTTATTGATTAGCATTTTCTATAATCAGGGAATCTGATAATCCTCTGAAAAACAAACCATGCTTCATTAAAAACATTCAAAATACTTAAATATTAGCATTTGGTTATTGAGAAACTGCATGAGAAAACTACAAAGTGTTTTAATCAAAAGAAAATTACACTATAAAAATGTGCCTAAGAGATTAACTTAAATAAATAATATGTATTATGTGTCAGGATTTATTTTGTATTTAAAGATATATTGCCTTATTTTTTTTTTTATTTTTTTTTTAGCTTGGATTTTTTTTTTATTTTTATTTTTTTATTTTTTTTTATTTTTTAATTATTTTTTATTGATTTTTTGTAGTATAATAGTAGTACATGTTTTCCTTTCCCCCTCCCCCTTACTCTCCCCCCAGCCTCCCCCACCCCCCAGCACATATTCCCAGCTTCCCCCCCTCCCTGCCCCAGTGTCTTTCATTCATTGGTTATGTTCATATGCATGCATACAAGTCCTTCGGTTGATCTCCCCCCGCATCTGCCTCCCATCCACCCAAGCCTCCCCCTGTAGCTTGACAGCCTGTTCAAGGCCATCCTGCCTCTATATCAATCACTCTCCCCTGTTTCTTTTCTTCAAAAATATCTTGCCTCTGCATACTAGAAATAAATGTATAAGAACAAAAAGTGTTTCAGTCTCGGTTTCAATGTCCAACTTTTCTGAGTCCCAGTTTCAGTGTCAAATAATTCATTATGTGTATAAGTCAGCAATGGTATCCAGATGGTGGACATATCGTGTCAATGCAAGATCCATCCTCTCTGGTTTGGTCCTGGGCTGCCTGCAGACATGCACAGCTGCCGACTGCTAGCATGGCAAGGTGTCGTCAGTGTCCCCCATCTCTGGACCGTCCTCGTGACTGGAACAGATCCATCAGTTCCTCACCGTCGCAGGAACCCACATGGTCTTGGAGTTGTTCTCTGTAAACACACAAACACATTCTCGACCAAAAGTTAACAAAGGGATCCTCTATGCAAAATAGACTTGGGATTCTTTTTAATTTTTGCCTAAATGATTTTTCTTTGGCTTATTTTGACACCATGTGTGTTTTTTCATGGGTGTCCTGCAATTGTTTTTACAAATGGAATTTACTTTACTGGAGTAAGAATTTTCTAGATGTATTTTACTTACTCGATATTTTTTTTTTCCCTTACATGATATTACCCCGCTGTCCCCTCCCCTTTTTTGATTAATGGGGACTTTTGGAAATTTTATATTGCAGTCTTGATAATTTTAAATTTTAATTTTTGCACACAAAGTGACTGCTTTAGGTTCTTTGGTTGTTAGGCAATTTTACAGTGAGATGAACTACTAATAGATTTTTTAGTTATTGTTTTAGGAAAAGCTTTTTGTCCAGTACACTATTATTTTCTTGAGTATTCTCATATTTCACTTGGCTAATTTAAATTAATCTGAAAACTTGATTACTATTTTCCTGTCAATTTTAATACTCAAGCAGAAATCTTAGTTTACCCTGTGAATACTAGTGGAAAGGAATATTTGCAATTTTGAGTAGGTCCCGAGCATTCCTGGTAATAGACTGAATTTAGATATAGAGCAGCTATTGCTGGCCGGGTCTCTGTCTGCCACCTGGGTCCCCGTATGAGTTGTGTGTGGGAGGCGAAGCAGCCATGGGGGTAGGAGACCTCCCTTAGGAGGGTTGAGAATTCAAACCCCTGCAAGGTTTGTGGATGAGGGTCTGTGCCCCACCTCTGTTGACCTTTTAGTTCTCTCCTGTTGGCCCCTCTGCGACTGTGCCTGTCTTAGGTTGTTCCTTCCCTGAGGAATCTTACCCGTCTCTGGCTAACCAGCCATCCTCCGGGGCCAAACAGGGTGATGTGAGGTTCAATTCTGTCTCCTTTGTAGTCTATGCCTCCCTGTGGCCTCCACGTCCAGTACCTGCCTTGGGGTCCCCTCACCTGCTGGCAGGGTCCCGGTACTGATCACATATCTCGGGGGACCCAGGTTTCTTCTCCAGAGAGGGCCCAGCTCACACCATTGGTCGAGACACAGATCCATGGTGCCAGCTGCCCAAAGGCTTCAGCCACAGCTGGAACTGAAAACTCTGGCATCAGCTGTGTGTATTTGGATAGTAACCAGAAGGTCCCTCTTGGCAGAAAGGGCAAGAAGGGCCAATATAGAATGCTCGGATCCCTTCCCAGTGCCTTAATTCCTTCTGAAAGGGATTAATTTATTTCCTATCCTTTTTTAAGTTGCTGCCCAACATTCAAAGAATTAGTTTGTAAGTTTATTTTGGGATAATTGTATAATATGCTGTTGTCAAATATCAAATATTATAATGACATTGTAGAATAATATCATGTAAGGGTATTATGGTGTCATGGGAGGTTAAGGAAAGCCTAGCCTAAGGACTGGTCTCCATAGGATATGACAAGCTCTAGGCCATGTCAATTCAATGTCAGACTAGCTGCCATTTTTTAATAATTTTATATAAACTTTGTCAGGGATGTAAAAACACAAATCACTTACCTCAGGTTCAAGAGTTCAAGTATATTGACTTTTCCACTTACTCTCACTACCTGCCACTCACCCTGAGGTTTGACATTCTGATGGACTTTTCTCAGTCTCTGGATCCATTCTTGTTCATCAGTCTATGTCATTGATTGTATTCCTCAAATGAGTGAGATCATGTGATATTTGTCTTTCTCTGCCTGGCTAATTTCACTTAGCATAATGCTCTCCAAATCCATCCATGTTGTTACAAATGGTAGGAGCTCCTTCTTTTTTTCCGCGGCGTAGTATTCCATTGTGTAAATGTACCATAGTTTTTTAATCCACTCATCTGCTGATGGGCACTTCGGCTGTTTCCAAATCTTAGCTATGGTAAATTGTGCTGCTATGAACATAGGGGTACATATATCCTTTCTAATTCGCCTTTCTAATTTCTTGGGGTATATTCCTAGAAGTGGGATCACTGGGTCAAATGGGAGTTCCATTTTTAATTTTTTGAGGAATCTCCATACTGTTCTCCACAGTGGCTGTACTAGTCTACAATCCCACCAGCAGTGCACGAGAGTTCCTTTTTCTCCGCATCCTCGCCAGCACTTGTCGTTTGTTGATTTGTTGATGTAAGCCATTCTGATAGGTGTGAGATGGTACCGCATAGTCGTTTTGATTTGCATCTCTCGGATAATTAGTGACTTTGAGCAAGTTTTCATATGTCTCTGGGCCTTCCTTTTGTCTTCTTTCGTGAAGATTCTATTTAGGTCTGTTGCCCATTTTTTTATTGGATCATTTGTCCTCCTTTTATTGAGTTGGGTGAGTTGCCTGTAGATGCTTGAGATTAAACCTTTATCACTAATAACATTTGCAAATATGTTCTCCCATACAGTGGGTTTTCTTGTTGTTTTGTTGATGGTTTCTTTAGCTGTGCAAAAGCTTTTGATTTTGATGTAGTCCCATTTGTTTATTTTCTCTTTAGCTTCCATTGCCCTCGGAGCAGTATCATCAAAGAAGTTCTTTTGGCATATGTCTGAGATTTTTCTTCCTGTAGATTCCTCTAATATTTTTATGGTTTCCTGTCTTACGTTTAAGTCCTGTATCCATTTTGAGTTTATTTTTGTGTATGGTGTAAGTTGGTGCTCTAGTTTCATTTTTTTGCATGTATCTGTCCAATTTTCCCAACACCATTTATTGAAGAGACTGTCTTGACTCCATTTTATGTTCCTGCCTCCTTTGTCAAATATTAATTGAGCATAGTGGTTTGGGTTGATATCCGGATTCTCTATTCTATTCCATTGATCTATATGTCTGTTCTTGTGCCAGTACCAGGCTGTTTTAAGAACAGTAGCCTTGTAATACAGCTTGAAATCTGGTATGGAAATCCCACCGACTTTGTGCTTCTTTCTCAGGATTGCTGTGGCTATTCGGGGCCTTTTTTTGTTCCAGATGAATTTTTGGAGAGTTCTTTCTAGGTCTGTGAAATATGCCATTGGTATTTTAATGGGGAGTGCATTAAATTTATAGATTGCTTTGGGTAGTATGGACATTTTAATTATGTTGATTCTCCCAATCCACGAACATGGAATGTTCTTCCACCTGTTTACATCTTCCTCTATCTCTTTTTTCAGTGTCCTGTAGTTTTCCACAAATAGATCTTTTACCTCCTTAGTTAAGTTTATTCCTAGGTATCTTAATTTTTTTGGTGTGATGGTAAATGGGATTGCTTTTTTAGTCTCTCTTTCTGTAGGTTCACTATTAGTGTATAGAAATGCCATAGATTTCTTGGCATTAATTTTGTAGCCTGCTACATTGCTGAACTCATTTATTAAATCTACTAACTTTTTTATGGAGTCTTTCGGGTTTTTTATGTACAATATCATGTCATCTGCAAATAAGGATAGCTTAACTTCTTCTTTTCCAATTTGGATGCCTTTTATTTCTTCTTCTTGTCTAATTGCAATGGCTAATACTTCCAGTACTATGTTGAACAGGAGTGGTGAAAGTGGGCAACCCTGTCTTGTTCCTGTTCTTAGGGGAAATGGTTGTAGTTTTTGCCCATTGAGTATGATGTATGCTGTGGGTTTATCATATATGGCTTTTATTATATTGAGGTATGATCCTTCTATTCCTACCTTATTGAGAGTTTTTATTAAGAAAGGATGTTGGATTTTGTCAAATGCTTTTTCTGCATCAATTGATATGACTATGTGATTTTTATCTCTCAATTTGTTTATGTGATGTATCACATTTATTGATTTGCGGATATTGTACCATCCTTGCATTCCTGGGATAAATCCTACTTGGTCGTGGTGTATGATCTTTCTGATGTACTGCTGGATCCGATTTGCTAGAATTTTATTGAGGATTTTGGCATCTATATTCATGAGGGATATTGGCCTGTAATTCTCTTTCATTGTGTCGTCTTTATCTGGTTTTGGTATTAGGGTGATGCTAGCTTCATAGAAGGAGTTTGGAAGTTTTCCATCCTCTTGAATTTTCTGGAATAGTCTGAGGAGTATAGGTTTTAGTTCTTCCTTGAATGTTCGGTAAAACTCCCCTGTGAAGCCGTCTGGCCCTGGGCTTTTGTTTGCTGGAAGCTTTATGATGACTGCTTCAATTTCTTCCACAGTTATTGGTCTATTGAGTTGTTTAGATTCTTCTTGATTGAGTTTTGGGAGGTTATATTTTTCTAGAAACATATCCATTTCCTCCAGGTTGTCCAGTTTGTTGGAGTAGAGTTGTTCATAGTATTTTTTAACAATCCTTTGTATTTCAATGGGGTCTGTTGTTATTTCACCTCTTTCATTTCTGATTTTATTTATTAGGGTCCTCTCTCTTTGCTTCTTGGTGAGTCTGGCTAGAGGTTCATCAATCTTGTTTATCCTTTCAAAGAACCAGCTCTTGGTTTCGTTGATTTTCTGTATTGTTTCTTTGGTCTCTATGTCATTTATTTCTGCTCTGATCTTTACTATTTCCTTCCTTCCGCTTACACTGGGCTTTTCTTGTTGCTTTCTTTCTAACTCTTTGAGTTGTTGGGTTAGATAATTTATTGCCGCTGTTCCTAGTTTTTTGCAGTAGGATTGTAGAGCTATGAACTTCCCTCTCAGAACTGCTTTCACTGTGTCCCATAGATTTTGGATTGTTGTGCTATCATTGTCATTTGTTTCCATGATGTTTTCTATCTCTTCCTTAATCTCTCTAGTAACCCAGTCATAGTTTAATAGCATGCTGTTTAGTCTCCATGTGTTCGATTTCTTTGGATTGTTTCTATTGTAGTTGATTTCCAGCTTTATGCCACTGTGATCTGAGAATATACTTGATATGATTTCTATCTTCTTGAATTTGGAGAGACTTTGCCGATGACCTAATACATGGTCTATCTTTGAGAATGACCCATGGGCACTTGAAAAGAATGTATATTCTGTGGCTTTGGGGTGAAATGATCTGAAGATGTCAATTAATTCCATCTGATCCAGTGAGTCATTGAGAATTGATGTTTCTTTACTGATTTTTTGTTTAGAGGATCTGTCCAATGGTGATAATAGGGTATTAAAGTCTCCTACTATGATTGTATTGCTGTCTATCTCTCCCTTGATGTCCTCTAGGAGTTTTTGTATATATTTGGGTGCTCCTGTATTGGGTGCGTATATGTTTACAAGAGTTATTTCTTCTTGTTGAATTGCTCCCTTTAGTATTATGAAGTGGCCTTCTTTATCTCTTGTTATGTCCTTCACTTTGAGATCTAATTTGTCAGATATAAGTATGGCTACCCCAGCTTTTTTTTCATTTCCATTCGCCTGAATAACTTTTTTCCAACCTTTCATCCTCAGTCTGTGTGCGTCTTTTTTTCGGAGGTGGGTTTCTTGTAGACAGCAGATACATGGGTTGTGTTTTCTTATCCAGTCTATTACCCTATGTCTTTTGATTGGAGCATTTAACCCGTTTACATTTAAAGTTATTATTGATAGGTGCTTATATGTTGCCATTTTTGTTCTTTGCCCCTGTGATCCTTCTTCGCTTCCTATTTCTTTTTACAGCAGATCCTTTAGCATTTCTTGCATTGCTGGTTTGGTGGTGACGAATTCCCTTAGTCCTTTTTTATCTGTGAAGCTCCTGATTTGACCTTCAATTTTGATTGAGAGCCTTGCTGGGTACAGTATTCTAGGATTCAGACCCTTCCTTTGCATGACTTTGTAGATTTCATTCCACTGCCTTCTGGCCTGATAGGTTTCTGTTGAGAGATCACTTGTTAGTCTGATGGGTGTCCCTTTGTAGGTGACTTTTTGTCTCTCTCTGGCAGCTTTTAAGATTCTTACTTTGTCATTGGTGTTTGCCAATTTAATTATAATGTGCCTTGGCGTAGGTCTTTTGGGGTTTATTTTGCTTGGGACTCTGTGAGCTTCTTGGATTTGTGTGGGTTTTTCCTTTCCTATACCAGGAAAGTTTTCTGTCATTATTTCTTCCAACAGGTTTTCTATTCCTTGCTCAGTTTCCTGTCCTTCTGGAAGCCCAATTATACGGATGTTGTTTTGTTTCATGTTGTCCCAAAGTTCTCTTAGGCTCTCCTCCTGCTTTTTAATTTTTTTTTTCTAGTATCTGCTCTACTTGGTTATTTTTTCCTACCTGGTCTTCTAGCTCACTGATGCGATCCTCTGCTTCTTCTAGTCTACTCTTAATACTTTCTATTGAGTTCTTTACTTCAGCAATGTCACTTTTCATTTCTTCATGGCTCTTCATCATTTCTTCCTGGGTCTTCCTCATTTCCTCTTGGGTCTTACTCATATTATCAAATTTGTCTTCCATTCTTTTCAGCCACCTTATGACCATTTCTCTGAATTCTTTCTCTGACAGGTTGTTAACTTCCATTTCGTTTACCTCCTTTTCTGGCGAGCCTTGCTTTTCTTTCATATGTGGGCTATTTCTTTGTCTTCCCATGGTCTCTCTTCTCTGTGTATGTGGTTATGTAGTTCTCACTCTCCTGTGTTGATTTAAAGGCACAAAATACAACACAACCAGGTGCAACGCACCAGGCACTGAACCGGAATGTAGTCAAAGTAATTGTAATTCCAAATAAAGGTGACCGCCAGAGAAAGGCAAATTTGGTGATAGGTGGGAAAAAAGAAAGAGAACCTCCCCCAGACCCACACAGACACTCACACACCCACACTCACACAAAAAAGAAAGAGACCCCCCCAAACACATACACTCACAAAAAAGAAAGACAGGAATGCCAAAATGATAATGGGAAAAGGGGGAGAAGAAAAAAAGAAATAAAAGGAGTAAATTATAAATGTGGGGTGAAAACTCCTATAGGATAGCCCCTAATCCGAACCAAAACCTGCAACAAGTACTTGGAGATTGATACAAATTACATACAACTACTAATATCAAGAGAGGTGAGGGAACACAGAAGCAAAAATCTATCTCAAAAACAATGCAGATGAGGACAACAAAACAAGAAACAACACCAAAAATAAAAATAACCCCCCCTACAAGACAAACCAAAATAACAGAATAAGCAAATCAATCTCATAAACCTGCTTAAAAAATCAATATAATCAACAGTCAAGTAAACAACAACAACAGGACAGGGCTAAAAACACTTTAAGATAGTGAAGTCAGAGAAGCTAGAGGTATATATGCACTTGGATTAGGTGGTTAGAGATTAGATATATCAGTGGGGTGAAATTTTAACAGGGGGTAAGGGGAAAGAATTAGGTAAATCTAAAGCGGGAAAAGTGTAAGGGAAACAAGGCACTAAATAGGGAAAGGTTAGCCAGAGAGTGGTGGTATAAAGGTGAAGTGGAGGTAGAGTAAAAGATCCTAAAGTGTAGATGAAAATAGACTGTATTCCCAAGGTCGAAGAGAAGATATAATCAATTCCCTGTCACATAAGAGTCAATTTGTGATTTGGCCCCTGGGTGGCAGTGTTTCTAGATTGACTTCTGGGTCTATTGGTCCTCTTTATCCTGAAGTAAACAATACTGCCTCTCTAATGGTGACTGCTGTTTTAGCAGCCAGAACCCTCCCAAAATCTTCCGGGCTTCCTCCCTCTGTCAGGTCCAAACTGATTGCGCTCCAGGGATCAACTCTGCCACCAGCTCCAAGGGCCCTCTCCCAAGTTCACCAGCTTCAACAGCCACAGATTCTATTTCAGGTGCAGATCTCCAGGTTTTGAGGTCCAAGGTGCAGATCTCCCAGACTGCCAGCCCCCTCAGTTTCGCGCCCAAAGTACCCCCAGGGAAATCTGACCTTTCCTTGCTGGAGTTTAGAGCTCCCTGGGCTCTGCGCGCCACCTGGTCGCCGGTGCTCAGGGAGCCCCAGAGGTCCCGCCGGTACCGCGAACGGCAGCTGTATGTTTTCCGGCTCCTCTCGTTCAAGATGTCGTGGTCCGCCTCCGCGCGCCTCCTCGCGCAGTTGGCTCAGGGAGAGAACCCAGCAGTACTGGGGCCTCTCAGGCTGGGGAGGCCAGCCTAGCAGTCCTCTATCTTCTCCTGGAGCACAGCTGTCCCCCTAGTCGCCGACAAATGCTCCCTGCGCGACTCTCAGCTGCTCCCTCCCTCTACCCTGTGAGCAGATTCAGATCGAATCCCTCCGTTCCGCCGCCATTTTCTGAATCGCCTATTGCCTTATTTTTTACCAAAGAATAAAGTAGCAAACTGTGAGTAAACTATATTTACAGAACATCTTCTGTTAAATCTAACTAAGAAAGACGTACAACCCTAACTGGTTTGGCTCAGTGGATAAAGTGTCCGCCTGTGGCCTGAAGAGTCCCAGGTTCGAATTCGGTCAAGGGTATGTACCTTGGTTGCGGGAACATTCCTAACAGGGGGTTTGCAAGAGATAGCTGATTGATGTTTCTCTCTCTTCAATGTTTCTAACTTTCTATCCCTCTCTTGTCCTCTCTGTAAAAAAATCAATAAAATGTATACTTTAAAAAATGTACAGATTGAAACACAGAGGACAATTTACATGATGAAAAATTGCAAACGGAATTTGAAAAGCCTCCTGCAGATAGAGAATCTCAGAAAAAATAATACAGGAAATGTTGGCTTGTACCTACTTTTTAGAGGGAAAAAGTGGTTATATGTTGCTTGAATAAAAATACTTATGTTCTCTGTTTAAAGTATTTTTAATAAAATTCATTGATTGAAGCAAATTTTCTTTTATGGGCCCCCTAAATTAGTATACTTAAGGCAATGTATATCCTATTTATTGTTTTTATCTATGAATACATAAACATATAATACTAGAGGCCTGGTGCACAAAATCTGTGCACTGGCAGGGGCAAGGGAGGACCCTCAGCCAGCAAGCAGACATCATGCTCACAGTCCAGGACCCCTAGCTCCTTACCACCCACCTGATAGCTGCTCCTGACCACTGGGTTCACAGCTCCTTAGTGCTGCCTCGGAGGCAGGAGAGGCTCTTGTCCCCAGTGCTTGCTCACCAGCTGTGAGCTCCACTTCTGGCTGAATGGCACTCCCTCTGTGGGAGTGCACTGACCACCTGGTGGAAGCTTCTGTGTTGAGAATCTGCCCCCTGGTGATCAGTGTGCATCATAGCGACTGGTTATTCTGTTCATTCCACCACATCTGTTGCTTAGGTTTTTATTATATAGACTAGAGGCCCAGTGCATGAAATTAGTACACAGAGGGGAATGAGGGTGTCCCTCAGCCCAGCCTGCACCCTCTCCAATCTTGGAATCATCGAGGGATGTCTGAATGTCCATTTAGGCCTGATCCCAGTAGGATTGGGCCTAAACGGGCAATTGGACATCCTTCTCACAATCCAGGATTGCTAGCTCTAAACTGCTTGCCTGCCTGCCTCCCTGAATGCCCCTAACCTCTTCTACCTGCCAACATGATCACCCCCTAACCACTACCCTGCCATCTTAATTGATGTCTAACTGCTCCCCTGCCAGCCTGTTTGCCCCCAGCTTTCCTCCTCTGCCAGCCTGGTCACCCCTAACTGCCCTCCCCTGCAGGCTTGATTGCCTCCAACTGCCCTCCCTTGCAGGCCTGGAACCTCCCACTGTCCTCCCCTGCTGACCATCTTGTTGTGGCCATCTTTTGTCCACATTGGGGCAGGATCTTTGACCACATAGGGGCAGCCTTCTTGTATGTTGGTGAATCTTCATATTACTCTTCTATTAGATAGAATAGAAGCCTGGTGCATGGGTGAGGACCAGCTGGTTTGCCCTGAAGGGTGTGCTAAATCAGGGTGTGGGACGTCCTGGGTGAGGGGCCTATAGTGGTTTGCAGACCGGCCATGCCCCCCAGCAACCCAAGGGGAGGCTCTGGGATCTGAGATTAATTTATGTTCTACAAATGAAACTTAGTAGCCTGGACCAGAGCCAAGCATTCTGCTCACTCCATGGTGACAGCCATTTCCATTGGAAACTTTGTAGCCTAGAGTGGAGGTCTAGGCTAAGGTTGCAGAAGTTTGGCTTCCTCTATTGCCCTGGCAACCCTATGCCTCTTCTCTCTCCAGCTACATGGCTGCCGCCATTTTTGTTGGGATTATGTATCTTCTATAATTGAAACTTTGTAGCATTGAGTGGAGGCCTAGGCCATCAATGCCTGGAGGAAAGCTTGGCTTCCTTTGTTGCCCAGGAAACCTAAGCCTCCCTCCTGCTCTCAATGGTGGCAGCCATCTTGGTTGGGGTTTATTTGCATAATTAGCTCCTGATTGGCTGGTGGGTGTGGCTGTGGGTGTGGCTTGATAGGAGGTATGGTCAATTTACATATTATTCTTTTATTAGATATGATATTGCTTTTACTTTGAAAATTAAGTATTGTATCTCTAGGAAACTTCCATCAAAAGATATAAAGATGTATCAATGCCATTATAACTAAATTATTTATTATAAATTTGTGATAACTAATTCCTTTATCCTAATAGACATAAATATTATAAGTAGGAATTGACTAAGTATGGGGTCCAGTTTCCCACTTCCTGAAAAGGCAATAATTTTGCTTTTTAAAAATGTTTTTTATCCAAAGTATAGTTAGCAATTAGGTAAGTGTCTAACTCATAATAAAACCCAATAAATATTTGTACCTAAATGAATGGACAGAGAAGACTTGGAGTAGCATAAAGCCTTGAGCCATTGAGAGAAAAAAAATAAGTAAAAGACCTATAAATAGAAACTGGAACGAGTCACATTTAAACTATCTTTAATATCTAATTTCCATAAGGGGTCAGTGCTGAATAGAAATATATATGCTAAAAACAAAACAAAACAAAAAAACCTGATAGATATATAAGTCCACAGATTTCTTGACTTAAAATTCCTTTGACCAAAGAGGTGGAGCTGGGAAAAAGGCATAAAAACATGGAATAATTGATGTAGAGAAGTTTTCATTATATATTACTTACACATATTCAAGACAATATTTCTTACCACTAATGTTATCCAGTAGCAATTCACTTATTATTGACTCATATACTTAATCCTAAATCATATGAAATTTTTCATAAACAACAATTTGTGGAATTTCTGTACCTTCTAATGACAGCTAAGGTTAAGTAGGTGTTCATACTTTCTTAGACACCATTTACCTTGCCTCTGCTCTGTTCAGCACCTGAAAAGAAATCCCCCTTATTTGCTCAAAGCAGTGGCTTTAGTGAACAAAACCTTTGGTAAGATTTTAACATCTCTCCAAAATTAATAAGATTTCTTAGAGTTTTCTGACCATTTTATTCTTGTAAAAGTTGATTCAACTATGAAGTTTAAAGTATATGAGACCCAGCAAAATGAACAGCATCTGAATCAATCATCTTTCACTGGGCGAGCTGCAAGTCAGTCGCTTGGGAAGATTGACTCTGCCATAATCCTGGATGGCTTTCTTATCCACAAGCCATTTCTTTTTATTAGGAGTAGAATCATAAAAGAGATGGAACAAATTAAAAGAGATTTATCAGTACTTCCTTCCAGATGTTATTGCACTGTCTTCAGGGGGGGATGATTTCAAAAGAGAAAACAAACTGGATGTTACCTCTGAAAGAAGTAATTAAATCCTCCATTTGCCTACAATCATTTATTTGTAATGATAGCAATTCCAAATTTGATTAATAGCATGATCTCCTTCTGATAATGAAACATTGTGCCAAATTTCCTAAAACTAGGATGTTTACTAAAATCTGCATAGACTTCCAAAGCTTTAAGAAGAATTCCTCAAGACTGAGTTCTAATAAAAAGTTGCATGTATCTAATATAACTGTGCTTCTATAGAACAGCAAGGTGACTGGATTTCCTGTTTCACTGAAATGAGTGCTGATGGACATTTTCATTATTCATTGTGGCTTTTCTCTTACTGCTCCATCATGCAGCCCAGATATCAGAAGAAGTGACCTTGATCATAACATAGGGTTGAAAAATTCAGGCAGTGAGTAACAGGTAGCATAGAACTATGTACAAAAATCTCATATTATAATTGTCCTTGGATTAGGTGCTCTTTAATTATTTTTAAATCATATGGTCCATAAAAATATTTAAATATCATTAAGGAAAGTAATCTTGAAAAAAACATAAACATCTGATCTGAATCTATCTCTTAAATATCATTAAGGAAAGTAATCTTGAAAAAAACATTAACATCTAATCTGAATCTATCTCTGTAGAACCATGTTGAAATACATGAAGAAAAGGCAGAGATAGGAAGGCTCAGAAGAAACAAACAGAATAAAAGAATTATAAGTGAGTATGTTGTATGTGAAAAGCAGGCATGGGGGGAAAATGGTAGAAAAGAAAAGGAAAAAAAAATTAAGAGTACATGATTTAAGGGCATATGGTCCCCAGGACTGACTTGAGTTCCCTTTGAAATTACAAGAACTATAGGTTGTTCATGCCTGACCTATATTATCTACATGTTCCTGCAATTTATAGATAATATAGGATTTCTGCCAACCACAAAGGGTCTCATTGATTTTTCATGAATTTCACCTATAAATATTTATCTCAGAAGGTTCTAATGAGTTATCTACCACCTAGTAAAATTTATAAAACAATCAAAGAAAGAAAACCTTGACATGAAATATTTGATTGTATAAATACTTTTAAAATAGCTATTATGAACTCAGGAATAAAAATGCCATAGGTTAACTATATATTAATGATTTTATTTCCTTTCATTTTTTTTAAAATTTAACTAGAGGCTCAGGACACACATTCATGTACCATTGGGGTTCCTCAGCCTGGCCTGGGAGATTGGGCCAAAACCAACCCTCTGACAACCCCTCAGGGGTTCCAGATTGCAAGAGGGCATAGACCAGGCCAAGGGACCCCACTGGTACCCAGGCCAACAGTGCACAGTCAGGGCCCAGAAAGGATGTGAGAGGTTGGCCAGTCAGGGAAGGACTGAGGGAGGGCTCCAGGGCATGTCCAGCCCTTCTTGCTCAGTCTGGATCTGCTGGACTCCAGCAGCAAGCTCACCTGCCAGTCAGAGTGTCTGGTCCCTGGTGGTCAGTGTATGTCATAGTGAGTGGTTGAGCAGCCTTAGCATATAATTAGCATATTATGCTTTGATTGGTTAAACAGATGACTGAATGACTAGCCACTTAGTATATTAGGCATTTATTATATAGGAAGGTTGACATTATAATAGACTATCCAATGAACACTTTCTTAAGTAAAAATCTAAATATAGAGGAACTAAATGCATAGATCAAAACATAGACAACAAAATTTCAAAATATTTAATGTGAAGATGAATGCCTGATAAATATGAATTCAAAATTTCTGCCTTCAAATAATAATCTTTATTGTGCAAATAAAAAAAGAAATAAGCTTGCCTTGCAGGTCATGATGCTCTCTTCTAACCTCCTAATAATACAGCTTATTTATGCTCAGTTAACTCTTAATCATCCATGGATAAACTAATGCAGAAATACATTTCTGCAGAAGGCATAATTGGTACATATTCTGGTAGGTATTTTCCACATCATCAAATGTTCACCCAGAAATAAAGAGAAAATAGATACTGGGACTAGCTACTGAATTCATATATTTTTCTTCATCTACTTTGATAATTGATTACCCCATACTTAAACTTTGGAAAAGAGTGAGTTTTCCAGAGAAGCAAACATTATTTTCTTGATAGATGGCCAAAAGCAAACCTAAGAAAATAATAGTGTTTTTCAGGTAGAAATAAAATGTTAAGGAAAATGTATGCATGTACGTTTTATTAGATTTTTAATTTCAAACCATTTATTTATATTTTTAATATTTAATTTAAATTCTTCATTGTTGAAAGTATTACATGAGTATCCTATTTCCCTCATTGACCTCTCCCCAGCTGCTCTCGCCCTCCCACACATGCCCTCACCTCACTACTGTCTCTATCATTGGTTTTGCTCAGATGCATGAATACAAGTCCTTTGGTTGATCTCTTACCCTCACACCCACCTTCCTTCATAGATTGGACAGTCTGTGTCTCTGGTTCTATTTTTATTCATCAGTTGATGTTGTTCATTATACCCCACAAATGAGTGAGATCATGTGATATTTATCTTTCTCTGACTGGCTTATTTCACTTAGCATAATGCGTCCAGTTCCATCCATGCTATTGCAAATGGTAAGAATTTCCTCTTTCTTAGCAGTGTAGTATTCCATTGTGTAGATGTACCATAATTTTCTAATCCACTCAGTTATTGATGGGTACTTAGGCTGTTTCCAAATCTTAGCTATTGTAAGTTGTGCTTCCTATGAAACCTTTAAAAAATTGAAAAAAAAAAAAACATCAAAAGTGTTACAAATGTATGTTTCTTTTAAATCACTGGAAAGTATAATACCAACCTGACACTCCATTATGCTCCAAAACATTTATGTGCTTTACAATCAAACTAATAAAAAGTTACAGGACATCGTCTTACATAGCTAGAGTACAATTATCAAAATAAAAAATTAGCAATGATATATTATTAATATCTATCAATAATTGTTACCCATTGCCCCAATAAAAAGTCTTAAAACATGATGACATGCTATCCTCTGAATTGGAAGCTTGACAAATGGTTGAAATCAGGGACTATGGAATTGTTGGGAATCAGGCTCATCTGAGGAATGTGATGTCATCATCTCGGAAATAGTCAGAAGATATACTCACATCTCTAAAAGTACCACCAAATTCTGTGGAGATGCTCACCAGCAAGGCTTTCTAGGACTTCAGCACATCATACCTCACCACAGGCTGAGCCATGAACTGTCACTATTGGGACCAATAGGAGGAGTCAGCAACCATGCCTGTTCAGCTTCATAATTATTTACAAAATAAAGAGCATTTATTACTAACATAGAAGATTACCTACTCACCAAGGATGGTGGCATAAGAAATCTTCTTTACTTAATTCCTCTCCTCTTGCAATTAGATAAGAAGCAAGGTCTGGGGTGATAGAAAAAAAATTGAGAGAGAATAAACAACTTCATATCTTTAGCTTAGCACCTTGAGTTTCACCAATGATGAAATAATAGAGATCATTAAGAAGATGAATATTCCAAATCCAAGTTACCTTTAACTGTAATTTTACTAAGGTAAAATATTTCCCACCAAAGGGGATTTGAGATTGTACAGGCAGTAGAATTTATGAGAAAAATTAAAGCAAAGAATTTACTAAGAGGTGGATTATTAAGTACTAACTGTCTTCACTCATCCCAATTGCAACCCTCTGCATTTATCAGTTTTCACAACTGATATAAATACCATAAACATGTATTGTATGATGATCTTAAGAGGGTATAATGTTGAATTCCTTCTAATAAAAATGAACTGAATTAAAAGAAAATAAGTTATTACAAAGAAAATTCAGTTTAAACAAACTTTACCTGCATATTGAACAGAAACACAATTGCTTATAAGATGACTTGAGCAGTGCCATTTATCCCTATTGTGGCAGTCAAATTCTTCTGCTCTTGAAAACTTGCAATTTCACACACTTCTCTTACATCATTCATTATAGAAAAAAATGGTAACAACTAGCTCTAAAGACCCAAAGGAAGTTACATCTTTGAACAGTTTCCCCTTCCAAAGAGTAAGCTGTAAAAGGAGGTGGGGAGGAGGAGGAAGAAGACATATACTGCTCTACCACTAGACTGGAATGCAAGAAACCCATCTAACAGGGACCTGAAAGAGCCTCATCAGGACACATCCATGTTGAACAGGATTTACTTCTTTTGGAAATAATCCAGAACTCATTAAGGCTGAAGGCTGCAAAAATTAGAATAAGTGCACCAAGTGTTAAATGCAAATAGCATGAAGAAAATAATCAACATTTTAAAAAATATATATTTAAGAATTTTAAACAATCCTATCTAATAAAAAAGAAACTTGAAACTTGGCCATACCTTCGCTATACTACCAGTCAATAGGAGTGAGTGTACAAATTAACCCAACCAAGATGGTGAGGCCCATAGTGGCCAGGTGGTTCTGGGGCTGCCCAGCACATGGGAGACACAAACCCACAGGGAGGTCATCATCCTGCAGCCCCAAGCCCCACCATTGCGGAGCTTGGGGCAGCGGGGGACCAGATCCCAGTCACAAATGTTCAGGGAGGCTGGCCACGCAGCCCCGAGCCCCACCATGCCAGCGATTGGAGCACCTGGGGCTGTGGAGGGCTGGATCCCAGTCACAAACCCACATGGAGGCCAAAACTGGTTTGGCTCACTGGATAAAGCATCAGCCTGTCAAGGGTCCCAGGTTCAATTCCGGTCAAGGGGTATACAAGAGGCAGCTGATCGATGTTTCTCTCTTGTCAATGTTTCTGACTTTCTATCCTCTACCTTCCTTTCTGTATAAAAAACAAACAAACAAACAACAACAACAACAACAAAACAGGAAGGCCAGCGCCCTGCAACCACAAATCCACAGGGAGGGCAGCCCCCTCACAGCCCCAACCCTATTCATGTTTCCTAAATATCATTTACTCTCTTCTAACAGGACTATATCTCCTGTCCCCTTTCCCTAGGAAGAATGTATTTAAATCTGCATTCTAAACCACCTTGGGGAGTTACTCATTTTTCCCTGGGATCTCTCATATATACACGAGGTACACATGTTAATGAACTTTAGTTTTTTTTCTTGGTGATCTGTCCTTCATTACAAGGGCCTCCACTAAGAACTCAGAAAGGTAGAGGAAAGCTATTTTTCCTCCTCCATAATTCTATCTTGGAAAATCAAGTTCCCAGCTGAACAATGAGGTTGGCTCAAGAACCAAGAAGTCCTGCTGATGGGAGAGAAGCTTCTAGGGAGAAATCAATGATATTGGCATCAAAGTGGGATGGAGGGCACATACATGGTTGCTGGTGGGAGTTTAAAGTGGTTCAACTTTTTTGGAGGATGATTTGGCAAATTCGATAGAAATGTTCAAGGTACATCCAAGAGTTTTCTTCTAGGAATCACAGCTGCTGAGATAAAGCACAAGCACATAAGCCCTGATCAGAACCCAGGATGCTACTGTAGGCTCCCTTTCCATGATAGGAAAACCTGGGAACAACCTGCATTTTTAGGATAAGGTGGCATCTATACTAATAAAAGGGTAATATGCTAATTAGACTGAAAATATTCCAGACAACCTTCCGGATGTCCTGGACACCCTTCCCAACAAAGCCATATTTGTGGAGCCAAGGCAGAGGAGGTTAGAGGCAATCAGGCAGGCAGGGGAGAGCAGTTAGGGGGACCAGACCAGCAGGGGAGAGTAGTTAGGGAAAACAAGCTGTCAGGGGAGAGCAGTTAGAAGGATTAGCCTGGCAGGCAGGTGATTAGGAGCCAGAGGTCCCAGATTGGAGAGAGAGCAGGCGAAGCTGAGGCAACCCCTTTTCCATGCCTGAATTTTGTGTACTGTCTTCTAGTTTATATATATAAAAGCCTAAGTGACCATTGCAACCAAATGGATGACTAAACAGGGGTGATTAGGCTGGCAGGGAGGTTAGTAAGGAGCAACCAAACAACAGAGCAGCAGGCTGTGTGGGGTGACCAAGTCCACAGCATGGGCAGTTATGGGCAACCAGGCCAGCAGAGGGGGGCAGTGAGTGGTGACCAGGCCAGTGGGAGGGGGGCATTTAGGAGCAATCAGGAAAGCAGACAGGTGAGCAATTAGGAGCCAGTGGTCCTGGATTGTGAGAGGGATGTCCGACTGCCAGTTTAGGCCTGATCCTTGAGCCTAAACTGGCAGTCAGACATCCCCCAAGGGTCCTGGATTGGAGAGTGTGCAGACTGAGCTGAGGTGACCACCCTCCCCCATGCACAAATTTCATGCACCAGGCCTCTAGTACCTAATAAAGATCCATTGGTTTATTCTAATAAAAGTCAAAATTTTAAAGTGTAAAAAAGAAATCTACCCCCAGGAAAAACACTGCTGCCTGAGGCCGAAGACCATCCAAACCTAACAATGGCTTAGTTCATTGATTTTAGAATTGGGGAATTTGTAAGTATTGAGGAACGGAATCCTGCCATTTACCAGATTTCCCTACAACAACTGTAAATGCAATAAAGATACGCAATGTGTCATAACATTATTATGTTTTACTTGTATAAATCAAATTTAAAAAAATTACCATCCACTAATGAAGAGTACTGTTTACTTTCCTGAAATGTATGGTCATCAATCTTTCTATTGTTGTTAATAATAACAGTAATACCAATAATAATAAAAACTTGAATAAACTTCTGTATAAAATAGGTTATAGTTTTTATCAAAATGAAGGATAAAACCCTGGACAGAACTACCATTTTAAATAATATGATAAAGTATAGGAAGTGATAAGAACGATCACTGGGGAGAAGATTTTTTAAGTTTAAATTGCCTTTCAGAGTCCACTAAGATCCCTAAAGAAATTGTTTTCAAGGTAACCTTTGGGAAGCACTGCTCTCATAATTTCTTCAGTGTCCTCTGTGACTACACTCTCCATGTAACAGAAGAACATTTTACCTACTCCAGATGATTTGGGTGAATTAGATGTTATTTTCTTATTTTCACCAAATGCCTCAATTCTTCTAACACCCCACCTTCAGTTCCTCTTCTCTCACATAGCTGATGATGTCTTTTTTTTTTCCTGCCTAGAGAGTCCAGGATTGAATGTGCGTATATTCCCAATGCTCTTACAAGAACTTAGTAAAGAGGAACTATTGCCTTCCTACTCCCTGATGCGATTGCTCTCTGTATGAAGTCGCAAATTGCATTAGATTTTGTGGCTGTATAACATTACATTGTACTGCCTCCCATGCCCTTCGTGTCCACACATTCCTTACTTCAAACAGGATTTTCAGGGACTCTAGTTTTCAGTTAATTCATCTTATGTATGTGTTTGCATTTGTTATATTCTTTCATACTGTTAAAGGTTAAAGTGTATTTATTTTGTGTTGTATATATACCAGAGGCCAGGTGCACAAAATTTGTGCATGGGTGTATCGCTCAGCCTAGCCTGCACCCTCTTGCAGTCTGGGACCCCTTGCACTTTACTGCCTGCCTACTGCTCCTTAGGGAGGCTCCTGTCAATGCTGCTATGCTTGCCAGCCACGAGCCCAGCTTCTGGCTGAGCGGTGCTCCCCCTGTGGGGCAAGCTGACCACCAAGGGAAAGCTACTGCATTGAGCATCTGCCTCCTGGTGGTCAGTGCGCATCTTAGAAACTGGTTGTTCTGGTGGTTCTGCCATAACAGTCGCTTAGGCTTTATTATATAGATGCTTCTAAGACATAGAAGTCTTCTCATTATGTAGTGATAAAGTCATATTAAGTGCATGCTAATTTACCATTTTTGCTCTTTTATATGTTTGATTTTATTCTCCTTTGCTTAAGCTAATGAATTTGGTAGAAATACATACTCTGGTAAAGTCTTAGACTCAATTCTGCAGTTTTCTCAAATCATCCCCAAATATTTTCCTCTTTAATAATTAAAGCTATAAAAATAATGTTTGCCACTTTATATTATCCATAAATGTACCCTCAAAATTGTCTCATTATCATTCAGATAGTAGGATAATTCTGAAGATACTAGGATGAATAAGATAAAATCTCTACCTTTAATGAAATTAAAATTAAGTAAGAATGACTCAGGAATACTATAGCAGTTCCTTAAGATATTAATCCCCCTCTCCCCTGGTTCTCATAAGAAATATCCATATTAGCTTTCTATGATGCATATCAAATTACCAACTAAGTAGGTTTAAAAATACTCATTTATTACCTCACGATTTCTGTAGGTAAAAAATCTGGATGCAAGGTAACTATGCTTTCTGAACAGAATTTCACAAGACTAAAACAGAGTCAACCAAGCTGTGTTCTCATCTGTATTCAGGGTCCTTTTTCAGGCTCAGGGGCACTCTCAGAATTTACTCCCATGAAGCTATAGGATTGAACCCATTATTTTCTTGCTAACAGTAGAAGAGGGTCCCTCTCAGATCCCATGGACCACCTGTATTTACCAGCCACATAGCCCTCTCCACAGCATGGCAAGTTACTCATTTAAGGTCATCAGAAGAGCATCTGACACAGTTTTAAATTCTCTGACTTCCCCTGACTCTGACCTCTAGACCCCTTTTAAAAGGTCTAATCTGATTAAATCAGTCAGGGGAAACTAACACTCAAGAGGAAGGAGTTATGCAAGTGTCCACACCAAGTGACAGGAATCAAATTTAGCCTGCAATACCTCCATGCTAATAAGGTTGTTGAAAAGATTTTTTTGTTTTGTTTTGTTTTGTTTTTGTGTTTTCTCTTTCCAGGAAGGTGTTAACAGTGTTTGAGGAACAGAGTAAAATTTTGTAAGCATCTAAGATTTATACTTACCTAGAGTCCTAAAGAAAATGAAATTCAACGGTCCTCGAAAGTAAAATTGCCCATGTTTATAAATAGATGCAGTTGTCATTTTGAAGAAAAATAAGTTTGGAATGCACACACACACACACACACACACACACACACAACACACACACACACACACACATATTTGGAAGTGGCCCACATGAGCTATCGGGTTATCAAGGCTGAACCAGTTACTAAAGGAGACTGTTTTTTAGGCATGAGACATCTAGCCTCAGCTAAGGCACTCCTGAACAACACGGGCCGAGAGCAGCAGAGCCTCTGCCAATTAGAATATCAGCAGCGACCATTGCTGACTGGTACTGGAGTGTGCTCTTCTTCAAAAAAAGTAAATTGTGCCTGGTCTGTGTTGTTCAATGGATTAAGTATCCTCCTGTGCACAGAGGTCCCAGGTTCAATTCCCAGTAGGAAGGGCACATGCTTCGATCGCAGGCAGGAGGCAGCATCTCTCTCATCAATGTTTCTATCTCACCCTCTCTCTTTCCCTCTAAAAAAGAATCAATAAAACCTTTTTTTTTTCAAAAGCATGAGCTGCATTTCTCCCTGGACAGGAAATTTAGGCCTTACAACACATGATCTGGCTTAAAGATCAAGTTTAAATAAATAAACAAACAAATAAACACTTATTACTGTTACATGTCACAGAGTACAATCCATCCATCCTAATTATAGATGAAAACCAAAACATTATAACTCAATGGTTATAATAGAGATATGCATGCAATAGATGAAAATACAGAGAGCTCTATCTAAATAAGGAGGGAGCCAGAACATATCCTCCAGTAGAAAATAAATGTTAGTTCTAAAACTAAGAGACAGTGAGAGATAAATAGGAGGAATCATCATGGGAGTAGAGGTAGTGAGATGGGGAAATGATATTTTAGTATCCAATTTATCTTTATTTCTTACATTCTTCACAAATATAAAGGTTCAAAAAGGTAGGGTAAAAGGATCTTATGGACAAATGCTAAAACTAAGATTGGCATCCCATATTTAATTTTTTTTCAGGAAGGACTATGTCTAGAGATAATATCTTCTATAAACAGATGTTTCATTTAATCATTTTTTAAAAATTGAAAGGTTTAAGTGTTAAAGTTTTTCAAGTATTTCTTATTAATCTATGCCAGTGGTACATATTTCCTTATCAATAAACATGTTCATTGTACTTCATTGATAGTTGAAAAAGTTATATAATAGGGATCACAAACTCAAAATCACACTGGGCCCATGCTACTGCTATAAATAAAAGAAACAGCCTGAGTCTAAGAGTCATATGGAAGAGGATGGAAGATAGATACTCTGTGAACTGGGGACCACTTGACTTCTTCTGAGAGTCAGCTTCTAATCTGTCCTCCACAATCACTGCCACATTGAAAGGGAGAATTAATGACCCCAAAGCTCCTAATTGCTTCTAAGAAAAACTATAATTCTAGATTTAGGCATTGATGGTATCTGATGCTGATTTTTTTGGTATATTTCTATAGTACAATCACCAGCCAAAAACATCTCAGGTCTGCATAAGGATTAGAGCTAACAGTTTATGAACTCTTTTATATAACAATTAGATGCCCAGTGCACAAGATTCATGCATTCGGGGGGATCCCTTAGCCCAGCTGGTGCCCTCACACAGTCCAGGAGCCCTTGGGGGATGTCCAACTGATGGCTTAGGCCTGCTACCGGCTCCTGCCACTGCTGTTGCACTCAACAACTGTGAGCCAGGAGCAGGGCTTCTGGCTGAGTGCCACTCCCTCTGTGGGAGTGCACTGACCACCAGGGGACAGCTCCTGCATTGAACATCTGCTCCCTGTGGTCAGCGCACACCATAGTGACTGGTCCTTCTGCCATTCAGTCAATTTGCATATTAGCCTTTTTTGTATAGAATAGAATATGACATAATTCTCATGATTTGGGAAGACTGATAGAAAAGTTTGGGTCAGATTAGGCAAAGGGGAATTAGTCTGACAAAAAAAGAGAAAGATTGATGAGGAGAGAGCACTAGAAGTAAACTTCACAGATTATAAAAATATGTTCAGTGATGTACCTAAGAAAAAAATGGAACTTTGATTACAGCATTCATGGTGACCCAAGTTTTCTATACCAACCTGTCAATGGATCCTGCTGCAATTCTGTCAGATAAGTGACAGTAAAATCTATTTAGTCTAAGATCACTTCTGAACACGAGTCTGTTGAAGTGTTTTCTAGCAGCTATCTCAGCCCTTTGGAAGAACAGGATCGGGTATTAGATCCACCAACAATGCTTTATATGAATTGTGTGTGTGTGTGTGTGTGTGTGTGTGTGTGTGTGTGTGTGTCTACATCTGCACATACTTTTCTTTAGTTTTGATTCTCTTAGAAAAAAATTTAAACCTCTGCCTATGCATATAAAATAATATATTACCATCTTGTCTCTTATGTTATGACTGTGTGTGTTATAAAGACAAAACAAGTAATCTGTGTATTTAACTGGAGTCTATTTGGCAGCCAGAGTAGAAGTGAAATTTGTTTTCTATCTTGTCCCAAAATTTTAGGAACATTTATTAGCCTTTCTAAAAGTAATTCTTTAAGCTTAAGGCATTATTTGTTTCATAGGAAAACATATCAGACGAAGTCTCATTGTTAACTCATATTTATTAAAAGTACCCCCAAAATGTAGGGCTAAATAAGTAAAGTTTATGTGGAAAATGGCAGTATCTCTATTAGAAATCATGTGGTTTTATTTCACAGAAAGTTATTTTATATTGAGTTTATGCAAGACTTTATAAAAAAGTCACAAAAAATGATTCCTGGACTCTTAGACTAGATTCTTAAGAAGATAACATTTAGAGAGTTCCATTCATGTGAAAGTTGAATCTCTGCCTCAGTTTAATCAGCTCTCTCGGCAGCATACAGGGTACCTCCCCACCCATCCAAACAATGTCTATACACTTTAACAGCTTATAGCCCAATTTTGAAAATTAAATGTACTTTAATAAGTATTACCTTTATAATTATTCAAATTGTGCATATACATTTTTGGGGAACTCCCTCTATTCACTGTCTCTGCCAGATTAGTTGCTATTGGAATTCTGCCTAGTTTAATGCTTCTCTCACATTATTAAATCAGTTTTGCATGTCACTAATAAGTAAAAAAGCCATCTTTTTATATACTTGTTAGGTGATATTAATTTTACAATCTATATCTCAAGTATAAGAAATCAAGTCTGAGGCTGTATAACTGATTTTATTAGTCTGTCTTGTCATGGGGGCAGAAAGGGCATATATTTTTAAAAAGGGTGACAGAGTGACATATTAACATTAAATATTTTTAAAAGAAACAAAGTATCTCCAAATAACATTAAAACAGACTTGTTTCGGTTATTAGATGTCCTGAGATCAGTATTTTTCAAAACATGGGTTTAAGCAACCATTGAGAGATAAAGGGAGATGGGAGTTTCCAAGCAAACTAAAGTGAGTCTTTAGGAATGGCTGGGGCTGTGGAAATTTTGCACTCATCTCTCTGTGCAGTGGTTTTCTTGTTATCTCCATGTTAGTTGTGGCTTCCCTGGGGTGGAAACAGAGATTCTCCGGCTCCAATCCCATAGTCATATTGGTCTATTTAAGTGTTAACTAAGTTAGCAGGCTACTTGGCTAAACTACTGGCTTTGAGACTGCCTGCACCCTCTTGACACCATAGGTAGATAACTTGATAGAAACTGCAGCCCCAAACAATGGCCACACTCAGCTGTTTTCATCCTTCTTGAATGGAGAGAAGATCCATGCTCTAGCTCCTAGTTTCAAAAAGTAGTATTGATTTTAGTCACCATAATCTCAAAAGGGACAGTTTACTTCTAATTATACCATGAAAAGTGAACTCCTGGCCAGGGTCTTGTAACTCAGGTGGCCTCAGGCATTAGTTCTACCTTGTTGAGTTTCTGTGGTATTGCTGTCCCACTAGGATGTTCAACTTATTTTGGAATGTGGTCTTACCTTATTTTTTTGCCTTTTAAAAATAATTTTTCATTACTGCTATATGATGAGAAGATGGAAGAGATTTAAAGCACATTTCAACAGCATCTGGACTAAAAGGTTAACATGCTTTTATGATAGATAACTGAAAAACAAGTTCATTTCTTTTTATTTTGAAAGAATTCCTTTATATTTGAAAGAACTTAATATCAGATATATGTGCTTCTATTTTGTTAATTATCTGTAAGACGGTTTTATGGCAAAATGATTTGTTAAAACTGGGCTCAATCTATAAATAAAATAAATTGAACATAGTGTGTAATAGCGTATACAATGCATAATGCTACGAAAAATACTAAATTTATAATGTTTATTTTCACACTAGTAATAGAATTAAGAGTCAGTAATTAGCAGTTTAAAAAGTAAGCATTCCCTGTGGCAAACACTGCAAGTTGCATCGTGCTCTTCTTTAATAACAGAAGGTTGATGTAGTTTTGAATACTGATGTGCTCGGGTAGGGAACTATACCTACAAGCATCTTTCGTGGAGTGATGACCATGTGACAAGGTTCTAACATGGAGATATAGGCACAAATCTCTCTTCTGAGTAAGGCTTCTGGGAAGGCTATTCTTTTTTTTTCCTGATAAAAGGAGAATTATCAACCATATTTACCATTTAGCGCTTTCTCTTTGTGTCTGATATAGAATCTCATTCCTGTAGTGCAGTTACCATCTTATAACCAAGGGGATAAAAGGCAGGCTACAAATAGTGGGTAAGTATGATAAAAGGAAGCTGGAACTTTGAGCAACAATTTGAGCCTTATAAGACCCACCTTCTAATTACTTGTAACAAAGGAAAGACAAACCTAATTACCCATTTGTACCACTTTTGACCTTTTTTCCAGGTTTTTATTACAGGCACATGAAGTCTATCCTAATTCATCTCGACTTTTGCTATAATCCTGTAAACCTGCAATTTTATTCAATACCTTTTTTTTACATATAGCTTATATGGTTATTAATTTTACCATGATGAGAGTGTCAGATTTACGTGTAATTACAATTACTATTAAATTGGCCAGATGTATTTAACTTTATAAATATTCAAATTTTAGCTAAGACTAAGAGGTAAGAAAAAATGTCTTTTAAAATGTGAGCTTTCTTTGCCTCTGCTAGCATGACATCACAGAATGAGGTTGCGTTACACAGGGAGAGGTACCTGTAGCTCTTTTTTCAAGGAAGGACTGCTTCACAGTTGAGGGAAGCAGTCAGCACATACCTTCCAGCTGCTGCAGAGATCCATTGCAAGGGTAGCCCACGTCTAGTGACTGAGAGAAGTCATGTAAACTTTCAGACATTTTGGGTTGATGTAGGTCCAGATTCTGATGTGCTGCTCACCAGAGGACCAAACTTTTGTTTGGGCCTGAAGTGCAGCTTACCTTCTTCCTCTGCCCAATAATATTTCTTCTCTCTGCCTTCCACGGTTGTTGATAACAGTCTTACACTTTAAACTCTATATTGGTATCTGCTTCCAAATAACCCAACTTGCAATATTTGGCAACAGGAGTGATTCAAGAGAGCAAGTGATGAGGTTTTGGAGTTGGATGACTCACTACCTGGCTGGCAATGAGGATCCTATGATTGGTGATGGATGGAACTCAGTCAGCTATTGGCACAGATTGGCAGTCCAATTTTTAAAACTTCACCAGTTCCATCCAAGCTGTTGAGGCCAGGGGGAGGTCAATGGGGAAAAAAGGAGACATATGTACTACTATTTGTAATATTTTAAACAATAAAAAACTTAATCAGTGACGAATTGTGAAGCTCTTCCTGTGGAATAGAGTGCACTAGCCCATGTGATGTGTTACATATTAAAAATGTATTGAAAATATAGTGGCTAAAGAACAAGGGATTGGATGACTATTGCTAGGTACTGTTGGTATGCTACTGAAAGACAATGACAAACTAAGGATTAGTAATAAGAAATTAAAAGGCACTTGTAAGTGTGAAGCCAGAGTCCTATGTTTGCACAATGTATCTCCTTTAGTGGGAGGGCAGAAGGCAGAGAGTGTCAATCATATAACTAAATGGGAAATACTTTTGACATGAGGACACTCCCAAGAGACAGTATGTATCGTCTTGACAATAAATAAATAAATAAATAAATAAATAAATAAATAAATAAATTTTAAAAATAACAAAAAAACACCAGAAAATGGTATTCATTCATTACTAGAGTGCCTCTTAGATACATGAAAAAGTGAGGCTAAATTTCACTGAGTGAAATGAAATACTAGAATTTCCATAGTAAATACTAAGTAATGGGATGAAAACTTTAGAGAATGAAGAGTGCTGTAAATCATACACTATGTATAGTCAGAGAAATTGGATTGATTATGATTCTGCAGGAAGACCCAGAGGCCTCATAATTTACCAAGGCTATGAGAAGTGTTCTGCTGGGGAGTCATCAACATTAATTAGAAGTTCAGTGATGACACTCTTTTGTAGTCCAGGGCTGGTGGTATGTATGATGACCAATTCTTGCTTTAACACTGAAAACTCTATATTCCAGGAAACCCCTCAGTTCTGGCAAACCCAAGAGTTGTTCACCCAATATTATATTAGATACTTAGCTTAAAGATTTCACAGGGATGATGCACCCCAGAAACAATAGAGGCCAAATGTAGGCATTTAACTTCCAAAAGTTGGAGTTGTGTGGGGGAGGTTCATAATCATTACAACAACCTACAAAGTCAAAGTGGCATCCAGAGATTTTTGAACATCATTAAATTCCAACCCACAGATTTTTGAGCATCATTAAAAAAATGATGGCTGGCAAAGATAATTAATATTAAGCAAGAAAAATTAAGGATGAGTGATTGAATGTTTGAGGGCTGTGTCTTCAATAAAAAGTGGTGAATCAATATCTGGTATATAAAACTGATCCATTTGGCCACCTTAAAATCCATCAGCTGAAGATGTTGCCAGGTACTTAGGAGGAATGATCCTACCACAAGATCGCAAGTATACAAATTAACGGTTCTTCCAGTAATTCCCCAAAGATATATATGGCCATTTATCCAGATAATTGTGCATTGAGTAAAGTGGGATACTCATACATTGTGAAGATTGGTTGATACTAGATGTGATAGAAATTGATAGCCAGAGAGCCATGAAACATTATTATAGCGCCTTTAGAGTGGGTATATATGGGGATGGGTCAACAATGGAGTCCTGACCAAAGTCTGGCTTGCAATGTATATCTTAATTATGCAAAGACAACGGGTTCATTTTCTTGGTCCTTAAATACATACTTAGAAGTTGGCACAATTCCCACAATGGGTTCTTAGTTGGTAGAACACAGGCTATCATAATAGGTAAAGTCAAGTGCAAGTCTTTGCAATTAATCATAGCCAGCCAAGATAATAAACAGAAATTAGTGCCACCCTTAAGGATCTAAAAGCATTAGGGGCAATGGTCTTTGTAACATCTTCATCTGATTCACCAGTGAGATTCTTGCAGAGACCAGATGGACCCTCTAGAATAATTGTAGGTAATTGTAAGCTCAAACAGTTGTACCCCTGACCACAGCCCACAGGCTAGATGTGATATTTTTGCTACAGCAGATTAAGACAACTCAAACACCTAATATTAGCTAGCTATTGATTTGACAACTAAACTCTTTTCCACCATGATCAGAAAAATAAAACAAAAGCAGATAAGATATTTTAGCATTCATGTGAAAAAGACAATATACATTTTCTTTTTTTCTACAAGACTATGTTAATTTCCTGCCCTTTACCAGTTATTTTATGAAATAACTTGGAATTTTCTGAATAGCTTGCAGAATATCAAATTGATCTTACCCTGATGAAATTGTGTTGATTGGATTGGTGATCAATATTTGAACAGACTGGAGATCTTGTTAAGACACACGCACTCCAGAGACCAGAATATTAAATCTGTAATTACCCAAGGGTCTGTCATAGCCATAACACTTGTAAAGATATTGTGTTCTGGGACATGCTAAACATAATTTGTAAAAGACAAATTATTGCACATTGCACTGCCTACCACAAAGAAGAAAGCACAATCCCTACTAGATTTTGTCAGGTTCTGAAGACAGCAAATTTCATACCTAGGAATATGCTCTGGCCACATACAGGCATAACATAAAGCTTCCTACTTTGAATGGATCTTAAAGCAGGATAGGCCTCTGGAGTAGTTCCAAGGTCTGGTGCAAGCTTTCCTATTAGTGCGGCCATATAATCTGGCAGACCTTATGAAGTTGATGGTGTCAGTCGGTGGGGGAAGATTTCACGTGGAGTTTGTGAAAATTCATATTAAAAACACCAGAGGGACAGTGAACAAAATTTGTGAAGAGCTTCTAATGTTCACCAGGAGGTAACCTCTATAGGAAAGGCAAAATTAGTTAGGCCACTGATATAAGCTACTTTTCATTAAGCAACCCAATCCTGCCGCAGTGGATGCATGAATGAAATGGATTCAGTGACAGAGATGGAAGTACCTGTGGCCAACTCCAGAAACATGTTTAGCAAAATGGAACCATTCGCTGCTGATGCCAAATGTACACCTGCCAGCAACTGTTAACAGTGCTGAGCTCCTGATATGTCACAGTTCCTTAAAGAAACCTACCAACTGCATAGTTCACATTTACTGCACTGGGACTCGTCCATTGTGAAGTGTGGGCAGTTTATTCTCAGAGAGATTGTAACATATCCCATCCATGGGTTAACCTCTGATGGCGGAAGCCAGCCAGCGCCACAATATGAGAGCCTATGGAAATGTTTGCTCCTTTAATATAGAATATCACATAAGAGCATGTTAGGCCAGGGGACCCATTTGAAAATGGAATATGAAATCATGAATGTAAGTGCTATAGAATTTTCCCTTTACATTCTAAATTGTAGCATTTTTAGGAAGTCTTCTGTGTTTTTTTTCAGTTCTTTGTTTTAATGACCAGAAAAAAATTAAGCATTTAATATCCAATGTACTGAATTATAATCTCCTATGTTACAATTATACCCATACATTATAGCATGAGCATTCTATATGGAACTAAAAAGGTATTGAAGAGATCTTTTAAAAAAATTAGCTAGGATAAGCAAAAGTCTATCACTAAAAATTTTTTACTTATTTTTTTTGTTCGGTTTTGCTTCTCACCTACTCACTTTTCTTTGCATATAAAACTCTAGATAAACATAACTCTTTTTTTTTGAATATGAAATGTATAGATTTATTCAAATCCTTTTAAATGCCTTATCTTATTACATTGAAAAGATTTTTTAATATTGTGGTTCAAAATAAACCACAAGCCAAAAATTTATTTTAAAGGCTCACAGGTTGATAGTGACCCCATTCCTGGGAGAAGCAACTTCTTCTCTGGAGACAGGCTACCTTATTCAGGTTGCAAAGAATTTCCATAGATAAAATTCCACTGAACATAGTCTCACATTCAAAAAATGGCTGACTACATGAGCAAACAAGAAACTCTGAGCAAAGTCAATAGAGATGATAGACAGACCTCGAAAGGCTTCAATTGTTTTTTTGTTTTTTTTTCTACTCACTTTTTTTTAAATCTTTATTGTTCAGTTTATTAATTACATTGTTTCCCCTTTTTATCCCCCTATAGCTTCCCTCCACCCTGTACCTATCCCACCCTCCACCCTCACCTCCCCCTCCCCACTGTCCTCTCCCATTGTTGCTAGATTTTTGTCCAGTCTCTTGCTGCACTTCCCACAACCCTTTTCTCCCCAAGAATTGTCAGTCCATTCCCTCTCTATGTCCATGTCTCTGTTATATTCACCAGTCTATCCTGTTCAACAGCCTATCAATTCACTTGATTTTTATGTTCATTTGTTGATAGATGTGTATTTGTTGTTGCTAGTTTGCACTTTTACCTTTTTCTTCTTCCTCTTCTTAAAGAATATCTTTCAGCATTTCATATAATGTTGGTTTGGTGGTGATGAACTCCTTTAGGTTTTTCTTATCTGCGAAGCACTTCATCTGACCTTCAATTCTGAATGATAGCTTTGCTGGATAGAGTAATCTTGGTTGTAGATTCTTGCTGTTCATCACTTTGAATATTTCTTGCCACTCCCATCTGGCCTGCATCGTTTCTGTTGAGAAATCCGCTGACAGTCGTATGGGTGCTCCCTTATAGGTAACCAACTGTTTCTCTCTTGCTGCTTTTAATATTCTCTCTTTGTCTTTTGCTCTTGGCATTTTAATTATGATGTGCCTCGGTGTGGTCCTCTTAGTTTTCCTATATATTGGGGTTCGGTGCACTTTTTGGACTCCTAAGTCAATTTCTTTCACCAGGTGTGGGAAGTTTTCAGTCACTATTTCTTCAAATAGGTTTTCATTGTCTTGGCCTCTCGCTTTTTCTGGCACCCCTATAATTCAGATGTTGGTATGCTTGAGGTTGTCCCAGAGGCCCCTTACACTATCTTCAATTTTTTGGATTCTTTTGGTTTCTTGCTTTTTCAGCTGAGTGGATTTTCCCTCTTTGTATTTCAAATCTTTAACTTGGTTCTTGGGGTGCTCCAGGGCACTTTCAGGTCTTTGTATAATATTTTTTGTTTCAGTCAGTGTATGCTTAATTTCTGGTTGGTCCTTTTTCATATCCTTGAGAGTCTGCTTTATATCCTTGAGGGTTTCTTTCATTTCCTTGTAGGACTCATTCATTTCCACGTTGATCTTGATCATTTCCACATTGGTCTTGATCATTTCTTTGCAGCTCTCGTTTATATCCTGGAGGGTGTTGTTGATTTTCTTGTAGGACTCATTCATTTCCTTTGTGGTCTTGCTTATTTCCTTATAGGCCTCGATCTTTTGTTGGAACCTCTTAAGAAACCCTATAACCGTGGTTCTGAATTCCATGTCCAGTCGTTTTTTTTCCTCCATTTCTTTCACATCTGATTTCTTTCCATGTTGCTGCATGGTGGCTGCTTCCCTGAGTTGGTCAATTAGCTTTGTGTGGTAGACGTGCTACAAGGGACAGTGGCTCAGCCTCCCCAGTTACCTGAGATGGATATGGGCTGCACAGTCTTGCTGAAGTTAAGCTCAGTTAATCGTTGCTAGCACTTGGAGGGTTGACCTCCAGGCCAATTGTCTGTGAAGCTCAGCTGTGCTCAGGTTGGGTGGGCGGAGTCTCCGGGCCAAGCAGACAGTGTTAGCTCCGCCCTCTGCAGCCCCAGGGACTCTGTGCCGGGGGCAATGGCCGAAAGCACCTCTGAGAGAGAGCCGCTGCGGAGCTCCACCGGCTGCCGGGGAATTTAGACTTTCCCAAAATGAGTCTGCATGCGCAATGTCTCACCCAGGGTCGTAAAACAAAGCAGTCTGATGGTTTTCCGAATGAGAGGCAAGTCGCGGTGCGCTCTCTGCGCCGTCACGCAGCCGAGCTGTTCGCGTGAGCTGCCTTTCCACAAGCCGGGAGACCCGGCAGCACCTGAGCTTTGGCGTGCCCTCCCACTGTCCAGTTTTCACCCCGTGTGATAGTGGGTTCCCTGGACTTCGCCCAGAGCTGGAGAATCAGTCCAGTGGGACGCCTTTGTCTCCCTGTTCGAGAAAACTGGCCGGTTTTCAGCCGCCTGCCCTCTCCGCAGCGCGCCCCAAACCTCTCTCTCCACGGGAATCTTTCAATGCTGTCCGCCGCCGCTCCTCTGGGTCACAGTGTCTTATCTTCACTTTTATTTGTGGAATTTTCACTCGGCGAGCTTTCTGGTGATTCTGGAAGGTGTTTGTTCTTTCGTTAAGTTGTAGTATTAAAATTGCTGATTATGATGGCAAGATTGGTGTTTTGCCTTTGCCGCCATCTTAGTTCTGATAAACATAACTCTTAATTTTTCTTCCTATTATGTATTTATTTTTGTTTTGTTTTTGCTCTGGGACCTTTTCAGTATTACAGAGACATCATTGTGCCAATTATAATCAATATATAACCAAAGATAACCAGTTTTATGACCTCTATCACTATAAATTTCCTCCTTTTCTCTCAATTTATTTTCTATGTATTTTTTAAAATGCCTTTTTCTCTTTGCGTTTCATTCTAGATTATAGCGCCCTATTTATTTTTTCCCCTTCAATTGTCTCTAATGTGCTACTAAATTCGGGCTGGATATTATTATACTAAGTGAAATAAGCTGGTTGGTGAAAGGCAAATACTGTATGATCTCATTCATATGTAGAATTTAATGAACAAAATAAACTGACAAACAAAAGAGAACCAGAGGAATAGATACATGAAACAGATTTACAGCTATAAGAAAGGAGGTGGGAAGGAGGACTGATTGAAAGAAGTTGAAAGGATTAGCCAAATGACATATATGCATAATCCATGGGCACAGACAAACAGTATGGTGATGGCCAGAGGGAAGGGGGGAGGGTGATGATAGGGGACATGCATGTGTGTGTGTGTGTGGGGGGGAGATTAGAGGAAGGGGAGGAAATGGGGACATCTGTAAGTGTAAACAATAAAATACATTGTAAAACAATGGACCAACTAAAAAAATAATAATAATTAATTAGTTGTTCATTTAGGTTTCATTTTTAATTCTGTGTATCATAATTTGCTTTTCCAAATAGTCTTTTATTTGTTGTATTTTATCAGTCATTGTCACTGTATTAAAACTACATCACTTACTAGTTTGTTTACTTTGTTTTTGTCTTTCTGGAGCCAGTAGAATATACATTCTAAATGAGTAGAGTCACTATTTATCTTGTTCACTGACACATCTCTAACAAAAACAGCTCTAGCTCCTTAGTGAGCACCAAATAATTTTTTAATGAAAACATAGATAATTAATAAAATTTCCTTGGTCATATTTATGTATCCGCATTTCCATAGCCATCACTAGTCCAAAGATGTCTCACCTCATCTCTACTGTCCATGCATTCTCCTGACTTGCACCCCCTTCCTTGCTTCCAACACTGCATTCTGGAGTGTTGGCCAGAGTCATAGCTTATCACCCATGCTATTTACTCTTCTATTTGAAATCTTTCAACACCTGGCCATTTTTCTTTGAATAGCCACAAACCCCCTAACACACAGCCTACAAAGTCCCACAAAGTCAGATTTCTGCCCGTCTCTTTAGCCTCGTCTTTTCTACTCCTTAGGCCACAACATTAGTGACTTTATGTTCCTAGAAAGCACCAGTCCCCACCTGTTCAGTCACTGTATTTCTTGACCATCCCCACTACCACCAAAGCTGGGCATCTTCTACTAATATTTAGTTGCAATTCTCAGTAAAATTTTTGAGAAATTCTAAAATACATAGTTATTTAACATTTTAAACTGACCTTTCTCAAATTATAACATGACACTAGATCAGAAAAGGCAAAGAGATATTCCCTTTTATCATGGAATATCTATTAACATCTCGCTAAAATTTTATAAAGCTACATACTTTTCAGTATTCAGGGTGGAAGGAGCAGATATGATTACATAAAGTAACTCAAAACTTATATCTACAGGAAATAACAGAATCTTCTTGGTATTCTGACAAGCCATCAATCATAAATGCATTTGTATGAGTATAATGAAAACAATAAGACTGAAAGCCTTACATATTAAAATAATTATAATTTATTAAAACTTAACACACATCCCAAACTCACATTTATTTTTACTCAGTTATAAACTCTTCAGTTATAAGCTCTTCTAAAGCCTCTTTTGACCTTTCAGTTTTTCCTTATTTAGAGCTGATAGCTTCTTTTCAAGGCCTGAAGCCCTGGAGAATGTAGAGCATATTTGGATTCCTCAGAGTAACTAAAATCAAGTAGCTTAGTATTGATATTATTGATAAAGTTAAAAAACAAAGCATGATGCTGACATTTGTGGACCACCCTTGCCAATATGCTTGTAAAGATTTTCTAATTTTAGCAGAGGTAAATGATGATATTGTGCTTGCTGTTCAAGAGTGTTATAATTTTTTCTTACAGTTACATATTAATCATACAAGCAGCCTGAGTTTCAGAAACTTTTCCAAGGTAGTAAAGTGGTGAATATCATTATTGTACTGAGTATTTCTCATGGCTTACAGTTATTATTATTTATTTTTTAAAAATCCCCACCAAAGTATAGGGATACTCAAAGTATAAAAGTTACATTGGATTTTGTGTACTTTAGAGTCCTTCATTAGTCCTGAAACATCTCTCTTCCTCTACTTCTTCACACCTGAAACCATTTTCTTTCATGCTTCCTAAATTTTGTCATAACATTCAGTCAGAAATTTGAAAGAAATTCTGTATTCTTCCATATCAGGAGAATGAACCTGACTCATTTATTACACCTAAGCCCTTATCTAAAAATTCATTCACCTGATTAGAAGAATAGAAGTGCTTACTGTAAAAAAAAATAGATCAACAGATTACTAGATTGCTAAGGCCAGAGCAACTCAGGTGGGTCCTCAGAGACCCAAAGTAGACGGCAACACCTATGGTTTCTTATCTTACTATATCTTATTTTTATAAATGATGTAAATCAGGTATTTGCAAGTCAGATGTACACAAATATTAATATTTTTAATACACTAACACATTTTCTTTAAGAATACTCATTCCTTTTTGACAATAACAGGGAAAAAGTTAATTTTAATTTAAGGTGGGCTTTCCCCCCCTGCTTTCTTCTAGTTTAAGTCTCAGCACCTTTTAAAAAACTATGTCATCAAATTTGAAAACTAACATTGTAGTCATGATAGATGCTCCCTATCTGAGTTTGTACCATTTTTGGAGGGCTCTTTCCCTTCCCTCCTACATCCTCCCTCTTCTTGGCCAAGCAACCAGAGGAAACAAGAAAAACCATAGGGACAGATTGTGGGCACACACGTTGGTAATAGGGGAGCCCAGCTGGCCTTGTAGTTCTTAGAGGGCTTTCTCTGTTAGTATTTCCATTTGATCTCAGCTATAAGTAGCTAAGTTCAGGAGCTTAAGCTCTAATGTCTCACTCACTCTCAGTCATTATAAAAGACATCTAATGCTGTCTCTATAACATGTGAAAGTATCACCTTTTGTATAAGCATCACCTTCTTATAGTCCAGAAGTAATCATTGGGTGCATTCCCATTTAAGTAGATAGATCTAATAGTCTTTAAAAGCATTCTATCTTTCCAACTTTTCTCTAACTCTTTCACTATGAAGCCTTTCATTTAATTCATCCCAGGGTAACACAAAATAATTGGCTCTGTCTCTTCCCACCTAGGAGTAGAGTAGATTAGAAAACCATGATTGACACTTTTACAGGGTTGCCCTTAAGTTGGCCTATTCTGATGTAGTGGCCTGGTATAATATTCTGATACAAAACATTCTCAGATATTCCTACACAGGAAGTGGATGACAGAAGTTAGGAAACAAATTAAATGTTATTTTTATATTCCATGTACATACATTCATTGTTATTTCTCTTATACTTTGTAGGTACAATTCTTATTTTTTAACCTTTCCCTTTTTACCAACAAAACAGCAACACATTCTAGTAAGATTGACTTTCAAGGTAAAATAATTTTTATTTCCCTTGACACTATATCAGGTAGATAATTTCTTTTCAGTACTTATGAACTGGAAATCAAAGTTAAAATGTTTAATCAAATGAAAATTGCACTGAAAATAATGAATGCACAATAATATGTGCCATTGCATCAAAACATGAATTAGCAATTAGTTTACCTATGAGAAGCCCCTTGTTCTTCCTGGAAAGTGTTAATTGTAAAATACATGTGCTTAAAAGTATACCACCCTTACAAGGTAGCAATCACTAGTTTTTCAGGCTATGTTTTCTCTTCTTTTTAAATACATATATGTGAGAAATTTTTAATTGGTTTTCCTAACACCTATCTGAAATGATGTTTTAATTGAGCAGAGGACATCATCTATGTTGAGAACAAGTAAAATATTGTTCACTATTTTTTAGGTTATTATACTCTACTAGATTCTTAATGAGAACCTGGTCTTACAGGCAGAGAGCACCAGTGATCCTCTTTTCAAAAGTAATGATTCTTGGAGGAGAAAAGATGGCGGCAGAACAGAAGGATGCGTAATCATTTGTGTACTGGGGTAGATGGAGGGAGCAGCTGAGGGTCGAGCGGGGAGTGTTTGTTGGCGAGTTGGGGGATAGCTGGGCTTTGGGAGAAGGAGGGGAACTGCTTAGATTAGCCTCCCTTAACAGAGCAGCTCCATGCGGCTGGGTTCTCTCGCTGACCCTGGTTCAGAGGTGAACTGCGCTATCTTAAAGGGGAAGAGCCCGAAGATTTTACAGATGTGGTACCCACTGGGCGGCTGAGACCCCCCTCCCAACATTGGTTCCTAGTTGGCGCAGAAGCGGATTCCAAGGAACCCTGTGCTCTGCCACGGAAAGTGCCTGGTGTGCTGCACCTGGTTGAGTTGTACTTTGAGCTTTTAAATCAACACAGGAGAGTGAGAACTACATAACAAGACACACAGATAAGAGAGACCATGGGGAGAGAAAGAAACAGCCCACCAATGAAAGAAAAACAAGCCTCACCAAAAAAAAAGAGGTAAACGAAATGGAAGCAAGCAACCTGTCAGAGAGAGAGTTCGGAGAAATGGTTATAGGGTGGCTGAAGAGAACAGAAGCCAATATCAGTAAGAACCATGAGGAACTGAAGAGGAATTAAGAGGAAATGAAGAAGAGCCATGAAGAAATGAAGAACTATGAAGAAATGAAGAAGAATTATGAAGAAATGAAGAAGACCCAAGAGGAAATGAAGAAGACCCAAGAAGAAATGAAGAAGACCCAAGAAGAAATGAAAAGTGACATTGCTGAGGTAAAGAACTCCATAGAAAGTATCAGGAGTAGACTAGATGAAGCAGAGGACCGGATCAGTGAGCTGGAAGACAAGGTAAGAAAAAATACCCAAGTAGAGCAGCTTCTAGAAAAAAAATTAAAAAACAGGAGGAGAGCCTAAGGGAACTTTGGGACAACATGAAACAAAACAGCATCCACATAATAGGGCTTCCAGAATGACAGGAAACTGAGCAAGGAATAGAAAACCTGTTGGAAGAAATAATTACCGAAAACTTCCCTGATATAGGAAAGAAAAATAACCACACAAATCCAAGAAGCTCACAGAGTTCCAAGCAAATTAAACCCCAAAAGACCTACACCAAGGCACATTATAATTAAATAGGCAAACATCAATGACAAAGTGAGAATCTTAAAAGCTGCCAGAGAGAGACAGAAAGTCACCTACAAAGGAATCCCTATTAGATTAGCAAGTAATTTCTCAACAGAAACTTATCAGGCCAGAAGGGATTGGAATGAAATCTACAAAGTCATGCAAAAAAGGGTCTGAATTCTAGAATACTGTACCCAGCAAGGCTAACAATCAAAATTGAAGGTCAAATCAGGAGCTTCACAAACAAAAAAGGTCTAAGGGAATACATTACCAGCAATGCAAGCAATACAAACCAGCAATGCAAGAAATGCTAAAGGGTCTGTTGGAAAAAGCAACAGGAAGCCAAGAAAAACACACAGGGGCAAAGGACAAAAATGGCTACAAATAACTACCTATCAATAATAACTTTAAATGTAAACGGTTTAAATGCTCCAATCAAAAGACATAGGGTAATAGACTGGATAAGAAAACACGACCCATATATCTCCTGTCTACAAGAAACATACCTTCAAAAAAAAGATGCACACAGACTGAGGGTGAAAGGATGGAAAATGGTTCTTCAGGCGAATGGAAATGGAAAAAAAGCTAGGGTAGCCATAACTTATATCTGACAAATTAGATCTCAAAGTGAAGGATGTAACAAGAGATAAAGAAGGCCACTACATAATACTAAAGGGAGCAATCCAACAAGAAGAAATAACTCTGGTAAACATATACACACCCAATACAGGAGCACCCAAATACATACTAAAACTCCTAGAGGATATCAAGGGAGAGATAGACAGCAATACAATCATAGTAGGAGACTTTAATACCCCACTATCACCATTGGACAAATCCTCTAAACAAAAAATCAGTAAAGAAACATCAATCCTCAATGAATCACTAGACCAGAAGGAATTAATTGACATCTTCAGATCATTTCACCCCAAAGCCACAGAATATACATTCTTTTCAAGTGCCCATGGGTCATTCTCAAAGACAGACCATGTGCTGGGTCATAGGCAAAGTCTCTCCAAATTCAAGAAGATAGAAATCATATCAAGCATATTCTCATATCACAATGACATAAAGCTGGAAATCAACTACAATAGAAACAATCCAAGGAAATCAAACACATGGAGACTAAACAGCATGCTATTAAACTATGACTGGGTTACTAGAGAGATCAAGGAAGAGATATAAAACATCATAGAAACAAATGACAACGACAGCACAAAAATCCAAAATCTATGGGTCACAGTGAAAGCAGTTCTGAGAGGGAAGTTCATAGCTCTACAATCCTACTGCAAAAAACTAGAAACAGCGGCAATAAATTATCTAACCCAACAACTCAAAGAGTTAGAAAGAGAGCAACAAGAACAGCTCAGTGTAAGCAGAAGGAAGGAAATAGAAAAGATCAGAGCAGAAATAAATGACATAGAGAACAAAGAAACAATACGGAATATCAACAAAACCAATAGCTGGAGGAGTGGCTGAGGACATTGTTGAAGATACGTGCAGAGAGAGGTTTGGAGGAGCGCACGCGCCAGCGGATAGGCCAGGTGGCTGAAAACTGGCCAGTTTTCTTGAACAAAGCCATCCCACTGGACTGTTTCTCCAGCTCTGGGCGAAGTCCACAGAACCCACAATCATACGGGGTAAAAACTGGACAGTGGGAGGGCACGCCGAAGCTCGGGTGCTGCAGGGGCCTGCCAGCTTGTGGAGAAGGCAAGCTTGTGTGGAGTGTGCGTGAGCTTGGGAACAGCGCAGCTGCCTGAGTGTGCAGAGAGTGCTCGTGACTTGCTCTCTCATTTAGGAAACCATCAGACTGCATTGTTTTGCGACCTTGGGTGAGACATTGGGTGTGCAGACTCATTTGGGGAGAGGCTGAATTCTCCAGCAGCAGGTGGACCTAGGCAGCGGCTCTCTCCCAGAAACCCTTGGGCTGCACAGGGTGGAGCTAATGTTGTCTGCTTGGCCCAGAGACTCCACCCATCCAACCTGAGCACAATTGAACTTCACAGACAATTGGCCTGGAGGTCAACCCCTCCAAGTGCTAACAACAATTAACCTGAGCTTAACTTCAGCAAGACTGTGCAACCCATATCCACTTCAGGTAACTGGGGAGGCTGAGCCACTGTCCCTTGTAGGACATCTACCACAAAAAGCTAATTGACCAACTCAGGGAAGCAGCCACTATGCAGAGACATGGAAAGAAATCAGATATGAAAGAAATGGAGGAAAAAAAAAACGACTGGACATGGAATTCAAAACCACTGTTATAGGACTTCTCAAAAGGCTCCTAGAAAAGGTTAAGACCTATAAGGAAATAAGCAGGACCTACAAGGAAATGAATGAGACCCTCAAGGATATGAACAAGACCTGCAAGAAAATGAACAAGACCAACGTGGAAATGAATGAGTCCTACAAGGAAATGAAGGAGACCCTGAGGATATGAAAAAGGACCAACCAGAAATTAAGCATACACTGACTGAAATAAAAAATATTATACAAAGACCAAAAGTACTCTAGAGCACCCCAAGAACGAAGTTAAAGATTTGAAATACAAAGAGGTAAAATCCACTCGGCTGAAAAAGCAAGAAACCAAAAGAATCCAATAAATTGAAGATAGTGTAAGGGGCCTCTGGGACAACCTCAAGCATACCAACATCCGAATTATAGGGGTGCCAGAAAAAGAGAGAGAGAAAGACAATGAAAACCTATTTGAAGAAATAGTGACCAAAAACTTCCCACTCCCACACCTGGTGAAAGAAATTGACTTAGGAGTCCAAGAAGCAAACCGAACCCCAATATATAGGAACCCTAAGAGGACCACACCAAGGCACATCGTAATTAAAATGCCAAGAGCAAAAGACAGAGAGAATATTAAAAGCAACAAGAGAAAAACAGATGGTTACCTATAAGGGAGCACCCATATGATTGTCAGCGGATTTCTCAACAGAAACGATGCAGGCCAGATGGGAGTGGCAAGAAATATTCAAAGTGATGAATAGCAAGAATCTACACCCAAGATTACTCTATCCAGCAAAGATATCATTCAGAATTGAAGGTCAGATGAAGTGCTTCATAGATAAGAAAAAGCTAAAGAAGTTCATCACCACCAAACCAATATTATATGAAATGCTGAAAGATATTCTTTAAGAAGAGGAAGAAGAAAAAGGTAAAAGTGCAAACTAGCAACAACAAATACACATCTATCAACAAATGAATCTAAAAATCAAGTGAATTAATAAGCTGATGAACAGGATAAACTGGTGAATGTAACAGAATCACGGACATAGAGAGGGAATGGACTGACAATTCTTGGGGAGAAAAGGGTTGTGGGAAGTGCAGCAAGAGACTGGACAAAAATCATGCAACTATGGGAGAGGACAGTGGAGGGGGTGAGGGCGGAGGGTGAGATGGGTATCAGGTGGAGGGGAGCTATAGGGGAAAAAAGGGAACAATGTAATTAATGAACTGAACAATAAAGATAAAATATAAAAATAAAAAAATAAAAAATAAAATAAAAAATCTTCAAAGATAGTACCATTAGTTTTATTTAAGTGTTCTTTTAATATATCATTTATGTGTGCAGAAGAATCTAGTGTAATAAAACTCTTTTTCTTCTCATGTTTCATCCGTCTCATTTAGTCTTTAAAGGACCATATGCAGTTTTGGTAAAATTTTAAATTATATGATTGCTTTATGTCATCTATCTATCTATCTATCTATCTATCTATCTATCTATCTATACACACACACACACACACACACACACACACACACACACATATATATATATATATATATATATATATATATATATATATATACACATAGATAGATAGATATATATAGATATATATATATATATTTCCCTGAATTGGTCTTAAATTTTTCTAATGTATGCATTGAAGGTTACAAGTGTCACTCTTTGTTCTTTTTACCTTTATATCCAATGTTTAGATGTAACATGTCCAATAGCAATCAATTTAAAATAATTTCAATTGTGCTTTTTTCTTTCACCACAAGTTATTGAGAACTCCATTTTTATGTTAAAACATATAATAGGTTTCAAGTTATTCTTTGGCCATTTAACTTAAGTTTTGTTATCTTTTTATTGTTAATCATATGAATGTCTTAATTTTAGTTAGTATGTTAATTTATAAAATTTCTGTACTGCTTTTTCAAATGATTATTACATTTTTATGGTTTCCAACTATCTCTCAAACATTTTTACTTCATTAACTAAAAAAGCATAATTATTTTAAAGGTAATTGTCAGATAATTCCAATATCTCGATCCATTGATTATAAAAGAGACGCTATATTGCAAGAAATTATAGAAATAATTTGAGGTCTATTATAATGTTATCTTCTTCTAGAAAATATTCTCATTTGCTTCTGAAAGACAATACAGTCTCCTTGTCAGAAGTCAAACTTTCCTGGGTCACACTGATGACTCTTGAAGGGACTCTACTCAATTTAAGCATTGTGTGTGTGTGTTTATTTTGTTTTTTTTAGCTCCCCCTCATTTTTAGGATATTTGTTTTTAGGATTCCATTCTAAAGTGATGAGAGCTCATTAATGGAATTTCATGGATTTTAATTTGTGTCTCACTAGACCAGTGATTCTCAACCTTCCTAATGCCACAACCCTTTAATACAGTTCCTCATGTTGTAGTGACCCCAACCATTGAATTATTTTTGTTGCTACTTCATAACTATAACTTTGCTACTGTTATAAATGATAATGTAAATATCTGTGTTTTCCAATGGTCTTAGGCGACCCCTATGAAAGGGTCTTTCGATCCCCAAAGAGGTCGCAACCCACAGGCTGAGAACCAATGCACTAGACCCGAGAGGCTCTCAGAAATGTGGCACATTCATAATCGATTTCTTCATGATTGGTAATTCTTCAAAGGCAAAAACTCCCTGTTAAATTAATAACTGGATTTCTGCTTATATCTCAATTTTGACCAGTATTTTGTTCACTGTAGGTTTGCCAGTTCTTTCAAGCAGGAAGTTTTGACATTTCACACATCTTTTATAAATGTTTTCTAAAAGGGGGTTAGTGTTTGTCAGGTAGTCTTTTATTCTTAAATTTGTTACCGTGTGTTGAAGTTTAAAAATATATTGAATGCCACTGCTCTTTTTAAATGCTTTGATTGAAGAAATAAAGAATCTAAAGTCCAGATTTTATAAATACCCTATGTCACATAGTGAGTTTGTGACAATTTTAGGATTCTCAGGAAATGATGTTTACACTGCAAAAATCAGTTTTGCTGCTGTCTCCAACTTTGAAAGTCATTTTGTAAGCTTCTGATCTTTCTATTAAGGTTGTCTTTATAAAAAAGAAAGGAAAAATCTCAGACTTACCATGATTCACCATCTTCATTCTTCAGTAGCTAGAAAGAATATTGAATTGTTCTGATATGGTTTATCCATGTTTGATCCTTTGACTCAAAAAGAACATATATTTTATATCATAAAAAATAAAAGTAAATGTGTATTTTTGCACAATAATGTATATAGATATTGGATGTGCTTATGAAAAACACATATACAAGATGTATGTGTATGTATATGTTTTTATGTGTGTGTGTGTGCACATGTGAATTTTACTTGAACTAAAAGGCTGAAACAAAAGAATAAGAAAGTAGATAAACCAAAATTTAAGTTTATCCTGTCTAATAAAAGAGTAATATGCAAATTGACTGTACCTTGGATCAAGCCATGCCCACAGCCCCACCCACCAGCCAATCAGGAGCCAGTTATACAAATAAACCCCAACCAAGATAGCTGCCACCACTGAGAGCAGGAGGGAGGCTTGGTTTTTCCTGGCAATAAAAGAAGCCAAGCTTTCCACCTGCTGCTGCTGGCCTAGGCTTCCACTCAATGCTATAAGGTTTCAATGATAGAAGATACATAATCCCAACAAAAATTGGGGCAGCCACGGAACTTGAGAGAGAAGAGGCTAGGGTTGCCGGGACAATGGAGGAAGCCAAACTTCTGCAGCCTTAGCCTATGCCTCTACTCTAGGCTACAAAGTTTCAAACGGAAATGGCTGTCACCATGGAGCGAGCAGAAGGCTTGGCTCTGCTCCAGGCTACAAAGTTTCAGTTGTAGAACATAAATTAATCCCAGATCCTAGGACCTCCGTTTGGGTCGCTGAGGGGCATGGTCAGCCTGCAAACCACCATAGGCCCCTCACCCAGGCTGCCCCACACTGCAAGGGAACCCCCACCCTAATCCAGGACACCCTTCAGAGCAAACCAGTCAGTCTTCACCCATGCACCAGGCCTATATCCTATATAATGAAAGAGTAATATGCAGATTGACCATCACTCCAACACACAAGTAGGTTTCCTCTATGTGGTCATAAGATGGCCACCACAAGATGGCCAGCAGAGGAGGACAGTGGGAGGTTCCAGGCCTGCAAGAGAGTGTAGTTGTGGGGCCATCAGTCCAGCAGGGGAGGGCAGTTGGGAGAGACCAGGCCTGCAAAAGGGCAGTTGGGGGTGATCAAGCCTGCAAGAGAGGGCAGTTAGGGGTGACCAGGCCAGCAGAGGAGGGAAGCTGGGGGCAAACAGGATGGCAGGGGAGCAGTTAAATATCAATTAGGCTGGCAGGGTAGTGGTTAGGGGTGATCAGGCTGGCAGGCAGAAGCAGTTAGGGGCAATCAGGGAGGCAGGCAGGGGAGCAGTTTGTAGCTAGCATTCCTGGATTGTGAGAAGGATGTCCGACTGCCCTCAAGGGGTCCCAGATTGGAGAGGGTGCAGGCTAGCCTAGGGACACCCTCCCCCAACTTCCACCCCCATGCATGAAATTTGTGCATTGGGCCTCTAGTATCATTATAATTATCAAGGATTTTTTCTACATTTATATTAAAACATATTATATTCTAAATATGTGACTATAATAAAATTATTACTTTCCCTACAAACATATTAGAAATTTTTAAAAATCAAAAGAAAATTCAAATATTCTTGTATACTTACATATAACCCAAATCTGAAAAAAAATAATTTTTTTCAGAACATTATGTCATTGCAGAAAAGAAAATTGAAAATGAAACTGTGAATCTATTCATAAAACAAAGAGATTCCATTCAATTTTTATCAAAACATATATAATTCCTTAAAATATTAAAATTATTTATGTATGAAAATAATAATAATTAATAGTTAATATAAAAATAATTCTGTTTTTGTGATTTGGACAAATTCATCCAATGTGTACTAAAAATAAAACTCAAAACATGTAGGAACACTGTTCAAGGTAATCATTACCATAGTTTTCAATTATTGCCCAAATGGCCCCCAATTTTAAGCAATTATTCCTGGTAAAAATGAATCACTATGAACCTTAAGAATGTTAAAGCACTAGTATACAATTGTCAAAGGATGTATAAAGTGTTTAAATTGTAATATGCCTAAGATAGTCCTGGCCGGGTTGCTCAAGTGGTTGGAGCATTGTCCAGCACAGCAAAAGGTTTTGGGTTCAATTCTTGGTCAGGGCACACACCTAGGTTTTTGATGCAATTTTTTTTCATCCTTTATTGATTTAGATAATATATATGTGTCCTTATTCCCCCATTACTTATCCCCCATCTCCCCCTGCTCATGCCTTCACCCCCTGGTGTCTGTGTCCATTGGTTATGCTTATATGCATGCGTACAAGCCCTTTGGTTGATCTCTTTCCCTTCCCAGCTCTCTCCCCTACCTTCCATCTGAGTTTTGATGGTCTGATGAATGCTTCTCTGTCTCTGGATCTGATTTTTGTTAATCAGTTTATGTTTTTCATTATATTTTACAGATGAGTGAGATTATGCGATATTTATTTTTGACTGGCTTATTTTGCTTAGCGTAATGCTCTCCAGTTCCATCCATGCTGTTGCAAATGGTAGGAGTTCATTTCTTTCTACGGCAGCCTAGTATTCCATTGTGTAGATGTACCACAATTTTTAAATCCACTCATCTGCTAATGGGCACTTAGGCTGTTTCAAAATCTTAGCTATTGTAAATTATGCTGGTATGAACATAGGAGTGCATATTCTTTCTGACTGGAGTTTCTGATTTCTTGAGACATATTCCTAGCAGTGGGATTACTGGGTCAAATGGGAGTTCCATTTTTCAATTTTTGAGGAAACTCCGTACTGTTCTCCACAGTGGCTGCACCAGTCTGCATTCCCACCAGCAGTGCATGAGGGCTCCTTTTTCTCCACATCCTTACCAGCACTTGTTGTTTGTTGATTTGTTAATGATAGCCTTTCTGACAGGTGTGAGATGAAACCTCATTATAGATTTGATTTGCATCTGTCTGATTATTAGTGACTGATCATTTTTTCATGTCTCTTGGCCTTCTGTATGTCCACTTTCATAGTTATTTTTTGATTGAATTGTTTATCTTCCTTGTGTTAAGTTGTATGAGTTCCTTGTAAATTTTGGAGAGTATAAACCTTTATCAGAAGTAACATTGGCAAATACGTTCTCCATGCAGTGGGCACTCTTGTTTTGTTGATGGTTTCTTTTGCTGTGCAGAAGCTTTTAATTTTGATGTAGTCCCATTTGTTAGTTTTCTCCTTAGTTTCCATTGTCCTAGGAGATGTATCGGTAAATATATTGCTGGGACGTATGTCTAATATGTTGCTGCCTGTGGATTCTTCTAAGATTTTATGGTTTCAGATATTTTAAGTATTTTATGCATTTTGAGTTTATTTTTGTGTATGGTGTAAGTTTTATAAGTAAATGACCAAAGACAATTATACTGTGAAAGGCCATAATTTATTTATATTCATGATCTTTAATAGTGATCATCATTCAATTTTTTGATATTACAAATACCCCAAACATAAAATATTATTGCAAGTCATTTGTAAAGTTTTAAAACACACTTTTTATTTTAAAAGTAAAATTAAAATATTAAATAATTTTAAATAATTTTAAATAATTTAAATAATTTTAAAATAAAATAAATTAAAATATAACATTATTTTACATATAAATTATTTTAAAATTATTGCTATAAACATAAATAATCTTTATGTACATTAGATAATACTTTTTTGGTTTCTGCTTATTTTCAACCTAATGAAAATCAAAGGAGAAATATTATTATTTAATTAATTCTAATAGAAACAGGACATATTTCTCAAAGTTTTATATTGTTAGTTAATTTTAGACATATGATGGAAAGATTTTTGGGTTAAAACTTATTTGTTTCTTTTACAATATATCCAATATGGGAATTGTGAAAATAAGATTAAAATAGTAGAATAACTGAAAGATTCATCTTTAAATTTTATGAAACAGGGACCAAGTAATGTCTTCTACACCACATAACATCTAAAATAAGATACAGATAATATTTGCTATTTAAAATTGTGATGAAAATTTTATTTAATTGATAGAAATGAGATAGGTAAAACATGCAGGCCTACTATGAAATAGTTGATAACATTTCTATAGCTAACTTCTATTTCAAGGTTTTTGAGTTATTTATAAAATGCTATATTACTGAGCTATACAAAAGAAGGAGATCTTACCCTTTGAGACAGCATAGATGACCTTGATATTGTTAAGCTAAATAAAATAAGCCAGTCAGAAACAGACAAATAACATATGATTTGGAATTTAATGAACAAAACAAACTAATGAGATGGAGCCAGACTCATGGATGCAGAAAACAGAATGAGAGCTGTGAGAGGAGAGGGAGTTGGGGGCTGGGTGAGAAGGGTGAAAAGATTAAGCAAATAAATTAAAGGGTCATGGATACAGACTACAGTATGGTGATTGGCAGAGGGAAGGGTGGTTGAAGGAAGTAGAAGAGGATAAAAAGGGGGAAAAACGGTAATGGAAGGAGACTTGACTTGGAGTGGTAAACACACATTACAATAAACAATTGATATAATATACAATTACATGTCTGAAACCTATGTAATTTTATTAACCTATGTCACCCAAATAAATTCAATTTAAAAAATAAAATATAGCCAAGACCGGTTTGGCTCAGTGGATAGAGCATCAGCCTGAAAGGCCCCAGGTTCGATTCCAGTCAGGGGCATGTACCTTGGTTGTGGGCACATCCCTAATAGGGGGTGTGCAAGAGGCAACTGATCGATGTTTCTCTCTCATCGATGTTTCTGACTTTCTATCCCTCTCCCTTCCTCTCTGTAAAAAATCAATAAAAAATATTAAAAAAGAAAATATATATGAATTGTATGTGTTTAATATTAGAACATTTAATAATTGTTTTTATTTGATGTACCAAGAATACTTATAACTTTAATGACCCTGATTAATTGATCATGCCAGATAGCCAGTCCCCCAAAATGGTTATTTTTGAAATGTCTAAGGAAAAAAGAATCATTGGTAAGAATTTAATACACTAGTATCATTCTGGTGTTAATTACTAAATAAAAGTTTTGATAGTTATTGCTTTATAATAACTCTGATGAAGGAAAAACTGTGATTCAAAAAACAAAAAAAGAATGTTTATAGTATCCATAAATGAGATGAAGAAAAGTTTGGAGCAACATAAACGTCACAGAAATGTCTATATGATAAAATACTATGCAGCGATATAAAATGATACTATATATCCAGAGAAAGGTAGGTGCAGCCATGATTATATCTAACAAAAGAATGATAAAATAGATTTCAAGATAAAAAAGGTAACAAGGGACACAAATGAACATTTTATAATGACAAAGGGCATACTATATCAAGAAAATATATGCACACCTGATCAGGAACCACCAAAATCTTATCTAATAAAAGAGTAATAGGTAAATTAACCATCACTCCACTACACCCACAAGCCACCCCCACCAGCCAATCAGTAACAAGTATGCAAATTAACCCCAACCAAGATTGCTGCAGCCACAGAGAGCAGGAGGGAGGCTTGGGTTTCCCCAGTGATGGAGGAAGCCAAGTTTTCCGCACACCCTGGCTGGCCCAGGCCTCCACTAAAGTCTACAAAGTTTCAATTATAGAAGATAAGTAATTCCCGGAAAAAAAAAATGGCAGCAGCCACGGAGCTAAAAAGATCAGGAGGCTAGGGTTGCCCCTGGCAATGAAGGAAGCCAAGCTTCTGCAGCCCTGGCCTGTCTTGGCCTCTGCTTACAGCTACAAAGTTTCAATTATATAAAATAAATAAATCCCAACAGAAAATGGCTGCCACACGGAGCGAGCAGGAGGCTTGGCTCAGCTCCAGGCTACAGAGATTCAATTGTAAAATATAAACAAATCCGAGATTCCAGGACTTCCACTTGGGTCACTGAAGGGCATGGCCAGCCTGCAAACCATCTCAGGCTGCTTTCCCAGGCCACTCCACACCCCAAGGGAACCCATACCCTGATCCTGGACACCATTCAGGGCAAACCAATTAGCCCCTACCCATGTACCAGGGTTTTTTCCTATCTAATAAAAGAGTGATATTCAGATTGACCATCACTCCAACACACAAGATGGCTGCCCCCATGTGGTCAAAGATCCTGCCCCCATGTGGACACAAGTGGCCACCACAAGATAGCCAGTAGGTGAGGGCAGTTGGGAGGGACCAGGCCTGCAAGGGAGAGCAGTTGTGGGTGGGTCATCAAGCATGCAGATAGGGATGACCAGGCCAGCAGAGGAGGGAAGTTGGGGATGACTGGGCCTGCAGGGAAGGGCAGTTGTGGGGGGACCCAAGCCTTCAGGGGAGAGCACTTGGGGAGGGACCAGGCCTCCAGGAAAGGGCAGTTTGGGGTTACCAGGTGGGGAAGCAATTGCCTGACCCTGTTGGAAAACTGCTCACCCTATTCTATATTCAATAGCCTGAGGTTAACAAAGACTAATTAACAATCAGACTATAGGCAGAGGCAGACCACTGAAGACTTTGAGTCTTTTCTTGATCTAATCCTGGGCCTGGGGCTAGGATAGCAGACCTTGGTCCACATCTTGGTCCTTTGCAAAGCACCTCACCCCAGCAGAGGGAACCATTAGGTGTGAATGGCTAATAGCTGCAAACCGGGTATTCAAGGGCAGTCACAAATAACTTCTGACATTATCCTGTACTGAGTTAGGGAGGAGTAGCTGATCTACCTCATACATAGACACAATCCCAAACAGGCAGCCAAATAGGGAGAAGAGAAAAAGAAAAAGCTGCAAATGGAAGAACAAGAGAATGCTCCAGAGGAATTGTTAAATGCAATGAAGATAAAAAATTATCAGATATAGAGTTCAGAATAATGATTATAAGGATGCACGACAGCATGGATGGGCCTGGAGAGTATTATGCTAAGTGAAATAAGCCAGCCAGAGAAAGAATATACCATATGATCTCACTTACATGTGGTATCTAATAAATAAAATAAACTGACAAACAAAATAGAAACAGAGGCATGGATACATGCAACAGACTGACAGCTTCAGAGGGGAGAGAGAGAAGATGGGATGAAAGAAGGTAAAGGGATTAGCCAAAGAACATATATGCATGACCCATAGACATAGACAACAGTGTTGTGATGGCAGAGGGAAGGGGGGGTTGAGTATAGGGAATATGGACAAAAGTGGAGGAGGGAATGAGAATATCTGAAATAGTATAAACAATTCAAATAAAGTAAAAAAAATGATGTAAAGCAATAAAAATATAATAATAATAATAATAATAATAATAAAAATAATAGATTATATGACAAGTTCAGTGAATACACACAAGGCTTCCACCTTCATGGATAGTGTAATATGGTTTCTATAAAAATATTAAATCCACAGTAATATTTACTATGACAATAAATATCATGGGTTTGCACAAAGAAGGTTATTTTTAAAATAGAACAGACTGCTGTCTCCTTTCTATCTGTACATACAACTATATTCTATTTATCAGCTCTCTTACAGGTACTTCTGAGAATGTAATTACATTTCTACAATGGAAATGACATGTGCTCCTTCCAGACATTGCCACACTCACCTCCTATGTGCCCATCTACTTCTCTGCCCTTTCTTAGCTGACTGGAATATTAATATCCTGGGGTCTATTTGAAAGCTTCATGTTAATGATAACAAAGTTTACATCACCTTAGGCCCATGAATTATCTCATGGAAGAGACTTGCCCTAATGGCCTGCATATATATGCTAATTTGTTATGCAAGCAAGAATATTTGTGTATTTAGTCAATAAAGCCCAATTTTCTTGAATAAAGTAGAGATATAATGTGTTTTTGAGAGGAAAAAAAAACAGACCTGGTGCGTAATTTGTGGGCAATAATGTTAGATTAATATATATTTTCTCTGTCCTGGTGATATTCTACTAGAGGCCTGGTGCACAAGATCATGCCCTGCAGGGGAAGGTGCTTCCCCAGCCTGTGTCCTCCTGCAGTCTGGGACTCCTTGGCAGACGTCCCCCCTGCCAGCTTAGTCCAAATTTCCCCCAGCAAGCAAACCTAAGCCAGCAGTTAGACATCTCTCTTGCAGTCCAAAAGTTCTGGCTCCTTACCACCCACCTACTCACTGCTCCTTAGTGCTGCTGCAGAGGCAGAAGAGGCTACTGCCACCACCGCTGTGCTCTCCAGCTATAAGCACAGCTTCCGGCTGGATGACACTACCCCTGTGGGAGCGCACTGACAAGAGGGCAGATTCTGAATTGAGCGTCTGCCCCCTTGTGGTTAGTGCATGTCATAGTGACCAGTCATTCACCCATCATTTCATCATTTAGTCGATTTGAATATTAGGCTTTTATTATATAGGATATGTGTGTATATGTGAATAGGTTTGAATATATGTTTGCATCTCTCATAGCATATGCTCAATAACATCTCTAAATATGCACTAACATTTTTTGAAAGTGAAATGAAGACAAACTTTTATAAAGTTCTCCTGGAGGTTGTAGAAATCTCAAACAAATTAGAAATATCAGTTCTCTTTAGGAATGTGAGCTACCATTGGAACTTTGAGGATGGCTCCAAACTGTCTCCCTCCCACCACTGAGGAAGTTTCTTCAGAGTGGTTAATTGCTTTCTTTCAATCTCTATAGTAACCAAACTATTTCAGTTTACATTATTCCAGAAAAAGACAAACTATCTCCTTAAGTAAATCACACACTGTTTGTGTGTGTCCCATATTTTTTCTTAAATCTCATATAGGAGCCACACATTTACACCTTTATAGTTTAAAACAAGATAATTATTTCTTTCTGGCATTATATTGTACTCTCATCCCTACACAACCAGTTTTAAGTATCCAAAGTTCTTTCCCCGCTCTCTACCTTTCCATCCTCTCTTTCCCTTCCCCCTTCTCTTCTACTCTCCTCTCTCTATCACTCTCTCTTGTCCTCCTCTCTCCCATTCCCTTTCCCTCACCTTCCTCTCTCTAGTTTTCCCTTCCTCCCTCTACCTCTCTCTCTCTCTCTCTCTCTCTCTCTCTCTCTCTCTCTCTCTCTCTCTCTCCTCTCTCACCCTTCCTCATCACAACTAGAAATTCTCTCTTTTTATTTAGAAAATAGTACCTGAATACCTTATGCCCTTAGAACACCTCTTGATATCTGTGTCATTTTGATGAAATACCTGTTTTCCAGATAATTCCTTTTTTATTAGGCTTCATGGTTCAACTCTTAAAAGAGTCTACTCAAATCAGGTACCTTTCTCCCCAAAACTCTATTCTAAGAGTGTCAGTTGATGATGACAAAGAATAAAATTACAAGTAAAATCAATATAAGCAAATTAAGAAGTCATTTGATAGACTTCTTTCCTTACCAAATTACTGCTCTGACCAGTGCCTAGAAACCCACCAGAGCAGTTACAAGTCATTGCTATGGCTTCAGCAGTGTTCCATAACCTGTGCATGACATCAGTGCACACCAGGCACCTTTGCATGCACAGGATTGCAGGATTGTCACATCCATGAACCAGAGTGATCCCTTTCATCCAATGGAAATTCTACCATGAACTTGAAAATCTTTTAATCATTTGCTCTATATAAAAACCAGAGGATAGATTACTTGAATTAAACAAAGGAACTTATTTTATACTAGAGGCACAGCACATGATTGAAATCATGATAGGAGGCATCCCAACTCCTGCTGTGCAAGGAGTGGGAATCAGGCGGGACCAGCACCACAGGAGGCTGTACCAGCACCATTGGGGGATTGGACCCTCACCTGACTCGAAGCATCTCCCAACTCCCTGCCTGTGTCTGCTTAGGGGCCACCTGAGCCAATGAACCAGTTCAGGCAGGCCCCCCTGTCTCTGTCTCCATCTCTGCTCTGGGCCTCACCTGCATGTCACCTCACCTGTGTGCAACCTCCTCCTATCCGGTCATTATTCATTATGGTGTCCTGGTCTAATTTGCATATTACCACTATATATATATATATATATATATATATATATATTACCACTATATACCAATATATATATATATATATATATATATATATATATATTCACACACACACTAGGGGCCCAGTGCACAAAACTCTAGAACGGGGGGGGGGGGGGGAATCCCTCAGCCCAGCCTGCCCCCTTCTCACAGACTGGGAGCCCTCAGGGGATATCCTACTAACACTTAGGCCCACTCCCCATGGGTGGAAAAACTCTTGATCACCTTTTGAATTCTTATTACCCAAGTTACCAAGAACACTGCCAGTGGCAGCATACAGGGGGCTTATCCAAAGAATGGTCAGAAAATATGTTTCCTCTGCAGCTCATGCACAGAGGCAGGACTGCTGGCAAGCTGAGGCTGGCACACCCCCTGTCTTTGGCCCTGTGCAAGCCTCCACTGGGGCTTGGGCAGGGCCCTCCAGCTCCAAAATCAAGCCTTTGCCATGGCTTGGGCAGGGCACCCCGAGTCCTCTCAAGCCCTGCTCAAGACTCTGCTGTCTTGCCCCCAGCCACTCAGCACCAAGGTCTGTAGGCCAGAAGTGGCCAGGAGAATTCTGGGCTCTGGCCACTCAGGGCCTACATGCAGGCCTACAGTTTCCAAGTCATCTGGGTCCTAAGCATGTCCCTGAGACCCAGGCCACTGGGTGCCTGTGTATGCAAATTAACCCATCATATTTGTCTGCTTAATTTGCATACTCATTCCTGGTTGGCTGGTGGGCATCACAGAGATATGGTTAATTTGCGTCTTTCTCTTTTATTAGTGTAAATAGATGTCTAAGGTAACCACATTACTAAAACTTGCCAGTGGTGAGGCTAAGCAGTACCTGAGAAAACTAGGCTTAGAATCATGCTTGTCTCACAGGAAATAGTATTGTTCTTTATATGCTACTAGAAGCCCAGTGCATGAGGGCTTCACCCAGGCTGCACCCTCTCGCAATCCCAGACTGCTGGCTCCTAATCGCTCACCTCCCTGCCTGATTGCCACTAACCACCTCTGCCTGCCAGCCTAATCTCCTCTAACTGCTTCTGCCTGCCGGCATGATCACCCCTAACCACTTATGCCTGCCGGCCTGATCACCTTCTAACTGCTTTCCCCTATCAGCCTGATCATTCCCTAACTGCTCTCCCCTGCTGGCCTGATTGCACAACCCTTAACTGTTCTCTCCTGTTGGCCTGATCAGCCCTAACTGCCACCATGGCTTTGTCTGGAAGATGTCTGGTCTAATTAGCATATTACCTTTTTATTAGTATAGATGGGCAGTACTATTTAACTAATGTAAGACATAATTATATGTGAGGTATATATTGGTATGTATGTATGGATTTCAAACATCTCATGGTTCTCTAAAACTCTAACATTAATTGAATATCTCCCACTATTAGGAATAGTAACAGGTTTTTATACCAAGCCATTGTCTATTTTGCTACTCTTTTCTTTATCATTTCCCCAGAGGCTTGGGAAAAGAGGAAGCCTCTAGCCCTTATCATGAACCTTGTTCTTGTCTCATTTTCCAGGTTTCTGTTCTAGGCCCCAGGCTACATCAACTGGAGACAGCTGGGCTCTGTACAGGGTTTGGACACTATACAGTTGCTCTATTCTGCATCCCACCCTCCACGAAATACACTTCTGCCCTTAAGAGCAACATGTGTTTACTTCCAAACCTTAGCAAATACATTAGAATCAGGCCATGACTTAGCCTTATTTAGTCTTTTTTTCCCAGTAGTCCCTGTATCTGGGTTTTACCCCACCTAACCATGGGAAGTATTTTTCAGTGCTTAAAATCACTCCAACACACTATTAGACTAGTGTATAAAATTTATTTTGTGCTCACAAATATTATAGTAATATTGTCAATATTTCTGGATCCCTAATGCTACTGAATTAGTTCCCACTCTTCTTGACCAGCAGGGAGGGCTTTGCATCACTACTTTCAACCATGAATCTTGCGGAAGGAAAGCTTTTGATCCTTGGATAGGACTCTAGTTATATTCCTGGTTTCACAAACCTGGCTGAGAGTGAATTTAAAGTAAAAACTTTGCACAAGAAAGAATCACTGTGGTGGCCAGAAGGTTGTGAGCACATTAGTGGCTAATCAATGCTATTGTCCTCAGCTCCATTGATTTTTAATAGACTAAGATTAAGGACTATTTCGATAAAAAATTTCAACTAGACATCAAATGTAATGATGAAGGAATAAAAACTATACTTTTGGCATGTTGTATAGTCTCAAGATTTATTGTGAAATGTGGGGAAATCATTAAATGATTGATTTAGACCAGACATGCTAAATTTTTTTTTATTTGTAAAACACAATGTTAAGGTGATTTACCAATTTGATATCTAAGTGTGTCAAATTCTTTCCTAAATGACACTGGTAGAGGCTATAACAAATATTCAAAATAAATGTAAGCTTTTAGAAATAATAGAGGTAATAGAGTAAAAGAGCTATTAGTTAGCCCCCCAAAATAATGAAATATCAACTACTTTAAATAGTTTGTCAAACCTTAAACTTAACTAATTTAATATTACCTTCTTGAGACTGAATGTGAAATCCACCATACTGAAACCAGGTTTATTTGAGACCCAGAAATATTGCATTTTACAAGTTACTGGAATAATGTATTCTGTAACACCAATGAGAAAAAATATCAGCAACAAGAAATGTAGCCACAAATAAAGCAGTACCAATTTTAAGCCCAAATATATTATTCAAACCAAATTAGCCTTCTTTCTCTGCAAAAGAAGACACTTGTGAAGTAGTAAAGATAATAGTTTTACAGATGTTGAAGTTAAAAAGAAATCATATTGAATTATATTGGTAACCTCCATTTTCACAATATTGGCTTCAAGCCATCTGTACAAATTGTCCACGTTTTAGTTAGATAACTACAAAAATGTATTTAAAAAATTAAACTTAGTAAATATTTGTAGAATCTTGCCTATGCTTCAAAGAATGTAAAAACTCATATATATGTATATATATCCTATCTAATAAAAGAGAAATATGCAAACTGACCGTACCTTCACTATGCTACCAGCTAATAGGAGTGAGTATGCTAATTAACCCAACCAAGATGGTGGGCTGGCCGCCTGCCGACCAAAGTCTGGCCATGGTAGTGCTGGGACAGCTGGCATCTGGATCGTAGCCCCAAACCCAGCAGGGAGGCCATTCTCCCATCACCCAAAGCCTTGCCATAGCAATCCTGGGGCTGGGGGTTGAGGGTGTGGATTGGAGACAAAAACCTGCAGGCCTGGCACCAAGCAGCCCCAAGGACTGAGGCTGTGGTGCTTTGTTTGCTGAGGGGCGTGGGTTGGGGCAGCAGAGACACAAACCTGCAAGAAACCTGTGGAAAGGGAGATAAACTATCATAACTTTATCTCCCTTTCCACAAGATGAGAAAAATGCCCCTGGATTATTCAGTGCTGTGGCCAACAACTTTCCACAAACACAGGGTAATGTTATGACCACTCCCAGGAAGGTTGGTCAGAATACCGTCTCCAGGGAATAACGCTACTGTGGCAAGTCATCTAAGAGAGGAAACAAGCTTTTGTTGGGTTTATTCTGAAGGTCAGAGAGCATACCACCCCAGCATATACTGTGTTGTTATATTGATGATCTTGAGCTGTAGATGCTTGAAAAACAGCAAATGCATGTGGAGTATTTCACAGAAGTCTCCTGATCTCCCTAAAATGAGACCCCCCCCCCCAAAGGAGCTTAAATGTCATAGGTCCCCTTGATGGGAGAAGTATCACCAGGCAGAGAAGACTGACTCTTGTCACAGGACAGGAGAGTAGAAGTTGACATCACACCCAAACTTTGTTACAAACTATTTCCCCCCAACCCCATTCATCTTTCCCAAATACCATTTACTCTCTTCTAAGAGGCCTATATCTCCGGTCCCCTTTCCCTAGGAAGAATTTAAATCTGCATTCTAAACCACCTTGGGGAGTTACTCATTTTTCCCTGGGATCTCTCACATATATACAAGGTACACATGTTAATGAACTTTAGTTTTTTTTATTGGTGATCTGTCCTTCATTACAGGGCCTCCACTAAGAACTCAGAAAAGTAGAGGAAAACTATTTTTCCTCCTCCATAATTCTATCTCGGGAAATCAAGTCCCCAGCTGAACAATGAGGTTGGCTTAAGTGCCAAGAAGTCTTGGCTGATGGGATCGGGAAGCTTCTAGGAAAAATCAATAATATTGGCATCAAAGTGGGACAGAGGGCACATACATGGTTGCTGGTGGGAGTTTAAAGTGGTTCAACATTTTTGGAGGATGATTTGGCAAATTCGATAGAAATGTTCAAGGTATATCCAGGAGTCTTCTTCTAGGAATCACATCTGCTGAGATAAAGCACAAGCACATAAGCCCTGGTCAGAACCCAGGATGCAATTGCGAGCTCCCCTTCCATGATAGGAAAACCTGGGAACAACCTGCATTTTTAGGACAAGGTGGCATCTATGCTAATAAAAGGGTAATATGCTAATTAGACTATTTCAGACGACCTTCTGGATGTCCTTCCGGACATCCTTCCAGACAAAGCCAATGAAATGAAATGGTAATATGCTAATTGACCCTAAAGGCATAATGATTAGACCAACTATTGGACCAGTCACTGAGGCAGACTGACCATTTCTTGGTTCCTTTCCCTGGCCGGCAGGCTCCAATAGCCTGATGGCTAACAGGGAACTTGTGGCAGATGGCTGTTGGCCGATGCAGAAAGTGGCCCTGATTGCAGGTCAGTCCTAGGGACCATAGCTATGCATGAATTTTGTGTAATGGGTCACTAGTATCCAAATATAAAAAACCCAAAGCAATCATTACAACCGAACAGATGACTGAACAGGCCGCGTGGGGGCGACTAGGCCGACATGGGGGTTAGTGGGGAGTAACCAAATGATGGCAGTCTGTGTGGGGCAAACAGGCCTGTGTGGGGGGGAAATTGAGGGTAACCAGGCCAGAGTGGGACAGTGAAGGGAAACCAGGCTGGGAGGGGGGAGGGTTAGGGGTGACCAGGCTGGTGGGGGGGAAGTTAGGGGCAACCAGGCTGGTGGGGGGTCATTTAGGGGTGACAAGGCCAGCAGGGGCAGCAGTTGGGGGTGACCAAATGACCAAGCAGCAGGCTGGGTGGAGTACACAGGCTCTCAGGAGTGGCAGTTGGGGGTGAGCAAGCAACCAAGCAGCAGGCTGCATGGGGCGACCAGGCCTGCAGGAGGATCAGTGAGGGGTGACCAAATGAGCAAATAGTAGGCTGCATGTGGTGACCAGGACTACGGGGGGGGGGGGGCAGTTGGGGTTGACCAGGCTATATGGGGGCAGTTAGGGGAGAACAGGCTGGGAGGCAGGCAGGCAGGCAGGTGAACATTTAGGAGCCTGTGGTCCCGGATTGTGAGAAGGATGTCTGACTGTCAGCAGTTGGACATCCCTTGAGGGGTCCCGGATTGGAGTGGATGTAGGCTTGGCTGAGGGGTCCCCCTATGCATGAATTTTGTGCACCAGGCCTCTAGTCCTATCTAATAAAAGAGTAATATGCAAATTGACCATACCTCTGCTACACCCACAAGCCACACTCACGAGCCACACCCACCAGCCAATCAGGAGCAAATATACAAATAAATGACAAGAAAGATGGCTGCGGCCACTTAGAGTAGGAGGGAGGCTTTGGTTTCCCTGACAAAGGAGGAAGCCAAGCTTTCTGCACACCCTGGAAGGCCTAGGCCTTCACTCAAGGCTACAAAGTTTCAATTATAGAAGATACATAAATCCCAACAGAAACAGCAATAGCCACAAAGCTGGAGAGCACAGATGCAAGCGTTGCCCCCAGCAATGGAGGAAGCCAAGCTTCTGCAGCCCTGGCTGGCCTAGGCCTCCACTCCAGGCTACAAAGTTTCAATTGAGAAAATAAATAAGTTCCCCTGTTGGCCCGGTCCCCCACAACTGCTCTCCCCTTCAGGCCTGGGTCCTCCCCAACTGCCTTTCCCTGTAGGCCTGATTGCCCCCAACTTCCATCCTCTGCTGGCCCAGTCACCCCTAACTGCCTTCCCCTGAAGGCTTGATTGGTCCCAACTGCCCTCCCTTGCAGACCCACCCAACTGTCCTCCCCTGCTGGCCATCTTGTGTCCACCTGGGGGCAGCCATTTTGTGTGTCAATTTGCATATTACTATTTTATTAGATTAGATAAAACCCTACCCTGCTACAACTCCAACCCAACCTGCCAAAGTCTCCTCAAACTACAAAATTAAATTACTGATTCAGGCTAACAGATCAAAGTGTAAAGCTTCATTCACACGTGAGGAATTCACACCTTTCTCCTTCCTCTTGGACTACGTGTCTCAGACGCGGTATGCATGGTTTGGATGGACAAATAGAAGCTCAGAGAAGTCACTTTATTGGGTTCTGTGGTGCATCCAGGCAGACAAAGTGATCAGTAAAAGCTAACCACCAGACTCTGTCCCTCCTCACCCACGGCCTCAGCTCCAGACAGGCACTCCCAGCGGCAGGATACAATGAGAGCCCTGTCAATTATTCTCAGAGACGGGAATGCTCAGGAGCTCAAGATAACAGAAACCTGGGGCCCATCCAGCCAGGGCCCACTGAGCACAACACTAAGGGGGGTTCAGACCAAGTTCTGGTCCAATTCCTAAACCAGGCATCCCTAAACCAGCCATCCTAGGGTATCCAGGGCTGCAGCATATGCTGAAGTGTGTAATCACGGGAGGGGAGGCTCTGTGGAGGTGGAGGGCTCCCAGCCTGCCTGCCCTTCCCCCAGCTCCTCAGCTCCAGCTGTTCCAGCAAAGCTCCTTGGCTGGGGCAGGATGGCAGGGGGAAGGCTGGAAGAGAGGTGGCTGCCCTCAGCCTACAATGCAGCTGTTTGCACACATGTACTTAGCTCTAATTATCCCGGGCTTTCAGTTCACCGATTCCGGGCTTGGGAGCTGCGCCCAGGGTAAACGCACCCCCAGAGATGCTGCCACACAAAATGGGCTGTCCACAGCATCCTGTGTTCTGTGTCTGTGCTTTCCCAGGTGTCAACACAGGCACCACATGCTGGCTTGGGTATATCTTTGTGTGTCCTCGGTCAAGTGTCTACTCTCACCACTGGGAAAGTTTGTGATTATCAGGCACTAATGAGGAAAGGAGGGGTCACAGGGTTGGGGGAGGTGCAGGACGGACTGGTTCTCAGCTTTGAAGGAAGTGATAGTGCTGGGCTCTCCCATCTGTGCCAGTCCTGCATAAATGTGAGTCCAGAGCAGCGGCCAAGGCCAAAAATCCCTGGGATTTTGGATGTAATCACCAAACCGAGGTGTCCTAGACCAAGCTCAGCCTCGAGTCATTTTGAACCTCAGCTACCAGCACTCCTCTCCTGCAGAAGGTGGAGCCAGGGCTCAGAGAGGTTAGGGTACCCACCCTAGAAGGCACAGCAGGCCAGGGTTGCCACCCTCCAGAGCCCTGGAACAGGATTTGGGATTTGGTCTTTGCTCGAAAACAGAAGATGTGCGGGGATCTGGGAGGGAACACCTCCAGGTCTCCCTCTCTCTCTGTCTGGTCTGGGATCCCTAGCCCTCGGTGACCCTGGTCTTGTGTACTCAGTCCATCACACATCACAGCCTTCCAGCCCTTTCCCTGAGGCCAGTTCAGCTATGTCTACACTGAATGGAACCAGAGCACAGAAGAGAGCAAGCTCAGCCCCAGGGGTCCTTGTTGAAGGTGTGGGGGTCCTCTGTACTTAAGCATGATTTCTCAGCACACTTGTTCTGCCCTTAGGGCCGAGTCCCTCCCTTTGTCTTCCTGGGTTCTCTGTGTCTGTCTGTCTTGCCCAGTGCATCTCTCTCCCAGTTCCTTGCTCCTGATCCTGTTTGCTCATTCCCCATGTCTCACAGGGGTTTTTGTCTCTGTCTCTCATTAGATCTCTGCCTATGGAAAACACCTCTGCCACTCCCACAAATGAACATACACCAACAGAAACTTCCTTTTCAATAAAAAAAAAGTGGAGAACAGAGTGAAATGAAAAGCATTAAAAACAATCCACGTATCTGCAAATGTGTTCCAAATGGCAGCCCCTTCGGCGGGGGTGGCAGGGGCAGAGGCATGTTGGCCACATGTTCTGGAGCTTCAGACACAAAATGTAGGGGTCTCAGCGCTTTTCTATAAACCCTTCTCACTAACCACCTGGGATGGCAGGGTCTGGGGAAAGGACTTAATCTGTACTCACCCTCCCAGACCTCCACCTGATTCCATAAATCTTTTCCCCTGTTCTGGCATCTGTTGATCCCTCTTACTCCCGCAGTACCTCCAAGCCTTCCTATGCTGACCCCAACTCTCCTTCTGCACCAGCCCTCCCCACTACACATACACATATTTCACCCTCTCCCTCCCTCACTCCCAATCTTCTACCCCACACTTCTTCCTTCCCTGCCACACCCCACCTCCATTCTGCCCTCCTGCCCCTGACCACCCAGCAGCCTTGGCTCCAGGATAAATGGTTAGAACAAAGCTTTCCTTGGCTGGAAGAGGTTCTCCAGGGAGCTGCATGCAGAAAGGCACTCTCAGTCCTGTACTTGCAACTGCTGTCTTGCCAAATGCCAATCAGAAATTGTCTCTGGAGATAGAGGGTAGCAGAAGTAGGTTGCTATTCTTTGAAGTTCCTCATCAGAAAAAAACTCTCTCTTCCCCCCATTTTACCCCCAAAAAAGTGCACCCTGATGTCTTCCTTATAACTTTTAGCAACTCCCCTTTGCTCCTTTCCCTGGAAGTGAAAGGATTGGAGTACATCTATTCTATATAATAAAAGCCCAATATGCAAATATACCAGATGGTGGAATGACTGGCAGAATGAGTGATCAATATGACGTGCACTAACCATCAGGGACAGATGCTCAGCACAAGATCTGCCCCCTGATAGTCAGTGTGGTTCTACAGGGGGAGCACCGCTCAGCCAAAACTAGGGCTCATGGGTGGCAAGTGGAGCAGTGGTGGCAGGAGCCTGTCCCTCCTCTGTGGCAGCACCAAGGAGCAGCAAGCCAAGCAGTAAGAAGCAGCAAGTAGGTAGGCAGTAATGAGTGAGGGGTTCCAGACTGTGAGAGGGATGTCTGCCCTGCTAGCTTAGGCTCAGTCCTCACAAGGGATCCTAAACTGTGAGAGGGTGTAGGCCGGGCTGAGGGACTCCTTCACAGTGCACAAATGTTGTGCACCAGGCCTTTAGGGTGTGTATATATAAAAAGTAATTTGTGTTTTACAATGCCATATTATAGAGGCTAATTTATGTTATTATTTTTAAAAAATATGGTTTATTGATGTAAGAGAGGAAGGAAGAGAGAAAGAGAGAAAGATGAATATGAAAAAGATTCATCGTCTGCCTTCTTTAAACTCCCCATTGGGGGTCAAGCTTATAAACTGGTCACTTGCTTTATCTAGGAATCAAACAAGCAATCCTGGGATACATGAGATGATGCTCAACCAAGTGAGCCACACCTGTCAGGACATACACAGAAGTTTTTTGTTTGTTTGCTTATTTTTAAGATTATTTAACTTAATGATATAACTAATAAATAACATGACTTCTTTCATCAGCACTAAAAGAAATGGTTAAGGCATGTATATCAGTTGGAGTCTTGCTCCCATGGCCCAATCAGGGCACATGTGGGAGGTATCCAATTCTTGTGTCTGCTACACATCAATGTAAGGATGAAAAATAACAACAAAAATAATTATTTATATTTTAAAAATAAAGATAAATGGTGGCAGAGTAAGTGGAAACTATACTGACACTCTTCAAGACCAAACTGCAATTACAACTAAAATACAAAAAAACCATCCTGGATAATCAACTGAATACTACCTGGAAGGAACCCTGATAACCTAGAATGGAAAGTGGAGGCTCCATACAGACTGGTAGAAGTGCAGAGTTGATACAGGGCTGGCTGAGCTCCCACAGATAGCAACTGAAGTTCTGGATGGATGTCTCAGCTGTGGGGGGTTTCATCTGAGAACTCTGGGGTCTAAACCCCAAGCTGCATTCCTCATCCCAGAGCACCAGAACCGAGAAGGCATTCAGGTAACATCTGGCTGTGAAAAGCAGCAAGGTTGTTGTCTGCCAAGGAGATACAGATGGAAATGCAAGCACCCACTTTAAGGGTCAACACACAACATTTTGTGTGCAGCCACTTACCATGGGCTCCAGCAGAATCAGGGCAGCGTAGGATAGAACAGTGTGAACAGAATCCAGGGTTGGGGGCTCTGAGTTAGAGCTCAGAAGGCAACCACTCAGGTCTCCTGTGTTGTGCCATTCCCTCATGTCGCAGAGGACATCTTTCTCAAGTATGCCTTTATCATTCAGAAAGCTTTTGCCTGGCAGGGAAGCATTAGCCCCACCCTATTTGAGAACCTCTCACCCCACCCTGTAAGAGTCTAACCTGTGATGTTGTCAATGGCCTGAGGCTGAGAATAACAATCAGACTGCAGATAGACAGATCTCTGAAGGCTTTGATTCTTTGCCTGATCTTCTTCTTGAACTTGGGCTAGGAAAAGCAGACTATGGTACATATCTTGGTCCTAACCAAAGGCATCAAGCCCCAGCAGAGGGAGCAACAAGCCATGGATTGCTGATAACCCAAACTCTATCCAAGGCCAGTCACAAAAAGCATCTATCATTTTCCTGTACCATTGACTGGGAGTTATAGATCTATCTAATATTTAGACCAATTCCAAAGGGTGAGCCAAGATGGGGAGAGAAAAATAAAAGCCCCAAGAGAACAAAAGCCCCAAGAAACAAAAGAATCTGCAGAAAGAGCTAAATGAAATAGTATAAGAAATTTATCAGCAGAATAATGATTACTAGTACAAAGATGCTGAACAGCATGAGAAAAGATAGAAACTATGAAAAATGACCAGTCAGAATGGAAGAAAGACATAGAACTAATAAAGAACATATTGTCAGGAATACATGGCATATTAGGGGAAATCAAGAATAAGATCAGTGAATTAACAGACAGGATAGAAATATCATTGAATCAGAGAACCAAAAAGGAAAAAAAAGTAATAATAATTGAAAAACAGGACAGCTTAAGGAAGCTGTGGGACAACATAAAATGTAACAATAGTACCATCACTGGCTTTCCAAAATGTGAGGAAATGAACAAGGGATAGAGAACCTGAAAGAAGAAATAATGATAAAAAATAACCCTAACTTGGTGAAGGTAAAAGTCACACAAGTTCAGGAGTCACAGAAAGTCCCAATCAAGAAGAACTCAAAGAGGTACACACTCAGACACATCATAATAAGAATGCTAAAAATTAAAGACAAAGAGTGAAACTTAAAGGCAGCAAGAGGTGCCGAGACCGGTTTGGCTCAGTGGATAGAGCCTCGGACTGCGGACTGCGGGGTCCCGGGTTCAATTCTGGCAAGGGCATGTACCTTGGCTGCGGGCACATCCCCAGTAGGGGGCGTGCAAGAGGCAGCTGATCGATGTCTCTCTCTCATCGATGTTTCTGACTTTCTATCCCTCTCCCTTCCTCTCTGTAAAAAATCAATAAAATATATATATATAAAAAAATAAAGGCAGCAAGAGGAAAGCAATTTGTTACCTATAAAGGTACTCACATAAGGCTATCAGCTTATTTTTCATCAGAAACTCTGTAGGCCATAAGGGAATGGCATGAGGCATTCAAGGTAAGGAAAACCAAGTATCTGAAACCAAGATTAATATATCAAGATTACCATTCAGGCCAAGACCGGTTTGGCTCAGTGGATAGAGCATCGGACTGTGGACTGAAGGGTCCCGGGTTCGATTCCGGTCAAGGGCATGTACCTTGGCTGTGGGCACATCCCCAGTAGGGGGCATGCAAGAGGCAGCTGATCGATGTTTCTCTCTCATCGATGTTTCTGACTTTCTATCCCTCTCCCTTCCGCTCTGTAAAAAATCAATAAAATATATTTAAAAAAAAAAAAAAAAAAAAGATTACCATTCAGGGAGAAACCAAGATGGCGGCATAGTTAAACACCTAGGCTGCTGTCCTGCACAAAAATTTCAAGATTACAACTAAAGAACAGATTGAACATCATCCAGAATCACAGGAAGGCTAGCTGACTGGAAATTCTAAAACTAGAAGAGAGCACAAATGCACACGGATAATCAGAGCTCCTGCAAAGTCTAAGGTACAGAGACTCACACACTCACAGAACCAGAGAGGACGGGGCATCTGAGAACCTGGCAGGGTTGCTCTAGTGGAAAGGAATCAGGCTGCACTGAACGCAGTTCAGATTGCACTAGAAACCCAGGGGACCCAGGCCCTCACAGAGGGAATTTGGACTGTGAGGCGGAATCCCAGGGGAACAGCCAAAGGTAGAGCTCCAGAGGTGGGTGCGCATGCAGAGTGGGTGGACTTTGCCACTGGCATTATGTAGTGAGAGAGAGAAGGGATTCCCCGGGCAGCACTGTGAGGCAGAGTCTCAGGGGATCAGCCAAAGGCAGAGCTCCAGAGGCATGCGCGCGAGTGCGCACAGTGAGGGCAAACTGTTGATTGTGCCACTGACATGGTCTGGTAGAAGGGAGAGGTGTGTTCTGACTGCCCAGAACCCCAGTGCAAGGTAAAAATCTGGGATTCCAGATGAATGATCTGGTGACAGGCAAAATTTGAGGGTGCCTTTCTCACAAAGGTGCTTGCAGCGATTTCTTGGGGACACTGAGACCCAGTGACCTCATGGGGCAAGGCTGACTGGAAGCCCACATGGTCAGCTCCACCCTGAAACTCTGCCCCACCCAGAAACTCTGCCCCATCCAAGCTGAGCACAGAGGTTTGGCAAATTTGAAAGTCTTGTCGCATAAGGGCTCTCCCAGTGTAGACACAGCTAATCCGCACAGCCAGTTGGCATGGAGGTCAATTACTGCCAGTGATACCAACAACAATCAAGACTTACCTGCAACACGGCTGAACACACAGTCCACAAAGGAGTGCATCAAGAGTGCACCGGGCCACTAGTGTATATATATATATATATAAGCTTCTGGTGGACTTTAAAGAGAGTTAGATAGCAGTCAGACTAGGGGACTTTTAACACTCCACTGACTTCAATGAATAGATCTTCCAGACAAAAAATCAATAAGGAAACAGTGAATATAATTGACACACTAGATCATATGGATTTAATTGATGTTTACAGAATAATTCACTCCAAAGCTGTAGAATATAAATTCTTCTTAAGTGCACAAGGTCATTTTCAAATATATACCACATTTTAGGACATAAAACATGTCTAAGAAGATTGAAAAAATATCAAGCATCTTCTTGGATCACAGTGGAATAAAATTAGAAATCAACTATAATAAAAACACTAAAAAACCTGGAAGCTAAATAGAATTTTATTAAATAACTAGAGGCCCAGTGCACAAAATTTGTGTATGGGGGATGTGTCCCTCAGCCCAGCCTGAACCCTCTTCAATCTGGGACCCTCAGGCCTAAATGAGCAGTTGGACATCCCTCTCACAATCCGGACTGCTGGCTCCCAACTGCTCATCTGCCTGCCTTCCTGATTGCCCCTAACCACTTTTGTCTGCCAGCCTGATCACCCCCTCCCTCCAGTCTCTACTGCCTCACTCCCTCCCATCTCCTCTGCCTCGCCCCCTCCCATCTCTGCTGCCTCACTCCCTTCTCCGAGCATTTGTACTGACCACCAGGGGGCAAATCTCCCAACTGGCAAGTTAGCTTGCTTCTGGGGTCTGGCCAATTGGAACTGAGCAAGTTGGGCTGCACATGCCCTGGAGCCCTCCTGCAGCCATTTCTCAAACTGATCATGCACCTCTGGGATCCCACAGCCTGGCCTACACACTGTTGCAATCTGGAACACCTTGGGATATATAGGAGAACCAATTTCCGCCCAATCCTACAGGCTACTCCCCTTGGGAGGGCCCCAGATGCAGACTTATGCCTGGCAAGTGCTGCTGTGGCACAAGCCTCTCCCCAATTGTGACTGAGTAGGCGTGAGCCCAAGGCAGGCACAGTGGGTCCAGGATGAGTGAGAACAACACGTAGGATCTGCAAGTGTCATTGAACTGTAGGTTTTGACCCAATGCCTACAGGCCAGCCAGAGGAATCCCACCTGTGCACAAATTTGTGCACCAAGTTTCTAGTTAAGTATATATAGATGATTATATACTAGAGGATAATTCACTAACAGTGTATTCAATTTTAATTTAAAATATTACATATTTGCAATATAAAAGTAAACATAACAAGAAAATCTTCAAATAGAAGTTGTATGCAATCTGGAAAGTAGATTTACTAATAGAGTTCTAAAAGCACCTTATGTTGGTCCTACTAAGGGATAAAGTATTATATTTGTTAGAAAACCTAAAATAGCATTTTAAAATTAATTTATGGATTTTGAATTAGAATACAGTTATGAGTGTTCATGAATAAGTTAGTCTAATTATAGTATGATATATATATATATATATATATATATATATATATATATATCTGTTTTTCTATATTACTAGAGGCCCCATGCATGAAATTTGTGTATGGGGAGGGGGTCCCTTAGCCTACCTGCAACCTCTCCAATCCAGGTCCCCTCAGGGGATGTCTGACTGCCTCGCACAATCTGGATTGCTGGCTCCTCACTGCTCTCCTGCTGGCCTGATCACCTCTGACTGCCTCTGCCTCTCCCCACACTCAGGACCCAGGATTACCTCCTCCTGCTGGTTGCAAGCATCCAGGACCCAGGATTCTCTCCCTCTGGCTAGCTGCAGGCACCCAGGATCCAGGCCAGCTTCATCCTCGACAGCCACAGACACAGGGGACAGTGGGTGGGTGGCTTTGTCCGAGCCGCAGCCCCAGCACAGGCTCCCAGGACTGTAGGATGGGCAGTTTGTCTCTCTCCCAGGCCACAGGCACAGCTCCTGGTGCCTAGGACCATGGGGCAGGCAGCTTTTCCTTCTCCCAGGCTGCAGCCCCAGCCATTGGCTCCCGAGACCATGGAGCTTGAGGCTTGTCCCTCTTCTGGACCGCAGGTGCAGGTGCAGCTGCTGGCATCTGGGACCATGGGGCAGGCAACTTGTCCGACTCCTGGGCCTCAGCCTGGCTGGTCTCCATTCCTCTTTCATGAACTCATTTGTGCCTGGCTGGTCCTTATTCCTCTCAGTGTCTGAGCTGTTATGGTGTGACAGCATGAGGGCATGACAATCATTTGCATATTAGCTCTTCATTATATAGGATACTGTAAGTACTAGTAGATATAGAAATAAGAGTTAAGATCATAGATAATGCATGTATAGATTGACAAAAAAGGAAATAATTTATCAGTTCTCTAAGGCTTAAAACAAACATTAAACAAAAATTATGTTTCATACTGATCAATTGCATGTGAAAACTTTGAGAATATGGGTCTCAAATTTTTAAAATATAGGTATCCATGCTTCCTGAGTGCAGTGCCACTTTGTTTGAAGCTCTCCTATCCACTATTGATATTAAATTCAAACACCTGATGCCTAGTGGATGATAGGCAACCAAAATTTAAATCATAATGTTGAGATTGCAAGAGTTGCTGGCTCTGACAAGTAGAAACAAAAGATAACATCTGCTACTCACTCCCGTTTTGCAATTCTACTTACTCCTTTGTTAATATAATCTTACAATATTCATCTTCTCCCAGAAATAATTTCCACAATGAATAATTTACATGTTTTTATGAACAATCAACATTTCTTTACAATTTTTATTCTGAGCTACTCTTGATATCTATGACACATGATTCAATTGTGTTGGTATTTCCTTCTCTTTAACTGGTTTACTAGATTGATTTATTCTACACTGCAGTTGGAATGCTATCCTAAGACACCACAGAGAGGTTTATACTAAACAAATATTTTTAATACTTATCTATTAATATCTATCTTATGATCCCATTATCTTTACTGTTTTGCTGATCTTATAGACTGTATTAATTGCCTTGTAACTCAGTCTCTTTCATTTTCTAGTCTATTAAGTGCCACGTATATAAATTAATCTTTGTAAAATATGGATCTGATCTTATAAGTTAACATGACTATGAAAAAGTAGAGATTTATTTGTCTGGATTTCAATTTTGATCACATTGAATAAATGATTTTTAAAAATTTTGATTCATGAAATTAAAATTTATTGTAAGATACAAGAATGGATTCTGGCTATGATGAAAAAGCTGGATTCCTGTTCTTAAAATATGTTTACCATGTATTGAAAGAAGCAGACACATGGTTAGAAGTGAGGATGGTCTTGTGAAGGACTAGGTGATAAGCACTAACCCAATATTATAAATATAGGGAATAGTTAAATCTGTCTCAAAAAAACAAAAATAGATATAATATTAGACTTGCATTTTTAAAATTGAAAAAGATTAGTATAGCTTACTTGTTATCTATAAATTATTTAAATGCAATATATCTTTTTCATACATCATTTTAATATCTAAATGTTTGATTGTTCAAACATGCTTTTCTTAAACTGGGAAACTATTTTATTTCTGAATCTCTATAGAAATTCTCTGCCATTTCATAAACTTGGAGAAGGCAGTTAACTGGCTTTGCATTCTCCAACTTCACAGCTCCTGATGTTCTTAGAACAATGCCTTGTGTGTAATGAATATTCAGTGAAATAAATGTTGAATAAATTTAAAACACATGTCAAATAAGGTCTCCTTATGGTATAATTTGCATAGCTTTGTCAAAGAGAGTGTTTTGTATATATTTCTTATTCTCTAGCAGTGTTTCCTTTCCTGATTTAAAAAAAAAAAATGATTTCTCATACCTTTTGTTCCTTCTTCCCATATTTTTTCTCATTTACTTGAAGGATTGCTTTATAAATCTGAAATAAAATTGGGAAGAAAGAACAAAGAGAGGAAATAATTAAATAAGTAATTACAAAATACTGAAGCTTTCTGATTGAAAATTTCACCAAATTTATTACAAAGCAGATTAAAAATGATATAGTCCTTGGTATAATATTGAAAATTTAAATAGAGTTTCTGAGCATTTGTCAAAAAAAAAAAAAAGGAAGCATCAAAAGTCACATTTTAGCCATACCTGGTTTGGCTAAGTGGATAGAGTGTCAGCCTCTGGACTGAAAGGTCCCAGGTTTGATTCTGGTCAAGGGTTCATGTCCAGGTTGCCAGGCTCAGTCCCCAGTAGAGGGCGTACAGAAGGCATTATTGATGTTTCTCTCCCTCTTCCTTCCTCTCTAAAATCAATAAAAATGTATTAAAAAGTCATATTTTAAAGAATAGGAATCAACAACCTTAAGCAGATATAGAACAAGAAATAGCATTAATGAAATGCTTGGGGGAAAGGAGTTAATTCACAATAATTCTATACCTATTCAAGTTATCATTTACACACTTAGTCAAGATAACATATGCATCACTATGAAATACAAATGTTTGCAGATATGTAAAAAAGGAGAGATGGTATCAGCCTGTACTTTCTTTTAAGAGCAATATCTAAGAAAATACTTAAAAAAATAAGCGTTTTATCAGAATATCAAATTCAGTATAAGAAAATCTGAAAAAATAAGAAACGAATATAACAAAATTTATTAAAATAGAGATAAACTTAAATGGATAGCTACAAAAAGACTATGAATATATAAAATATTAATAATTTGTAATATGTTTGTTTAAAATTTAAATGAATAATGACAAAGGTGACTTGGTATATAAAAGAAATAATAGCTGAATAAGGATTCTTGATATAGAAGAGCCATAATTCAAGGTAAAAATTAATATTGTTCTGAAACTAAAAGTAATAAATTAGTGTAATAAAATAAAAAGTGCATTGAGCCCCTGCCAGTGTGCCTCTGTTGGAGTATGATCCTGTGCCCTAAATGGTGATGGTATGGCAGTACCATTCCTGCTCAGGGCACATGCTTGTGTTGTAGTCTCGGTCCCAAATGGGGAGTGTGTAGGAAGTGACCAATCAATGATTCTCTCTCATATTGATGTTTCTGCCTCTCTCCCTCTCCCTTCTTCTCTGAAATCAATAAAACATATGGAACGGGAGGGTGGAGGTAAGGGGGAGAAATCAACCAAAGGACTTGTATGCATGCATATAAGCCTAAGTCAATGGACACAGACACTAGTGGGGTGGGAGCATGAGCAGGGAGTTAGGGGGCAATGGGGGGATAAGGATACATATGTAATACCTTAATCAATAAATAAAATAAACATTAAAAAAGTAATGAGTGTGTGTGTGTGTGTGTGTGCGTGTGTGCGTGTGTGTGTGCGTGCGTGTGTGTGTGTGTGTGTGTGTTTACACTGGATGGGGAGAAGCCTAATAAGAAATCAAACACAAAACTACCCCAAGAAATATCCCAACCTGAAACATGGCCCTGATTCTTTACTATCACCAAATCTATGACAAATAGTATAGTCCAATATACCCTATTTACTTGGTGCTTATTATTTAAAAGTAACCAACAACCAACATAGAGGCTATGCAAAATAATACAAGCAAATGAAGAAAAAATAAGGAGAAATGAGATATAAAATATTTTGAGAATAAATGGGAAAACAAAATAAGTAAAAATATTGCAACTGTAACAGAATTTAGTTAAATGATAACATAAAAAAGAAAACAAAAGAAGGAAAGCAATACCTCAGAACAGATGGTGCACTTAAACAGATAAAATATTGTGTCTTTTCTGGTAATAAAAGTAGGAGACAAAATATTTCAAATTAATAAAGTTGAAATTGATAGGAAAATAAGTGAAAATAGAGTAATGAGAAACAAAGTAAGTTGTCCCACAATATGCATATCCTAAAACAGAAGATAAAAATGTAGATTAAATTGATAAAAGAGAATATTGTGCATATAAAAGACAGAAAAAAATGATCCACATATGCATAAGTGGAATCTTCAAAAAGAAAACAATATAAGAAAATGGGACAAATTTTGGAAGTAAAAAGAAAAAGAGATGAAAGTCTTAGAAACACGAATGGGAGATCCATATATATAGACTAAGACTTCTTCCTAGCAATATTTGTTGCTTGAGGACAATAAAATATTATTTATAATAATTTCAGTGAAAAAGTATATCTACTATAGATTTTATATCCAAACTACCACTCACGCATTAAGTCAAGAAAACAATAGCTGTTGCATTTGCTGCCATTATAATATGTTGGTTATATTACCATAGAATAAACTTTAAACAAAAGATGTGTTGAGTAAAAGGACTGATGACAAGAATTAACTGCAATTATAAAATTAAATAAATAAAAATTTATGGAGATTAGGATAAGAAAACAAAACATAGTACATGATCCAATAATATAAGTATTATATAATTAACAATCAATTGAGTGGAAAGGAAGGGAAAATGAGGGAGGAATATTATGCAGATTTCTTCTTCCATATAATGAGAGGAATTAGAAACAGGATTCAGCAATCAGGGTAAGGGGTGAAAGGAAGAAGGAAATGTAGACATAATAGTTGAAGCCAGCTAAAACTACAGAAATGCTACTCTTGCAGAAAAACAGGATGGCACAAGACAAAAATACTTACCTTGCACATGCAAAAGGTTGCAAGAGATGGAGATAAAAGGAGGAAGTGTGATCCTAATTGCAGGATCCAGCAGGGTCCAACTCCAGACATAAAGGATGTTTATCTTGCAAATGCAGGATGTTGCAAGAGATGGGGGAAGAGGAGAAGTGAAAAAGGGTGGACACCTGGAGGATTTTAAAATTGTTACTAGACAAAGAACGTAAAAGGAGCCAGACTGACACAGATAGACTAAGATCTGGTCTGTAGCAAATAAAAACCCCTAGACAAATAAACTTCAGTGGAAACCCATTCTTGGGCCTCCTTCCCATGCAGGGAGTTTGTATTTGCTTATAACAAATTTCCACATTTTGCTTAAATCTTCTGATCCACAATTTTATTTTTCAAATTCGTGAGATATGGTCCAGAGAAGAACTTTGGCTTGCCATTAGGGTGTCAATAACAGAATGTAATTTAAAATTAAATAATAGACATATTAAAATACTTAAGAGTAAAAAGAGTATTTGCTTAAATAAAATTGGATAATGAAGCAAAGACCAAATCAAGAAGTTAATGGAAACAGCAAAATAATCATTAAGAAAAGAATAAAGGAATTAACACAGCAAAGAGAGAAAAATTAAAAACAAACAAATGAAAACACACAGAAGTAATAAATTTGCATTTTTTTTGTTCTTTGAACTAAAACAAGTATATCAAAAAATGAACGATCCATTTTCTTTTGTTACAAGAGGACACTCAACAAATTGAAGTATGTGTAGGTTTCTAAGAAAATATGATTTCTCACCGGGACTGGTTTGGCTCAGTGGATAGAGCATCGGACTGGGGACTGAAGGGTCCCAGGTTTGATTCCAGCAAGGGTATGTACCTTGGCTGCGGGCACATCCCCAATAGGGGCCGAGCAAGAGGCAACTGATCGATGTCTCTCTCATGGACGTTTCTGACTTTCTGTCCCTCTCCCTTCAGCTCTGTAAAAAAAAAAGAAAGAAAAGAAAAAAGAAAATATGATTTCTCAAAACTGTATTCTGACAACTGTGAGGTGACAATCTCATGGTGGATTTAATTTGCATTTCTGTGATGATCAGAGATGTAAGCATCCTTTCATATGTTTATTGAACATGTCTATAAATTACCATAAATTGTTTTATGAGTTTCACATTATCTCAATAAAAGCACAGAATATTTTAAAGTTTCTATGGAAATGAAAAAAAAAGAATGATTTTTCTTTTTTGTTGCTTTATTTTCTTTAAAATAATGTATATCTTAAAATACATAACAGGAAATGATAAATAGGAGAGTCATTCCTATCAGATAGTCATTCCTCAGTAACATTAGGAATAATTTAATAGCATATGAATAAACCAATAGGTCTAAGGAGCAAAGCTGAAAACACATACAAAAGCCAAAATATAGTTTCACCTTTTCTAATTTAATAAATATATCTCAAGTCATTGAAGAAATAGATGACAGGATATTTGACCAGAAAATTCGGTTATATACCATATCATATATACTACATTGACCTTAGTTCTAAAAGTATTAAAATCATAAATATAAAAAACATTTATGAAACACTAGAAAAATCATGGGACAATTATTAACTAATCCTCAAGCAGTAAAGACTTTCTAATTTTACACAAACCCAAGAAGCTATAAAAGATTGATAAAACTAACCACATAAAAATGTAAATTTCTACATAAAATATATCATGAGAGAAATGAAATGACTAAAAGAAACTAGTAAAAAATATTTACAACCCTGTATCACAGCACTATTTCGCTTACATTTTCATATCTCCCACTATTGGTAAATTGACTTTTTTTATTTGTGTGCATGTGTGTGTATGTGTGTGTGTGTGTGTGTGTGTGTGTGTGTGTGTGTGTTTCCAGATTTTAATTTATTTTTATTTTCCTCCCCTGTTTTTGAAGCTCTTCAATAAACGCTGGGGCCCTGGACACCAGACAAATGAGAAGATAGGCATTTTGCCATCTTCAAGGCATTCCAGGCTGCTATAATATCCCAGTTAGAAAGTTCTTTTTCTACCAGACTCCTACATTTAGATAATAAAAATACTGATATCTCAATAGTGGAGAAACAATGGACAAATGACATAAATTCACAATTTTTAACCTTTATTTTTTTATTTCTTTGTATCTTTTATTGAATTTATTGAGGTGACATTGGTTAATATAATAATATAGGTTTCAGGTATATAATTCTATAATACATTATTTGTATATTATATTGTATAAGAGAAAAACAATTTAAAATATATCTGTGATTAAGATTTGATGAATGATGAAATCAAAACAAAGTATGTACTTGAATCTTTGTAAATGTTTGGGGTTAAGAAAATAGAGTACCAAGTATGAACTGTATTTAAAAAATGCATTAACCTTCTAAAATGTTATATCTAAATATCTATTATTCATATTGAATGTTATGCTCTTAAAAATTCTAAATCTAAAATATTTATTATAATTGTATAAATATCTTTAAATCTAACAAATACACTCAAGTAGTTATGTAAATTCTATAATCCAGGAGTAGCTGTATTAATATTTTAGTAAGTACTTATTGTTTTGGATTTCATTACACACACTTATTTTATGTCTGTAGGTAAAAAGGTGACTAGACTGCCAAAAATATTAACAGAAATATAATAAATAATAATTTTTATTGTAGAAAAAATCATACAAATCAATAAAAATGCTCAGTTTCTAAGAAATATAAACAGACCAGAAAATTGACATAGATATAGATATAGATATAGATGTAGATATAGATATATATATAGATGTAGATGTAGATATAGATATAGATATAGATATAGATATAGATATAGATATAATTGATTTTAGAGAGGAAGGGAGAAAGAGATAGAAATATCAATGATGAGAGAGAATCATTGATTGGTTGCCTAATGTACGCCCCCTACTGGGGGGAATTGAGCCTGCAATCTGGGCATGTGCCCTTGACCGGAATTGAATCTGGGACCTTTAGTACACAGGCCGATTGCTCTATCCACTGAGACAAACCAGGTAGGGTTAGACCAGAAAATTTGAAAATATTTTGGAAATGATCAACTGTCCAACCACATTGATAATCAAAGGTAAAAAAAAATCTATGAAACAATTACAATTTGTCACCTATCAAATTATTAAATATTTTTAATAACCATAATTTCTGATCTTTAAAAGGTGTGAGATGACATTTCTCCTCTCCTTTTATCCTGAGGGAGATCTAATAACTTGATTCTTTCAGTCTCTACCTGATCCTTCACTCCTTAGGAATGTCTATGACATCTATTTACTTTTATGAATTTATAAACTGTATTAAAAGTTTCATATATATATATATATATATAAATTACAATAAATAGTAAATTGACCCTTCATGTAGTCAGGAGTCAACTTTGAACAATTAGCATTTTGCCAATTTGGTTTTACTTATCTCCTTATTTTCCTCCTGGAAGTTTAAATTAAGCAAATCCAATATATTTATCATTTCACCTGTACACAATAACAGCAAATAACAAAAAGGAAGTAGACACTCATAAAGGTTAAATTGAAAGAAGCATATAAAACCTAATATATTAAAACTTTATTGGAAATAATAAAATTATAGGTATTTAATAGTGCCTTAGAAACTAACAGACTAAAAATGAATTCTTGAACTGACTAGAAATGGGAAAAATATACTTTTAAAAAGATGCAAAATTATTCATAACACATTAAAAAACTCAGTCTAATATGTATGATATACATACACAAGAACAGTGGTTGTTAATGGTTGCTAACCCTAGAATCTCAGGTATAATTGGCCAGATTTAGTAAATAAAAATTTAGCGCAGCCAGTTAAATTTAAATGTCAAATAACTAGTAAATATTTTTTTTTAGTATAAGTGTGTCTCATGCAAAGTTTCATACACAGTTGACACATAGTTACACTAAAATATTATTATGATTTCTTTTATTTATTGATAATGGCCAAGTTCAACCACAGGCAAAATGAATCAGAATCTTTGGAGTTGTGGGTGGTCTGGATATACATATATATAATTTTTAATTAATTTTCATTTATTTATTTTTATGTATATCTTTAATCTTTACGGTTAAAAGTATTGCAATTGTCCCCCTTTTTTCTCCCCATTACCCTCTTCAATCTGGTTCCAACCCTACCCCAAGCCTTCATCACCCTATTGTCTATGTCCATAGGTAATACATATATGCATATATAAGATCTTTAGTTAATCTCTTTCTGTACTTTCCTTACCCCCTCTCTCTGAGATTTGTCAGTCTGTTCCATGTTTCCATGCATCTGATTACATGTTATTCATCAATTTATTTTGTTCATTACATTTCTTGTTCATTTATTTTGAATTTTAGATTCAACTGTTTTTTTTTATTTATTGTTTAAAGTATTACATATAGTAGTACATATATCTCCTTTTTTTCCTCATTGACTTTCCCCCAGCCTCCTTTACCCTTGTTGCATGCCCTCATATCCCCTTCCCCCACCAATGTCTTGTGTCCATTTGTTGTGCTTATATACATGCGTATAAGTCTTTTGGTTGATCTCTTTCCCCTCTCCCCAACACTCCCTTGCTTTCCCACTGTAATTTGACAGCCTGCTCATTTGGTGCTTTACTGCCTTTTTGTTTATCAGATTATAATGTTCTTTATTTTCCATAAATGAATGAGATAATGTGGTACTTTTCTTTCATTGCCTGGCTTATTTCACTTAAGATAATGCTCTCCAGTTCCATCCATGCTGCTGAAAATGGTAAGAATTTCTTCTTTTTATAGCACTGTGGTATTCCATTGTGTAGATATACCATAGTTTTCTAGTCCATTCATCTGCTGATGGGCATTTGGGCTGTTTGCAAATCTTAGCTATTGTAAATTGTGCTGCTATGAACATAGGGATATATATATATCCTTTCTGATTGATGTTTCTTTGCAAAAAAAAAAATGAAACTAAACCACCAACTTATACCATACACAAAAGTAAACTCAAATGGATACAGGACTTAAATATAAGATGGGAAACCATAAAAATACTACAGGAATCCACAGGCAGAAAAATCTCAGACATATGCCAAAACAATTTCTTGACCAATACTGCTCCTAGGGCAATGTAAACTAAAGAGAAAATAAACAAATGGGACTACATCAAAATAAAAAGCTTTTGTACAGCAAAAGAAACCATCAATGAAACAACAAGAAAGCCCACTATATGGGAGAACATATTTGCAAATGTTATCACTGATAAAGGTTTAATCTCCAACATCTACAGAGAACTTATACAATTTGATAAAAGGAAGATAAATGATCCAATAAAAAAATGGGCAATGGACCTAAATAGAATCTTTTTGAAAGAAGACAGAGGGAAGGCCAAGAGACATATGAAAACATGCTAAAAGTCACTAATTATCTGAGAGATGCAAATAAAAAAAGACAATGGGATATCATCTCACACCTGTCAGAATGGCAATCATCAACAAATCAACAAACGATAGTGCTGGAATGGATGCAGAGAAAAAGGAACCCTCGTCCACTGCTGGTGGGAATGCAGACTGGTGCAGCAACTGTGGAGAACAGTATGGAGTTTCCTCAAAAAGCTAAAAATGGAACTCCCATTTGACCCAGTAATCAACTGTTGATATATATTTATTTATTGCCATTTTATCATTCATATTTTTTATCTTCTTCTTCCTCTTCTTAAAGAATATAATTCAATATTTCTTGTAATACCAATTTGGTGGTGATGAACTCATTTAGCTTTTTCTTGTCTGTGAAGATCTTTATATGACTTTCAATTCTAAATGATTATTGCACTGGGTAGAGTAAGCAACCTTGGTATTCATCACTTTGAATATTTCTGGCCATTCACTTCTCACTTGCAAAATTTCTGTAGAGAAATCAGCTGACAGTCATATGGGGCACTCCCTTGTAGTTAACTAGTTGCTTTTTCTCTTGCTACTTTTAAAATTATCTCTTTGTCTTTAAACTTTGCACTTTAATGATGATGTGTCTTGGCATGGGCCTCTTTGGAATTCTCTTGGGAATCTCTGAGCTTTCTGGACTTGTAAGTTTATTTCTTTCAACTGGTAGGAAAAGTTTTCAGTCATTATTTTTTTAAATATGTTTTAAATATCTTGCTTTCTTCATTTTCTTTCTGGAACTCCTTTAATGTGAATGTTGGTAAGCTGGAAGTTGTCCCAGGGTCTCCTTACACTACCTTCATATTTAAAAATTTTTTTTTCTGTTCTGATTGGGTGTTTTTTGCTTCGTCATATTCCAAATCATTTATTAGATTTTTGGCATCCTCAACTACTGTTGAAATCTTTGTAAACTATTAATTTCAGTTAGTGTACGCTTAATTTCTGACTTGTCCTTTTTAATGTCTTTGATATTTTCACTAAGTTCCTTGAAATTTTCACTAAATCCCTTGAAGCTCTCATTAATTCCCTCGAAGCTCTCAAAAGTCCATTGAAGCTCTCACTAAGATCCTTGAGTAACATTAGAACCATTGGTTTGAATGTTGAACTTAGTAGTTTGCTTGCTTCTGTTTCTTTCATTTGTGACATGTTTCTCTGTCGCCTCATTTTGGCTAATTACCTGTGTTTATTTCTATGTATTAAGCAGATCTGTTGTGTGTCCTAGAATTGGTAGAGTGACCTTGTATATTAGGAGTCCTATAGGCTCCAGTGGCTCAGCCTCCCCTGTCAGCTGAGATGGGTCTGCGAGGTCTGCCACTGTGTGGGCTGTATGTACAGTCTTGTTGTAGTTGAGTGTTGATTGCTGTTGGAGGAACTGACCTGCAGACCAATTGGCTATGAAGACTAACTGTGTCTACAATGGAAGAGGTGATATGCAGGAGATATCCCTGTGTATCAGAACTTGCTTCATTGGGAATTCGGAGCTCACTGAATCTGCTTCTTGAGTGTTTCACTTACTGATGTGTAGAGTTGTAATCTGGCATATTCTGAAATTGTTCACTGGGTACACTGGCTCTGGAGCCTCTAGAGAGGTGCAATGTCAGCCACTGCCTGGGGACACTTGGTAGTAACTATAGAGAGATCTCAGATGGCTGCTATTTGAATTGGGCTTCGAGTTGCCAAGGCAAGACCAAGATGTGAAGCAAGGCAGGCTGATGCTATATCCAGGTGTTGGGCTTTTTAATGGTAACTTTGATTCCAGCTTATTTGACAGATTTTAGCAAAGTCTAAAGCCTGAGCCAGAACATGCCATTCACATGGAAAAGCTGCTGAAAACAGTTTGGGCAGGGCTGTAAATTGAATGGGGCAAGTTCTCAGGGAATCACCAGGGCATAGAGAACAGTTTGGGTAATGCTAACGAAAACTCAGATATGGTTGCCAATCAGCTCTGTAACGGGAGAGGTCCCAACAAGGAATAATGACCCCTACAAGTACCCTTAAATGGGAGAAAACTGCCCTGAGTTCCTGCCCTGATGCCAGAAAGTCCCTGTATGTCCCTGTATTCCCCTAAAGCTGCCACATGGCACTGGAAGTCAGAGGAAGCCAAACAGTATAAGTTCATATTTGGGGCCTTTAAGAGGAACACTTGGGACTTCTTCAGCTTCCAAGTCACTGAGCCACAGTCCTCTCTGATTTTTACAGCCCAAAATAATAATAACTTCTCTTGCCATCTCTGGCACCCTGGTCTGGGGTCTGGTGTGGGGCTGGGAACCCCCTGCTTCTATCCCTCCTGATTTAAAAATGCCACATGTGGGTGTTGTACCATCCTGTTCTGCACCTCTGCCCATCTCAGTGTGCTTTTTTCTTTATTTCTCTAATTGTAAGACTTCCATCTAGCCAGATTTCAGATGGTTCTGAATGATGGCTGTTCCATATTTTAGTTGCAATTTTTATGTGATTGAGGGAGGCAGTAAGTACCAGTGTTTACATACACAGCCATCTTGGTTCTCCTTGTATTTTGTTTAAATTCCCCAGGTCAGAATCACCTAATTCACTGTGAGGATTAGAACCAGTACTCTAGAAAATGATCACTTTACCTGAATTAATTAAGTAAATTGGTATCAGAAATGGTATCAGGTGAACTAAATCCCCATTATCCCCTTAGCATGCTTTGTACAATAGGCTGTCCATCCCTCTTGGTGCAGTGTCCTTCTAGAAACCTAATTCCTCTTGTAGACATTACTTACAGGGTCCCACTTTGCACCTGCCATCTGCCTCTTGATGCCCTCTTTGCATAAATGAGGTGTCTTCTGGGAGGAGCAATTTGCATTTCTTGCCAGTCAGCTAAGGCCTGGAACTGAAGATGTGAACATTATTTCCATATTGGAGGTTGAAACACCCTGGTCTCAAGTCACCAATGACTCAGAAATTCCTTTTGACACCTTGGGGCACTTTTACTTTTCACTTGCATATATGGGGTATATATTCCTTTATACTTTTTTTCTAACCTATGGGAAAAAAAATACATGTAACCACATGTAGTAAAATTAAGTGTTTTAATTTAATAATATAAAGCTAAATTTTGAATATAACATACCAATTAACTTAGTCACTTAGCACATAGTGTGAAAAAATAATAATTTCAATTCTCAAAATAAGTTAAGAGCATTATACAGAAAACTTTAAATCTTCAAATGTAAATATCAATATGCTCTAGTATAAAGGGTCTAAATTATATAAATATCACATAATACATTTGAAAATGCAAAAATTATCTAAATTAATTAGTTGTTAATTTCAAATAAATAATACTATTTTAATATTAAACATGAATACATTTAGAGTACCAATATGATATTTAATATTATTTATCATTGTAGAAAAATACTCTGATAAATATTTTAAATATTAATATATATTTTAGATGGCACCCTACTAAGGTTTGACTTGCTGCAGATAATACTTTGACTAGAGATAAAGAAAACAGATAAACATAGAAATACTATAACATGCATGTTTTATGAATAAACATTTCTCTGTAAAGGGTTGGAATCATAACTGAGAGGAAATATTGAAACAGGGACTTAGAGGTCTAACTTCTTTTACTTTAACTCCTCACAAGATGACAGTGCAGTAATTCTAATTTATAGCAATATTCTCTTATATGATTAACTAATGATAGATATCTCATGAAGCACATGTAAAATAACAAACTGACCAACCTATATTATAAATTATTGTTTTAAACATACCACTACTACCATTAAATTGTCTCTTTAAGATTTGCTTATAGAGGTTAATTTATAAGAAACAATTGCCACTACATAACAAAGCTGAAAATTATCTGTCCATAGAATTACTTTTTAGAATGAGAAGGGTCCAACAGAATTATAAAGGAAAATATGTACACCTTATTGAACCATTACCTCTCCACTTGTTTCAACCATGTGGATTTCTTATATAAAAAAGAAAATGTATTCAATCTGAAGGTGCATCTATTAATCAGTATTTCCAAAGAAAGACTAAGCAACCTCTATGCAATACTTATATGGATGTTTGCAATGTTTTTTTACACAGTAATTTTTTTTAAAACCCTATGTTTAAGATTTATAACATCACTCAGCAATCCATTATAAAGTTTCAGAAATTTAATTAGAAATCATCTTTCATTAATTACTATCTATTAACTTATTTTAATTTATCTATTTTGTTTTATCACAGAATATTTTTATGCAGGATGTTTTCTTTCTCCATTAAGCCCAGTATAATGTCAGCAACTTCACAATATCATAAATTTAAAATAATTATTAATTTTATTTTATTCCTTCAATGATCCTAAAGGTTCCATTAATTATATTTCCTTTTGCAATTAGACACTGAACTAGATATTTCACCAGGTTACTAGAGATTCCAAGCACTTGCTTACATCCAGTTCTCAATACTTTTTAAAAATTATGTTTTTTTACTGATTTTAGAGAGAGAAAAAAGGGAGAGGGATAGGGAGAGAGAGAGAGAGAGAGAGAGAGAGAGAGAGAGAGAGAGAGAGAGAGAGAGAGAGAGGAAGAAAATGGATGTTAAAAAGAAAAACCAATCCGTTTCCTCCCGCATACGCTGGGGAATTGGTTCCACAACCTGGGTATGTGCCCCAACAGGAAATCAAACCAGAAATGACCTTCTGGTACTTTGGGTGACACCAACTGAGAACCGCATAAGCCAGGGCCAGTTCTCAATGCTTCTATAACTCACAGAAGAACGGCATATTTTGGCCCCTAGACATTAAGTGACCATATAGCTGAATGATCCTCTGATAGAAAGTGTAATGTATGACTTCTCAGGCAAAACATTTCATTGTCTGTGAGAGATTCTCTAGAACTCTCTCTACCTGCTACCTTGCTGCAATAGCAGAATTGTGTTGACATGGAGGTGCTATAGGAATGAAACACCTTGAATCATTGAGCCATAACATAGAGAACAGCTGTCCTGGATAGTTACTCAGACCTATGGCAGAACTTTTGTGAACAAGTATATTTGCTGTGTTTGCTATTGAGATTTTGGAGTTTATTACTGCAGCGTATGTAGGCTATCTTAGCTGAACTACTGGGTCACCATTGTAGAGTTACAGAAAAATTTCAAATTAATACACAACAAATTTTCATGTCTTCTGAATTATTCTTCCTAGCTAAAGGAGCAACTAAATAAAATTTCCTTTGCTAACACACAGAGCTAACTACAGAATCACTGTGCCACTGAGCAGTTCATACACTTCTGTGGCTACCAATTATTGTTTCACCTGTTCCTACTGTCTTGAGTTGGTACTGTACTCTGTATCAAACCTTTTTGATACACTGAAGGCAGTGACAGCCAAAGGAAGTAGGACCTTCACAGGTAGGGATTATTAGGATTCCCTACAGTGTGATTGCTACTATCAATATTTCTCTAAAAAATATAAGGTTATAATAAGTTCATATTGTCTTTCTCCAGTTTAACAGCAAAGGGAAATTTGGAGCTTAGACTCAGAGTAAGAATTTTTTTCTGTTGTCTTCTTTATTTATGTCCTCCTTAAATGTATTCCTGCTTCTGTGTTATCCCTATTCTGTGCTACGTAAACAACTAGACTCTATTTTTTTATTTCTTATAAAAACTATCAGCCTCATTTAAAGCACAATGGAAAAGGGAAGTGAGAGAAAGGCTTATTTGATTTTTATAAAATATAATTACCATTTTTGAAAATATCTATTATGCAATAGATGTAAATTATGCAATAAATTATAGCTATGCCAGCATATAGGGTTTTCAAACTTGGACATGCCACTCCAGTTTCCTGTGTCTAAAAAAGGGAATAGACTAATATGATGTATAAAGATATTTTCAGTATTTATATAGGTTGTAATATCTACAACCTTTCACACATAATATTTTGCTTTGCTTATGCTAGCTTTCAATCTATATCCAATTTTTCAGTGTTCATAGTATTAACAATCTACCATACTAAATTTAATTCAATAATTTTGAGCCTTTTCCCATTTATTTTCTTCAAAAAAATTGAGTTTCCAGTAATTTTAAGAATGTGTATGCAAAATCTTATTGGAAACTTTGTGGGCTTTCCTGGGGCTTATCATCTGAGGGGTTTCACTGCACTTTTATCAAGGTTAACACATAATTTGTGGCAGGTGATAGCATGTCTTCTTCTATATGAGTTCCAGAAAAAAAATCCTTCATTCTCTTGCTTTGAAAAGAGTCATGGGTATTTGGAAAATAATATGCCTGGACTGAAGCATTTTGAGAGTAGAAGAAGTAAATGAACATAATTGAGCATCATTTACACCTTTCACCAAAGCTCTTAATTTTAGACCAACACTTAACTCTGGAAATGAAGACCTCAATTTTAGAGCCTCCCTGGATTCAGTCTACCAGAGAATGAATTTCTGGAGAACTGCTGAGGGTAGAGGTGAAGGCAAGGAAGTTCCTTAACTACAAATACTCAGAGAAATCTGAGCTCCAGTCACCTTATTGAAATACATTCAAATAAGTTACCCTTTTAAGGTTTGTCCACAATTTTTCTTTTTTTCTTGATTCCAATTTGTGTCTAGCTCTCCTGGAATGGTTTCCTAAGCTACACTAGACTATTTTTACCTTGTCTACTTTCAAAAGTTAATGATATCTCTTTCCCCCACCCCCATCACTTACTCTGAGTTAATTACTTTATTATTTTGTGGGGGTTTTATAAAGAAAAATAAAGGATATGCTCAATCTATTATGTTTTGTTGGGAATTCTTCCTTGTTGAGTTTCTTTTCTTTTTTTTTTGGGGGGGGTAAAGATTTCATTCCATCAATTGATTTTATATGTTTTCTAAAAAATAATTTAAAAAGGTAAGAATTCAAAGGCACAGAAATGCTTTCCCTACTTTCTCTTTTTTTAAAAAAATTATCTTAAATTTACTTATGTTCTATATTCCTTTAATTTTATCTATAATAATAATATGCTCATTATACCAGAAGTCCTGACCTTCTGGATGAAGCCAGGGCTGTGAGGGAAGCCCGGGTCCTGGGTGTCAAAGAAAACTGGTGCCAGCAGCTGGGAGAAGGGAGGCCTACTCTTGCATGAATTGTGTGCATCAGACCTCTAGTTTTATATAATTCCAGAAGGACAATTTCTTCCAGACAAATAAAATTTAATTTTTTCTCTATAATAATTTGCAATTTATCTAAAAATATTAAGGACTATTAATTTAGATAAGTGACTGCAAAGTTTTATAATTTATAGAATATTTTGTATATATTTTTATTTCTTTTTAAAATATATTTTATTGATTTTAGAGAGGAAGGGAGTGGGAGATAGAAACATCAATGATTAGAAGAAAATCATTGATTGGCTGCCTCCTGCATAGCCCCTACCAGGATCAAGCCCATAGCCCAGGCATGTGCCCTTGGCCTGAATTGAATCTAGGACCCTTCAGCCTTCAGTCCACAGCCAATGCTCTATCCATTGAGCCAAAGCAGCCAGGGCTCTGTACATATTTTTTAAAAAGCAACACTTTGAAATGAAATATGTACGTAATACAGATAATATACTTTGCTTGCTTTTCCAAAGGACCCAGATAATGTCCCCATTCACCAAGTCCAAATATGTGCACAAATGGATTTTCCCTAACTTTTGGTTCTATTATTCAAAGTTAATTTGTAGACTTGCAAATTCCAGCTCCCACTATTAGGAGCTAAAAATTCTCCATCTATCCTAACAACAAGAAAAACCTGAACAGACTAGAAAAAAATAAACTATTCAGATTAATAAAAACAGGCAGAACACAAGGCAAACCACTGCCCTCAAGATCAGAGAGACAGGTGGGAAGGCAGGTAAATAGAGAAATTTGTGGCTTACCAGAGTAGGGACTCACAAGTTGAAGTCGCTGTGAAAACCAGTGTCAAGGTAGGAAAACTTGAACTGTAATTGAATTGGCTGGAGGCTTAGTGTGGACATTTCTGTGAGGCAAAAACTCCAGAGAGAACCAGTTATATTGGGAGATTTATCTCAGGAAGCTCTGTCTGGCTCCCACAATATGGTGAGATTAACCTATAAAATTTCCTTCAGGTTTCCATAGTAAATATCAGATAAAAATAGCCTCAGGTTCTGAAAGGCTCTGGGAAAAGAGAACCTTTTGTAATACACTGGGCTCTGTGTTCTTTTTAACAAGGCCTGCCCTCAGGAGAAACTGGTTACCCAGGGATTTACCTGCTGGGTAATATCAGAGCCCAACTGACTTGAGGGTAGAGAATTAACTCTACGTAACTCTAGCCATGCTGAGCTACCTAAGCGGTGAGGAAAAACTCTTGTGAAGTTCACAGTCCAGAGGCACAGGCTCAATCCTAATCATAGAACTGGGGAATGTTTCTCTACAAATTATGAAAGTCCTATCCACAGCAGTTCTCTTTACCAATTACACCTTGTTCAAGAAAAATTACAAGGCACATCAAAAGGAAAAAAACAAAAAACAGCACACACCACAATTTGAAGAGACAGAGCAAATGTTAGAACTGGAGATTTCAGGAATGTCACCGGACCAGGAATTTAAAACCATTGTAATTAATATGTTAAGTGCTCTAATGAATAAAGTAGAAAGGTGAACAGATGGGAACTGTAAACACACATAAAAAAAAGAACCAAACAAAAGGCTACTTAAAAAACCCCACAAAACACACACACACACACACACACACGCACACGCACACGCACACGCACACGCACACGCACACCACTGTAGCAGAAATGGAGAATGCCTTCGATGGGCTTATTAGTAGACTAGGTGTGGCCAAGAAAATAAGCTCTGAGTTAGAAGCTATATCAATAGAATCCATGAACACTACCCTGACTTAGTATCTCAGTTGGTTAGCATATCATCCCCCTTCACCAAAGTTGTGGATTCATTCCCGGCCAGGGCACATATAAGAATTAACCAATGAATGCATAAATAAGTGGAACAACAAATCAATATTTCTCTTTATCTTTTTTGTCTTTCTCCCTCTCTCTTCCTCTCTCCCTCCCTTTTCCCCCGTCTCTCATAAATAAATAAATAAATAAATAAATAAAGAAAGAAAGAAAGAAAGAAAGAAAGATAAAAATAAATGTTAAAAAATAGAAACCTTGAAAACTGAAAATCAAAGAGAACAAATACTGCAAGAAACACTAGGGAATAGTCAAAGGCTGTAAAACAACTACAAAAGGTGTAACATATATGTAATGAGAATTCCAGGAGGAGATGAAGAAGAGAAAGAAACAAAATAAGTATTTAAAACAATAATGACTATAAATATTCTCAAATTAATGTTTGACTGTTGACACTAATAGTGTCAGAGACATCAAGCATGCTAATTGTAACAAACAACAAAAAACTACACTTCAGCGTAAAAATTTTACACTATGGGAAATTGAAGATTTAAAAAATCCTAAAAAAAACTTAAAAAGCCAGAAAAAACAAACACCTTGCATATAGAGAAATAAAGATAATTACTTCTTTCTCAGGCAAACTAAACTTAAGGAAATTTGTTAGATCTACATTAACAGTTCTTTAGAGAGAATAAATATAATAAATGTCAGAAACTTGCAACTACATAAAGGAATAGCCTTGAAGATGGAATATGTGAAGGTAAAAAGAAATTTATTTATTTTTTTTACTAGTGGTGCAGTGCACAAAATCCATGCAACATTAAAAGGGGATTAATTAGAGGAAATATTTTAATACTGCTATTTGCCCTTTCTCTATAATGGAAGTGTCAGAGATGAAAGAAATTTATTAAAATGTATATGAGAATTTTCCTCCTGTCAGAGTCTGGGGTGCACCATGGGACCCAGAGTCAAGTCCCTGCCCACCTATATGTGACTCAAAATCACCCAAGACCTAGACTCAGCCAGCACCCCACCCATTGGGCTAGATTCAGACTTTGGTGGTCCCACCTTTGTCAAGCCATCCTGGGCAAAGGGCATAGTCTCAGGTCCACTGGCTGGAACCTGTCCAGGGGGAGTGGCTTGAGGTCTCCCAGCCTAGGCTGGGGAAAGGGGCATGGCTTGAGGTCTCCTGTAAAGCCTTACCAGGTTGGGGGAGTGCCTTGAGATGCCTTGTCAAGCCTCACCAAGTAGGGGGCATTCCTTGAGGTCCCTTTCCAGGCAGGGGGAGCAGCCTGAGGTAGCCTGAGGTATGCTGGCCCAGCACTGGGGGCTGGGGGGCACCTTGAGATCCCAGGAGGATGTGCCCTGAGGTCCCCTGTCAAGCCCCTCTGGACGGGGGCACAGCCTGAGTTCCCCCAGCCAGGCACCAATATGGGGGATGTGGCTTGAGTTCCTCTGTCAAGCTCTTCCAGGTGGGGGTGCAGCCTGAAGTCCCCTGCCCTGGTTCCAGGGTGGGGTGCATGGCCTGAGGTCCCCTATCAAGCCCCATGGGAGCAGAGGAGGGCACAGCCTCAGGTCCCTGCTGATTGTTTGTTAAAGCTTGTTATGGGAACTCAGCCTCCACTGTTGGTGCAGCCATCTTGTGTTACAGAAACCTCCACCTCCGTTGTGAGTGCTACCATCTTTGTGGCAGAGTGACGGTCAATTTGTATATTTCCTCTTTATTATATAGAATTCATAATTGATGTGTCAAAAACATTTTGTTAATAATAATAATAATAATCCTATTTAATAAAAGAGTAATGTGCAAATTGACTGTACCTCCAATCAATCCACGCCCACCAGCCATGCCAAACAGCCAATCAGGAGCAAATTATGCAAATAAACCATAACCAAGTTAGCTGCTGCCACTGAGAGCAGGAGGTGGCTTTGGATTCCCTAGCAATGGAGGAAGCCAAGCTGTTCGCCTGCCATTGTTGGCCTAGGCCTCCACCCAATGATACAAAGTTTTAATTATAGAAGATATGTCCCAACAGAAATGGCACAGCCATGGAGCTAGAGAGAGCAGAGGCTAGGGTTCCTGGGGTGATGAAGGAAGCCAAGCTTCTGCAGCCCTGGCCACCCTAGGCCTCCACTCTAGGCTACAAAGTTTCAATTATAGAAGGTAAATGTCCCAACAGAAATGGCTGCCGCCATGGAGGGAGCAGAAAGCTTGGTTCCGATCCAGGCTACAAAGTTTCAATTGTAGAACATAAAATAAATCCCAGATTCCAGGGCCTCAGCTTGGGTCACTAGGGGGCATGGCTGGCCTGCAAACCACCACAGTCCTCTCGCCCAGGCTGTCCCATGCCCCAAGATAACCCGAACCCTGATCCAGGACAGACTTCAGGGCAAAACAGCTGACCCCCACCCATGCACCCAGCCTCAATCCCATCTAATAAAAGAGTAATATGCAGATTGACCATCACTCCCACACACAAGATGGCTGCCCCCATGTGATCAAAGATCCTGCCCCCATATGGACTCAAGATTCCACCACAAGATGGCCAGCAAGGGAGGGCAGTTGGGAGAGAGAGGCCAGTTCTACCAGGGAGGGCAGTTATGGCCAATCAGGCCAGCAGGGGAATACATTAGGGAGGGACCAGGCCAGCAGAGGAGGGAAGTTGGGGGCAAACAGGCTGGCAGGGGAACAGTTAAGACATCAATCAGGCTGGCAGAGGAGTGGTTAGGGGGTGATCAGGCTGGCAGGCAGAATCAGTTAGGGGTAATCAGGAAGGCAGGCAGGCAAGCAGTTAGGAGACAGCAGTACTGGACTGTGAGAAGGATTGGGCCTAAGCAGGCAGTCGGACATCCCTCAAGGGGTTCCCAGGTTGAAGAGGCTACAGGCTGGGCTGAGGGACAACCCCCCCCCCCAATCCCATGCATGAATTTTATGCACTGGGCCTCTAGTACCTATAATACCCTGTTTCCCCAAAAATAAGACAGTGTCTTATATTAATTTTTGATCCCAAAGATGCCCTGGGTCTTATTTTCAGGGGATGTCTTATTTTTCCATGAAGAAGAATACGGTACACATTTATTGTTGAACAAAAAAACAACAACAACAAAAAGGAAATTTATTACCTGTATATGGTACTGTAGTAGTTGTCATCACAAACCAACATAACCAGACAAACTGAATCCTACAGTATCAATAATTTCTTGTTACTTCCATTATTTCCATGTACAACAATCTATGGTACATTTACTGATACTGATATTTACCGGTATGAACACAAAGTAAGATTTATTCAATGACAGTCATGTCATCATATTCTGGAACATCATATAACAATCCAAACCCTGAATTTCCTGGTGAATTTCTTGTGACTCCATTTCTTTCAGAATCAGTGGACCAAATCTCTCATGTTTAGCAGTAGCACTGTCCTTAAATGAGGTAGCCTGCTCATAGTGCATTTGCAATGCAACTGTCAGTGATTTTCTCCCATGAATTCTTCACCCAAGTCACAACCTCTTGCAGTAAGGTTTCACCAAGTTTCCATGCAGATTTCTCTCCATTCTATTTTTCAATGTAGTCATTAATTTCCATGCACAAATTGTCCTTGAATGGCTTGTTTATTGCAATATCAAGAGTCTGGAGATAGGCCGTCATTCCTGCAGGAATCATTATTTGATCTATTTTTCTTTCATGAAAAATTTCTTCATGTCTTGAGTACAGTGAGTGCTGGCTGCATCCCAGACTAGCAGACCTCTTTGGCTACCTTGCATAACAAGCAGCAGCATTAAATCAACCCACTTCCTTATAACTGCTTGTGTGGCCCAAGCTTTTTCAGTTTCAAGAATAAAAATATTATCAGGGAGGTCTTATTTTGGGGGGGATGCCTTATATTACAGTGAGAGGCAAAACTGGACGTAGGTCTTATTTTCAGAGGATGTCCTACTTTCAGGGAAACAGGGTAATAGTCTATTATGGACATTTATGTTTATGTCATATATAAGTATATTACATATGATACTAGTGACTCAGTACATGAAATTCATGTATGGAGGGGGCTTCCCTCTGCCCAGCCTGCACCCTCTCCAATCAGGAACCCTTTAGAGGATGTCCGACTGCCAGTTTAGTCCTGATCCCTCTCACAATCTGGGACTACTGGCTCCTAACCACTCACCTGCCTGCCTGCCTGATCACCCCTAACTGCCCTCCCCTGCCAGCTTGATCTCACCCTCAAGGGCCTTCCCCTGCCAGCCTGATCTTGCTCCCAACTTTCCTCCCCTGCAAGCCTGATATCAGCCCCACCTGCCTTCCTCTACAAGCCAATTTGGTTCTGATTGGTCAGTTTGTATGCCAGTTAGTGTATCTGGGGCTATCAATAGGGTATGATCAGTAAGGCGGGCTGATTAGCAGCCCTCGTGGAGGCCTGGAGAGAAATGGAGGCCTGACTGCTGGCCAGACTGGGAGAGAAACAAAGAGTTAAGTCCTGATCAAAAGCTGCCACAGAGCCAATGGATCAGTCCCTGCTTCTCTGTGGTCCTGATTTGTAGGCCCCTCAGCAGTCAGTTTTGGAGCACCACACTTACAGTGGAAGCAGTGAGTGCTGACTGCTGGTTGGTCAAACCTCAGTCCTTATTGGACATTATGACCCAAGGGGTGTGTGTATATATATATATATATAATATAGTATATGTCATATATATGTGCATTTATCTATATACAAGTTAAATGAATGACAGCAATGACACAAGGAATAGAAGGGGGGATTAGGATGATTTTGTTATTATAAGGTACTCTAAAACCCATGAAGTGATATAGTGTCATGTGAGAGTGGAATTGGATTAGCTATGAAGTTGTACACTGAAAATTCAAAAAAAAAACATTAAAAAAGAGTAAAAGTAAAAAATAGCAACAAAGTATAAGTGAAATAAACACAAAAGAGTAAGAAATATGGTAGATATGAATCCAACTATATCAACAATTAGTTTGAATGTCACGTCCCTAAATACAACATTGATGGACAGAAACTGTCAGAGGAACAAATATAAAAACAAGCAAAAAACAATATCCAAATATATATTTATATGTTATCTATAAGAAACCCACTTTAAATATGAAGACAAATATAAATTAAAATCAAATGAATGGTAAAATATATACCATTTCAGGTAGAACAGACTTCAAAATTTGAAAAGTAATGAGGGATAAAGAAAAGTATAATTAAATTAAAAATCAATACCATAAAACTGAAAATATAAAAATACATGGAGATTAAACAACTCAGTTCTAAATAACACATGTATCAACAAAGAAATAACAAGAGAAATTAAAAATATTTTAACTAAATGAAAATAAAAACACAATTTATCAAAATTTGAAGCATATTGCAAAAGCAGTACCTTAATAGCAATCTATAGAATTTAATCCATTTAGTAGGAAAAAAAGGAAGATCTCAAATCAATAATATAACTTTTTACCTTAGGAATTTAGTAAAAGAATAGCTAATTAAATCCAAAGTAAGCAAAAGAAACGAAATAAAAAAAATCAATAAAATTGAAAATAAAATATCAATAGAGAAAAATAAAAAACACACAAAAGTTTTCTCTTTGAAAAGATAGATAAAATTAATTACATCTAGCTAGACTACCAAAGGTTAAAAGAAAGACACAAATTATTAATATTAAAACTTGAAGAGGAGAATCACTATATCTTCCATACACATTTAAAATGACAATGGATAGTGCCTCACACCTGCCAGAATGGCTACCATCAATAAATCAAAACTAACAGGTGTTGGTGAGGATGTGGGGGAAAAGGCACACTAGTATACTGCTAGGGGGAACACAGACTGCTATAGTTATTATGGAAAACAATGTGGAGTTTCCTCAAAAAATTAAAAATGGAACTGCCATATGACCCAGTGATCCCACTTCTAGGAATATATCTTAAGAAGTTTGAAACATCAAGCAGAACATGATTGAATTATTACACAGCTGTAAAAAAGAAGGATCTCTTTTTTTCCATAAAATAATCTTCTTTATTTAATACACTTCACAGTGAAATTTTAACCCCAAAGACTCATTTCTTTTCCTCCTTGTGCAAATGCTCATGTAAGTTTAGTCTAAAGTGTTAAAACAATGTTATTTTTTTTAAAAAATAAAGAGAATTCTATTGAAAGTTTAATATTGACAAAAAGACAATTATTACACTCCCTGTAGTTCTCTCCATTTTCTCTCTGGTGTCCATGGAATGCTGTTTGAATTATGGTTTGGGGTTTTTTCCTGGTGCAGTGATAATTAGTTGATCCCTATTTTGATCTCATCCTGTTAGGCAGCTATGGAAACCCATCATTTAGTCACCACTCCTTTGTCGCTTATGGCCTGAACTGTGTAGTTGATATTTCTCTCATGTGGATCTACCCTGTGAGCTATAGGCTCACTGGCATGTATTTGTCCACACCTAAGTTGGAAATCTCAGGAGGGGAAGTCGTAGCTTGCACTTCCATGGAATTCCCAGGGTACCTCCCATGGGACCAATACCTAGAAGATGCCCAACAGACCTGTTCTGATTGTTGGCTGGTCGATTTCTTCTCCCACAAATGGGGGAAGATTTTTGATATTGTCAAGTGCTGTTATTTTTTTGCATTTTAATTTTTTTATTGGTTAAGGTATTACATATTTGTCCTCATCCCCCCATTACCTTCCCAAACCACCCTCTCAATCATGCCCTCACCCTCCTGTTGTCTGTGTCCACTGGTTAGGCTTATATGCATGCATACTAGTACTTTGGTTGATCTCTCCCCCTTACCTCCACCCTCCTCTACCTTCCCTCTGAGGTTTGACAGTCTCTTACCCTGTGAGACAGCATTGAGGGACTTGGAGGATATTATGCTAAGTGAAATAAGCCAGTCAGAGAAAGACAAGTATTACAGGATCTCATATGTGGAATCTAAAGAACAAAATAGATCCAGAGACATGAAAGCATGCATTAAAGTAAGGATCCTCAGAAGGAAGACTTGCGCAGGGGAGAGTAGAAGGGATCAACTAAAGAACTTATATGCATACTAGTGGCCTGGTGCACAAAATTTGTGCACATTAAAAGGAGATTAATTAGAGGAAATAATTTAATATTGCTATTTGCCCTTTATAATAGAAGTGTTAGAGATTAAAGAAAATTGGTAAAATGTGTATGAAAACCTTTCTACTGTCAGAGTCTGGGGCACAGGTGCCTCAAAATCATGTGAGACCCAGACCTGGCTGGCTCCCACCCCATTGGGCTAGATCTAGACCAGGCCAGCCCCACTCTGGTAAAGTCTTGCTGGGCAGCGGTCATAGCCTCAAGTTCCCTGGCCTGGTGCCAGGACTTGGGGTGTGGCCTGAGGTCCCCCAGCCCAGACTGGGACTGGGGGGCAAGCATTGAGGTCCCCTGTCAAACCCCACTGGGCAGGAGTGTGGCCTGAGTTCCCCGATCCAACTCTAGGGGTACACCTTGAGGTCGCCTGTCAAGTTCCACTGGGTGGGGGGCACAGCCTGAGGTCCCCTGTCAAACCCATCCAGGCAGGGGGGCACAGCTTCACATCCCCTGACCCAGTGCTGGGGCAGGGGGTGCAGCCTGAGGTCCTCTAGCTCAGCATCAGGACTGGAAGTGCACCTTGAGGTCCCAGTCAAATTCTGCCAGGTGAGGGGCATGGCCTGAGATCCCCTGTCAAGTCCCATGGGGGTGGGTGAGTGTGTAACCTCAGGTCCCTGCTGTTTGCTCATTAAGGCTCCTTATGGTAACTTGGCCTCAGCTGTTGGTACAGCCATCTTTGTGACAGAGTGATGGTCAATTAGCATTTCCCTCTTTATTAGAAGGAAATGCATAACCCATGAACACAGACAATAGTAGGGTGAAGGTCTGGGGAGGGGACAGAAGCGGGGAGGAGAGAGATCAATGGGGAATAAAGGGGATATCTGTATTACTTTCAACAAAAAGATAAATTAAAAAGTAAAAAATAAAATAATGCTATGTACAAATTTATGCTCACAAATGTCATAATCTAGATTTTATGGACCAATTCTTAGAAAGAAACAGTTTACCAAAATCTAATACTAATAAAAATCCCAGTAAATTATTTTATGGATATTAATAAACTGATTATATGATAAAAGCCTACATGGAAAGTTAAAAGATCCAAAATAGCCAACTTAATAGTGAAGGAAAAACATAGAGTATCTAACAGATTATATGCTTAATAAATATTGTAAGAATTTAAATTTTATATATGAACTAATATCTAGATAATAAGTGAAAAAATACAGTTAGGATGAAAAATTAAAAATATATTACATCATAAGCTACATAAACATATAGTTTTACTACATACACAATATAGAGTATGTATAAAACATAATGACATGTGTTCTTTTTTTTACGTTGGAGCTGATTCAAAAGAAAAATATAATACCAAAGAATGTTTAAATAAGCAATTCTTTGGTATATATTAGGTATATACTCATCAGAAATGGCCGCTAAAAGATAAGAATAATTATGTTTATATTAACAGATACTATATCTCTCAGCAGAAAATGATGAAAATATCCATCCATTTGTATAAACAAATTATGGATAGAATACCACATTGCACTGAAGAAAAATAATTGATATGCATGCAACAATATCAATGAAAACAACAAATAAGGTATTCAGCAATAAAGCCAGTCATGAAATAGAGAATTCATATATATATATATATATATATGAAACAGATAAAAGTACTGCATAAATAGAGTCAAGATAGAGTTACCCTGGCAAAGAGAAGGGAAATGGAGCAGTATGGAGCTTTCTGACATTAAGCTTCTTCAGCAACCCTATGAAAATCAGAGACAATCATGACTCAAAGGATTGACCATGAAAATTCCAGCCAGAGACAACTAAGCTAAGACCTCCACATCCATTTGACCAAACCTGTACAAATAACATTCATTAAAAAACTGAGGCATCCTTGAGAATAGATCTCACAAATCCTTTTCACCAAGATTGTGCCGAAAGCAGGGAAGCCCCTGTTATCCTTCTTAAGGTGAAAGCCAAAGCAAAGGCTTTGAAGTCCAAATGAAGAATGAGGGAAAAAAAAGCAGTGCCACAAGGTGTCCACAGCCACATGCACACACAGAAAGATCCACGTCACCCACCTTTTGATGACCCAAGACACTGCAGTTTGAAGGCAGCCCAAATGTCCTCAGAAGAGCAGCTGCAGGAGAAAAAATTTGACCTAATATTCATCATTAAATCCCACTCTTGACAACGATTGTCAGGCCTGATGAAGATAGAAGGCAAAAATACACTTGTGTTCTTTGTGGATTTCCAGGATAGCAAACACCAGATCAAACAGGCTGTGAAGAAGCACTATGACAATAACCGGATCAGGTTAACACCCTGATCAGGCCTGATGAAGAGAAGAAGGCCTATGTTCAACCGGCTCCCAATGTCGCCAATTAGGAGCACCTAAACAAAGTCCATTTGGCTAATTCTAAATGTAAAAAGGTTTCATAAAAATAAAAAATAAAAACAATTTAAAAAGCAGGTATACTAAGCTCATCAAAGAAGGATGCAACTCTAGGTGTCAGTATGCTTAATGATGACATAAAAGTAAGCACCTAAATCAGGATCAGAGAAAATCAGCCTGAGATTTTTTTAGAGCTGGAAGAGCATAAAAAGGCATCTTGGATGTAGCATATGACTTAATTTTACATACATAACACATACATAATAACCTGGTCAGGTTATTGTCATAGTGCTTCTCCACGGCCTGTTTGATCTGGTGTTTGCTAGCCTGGAAATCCACAAAGAACACAAGTGTATTTGGGCTATGAAGATGGACAAAGATGATTATTAATGACAGAATTTTTGTATGTACCCGACTCAAACAATTGTATATAAATTACAAAAGCATCATATTCATTCCAATTTAATTATAAGCTCTAAAGGAAAAGGCAGAGGTGTTTAATTGTTCCCTTAGATCAGGGACTATATCTTTATACATTCATTAGTTGATACATCATGCACACTCACTGCATGCCGATTGAATAAGTGATTAAAGGAACAAGTGAATAAAGAATGGATACTTGCTTTCTAGATTTTGCACAAAACCAAATGTAATTATTAGTCACTAAAGACATGAATCAAATGCTAGGAGATCTGCAGATTCTAAAGAGGTATGCTATGAGGAATTTACCTCGTGAAGTATTATTAAATTACTAAAGCATTTCAAAGAAAATTTAATTTTGATTATAGTACTCATCCAGAAAATAAGGGATAAATGGTGACAGCTAATAAATTCAGAGTTTCCATTCAGAATTTTAATAAATACAAAGAAACATCTGGGATTGGGGGATCATATTAAATGTTTTATGAAGGAAAACTTTATTTTGGTGTTGTAGAGCCTTGTGGTTCTTTCACTGGGACTTTTAAAATAAAAATTATGCTGAGAAACCTACTTATAATAATGTCACTTGCAACAGTTTCTTTTGAATTGAGTCTTCCAAAGTCCCAGGCTAATAAAAATAATTGCCCTATTTTGCCACTTTGTTTTTTAAATCTGTATGTCACACAAGTACCCATGGAACCAGAGGAAACATTTTCAGTTTAGTGAGCATGGTAAGATTTTTAGTGAAAACACAAAACTCATTATGAAGTTTTAAGATTTTGCAATAGCATACTTATAAGGATACTTGTAGAAATAATCAAATGTGGATTTTATAACAGAAACAATTGTTATATTACTTTAGATTGAATTAGATTTTTTCATAACTACTTTAGTGCTAAATTTAAAAATAATGTTCCATATTCTTTTCCTGCTCACTTCAGCCTTTTCCCTTTTATTCTTTGGGTCTTCCCTCTTTCCCATTGCATCTCTTGCACTTCTAACTCTGCCTCAGTGTCAACTTTCTGCAAGACCCAATGAAATCAGAAAGAAAGATTATAGATTTCTTAGGTTTACATTCCTTTTTGGTACTTATAAACTTGAACAGAGAGATATGACATGACAACAGACAGCACAAAATAGAATTAGGCTTGGAAAAAAAAAAGAAATGGGATGGGTGTGGAGTAAGCATAAATAGACAAAGACAGCATCAAACTATGATGTTGATATGACAGTCTTAGTCAACCAAATAGGATGTTCCAGAGTAAAACCATCTCATAGAAAAGTCCAGCATTGAGCAGAAATAGGTCAGCCCGAGGACTCCCAATACACTAGCTTATTAGCTGGAAGCTGTCAAGAAGGGTGCAGCCCCTGCTCAAAAGCTAAGGGGTGTCCTGATGGTGCTAATGCAAAGAAGTAACTGAATTCCTTGTGTTGAAAGGCAACCTATTTGTTGAAGGCAGCTATGAGTGATATAACTCCATGACAGCTGTACCTCTCTAGCCTTAAGAATGCCCGAGATTTTTTATCATGGATTAAACTCCTTTCAATATCAACTCAATAAACTTATAGAACTCTACTAGATCTAAAGTATGGGGGTTTTTTTATGTTATCTTGCTATGTATTCTGTTCTAAATAAGTATATAAAGACACTGTACTTGAAGGATTCAAGATTACTTTATAACCTGTAATTTGAGGAGCAATAGCTGAAAAGAAATGAAAGCTGAAAGAACCCTATTGAAAATTGGTGCCCTGAGCTGAGATGGATCTTGCCTCAATCCGTCTTATCTCTCATAACCAAGCACACCTCTGAGCAATATGCGCTTAGGGTATTGAGCTACATCTGAAAGTCACAAGGTTGCCATCACATTGATTCTGTGATTCTGAACCAGTATTTTCTTAAAGCTAAATAGACCATTGCTTTATAACAATAGGAAGTACTGGAGCCAGATTTTCTATCCAACATGAAACAAAAATTCATCAGAAGAGTAGGTAAACAATTGTAACAAATTCATATGCAAGCATACCTTGGCTATATTGTGGGTTCCAGATCATCACAATAAAACAAATGTTGCAATAAAACAATTCACACAGCTTTTTTTTTACTTCCCAGTGTATAGAAAAGTTATGTTTACACTACACTGTAGTCTATTAACTATGCAATAGCATTTGTCTTTTTAAAGTACATATCTTAAGTAAAAAATACTTTATTGCTAAAAAAATGCTAACTACCACCTGAAATTCAATGTGTCATAGTGTTCTTATTGGTAGAGGGTTTTACCTTTAATTTGTTTTTGTTTTTTTTTTAAAAGCAATATTTGTGAAGAGCAACAAAGTATAGTACAATAAAATGAGGTATGCTTGTAACGGAATGCTCTTTGAAAACCAAAAAGAATAAAATACTGATACATATAGTAATATGAATGAGTCGCCAAATATTTATGCTAAGTGAAAAAAATCAGGACTCAAAATAGTACCTATTATATAATTGCATGCGAATGATGTTTTAAAACAAAGAAAATTTAATCTACTTGATAAAGACCCAGAATAGTAGTTGTTTCTGGTGGAGACTAGGGCAACAGGAAACATTAAAATCTTGATAGAAATGTGGATTCCTCAGACATATGCATTTCTCAAAAATCAACTATATTTCAGACTATGCATTTTACTGAATAAAAGATTTACCTTATATATATTTTTAAAGTTTCCAGTGAAACTATCAATTGAATAGTCCTAGAATAGCATTTAAGAATTTTACTTTTCATAATAGCCATTTTGTATAGTACCTAAAATAATGAATTATTGGGATGATCTATAATTTTAACTTTAATGTATGACAGTAGCCCTGATTCCAAAAATTATCTGTGTCAATAGCATATATATTTTAGTTCAAATTAACATTTATTTTATGTAGTCCAACTTGTTTCACCATCAAGGATAAAGGTAATCCAAATATGAAGCCTGATATCCATGCAGAATTATGTACCTTGATCAATTTATTTTAGATAAATACGTTTGGCACTGTTCTAATGTTCATCATTGCTCCCGATCTTTCTTCTGCTCCATGGCAATTATCAAGAAAAACTTTACACATTTTTGTGAAATTAAATAGCATGCCATTGGCAACATTAAAGAAGCATGCCTATAAAATGGAGCAGCGCCTTGGACTCACTGACAAAATGGATGGAAAGGATGAGGTCATTGTTGGCAATGTAGAGAACACAAAGTGCCCCCGGACAGACTGAAGCTCTCTGTCTTGTGAACAGATGACAGAACTTCCAGAAAAACCTCTGGGTGAATTTAAATGCTCTGACTCCCTTCCTGCTAATCCAAAGGAAGCTACTCAGTTTACTGATGGAACTTTCTAGAATTGAATTATATAAAAACCTTCACCATTTGCACAACAGACCAAACACTTGGTTAAAAAGGTATGGTAATTCTCCACAATAAGAGTAAAGACATAATATTGTGTAGTGCAGAAATAACTGAACTCTTGCCTTATTTTAGTTTTGTCCAGAATAGATACATATTTTGCTTGTAGCAACACCTACTAGTATCTTTCCCCAAACAAATAGCTGAGAAACCATAGGAGTTTGCAACAACAGATTATAAAAAAAGTCTGCCAATTTCAAGATTGCATTTTACTAGAAATAAAAATATATTCTACCACTGCTAGAGTACAAAAGTGAATTACTAAGATACACTGCATCATTGAGGATTACCTGTTCTACCACTGGCATGGTAGCAATTTGATTGAGAAGTGGAATTAAACACATGTCAATAAAAATGGATAAGTAAACTGGAAACAACGAAGATGTACTTTGAATGATGAATAGGCTAACAAACTGTCACATATCTATACAGTGAAATGTTATTCAGAAATAAAAAGAAATGAGCTCTCAAGCCATAAAAAAATAGAGAAACCTTACAGGTATATTGCTCAGTGAAATAAGCAACTCTAAAAAAGGGCTGCATGCTGTAAGATTTCAATTATATGACATTTTGGAGAAAGCAAACTATAGAGACAAAAAAGATCAGCAGATGCAAGGGGCTGCGAGGGAGAGATGAATAGGTGGAGCTCAGACAACTTTCACATCAGTGAAACTATTCTGGATGATACCATAACGGCAGATATATGACTTCATGCATTTGACAAAACCATAGAACTGTACAACACAAAAAAATGAACACTAATGCGAATATAGACTTTTGTTAATAATAATGTATCAATATTGCCTCGTCAATTATAACAAATCTGTCACACTACTGAAAGGTGATAATAATATAGAAAGTGAAAGGAGGGGATGAGATAAGGGGGAACTCTCGATACTTAGTAATCTGAAACCTAAAATTGATCTAAATACAGTTAATTATTTAATGAAAACAATCCTCTGGCATCCTTAGAATCAATGGACCTATTTAGATGCACTAAAATAACATCTGTTACTGATGGGAAAAACAAATCAGAACTTTTATTCTATGTCCAAAGGTATGAATGATAGGTTCACATGTCATTTGCATGTCGATGTATATGTTGTCATGAAAATATATTGCAAATAGTGCCAAATGAAAAAATTAATTAATTAAAAAGGATGGAGGTGACAAAGGGCTGAATCTGTGCTGTCTGAATTTGAAGGACTGCTTTTTGAAAACACTTCAAAGAACTGGAGGTGGAAATTTAAGAATGAGGATGTGGGATTACAGACTCCTCCATCATTGCTATCTCCCAATCACTAAGGTTTTCTTAGTGATTTACTACTACCTGCCTCCTGGGTAACTGAGCAAAAGAAAATGGATGTGTATGTATATGTGTTTATGTATTTATGTGTATGCATTCTGTGTGTTTTAATTTCTTTTTACTCTAGACTTTAAATCATATCAGGAAAGATTTTGTGCAGTAATATTAATAATATAATCCCCAGGGTCAAATATAGTACCTGGATTATATGTTCTACTAGAGGAGGCCCAGTGCAAGTGGGTGGGGGGAGTCCCTCAGCTCAGTCTGTACCCCTTCCATTCTGGGACCCCTTGGGGGATGTCTGATTGGGATATCTCCCAATCCAGGACCACTGGCTCCTAACTGCTCACCTGTCTGCCTGCTTCATTGTTCCTAACCCCTCTGCCTGCCTGCCTGCCTGCCTGCCTGATCGACTCTAACTGCTCTCCTGCTGACCAAATCACTCTTAATTGCATCTGTCTTGCCCCATACCTGGGACCCAGGAATCCTTCCCTCTGGCTGGCCACAGGCACAGGTGCCTGGGACCATGGGGTGGGCAGCTTGTCCCTCTCCCAGGCTGCAGCCACAGGTGCTGGTGCTCAGAAACATGAGACATGTGGCTTGTTCTTCCCCTGGGCCACAGGTGCAGATGCAGCCACTGGTGCCTGAGACCGTGGGATGAGCAGCTTGTCCCTCTCCCAGACCACAGTCTGTCTGGTCCCCATTCCTTTCTCAGGAGCTCTTTTGTGCCTGGCTGGTCCCCATTCCTCTTTCCCCATGTTGAGTGTCTGAGCCAGTATGGACTGACGGCATGAGGGTGTGACGACCATTTGCTTATTAGCTCTTTATTATATATGATGAGTCAATAAATGCCAATAAATGTTTTACTCAAATGGATAAACATATAATTTTATATATTGTATTTCCATTTTCTTTTTTCTATAACTGTCATATACTGATAATTTTTATTCTGAAACAATCTAATCATATGTTCCATTATGATATGGTTATCTAGTATCTCAATTTTACTTTTTAAATGTCTTAATGTATTTTATAAAAGATATCATTTGCATATTTGTATAACATCCTTTCAACATTTTTTCACCTAATAAGCCAATTGCCTTTTTTACTCATTCCATTATTTTATAGCCTCTTTAATTCATTTTTCAAATTTTATTATACTTCATAATACACAATTATTGCAGTCCAAATTTATTTCTTATTTCTATATAAAACATCTTATAAATATGTTTTTTGGCCATTTATTTGGGTATTTTTGTTTCCTTCTTTTATGTTATGGAATATTTTTCATAAACTTACCGTATTTTTAATTATTATTTATTATTGAACAATGATAATTCAATCCAGTCTCTGTCTCCAAATGGATTCAGATTGGGGTACAGAACTTTAACCTATGAGTTCCAGGGCTAACAAACTTCAGCCACAACAAATGACTGCCCATATCTTGCATTTATTAATACAGTGGTCTAAAATTGTGCCTAGACTTTGTCCAGGTACTTCAGGCCTTGAAATAGAGAATAGTTTTATAAAATACATTCCTAAATCAGCAAATACCATGGGCTTGCTATAGTGGTTTTGAGTCTGAAACCACGTGTATAGTGAGTGCTCTTTAAATTTCTGTGTGGAATGTTTGACTTTTATGATGTACCTGCATCACCATCCCTCATCCTCCTAAAATAAGTGGTGTTTATTTGAGGCAATAACTCCTGTATTTGTTTCAACAGTCCTTGCCTCATTTTTAGGAAAATAGGTTCCAAGGTGACTTGTTTAAATTTTGTTAATCATCTGGCACTGTGAAATTCTTCAAAATTCATGTAATTTGGATCTACCAGAATTAAGATTCCAGTTCTTATTCTTTGTATTTAAAATATCTTTATTATTGGAATTTTTCCCTTTATTGATTAAGATATTACAAATGTGTTCTTATTCCCTCATTTGTCCCCCATCCCCCACTCATGCCCTCAACCTCCTTGTCTGTATCCATTGGGATTTTATTTATTACTTACTTGGCTGAGAAAATGCCAGATAGATAAGTGACTGTTCCCAAACTCTTCCATTATCTAGATTACCTTTATTTAATTTTCACTCATCCTTGCAGATTAGATTGTAAACTTTTTGCAAGAAGCCTATATGTTTGATATTCTCCAACATCATTTAGCAATTTTGTAAAATAATGAAGTAAATGGTAGAAATGTTTATAATGATTTAGAGTCTTTGATTATTTTAAATTTACTATTTCAACTCTTACAATTACAAATATAGTTCAATTTGATGCCAGAATTAAAATATAATATTTACTTTTCTTATATAATAATATTTCAAAAATATTTTATTTGGTTCAATAGAGAAAGACACAAACAGATCTCCAATGTTTATAACACAATTTCAAACTTTTCTTATTCTCCTAATTTTGTGGCTTATCTTGAAAAAAAATTGTTATTTCCAACTTTACAGTTTGTATATATAACTGAGGCTTTTTGGGAGGTAAACAAATTTCCCAATATTATGTGGGAATCAAAATGTAATGGTCAGATTTTCCTGGCTCTATTTCTCTTTCATCGTCACAAGAATTTGAAACTCCAACATTCTGCACAGAAGTGAAACAAAGTCTCTTTAAATCTAGAGAAAAAGGAGACAGGAAAATGTTGGGTTGGTAAATTACATCATATTGGAAATACAATTTATAGAGAGTGATATTGATTTAGGAAATCAGCATTTGAATGTGTTGTAAGAAAAAGAAGTACTTAGCTGGTACAATTTAACAATAACAAACATATAGGAATGAACTATACAAAAATAAGATTGGAGTGGGGGATGGGAAGGCCTGAGCCCTGTGTCCTCTTGTGCCAGGAAGGCATTTATTTAATATCTAAAACTGTTAAGTTCCTGCTATGTCAGGTACTATTGTAGTTGTTGGGGCTACAATGAACTGAAATATTAAAATCCCTCTTGTAAGCAAACTTCCATTCCAGTGAGCTTGGTATAGTAATGATTTCTAAATAGGGATAGAAATTAAAGAAAATAAACTTTGGAGTAGAGAAAAGAATGGAGGGACACATTCATGGAAGTTCCTGTTTTGTTATTTATTATTTTAATCCAACATATTCATTCTGCCAAATAGATTTCTTGTTCTACTGGCCTAAGAGAAATTCTTAAAAATAGTTCCTATTTTGACATGAAACATTAAAATGTCCATTTGAAAAATGGAAACAAGAAAAGAGATAATTTAGAAACCCTATATAGTTTTACAAGTTATTTAGCCAGTCAGTTAACAAAGCTAAATTAGAATAATATAAAGAAATCCAGTAATTTTTAAATAGGAGAGTGTGAAAAACAAAGAGAAAAAAGAAAGCATTTTTGAACCTGCAAAGCTGAGTCAAAGTTTATGAAATCCAAAGTACAGGACATGTGTCTTTGTTATAACATTTTCACATGCTCATCTACTCTCCCTCATCCTGACATGGTTTATATAAAATGACATGCCTGTTCATTTTTGTGCGTAAGCCCATCTTGTTAGCAGCTGCAATAGTCTACAAGTTAGAAGGAAAAAACTCACAGTAATTTGTTAGTTAGGCCACTGTTTATTTCACTGTTTATCAATGAATTGTTCCTCTGAAGTTGGTACATTTTGCAGCACAATGTTACCAAAACGGAAAAGTAAATTCTGGCGATTGTTATAAATCAGAATTATTTGTATTTTGCCCAGAAATCTCCAATTTAAAGAGCATGTTAATGTCCTGCATAAATCTATTTCAGGGGGAGCAATTCATGCAATAAATATATCTAAAGTATTTGTTTATCATTTTTACTGGGACAAAGAAATTAAGACAATTTTAATATAACCCTAATTAGATATGCTTACTTATGAGTATTTTAAACAAATAAAAGAGTAATATGCAAACTAATCATCACTCCAAAACACAAGATGGTTGCCCCCATGTGGTCAAAGATCCTGCCTCTATGTGGACACAAGATGGCCACCACAAGATGGTCACCACAAGATGGCCAACAGGGGAGGGCAGTAGGGAGGGATCAGGCTTGCAAGGGAGGGCAGTTGCAGGTGATCAGGCCAGCAGGGGAGGGAAGTTGGGAGGGACCAGGCCTGCAAGGGAGGGTAGTTGGGGGGAATCAAACCTGCAGGAGAGGGAAGTTAGGGATGGCCAGGCCAGCAGAGGAGGGAAGTTGGGGGTGACCGGGCCTGCAGGGAAGGGCAGTTAAGGGGGACCCAGACTGGCAGGGGAGATTAGTTGAGGGGGACCAGGCCTGTAGGAGAGGGCAGTTAGGGGTAACCAGGCCTGCAGGGGAGGGCAGTTAGGGTCAACAGGCTGTCAGAGGAGTGGTTAGGTACAATCAGGGTGGCAGGCAGGTGGGCACTTGGGAGCCAACAGTCCTCAATTGTGAGAGGGGTCCCAGATTGGCAGGGTGCAGTCTGGGCTGAGCAACTCCCCCTAGCCCCTTGCATAAATTTTGTGCACCAGGCCTCTAGTGTGTGTGTGTGTATATATATATATATATATACATATATATATATAATTAAATCTAATAGAACCAATATTTATGAGGAATGTAAAAATATACCAAATAAATTTGAAATTTAAAGTCTGAAACTCAATATAATATTGCTCTATTGCATAAATGAACAAAAGATCACATATAAAGATATACTTAATATCAAAAAGTTTATTTTTCTATTTCCAAGAAATACTGAGAACATATTGAAAATGGAATCTAGTTCATAGTCAACTATGAACTTAAAAAGTGCCTTTCTCTGTATTAAATAAGTTGCTTTTTTTTTCAATGAAAACAAATCATTTTGGTTGGTAGCAACACAGCTCAAATAAATACAATGTAATTTGGATAAAATATAATTTAAGAATTTAGAGGTTTTGTATCCCTTCAGTTTTGTAAGTAAAAGAATTAGAGTACAATATATCTGGCTATAGTCTTGTGAGAATTGGTTCTGGTCACGCAGAAATAAATGCATCTTGTTTCATGTGAATGTTTGCAAGACTCTGAATTTTATAGATACAATTGAATTGTTAGAATTTGGGTTAGGGAAATTTTAGTAATGAAATTTAAATTTTTAAGAAATGGGTTTCAATATCATCTCATTTAAGGTAGACTACACTAATAACTTTACCATTTGCATTTTTATATGTAATTTAAATTGCAATTTGAATATATATGGAGAGAATAATAGTAGAAGAATCCCAGTAAACACATTCAGAAACAGACTGGAAACAAAAGCATGCTCTATAGATTTGGAGTTATGCAGTGTGAGAAGCTCGAGAAAGCAATCAGTGATAGAAAAGTAAATAACCAAAGTGCTTGAGATATATCATGTCCAGACTTTACAGTGGGTCTTTAAAAAAATAAGCCCAAGCACAAATTCGAATCTACAAAACAATCATGGGAAAGTAAAGAATAGAAAATAAAGTCAATAACGTTACAATAACTATATATGGCTTCTGCACTGAAAACCAATGTGTAATTTTTTTAAAAAGTTAATGCCTGATAAAAGTGACAGAAAATAGTTAAGAGAAAGTAGATAGGAATTAAAAACATTTTAAGGAGATTGACACCCAGTGATGTAAATGAGAGAATCACTCTATTAATATACAGGACATGTCAAAGTATGGAAAAATATGGAAGTATCAAAATTGTATTCAAGAATACATATGTAGATGCTTGTCTATCTTTCATCTATCAATTTAGCATTGCGTATCTCCTTCCCACCCTGGCTTAACTTGCAGATACCCTTTGAAATGGAAAAATGATCACCTGCTCACAGATTCATTTACTCAGAATATGAGGAATAACTTTATTTAGATTATTGTATACTCTGAAAACAATATTTATAGATCCCACTTATAAATATTAAGTCATATTTTGTAGTGGATAAATGAATATTGAATATATATTTTCAAATTCCATATAATCGTCTTGTTAATTTTTGCAATTAACATTCTCATACAATAACTTTTCAGATGAGTTTTTATGTAAAATTAAGTTTTGCAAAATTATGTTCTTATTTACTTTGAGCTATCTTGTTCCCATTTGAAGTGTTTAAAATTGAATGGATAAACAAGATAATTTGCATCGTCTCATCTTCTTTGAACAAAATAAATCATGTTAAAGAAAACAGTAAAAACATTACAAAGCACACATTCCCTTAGAAAAATGTGAGAGGAAAAGAAAGAAATAAAAATGTGAGGAAGGAATGGAGTTCTCTGTTTTTCTTAGGATAAGGAAAAGATGTTATTGTTTGACTATGCACAGGCATTATTAGCACAAATTTGAAGATTCACCACCATCTTCTCTAGTTTACTACTCAACTTTTTGAGTCAATATCAAAAGATGGTTTGGAGAAGAAAATAATCCTAAATTACAGTGTCCAAAATAATTTTTTCAATCTTCCACAAACTTGAAACAACTACAAAAAGAGCTCATATTCTAAGCTATATTGCTAAAAGAGAGCTTATGATACACTAAGAAAGCAAAACAGAAGACAGGAATGCAGAAAATTTACTTTTCAGGATTCAAAGAAAAATGGAATGTCTCCAGGTTTACGGTATTTGATATATTCTAAAGCTTTAATAGTTGAAACTACATAAGCTATTTTTATTTGCTCATTTAATAGTCATGGTTATATTACTATATATAATAAAAATTACTATTTGATTTTAACAGCAGTGATAATTTAAACAAATTTTAATAAATTAATTATAAATATTTAAGTGACATTAGGTGGCAATCAGCAGAGTAAATATTTTCAGTTTATTGCAGTGACTTCACTAACTTTGACAGAGATTCAGCATACATAATGGCTTCCTCGGATTCTTGCTCTAATTTACACTGTGACAGTGACCTTGACTAGCTTACTTGGGTTTTCTTGTTTCATAGTTTTCCCAATAAATTAAAATGAAAAGAATAAATGGAAAAAGGATTACCAAGTCTTATCACTGTAAAACATTGCGGAGGGCATTAAGAAATATAGTTAGAACTCATCATGCCTCCTATAAAAGTCTCCTTGTAAAGACTTAGTATATCATTTTTTACTTGTGGCATGTTTTTCATGTTGTTTGGAGATTCTTTTGAGAATAGATCTCCATGATTGGCAATTTGTGTGGTACACGGGTGATTTCTGGAGCCACTGTACTTCCTATTTGTAAGTCAATATAAATAAATGTGACCTTCAGATCTTCAAGATGAAAAGAGACAGCCTTAAAGTTAATTTACTATGTCACCTAACCTCTCTCCCCTTCAAATAGAAAATATACTGTATCTTCTACTTTAGCACATTTAAATGTGTCACAAATAAAGGGCATTTTTCATAACAAATTAAATGCATTTTGAGTTGAAATTTAATGCTGGTGAATTCTGTTTAATATTGTATTATGTCGAAAACAGAGAACCTCCTGATAAATAATAGGTTAAAGATATAAAATTAATGTGCTTATACATATACAAACTTGAAAAAAGATATATAATTTCTATGATGGCTTTTGTAATAAAACTTATAAAATCAAGCAATAATGAAGCATGGCATTTATTTTAATGATTTAAAAGTGCCTCAAAGAGAGAGAGTACCAAGATGGCAGCATAGGTAAACACCCTTACTGCTGCCCCGTATAACAAATTCAAAACTACAACTAAGGACAAAACAGACATCATTCAGAACCACCAGAGGGCTGGCTGAGTGGACATTCCACAAACAGAAGGAAAAATAAAAGAACACTGAGACTCAGGGGAGCTGAGGACAGAGTTGCCGATGCGCGAAGTCAGAGGTTCAGAGCTGCACATGAAAAGAAAGGGCAGGCGGCTGCAAACCCGGCTGGTTTTCTTGAACTGGGAGGGAGACAAAGGCATCCCACTGCACTGAGCCCCCGTTCTGGGTGAGTCTCAGGGAACCCAGACTAATACGGGGTGAAACTGGACTGTAAGGAGGAAACACACTGAAACTTGGGCATTGCAAAGGCACTCGAGCTATGAGAGAGGGCTCATGACTGGCTCTAATGTTCAGGAGGAAAAAAATAAAAAAAACAAAAAACACCAGACTACTATGTTTTCCCATTCTGGTGAGTCTTTGGGTGTGCAGACTCATTTGGGGAAAAACTAGACTGTCTGGTAGCAGGCAGAGCTCTGCAGCAGCTTTCTTTCAGAGATGCGTGCAGCCATTGCTATGGGGCACGGAGACCCGGGAGCCGTTTAGGGTGGAGCTGACCAGAAACCAAGGCTTCTAGCTCAGCCTGGAGACTCAGGCTGAGCACAGAGGTGCTCACAGCATAAACACAACTGATTGTCACAGCCAATGGGCCTGGAGGACAAACCCTCCTAGTGCTAACAACAATAATCTAGGCTTAACTTCAACAAGACTGTGCAGCCCATAAAGGGCTGCAGTAAGAGTATCCACCTCAGGTTACTGGGGAGGCTGAGCCACTGTCCCTTAGAGGACATCTACCACACAAAGCTAATCGACCAACTCAGGAAAACAACCACCATGCAGAGACATGGAAAGAAATCAGATGTGAAAGAAATGGAGGGAAAAAAATGACTGGACATAGATTTCAAAACCACAGTTATAAGGTTTTTCAAGAGGCTCCTAGAAAAGGCTGATGAACTTAATGAGACCTACGAGGAAATGAACGAGACCTACGAGGAAATGAAAAAGGAACAACTAGAAATTAAGTATACATTGACTGAAATAAAAAATATTATACAGAGAGCCCAAAGCAGACAAGAGGACCACAAGAATCAAGTCAAAGATTTGAAAAAACCAAGAAGCAAAATTCACTAAGCCTGAAAAGCAAGAAGCAGAAAAAGACCAATAAATTGAAGATAATGAAAGAGGCCTCTGGGACAACCTCAAGCATACCAACATCTGAATTATAGGGGTTCCAGTAAAAGAGAGAGAGCAGGATAATGAAAACTTATTTGAAGAAATAGTGACTGAAAACTTCCCACACCTGGTGAAAGAAATTGACTTATAAGTCCAGGAAGAGCACAGGACCCCAAACAAAAGGAATTCAAAGAGAACCACACCAAGACACATCATAATTAAAATGCCAAGAACAAAAGATAGAGAATATTAAAAAGAGCAAGAGAAAAACAGTTAGTTACCTATAAGGGAGCACACATACAATTGTCAGCTGATTTCTCAACAGAAACTATGCAGGCCAGACAGGAGTGGCAAGAAATATTCAAAGTTATGAATAACAAGAACCTACAACCAAGATTACTCTATCCAGCAAAGCTATCATTCAGATTTAAAGGTCAGATAACTTGCTTCACAGATAAGAAAAAGCTAAAGGAATTCATCAACACCAAACCAGTATTATATGAAATGCTGAAAGGTGTTCTTTAAGAAGAGGAAGAAGAAAAAGGTAAAGATAAAAATTATGAACAACAAAAACACACCTATCAACAAGTGAATCTAAAAATCAAGTGATTTAAAAATAGAATCAGGGGCATAGAAAGGAACTGGACTAATGATTCTTGGGGGAAAGTGGTGTGGGGGTGGTGTGGGAAGAGACTGGACAAAAAGTGTACACCTATGGGTGAGGATAGTGGCGGGGAGGTAAGAGCAGAGGATGTGGTAGATATGGAGGGGAACTATGGGAGAGAAAAAAGAGCAACATTGTAATACTCTGAGCAATAAAGACTTGTTAAATTAAAATAAATAAATTAATTAAAATAAATAAAAATAAATAAAAGTGCCTTAAAAATAGAAAATCAGTGTTATCTTTGACAAAATTTTATTTTGGGGAAAAAGAGATGCTGAGTGAGGATAAGTTTATTTTTGCTGACTGAGAAAGCTTATCCTTTTCAATTTTTAAATATTTTCCATTCAAATTGTTAAAAAACATTACCTTCACTAGCTATGCAACATTGGTAATTTGAATGAATTGAAAAATGGGACAAAAATATGGTGGGGCAAAAGTAGGTTTACTGTGTTGAGTGCATAAAACAGTTTATTCTTGTATTATTATTTATTAATGTTTATTATGTTCTATAGGAACAAGTATAAATCTATTTTTTCCTTACCCTGTACTTTGGAAGGATTGGTTAGGCACACTAAAAGATGAGTGATAATAAAAATCAACAAGTGATAGAATACTATCAAAATGCACTGTATGTCTATGTGTGCAGGTAGAAGTAGAAATAAAAATGACAACTTAAAATGATCATAGCTTAAATAGTTACACATTAGTAGTTTTCATATAGAATCTCTAACTTAAAAAAGTTAACACAAAAATAATATGCATTTAAATATTTTAAAAGTATACATTAGAGAAAATTATTTTTGAATATAATAATAAAAATATATATTGAATATGATTGGTCTAAGGTACATTAGATACATAGTTATCCTCTGTCATTATCATAAATTATAGGTGAGTTTTCACTTTTTCTTTGAGAAAACTGAGGCTTAAATAAATGTGCTATCAGGGGACTTTTTCAAAGATTGACCACGTATTGGGACACAGGCAAAGTCTTCAAATTAATGATGATTTAAATCATATAAAGAATATTATCAGATCACAATGGCATACTATTAGAAACTAAAGGCCTAGTGCATGAAATTCATGTACAAGGGTGTGTGTCCTTCAGCCTAGCCTACATCTTCTGCAATCTGGGACACCTTCAGGGATGTCCAATTGCCCTTTTAGGCCCAAACCCACTAGGATCAGGCCTAAACATGCAGTTGGACATCCCTCTCAGAATCCATGACTGCTGGGTCTCAACTGCTCACCAGCCTGCCAGTTTGACTGCCCTAACCACTTCTGACTGTCAGCAATATCAAGCCCTAACCAGTCCACTGCCAGCCTGATCGATGCCTAACTGCTCCCCTAACAGACTGTTTGCCCTTAACTGCCCTTCTCTGCTGGCCTGGTCACTCCTAACTGCCCTCCCCTCCTGGTCAGATCACCCCTAACTGACCTCTCCTGCCAGCCTGGTCACCCCTAACTGTTCTCCCCACAGGTCTGGTTGCCCTAACTTTCCTCCCCTTCAGACCGGGTCCCCCTCAATTGCTCTCACCTGCTGGCCTGGTCACCCATAACTGTGCTCCCCTGCCAGTCTGGTTGCCCCTGACTGCCCTTCCCCCACCAACCTGGTTGCCACAACTGCCCACTCTTGCAGGCCTGATCACTCCCTATTGCCCTCCCCAGCAGGCTTTGTCCTTCCCAACTGCCCTCCCCTGCAGACCTAGTCCCCCAGACAGCCCTAGCCTTCAGGCCTGGTTGCTCCCAACTGCCCTCCCCTGATGCCCAAGTCCATCCCAACTGCTCTCCCTTGCAGGCCAGGTCACCCACAATAGCTCTTCCCTGATGTCCTTGTCACTCCCAACTCCCTCCCTTACAGGTCTGGTTGCCCCTAACTTCACTCCCTTGCCAGTCTGGTTGCCCCGACTGCCCTCCTCTTCCAGCCTGGTCACCTCCAACTGCCTTCCCTTGCAGGCCTGGGTCCCCACAACTGCCCGCCCCTGCAGGACTGGTCACTCCCAACTGCCCTCCCATTCAGGCCTGGTCCCCTCAACAGCCTTACCCTGCAGGCCTGGTCACTGCTAACTGTCCTCCCCATCTTGTGGCTGCCGACAAGTGTCCAATTGGGGGTGGCCATCTTTGATCACATAGGGGTAGCCATCTTGTGTGTTGGAGTGATGGTCAATTTGCATATTACTCCTGCATAAGATAAACTATAATAAAACCAATTGAAAAATCAAATACTTGGAGGCTAAATAGCATGTTGTTAAGCAATGATTGGGTTACCAAAGAGATCAAAGAAGAAATGAGAAACATTCTGGTGACAAATGACAATGAAAACACAACATTCCAAAATCTATGGGACACAGTGAAAGCAGCCCTGATAGGGAATTTCATAGCATTACAGACTTACCTTAGTAAACAAGGAAAACTGGTAATAAATTATCTAACTCTACAACTTAAGTAATTAGAAAGAGAGAAACAAGAAAAGCCCAGAGTGAGCAGAAGGAAGGAAACAATAAATATCAGAGCGGAAATAAATGACATAGAGACCAAAAACAAAACAAAACAAAACAGAAAAAGATTAATAAAACCAAGAGTTGGTTCTTCAAAAAGATAAACAAGTTGATGAACCTCTATCCAGATTCACCAGAAGCAAATAGAGAGCACCCAAATAAACAAAATCAGAAATGAAAAAGGTGAAAAACAACAGACCCTACAGAAATACAAAGCATTGTAAACAAACAAACAAACAATGCTATGAATAACTATTCCAAAAAACATTTAACCTTGAAGAAATGGACATATTCCAAAAAATATATATAATCTTCCAAAACTCAATCAGGAAGAATAAAAAATAGCTGAATAGACTGATTACTATGGAGGAAATTGAAATGGTAATCAAAAAACTTCCAGCAAACAAAAGCCCTGGGCCAGACAGTTTCAGAGGGGAGTTTTACCAAACATTCAAAGATGAATGAAAACCTATCCTCCTCAGTCTATTAAAAAAAAAATCAAGAGGAAGGAATACTATGAAGCTCTTTCTATGAAGCCAGCATTACCCTAATTCCAAAACCAGATAAAGACACTACAAGGAAAAAGAATTACAGGCCAATATCCCTCATGAACATAGATGCTAAAATCCTCAACAAAATTCTAGCAAATTGGATCCAGCATTACATTAGAAAGATCATACACCATGATCAAGTGGGATTTATTCTCTGAATGCAAGGATAGTACCATATCTGCAAATCAATAAATGTTATAAATCACATAAACAAATTGAGAGACAAAAATCACATAATCATATCAATTGATGCAAAAAAAAGCACTTGACAAAACCAACACCCTTTCTTGATAAAAAAAAAAACAAAACTCTCAGCAAAATGGGAATAGAGGAATCATACGTCAACATAATAAAAGCCTTATATGACAAACCTAAAGCCAACATCATACTCAATGGGAAAAAAACAAAAACCATTTCCCTTTAGAATAGGAACAAGACTGGGATGCTACTTTCACCACTCCTATTTGACTTAGTACTGAAAGTGCTAGGGGACTCTGGAGGCAGGTGTGTGGAGCAGCCAGACATGCCTGGGGGTGCCCCCTGCAGGACTGAGGGGACTGGGCACTGCCATCTTTGAGGGTGGGGCAGTATATTAGCATATGTCCTCTTTATTAGATAGAATAATGAACTCACAGAAAGAGACATTAAAAAACTCCCATTTACCACTGTAACAAAAAAATTAATATAGCTAGTAGTGCTGATACCAGTTTTGCTCAGTGGATGGAGTGTTGGCCTGTGGACCAAAAGATCCCAGGTTCGATTCTAGTCAAGGGCATGTACTTTGATTGTGGGCACATCCCCAGTAGGGGGTGTGCAGGAGGCAGCTGATCGTTTCTCTCTCATTGATGTTTCTGACTTTTTATCCCTCTCCCTTCCCCTCTGTAAAAAAAAATCAATAAAATATATCTTTTAAGCTGAACCAAGGAGGTAAAAGACCTGTACTTAGAAACCTATAGGACATTGAAAAAAGAGATAGAGGAAGACATAAACAAATGGAAGAATATAGCATGTTTATGGATTGGTAGAATCAACATCATTAAAATTTCCATACTACCCAAATAAATCTATAGATTCAATGCAATCCCCATTAAAATACAAATGGCATATTTTAGAGACCTAGAATTCCAAAAAAATTATCTTTGTATATAAAAGCCTAAGTGACCATTATGACCTGTCAACCAAGCAACAGGTAAACTGGAAGCTATGACAATGCACTGACCAGCAGGGGGCAGTTTTTCAACAAAGAAGCTGCTCCTGGTGGTCAGTGCACTCCCACAGCCAACCTTCCCTTGCCAGCCAACCTCTGGCAGTTCTTCCCTGTAGCTGGCCCTACAAGGAACTGGGCGAGATGACTTAATTGGCCCAGATCACCAGCCAGGCCAATGAACCCCATCCATGCACAAATTTATGCACTGAGCCTCTAGTATGGAATAAAAGAAGACCCCATATAGGCACAACAATCCCAAGAAAAGAAGAACAAAGTTGGAGGAATCACAATACCAGATATCAAGCTATGTTACAATGCCACTGTTCTCAAAACTGCCTGGTACTGGCACAAGAACAGATATATAGACCCATAAAATGGAACAGAGACCCCAGAAATCGACCCAAGCCATTACGCTCAATGAATATTTGAGAAAGGAAGCAAGAGCATACAATGGAGTTAATAGTCTTTTCAATAAATGGTGTGGGACAATTGTACAGAAACATGCAAGAAAATGAAGCTAGACCACCCACTTACACAATACACAAAAATAAACTCAAATGGATACAGGACTTAAGTGTCAGACAGGAAATTATAAAACTATTAGAGGAGTCCACAGGTAGAGAAATCTCTGACATATGCTGAAGCAATATCTATATTGATACAGTTCCTAGGACAAAAGAAACTAAGGAGAAAATAAACACACGGGACTACATCAAAATAAAAAGCTTCTGCACAGCAAAAGAAACCAGCAACAAAGCAACAAGAAAGCCCACTTCATGGGAGGAAATATTTGCCAATGCTATCTCAGATAACGGTTTAATCTCCATCATTTACAGAGAACTGACACAACTTAAAAAAAGAAAGATAACCCAGTCAAAAAATTGGCAAAGGTCTTAAATAGACACTTTTTAAAAGAGGACATACAGAAGACCAAGAGACATGGAAACATGCTCAGTCATTAATCATCTGAGAGATGCAAATCAAAACGACAATGAGATACCATCTCACACCTGTCAGAATGGCTATCACCAAAAAATCAACAAACAACACGTGCTGGCAAGGATGTGGAGGCAAAGGAATCCCTGTGCACTGCTGGTGGGAATGCAGACTGGTGCAGCCACTGTGGAGAACAATATGGAGTTTTCTAAAAAAAATAAAAATTGAACTGTCATTTGACCCAGTGATCACACTTCTAGGAATATATCCCAAGAATTCAGAAACACCAATTAGAAAGGATATATTTACCCATATATGCATAGCAGCACAATTTACAATAGCTAAGATTTGAAAACAGCCTAAATGTCCTTCAGCACATGAATGGATTAAAAACAGTGGTACATCTACAGGATGGATATCTACACTGCTGTAAAACAGAAAGAACCATTTGCAACAGCTTGGATGGACACGGAGAGCATTATGCTGAGCAAAATAAGCCAGTTGGATAAAGATAAATATCATATGAACTCACTCATTTGTAGAATATAATGAGCAGCATAAACTAATAAATAAAAATAGATCCAGAGACATAGAAGCATGTCAAACTTCAGAAGGAAGACAGGGGAGGGTGGGGGAGAGTGAGAAATCAATGTAAGGACTTGTATACATGGATGTACTACTAAGCTTATCAATGGACACAGATAGTATTGAGGTGAGGGCATGTTCTGGGGGTGGGAGTAGCCTGAGAGAGGTCAATGGGAGAAAAATGAGACATATTTTAAACAAGGAAGAATTTTTAAAAAAAGAAAAGAAAACAATAAATGTGCTATTTTACCAGAGTTTAAAATAAAATTTTCTTACTCTAGATTATATCTTTTAATTAAACCATGCTGACTATAAACTTATTTTCAACTTATATGAACTAATTTATTAAGTTGGAGCTACATACGAATAACTAGGGGATCAGTGGTTATTTTGAAAACAAAGTGCAGTGTTGTTTAAATTTTACAACTGCCTCACTGTGTTATGAAACACATGTTATGATTCTGTATCTTCACACATGCTATAATCTTGTGGCCACAGAGTCCAACTTTATGAAAAGGTAGAGGTCATTGCATATGCGCCACAACAGGGAGATTTGCTCACATACACACAGTGATAGTTACCAAGTCATGTTCCTGAGAACCCCCAACTCTAAAACGGTTATTTCTTAGTATACATATTCCCTCCTTGTGATTCACTTTATATATAATGCTTAATATTGTAAACTAGAGGCCCAGTGGCCAAAATTCATGCACGGGAAGGGCAGGTGTTGTATCTCTGCCCAGCCTGCACCCTCTCCAATATGGGAACCCTTGAGGGATGTCTGACTGCCTGTTTAGGCCTGATCCCGGTAGAATGGAGCCTAAACGGGCAGTCAGACATCCCTTTCACAATCCAGAACTGCTGGCTACCAACTACTCACCTGCCTGCCTTCCTGATTGCTCTTAACTGCTTCTGCCTGCCAGTCTGATCACCCCCTAACCACTCCCCTGCAAGCCTGATTTATACCTAATTGTTCCCCTGCCAGCCTGTTTGCCTCCAACTTCCCTCCTCTGCCAACCTGGTCTCCCCTAACTGCCCTCCCCTGCAGGCTTGATTGCCCCCAACTGCCCTCCCTTGCAGGCCTGGAACCTCCCAACAGCCCTCCCCTGCTGGCCATCTTGTGGTGGCCATCTTGTGTCCACATGGGGGCAGTATATTTGACTACATGGGGGCAGCCATCTTGTGTGTTGGAGTGATGATCAATCTGCATATTACTCTTTTTTTAGATAGGATAGAAGCCTGGTGCATGGGTAGGGGCCAGCTGTTTTGCCCTAAAGTGTGTCCAGGATTTGGGTGGGGGTTCCTTAGGGACCTGGGGCAACCTGGGTGAGGGGCCTGTGGTGATTTGCAGGCCAGCCACACACCCCAGCGACCCAAATGGAGGCCCTGGGATCTGAGATTTATTTATGTTCTACAATTAAAACTTTGTAGCCTGGAGTGGAGCCAAGCCTCCTGCTTGCTCCGTGGCCACAGCTATTTCTTTTGGGATATCCTCTATAACTGAAACTTTGTAGCCTTAAGTGGAGGCCTAGCCCATCCAGAGCTGCAGGAGCTTGGCTTCCTCTATTGCCAGGGCAAGTCTAGCCTCTGCTCTCTCCGGTTCCATGGCTGCTGCCATTTCTGTTGCAATATATGTGTCTTCTATAATTGAAACTTTGTAACATTGAGTGGAGGCCTAGGCTGGCAAGGGCAGGTGGAAAGTTTGGCTTCCTCCATTGCCAGAGAAACCCAAGCCTCCCTCCTGCTCTTTGTGGCGGGCATCCATCTTGGTTGGGGGTTAATTTGCATATCACTCCTGATTGGTGAGTGTGGATGGTGGGTATGGCTTGTGACTGTAGCAGAGGTGTGGTCAATTTGCATATTGCTCTTTTATTAGATAGGGTATTCAAAGAATTGCTCAAAAATAACTCAAAGATAAATGTTTTAAATAATATCTCACATAATTATTCTGATATAAAACAGAGTATAGCTGAAGTTTACTCATATATAAAGGTTGATTGTGTAGATGATCTCAATGGAAAAAATAAAACCAGGATGCATTTAAAAGGCTTATTCACAAACTATCTGTGAAAATGGGTCTTATTTTGTTTTACTTTATGTTTGTTTTTTTTTTCTCCTCTGAGTAAATTGATTGGTTGGGAGTCCTCAAAGGACAGTTTATCCTTGGACAGACTGAGTTAGGGAAGGCAATTATAGGGTGTTTCCTCAAAATGCTTTAATTTCAACTATAAAGTAAACATTACATACTTTTTGGTTAAGAATGATAACTGCTATTGTCCTTTGATTTTACTTTCCATTTAGTTATTTGGATTTGCACTAAGACCCTTGTTATGATTTGCCAATACATACATTTTTAAGTAGCAACTTCATTTTTCCTGTAACTTCCTCTCCTCTATTCTTTAAGTAACCCAATAAAACTTTTTTTAAAAAAATAGCAAGATTACCTGAATTAGAAAGAACAGATAAATGCTCAATTTAAGATATTTTTAAATAGGTCTGTGGAGAGCTTGTAAGCCACATTACTAGTAGACTTTTTATTGGCCATACTAGTTTTGTCTTCTACCCACTACTAATCTATCTGACAAGTAGGCCCTTTAACTCTCTTTTTAATATATTTTCTACATATTACCTCCTTCCTAAATAAAATTTATGTGTGACTTTACTTTCAAGCAATTTTTTAAAAATTTTCTAAGACTTTATGTTTTGAGTGGTTTTAAATTTACAACAAATGAAAGGAAATATAGAGATTTACATTTTTTCCAACCCACACAAATACAAAGCCTTCTTTATTATCAACATTCCTTATCAGAATAGTACATTTACTACAATTGATAAACCTAAATTGATGTGTCATAATCAATCAAACTATAGTTTACATTGTGGTTCACTCTATAGGTTTGGCAAAACCCTAAATGACCATTAAAGCAGACAATAGCACACTGACCAAATCAGGGGGCAGATGCTCAATGCAGGACCTGCACCCTAGTGGTCCGTATGCTCCCACAGCCAACCTCCTGTGGCCAGCCAACCTCCCACAGTCCCTCATCACTGGCCAGCCAGCCCCCATCACCCCAGATATCCGGCTAGGCCAAGGGACTCCACCCAAGTTCAAATTCATATACCAGGTCTCTAATGTAAATGATATGTATCCATCATTAGAGTATCATGCAGAGAATTTTCACTGCTTTGAAATCCTCTGTGCTCTATCCGTTCATCTATGTCCACACCCAACCTCTGGCAACCACTAATTTTGTTAGTCTCCATAGTTTTATGTTTTATAGAGTGTTATAGAGTAGAAATCACTTAATAGTAGTGATTTTAGATTGATATCTTTCATTTAGTGATATGCATTTAAGGTTCTTCATGTCTTTCCATGATAGTTTGCTTCTTTTTGGTGCTCAATAATATTATATTGTTTGGATGTACTTCAGTTTGTTTATCCACTCACCTAATAAAGGATATCTTGGTTTCTTCCAAGTTTTGGTAATTAGAATAAACCCTCTATAAACATCCATGTGCAGATTTTTGTGTGGACATAAGTTTTCAAATATTTTGAGTAAATTCAAGGGAGCACAATTGCTGGAGCATATGGTTTAAAAGTATTTTTAGTGTTGCAAGAAGCTGCCAAACTATCTTCCAAAGTAGCTGTACCATTTGCATTCCCAGCAGAAATGAATGAGAGTTCCTGTTGCACCTGTGCTCACCAGCATTTAGACATCAGTGCTCCTGATTTTAAACATTCTGATAGGTATATGGTTGTATCTGATTCTTATTTCAAATTGTATTTTCCTGCGGACATAACATGTGAAGCATTATTTTATGTGCCTATTTGCCATTTATATATCTTCTTTGGTGAGGTGTCTTAAGGTCTTTTGCTCATTGTTTATTTGGGTTGTCAGTTTTTAAAAAATATATTTTTATTAATTTCAGAGAGGAAGGGAGAAGGAACGAGAGAGAGAAACATCAATGATGAGAGTGAATCAGTGATTAACTGCTTCCTGCACATCTCCTACTGGGGATTGAGCCCACAACCCAGGCACAGCCCCTGACGAAACTTGGGACCATTCAGTTCTCAGTCCAATGCTCTATCCACTGAATCAAACCAGCTAGAGCTGAGTTTTCAGTTTTAAGAATTCTTTGTATATTTTAGATACAACTTTTATTGGAAGGGTCCTTCGCAAAAAAATTCTTTTTTTAAAAAAAAATGAGGCTTGTCATTTTATTCTCTTAAGAATGTCTTTCATTGAAATATAGCATATCAATTCTTTCTTTCATGGATAATATCTTAGATGTTACATATAAAAAGGCATCACCACTCCCATGGACATCTAGGCTTGCTCCTATGTTATCTTCTAGGAGGTTTATAGTTTTATTTGTATTTTACATGTAGGTCTATGATTCATTTTGAGTAAAGTCTACAAGATCTGTGTGTAGATTTATTTTCTTTTACATGGATGTCTAGTTGTTTCAGCCTCATTTGTTGAGGGGACTATCTTTGGTTCATTGCATTGCCTTTTCTGTTCTATCAAAGATCAAATGGCTATATTTATGGGTGTCTATTACTGGACTGTATTCTATTCCATTGGTCTAGTTGTTTAGTCCCTTGCCAATATTACATTATCTTTATTGCTCCAGTTTTATAGTAAATATTAAAGTTGAGTAGTGTCCATCTTCCAACTTTGTTCTTTTTTTTCTTCAGTATTATTTTGGCTATTCTGAATCTTCTGCCTCTTCATAGAAACTTTAGAATGAGTTTGCAGGTATTCACAAAATTATTGTTTTTCCATATCTTATAAAATCTGTTTATCTCTTAATACAACACATTTCAGCTATATATTAATAAGTTTATACAATATGTTAGCAGACTTGAGTTATTAGTATATTCCAGATATAATGTCAAAATGATAAGGTCTCAACAAAGGAGATATGTTACTGGCCCTAGAAAAGGCCAGATGCCATTCTGCTACATGCAAAGCAATGTTTGTTAATGGCCACACTAATTGGTGATCACAAAATGATGATGTATATTAATCCTAATATCACGAGGTTTTCCTAACATTAGAGAACATCATCTTAAATTCCTTGATCTGATTTATATTACTCAATTATCTGAGTATCTTTGGAACAGAAGCATAAATAAAAATCAAACTTTTGCTATACTTTTTATCAATTGAAGAAACAATGTAGTCTGAGGAAACCTGGTGCAAAACATATTTTACTGGGTGATACATATACAGCAACTGATGCTCCAAGGAACATTTGGCAAATCTTATGTTGGCATTCCTGAAGGGCCTTTTGGATATTTACCATGTGGCAATTTTTTATTTAGCTCTGGATATATGAGACTCCCAAACACTTATGAGACAAGAATGGTCTAGAATCTTTAATTATAGAGGCCTGGTGCATGAAATTTGTGCATGGGGGTGCTGTCCCTCAGCACGGCCTGCGCCCTCTTAAATCCAGGATCCCTCAAGGGATGTTTGACTGGGACTGGGCCTAAACTATCAGTCAGACATCCCTCTTTCAATATGGGACCACTGGCTCCTAATTGCTCACCTGCCTGCTGGCTTGATTGCCTCTAACTGCCCTCCCCTGCCAGCCTGGTCGGCTCTAACCACTGCTGCCTTGGCCTTTACAACCATGGCTTTGCGCAGAAGGATATCCAGATGGATGTCTCTAAGACATTCAGTCTAATTAGCATATTACCCTTTTATTTGTATAGATTATACAACATAAGCTTTAAGGTATAATTGTATTAGTAGAAATGAAGAGACATATTATTAAAAATGTATATTGGTTTGATATGATTCAAATACACAAAAGACAAAAACCAAGTCTTTAAGAATAGGATTGTTTGTCTTAGCTGGTTTGGCTCAAGGTTTAGAACTTTAATCTGAGGAGTGAAGGGTCTCAGTTTGATTCTGGTCAAGGGCACATGCCTGGATTGTGGCCTTGATCCCCAGTAGAGTGCGTGTAGGAGTCAGCTGATCAATGATTCTCTCTCATCATTGATGTTTCTCTCCCTCTTCTTCTCCCTTCCTTTCTGAAATCAATAAAAATGTATATTTAAAAATAAAAAATAAGATTACTTTGCTATCAAAGCCATGTAAGGTGTGTCATTTGTTATCCCTGATGAAGTCTGAGCAGCTCAGTTGCTAAGTGACTTTGCTGGTTTCTTATCAAATAACATATGTGGAGAACCAACTATGCCTACCATGTATTTAGGCTATAAAGACCAAAAGTTGGGGAGCACAGAGTATTTCTGGAGTAGGAGATAGTGAGGGTCAGTAGCTGGGAGGCAGGGAGGATGCAGGAATGCCCAATGCCTGAAAGTACCATAAGGTCTGGGATATGCAAATCTGCCTGGAGTCGGGTCAGGCCCTGGGCTCTAAGAGGTCAGGTCCAGAGGGAGGGCAGGGTACAGTTTCAGGGACTCCCCTTTCTGTGAGGCTCTTCCTTCTCCCCGTAACCCCCTAACCTGTCCATTCAGATCAAGGGGGTGGGAAGCAGATACCCAATGTCTAGGTGGGATGCCCCTCAGTTCTGGATTTCTCAGGGGCTGGGGAGGGGTGTTTATATTGGTTTATTTGATTCTTCTTAACAAGTTGAAGGGTGGCAGGGGAGTGTCTGCCAGACATAATTTCCTTTTACTTGCTTGCCAGAGCTGCCCTGCATGATCTCCTTTCCCTTCCTTCCCCACTGCCCTGAATTAACACATATGAGATCACCAGGGATGAAACTGGGGCCCCCATTGTACTGTGTGGAGATTGCACTCCACCGGAACCTGCCTGATCCAGGGAGGGTTGGCATCATTCACTCCTGGAAAGGTTCAATTTAAACCAATCCTCTGCTTGCCACCACTTAGATAGATGCAGGCTGAGCTATTTGTGAAGGGTTTATCATCCCTTCTGGCTGTTTCCTTGGAAATCACAAAATCAAGATAGCAGAGCCAGGGCTGTGCACTTCTCAGCACCGGCTCTCTTCAGTCAGCTGCTGAATTTACTTGAAGGATATAGAATAATTTTAAAGGATACTAAAGTGTCTACAATTAGGTCAAAGAATTATGGAATTGTTTCCTATTAATTTGTATGATTGAGGGTTCTGAGTGTTTGAGGATGTAAGCTTTCACAGAACATAGTGACTTTAACTATTGAGTTTAACCAAAGTCTGCAGTGACTCCTTCAGCTGCGCAGTCTCCGGGCCTGGCACAGTGTGCCTTCTCACACCTCCACTGGGGGCCACTGCCACCAGGGGCCCTTCCCAGGCCAGGTAGCATGGCTTGCCTGCTTGTCACCCCCAGTTGGGCAGCCTCCGGGCTGGGCAGAAATGCAAGCCCATGCACGCCCCCAGCAGTGGCCATTTTCACAGGGGGCCACACCTGGGCTGGGCCTGACTGGTCATAACTATTGAGCACCTGACTGCTTGTAACTAATTAGAATGTCTGGGCTAATTAGCATATACCTCTCTTATTATATAGGATAATATATAGAAAAAGAGATCCAGAGACAGAGAAGCATCTTTCAGACCATCAAACCTCAGGGAAGTTAGGGGAAGGTGAAGGTATGGGGGAGAGATCTACCAAAGGACTTGTATGCATGCATATGAGCCAAACCAAGGACATAGACAACAGGGGGTTGAGAGCATGAGTAGGGAGGGTTGGTTGGCAATAGGGAGATAAGAACACATATGTAATACCTTAATTGACAAAAAATAAATAAAATGGTAAAAAAAGAAATTATAATAGGGACAGAAAACAGAGTTTTTAAATATTTTAGTGATGTTATAAAAAATTTTGCAAGCTTGCTATTTAGTAATAATTATATTAGAGAATATAGAAACACACACATACTAGAGGCCTGGTGCACAAAATTCGTGCATGGAGTGTGGCGGGGGGGAGTCCTTCAGCCCAACCTACACCCTCTTCATTTTAGGATCCCTTGGGGGTGTCCAATTCATAATTTGGGACCACTGGCTCCTAACCACTCACCAGCCTGCTTGCCAGATCACCCCTAACCACTCTGCCTGGTCATCCCTAAAAGCCCTCTCCTGCTGGGCTGGTCACCCTTAATTGCCCACCCCTTCCAGACTCATCACTTCTTACTACCCTTCCCTGTTGGCCTGGTCACCCCTAACTGCTCTCCCCTGACTGCCTGGTTGCTCCGAACTGCTCTCCCCTGCTGACCTGGTTGCTTGTAACTGCCCATACCTGCCAACCTGGTCACCCCTAACTTCCCTCCCTTGCCAGCCTGGTTGCCCCAACCACTTCTGCCTTAGCTTTCACCACCATGCCTTTGTCCAAAAGGATGTCTGTAGGAATGTCCAGAAGATATCCTGTATAATTAGCATATTAACCTTTTTACTAGTATAGCTATATACAGAGAGGCCAGATTGTTATGACCACCCCATAAGTACTTCATTGGACCACCTTTTGCCTTCAATATTGCAGTGCTTCTTCTTGGCATTGACTTCACGAGATGTTGAAAGGTGATGCGAGGAATCTGACACCATTCCTGATGAAGAGCACTGTCCAGTTCTGTGAGATTTGATGGTTGTGGAACCAGCTGCCTAATGGCTCTTTTAACTTTGTCCCACAAATGCTCAATTGGATTAAGATATGGTGATTGTGGGGGCCACCTAAGTAAGTAAAATCTCCCTCATGTTCTTAAAACCACTTCTGCACAATACAAGCACCATGGCATGGCGCATTGTCTTATTGAAGAAGCCATCATCATTGCGATAAGCCATCAACATGAGAGGATGAACTTTATCAGCAATGATACTTAGATATGTTGTGCTATTCAGACATTGTTCCACAGGAAATAAAGTTCCCAAATCATGCCAGGAAAACATGTCCCAAACCATAACACTGTCCCCACGCTTAAAGGGTTGTACTCATACATGTGGGGTGCATGCTTTCCTGTGACTTCCATCAAATTCTCGCTCTACCATCTGCACAATGCAACTGGAAACATGATTCATTGGACCACCTGACTTTTTTTCCAGTCCTTGACTGTCCCATCCTTGTGTTCCTGTGTGAATCGGAGATGTTTTATCTTCGTAACTGCAGACAGCAAAGGTGTTCAAAGAGGCATTCAGCTTCCATATCCCATACGATGCAGTGTACAGCTAATTTCCCTACAAACATCAGGTGGTCATAATAATCTGGCCTCTCAGTGTATATTGTTATTGAATCCCATCTGCATATTCTTGGGTTTAAATAAGAAAAACAAATCACCCCAAACATAGAAAAGTGCTGAACAGTTACTATTTCACAAAAGGTGACCAGAGATAAATATATTTTATCTATCTCCTTTTTTAGGAGATATGGAATGAGGAAAAAGGTCTGCAGTATTTTTTAGATCCATGAAACAGTTCAAGGAGAGAAAGCTTTCCAGCATGGAGCTAATTAATATTTGCTATTATCATAAGTATAAAATAAGATGACATTGGGAAAAAACTCATTTAACTAATGTCTGTGACTTTAGACTTATGACAATGTTCATTCAATGTCCTATAAAAAATCCAATAACTTTGTAAATTAGAAAATGAAAAATAATCCTCCTTTGATATTTGGCAAAAAAAATCTTTAAAAAGTTTGGTGAGTCCACACAATGGTTCCCTTAAATGCTCCTAAATAATCTGGAAGGCTCAGGAAATAAAAATAAAGAGTTAATACATCAATTAATTTATTTTAAAAACATCTATTGAACGTGTTCAATATAAATGGCACAAGGTAAATAAAATTCTATAAAAATCATAACACTGGTTTTCATGGAACTTATATTCTGGTGGGATATATTCTACTATAGAAAAATATGGAAATCCCTCACTTGATATTTGCTATTTACTTTACTATTTACTTGCTATATCTTCTGCTCCTTTTTTCTTAAAGAAAATGTAGAATAACTACCATGAAGGCAAGAAGACAGGAAGGTAGTCAGGCTAACAAGAAATCAAAAAGGCTATTGTATGAGTTAATTGGTAGGAAAGAAATAGCTATATCAATTATTATATCAGAACCACATATCTATTTCTAATAGAAATATCTGGGTGCAAAAGCAAGTATTTTAAGAACAAAAATTGTATAATAAATACATAATAAAAATGGAATAAATTTGTTATTGTTGCTCCAGTATATGGTTATAATTCTGCTAAAAGCCTATTATTTTAGTTAATTCAATTTTAGAATATTTAGTTCAGAAATTTCAGTTTGCAAAGAGAAATCAAATCTAATAAACTTTGTTTCCCTTAAAATTATTTGTTATAAATGTTTCCCTATGACCTTCCAGTATGTCTATATTTAGAATCTTAAAATATATTTTTTATAGATGACAAATAATCATATTAGAAATGCATAAAACTTTCCAAAGTCCTATACCAGGGTAAAATTTAATATTAAGTCATCCCGGTTCAAGAAAATCACCCACATTTCTGAGCAACAGTAAAACTCACCTGTGTATCATAAATACACACACCAATGAGCTGCAGTGCTGGTCTGGAAATGTTGCTTCAAGCATTAGGGTGTCATGAAGCCAAAATGCTTACCAGTGAGTCCTTCTAAATCTCTATTAAATTTTTTGGAGCTCAATAATATTCTATTGTTAAATAATATTATCTCATTAAAAAGTAGTAGACAGAATAAATTATAAGCTACTATTTTCTTTATAGTTCTGAATTGTGAATTTGTAATACATTCCAAACTTTACAGACTTTCTAAAGCCTGACTATTTTTGTCTCATTAAGTGGACTGATTTAGATTCTGTTAGAAGATTTTTCAAGAAATGTAATATGTTGAAAGTGTCTATCAACTCTAAATTCTATCAGTTTTTAACAATCTAAGTCAATAATACATTAGACTTATTAAGATTCTACTTCAGAGTGGGGAAAAGTCATATAAAAGAAAGTGAAGAGTGACTTTTTTTCTGTAATTTGCACTTTTGCCCCCAAAGAAATTGTTGTAACATATCATTTATGGAAAGTTTATGTAATAAAGTTGATTTTTACATTTAGGTGGAGTATATAAATTATATAGGTGCACTAGCCAGTGAAAAAGTTCTTCCAAATTTGAAAATTGTGTTTGAGAATATTGCTTTCTAAATACAATGAACCACAAAGTGAAGACTTGAAATTCAATACCTGAATCTTTCATTTTTCTGAAGAACTATTGTCGTTGAAATAGAAAAAGATGAAGTAGCTAATTAACCTTTAAAAGGCTTTTCAATCCATGCCTAGTGAAAAATGTATACAGTATTCTGATTTATGTTTTCTTATGCTTTGAAAAATGATGTAAGTTTAACTGTGATATTGAGTTTGAGTTCATTTGACTTTGATACTGAGTTTGTGTTTTTCTTTGTGACATTCCATCATACATTTGATGATAGCTTTTTATAAGCAGAAGACTTGAATCACTTCCTTATTACTATTAGAAATTCTATCTCAGATAAAATGGAATAAAAACATTTTTGTCATACTAGCTCATCACTTTTTCCTTCTTTCTATGTTTAAAAAGTTAGATATGTTTTTATTTGCTTTATTTTGTTTTGAAAATATTCCTGCAATTGTTAATATTTTAAAGCTGCTTTAACTAATAATGAGAGGGCCGGGTAGTCAGGGAGGGGGAATAGCACAGGAAAGTCCAAGAGGAACAGAATCTTGTGAAATAACAGGAGCCAGTTTGTTGACTGTGCCACAGAGACAAACAAAAGAACCTATAACTGAATCCAGCTAGGCAGGAGCTGCTAAGACAACCCAGCTGGGTGGGAAAAACTGGACTCAGCTAGGCCAGAGTTGGTAGTGTAACCCAGGTAGGTGGAAACAGTGATATCACCTTGGACCTGAAGTGACAGTACTCAATCTGGTCTGTTCTGTGGGCAGGAACTTGAGTTTTAAATGTATGGATGTTGCTAAGCCAGAATTATTTGAAATGAGCAATCAGGAGCTAGCAAAGCTTATATACTCCTCTAGACAAAGGAGTTCAGTTTCTTCTCCCTCTGCCTCACTGGGTTCCTGGCTCTCCTGTAACAGGAGACGTGCTCTCCTGTGCCATGTGGCTTATGACCATATGGAACTCCTCAAGTGGACTAATGAACTTTAAATAGCTTGGATGTTGAAGTACACTTGACTGCAACATAGAGTAGAAGCTCTGGAGACCAGCCTGCTGTTGGCTCTCCTGGAACCCCAGCGGCACCTTTTCCAGGACTGGCTTCAGGGGCATGGAATCTGAGACAAAGAAGCTTCACTAGCACCCTGCTTTTGGCCCCCTCCCTGCTGCTCCCTATTGCTCCCTGTTGCAGGAGACTATCTATTTCTCAATAAACTTTGCTTCCACTAATCATTTTTGTCCATGAGCCCATTCTTTGATTTTGTGAGACAATGAACTTGGACCCAAACTCAGCACTTTGGTTTCAATGGTGCATAAAGTTGTGTGGATTTCTTATGATTTGTAGGAGTCTTAGAGGGTTGTTTTTTCTTTGTGTAAGCATTCCCCCCATAAGAAAGTAAAATTTTATTGCATATGACTTCACAATATTACCAATCAATTAAACTGATAAGAACAGATACTACACTTGATCTTAGCCAAAAGCCCAAGAAGGGATGAGAGCATCAAGCTATTAATGCCATCCTGGAGCTTGACCTTGGTGTTAAAAGAAAAATGCTTTTTCACCTTCGTTTAATCACAACACTAAACATTAATAAAGTGATAAGAATGTAAATTTCTCTCTCCAAAACTATTTTCTTTAAATGAATAGTTGCCCTTGACATGGAAATACACATGGATACCAAAAATATACTGAGACATTTTTCGTTATCCTATCTAATAAAAGAACAATATGAAAATTTGTCTGTACCTTCGCTACACCCATAAGCCATCCCCACAGCCATGCCCTCCAGCCAATCAGGAGCAGATTATGCAAATAAACCCCAACCAAGATAGTTGCCATCACTGAAAGCAGGAGGGAGGCTTCAGTTTTCCCAGCAACAGAGGAAGCCAAGTTTCCCACCTGCCATTGTCAGCCTACGCCTCCACCTAATGCTACAAAGTTTCAATTATAAAAGATACAGAAATGGCGGCAGCCACTGAGCTGGAGAGAACAGAGGCTTGGGTTTCCTTGGCAATGGAGGAAGCCAAGCTTTCTGACTGCTGTTGCTGGCCTAGGCCTCCACTTTAGGCTACAAAGTTTCAAACAGAAATGGCTGCCACCACCGAGTGAGAAGAAGGCTTGGCTCCACTCCAAGCTACAAAGTTTCAATTGTAGACATAAATTAATCCCAGATCCCAGGGCCTCCACTTGGGTCGCTGGGGGGGCGTGGTCGGCCTGAAAACCTCCACAGGCCCCTTGCCCAGGCCACCCCTTGCCCCAAGGGAACCCCGACCCTGATCTGGGACACTCTTCAGGGCAAACAAGCTGGCCCCCACCCATGCACCAGGCCTCTATTCTATCTAATAAAAGAGTAATTTGCAGATTGACCAACACTCCAACACACAAGAGGGCTGGTCCCATGTGTTCAGAGATCCTGCCTCCATGTGGACACAAGATGGCCACCACAAGATGGCCAGCAGTGGAGGGCCATTGGGAGGTGCCAGGCCAGGCAAGGGAGGGCAGTTTTGGGCCATCAGGCCAGCAGGAGAGGACAGTTAGAGGTGACCATGCCAGCACAGGAGGGAAGTTGGGGCAAACAGGCTGGCAGGGGAACAGTTAGATATCAATTAGGATGGCAGGGTAGTGGTTCAGGGGTGATCAGGCTGGCAAGCAGAAGCAGTTAGGGGCAATCACTGAGCAGTTTGGAGCCAGCAGTCCTGGATTGTGAGAAGGATCAGGCGTAAATGGGCAGTCGGACATCCCTCGAGAGGGTCCCAGATTGGAGAGGGTGCAGGCTGGGCTGAGGGACACCCCTGAGCCCTTGATGCAGAATTTTTGTGCACTGAGCCTCTAGTAAGTATATAAAATGCCCCTAAACACAATAGTAAATTGCATTTTTACTTCTTTCCCTGTTTTAAAACTTCTTTTGTTATGATTATTTCTATTTCTTCATTCTATAACATTGATTGTTTCACTTGACTAATTTTTTTTTTGCAGTTGTATTAAGTGCATTTATTTTTAACTTTTTTTAATCCGAGGAAGAAAAAGATTATTCTTCTTTTCTCAATCCATTAATCAGAACACTTACAAATAAAGTTTTTTAAATGACTTTATTTCTACAGATTTCTTTTAACTTTACTGTCAAATACAGTGAAGCTTTTTCTTTTTATTAAAACACATTTTCTTTGTGTATTGTTAAAAACCATTTTAGCTCACCTTTAAAGAAAAAATGTTTTATATAACAATAGAATTCTCTTATCTTCATTTATTCATCATTAGGCCAACTACTAGAAGGAAATCCTTTGTGTTTTATTCATTTTGAAATTATCTTTTATTAATTAAGCTGGAAGTATATTTACAACAATCACTGGTAAAAGATATGAAAAAAATATTTAGCCCATTCTTCTTGACTGTAATATATTTGTTGAAGACTTTTCATGGTTTTCAAATTGGCATTTAGTAACTCAGCTTGGTCTAAGTGATGAATATTTTGTATGATATAACAATACAAATGTTAATCTTGTGTTTCCCCCATTCTCCATTTTCAATATAGGTATTCTAAGTGCTGCTTGCTAACTCCTGGGGTATGACAAAGGAGAGCACATATATTTCCTTGATAGCAGACAGAAGAACATTAAGAAAAGCTTGAGTTCCAACTTATGTAATTAGCAACCTAACTAAATAACCTTCCTAAATGTGCATGTACATATGTATGTATTGTTTTATTGATGTTAGTCACATTTCGTCTCTTTTCTTTTCATTTCGCTACACCCAAATTCATACCTGCTGATAGTCAAAGGTAGCAAGCAACCTACTTGATTTAAGTCCTTTAGCCTCTTAATATATATCTGTCTCCTCAGTGGAAAAAGAATGAAATATTGGACCATGAGTAGGAACATATGGAGATGCAACAAAATATGTATCTGAAACATTGGAAGTAATCTGCTTGGTTGCTTAAATTTTACTTAATGACAACTAACTTATCATAGAATTATTCAATTAGGTTAGCTATAGTTTAAAGGGAGGTTATTTATTTATATAGTAAGATCATTATCTTCAAATATCTATTTAGAGTAATTGACAAACTACTGTTGATGTTGAAAAATTGCCACCCTTATCTTTATTGTCTTAGGCTTCTTCTTGCTACCCATAATACTTAGGTTGTTTTTCTCCATCTTATCCAAAGGCTCTAGAGACTGGAACTAAACACTATAGTTTCTATCAGAGTCTATGGGAATTACATGGAGCAACAATCTTGCATGACTTTTTGAAAATGTTAAATTATAGTCAGTAAGAAAAAGATCAAAAGTCTGCTCTGAAAAAATTGATTTTATCTCAATTTGACTAAAGCAGCTAGTTATCTCAGTGGAGGCAATGTTTGAAATCTGAAATGTGAGACCAAAAAAGGTTGATATCAAAAGTTGACCATCATTATTTATAATGAAAATGAGAGATGATAGGGTTAAAGGGATAATTATATTACACTGCTATAGGGCTAATGGTTTTTAAAATATTATATGTATTCTCTAGAATCCAAAAAGTTCCTTGTAATAAGCATTTCAACTAGCAATAGCTTAAATCATATTTGTAAAACTGCAATTGCTTTTATTTTTCATTCTATTTGCTAAGGCTGTGCTAAAAGTACTCAATTATTGTTCACACCAACTCATGTATTTGTCCTTCCTTAATGTTCTGGAAAACATATAGTAATTTAAGAAGAGGATTTTTTTAAAAAACATACCTTCCTTCAGAAGAATATATTATGTATATAAATGAATCACTGGAAACTTTCTGATTGGGCAATTGTGCTTTTATGTCTTAAATGAAAGTAAAAATTTAACATAAGCCCATTTTCATGGCTCTGCTATAAATTATCCAATTGAATTCAGGTAATTTACCAATAGTCTGCCTAGCAAACTGGATCAAGCTGTTTGGTATTAATATATGAGCTTTTTTTATTATAACACCACAAGTGGCCCAGTGCATGAAATTCATGCATGGGGGTGGGAGGAAGTTCCCTCAACCAAGCCTGCACCCTCTCCAGTCGGGGAGCCCTTCCAAGATGTCCAACTGCCAGTTTAGTAAATGCACAGTCGGTCATTCCTCTTGCAATCTGGGACAGCTAGCTCCTAACTGTTCACCTGCCTAACTGCTTGATCACCCCTAACTGCCTCTGCCTGCCTGCCTGATTGCCTTCTATCCCCTCTGCCTGCCTACCTGATCACCCCTAACTTCCGTACCCTGCCAACCTGATCTCACCCAGTATCTGACTCTCTTTGTTTTTCTCAGCAATTCTCCAGGCCTCCCTGCCTCCCTGTCTCCCTTTTCCTCTTTCCCATCTGGGAGGGGGTGGGGCCAGTGGGGGGGTGCTCCACCCTCTGCCCACCCTCCCTTCCATCCGGGCCTCTTCAGGCCCAGTCTGTTTTGTTTCCTCATTCTGAGAGAGTCTCCGAGAGCGAGCTTGGAGGGAGAGAAAGAAAGGGAAAAAAGGCTGTGAGCTGGTGGGCATTGTGTGTGTTTGTGCACGTGTGCAGTTGTGAGTGTGAGTGCCAGCCCCCCTCCCCCATCCCCATCTTTGCTGCCACAAGTCCCAACCCACCAGAGCCTGCTGCACTGGCAGCTAGGCGTTAGGTAGAGCCTCTGGTTTGGCCTGGAGGTCAAACCCTCCTAGTGCTAACAAAAATAATCTAGGCTTAACTTCAATAAGACTGTGCAGCCCATAAAGGGCTACAGTAAGAGTATCCACCTCAGGTAACTGGGGAGGCTGAGCCACTGTCCCTTAGAGGACATCTACCACATAAAGCTAATTGACCAACTCAGGGAAGCAGCGACCATGCATAGACATGGAAAGAAATCAGATGTGAAAGAAATGGAGGAAAAAAGACGACTGGACATAGAGTTCGAAACCACGCTTATAAGGTTTTTCAAAAGGTGCCTAGAAAAGGCTGATGAACTTAATGAGACCTATGAGGCAATGAAAGAGGACCAACTGGAAATTAAGCATACACTGACTGAAATAAAAAATATGATACAAAGACCTAAAAGCAGTCTAGAGGACCACAAGAACCAATTCAAAGATTTGAAATACAAAGAGGCAGAATCCACGCAGCCAAGAAAGCAAGAAGCTAAAAGAATTTAAAAAAAATTGAAGATAGTAAAAGAGGCCTCTGGGACAACCTCAAGCATACCAACATCCGAATTATAGAGGTGCCAGAAAAAGAGATAGAGCAAGATAATAAAAACCTATTTGAAGAAATAGTGACCGAAAACTTCCCCAACCTGGCGAAAGAAATTGACTTAAAAGTCCAAGAAGCGCACAGAACCCCAAACTATAGGAATCCAAAGAGGACCACACCAAGACACATCATAATTAAAACGCCAAGAGCAAAAGACAAAGAGAGAATATTAAAAGCAGCAAGAGAAAAACAGTTAGTTACCTAATAGGGAGCACACATACAATTGTCAGCTGATTTCTCAACAGCAACTATGCAGGCCAGATGGGAGTGGCGAGAAATATTCAAAGTGATGAATAGCAAGAATCTACAACCAAGATTACTCTACCCAGCAAAGATATCATTCAGAATTGAAGGTTAGATAAAGTGCTTCGCAGCTAAGAAAAAGCTAAAGGAATTCATCACCGCCAAACCAATATTATATGAAATGCTGAAAAATGTTCTTTAAGAAGAGGAAGAAGAAAAAGGTAAAAATAAAAATGATGAACAACAAATACACATCTATCAACAAATGAATATAAAATCAAGTGAATTAAAAATCTGATGAACATGATAAACTGGTGAATATAACAGAATCATGGGCATAGAGAGGGAATGGACAGCCAATTCTTGGGGAGAAAAGGTGTGTGGGAGGTGCAGCAAGAGACTGGACAAAAATCATGCACCTATGGGAGAGGACAGTAGGGGAGGGTGGAGGGTGGAGGGTGGAGGGAGGGATGTGTACTGGGTGGAGGAGAGCTATAGGGGGAAAATGGGGATCAGTGTAATTAATAAACTGAACAAGAAAGATTAAATTTAAAAATAATAAAGTACTTGGTTAAAGAATAACACAAATAAATATTCTTGTTTTATTATATTTTATTGTTAATAGTAATATCTTTATTGTTAATGGGAGATATTTGTTCATTTGTTGAATTCAATTTCATATTCCACATATGATTGGAATCATAAGGTTCTTGGATTTTTCTTACTTATTTTGTTTAGCACTAACTCTCAGGATTCATCCATGACATTGCGAATGACAGTATCTCATTTTTTCTTATGGCTGAGTAGTATTCCATTGTATATATGTACCACATATTCTTTATCCAATCATCTACTGAAGGGCACTTTGGCTGTCTTTATGTCTTTGGTCACCATTTATAATGCTGCAATGAATACAGGGAGTTCATATATATTTGCAAATAAATGTTAACAAAATTTTCAGGTAGATACCCAAAAGTATATGGTAAGAATATGGATCATATGAAAACTATATTCTTAATTTTGTGAGAGCCTCCATACTATTTTGCATAGCTGATGTACGAATTGATTTACCAACCAGCAGTGAATGAGGGTTCCCTTTTGTCTATAACTTCTCCAACACTTCTTATTACTTATCTTATTAATAATAGCCAATCTAACAGGTGTAAGGTGATAACCCATTATATTTTTGATTTGCATTCCCCTAATAGCTAGTGAAATTGAGCATTTTAATGTATCTGTGTGTTATTTGTATGTCTTCTTGGGAGAATTGTCTGTTCAGATCCTCTGCTCATTTTTAGTAGGTTTTTTTTTTAGGAATCTTAATTATGTAACACAATATATGAGCGTCACCTCATAGATTTATCATTCATGGACTTCACTTAATTCTTCTTTTATTTTTATTAAGTGAGAGGGAGAGGGAAAGAGAGAGAAACATCAATGATGAGAATAATCAATCAGCCACATCAGGGACAGAGTCCACAACTCAGGCATATGCCCTCACCAGGAATTGAACCTTGACCTCCTTCGTTCACAGGTTGGCACTCAACCATTGAGCCATGCCCACTGGGCAATTCTTTTTTTTTCTTTATATTAATTTGTAGGGCTAATAATTGAATACTTCACAAAAATTTTGGCAAGATATCCTGAGTTTTTATTCATTTCTTTGTGATACAATATCCTTTGATCAATAATATTTTTTTATAAAACACTGACAACACAAATCATAATGAGGATGTGGAGCAACATGAACTTTCATTCATTTCTGGTGGGAATGTGATATTGTACAGTAATTTTGGAAAAAAAAGAGTTTCTTACAAAATTAATATACTCTTCCCTATGATCCAGCAATTGTTCTTCTTGGTATTTACCCAAATGAATTAAAATTTATATACATACTAGAGGCCCAGTGCATGAAATTCATGTATGGGTACGGCCTCTTGGCCTGGCCTGTGATCAGAGCCATCTTCCCTGGATGTTTGCAGCCTGCTCTGACTCCACCATGACCTACCCTCGGTTTCCTATTCGCCATTGGGTGATCAGAGCCTGCCAGACAAGGGATGGGACCAAGAGGTCACCCATTTCTGCCCACTCACTGGCCCCACTCCTGCCACAGGGGCAATTGTTGGGGGTGGGGGCCTTGGTCTAGTGCCACCTATGACCTTACCCCCCACCCCCAGTTCCCTGTTTGACATTAGGTTATTGGCGCCAGCCGGATGCAGAAGGGACTGAGAGGTGGTCAGTCTGCCTCATAGTCACTGGTCAAGTGGTTGTTCTGCCCCCTCGCCACAGGTTGGCCTCTATGTGTGGGGCAACTGGTGAGGCAGGAGCCTTGGCCTGGTGCCACCCACATCCCCTGCCACCCACCCCAGGCTCCCTGTTTGCCATTGGGTGATTGGAGCCTGCTGGCTAGGGGGAGGGTCCTAGAGGTGGTCAGTGTACCTCATAGTGACTAGTTGAGTGGTCGTCTTGCCATTAGGGTCAATTTGCATATTAACCTTTTATTATATAGTATGAAAACTAATACTTGTATGTGTATTGAAAATCTAAAGATATTCTTTAGTAGGTGAAAGGGTTAATAAACTGTAACACATGCAGGTAATAAAATATTATCCATTTCTAAATGTAATGACTTATAAAAACATGGAAAGACATAAAAGAACCTTAAATGCATATTACTAAGTGAAAGAGGCCAATATGAAAAGGCTATATGCTACATGATTCCAATTCTGTGACTTTCTGGAAAGGGAAAACTTACAGAAAGAATCTGTGGTTGCCTAAGTTTAAAAGGAGGGAGGAAAGAATAGGCAGAGTCCTGAGGGTATTTATGACAGTGAAACTACTCTACATGTTATTATCATGATAGGTATGCTAGATATGTTACTATCATGTCATTATAGATTTGTCAAAACCCACAAAATGTACAACCCCAGAAGTGAACATTCATGTAAGTTATTGGACTTCGGGTGATAATTAGGTGTTGAATAAGTTCATTGATTACAACATATGTCCGAGTCTGGTGGTGGATATTGATAGTCATGAAGTATTGTGGGGGTAGGGAGTTTATGGAAATCCTCCATACTCCCCACTCAGCTTTGCTGTGAACCTAAAACTGCTGTAAAAATATATATTAAAGATAAATAAGTAATAGTGATATCCATTCTAATGAAATTATAAAAACTTTAAACTTTATTTCAAGACAAAGCTTCCCATTCCCCAACCAAACTTGGCAAGTTTGACTGTGTATGGGGGTGTGGAGTGGTGGGAGTTGACTATTTTTATATTTCCATTTTTCACATCTGGGGTCATTTCTCAGATTGCTAATATTTAGTATAGAACAGAAAGATCAGAATCATGAATAACAAAGAGAAAAGGGTTGGCAAAAATATCAACTTGTTTAAAACTGTAGAGGCACAATGCCACAATCCCTGGGTGTAATTGTCCTCAAAAGTTGCTGAGTAATGGGACATTGTTATGAGTTTCTCTATTGCTGGGATCTCTTATTTGCAGTCACATTGTCTATTGTGACTGTCCACTCAATCTTGTCTTAAACACTAAGTATCTGAAATAACAAAGCCTTATGTTGAAGTTCATTTGACCTTGAAGTTGTACTCTTAGAGAACTGAGGGATGCCTACACAACCTCTATAATCTCTGAGATAAGCTTCTCCTCAGAAGACAGTAATGCATGTTTGACCCAGGAAATCTCTAAACATACATATTTCCCCAATATGACCTGTTGTCAGGCATGATTTACTGACCAGTCTTAAATTGCAGAGGACAATTTTGAAACTTCCTGAATTGTCTTCATAAAACTTCTTTCCCTTGACTTGAATATACAGGACAGTGAAACCATGCTTACAGAAAAACATAGTCCTCACTAAAAATCTACTTAAAAATAGAACAAAATAAACTCCTCCAATGTCCCCACAATTTATATACTTGATGTGGACAGGAAATTTAAACATGGCATTAGATTTTTAGCATCTCTTTTTTGCATGAACTGCTGGTATCATCAATATTTACTTTGTCCTTGAGCATTGATGGAAATTTTTACTTGGACATGATGTGATGTCTGCTAGAAAAGTAATTACGTAAAAATCCTATTTCACAAAGTGCTCAGAAGCTGAAATTCTGGGAAGAGAAAACATGAGTTCAAATACCAGTTGTTCCATGTTTATCAGATTTTTAACATGCACAAATAGTTTTAAAACTCCAAAGCTTCACACAGGTACTACAAGATAGCTATCTATCTGTCTATCTATCTATCTATCTACCTACCTACCTACCTACCTACCTACCTTTTATCTATATAAAAGCCTAAGTGACTGAACAACCTGAACAACTGGAACAGCTGGTCGACAGTCACTATGACACACACTGACCACCAGGGGGCAGATGCTCAACACAGGAGCTGCCTCCTAGTAGTCAGTGCACTCTAATAGCCAACCTCCTGTGGCCAGGCCTCTAGTTAGTAAGATAAGTAATTTAATGTACTTACAGAACAAGAATATGCCAGAAGCCAATCATTGTTTTGATGGTAGAGAGCTGTAGACAGGGAGTTTGAAGGGCTGGTCAACCTTGATTGCTCTGAGGGGTCGGAGCTGGTTACTGGGATGTTGGTGGTTGAAGCAACCCCCACCTGTTAGTCCTAAGGAGATTCATTGATTGGCTTTTACTGGTGTTTCCTGGCTGGAGGATACAACTGTATCTTATGATTTTAATCTTAATAAAAGAAATGGTAAAGCCAGAGTGAGTAGTAGTCCTCCCACTAGAGTTTGACTACCGCCTGGCCCCCATTTCCCAAATTAATATTTTTCTAAGTCTCTTTATTCATTTGCATGTGGCCTTCTCCAGAAACCCGAACCCTGAACCGGGGACCCTGAATCATGCAGGATGAGAAAGGGGTTCCCACATTTGGCCACAAAAATATATGTAACATGGTAAAATTTCAATAAATGTTAACTAAACATCATCAGTTGTCACTAAAGTTCTTCTATATCAATATGTTATCAGAAATAGTGAAATATCTCTTTCACCAGTAAGTGCTGGAGGTGGTCCTGACAATATCTTGAGACTTGCACAGGAGGATGAGTGATTTTTATTTGTGTGGAGTTATATCTTTGTGTATCTAAAGTCCTATTACAGTCATAGAAGAAGTGTAGTTGGGGTTCCAATAGAACTAGAAGCAAAGCCAGTGTCCAGAGTGTACATTCCATGTTGTAGCCAGATTCAGTTCAACATCAGAAATGAATATGTTCCAATCAATTAGTCCACTGTGTTTGGGGTCCACATGGCTATAGATGAATTCAGGAGGCCAAGAGATTTTCTTCAGGAGGCAACAAGAGTTCCAAGGCAGCCAACAGAACTCAGGAGGAAACAAAAGCATAAGATAAACCAAGAGAGTTACTCCTTTGTTTAGGAAATTAAATATCCCAAAATTCATGCCTTGCAGTGGCCACATCCATTCTGGCCAATAACATATTCTCAGGTTTGACTGACAGCAGTACCTTCCCTATGTCACCCCAACTTTACTGAACATGTGACTATCCACCTCTCTGGCTATCCCAGTGATTTGCTGGGAATAAATCAGCGGCTCCCTGGGGAGTGTAAAGTTATAGCTTTACTATTGAAAGTATTACAGATTTCCCCCTTTTTCACACCTGGACCCCCTCCAACAACCCAACTTACCCTGAGACCTTCACCACACTATTCCCTGTGTCCACGGGTTATGTATACAAATTCTTTGATTAATCTCTCCCCACACTACTACCTTCCCTCTGAGATTCCTCAGTCTGTTCCATCATGCTTTTATGACTCTTGATCTCTTCTGTTCATCAGTTTATTTTGTTCATTAGACTCCACAAATGAGTGAGATTATGGAATACTTGTCTTTCTCTGACTGGATTATTTTTCTTAGCATAATAATCTCCAGATTTCTCCATGCTGTCTCAAAAGGTAAGAGATCTTTCTATTTTACAGCTGCATAAATATTCCATAAAAGACATACATTTCCATTGGAGAACAAATCTGACTGCTGAGAATGCCAAAATGTGTGCTTCATTACATATATTGTCTAACATATAATTTCATCCTTAAGCACCGATTATTCTTAATTGTCTATGAATTGGCTCTAGCATGCACATCTTCTGATATATATCATTAACATAGGCAACTTCAATTATGAACTGATTTAGTTAAGGGAGTAAGAAATAATTTACTTTTATAGAGGTAAAGGTATAAAGGAAAATGTCACAAAATTATCTGGACCAAGAAATACTACAAACCAAATGTGACCTAATATAGTAGGCAATTTTCACCTCTCACCCCCTACCCTGCTGCTGGCTACAATCTCTATCCACCCATCTTAAGCTAGAAATATTGTCACTTAAAAGATAAGAGTTTCAAAGCGTCAAACTGAACCTATTTTTCAATGCTTTCAAATTTTGCAAAATTTTCAGAAGCAAAGCCATATCTACTTATCTATCTATCTACCTATCTATCTATCTATCTATCTATCTATCTATCTATCTATCTATCTATCATCTACCTACCCATTAAGCAATCCATCCATCAATCCATCCACATCTACCTACCTATTTATCTGTCTCTAGGAAAGAAAGTTGGAAGGCAATGTGTGAATTGAAATGCATTCTTTCCTTATCCTCCAAGCTTGATGTATTAATCTCTTTGACTATCCTAAACCTATTTCCACTATTCCCCCTTCAGCTCATCCTATGATGGTCTAGTCATCCCAGGCAGTGTCTCCTTTTTGGTTCTTATAAGAAGGGACTGTACTCTTCTTTCTATCTTAAGTAAAGGTATTTTCTCTTATCTTTCCCCAAATTAGGGCTATTTCTGACTTGACACTTTTTTCCAAAAACATTATACCCTGTGGTGATACTGGTCTTTTTGTGTAGGAGGTGACTACCATGGTTATGGAAGAAAAGTCTGGAGGGGCATTGTGTTCTACAAAACTTTCATTTATCCAAGTCCTTTGGTTGATCTCTCCTCCTTACCCCCTCCCTCCCATACCTTCCACCTGAGGACCACCATTCTGGTCAATGCTTCTCTCCTTCTGGATCTGTCCCTGTTCATCAGTTTATGTTGTTCATTATCTTCCACAAATGAGTGAGATCATGTGGTATTTGTCTTTCTCTGACTTGGATGCAGGAATATAAGCCTAACCAATGGACATGAACACCAGAGGGGAGAGGATATGAGTGGAGGGAGGGTTGGGAGGGTTAATAGAGGGATAAGGACACATATGTAACACCTTAATCAATAAATAAATTGTGAAAAAATAAACAAAAAAGAGAGAAAAAACTTTCATTTATGAACACAATTCTTGAAGGACAATATTGATATTCTTATATTTACTTTTAGATAAAACTAAAGGGCTCTGAAAGGATACACAAAATCCCTGGCCACAAAGTAAAGGAAAGGTAAAAGAATGGAAGATAAAAGAAATATAATCACTTTATTAGTCATCTTGAAAGAAAATGATTGGGGTGGTAGTAGTTTATTCTCTGTATATGAAAAAAGTTCCACTTTATCAATATTTTTTCTGGGCACTACTAATATTGTATTTTTAATTGACTTTTTTTTTGGAGAGAGAGAAATACAGGTGTCCCAAAAATATGTAAACACACTTTGAATAATTATAAATTCAGTGTTTATTAAAATACATTTCATTTCATTTAATAGCTACCAGCTATTAAAGTGTGTATACATTTTGGAGAATACCCTGTATATGTAGAGAAACATTTATTTGTTGTTTCATTTATTTATGTAATCATTAGTTGATTCTTATATTGCCATAATTAGGGATCAAACCTGAAAACTTGGTATATCAGGATGATGTTCTAACCAAATGAGCTACCCAGCCAGGAAACCACTGATACTTAAAATTCAGCCATTGCAACAAGAACATCTTGGCTTGGAGAGAGAATATTCTTCATTAACTGAAATGTTGGATAGTTGAGTATATCAGAGCACATAGAAATAATAAGGCCAGTAAAATTGTAAAGTATAATAAACACATCCATAGAGTAAAGGTTTCTACCTCATAAGATAGATCAAAATTTTAGAGTTGTGGCATTATTTTTGCTTTGATATTATTATTTCTTTAATAACTACTTTTTACTTGTAATTTTAAAGTATTTTCACATTTTCAGAAGTGTTATATGAATAGTACAAAGAACTCTAAATACCCTTCACCAATAATTGTTAATATTTACATTATCTTTCTTTTTCTGTTTGTTTTTCACAATATTGACATTTTTAAGGATTACAGGCCAGTTGTTCTATGAAAGTCTCATAATTTGATTTGAGTTTATCTAATCTGTACATATAAAAGCCTAAGTGACCAGCTGACTGGCTGGTTGATTTGCCAATAACTATGACTCACACTGACCACCAGGGGGCAGATGCTCAACGCAGGAGCTGCCAAGCCACAGTGACTTGGCAGCTGGGGTTCTTGAGTGATGCGTCAGAACCAGAGGAGGGAGTCCGATTCTGGGGTGCATCACCTGAGAACCACCCTTTTGCAATCTAGGACCTGTCAGGGGATGTTGGAGAGCCATTTTTGGCCTGATCCCCACAAGCCAGGTTGAGGAACCTCATTGATGCATGAATCCAAGCACCAGGTCTCTAATGTTTCATAATGACCAGATTTAAGTAATTCATTTTTGCAAAAATACTACTCAGAGTGTTTTCATTCTGTTTTCTCTCTGTGTATGCACCCACATATATTAATGAGTCAGTAACAGACATCTCTTTGCCCATAATTATGAAATTTTCTAAAACTAAATATAATGTAATGTTCTTGTATAATTTCAGATATATAACATGCACAATAATTTTATGTAATGTTCAATTTCTAGAATTTCCCATATGGTTTTATAAACATGTCCCATAATTTCCTATTATTCAGCATGCAATATAAGATAACACATTGTATTTAGTTGTAATGACTTATGAAAATGGCAATAAAAATTATACTCTTTCTGAAAAATAAGAATTCATAAATACACACAGCCTAAATAAATAATAAGAAAGAGAAAGCTTTTCCTTACATTAGAATTTTAATTATGGATATGGAGAAAAAAATAGAATTAGAAAATCACCATTTGTAGCTGAGAATAATAATTGATTCATGGAGGAACTATAAATAAGTACTAAACCTTTCAGTAAAAAAGAAAATCTGAAAATAAGTATATTTACATAGTCTAGAAGCATTACTACAGGTTATATATTAATTATTAGGAGAAAAATGATAGTATTACTATATAAAACATTGTGAACACATTTACTCAAGCAAAATTATCATAAATAATGTAGTAAATGGACATAATGTGTTTTTTTATGTAATGCACTAAGAACACAACATTTACTAATGCCAAAAATATATAACCTTATTCTAGTCATGAGGAAATACAGTATACATAGCACTAGTCTAAGGAGATAAAATGCTAAACAAGACAGTCAAAATAACTGTGCCAAGGGAGCCCACATTCTGATGAGCATGAGAAAAATGGAGGAAATTTGCTTGAGAAGAATAAAAAAATTAAATTTAAAAATCAAAGTGTGTTATTATTTTCACAGTAAATATATCACCCACAATAACAGGAGAAACATAAATGAAACTTACAATCTATTGTAGTACAAGACTGCTGATAATAATAAATCTGAGAACCCTAAATTGAAGGACATTCTACAAAACTATGGCATGCAATGTTCAAAAATTCATTAAAAATACGTATGAAACTTGCGCATGGCTCAGTGATTGAGTGTCAACCTATGAACTAGGAGGTCACAGTTCAATTCCCAATCAGAGCACATGCCTGGGTTACAGGCTGAATCCCCAATGTGGGGCATCCAGGAGGTAGCCAATCAATGATTCTCTCTCATCATTGATGTTTCTGTCTCTCTCTCCTTTCCTTTATGAAATCGATAAAAATATATTTTAAAATAAAAATAAAAATAATGTACACTAATTTTAAATATTTTATCTAATAAAAGAGTAATATGAAAATTGACTGTACCTCTGATCAAGCCATGCCCACAGCCACTCCCATCAGCCAATCAGGAGCAAATTATGCAAATAAACCCCAACCAAGATGGCTGTGGCCACGAGAGGAAGAGGGAGGCTTGGGTTTATTTGACAATGGAGTAAGCCAAGCTTTCTGCCTGCCCTTGCTGGCCTAGGACTCCACTCAACGCTACAAAGTTTCAATTATAGAAGATATATCCCAACAGAAATGGCAGAAGCCACAGAATTGGAGAGACCAGAGGCTAGGAGTGCCCAGGTGATGGAAGAAGCCAAGCTTCTGCAGCCCTAGTGCCTAAGCCTCCACTCTAGGCTACAAAGTTTCAATCATAGAATTTAAATAAACCCAAACAGAAATGGCTGTCTCCACGGAGTTTGGCTCTGCTCCAGGCTACAAAGTTTCAATTGTAGAACATAAATTAATCCCAGATCCCAGGGCATTGCTTGGGTCGCTGCGGGGCATGGCTAGCGTGCAAACCACCACAGGCCCCTCAACAATGCAACCCCATGCTCCAAGGGAACCCCCATTCTGATCTAGGAAACCCTTCAGGGCAAACCAGCTGGCCCCCATTCAGGCACCAGGCCTCTATCCTATCTAATAAAAGAGAAATGTGCGGATTGACCATCAATCCAACACACAGGAGGGCTGCCCCATGTGGTCAAAGATTCTGCCCCAATGTGGACACAAGATGTCCACCAGAAGATGGCCAGCAGGGGAGGGCAGTTGTGGGTGATCCAGGCAAGCAGGGGAGGGTAGTTGGAAGGGAGCAGGCCTGCAAAGGAGGGCAGTTGGGGGCAATCAAGCCTGCAGGGGAGGGCAGTTAGGGGTGACCAGGCCGGCAGTGAAGGAAAGTTGAGGGAAAACAGGCTGGCAGGGGAGCAGTTAGACATCAATTAGGCTGACAGGTAGTGGTTAGGGGTGATCAGGTTGGCAGGCAGAAGCGGTAACAGGCAATCAGAGAGGCAAGCAAGTGAGCAGTTTGGAGCTAGCAGTCCTAAAGTATGAGAAGGATGTCCGACTACCCAGTTAGGCCCGATCCTGGGAGGATGGGTTCTAAAGGGCACTCTGACATCCCTTGAAGGGTCCCAGAGTGGAGAGGGTGCAGGCTGGGCTGAGGGACACCCCCCTATCTCCCGTTCAAGAATTTCATGCACTGGGCAATAGTTTTAAATAATCTTTAATGTAATACACTAACAGCACAATATTTACTACTGCCAAAAAATATGTTATTGTCAATATTTGCAATAAATGAGCCTGTTGAATAGTCAGATATTTATACTACAAGAATGTAAATACTACTTTTAAAAATATATGAAAATTGTTTTAATTTATATGACAATATATCAGAAAATGACAAAATATTGATGGTTTTCCTCCTAGATCCATAAAATTTAGCTATAACCATAATGCTCAAAATATTTAAGTAGAAATAAATTCACAGTGAGTAAAATTTTTTTAGAAATAAAATTTTTATAGCAAGTTTCATTTATAATAGGGATATACTGTGCATACACATAATTTAATATCAAGGTTTAGATGTCATTATAAAGGTGGTCATGGTTTGTTCTGCCTGGTATTAATATTTTATGAACTCTTGAATGGATTGCATTCCTGGTGATCTTGATAATAGTAATTATACTATGTATAATTAAGACACATTGTATTATTTCAATAGAAATGTATTAATTTTCAGATCCTATTTATGAAAAGATACTAATAGTAAATTATGATAGGTGAGAAAAAGTGAAATATATATTCATGAATATTTATATTTTCTATCTAAAATATAATTATATTTCATCTTAGGAATAAAGCCATTATGCTATAAAGTAATATGTATCTTTATAAATGTATATTATTAAGTGCCAAATATAGTAGTTAAAGAACTGTGTGAGAAAAATTCATATAAACAAGCTTTTTTACTAATCATGGACTCTTTAAAAGTTATAATCTCATTCTCTAGCTCAGGAAGTCTATAAATAATTTGCCTTCTTATATAAATAAAGAATAATAATAAACTGTTATTTATTTTTGATACTAAGTTCCCATTTTTAATAATTTAACCAAAATCAGGTTCCAGGTTTATGATCCCACTATCAAAGAGCATTTTGGAAATGTGTAGAATCATTTTTCATTGCTACCACTATTGGTATGGCTCCAGAAACTTCAAATAATTTTATCAATGATTAATGTGGGGGATATGCTATTCATACAATTTGTACTTTATCTGGCTCAAAACTTTACCAAGTATATCATCTAGTAAAAGAGCAATATGCAAATTGACCATCACTCTAAGACACAAGATGGCTGCTCCCATGTCTCAGAGATGGCTGCTCCCATGTGGACACAAGATGGCCTGCAGGGGATGGCAGTTGTGGATAGTCAGGGGTAACCAGGCCAGCAGAGGATGGCAGTTGTGGGAGACCAGGCCAGAAATGGAGGGCAGTTTGGGGAACCCAAGCCTGCAGGGGAGGGCTGTTGGGAGGAACCCAGGCCTGTAGGGGAAGGCACTTGATGTGGACCAGGGCATCAGGGGAGGGCAGTGTGGAGGGACAAATCCAGCAGGGGAGGGTAGTTAGGGGCAATTGGGCCAGCTGGGGAGTGATTAGGGGGTTATCAGACTGGCAGGCAAAAGCAGTTAGGGGCAATCAGGCAGAGGCAGGTGAGTGGTTGGGAACCAGCAGTCCTAGATTGTAAGAGGGATGTCGAACTGCCTGTGGGATCAAGCCTAAATGGGTGGTTAGACAGCCCTCAAGGGGTCTCAGATTGAAGAGGGTACAGGCTGGGCTGAGGGACACCCCTCCCTCATTCACGAATTTCATACACCAGGCTTCTAGTTATTTATAATTATGAAAATCATGTCATCTTTAACAATACTGGTAATGGTATTTGAATGTCAATAAACACACACACACACACACACACACACACACACACACACACACACTTCATTCAATTTTCATTTCAAGTTCTTAAATTTATAATAATTTCTCATGTGGATGTAAATATCTGACTATTCAATAGTGTCATCTATTGCAGATATTGGCAAACTTGGGTGCTTTGCCAAATCAAGCTGCCATCTAAATTATAAATGTGGTTTTATTGGAATACTAGAGGCCTGGTGCATGAATATGTGCACCAGTATGGTCCCTCAGCCTGGCCTGTAGGATCAGGCCAAAACTGCTTCTCCAACATCCCCTAAGGGATCCTGGATTGAGAGAAGGCGCAGGCCAGGCCAAGGTACTTAACCAGTGCACAAATCTGTGCACCAGGCCTCTAGTATGTCTAATAAGGAATTAATTTCCAAAATACTTAAAGAACTTATACAACTCAACACCAGGAAGACAACCCAAATAAAAAATTAGAAAGGACCTGACTAGACACTTCTCTGAAGAGGTTCTACAGATGGCTAGTAGACATGAAAAATGTTCAAGGTCACTAATCACTTGAGAAATGCAAATTAAAGCCACATGAAATATCATTTCACACCTATCAGAATGGCTATCATTAATAAATCAACAAACAAGTGCTGGTGAAGATGTGAAGAAAAGAGAAACCTAGTGTACTATTGGTAGGAATGCTGATTGATACTGCTAATATGAAAAGCAGCATGGCATTTCCTCAAAATATTAAAAATGGAACTGCCTTTTGAAATAGTAATCCCACTTCTGGAAATACATCCTAAGCAACTCAAAACACTATTTGTAAAAGAACATATTTATCCCTATGTTCATATGTTTATTTTTCAGCATTATTTACAACTAGAGGTCCGATGCATGAAAGTCATGCAAAGGGCTTGGCCTTTGTAGCCCCAGCTTCATCTGGAAAGCTGTTTGGCTGTCTGGTCTAATTAGCATATTATGCTTTTATTATTACATATAGCCAATATCTGGAAACACCTTAAGTGCCCCATCAATAGATACTAGTAAGTGGATAAAAAAGCAGTGGTAGATTTAAACAATGGAATACTACTCCACAGTAAAAAATTAATAAAATAATAATAAAAAGATAACTTTCCTTTTGCAATAGCATGGATGGACCTGGCTATTATTATGGTCAGTGAAATATGCCAGTCAGAGAAAGACAAATGCCATATGAGGAATCTAAAGAACAAAATAAACTGACAAACAAAATAGAAACAGAGGCATAGATACATGGAACAGACTGACAGCTATCAGAGGGGAGGAGGGTTGGATCAAAGAAGTTGAGAATATGAGCAAAAAATATATCCCACAGATATTAGCTATTGTAATTAATGCTGCTAACTTATTGGTGTATATATTCTTCCCGATTGAAGTTATAGTACTCTTAGGATATATTCCTGGAAGTGGACTCCATCCAGTTTTTCATAGTGTTTGCACCAGTCTGCATTACCACTAGCAGTATACAAAGGTTCCTTTTTCTCCATATCCTCGCCAGCACTTGTAGTTTGTTGATTTGTTGATGGTAAGTAGCCATTCTGGCAGATATGCGCTGATACATTATTATTATTTTAATTTGCATCTCTCTGATAATTAGTGACTTTGAACATTTTTTCATATGTCTCTTGAGTTTTGTGAATTTGGATGTGCATTTCCTTCCTCAGACTTGGGATGTTTTTAGCTATTCTAATAAGCTCTCAGTCCATTTCTTTCTCTCCTTCTGGAACTTCCATAATTTGAATTTTAATCTACATGATGCCGTTTCATAAATCTTTATCTTCCTTTTCTTATCTTTATTATCTTTTTCTTTTTACTCATGTGTCTAGATTATTTTGAGTGACTTTATTCAAAGTTCACTGATTATTTCTTCCACTTGATCAAGTCTGTTGTCAACCACAAATAAAAATGTTGGTTTTAGTTATTATAGTCTTTGACTCCAGAATTTTCATTCTGTTCTTTTTAATAGTTTTTATCTCTTTGTTGCTAATCTTATTTTGTGCATTTGTCATTTCTTGATTTATTTTAGTTGTCTGTTCTTCCTTAAATCATTGAGCTTCTTTAAGTCAGTTATTGTGAGGGGTTTTTGTTGTTGTTATTGTTGTTTTCTTATTAGGAATTCATAGGTCTCCATCTCTTCAGAGTTGGTTTCTGGAGACTGCAGTTTTTTGGGGTGTTTTTTTCTCCTTTATTTAGCTATGCTCTCTCTTTCTTCATATGTCTTTTGATATTTTTAAATGAATTTATGAATTTCAAAAATAATTACTTCTCTCAGTCCTTACAGATTAGCTTTCTGCAGGAGAAGATCTTCTTAACTATCAATCTGGCTAGAGATTCTGGATGCCTCTGAAACCTTTGGGGAGAAAGGGCAATACAACTTCTCTGGGCTTATGCATGTAATGTTCCGATTGGAGAGGATTCCCCATTTCTTTTTCAGAAGCTCATAACCGTCGGCCTTCTCTCTGTGTCTGCCAGCAGTGTTTCAGTTTCTCTTGTGCTGCAGCGGGAAGTCCCCCCGCTCTTCTTCGTGAGCCACGTCCTCCAGGCATTTAAAGTATGCTGGTTGCCCAGAACTTGAATCAGGAGAAGCAGATATAATTTGTTTGTGCAGATCTCCAAAAAGTTAGAAACACTGAACACACGCTTCCCTATTCTTTCTCCCTTCTGTGGGAGAAGCCATAAGTAGGGCGCCTCCTCTATCTAAGTCATGCTGAACTGTACCAAACTCTGTCGGTGGTACTATAAGTCCTCTCTTGTCACACAAGCTGCCCACATTCCCCTTTGCTTTTAGCAGCCCCCAGATACCCAAACTATACCAATTCCATTGGCACCCCAGGTCAGGTCACACAAATCATCCCCTCAGACAGCCTTCTAAAAACCAAAAATGGCCATCACCGGTTTGGCTCAGTGGATTGAGCATAGGACTGTGGACTGAAGGGTCCCGGGTTCAATCCAGGTCAAGGGCATGTATCTTGGCTGTGGGCACATCCCCAGTGGGGCTTGTGCAAGAGGCAGCGGATCGATGTTTCTAACTTTCTGTCCCTCTCCCTTCCTCTCTGTAAAATATCAATAAAATCTATTTTAAAAAATAAAATAAATAAAAATAAAAAGCAAAAAGGTTGAGATACATTCTACTCTTGTCTTTTTTCCTTAAGGGAGAAGCCACAGCCCGTTTGGGCCTGGGAAACTTTCAGATAAAAGAAAAAAGGTTCTACTAATCTCAATGTGATAATTCCAAGCTTTTCACTTGATTGTGGTATTGCAGCTTTTTAACAGTTTTCTGGAGTTATCATAAAAGTATTTTGGCCTGTATATTGTTCTTAAGTCAGTCTCTTGTTGAGGGATAATGAACTAGACTATGAAATCTGCTGTTTTGTTGACATTACTTTTCCACATGATATACTTTTAAAAGTATAATTAAATTTGCAATACACAAAAGCAAACACTTTCACTCACTCATGATTAATTCTCCATTGTAATTTGTAGGTAGTGGAAATAAAGGTAATTATATTTACTATTATATTTTTGTATTTGAACAGGATTATTTTGTCACTTTTCAAACAGAATAATAATATTTTGGTTATCTAATATTATACTGGATATCAAAATGAATTTCTATTCCCCCCAAAAAATACTACATCCACAGTTTTCCCATATAAGTTAACTTATATGAAATGCTATAATTTCAGTCCCTGAAACATTTCTTACATTTAAAGGGAGCTATATAAACTATGCATTTACAATACTATCCTATATTAAAAAAGAGTGATATGCAAATTGACCATACCTCCGATCAAGCCACGCCCACAAGCCAATCAGGAGGAAATTATGCAAATAAATCCCAACCAAGATGGCTGTGGCCACTGAGAGCAGGAGGGAGGCTTGGGTTTCCCCGGCAATGGAGGAGGCCAAGCTTTCTACCTGCCATTGCCAGCCTAGGCCTCCACTCAATTATCCAAAGTTTCAATTATAAAATATACATAATCCCAACAGAAATAGCGCTAGCCATGGAGTTGAAGAGAGAAGAAGCTAGGGTTCCTGGGGCGATGGGGAAGCCAAACTTCTGCAGCCCTAGCCTAGGCCTCCACTCTAGGTTACAAAGTTTCAATTGTAGAACGCAAATTAATCCCAGATCCCAGGACCTCTGCTTGGGTTGATGGGGTGGTAGCTGGCCTGCAAACCACCATAGGCCCCTCACCCAGGCCTCCCCACAACCCAAGGGAACCCCCACCCTGATCTGGGAAACACTTCAGGGCAAACCAGCCAGTCCCCACCCATGCACCAGGCCTCTATCCTATCTAATAAAAGAGTAATTTTCAGATTGACCAGCACTCCAACACACAAGAGGGCTGCCCCCATGTGGACACAGGATGGCCACCACAAGATGGCCATCAGGGGAAGGCTGTTGGGAGATTCCAGGCCTGCAAGGGAGGGCAGTTGTGGGTGATCAAGCCTGCAGGAGAGGGCAGTTAGGGGTGACCAGGCCAGCAGAGGAGGAAAGTTGGGGGCAAATAGGCTGGCAGGGGAGCAGTTAGACATCAGTTAGGCTGGCAAGGTAGTGGTTAGGACGTGATCAGGCTGGCAGGTAGAAGAGGTTAGGGGTAGTCGGGGAGGCAGGCAGGTGAGCAGTTTGGAGCCAGCAGTCCTGGATTGTGAGAAGGATGTCTGACTGCCCCTTTAAGCCCAATCCTACTGAGATCAGGCTTAAACAGTCCTGTGGACATCCCTTGAGGGGTTCCAGATTAGAGAGGCTGCAGCTTGGGCTGAGAGACATACCCCTACCCATGCATGAATTTTGTGCCCTGAGCCTCTAGTATAATGTAAGGCTAATAGGCAAAAAGACTAAATGGTGGAACAACCAAACAATTAGCCACTATGACGTGTGCTGACCACACATGTGCAGAACATGGCATGAATTGATTGCAGTGGGATGGTTGAGCAGGTGAGTGACGGTGCCAGACCAAGGTGGGGCACTGGTCACTGTCATCAGGGCAACACTCTGGTGGTTACTGAAAATTCTTTGCTTCAATGCGCTGCGGTCCCGCCTGGCGCTTGCATCTGCTGCTGGTGCTGGCCCCGTTTGTACCCACTCCCCGTGCCAGCTCCACTCGCATCTGCAGCTGGCGCCATAGCTGCGGCTCACACTTGGTACTGGTGCCTGGAGCTAATCTGATCATTCAGCTCCATCAGCAGGTGCAAGCAATGGCTGCTGGCCCCAATCATCCCTGAGGGTATCTCCACCTCCCCTGGCTCCTGAGGAGTGGTGGGGGCAGCAATTTCTGCTCACACTAATTGTTGGTGCCAGCCACAATCAGTCCGCACCGTCAGCAGGAGCAGGGCCAGCACCATCGGCACGTGAGTAATGGCAGCCAGAGCAAGGCTTCTGGCAGATAGGTGATAGGGGCCCATAGCAGGATGGGTCAGGCAGGGTCACAGAGGATGGGCCAAGACTTGCCCCTGTGCCTATTGCAGCCCTCAGTTCCTTTCAAGGTACACAAATTTGTGCACTGGGTCCCTAGTATATCTATAATACAACCAATTCATACTGCTACCAAAGCTACTATCCTGGTTCAAAATGGCATTATCTCTAGTGCAATTTTATGAATAAGCTCCAAAAAGGACTGTGTAGCTAATATTACCTTCCTCCAGATTAGAAAAAGATATAGTAAATGTCCTAAATGAGATCAGGCCATCTTCAGGAAAACCCCTATCTTAATTTGACTCATAGTAATAACTAAAGTCCTAACAATGTTCTGTAACTCCTGTATAATCCATACCTCCTTCCTCTCTTAACTTCTATCTTGTTATACTCTGACCTCATTCCTCTTTCTTTTCCTTGTCCATGAGAACACAAATTTCACCATATATTTTTTGTTCTAACTATTCTCTCTGCTGGAATATTTTTCTCCCATATATTCCCTTCGCTCACCTCTTTCAAATATTTGAACAAATTTTACCTTCTCAAGGAGACTGACTCATAAGTCCCCATGAATTATTGCACACTTTACCCACGCAGAACCCCAATCTGGTTTACATGGATCTATTTTTTCTTCATTTCATAGAAAAAAATCACTTATATTATTAGTACTAATGAAAGTAGCAGGTAGCACATTTTATATGCAATCCTATTTTGAACTTTGAATTTATTTGCATTGTTTTAAAACAAATTAGACTGTAAGAGGTGTTTTATTTTAAGAATAAATTAGTTTGTAGTCATTGTGTATATCACATATGGTAATGAGCAAACATGTATCTGTGACTGCTGCATTGGACATGAACCAGTCAGAAAATGTAATGTCTGTAAATAATCACTAAGGATATACCAGTGGCTATTAGCTCAGCATACTCCTGTGGCAGAAAAATACCAGTTGGTAGTTTAAAATATTATCTCTGTTGCTGGTTTGGCTCATTGGATAGAGTGTTGGCTTGAGAACTGAAGGGTCCAGGGTTTGAATCTGATCAAGGGCACATGTCCAGATTGTGGGCTCGAACCCCAGTAGGGGTGGTGCAGGAGGAAGCCCATCAATGATTCTCTCTCATCATTGATGTTTCTCTCCCTCTCCCTTCCTCTCTGAAATCAATAAAAATATATTTTAAAAATAATGCCCTGGAGCTCTCCCACAGGCCCCCCCCATCCCTGTCTGGCCAAACTCCTGCATCTCTCCCCAGTCCCAAATATGCATTGGTGGGGTCCCTCACCCTGGCCTGAACCCTCTTGCAATCTGGGACCCCTAAGTGGATATCAGAGGGCTGCTTTGGGTCCGATCCCTTAGGCCAGGCTGAGGGATCCCACTGGTACACAAATTCATGCACTGGGTCTCCAGTAGGCCTATAAACATTTTAAATTTCTCCCACAAGTTTCCAGAAATAATAATGATAATATTAATATTAATACTTTTCTTTGTCATAATTATATTTTCCCTTGTTAGGTTAGAGTTTGATTATATACTAATTTGTTTTCTTATCTCATATCTAATAAAAAGAATCAACGATATTTACTGGCCAAAGAAACTATTACACCAGAAGAAGAAAGTACTAAAGTCTACTTAGGAAGAAAATACAGGCATTTCAGCAATGCTGTTAATTAAAAATCAAAAGACCCTTCATCTTCTGGCATCGTGGGACCTTGGGTGTATGGGTTACTGCATGTGGTTTCCATACCCTGAGTGGAACCCTGACTGCCATATATTTAAGATGAAGGCTCTGTATTTACTCTGTCAAAAATTTCAGATTCAATATCTGGTTCATTTAATAACTCCATGTTTCTGCTAGAATGATATGATAGACAATTCAAAATGGCATATGGTAGAACAGTGATGTTTTATTGGGGATATTTGGAATATACTATAATAAAAGTATATAAAATGTATGAAAAAGATGTTTAATAAACTAAAAAATAAATTACTCTAAAAATTTTTAAGACTATGTTTTATGATACTTTCTTATAACCTGTTTTAACAACAAAAGCAAAATATATCAGATTAACTAGTGAAGAAAATAAAATATTACAAATAACTTTTAAAATACAGGTTTTCTGTAGCTTCAAAAAAGTATTCCCCTAAAACATTAGGGTTATAAAACTCACTCTGTCCTTCAACTTTCCAAGTTGGGAATCTAATTGAATTTTATATGTAGTATTTTCTGATTTCATGTGAACTTTCTATAGACAAAAAGTAAAGTATATCCTCACTTTTTTCTTGCATGACTATTAAACTCAGAATGCAAATAAAATTTTAGAGCCATCCCATTGTTTGGTAATCAGCATATGGTTATCAAAAATTTAAATCATTTAAAAAATAACTCCCAAAGTATTAATTATTCAAAAATGTACCACACAAATCACTTACTTTAAAACATTTAGACATCTTTATGTGTTATAACTCCCAAGCCTTTTGATTGTGTTAAGAATAAATTTATTATATTTTTAAAGACTTACATTTTCCAAGGTGATTTCTATTGAATTTACAAGGTCATTGAAAATTTATATGAGCTTTTTTTTTAATTTAGCAATGAAAAATACCCAATTAAGTCATCAGCATTCAGCCTATCTATACAGCCAGAATATTTTCCATCCTAGATATAGAAGATGGGAGAAGAACTTCTGAATCAAATGGGTCAGAAGAGCTTAAATGGAGGCTACTACAACATATAAAATACTGTTCTTAACAAAGACTTGCTTTATATTCAAACATTACTATACTTCACTATACAAATAGCTTGTGCCTTTTAATTTCTGAACTTTTATTTAACAAAAAGAAACTATAGAATTTTAGGATCATTTATCTTTTTATTTTATTTTATTGTTTTCCCTCCTCTATAAATGGTATATCAATTTTAATTAGATTAATAGCCTCAATTACTAGCCACACTGCTAATGTTTCTATTTCATGATTGTTCTATCAGCAATGGGCCCTGCCTTAACTGGTTTGGCTCAGTGGATAGAATGTAGGCCCAGGGACTGAAGAGTCCCAGGTTCAATTCTGGTCAAGGGCATGTACCTTGGTGCAGGCTCAATATCCAGTAGGGTATGTGCAGGAAGCATCTGATCAATGTTTCCCTTTCACTGATGTTTCTAACTCTCTATCCTTCTCCCTTTCTCTCTGTATTCAATAAAATGTATTTTTAAAAATAACGGGCCCTATAATACGCAAATTGACAATACCTCCAATCAAGCCACATCCCAAGCTACACCCACCAGCCAATCAGGAGCAAATAAACCCCAACCAAGATGTCTGTGGCCACTGAGAGCAGGAGGGAGGCTTGGGTTTCCCTGGCAAAGGAGGAAGCCAAGTTTTCCTCCTACCATTGCTGGCTTAGGCTGCCACTCAACGCTACAAAGTTTCAATTATAGAAGATATATCCCAACAGAAATGGCGGCAGCCACAGATCTGGAGAGATCAGAGCCAGCCCGGGCAATGGAGAAAGCCAAGCTACTGTAGCCCTAGCGCCTAGGCCTCCACTCCAGGCTACAACGTTTCAATTAGAGAAGATAAATTAATCCTAGATCCCAGGGTTTCTGCTTGGGTCACTGTGGGGCGTGGCTGGCCTGCAAAGCACCACAGGCCCCTTGCCCAGGCTGTCCCATGCCCCAAGGGAACCCCCAACTTGATCTGAGACACCCTTCAGGGAAAATCAACTGGTCCCCAGACATGCACAAGGCCTCTATCTTATCTAATAAAAGAGTAATACACCAATTGACCATCATTCCAACACACAAGACGGCTGCCACCATGTGGTCAAAGATCCTTCCCCCATGTGGACACAAGATGGCCACCACAAGATGGCCAGCAATGGAGGGCCGTTGGGAGTTTCCAGGCCTGAAAGGGAGGGCAGTTGTGGGCTATCAGGGCAATTGGGAGGGAGCAGGCTTGTGAGGGAGGGCAGTTTGGGACTATCAAGCCTGCAGGGGATGGCAGTTAGGGGTGACCAGGCTGGCACAGGAGGAAAGTTGGGGGCAAACAGGCTGGCAGGGGAATAGTTAGAAATCAATTATGCTGGCAGGGTAGTGGTTTGCGGGTCATCAGACTGGCAGGAAGAAGTGGTTATGGGCAATCAGGGAGGCAGGCAGGCAAGCAGTTTGAAGCCAGCAGTCCTGGATTGCGAGAAGGATGTCTGACTGCCCATTAGGGCTTAAACAGGCAGGTGGACATCCCTCGACGGGTCCCAGATTGGAGTGTGTGAAGGCTGGGCTGGGAGACACCCTCCAGCCCCCTGCACATGAATTTCGTGCAGCGGGCCTCTAGTATATATATAATTAATCATGAATATTTTATTTCTTAAATCTTTATATTCATTACTTACTCATGAAAGTTTATTAAAGTATAGAAGTAAAGCATACCCCTTCATTTTCCCAATGATCCTCTCCAGATGGATTTGTCTGTGTTCATTCAAAAATTATTTCAACTTTTACCCTCTTTAAAACATATTGTAACACAAGATATATTTGTTTAATAATTGTAGGGTATTAGTTTTGTTAGAATTTTTTCATAGTAACAAGGCCAATAGAATTATATCAGTTTTTGGGTTTCATAGGAGCACAAAAAGTAGGAACTTTTAAGAATAATTATAAGTTTTTCATTCTATTTTCAATTTTTATTTAATTAAATTTCATTATTTAATTTTATCTGAAAGTATGGTTCAATATGGTTCTGTAACTCAAGCAAAATTATCATGAGTTACAGGTAAAAACTCATACTCTCTGCTCCAGACAAAAGTGTTCACAAAGGACAATTCTACAGAAATTCACTTGCTGTAATGTATCAAAAAATGAGAGTAACAGAGGGAGTTTGCATATACAAGTAAAGTTTAGCAAAGTCAATAAAATAAAAAAGTAATTTCTAAGACCAATAATCTGGAGAATATTTTGTTTTAAATTCCTGGGGTAATTCCTCATCTTACTTTGTGCCAATGTATATATCTTACTGGTTTTTAGCAGATTATTTTGTTCTTTCTGAAGATAAGTTAGCTAGTTGTAATAGTTTTACCTGATCGTTCTTTAAAATATATTTTTATTTATTTCAGAAGGGAAGATAAATGGAGAAATAGAAACATCAATGAAAGAGAATCACTGATTGGAAGCTTCCTGCACACCCCTGGCCAACTTGGGATTGAGCCTGCAACCTGCCATGTGCCCTTAACCGGAATCAAACCAAGAACCCTTCAGTCCATAGATTGGCATTCTATTCACTGAGCCAAAGAAGCTAGGGCAAACTGATATACTTTAAAGAGTCTGTGGAAGGACACCAAAAGTAGTAGAATGTACTAGGTCCAACCCAATGGTACAAGTATACAGAGACCAGGACAAACAGCTTTATTTGGACTGAGAGTTAATAAAGTAATATGAAAGACTTTGGGGTTTTGGCATGGAACTCAAATACCCATGTAAGTATTATCTAGAGTAGTATTGCAAGCCAGAAACTGGTGCGGAAAGTGAGGTAAGACGTAGTGCTGTGTCAATTCCTATCAAATGTCTAAATAATCCCATTACAACTTCAGACTTTGTTAGTCTAGATTTATCACCTGCAAATTTGAAATAATTTTCTTTTAAATTAACTTACCTTCCATAAATACTTTGAATCTGAAACTTCAAATAAACACTAAGATTTTCAACCCGCTATTTTACTCATATATCCAATGGCTATATAATATGTGCTTAATAAATAAGCTGGACATACTCTTAGGCACTAGAAATATGACTCCATTATACAAGACCTTACATTTCAGTGAATGCTACACAACAAGAAAGTAAGTAAATAAATAAACAAACAAATAAATAAATAAAATATATCAGAATGCAGTGACATGAAACGAAATAAATTAAGAAAAGTGGAGAGAGAGTAATGGGGGAGAAGATTGGAATTGTTTTAAAAGATAATGGAAGACATATTTTAGGAGGTGACATTGGTCTAAAGAGCTGAGTAAAATAAAAAACAGAGAGCCCAGAAAAGGGAACAAATTTGGAGCAAAAGGAAAAGTAAGATAAAAAGCTTTGAAATTAGTTAGAAAAGTGGAAAGAGAACCAAAACTGGGTGAGAAAATAGTGAGCAAGGGGACAGATAAGCAAGAAATGAGCTTCCAGAGGTGCACAAGGTGGGAATCAAGTAGAGAAGTGAAAACTAATGCATCCAGGTGTCTGAAATTTATGTGTCATTGAGGAGATGATAAAATTTGAACAAGACAGTGATGTATTTTTTAAAGTTCTGGCCAGATTACATTTTAATTATTATTATTAGTTTCCAAGTTAAATGTTGGGTAGTAATTTGAAAATCTGTTCTTGCATAGTTTCACAAAACCTCATCTAAGTAGTTTTAAATAAAATAAAGTTAAGCTTTAGAAAAATACCACAATGGATTAAGCAACATGGTTTACAAATTTGAAATAAATTCTTTTTGCTCCATTCCCAAAAGATCCTGGAGGGTCTAGGACTCATGACTGTTCTCATTGTTATTTTAATTATGAGTAAGTTTTCAACAGTGTGATTTCATTATTATGTTTTGCAGCCCTTTAAAGTAATTAATTGTGTGCCGTTTTCTAAAATAATTCTCTTCTTTCCATACAATCAAGTATAATTAATCTTCTACTTATCTGAGAGAAATCTACTTTGAATATATTCTCTCTGAAGTGAATGTGAAGGACATTTATTTTCATAGTCCACATTTTAAATTTAGGAATATGATGACCTGTGATTCTCCACAAAAAGAGAAGAAACTGTTTTTCTTTACTACATGAAAGAGAAATCTGTGAACTATATTATACCCTGGCTTGGCATTTCCATTCTTTTGTTCATGTCCCAAAATTAATAGCAATTATATATTTTTAAAAATTTTAATAAGTACATTATAACATTTTCAATTTATGTCAGATTGTTTTAGTGCTGAATTAGTGGATGGGTATTGAGTTTTCAAAGAAAATCCTATGATTTGGAAAATGTACTCTCTTTATAACAGGTAACTAATTATGTGGTCAATGCACACACACACACTTTTTAAAATGAGAAATAAAATTTATTTGGAAAAACACTAAAAATCAAGTCAAGAGTGACTTTTTCTTTTGGATCTTATAAGATAAATGACCTTGGGAAAGTCAGAATCTCTGTGAGTCTTATTTCCATAATGAAGTGATGAGAAAAAATGGTTGTTCTATTGCAAATCTCTGAAGAACTAATGAATCAAAAGACTAAAATATTAATAAGGTCATATGCACACAGTGTGAAAGATGATTCATTAAATTATTCAATGAATTTTATTGATTATCTACAATATTTTAGTGTGTATTTTAGGCATATAATTCTACAAATGGACAAATGAGACAAAGTTTTTACCCTTTGGATGTTGTAATCTAGTAATAGGAAACAAATTTAAAAAAGCAATGTCAGATAATGATAATGTTTGAGAAAAGGAAGAGTCAGTATCAGGAAGGCTGGGTGATATTTTATGTCTCCTTTTACAAGAGATTTACTGTATTAGTGGTCCTAATTGGTCTGCCACGATATGCCTTTTGTTATATTATACTAAATACATTTAAACAAATACATAAATAAGCAAGTAAATAAGTAAGTAAGTAAATAAGTAAGTAAGTAAATAAATGCATGTATGTAGTGGTAGTCTAGGAAACTATCACAGCTAAGTCAACATTTGAGCAGAGATCTGTGGGAAGTGAAGGAGTAAACCATTCAAAAAGCCCTGGGCAGAAGCCTGCTTCCAATCACTGCAATACAACAAGACCCCAGTATCTAGAGTAAAGTGAGTAGATATAGTGAAATCACAACTCCATAAAGCCGAGCTCTTAGGCTATTGGGAAGACTTATGATTTAGCTCTTAATTAATCAGTAATCAACAGGAGGCTTACAGATGGATAATCTGATCTCACTTTTATTTTAAAAAGTCAATCTGGCATCTCTATAAAAAATAGAAAACAGGAAGATGAGTGTAAAGTCAGGAAGTGCAGATTATTCAAGCCATTGTTAGTAGAATCATTTTGATTTTTAAAATAATCTTAAACAATGAAAGTCAATTATGGTATGCAAAAACTATTGTATTAAAATAATATATTTTCCACCATCACTAAGTTAATGTTATTGGTGTAAGGAAAGACAAATACAAAATAAAGAAAATAGAAATAGGTCTAAATACATACAGTCAGTGATTTTTAAAAAAGAAAGCAAATTAATTTAATAGGGAGAAAGAACTATTTTTTACACATATTACTAGACCAAATGAATATCTATATTAAAAACAAAAACATAATACTTGGCATAAACAGTAGTTAGCATGTCAGCCTGCATATCAGAAGGTCTCAGTTTAATTCCCAATCAAGGACACCTAGATGAGTTTTGGGTTTGGTTTTCACTCCTGAACAGGGCATATGCGGGAGGCAACCAATCCATGTGTCTCTCTCACATTCATGTCTCTCTCTTTCTTTTCTTCCTTCCCGTCAACTCTCTCTGAAAAATCAATGTATCTATCTCTCATAAAGAAGGCAGAGTTGAATGGATAAGAAGAAATCAAACAAAGAACATCTATGCATGTATGCATAACACATAGACAAAAACAATAGGCTGATGATGGCCTGGGACTGGAGGTGGGGCAGGCTAGCAAGGGTCAGTGGGGGGGGGGGGGGAAAGGAACATATGTAACTTTCAACAATAAAGATTTAAAAATATAAAAAGAACTCTTTTTCAAAAGCTGTAGTTCATTTACACAATAGAAAACTATGCAGTTGTAAAAATGAAAGAAGTCTTACAATTTGCAACAGCATGGATATGCCTGGAGAATGTTATGCTAAGTGAAATAAGCCAGTCAGAGAAAGACATGTATCACATGATCTCACTCACATGTGGAATCTAATGAACAAAGTAAACTGATGAATAAAATAGATCCAGAGACACAGAAGCATGGAACAAATTGAAAAAATTTCAGAGTCAGGCGGGAGTGGGGGAGGTGAGAGGCAGGCAGGTGGAGGCAGCTGGGGGTGACTATGCCAGCAGAGGAAGCAGATAGAGGAAACTGGGCCAGTTAGGGATGATCAGGCAGGTAGACAGGTGAGCAGTTAGGAGCCAGTGGTCCTGGATTGTGAGAGGGATGTCCGACTGCTGGTTTAAGCCTGTGAGACATTCCCTGAGGGGGTGCTGGTTTGGAGAGGGTGCAGGCTGGGCTGAGGGGAACCACTCCCCATGCATGAATTTTTTGCACCGGCCCTCTAGTCTATATATATGAAACCTTAATGTGCAAATAGACTGAATGGTGGAACAACCGAACAACCAAACAACTGGTAACTATGATCTGCGCTGACCACCAGGAGTTGAGCAAAGAACATGGTGGACATCGGCCATGGTGGGATGGTGGAGCATGTGAGCAATGGCCATGGTTGCTGTCATTGGAGCAAGCCTCTTATGATTACTAAAAGTTCTTTGCTCCCACGTGCCCCAGTCTCACTGGGTGCTCACACCTGCTGCCAGCATCAGAGCTGCCACTTTTACCCACTGTCATAGCTGGTTCCACTTGGAACCTCAGCTGGCACTGGAGCCACTGCTTGCACCTGCTGCCAGTGCCGAGCATCAGTCCCAATTCCTCTGTGTCATCAGTGGATGTGAGCAGCAGCTGCCTGCCCTGATTGTCCCTGAGGGCTTCTCCACACACCCCCTGAACCTGAGGGGCAATCAGGGCAGCAGGCACCCCTTTCATTCCCTGATGGTTCTGGTTTTGCTCGCACCTGCTGCTAGCACTGGCTCCAATAACTCTGCACTGTCAGTGGGTACAAGTGGGGCCAGGACTGTGAGCACATGGGAGTGGCGGTGGCAGGAGTGGGGCTGCCAGCAGACAGGAGACCAGGGACCATGACAGGAGGAGCTAGTTGGGGGAAAAGAGGATGAGTCAAGACCTGCCCCTGTGCCTCCCACAGTTCCTTTCAAGGTGCATGAATTTGTACACTGGGCCCCTAGTATATCCATAAAACATCTTATACAATAACATTTATAGCCCCTTTATACATCATAGCAAAAAATGAAAACAAACCAAGTGTTTATCAACAGGAAATTGAAAAGCAAAATGTGCTATATTTATACAGTGTAATACTGCTCAGCAATTAAAAACAAAGTGAACTACTGACACACCTACCTCATCAAGCTAACTAGTGACAATCTCTATGTGATAATGTTTTCTGAAATAACTTAAAATACTGATGTATCAAAATGTTAATAGTAATAATAAAAACAATTATTTTAGACTTCTCTTTAAGCCTTTCATGTTTCAGGCAGGGCTATTACTAGTGTATGTTGAGTTACTTATGAGAGATGTGGCTCCATAAAGTGCTTAAGGACTCTGCAGTTCAGTGTGGTGCTATTTGCTGTTATGTAATTTTTCATTCTTTATATTAAATGTTTCTGCTATGACTTGATTCTTGATGGTCTGTCATTCTACTATGATTTGATTCTGCTATAAAATAAAAAATTCAAAATCCACATTCTTCTACAATTTGTAATCCAAACTCACTTTATGAATTATTTTTTTTCATAAAATTACCCACTAGTTAATCAATGATCTTTTGAAGATATATTCCCATGGTTCTAAAATTTAAAGATTTCTCACAGCTATTCTCTCCCATTTTAACTAGAACTCAAGAATTCCATCCTCCTGGGCTAGAAAAGAAGTTAGGATGAAAGACTTATTCCCAGTTCTGTGGTCATGCCTTTCTGCAAAGTAATTCAATATGTAACAAAAGCCTTTTATTTTTACTGGAAAATAAAAATATTTGGAGAAGAAACAAAAGAGAACATTATTTTATACTACAAGTAAGCTGAGTGGAATGAGAAATATATAAATGAATTTCAGCTACATTTGGGGTAAAACAGGATCTTTTTGGATTATCCTAGAGATAAAGTACCAATTAATGCTTTCTTAAGGAAAAAAAACATGTTTGCACTTAAATAACTTTTGGGTAGGAACTGTTTTACTTTGAGATTAAGAATATAAGACTGTATATCACAGAAAATTTAGGTGTCACTACTAGGTTTTAATTATAGAATTCTGAGAGCTTTTAGCTTCCCTCTAACTGCTTTCTATCCAGATTATGTTATTTATCTTACATTCTTTTCTCACACCTAAAGTTTCACAGCTGTAAAACTGCAAATAATCTATTCCCACAATCTGTATTTCTTTACAGGGAAGTGCTAGATTTTCTTTGCATTAACATCACTTGGATATTCAAAATGACTTCTACTACTAGAATATGCCTTGTGTGCACCATAAATTATTGTGCCCTTCAATTTCAAGAAACATCCTCTTGATCTTTGTTTTATAATCAAGCTTCATTTGTTGTATTTTAAACATTATTTGTAATTACCCTAATTTTCCTCCATAGACAGATTTTCTCTATAGACATTATTCATGTATGTTCAAGAAAGTAGCTGCTTTAAAATGACCTCTTACCCTGTTCACCGAGAGGTCCAGGAAGTGCCTGCTCTCCTGGACAGTGGCCTGGCATGCTTCCACTGTGTACAGCAGCTTGAATTGATTGACATTGAAGTCAAGTACTGTTCAACAGAGGACTTTCTATGAAAAGATTTCTCTTTCAGATCTTCTGCTTCCTCTTCTGGGGAAGCTCATTCTCTGATCCGAACCTGAATATATGTTGACCTCCAGGTATTATAGGTGGATCCACCTCCACTCAGTGTTAGTTTTCTTCTGGTGTGATGCTGCTTTTATCACATTTTCTGAAAAAGGCCAGTTTTATCATCTTCCTTTTCTCTGCTGAATATGTCAGATCCTAGAAATATTTCCCTGAAGTGATGTTACTGAGACCTCTGGTGCCACCCTCTCATCTTGAATGACCACAAAAAGAAAATGTTTCTTTTTGTCTATAAAAGTTGAATTAAGTTATTTCAAAAGTAATACATGAACTTGTTGGAAAGTATTATGTCAACTGAGATACAACTAAAGCAGAAAGCATATCATAAATACATAGGTTCAAGGAGAGTAGCATATTGTTCTATGATTTCGGAGAAAGAGCCAGAAATAGCCTAAACAGGACATTTAGAGATAAAGAAAATAAAAGCTTTTTAATTAGGGTGCACAGCAATGTCACCAGAGATTAAATATTCTGGTGATGCCACAGAAAACCTAGCAACAAACCTATCTCATATTTAGAGCTCTTTCCAAAAATCATTTTTAAGAAATCCTTGCATTATACAAATGTTTATGCTTATGCTTTTTGTTTGATCAAAGTAAAATATTTCATGTATGATCTGAAAACAAGTACAAGTAGTTTGGTCATATTTTTTTCTAAAAAGCATAAAACACTATTTGTTCCTTTATTTCTAACTTCAACATCAGTTCTACTGCATAAAAAAAGTCTTTCTCTGAATCTCCTTTACTTCCTTCTTATGATCAGCTATAAGCATTGCTAATTTAAACTCCACAATGCCTCTCTTCTATCCCCCCTGTCTTCTCTTAATAAATTACCAAGAACCTGAAAAAGAGAAGATATGTTTAAATGTATCAATAATGAGACTGTCAGAAAATTATTAAAATATGTGGTATAATCTACTATTTAAACAAATTTTAAAATGGGAAAAGAAACAAGAGGTTTACCCACAACTTGTACCATAGAGTTTAATTGCCAGATAATATAAAGTGTAGCTGTATAAGCCTTCATTTTTCTTCTGGTATTTCCTGTCAAGAATTATATTCAGTTGGGAATACTCCTTTAATAAGAAGTAAAAGCTTACCTGTATGAGAGATAGAATGAATGCACATAGCATTTATAGTGGTAACTTTTTCTGTCAAAATATATCTTGACATATGAAATTTATAGGTAAGATAGATGAGCGATGTTTGGTCATTAACTTCAGAGAAAACTTGAAGAGCTAAAGCATTTTCTCCCTGTATTTTATACCTATCTGAATTAACGGCATCATCATCTTACTTGGGGGCCAAGTCAAAAACCTGAAACTTGTCTTCTGCTATTCTATTTTCCTTTCCATTTCCAATCAAATATCTTTGTTAAAACTCACATAGATTATTCCAATTCTTAAACATCTTTTACACAAGTTTTTTCTGCTTTCTTTCAGCAACAATGTGCTTAATACTCAGGGACTACAATACTATGATACATTTTTTCCCTTAATAAGTATTTATTGTGTCCCTACTAATTATGACAAACACTATTCTAGTGCTATAAATAGTGAAAAAATTAACAAAGTTCTGCATTCTTATGAAGCTTTAAAGAGTTTCTTATCTTCAGCATTAAATATTCCAATACATACTAAGTACTATGGTTAGTTTTCGCAGCCCAACTTAAAAATCAATTTAGTATGTTATACAACATCTTTTAGGACAGTGAGTGGTTATTACAATTGAGAATAACATTTAAACTCTAGGTTCAAAAACAAAAATACAAAATGACTCAATACCATATTTGGCTCATTCATGTCCAATATAGTAAAAATGATGATGATCATGATATAAACTACAATATGCTCCTTGCTAATATTTTTAAAGACTTTCTGCAAGAATGCTACAAATGCCCTATGCTTAATATTTTTTAGAAATATTATGTTAAGTTGTTTCTGGATTCTTTAAAATCTTTCATGTAATTACTTTCCCCAGTGTTCCATGCAAACCACCAAAATTCAATATAAATGTTATTATTTCTTTGTCATTTTAGCCAACATACATTATTTGGTTGAATCTCTGTGTCTATAGCACCTTAAATATCCTAACTAATAAAGGAGTAATATGCAAATGGCTGTACCTCTGCTACACCCATCAGACATGCCCACCAGCCACACCCATCAGCCAATCAGGAGTGAATATGCAAATAAGGCCCAAACAAGATGGTTGCAGCCACTGAGAGCCGGATGGAGGCTTGGGTTTCCCTGGCAATGGAGGAAGCCAAGCTTTCTGCCTGCCCTTGCTGGCCTAGGCCTCCACTCAATGCTACAAAGTTTCAATTATAGAAAATACATAATCCCAACAGGAATGGCACCAGCCACAGAGCTGGAGAGAGCAGAGGCTAGGGTTGTCCCAGCAATGGAGGAAGCAAAGCTTTTCACCTACTCTGGCTGGCCCAGGCCTCCACTTAAGGCTACAAAGTTTCAATTATAGAAGAAGAATAAAGCCAAACAGAAATGGCTGTAGCCACAGAGCTAGCATAAGGCTTGATCACTCCAGGCTACAAAGTTTCCATTGTAGAAATGAATAAATCCCAGACACCAGGGCCTCCACTTTGGTCTCTGGGGGCATGGCCAGCCTGGAAATCTCCACAGGCTCCTCATCCAGGCCACCCCACACACCAAGGGAACACCTACTCTTATCCAGAACACCCTTCAGAGCAAACCATATGGTCCCCACCCATGCACCAGGCCTCTAATCTATCTAATAAAAGAGTAATATGCAAATTGACCACCACTCCAACACACAAGATTGCTGCCCCTATGTGGTAAAAGGTGACTGCCCCCATGTGGACACAAGATGGTCACCACATGATGACCAGCAGGGGAGGGTAGTTGGGAGGGACCAGGCCTGCATGAGAGGGCAGTTGGGGGTGATCAAGCCTGCAGGGGACGGCATTTAGGAGTGACCAGGCCTACAGGGGAGGGCATTTATGGGCAAACAGGGTGGCAGGAGAGAAGTTAGGCATCCATCAGGCTGGCAGGGGAGTGGTAAGGGGGTGATCAGGCTGGCAGGCAGAAGTGGTTAGGGGCAATCAGGAAGGCAGGTAGGTAAGCCGGTGGGCGTCAGCATTCCTGGATTGTGAGAAGGATGTCCAACTGCCTGATCCTACTGTAATGGGGCCTAAAGGGGCAGTCAGACATTCCTAAAGGGGTCCCAGATTGGAGAGGGTGCAGATTGGGCTGAAGGACACACACCCCTGTGCACAAATTTCATGCACCAGGCCTCTAGTATATTGATATGAATATATCATGCTCTAATATAATTTTTATTTATATATCTTATTCAGAAACTTATAAAGCCTTTGAAAAGAGGGATAATGTCTTAATCACTGGTACATGCTCAATCCTTAAGTCAGTACATAGCATAAGTTAAGGACATGTGTAATAAATTTTGGTTGGAGAAATAAATCAGTGAGTAAATTTAACTAGTAAATTAATAGTCCATTTCTTCTGTCCTTGAAATTTTACATGTATTAAATTTTTCAAGCTTCCTAGATTAATATTTTGTAATAAATTATTTACAAATACACTAATACATAATTTCTAAGGACAAAATATGCTGACTGAATACTTTTTCAGTTTATGCAGTGATAATTGATATGTAAAATAAATCTATTTAGTTTTAGAATTATCAAGATTCATACCTTGGAGTCTAATTTTCAAGAATTTCTGAAATATGAAGGCAGAAACGTTATTTTGATATAATTAGACATAGTTGCTTGTTTTTTTTAGAAAGAGCAATGTAAGCAAAACAAACAATAGGATTTACATAAGATACTGCTCACAACAAAGCTCTATTTATTTTCTTTAATTGACTTAAATGGTGAAATTTGTAAGAAATAAACAAAACCTTTTACAATTTGTTTTTATTACTATTATTACATATTTCAGGCAAAATCTCTCACACATTTATTCCAGATTTGGCTATTGAGATTTTTGCCTCACATTATTCAAATTTTACTTAGAAGTTACAGATCTAAAATGATCTTAGGAAGACTTTCCATCAGAGCTTTATACATTTCACTTAAAAATATCTTCATTAAATAGTGTTGTAAATCTCTACTTTGTTAAAAGAGTGGTGTCTGGTTTAGCAATTTCAGGTCATGAGGGCTGTGTAGCTGAAAGCTGTTACTTATATAATTAATTACTTTAGAAATTTAATGCATGCTGAGTAGATAAAGAACTTTCCTTGGGAGAAAAAATAGTCTATGGAAAACAAAACAACATGATATAATTAATAAATAATGACCATGGTAGTATTATTTTAACATAAATATATGTGGTTTCTCATGAAAGAATGGAAATAAGGAAGGAAGGAAGAAGGAAGGAAGAAGGAAGGAAGGAAGGAAGGAAGGAAGGAAGGAAGGAAGGAAGGAAGGAGGAAGGGAGGGAGGAAGGAAGGAAGGAAAGAAATCTCAGAACAAATTTAAATGTAAAACACCATATAGAGCTGCATGTCATTTTACACATAAGTAAGAGAAATGTATGTTTCTGTGTGTGTGTGTGTGTGTGTGTGCGCGCGCGCAAATGTGCATTGCAAGACACCTGATAAAATTAGGACCATTTCTTGCGTAAAGACAATTTAAAAAGTCAGTAAGTAATACTGTATTTCAAAAATACATGTAATTTATGTATCTACTTCCTCAGTTTAATTTTATGTTCTCTGTTTAGCAAAATAGTTCTGCTTATTATTTTATTTTTTAAATGATAAGGGAAGGATGAAGATAGAAAGATTTCTAAAGTTTTAGAGTCAATCTTCAAGACTCTGAAGGTTGAAATGTACTATATTTCTGATATAAAACACAAAAATAGGATTCTCTAGACCTGATAAAATTTTTCATAGTTACAGTCAAGTATTAGGTGTTTCTCCTGCTATTTTCTGACTCCCAGCTTTGTCTCTACTGTTTTAATCATTTCAATACATTCCACTATGCAATTGAGAAAATATTATCATCTAAAATTAAATTTCTATTGTTAGTTTTAATTTCAACATACTGCAACTGACCTTTGCCAAATCTACATTAATAAAGGAGAAATGTGCAAATTGACCATACCACCGTTATACCGACAAACCACGCCCACCAGCCAATCAGAAGCAAGTATGAAATTAACACAACCAAGATGGCTATGGCCACAGAGTGAGCAGGAGGCTTGGGTTTCCTGAGCAATGGAGGAAGTCAAGTTTCTTGCACACCCTGGATGGCCTTGGCCTATACTCAAGGCTACAAAATTTCAATTATAGAAGATAAATAAATCCCAACAAAAATGGCTGTGGCCAAGGAGCAAACAGGAGGCTTGGGTTTCCCCAGAAATAGAGGAAGCCAAGCTTTCCACCCCGCTCCCCAGCCTACCCTGGCCTCCGCTCAAGGATACAAAGTTTCAATTATAAAAGAAAAATAAATCCCAGATATCAGGGCCTCCACTTGGGTCACTGGGAGCACGTGGCCAGTGTGAAAACCACCACAGGCCCCTCACTCAGGCCTCCCCACACCCCAAGGGGACACCCACCCTGATCTGGGACACCCTTTAGAGCAAACCATCTGGCCCCAATTCTATCTAATAAAAGGGTAATATGCAAATTGACCATCACTCCAACACACAAGATGGTTGCCCCAATTTGGACACAAGATGGCCACCACAAGATGGCCAGTAGGGGAGAGCAGATGGGAGGGACCAGGCCTGCAGGAGAGGGCAGTTAGAAGTATCAGGGGTGCAGCGGAGGGGAGTTAGTGGTAATCAGGCTGGCAGGGGAGCAGTTAAGAATCAATCAGGCTGGAAGGGTAATAGTTAGGGGATGAACATCCTGGCAGGCAGAAGCAGTTAGGGGCAATCAGGAAGGCAGGCAGGTGAGTAGTATGGATCCAGCAGTCCTGGATTATGAGAGGGTTTCCAACTGCCTGCTTAGACCAGGAGGATCAGGCCTAAAGAGGCAGGTGAACATCCCTTGAGGGGGTCCCAGATTGTAGCGAGTGCAGGCAAGGCTTAGGGACACCCCTCCCTGCATGAATTTTATGCACTGTGTCTTCAGTCCTATATAATAGAGGTAATATGCAAATTGATCCTCACACCCTCCCAAAATGGCCACCCCCACAGCATCACAAGATGGCCACCCCTATGTCATCACAAGTTGGCTGCCACAAGATGGCCAGCCCCACATTGTCACAAGATGACTGTCCCCATGTCATCACAAGATGACTACTCCCACATTGTCACAAGAAGGCTGGCAGGGGAGGGCATTTTGGGGCCACCAGGCCTGCAAGGGAGAGAAGTTGGGGGTGGTCAGGTTGGCAGGAGAGGGCAGTTGGGGAAATCAGGATGGCAAGGGAGTGGTTAGGGGGTGATCAGGCTGGCAGACAGTAGCAGGTTTGGGGCAATCAAGCAGGCAGGTAGGTGAGCAGTTAGGAGCCAGCAGTCCAGGATTGTGAGAAGGATGTCTGAGGATTCCAGATTGGAGAGGCTGCAGACTGGCCTGAGGGACACCATCCCAGTGCACAAATTTAGTGCACCGGGAATCTAGTATCTACAAAAAAGAAATTTATAATTTATAATTTCTTCTCCCTACATTTTAAGAACTTTCTAAAATCTACTATGAAATTAGAATGAACTGATTCTATAAAACAAAGGTTGTAAGTAAAATTAATTTGTGGTATAAGTGATTTATAGATCTTCTGTTTTGATTCAAATGGTCAAGTATATGTATGTGTGTGTGTGTGTGTGTGTGTGTGTGTGTGTGTGATTGTATGAATTTTCTTAGGTTGTTATTTAATAAATAATTATACAGGCATCCCATCTTATCCATGGTTTCAGTTACCCATGCCAGAAATAAACAATTTATAGGTTTTAAATGCATGCATTTCTAAATAGCATGGTGAAACCTTGTATCCTACTTTTTCAGCTTGATGTATATGAGTCATTATTTTGTCCAGCATATCTACATAGTATATGCCCCCAACCCTAGTCACTTAGTAGCTGTCAGGCTAAAGATCCACTGTTGCAATATTGCAGTGCTTGTGTTAAAATCACCCTTATTTTACTTAATAATGACCCCAAAGTGCAAAAGTGATAGTGCTGGAAATTTAGATATACTAAAGAAAAGTGTTAAAGTGCTTCCTTTAAATGAAAATATGGAAGTTTTTGACCTAATAAGGAAAAATAATAATAATATGAAGACGTTTAAAAATCTACAATTTATCAAAAAATAATTTATCATTAAAGAAGGAAACATTATTTTTTCTAGTTTTGCTGTAGCACCTCAAACTGCAAAAGTTAGGGCCAGAATTTTAAAATGATTATTTAAAAAGTAAAGGCCATTAAATCTGTGGGTGAAAATCAGAAAGAGAATTGTGTTCCCATTGATAGCAACACGTTACTCCAGAATGCACTGAGCTGGATGAAGATTTCAGCAAGGGATCTTCTGAAGTCAATGACCACATTCACATAACTTGTATGAAAATATATTTTTATAACTGCTCTATTTTATTATTGGTGATTGTCGTTCATGTCCTACTGTTGTTAATATCTAATACAAAAATTTATATAGGAATGTATGTGTACGAAAACACAGTGTGTATAGATAGGCTTTTGTACTCTTTATGTTTTCAGGCATTCACTAGGGCCGTGGTCAGCAAACTGTGGCTCACGAGCCACATGTGGCTGTTTGGCCCCTTGAATGTGGTTCTTCCACAAAATACTACGCCTTGGGCAAGTCTATTTTGAAGATGTGGCATTAGAAGAAGTTTAAAAAATTTGGCTCTCAAAAGAAATTTCAATCGTTGTACTGTTGATAGTTGGCTCTGTTGACTAATGAGTTTGCTGACCACTGCACTAGGGGAATATAACACCCATGGGTAAGGGGGGACTGCATCTTATTTTTAAAAAGGATCTTAATATTGGCAAAAATCTACATTCTATGTCAGTGTTTAGCTTAATAGCTTTATTTCTCATAATTAGAGCAGAAGAAAGGAAAATATATAGAAATTAAATTCCAGTTCAGATCCTACATTTTTCTTTATTATCTGACTGGAAGCCTGGTGCACAAAATTTGTGAATGGGGGCAAAGGGGTTCCCTCACCTTAGCCTGCACTGTCTCCCATCTGGGTCACTTTGGGAGTTGTCCAACTGCCGGCAAACAGACAGCCCTCTCACAGTCCTAGACTGCTGGCTCCTAATTGCTCATCTGCCTGCCTGCCTGGTCACCCCCAACTGCCCCCTCCCTGCCAGCCTGGTCAACCCTAACTTCCTCGTCTGCAAGCTTGATCACCCCTTACTGCTACCCCCCGACACTAGCCTGTTTGCCTCAACTACCCCTACCAGCCTGCTCGCTCCCAACTGCCCTCCCTCTGGCCTGATCACCCTCAACTTCCCCCCACTGACTGCCTGCTCACCCTCAACTGCCCTCCCCTCCTGGCTTGATCTCCCCTAACGATCTCTGCCTCAGCCCTACCACCATGGCTTTGTCTGGAAGGATGTCCAGGAACGTCTTCCAGTCTAATTAGCATATTACACTTTTATTAGTATAGATTGTCTATTAAAGGCTCTGAAAAGTGAAAAAGAATAAATAATAGGAAAACCTGAAAAATACAAATTATAAAATGAACAATATTTGAGACCTTGAAGAAGCTTTCAAAAAAAGTTAATTTTCATTAAGAAAATGAAAAAATCAATTGAACCTGTTAAGAGATTATGTTGCAAATTTAAGTACTAAGGAGAAAGTATAGACAGGAGAAAATATAAAATATTCCCTGTCTGTCAACATAATTTAAAAACAATGATAGTGATATTTATCAGATTTTTTATTAGAATGAACATTTTATGGAAAATGAATAAAATCAGTCAATAATATTCTAGATTGTATAAACTATATTTTCCTTTTACTTTGCTACTGCTTTTATCTTTGTCTCTGTTGAATTCCTTTTCTCCCATTATTTTTCCTTTGAGCTTCTCCAATTTTATCCTAATGGCTTACATCACTTTCACAATCTCTACTTAACCTTTAATATTGCAGATCCCAAGTTAAATCAACATCACTCAATTTGTCCAAGAGAACAAAACATGCAGAAAACATGCTTAGGAAATGTGTGCTGAGAAAATGATAATTGAACAGATGTTACACTATATTGAAAAACATAAAAATATATTAATAAATCAACCAAATGGAAGCATCCAGATAGAAAGTAAAAAGGTGTTATTTCAACTGGGTAAACATTTTTTTCTTTCTTTCTTTTTAATTCCCCCATATTAAACATATACACTTTTTCAAATGTATGATATATACAAACTGCAATCTGAGTCCTTGATAATATTGAAAGCAAAACACAAATGATAGAGAAAATAAAGCAAAAAAATACTTATCTCTTTATCTCAATGATTATGATCAATATAGATTTTACCAATTATTAAATTATTCCCATATTGTTTGATTTATATAGTGTTGGCCAGAGTGTCAGCTAGCAGGGTCTGGCAGAGAGGCTACCAGTAGTGAACTCAACCTCCTGGGGGAAGTGGGACGGGCAGCATTTTTGGAAGCATCTTATCCATTAAAAAAAAAAAAGCAATATGCAAATTGACCGTACCTTCAAAACACCCACCAGCCACTCCCACCAGCCAATCAGGAGTGAGTATGCAAATAAGTCCAACCAAGATGGCTGTGGCCACAGAGAGCAGGAGGCAGGCTTGGGTTTCCCCAGCAATAGAGGAAGCCAAACTTTCCACCTGCCCTTACTGGCTCAGGCCTCCTCTCAATACTACAAAGTTTCAATGATAGAAGATAAATAAAAATTATTGCAGGCATGGAGCTGGAGAGAACAGGAAGCTTGAGTTGCACCCAGTGACGGAGTAAGCCAAGCTATCCACCTGCCCTGGCTGGCCCAGGCTCCTGCTTAAGGATACAAAGTTTCAATTATAGAAGGTAAATAAAACCCAATAAAAATGATTGCTGCCATGGAGCAAGCAGAAGGCTTGCCTCCACTTCAGGCTACAAAGTTTTAATTGTAGAAGATAAATAAATCCCATATACCAGGGCCTCTGCTTGGGTAACCAGGGGGCCTGGCTGGCCTGCAAACCACTACAGGGCCCTTTCCCAGGCTGCCCCACACCCCAAGGGAAACCCACACCCTGACCTGGGAAACCCTTCAGGGCAAACCAGCCAACCCCCACCTGTGCACCAGGCCCCTGTCCTATCTAATAAAAGAATAATATGCAGATTGACCATCACTTCAACACACAAGATGGCTACCCCTTGTGGTCAAAGATCCTGCCCCCATGTGGATACAAGATGGCCACCACAAGATTGCCAGCAGGGGAGGGCAGTTGGGAGGGACCAGACCTACAAGGGAGGGCAGTTGGGGGTGATCAAGCCTGTAGGGGAGGCAGTTAGGCATGACCAGGCTTGCAGAGGAGGGAAGTTGAGGGTGACCAGACCTTCAGGGAAGAGCAGTTGAGAGGAACCCAGGCCTTCAGGGAGGGCAGTTTGGGGCAAACAGGCTGGCAGGGGATCAGTCAGGCATCAATCAGGCTGGCATGGGAGTGGATAGGGGATGATCAGGCTGGCTGGCTGACAGAAGTGGTTAGGAGCAATCAGAAAGGCAGGCGGGCAAGCAGCTGGGAGCCAGCAGTCCTAGATTGTGAGAGGGATGTCTGACTGCCCAGTGGAATTGGGCCTAAAGGGGTAGTCAGACATCCCTCAAGGAATCCCAGATTGGAAAGGGTGCAGGCTGGACTGAACATGACCCCTGCCCATGCATAAATTTTGTGCACAGGCCTCTAGTTATCATTAAGAACCAAGGGCTTTCTGAGACCAGTCATTGTGGGAAGCACTGACAAGTACATACTGTTCTGGGCTGTAAACATGGCACAGCTCCTCCATTGCCAGGAGGCAGAATTCCCTTGGACAAAGGGAGGTAGAGTGGGCCACCAAACAAGGGGTCAGTTGGAGCTTGGAGGGAGGTGGTGGGTCATGTTCTGGCCAAGCGTGCCCAAACATTGCACCTGTGCCCTGAGTTCCTTGGAAATGGCTGAAATGAATTTTGTAACCTGTGGGTTGTCATTGTAACTGTCCTGACTCCCTCTTGTGGTTTCTGAGTATAAATCTGATGTAACACCTGTGGTCTGCACTGTAGTTCGGCCTTTATCACGATGAAGTGCTGCAACTGTAGTCACTAGCCAGCTTAATAAAGGCTTATAAATTTTTATCTCTGTTCCTGGTGCTCGTCTCTTGCGGGTCACCCCACAACATTTGAAGGCCTCAGTGAGATACACTCTGGCCACATGGCTGATGGACGCCCCAGGTGAGGACACTTCAGTCTCTGTCCCAGGTTCCAGGGAGGTGGAGTGTCTCCTCCAAAATTCGTTATCTGAACATAAGAGCCACCTGGACCTCTAGTGGGGAGAGAAGCACCTGGTTTCTGTTTGTGGAATGTTCCCCCTGGTAGACTACAGGAGGGCTGGACGCAGAGGAACCTCCAAGTCCTGACACCCAGGTGCGACGGGTGTCCGGGGTCCCTGTTACGTATGACCTTAAAGTGCACGTGTCTGGTTTGTCTTGTCTTTGCTGTCCTTGTCTTTGTTAAAATGGGACAGGGCCAGTTGTCTTTGTCTATGTCTACCCCCTTACAATGTTTTCTTAAGAATTTTCACTACTTCAAACGGCGTAGAGGAGACTACGGGACATTGGTTAATGGTTTTGATTTACAGAGATTGTGTAAATTAGAATGGTCCACATTTGGGATTGGGTGGCTGTCCACCGGGACCTATGAGTTAGGAATGGCTTATAGGGTTTATCATATTGTTTATGACCGTCCAGGTCACCCTGACCAAATCCCTTCAATTTTGGATTGACATCCTCACTGAAAAGCCCTAGTGGTTGAAAAATTGCCAGGGCCAAGACAGGAAATTGGGACAGAGGTGGACTGTTTTATTGGTTCATCCCCCAAAAGGAGATATGAAGTAGACCCTAAGGTCTTACCAAATGATCCGGAGGACGATGGGGTCCCTAACTGTCAGCCTCCTCCTTATGTTCCCATTCCGGAGGCCCCAATACCCTCACAAATGCCTCCTAGTTCCATTGCCCCGCCCCCTTCAACACCAACATTATCAATGGGACAGACAGGAGGAGACCCTGGGAACCCGACCCCAGTGACACCCCTCTACCCTGTGCTCCCACAGGCGCCTCTCTCTGTCCAGTGTGAGAGAAAATCTGGACCCAAGTCCATGGCCCCTGAGGGTTCCAGACAATTGGCCTTCCACTCAGACTTTGTCTGAGAACAACACTTTCAGTACACCCCACACCCTGACTGGGACCCCTTATAGCCAGACCAGCAGAAGGGAGAGAGAGACGTGTCTCAATGGCCCTGCTCCCATGTTGCCCTCTACACCAGGCGAGTGCCCCTGATTTAGGGCCTGGTGGTCAGCCTTTTATGGTCTATGTCCCATTTTCAACCAGTGACTTAAACAACTGGAAGAACCAAAACCCATTGTTCTCCCAGAATCCCCAAGGTTTGATTTCGCTCCTAGAGTCGGTCTTTTTCACCCACCAGCCAACCTGGGACGACTGCCAGCAGTTACTTCAAACCCTTTTCACCTCAGAAGAGAGAGAGTAAAACGGGAAGGGAGGAAGTTAGTCCCTGAACTGGATGGCCAACACACCACAGACTGAGGGAGGATTGAGGCTGTTTTTTCCATCCAGAGGGCCGCAGTGGATTCCCAACACTGATCAGGGAAGGGAGGCTCTCGACAAGGTATCGCCAGACTCTCCTGAGGGGCATCCGAGCGGTAGCTTGGAAGCCCACCAACCTTTCCAAGGTAACAGAAACAGTCCAAGGACCAAACGAAGCCCCACTGCCTTCCTCCAGAGGCTCTGTGAGGCATATTGGGTGTACACCCCAATAGACTCTAATGCCCCAGAGAATCGGCAGGCTATCAATGTGCCCTTTGTGTCCCAGTCGGCCCCAGTTATTAGAAAAAAATTACAGAAGTTAGAAGGCTTTGAGGGGAAGTCACTTTTAGAACTGATAGAGTTTGTCCAGAAGGTCTTTAACAACCGAGAAGATCAGATTGCTAACCTAAACACCAGAATGACAAAGGTCCTTCTAGCCATAAATGAAATAAAGGGACAGCAAAGAGGGACTGGAAGAAAAGAATGAGGAAAGAGAGGAAAGAACCAAAAGACCGAGCTGGGGAGAAACCAGTGTGCCTACTATAAGAAAGAAGGACACTGGGGACAGGAGTGTCCTGAGCGGCCAGAGAATAAGGCAGTCCTGGTGTTAATGGAAGAAGTGGACTGAAGGCTATAGCAGCCACAGCCATACTGGTTAAGGAAGCGTCTGAACTGACTTTTGGCCAAGACTTACAAGTGGTTGTGCCCCACGCAGTAGAAACCCTACTGCACAGCCCACCTGAGCGCTGGTTGTCGAATGCTCATATTATCCAGTACCATGTGCTTCTACTAGACCCCTGAGAGTAAGCTTCTTGAAGACTACAGCCCTAAACCTGGCCACTGTCCTCCCCGATGAAGAAGCTGAGACTCCCCTCCATGACTGTGAAGAGACTCTGATTACCCTAACCTCCTTGAGGGCCAGCCTAACAGACCAGCCCATCTCTAACCCTGAGGAGACCCTGTTCACTGACTGGAGCAGCTTTGTGGAGGAAGCTGTCAGGTATGCTGGGGCAGCTATGGTTACACAAGAAAGAGTCATATAGGCACAATCCCTAGGACATGGGACTTCAGCACAGAAGACAGATCTCATAGCCCTCACCCAGGCTTCACAGTGGGTAAAGGACAAGAGAATCAGTGTCTGCATGGACAGTCGATATGCCTTTGCCACAGTGCGTATACGTAGAGCCTTATATCAGGAGAGCGGCGTCCTAACCTCAGGGGAGAAAGATATTAAAAATGTTCTAAATATAATAAGTCTTCTTTCAACCATTTAGGGCCCTAAAGAAGTTGCAATCATCCACTGCAAAGGGCATCAAAAGGACAATTCCCCTGTGATAAAGGGGAACCAATTTGCTGACAAAATGGCTAAAGAGACTACAAAAAGACCAGTAGGGCCCCTAGAAGTACTGGCAGCAATACCTACTCAAAATCTGAAGCCCAACTCCAGGTACACCCCCGAGAAGAGGATATAGCCAGGAGATGCCAGATGTGCACACAAGTGAACCCAGTACCTCCAATAACTGCCCTGCCAGGAACCCAGTTTTGAAGTTCAAGCACCGGTGAACGTTGGGAAGTCAACTTTACTGAATTACCCAGTGGATTGGGAGGACACCTATATCTCCTAATATTTATGGACACTTTCTACCATTGGCCAGAGGCATACCGGACCAGGGCTGAAACAGCACAGGTATTAGTTAAGAAACTCCTCTCTGAAATTCTCCCTCAATTTGGCCTACCTTTATTCATAGGGTCTGACAATGGCCCAGCATTCATCGCTAAGGTAACCCAATCTTTAGTTAAGGCCTTTAAGGTCACATAGAAATTACATTGTGTTTACAGACCTCAGAGTTCTGGACAGGTAGAGAGAATGAATTTATCACTTAAGGAAACCCTAACTAAACTAAAATTAGAGACTGGAGAACTGGGTAAGTCTCCTTCCTTTTTCATTACTCAGGGCTCGCTGCAGCCCATATGTAAAAGAGCTGACTCTTTTTGAAATCATGTTTGGCTGTCCACCACCTCTTCTCCCATGGTTAAGGTAGGAAGAGCTAGCTGTGTTATCTAATAGAAATCTCAAGTCTTTGCAGGCACTCCAGAGCAGTACAGCAGCTGCAAGGCAAATTGTCAGGGCAGCACACCAGGAAACCCACCCACCGGGCCCGGATAGCCCCCCCTGTGTGTGCTCCTGGAGACCTGGACTGGGTAAAAAGGCACAAAGGATCCAAGCTGTAGAGCTCACGGTCCTCCACACCCATTGCCAGCAAGTCCCTGCAGGAGAGGAGGAATCTGAATAAATGATTTGATTCACCGTAAAGACCAGTAGGGAACGTTCTGGGCTGCAAACATGGCACAGCTCCCCCATTGCCAGGAGGCAGAATGCTGTGGGACAGAGGGAGGTAGAGTGGGTCACCAAACAATGGGTCGATTGGAGCTTGGAGGGAGGTGATGGGTCATGCTTCAGCGAAGCGTGCCCAGGCATTGCACCTGTGCCCTAAGTTCCTTGGAAACGGCTGAAATAACTTTTATAAGCTTTGGGTTGTCATTGTAACTGTCCTGACTCCCTCTTGTGGTTTCTGAGTATAAATTTGCTGTAACACCTGTGGTCTGCACTGTAGTTCGGCCATTACCGCGGTGAAGTCCTACAACTGCAGTCGCTGGCCATCTTAATAAAGGCTCTTAAATTTTGATCTCTGTCCATGGTGGTCATCTCTTGTGGGTCACTCCACAACATATACCATCCAGGACAGATGGCAGAGTATTTGAGTGCTCTCTGGATGCAACAAAGTGCGAGGAACTGGGAAAAATCAAGTAAACATTTATTATACAATTCACTTTGTCAGGTTGTAGAACAGATAAGGCCATGCTTTACCTAGTGATTATACTGCACATAATACTGAAAAACAACAAATGATTTAGAAATTATTAAAAGAAATTAATGAGTGATTGCCTTTATAATATGTACCTTCAATAATCAGTTTTTGAATGTGTAGTTCAATTTTAAATGTATGTTGTCTAATGTGGAAGGCAGAAATCACATATGGAGATTTAGATTCCAATTTAAAATAGGTAAGGTTAAATAAAATTGAAATTCCCCAGACCACTAATACATTTCACATGTTCAGCAGTCAGATATCGTTAGTGGCTGCCACAATGTACAGTGCAAAATATTTCTATCATTGCAAACAATTCTCTTAGATAGTAATAATTTACAGATGAAATGGTCTATATCATTATATATAACATAGTATATACTACATATACTATGTAGTATTTAGTACATAGCTTAATATTGTTATTTGTAGGTAATATAATATAAACCAAGTAATGTATATCCTATGTAGTGTATAATATATAATATAATTATATCTACATATATTTATACTGTTGTCTCAAAGTTACATTTTTATATATCATATGTAATAATAAAAGGGTAATATGCTCATTAGACTGGATCAACCAGACATCTTCTGCATGTCCAACTTCCTTCCAGACAAAGCCACAATGACGAGGGCTGAGGCAGAGGCAGTTAGGGGTAATCAGGCTGGAGTGGTGGAGCAAGTAGTTAGTGGGCTATCAGGCCAGCAGGGAAGAGCTGTTAGGGGTGATCAGGCCAGCAGGGGAACAGTTATTTTTTATCAAATTCTGATTGTGAGAGTTTGTATTTTTCCAAATATTTTAAGGTGATTTAAATTAAGTTTATATTTACTCTAAAGCATGTTACTATGAACCTTTTTATGTACTGTCTTTGAGGAGCTTATGTTTTGTTAACAAGAAATTTCATAGGATACTTCTGGGCTTAGTTTAGTCTGAAAGCATGAGGACAGCACAATCTACATTACAAAACAGTCTAATGGAAGTATCCCAAAGCTTACAGATGGGATGAAATGTTGCAAAATGAAGAAGAATGCATAAGGAGGATGTATTTGCAGAAAGTGCCTGTGATTTCAACACACAAAGTAGGATAAAAGGTAAGTGTGGGGGGTTTTCCCCCTCTTCCTGTTAAAAGATAGAGGCAATGAGAGTGTTCAGTTTGCCCAATTGAATCTGAGGAAGCAGAGAGGACACAGAGCAGGCTGATTTCTAACTTCTGTCTGTGAAATCTAGGAACAAGATGTACTGCTGGTTCAATGTGGAGAGATGAATCAAGGAAGGAGAAGGGCAAAGTGGACTATGCCTGAACTCTAAGGCTTTGTTGTGTAACAGGTTTCAGGAGTGTTCATCCATCACTAATGTGTCACATACCATCTTAGAGACTATGCAATAGGAATAATTAAAGCAGTTTCTCATCAGGCAAAAGTTAAAGTCAAAGTCAGCATTTCCAGGCACTGTAGAAACAGTAAAGCAACCAGTTGTACTAAGATGGTATTTCCTATGGATGCTTTTAAGATCTTCAGTAATGGTATATCAATAAAGAATCCTCTCTTCCCTAACCAGATTGGCTTAGTGGATATATCATTGGCCTGCAGACTGAAAGGTCCCAGGTTTGATTCCAGTCAAGGGCATGTACCTTGGTTGTTGGAATGTGAGAATAAACAAGCCATCTTTTATGTCAAAGGACAGTTTAGACAGCTGCCATTTTGGATTGTGTGACTTGGCAGCCACCATGTTGGCCGGCTGCATGGTGTATAAACTCACATGTGGGCTACCATTTTAAAGTTGTAAAGGCCAACCCCTCCCTTTTAATTAGCCATTTGCTAAAGACTGTGTGCCTGAGCTCCAATCAAGAGCAAAGGTCAGGTCATGTGCATCAGGGATTATAAAGCCAAGCAGGCTGTCTGCTGGGTGTGCACGCAGTTCCAGACCATGTGTGTGCACCCTTCTACATAAAAGTAAATATATTTGCCTTGCTGCCTGGCTCCTGAGTATTTTGTATTCTTCCAAACCCTGATGTGGGGTTCGCCTTATTCCTAACAATTTGGGGGCTTGTCTGGGATTTTGTCTGTCACTACAAGGTAAGTGGACCCCTTTCCTGAGGCGGTGCACCCTGCTGGCAAGTTGCGGCAGCCAAGTGAGGAGGGACGGCCATTACCCCTAGGCCAACTATGAGCTCAGGATCCAGAGTCAGCCAGCAATGCATGAAGGGCCCAAACAAGACCCATGGCAATCAGATAACCTCATGCATGAGCCAAGGTAGGAATTGGACTGAGTACTACTTTGGTGATTGGGTGTCCTCGGAGGTTCGGCATATGTGACTGGGATGTGTCTTGGACATAAAGCGAGTGCAGAGTTCTGATCTGTGGTTCGTTCTCCTGTGAGGGAAGTAGCCAGAGAGGGATGAAGCAGATCTCAGGGAATACAAGAAACCTCCAATGTTGAGTACATAGTCACATGGGACCTGCCGAGGCTGGGAAACAGAAATTCTAGGCCTAGGGAATACATTCCCCTGAAAAAGTCCATGGGAGAATGCTGAGGTTCTGCGGAGGCAAGTTCCTGAACCAGGAACAGAGACATTGCTCTTGGTGTAAACTTTTAGTGCTGTGCGAGGCTGTATGAGAGTGTGTGGTGCTGTTTCATGTCTGAGATTTTTATTTGTTAATTTGTTTACTTAGCTAGTGAAACTTCTGTCTGTGTCTTAGGTGAATTTAAAAGTGTAACATTTGAAAAGGTTGCAATACAGAGGAGTTTAAAACAAAGGAAGATAACTGCTTGTGGTTAACAAACCATTATCTTCCCCACCTGAGGCAAAGTGGGAGGGGAAAGAAAAAGGCCAGAGGTTTCCAAGCTGAAGAATGGAAGTCGGTACTTGGGTGCTTGCTGAACTGGGAAGGGCGGAGCAATTTGCAAAACCCCGCCCAGCATCTTGTCCATTAAATATCCAGTTGTCAGTTGGTATTAACCAGAATAGAACGGGGCCAGAACGGGACTGGGAGGGGAAGCCTGTAGCCCGCCGGTGCCTGCTTGTGACGTCACAAACCCACGCAGGCCAGCCGAGGGGGGACTGAGGCTGACCCTGGGGCCCAGCAGCGAGAGAATGGGCGGTTCTCGAACGGGGATGGACTGCATTCCAAGGGTGGTCCTGGAGGCACAGGACTCCCAGCCAGATTACTGTGTCCTGTTCTTTGAACAGAAAGGGCAATCATAATTAACAGCATAATTAGAATAGAATGGTATTTCACATTGAGTTACCCCCTCAATAAAGGAAGAGAAGACTGAGAGAGAACAAGGTGGACGGACACCCTACGGGAGCCAAGCACGATCTGAGGGAAGAGCCAAGATGGCAATTTACAGTCCCAGCCTCCCCCTCGGGAGGAGAGCTCTCTTGGTAAGGCTCCAACTGCCACGAGGTCACTGCACCACTAGAAACCAGCTTTTCTGGGCTGCGAAAGGAGTTGAAGCAGTAAAAAAAAAAAAAAAAAAAAAAAAAAGGAAAAGAAAGCTAAAAATGCTGCTGGAAGACCCAGCTGACTAGCTAGACTAAAAGAAGGGGGAGTGATTTGAAAGTCAGCTATGGCTATCAGGGAAAGGGAGTTCATGGCTAGCCCTGGTGTGCTTCCAGCAGATGTAAAATTTCCAAACCCGGGAGCCTCAGTGGGAACTTAACAACACGGACCATAGAGGGCACCTGAGAAATCTTAGGGAGCTAATCATTAAAGGAATAGGAAAGCAGTTCCCAGTCTCAGAACCTAAACAAAGCCTTTAATAGTCAGCAAGGCAAAGAAGGGTCTTCCAAATTTTACCAAGAGTAAAAGATCAAATGAGAAAGTACTCTGGGCCAGACTCTGAGGACCTGTTGGGCCAAGAAATATTATAAATTACATTTTGTCACCAATAGTTGGCCTGACATCTCAAGAAAGTGGCCTAGGGAAGGGCTGCCCAGAGAGCCAGAAACAAGTGGCAGCACTAACCTTACATGATGTATTTCTAAAGAAGAATGTAGCAGTTTATACATAATCAGGGGCCCCAGTGCACGAAATTCGTGCACTGGGAGTGGGTGGTTCCTCAACCCAACCTGCCCCCTCTCACATACTGGGAACCCTCAGGGGATGTCGAACTGATGGCTCACCCCGAGCCCTGCCCAGCCATCGCCCTGCTCAGCTCAGCCCCTGCTGCCTGAGACCACCCGGCCCTGGGGGCTGGGCACTCTCCATCACTTCCACTCACAGCGCCTGGGGGCTGGGGATTTGCCGCCACCATCGTTTCATCTCCATCCCCAGGGCTCAGTGCTCATGCCACTTGGCCTCACCCCTGGTCCTGATTGGCTGGTAGCATAGCCAATCAGGAGTGAAGGTACAGTCAAATTTGCATATTTCTCTTTTATTATATAGGATTTCCCAAAGTCTTTGGTAACTTAAAACTTAGGAGTTTGCTGAATTAAATAACATTTATTAAATATCTAGGTATTTAAAAATGAAATATTAATGTGTTTGCCTCATGAAAAATCTAGAGGATAGATATGAATCCATTAATTAAATATGCCTTGTATTTTATTTGAGATATATCCTTAAAATATAAGTGTATTAGTAATCTGAGAAATGCTAAGTATTTAACTTGCCACCTAAAAATTTGAGGCTTCTAAGAGTTAAGAGTTCAAATTAATTTGAGAGAAATTTTATGGTTGTAAAAACGCATGAAGTATAGAAATTCATTTTTGAGAAAAATCTTATAATTTCTCTGAAAAATTAGTTCAAAATATATTGTAGTCTTTATGTGTAATACTTGTGGTAAAATTTCACCTGGGATATAATATTTTACTGGTCTAATTAAAAAAAGAGGATTAATTAGTCTGAATCAAATTTTTAATATAAAAAACAGTTTAAATTTAATTAATGTCTTTTAGAAAGAATAATTACAAAAAGTATGTTGATAAATGTTAATTTAAGAAATGCTGGATGTTTACTTTTTGTAAATTATTGAAAAATTAAGGTTTCTAAGAATGAAGAATTCTAAAAAAAAAAAAAAGGTAAAATGGTCTGTACAAATTGCTGATGGTGTGACAGAAATAATATCGGAATGGAGATGCTTAATGGAAAGACTGAGGCATGGTTATGCATTTTGAAGGAAAAAGAAGGTGATTTCTAAAGGTGGTTATTTCTGCAAATAGTAAAAATGTTTTTGAAAGTTGTAAGAATGTCTGTGGAAGTCATAAGAAGTTTATAAAAAAGAAATGTTAAAAGGAAATTGATTAAATGATACAGGCCAGTATGCCAGGACAGAGCAGGGAAACTGAAATATTAAAATAGCAGTTTGCAACCATCTATAAAACTCTGTCTTTCCTAAACCAAGGACACTTAAAGAGTCAATGATTTGCATTTTACAAAGGAGGGTAAATAGCTTATGCCAAAGTAGTCAGGAAGACTGATGGGAGAAATCCAATTAGTGTCATTTGTTGTCCATACCCAAGGACAACTGAAGTTAGAAAATAAGCCTTATTTTGGTTAGTTCTTTTCTAGTAAAATAATTGTTACTTTTAGCAGGTATTTAATAAAAAGATTATATTTATCTTTTAATCATAGGAACTGGAGTTTGTTGTCCTATGTTCCTGTCTAATACACCTTTAATATATAATCTTTTGGTAAAATCAAGTCTGACAACTTCCTATAATTTAAATTTTAAGAAAAGTTTTTTCTTTGTTTGTTTGTGTTTTTTTTGTTTGTTTGTTTGTTTTTTTCCTAGAGTTGGCTGTAGGTGATTCCAATAGGCCCTGGAAAGCCTCAAGATCTTCCTACAATGAAAACTAGGGACCAATTTCTTAAGAACTGTGTACTGGGTATCTCTTCTACTTTAATCTATAACAGGTTAGAAGGCTTCCTGACCCAAGGCCCTCTTGAGTTTCCGGGTTTATCTCCATCAACTGGCGTTTGTTCTAATCAAGATTTGGAAGGGAAGCAAGCTGCAATCCTCCTGGGAAAGACCTTACCTGTCTTGTTTACTACAGAGACTGCTGTTCAGATTGCAGAGCGAAGTTGGTCCCAACACACGGGTTAAGGGCGGACACACCTCAACTTGAACAGCGATACTAGGACATATCCCCTTGAAAGTGATGCTAAAAACTGTGAGCTGTCTTAATAACCATCATGTAGTGAGCTCTATTTGGTTAAAGAATCTGGCAAATTGCAGGGACTTACAATGTGGGATGGAGAAATGTGTACAATCTGGATCATGCTTACCCAGTTATCAGTTATAAATAACTTGAAATGACTTGGATATTTCAGCCTTTAGGTCAAAAGATTGGCTAGGACTAGATTTAGAAGTAGATGTCACAGGACAAGATCCCCTAGGCCACTGCCACCACCATACAAATAGAAGTAGGATATAAGGGAAAAAATGCCTGGGTGGAATGGATTAAATATTCTGTACAAGCCCTAAATAAAAGCGACAGTTACGCTTGCATGGCAGGAAGGCTAGAGGCCCAAGTGATCCCATTCCCATTTGGTTGGACCTCAGACAGTAATGGGATGGAATGTGTGCTTGGCTTATACCAGGGTGAAACTATCTGGGGAAATGCTCTCTGTAAGACTCTCACTCTGTTGTTCCCATTCAATAGAGGTAAAGAGCTAGGACAACAATCCAGCCCTGCCCCATACTCCAATGTAAACTCTACCTCCTGCTTCTCAAGGAGGGGAAGCGTGCTCATAGTTTATGAGGAATGTATCCAGATGTGTAAATGGCCAAGTATCCTCAGAAGCCCATCATGCTGCACTGTCATACCCCCTGCTGATGTCTGGTGGTGTCACGGGGGACCCTGACTTGTGGCTTTGCCCAGAAAGTGGAGTGGACCTTGCACTCTGACACAATTGGCTATCCCTTTCACATTGGCAGATCATAAACCTTTTTTCAATAGACAGACTAGGAAGAGGAAACAGAGTCTAGAGAGTTTTTGGTCCTCATATACACACATTGAGGTTCCAGGAGGAGTGCCAAGGAGTTTAAGGCTAGAAATCAGATTAATGCAGGGTTTGAGTCCTGTGTTGGTGGCCCACTGTGAACAAGAATGTGATAGATTAGTTATATTTTCAAGAACCAGCAAAGGCTTGTTAAGTAGGCTTGAGATGCAGCTAAAGGGGTAGTGAACAGATAGATGCTAGCAGGAGAGTGCCCTGGGAGAACAGGCAGAAGAAGGAGGAGGATATGTAATGTTGGAGCCAGTACTGTGCATTCATCCATGACAACACAGCAGACAGATCATTACTAAGTCTAAGGCACTGGCAGTTTTAGTGACGAGTGAGCTGGGGCCTGGGATTGAGGTCCTTTCTCTGATGCACTAGAGCAATGGTGTCCACTTCACCCCTTTGAGTAGTAGCTATAGTGATGGGATATCACATCATCCCATGTCTTATCCACAGATTAATTGAAACTGCATTGACCAAATAGCAAATTAATCTCCTACTAGACACTGCAAAGCATGAAAGTCAATGAATTTCAGCCAAGTTTGAAGAAAATAGTTTAAATAAAGAAAAGGGGGAGAATTGTGAGAATAAACAAACCATCTTTTCTGTCAAAGGACAGTTTAGACAGCCACCATTTTGGACTGTGTGTCTTGGCAGCCACCATGTTGGCCGCATCGTATATAAACTCACATGGGGGTCGCCATCTTGAAATTGTAAAGGCCAACCCCTCCCTCTTAATTAGCTAATCGTGAAAGACTGTGTGCCTGAGCTCCAATTAAGAGCAAAGGACAGGTCACGTGCATCAAGAATTATAAATTAGAACAGACCATCTGTTCGGTGTGCACGCAGTTCCAGACTATGTGTATGCACCCTTCTATGTAGAAGTAAATATGTTTGCCTTGCTGCCTGGCTCCTGAGTGTTTTGTATTCTATTCAAACCCTGATGTGGGGGCTTGCCTTATTTCTAACAGGAACATCCCCAGTAGGGGGTGTGAAGGAGGCAGCTGATTGATGTTTCTCTCTCATCAATGTTTCTAACTCTCTCTCCCTATCCCTTCCTCTCTGTAAAAAATCAATAAAATATATTTAAAATAAAGAATCCTCTCTTCTGCTCTCCCTATGTGTGCATGCACACACACAATGCCACATCAGATGAATTCAGCTGCAAATACCCCCAAACCCAGTAATTGTGAAGCTACATAATAAAGTAAAATATTGTGATTTTTCTTACTTGTCTTCTCTTCCCCATTTTCAACTTTGAAGAAAGAGGAAACAGTTGATAAATTTTAGAAAAGGTGAGTAATGAAGAAAGCAGTGGACAGCTATTCCCCATTCCTGAGCATCACATGGCTGTACTTAGTCTTTTGTGCATGAAAAGTGAAGGAATAGCAATAATGTTGAATAAAATTAGGTACATTGACTATTACAGAGGGCTGAACATTTTAAGTAGGTAGTTCTAGTTATTTTTAATTTAAAGTATTTTTTAAACTTTTGATAAACTAAAAAAAGTTTACTTAAGAATGATAAGAGAAAAAGATGAAATTAATGAGTTCTACCAGAGATTAGGGATAAATATCCCACAATAAGTAACTTTTAAAGGAATATTGGAAAGTAAAATTGCTTTTGATTAAGTTCAATTACCCATTTTTGTTTATAATATAGCAAATAAGGTTGGGTGAAAAAAAAAACAGAAAATGGCCTTATTGTTATGCAATAATCTACATATGAATATTAACAATTTATGAAATATCAAATTATAAGAGAATAATAAAAAAATATAGAGATCATATCAATCCTCTAAGATCTGGCTTTGTTTCTTGATTTTGTTCTTGCCCTAGCATTTGACCAACCCATTTCCAGTCAGGCTGCCAAGCACATTCTCATTGTTTTGAACAAAGTATTCTCCATGAATACTTCCATGTCTCTCCATGGTGAAGGATAAATATAAATGGCAAACATGATTTGGAGGTTAAAGATTGAGTCATCTGTTTACATTTCAGGGTAAAGTATGCTCCTCAGAGAAGATCACATTCTCTCTGGAGGGCAGAAGGGTAAATGTTCCAGCCACCCTGTGTATGCTCTGAGTCTCCTTATTTCATGGTGTGATTCCTACTGCACACGAAGGTGACACCTGGCTCTCGGCGTCTTGCTCCACAGGGAATTGGAGTATAGGGAGCCGGTGCTGCTGAAATTGTTCCCTGAGTAAATAAAAAGTCATTTTTCTGATCCAGAGGTCTAAGGGTGTGTGTGTGTGTGTGTGTGTGTGTGTGTGTGTGTGAGAGAGAGAGAGAGAGAGAGAGAGAGAGAGAGAGAGAGAGAGAGAGAAAGAGAGAGAGAGAGAGAGATACATAAAGAAAGACAGTGAAAACAGTGTCAGGCCATTCTGTTAGTCTGAAAGTAGGATAACACCTCAGATCTTTTACAGCTTTGGACTTAATACTGCTATATAATATTTATAACTATCTCCTTCAGTCAGTTTTCTAGAGCGTTTTTTCATTTTGTTATAAACCTGAAACCATTCAATCTGCTATATTCATTCTTTGAATCTTCAAACTACTTTTTGCTTTCCTATAATTTCCACTCATGGTTTCTCCAAGCTGTGCCAGTTCCAACATATTGTGTGTGCTCTCCATACCTAACCACTCATTAAAAAGATGAAAGCAGCTCAAAATGAAGCCTGTCATTTTGAGCAATCAGAAAATAGCCTTCAGTGTTGCATGAGCAAAGAGGAGAGAAAAATGATTTTGTTCTAAAGGAGGTGCACAGCTTTCCAGGTTGATCTCATTTATCTTAATGTATTATTTTAAACTAGAGGTCTGGTGCATGACATTTGTGCACTGGAGTGGGGGTAGGGGGAGTTTCTCAGCCCAGTCTGCTCCCCCTAACAATCCAGAAGCCCTCAGGGGATGTCTGACTGACAGCTTAGGTCTAAGCCAGCAGTTGGACATCCTTAGAGCTGCCTCAAAGGTGGGAGAGGCTCCCACCACCACCACTGCGCGCACCGGCCCTGAGCCTGGCTTGTGGCTGAGTGGCACTCCCGTTGTGGGAGCCCACTGACCACCATGGGACAGCTCCTATGTTAATCATCTGCCCCCAGGTGGTTAGTATTCATCATAGCAACTGGTCATTCCACTGTTCAGTGGATTTGCATATTACCCTTTTGTTATACAGAATACTAGCTATGACACTTATATTATCAGTGCTCCATTGATGGTTATTCTAAAGCAGCTTAGATTCCATGGAGCAGGGCAATACAATAGCTCATTGAGAATAGACTTCAGGGTACTTCAGTTCTAATCCTCTCATGGATTACTTTACCTGGTCTTTGTTCTGCGCATGAGTCAGATCCACACTCTCCAGCAGTGCCTCCACTATTTTGTTTTTATTTGTGAAAGCTAGAACATCTGAGAATACATCTCTTTTCCCCACTTCTATTTTACCTTTGCTTCTACATTTCTGCAATTTTGTGGTCTCAGCTTTGTAATCTACTTCATAAACCAAGTCAGAGTCACGGCTCATGAATGTACATTTTGGTGAGCAGTTCCATGTGGGTATTCTTGTGTCATTCATTGATAACACATAATGTTAGCACTGCACATTCTGATAGCACATGTTCTTCAAAAGAAGTGCATTTTAAAAGCAAACAATAATAATTACAATTTTTCTTAAATTTTTTCACATTGACCTTGATCTTATATCTCTGGAATTGGTGAATTACACAGAGATTGTCTTCTGGTCCCAAATGTGCTACTTCACTGCCAACTCACAGTGTGACCTCAATCCCTATTCTGAGCCTCTGTGCCCTCATTTATCAAAGGAATGAGTTGAGAATTGACTAGGTTGCTCCAATAGTTTATAACCATAATTTTTTAAAAAAATCTTTATTGTAGAAAGTATTCTATATGCCCCTGTCTTCCCTCATTGACCTATTCTAGCCCATTCCTGCTCCCTGCCTCAGGCATTCACCACTTTATTATCTGTGTCCATGGGATATCCATATATGAATAATTTCTTCCTACCCACCAACCCTCTCCCATTTCCCTCTGAGATTCATCAGTCTGTTGCATACTTCTATGTCGCTGGATATATTTTGTTCATAAGTTTATTTTGTTTATTAGATTTCACATATGAGTAATGTCATGTGATACTTATCTTCTTCTGACTGGCTTATTTCACTCAGCATAATACTCTCCAGCTTGGTTTTAGTTATCTCCTTATTATTAAAAAAAAACACAACCTATATTCCCCATAATTATATACTTACTGATATTTTTTTTCATTCTGAGATCATTCTTGAGGATATATTAATCAATCTGTGAAGTCTCATGCCATTTTCTTCAGAAAACTGCAGGGGTCTTTATTGGCTGATGATAATTATATAGAATGTTTTTATTATGCCATAAGCATTAATGGGATTCATTTTTTATTATTTCTATTTTTAATTTTATTTTTAAATTTTTACTTTTATTTATTGATTAAGGTATTATATGTGTTATTGCCCCATTACCCTTCACCCCCCACTCAAGCCTTCACCCGCCTGTTGTCTTTGTCCATTGGTCAGGCTCATATGTATGCATACGAGTCCTTTGGTTGATTTCTTCCCCTTACCCCACTTCCCCTACCTTCTCTCTGAGGTTTGATAGTCTGATCGATGCTTCTCTGTTTCTGGATCTGTTTTTGTTTATCAGTTTATGTTGTTCATTATATTCCACAAATGAATGAGATCATGTGATATTTATCTTTCTCTGAAAGGCTTATTTTGCTTAGCATAATGCTCTCCGTTTCCATCCATGCTGCTGCAAATGGTAAGAACTCCTTAGTTTTTAGTGCAGCATAGTATTCCATTGTGTAGATGTACCACAGTTTTTTCTAATCCACTCACCTGCTGATGGGCACTAAGGCTGTTTCCAAATCTTAGCTATGGTAAATTGCGCTACTATAAATATAGGGGTGCATATGTCCTTTCTGATTGGTGTTTCTACTTCCTTGGGATATATTTCTAGAAGTGAAATCCCTGGGTCAAATGGAAGTTCCATTTTTAGATTTTTGAGGAAACTCCATACTGTTCTCCACAATGGCTTCACCAGTTTGTATTGCCTGCAGCAGTACACAAGGGTTCTTTTTCTTTGCATCCTCACCAGCACTTGTCATTTGTTGATCTGGTGATATGGTACCTCACTGTCATTTTGATTTGCATCTCTCAGGTGATTAGTGACTTGAGCATGTTTTCATATGTCTCTTGGACTTCCTTATGTCTCCTTTCAAAAAGTATCTGTTTAGACCCGTTGCCCATTTTTTGTATTGGTTTGTTTATCTTCCTTTTTTTAAGAAAGTTGTATGAGTTCTCTGTAAATGTTGGGATTCTTCTTTGGCACACTACTAAAAGAAGGTCGGCGGCAAGGACAAAGCCCAGATCTGGGAGCAGTGAACGCTGTTCCCTCATTGAGAAGATGAAAGGCACACCTCCCTACCGATCTATATTTTCATTTTTATTCTTCATGTTTTTTAAATTTTTATTCTGTGTTAGCTGAACTATGTGTTTCCCAAAACTACAGAAATGACCAATAATCAACACTAATCCTAACCACCTCTGCCCAGCCTGCTTTCTATACTTCTCATTTTGGATGATCAGAAACTAAAAAGCAATTTGATAAAAAGCAAATGCCTGAAGGGTGATCTCTCCTACATCATTTGAATATACCCATCTGGGTCTCTTAAGCCTTAATAGGTATTAATATAGATTTTTAAGATACATCCAGTGGACAAAGTTTAGTGAAGTGGAAATAAAAAAAGCAGTAAGCACCATAAGCAGATTCCTCCCTAGGCATCAGCCTAGGCATACTTTTGCCTCAGGACTTTCATAGGGAGGAAAATACCATAAAGAAAAAAAATTAAGAAATAAGGGGGACATGTTCTGCCTGTCTATGATCAGTATGGACTGCATAAATATAGAACTGTTATTTTTTAGAGAGTTTATATTTTCTTGTTTAAATAACAAAGATTATTCTATAATTTCCAGATATTAATTGTATAATTGTATAGTCCAGAAATATTCTACTCTCACCATTTCCATATGCCCTTGGACCAACAGTATTGGTCTGATAAATATCTTGTGCATGTGTATGGCTTTCCACGATTCCAATGTGCATGTCAAGCCTGGCTCTTTTTATTCAGTAGGTCTGAATCATAGCACAGAGTTCAGTCTAGGACTAAGCTGAGAGATTGTAAAAGCAGTTTTTGTTGCCCCAATGGAGTGATTTTAAAATATGTTGTCATGACATCGTCAGGACATTTCACCCCAAAGCTTTCTTCTCAAATTCACATGGGACATTTTAAAAAACAAACCACAATATTGGGTCACAAGCACAGTCTCCCCAAATTCAAGAAAAATGAAATCATATCAAGCATCTTCGCAGACCACAATGATATAATATTATAAATAAACTATAATAAAAACAATCCAAAACTCTCAAATACTTGGAAGTTAAATAGCATGTTATTAAATATTGATTGGGTTACCAATGAGATCAAAGAAGAAATTAAAAACATCCTGGAAACTAATGACAATAAAAATATAACAATCCAAAACCTGTGTAGTGCAATGAAAGCAGTACTAAGAGAGAAGTTTATAGCTCTACAGGGCTGCCTAAAAAAAAACCAATAAACAATGGTAATAAATCATCTAACCTTACAACTTGAAGAATTAGAAAGAGAGCAACAAGAAAAGCCCTGAGTGAGCAGAGGGAAGGAGAGATAATAAATATCAGAGCAGAAATAAATGAAATAGAGACAAAAAAAACCCACACAATACAAAAGTTCAATGAAACCAAGAACTGGTTCTTTGAAAGGATAAACAAAATTGACGAACCTCCAGCCAGGCTCACCAAGAAAAAAAGAGAGAGGATCCAAGTTAATAAAATCAGAAATGAAAGAGGGAAAATAACATCAGACCCCACAGAAATTGAAAGAAATGTTTATAAATACTATAAACAACTCAGTTCCTATATTAGTAAAATTTGGACTGTATTGCTTGCATAATAAGTCTTTCAATTTAGAAATATTTAAAAATCTCTATACTTATGATATATCTTGATTAGACTTGATTTGATTCATCATTATAAAATATATGTAGAATATATTTCTGATCTTTTAACAACCATTAAATTATTTCCATTATAACCTCAAGATGAGCAGGTTATTTAAAAACCTATTTCTAAGATTATGCCTAGAGTGTCAGTTACTATAGGAAGAAGTGTAGTATTAATGACAACTAGAAGTCTTGCAGACTATATTCTCACAGAGCCAATTTTAAATCCTAGCTCTGAGGCTCAGTGCTGAGTAATGAGAGGATTAAAAAAGAGATCTCAGAAGTCAAGAGAGCTCAGAAGTAAAATGCTAACAATGCCAATCATCCCCTAGACTATATAAAGAAGAATATAAAGGAAAGGGAGGAAACATTTCATCTCTCCTTTTTTTCCCCTGTTTCATTGTCTCTTCACATTATTTCCCAGTTTTTACAATAGCATTTTCAGTGGTCACAGTGGTCACCTACAGCTGAAGCTTTTCCAGTAATGGTTTGTTGTTTTTCCCCCTCCTCATCAGTATCTACTTTAAGGACTGAGTCATTGAAAGACTGCTGGCTTTATGTCAGGCTGGCCACTGTCTCCTTATTTTCAGCCTGTGTTTCATATTCTCAATATTTATTTTATTACATATCTAATAAATAGTGAATATTTAATAACTGTGAAAAGAGAAACAGAGATAGACAAATTGACCCACGGATTGAATTCTTCATGACTTGTCACCAAGCCATTTATTTAAGAACTAGAGGCCCGGTATGTGAATACATGAATTCGTGCATAGGTGTGGTCCATCTGGCACTGGACCAGATCAGGGCCAGGCTGGCTGAGGGAGAGGTCGTGGGCCAATTCAGGGATTTGGGGGGTGGAAGGGCTGCCTCCGATTGGGGTGGAGAGGAGCTGATTGGGTCGGAGCCAGCCATGGGGTGGGGAAGGCTGTGGGCCAAATGAGGGGGGGGGGAGCAGATCTGGGGCCAGCAGCTTGGGGAAGAGGCCATGAGTGGTTGACTAGCTGGTTCTGTCCCTGATTGGAGTTGGGGGGCCCATCAGGATGAGGCCATCCAGCTCTGCCCCTGATTGGGGAGTAGGGCCAATTGGGTGGGAGAAGGGGCTACAGGAGCTTGGCTGGCTAGCCTTGCCCCATATTGGGATAGAAGGTTGGTGATCAGGGGAAGGTCTAGCTGGGGCGAGGGGCTTCAGGATGATCGGGATGGTGGGGGCCCATCAGGTGTGGGGCCGGCCTGTGGAAAGGGCTGTGAGGAGTGGGGAGGGGTAGGCCAGCCAGCCCTGCCCCCAGATCTGGCCATTTTGCTGGCCACAATGGGCATCATAGCAAAAGGTCACCAGCATTATGGTCACTGGCTTCTTATATATATACAGATATTTCTTAAAACAGAATCAATATGTATAGTGTCATATGGATACTAGATTTATTGTTAGATTTTATAAATGTCTAATCAGTATGTTGTATGCCTGAAACAAATTTGTATTTATGTCAACCGTAATAGAAAAACAAACTGAAAATATCAACACTATAATACATATAATATATTATTTTAGAAAATTCATTTAATACTTTTTCAATTTATTTCCCTACATTATCATATACTTTTCAGTGTATATTTGTGAATGATGAATAGTGTTATTATTTAATTTTAGGCTATAATTTTATTAACAAATGGTATGTTGCTATGATTTAACAAGTATATATATTCAAAACCATATATTCTGGTGAATAAGATGACTATTAACCCAGGAAAATCTTCTCAAAAGTCAGGGGTCAAAATCAAATCTGACTTTTTAAAATTTTTATTTGCTGTGCTTTGGAAGAGGGGTAGTATTATACGGCAAATATGTCCCAAACTCTATATTTTAACTGGAAAATATAGAGTTTAGGATATATTTAAAAGTAGATAGAGTTTGGAAAATATAGAGTTTGGGGGTCGTCTTATATACCCAGTTGTATGCCAGAAAATAAGGTATATTGAATTCTAAAGGCCTTTATATATCTTCTCTTCTTTTTTGGCTATTATAATAATGGTGTCACAAATATTCTTGCAAATAGTTTCTGATTATGGCCTTAGTATGTATCCTAGAAGAGAAATTTCAAAATAGTAATCTATGGAGATTTCTTAACCTTTCCATAAATGTTGTCAAGTTCCTGTTTATAATTAATATACCAATATCAAGTCACTCACCCCACAGATTAGAATAAGTGGTTTAACCTTTCCTCTTTTACAGCATATATTATATATATATATATATATATATATATATATATATATATATATGCAAACATAATATATAGACCTGCAGCATGAAATTTGTGCGGGGCGGGAGGGGGAGGTTGTCCTTCAGCCCAGCCTATACCCTCTCCAATCTAGGAAACCTTGAGGGATGTCCAACTGCCTTGTTAGGCCTGATCCCAGTGAAATCAGGCCTAAAAGGGCAGTTGGACATCCCTCTCACAATCCAAGACTGCTGGCTCCCAACCACTTGCTTGACTGCCTTCCTTATTGTCCCTAACTGCGTCTTCCTGCCAGCCTGATCAACCCCTAACTACTCTCCTGCCAGCCTGATTGATACATAACTATTCCCCTGCCAGCCTGATTGCCCCTAACTGCGCTCCCCAGCAAGTCTTGTCCCTCCCAATTACACTCACCTGAAGGCCTGGTCACTGCCCACTGAACTCCCCTGCAGGCCTTGTTGCCCCTAACTCCACTCCCCTGCAGGCCTGGTCACTCTCAGCTGCCCTCCCTGCAGGCCTGATTGATCCCAAGTGCCTCCCATGCTTGCCTGATCACTCACAACTTCCCTCCCCTGCCTGCTATCTTTGACAGTCATCTTGTGTCCACATGGGGCAGCCAGCTTTGACCACATGTGGGTGGCGATCATGTGTATTGGAGTGATGGTCAATTTGCATATTGTCTCCTTATTATTAGGATTCTATTTATTTTTTACAGAGAGGAAGGGAGAGGGATAGAGAGTTAGAAACATCGATGAAAGAGAAGCACCCATCAGCTGCCTCATGCACACCACCCACTGGGGATTTCACCACAGCCAAGATACATGACCTTGATCAGAATCAAAACTGGGATTCTTGAGTCTGCAGGCCAATGGTCTATGCACTGAGCTGAACTGGTTAGGGCTATGTTTGCATTTCTTAATTCAATTGAAGCATAAATCTTAAGTAGGTTTTTAAGATATTTACATTTCTTACTTTAAGTGATTTTTTTAAACTCTTTTGGAACCTTATTTCCATCAGTTAATTTGTCCTACTTCATTGATATATTAGATCATTTCTTGTTTCTGAAAGTTATAACTGAAACTGATTTGTCAAAGTACTAAATCCAGCTTTAGACAATAAAGAGATAACTTTTTTTAATGCTCTTCCTCACTTTCTCACCTTAAAATGTTTCCTAATATCCTGTCCTACTCTTTTTTTTTTAAAGACATTATTTTAGAGACATTTTAGGTTCTTAGCAAAATTGAGAATACGGTAAAGTTGACTCCCACATATACCAATGTCAGCACATGCATAGCTCTCCATTATCAACATTGCCCACCAGCGTCGTAGATCTATACTAATAAAAGAGTAATATGCTAATTAGACCAGCAGACTTTCTGGAGACCTTCTGGATGTCCTTCTAGACAAAGCTGGGGGCTTGACCGGCCAACAAACTGCCCCCAAATAGCCCTCATTATTTAATTTTAGGCTATAATTTTATTAACAAATGACATTTTGCTATGATTTAACAGGTATATATATTAATAAATATATATATTTATTACATATAAATATATATATTTATTATACACACACACACACACACATACACACACACACACACACACACACACACACACACATATATTTTCCACTGAATAAGATGACTTTTTAACCCAGGAAAATCTTCTCAAAAGTCGGGGGTCAAAATCAAATCTGTCATTTTTTTTTAATTTTTATTTGGTGTGCTTGGCAGAGGGGTAGTCTTATACGGCGAGTATATACCAAACACTATATTTTAACTGAAAAATATAGAGTTTGGGATATATTTAAAAATAGATAGTTTGGAAAATATAGAGTTTGGGGGTCATCTTATATACCCAGTTGCCTTAGGCTAGAAAATATGGTATATTGAATTCTAAAGGTCTTTATATATCTTCTCTTCTTTTTTGGCTATTATAATAATGATGTCACAAATATTCTTGCAAATAGTTTCTGATTATGGCCTTAGTATGTACCCTAGAAGAAAAATTTCAAAATAGTAATCTATGGAGATTTCTCAACCTTTCCATAAATGTTGTCAAGTTCCTGTTTATAATTAATATACCAATATCAAGTCATTCACCCCACAGATTAGAAAAAGTGGTTTAACCTTTCGTCTTCTACAGCATATATTATGTTTGTGTATATGTAATATATATAATATATTCTCTCTCTCTCTCTCTCTCTCTCTCTCTCTCTCTCTCTCTCTCTCTCTCTATATATATATATATATATATATATATATATATATATATATGTTAGGGACCCAGTGCACAAAATTCATGCACTGGGGGTGGGTGGTCCCTCAACCCAACCTACCCCCTCTCACATACTGGGAGTCCTCAGAAGATGTCCAACTGATGGCTCACCCCCAGCCTGCTTAAGGCCTAAAGCCTCATTAGAGGCTTTAGGCCTTGGTCATCCAGTCATTGCCCTGATCAGCTCAGCTCCAGCTACCTGCTACCACCCGGCCCCAGGGCTGGGGGCTCCTTGCTGCTGCCAACACTGCTGCTGCTGCTGCTGCTGCATCACAGTGCCAGGGGGCTGGGCGCTCACTGCCACTGCCGTTTCATCTCCATCCCCAGGTCTGGTGCTCCTGCCACTTGGTCCCATCCCCACTCCTGATTGGCTGGTAGCATAGCCAATCAGGAGTGAAGGTACGGTCAAATTTGCATGTTTCTCTTTTATTATATAGGATATTTTATGGGCCTGCAGCATGAAATTTGTGCATGGGGTGAGGGGTTGTCCTTCAGCCCAGCCTATACCCTCTTCAATCTAGGTAAACCTTGAGGGAATGTCCAACTGCCCTGTTAGGCCTGATCCCAGTGAAATCAGGCCTAAAAGGGCAGTCAGACATCCCTCTCACAATCCAAGACTGCTGGCTCCCAACCACTTGCTTGACTGCCTTCCTTATTGTCCTTAACTGCTTCTGCCTGCCAGCCTTATCAACCCGTAACCACTCTCCTACCAGCCTGATTGATACCTAACTGCTCCCCTGCCAGCCCGATTGCCCCTAACTGCCCTCCCCTGTAGGCCTGGTCCCCTCCCAAGTGCTCTTCCCTGCTGTCTCCTAACTGCTCACCTGCCTGACTGCTTGATCACCCCTAACCACTCTGAATGCTGTCCTGACTGCCACAACCGGTCCCCTCTGCCAGCCTGCTCGGCCCCTACTGCCCCCCCCCCTCGACCAGTTGATCACCTTCAACTGCCCTCTCTTCCTGGCCTGATCACCTCCCCAACTGCCTTTCCCTCCTGGCCTGATAAGCTCTAACCACCTTTGCCTCTGCTCCACTACCATGACTTTGTCTGAAAGGACTTCTGGAAAGTCTCATAGTCTAATTAGCATATTACAGTTTTAATAATATAGATAGGATATAATATACTGCCATAACTATAACATATGTACCAGTATTACTCTATGAAAATACATATATCAATATATGCTGTAGGAAGGCATCTAATATATTACATTGTATATGTTGTAAGTAGTAGGAAATACTGTATTCATAGCAATAATATACACCCTGTAACTTTCCTTACTGACCTGGGAATGGTTCTCAGTTCTTTGAATGTTTCCTGGCCCCTAATGTTTTTTTGTTTTTATCATTCAGTGTAACTTTATTTACTGCTTATTGCGCAAGATTTGAGGTCTTTAATTTCTAACCATCAAAGATTTAAAGGACTATTGTTTTACATGAAGTTTAACATTAACATAAGTGAATTCATGAATTCATGTGTTTTTATTGTAAACATCTGAATTATTCACATTGTCATAAATCCTGAACTCATAAGTATGGACCATGCACAGGCTGGCAGCAAGCCAGGAAGCCACTCTGAAAGCAAACAGATACTCTGCATAAGGAGAAAAGTCATTACACAACATTTAATGTCCAACCTCAATCACAGAATGTTACATAGATTGACTTCTTAATTCATATAGTATTGGGAACTCAACTGCTTGGTTGGTGATGGGGTTGACCTGGTTTCAGGAGGATTACACCTGGAATAATTAAGGAAAGGGGGGCTCACTCTTTCTTCTTGGTTGCTTGTTCCTCCCCAGCACCTTTATCTTTCTTCTCATCCTCAGCTTCTTAGGCATCTTCTCCTTCACCTTCCCCTTCTTCTCCTTCCTCCTTTGCATCCTCAAATTCTTCCGTGGCACTTTCTTCCTCTTCCTCTCCTTCCTTTTTGTCAGCCACTTCCTCTCCTTCTCCTTCCCTTCAGCTTCTCCTTCAGAGGAGGATTCATCCTTAGCTTCCTCAGCTTTTGCAGTCTCCGTGGTCTCCTCCACCTCGATCTGCTCCCCCTGATGTGACTGGTGTATTAAGAAGGGAAGGATCCAGCAGACATCAAGTAGAAGCTGGTCTGTAAACCACTGTAGGCAGATTGACCAAAGACCTGGGAACTGAGGGAGTAGCTGCTGGCTGTGTTTCCCACGCTGGTGAAACTGAGCTAGGTCACCTCACCTTCCAAGAGTTTCCAGTAAGCTGCAATTTCAATGTCCAAAGCCACAATGAGGAGGTCCTGGTATTCTTTTAAATATCATGCCATTTCACTCTTTGTAGTTCTCAACTTGTTTTCTAATTTATTGATTATGTCCTGCATAGCACTAACACCTGATTTCTGCTTATCCTTCAGCTCTCCCAGCTGCTTTCCCAGAGCTTAGTTCATGCCCTGGCATGCTTCCATCTCCAGGGTCTTGGCCTTGAGCAGGCAGCGGCTTTCAGACACCTCCTCCTGGGCTTCGTGCACACCATAGATGTTCTTGACAGTGCTCTCAGTCAGCATGGTGAACTGGCTCTTGTAGCATTATTCAGCATTCTGCATGTTCTTGGCAGCCAGCTTCTCACTGAGCCTGACATCATTGAGCCTGCACAGAGGTTGGATGTGGAGAACACGTCCATCTCTGTGGAGATCTGAATGTACTGGATTTGCACCTGCAGCTCAGCGATCTCCTTTTTATGCACCTTCTTCAGAAAGGCTATTTAATCCATCAGGCTGCCCATGAACTTTTCAAGCTCAGTGCCAGTGAGAGCCGCCGCCTCATCTGCACCTTCTGTGCCTCCATCAGCCAGCCCTCTGCCTCATCAGGGTTCAGCACCTCTTCCTGGTAGCATGCCTGCAGGTTGTTCCCAGTCCCTTCTTCCAATCCCTGGTGCCTTCCCAGGAACTGGGCTTGGTGGGCAGGGGAACAGACATCCCACTTTAATTAAAATGTTCAACCCTGGCCTGCTCCACTGGTGTGCACAGGCAGACTAGGGGCATACAATGATCCCAGAGACCCTGGCCACCCCTGCCTACCCACATCCCCAATGGTGGCCTGGCCCCTGCAGGAAGAGTCAGGCTTAGCCACCTGCCCTCCCCTGATTGTCCTGTTACTGATCTCAGCTTTGACCCAGTGGGCAGTATCAGCCACAGCCAGCCCACCCTGCCAATCCTGAAGGCTGCCTGTATCCTCCAGGCGGAGTCAGGCTCTGCCTGCCAGGCCTGCCCCGCCTCCCTGGTGGACAGGACTCCTGGAAAGCTTCAGGCACTGCTGCCCCGTCCTCCTCTGCCTGCCCTGTTACTGATCTCAGCCTTGACCCAGTGTGCAGCATCAGGAGCAGACACTCCGCCCTGCCTGTCCCCCATTGTGGCCTGGTCTCCACGGGTGGCATTAGGCACTGCCCACCAGGCCTTCCCAACCCCAATGGTGGCCTGGACCCTGCGGTGGGCATCAGGTGCTGCTACCACTCCCTCCACTGCCTGCCTTTTACTGATCATGGCCTCGGCGCTGACCACCTGGCCTGCCAAGTCCTCCATGGTGGGGCTGTGATCCAGACTCTGCTGCCTGCAGCGAAGCATTGCCATGGCTGGCCTTCGAAGGGTCAGGGGGCCGGAACCCCTCCTGGGTGTGGGGCTGCAATTGGGACCCTGCCACCCACAGTGAAGATCCGCCACCGCCAGGCTTCGCTGCAGGTGGTGGGGATGGGGGCCTCCTGCCATCTTGGTTGGGGTTTATTTGCTCCTGATTGGCTTGTGGGTGTGGCTTGATCAGAGGTATGGTCAATTTGCATATTATTCTTTTATTAGATAGGATAAACTTACATTAACCCAAAGTCCATACTTTACATTAGAGTTAACTCTTGGTATATTGCATTTTATAGGTTTGGACAAATATTTAATGACATAAATTCTAGACCAAAAGTTAATAAAGGAATCTTTTCTATAAAATTGACTTGGGATCTTTGCATATTTTCAGAAAACAACTCCAAGACCAGGTGGATTCCTGCAACAGAGAGGAATTGACAGGTCTGCCCCAACCATGAAGATAAGAGGAGAAACAGTACCATGATGGAAGACGCTGACAGTGCCTTGCCATGCTAACAGTCAGCAGCTGTGCATCGCTGTAGGTTGCCTAGGACCAAACCAGAGAGGATAGGACCTGCATTCCCACCATGTGTTCGCCATCTAGATATCATTGCTGACATGTAAACATAAGGAACTCTTTGACATTGAAATTGGGACTCAAACATTTTTTATTATATGTTTATTCCTAGTCTGCAGAGGCAAGAATTTTTAAAGAAAAGAAATGGGGGAAAACAGATATAGAGGCAAAGAAGCATTGAACACACTGTCGAACTACAGCCGGAAGACAGAGGAGGTTAGGGGGGGAGAGGGCTGAAAGAGATAAACTGAAGGACTTGTCCGCATCCATATAAGCATAACTAATGGATAACAAACACTGGGGGCGGGGCAGGTGAGAGCATACACTGGAGGGGGGGTAGAAAAGGCCAGGGGGGGAAGGTCGATTGGGGGGAAAAAAAGGAGACATATGTGCTACTATTTATAATACTTTAAACAATAAAGTAAATAATTATTAAAAAATAAAATTAAGAAAAATAAAAAATACATCATTATGATTTAATACAGAATATTTTTACTGTCCTAAAAATCCTCTGTGTTCCACATAGTCATCCCTCACCCCATCTTAAATAACTGTCAATCACTGATCTTTATACTGTTTCCATAATTTTGCTTTTTCCAGAATGTTATATAGTTTGAATCGTATAATATATAACCTTTTGATATTGACTTCTTTCACTTATTAACGTGCACTTAAGGTTCATTCATGTTTTGAAATTTTTTCTTAGTGTTGAATAATACACTGCCTCTAAATACCACAATTTACTTATCTAAATACAAATAGAACATCTTGGCTATTTCCAAGTTTCTGGAAATTATAAGTAAGGAAGATATAAACGTCCATGTGCAAGTTTTAAACCTTTAAGTAAATAAGAAGGAGCGTCACTAATGGACTCAAAAGTAAGAATGTTTAGTTTTGTGTAAAACAGTCAAACTTTCTTTTCAAGTGGCTGCTCCATTCTGTATTCCACAAGCAACGCCTGAGAATTCCTATTGTCCACCTCCTCGCTAGCATTTGGTGTTTTCAGTGTTCCAGATTTTGACCATTTAACTAGATGTGTGATGATACCTCATTATTATTTTAAATTGTATTCGTCTGATGATCATATGATGTAGCATATATTTTTATATGCTTTTCCACCATCTATCTATCTTCTTGGTGAAGTGTTTGTTATATGTTTGTACTTTATCCCTTTCATAGCATATCAATTATACTTCCTTGATCTTTTTTATTAATTGTCCTGGAGTTTGCAATACATTTATAATTAATTAAAGTTCACTTTCATAATACTATACAGCATTATGAGTAATATGAGTACTTTATATAGCATAATACTCCTAACTTCTTCTCATTCCTTATACCATAGCTGTATTTCACTTCACTTATATAAAAACATACACAAGTAAACATTATAAGATACATACATAGGATACATAATCAAATTATTGTTACTATTATTTTGAATAAAATCTTATGTTATATAAATTATGAATAATAAGAATATTTTTATTTCATTGTTTTATTATTATTTAAATCTTTATTGTTGACAGAATTACATATGCCTTCATTTCCCCCCATTGACCTCTTCTAATTTGCCCTACCCCGCCTCAGCCCTTTAGCATCCTATTTTCTGTGGCTAGGGATTATGCTTATATTCATTCATGTTCTTTGGTTGATCGCTTCCCATCCACCCTCCCCTGCCTTCCCTCTGATATTCAACAGTCTGTTCCATGCTTCTGTGTTCTATGGATCTATTCTGTTCATCAGTTTATTTTCTTTATTAGGTTCCACATATGAGTGAGATCAGGTGATATTTGTCTTTCTCTGACTAGCTTATTTGGCTTAGCATAATGCTCCCATGGTCCATCATGCTGCTTCAAATGGTAAGCGTTCTTTCTTTTTTACAGCAGCACAGTATTCCATGATGTAAATGTACCACAGCTTTTTATTCTCTCGTATATTGAAGGGCACTTGGGCTGTTTCAAAATCTTAGCTATTGTAAATTTCACTGCTATGAACATAGTGGTACATACATTCTTTCAGATTGGTGTTTTTACTTCTTAGGATAAAATCCTACAAGTTGTATCACCAGGTCAAATGGGTGTTCTGTTTTTAACTTTTTGAGGAAACTCTATACTGTTTTCCACAGTGGCTGCACCAATCTGCATTCCCATCAACAGTGTAATAGGATTCCCTTTTCTCTATATCCTTGTCAACACTTGCCATTTGTTAATCTGTTGATGATGGCCATTCTGACAGGTGTAAGGCAATACCATACTGTCATTTTAATTTGCATCTCTTGGATGATTAGTGACTGAACATCTTTTCATATGTCTCTTTGTCAAAATTATGTTCAATTTGGAGAAGTGTCTATTTAGGTCCTTTGCCCATTTTTTTTAATTGGATTGTTTGTCTTTCTTTTGTTAAGCATATATATTTTGGAAATTAACCTCTTATCAAATGTAACTATATCCCCTATGCAGTGTGCTCTCTTTTCATTTTGTTGATGGTTTCTTTTGCTATATAGAAGCTTTTTATTTTGATACTAGAGGCCCCCAGTGCATAAAATTTGTGCATGGTGAAGGGGAGTCCTTCAGCCCAGCCTGCACCCTGTTGCAATCTGGGACCCCTTGGGTGATGTCCGACTGCTGGTTTAAGCCCAATTCCTTAGGGATCTCTGCGAGATGGGGCCTAAACCGGCTGTCGGACATCCCTCTCACAATGCAGGACTGCTGGCTCCTCACCACTCACCTGCCTGCCTGCCCCTAAGCACTCTACCTGCCTACCTGATTGTCCGTAACCACTTACCTGCCTGCCCTAATGCCCCTAACTGCTCACATGCTTGCCTTATCACTCCTAACAACCTCTGCTTGACTGCATGAGTGCCTCGAACTACAGCCTCAGCACCCACATCCAGGGCCCAGGCTTCCCTCCTCCAGCTAGCTGCAGGCAACTGACACCTGGGCCTCCCTGTATTTGGCTAGCCACAGGAAACCAGGATCCTGGGAGGCACTCAGGCAGGCATGTACTATTGGTAGAAAAGCAGATGGCAGATCAGGGCAGCCGATATGGAAAACAGTGTAAAAGGAGCTTGTTCATGAATAAAGATGTTTCGATTTTGGGTTGTGAGAAAACAATGAAAATACAGATTATGTATCATAGAAATATGCACTTGAAATCGATATGATTTTATTAACCAATGCCACCTCAATATATTTAATTTTTAAAAGGAGCTACCTAATTGAAATATTTTTTAAAAAAAATAAATACATAATTCCAAAATAGAAAAAAAAAACTAAAAGTGAAACTGCTGTATGATCCTCCAATTCTACTTTGGCTTTATATCTGAAGAAACACCAAATACTAACTTAAAAGGACACATGCACCCCTATGTTCATTGCAGCATCCTATCTAATAAAAGAGTAATATACAAATTGACCATCACTCCAACACACAAGATGGCTGCCCCCATATGGACACAAGATGGCTGCCATAAGATGGCCAGCAGGGGATGGCAGTTGGGAGGGATCAGGCCAGCAGGGGAGAGAAGTTGTGGGTGATCAAGCCAGCAGGGAAGGGCAGATGGGAGGGACCAGGCCTGCAAGGGAGGACAATTGGGGGTAATCAAGCTTACAGGAGAGGACAGTTAGGGGTGACCAGGATGGCAGAGGAGGGAAGTTGGGAGCAACTAGGCCTGCAGGGAAGAGCATTTAGAGGGGACCCATGCCTGCAGGGGAGAGCAGTTTTAGGGGGCCAGTCCTGTAGGAGAGGGCAGTTAGAGGCAACCCAGCCTGCAGGGTAGGAAAGTTAGGGGCAATCAGGCTGGCAGGGGAGCAGTTAAGCATCAATCAGCCTGGCAGCAGAGTGTTTAGGGGGTGATCAGGCTGGCAGGCAGAAGTGATTAGGGGCAATCAGGAAGGCAGGCAAGTAAGCAGTTAGTAGCCAGCAGTCCTGGCTTGTGAGAGAGATGTCTGGCTGCAGGTTTAGGCCTGATCTCGATAGGAGAGGAAGCAGGCTGGGTCCCAGATAGAAGATGGAGCAGGCTGTGCTGAGGGACACCTCTCTGCCCCCATGCATGAATTTTGTGCACTGGGCCTCTAGTTATTTATAATGACCAAGATATGGAAGTAACCCAAGTGCAGTAGAAGAAAATATACAATGAAACATTACTTTCCATAAGAAGAATGGAATTTTAGCATTTGCAATATCATGGATATACATAAAGGGTATTATGTTGAGTGAAATAAGTCAGAGAAAGATAAATATCATATGATTTCATGTATATGTGGAATCTAAAGAAAAATAAACAAAAACAAAACATACTCATATATCGAGAGAACAGACTGATGGTTGCCATATGGAAGGTAGATTGAGGGAACTGGTAAAAAAGGTGGAGGGATTTAGAATTACAAATTGGTAGTTATAAAATAGTCATGAGAATGTAAAGTACAATATTGGTAATATAGTTAATAATCTATAATAATGAAAGGATAATATGCTAATTAGACCAGAAGTCTTCCAAATCTCATTCTGGACATCCATTCTGATGAAGCCGGGGCCAGAGGGAAACCAGCCTGGGTGCCTGTAGGTGGCTCATAGGAAGTCAGTCTGGGTGCCAGAGGGAAGCAGCTAGGAGAAAGAAGGCCTACTCTTGCACGAAATTTTGTGCATTAGGATTCTAGTATTATAATAATTATGTATGGTGCCATGTAGATACTCGCAATATCAGGTAGGAGAACATTTTGTAAATAATATCATTTTCTAGCCACCATGCTACACCTGAAGCTAATATCAAATAATGAATGTGAACTGTTATTGAAAAAATTAAAATAATAATAATTTAAAAAACTAGCCATAGATTCTGTTCCCTTCTTTAAGAAGATAATGTACTCTCATTTTTGTCTGAATTTCAATCAGGAAACAGTCCTTTAAGGTAAAGCATGTAGATGTTATTATAAGTTCTTCTATGGTCATAATTTAAGTATCAATAGATATAGTAACAACTAAGATTTCCAGATGTATGACAACTGCATGACGGTGGCCTCACTTAGGAACTGAAAAACAAGAGAAACTATGTTATATCAGTTCCTATTCAATGTCTCAAGAGACAATATACTTTTATTTTATTTTTAAACTAGAGGCTGGTGCATGAAATTCATGCAAGAGTAGGCCTTCCTTCCCCTGGCAGACGCCACCGGCATCCCTTAGGCACCTGGGACTCAAGCTTCTCTCTCAGCCCCAGCTTCGTTGAGAAGGTGGTCCAAAAGGACATCCAGGAGGATGTCCAATCTAATCAGCATATTATGCTTTTATTATTATAGATTAGAAATTATGTCAATACAGGATAATTGAATATAAATGGTTTCTTTCCACCAATCAGAAAACTGTAGAAATTTAGATTTATTTGCCTTTGCTAAAATCATATGCTTGTCTCTATACTGTCTTTTTGTATTCTTGCAATTTCATGAAATATACTATAGTCACATTTATTCAGCTCTCGTCTCCTCTTCCCCTCCTCCTCCTCCCCTCTTCCTCCTCCTCTCCTCCTCCTCCTCTTCCTCCTCCTCCTTCCTCTTTCTCCTCCTTCTTCCTGTCCCTCTCCTCTTTTCTTCACCTTCTCTTTTTTCTTCTTATTCTGCATCTGCTTTGTCTTCTATAAATCCAGTAGGCTCTCCACTACTACCAGCTTTAAATTATAATAGTGGTATCAATATTTTATTAACAACATGAATTAATAGCGATAATGTAATTACATAGGCTAGAAAATGTAAAATTATGAATTTGATGTAGACACCAGTAAGGCAAGGATAGATATTTTAACTACTAGCATAACAATACACAGCCCTGGCCTGCCTTGGCCTCCACTGATATCAGCTGATATAACTGATAATAATAATATTAATAATAATAATGATAATAATAAAGCAATTAAAAAATAAACCAATCTGATTAAAAAATGGACAAAGTACTTGAATAGACACTCCTTCAAAAACGACATACAATCAGCAATGGGAAAATACTCAACATAAATTATCATTAGAAAAATGAAAATTAAACTCACAATTATATAACACTTCACACCAATTAAGATGGATATTCTCAAAAACAAAAACAGAAAATAGCAAGTGCTATCAAGGATGTGGATTAAATATGAGTCCTTGTATATTGCAGGTAGAAAAGTAAATGGGATAGCTACTGTTGAAAAGGGTATAGTATGTCCTAAAATAATTAAACGCAGAATTACCATATGACTCAGATATTTATTTTTATATGTATACTGAAAAACTAAAGATATATTTATATGTTGACTATATAAAAATTAAATAGATATTTATATATTGTACAAAATTCATGCAAGGGAGTGGAGGGTGTCACTCAGCCCAGCCTGCACCCTCTCCAATCTGGGACCACTAAAGGGATGTCTGACTGTCCGTTTAGGCCCAATCTGATCAGGCCTAAACAGACAGTTGGACATCCCTCTCACAATCCAGGACTGCTGGCTCCCAACTGCTTGCCTGCCTGCCTTCCTAATTGCCCCTAACCACTTCTGCCTGCCAGCCTGTTTACCCCCTAACCACTCCCCTGCCAGCCTGATTGATGCCTAACTGCTCCCCTGCCAGCCTGTTTGCCTCTAAATGCCTTCCCCTGTAGGCCTGATCCCCCTTAAATGCCCTCCCCTGCAGGCCTGGGTGCCCCCCAACTTCCCTCCCCTGCATGCCAGATTGCCACAACTTCCCTCCTCTGCCAGCCTATACCCTCCCAAATGTCCTCCCTGCTGACCTGATTGCCCACAACTGCCCTCCCCTGCTGGCCATTTTGTGGTTGCCATCTAGTGTTGACATGGGGACAGGATCTTTGACTACATAGTGGCCGCCATCTTGTGTGTTAGAGTGATGGTCAATCTGCATATTACTCTTTTATTATATAGGATAGAGGCCTGGTGTTTGGGTAGGGGACAGATGGTTTGCTCTGAAGGGTGTCCTGCAGTGTGAAGGTCCCCTTGGGTTGTGGGGTGGCTTGAGCAAGGGGCCTGTGGAATTTTGCAGGCCAGCCACACCCCCCAGTGACTGAAGCAGAGGTCCTGGTATCTGGGATTTATTTATCTTCTACAATGGAAACTTTTTAGCCTTTAGTGGAGGCCAAGGCAGGCCAGGGCTGTGGAAAGCTTGGCTTCCTCCATCGCTGGGGCAACCCAAGCCTCTTACTCTCTCCAGCTCTTTGGCTGCTGCCATTTTTGTTGGGATTTATTTATTTTCTATAATTGAAACTTTGTAGCATTGAGTAGAGGCCTGGGCCAGCCATGTTGTGCAGAAAGCTTGGCTTCCTCCATCACCAGGGAAACCCAAGCCTTCCTCCTTCTCTCTCAATGGCTGCAGCCATCTAGGTTGGGATTAATTTGCGTACTCACTCCTGATTGGCTGGTGGTCACGGCTTGTGGGTATAGCAGAGGTATATTCAATTTGTATATGACTTTTATTAGATAGGATGTTTATAGCACTATTAACAGTAGGAAAAAAATGGAAACAATTTAGCTATACATCTATGGATAAATGGATAAGGAAAATGTGGTATATATAAAGATTAAAATATTATTCAGCCTTAGAAAGGAAGGAAACTTCATTATATGGTACAACATAGATGAAACTTGAAGACATTATGTAAAGTGAGTACACTTATATATGGTACCTACTATAGTCAATTAATTTGCATTAAATGAATACTATTTTGTTACAATAATTTATTCTTATTGCTTTGGTATTGACCAATAATTTATCTATTTGAAATAATGTATTTTTGTTTGTTTTACTGATTTTAGAGTAAGGAAGGGAGAGAAAGAGAAAGAGAGAGAAACATCTATTGGTTGTCTTCTGCACATGCCCCATCTAAGGATGAAACATAACTTGGGTGTTTGTCCTGACCAAGAACAAACACACTGCCTCTGTTTTCAGAATGCATGATTCATATTAGTATATTGGTAAGCCTAACTAAAAGTGTGTAAGTTCCTAGGTTTAAGAACAGGTGAACACTTCTTATATGTTCTATATGGGATGATCTGCATTTAAGGATAATCTCCACAACTTTACTATTGATCCATGAAATATCTGTTTGACAGCTAAAGTTTTCTGTAAGAACATCCCCAGAATTTTGTATTTTAATCTATTAATAAAACTTTATCATTTTCTAAAAACAAAACAGGGTTCTATATACCCCAACTAATTTATGGGGGACAGCCAAATGTATTCATGCATTCAAGAAAAGATGTGTTCCACACATCAATTCTTTTCTCAGCAATAAGACCACATATGCAGGGTATATTTCTATTTATACATGCTTATTTTTTGTTTATTTCCCTATGAGGAAACTTAATATATTAATTCATGGCTAAATTGAAAAAGATAAGAATAGACTATTTGCTATCCTTTAGTGGCAGCATTTTAATACTGTTGTAGGCTGTTTGCTTATTTTGCAATGCCTTCCTCCAGAGGAATTAATCTTCTTAAAGTTAAAGTAAAAAAAAAAAAGACTCATCCTATTGAACTGAGAGAGCAGGCATCTCTCAACACATAGCACATAGGTGGTTTACACAGTCTTGCTTCCTACTTGCAAGCATCCTTTTGAAAAGGAACAGTGCCAATATTCTCCTGGAAAGATATGCAACATACAAATGTAACACCTTTATTATTCTGATTCTGTAACAATGCCTTGGACATCTCTAGGACAACTCATCAGATTTGCTGTATTGAGGTGATTATACTTTCCTATTTTTCCTACACTATCATTTAAGTGTAAGGTCATCACAATTTCTTCCTGTCATTTTTATTCAGAAAATTCTCAGTGATAAGGTGACAGAGATTTGTGTATGTGTGTGTGTGTGTGTGTGTGTGTGTGTGTGTGTGTGTGTGTGTGTGCGTGCGTGTGTGTGTTTAAATCTATTTTTATTGATTTCAGAGAAGAAGGAAGAGGGAGAGAGAGATAGGAAATCAATGACAAGAGAGAACCATTGATCTGCTGCCTCCTGTATACCCCACACTAGGGATCGGGTCCACAAGCTGAGCATGTGCCATGACCAGGAATTGATTCATGACCCCCTGGTTTATTGGTTGAAACTCAACCAGTAAATCATGCTGATCAGGCTAGGTGAGGGAGTTTGACAACCCATTTAACTCTCTGGTTACTATCATTCATTCTACTGAGTGCTCTGTTTTCATTTTGAAGATACATAGGTAATTGCCTTTTCCTTATAGATTTTTTAAGATAATCTTGCAGATATTGGACAACAGTTTATGAATGAGATTCCTCACCCTAACCACCTGCTTTCTCAAAGTTAATTCAGAATTTTCCCTTATATAAATATGATTGCTATTTTTAAAAAAAATGTTGATGCTCTACAAGTAGGTACAGAATAATGAGATCTTCACAAAAAAATGAAGACAGCACATCCAAAACATTTGTAGTTCTAAGATTAAATAAATAAGTAAATAAATAAATTATCAGCAGCATTCATTGCCTAAACAGATTACTGAATGATAAAGCAGGTTTAATGTAAAACAAAATGCCATACTAAGCATATCTCTATGCTTAGTTCTTTATTATATGTCACACATTGTATGTCCATCTATTCCTATAATAAACATGACATTTATTACCTCAGAAAATTTCAGATTCAATTTCATTTAAACCCAGACTAGTATTTTTATCCTTTGTGACCAAAACAATTGGACAAACTTTTCTTTTGCCTGAATTAACTGGTGATTTAGCATAATTGAATGAAAAATTACAAGTCAGTTGTGTAAAAACTAAATCCCACTGTTAATGTAACTTGGAAATAAATTCAGAAAAAAATTCTCACTTGTTAAAAGAAACTTAATTCATAATGTTTGTTTGGGGGATTAGGGCTTAAAAAGGTTTCTCCATGCTGAGAAAGAAAGAAATCATGTCTCTGCTATAAATATGATTTAAAGTCTTAAGATATGTGTTCTCTTTGTTACATGTTTTCTACTATATGTTCTATTTTTTTCAAACCCATGAAGGAAATATTAAAAATTGCAATGAATATATCCTAGAGTATATCCTAGAATATATCTCATTCAATTGGCATACTTTCCTTTGAGAATTATTCATTGCCTGATAAAACCATCCTTTATATTTATAACTTAAATACAAACTACTTCTATTTTTCTAGCTCACACACAAATGCCTATCTATAGCTGGTAGTGCAGAAGTTGGAATCAAGATAAGTCAATCATGATACTGATACTCAATACTAGGTTCCATGAGTAAGAGAAATCAGGAAGTGAATAATAATCTGGATTATGGTGACCTTGAAAAGAGAGTCAAAAATTAAGTAGAAGTAAAAGGAAAACTATCATTACAGAGCAATGTGGAGAAAAAAAAAAAAAAGGAAAGCAGGGATCCAAACTTGCTGACTCCTAGTTCTCAGATGTATATCTTTTTCTAGAATTTGATTCCTATTTTGTGGTTAACAACTGTTAAGTTTCTATGCTAACTTTTTTTGGAATAAATGTAAATGTATTGCTTCATAATAATTGAATGTTCAGATCATTTCTAGTGATGGCACAGATCTCTAACTTGACTATTCATGATATATTTGACTACTGTTGCTTAAATTTCCATGTCTGTTGAGTACCATCTGTTCAACTCAGAATTATTTTTTCTTCCATATCATCCCAAACTTCTACCTGATGGTGATCTAAAATTAGGAATAATGACATGTTGCTTTAGCACTAAAAATAAAGGCTGCTATTCACAGTAAACCCAGTTCTTTGAAGTTTTGCACTTGTAAGATTTTTATATAACCCTGTCAAATAATTATCCTATCGAATAAGAGTGATTGCAAATTTTACCATACTTTCGCTACACCCACAAGCCATGCCCACAGCCATGTCCACCAGCCAATCAGAAACAGATTATGTAAATAAACCTCAACCAAGATGGCTGCCACAACTGAGACCAGGAGGAAGGCTTGGGTTTCCCCGGCAACATAGGAAGCCAAGCTTTCTGCCTGCTGTTGCTGGCCTAGGTATCCATTCAATGCTACAAAGTTTCAATTATAAAAGATACAGAAATGACAGCAGCCATTGAGCTGGAGAGAACAGAGACTTGGGTTTCCCTGGCAATGGGGGAAGCCAAGCTTTCAACCTGCCGTTGTCGGCCTAGGCCTCCACTCTAGATTACAAAGTTTCAAACAGAAATGGCTGCCACCACAGAGTGAGCAGAAGGCCTAGCTCAGCTCCAGGCAACAAAGTTTCAATTGTAGACATAAATTAATCCCAAATCCCAGGGCCTCCGCTTGGGTTGCTGGGGGTTGGGGGCATAGTCAGCCTGAAACCTCCACAGGCCCCTTGCCCAGGCCCCCCCTCGCCCCAAAGGAACCCCCACCCTGATCTGGGGCACTCTTCAGGGCAAACCATATGGCCCCCACCCATGCACCAGGCCTCTATCCTATCTAATAAAAGAGAAATACACGGATTGACCATCATTCCAACCCACAAGAGGGCTGCCCCTATGTGGTCAAAGATCCTTCCCACATGTGGACACAAGATGGCCACCACAAGATGACCAGCAGGGGAAGGCCGTTGGGAGGTTCCAGGCCCTGCAAGGGAGGTTAGTTGTGGGCAATCAGGCCAGCAGGAAAGGGCAGTTGGGAGGGACTAGGCCTGCAAGGGAGGGCAGTTGGGGGCGATCAGGCCTGCAGGGGAGAGCAGTTAGGGGTGACCAGGCTGGCAGTTAGGGGTGACCAGGCTGGGGGCAAAAATGCTGGCAGGGAAGCAGTTAGACATCAATTAGGCTGGCAGGGTAGTGGTTAGTGGGTGATAAGGCTGGCAGGCAGAAGCAGTTAGGGGCAATCAGGGAGGCAGGCAGGCAAGCAGTTTGGAGCTAGCAGTCCTGGATTGTCAGAAGGATGTCCAACTGCCCACGGGCAATCAGACATCCCTGAGGGGTCCCAGATTGGAGAGAGTGCAGGTTGGGCTAGGGGACATCCACTCTCCCCCATGCACAAATTTCATGCACTGGGCCTCTAGCTCTTTCATATTTCTATATTTTTTCAGTTCTATAGTTTTTAGATTAAATTTATGATTTTGGACTTCTCTCAGATACTGGCTTTGTGATTATGAATCACTTTGGCTTTCAAGGATATTCATTCTCCTATGATTTTTCAAGGTACTATTAGTCATTTTGTTCTGAAAGCAGTATGTATAGAATTGTATAGGTGTCCCAGAATCATTGATGTAGTGGTATTATAGTAAGAGTACTAAAGAGGAAGAGAATAAATAACATCTCAAAAAGTGTCTTCTGGTGGGTGCATATCTTTATAAATTGAATAAACAACATTAACAGTGAATTCTTTAAACTGTGGACTCTGATAATGATGTGTCAATGTAGGTTCATCCATAAAAAGAGGGGCTATGTATGTGTGGGGGCAGGAATATGAGAATTCTCTGTACTTTCCACTCACTTTTGCTATGATTCTAAAACTGATCTAAAAAAATAAGTCTATGAAAAATTACTGTCATAATATTATCATTAATATTAAGTTGCCCTGGAATAACTCATGCATGGAGTAATTTAATGAGGTGGTAGTTTTAGCATCTTTTCTTTGTTTCTATCACTATTTCTGCCTTAATAATTTTACCCTTTGACATTAAAATCAACTCATTTATAGAATATATCCAAACAAGACCATGCTTTTAAAAATCTCAATATGAAGTTTTATTTAGTAATTTGAATAGTTTTTAGTTATTTTTTCATCTGCCTTTTTACCATATTTATTTTGCATTGTGAAAAATCAAAATGTAATTTGTAGTATATGGATTGCAATGAAATGAGCCACCATATCCTATAGTTCAGGATAACACAATTCTGTATTCAATTGTTTTGCAAAGAAATTTTGTTACTGGAAAACTGCATCTATATATCAATACATATAAAAATGTTTTTATTCCAGAATGAATCAGAATATGGTTTTATAAACGGATGTGATATTTATGCCCAGTCATTAAATAGGATCTGTTTTCCTCTAACCTTTCTCTTATTTATTATCATAATCTTACCTAAATTAAACTTTTCTTCACTCAGTTTCCTTTTGTCTTATTCCTTTATTTTGTACTCTAATTTTCCTTTGGAAATTTCCTGTATTGAATATTAATGTTTATTAATGTTTTCTAAATTAATGGTGTTAATTACATAAAAACTTGCAATTACAAAAGTAAGAGACTATTTTATATTAAATATTCATGACTGACAAACCAATAAGCATTGAAAAATGATGTTTCATAGAGGATCATTTATATACAGTATACGTATATATATTATGAAATAAACATAAAATTATCAGAGAAATCAACTCACATAAAATGTTTCTACATTATAGTTGTCCCCCTCATTGGTGAGGGCATGTTTCAAGACTCCAGTAAATGCCTGAAACTACAGATAGTAACTGAAGCCTATATATACAAGGTTTTATCCTTTAAGTGTATATCTTTCACTTAAAGGAAGCACTTCATGGCTTCTGTCTTAGGCATATCCAAATTACCAGCATTGGTACTCTTTCACTTTGGGGACATTGGTAAGTAGCATAGGGTTAGCTGAGCACAGCACTGTGATAGCAGGACAATCAATCTAACTGAGACAGAACCAAGTGACTCACAGGCAGGTAGCATATACAGGAGGAGACCCTGAACTAAGAGATGATTTACACCCTGGATGAATGGAGCTGATAGTGGGAGATTTCATCACATGACTCAGAAAGCCCTGCAATTTAAAACTTACCAATTGTTTACTTCTGGAGATTTTTATTCACTATCCTATCTAATAAAAGAGCAATATGCAAATTGACCATATCTTCGATCAAGCTGTGCCCACAAGCCATGCCCACAAGCCAATCAGGAGCAAATAAACCCCAACCAAGATGGCTGTGGCCACTGAGAGCAGGAGGGAAACTTGGGTTTCCCTGGCAATGGAAAAAGCCAAACTTTCTGCCTCCCCTTGCCAGCCTTGGCCTGGCGGTCAGAGCAAGCTGGGGGTCCTTTCCCAGGGCTCAAGCCTCAGCCAGAGGCGTTCAGCCAAGGGGGCGGAGCAGGGTAATCTCGGTGCTGGGGGTTCCCCGTTTGGGCCCAAGTCTCGGAACCTTGGCCAAGCAGGGTAATCACCTGGGTTTGGGTTCCACCTCCCAGAACCTGAGCCTCGAGACTTCAGCCAGAGGCTTGTGGCCTTGGCTGGGGGCAGAGTACAGGGTGATCGTATTTGCTGGGGTTCCACCGCCCAGGGCCCAAGCCTCAGCCAGAGGATTGCAGCCTTGGCTGGGGGCAGAGTAGGGCAACCACAGCTAACTGGGGGTCCCTCGCCCAGGGCCAGAAGCTTTAGGCCTTGGCAGGCGTGGAGTGGGAGATCAGAGGAGATAGGTGTGAACTGTAGAGGAAACACCTTTTCTGACCACTCATTGGCTAAGCTCCCTGTACACCACTGGTAATATTCTTAACTTGGGTATAAGAGTCCAAAAAAAGTAATCTAGGGTTTGTTTTTCCACTACACTCCTGGAGTGAAAAAGGAAGGTCCACTGCTGGAGGGGTAAGAAATGTCATTTCCTGCCCTAGGCGGTTTGGCTCAGTGGATAATGCCTAGGTTTGCCAACTGCAGGGTCTGGGTTAGATTCTGATCAAGGGCATGTACTCTGGTTGCAGTCTCCTCCCTGGCTGGGGCCCAGGTCAGGCCTCATGCAGGAGGCAACCAATCAAAGTGTTCCTCTCACTTTGATGTTTCTCTCTTTCTTTCCCTTTCTCTTCCACACTCTAAAAATCAATGGAAACATATCCTCAGGTGAGGCTAATAAAAGAAAAATAAAGAAATGTCATATCCTATGAAAGACACATCTTGAAAATGCCCAAAGAAAGTTGTCATTTTTTCATGGTGAAGGGACTGGAGTCTGGGTTGATGAAAACACCTTGGTGGCTGTGGTGACTAGCAGTGGCTACAGCAGTGGGGTGATGGGGCTGGTGCCTTTCCCTGATCAGACCAGTTGCCTCCCACAAAGAGAGACCAGACTGTGTCTTAGGCCTGCTCCCTGTGGGGAATGGACGTAAACAGTCAGTAGGACATCCCCTGAGGGTTCCCAGTATGTGAGATGGGGCAGGCTGGGCTGAGAGAACCCCTCCCCACCAATGCACAAATTTTGTGCACCAGGCCCCTACTTATAGTATAAGACCGCTATTGATTGTGGGTGACTGAAACTGCAAAAAGTGCAACCGCAGATAAGGAAAGGTTACTGTATTTAATTTCTTCCATTGCTTTATTTGTTCAATAGATTAGAAATTTTTGGTAAGCCCTGACAGGGTGGCTCAGTTGGTGGGAGCATCGCCCAAGACACCTAAAGACTGTGAGTTTGATTCCCCATCGGGATCTGTACGGAGGCAGCCTGTCAATGTTTCTCTCTCTCTCCCTTCCACTCTTTCTAAAAAATCAATAATAGCATATCCCTGCGTGAGGATTAAAACATATTTCGTATCGCCTTGTTAATTATGCTGCCCACACATTTAATAAAATGAAATGATGTATTTAAGGCCATTGAGCAAGTAAAGGATTTGGTAACTAGTTTAAGACTATATAGAAATTGTTATAAAATGGAGAACTAAGATGACGGCAAAGGTAAAACACCTATCTCGCCGTCATAATCAGCAATTTTAATACTACAACTTAAAGAAAGAACAAACACCTTCCAGAATCACCAGAAAGCTCGCCGAGTGAAAACTCCACAAATAAAAGTGAAGATAAGACACTGTGACTCAGAGGAGCGGCGGCGAACAGCATTGAAAGATTCGCACAGAGAGAGGTTTGGAGTGCGCGCCGCGGAGAGGGCGGGCGGCTGAAAACTGGCCAGTTTTCTCGAACAGGGAGACAAAGGCGTCCCACTGGACTGATTCTCCAGCTCTGGGCGAAGTCCAGAGAACCCACTATCACACGGGGTGAAAACTGGACAGTGGGAGGGCACGCCGAAGCTCGGGTGCTGCTGGGTCTCCCGGCTTGTGGAGAAGGCAGCTCGCGCGCGAACAGCTCGGCCGCGTGACGGCGCAGAGAGCGATCTGCGACTTACCTCTCATTCAGAAAACCATCAGACTGCTTTGTTTTACGACCCTGGGTGAGACATTGTGCATGCAGGCTCATTTTGGGAAAGTCTGAATTCCCTGGCAGCCGGCAGCCAGTGGAGCTCCGCAGCGGCTCTCTCTCAGAGGTGCTGGCGGCCATTGCCCCTGGCACAGAGTCCCAGGAGCTGCATAGGGCGGAGCTAACACTGTCTGCTTGGCCTGGAGATTCCGCCCACCCAACCTGAGCACAGCTGAGCTTCACAGACAATTGGCCTGGAGGTCAACCCTCCAAGTGCTAACAACGATTAACTGAGCTTAACTTCAGCAAGACTGTGCAGCCCATATCCACCTCAGGTAACCGGGGAGGCTGAGCCACTATCCCTAGTAGGAAGTCTACCACACAAAGCTTATTGACCAACTCAGGGAAGCAGCCACCAGCAGCAACATGGAAAGAAATCAGATGTGAAAGAAATGGAGGGGAAAAAAAACGACTGGACATGGAATTTAAAACCACGGTTACAGGGTTTTTTAAGAGGCTCCAACAAAAGATCGAGGCCTATAAGGAAATAAGCAAGACCACAAAGGAAATGAATGAGTCCTACAAGAAAATGAACAACACTCTCAAGGATATAAATGAGACTTGCAAAAAAATGATCAAGACCAACGTGGAAATGAATGAGTCCTACAAGGAAATGAAAGAAACCCTCAAGGATATAAAGCAGACTCTCAAGGATATGAAAAAGGACCAACCAGAAATTAAGCATACACTGACTGAAACAAAAAATATTATACAAAGACCTAAAAGTGCTCTGGAGCACCCCAAGAACCAAGTTCAAGATTTGAAATACAAAGAGGTAAAATCCACTCAGCTGAAAAAGCAAGAAACCAAAAGAATCCAAAAAATTGAAGATAGTGGAAGGGGCCTCTGGGACAACCTCGAGCATACCAACATCCGAATTATAGGAGTGCCAGAAAAAGCGAGAGGCCAAGACAATGAAAACCTATTTGAAGAAATAGTGACTGAAAACTTCCCACACCTGGTGAAAGAAATTGACTTAGGAGTCCAAGAAGTGCACCGAACCCCAATATATAGGAACCCTAAGAGGACCACACCGAGGCACATCATAATTAAAATGCCAAGAGCAAAAGACAAAGAGAGAATATTAAAAGTAGCAAGAGAGAAACAGTTGGTTACCTATAAGGGAGCACCCATACGATTGTCAGCGGATTTCTCAACAGAAACGATGCAGGCCAGACGGGAGTGGCAAGAAATATTCAAAGTGATGAACAGCAAGAATCTACAACCAAGATTACTCTATCCAGCCAAACTATCATTCAGAATTGAAGGTCAGATGAAGTGCTTCGCAGGTAAGAAAAAGCTAAAGGAGTTCATCACCACCAAACCACATTATATGAAATGCTGAAAGATATTCTTTAAGAAGAAGAAGAAGAAAAAGGTAAAGATGACAAGTATGATCAACAAATACACATCTATCAACAAATGAACATAAAAATCAAGTGAATTGATAGGCTGTTGAACAGGATAGACTGGTGAATATAACAGAGACATGGACATAGAGAGGGAATGGACTGACAATTCTTGGGGAGAAAAGGGGTGTGGGAAGGGCAGCAAGAGACTGGACAAAAATCTAGCAACAATGGGAGAGGACAGTGGGGAAGGGGAGGTGAGGGTGGAGGGTGGGATAGGTACAGGGTGGAGGGGAGCTATAGGGGGATAAAAGGGGAAACAATGTAATTAATAAACTGAACAATAAAGATTAAAAAAATAAATAAATAAGAGAAATTGTTATAAAATGGGATGAAAGAAAGCTAGTGTGTCCACTACACAATGCATTGATAATGTTTCTATATTCATTAAGATAGGGGGAATTATACTACCGCTTAAGTTGTGTACTTTGGTTATTGTAAAAAGAAAACAATTAAAAAATTAATAAGCTCAAATAGTATGGTGCCAGATTTCTATTATGTAGTATACATATGGAGAAAAGATATTAATAAGACATACTATTTTGCTATTAACTCTCATTTTGCTTTTAATTTTTTAATAACATTATAATAAAACTGGATTTTGTTAACTTCACTGAATGTAGGTATAAATGTGCACGTAAAAAAATTTCTACGTAAGCAGTGGCTGAATGGCTCAGTTGGTGGCATCCCGTACATCAAAAGATTGCAGATTTGATTCTCGGTCAGGGCGCATACCTAGGTTGTGCATTCAATATACATTTTCTCTCACATCAGTGTCTCTCCCTCCCCCTCACCCCTTTCTTCTGTCTCTACAAATCAATAAAAACATATTTTAATCTGAGAATTAAAAAAAGAAAGAATATTCACTTAAATGATTTTTGAAAGTAGTAAAGCTTTAAACTGATATCTTCTTATGAAAAGAAAAAAATGACAGTGCTTAGCACTATTGCAATTGTCTTAGACTGTTCACCAAGCTCCTCCTATGTGTAAGCCAATAAATAATACTGTTGTTGTCATTGTTTTTAATTGGTTTGAGAGACTGCTGAGACATATAAAATGTAAAATATCGGTTTAAAGGTAATAGGAAAATTTTTATTATTTTAATTTAAAAGCATTTATAAAGAATATTCTGTCTCTCGGCAAAGGTTGGTTGTTACATTCTTGATGGTTGTCCTCTTTTACATTTATGGAGATCCCACTGAGCTACCTGTTTGAACTAATGCTTTCTTGAATCTCATTATTTGATGATGTGATTGTGATATTGGATTTCATAGAGATAATCAACATAAGCATAACTGAAATTTATACTTACTCTATACTCCTGCTGTTTTTAAAATGTCCTAAAAGTAATTTTTTATTACAGTATGATATTTCATTTAAAAGTAAACCAACATCAAGCACTTTTGAAGCTTTTATTAAAGAATTTAGGAATATAGCTTTTTCTCACAATCAGTATGTACTGTAAGCTCTCTAGACATATGATTACTAGAACATAGGTATAAGATGTTCTATATCACTCACAATTAAATCCATGAATATTTCATGATACAAAATCACAAGTAAAAATAATTAAATATGTCATTTCACTTTGCTCATGTCAAGCTAAAAGCTTGTAAATTTATACATGTGATTGCTATAAACATTTGTTTTGCTCATATCACCTATTATAGTACAGTGAAAAGAAGCATAGGTTATAAAGGATTGGGAGTCTGTCATTAAATGTAAGGTTTTTTTTCCATTGTGGATTTTCTTCTATCTTAAAGAGAAGTATCTAGTGAATAATCTGAAGTAATTTTATGTTTCTAAATGTGTTGTCTCTACAAGTATTATCTAGAAATTTTTTATTAAAAACCTCTTGCCACTCCAATAAATGTGGTGGAACATGCTTCAGTAGCAGTTTAGGTTTATTTCCATTTCACAGGTTTTTCCTAAAAGTTCAATTCTAGAGACAAGACAATAGGGAACTTAATTGCACTGGTTTACACAGTTCTTTCCTTTGCTGAGAGAGGGGGAAAAAAAGAGAGAAAGAGATGGAATGGTGAGCACACTCTGAAACTGATGTCACAAAAGTTACAACTATCCAACATGCAGTTATTAATGCCACCCTCCCAAAAAATAGGTACATATTCTATGATATTGACTATAGAACCACTAGGTTTTATTATGTCATGGGATGTGTATGGTTTTTGCCAGTGAACAATTTGTCAAAGTGACTAATGAACTCATTTCACTGGATGTTCCTTACGTTTCTAATAACCCCAACTCAGCTGGAGGCTGCACCACTGTTTCTCCCTTGATACTGACTAACTATCCTATCTAATTAAAGAGTAATATGCAAATTGACCGTTCCTTCACTACACCCACAAGCCATCCCACCAGCCAGTCAGGAACTGGGAAGGAGCCAGCCAGCGAGCGCAGGCGGGGCTAAGGCAGCAAAGGCCAAGGGGGAGTGGGGCTGAGGCAGCCAGGGCTTGGAGGAGAGGGACCGAGGTGGCCAGAGCCATGGGGGTTGGGGCCAAGGTGGCCAGGGGCTAGGGGTGTGGGGCCAAGGTAGCCAGGGTGAAGGCCATTGCTAGGGCGGGGCCAAGGCCCGAGCTAGCCGGGCACGAGCTGGCTGGGGTGAAGGCCTGAGCTGGGGGAGCAGGGCTGGAGCAGAGTCTGCCATTGGCCCCATTTCAGGGCGATGGCTGGGTGCCTAAGGCCTAAAGCCTTGGCCAGAGGCTTTAGGCCTTGGGAAGGCTGGGGTTGAGTGGTCAATAGGACATACCCTGAGGGCTCCCAGTATGTGTGAGGGGCCAGGATAGGCTGAGGGATCACCCACCCTCAGTGCACAAATTTTGTGTACTGGGCCCCTAGTATACCTATGTTAATCTGCTTTTGAAACAGCTGCCTCTCCACAAGAAATTCAATCATTTCAAGTCTTTTGGAGAAACACGGGGATTTAAGAAACAATGGGGAGGAATGCTATTAGCATTCTGTCATCTAACTCCCCTCCAATACTCAGTCTCTTCTTACACCCCTACCTGCCCTATGCCCCGTCTCTTAATTCTTTTCATTAAAGTTTGGTCTTAGGGAGGTTATTATGAACTTGACTCCAAAAACAGGGGAAATAAAGCCAAAAACAAATGAAGAGATACCATCAAACCAGAAAGATTCTGCACAGCAAAAGAAATAATCAATAAAACAAAAAGCCAACCAACCATGGGAGAATATAATTGCAAATGATACCTCCAATAAGGGACTAATATCCAAAATATGTATATATTTTTTTTAACTTTTACAACACAACTACAAAAATGCAAACAATTAAATTAAAAAATGAACAGAGGACCTGAACAAAGGCTTTACCCATGAAAATATACAGAGGGCCAACAGATATATGAAAATATATTTGTCCTGGCTAGGTAGCTCAGTTGGTAGAGTGTCCTCCCCATATACCAATGTGGGGGGTTCCATCTCCAGTCAGCACACATATAAGAAACAACCAATGAATGCATAAATAAGTAGAATAAAAAAGTGATGTTTCTCTCTAACTTCCTCTTTCTCTCTAAAAATCAGAAAATAGAGAACATACATAGGAAAAACTCAGACATTTCTCATAGCAAAATTTTTGCCAATATTTCTCCTTGAGTAAGGGAAACAAATGAAAAAATAAATAAGTGAGATTACATCAAAATAAAAAGCTTTTACACAACAAAAGAAACAATGGACAAAATGAAAAGACAACCTACTGAATAGGAGAATATATTCAGCAATGATAAATCTGATAAGGGGTTAGTTTACAAAATATATAAAGAATTTACTATTACAAGTCAACACCAGGAAGACAATCCAATTTTAAAATGGACAAAATACCTAAATAGACACTTCTCCAAAGAGGATATAGAGATGACAAATAAACATAAGAAATTGCTCAACATCACTAACCAGAGATATGCAAATGAAGATGATAATGAGGTATCACTTCACATGTGCCAGAATGACTACCATCAACTCAACAGTGCCAGTGTGGATGTGGAGAAAACCTGTTGTGGGAATCCAGATAAATGCAGCCACTATTGAAAATTGTATGGAGTTTCCTAAAAAAATTAAAAGTAGAACTGCCATTTGACCCAGTGATTCCATTTTCAAGAATATATCCTACAAATCCTGAAAATCAAAAAAAAAAAAAAAAAAGAATATATGCACCTCTATGTTCATAGCAACACTATTTGCAATAGCTAAGTTCTGAAAATAGTCCAAGTGCCCATCAGTAGGTAAATGGATAAAAACGCTGTGATACATTTACACAACGGAATACTTCATGGCTGTATAAAAGAAGGAACTCTGGCCTTTTGCAACAGCATGGAAGGACCTGGAGAATATAAACAAAATAAGCCACTCAGAGAAAGACAAATACCATATTATCTCACTTACATGTAGAATCTAATAAACAAATTAAACTGAAGAACAAAATAGAACTGGAAGCATGGATACATGAAGCCAACTGACAGATCTCAGAGGGATTGAGGGGAGGCAGTAGGCTAGAAGAGATTAGCCAAAGAATCCACACAGGCATAGCCCATGGACACAGATAACAATGTCAAGGTCAGGGGCTGGGGGCTGGGTGAAGGATGAACGGGGGGAATAGTGGACATCTATAACAGTGGCAATAATTTTGAAAAAATCAATCATTATTTTTTAAAGATGCTTAGCCCTGGCCAGTTTGGCTCAGTGGAGAGAACGTCAGCCTGTGGACAAAATGATCCCAGGTTAGATTCTGGTCAAGGACATGAACCTCAGTTCCAGGCTCTTCTCTAGTCAGGGAATGTGCAAGAAGCAGCCAGTTGATGTTTCTCTCACATCGTTGTTTCTCTTTATTTTTCCCTCTCTTTTCCATTCTCTCTAAGGGGAAGGGGAAGAGATCAACCAAAATACTTGCATATAAGCATAACCAATGGACAGAGACAGCAGGAGGATGAGGGCTTGTACCATGTACGAGAGTGGGGTTGGGGGCAATGAGGAAATATGAACACATATGTAATACCTTAATAAATAAAATCCTAACTAATAAAAGAGTAATATGCAAATTGATCATACCTCTGATCAAGCCACTTCCACAGTCATGCCCACCAGCCAATCAGGAGCAAATTATGCAAATAAACCCCAACCAAGATAGCTGTCACCACTGAGAGCAGGAGGGGGGCTTAGGTTTCCTGGCAACAGAAGAAGCCAAGCTTTCTGCCTGTCATTGCAGGCCTAGGCCTCCACTCACTGCTACAAAGTTTCAATTATAGAAGATACATAATCCCAACAGAAATGGTGGCAGCCATGGAGCTGAAGAGAGAAGAGGCTAGGGTTGCTGGGACTTCTGCAGCTCTGGCTGGCCTAGGCCTCCACTCCAGGCTACAAAGTTTCAATTGTGAAACATATATTATTCCCAGACCCAGGGTCTCTGCTTGAGTCACTGGAGGGTATGGATGGCCTGCAAACCACCACAGGCCCCTCGCCTAGGCTACCCCATGCCCCAAGGGAACGCCCACCCTGATCCAGGACACCCTTCAGGGCAAACCAGCTGGCCCCCACCCATGCACCAGGCCTCTATCCTATCTAATAAAAGAGTAATACACAGATTGACCATCACTCCAACACACAAGAGGGCTTCCCCCATGTGGTCAAAGATTCTGTGTCCATGTGGACACAAGATGGCCACCATAAGATGGCCAGCAGTGGAGGGCCTTTGGAAGGGTCCAGGCCCTGCAAGGGAGGGCAGTTGGTGACGATCAAGCCTGCTGGGGAGGGCAGTTAGGGGTGACCAGGCGTGCAGAGGAGGGAAGTTGAGGGTAAACAGGCTGGCAAGGGAGCAATTAGGCTGGCAGGGGAGTGGTTAGGGGGTGATCAGGCTGGCAGGCAGAAGCAGTTAGGGGCAATCAGGGAGGCAGGCAGGCAAACAGTTTGGAGCCAGAAGTCCTGGATTGTGAGAAGGATGTCCAACTGCCTGGTTAGGCCCGATCCTACCGGGATTGGGCCTAAACAGGCAGTCAGACATCCCTCAAGGGGTAGATTGGAGAGGGTGCAGGCTGGACTGAGGGATATCCCCACCCTCCTGTGCATGAATTTTGTGCACCAGGCCTCCAGTAAAATATAAAATAAAATCAGTGGGTAAAGTGTCCTCAGGTGAGGATTTCTTTTTTTAAGAAGCTTAACTTCACTACTATAAGAGAAATTTAACTCTGGCCAGGTGGCTTAGTTGGTTAGAGCTTCTTGGTAATACAGCAAGGTTGCAGGTTTGATTCCAGGTCAGGGCAGTTGGCAAAAATCAACCAAAGAATGCATAAATAAATGGAACAATAAATCAATGTCTCTCTCTCTTTCTCCCTTTGTCTCTCTCTAAGCTTAGTAAATTAGAGAGAGAGAAATACAAATCAAACCACTGTGAGATACTTGTTAGAATGGCAACTGTCAATAAATAATAAATAATAAGTGTTGGAGAAGATAGGGGGAAAATGAACCTTTATACACTGCTGGTGGGAATGTAAATTGGTGCAGCCACAATGGAAAACAGTATGGAAGTTCCTAAAAAATATAAGGATATAACCCAGATATTGGGAAGATGCTCTTACAGAGGACATAGAAATTCTATGTCCTTTTCTCTTACTTAGCCCTGTGCATCTCTTCCATCTGATTATTCCTGAGTTATCTGTTGTTGTAATAAAGTGAAAATTTTGTAAATAAATGTTTCTCTGAGTTCTGTCAGCTGCTCTAGGAAATTAAATAAACCCAAGGAGGAGGTCATTAGATATTCAATTGAGAGCCAATAGATCAGGCACATAGGTGATAATCTGGATGTACAAATGGCATTTGAAGTAAGGGAAGGAGCAGTCTTGTAGGACTGAGCCCTCCCTTGTAGACACTGTTAAAATTGAGTTAAATTATGTTATAAGCAGCTAGTGTTGAAGATTTGCTTGGTTTGGGGGGAAAACCCACACATTAGAATTGGTGTCAGATTCTTAACATTGATTCAAGGCACCTTCTATCTCTTCTGAGAAATTATAAATATTCCCTAACTGCTTTGCTTGTTTCTACCCTGGCCTTTGAGCCATACACAACAACCTGAGATACCCTATGAAATGGAAAATGTATTATGTCTCTGTTATCTTCAATATGTTATTGGTATCCCACCTCATGCAGAATAAAAGAAAATGTCCTTTCTATTCTCATTATCTTACACCTACCCTGGATCATGCCAATGTACCCTCCTTTTGTATCATCTAACACCTCAACCTGCTCCTACAAGGGCCTCTGTATTTGCTGTTCTATTTCCTAGAATGCTTTCTTCAAGAAAGATATCTGCATAGGTCATTCACCCTTAAACTTATTTCCTGCCTCAGCTCTTGTGTCATATTAAGAGGACTGCAATAAATAGAAAGCAACTTTTCCATAACACTTATCTCCCATAATGAATGGTATCGTAATAAATAGATGCAAATACAATAAATACATGACTGAAGTATCAGATTTATTTTTACACATATCTTATAAAACATTTCAATTCATGAAAATGTATTTTATTTATTTATTCACTTATTCTGCAAATAACTTAATTTTTGTTTTCCTCAATTTATTCTATTGTAAAGTGAAAAATGTTTTAGCAACTATCACTTATGATGTCTTAAGTAATTTAGATTCAGAAGATATATTGAAGTAATTGGTTTAGTGCCTATCTAGAATTGCCAATCAGTATTAGCTATTTACATTGTCATTTCCTTGAGGACAGGTAATTACATTAATAACAAAATAAATAATAACATTCCTTTGTCTATTTATAGGTGCTTTTAAGTTTCAAGTAGCAGAGCCTGAAATGAGAATTCTCCTTGAGGAGATTAATTGAAAGAAAGCTTTGAGGAGAGGGAGTGAAGAAAGTAGGTAAAAGCAGAGAGAAAAAAGCTAAGTAATGTGATACCTGATCTGGGTGGATTTTTTAGGTGGGGGGGGGGAGGGAAATAAACATATAACCTGGATAGACTTGAAGAATCTTGTCCCATAAGCAGGTTTACTTTAAATGGCTAAACTAAGCTTAAAAAGCAAAATAACAATGAAAGAAAATGTTTCTGGTACAGGACCAATAGTACAAAAAAGTAATATATAAATGAGTACCTGAATAAACACCCTTTTTGAAATAGTTTAACATATAAGCGCATTTTGTTAACTGTCCATAGTCCACAAATCCACACTTCAACAACAAGATGATTATGGTTCTTAAAAATAACTATTTAAAACCCAAGTGTTTCCTTATTTGAACAATCTCATCTAAGTTTAAAAGTGCAGGAAGACTTAGATATATACAATGAGTGGCCAGATTATTATGATCTCTGAATGCATAATAATCTGCCCACTCAGTGTATGTCATCCTATCTAATAAAAGAGTAATATGCAAATTGACTCTACCTCACACCCACAGACACACCCATCAGCCAATCAGGAGCAAATTATGCAAATAAACCCCAAACAAGTTGGCTGCGGCCACTGACAGAAGGAGGGAGGCTTGGGTTTCCCCGGCAATGGAGGAAGCCAAGCTTTCCGCCTGCCCTTGCCAGCCTAGGCCTCTACTCAATGCTACAAAGTTTCAATTATAGAAGATATATCTCAACAGAAATGGTGGCAGCCACGGAGCTGGAGAGAGGAGGAGGCTAGGGTTGCCCGGGTGATGGAGGAAGACAAGCTTCTGCAGCTGTGGCCAGCCTAGGCCTCCACTCCAGTCTACAATGTGTCAATTATAGAAGGTAAATGTCCCAACAGAAATAGCTGCAGTCACGGAGCAAGGAGGAGGCTTGGCTCTGCTCCAGGCTAGAAAGTTTCACCTATAAGATATAAATTAATCCCAGATCCCAGGGTCTCTGCTTGGGTCACTGGGAGGCATGGCCAGCCCACAAACCATCACAGGCCCCTCACCCAGTCCACCCTGTGCCCCAAGGGAATCCCCACCCTGATCCGGGACACCCTTCAGGGCAAACCAGCTGGCCCCTACCCATGCACCAAGCTTCAATTCTATCTAATAAAAGAGTAATTTGCAGATTGACCATCACTCCAACACATGAAAGAGCTGCCCCCATGTGGTCAAAGATCCTTCCCCCATGTGGACACAAGATGGTGACCACAAGATAGCCAACAGGGGAGGGCCACTGGGAGGTTCCAGGCCTGCAAGGGAGGGCAGTTGTGAGCGATCAAGCCTGTAGGGGAGGGCAGTTAAGGGTGACCAGGCCAGCAGAGGAGGGAAGTTGGGGGCAAACAGGCTGACACGGGAGCAGTTAGACATCAATTAGGCTGGCAGTGTAGTGGTTAGGGGATGATCCGGCAATCAGGGAGACAGTCAGGCAAACAGTTTGGAGTCAGCAGTCCTGGATTGTGAGAAGGATGTCTGAATGCCTGTTTAGGCCCAATCCTAAAGGGATAGGGCCTAAAAGGGCAGGCGGACATCCCTTGATTAGTGGTTAGGGGGTGATCAGGCTGGTAGGCAGAAGTGGTTAGGGGCAATCAAGGAGGCAGGCAGGTAAGCAGTTTGGAGCCAGCAGTCCTGGATTGTGAGAAGGATGTCCAACTGCCTATTTAGGCCCGATCACATTAGGATCAAGCCTAAACTGGCAGTTGGACATCCCTCGAGAGGTCCCAGATTGGTGAAGGTGCAGGCTGGACTGAGGGACATCTCCTGCCCTCGTGCATGAATTTTGTGCACCAGGCCTCTAGTATATAATAAAAGGCTAATATGCAAATTGTCCCCTCAACCAGGAGTTTGACCAGCAGGCAGGCCAGCCAACCACCTATGTCCCCTTCCCCAAGCTGGCTGGACCACACCCATACACAAATTCATGCACCGGGCCTCTAATATACATACTTAGTGGCCAGATTATTATGCATTCAGCGATCATAATAATCTGTCCACTCAGTGTCTATGCAGAATCAATCACATGCAACATTTTACTTGATTAATTTTCTAAAATGAGGTTACAGGGTAATGATAGTAAGATAAGGGAAGAACCATCCACTAAAACTAAAATTTTATCACAATGTCAGAAATTAAAGATACTATTGCGAGATTGAAACTAATTCATGAATAGCTCCTTCATGTTTAAATAGTCCTAATTCATTTACCTTCTATTTTCTTCCCACCTTTAATTGAACTTCAAGTTTAGACTGGTAATCACACTCAATTTCTAAGCCTCAGAGGAATCCCGAAAACTTATAAAGCATGTGGAATGGTAATTGATTTATTTCAGTTTGTCTATCTGAAATTACAAGGAGATTAACAGATGAAATGTCAGACTGAAATGAAGCTTTATTGGTTCAAGTGAAAAAGCACAATCCACTTGAATCCCTATCAGTTCTAAATTCTTACCACTAAGACATGCAACTATAAATTTTAGGGAGCTAAATAGCAGCCAAAGCATAATCAGCCATTGATAAAACTTTTTTTAACCTTGAATTATACTTTCTGTTGAATCCACTTGTCAATAATAATAGCTATTTTGTTTTTTATTGTCCAAATATGCTGAACAGGATAAATTTTAAAGATTTTGATACTTTACGTAAAATATAATAAACTGCAAAACATTTAATGATTAAAATGTCAACAAATGCAGTGCAGACCATAAAGCACCTGATGTGGCAAATAAATAATGAGAACAGCTCCTGGGTTATTGAAAAACCAGGACTGCTTTTTAAAAGGTTCATTTTAAATAATAAAAATCCACTAAGATTTAGCACCTCATCAACCTCTTCCCAACTCAGGCTTGGCCCTTCAGTCTTACAAAAAGTGGATGTAGCAAAAGTGGTTTTAATAGCAAAATTTACAATAGTTTATACTCTAGTATACTTTAAATCACTTCCAGATAGATAGCCATTACTTATCTGATTTACTGTTTCAATTCATTTTAAAGAAATCTATGATACTACCCTCTCAAAATACACACAACAAATGGCAGAAGGGGTGACAAAAATATATGAGTGTGTTTATATACTCATACACTTGACAGAAGCACAATAAAATTTTGCTAAGCGCTGAATTAAAAGTGACTAATTATATAGTATTTTATAGTATGATCTCAAAACCTTGATACTATTGCACTTCGGAACAGATATTTCTATATTGATGGGGCCATCCTGGGCATTATTGGGTGTTTTGCAACATTTCTGACCACTGTTCACTAAATGCTGGTAACAGCTCCTTCCTAACTTGTGGCAAGCAAAAATGTTTCCAGACATCGCCAAATGTCCTGGGGGAGTGTGTGTGTCATGGGGTGCAGGAGTTGGGAGGGAGGAATCCCCAATTGTTGTATCTGCTGTAAAATTATGTTAATTATTGGGGATGCAAAAGAGGCAATACAGAAATGCAGTACTCAGCTATATTGTTGTTTATTTCAAGGCTATGGAAGGTTTAGTCTTAAGTAAATTGAAGAGTCAAAGACAGTTGAGTCGTGGAGAAGGCACATGAGAGAATGTCAAGTCTACTCTCCCATGGGCCCAACAATGTTCCGCCCAACTAATAGAAGCACCCCTGAGAAAAAGAAATTAAAAAGCCCACCTGCATTCATCAGGTTTGCTGTGGTGTTTTAAGCATATGCAGACAACCTCGGAAGCTGTCTTTATTATATTTATATGTATAACTGTACATTTCTGTCCTCCAACCTGACTGTTTGAATGACAGTCTGTATGGACCATATTCTGTGAAATCGTGTGTGTGTGTGTGTGTGTGTGTGTGTGTGTGTGTGTGTGTGAGAGAGAGAGAGAGAGAGAGAGAGAGAGAGAGAGAGAGAGAGAGAGAGAGAGGAGAATAAGGGCAATTTTAATTTCCTAGACTGCTATTTTAACTTTCAACATAACTATTCTTTATCCCAACATTTAGCATGCCTATACATTAAATAATTCAATTATATGAGAGAATGTTGAATTTTCTCTCCCAATATCCCAGTAAAATGCTAAAGTATATCCCACATGAGTTACAGAAATCTAGAAATATTGTTGGCAGACAATTCTCTATGACTCATATTTTTTCACATCTTACTAGTAGAGATACTAACTACCTTTATATCAGATAATCTTTTCATGATGTTTCTAAAGTGGAAAGTTGTAGAGTGTAGAGGTAATGACTGTATCGAGGCACAAGAAGAGGCATGCTTACTGTCCAGTATAATAAAGAAAATGTTTCCCTCTAAGGCAAAAAATCAGTCATGTTTTTGTTTGTTTGTTTTGTGTATGTTTTATTTTGCTTTTTGCCTATTTAAAAGATGTGGGTTTGCTAGCTCAGAGCTTCTACACAACTCACTGTATGTACAGGCTCATCCTTACACTTTTCACATCTCCCTATGGCAACTAGGGCTCAGAGAACAGGACCAAGAAAATGGCAAGATTCTTACTGCTGCCATTTCTGGGAATGATAGAGTCCTTTGTCTCTGACCAGGGATGGCATGTCTTGTGTCAGCATACATGAAACTGGAAGGCAAACTTACACTTTCTACTCTTTGATGCTGCTTCTCCATGCACATTTTTTAACCTACGCTGTGTATATCACCCTGGTTTGCCTAGACTTTCCCAGTTTTAGCACTGAAAACTTAGCATCTAAGGAAACCCCTTAGTTCTGAAGAAACCAGGACAATTGGTCACTATACAACAAATATGTAAATTTTCTATTTCTTCTATTCTCCTTTTATTTACTTCTTATCTTTTTTCTTCTTTTTTTTCCTTCTCCTTTGTCGTCATTATCTTCTCTTCCCCCCTCTTTCCTTTCGCTGTTTCCCCTGTTCTATCTTATTTCTTTCTTTCATTCCTTTCTTTTACTCTGGAATTATTCAATTAGGATTTTAAAAAGAAAGCACCAAAGAAGTTGTTTCAAGTGTTGACACCAATAAGACATGCCTCTGGTGTAGTTACTATAGGTTTCATTTTTGAGAAACTGATCAAAACCAATTCTTGATGATTTAATAATTTTAATCTGTATTACCTACTAACCATAGATAACTTTTTTCATGTATATTAATTTAGGTTCTGAAATTGTTTCTATAACTTCTGCCCATGTTTGTGAGAGGGTATGGTTCCCCATTCCACTCATCAGGCCTAGACATGTGATTTGAATGCTTCTTTTTGTTGGGGGTTTTAAGCTTTCAACTTTATGAAATCAAAATTGCCTCTGTGACTAACCTTCATGAAAGAAATGTGAGAAAAATAACACATAGTTCTTTCAAAAAGAAGTTTTATTCAAGGGTCAGAAAATCATCCCACCATTTTCCTTTGTTTGTTTTAAGATTGGCAATATCTCACATAAGACTAATAAAAATTGCATTAGTTTATCTTTCTATCCTATATAGTGATGCAAAAAAATATATAATCTCTGGTTTCACTAATGTCTTTTTCATTCTTTGTCCATTTTAGCTTAGGAAAGGAAATTATTAGCCACATGAAGTAATTAGAAGTATTACTGATTAGTTGTTACCATAGATCAGCAGCATAAAGCCATATAAGATTCTATATCTGATTTTAAAAAATTGTATGTCTGAGGTATGTTTTGTATTCTAGAATTATTCTATATATTTGAGGAAACAAAGTCTCTAAACCATAAAAAAATTAAGAAAATAGAATTCGTATTAAGTAGAAATTTTAAGTAAAACTACTTTAAGAGAACCTTGACAGAACTTATGTCTATAATATACTATGACATTAAGTTTATGAGAAAAATAATATAGTAGTTGAGGTAAACATATAGTTACACAAAGAGAGAGAACACAAATTACTAATATCAGAAATGAAAGAGGGGATATCATTAGAGTGTCCATGAACATTAAAAGAAAAATCAGGGAACACTGAAAAAAATATTAGCAATTCAATGAACACGGTGTAAAAAGAATTATTCACCACAACTAGTGGGATTTATCCCAGGTATGCAATATTGATTCAACATTTGAAATCAATTAATGTAGTTTAACACATAACATGCTAAAAAAGGGAAAAAATAACACATGGTCATATAAATAGATGTTAAAAAGGCATTTGACAAAATCCAATACCACTCATGATAGTAACTCTCAGTAAATTAAAAGCCATCCTGCCCCACATGGTTCAGTTGGTTAAAGCATCATCCCTATATGTCAAGATTGTAGATATGATCCTTGGTCAGGGCACATACAAGAATCAACTAATGAATGCATAAATAAGTGGAATAATAAATCAATGTTTCTCTCTCCCTTTCTTTCTAAGAGTCAATTTTAAAAAATGTAATAGTGAAATTTATCAACTGGTAAAGAATATTTGAATTAAAAATAACACCCTATAGCTATCATATATTTCATAGTGAGAAATTCAGAATTCCTCACTAAGATGGGGAAACAAGGCTAGGATGATACCTCTCACCACTGCTTTTCAGCATTGCACTGGAATTTCTAGCTAATGTAATAAGACAGTAATAGTAATACATATCATGAAGAAAAAAAAAACAAAACTTTATCTTTTCATGGATGAAAATTCTAAGGTATTGACAAAAAAATCTGGAACTAAAGCATTTCACAGTATGATATGGTATACAAGGTTAATATACAAAAGTCAATAACTTTCCCACAAACCAGCAATGAGCAAGTGAAATTTAAAAATAATATTCTTTACATTTACATCTTCAAAAATGAAATACCTAGTTACATAATATTTTAACAACAAAATATGCACAAGGTTTATATAAGGTAAAGCACAAGATTCTAAAGAAAGAAAACAAAGGAGAACACAATAAATAGATATTCCATGTTTGTGTATATAGAGACTCAATATTGTCAAAAGATCAGTTCTTTCCAGTTTGATCTATCAAGACAATCCCAATCAAAATTCTGGCAAGTATTTTTTAGAATATCGACAAATTGACTCTAAATTTTATATGGAAAGGCAAAAGACCCAGAATAGTCAACACAATATTTAAAGAGAAACAGAAAATTGGACTGCCACTACCCAATGCCAAGAGTTACTATAAAGCTACAAGTATTGGCAAAAGAATAGACAAATAGATAAAGGGAACAGAGCAGATGTAGATCCACATAGATATAGTCAGGTTATCTATCACAAAGATGTAAAGGAAATACAATGCAACAAAGGGTACTAGAAAAATTAAACATCTAAAAAAAATTAAACATCTACATGCAAAAAAACCACAATTAATGTAGTCACAGAGCTTACATGCTTAACAAAAATTAATTGAAAATGTTTCATAGACCTAAATGTAAAGTGCAAATATATAAAACTCATAAAAGATAACATAAGAGAAAATCTGGATTACCTTGCATATAGTGATGACTTTAAATACATCACCAAAAGTACAATCCATGGAAAATATAATTAAAAACTAAATTTATTGGAAGTAAACACTTCTGCTCTGCTAAATACAATCCCAATGTAAAATGAAAAGAAAAGTCACTCTAGAAGAAAATATTTGCAAAAACATATGTAATAAAGTGCCATTATGCAAAATATGTTTTAAATATTTAAATAAAACAATGAGAAAATAAATAACCTGATTAAAACATGGTACAAAAATATTAACAGACTCCTCACTAAAGAATATATAAAGATGACAAACACATGGAAAAATGTAGTATGTACATAGTAGTGTGGCAAAAACCGAGAACACTAATAACACCAAGAGCTAGGGTGGATAAATTGAAGAATAAACAAACTGATTTCTTTCTTTCTTAAAAAATATTTTTCTTTATTGATTAAGGTATTACATATGTGTTCTTATCTCCATGTTGCCCTCCCCACCCCCGCACTCATGCCCTCACCCTTTTGGTGCCTGTGTCCATTGGTTAGACTTATATGCATGCATACAAGTCCTTTGGTTGATCTCTCCCCCATGCTCCCACCCTCTGTCAGAGAAAGGTAAATGTCACAAGATCTCACTCACTTGTGGAATATAATGAACAACAAAACTGATTTATTTCTGACAGAAATGCAAAATAGTACATACACTTTGGAAGACAGTTTGATAAATTCTTAAAAAACTAAACATATTTTTCATACATCCAGCAATCACGCTCCTTAACATTTCCCCAAATCAGTTCAAGACATGTACACACAAAAACTTGCATATGGATGCCTATAACAGCTTTATTCATAATTTTCAAAATTTGGAAGTAACCAAATATTCTTTAATAGGTAAATGAAGAAATACATTCTGTTATAGCCACACAATAAAATATTATTCAAGACTAAAAAGATATGTCATGAAAACACATGGAGGAATCTTAAATTCTTGTCATTAGGTGAAAGAAGCCAATCTAAAAAGGCTATACACTGTATGATTCCAACTATATATCATTCTGGATAAGGCACAACTGTGGAAACAGTAAAAAATGTGTGATTTCCATGGGTAGAGGAAAAGGAGATATGAATAGGTTAAGCACAGAGAATACTTATAGGGCAATGCAATACTATAATGGAGTGTACAGGTTTATAATAAAATTGTCCAAATGCTCAACACCAATAGTGAACCTAATTGCAAACTATCAACTTTGCATGATTATAATTTGTCAGTGTAGGTTTGTCAATTGTAACAAATGTACCACTCTGGTCGGGGATGTTGCTAAAGGGAGATGTTTACATATGTGGCAGCAGGAGACATATGGGAAATCTCTGTGCTCACCACTCAACTTACTGCGAACCTAAAATTTATTTTTTAAACTCTTTTACACGTACACACACTCACAGTTCTGAAAGCCTGGACAGCTGATTCTAGTCCTTGTTTTCTCATAATTAGCTGTTTAATTATGTGTAGGTCACAATATATTTTTGTATATAGTTCCTTAATGGAAAGTGAAGTGGTGAGGTCCTTAATTATAATATTTAGTGATCTCTCTCCACTTCACTTCAATAAAAGTTAACTTTTATAACATGAATTTTCTTCTTTTATGAGGGGAATACATATTTTTATAATGCTATGTTCTAATATTGAGTTATTCTTCCTTTCTCTAAAATCCTTGAATGTTCAGATTTAATTTATATATACAAGTGATCACTTCACTCATATGTGGAATCTATGAACAAAATGAACTAAAAAGTAAAATAAAGACAGACCCATAGAGAGCAGGCTGGCAACTGTCAGGTGTGAGGTAAAGGTAGGTGGAGGGATTAAGTTAAAAAGAAAGAAAAAGAAAAAGAACTCATGGACACAGGCAACAGTGTGGTGATTGCCAGGGAAGGTTGGGGGTTAGGGGAGGTGAGAGAGGGTGTAGGGGGGATAACTGGTGATGAACAAAGATTTTACTTGGGTGGTGAACACACAACATAGTGTACAGATAATGTGTTATAGAATTGTGCATCTGAAACTTATATAAGTTTGTTAACCAGTGTTGCATCAATAAATTCAATAAAAAATTAAAGACATTGGCAGAAATTTAAAAAGTCAATTAGAAGTCAATAATATTGGAAACATTGGGGGTGGGATAATGTGATTATCTAACCACTATGCTATACACCTGAAATTAATACAAAATAATATTGAATGTAAACCATAATTTAAAAATAAAATGTTTAAAAGAAAAAATCAGAAAACAAAAATAAAACAACAAAGAGCAGTTAATAAAAAATAAAGAATTTAGGACTGCTTTAAATAACATTACTGTTCAACCAATGTAGAAATACAAACCAAATATTAAAAAGGTACAGACCAAATATTGTTCTTTGCAGAAAGTTGTGGACATACTTTCATGCAGGATTCAAACTCTACTATTACCATGTTCAAAACTGAATAAAGATGTATGAATATACTAGAATTCATGTGTCATTTCTGAAGCAACACAGTGGTCCTGAGTTACTATATGAGTCAATATTAATTACGGTTCAAATTACCATCTTTCTAAATGGCATACTCGCTCTCGATGCTAGCACTAGGCTGTACAAACGTGGAATCGTTTTGCCTTGTACCACATATGGTGAGAATTTTTCTCTTTTGTAAAATAAATTTCTGTACAGATAAGAGTACATTTAGTTCTTTCTCCAGATCATAGATGGCTGAAGACTCCAAATTAAGTGTTTCTCTAAAGGTTGTTAGAAAAATTTCCATTTGATATTGAAACTGGAAAGATTCAATATAAATTAATAAGATTGGCCATCTGCAGAAGTGACCTATTCTAACAGATGGTTCCTACATGTAAGAATGATTACACAAGGGTGCTTCTCAAATCTTATTAAAGAGACTAAAATAAAACCAATGTATAATAAACTTTGGCCTAATTAATTGTCATTTCTTCTATGTAATGTCAGTAGAAGGCTAAGACTTGCCTCTGAAGTCTGGGGTGAGAAGAAAAGAAGAGCTCAGGGGTCCAAATTTAACACTGCCATCCATTCAGACAACATTGACTGAATGCCTACTTCTGAGCCAAGTATTATGTTAGAAAATAGGTACCACAACACTGAAGATAAATGTTTGTATATGCTTGGCAAATATTTCTTTTTGATGTAGTGAATTGGATTAAACTACCAGTTTTTATTAATTCTACTAATTTTAATCCTCCAAATTCCTCCAGTCAGATATTTTAATAAATTTGCAAACTTATTAACCAATATATTTTATTTTGTTATTATTTTATTAATTTCAGTATATATTAAAGTTTTATTGAGAAAATACTGAGTGGAGGATATTTAGAATAAAGCTATGGAGAATGCAATAATAGATGTCTTATTTGCTGTTTTAAACATAGCTACAATACTAAGTAAAAGGATATAGAAAAGAGATAATTCTTCATTTGGCATTTGGAAGCACAGGGAGAATAATAGAAGCTTTAATGAAGGAGATAACATGACCTGAATCTAAAAAAAAAAATATGAGCAGCTATAAAAATGAGGAATAGCACTCCCATTGGAGGTATAAGGTAGTTAATTCAATAAAGCAGAAAAGGTAAAGCTGGAAAATTTTCTGGAATATAGGAAGGAAGGATGGAGAGAAGTAGTAGCTAAGGGAGGGTTGAAATATGTTTGGAATAAGGCCGCTGAGTGCTACATAACATGATAATGTAAGCTTAATTTTATAGCATGCAGAACCCACTTAAAAATTGAGTAAAATGTTAATGGGGATCAAATGGTTAAACATTTGAATGTCTTCATTCACAGTTATAAAATTGTTTTCTTACTTGTTATTTGAATGAATATGCTAGCACATGAACATCCCTAGATAAAATGACAAAATTAATATCCAGGTTATAACATATTAATTTTCTCAATGTTTATGTAACCTTCTCTAGAAATGGTCCCTAGGACCAAATATCTTGACACTTTGTTCTCTGATTCAGGGACACATTTAAAAGAAAAGCAGCTCAGTAGAGCTTACTAATATCAATTCTCTTCAGTTATTTTGATAATTTGATTAAGTATCTAAATAAAATTTCTGCTTAATATCAGATTTCAGTACAATGTAAAACTGAGAAAATAATTCCATATTTATATGTCACTTGGATATTCACTATATTATCAATAATATGTTTGTATGAAAGTACTATTTAAATTTCCTAAATATGTTGATGCATTGCTGTTTCCTTCCAGATAAGTGTCTGCCACCTTAGAGATTCCTGTGGAAATATGCAATAATCAGTAAAAATAGAAAATGAAAAATTAGAAGTACTTTCATATGACCAAAAATATGAGAAAATATTATTCTCTCATAGAATAGTGTAATATTATGCTGCCAGGATGATGTGAATGCAATGCTGATCTTGGTTAACTCTTATTTAAGACAGAATTAGTTCAGAGCCCATGTGGTCCAACAGCACATTACCAGCCCTTGGGCTTGTGTGGGCTTAAATAGCTCTTTCGCACTCAATTCTAACCATGCTGCCAGCTTCACTTCATAATACCCATGAGCAGTGGTGATAGTAACAGGCAGCTTTTACCCTATGTGTAGCCCATCCTTGGCACCAGGGGAAGTTATCCCACCTCTTGTATAGGATCCATACCAGACATTAGATAGTCTTCCCAGGATAAGCTTGTATATAGCAATGTGTACCTGCAAATTAGTATTTCAGTAACGCTCAGAAACTGTGATTATAACCTTATTTGGAGAGTCTTTGCAGATGATCAAGGGAATATGAAGGCATTAGGAGGGCACTGATTCAATGGGTGTGTCCTTCTCAAAAGGAAAAATTTGAACAAAAAGATAGATACACAGAAATAAATGCTATGTTGAAACTGTAATTATGCTGCCTCTAGCCAAGGAACACCAAAGATTGCTAGTGAAACAGAAACTAGGAGATAGGCATGAGGTAGGAAGTACATGGAAGGAAACAATCCTAACCTCCAGAACTGAGAGACAATAAATTTCTGTTGCTTAAGCTATCCACTTTGTAGGTATTTTGTTATGGCAACTAATATGAGACACTAATACAGGTAATCACAACTATCCCTTCTGAAAGCAATTTAAGATTGTTGCTCCACAAAACTAACCAACTCTGCTAATCAATGTGGTAATCTCCTAAATTGGTCATAACTCTATCAGACAACAAAGGATACACATTCTTATTTCATTCTTACTTAGTGTCCCTTCTGATGGTGGGTGCAAACAACATGGGTAAAGGATAAATTGAAGATCACAACCTAGGAATGCAGTGGTTATTACCCAAAGACTTTTTGAGAAGATATTTTTAGTGCTGCATCATTCTATGTTAATTAAGTCATTAGTATAAAATTCTGAAAGGTCAACTTAACATGACCAGAAAATGAATAATTCACATTTTCCTGTATATTCTGGATAACACTTGATTTGTGGTTATCTTTAACTAAGCACAGTAAACATCTTTCAAGGAGTCATCAGGAGCCAGCATTCATGAGCAACACAGTGGATGACAAACATAATGAATAATAATGAAGCCCTAACATTATATAAATATAAAGGAAATACAAAGGCAGGAAGGTCACTATCAGTTCAGTACCAACAACTTCTGTACTGAGTACAGAGTCAGGGCACTGTGAATAACAGCAGAATCTGCCTTTTCTTTATTTCTTTGTTTATTTTTTATTTATTTTGTAATAGGAGATATAAAATCAGCCAGTACTATAGACTCAATGTTTGTGTTTTCCCAAAACTCATATTAAAACCTAGTTCACAGTGTAGTGATATTTGGCAGTAGGCTTTTGGGATGGGATTAGGTCATAAGGGTTGAGCCCTTGTTAAAGAGAATTAGTGTCCGTATTAGAGACAACAGAGAGCTCTCTGCTCCCAATGAGAAGATATCTCTTATCAGACAATGAATCTGCTAGTGCCTTGATATTAGACTTTTTAGCCTCCTGAACAGTGAGAAATAAATGCTCATTGCCAAAGTTGCCCAGTCTATAGTATTTTTAAAAATATTTTTATTTATTTCAGAGAGAGGAAAGAAGAAGGAGAGAGATAGAAACATCAATGATGAGAGAGAATCATTGGCTGGCTTCCTCCTGTATGCCCCGTACTGAGCATTGAGCCTGTAATACAGGCATGTGCCCTTAACTGGAATTGAACCTGGGACCCTTCAGTCTGGAGGCCCACACTCTATCCATTGAGCCAAACCAGATAGGGCTATGATATTTTTGTTATAGCAGCTAGAACAGACTAAGACAACTAGGCATGGTGAATTTAAAAGTAAAGAATACAAATAGATGATTTTTAGACTGGAATTTAAAAATATGATAATAGACACCAAACATATATATGCTCACCGATTGAATAGTAAATAAATACATATGTATTATTTGGCTTCTTTGATGTTTAAGCATCCATAAGTATGTAAAAAATATATGACTCATTTATATCCATTACATGTTCTAAAACTTTATTTTTATGTTCTAAATCTTAATTGATAAATCACTATGCTTCGCAAGTTCCCATAAGTTATGTATCACACTTGAACCAGGTTATTTATATTCCAAAGGGCATTAGAAGTGAGGGTTAATATTAGCTAATGGGTGGGGAAAGTCTTCCTCCAGAAAGGGACCAGTGTCACTATAGATTACAAGAACCAGATAGGTGCCAGGAACTAGTGATCTCAGTGAAAATCACTTTCAGATCCCATTGGCTGCCCTCGTGTCAATCTTTTCTCCTTTTTTCCTCTGAACTCCAAAGTTCCTAGTGGGGAGCAGGCCTAAGCCAGCAGTGGGACATCCTTAGAGCTGCCAAGGAGGCTGGAGAGGCTCCTGCCACCTCTGCTGTGCTTGCCAGCCTTGAGCCAAGCTTCCCGGGTTGAGCATCTGCCCCCTGGTGGTCAGTGTGCATCATAGCGACCAGTCATTCTCCCCTTTGGTAGATTTGAATATTAGCTTTTTATTATGCTTGAGGAAGTTCTCTTTCTTTTTATTTCCTCTGATTTTTTAATTGAATCTATTGGGGTGACACTAGTCAATATAACTATCCACATTTTCTGAATAATGCATCATGAGCTTTCCACTTAAAGTCTCTTACCGCCACCCTTTATACCATGTTTGCTCTCTTCCACCTCCTCGTTCCTTTTCCTCTGTCAGTCACCATACTGTTGTCCATTATCTGTTTTGTGTGTTTTTTATTTTAATTCATTTACCTATTTCACCCAACCTGACCCCTTTTCTCTTTGACAGCTTTCAGTCTATTCTATACATCTACAGTATGATTCTGTTGCTATTTTCTTATTTTTGCTCATTATATTATATGTTTAAGTGAAAGATTAAAGACTTCAGTATAAGTAAAAAAATAACAATAAAAATCCTAGAAGAAAACACAGGCAGTAAAATCTTAGACATTTCATAGCAATATTTTTTTTCTGATATATCTCCTTGGACAAGGAAAACAAAGAAAAAAATGGAACTACATCAAACTAAAAAGATTTTGCACAGAAAAGAAACCATCAATATTCACCAATGATATATCTGATAAAGGGTCAATATTCAACATTTCTAAATAACTTATACAACTCAACACACACCAAAAAAAATCTAATAAAAAATGTATAAAGGACCTGGGTAGACACTTCTCCAGAGGACACACACAGGGCCAACAGACATATGAAGAGATGCTCAACATCACTGATCATCAAAGAAATGCAAATTATGACCACTATAACATATCCTCTCACACCTGTCAGAATGACTATCATCAATAAATCAACAAACAAGTGTTGACTGGGATGTGGAGAAAGGGAATACCTTGTGCAATGTTGGTGGGAATGCAGATGGATGCAGCCACTGTGGGAAACAGTATGGAGTTTCTTCAAAAATTAAAAAATGAAACCACCTCATGACTCAGCCATCCCACTTCTGGGAATTTTTCCAAAAAAATTTGGAACACTAATTCAAAAGAATATATGCACCCCACTATTCATAGCAGCATTATCTACAATAGTAAAGATTTTGAAGCAGCCCAAATGCCCATCATAGATGTGCATAAAAAATCAGTGGTATCTTTACACAATGGAATACTACTCAGATATAAAAGAATTAGACAATCTTACCTTTTGTGACAACATAGATGGACCTGGAGAATATTATGCAAAGAGAAATAAGCCAGTCATAGAAAGGCAAATATCATAGGAATTTCCCTTTCTTAATCCACTGCAGTAGTATTTATCTGCTCCAGTAATGACTTTATTTTCCATGAGGTACACCAAGTATGGAAAATCAAGCCCATTTCTAAATTTCTTTCCTGTATTTTTTGTCTGCCTTCCTCCCACCCATGGCTCTGAGTCTCATAAGAGTATCAGAAGAAGGTATTATCTTCTGAAGTTATAAATGTCAACAAGGTTGAAGACAACACAAAGGCTCTTATAACCAGTCCTGGCTGCCAAGAATATACACATCCTCCACAAACACTTGAAAATGTGGCTTTGATAATCTCCTTTTCACTTGCACTAGTGGCAGTTGAAACCCTGTGAGAGAATGCCACTCCAGAACTAATGAATTCTGTCAGTTAGCTCTGCATTTCACAGCCATTTCTTTTTCAGATGGGGGGCTGAAGTGAATGAATACTTATGCCTAGGTAATAAAGACTCCAGTAGCACTACCCTACCCACCTGAGGGTGGTTAGATCTTGTGATACAAAAGCTGGTTAATGACTTCCATCAGGGACACTTTGTCTGTATGCCATAGACACCATGGAATGGTGACACACTGAAGTGCCTGGGGAAAGATTTGTTAGTTAGGTTTAATGGGTTAGACCATTATTGTTGCCATAATCTATCGCATACATATCCATTCTATACATAGAGCAGACTTCAAACAAAGCTTGTTGATTGCCAAGGTTGACTACAAACAAAGGTTGTTAGGTCATTTGTAGAAAAATGATCAGACATTGGCTAATGTCAGGATACCATATAAATTGAACAGAAAGTGTGTGTTGCAGGGACAAAGCTCCATGCCATGGTCACTCTGGCTGCCAGAACCTTTTATTATGCCAGAATATTTGTTTTCCTTACTCTTTCATGGGCCAGAAATATTTGAAAAAGTAAACACAAAATTATGATTTTGTTCTCCACTTAAATTCCTTACAGTAGAAAATACATCTTTTACTGTAAATAAGGAAAAAAAATCATTCAACTTAAGGTAAAAATCAATAATCCTACATAATAAAAGCCTAATATGCAGATTGACCGAACAGCAGAATGACTGCTGGAACAACCAGTTGCTATGATGCACACCGACTACCAGGGGGCATATGCTCAACACAGGAGCTGCCCCCCCCCCAGCCCGCAGACCCCAGGCCAGCCAAGGCAGGTGCCAGCAGGGGTCCCTGATTGCCCAGCCAGTCACCTCCCTCTATGGGAGGCAACCATTGGTGGCTGCAAGGTATAGGGGGCAAGGCTGGCAATTGGGCAGTTCCAGGCCAACCAAGGCAGGTGCCAGCAGGACCCCCCAATTGTCCCATTGGTCACCCCACAGATTGGCCCTGATTGCCAGCCAGACCTAGGGACCCTACCTGTGCATGAATTTCATGCACCAGGCAGCTAGTTAAAAATAAAGGTATAAAAATGAAATCAAATCAGAGCAAAATACCTCTTATCCTATCAGGAAAACATATAAAATGTTCTAATTCACATTCCAAATAATATTAATATTTCTTATATAAACCAAGAAAAGTCATCCATGAAAGATGACAAAATTAGTACTGTAGGTGAGAAATCACCTCAGATTTCCATATTCTGAACTTTATTTTAGGAATAGTGGCTATGGATGGTCCAATACCCTAGCTTTGGGGCATTTTGTAAGCTTCAGTGCCTAAGAGTAATAGGCAATTTTTGTTGTGCTGCTCAAAGATAAAACATTCTATACTTCAGGAGTTGCTTTGTTTTATTTGTTCTATTTTATTTTCCAGGGTCAAATAGTAGTGGTGGAGCAGATCCTTTCCAAAGTTAATATGTTTTCACTATTCATGGATTGCTGTTTGTAGCATCTCAGGTGTTCCCAGCCTTTTAAAATTCAGTGGTTTAATGAGATTTTTTTTTTTGCAGTGCTGTTACTATTCTTTTAATTCCGCAATTGAAGTCACTCATAAACAATGATTGGCATGAAGTGGAAAATACCTGTTCAACATTAAATTATTTTAATTTTAAGTTTCTGAAAATTGCTGATGATATAGCTATTTTGACTAGAATCACCATATTTCCTAAAAACAATCTGGTTGTGAAGAAAATACGTTCTCATAAATCAATACATATACTAGATGTTTTTCCGCATAAACAGTTAGTGGCTATAAGGTGTAGTTTGCCTTTAAGAACTTTAGAGAATAATTCTGTCTTGGCTTTTCTAAAAAGAAAAATGTGTTCAACATGAGTCCTCGGTTATTTATACTCTTTTTCATGTTGCAGAGAGGCAGTTTTTAGGAGTCACCACAGATGTTAACTGTTCTGATGTAACTGAATTCTGTAAGAAACTAGCCCTGGAGAATGCTTCTGCTAAATCAACTAATCTATCAGTAAGTGTTTATTGAGCTCCAGCAAACACAAAATTGAGCTAAGTAATGCAGGGAATATAAAAGCAATAGGTTAAACTCTAACCTTTCAATAGTCTATGAGAGCTCTCTTACCTAATCCTGTTGCTTTTTTTAAAAATCATTTATTTATCCAAGATTATTTCAGGGATGGCAGAAACTACAAGTTTAGAGGTCTCCACATCTCATTCACAAACCTGGAATTTCTAAACTTTCACTCTCAGGCAGGTACTGATAACTAAATATATGTGTCTTCTTAATTTTTAGAGTGCCAGGCAGTTTGTAGCAAATGTCTAAATACTATTAACCACTTTGTTACCACTACCAATTTAATCTAACAATTTAAGGTGCTGTATCTCATCACAAATATCTGAGGATCATTAGACTGTGACTTCCATATTTACTTAGAAACTTCGCATATATAATTTTGTGGAATATTTTCATTATAAGCAAGAACAAGTATTTGAAATAATTGACATAGATCATTCACAGAATTTAGGTTTTATTTCTGTTTTAACATAAATTATTATAAGAATTCTGGAATTTCTTAGAACTCTAGTTTTTAAAATGAGGGATTACATTAGGTAACATTTCAGATTCTTTGCTGGAAATATATCTGTATAGATAGATAAGTGATAGATGATAGATAGATAATAATAGATTCTATGGGATAGTAAAAGTCTAAAGTCATGGAAGCTTAGTTAGCCAAAACGATCCTATATTATACAAAGCCTGTGGTCATGAGGCCCTCACACCATAACAACCCATCACCAGGTGGGGGGCTGCCTGTACGGCAGATGTGTGTGGGTGGGCGGCCACTTGACCCTGCATCCCTGAGGGTGCTGGCAGGGACTTGACCAGGAGGTACATCTGGAAGTCCCACAGTGTAAGCCCCAGAGGGTGGGACTCTGGGACTCTGGGAAGTCCTGTGTGATGGCTGGTCTTGCTCTTGCAGGATTTTGAGGCATGTGCAGGTGGCCAGGGACTTGACTCTGGGTCTCATGGCACCAAGAGGACTTGACACTGAATCCCCAAGGGCACTGGTCCAGACGCTGACAGGGGGAGGAGAGCCCAATACCCACATCCAGGACTTGGCAAATAGTGACATTAAAATATTTTGTCTAATTAATTTCCTTTCAATGTGCACAAATTTGTACACTGGGCCACTAGTCTATAATAATCATGAAAACCACTGGAAATGTCAAATCTTAAGTAGTTATAGCTCAATTGTGGCTCTCCTAAACCTTCTTCCCAGCTTTAGTTCTTTCTGGAAATAATTCCCTTTTCACGTCCTGCATGTCCAGGATTCCTATGTCAGGATTCAGGATCTGCAGAAGGCCTCACACAAATGAAGAGAGACTGGAAAAGCATCAATTTTGAGAATAATGGGAGCCAGGGGGGAGTCCACTTCTAGGGGGAGGACACTACCAGTTCTGGCTTTGCTACCCCCTTTTATTAGGACTAACGGTATACATCCGTGTCCTTTAGGTCAGGAAGTTCCAACAATGAGTCAACCAGCAAGAATTAACATAAGACTAAAAGTGTCTCACCTAAGAGGTGAGTAAACAGAGCCATTAAAGCTTGACCAGGTTTCCTGTTTGTTCTATTTGCATCTCTATTGGTGAAGTAATGACTGGTTTCCTGCATCTCCCCCCTATCTTTCTACTCTTAAAAATTACTGCATCTGCAGACCAGAGTCCTAGTTTCAGTGTCCAACAATTTTAAGTCCCAATATCAATGTTCAACAGTTGTAAGTCCCAATATCGACGTCCAACAGTTCCTTATGTGTACAAGTCCACAATGGTATCTGGATGGTGGACAAATGGTGTCAATGCAGATCCGACCCTCTCTGGTTTGGTCCTGGGCAACCTGCAGTGATGCACAGCTGCTGACTGCCAGCGTGGCAAGGTGATGTCAGTGTCCTCCATCTCTGGACTGTTTCTCCTCCTGTCTTGATGGTTGGAGCAGATGTGTCAATTCCTCTGTTTCAGGAATCCACATGGTCTTGAAGTTGTTTTCTGAAAATACACAAGCATATTCTCTACCAAAAATTAATAAAGGAATCTTTTGACTTGGGATCCTATTTAATTTTTCCCAAATGATTTTCCTTTGGGTTACTCTGACATCATGTGTGTTTTTCATGGTTGCCTTACTGTTATGATTACAAGTGAAAATAATTTTTTTTAAGTAAAAAATTTTAATGTGCTTATAGGAATAATTTTTTCTTACATGATATTGCTCTACTACCCCCCTTTTTTGTGAATTAATGGAGGTTTTTGGAAACTTTATAATGCAGTTTTGATAACTTTAAATTTATACATTTTTAGCACAATAGATTCATCACATGTTAAGCAATTTTACCATGAGATGAACTACCAAAATAAATTTTAGTTAATACTTTAGGAACAGCTTTTTGTCCAGTACAATTAAATTTCCTAGAGTTTTCACTTACTTCCTTTAGCCAAATTAAATTAATCTGAAAACTTGATTGCTATTTTACTGTCAAATGTAATACTCTAACAACAATCTTAGTTTAACCTGTAAATAGTAATAGAAAGGATTGTTTGCATTCTTGAGTAGGCCCAGAGTATCCCTGGTACTAGATATAAAGTAGCTGCGGTTAGCCAAGTTTCTGTTTGTTGCCTCAGTCCTGATCTGGACTAGGCCAAGTCTTTGTCTGTTACCTGGGTCCTGATCTGATCTGGGCTGCGCATGGGAAGTGAAGCAGCCATGGGGCAGGAGACCTCTCTCAGAAGGGGTGAGTGTTCAAACCCCTGCAATGTTAGGGGGGTGAGGTTCTATATCCCACCTCTGTTGGCCCCATGTTCTCTCCTGACTGTGCCTATGTTAGGTTGTTCCTCCCATAAGGAATCTTACCCATCTTTGACTAACCAGCCATCCTCAGGGGCCAAGCAGGGTGATACAAGGTTTATTTCTGTCTCCTTGGTAGCCTATCTTCCCATGGCCTCCATGCCCATTGCCTGCCTTGGGATCCCCTCGCTTGCTGGCGGGGCCCTGGCACTTGATCACATATCTTGGGGAACTCAGGGTTTTTTTTTTCTCCAAGGAGGGCCCAGTTCATATCATTGGGCAAGAGATAGATCCATGGTACCATTCACCAGGAGGCTTCAACCTCAACATGTACAGAAAACTCAGGCAACAGCTGTGGGCAATACGATAGTGAGAAGAGGGTCCCTTGTTGGCAAAAGGGCCAACATAGAATGCTCAAGTTTCTACCCAAGGGGCCTTCAATATGGTGGATAGGATTAAAGCCTTTCATGTCCTTTTGAACTTGTTGCCAATCATTCAAAAATTTAGTTTATAAGTATGTTTGAAATAATTGTACAATATACTGTTGTAAAATGTCAAAAATAAAAATGACATTGTAGAATAATGCCATGTAAGGATATTCTTTGCTTTAAGCCCTGGCAATTCAATTTCCAAACTGGCTGTCAATTTCTTTTTGTATAGACAAGGTCTAATTACATGTTTCTGCACCTCTCCTAGGAGCAAGTAGTGATAATAGACGTGTTTTAACTTTTGCCTTCCCTCTCCTTTGGTGTCCATGCAAACCAGAAGCCTTTCATTAATTTTGCACACAGAGGAGTAGTTGTTTGAATTTGTGTCAATATAAAAGGGAAGCTGGGTGGTGACACCTGTGTAATTATACTTTCTTGTCCCAACCCTGTTGCTTCTGGATGAACCAAGGTGTCTGGTATATAGGTGATCAATACACATAAAGGTTCTTACCCATGAAGGGTCAGGAACATAAGTCCAAAATACTTTTCCATTTTTGCTCCAGGTAATATTACCATACAGTTGATTACTGATATTATGGCCAGAAAGATGTTCTCAGGCGTCTGTACCATCTTCTTTACCATGCCTGGGGTGGTCTCCAGGCTGTTTGTTGTCCAGCTCGTCCTTCTGCTGCTCTTCTGGATAGTTTCCCTTTGGAATCCCTGTTGCAGTTTAATATTTCTAGCAGGGATCCACATGGGTTTGGAAAAATTCTCTAGAAATATGCAAGCATACCCTCTGCCAAAGGTTAATAATGGATTGGGTCCCTTCCATAAACTGGATTCGGGATTCTTCCATTTAACTAGACCTTTTTCTTTTGTTATATTCTGACACCAATGGATCTCTACATAGGTGTCTTCCTATTTTCACCACAAGTGAAAAAATTTAAAGTAATTAAGGTTTGGTACAGCCTACCCAGAGGCGATTTCTCTACCATCCCCCCTTTTTGTTTTTCAAGTTGGGATTTTAACTGCTGATGCTGTCATTCAATAATAGCCTATCCTTGGGAATTATATGATATCCCTGTAATGTGCTGAATTTTCCACTTTTTACAAAATTCCTGGAATTGACAGCTTGTATAATCAGACCCATTATCAGTTTTAATAATTTTTGGAACTCTCATGATGGCAAAAGCAGCTAGGCAATGATTAATAACCTGTTTTGCTGTTTCTCCTCTAGATGCAGTAGCTCATAGGACTTTTGAAAAGGTGTCTACAGAGACATGTAATGCTCCAAGGCGTCCAAAGGGAGTATAATGTGTTACATCCATTTGCCATATATGGTCTCTTAAACCTCTAGGGTTGACTCCTGTGTTAGGCCCTTGAGGTGGATATAACATGCAAGTGGGAAATTCCTTAATAATCTGTTTTACCTGTTGTCCGATAATTGAAAATTGTTTATGCAGCATTTTGGCAGGCTGATGTAAAAGCTGATGAGATTCTGAGGCTTCTTTTAATAAAGCAACCAATTGATCAGCATGTGCATTTCCTTTTGTTAAAGGATCAGGCAGGACACTATGAGCCCTGATGTGAGTGATATAAAAGGGATACTCTCTCTGTTATACAATCTGCTGAACTTATTTAAATAATAAACATAAACTTTGGTCACTAAGCTATTTCAACCAGGCAGTTTCAATTCTATTCACTAAGTGTGCAGCATAAAAGGAATCATAGACAATATTAAGAGGCTCTTGAAGTCCTGCAATGCAGCCTTAATAGCTTCTAGTTCAGTTCTTTGTACAGAAGTATGACTGGTCAATATGACTCTGTCTGAATTTACTGTATGATAGGCAGCTTCCCATTAGATGATCCATCAGTAAAAACAGTAAAGCTCTAGGAATAGGTTCCTATCTAGTATATTTTGGTATAAAGATGGAGATATTATATAAAAATTGCTGTAATTTACCTTTTAATAGGTGACAGCTAAGTTCCCCTGAATATCCACTTAACACAATTTGCCAATTCATATCAGTCTAAAACAACATTTCTAATTGCTTCCCAGTGAAGGGGAGGTAGAGACACTGGGGCTCTTCCCCTCTAAGCTGTTTACAGCATTTTCTAATTTGAAATATTAATTGGGCTATTAGTTCTACATATGTAATTGCAGTTTTAGAGGATTGATGTCCTAGGTGGACCCATTCAATAATGGCAGAAGAATTATTATTTTGAAAGATGACTCCAGTGGGACTATATGTAGTAGGGTTAATTTGTCCCTATAAAGGTGATTCGGGCTGGATCCATGCTACTTGGGCTAAGGAGATTCCCTGCTCAACTCTTAGCAACTCTTTCCTTGCTTCATCTGTTAAAATTCAAGGAAAGAAAAGATTAGAATCACCTCTAAGTAAATTAAATAAGTTTGTCATTTCTCCTGTAGAGATCTTCAAATAAGGTCTTAACCAGTTAATGACCCCTGATAATTTCTGAAAGTCATTTAAAGTTTTAAGACAATCTTTTCTTATCCCCACCTTCTGAGGCATATGCATTGGTTTTCAATTACAATCCTTAAGACATTTGAAGGAAACCTCTCTTTATTTCCTTTCAAAATAATTTTCAGGCTACATAGAGTTTCATTTTTAAAAATCTTTATCACATGAAACAATTTCTCTTAAAGTTTTGGTGACCAACTAGTACAGATTAGATTTAATATTTTAATAACAATCCTCAGTTTATCCTGTAAATACCAGTGAAAGAGATTTCAAAATTTTTCAAATTTCTCCTTTTTATTAAGCTATAATTTTATTTTTTAAAGATTATTCTCTTTGGTTTATTTGCACCCACAGAGAAACCCTGGAAGGTCTTCAATAAATTTCTCAGAAGACTCATTGAAATTGCTTACAAAGAAATTAGCTTATTCAAAGTAGGGAGTTGGCCTTTGTTATTTCCAAGATGGCGGCAGCCCCCCATGTGATCAGTGACCATGTGCTTATCATGGAGGCTGTCTACCCTACCCTTCTTTAAAAGACAGTCAAAATAACATTGCATAGAACAGAAATCTCACTAGCTGTTTTTGGACTTTATTAGAATTGTTTATAAAAATATTGGCTTCTTATTTAGCTGGAAATTTTAATTTAAAAAAAATTAATTTATTTTAGTAATTAAAGTAAGCATCTTCATTTACAAAGGAAAGAGAATTTAGTAATTGTAGACATCTGATTCACAAACTGCAAATGTTGACCCGCCTCTAGCTTAACAATGCTGGAGGCTACCAAATTCAGGCAGTAAATTATGGCTTCTAATCTGCTTTTTAGATTTTACTTAAATTCAGTTACCTATAAAAACATTGGCTTCTCAATGTAACTTAATTTATGAGACCTTGATTATACTTTAAAAAGCTAATTTATAAAGTAACTTAAAGGAGGTATCTTTAATTAAAAAGGCAAAGAAACGTATTCAATAAAATTAGTTTAGAGGTCTGATATACAAAGCACACTGTCCCACAATCAACCTACTTAAAAATACAGGCAGCTTGGGGCTTTTTGTCTTTCTTAAAATTCTACTGCTGTTGAAAAATTTGGCTATAATTAAGAAATATATTGTTGCTCCACTTTGCCCCTTTCAGAGGCAAAACCTCCACAACACTTAATATATGTATATAAATAAAATATACACTGTTACTTTATTTTGTCCTTCTTAGAGGCAAAACTTTCATAACATTTAATATATGTATAAGTAAAATATATTGATTAATTTTATTTCATAAAACTTTCTATGCTATTTGAAGTATAATTTAAAAATATTTCTTTTAAGAAAAAAAAGATTTTTGAAAACATTTGTGGGCCCTTAAAATGTCCAAAAGTTACCCTCACAGTCTTAAAATATACTTTGAAAGATCAAATATACATATCTGTATATATATGATTTAAAGATTATATGTTTAAACTATCTTAAAGAATATCAATTAAGACGCACACACGCAAGTACGTCCGCGGTTCGCTTCCAGCCGCGGCGGCCTCGGTGGCGGCCTGACGGGACCCAGCGCCCGGCCTCCTCGAGGGGAATGCGGCGCTGGCGACAGGCGGACCCTCCGTGGCGGCGCCATGAACCTCCTTCCGTGTAACCCCCACGGCAACGGGCTGCTCTACGCCTGCTTCAACCAGGACCACGGATGCTTTGCATGTGGGATGGAAAATGGATTCCGAGTCTATAACTCCGACCCACTAAAAGAAAAAGAGAAACAAGAATTTCTGGAAGGAGGAGTTGGCCATGTTGAAATGTTATTCCGCTGCAACTATTTAGCTTTAGTTGGCGGTGGGAAGAAGCCAAAATACCCTCCCAACAAAGTGATGATCTGGGATGACCTGAAAAAGAAGACTGTCATTGAAATAGAATTTTCTACAGAAGTCAAGGCAGTCAAATTGCGGCGAGATAGAATTGTGATTGTTTTGGACTCTATGATTAAGGTGTTTACATTCACACACAATCCCCACCAATTGCACGTCTTTGAAACCTGCTATAACCCTAAAGGCCTCTGTGTTCTGTGCCCGAATAGCAACAACTCCCTGTTGGCCTTCCCCGGGACACACACGGGCCACGTGCAGCTCGTGGACCTGGCCAGCACCGAGAAGCCGCCCGTGGACATTCCTGCCCACGAGGGCGTTCTGAGCTGCATCGCTCTCAACCTGCAGGGAACAAGAATTGCAACCGCATCTGAAAAAGGGACCCTTATAAGAATATTTGATACTTCATCAGGGCATTTAATCCAGGAGCTACGAAGAGGATCTCAAGCAGCCAATATTTATTGCATCAACTTCAACCAGGACGCATCCCTCATCTGTGTGTCCAGTGACCACGGCACAGTGCACATCTTCGCTGCTGAGGATCCAAAAAGGAACAAGCAGTCTAGTTTGGCATCAGCCAGTTTCCTTCCAAAATACTTCAGTTCCAAGTGGAGTTTTTCCAAGTTTCAGGTTCCCTCGGGCTCTCCATGCATTTGTGCCTTTGGAACAGAGCCAAACGCTGTCATTGCAATCTGTGCAGATGGCAGCTACTACAAATTCCTGTTCAACCCCAAGGGGGAGTGCATCCGGGATGTCTACGCCCAGTTTCTAGAAATGACCGACGACAAGCTGTGACCCTTCACCCAGAGTGCAATCAACACCCACAGCCGAGTGCCCCGAAGTGCTGAGTGTGCCCCTCAAACTTTTGGGGCTGGTGCCGGCACCTTTGGGCCTTGTGGGTGACAGGCTGGAGGGACCTCCGAAGACCTTGGTCTTGAAGTCACATGTGGTTGTCTGTTTCCTGAGCAAGGCTTTGCATTTCCAGTATTAAAGGAAGGATGAGCGTCCAGGCGTCGTGGACACTCAAGTGGCTCTGAGCGTCCAAGCCTGCCTGCTGGCTTGCTCCTGTAGTCCAGCTGTGATGCTAGCTTTCCTGGGTCACTGCTTCCTCCCACCTACAGTCAGGGCTCCAAACAGACTTTGGGGCTGGGTTGAGAAAAGGACAAATAGAAATTTTTGTCAACAGATTCCGCCGTTTTCACTGAGTCTATAATGGGGAAATGGACAAATGTATAAATGTTAGTTCTTATAACCAGATTTAAATAATCATACCAGCAGCTTGCCTTAGAAAAGGAGAAAGGAATTTTCTCCCATCTGAACATGAAGAAGGACACAGCTGTGTCAGCACAGGTGGGCATTCCCTCGTGAGTCCCTGTCGTGGTCCTCTGCCCCTTGTCACCTGTGGTTCAGTTGTGCACACATGTGCTGGCGGTGAGGAGGGTGCTTGTCCATCACCTGGGGTCTCCTGGAGAAAACTCGCAGTGTGTGCGGGGAACAGCAGCGCGTAGACTTTGAAGTTAGTCATAGAAGAAGAAAGCATCACTTAGAGCAATGGTCGGCAAACTCATTAGTCAACAGAGGACTCTCGAGCTGCAGTTTGCCGCTCTGTTGACTAATGAGTTTGCCGACCACTGACTTGGAGGATCTGAAGGGAAACATTGACATCTCAGCAAAGTGGAGTGGGGAGCCCTCTCCTGCCACTTCTACTTCCTGCCTCATTACCTTTTCTCCCCAGCACTTGTAAGAAGAGCCGCACACTAACAGTGAGAGGGAAGGGCACATAAACGTTCACTGGGTGACAGTAGGTTATGGGCTCAGTGTCAGTGCTGGTGAGGGCGGCGTCTGATGTTCTTAAATCCCCTTTGAAGAAACTCCGCTGCAGGTTTTGATTTCAGGTAGCAAACAGTTAGGATCTGCAGCAACAAGTTCTCCGTTTGCCAGTTCTCTCCCTGTCATGTAATCAGCTAACTTTATATGTGGGTTTCAATGTCAAGTATGCATGTTCCTTTCATGTGTATTTAATCATGAAATTTAATTTTGCACACTTATTTTTAATGTTTCTTTTAAATAAAAGTGACTAATTTTGTTGTAAAAAAAAAAAAGAATATCAATTAAGTTTACACTGGATCATAGGACTAATTCTTCTTTTTAAATTTAGACCAATAAGTAAAATATTTTGAATTTCTAACTATCAGAGAAAGCATAACATTTTATTTTCTCAAGTTATACTTTAGGCACTTAATTACCACATTTATATAATTTCTCCCAATTTAATTTGCACTTTGAACTTTTAAAGCTGTAATTCCTAGATTAATAATGCTTCACATTTCTAAGAAAAATACAAGACATTATCAATTAATACCTTCAATTCTGTCCTCTAGATTTTTCTCATGAGGAAGCGAATTTAAATTTTTGATTTTTATTTGCCTGTGGCTCTAGAAAACAAATTTTAATTTTTTCAAATGTAAATTACCACATTCTTTAAAGAATACTGCTGGCAGGAAACAGGTCTACATTTGTGCTGGGGGAAGGGCAACTACCCTTCTTCCTCCATTAACAAAGGGCATAGCCAGTTACCTGGGCTATTTATATCTTTTAATTAATACATTATTTATCTGTATTTCAACAAATTTTGGAGTTTCAAATCCAATTCCAATTATTTTAAGGCATTTACTTTAGATAAACTCTTCTGTAAGACAATTTACTGATTTTCTTAAAGGTCTTAAGTTAGCCTTTTTTAACACCCTTCATTAGCATTTTAAAAAAACATTATTTATTATGGAAATGCCAGTCTGCTCCTAGAACTAGCTTGAGTTGTTTTCTTTGGGTTCATATCCGACACCTTTCTTAGGTTAAAAATTCTTGGGTTTTTATTCTGTACATAGCAAAAGGTTAAGTTCAGCTTAAAAAACTCTATCTAAAATGTCTCAATATGGACAATTGCGCATGTCTTAGTTTTTTAAAACTGTCTTTTCCCTTTGCAAGTGTACATAAATCCCCTGTGGATTTATAGATTTTGTAAATTTTAAGTCACTAGAGCTGGAAAAAACATGGCACAAATGAGATCCTTTTGTAACGGCCTTCTAGGGGTGGCGTCCATATTGGATTGCCACGTGGCTCCCTTCCCCACATCCTGCTTACTTTGGGGGAAGCATCAGCAACAGATCTGGCTGGATTTCTTTTCATGCTTAAAAGATAAAGGTAGTTCTTAAACTTTTTCTTTCTTTTTTGCTTTCTAAAGTAATAACTGACACCCAATTTGGGCAAGATTTTCATTTCCCTGCGAGTTCTTTTATAATTTTTAAATACCTTAAGCAATCTCATTGTGGGAGAGCAGATAGCCCTGCCCTCTTTTGCCACCTTTGAATTTCTCCACACAAGAGGTGGTTTCAGCAGTGAAGTTTCAGTTTGCTTTACAGTTTTTAGATTCCAAATACAAACTAAGATTTTAATTGAACAAGAAACCACATTATTTTATAATCAAATTCTTCCCTGTTAGCCTGATTTAGAAAGATGTTCCCACCCTACTTACAGACTGTGGCTCTGTAGTTAGTCTGTGGGCTTTGTATACAGTGAAATTTCCACACCTTTTCTGGGTGTATTTCCTCCTTCGCTCTTTTAGGCAAAAAATATCATCTCCTTCACTCTAGGTGAAAAATATGATTTTCTCCAGATGTTCCGAGGTCGGGCGCCAGATGTTGTAATCCTTTTCACATCCTGCATGTCCAGGGTTCCCATGTCAGGGTTTAGGATCTGGAGAAGGCCACACACAAATGAAAAGAGACTGGAAAAAGCATCAATTTTGTGGATAATGGGAGCCAGGGGGAGTCCACCTCTAGGGGGAGGACACCACCAGCTCTGGCTTTACTATCCCCTTTTATTAGGACTAAGTGATACATCCACTCCTTAGGTCAGGAGGTTCCAACAATGAAATCAACCAGCAAGAATTAACATAAGACTAAAAGTGGCAGCTGCTTCAGCTATCAATGTCTCACCTAAGCAGTAAGTAAATAGTTCCTACTTAACATATGACTAAAAGTGGCAGCTGCTTCAGCTACCAAAATCTCACCTAAGAGGTGAATAAACAGAGCCATTAAGGTTTGACCAGATTTCCTGTTTGTTTTATTTACATCTCTATTGGTGAAGTAATGACTGGTTTCCTGCAATTGTAACCCTGTATTATTTATGTGAGCTTAATGAAATCACAAGGATTCTTATACTGGAAAGAAGGGGGCAGGAGAGTCAGAGAAGAAGATGAGATAAGTAAGCAAGTATTGGAGTGATTAGCCATGAACCAAGGAAGTTGAGCAGCCTATGAAAATTGAAAAAAGCAAGGAATTGGTTCTCCTCTAGAACCTTCAAAAGTAACTCAGTGGTGCTAACACCTGATTTTAGCCCCAATTAGACCCATTCTCAGACTTCTGCCTACAAACTTTAACATAACACTGTCTTCTTGTTAGCCACTAAGTTGGTGGTAATTTGTTATAGCAATGACAAGAAACTAACATAATCTTGTGTTTAAAATATTATGGTGGAAAATTTAAGTTTGAGATCAAGTTGGCAGAAGAAGCAAACTTTTCTGCCTTTAAGTTCCCTCTAAGTCTTATTGCAATGAAGTACAAAATGTTAAAATATGTAACAGTTAGGAGCATAACGCTCCTAGGAGGGATGGGTCAGCAACATGCAAACACAATTATAATATTTCTTACAGGTTGAAAATCAGACAAACTTATTGAAAAATTAATCAGAATAGAAGTTGCAATCTAGTACACAGACAAAAGAAGGTCAAAGGAGAAATGAGAGTAAACATTTTATAAATTCATGACTTCGGGACAGATAAGTTTTGAAAGTGGGAGTAGTGAAACAGAAAAGAGGTTAATTGGTTTAAAGGTTTGCTAAGGAATAATTTGCTTGTTCAGTTGCTCCTACTCTCTCCTCATGCCTCAATTCAGTTTATAGAAGACCTTAATTTCTGATTTTTCTCTAAAAGGGAAAAAAATCTAGAGTTCTGCTTTCAGAAATTGCACTTCTAGAAAAAAAATAAAGTTTTCTTAAATGATATTAGGACTTCAGAGTCATTCAATCTCATTTTAGGTTTGCAGGGAAGGAGTAAGATCAACAGCATCCCTGTTTCTAATCTCTACATGTTTACCAAAGCTTGCCTGTAAATCTCTCAGCTCTCTCACATAGGTTCACCTATCAGTCAGCCTTAGGACTAAGGAAGCAGGACTTTTGAGAAACTGAGCCCCATTAAATAATGACAGAGGAAACCTGACACCTATGTATACTGATCAACATGAGCACAGTATTCAAGCATCTCTGACAGACTGGAAGACAAGGAATACATATTGAAAAATTAATTCAAATAGAAGAGCTTCGGTCCAAATTCTTTGTTCTTAAGTATTAACAGAAAGCCAAGATTGCTGACTCCTAGAGAAAATAATATTTCAGAGAGTAAGAAGAAAACTACATATATTTTACATATGTTAAATTTATATATTTTGATATGTTTATTAACTTATTAAAATGTAAAAAGAACACAAAAAAATTAAAATAAAATTTATGATTTTAATAATTAAAAACAGTCCTATTGCATAATCCCTCAGAGGAAATGAGCATTTTTAAAAATAAATAAACAGAGAAATGGTTGGGGTGTTAAGCCCGGAACGCAAGCCGCACTCACGGAGCACCAAGAGACGATCTCATGTAAAAACAAAGGGTTTATTCAGACCAGCATGCTGGGGCCCGCAGCATACTCCAAACACAGAGCAGTGGCCGTGAGCCCCGAGCCTTTGTTACACGACCGTTTTATAGACCGCGCACGGGAAGGGGATGGTGTTCTGTTTGAATTACTGAGTTGTCCTATCCTGATTGGCTGGACAGGAGCAGGAACCTGCTTACAGGATGTGAAGTCAGGAAGCGGGCTAGTAGGAAGCGGGCTAACGGCAAGAGGGGGAGAAGCTGTTTTGGCCTTATTTGGCCATCCTCCTGCACATTCCTGTTGGCTTACCTAATGGGGGTTGGGGACGGACTAGTTCCTTTGTTTTGTTAGGAACGTGGTCACTTAAAATGGAGGAGGCTGGAACGGATCTCAAAATGGAGGAGGCTGGAACGGATTGGATTGCCCTTTCAGGGGAGATAACATTAAGTTAACAAAATGATTTAAAAGATAAAACTTAAAAAATGGTAAATGAGAAAATTATTCCCTCAAATATTGGGAGAATCTTTCAGATTAAGCAGGATTAGCAGGTGCCCTAGAGGTTAGTAACAGACACACAGCTTCATGAAATGTTAGAAAACCAAAAGTGAAGAATCTAAAGGCATTTACATCAACAGCAATAAAAAAGAGGAAATTCCAACCAACATTAATTTTTTCTGGAATTTACTTACAAGAAACTTTAAAATGGTTATATATAAATATTATTAATTTATAGCTGGAAATAGCTTTCAGGAACATTTAAATCAGTTCACCATTTTCCAAGCAAATGTTATTAGTATACTGCAGCTAAATACTTCTCCCTAACACTTAGCCCTGTCTCTGTTTACTTCTTCACAATCTGCCATTGCTACAATCTGGTCCCCAACTGGAATGTTGCCTCTTGCTTACCATCTAGCTCTGTACCTATGGACTTGGCATTTATGTCAAGTTACTCACCAAGTCCCTGTCTCCCCTCTTAGACTCTGGCTCAGTTTCATGCTGGAAGCTATCCATTGATTACACTATCATGAAAGTGCATCAGGGAACTTGGAAGGCTAATGGACCTTGAGCTTTATCAAAGGCTAAAAGCTATGCACCAATTGTTCTGTTGAGAAAATGGTGGCTCAAGCAATAGTCTCAAAGTAAATCTTCACTAATATTTACTGACCTTTAAGATAGTCTGTCTGCTACCAGATTGCCTGCCTGACTAAGGGCAAGATGTATATTCTAAAATTGAATAAAAGCTAACAGAGCCTGGGGCCTAGTGAAGCCTTTCCATTGGAAAGGGGTCTCTGCCTGACCCCCACCCCACGATTTCTAAATTAATATTTCTTGTCTAGTGTCTTCATTTGTAACCAGCTCCTTCTCCAGATACTGAACCCTAGTTGTGCTCGTTGTGGCTTTCAGTTTCACACACTGACCTTCTTACAGAGAATTACTTTTGAAAGCACATAGTTTTTAATTCTTCCAGCCCAATAATCAACCAGAAAGTCCTCTGCAACAAGGAGAATGGAAAAGTCTTATGCTTTTTGCTTGAAATTACCAAATTCATTTTAATCATACAGGTGGATTTATCTCTTTTGTTGTTTTTGGGAGAACAGGCTTTTTATTGTTCTTCTTGTTTTTACTTTAGTTTATTTCCTCAGTGATTTAAATGAGATACAATTTCATCCCATAATATAGTTGTCAATTTCCTTTAGTCATTCAAAGATTGCTCACTGTATAGTATGTCTCTGAGCCATCTGCAACTAGAATTCACAGCCCATGCATGTCCAGATCAGCAAAATCTATTTCAGCAGAGATAAGTTGAATGATAATGGATTCAAAAGTGACACTAATTAAAAATGTTCAAAATATAAGATTTGTTGCCTGGCCTATTGACAAAAATTAGTCATAATGAAAATTAGGTATGCATGCTGCACAAGGCACCAAAGCCTAAAGAGGTACTAAGAAAATGCTACATGATTTTCAAAAATGCAGTCATTCAAGAACATACTAGGTAAGAAGCTGATGTGAGCACTACTGTGTGCAGTTTTATGTGTAAACCAGCAGTCACTGCTTACTGTAAATGAATGAGGTGGTAGAGACCTCCCAAGAACAGTTTCTAAATGGACATGAAGCCCTAAATCAATGTTTACCCATGTTTTTTCACAGCACTTTGCTTTCAACATTGATTAAGCTTATTGAAAAGCTCCCACTATTCATTTTTAAGCATCAAGTTAAATTGAAAGTTCCCAGTGGTGTTACTGAAACCTACAACTAGGAGGCACCTTGGTTGTTCAAAGAGCCAATGACCCTGACTAACATCGGTTGTTTAACCTCTTGGCAAGCAGCCACACAGTATCTGAAATTAACTGCTTTTCTGAACTGTTTTCTTTTTATTAAACAAAAAAATTATGGAAAGTAATTACAAAGGCCTTAATGCAATTCTAGTAATTAAATGTGACTGCAGCAATTATTATTATTATTATCCTCTGTTCTTTCCTGCATTACTACAGGAAAGGGGAGTTCCACACAGGAGTTTATGCCTAGCTGGGCATAATAAATTACGTAAAATAAATGGACATGCTACAAATGTATTATATTTGGACAACTCAAAAAATGGTATTTTTGTTTTGAGTGGGAAGAAATATTAATTTCATAATAAAAGTAAAGTTGTATGACCAGGTTAAAGAACACTAAAATAACCAAGTTCCACTTTTGTGCACAATTTTTTTAAAGATAAAACTATTATTGAAAATGGCAGGAATTCAGAGACCTGTATGACTGAATTATTTTTCTTAAATTACCTCTACCTTAAGTTGAAAAAAAAAAGCATTCTGGAGAAAAATGTATGCCATGCCATGTCTTCCATTTACTCTCCATGTAGTATTTATGGCATTTTGTCTAATGCCTATATATATGATTATCATTTATTGAGTACCAGTTTAGCATAAGAATGAGCAACAAAAGGAATGAGAAGATCTCTTTATGTATTAATAAAAGTTGTATATTAAATTAATACCTATAAACAGATTATTTCTTTCTATGATACTCATGAGTCCAATATGACGAAGCAGAAGAAAATTATGTATTAGTTAACAAATATTTATTTATTCCATTGTCTTCAAAATATTTAAAATTAGAGGGTTCCCATGATATTCTCATAGGTTACATTAGAAGGTTAATACTTGCACTCATTATTACTGCTTACTGTTTACTATTGTTCCTAGTTCCTACATGCTATTTGAGGAGGTCAACCAAATGCCCATCTAGAAAAGCAGGCATGAATCCTTTATTACAGCAGTCATCGCAACCCATACCCTAACCACAGTATTTACCTCAGTGATGAGAATGTGATTAAGTTGGTCCAACTGAAATGCAGCATAGAAACTTTGTGCACAATTGTAATGTATATGCTATCTCCAAAAAAGATGATATATTGGAAAGATCTCTACAACCTTTTGGCTATAAAATGAATGTCAGTTTAAGAAAGAACTGATACATGAAGAGAGCAGAGTCAGTGATTAATTCCAAGTCTTCCACAATCATATAAATACATTTTAGTTATATATATATATATATATTGTAAAACTGAGTATATGCATTGTTTGAATGAAACATCAAATGGCACTAATATAGTAGATAGATGATAGTACATCTAGGCTTAGTCAATTGCCCAAATCAAGAATTTGAATTCCAAGGAGATCAACACTTGAGAAAGATTAAAATTTACCCTCCCCCCTCGATGCCCGCCAGAGAATCAGGAGTGAGTACAAAGATGTCAGGTTAAATTGCACATGTAGGTGCCGAGCGGCCTGGTACCGGGAACATCCTCAGGAACCAGATGGCTCTGAGCCTGTGGCCCCATGTGTAGGCCCTGAGCAGCCAGGGTCCCAGAACACCCCTTGTCAGGACTGGCCTACAGGTGCCAGCACCAAGTGGCCCAGGTCATGGAATAAGAGGCTGGGCGCGCAAAGCGGCCTGGGTCCACGCCTGCCAGCTCAGCAGACACAGTGAACGCAGGCTGGGGACTTGCCCCTAGTCCAATGGACACAATGTAGAGGATCCGCTATGCATGGGCTATAGAGGAAACACCTTTTCTTTTCTTTTTTAAAAAAATATATTTTATTGATTTTTTACAGAGAAGAGGGGAAAGGGATAGACTGTCAGAAACATCGTTGAGAGAGAAACATTGATCAGCTGCCTCTTCCACACTCCCCACTGGGGATGTGCCCCCAACTAAGGTAAATGCCCTTAACAAGAATCAAACCTGAGACCCTTCAGTCTGCAGGCGGACACTCTAACCACTGAGCCAAACCAGTTCGAGCATAAACACCTTTTCTGACCACTTGTTGGCTAAGCCCCCTTACGCTGCCATTTGCAGCATACAGGGAGCTTAGTAACTTGGGTAATAAGGATCCAAGAAGGTGATACAGGGTTTTTCCACCACAATCCTGGAGAAAAAAAAGAAGGTCCACCGCTGGAGGGCCTCAGAAATGTCACATCCTGCCCTAGCCGGTTTGGCTCAGTGGATAGAGCCTCTGCCTGCCAACCACAGAGTCCAGGTTCGATTCTGGTCAAGGACGTGCACTTATGTTTCAGGCTCCTCCCTGGCTGGGGCCCAGGTCAGGGCTCATGCAGGAGGCAACCAATCAAAGTAGCCCTCTCACACTGATGTTTCTCTCTGTCTTTCCCTTTCTCTTCCACACTCTCTAAAAATCAATGGATACATATCCTCAGGTAAGGATAAAAAAAAAAAAAGTCATATCCTATGAAAATGCCTAAAGAAAGTTGTCATTTTTTCATGATGAAGGGACTGGAGTCCATGTTGATGAAAACACCTTGGCAGCTGTGGTGGCCGGCAGTAGCTGCAGCAGTGGGGTGATGGGGCTGGCACCCTCCCCTGATCAGCCAGGTCATCTCCTGTAGAGGGAGGCCAGACTGTGGCTTAGGCCCATTCCCAGGGAAAGTGGTCCTAACCCATCAGTAGGACATTCCCTGAGGGCTCCCAGTATGTGACATGAGGCAGGGGACACTCTCCCCTGCAGTGCATGAATTTTGTGCACTGGGCCCCTAATTCAGTTATAATTAAACTTAAGAAATCTAAACTTAGGAGTAACTGCTGAAAGCACTTCTAGTTCTAGTATCCATGCTTCAATATATACTAAGGCTTTTTCCAAATAGCATAATTAATCTTAGAAATATATTTCTACTGGTGATATTAATGGCTTGTTAATCACCATAATGAATATTAGCAATGGGTTTTCAGTAAAAGTAATAGTATTCAAGTTATGTTAATCGACTAAAATAAGTAATAATCACTCATATTGGCATAATCAAAGAATAAAATTCTTATAAAACTTGATCATTAAATAGTTAGTGTACAACTATTGGGTTTAAAAACATCTAATTTGTGTTATAATCTAAAAGTAAAATAGAATCTTATCTCTGGAATATTAGCATGTCTGCCTTATGTGAACCTTTCATTTAAGATGTGGTCAAAGCATTAAAAAGTTATTGAGGTAGGGTTTCATTGAAATCACAAGATAGTAGTATGAACTATTTTCTGTCTAGTGGTTAATGTTTGTTTAATCAATTTCTGAATATATGGCTGGATTTTCCCTAAGGATTTCTTTCATTTTAAGCTGTTAGCAAGAGATAGAGTTTGTTTTCACCTACCTCCAGTTCTCCAGTGATTATCATTATCTAACAACAATAAAAACTAAGCATTTTAGATGACACAAATGGCTTTGAAAAATTCACAATACTTATTGTTGATGCAGTGTATCTCAGATATAACATTGTGATGCATGTATTTGAAGGTATAGTTTAAAGTTAGACAAAACCTGTTTCAAGATGTAGGTAAAATTATAACTTTGTCAGATTATCTAGAGTTTAAAACAATTATATTCTAATATTGACACAAAACTAAATGTCAACTGAATGAAGAACATTAAGCTTGGAATTATATATTTTCTCAAAGATATCACTGTATTTATTTTAAGTTGCAGCTCTTTTAATTGAATTATAGTTGACATACAATATTAATTTCATAGAGATTTGAAATTTTATATATCTTAAAAAGTGATCACCATTAGAAGTCTAGTAACCATCTGTCACCACACAGTTACTCTGATATTATTGAGTATACTGGAGGGCGGTACACAAAATTTGTGGACAGGGTTGGGGGGTTGTCCCTCCGTCCAGCCTGTACCTTCTCCAATCTAGGACCCCTTGAGGGATGTCCGACTGCCCATTTAGGCTCAATCCCGTAGCTTGATTTATAGTCCTTCTCACAATCCAGGACTGCTGGCTCCCAACTGCTCACCTGCCTGCCTTCCTGATTGCCCCTAACTGCTTCTGCCTGCCAGCCTTATCACCACCTAACCACTCGCATGCCAGCCTTATTGATGTCTAACTGCTCCCCTGCCAGCCGGTTTGTCCCCAACTTCCCTCCTCTGCCTGCCTGGTCACCCCTAACTGCCTTCCCCTGCAGGCTTGATCACCCCCAACTGCCTTCCCTTGCAGACCTGGTCCCTCCAAACTTCCATCCCTTGCAGGCCTGGTCCTGCCCAACTGCCCTCCCTTGCTGGGCATTTTGTGGTGGCCATTTTGTGTCCACATGGGGGCAGCCCTCTTGTGTGTTGGTGTAATGGTCAATCTGCATATTACTATTTTATTAGATAGGATAGAGGCCTGGTGCATAGGTAGGTGTCAGCAGGTTTGCCCTGAAGGGTGTCCCGGATCAGGGTTGGTGTGCCCTTCGGGCATGGGACAGCCTGGGTGAGAGGCCTGTGGTGGTTTGCCGGTGGACAACACCCCTAGTGACCCAAGCGGAGGCGCTGGTATCTGGGATTTATTTTATGTTCTACAATTGAAACTTTGTAGCCTAGAGTGGAGCCAAGCCTTTTTCTTGCTCTTTGGGGCAGCCATTTCTGTTGGGACATTTATCTTCTATAATTAAAACATTGTAGCCTGGAGTGGAGGCCTAGGCTGGCCAGAGCTGCAGAAGCTTGGCTTCCTCCATTGCCCGGATAACCCTACCCTCTGCTCTCTCCAGCTCCGTGGCTGCCACCATTTCTGTTGGGATTATGTATCTTCTATAATTGAAACTTTCTATCATTGAGTGGAGGCCTAGGCCAGCAACAGCAGGTGGAAGGGAAACCCAAGCCTCCCTCCTGCTCTCAGTGGCCACAGCCATCTTGGTTGGAGTTGATTTGCTCCTGGTTGGCTGGTGGGTATGGCTGGGATTGCTTGGTACTTGAGCCAACCTTATTGTTCAAATGGGGGCTTGATTTTCGAGATAGTATTATGGAGGAGAAAAAATAGCTTTCCTCTACCTTTCTGAGTTCTTAGTGAAGGCCCTTGTAATGAAAGACAGATCACCAAGAGAAAAACAAAAGTTCATTAACATGTGTACCTTGTGTATATATGGGAGATCCCAAGGAAAAATGAGTAACTACCCAAGGTGGCTTAGAATGCAGATTTAAATACCTTCTTCTTAGGGAAAGGAGACAGGAGATATAGGCCTCTTAAAGGAGAGTAAATGATATTTAGGAAAGATGAATGGGATGGGGGGAAATAGTTTGTAACAAAGTTTAGGTGTTATATCAACTTGTACTCTCCTGTCCTGTGACAGGAGTCAGTCTTTTCTGCCTGATGACACTTCTCCCATCCAGGGGACCTATGACATTTAAGCTCCTTTAGGAGGGTCTGATTTTAGGAAGATTAGGAGACTTCAGTGAAATCCTCTGCGTGCATTTGCTGTTTTTCAAGCATCTACTGCTCAAGATCATCAATATAACAACACAACATATGTTGAGGTGGCATGTTCTCTGACCTTCAGAATAAACCCAACAAAAGCTTTTTTCCTCTCTTAGATGATTTGCCACAGTAGCATTATTTCCTGGAGACAGTATTCTGACCAGACCTTCTGGCAGTGATCATAACATTACCCTGTGTTTGTAGAAAGGTGTTGGCCACAGCACTAAATAATCCAGGGTCAGTTTTCTCATCTTGTGGAAAGGGAGATAAAGTTATGATAGTTTATTTCCCTTTCCACAGGTTTCTTATGGGTTTGTGTCTCTGCTGCCCCAACCCATGCCCCTCAGCAACCCAAGCACCTCTGCCTCAGTCAGGCCTTGGGGCTGCTGGGTACCAGACCTGCAGGTTTTTGTCTTCAATCCACCGCCCCCCCACCCCCAGCCCCAGTTTTGCCATGGCCAGGCTTCAGGTAGTGGGGGCTGACCTGCCATCTTGGTTGGGTTAATTTGCATACTCACTCCTATTGGCTGATAGAGTAGCGAAGATACAGTCAATTTGGATGTTTCTCTTTTATTAGATAGGATTATTATTATAGATAAAAATATTCAGTTTCGCCAAAACCGGTTTGGCTCAGTGGTAGAGCGTCGGCCTTTGGACTGAAAGGTCCCGGGTTCGATTCCGGTCAGGGGCATGTACTTTGGCTGCGGGCACATCTCCAGTAGGGGGTGTGCAAGAGGCAGCTGATTGATGTCTCTTTCTCATCGATGTTTCTGACTTTCTATCCCTCTCCCTTCCTCTCCTGTAAAAAAATCAATAAAATATATTTTTTAAAAAAATATTCAGTTTCAACCTATTTGTTTTTTTATCTTGTCTCCCTATCTATTTAGGTAACATGATAAGAAATATTCTATTTTCTTTATGAAAGAAGCAGTTTATTGAGAGTTTTACCCTAATCATTATACCCCTACTTCTGTTGTAATATTTTTATGCTCCTCATTCTTTAAGATTTCTGGTTATTAGAATGAATGGTATTATTGTAGTTTATTTGAAGAGCATTGATTTATACAATAAGCAAGCATTTTTCTGAAACATGTTTAAGACTGTCAGAGAAATTTCCAAACAAATTCACTCTTTTAGAATGGTTTTAAGTAACATAAACAAAAGTTACACTCCATTGGTCAATATACCAAACTGATATCTATAGATTGTCAGGGAAATGATTGGGAGATTTGTGAAAGCAATTTAAACTATTCCCCACTCCCCATGTATTTTGTCTTACTTTCAATACCACACTTGGTTGGTAAGTATTTGATTTTGTGTGCCAAGAACTTATAGAACAGCTGGGAAATTACATGAATAGATTTTGAGTTGGACATGGAAAACATAGTTATTAATTAATTAATTAACAATTCTTTAGATTGAAGTAATGAAATAGAAAGTTAATACCAGTGGAGAAACTAAACCCTCTCTTATTCTACAAATTAATACCAAATTATTAGAGAAAAATGACAAAATACAATTATGTATTTTTTTCTTTGCTGCTAGTAAGCATCTGCATATATCTGAAAAAAACATAATTTCATCTCTGGTAATTGTCCCTCACTGAGAAGTTCTGCTTTCTAGAAAATATTTATCAGATATAGAAATGGTGATTCCTGAATTCTGGAAAGAGATATTGGGCAACAAGATTTTAGAAGATAATGCATTATCACATTAAATGTCTGGCAAAAGATAAATAGCTACTTCAATATTCTCTAATGTTATGTGTAAATTGTTCTTTCAATAAATTTAGCTTCCATATAGAACATTCTTTAAAAAAAGTAAAAAATATTTAATTTTTATTTGATTCTTGCAGAAGGTAAAAAATAAACAAACTAGTAAAAGTTACATGTTAAAAACTAATATGTTTGCCAAAATAATTTGGGTTACTCACTAATAAAAATAGCATACTATTTTTCAGATATTTTCCATGCTGGTTGTTGAGTTACAGCATGGATGACAGCAGCTGTTTGCTAATTCTTATGCATAATCTTGTAAGTGTGATAAACTAGGAATAGAAAATATTGGTGAATAGATTATTTATTTGATTTATATTCTTGCTGAAATTATATAGCTTCAAATTATATAATTCTGAGTTATTTAGTCTTATTTAATTCAGAAAGATTATAATTAACCTAAGTAATAGGTCACAAAATATTATAAGACAAACATTTAATTTGTAAGTGGCATCAGTATGATTTGTCAACCAGACTGCTTTCTATTCTTATTTGCATAACACTAAAAGACGTTTCTTATAAGAACTATAATTTTTAGCTCTCATTGGAAACAGCCTGTTTCCATAAGCACATAAGTGGATAAAAATGCTATGGTACATTTATACAATAGAATACCATAAGGCTGTAAAACAAAACAAAACAAAACCACAAATAAACAAACAAAGAAAACAAGAAGGATCTCTTAAGCTCTGAGACAGCATGCAGGGACATGGAGAGTATTATGTTAAGCGAAATAAACCAGTCAGAGAAATACAAGTATCACATTATCTCACTCATAAGTGTAATCTAAAGGACAAAACAAACTGATGAACAAAATAGATCCAGAGGCATAGAAGCATGGAGCAAACTGATGAATTTCAGAGGGAAAGGAGGGGTGGAGGTTTGGGGAGTAGTGATTAACTAGGAACATATATTCATATATGCATAACCCACGGACACAGACAATAGAGTGGTGAAGGACTTGGGAGGGATGCTGGATGGAGGGGGCCAATGGGAAAAACTAATAAACAAAGGTGACATCTGTAATACTTTCAACAATAAAGATATTTTTTTAAAAGAACTATAATTTTTGGTATGTTTTTTAAACGGTGCACTTTCCCCCCAAATTTCCACTATGTGACAAAGATGTAAGAATACAAATGTTCTCTTTTATAATCCTTGCCTGAGGTTATGTTTATTGATGAGAAAGAGAGAGAGAGAGAGAGAGAGAGAGAGAGAGAGAGAGAGAGAGAGAGAGAGAGAGAGAGAAGAGAGAAATATTGATTATATGCCTCACTTATATGCCCCAACCAGGGATTGAACTGTCAACCTGGATGTGTACCCTGACCAGGAATTGAACCAGCAACCTTTTGGTGCACAAGATAATGCTCCAACCAACTGAGCCACCCTGCTAGGACCAAATGTTCATTTTAAAAGTCCATTCATTCTATATTTGGGGTATTCTCGGGCAAAATAAATGTTCTTTCATCAGAAATATCATTCCATCAACCATGTGTAGGAGTCTTATGATAAATTATGAAGAAACGAGGCAATTAATATGAACCCAATCTAATAGAGCACACTATATAAAAGAGAAGACAGGTTTATAAGCAATTAACTCTAATACAATATAAGTATTAATCAAGCACTGTTAATGCAGTAGTTGTAGAATAATAGGGAAAATAAATTAATCTCTGAATGGAAAGAATGAAATTGTTAAGAATCCATATAAGATATTGCATATGGACTCAAAGGGTGATTAGGTATAGAAAAGGTAGAAAGGGTATTCTAGACAGAGAGAGGAGCATGAGTAAAGACATCTAGTGCATTGAGCACCTGGAGTCACAGGTCGGTCCTATCCAGAGAAGTTGTAGTAAATGAGGCCAAGTTGCAAATGGCCATGAATGCATTTATGCAATGATCAACAACAAAATAAAATACCTGTTAGGATAAGTGATGATAATAACTATTAATATTGGAGAGAAAAAGGGACTGAAAGCAAGGATGCCTTTAGAAGCCCACTGAAATAATGCTAGCCAGAGGTGATGAAACTACATAAAGACAAGCTGAATTAGAGTGAAAATGGGTCCTTGGAAGCATTTTAGAAATTAGTTTACAGTGCCTAAGGTTGATTATATTATACTATGCTGAAATATGGAATCCCAGGACAATAACCTGTGAGGGTGAGAAAAAGAATATATACTCTGATTTGAACTTGGTACACTTGAAAAAACTATGTATACCCAGGTGGAGAACACCAGTTTCAATTGCAAATATGCATATGGAATTGATAAAATGTTTTGATCTAGTAACTAGTGCTTGGGGAATTATTGGCATATTAACAGCAGTTCGAAAGGCCTAAAATTAAGTATCAATACTCAAGTTTACAATAAATAAAAGCTTTCAGTGCAAAGCTCGGGGACTTCACCAGGGGCCCACTCTCTTTACACATCAGGCATTACCATTTTTTTCTCAAAACTGGGAAACTGCTGAAAGCTCTACTTAGCTTTTGAGCCCCCTAAAGACTATTTTTGGTCAAGTTTAAATGTGTAGTATTGTATTCAGGATATTGACCCTTTAAGTCTCAACCTTGTTGGTACCTTTGAATCAAATATTTTTCTATTCAGCTCAGTGAGATGCCATAAATTTTAGGCTGTTACTTTCTCTACAGTCTCTCAGTATCTGTGGTAAATTCTCTGACAGATAAAATCTACAAGAAAACTCAGATCACCACAAGACCTTCTTGTTCTTTCTGGAATATTGACCTCTAACTTCTTGACTTTAGTTTTCTTTCTAGTGAATACAAATGGTCCCTTTAAAAAAATACTCTATTCAGATTCTATTGTTGGCCATGTGTTGAAAGGATAAATCCTGTAACAAGGGCTCTATCACAGACAGGTGTGAATTCTTCCCCATAGCATCTTATATGTGGCTCTATTGAAACATCATTGCAGTGGGCTTGTATTATTTATCCACTAGAGGCCCAGTGCATGAGATTTGTGCACTCAGCAGGTTCCTCAGCCTGGACTGTGCTCTTTCGCAGTCAGGGAGCACTCAGAGGATGTTTGATTGGTGGCTTTTTCCCCATGGAAAGTGGGCCTAAGCCATCAATCGGTCATCCTTAGCCCTGCCACAGAGGCAGGAGAGGCTACCATTACCACCACTGCACTTGCCAGCCATGAGCCTGGCTTCTGGCTGAGCAGTGTTTCCCCTGTGGGAGCACAAAGACCACCAAAAGGGTGCTCCTGCATTGAGCATCTGCGCCCTTGGTGGTCAGTGTGCATCATAGTGACTGGTTGTTCTGCTGTTCAGTCAATTTGCATATTAGCTTTTTTTAATTTAAGATACTGTTCTTAAGTCTAATGTGCTTTTCTCCCATTAGACTTAACAACGGAGAATAGTTTATATATGTATGTATTTATTTTAGAACTTAGTATCTGGTTCAGTAAAAGATGGATAAATAATGAATCTTTTACATCTGTGTAAAATTTTCTGAGAGCTATAAAAGATTATCATCTATTCTTAAAAAAAAAAAAGAACCTGTGTTCCTAATCATGTAGTGGAGTATGCCTGACACCCTCACACTTTACCTTCCATTATTCTCAACTTCTTGCTGGCTTCTGTTATCCTATTCATGATGCATGTCTGCTCCAAATTTTAATTTGTATGAAGTAATTTGTTTTGCTTTTGTTTATCTCTCTATGAAACTAATTTTCCTTCCTCAAAATCTGGTTAAGCAGCATCTCCTCAGCTGAAGAGTTTCTAAATATCCCACCTTTCTTATGCTACCTCAATATTTTGCATTTTTACTGTTATGCATATTGTCCTCCTATATGTCTGTCTCTTCCATGGAGATCACTGCATATGGAGCCCACATCTAACCATTTTCAAAACCTGCTGTGACTAATATCACCTAATTTCCATGGAGGGCCTATAGGCTATGGATAGGAGATAGGAGTTAGCTTTGTAAGCATTTTTTCCTTTGTACTTCACATACATACCCCCCCACACACACACATACACTGTAGTGATGGGTATTACTAACATTTTATATATGAAAAACTGAAGTTCAAAAGTTGGGGAAATTATTTAAATTCAAAAAGTTTACAGCAACATATCAGAACGAATAGTCATATATTTTCTCCAAACACTTGTTTTTTTTTTTCTTTTTCTTTTTTTCTTTCTTTTTCTTTTGAGTTCAGCTTTTTATTGAATGTGTTACAAAGGAGGTTTTGTCAAAAAGACCAGACTCATGTCATCATCAAACTCCTCTTTCTTTGCTTTCACTTTCTCCTCCTCAGCTTGGGCAACAGCAGAGGATAAATGAGGGGGCAGGGCCTCCTGCTGGGACAGCACCAGCTGCTGGGCAGGTCCATCAGCCCCTACACTGCAGATGAGGCCCCCATGTTCACATTGGCCAGAACCTTTGCACACAAACCTGGCCAGAAAAGTTCAATATTTACACAAGCAGCTTCAATGAGGGCACTGATCTTGTCCTGTGTCATCCTTAATCTCACCTTCCTTCAGGATAAGGATCCAGTAGGTTCAAGTGAGCTATGAGAGGAGGCCATGGTGCCTGTGAGTGCTGTGTCTGGGAGCAGTATTAGTCTCAGGATGAAGCGAGGGCATATCCCAACAAGGCCCTAGAGTCCTTGGAAGAACCTTACTGGCAACAGGGTAAAGGGATATAAATGCTTGTTCTTAATTTACTGCTGCTCATATCAGTATTTGGCACAAGGCAGGCACTACATAAACCTTGTAAAATAGTATATACTAATTCTATTATAAATTATTCTATTCTATTCTATTCTATTCTATTCTATTCTATTCTATTATATTATATTGTAAAGAAATATAACTCAGGATTATTTTATCACAACTATTTTGAGATTAATCACCAAACACTAAATCTGACTCATCTTCATTTATTTCAGACAAAACAATGAAAAGACAGCAATGAAACTTTTACTCAGAAGAATCAACCATGTGAAAACCAGAACATTTAATGAGCAAATCTATATAGATGACTGATCTTTTTTAAATTATATAATTTCCAAATAGGGGATGTGTAAGTAAAAACTTTTATTTCAACAATTATGGTAATCTGTAGAAAGTTGTGGGCAGACTTAATTGGTAACTCTGCAAAAGCTCCTTTATTGAAATAACATAAGAGATGACTGCTTGTGAAAACATAAAATGTATACAAAGATTGGGGGCTTAAGTTTTATCAGTGCATCCTGAGTGGTATTGAACTTCCTGTCTATTATATCACATTTTCATTGTTGATACTGAAAAAACAAACAAACAAACAAAAAAACCTTTCACCCGAGGGCTCCTGGACTGTGAGAGGGTGCAGGCTGGACTGAGGGACAGCCCCACCCCCAATACACGAATCTCATGCACTAAGCCTCTAGTAATCAATAGAATCACACAAACAAATTTATGGTCAAATCTTTGCAACTGACTAGAAAACTGTACCTTGTGAAAGTTTAACAGTATGGTATCTCAGTACCTCACACTTTCTCAGGCTGTCTTATTCCCTATCTGTTTTGCATGTGTAGAAGTAATTTGAATTTTAATCAGTCAGAAAACTAATTTACTCAAGTAAATTACAGAATGCTTTCTAAAGTAAATAGCAATAGTTTGATTGTTTAATGCCTTGTTTTATATTTTTACCAACAAATTTGTAATCTGTCTTTATGAACAAATTAGCATTCTACAGGTCAACACTGTTAGTGGTAGTTTCTGAAGTTTCACACAAGCTGATCTCAGGTTTAATTTCAAAGGTAACTTATTGGGTTGAATGGGGCCACTATGGAAGTTTTTTAAAAAAGATAAAAGAAATCACATATATAGAGATTTTCAAAGTGTTTTTACTTCTTGCTTTAGTTAGATTACATATGCATTCACACAAAATAGACCACTGGGGAAGTCCAACCATCGAATATCATTTCATTGTGGGGGGAGGAATTCCAAAACAATAAAACTATTATTAATTAGGAATTTAATGTTCCTAACCTACTCAGTTTATCAATTTTGCATAAAAGATATCTCACAGATACTAGGATATTATTTGCGATACATGTTGTAAGATAACAACATAATGTCAGTATTTTAACACTACAACCAAATGAATTTTTTCAGTAATAAAATTATTATATTCAAAATTCATAAGCCTGACTGGTATTGCTCAGTGGTTGAGCATTGAGCTATGAATCAAGAGGTCACTGTTTGATTCCTGGTCAGGGCATATGCAGTAGGAGTCATACAGCAGGTAGCTGATCAATGATTCTCTCTCACTGATATTCTCCCTCTCCTTTCTTCTCTGAAAACAATAAAAATATATTGAATGTGAAAATAAGCCAGTCAGAGAAAGATAAATATTACATGATCTCACTAATTTACGGAAATTCATGAACAACATAAACTGATGAACAAAAACAGATCCAGAGACAGAGAAGCATCTTTCAGAGGGAAGGTAGGGGAGGATGAGGGTAAGGGAGAGAGATCAACTAAAGGACTTGTATGCATACATATGAGCCTAACCAATGGACACAAACAACAGGGGGGTGAGGTCATGAGTTGGGGAGAGAGGTCCGGGGCAATGGAGAGATAAGGACATATATGTAATACTTTAATTAATAAAAAATAAAATGATAAAAAATAGCTTTATACCAAAAAGTAAATATATATATATATATATATATATATATATATATATATATATGTGTGTGTGTGTGTGTGTGTGTGTGTATACACACACACACACACACACACACAAACACACACACACACACACACACACACACATACACTAATAAAAGGATAATATGTTAATTAGACCAGGAGGCCTTCCAGATGTCCTTCCAGACAAAGCCATGGTGGTGGGGCAGAGGCAGAGGTACTTAGGGGCAATCAGGCCAGGTGGAGAGGGAAGTTGGGGTGATCAGGTCGGGGGGGGTAGTTGGAGGTGAGCTGGCCAGCAGGAAGAGCAGTTTGGGGCAATCAGGCCAGCAATGAGGGGCAGTTGGAGTTGATCAGGCCGGCAAAGTGGGGCAGTTGTGGGCAAAAAGGCCAGTGGGGGGGTAGATGGGGGCAAAAAGGCCAGCATGGGGGGGCATATGGGGGCAAGTAGGCTAGCAGGCAGAGTGGTTAGGGGCAATCAAGCAGGCAGGCAGGTGAGGGGTTAGGACCCAGAAGCCCTGTGAGATCAGGCCTAAACCGGCAGTAGGACATCCCCCAAAGGGTCCCAGATTGGAGAGGGTGCAGATCAGGCTGAGGGACAACTACCCCCCCCTGCTTTGCACAAATTTTGTGCACCAGGTCACTAGTATATATATCCTATTTAATAAAGAGGGAATATGCTAACTGACCATAACTCTGTTATAAAGATGACTGTACCCACACCTGAGGCCAAGTTCCCATAAGGAGCCTTAACAAGCACTCAGCATGGACCTGAGGCGAAGCCCTCCCGACCTCTGTGGGGCTTGACAGGGGATCTCAGGCCCCGCCCCACACCTGGCAGGGCTTGACAGGGAACACCAAGGTGAGCTTCCCATCCTGGTGCTGGGTTGGGGGACTCCAGGACATACCCCCAACAGATGGAGCTTGACAGAAGACTTCAGACCACATCCTTCACACTGACACCAGGCAAGAGGAACTTAGACTGCACACTCTACCTGGATGGGGCTTGACAGGGGACCTCAGGCCACGTCTCACACCTTGGGCACCAAGCTGGGGGACTTCAGGCCACATCGCCCCACCCGGAGGAGCTTGACGGGGATCTCAGGCTATGTCCCCTACATAGCGGGGCTTGACAAGGGACCTCAAGGCACTCATCCTGCCCTGTTCTGGGATGGTGGACCTCAGGCCATACCCCCCATCCTGGCGTCAGACCATTGAACCTGAGGTTATGTCCCTTGCTTGGTGGGGCTTGACAAGAGTGGAATTGGCTAGGTCTGGATCTAGCCCAATTGGGAGGGGTGGGGTGGCTGGGTCTGGGTCTCAGGCAATTTTGAGGCACATTTGGGTGGGCAGGGACTTGACTCTGGGTCCCATGCTGCACCCCAGACTCTGACAGGAGGAGGTTTTCATATACATTTTCTTTCATCTCTTACACTTCTATTATAGAGAAAGGGCAAATAGCAATACTAAATTATTTCCTCTAATTAACCCCCTTTTAATGTGCATGAATTTCGTGCATCAGGCCACGTGTGTGTGTGTGTGTTTGTGTGTGTGTGTGTGTGTGTGTGTGTATCCTATCTAATAAAAGAGTCATATGCAAATTGACCATATCTCCAATATGCCCACAAGCCACACCCACAAGCCACACCCACCATCCAATCAGAAATAAATAAACCCCAACCAAGATAGCTGTGGCCACTGAGAGCAGAAGCGAGGCTTGGATTTCCATGGCAATGGAGGAAGTCAAGATTTTCACCTGCTGTTGCCGGCCTAGGACTCCACTCAATGCTACTAAGTTTCAATTATAGAAGATACATATATCCCAACAGAAATGGTGGCAGCCACGGAGCGGAGCTGGATACGGCAGAGGCTAGGGTTGCCTGGGTGATAGAGGAAGTCAAGCTTCTACAGCCCTAGCACCTAGGCCTCCACTCTAGGATACAAAGTTTCAATTATAGAATTTAAATAAGCCCAAACAGAAATGGCTGTCACCACAGAGCTAGCAGAAGGCTTGACTCCATTCCAGGCTACAAAGTTTCAATTGTAGAATGTAAATTAATCCCAGATCTCAGGACCTCTGCTTGGGTTGATAGGGGGCGTGGCCAGCTTTCAAACCACCACAGGCCCCTCACCCAGATTGCCCCATGCTCCAAGGGCAAACCAGCCAGCCCCCACCCATGCACCAGGCCTCTCTACTATCTAATAAAATTGTAATATACAGATTGACCATCACTCCAACACACAAGAGGGTTGCCCCCATCTGGTCAAAGTTCCTGTCCCCATGTTGACACAAGATGGCCACCACAAGATGGCTAGAAGGGGAGGGCAGTTGGAAGGGAAAAGGCCTGCAAGGGAGGGCAGTGGGGGGCAACCAAGCCTGCAGGGGAGGGCAGTTAGGAGTGACCAGGCCGGCAGAGAAGGGAAGTTGGAAGCAAACAGGCTGGCACGAGAGCAGTTAGACATCAATTAGGCTGGCAGGGTAGTGGTTAGGGGGAGATCAGGCTGGCAGGCAGAAGCAGTTAGGGGCAATCAGGGAGGCAGGCAGGTGAACAGTTTGGAGCCAGCAGTCCTGGATTGTGAGAAGGATGTCCGACTGACCATTTAGGCCTGATCCTACCAGTAGGATCGGGCTTAAATGGGCATTCAGACATCCCTCGAGGGGTCCCAAATTAAAGAGGGTACAGGATGGGCTGAGAGACACCCCCCACCCCTGTGCATTAATTTTGTGCACTGGGCCTCTAGTATATATGTAATTTAACACAAAACCAAAAAGAATGCATAAAAATGCTTTCTAAATTATCAAAAAATAATTTATGCATTACTTTTGACTATATATACATATACATATCACACATATGCATGTACACATGTGCATCTTTCATTGTTGAGAATTACTTTTATTTATTTACTAGTATTAAGCAATGTTATCTATGTAGTTACTTTGATTAAACCAGAATAGTGAAACAACCAATCACCTATCATAAACCACTCCTAATAAATATTAGCTTACAATACAAGAGTACCACAACGTTTACTAAGGAATTATACACACATTTGTCATTTTATTTCTAGTTCAACTTCCTGTGGAGAAAGATTTCTGATAGGCATCATAAACATAAAAGTATAACATTAAGGGATTCATTTCTTAACTATCATGGCTAGACTAAAGCTAGAAACAAATAATGAGAACATCAAAATAAGAAAGTAATCTGGCATAAAAAATATAGTAACCAATGTATCTTTCTTCCTTTGAGCATTACTTCCTCCAGTGATAGTGGCAGGTTTGTGAAGTTTGGTACACACATTTGTTTTGGAAGGAGGAACCAGGCTGAAGTATGATACAAGTTTTAAGAAAGGCATCTCGGGTAGACTTTAAGAGACAGAGGCAATTTAGGATATTAAGAGACTTCCATGGTATCTGTCTCACAAGGTTAGAACAGAAAATCAAGGAGGATTCAGCAACCTAACTGTAACAGTTTGGGGAGTTAGGGAAAGCAGCTGAAATAAAAGAAAACCATAGAAATAACATCATGCAATCAATTTCCTAAAACTCATTAACCATAATTTATTAACATAGAAATACACAGAAATTATTATATTCAAAATGCATAAGCCTGACTGGTGTGTTCAGTGGTTGAGCATCGACCTATGACCCAAGAGGTCACAGTTCGCTTCCTGATCAGGGCACTTGCCCATGTTACAGGTTCCATCCCCAGTAGGTAACCTTACAAATACCATATCTTTTAGGTCTGAAATCTTTACAAAGGCCCTATATTACAAATACTGTACATCTCAGATATGTAACTCTGTCCTTGTAGTCTATATGCTTATTCTGACTCTGATCATGACCTCCCAAAAACTTATAAATAAAAAATATTAAATCATTCAGTGATATTATGTAAGTGCAGAATATTTGGTAAAACATGAAGGTAGAAATCCTTTATTATGGCTGCATCTTTTCACAGCTGCTTCAAAATGTTTCTCTGTTTTTTGGCATATATGAACATTTATTCTTTGTATTTTGTATTTCCTAGAGCTAATATTTAATGCAACCACAAAGAGTAACTTAATAAAGGTCAAGACTTTTCATTCATACTTCTAAAATTTCCACACACTATTTCTTGCACTCTAAAATTAGACAAAATGAGGTACTATCTGTGGGAGCAAGTTCCTCCTTGATTCTGCTGGACTGTGCCAACTGTTGTGAGAGGACAGATCCATGGATGCCAGGTATTAGATGGAAAAGATGTGAGAAGTCCAGGCATATAAGAGAGGCTTTATTATAGACTAAGTAACTATTGCTACCAAGGAGCCATCAGAAAAAGCAGTTCTTCAAAGTAGACTTACAAAGGAATCACACAAAGCAGCCCTTCCTAATATAGTAGCAAACATAGGAGCCAGGCACCTACTGGTCAGTAGTACATTTTATGCCAACTCAGACAAAAGAGGAAATAGTGACATCAATATTTGGGTTATAGAAAGGCACGCCTGCACAATACATACAGTAAGATTATTGTTTCCTTGCTTTTGTGCCTGTAAGTTGACCTTGAATATCTCGAGTACATTGGACAGGGCCCCCACATTATCCTATTGTGATTTGAATTTTATTTCTCAGATAATTACTGACATCGAGCATCTTTTCATATATTTATTGGCCATTAATATGTTGTCATCCTAAGAAAAGTGTCTATTCAGGTCCTTTGCCATTTTTTAAAATTGGATTATTTGTTTTTTTGGTACTGAATTGCATAAGTTCTTTATAAATTTTGGATATTAATTAGAATCATAATGATATATCATCTCACACTGTCAAATGATGGTGAGGATGTGGAGAAAAGAAAAGCTTCAGACACTGTTGGTGTGAATGCAGATTTGGTCAACCACTGTGGAAACAGTATGAAATTTCCTCAAAAAATTAAATATGGTAGTACCCTATGTCCCATCAATTCCACTTCTGCAAATATACTTAAAGAAATCCAAAACTCTGATTCAAAAGAATGCAGGATGGAAAAAAGTAGGCTAATAGTTGTGAGTATGCAAAACACAAAATTTATTCTTGTATTATTATTTATTCATTATTTTTTTATTTTCCATATTAACAATTGTAAAGTTATTTTTGCCCCACCCAGTATATTAACGCCTATGTTTATTGCAGCATTGTTTACAAAGCCAAGATTTGGCAGCAGCCCAAATGCTTGTCAGTAGATGAGTGGATAAGAATGTTGTAGTATGGGAGGAGGAACCAATATGGCGGCATAGGTAAATACCTATTGTGCTGTCCCGCACAACAATTCCAAAACTACAACATAACAACAAGACAAACATCATACAGAATCACCAGAAAGGTGGCTGAGTGAAAATTCCACAAATAAAAGTAAAGGTGGGACACTGGGACTCAGAAGAGTGGTGGAGTGCAGCTTTGAAGATACGCGCGGAGCTAGAGGTTCGGAGCCATGGGCGCACGCAGGCTATAGGGCTGACAGCAGCAATCCCAGCTGGATTTCTCCAATGGGGAGAGCGGAGGCATTCCACTGCACAGATTCCCCAGTGCCAGGTGAGGTCTGAGGTCTGGGGTACACAGAGTCTCCTAGTCTGAGGAGAGTGTACGTAGCTTGGAACAACAGTTTGTGTGTAAAAGGCACGACAGCACAGACACGCGACTTGCTCCCTGGTTCGCGAGACCACCGGACTGCGTTGTTTTACAACCCTGGGCGAGACTTTGGGTGTGCAAACCCATTTGGGGAGAGGCAGAGTTGTCTGGTAACTGGTAGAGACCAGTGGTGGCTTTCTCTTGGAGGTGCCTGCAGCCATTACCACCCAACACAGAGACCCACGCGCTGCATAGGCTGTAGCTGATGCTGACGCTCCCTGCTCAGCTCAGAGAGTCCACCCATCCAATCTGAACACAGTTTTCCAGCACAGCCAATTGGCCTGGAGGTCAAATCATCCTAGGGATTGCAATAAGAGTATCCACCTCAGGTAACTGGGGAAGCTGAGCAACTGTCCCTTTGAGGACATCTACCACATAAAGCTAATCCACCAACTCAGGAAAGCAGCCACCATGCAGAGACATGGAAAGAAATCAGGTGTGAAAGAAATGGAGGAAAAAGAAGACTAGACATAGAGTTCAAAACCACGGTTATAAGGCTTTTCAAGAGGCTCCTAGAAAAGGCCGATGAACTTGATGAGAACTACAACTACGAGGAAATGAATAAGACTAATGAGGAAATGAACAAGACTTATAAGGAAATGAATGAGACCTACAAGGAAATGAATGAGACCTATAAGGAAATGAATGAGACCTACAAGAAAATGAACAAGTCCTACGAGGATATGGACAAGACCCTCAAGGATATGAAAAAGGTCTGACTAGAAATCAAGCATACACTGACTGAAATAAAAAATATTACACAAAGTCCTAAAAACAGTCCAGAGGGCCTCAAGAACCAAGTCAAAGATTTGAAATACAAAGAAGCAAAATCCACTTGGCTGGAAAAGCAAGAAACAAAAGAATCCAGATAATTGAAGATAGTGTAAGAGGCCTCTGGGACAACCTCAGCATACCAACATCTGAATTATGGGGGTGCCAGAAAAAGAGAGAGAGCAAGGTAATGAAAACCTACTTGAAGAAATAGTGACTGAAAACTTCCCCCACCTGGTGAAAGAAACTGACTTAAAAGCCTAAGAAGTACAGAGAACCCCAAATATAGGAATCTAAAGAGGACCACACCAAGACACATCATAATTAAAATGCCAAGAGCAAAAGACAAAGATAGAATATTTAAAAGCAGCAAGAGAAAAACAGTTAGTTACCTATAAGGGAGCACCCATACGATTGTCAGCAGATTTCTCAACAGAAACGATGTAGGCCAGAAATGAGTGGCAAGAAATATTCAAAGTGATGAATAGCAAGAATCTACAATCAAGATTCCTCTATCCAGCAAACCTATCATTCAGAATTGAAGATCAGATCTTTTGCTTTTTTTAGCTAAAGGAGTTCATCACCACCAAACCAATATTATATGAAATGCTGAAACCCTGGACCCGAGCTTTCCTCAGAGCCCCAACTTCCTCTGGAAGGTCATCCAGTCTAATGAGCATATTACACTTTTATTATTACAGATACTATGTATAGATGTATTTTAATTAGATTTCCCTTTTATTCTTTACATCACCCAAATTCTACAAAGTTAGATATTGAGAGTTCAGCTTTTAAATTTAAGTGGTTTGATAAAAGTCCCAGTGATTATTCTAGTTCCTGGAAACTAGTATAATTTTCATTAAGTTTAATAGCTGAGTGAATCAATACATGAATGCATTTTTTAAAAACTCAATTACTAGAGAACATACATTTAATATAATAAAAAATTTCTTATTTTAAATTTATAAACTAAATTCTGAAACCTTTTACTTGATCTTTTGAGAAGTCCATATAAATCACTACAAATAAATAATGGCCATAATGGCCATTATTTTTAATGCAGTGCACTGATATGCTGTATTCGTTAATAGTCCTAAAAATGTCATTTAGGTTATTTTAATGTTCAATTTGAGAAAACAATTTAATTCCTTGTCATGTAACAGAATACAGCCTATAAATAGTATGTGTCTTACCACAATAAAAAAAGGGGAAAGGTAGGTGGGCAAGGTGGGAGCTGAATAAAGAAATCCATTTTATTTTATTTTATTTTATTTTATTTTATTTTATTTTATTACTGCTAGGAACAGTATCATGTAGATTTCAAATTTTACATTATATAATTATATAGAGTGTGACTAGGTACTATGATGCTCAGGCATTTCCTCCCTGAAAGGAATGAAGGTTGAGAATAAATGAGAATTAAAAATAAAAACCACATTAATATTAATTTGACAAGGACAGTAGTCTAATTGACTAATGATTTTTTTTTTAGACAGGACAGATTCACTTTCAAAAGAATTCATAGACATTAAAATGTATCTTTACATTTATAAATAACATCAAGCACCTTTATTTACTTTATGATATGGTTTTATAATGTTATACTTCAAGCATATTAGATATACAAAAAGATTAAAAAAACCTTTTAAAAATATGTTAGAGGCATTTATATTTATTTTTTACAAAAGCAAACAATATATTCATGCTTTTACTTTGAGTTGCAAATTGCTCATTAATCATATTTATAAGAAAAATTGAAAAATCTTCCATGTCATTGGATTCAGATAAAGAGAAACTATCATATTGCTCTGATAAATAATAAACATAAACATAAATCATTTGAGTAAATTATTCTTTTAAATATATTATGTTCAAAATATCCTATTAGCTATTCTACAGTTAAGTAGCTGATTTTTCTTTTTAAGCGAAGCTCATATTTTCATGTAGCTACTTTTATTCATATAAAGTAATTATTGATGCTGAAACATATATTTTAATATGAACATTTTGTTTTTGCCATTAAAGGTTACTTAATGATTTTCTAAATAAAATATGAGTGCCATAATGTATCAAAATGTGCTAGTTGCACCACAGCTTGTAATTGGCATTTAAAAAATAAAGTAAATGAGTTTATTATTATTATTTTATAATAAAATAAACATTAAAAATTCTTTCAGCAATACACTTCTATTTTATTTATTCTAGTTTTTCAAACTTACTATGAATATTAGTGTGTAAACTTAAATAAAGCTTAGAGTATTTTTCTCTTATTTAAATGTCTTTACTTATAAGTAAAATTCAAATGTGAATGTGGTACATGTACAATTTTAGCTGCTCTACTCTAATTCTTTACTGAGATTTATTTTTTGCACTAGGTATTGTTTTAACTACCTTATAATTAAATTTTTTAACTGGCTATATGACATTAAAATGATACCTTTTCTATAAAAATGAGAGATTATGTGGCCAGTTAATACTTTTCAGAATTTTCTATAGCTATTCTTCTTAATGACAGTCAAACAAGGTTTTTAGTTAAATTTGACTAGTGTGTATATTCATAAGAAATGGTTCTTATTCCTACAATTTTACATAAATTGTGAGAGTCTGTTATTTATTTTTGTAATGCTTTACCAGTCATTTTTATTTAAAAATTTTAAATATTATCTGTTTTCTTTTGAAGAAGTATACTATATGGATAAACTTCAATGCTTTGACAATATCTCTTTGCTATTAGTCATTCTTTGAGTCAGATGTCTTAACTACCCTTAAAAAATACAGATGTTGTCCTAACAAATTTGGTTCAGTGGATAGAGCATCAGCCTGTTGACTGAAAGGTTCTGGGTTCAATTCCAGGCAAGGGCATGTACCTTGGTTGTAGACACATCCCCAGTAGGGGGTGTGTGTACAGGAGGCAGCTGATCAATGTTTCTCTCTCATCGATGTTTCTAACACTCTATCCCTCTCCCTTCCTCTCTATAAAAAAATCAATAAAATATATATTTAAAAAATACAGAAGTTTCCCAGCCCCATTGTGCTCAGTGGTTGACTGTTGACGTATAAACCAGAGGTTACATTTGATTCCCCTTCTGGGTACATACCTGGGTTGCAGGCTTAACCTCCAATGTGGAGCATGCAGGAAGCAGCTGATCAATAGTTCTTTCTCATCATTGATGTATCTGTCTCTTTCTCTCCCTTCCTCTCTGAAATATATATATATATATATATATATATATATACACATATATATATATATTTATACATATATATATATACACATATATATATATATACATATATATATATATATATATATATATATATATATATATATATTTAAAATACAAATGTAAGAACATTCTTTTATCCATTGTTTCCTGGGTATTCTGATAGTTTATCTGCTATATTTAGCAATGAATAAAATGCAATAAGCTTCCCAAGACCTCTGGTGAAATGGATTTGTCAGATGCAATTTTGGCACCTTACAGAATAGTAGCATATCAGCATACCTCTTTTCTCCTAAATTACTTCTTATTCTTTCATACACTACATTGAGCTAATAGACACATGAAGGCTGGAGTATGGGGCTCTTTGTTTGTGTGTGTGTATGTGTGTGTTTTTAATGAAAATTCTAGGAACTAAATATAGGTTAAAATGCCTTTGCAACAGTATCATAGCAACGAAAGTTCTAAACTAAAGCAATCAGAATGGTGAAGTAAACAGGTAGGTATATCAGAAGGAATGAGTATGATAATCATAAATCACCACCAAGCTGGCTCAGTCCACATCCCATGCCAATATCCCCCACAAAGATGCAATTTTCACCCCCTGGATTTCAAATCCTCCCTCACTCCTGGATTCTAGAATGGTGGAGCATATAAAGCTGAAAGTTTATGTCTCTCCAACCATGGTCTACTTTCAGATGAAAGGTCTAATTATACACATGTGCAAAAGTAGCACTATATTTTAAATTCTTAAATGCAAATTACTTTTCTAATAGAGAAAATGTATACAATATTATAAAAGAAAAATCCAGAAACTTCAATTGATTTACCAGCACCTACTATTGGAAAAAAAGGCTATGCAAAGGCAAAAGTGGTTATTGGTATGAAAGGCTTCACTTTACTCATTTTAGGAATGCAGATCATTCATTTTGTTTTTGCAAGCCATGCTTTACAAACCAAACATTCTTTTAGAAAAAGAGTTTCAATATATGGACAGCCAAAAAGGAGGAAGTATAGAAGAATAAGTGCATGAGATAAAAGCAATGAAACCATTCCAAAATTAAGTTAAATTGAAGGTGGCTGTAGATGTTTAGAAGCAAGATAAACAGTGCCACTTCCAACATGTTTTAAGTAATAAAAACAAAACACTCTCTTTTTTAGCTATCATCCTCCAGCTCTCTAGAGATTTGAGACACATCTGTTCCATCAATTTGGAATTACATATGGTAACACAATGACCAACAATTATCTAGTCACAAATAACTAAAAACCTTAAATTTTTTCTTTTTACACAAGAATATTCAAATTAAATATCAATATTACTAAAACAGTGAATTTGATGCATGACATATTGTGTATCAAGAATTGTTCATTATTACTAGGCAGGATATTGGTACAAATATTTTATCAAATACTGAGTAAAATAGTTTATATGTGCCGGAAAATGTGAAAAATTAACCAAAGAGTCTTCCAGAGGCCGAATGTACCAGACGAAGGATTCTTCCTATGATTCATGGAGACCACTGATGTGAGAGGCAAGAAAAAAGATAGGCTGAAAATAGACTTCATTGATCTTTTTTCTATCTTTAATGAAAACTTTTTCAACTTTATTTTGCTCCCTAACTTTAACTCTTTCATTCCAACAAAGTGAAGATTTTCTGTATTCCTTGATCTTGCTGCCCAATCATGATTCCCTACATCCTAGCTAATAAAAGAGTAATATGCAAATCGACCATACCTCCACTACACCCACAAGCAATGCCCACCAGCCACACCTATCAACCAATCAGGAGCAAATATGCAAATAAACCCAAACAAGATGGCTGCTAGCCACAGAAAACAGAAGGGAGGTTTGGGTTTCATTGGCAATGGAGGAAGCCAAGCTTTCTTCCTGCCCTCGCTGGCTCAAACCTCCACTCAATGCTATAAAGTTTCAGTTATAGAAGACGATGATGGCAGCCACAGAGCTGGAGAGAGTAGGAGATTGAGTTGCCCCCAGCAATGGAGGATGCTAAGCTTTCCACCTGCCCTGGCTGGCCCAGGTCTCCACTTAAGGATACAAAGTTTCAATTATATAAGATAAACAAATCCCAACACAAAATGGCTGCTACCACAGAGTGAGCAGAGGTATGGCTCCACTTCAGGCTACAAATTTTTAATTGTAGAAGATAAATAAGTCCCAGATACCAGGACCTCCACTTGGGTCGTCAGGAAAATTGGCCATCCTGCAAACCACCACAGGCCCCCTAGCCCAGGCTATCCCATGCCCCAAGGGAACCTCACTCTGATCCAGGACACCCTTCAGGGCAAACCAGCTGGCCCACACCCATCCTCCAGGCCTCTATCCTATCTAATAAAAGAGTAATATGCAGATTGACCATCACTCCAACACACAAGATGACTGCGCCAACATGGACACAAGATGGCCTTGACAAGATGGCCAGCAGGGGAGGGCAGATGGGAGGGACCAGGCTTGCAAGGGAGGGCAGTTGGTGGTTATCAAATATGCAGGGGAGGGCAGTTAGGGTGACCTCTAACAGCCGGCAGAGGAGGACAGTTGAGGACCCGGGTTTGCAGGAAGGGCATTTAAGGGCGAGCAGGCTGGCAGGGGAGCAATTAAGCATTAATCATGCTGGCAGGGGAGTGTTTAGGGGGTTATCAGGCTGGCAGGCAGAAGCAGGTAGGGGCAATCAGGAAGGCAAACAGGTGAGCAGTTGGGAGCCAGCAGTCCTGGATTGTGAGAGAGATGTCCAACTGCCCTTTTAGGCCCTATCCTAATGCCTAAAAGGGCAGTTGGACATCCCTCAAGGGGTCCCCTATTGGAGAGGGTGCAGGCTGGGCTTAGGGACACTCCTCTCACCCCATGCACAAATTTCATGCACCGGGCCTCTAGTATTAGTATCATCTTTAATACTTCTATGCAAGCATTTTATTAAGATGACAGATAGCCATCTAAAACAGTTTATTTTTAAAATATATTTTGATTGAATTCAGAGAGGAAAAGAAGGGAGAGAGAGAGAGAAATATCAATGGTGAGAGAGAATCATTGACTGGCCGCCTTGTGCATGCCCCCCACAGGATATCCACCCCACAACCCTGGCATATGCCCTGACCAGGAATCGTACATGTCCTCACGATTCACAGGTCTGCGCTCAACCACTTAGCTACACTAGCCTGGCTAAAATAGCTTCAAAATTCGATTTTAGTCCACTTCCTTCTTGAAATTTTTAAGATGTCTACCTTAAAACACTTTCCTACTTTTTTATCACTTTTCTAATGTTGTTTATATGCATTTCTTACTGTTTTTAAATCTTCTTATCAATACTCTGTGGGCTTCTGTTATGAAACCTTTTCATAAAAGTTAGTGTTCCCTATGTGTCTGCTCTTGGTCTACCCCTTGTCATTTTATAAGCTTTCCTTCAGGAACCTTATCCATAGGTATGATTTCAAACATTGTGATGACATCCTATAGGATATCTTCACCCTACTGATTTATAAGTTATTTAATTTAAGTGTCCATCATTGAACTAGTTACCTAATATTCAAAGTATCTCCTATCCCTGAATTCTTCATTTTGGTTAAGACTCCATGATCAATTTGGTTGCTCAAGTCAGAAACATGTGTCACAAAGATTTATTCACTTCCTATCATTTATTTCTTAGTCCTTGTGTTTTCATGTATGTGTATTTTAGCTCTGTCTCTTCTTATCAATTATAACCATTTTTACTGTAAATTTCTTGCCTTGACTGTCACAATGTGCTTTAGAAAAGTATTGACATTTCATTATGCTTTTAATTTTAACATACTTTTCAATTTATTCTCCACTCCTCCATCCCACAGCTAGAGGTATATTTTTCAAAAGCATAATATAATATTTCTATACTTTAAATTTTTTCAACATTCCACTTGTGTGTATGATAAAGTTCAAACTTCTTTGCATAACATGAAAAGCTCTGCAGCACAGTCACAGTCATCCAGAGCAATGTAGTTTTTACTAAGTAGACCAAATAATATATTTACCTGTTTCTTTTGTCTTTATTGACCTTTTCTTATTTGACATCTACTGAAGGAAAACATTCTGGAATCTCTAGACAGGTTCTTCCTTTTCTGAGATTGTATAGCAACTTGATTATGGCCTTCTACAATCCTTATTGTACTCATCAGGATTTACAATAATATATTGCATGCTATTCATCTATGTATCTTTGGCTCTTAGAGGTGCTATTAATAAACTATTTTGAAGGAGAAAAGAGAGAAAGAAGGATGAAGTGAAGGACAAATAGGATAAAAGAAATTTTATCTTTAATTCTAATATTGGGATTTCTCTCAGATCTCCTCAAAATCTGTTAACATAAATATTTCACATTCTTTTTATTGCTTATATATGAGATGAAGGTTAATTTTATATTCCAACTTGACTGGGCCACATATCCAAATATTTGGTCAAATATTATAGCGGAGGTGTCCATGAGGGTGTTTCCAGATAAGAATAACATTTGAATGGGTGAACTGAAAGACCAAATTACCTTCCCCAGTATGGGAAAGCCTCATTCAATCAGTTAAAGGTTTATATAGAACTAGAAGGCTGGCACTCCCATGAGCAAAAGGGAATTTCCACCTGCCTGACTGCCTTGAGCTGTGACATCAGATTTTGTTTTTACTGCCATTAGATTTGGACTGAAATATTGGCTTTTTCTGAGAGAGAGATGCAGATATATATATAGAGATAGATACATAAATTCATAAATTCTATTGGTTGTATTTCTCTGGAGAATCCTAATACACAAGTATTAAAATGTACACATATTGAGAGTGGTACATTTTAAATATATCATACTCAGACTAAATTATAATTAACTTTTCAAGCCACAGAAATGAATGACTTATAATGGCTAATTATTTCTGCAAAAGGCAAAATGTAATAAGAACGATAAGAATGATGAAGCTGGAAAAAAATCATTTCTTTGATTCCACCACTTTCTAATATTGGCACCAAAAATTATTTTACTACTTTGGAGAACTAATAAGAAATAGAGACAAGTTACAAATTCAGGACCAGGGTTATCATCACTATTTAATTCTACTGCTCAGATCACAAGTCTACCAAATAGGTACCTGTTCACAAAACAGGTTACAGGGTAAAACAAAGCACACAATATTCAGGGTTCCAAACATCCTATCTAATAAAAAAGTAATACGCAAATTTGACTGTACCTTTGCTATGCTATCAGCCAATCAGGAGCAGGGGTGGAGCTGCATATGGCATGTGGGAGCAAGGGGTGGGGCCAAGTGAGACTGCAGCCCAGCCCCAGCCCCAGTGGGAATCCAGCCCCCCACAGCCTGCAGCAAAGGCCAGCCACCGCCGCGCTTCACTGCGGGCACCAGGGGTCCCAGATCGCAGCCCAGCCCCAGCCCCCCCATGGCCTGCGGCGAAGGCCAGCCATGTGGGCACTTAGCTGCAGGCGCCGGAGGTCCCTGATCACAGCCCATCCCCAAAGGACAAAACCATGGTGGTGGGGCCAAGGCAGAGGCCATTAGGGGTGACCAGGCCAGGAGGAGAGGGCAGTTGAGGGTAATCAGGCTGGCTGGTGGTGGGGGGCAGTTGGGGCCCAGCAGGCCGGCAGAGGGGACCAGTTGGGGGAATCAGACCAGCAAGCAGAGTGGTTAGGGGTGATCAAGCAGTCAGGCAGGTGAGCGGGTAGGAGCAGATTGTGAGGGGGTTGTCCAAGTGCCAGTTTAGGTCTGATCCCACAGGGGTCTCAGATTGGAAAGGATGCAGGCCGGACTGAGAGACAACCCCTCCCACCCACAGTGTGCATGAATTTCATGCACTGGGCCACTAGTATTATATATTTGAATATCATTACAATAAGTGAGTATAAAGGACTCAACTGTCCATTTGCATGAATAAATAGTGAATATACAATATTTCCAATTCCACTAAAGTATATTATTCTCAAATGGAAATATACCATTGTTTTTCTTTAAGAAAGACTTTTTCTGATACTCATATTGTCCTCACTTCAAAGAAATGAAATACATATTTAAGAAAGAAGCGACAAATGAAAAACCTCAAAACACTGACATTTTCTGGTAGTTTTTCTGGTTAGATCTCTGCCCAAAAATACAAATAAATAGATAAATTCCTATTTTTATGATGCGGTGCTGAGAGCATTACAACATAGGGAACTTTGTTAGCAGGAGGTAAAAAGAAAAGGGCAAATAGACAGAAATGGTGAGAGATGCATAGGAAATTGCAACTGTGAACTGGATTTGTTGAATTATCTGTTGAAATGTGTCTGACTTTATTTTCTGAACAGATGTAGGAATAGAAGTTACAATAAATGTAGTAGTCATGTTGTTGATGGAAAGAACCCTGGAAGACATTAGTATTAAGTTATCCTAGAAACAAGAAATATTCAAAGTCTAAATTTAAAGAGACAATCCAAAAGCATATATGCAATCTGAAATAAATATGCTTCAACAGAGTTAAGAGAGAACCTGAAGTCACAGCTATAAACACAAAGATTACTTTCATATCTTGACTAATCTCACGAGAGACACATGTATCTTTTTAAATTAGTGTTCTCATTTTTGTTAGGTAAATACCAGAAGTGCAATTGTTGGGTCACATAGTATATCTATCTTTAGTTTTTTAAGGCATGTCTATACAAGTTTTCCATAGGGGCTTCACCACTTTGCAATCCCATCAAGGCTTCCCTTTTCTCTGGCTCCGTGCCAACACGTATTAGTTATTGATTTTTTATAATACCCATTCTGAGTGGCGTGAGGTGGTATCTAATTGTGGTCTTGATTTGTATTTCCCTAATGATGAATGATGTTGACCATCTTTTCATAGGTCTGTTGGTCATCTATATGTTTCTTTTGGAGAATACCTTCATCCATGTTATACATGTTTTGATTGGCCCATTTTTTTTATTGAGTTGTTTGAGTTTTTCATGTGTTTTAAATAGCAAACTATTATCTGATATAGAAACACCTCTGTTTCCATTGATAAAGGATTGGATAAAGAAGGTGTGACAGAGAGAGAAATATTAATAAGAGATAAACATTACTCGGCTACCTCCTGCACACACCCTACAGGGGATTGAGCCAGCAACCTAAACATGTGCCCTGACTGGGAATCAAACCAGCAACCTCTCAATACATGGGATGACACTCAACTAACTGAGCCACACCATTCAGGGTGAAAGATAGAATCATAAGGCCAGCAACAGAGAGACAAAACAATTACCTACAAGTGAGGCCTCATAGCTGATTTATCAACAGAAACACTACAGGCTAGAAAGGAATGGCATGAAGTATTAAAAGTAATGAAAACAAGGATTTGAAACCAATACTACACTACCCATCAATACTATTATTCAAAACTGGAGGTGAAATAAAGAGAGGTTCTCTCAAAAAAAAAAAAAGTCTAAAGTTTTTCATCTCCAATCCAGATTGCAAGAAAGTGTAAGGGATTGTTATAGAAGAAGAAATATATATAGAGAAAGTAACATATGAGTAAAAAATTAATATGCCTATAAATAAGTACCTATCAATAATAACATTAAATGTACATGGATTAAATGTTCCAGCCAGAATATATAGGGTAGCAGAATGAGTATGAAAACACCAGCCAGGGGGAACTGAGATGGCGGCAAAGGCAAAACACCTATCTTGCCGTCATAATCAGCAATTTTAATACTACAACTTAACGAAAGAACAAACACCTTCCAGAATCACCAGAAAGCTCGCCGAGTGAAAATTCCACAAATAAAAGTGAAGATAAGACACTGTGACCCGGAGGAGCAGCGGCGGACGGCTTTGAAAGATTCTCCCGGAGAGAGGTTTGGAGCGCAGGCCGCGGAGAGGGCTGGCCGCTGAAAACCGGCCAGTTTTCTCGAACGAGGAGACAAAGGCGTCCTACTGGGCTGAATCTCCAGCTCTGGGCGAAGTCCAGAGAACCCACTATCACACGGGGTGAAAACTGGACAGTGGGAGGGCACGCCAAAGCTCGGGTGCTGCCGGGTATCCCGGCTTGTGGAGAAGGCAGCTCGCGCGCGAACAGCTCGGCTGTAGGACTGAGCAGAAAGCACACCGCGACTTGTCTCTCATTCGGAAAACCGTCAGACTGCTTTGTTTTACGATCCTGGGTGAGACATTGCGCATGCAGACTCATTTTTGGAAAGTCTGAATTCCCAGGCAACCAGCAGCAGGTGGAGCTCCGTAGCGGCTCTCTCTCAGAGGTGCTGGCGGCCACTGCCCCCGGCACAGAGTCCCTGGGGCCGCATAGGGCGGAGCTGATGCTGTCTGCTTGGCCCGGAGACTCCGCCCACCCAACCTGAGCACAGCTGAGCTTCACAGACAATTGGCCTGGAGGTCAACCCTCCAAGTGCTAGCAACGATTAACTGAGCTTAACTTCAGCAAGACTGTGCAACCCATATCCACCTCAGGTAACTGGGGAGGCTGAGCCACTGTCCCTTGTAGCACGTCTACCACACAAAGCTAATTGACCAACTCAGGGAAGCAGCCACCATGCAGCAACATGGAAAGAAATCAGATGTGAAAGAAATGGAGGAAAAAAAACGACTGGACATGGAATTCAGAACCACGGTTATAGGGTTTTTTAAGAGGTTCCAACAAAAGATCGAGGCCTATAAGGAAATAAGCAAGACCACAAAGGAAATGAGTGAGTCCTACAAGAAAATGAACAACACCCTCCAGGATATAAACGAGAGCTGCAAAGAAATTATTAAGACCAACGTGGAAATGAATGAGTCCTACAAGGAAATGAAAGAAACCCTCAAGGATATAAAGCAGACTCTCAAGGATATGAAAAAGGACCAACCAGAAATTAGGCATACACTGACTGAAACAAAAAATATTATACAAAGACCTAAAAGTGCCCTGGAGCACCCCAAGAACCAAGTTAAAGATTTGAAATACAAAGAGGTAAAATCCACTCAGCTGAAAAAGCAAGAAACCAAAAGAATCCAAAAAATTGAAGATAGTGTAAGGGGCCTCTGGGACAACCTCAAGCATACCAACATCTGAATTATAGGGGTGCCAGAAAAAGCGAGAGGCCAAGACAATGAAAACCTATTTGAAGAAACAGTGACTGAAAACTTCCCACACCTGGTCAAAGAAATTGACTTAGGATTCCAAGAAGTGCACCGAACCCCAATATATAGGAACCCTAAGAGGACCACACCAAGGCACATCATAATTAAAATGCCAAGAGCAAAAGACAAAGAGAGAATATTAAAAGCAGCAAGAGAGAAACAGTTGGTTACCTATAAGGGAGCACCCATATGACTGTCAGCGGATTTCTCAACAGAAATGATGCAGGCCAGACGGGAGTGGCAAGAAATATTCAAAGTGATGAACAGCAAGAATCTACAACCAAGATTACTCTATCCAGCAAAGCTATCATTCAGAATTGAAGGTCAGATGAAGTGCTTCGCAGATAAGAAAAAGCTAAAGGAGTTCATCACCACCAAACCAACATTATATGAAATGCTGAAAGATATTCTTTAAGAAGAGGAAGAAGAAAAAGGTAAAAGTGCAAACTAGCAACAACAAATACACATCTATCAACAAATGAACATAAAAATCAAGTGAATTGATAGGCTGTTGAACAGGATAGACTGGTGAATATAACAGAGACATGGACATAGAGAGGGAATGGACTGACAATTCTTGGGGAGAAAAGGGTTGTGGGAAGTGCAGCAAGAGACTGGACAAAAATCTTGCAACAATGGGAGAGGACAGTGGGGAGGGGGAGGTGAGGGTGGAGGGTGGGATAGGTACAGGGTGGAGGGAAGCTATAGGGGCATAAAAAGGGGAAACAATGTAATTAATAAACTGAACAATAAAGATTAAAAAAATAATAAAATAAAATTAAAAAAAAAAAAGAAAACACCAGCCATATATATGCTGCCTATAAGATACCCACCCTAGGGTATCTTAACATCAAAAACATACAGGCTAAATAGTATCTTATTAAACAACTAGAGGCCCAATGCATGAAATTCATGAACAGGGTTGTGTGTCCCTCAGCCCAGCCAGCACCGTCTCCAATCTGGGAACCCTCAAGGGATGTCCAACTGCTCGTTTAGGCCCGATCCAAATAAGATTGGGCAGAAACAGGCAGTCAAACATCCCTCTCACAATCCAGGACTTCTGGCTCCCAACTGCTTGCCTGCTTCAATCCTGATTGCCCCTAACCTCTTCTGCCTACCAGACTGATCACCCTCTAACCACTGCCCTGCCAGCCTGATTGATGCCTAACTCCTCTGATGCCAGCCTGTTTGCCCCTAACTGCTCTCCCCTGCAGGCACGGACACCCCTAACTGCCCTCCCCTGCAACCTGGTTCCCTCAAACTGTTGTCCCCTGGAAGCCTGGGTCCATCCAAACTGCCCTTCTCTATAGGCTCTGTTGCCCCCACCTGCCCTCTCCTGTTGGCCTGATTGCCCATAACTGCTATCCCTTGCAGACTTGGTCCATCACAACCACCCTCCCCTACTGGCCATCTTGTCATGGCCATCTTGTGTCCACATTATGGCAGCCATCTTTGACCACATGGGGACAACCATCTAATGTGTTGGAGTGACCATCAATTTTCATGTTAATATTTTATTATACAGGTTAGAGATCTGGAGCATGGGTGGAGCCAAGCTGGTTTGCCCTAAAGGGTGTCCTAGATCAGGGTGGGGGTTCCATTGGCATGTGAGGCACTCTGGGTAAGGGGCCTGTGGTGATTTACATGCTGGCCACATCCCCAGTGACCCAAGCAGAGACCCTGGAATCTGGGGTTTATTTATTTTCTATAATTGAAACTTTGTAGCCTTGACTGAAGCCAAGTGGCCTGCTCACTCTGTGGCCACAGCCATTTTGTGTTGGGATTTATTTATCTTCTACTAGAGGCCCGGTGCATGAAATTCATGTATGGGGGGCTGGAGTGTCCCTCAACCAAGCCTGCACCATCTCCAATCTGGAACCCCCTGAGGAGTGTCCAACTGCCTGTTTAGGCACGATCCTACTGGGCAGTCATACATCCCTCTCACAAACCAGGACTGCTGGCTCCCAACTGCTCACCTGCTTGTCTTCCTGGTTGCCCCTAACTGCTTCTGCCTGCCAGCCTAATCACCCTCTAACCACTGCCCTGCCAGCCTGATCGATGCCTAATTGCTCCCATGACAGCCTGTTTGGCCTTAAATGCCCTCTCCTGAAGGCTTGGGTTCCCCCTAACTGCCCTTCCCTGCATGCCTGGCCACCCCCAACTTCTCTCTTCTGCCGGCAGTTAGAGGTCACCCTTAACTGCCCTCCCCTGTAGGTTTGATCACCCCCAAATGCCCTCCCTTGGAGGCCTGATCCTTACCAACTGCCCTTTTCTGCTGGCCTGATCCCTCCCAACTGCCCTCCCCTGCTGGCCATCTTGTGGTGGCCATCTTTTGTCCACATGGAGGTAGGATCTTTGACCACATGGGGGCATCCATCTTTTGTGTTGAAATGATGGTCAGTTTGCATATTAGTCTTTTATTAGATAGGCTACAGGCCTGGTGCATAGGTAGGGGCCAGCTGGTTTGCCCTGAAGGATGTCCTGGATCAGGGTGTGGGTTCCTTTGGGGCGGCCTGGGTTAGGGGCCTGTGGTGGTTTGCAGGCCAGTCACACCCCCTGGTGACCCAAGCAGAGGCCCTGGTATCTGGAACTTATTTATATTCTACAATTGAAAATTTGTAGCCTGGAGTGGAGACAAGCCTTCTGCTCGCTCTGTGGTCACAGCCATTTCTGTTGGATTTATTTACCTCCTATAATTGAAACTTTGTGGCCTTAAGTGGAAGCCTGGGCTGGCCAGGGCAGGTGGAAAGCCTGGCTTTCTCCATCTCTAGGTGAAACTCAAACTTCCTGCTCTCTAGCTCTGTGGATGCCATCATTATATTCTATAATTGAAACTTTCTAGCATTGAGTGGAGATCTGAGCCAGCAAGGGCAGGTGGAAAGCTTGGCTTACTCCATTGCTGGGGAAGCCCAAGCCTCCCTCCTACTCTATGTGGCCGCAGCCATCTTGTTTGGTTTTATTTCCATATCTGCTCCTGATTGGCTGGTGGGCATGGATAGTGGGTATGGATGGTGGGTGTAGCCAGGGTATGGTCAATTTGAATATTACTCTTTTATTATACAAGATAATTAAAACTTTATAACAGAGGCTAAGGCAGGCCAGGGGTGAGGGAGCTTGGCTTCATCCATTGCTGGGGGCAATTCAAGCCTCCTGCTCTCTCCAGGTCTGTGGCTACCACCATTTTTGTTGGGATTTATTAACTTCTATTATTGAAACTTTATAGCCTTGTGTGTAGGTCTGGGCTGGTCAGGTCAGCAGGGAAGTTTGTCTCCTCCATTGCCAGGGAAACCCAAGACTCCTGCTTGCTCCAGCTATGTGGCTGTAGGCATCTTGGTTGGGTTAACTTGCATACCAATTCCTGATTGGCTGGTGGATGTGGCTTGTGAGTATAACAGAGTTATGGTCAAGTTGCATATTATTCTTTTGTTAGATAGGTTACCATTAAGATCAATGAAGAAATCAAAAACTTCCTAAAAACAAATGAAAATGAATATACAATAACCCCAAATTTCTGGGACACCATGAAAGCAGTCCTGAGATGAAAGTTCATAGCATTACAGGCCTACCTCAAGAAACAAAAAAGAACTCATATAAAGGGTTTAATCCTACAACTAAAGAAATTAGAAAGAGAACATCAGAAAAGTACAGAATAAATAGGAGGAAGAAAATAATACAGATTTGCAGCAGAAATAAATGACATATAGACTAAAATAACAATACAAAAGAACAATGAAACCAAGAGCTGGTTCTTCAAAAAGATAAGCAAGATTCATGACTATTTAGCCAAACTCATCAGGAAACAAAGAGAGGACCCACATAAATAAAATTAGAAATGAAAAAAGTGAAGTGACAACTGAAACCACAAAAATACAATGGATTGTAAGAAAATTCTATGAATATCTATATGTCAACAAACCACAACTTGTGTGAAAGACACAAAATACTAGATACATACTCTCTTCCAAAACTCAATCAGGAGGGAGTAAGAAAACCTGAATAGACTGAGAACTAATGAAACTGAAGCAGTAACAAAAAACAAACAAAAATCTCCCAGCAAACAAAAGTCCTGGAGTGGTTGGATTCACAGGCAAATTTTACCAAACATTCAAAGAAGAACTAACAGAGGCTAAGGCAGGCCAGGGGTGAGGGAGCTTGGCTTCCACAGAACTAATAGTTTTTCTCAAACTATTACAAAGCATTCAAGAGTAAATAAGACTTCTAAGCACTTTTTATAAGGCCAGCATTATCCTAACTCCAAAACCAGATAAAATCTCTACAAAAAAAAAAAAAGAGACTTATAGGCGACTATCACTGATGAACATAGATGATAATATCCTCAGTAAAATATTAGCAAATCAGATCCAGTAATACATCCCAAAGGTCATATACCATTACAAAGTGGGATTCATTCCAGGGATGCAAGGCTGGTACAATATTCTCAAGTCAATAAATGTGTTACATTGCATAAACAAAATGAAAGATAAAAGTCACATGATCATATCAGTAGACACAGAAAAAGCATTTAACAAAATACAACACCAATTTTTTATAAAATCTCTCAGGAAACTGGGAATAGAGGGAACATGCATCAATATAATAAATGCCATATATTTTAATAGTTAAAAACTAAAAGTATTTCCAGAAACAAGCTGTGGTTATCCACTTTCACCAGTCTCATTCAACATTGTACTAGAAGTCCTAGCCACAGTGATAAGACAAGCAGAGAAAACAAAAGACATATAAATTAGAAAGGAGGAAGTAACATTTTCATTATTCACAGATGATATGATATTGTACATAGAAAACCCTAAAAAATCCACCCAGAAACCACCAGTTTTACTAAGTTAATTTGGCAAAGTAGCAGGATACAAAATTAATATAAAAAAATTGATGGCATTTTAATACACCAATAATGAATTCTTAGAAAGAGAAACTAAAACACACATAAAAAAATCCCATTTATCTTACAATAAAAAAATAAGATACGTTCGAATAAACTTAAACAAAGAGGAAAAATAAACTTAAAAAACTTTACTCATATAACATTGAGAAAAGAAATAGAGAAAGATATGAACAAGTGGAAGTATGTACTGTGTTCATGGATTGGAAGAATTAACATTATTAAATTGTCCATACCACCCAAAGCAGCCTATAAACTCAATCCAATCCCTATTAAAGTACTATTAGCATATGTCACAGGTCTGGAACAAATATTCCAAAAGTGTATATGGAACAAAACACACACACAAAAAAGAGCCACAGCAAGATTGAGAAAAAGGAACAAAGTTGGAGAGAGCACAATACCAGAGATCAAACTATAATATGAAGCCATTGTAATCAAAATAGCCTGGTATGGCACAATAATAGGCATATAGATCATGGAACAAATCAGACACCCCAGAAATGGACCCACACCAATACAGTCAATTAATATTTGGCAAAGGAAGCAAGAGTATACAATGGAGTTAAGATAGTCTCTTCAATAAATGGTGTTTGGGAAATTGAACAAATACATGCAAAAAAAATGAAAACAGACCACCAACTTACACTGTGCACAAGAATAAATTCAAAATTAATAAAATACTTAAATGTAAATTGCAAAACCATGAGAATCCTAAAAGAAAAAGTGGGCAGTACAATCTCAGACATATTTCATAGCAATATTTTTGCTGATATTGCAATAAAGATAAAAGAAAACAGAAATAAAGGAAAATAAAACCAAATGGGATTATATCAAACTAAACTATTTCTACACATAAAAAAAACCCACACAAAACATAAAGGGAACCTACTATAAGAGTAGAACATGTATGCAAATGATATATCTCATAAGGGGTTAATTTCCAAAATACATAACGAAGTCATACAACTCAACAAAAGGAAGTCCCGCAATCCAATTGAAAAATGGGAAAAGGACCTAAATAGACACTTCTCCAAAGAAAACATACATATAGCCCATAAGCATGAAAAAATCGTAGAAATCACTAATCATCAGAGAGATTCAAATTAAAACTAAAAGAAGGTGTTACCTCACACCTGCCAGAATAGGTACCATCAATAAATCAACAAACAACAAGTGCTAGGGAGAATGTGAAAAAAATAAACCCTTGTATACTGCTGGCGGGGATACAGACTGGTGCAGGACTGTGGAAAACTTTATGGAGATTCCTCAAAAAATTAAGACTGGAATTACCATTTGACCCAGCAATCTCACTTCTGCAAATATATCCTAAGAATTCTGAAACACCAACTAGAAAGAATATATATGGCTCTATGCTCATAGTAGAATCCTATCTAATAAAAAAAGTAATATGCAAACTGACTGTATTATAATTTTGTTCCTATTTATGATTAATTTTTTTGTTTGTTTCACTGGAAAGAAAACAAGATGTTCAGTTTAAATGTTAAAAGTATACAAGTTGCTTTGTTACATTAAAACTAAATGTGTACGTGCCGAGACTGGTTTGGCTCAGTGGATAGAGCGTCGGACTGCGGATTGAAGGGTCCCGGGTTCGATTCTGGCAAGGGCATGTACCTTGGCTGCGGGCACATCCCCAGTAGGGGGCGTGCAGGAGGCAGCTGATCGATGTCTCTCTCTCATCGATGTTTCTGACTTTCTATCCCTCTCCCTTCTGCTCTGTAAAAAATCAATAAAATATATTTTAAAAAAAAAACTAAATGTGTACAAAAAAAGGTAATATGCAAATTGACCATACCTCTGCTATACCTACAAGCCATGCTCATAAGCCACATCCACCAGCCAATCAAGAGTGAATATGCAAATGAACTCAATCAAGATGGCTGCGGCCACTAAGAGTAGGAAGGAAGCTTGGGTTTCCCCAGCAATGGAAGAAGCCAAGCTTTCTGTCTGTACTTGCCAACCTAGGTTTCCACTCAATGCTACAAAGTTTCAATTATAGAAGATAAATAAATTCCAACAGAAATGGCAGCAGCCACAGAGTTAGAGAGAGCAGGAGGTTAAGGTTGCCCCTGCAATGAAGGAAGCCAAGCTTCTGAAGTCCTGGCCAGCTTAGGCCTCCACTCCAGGCTACAAAGTTTCAATTATAGAAGGTAAATAAATCCCAAACAGAAATGGCTGCCACCACGGAGCAAACAGAAGGCTTGGCTCCAATCCAGGCTACAAAGTTTCAATTGTAGAAGATAAATAAATCCCAGATACTAGGGCTTCCACTTGGGTCACTGAGGGGCATGCCTGGCTTACAAACCACCACAGGCCCCTACCCAAGGCTGACCCAAGCCCCAAGTGAACCCCCACCCTGATCTGGGACACCCTTCAGGGCAAACCAGCCAGTCCCCAACCGTGTACCAGGTCTCTATCCTATCTACACACAAGATGGCTGCCCCCATGTGGTCAAAATATTGTCCCCATGTGGACACTAGATGGCCACCACAAGATGACCAGCACGGGAGGGCAGTTGGGAGGCTTTAGGCCTGCAAGGGAGGGCAGTTGGGGGTGATCAAGCCTTTATGGGAGGGGAGTTAGGGGTGACCAGGCCATCAGAGGAGGGAAGTTGGGGGTTAGTGGGCCTCCAGTGAAGGGCAGTTAGGGGTGACCAGCCTTCAGGGGAGGGATGTTGGAGGGGATTAGGCCTGCAAGAAAGGTCAGTTGGGGGGATCAAGCCTGCAGGTGAGGGCAGTCAGGGGTGACAAGGCCAGTAGAGGAGGGAAGTTGGGGGCAAACAGGCTGGCAGGGGGACAGTTAGACATCAATCAGGCTGGCAGGGGAGTGGTTAGAGGGTGATCAGGCTGGCAGGCAGAAGCAATTAGGGGCAATCAGGAAGGCAGGCAGGTGTGCAGTGGGGAGCCAGCAGTCCTGGATTGTTAGGGGATGTCTGACTGCCCATTTAGGCCTGATCCCTAAACAGGCAGTTGGACATTCCTCAAGGGGTTCCAGATTGGAGAGGGTTCATGCTGGGCTGAGGGACACATCTCTCCCCACCCCTGTGCACAAATTTCGTTCCAGACCTCTAGTTATTTATAACAGCTAAATCTGGAACCAGTCCATTGGCCCATCATTAGATGAGTGGATTTAAAAAAAAATGTGGTACAGACTAACCTAAGCATGGACCTATGAACAAAGAGGTCACGCTTTAATGCCTGGCCAGGATTACAGGCTTGATCCCCCACAGCCAAATCCCAATGGGGACCTGGGATTTACTAAACATTACTGGAGCTGTTCCCTGCACCCCCACCTCTTTCCCCAGGACCATGCTGCCTGCAGCAGGGTGCCCCGGCAGCCTCCTGATGGGTGGGTAGCCTGGGAGAGCTAAGTGGGGTGGCAGGGAGCCATGGAGGGGAGGTGCGGCCGAAGACAAATTCCCAGGGCTATTAGGAGAGCATCTGACAGGAGCCGGGACAGCAAAGAAGAGGAAGCAGCCTGAGGAGCTTTTCCAATCCCCCTGCACAGACACCCTACCCTAGTCCCCACATCCCCAGGGGGACAGAGACTCGGCTGACTGGATTGGGAGAAGACCCGGCTTTATGGGTAGCTGCAGCCCACACCTCCAATTCCTTATCTCTTCCCCTGCCAGGGTCACCCACAACAATAGCACATCAGTGACTACCTGTCAATGCCCCTGAGGCAATCGGGGCCCACAGCCTGCTGCTGCTGGGCGCCCTCCACTGGGAGCGGACTGGCTCTCCTCCCTATAACTCCAGACCCATGTCGAGGCATACCTGACCAGCTCCACATTCCCCCTGACTGCAGCGTTGCTGTCTCTGCAGAAGAAGCATACTGAACCTTGCCAGAGGCTTGGCTAGCCTGACTGGCCCCACCCAGGACCAACCCCCACCCTGCTCCAGGAGATTGGAGCCCCACCCTGAGCACATACAGCTGTGAAAAGGCCAGGTACAATGTAAAGAATGGCACCAAGTGGAGAGGTTTTACAATTATTCCCCCTTCGGTATCCCGCCCGCCTAAGCCCCCCAATTCTTCCCCCAGCCAGTGCCTCCAGGGACAACCACCACTACAGGGCTGTGGGCCAGGCCCTGCCCTTCTGAGGCCTGCTAAACCCTCTGCAAAGCTTCCATAGCTACAGTCCCAAGAAACAATCATGCCCTCCTCCCCTAATCAGCACCTGCTATCTACTCAAAAATAACAATCCCTTCCAGTTTAGACATCACTTACTTGATGAAACATTTCTAGGTATTTTAAGTCAGAACCTCCTCATGACAACCCAGTAAGGTAGGGGGAGAAGAGATTACAATTCCCAAGGTATATGTATATGTATATGTATTCAGAAATGAAGCTGAGAGAGGAAAAGCATCAACCTCAATGGTTCCCAGGGTGCAGCACATGCCCCACATGGGGGGAAATTTAATTTTAAATGGGGACAGCTCGAGAATGAGTTAATAGTGAATTTTTTGCATTCCTTATGGTTCTAGGGGGCATCATCCTCAGCATATCCTACATAATAAAAGGCTAATATGCCATGACTGAATGGTGGGATGACCAGTCACTATGATGTGCACTGATCAACAGGGGCCGACACTCAACACAGGAGCTGCCTTTGGTGGTCAGTGTGCTCTCAACAGGAGCACAGCAGTAACCCAGAAGTGGTGGGAGCCTCTCCCACCTTCATGGCAAGGCTAAGGATGCCCAAATGCTGGCTTAGGACCAGGATGAGGGACCCCCAAAGTCCAAAAATTTTTACACTGTGCCTCTAGTACTTAAATAAATATACCATCTTCATTTAAAAATTTTAAAAAAGTATTTCCTAAGGAATTTACACATAAATTTGCAGACCCCTCTTATAGAAATTACTAGGGGCTCGGTGCACTGGGGGTGGGTGATCCCTTAGCCCAACCTGTCCCCTCACACATAGTGGGAGCCCTCAGGGAATGTCCTATTGACCACTCACCCCCAGCCTGCCCAAGACCGAAAGCCGAGGCTTTCGGCCTTGGGCACCCAGCCATCTCCCTGTGATGGGACCAATCGCTGGCTCCACCCCAGCCCCAGGCTTGCTTCAACCCTGGCCTTGTGCTAGCCAGTGATCGCCCTGCCATGGAGCTGACTGCTGGCTCCACCCCAGTCCCAGCCTTGCCATAGCCAGCGATCACCCTGACATGAGGCCAATCCCTGGGTGGCTCTGCCCCAACCCCGGCCTTGCCCCAGCCAGTGATGCCCTGCCATGGGGCCAATCACTGGCTGGCTCTTCCCCAGCCTTGGCCTCAGGCAGCAGCCATCTTTGTTGGGTGTTAATTTGCATATTGCTCCTGAGTGGCTTGTGGGCATGACTTATTGGGTGTAGCAAAGGTATGGCCAATTTGCATATTACTCTTGTATTAGACAGAATTTCTGACTTGACTTGATCAAGTATTGTAGAATGATATATAATCCCAATTCCCTTGGTTTAGTATACTTAATAAAGTGAAACTAATTTTGGGGGGAAATTCAAAGCTAATTATTTTAAGCCCTACATTGTCACTAGACCAAATCAATTATATTAGTTTTCTACATTACATAAGAAGTTATCACAAATTTAGTGGCTAAAGCAACACATATTTATTGTTTCACCATTCCTGGTATAAAGAGTCTTATGTTGGCATAATTGGGTCCTTTTCTCAGAATTTTACAAGGTTAAAATCAAAGCTAGGCAGACTGCAGTCTCACCAGATACTTGAATGGGAAAAAGATCAGTTTCAAGTTGCCCTCAGATTATTGGCAGATTCATTTCCTTGCAGCTAAGGCAATACAGACTCATGGTGACTTTCTCCTTGAAAGCCAGAAGGAGAGAATCTCTGTTGCTTTGGGTCTCTGACTTCCAGACTCTCCTGTTATGGGCTCAAGTTTTAATTAAAATAAATAATCTCCTTTGATTAATATCTCTTTTAAATGTAAAGTAAATTGATTTGGAGCCCTAGTATGTCTGCATAATCCTTTCAATTGTGTCATTGTTTGTTTATAGGAACAGACTCAAGGAGAATAGATTGTGTAAGAGTAAAGGTCATTAGGAATCATTTCAGAATACTTTTTACCTATTCCTACCATGAGAGGTGTACTGAGAAGTCAATATGCAGGACCAGCCACAAATTCAACTTATTATAGTCTTGAAAATTTCAAAACCAAAAAGTAACTTTGTTAATGGTTTCTACTTTTAATACCTAAAACACAGAACTCATCAATACTACCAATCATGTCTATTTATTATATCCTGACTTAGTGGGGGTGAAATAACCAGCATTTTCTTAAAGAACTCTTTTATTTACTGTCAGCTTCAAATATTCTTGTATCATTAATGAGGTATATTTTCCTTATAAATACAATTTTCCACTTTTTTATATTGTTGCTTCCAGTTTTTTTAAATGTTTTTTTAATTAAGTTGAAGCTTAGCTGAATATATGATGAGTCTAAGAAGATTTAATGTATGCTTGTGTATCAACAAGCACACTTTCTGATTTTTATAAACAACATATGTTCCACCAAGGAAGTGACTACGTTGCTGTTATATTAATACACACTATTTGCAATTTGTATTTGTTAAATATTAACTTATATCAAACATTTCCCCAATGTTTGTTGATTATTTTTTCTAATATTTTACAATGATTTTATATGCTAGCCCTATCCTTAGTTAAAAAGTGAATTTTCGCCGAACCGGTTTGGCTCAGTGGATAGAGCGTCAGCCTGCGTACTGAAAGGTCCTGGGTTCTATTCTGGTCAAGGGCATGTACCTTGGCTGTGGGCACATCCCCAGTTGGAGGTGTGCAAGAGACAGCTAATCAATGTTTCTCTCCCATCGATGTTTCTGACTTTCTATCCCTCTCCCTTCCTCTCTGTGAAAAATCAATAAAATATATATTTTTTAAAAAGTGAATTTTCCATATAGACATCTATGTCATGAATGAAAATGTTAAATAGAACTCGAACAAGTCTCTACAGAGAATTACTTATTGTTTTCCATTCTCACCCTGAACTATTGATGAAGATATCTTAGATTAGCCACATACAGTCATTTTACAATTAGTTTTGAGTCTAATACTTTAGTTAAACAGTTTGCATTTTTCCCAATATATTGATGAGTTTGTCATGTGGAGGAACAAAGTTAAAAGTAATATAAAGGTTGATTACATTTATTTTTACTTGATATTCAAAAGCCATTATTTAGTTTGACGAGTGATTTTTACCTTTAAAAAAACCTCTGGCCTATCTTTCTGTAATTACATGGACAATTTTTTTCTCTTCTTAATTAAGGTGCAAGCACAAAAGATAAATAAATATGTGGTTTTCAGTATAACCTCTTTTATATATATATTTTTAGCTACATAGACTTTTTAGATGTCTTGATGATTCTTAATGAAATATAAGAAACAAAATATTTTATATTTCTTAACTACTGCAGTTTTCAGACAAGAAAGTACCTTACACTATATTCTCATGATAATGATACTAACTTGAGTTTTTACAAGTTTATCTTCTGTTTTTATGTCCTTATATTGGAGATAAGTTGATACATGGTAAATTACAATCTATTCATGTTTATCTCTGAGCTATTTTTCAAATTCTAGTTAATCACACAATTGTCTATTTTTTAGAATGTTGTTTTTCTATCATGTAGTGTTTCATAAAGTTACATCACTAAAATATTACATTATATGCAATAATAAAACAGAATAATAAAATTAAAAATCACAGAAAATGGAACAATGTTAGCATCCTATATAATAAAGAGGAGGTAATATGCAAATTGACCATCACTCCAACATTCAAATGGCCACCCCCATGTGGTCAAAGATGGCTGCCCTTATGTGTAGACAAAATGGCCACCACAAGAAGACCAGCAGGGGAGGGGAGTTGAAGGACATCAGGCCTACAGGGGAGGGCAGTTACAAAGATCAGGCCTGCAGGGGAGGGCAGTTGGGGGTAACCAGGGCTGCAGAGGAGGGCAGTTAGGGGTAACAAGGCCTGCAGGGGAAGGCAATTGAAGGTGACCAGGCTGGGAGGCAGATGAGTTGTTGGGAGCCAGCATTCCTGGATTGTGAGAGGGATATCCGATGTCTCATTTAGGTCATATCCCAGTGGTATTGGGGTTAAACAGGCAGTCAAACATCTCTCGAGGGGTCCCTGATTGGAGAGGGTGCAGATTGGGCTAAGGGACACAAATCCCCTGTACACAAATTTTATGCACCAGACCTCTAGTGGGAATATACAGTACTAAAAACACTTTAGAGAAGATGGTGGCATAGGTAAATGCAGTAATTGCCATCTCCCATTACCATATCAAAATTACAACTAAAATACATTAGTTGTAATGCAACCATAATTCAGACCCTCCAGAAATCTGGCTGAATTGAAGTCCTACAACTAGAGAAGTAAAGAAGAAAGCACATGGGATTAGTAAAAGAGGCAGAGGCACAGAACAGGATGGTCCAGCATGTGGTATTTTTTAACTGGAAGTGACATCTAGTTTGTCAAGGCCTTCCATGAGGAACAAGAGGTCCCATTCCCACACCAGACCACTCAGCCTAAGGTTCCTGTGCTGTGAAGAGAAGCTCCTGTAACTTCAGACTACCAAAACCAGTGGGGATCGTGGTTGAGTGCCACTGAGGCTGCTGAAGACCCAGGCAGCTCCTCTTAAAGGGCCAGCACATGGAGTTACTCAGACTTGCTCCCTCTGAGATCCAGCACTGGAGCAGTAGCTGGGGGTGAGTGGGTGGAGGTGAGGGATCCAAGGACATATAGTGAAGAACTGGATTGTCTGACATCAGAGCAAGAACTTGGGGGCAGCTTTCTCCAAGAGAAAGGTGCTTATAGGGGTCATTGTTCCTATGGTGAGATATCCCCTTTCATAGAGCTGATTTTGAATCCAAGGCTACATATCTGAGTCTCTATCAACCGAGTTCATACTGTTCAGTCCAACCTGGTGATTCCCTGAGACTCCACCACATCCAGTTTGCAGCTCCACCGAAGTTGTTTGGAGATGTTTTTCCATATAAAAGGCATGTCCTGGCTCAGGCTTCAGAGTTTCTTAAAATATCTCAAAAAACACCAGCTGGCATCAGCATGCCCCATATCCTATATAATAAAACCCTAATATGCTAACTGATGAAATGGTGTAACTACAGGTTGCCATGATGTGCAATGACAACCAGCAGGCAGATGCTCAATGCAGGAGTTACCCCATAGTGGTCAGTGGACTCCCACAAGAAGAGTGGCACTCAGGCAGAATCTGGGCTCTTAGCTAGCAAGTATAGCAGCTGCAGCAGGAGCTTCTCTTGCTTCCGAGGTAACACTAAAGGTCTAAGCTGGCAGGCAGACATCTTTTGAGGAGTTCTGGACTGTAAGAGGGTGCAGGCCGAGCTGAGGGATACCCCCTCCCCCATGTACAAATATCATGCACTTGGCCACTAGTCACTCAATAAGATGACCCAGGTCCAGCACTAAATTCAGCCTACCTTGGTTCACAGGTTGGCCACTCCTGGGCCCTTCTAAGCCAAACACAAGTAGCAGACATTTGCAGATTACTTTGTAGCTCCTGATGGGTGGCCCAAGGCAGGGCACAGAAAATGGCTGACTTTGCACCTCCCAGAATTCCACAGAGCCAGTGCACCCAGAGTATAGCTTCAGACTATGCCCAATTACTCTCTACATATCCATGAGTGACACAGTCAAAGAGCAGACTCAGTTAGCACCTAAGCCCCACTGAAACAAGTCCTGCTCTAATGGGGTATCTCTTGCACTCATTCCTTCTGCTATAGTCACAGCTGGTCCTCACAGCTATTGGCCCCAGAAGTCAATATCTTTCAGTGATGCCAATAGCAATCAAGGCTCAGCTACAATAAGACAGTGCCCAAGCCTACACAGATACACCCCTAGTGTATCTAGCTCAGGTAACTTGAGAGGATGAGCCATGTGGCCCTACAAGACACTTACTACACAAATCCTTTCTACCAATTTCAGGAGACATAGAAGTTCTTCCTAATACATAGAAACAAACACAAAGAAGCAGCCAAAATGCAGAGACAAAGAAACATGTCACAAATGAAAGAACAGAAGAACTCTCCAGAAAAAGAACTAGATGAAATGAAAGCAAGCAAAACTACTAGATATGGAGTTCAAAACAATGGTTATAAAGATGTTCAAGAATCTTAATGAGAACTACAAGAGACTTTAGTGATAATTTCAAGATCTTAGTAAGTTAGTGATAACATCAAAGACATGAAAAAGGACCAGTCAAAAATTAAGGATACACTAACTGAAATGAAGAGTAATTTACAGGGAATCAACAGGATAGGAGAGGATGCTGAGTATCAAGTCATCAATTTGGAATATGAGGAAACAAAAAATACCCACTCAAAAGAGCAAAAAGAAAAAAATAATCCAATAATATGGAGATAGTGGAAAGAGCCTCTAAGACAACTTCAAGCATAACAATATCACATCATGGGGGTACCAGAAAGAGAAGAGTGACTCCAAGATAATGAAAACCTCTTTGAAAAAATAATGACAGAAAACTTCCCCTACCTGGTGAAAAAAATAGACATACAAGTCCAGGAAGACCAGAGTTCCAAATGAGAGGAATCCAAAGAGGCCCACACCAAGACTGACATTTCATAATTAAAATGCCAAAGTTTAAAAACAAAGAGAGACTCTTAAAAGCAACAAGAGAAAAACAGCTACTCACCTATAACAAAGCACCCATATAACTATCAGCTTGACAGTTGATTTCTCAAAAGAAACTTTGCAGGCCAGAAGATATTCAAAGTGGCAAGAGATATTCAAAGTAATAAATAACAAGGACCTGCAACCAAGATTACTCTACCTAATAAAGATATCATTTAAGGTTGAAAGTCAGATAAAGAGCTTCAAAAGATAAGAATAAGCTAAAGGAGTTCATCACCACCAAACCAGTATTATATAAAACTAGAGACCCAGTGCACAAAATTTGTGCATGAATGGGGTGTCCCTTAGCACAGCCTGCACCCTCTTCAATATGGGACCCCTCGAGATCAGGCCTAAACAGGCAGTCAGACATCCCTCTGATAATCCAGGACTGCTGGCTCCCAACTCCTCACCTGCCTGCCTTCTTTATTGTCCCTAACTGCTTCTGCCTGCCAGCCTTATCACCCCCTAAACACTCCCCTTCCAGCCTGATTGATGTCAAACTGCTCCCCTGCCAGCTTGTTTGCCCCCAACTTCCCTCCTCTACTGGCCTTATCTGGCCTGGTTACCCCTAACTGCCCTGCCCTAAGGCTTAATCACCCACAACTGCCCTCCCTTTCAGGCCTGGGTCCCCCAACAGCCCTTCCCTGCATGCACAATCACCCCCAACTTCCTCTGCCAGTCTGGTCACCCCTAACTGCCCTCCCCTGCAGTCTTGATCACCTCAACTGCCCTCTCTTGCAGGCCCGGTCCCTCCCACTGCCCTTCCCTGCTGGATTTATTACCCACAACTTCCTTCCCTTGTAGGCTTGGTTCCTCTCAACTGCTCTCCCCTGCTGGCCATCTTGTGGTGTCCACATAGGGGCAGGAACTTTTACCACACTGGGAAGCTGTCTTGTGTCTTGGAGTGATGGTCAATCTGCATATTACTCTTTTATTAGATAGGATAGAAGCCTGTTACATGGGTGGGGCCAGTTGGTTTTCCCTGAAGGGTGTCCTGGATCAGGGTGAGGGATCCCTTGGGATGTGGGGTGGCCTGGGCCAGGGGCCTGTGGTGGTTTGCAGGCTGGCCATGACCCCTGGTAATCCAAGCAGAGGACCTTGTATTTGGAATTTATTATCTTCTACAATTGAAACTTTGAAGCCTGGAGCAGAGCAAAGCCTTCTGCTCGCTCAGTGGTGGCAGCCATTTCTGTTGAAATTTATATACTTTTTATAATTGAAACTTTATAGGATGAGGTGGAGGCCTAGGCCAGCCAGGGCTTCAGAAACTTGGCTTCTTCCATCCCTGGGGGCAACCCTAACCTCTGCTCTCTTCATCTCTGTGTCTGCCACCATTTCTGTTGGGATTTATGTATCTTCTATAATTAAACTTTGTAGCATTGACTAGAGGTCTAGGCCAGCAAGGGCAGGTGGAAAGCTTGGCTTTCTCCATTGCCGGGGAAACAAGCCTCCCTCCTGCTCTCAGTGGCTGCAGCCATTTTGGTTTGGGTTTATTTGCATATTCACTCCTAATTGGATGATGGGTGTGGCTTGTGGGTATAGCAGAGTTATGATTAATTAGCATATTGCTCTTTTATTTGAAAAGACTAGAGGCCCAGTGCATGAATTTATGCATGGGTGGGGTCTGACTGGCCCACCCCAATTGGGGCCAATGGAGTACAGGAGTACAGGGCTGGCTGGGGGAAAGAGCCACAGGCAGTTGTCTTGCTGGACCCAACCCTGATTGGGGTGTAGGGCCAATAACCCCTGGTCAAACTTCCAGTTGAACTCTAGGTCTATGGGACAATTTGCATATTAGCTTTTTATTATATAGGATGTTGAAATGTTGAAGGGTATTCTTTCTTTCTTTCTTTCTTTATTAATACTCACCCAAAGATATTTTTCCATTGATTTTTAGAGAGAGTGGAAGACAGAGAGGGAATCCTTTATGTCAGAGGGACACATTGATTTATTGTCTCTCACATGTGCCTCAACCAGGGCCGGGTATCAATCCTGCAACTGAAGTACGTGATTTTCACTGGAATCAAACACAGAGCCCTTCAGTCTGTAGGCTGTTACTCTAGCCACTGAGCCAAACTGACTAGGGTGACAGGTATTTCTTAGGAAGAAGAAGATTTTTTTAAAGATAAAAATAAGAACAATCAAATGGCAATAAATATATATCTACCAAAAATTGAATCCAAACATCAAAATAAATGAACAAGAAATCTAATTCACAAAACAAATTAATGAATAAAATAAAACCAAAGGCATGGAAACATGGAACAGACTGACAAATCTCAGAGAGGAATGGTGGAAAGAGATTAATCAAAATACTTATCCTATCCAATAAAATAGTGATATGCAAAGTAACCATCACTCAGCTATACCCACAAACACACACCAGCCAATTAGGAACAATGATGCAAATTAGCTCAACCAAGATGTCTGTGACCATGGAATGAGCAGGAGCCTTGGATTTCCTGGGTAATGGAGGAAGCCAAGCTTTTCACACAACCTGGCCAGCCTAGGCCTCCAATCAAGGCTACAAAGTTTCAATTATAGAAGATAAAAAAATCCCAACAAATATGGCAGCAGCCATGGAGCTGGAGAGAGCAAGAGGCTTGAGTTGCCATTGGTGATGGAGGAAGCCAAGCTTTTTTCACACCCTGGCCTGCCTTGGCCTCTGCTTAAGGCTACAAAGTTTCAATTATAGAAGATAAGTAAATCTCAGATACCAGGGCCTCTGCTTGGGTCGCCAGGGGGCATGGCTGGCCTGTAAACCACCACAGGTCCCTCACCCAGGCCACCCTCTGCCCAAGGGATCCCCCACCCTGATCCAGGACACCCTTCAGGGCAAACTAGCTGGCCCCCACCCATGCACCAGGCCTCTATCCTATCTAATACTATCTAATAAAAGAGTAATATGCAAATTGACCATTACTCTAACACACAAGATGGCTGCCCCCATGTTGTCAAAGATGGATGCCCCTATGTGGACACAAGATGGCGACCACAAGATGGCCAGCAGAGGAGGGCAGTTGGGATGGACCAGGCCTGCAAAGGAGGGCAGTTGGGGGGTGATCAAGTCTGGAGGGAAAGACAGTTAGGAGTGACCAGGCTGGCAGATGGGAGAAGTTGGGGGTGACTGAGACTACAGGGAAGGGCAGTAGGGGGGGGTTCCAGACCTGCAGTGGAGAGCATTTTGGGGGGGGCCAGGCCTGCAGGGGAGGATAGTTAGGGGTGACACTGCCTGAAGTAGAGGGCTGTTAGGGACAAACAGGCTAGCAGTGAGCAGTTAGGTATCTATCAGACTGTCAGGGAAGTGGTTAGGGGGTGATCAGGCTGGCAGGCATAAACTGTTAGGGGCAATCAGGAGGACAGGGAGGCGAGGAGTTGGGAGCCAGCACACCTGGAAGATGAGAGAAATGCCCAATGCTGGTTTAAGCCCAATACTAGTGGGATTGGGCCTAAACAGACAGACGGACATCCCTCAAGGGGTCCCAGATTGGAGAGGGTACAGGCTGGGCTGAGGGACAACTATCCTTCTCTGTGCACTAATTTCGTGCACCAGGCTGCTAATATATATATATATATATATATATATATATATATATATATATACACACACACACACACACACACTATATATATATATATATGCATTACCTATGGCCACAAACAATAGGGTGATAAATGCTGGATGGAGATGGAGGGAACTGGTTAAGGTGGGCAATGATGAAGCGGGTGGGGAAGTTGAGTACATCTATAATACTGTCAACAATATTGATTTAAAACAAAATAAAACACTTTAGATATTTTCTTAGTGGTATTGATTTAAGCATACCTATAAATAATTCTTCTACATATATACAAATTGGAAATGCATCCATATGTGCAAAAGTTATTAAATATGATCAAAGTGGAATCTAAATTATAAAAGTGTAAAATGCTATTTAGACTATACATCCTTTCAGACATCCTTCCATCCTTCCAGATGAAGGTGGAGCTTGAAGGGAAGCCCAGGTCCCAGGTCCCAGGTCCCTGCTGGCAGCTTGAGGGAAGCCTGGGTCCCAGGTGCCAGAGGAAATGCAGTGCCTGCAGCCAGGGGAAGGAAGGCCTATTCTTATATGATTTCCATGCATCCAGCCTCTACTTAACTATTACAGTCAAAGATTAGAACTAAGAAAATATCCATCAACTACAAAATGGATAAATAACATGTTGTATTAATTGAAGGATCTTTGATAAGTAATGGAAATTATTATGCACAATGAAATATTATGTAATGTTGAACAAAGAAAGCCAGTTATATAAGAAACCTATTATGGTTTAATTAATGTATTTTTTAAAACAGTGAAAAAAATAACCTTTGGTATTAAAATTCAAAATAGTTGTTTCTTTGGAGGAATGGGAGGCAGGGATGTAATTTGGTTTTCTAAAGAAATAGCCACATGTCACAGTACATTAAAAATCTCATCTTCCACCACTATTTTATAATTCTGCTGCTATATGATTCTATCATATGCAAATAACTCTATGTGTGCAGCCATTTGTGAGCATCCTAGTGTGTGTGTGTGTGTGTGTGTGTGTGTGTGTGTGTGTGTGTGTATACTAGAGGCCCGGTGTACAAAATTTGTGCATGGGGTGGATGTCCCTCAGTCCAGCCTGCACCCTCTCCAATCTGGGGCCCCTCGAGGAATGGCCTACTGCCCATTTAGGCCTGATTCTATTAAGATCCCTCTCACAATCCAGGACTGCTGGCTCCTAGCTGCTCACCTGCCGGCCTTTCTGATTGCCCCCAACTGCTTCTTCCTGCCAGCCTTATCACCCCCTAACCACTACCCTGCCAGCCTGATTGATGCCAGACTACTCACTTGCCAGCCTGTTTGCCCCTATCTGCCTTCCCCTGCAGGCTTGACTGCCCACAACCGCCCTCCCTTGTAGGCCTGGTCCCTCCCAACTGTCCTCCCCTGCTGGCCATCTTGTGGTGGTCCTCCTGTGTCCACATGGAGGCAGGATATTTGACCTCATGGGGGCATCCATCTTGTGTGTTGGAGTGATGGTCAATTTGCATATTACTCTTTTATTAGATAGGACAATAAAACCCAATGCATGAAGATTTGTGGTAGAACGGTTTTTCCTTTCCCTGGCTGCCGGCACTGCCTGTCTACTCTGGCCCAACCGTTTTCCGCTCAGATTCCGGAACTGCCTCTTTCGGCTCTAGCCCCTGCTTCCCACGATGTTAGAGGCCCTGAGAGACCCTGGGGGGGGGGCGGGCAGAACACCCCATGTTACTCAGCAGCTGAGTATGCAAATTAACCACCATTTTTGTTAGGTTAATTTGCATATTACTCCTGAATGGCTGGTGGGATACCCACAGTACTATCAATTTACATGTTTGTCTATTATTAGGTAAGATGATAAGCATCATCTTAATTAATATAACTATGTAATTGATCTTGATATTTTGTTTTTCTCATCCCCCACATTATTGTTACCATTATCTTGAATATTTTTAACCCACTATTACATCAATATTAACAATGTTTGTCTTTAGATATTGCTAGCAAACTTCAAGTACACACAGGTTATTAATCAATTCATATAATAATTAAGATGCCATATTCTAGATTGTTGTAATTTTGAGATTTTATTGGTAATTTACTTTTTACCAATGTTGAGTGTTTTCTCTGAAACTATTGTTATTTGTCCTGTAATTAAGGTCTCTTTTAATTTCTCTCAGCAATGTTTTGTAGTTTTTAATATAAAGGCCATAAATACACAGGATGCTAAAAAAGTGAGTTTACAGTTGCTATTATCCTATATAATAAAAGAGTAAAGTGCAAATTGACGCTAAATGCAGAACAACTGGGAATGACTGGTCACTGTGAGGCGTACTGACTAACAGGAGGCAAATGATCAATGCAGGAGCTGTCCCCTGGTGGTCAGTGCACTCCCACTGAGCCACAAGCCAGGCAATGGCAAGAGCCTCCCCTACCTCAATGGTGCTAAGTATATCCAACTGTGACCCCCTGGGGAGCAGGCCTAAGCAGTCAGCCATCCCCCAAGAACTTCTGGACTGTAAAATGGTGCAGGCCTTTTATGCACTGGACCTCTAGTAGAAAAACGATACAATAATTAATAAATAATAATGTAAGAATAAGCAAATACTTTTCCCCTACCATAGATAGATGATAGATAGATAGATGATAGATAGATAGATAGATAGATAGAAAGATAGATAGATAGATAGATAGATAGATAGATAAAGATATATTAAACATACATATATATGGAAGACATAGAAATGAAATTGATTTCCTATTTTTAAAAATTAGTGCCTCTTTATTTTCCATATCTGTAATGGAATCAATTTTGCACATCACACTTTTACTATTTATAAAATTTGAACTATGTTCAGAAGAGAGTAATCAGAAAAGAGAGAGAGAGAGGTTATGGAGTTATATTATAATTTGAGGCCCAGTGCACAAAATTTGTGCATGTGGGTGGATCCCTCAGCCTAACCTGCACCTTCTCCAATATGGGACCCCTCAGGGAATGTCTGACTGCCTGTTTAGGCCCAATCTCACAGGGATCTCTGCAGGATGAAGCCTGAACTGGCAGTAGACATCCTCTCAAAATCCAGGACTAGTGTTCTCCTAACCACTCACTTGCTTGCCTTCCCGATCACTCTGCCTGCCTGCCTAATGCCCCTAACTATTCCCCTGACTTCCTGATGCCCCTAACTGCTTTATTGCTCCTAAATGCCTATGCATGCCTGCCTGATCACCCCTAACTGTTCCCCTGCCAGCCTGGTCACCCCTAACTGTTCTCCCCTGCTTGTCTAATCACCCCTAACTGCTCTCCCCTGCTGGTCTGATTGACCCTAACCATCTCTGCCCACCTACCTGATCACCCAAAACTGCCTTTGCCTGCCTTCCTGATCATCTATCTCTAACTGCTCTCTCCTGCTGGCCTGATCACTCCTAACTGCTCTCCCCTGCTGACCTGATCACCCTTAACCACCTCTGCCTCAGCCCCCACCATGTGGCTTTGTCTGTAAGGAAGTCCAGAAGATATCCAGTCTAATTAGCATATTTCTCTTTTATTAGTATAGGTAAGATTTTATGTCATTTATGATCTTCAAAACTAAGAAAAGATGCTTCAGACTGAGGGAAAAAGTATAGAAAAAGAATCAATAGGTGAAAAAAGAAAAGCAAGAGATAAAATTCAACTTAAGACTTAACAGTGGATATACTAACAAATAGTTAAGTCCAAAGGTGGAGTGACATGTTATGAAAAATATCAATTCATCAATGAAGGTATTTAAATTCCTTGTAGTGAAAAATCAAGCATGAAATGGGCTGAAATACCAGTTTAATTTTAAAGACCCTTTCTCTAAGTTTCATAATGCTTATACTATGTATGTGCTCCATAGCTGCTATATTCATATTCAGTATGTTAGGCTGTACATTTAAGTTCAGGATAAAGAAAGTAACAATTTCTCCTTTGCTTTGCTAATTTCTGCTGCAATGATTTTTTTTTTAATTCACTCATTCACTTGGGCTAAACAGGCTCTGAACTAGGTATTGGAACTACCAAATGAAGAAAGCAAGTTCATGCCTTCAGAGCTTCATAGAATACTGGCTACATAAAGTAATATATAGGAAGTTAGTAGTATACATAGGGTTGTATTTCACTCAGTCTAAGAGAAGCTAAGAGAGGATGTGCATTTCATCTGAAAAATATATAGAAATTAGAGGTGCATGGGGGGTGTGTGTCCCTCAGCCCAGCCTGCACACTCTCCAATCTGGGAATCCTCAAGGAATGTCCAACTGCACGTTTAGGCCCAATCCCTAAATATGCAGTCGGACATCCTTCTAACAGTCCAGAACTACTGCATCCCAACTCCTCGCCTGCCTGCCTTCTTGATTGCCCCTAATCACTTCTGCCTACTAGCCTAATCACCCCCTAACCAATCCCCTGCCAGCCTGATTGATGCCTAACTGCTCCCCTGACAACCTGTTTACAACAAATTGTCCTTCCCTACAGTCTTGGACCCCCTCAACTGCTCTCCCTGGCAGGCCTTGGTCCTGCCCCCCCCCCCAACTGCCTTTCCCTGCAGGCCCAGTTGCCCCCAACTTCCCTCCTCTGCTTGATTGATGCCTAACTGCTCCCCTGACAACCTGTTTACCCCTAACTGCCCTCCCCTGGAAGCTTGATCCCCCCAACTGCTCTCCCTTGCAGGCCTGATCCCTCCCAACTGCCCTTCCCTGATGACCATCTTGTGATCGCCATCTTGTGTCCACATGGGGGCATCCATCTTTGACCACATGGGGGCAGCCATCTTGTATTTTGGATGGTCAATTTGCATATTACTCTTTTATTAGATAGGATGATTAGAAGTAACCAAGTTAAAAAGAGATAAAAGGGCATTCCAGGCCTAGAGAATGGCATAGACCAAGAAAGTGAGATTTAGGAACTTGGGTTTTAAGACCTCAGTTCTGAATTTTTCTTCTTTTATATATCACTAGAGACCCAGTACATGAAATTTGTGCATGGGTGGGATCCTTATGCCTGGCCTGTGATCAGGGGCTATCAGGACTCTCTTCCCTAGTCCTGAAAGGGGCAGGACCGGGGCCTGTGAGCTGCTGGGGGTTCTGGGGGCCTGTGGACAGGGCCTGATGGCAGCCAGATGAGGCCTGCCAGATAGGTGGAGGGAAGGAAGAAGGGACCAGGGAGGTTGGCTGGCTGTGGGAGGTTGGCTATGGGCGTGCACTGACCACCAGAGGGTAGCTCTTGCATTAAGCATCTGCCCCTCGTGATCAGTGTGCATATTAGGGTCAATTTGCATATTAGGGTTTTTATATAAAATTAATCAATTTATATATTATTTTATATACATTTTACTAATTTTCTTTCATCTCTGACACTTTTATTTTAGAGAAAGGGGAAATAGTAACATTAAAATATTTCTCCTAATTAATTTCCTTTCAATGTGCATGAATCCATGCACCAGGCTCTAGTACATTCATAAGATGGTATGGATGCAAAACTGGACAAAACTGTGACATTGGAGGGGCCCTAGTAAAGAGCCTAATTGAGATGGGCAGTGTCTCTGGATTGATGAAATATGTCAGCAGAGTTCTATGTTAACAATGATAACTGTGAAAAGCTTTAGTATTAGCACTTTTAGTTGCAACAGCTACTATGTCTGTCTTTACTTTAGCATCTGTTTTATGTAGGTGACAGGCTGACAGAAGAACAATCAGGGTTTATTTCTGGTTGAATTTTTAGTTTCTTCTTTCATATCCAGGTTATTGTTTGAAAAGAAATATACCCATATTCTCTGCTTTGTCAGCAGTCTTCCTTTTCAAGTTTTTGAAGCTTGTCATAGATAGTGAACACACAAGTGAACTTTTTAAAGCTTTTCATTGAATGTGCATGATGTCCTCCATGACTTTGAAATAAGTAAAATGAAGTTATCCCTGCTTAAAAATTAGGATTTGGCATATTGTAACAGAATTGCTTTCAACTTCAGAATTGCTGGTATCACTGTGGAATTGTATCAGTTTGGCTTGCCTAGTGCACTTCTGATTTTCAGTAAATGTTGAAATAAATCATAATAATAGGCTTTCAAATCTGACTAGAGTCTGAGTAATTCCACTTATTTTGAGAAAGTGGGTTACTTTAATTGAATAAGTATATTAACCTGAAAACTTTATTATATGGCAAATTTATTCTAATGAATTTCTCCCGGATAAAGTAAGGCATTTCTGAAGATACATGAATGCTCTCAATCGAGTACCAATTAATTCACTACAGAGGTACTTTTCCAAATGGCACTCTAGTAAACTGAGTTAATTTTGTGCCTAATCACCTCTAGAATCAACATTCTAACAGGAAGTGTCTGCATATTTGCCAAAAAAAATGATTTAAAGCAGTAATAACTGAAAATTGAAAATCTTGGTTAATACAATTTTCTTTAAATATCAAGAAGGATGGTGGTAACTTCTTCTGAAGTCTCAGAAATAATAAGAAAAACATTAGAGGAATTTTTATCCTCTATAGATTTAGAGGAGATTGCCATGATATTGCAAATGCAGATTATTCCATAAAACAACACACACACACTCTTGGGAATAATGAACAAGATACTTCTAATTACCTTGAAATAGCATTTATTGAGTGCTTGCAATGTATATATTATTTTAAGTGCATGACTAGCCCTAGCCAGGTGGCTCAATTGGTTGGCAATCACTCCATAAACCAAGCGTTGTGGGTTCAATTCCTGGTCAGGGCTCATACCTAAGTTGCAGGTTCAATCTCTAGTCAGGGAAGGTGGCAGGCAACTAATCAACGTTTCTCATATTACTGTTTCTCTCGCTTTCTCTCTTCCTCTCTAAACTCAATAAATGTGTCCTTGGGTGAGGATAAAACTAAAAAATAAATGCATCACCTCATTTAATCCTTATAAAAATATGATATATTAGAAAAGGAGCTATCTTTATAGATAAATAAGTTGTTTTACAGATAGGTTAAGTCCTCGAATATAAATAATAGCTATTATAAACATTTTTAGGCATTACACTATATCAGGGAAAATTTATGTTAAACATATGGTTAATGATGGTATATAAATTCATTTTTATTTGATATAGAACATATTTGTCAGCTAGTAATATTTTACTGAGAGTTTATTAAGTTATCAAGCTTTTATTGGGCAACATTAAATTTGTTGATAGACAACTTAAGGAGGTTTAAAATTAAGTAAGGCAAGTTTTATGATCATATAATCTGAAAATATGTTAAGAGCCCAAGAAGAGTAAAATTTTAAGACAGTTAAGTTTTTAGTGAATATTATTTCATTAGCTGGGGCTTGGAAAAGTATGAAATAAGATAACAAGATATTTTAGACTATTAAACTGATCATACATATTTCCATAATAACATTGAAAGGATGAATATAAGTAAAAATATTTTTATTATATATAGCATTCAAAAATTAAAAAAACAAATATTATGATATGCTGTTTTCTTCACACCTGTAAGGGGTCCCTCCCAGCTGAAAGAATAAGCATAAATATTTTTAAATTAGGCTGACAATAAGAATAACAAATGATGTCTTAGAACATAATTAGATCACATAGGTATAAACACAAATACAGTAGTTTGCTTCATCTCAGTATGCACCTTAAGAACCTGAAGCATGCAGAAATATTATATTTGGGTAAATCAATAGTTTAGAAATACAATACCCATGTATTAGGGTGCTCCAGAGAAATAGAAACAATAAGAAATATATATCTATATAGAAATATATATACATACATATATATGTTGTTTATTGTTTTATGGAGAAATTAAGTATCTAACAAATGTATATAATTTTATTATATATATATATATATATATATATATATATATATATATATCCTATCTAATAAAAGAGTAATATCTAAATTGGCCATACCTCTTATCAAGCCATGCCCACAAGCCACACCCACCAGCCAATCAGGAGCAAGTAAACCCCAACCAAGATGGCTGTGGCCCCTAAGAGCAGGAAGGAGGCTTGAGTTTCCCTGGCAATGGAGGAAGCCAAACTTTCTTCCTGCCCTTGTTGGCGTAGGCCTCCACTCAATGCTACAAAGTCTCAATTATAGGAGCTATATCCCAACAGAAATGGTGGCAGCCATGGAGCTGGAGAGAGCAGAACCTAGGGTTGCTCTGGCAATGGAGGAAGCCAAGCTTCTGCAGCCCTAGCACCTAGGCCTCCATTCTAGGCTACAAAGTTTCAATTATAGAATTGAAATAAACATCAACAGAAATGGCTATCAACACAGAAGGATTGACTGTGCTCCAGGCTACAATGTTTCAATTGTAGAACAAAAATAAATCCCAGATACCAGGGCCTCTGCTTGGGTTGCTGGGTTCATGGCCAGCCTGCAAACCACCATAGACCCTTCACCCAGGTCACCACACGCCCCAAGGGAACCCCCACCCTGATCCGGGACACCCTTCCGTGCAAGCCAGCTGGTCCCCACCCATGAACCAGACCTCTATGCTATCTAATAAAAGAGTAATATACAGATTGACCATCACTCCAACACACCAGAGGGCTTCCCCCATGTGGTCAAATATCCTGCCCCCATGTGGACACAAGATGGCCACCACAAGATGGCCAGCAGGGGAGGGCTGTTGGTAGGTTTCAGGCCTGCAAGGAAGGGCAGTTGTGAACGATCAGGCCAGCAGGGGAGGGCAGTTGGAAGGAACCAGGCCTCCAAGGGAGGGCAGTTGTGGGTGATAAAGCTGGCAGGGAGGGCAATAGGTGTGACCAGGCCAGCAGAGGAGGAAAGTTGGGGGCAAACCGGCTGGTAGGGAAGCAGTTAGACATCAATTAGGCTGGCAGTGTAGTGGTTAGGGGATTATCAGGCTGTCAGGCAGAGAAGCCTTAGGAGCAATCAGGGAGGCAGTCAGGCAATCAGTTTGGAGCCAGCAGTCCTGGATTGTGAGAAGGATGTCTGACTGCCTGTTTAGGCCCGATCCTACTGAGATCGGGCCTAAACGGGCAGTTGGACATCCCTTGAGGGGTCCCAGATTGGAGAGGGTGCAGGCTGGGCTAAGGGACATGCTCTGCCCCTCGTGCACAAATTTCATGCACCGGGCCTCTAATAAATACATATATATTTATATGTATTCAAACCTGGGACCCTTCAGTACACAGGCTGGTGCTCTATCCATTGAGCCAAACTGGATAGGGCCAGAAACTCTATGAGAGAGAGAGAGAGAGAGAGAGAGAGAGAGAGAGAGAGAGAGAGAGAGAGAGAAACACACACACATTTATTATAGGCAGTAGCCCACAAGATTATGGAGGATTATTATTGAGAACTCCCACTATCTGCTTCTCAAACTAGAGAACCAGAAAAACTGATGCTACAATTTAGTCTGAGTCTGAAGCCCAAGAACCAGAGACATCCTTAGTAGAGCACAGGACAAATTTTATGTCCCAATGCAAACAGAAAGCAAATTGCCCTGGCCAGGTAGCTCAGTTGGTTAGAACGTTGTCCAGATACCACAAGATTTTTTGATTTGTCCCCTAGTCAGGAAATATACCTCAATAAAGCAATGAATTAATAAATAAAATAATTCTCCTCCTTTTTGTTCTATTCAGGCACTTAAGGAATTAGGTGATGTCCATCCTCATTGGTGAGGAAGATCTTTTTCCGTTACTCTACCAACTCAAATGCTAATCTCTTCCAGAAACTCCCTCACAGAACCAAAAAGAATGTTTTACCAGATACCTAGGCATCCATTAACTCAGACAAGTTGACACATAGAAAACTAATCATCACATGGTGTTAATTGAAAATATTTAATTAAAATAGAAAAGTCAAAGGTAGGATATTCTAATATATTGAATCAGACTGTACAAAGGTAATCAACATTTTTATTTTGCTGTATATCTTCAATCATTAATTAATTATAGATTATTTATAATGTGTATACACTTTACCTGTCAACAGGAATATATTTTTGCCCTCCTGAATGTTAACTGATAGTGGGAATTATAGGCAAATTAACAAATAGTTTAATGAGTATGTGAATAAAATTGCAGCAAAGCTTGGATGTATATAAAATGAAATCATAATCCAGATTTTTTTAAATCATAAAATGATTTCAAAAGCAAGTTACCAAAAATAAGACCTCGGGATTTTAATTTATGTAAAAATTAGGGTAGGGATAGGAGAAAGAAAAACATAAATATTTCTCAAACAAAGATAATAACACATGTTCAGGAATCTAGAGATGAGAGAGAATAGGATTATATATTTTTAAAAAATTAAATTCAGTTTCTGGCCCTATCCAGTTTGGCTCAATGGATAGAGCACCGGCCTGTGTACTGAAGGGTCCCAGGTTTGATTCCAGTCAAGGGAACATGTCTGGGTTGTGGGCTCAAACCCCAGTAAGGGGCATGCAGATGGCAGCCAATCAGTTATTGATTCTCTCTCATCATTCATGTTTCAATCTCTCTCTTTGTCTCCCTTCCTCTCTCTGAAATCATAAAAATGTATTTTTAAAAAGATTAATTCAATTCCTGTAACAAACTTTTCTAGAATTAATTTGGATGAGTATTAGTCTAGAGAGAAAATTTATGGGAAAGTTCACAAATAATTTTTAAAGTCATGATAAAAACTTTGAATTTTATCTTAAACAATATAACTATGAAAGACATTTAAATAAGCAAGTGACTGCCTATTTGTATTTGAGAGAGATCGTGAGATCGTGTTGGATGATGCTGAATAGTGGCAGCAAGACCAGTTAGAAAACTGAAGAAATAATTCAAAAAAGAGACAGTGATGACTTGAACTGTTTGATGGTATTGGGAATAAAAAAAAGTGGGTATTATAAATCTTATTTATTGGTTTAGAGATAATTTAATGTTGTTAATATGTATAAATAAAAAATGAAGACTAAGAGAGATTAAAAATGGCAGCAGAGTAGGTGGATGCTGCACAGACATGATTCCAGGAACAAGCTAGAATTACAACTGAAATACGGAAAGGCTTCCTGAGTAATCAAGGGAAACCTCACAGGAGAGAACTCTGATACCCAAGGAACGAAGATGGAGAACACATAGAGATTAGTAGGAGGGGCCGAGCCACAAAATGGCTGGCTGGGCACCCACAGACATCAAATGAAGTCCCAGAGCAATATCTCAGCTGTGGGGTATTGGCACTGAGATCTCTGGAGTCTAATCTCAAAGCTGGGCTCCTCAGCAGAGAGCACCAAATCTAAGGAGGGTACCCACATAACATCTAGCTGTGAAAAGTAGAGGGGTGCTGTCTTCCAGGGCATGGCAGCTGAATATTCAGGCACCCTCTTGAAGGGCCAACAAACAAAAATTCCCTGTGGAGCACACTCCCTATACTCTGGCAGAGGGAGAGTGTAGTGGACCAGAGCATTGAAGGCAGAATCCAGGCCTGGGACTCTGGGAATAGAGCTCAGAAGGCAGACATCCCAAGTTTCCTGGGCTGAGTCAGTCCTTCACACAGCAGGGGATATCTTTGCTTCATAAACATTTGCCTTGCATGGGGGGAAGACAGTAAACACACCCTATCAGAAAACACCTTGGCCTGAGATCACTTAAAAAATTAAAGGTAACAATTAGCCTCCAGGTAGAAGCAATTCTACCATACTGTTAAAAAATAACTCTAGCTATACCTGAGAAAGATTGCCTGGGGGCAATTCAAGTGGGAATCCTATTAGTCTGTAGACAGAGGCAGTTTCTGGAGGCTTTGCATCTTAGCCTGTTCCAGTTATCAGAAACAGCCTTTAACACTGCCCTGCACTAGAGTTTGTGAGATGTAGAGGATCTACCTCATACCTAGTCACAAACTCAAATAGACAACCAAAATAAGGAGACAAAGAGACACCCCCAAATGAAAGAACTAATGAATTCTCTAGAAGAAGAGATAAGTGAAGCAGAGATAAGAAATTTATCTGAAACAAAGTTCAGATTAATGATGGTAAAAATGCTCAATAGTATGAAAAAAAGATAGAGTAACTATGAAAAAATAATTGCAGAAAACTTCCCTAACCTGGTAAATCAAAAATTCACACAAGTTCAGGATGCACAGAGATCCCCAAACAGACCCAGACATATCATAATTAAAATGTCAAAAATTAAAGACAAAGAGAGAATCTTAAAGACAGCAAGAGAAAAGAAAACTGGTACCAACAAAGGAGTTCCCAATAAGGATGATACCTGATTTCTCATCAGAAACTCTATAGGCCAGAAGGGAATGGTGAGAACTACTCAAGGTAATGGAAAGCAAGGCTATGAGACCAAGATTACTGTATCCAGCAAGACTAACATTGAAAATAGTGAATAAAGAGCTTCTCAGACAAAAAAAAAAGGTTAAAGGAGTTCATCACCACCAACCTAGAATTATAAGAAATGCTAAAAGGATTGCTGAGTAGAAAAAACAGAGAGAGAAACCTAGCCATACAGAATTAAAATGGCTATAAATAATTACCTCTCTATAATAGCCCTAAATGTAAGTGGATTAAATTCTCTAAACAAAAGTTGTAGGGTAGCTGAATTTATACAAAAACATGACCTAACTATATGCTGTCTACAAGAGACCCACCTCAAAATAAAAGACACACACAGAATGAAAGTGAAGGGATGGAAATTTTTTCATGCAAATAGAAAAGAAAAAAGAGCTGAAATAATAATACACTTTAAAATGAAGGCCATCACAAGACACAACAAAGGACATTACATAATCCTAAAGGGAGCAATCCAACAAGAGACTATAATCCTGGTAATATATATGCACCCTATATAGGTGCACCTAAATATATAGTAAAAAAATCTTCTAGAGGACTTTAATGGAGAGATTGACAACAATACAGTCATAGAGGGAACTTTAACAACCTCTGACTTCACTGAACAGATCTTCCAGACAAAAACTTGCCAAAGAAACAGACTCTAAACGTCACACTGGATCATATGGATTCAATAGACATTTATAGAATATTTTACCCTCCTACAGCAGAATATATATTCTTTTCTAGTGCACATAGATCATTCACAAAGATAGACCACATGTTAGGACACAAAACAAATCTCTACAAGTTCAAGAAAATTGAAATCATAACAAGTATCTTCTTAGATCACAGTGGAATGAAATTAGAAATCAACTACAGTAAAAACACCCCAAAACATTCAAACACATGGAGGCTAAATAGCATGTTATTGAATGAATGGGTTACCAATGAGATAAAAAAAGAAATAAAAAACTTCTTGAAACAAATGCAAATAAAAACACAATAAACCAAAATCTCTGGGAAACAGCAAAAGCAGTTCTGAGAAGGAAGTTCATAGCACTAAAAGCATACCTCAAAAAAAAAATAAAAATAAATAAATAGTAAATTAAAAAACAAGAAAATCAGCAATAAACTATTTAACCCTACCACTTAAAAAATTAGAAAGAGAACAAGAAGAAAAGTCCAAAGTAGAAGAAAGGAAATAATAAAGATTAAAGCAGAAATAAATGACATAGAGACTAAAAAAAAATACAAAAAAATCAATGAAACCAAGAGCTGGTTCTTTGAAAGAATAAACAAATTTGATAAACCATTAACCAGACTCATCAAGAAACAAAAAGAGAGGACCCAAATAAACAGAATCAGAAATGAAAGTGGAGAAATAAGCACAGACATTACAGAAATAGAAAGGATTTTAAGAAAACACTATTAACAACTATATGCCAACAAGCTGGACAATGTATATGAAATAGACATAGAAAGATTCCAAGAAAAATACAATCTCCCAAAACTGAATCAGGAAGAATCAAGAAACATGAATAGGCCAGTAACAACTGATGAAACAAAAGCAGTAACAACAAAACTCCCATCAAACAATGGCCAGATCCAGATGGCTTCAGAGGAGAGTTTTACCAAACATTCAAAGAAGAACTAACACCTATACTCCTCAAACTAGTTCAGAAAATTCAAGAGGAAGGAACACTCCCAAAGTCTTTTAATGAGGCCAGCATCATCCTAATTCCAAAACCAGATAAAGACACTACAAAGAAAGAGAATTACAGGCCAATATCCCCAATGAAGATAGATGCTAAAATTCTCACAAAATTATTAGCAAATCATATCCAGCAATATTTTAAAAAGATCATACACCATGATCAAGTGGGATTTATTTCAGGGTTGCAAGGCTGGTACAATATTCTCAAATCAATAAACATGATACATCATGTAAACAAATTGAAAGACAAAAATCACTTGATCATATCAATAGGTGCAGAAAAAGCATTCCACAAAATCCAACACCCATCTACACTAATAAAAGAGAAAGATGCTAATTGACCATACCTCTGTTATGCCCATAGCCAATCAGGAGTGATAGGCAAATAAATCCAACAAAGATAGTGGGTAAATTTGCATATGCAGGTGGGGCATGGAGTGCCTAAAGCCCCTTGTGGAGTCCAGGCTGCATGGGGACAAGGCAGTTCCAGCAGGCAGCACCTGACACACTCGCAGAGTCCAGGCAGTGATCGGGACCAGGCAGGCGGCATGGACAGCACCCAATGTCACCCTCGGGGTCCAGGCAGCGATCAGGACTGGGCAGCCCCAGCAGGCAGCACCTGACACACCCCCAGAGTCCAGGTGGTGATCGGGACTGGTAAGGCCGCACGGACAGCACCTGACACTGCTGGAAGTGTCCAGGTGGCGATTGGGATTGTCAGTTCCAGCAGGCAGTGCCTGAAGCTCCCAGCAGGGTCCAGGTGGCAATTGGGATGGGGCAGGCAGGGGTAGCCAGGGTCTCTGGGATCACTGTCTGCCCCAGGGCTGCCTGCGGACACCGGTGAAGGAGCAGGCCCAGTTTGAACATTTTAATAAAAATGGGATGCCTGTGCCACGACCCACTGCACCCCATCCCTGGTACGGAGAGGGAAATGAGCAGTTAGGTGGCACAGGGGCTCTGAAGTGGCTGGGAGCAATCTGCAGGTGTGCTACCAGGAAGAAATACTGAACCATGAGGATGCAGAGGGCTAGCTGATGGAGGCCTGCAAAGGTGCAGATGAGGCGCTGAGCTGGAAAGTGCATCAACAGCCTGATGGATGAAATCGCCTTTCTGAAAAAAGGTGCATGAAGAGGAGATCACCGAGCTGTAGGCACAGATCCACTATGCTCAAGGACATCGCACCCAGTAAAAGAGGCTGGCTGCCAAGAAGATACAGAATGCCAAAGAATGGTGCAAGAGCTGCTTCACCTTACTGAATGAGAGCTCCACCAAGAATACCTATGCAATGTTCGCTGCCAAGGAGGAGGTGTCCCAGAGCCGCTGACTGATCAAGGCCAAGACCCTGAAGATAGAAGCAAGCTGGGGCATGAATGAAGTGCTAGAAAAGCAGCTGTGAGAGCTGGAGGATAAGCAGAATACAGACGTTAGTGCTATGCAGGACACAATCAACAAATTAGAAAATAAGTTGAGAAATACAAAGAGTGAAATGGCATGATATTTAAAAGAATAACAGGACCTCCTCAATGTGGCTTTGGACATAGACATTGCTGCTTACAGGAAACTCTTGGAAGGTGAGGAGAACAGATTCAGTTTTACCAGCATGGAAAGCATAGCCAGCGGCTACTCCCAGAGTTCCCAGATTTTTGGTCGATCTGCCTATGGTGGTTTACAGATCAGCTCCTACTTGATATCCACTCACTTTTCCCCTTCTTAATACACCAGCCTCATCCAAGAGGAGCAGATCGAGGTGGAGGAGACCATGGGGCTGCAAAAGCTGAGGAAGCTGAGGATGAACTCTCTTCTAAAGCTGAAGAGAAGGAGACAGAGAAGAAAGAGGATGAGGAAGTGAAAAGAGAGGAAGAGAAAGAAGGTGCCAAGGAAGAATTTAAGGATGCAAAGGAAGAAGAAGGAGATGAAGGTAAAGGAGAAGATACCCAAAAAGCTGAGGATGAGAAGAAAGATGGAGGTTGTGGGGAGAAGCAAGCAACCAAGAAGAAAGATTGAGCCCCCCTTTCATTAATTATTTCAGGAATAATCCTCCTAAAACCAAGTCATCTCCATGGCCAACCAAACAGTTGAGTTCCCAATATTATATGAATTAAGAAGTCAATATATATACCATTCTGTGTTGACTCATATTGCACATTAAATGTTGTACTATGACTTTTCTCCTTATACAGAGTATCAGTTTGCTTTCAGAGTGGCTTTCTGGCTTGCTACCAGCCTGTGCATGGTCCATGCTTCAGGATCTATGACAATGTGAATAATTCAGAAGTTTACATTAAAAACACATAGATACATGAATTCACTAATGTTAATGTTAAACTTCATGGAAAAAATAGTCCTTTGAATCTTTAGTTGGTAGAAATTAAAGACCTTAAATAATGTGTAATAAACAGTAAATAAAATTACACTGAATGACCAAAAAAAAAAATACATTAGGGGCCAGGAAACATTCAAAGAACTGGAAGGGAAGTCCAGGGTGTATATTATTGCTATGAATACAGTATTTCCTACTACTTACAACATATACAATGTAATATATTAGATGCCTTTCTATGTCATGAAGTACATATTCTTATAGAGTAATACTGATAGATATGTTACATTTATGGTAGTATGTTATATCTTATCTATATTAATAAAAGGGTAATATGCTAATTAGATAATGAGACCTTCCAGATGTCCTTCCGAACAAAGCCATAGTGGTGGGGTTGAGGCAGAGGCGGTTAGAGTGATCAGGCCAGGGGAGGGCAGTTGGGGGTGATCAGGCTGGCGGGGGGGGTTCAGTTGGGGGGCAAACAAGCCAGTAGGTAGAGTGGTTAGGGGAGATCAAGCAGGCTGGTGAACGGTTATGAGCCAGTAGTCCTGGATTGCAAAGGGGGTTGTCCAACTGACAGTTTAGGCCTAATCCTACAGGGTTCCCAGATTAGAGAGGATGCAGGCCAGGCTGAGGGACACCCCCCACCCTGTGCACAAATTTTGTGCACCGGGCCACTAGTATTTTATAAAAACTTTCAGCAAAGGAGGATTAGAGTGAGCATATCTCAACATGGTAAAAGCCATATATGACAAACCTACAGCCAACATCATGCTCAATGGACAAAAACTAAAACCATTTCCCCTAAGAACAGGAACAAGACAGGGATACCCGTTTTCACCACTTCTGTTCAACATAATACTGGAAGTGCTAACCACAGTGATTGGACAAGATGAAGAAATAAAGTCATCCAAATTAGAAAAGAAGTAAAACTGTCATTATTTGCAGATGAGATGATATTGTACATAGAAAACCCTAAAGACTCCATCAAAAAACTAATAAATGAATTTTGCAATGTAGCAGGATACAAAATTATATACCAATAATGAACTCACAGAAAGAGAAATTAAAAAAAAAATCCATTTACTCTTGCACCAGAAAAATTAAGGTACCTAGGAATAAACTTAACTAAAGAGATAAAAGACCTGAAATCAGAAAAGTATAAGACATTGAAAAAAGAGGTAAAGGAAGACATAAACAAATGGAAAATATATACCCTGTTCATAGATTGGCAAAATCAACGTTATTAAAATGTCCATACTAGAAGATGGTGGCAAAGGTAAAACACCTATCTTGCCGTCATAATCAGCAATTTTAATACTACAACTTAACGAAAGAACAAACACCTTCCAGAATCACCAGAAAGCTCGCCGAGTGAAAATTCCACAAATAAAAGTGAAGATAAGGCACTGTGACTCGGAGGAGCGGCAGCGAACAGCATTGAAAGATTCGCACGGAGAGAGGTTTGGAGTGCGCACCGCGGAGAGGGCGGGCGGCTGAAAACCGGCCAGTTTTCTTGAACTGGGAGACAAAGGCGTCCCACTGGACTGATTCTCCAGCTCTGGGCGAAGTCCAGAGAACCCACTATCACACGGGGTGAAAACTGGACAGTGGGAGGGCACGCTGAAGCTCGGGTGCTGCCGGGTCTCCCGGCTTGTGGAGAAGGCAGCTTGCGTGAACAGCTCGGCTGCGTGACGGCGCAGAGAGCGCACCGCGACTTGCCTCTCATTCGGAAAACCATCAAAATGTTTTGTTTTACGACCCTGGGTGAGACATTGCGCATGCAGGCTCATTTTGGGAAAGTCTGAATTCCCCTGCAACCAGCAGCCTGTGGAGCTTGGCAGCGGCTCTCTCTCAGAGGTGCTGGCGGCCATTGCCCCTGGCACAGAGTCCCTGGGGCCACATAGGGCGGAGCTAACGCTGTCTGCTTGGCCCGGAGATTCCGCCCACCCAACCTGAGCACAGCTGAGCTTCACAGACAATTGTCCTGGAGGTCAACCCTCCAAGTGCTAACAACAATTAAATGAGCTTAACTTCAGCAAGACTCTGCAGCCCATATCCACCTCAGGTAACCAGGGAGGCTGAGCCACTATCCCTAGTAGGAAGTCTACCACACAAAGCTAATTGACCAACTCAGGGAAGCAGCCACCATGCAGCAACATGGAAAGAAATCAGATGTGTAAGAAATGGAGGAAAAAAAAACGACTGGACATGGAATTCAGAACCACGGTTACAGGGTTTTTTAAGAGGCTCCAACAAAAGATCAAGGCCTATAAGGAAATAAGCAAGACCACAAAGGAAAAGAATGAGTCCTACAAGAAAATGAACAACACCCTCCAGGATATAAATGAGAGCTGCAAAGAAATGATAGAGACCAACGTGGAAATAATCAAGACCAACGTGGAAATGAGTGAGTCCTACAAGGAAATGAAAGAAACCCTCAAGGATATAAAGCAGACTCTCAAGGATATGAAAAAGGACCAACCAGAAATTAAGCATACACTGACTGAAACAAAAAATATTATACAAAGACCTAAAAGTGCCCTGGAGCACCCCAAGAACCAAGTTAAAGATTTGAAATACAAAGAGGTAAAATCCACTCAGCTGAAAAAGCAAGAAACCAAAAGAATCCAAAAAATTGAAGATAGTGTAAGGGGCCTCTGGGACAACCTCAAGCATACGAACATCCGAATTATAGGGGTGCCAGAAAAAGCGAGAGGCCAAGACAATGAAAACCTATTTGAAGAAATAGTGACTGAAAACTTCCCACACCTGGTGAAAGAAATTGACTTAGGAGTCCAAGAAGTGCACCGAACCCCAATATATAGGAACCCTAAGAGGACCACACCGAGGCACATCATAATTAAAATGCCAAGAGCAAAAGGCAAAGAGAGAATATTAAAAGCAGCAAGAGAGAAACAGTTGGTTACCTAGAAGGGAGCACCCATACGACTGTCAGCGGATTTCTCAACAGAAACGATGCAGGCCAGACGGGAGTGGCAAGAAATATTCAAAGTGATGAACAGCAAGAATCTACAACCAAGATTATTCTATCCAGCAAAGCTACCATTCAGAATTGAAGGTCAGATGAAGTGCTTCACAGATAAGAAAAAGCTAAAGGAGTTCATCACCACCAAACCAACATTATATGAAATGCTGAAAGATATTCTTTAAGAAGAAGAAGAAGAAAAAGGTAAATATGACAATTATGATCAACAAATACACATCTATCAACAAATGAACATAAAAATCAAGTGAATTGATAGGCTGTTGAACAGGATAGACTGGTGAATATAACAGAGACATGGACATAGAGAGGGAATGGACTGACAATTCTTGGGGAGAAAAGGGTTGTGGGAAGTGCAGCAAGAGACTGGACAAAAATCTAGCAACAATGGGAGAGGACAGTGGGGAGGGGGAGGGGAGGGTGGAGGGTGGGATAGGTACAGGGTGGAGGGGAGCTATAGGGGGATAAAAAGGGGAAACAATGTAATTAATAAACTGAACAATAAAGATTAAAAAAATAAATAAATAAAATGTCCATACTACCCAAAGCAATCTATATATTCAATGCAATCCCCATTAAGCTAGCAACGGAATATTTCACAGACCTAGAACAAACTCCAAAAATTCATCTGGAATAAAAAAAGACCCCAATTAGCTGTAGCAATCCTAAGAAAGAAGAACAAAGTTGAAGGGATCACAATACCATATTTCAAGCAGTATTACAAAGCTACTCTTCTCAAAAACTTCCTGGTATTGGAACAATAACAGAAATATAGACCAATGGAACCAAACAGAAAACCCAGAAATCATCCCAAACCATTATGTTTAATTAATATTTGACAAAGGAGGCAAGAGCATACAACAGAGTCAAGATAGTTTCTTCAATAAGAGGTATTGGGAAAATTGGACAGATGCATGCAAAAAAAAAAAAGAAAAGAAAAGAAACCAGTTCACCAACATACACCACACACAAAAATAAACTCAAAATGGATGAAGGACTTAAATATAAGACAGAAAACCATAAAAATCTTAAAAGAATCCATAAGCAGCAAAATATGAGACATATGTCATAGCAATATATTTACCGATACAGATCCTAGGGCAAAGGATACTAAAGGAAAAATAAACAAATGGGACCACATCAAAATACAAAGCTTCTGCACAGCAAAAGAAACCATCAACAAAACAGGAAAGTCCCTTGCGTGGGAGAACATATTTGGGATCAAGGATCATATAAAATGTTATCTGGTAATTCATAAAAGTTTTTATTAGAGTCAAACATTAGGAATCATTTGACACAAATCCCACTGTTTATTGAGTTTCCTCAAAAAATTAAAAATGGAACTCCCACTTGAACGAGTTATCCCACTTTTAAGAATATATCCCAAGAAAATATGCACCTCTATGTTCATAGCAGCATTTTACAATATATAAGATTTGGAAACAGCCTATATATCCATCAGAAGATGAGTGAATTAAAAAACAAACAAACAACAACAACAACAACAAAAAACGGTGGTACATCTACGCAATGGAATACTATGCTGTGGTAAAAAAGAAGGAACTCTTACCATTTGCAAAAGTATGGATGGTCCTAGAGAACATCATGTTAAGCAAAATAAGCTAGTGGAAGAAAGATAAATATCACATGATCTCACTCATTTGTGAAATATTATGAACACCATAAACTGATGAATGAAAATAGAGCCAGAAGGGGGAAAATATTTTAGAATATAATAGAAAAATCTTGTCATTTGCAGATTTTTAATATTTCCTACAACTTTTGATATAACATACTGTTTATATCAACTGACAGTTTAGGCCTAATCCTACAGGGTTCCCAGATTGGAGAGGATGCAGGCCAGGCTGAGGGACACCCCAGTTTTGGTAATATTGTTATACTAAAAGTCCTTTTTTCTTGAAATATTAATGTTTCTTGCATGCAATATTGTTATATTTAAGATTGTTTTTCTTGAAAAAAAATAAAGACTAAGTTTCTGGTTTGAGCAACTTAATACATAAAGTCACTATTGGCTGATAGGTAATCTAGGAAGAGGATCAGATTTAATAAAGAAGATGATCAGTTCACTTTGAGAGATGTTAAATCTCAAGTTTTTATTTTCAGGTTGAAATGTCAAACAGACAGCTGAAGATATGCATATTCAGAGAATCCAAGCATCAGATTATCACACTGGCTATTGGGATTCATGAGGAAAATGAGTAAAGTAAGCTCAGAGTTGGGGAGGTTAAGAAGAAATTTCAAAGAATATTGCTAAAAAGGAAGGTCACAGAGATTCATTCACTTATTTTCAATATACTTATTGAACATCTGTGAGACAGGTACTGGCACTGTATTTAGGGTTTAAAGAAATATAAAAGGCTAAGCTACTGAATGACCAAATGACTGAACGACCAATTGACTCATTCCTATGATGCACACTGACCAACAAGGTGCAGATGCTCAATGCAGGATCTCCACTTGGTGGTCAGTGTGCTCCCACAGCGGGAGCACTGCTTAGCTGACTGACAGGCACCAGACACAGTCCTCACGGCTGGCCACTGCAGTCTGAGACTGCAGTGGAGCAGCAGCAAACCTACCAAGTGTTGACACAGCAGGCACAGTGGGGCCGGGATGAGAAGGAGTGGCAGGCAGGAGCGGCAGGTGGCATTGGACTGCCAGTTTCAGTCCAATCCCTGCAGGCTATGCCAAGGGACTCCAATGGCGCATGAATCCAGGCACTGGGTCTCTAGTTAGTAAATAAAAGAGTCTAAAGTTCTTGCCTTAATGGTGAGCTATGGAAATCAAGAAGGGAAGAACAGTGCTACAAGAAGTAAGTGGTTGAGCTCTAACCATTTTGGCTCAGTGGATAGAACATTGGCCTGGGGACTGAGATGTCTCAGGTTCAATTCCAGTCAAGGGCATGTGCCTTGGTTTCAGGAACATCCCTAGTAGGGGGTGTTGCAGGAGGCAGCTGATTGATGTCTCCCTCTCATCAATGTTTCTAACTTCCTCTCTCTCTCCCTTCCTCTCTGTAAAAAACTCAATAAGATATATTTTTTTAAAAAAGAAGTGGTGATGCTTACATTTTAAAAACTATATAGTAATATTTTCCCCAAATGTTTTATTTATACTCATTGAATAATGTGAGTCTACAAATTCTGTTATTTTCCAAAAATAGATTGACTGTGCAATCCTTAAATGCCTTTATTCTTTTTCTAGACTCATCTCAGATCATAAAGGCATTATAGATACTAGTAACATCTGCAATGGCTGGTCTAATTGAATTTTCAGCAGGAAAATTTCTTTTTGTATATCACTAGTGGCCTGGCGCACAAAATTCATGCACATTAAAAGGGAATTAATTAGAGGAAACATTTTAATATTGCTATTTGGTCTTTTTCTATAATAGAAGTGTCAGAGATGAAAGTAAATTAGTAAAATGTATATGAAAATAATATATAAATTTATTAATAAACTGGTCGGAGATGCATGCAGGCAGCATCACATCCCAGGTCAGGGATACAGGCAGGCAGCATCACATCAGTGCTGGGCAGGGACGCACACAGGCAGCATCCTGTTAGTGCTGGGAACCCTGTGTGCACCTCCACCTAGGAGCTGTGCCCAGGCCGGCTGGCCTCTGAGCTGGGCAGTATCACAGGTCTGTGCATGCCTCCACCAGGGGCAGCCTCTGCCAAGGGCCACCGCAGGCCAAGCCATGCTGAGGCCCTCCTGTTGATGGCAGTCCCTGCCCACCTGCTCCTGCTGTGCCTGCTGAGTAGTTGAGATATTACAGCATCCCAGATAATTTGCGTATTCCTGTATTCTAACATAGGATATCTCGGTTTGCAAAAGACTTCATGCTATTGTGTGCTTTTACTGACTTGGCTCTCACTGCAGAACATAATGTGTCTGTATGTGTAGAATACTCCCCACCCTAATGTTTTCTAAATGGGTGGACCACTGGTCTACCTCCTATTACTATATAAACAAGCTTATCTTTAAGGGCATAGATGTACATGAGGAATGCTTGCTATCCCAGAGCTAGTCCTAAATATCCCCTTTGTCCTTAAAACTATATGGCTAAGGTTTCCTCTATTCACTCCCAGAAAGACAACATTTTATTAAGCTTTCTCTATTATGATTCTATACCAATTATAATGTGTGTACTGGTGGTTGGCAGTATTTTTCCCACACCATTAAGCAATCCTCCATCAGCTGGGTGTCCTACAATTCGACTCAATTCTGGCACTATCTGCCTGGAACTAGCATTAGATCCACAGGATAGGGGCTCAACTCTAGAAGACTGCCCCTGATGTCAATTGTTAAGTCTAAATCAATTGGCCAAAGAATGGAATTTCTAATGACTTCATCCATGGGTTTGGTTAATTTACAAGAGCAGCTCACAGAACTCAGATAAACATTTTATTTATTGGGTTATCAGTTTATTATAAAAGGATAGAACTCAGGAACAATCAGATAGAAGAGATGCATATAGAAAGATATTAGGAAAGGGTGTAGAGCTCCCATGTTCTCTCCAAGCATATAAACCTCTCAAAATCACTTTTCTTTTTTTATTTTCTAAAAATATATATTGTTATTGGTTTTAGAGAAAAAGGGAGAGAAAGAGAGAGATAAAAACATCAATGATAAGAGAGAATAATTGATTGGCTGCCTCCTGCAAGGCCGTCACTGAGGATGGAGTTCACAACCCAGTCATGTGCCCTTGATCTGAATCAAACCTGGGACCCTTCAGTGTACAGGCGACATTCTATGTACTGAGCCAAACTGACTAGGGCTCAAAATCATTTTTCTTAATTTCCGAAATAATATATTTATTTGTAATTTTATATTATTTATTTTTTCTTGATTAAAATCTTAACATGTTTTCTAAACTCAAAGCTCTCTAAACCATATCCTTTGGGGGTTTGATGGATGCTTCATTATGTAAGCACAATTGATTAAATCATTGGCCACTATCAATTTAACTTTCAGTCCCTCTACTGTTCTAGGGGCCTTGACTTAAAGTTCCAACTGTCCCATCACATAGTTCTCCTGGCAACAAGCCCTCATCCTCAGTTGGTGTCCCAAAGTCACCTCATTCACATGATAAGATATCTTTATGCTCACACCACTCAGATAATTTCTAAGGGTTTTAGGTATCAGAGTTCTAAAACGAGATGAAGACCAGACATTTAAGTACTATAAATCCCAATATCAAAACTATGATTTCAATATGGTTCCACCTAAACAATTTTTCTTTAAAATCCTTGATATTTAGGCCAAGGCACGCTGTGAGTACTTTGTTTCTAGAATTTGTCATGCTCCTCTCCCCTATTTTCACTTATTTTAGATATTTCAATGTTTAATTGATTTATATCATTTGATAAAAGATGGTTTAAGAGGTAAAGGAAGAAAAATATTAAGTTTCTATGCTACATTAAATTTCTGAAGCTACCACTAATTTTGACAAAAATTCATAAATACCATAGGTGCATCAGTTAAGAACTAAATTTATAATATCAAGGAGCATAAGAAGTTGATATCTGACATTTAATAACATTTTATATTAAACTAGAGTCCTGATGTATGATATTCATGCAAGTAATCTTTGCTCCATCCGGAGGTCGTCTGGAACAACATCTAGAAGGTTGTTAGGCTGTCTGGTCTAACTAGCATATTATGCTTTTGTTATTATAGACTAGAGGCCCAGTGAACAAAATCCATGCATGGGAGTGGGGGGTGTCCCCTCAGCCTAGCCTACACCCTCTACAATATGGGACCCCTCAGTAGATGTTTAACAGCTGGATTGGGTCTAAATCGGCAGTCAGAAATCCTTCTCACAAACTGGGACCACTGGTTTCTAACTGTTCACGTGCCTGCCTGCTGGGTCAACACTAACTGTGCCCCCTGCTGTCCTGGCCATGCCCAATTGCTCTCCGTGCCAGTGTAGTAACCCCCAACTGCCCTCCCTGGTCACCCCACACAGCCTGCTTTTCAGTCATTTGGTCGCCCCTCACTAACCCCCCTGCCAACCTGGTCACCTCACACACCCTGTTCAGTCATCAGTTTGGTGGCAATGGTCACTTAGGCTTTTATATATTTACTAGAGGCCTGGTGCTTGAAATTTGTGCACAGGGGGCAGGGGCCTGTCCCTCAGCCAAGCCTGCAACCTGTCAAATCTGGGACTCCTCAAGGGATGTCCAACTGCCCGTTTAGGTCTGATTGGGATTGGGCCTAAACGGGCAGTTGGACATCCTTCTCACAAAGCAGGATTGCTGGCTCCAAACTGCTAACCTGCCTGCCTCCTGATTGCCCCTAATCGCTTCGGCCTGTCAGCCTGATCACCCCCTAACCACTACCCTGCCAGCCTAATTGATGTCTCACTGCTCTCCTGCCAGCCTGTTTGTCCCCAACTTTCCTCCTCTGCCAGCCTGGTCACCCCTAACTGTCCTCCTCTACAGGATTGATTGCCCCCAACTGCCCTCCCTTGCAGCCTGGTCCTTCACAACTGCCCTCTCCTGATGGGCTGATGGCCCCCACTGCCCTCCCTTGCAGGCGTGGAACCTCCCAATGGCCCTCCCCTGCTGGCCACCTTGTGGTGGCCATCTTGTGTCCACATAGGGGGAGGATCTTTGTCTACATGGGGGCAGCCCTCTTGTGTGTTGAGCTGATGGTCAATCTATGTATTACTCTTTTATTAGATAGGATAGAGGCCTGGTGCATGGATGGGGGCTGGCTGGTTTGCCCTGAAGGGTGTTCTGGATCAGGGTGGGGGTTCCCTTAGGGCATGAGGTGGCCTGGGCGAGGAGCCTATGGTAGTTTGCAGGCCGTCCACACCCCCAACAACCCAAACGGAGTCCCTGGGATCTGAAATTAATTTATGTTCTACAATTGAAACTTTGTAGCCTAGAGTGGAGGGCTAGGCACTAGGGCTGCTGAAGTTTAGTTTCTTCCATTGCCCCGGCAACCCTAGCCTCTTCTGTCTCCAGCTCCATGGCTGCCTTTGGATTATGTATCTTTTATAATTGAAACTTTGTACCACTGAGTAGGGCCTAGGCTGCAAAAGACAGGCAGAAAGCTTGGCTTCCTCAGTTGCCAAGGAAACCCACGCCTCCCTCCTGCTGTCAGTGGTAGCAGCCATCTTGTTTGGGGTTTATTTGCATAAGTTGCTCCTGATTGGCTGATGGGCGTGGTTGGTGGGTGTGGCTTGTGGGTGTGGCAATGTTACAGTCAAATTTGCATATTACTCTTATATTAACTAGAACTAGAGGCCCGGTGCATGAAATTCAGCTCAGCCTGCACCCTCTCGAATCTGGGATCCCTCGAGGGATTTCCAACTGCCCCTTTAGGACCGATCCTGGATCAGTCCTAAATGGGCAGTCAGACATCCTTCTCACAATCCAGGACTGTTGGCTCCCAACTGCTCACCTGCCTGCCTCCCTGATTTCCCCTAACCACTTCTGCCTACCAGCCTGATCACCCCCTAACCACTACCCTGCCCGCCTAATTGATATCTAACTGCTCTCCTGCCAGCCTGTTTGCTCCCAACTTCCCGCCTCTGCCAGCCTGGTCACCCCTAACTGCCCTCCCTTGCAGGCTTGATCATCCCCAACTTCCCTCCCTTGCAAGCCTGGTCCCTCCCAACTGCCCTCCCCTGCTGGCCATCTTGTGATGGCCATCTAGGCTCCACATGGGGGCAGGATCTTTGACCACATAGAGACAGCCAACTTGTGTGTTGGAGTGATGGTCAATCTGCATATTACTCTTTTATTAGATAGGATAGAGGCCTGGTGCATGGGTAGGAGCCAGCTGGTTTGGCCTGAAGGATGTTTCAGATCAGAATGAGGGTTCCCTTGGGGCATGGGGTGGCCTGGGCAAGGGGCCTATGGTGGTTTGCAGGCTGACCACACCCTAGGGACCCAAGTGGAAGCCCTGGGATCTGGGATTAATTTATATTCTACAATTGAAACTTTGTAGCCTGGAGCTGAGCCAAGCCTTCTGCTTGCTCCATGGTGGCAGCCATTTCTATTGGGACATTTACCTTCTATAATTGAAACATTGTAGCCTGAAGTGGAGGCCTAGAACGGCCAGAGCTGCAGAAGCTTGGCTTCCTCCATCACCCAGGCAACCCTAGCCTCTGCTCTCTTTGGCTCCATGCCTGGCACCATTTCTGTTGGGATATATCTTCTATAATTGAAACTTTGTAGCATTGAGTGGAGGCCTAGGCTGGCAATGACAGGTGGAAAGCTTGGCTTCCTCCATTGCCGAGAAAACCCAAACTTCCCTCCTGCTCTCAAGAGCCACAGCCATCTTGGTTGGGGTTTATTTGCTTCTGATTGGCTGGTGGGCATGGCTTGTGGGCATGGCTTGATCGGAGGTATGGTCAATTTGCATATTACTCTTTTATTAGATAGGATATAGATTATATAATAATTGTCCCCCCTTTTCTTTTATGCAAGTCTAAACTTGTAATATAATTTTAACATAGCATCACTCACTTCCTGGATGTTTTATGAACACAGCAGATGCTTTTGCCCTCAGGGCTTTTGCACTAACTTTGCCTTCTACCTTGAACATCCTTCTTCCTGACACCTGCATGGCTGGTTTTATCCCTCCATTAAAATATTTATTCAAACAGTGCCTTTTGGAGAGACTTTTCCAAGAAACCTTATATTTCTTCATAGCAATATCGCAGACTGACCTATTATATATTTATTTGTTTATATTCTTTCCACCTCTATTAGTTTCTAACTCCAGGATAAAATATATTTTGGTTATTTTCTTCATTGCCTCACACACAATGTCAAGAATAGAGCCTGACTCAATAAATATTTGTTCAGTAAACACTCAATAAATATTTGTTAAGTGAATTCATGAATAACTAATTTACCTTCTCGTGTATAGATCACTTGGCACAACATTATTATTCAAGTTAAATAAAAATAAAATAGCTGCAGATTAAATTTTAATATATTAAACATTTGTTAGTTTTGTAAACATAACATTTACTTCTAGGGGATCAGAGAGAAAAAATTCTTTATGAAAAATACAGAAAAATGTTTAAAATGTACAAATAATTTTAAAAGACCAACCTAATCCCATTGCTGAATAATTTTATCAGGTTCACTTATTATTATTTGTGTTCAGACCTGATTTCTAAGTTGTGTTTCATGTATCTCTTCTCTGCAAGAAACTCCAACGTCTGCTCCCAGTTATTTACTCAGAATTTTCTATGAAAATGTTCTGAACATATACTGAAACATATCTCTGCCTCAAATAATATGTAAATAGTAACTCAGCCATTTTCCAGAATATACAATATAATTAAATTAGACAAAATAAAACATATTGCTCCCATGCTTGCAGAAATGCATAAAGTAATTTTAATTAACTTAATTTTAAAAGGATCTTTCAATGAATTATTTTTGCATATAGGAAGTAATCAATTTCTCATCAAGCATTGCTTCAATTAATTTTGTGGTATTTGGCAGTCTAGGTCACACAATATGGATTAAAAGCCATTCGTCAAATTTATTCCAAAGCATTTGTTTCTTTTCCCTTCACAATTTCTTCCTTGGCTCAAATATTCAATATATTTCATCTGGATATGTTAATGATGCCGTAACTTATCTTTCTGGGAATAATTTCAACTCAGCTCAAGTGCTACTCAACACCACTTCTAGATAACTCATTAGTATAATGGAAAATAGAACAGTGGATCTAATAGACTGTGTAAAATTTTAGAAACTTTTGCTACATGCATGATTTTAGATCAATCAACTTCTTATTCAGTATTCTTGTCTGTAAGTTGAAGACAATATCAAATTTCTGTGCAAATAAAATAAGGTGAAATTTGGCAAGAAGCATCATGGGTTTAAGATAAGTGCTAACTTAATGCCAGTTCTCTTTCTTCTTTCCTGTGGCATTAAACTATTCAAGTCCACTCACTGGTGACTTCCCATCTTCTACCTAATAAATTCCAACATCTCCAAGGTATACAAACTCTATATGATATGTCTGTATTTCCAAAATCATTTTTCAGCATGCTTCCTTCAGAATATAGTTGATACCACAAAAATGGATAAGGCTATGCTTCTACACAAAATACTATCTTTGTATGTTTTTAAATAATATATATTTATTTATTGATGGGACACTGTATTTTGCCATTTACAACATTTCTGAATCAGAAATTTTCTCTGTGGCTGGTTATCTAGACCATTATTCCCCTACAACTACCATTGTCTACGTCTTTCATGCAATATTTTCATGTGTTCTCAAAATACACTTAAACCAGTTTGAAGAAAAAAGGCTTAAAAAATAAGCCAGAAGAATTCTCTTCAAAGATAATGAATGTCTACTTAATGACAGTACAATAATTTTAAAATTTCAAATTACCATGTAATAGATTTTTTTAAAATAAGATTTAAGCTCATGTATATTTCCACTTGGAACCTGACCACTGCCAAGTTGGCAAGCCCAAGATAGTCCTTTTGAGGATACAACATGATTTAGAGAAGAGTGTAAGTGTCACAAATGAGGAATTCCTAGACTAACCTAGAGATATTTGACACTCAGACATAACTAACAGAGCTGCCTACAGTATACAAGGTTAACTACAAACTTATGAGTGAACTCAGCCAAGACAAAAAGAGCCAACCAGGTGATCCAAAGACTTATAAATACTACATAATATTTTTAAACTGCTGCATTTTGAAGTAGCAACTATTAAACCCTATGCTCTTTTATTCATATCATTAAGCTGGACCATATAGAATATAATGTTCAAAGTTCAATACTGAGTAAAGGGAAAATGCAAAAATAAATTATATAGATAAATGTATTTCCTTATGTCAATTTTAAATGATTTACTTTTATGTATATTTGGCATTGCTTATTTATTATACTGTATTTTACTTAAATTGTGTTTTATATTACTTCAGTTGTCAGTCACATTGAATATGAAAGTAAATGTGTTAACATTCATCCTAATTTATTTAATAGATATGTACTGCGTACCCGCCAAAGGCAAAGGCAGCCTACTCTACATTAGAAGTAGAGGATTAGACATTAAATTCTGAGTTGTCCTGACAATGAAACTTTATTCAGGATAACCAAGAAATGTATGCTGTCAATGGCTTTGGCAAATGGGCAATCATTTTCACTTAATACTCCAATCAGGAAGTTCCATTTACCACTACCACCAACACTACTATCAACAACAACATCCCCCACCCCCACATGTCCTGTGGCATGTTGATGTACATACCAGGGTATGACAGAGCACAATACTTCAGGATGCAATGCAAAGTTCAAAAGAAACACTGTTGCTGCTCTTAGAACCTTCCCTAGGGTATAAAAGCAAAAGAAGAATTTGGCAGTTTAAAATGTACAATGTAAGAATAAACATTCTGAAAATATGTTTTTCTTGCATATAATATTAAGAAAATGCCAACCCAGTATAAAACACATTTAGCAGATTAGTAGAAATTAGAGAATTCAATAAATAGTAAGTTCTTATGAATTGCACAAGATTGTTATTCTTCCAGCCATAATAGCTTAAGAAAAAGTTGGGGGGAAATACTATCGAGAAGATTATGAGAATTTTCTTAAGCCATAATAGCTTAAGAAAAAGTTGGGGGGAAATACTATCGAGAAGATTATGAGAATTTTTATTAGCATCTCACTGCATAGAATCTACAATTTATTATAATTATGCTAAATTAACAAAGTAGTAAAATTATTTTATCTAATAAAAGAGTAATATGCAAATAGACAAGCACTCCAACACACAAGATGGCCTCCCCAATGTGGTCAAAGATGGCTGCCACAATGTGGACACAACATGGCCACTACAAGATGGCCAGCATAAGAGGATATTTGTGGGCAATCAGGCCAGCAGGGGAGCAGTTAGGCATTAATCAGTCTGGCAGGGGAGTGGTTAGGTGGCAATCAGGAAGGCAGACAGGTGAGCAGTTTGTAGCCAGCACTACTGGATTGTGAGAAGGATGTCCAACTGCCCGTTTAGGCCTGATCCTACTGGGGTCGGGCCTAAATGGGCAGTCAGATATCCCTTGAAGAGTTCCAGATTTTAGAGGATGCAGGCTGGGCTGAGAAACACACATCCCAGTGCATGAATTTCATGTACCAGGCCTCTAGTATTATCCTAGCAAATAAAAGAGTAGTATGCAAATTGATTGTACATCTGTTATATTCACAAGCCACACACACCAGCCACAACCAAAGACTAACCAGAAGTGAGTATGCAAATTAACCCTAACCAAGATGGCTGCAGCTATGGAGAGAGCAGGAGGGATGCTTTGGTTTCTCTGGCAATGTAGGAAGCCTTCTGCACATCCTGGCTGGCCCAGGCCTCCACTCAATGCTACAAAGTTTCAATTATAGAAAATAAATAAATCCCAAGAAACATGGTGACAGTCATAGAGCTAGAGAGAGCAGGAGGCTAGGGTTGCCCTGGCAATGGAGGAAGCCAAGCTTCTGCAGCCTTGGCCTGCTTGGCCTCTGCTTAAGGCCTCAAAGTTTCAATTGTAGAAGATAAATAAATTCCAGATACCAGCACCTTCGCTTGGGTCGCTGGGGATGTGGCCAGCCTGCAAACCACCACAGGCCCCTAGCCCAGGCTGCCCCAAGACCCAAGGGAACTCCCACCCTGATCCAGGACACCCTTCGGGTCAAACTAGCTGCTCCTCACCCATGCACCAGGCCTCAATCTTATCTAATGAAAGAGTAATATGCAGATTAACCACCACTCCAACACACAAGATGGCTGCTCCATGTGGTCAAAGTTCTGCCCCCACGTGGACCTAAGATGGCCACCACAAGATGGCTAGCAGGGGTGGGCAGTTGGGAGGTACCAGGCCTGCCAGGGAGGATAGTTGGGAGTGATCAAGCCATTAGGGGAAGGCAGTTAGGGGTGACTATGCCAACAGAGGAGGGAATTTGGAGGCAACTAGGCCTGCAGGAAAGGGCAGTTGGGGGGGGGGGACTCAGGCCTGTAGGGGAGAGCATTTTTGAGGGATCAGGACTGCAGGGGAGGGCAGTTAGCAGCAAACAGGCTGGTAGGGTTTGGGCCTAAATGGGCAGTCAGACATCCCTCAACGGGTCCCATATTGGAGAGTGTGCAGGCTGCGCTGTGGGAATCTCCACCCCCCATGCACAAATTTCATGCACAAGGCCTCTAATATCATATATAATAAAATGCTAATATGGAAATTGTCCCCTGTGGCAGGAGTTTGACCAAGGGGCAGTGTCGGCTGGTCAACGTCCCCAGGCCCCTCCTCTTGATCAACCCCACCCATCCCCAATCAGGGGCAAGAGCAGCCTTCCAACTGCCTGTGGCCCCTCCCCCCACCCAGCTGGATCTCACCAGTGCATGAATTCATGCACCAGGCCTCTAGTATTATATAAAGCTTATTTTAGCATATTGTGTGATTTTTAAAAACTTGTGTTTTTACCATGAAGTTCTGAGTAGACCAAACCCTCCATGTAAATTATAAATATCCATACCAGTTGGACCCAACCCCAATATAATTATTGAGTTTACTTTAGGAAATAATATTTCTTAAGGACTATTTGTTTACTTCTATGTGTGAGGTAAAGGGAGATGGGGAGAGAGAAAGGATTAAAACATAATCCCTGCACTCAGAAACTCACAATATGACTTTGAAGATTATACAACACTATTTCTTAGTTGAAAGTATTATTGCATTTTGAAAAGCACTAGAATAGTAATAGTGTAAGAGCTATGGGGGGAAAAAGAGGAATATCTGTAATAATCTAAACAATAAATTTACTTTTTAATAAAAGAATGCCTAGAACTTGATAGTACTCTCTGCATCTCAGACTCAAGTCAAAGTATTTTACATAGATGTACTTATTTAATTATCACAAGAAATATATGTGTTAGGAACTACCAAAAAGTTTATTTTGTTTATTTTGCAAATGTTGGAAGTGAGGCACCGGCTAATAAGTACTCCTATTACTATTGGAAGTAGCTGGACTGGAACTTGAAGCCAGCCAGTCTGGTTCTGGTATGTATGCCCTGAACAACTATACTACTATACAAACTCTCCTGACATCCTTTAATGTACTTTACAAAGCAGTTTAATGTCTTTCTAGGTTAGTACCTCCATATCTTAGAGTCCACTATATTGCTCAAGCTCTGATTTTGAAGCCAAATGGGACAGATATTGAATCCTGAACTCAACACCATCCTGTATAAGATGCTTCTCTTAACTTTAGTAAAAGAGTTTTCTCAGTTCTAAATGATAAGTTATAATAGTTCTCTCTTAGTCCATGTGATTTCACCACAATGATGATAAACTGCTCCCTGCTAACACTAAGCATCCTGCTTTGGGGGCAGTAGAAATATTTTCTGCCTTGTCATTCTCAAAAGCAAGAGGATGTCTCTTAGCATCAGCACCAATAACATTTTTCAGTTTCTCATCCTTTGGGACAGACTGTACTGAGGTCCATTCTGCAGCATTCCTCAAACTGGACCTCGATCATCAACTATAATAAACATCTCAAGATCCACCTTTAAGGATTTTGTTGTTGTTGTTGTACTTTCCCTTCACCCTATGACCTCCAAAATAAACTACCTGTGTACAAGATGGTCTCAGACACTGTTTCGGGATTAGAGATAAAAGAGAGAAAAATTAAAGGAGATAATCTGTACAAAGTGTTTAGCTCAGTAAATGGTTTGTAGAATCTGCTCATTAATACTATTAAATAATACTATCACCTACCCTGAAAATTTCAAGCTTTGGAAACATCTGTGTTTTAAGTTTTTATCATGAATTTTCTTAGAAAGAGGAAGCAATGGAACAAAAAGATAATGACTGCACAATTAGTGAATAGAAGTGAAGCAATCTGAAAAACAAGGAGATTCAGTTCTGTTCTTATGACTTCTTACAATCATAATCACTAAAACACAAGATAAGTCTGAAAGTCTGAACTTATTTGCATCATATTATGCTATAGTGAACTTGACTTTTTCAATTGTCATTTTGAGAAAGAAAATAATACTATATATCAGAGATTTTACACTATTTATTTAGACAATTCACATCAGAATAATTACCTAGAATATCTTAATATAGCAAATATATGAAGCAGTTTTTGGCATATAGACTGAATAAGAGAAATGTTTTCTTCATAGAAAACGATACAGGTTTAATTGTATGTATGTTCCAATTTTCAAGATGTTATCACATTTTTGTGTCCTATATATGAAATATGTCATCAAACTATAAGATTTATACTGTCCATTAGATGTTGTGCACTTTTTTTTCTTCCTTTAGTTTTTTATATTTTCTGATGCTTCTCAAACTTCTTTTTAGCGCTTTGTAAAAATACTTTATTCTCACTTCAGGGAGTTTACAGTGTAGTTGAAAAGATTTGAAAACTAAAAGATATATAAATCTAGAAAATGTGCTTTATGCTATAGGAAGAAAGTGGACATCAAAATGTAACAAGGTAATTAAGGATAATTTTAAGGTTGAATTTACTGATCATTGAAGTTTTGTGATGTAGAAAAATATGTAGAAAATTGAAAACCACATCTGAAAGAACACCAATGACTAGAAGAATAAATTCTTTTTGTTTGTCTGGAGCCAATCACTAGAGACTATAAAAGATATTTCAGAGAATTAGAGGCCAGTTATCAAATTGCCATGTATCTCAGTACAAAGGAAAAAGTGGAGGAAGGACAATCCTTATACAGTGGCAAAGAATTCAGCTTAATTGAGTCTTAGTGTTTTGTAGAAGGTGGAACTTATAAATGATGACCTTGAATATGTAGCTGATATTTACTATCTCAGTACAAAATGTACAGATTTACTAAGTCCGTACAAAATATTTTGTATCTCAATACAAAATGTAAACCACTGCATATGTAAATATAATAATTTTATAAATTACATTAATTGATATAAATAATTTAATCTTAATTGATATAAATTTTAATGAAATAGTGTATCATATGTTTTATAAATGCATATCAGTTTAGAAATTAAAATGATACATAATAATGCCAATAATGCCATTAGCTAAAATTCCCTTTATACTTAGAGAAACTTCTGTGGTTGTAAAAATATTCAATAAACCTTGAGAATTTCTGGGGCTGAATTCTTTTTGTTTTTTTCCTGAGATGGGGTCTCGCTAAGTTGCCCAGGCTGGAGTGCAGTAACTATTCACAGGTGTGATCCCACTTCTGATCAGCACAGAAGCTTTGGCCTGCTCCACTTAAGACCTGGGTCGGTTCACCCGTCCTTAGGCAACCTGGTGGGCCCCGCCTCCGGGAGGTCACCATATTGATGCCGAACTTTGTGCAGACACTGATCAGCATAGCGCACTACAGCTCAGAACGCCTAGGCTCAAGCCATCCTCCAGCCTCAGCCTCCCGAGTAGCTGGGACTACAGGTGTGCCTAGCATGGGGCTGAATTCTTGTCAGATCACACTGTTCTTTTAAAAATATATATAATACAATAATGGCTTAATTCATAAATACAGGATGGGGCAATATTAGATTTACAGTTGTTCATATGGAAAATATTAAATTAAGATGGAAAACAATTCTTTACTTTTTCTTCTATCAGTAGGTGAGGTATGATTTCTATCTACTTAATGACTTGTTTTGCAACAGAATTTGGCAGAGGTGATATTCTGGAACTGTTCATACTAGCAGTTCCTAAAAAGCATGGCAGTCTCTGCTTGGCTCTCAAAGCACTCTCACTATTGGAATCCAGTTTTATAGTTGGAATAAGTCCATGCAGCCCATGGAGAGATTCACATCAGAGAAACTTAAACCTCCAACTAAGACCCAGCTAACAACCAGCATCAGCTTGACAGTCAGTAAGCTGACTTGCAAACAGATCCCCCACCCCAAATGAAACACTCCAACGTATGCCACATAAAAAAGAAACAAGTTTTCCTAATTGAGCCCTGATAGAATTGCAGGTATGTGAATAAAATATATAAATGTCCTATATAATATAGAGGTAATATGCAAATTAGCCCTCACACCCTCACAAGATGATTGTCTATGACCAGGCTGGCAGGAGGGTTAGTAAGGGATGACCAAACAACTAAACAAGCAGGCTGTGTGGGCTGACCAGACCAGGTGGGGGGGGGGGTTTGTGAGGAATGACCAAATGACTGAACAGCAGGCTGCATGGGGCGACCAGGCTGGTAGGCAGGCCATGAGGGGTGACCAGGCTGGCAGGAGGGGCAGTTTGGAGTAACCAGGCCAGCAGAGGGGAACGCTGGGGGTAAGCAGGCTGGCAGAAGCGGGCAGATAGGGGCAACCAGGCCAGCAGGGACACATTAATGGGTTATCAGGCTAGCAGGGGGGAAGTTAGAAGTGATCAGGCTGGCAGCGAGGGGAGCAGTTAGGGGCAACTAGGCCAGCAGGAGGTCAGTAAAGGGTGACCACCAGGCTGGCAGGGGGCAGTTAGGATTAATCAGGCTGGCAGGGAGGGCAGTTAGAGGCAATTATGCTGGCACGTAGAGGCAGTGAGGGGCAACCAGGCAGGCAGGCAGGCAGGCAGGCAGGTGAGCGATTAGGAGCCAGCAGTCCAGGATTGTGAGAGAGATGTCTGACTTCCCATTTAGACCTGATCACCAGGATCAGGCCTAAACTAGCATTTGGACATCCTCCAAGGGGTCCCAGATTGGAAAGAGTGCAGGTTTGGCTGAGGGGACCCCTAACTTGTGCATGAATTTTGTGCACCAGGCCTCTAGTTATTTATATAACCACACATTTTGGGTTTGATTATAACAGCAATAGATAATAAAAACAATCTTCTTTGGGAGACAGTAGACTGGCTGTGTCAACTTTCACAGAATTGCAAGTTGATTCCTTTACTGGAAAAATTCTGAACACATTCTAGCCATTGACTAAAATGAAAGGAAACAGCTGGACAAAAGGCATATCGGAGTTAACAATTAGTAAAAATCGATGAAAAGAAAATTGCTTTTCACAGAAAATTAATGTGATCATTGTATTAGTCAAAGAAAGTAAAAACACTAAGACAAAAAAGGTCAGGAATATTACATGCCCTACTTATTGTTGAATCTTTAGTACCAAAAAAAATGACTCATAGGAGATATTCAAATACTACTTTTTGAATGAATTGATAAATCAAATGATAAATCAATTAAGGCTATACTCAAAGCATACTTCACTAACCAGTAGATTCTATCAGATAGCTCAAGTCTCAGCATGAGTTTCTCATTTTCAAGCAGCTTCAGGTATTGGATAAGTACTATTTTGTTTTGGGACAGCCACCCTGAAATGGCCCTTTTAATGACGTGGTCATTTAGAAACATTAGAATCTAAAGTACTCAAAACAAACCTGTTTTCATTTATACCTTCTTCAATCAATCAAAAATAACATACTGGTAAAAGCAAGTGAACCACCCTGATCTAGACTATGGATTATAGCCAACAGGAAAAAAGATATTTTACGCATCTTGGAGACATTAATAAAGTTGTGAATCTATAATTCCCTGCCCTCTTTGCTATTAAATGTTGAAGATAGAAGTTAACAATATATAATAAATTATAATGCTTTTTAAAAAAGTGGTTGATTAAATCTATTTTCTCTTGAAAATTAGAAATTTATTAACATAAATTTAGAATTCTATAATGTATTTTTGAATACTAGGCATCATATTTTTCAGTCAGATGTAAAAATCTGACTGTAAAAATCTTTAAAATTTGCTTTTAAAGTTTACAGTTTAAAATCTAAAGAGTGTTCAATTAGATTTTATCCTTTCAAATGTTATCTATTTTTAATCTGTAAAAGTACTACCTGAAGTCATATACTACTAGCAAATGTGAAGCTAGGTATATAGTTTTCCCATCTTTAACACTGCAAAACGTGAAATATTTTTTAAATGTGTAAATGTTCTAGTGGTAATGGTGATTATTGCAATGAAGAAAAGAATATCCCACCTTAAAATCTGCTTGCTATTGTAAAATGCTTTCAGAATGAGAAAGTACAGGTTTCACATAGATATACATACATAGTGTCTCAAGAAAATACATAATATAACCCAGTTGGCATTGCTCAATATTTGAGTATCTACCCATGGACAAGAAGGTCATGGTTCCATTCCTGGTTAGAACACATGCTGTAGGGTTGCAAGCTCAATTCCCATTAGGGGGGATTCAGGAGCTAGCCAATCAATGATTCTCTCATTCTTTTAGGTTTATTTTTTTCTTTTTTCTCTTAATTGTTGAAAGCATTATAGATGTCTACTTTTTAAATTTAATTTTGTTTTATATTTTCCCCATTAACCCCCCTTCCCCAAACTGCCCCTCCCAAGCCTTTGCCACACTATTTTCTGTGTCCATGGGCTATGCATATCTATCTACACTAATAAAAGAGAAACATGCAAATTAACCATCATTCCACTACATCCATAGCCAATCAGGAGTGAGTATGCAAATTAGCCCAACCAAGATGGCAGTGGCCATAGAGCTGGAGCCAGCAGGAGGCTTGGGTTGCCCCCTATGATGGAGGAAGCCAAGCTTCCAGCCCACCCTGGCAGGCCCTGGCCTCCGCTCAAGGCTACAAAGTTTCAATTGTAGAAGCTAAATAAATCCCAGATACCTGCTTCCAGCCAGCCCTGGCCTCCACTCAAGGAGGCACTAAAAAAAAGAAAGAAAAGAAGAAAAGGAGGCACTGGCAGCCTGGATTGTCTGGGCGCATGGCCAGCCTGAAAACAGCCCTCAGCTCCTTACTCAGGCTGGCCACACTCCCATGGGGTTAGGGTCCCCACTGGGGGGCTTGGCCAGCCTGCAAACAGCCATAAGCCCCTTACCCAGGCTGGCCAGGCATCCAGTGGGGAACCCCATCTTGAAGGGGGTGTGGCCTGCCTGAAAACAGCCCTCAGTCCCTCATCCCATCAGTGGGGTTCAATTAGAGGTGATCAGGACAGCAAGGCCAGGCAGTTTGGAATGAGCAGGCCAGCGGGGGGGGGGGGGCAGTTGGGAGCAAGCACACTGGCACGGGGGGCATTTGGAGGTGATCAGGCTGATGGGGGTGAGCAGGCTGGTAGGCAGAGTGGTTAGGGGCAATCAGGCAGGCAGGTAGGCAGGTGAGTGGTTAGGAGCCAGCAAGAGGGATATCCAACTGCTGGTTTATGCTGATCCCTGTAAACCAGCAGTAGGATATCCTTCGAGGGTTCCCAGATTGGAGGCAGTGAAGGCTGGGCTGAGGGACGCTCCCTGCCCCCTGTGCATAATTTTTTTTGCACCAGGCCTCTAGTATATATCTGAAAGCCAAGCAACCGGAATGCTAAAATAAACAGGTGCTATGACACGCACTGTGGTCAGCCAACCCATCCAATCAGAGGGTGTCCCCTTCCCCCAGCTGGCTTCAGCCAGATCAAGAGTGGGGCCAGCAGGCAGAAGGGATGAGAAAGGTTGGCTGGCCAGCCCTGCCCCCAATCGCCCCCTGGCCCTCATTGGGGTGGAACCATCTGGCCAACTGCCCATGTCCTGTCCTCCCACCAACCTGGCCCAATTGGCCCCCATCGAGATGGGTCAGCCAGAACTCTCTCATGTATGAATTTGTGCACCAGGCCTCTAATATGCATATAAAACCCCCAGTTTATGTCTCTCCCTTCATCAGCCACCCCACCCACCATCTGAAATTCATCAGTCTATTCATGGTTCTTTGGCTCTGGATCTATTTGATTCATCAGTTTATTTTGTTCATTAGATTCCACATAAGAGTGAGATCATGAGATACTTTATTTCTCTGGATGGCTTATTTTGCTTAGAATTATGCTCTCCAGTAACATCCTTGCTGTTGTAAATGGTAAGAAAATTTTCCCTTTTATACCTGTATATTATTCCATTGTACAGATGTACCAAAGCTTTTTTATTCACTCATCTTCTGATGGGCACTTAGCTGTTTCCAAATCTTAGCTATTGTAAATTGCCCTGCTACGACCACAGAGCTGCATATATCCCTTCTAATTAGTTTTTCAGGTTTCTTAGGCTAGATTTCTAGAAGTGGCATCACTGGGTCAAATGGGAGTTCCATTTTTAATTTTTTTCAGGAAATTCCATTTTGTTTTCCACACTGGCTGCACCAGTCTGCATTCCACCAGCCTCCCCTACTTCCTGTTGCATGCCCTCATCCCACTTCCCCAGTACCTTGTGTCCAATTGTTGTGCTTATATGCATGCATATAAGTCCTTTGGTTGATCTCCCCCCCCAACACTCCCCTGCTTTCCCACTGTAATTTGATAGTCTGTTTTGTACTTTACTGCCTCTGTATCTATCTTTTTGTTTATCAGGTTATAATGTGCTTTATTTTCCATAAATGAGCGAGATCATGTGGTATTTTTCTTCCATTGCCTGGCTTATTGCACTTAAGATAATGCCCTGCAGGTTCATCCATGCTTCTGCAAATGGTAAGAATTCCTTCTTTTTCATAGCAGCATAGTATTCCATTGTGTAGATGTACCATCGTTTTCTAATATACTCATCTACTGATGGGAATTTGGACTGTTTTCAAATCTTAGCTATGGTGAATTGTGCTGCTATGAACATAGGGGTGCATATATCCTTTTTGATTGGTGCTTCTAGTTTCTTGGGATATATTCCTAGAAGTGGGATCACTGGGTCAAATGAGAGTTCCATTTTTAGATTTTGAGAAAACTCTATACTATTCCCTACAGGGAATGCACCAATCTGCATTCCTACCAGCAGTACACAAGAGTTGCTTTTTTCTACATCCTCACAGCACTTGCTGTTTGTTGATTTGTTGATGGTTGTCATTCTGACAGGTGTGAGATGGTACCACATTGTCATTTTGATTTTCATCTCTCAGATAATTAGTAACTTTGAGTATGTTTTTATATGTCTCTTGGTCCTTCTGTCTTACTTCAAAAAACTCTATTTAGGTCCGTTGCCCACGTTTTATTGGATCATTTATCTTCTTTTTATTAAGTTGTATTAAGTTCCCTGTAGATGTTGGAGATTAAACCTTTATCAGTGATAACATTTACAAATATGTTCTTCCATGCAGTGGGCTTTCTTATTGTTTTATTGATGGTTTCCTTTGCTGTGCAAAAGCTTTTTATTTTGATGTAGTCCCATTTGTTTATTTACTCTTTAGTTTCCAATGCCCTAGAAGCAGTATCAGTGAAGAAATTGCTTTGTCATATATCTGAGATTTATCTGCCTGTAGATTCCTCTAATATTTTTATGGTTTCCATCGTATGTATAAGTCCTTAATCCATTTTTAGTTTATTTTTGTGTATGGTGTAAGTTGGTGGTCTAGTTTTAGTTTTTTGCATGTATCTGTCCAATTTTCCCAGCACCATTTATTGAAGAGGCCGTCTTGACTTCATTGTATGTTCATGCCTCATTTGTCAAATATTAATTGAGCATAGAGGTAGGGTCAATATTTGGGTTCTCTATTCTATTCATTCATCTATATGTCCATTCTTGTGCAAGTACCAGGTTGTTTTGAGAACTATGGCTTTGTAATATAGCTTGAAATCTGGTATTGAAATCCCACCTACATTGTTATTCTTTGTCAGGATTTCTGTGGCTATTCAGGGTCTTTTTTTATTTGTGATGAATTTTTGGAGAGTTCTTTCTAGGTGTGTGAAAAAAGGTGTTGGTATTTTAATGGGGAGTGCATTGAATCTATAGATTGTTTTGGGTAGTATGGACATTTTAATGATGTTGATTCTCCCAGTACATGAACATGGTATGTTCTTCCATCTATTTACATCTTCCTTTATCTCTTTCTTCAGTGTTTTGTAGTTTTCCACCTATAAGTCTTTTACCTCCTTAGTTAAGTTTATTCCTAGGTATCTTAATTTTTTCTTGGTGTGATGGTAAATAGGATTGCTTTTTTAGTCTCTGTAAGTTCACTATTTTTTGATGGATTCTTTCGGGTTTTTTATGTACAATATCATGTCATCTTCAAATAAGGAGAGCTTTACTTCTTCCTTTCCAATTTGGATGAATTTTATTTCTTCTTCTTGTCTAACTGGAATGGCTAATACTTCCAGTACTATGTCAACAGGAGTGGTGAGAGTGGGCATCCCTGTCTTCTTCCTGTTCTTAAGGGAAATGGTTTTAGTTTTTGCCCATTGAGTTTGATGTTGGCTGTGGTTTTATCATATATGGCTTTTATTATGTTGAGGTATGATCTTTCTATTCTCACCGTGTTGAGAATTTTTATTAAGAAAGGGTGTTGGGTTTTCTCAAATGCTTTTTCTGAATCAATTGATATGATTATGTGGTTTTTATTTCTCAATTTGTTTATGTGATATATCACATTTATTGATTTGCAGATATTGTACATTCCTTGCATTCCTGGGATAAATCCTACTTGTCATGGTGTAGGATCTTTCTGATGTATTGCTGGATCCGATTTTGCCAGATTTTGTTGAATATTTTGGCATCTATGTTCATGAGGGATATTGGCCTGTAATTCTCTTTCATTGTGTTGTCTTTATTTGGTTTTTGTATTAGGGTGATGCTGGCTTCATAGAATGAGCTTGGAAATGTTCCTTCCTCTTTAATTTTTTGGAATAGTCTGAGGATGATAGGTGTTAGTTCTTCCTTTAATCTTTGTTAAAACTCCCATTTGAAGCCATCTGGCCCAGGGCTTTTGTTTGCTGGAATCACTTTGATGATTGCTTCAGTTTCTTCTATTGACATGTTTAGATTCTTCCTGATTGAGTTTTGGAAGGTTATATTTTTCTAGGAACATGTCCATTTCCTCCAGGTTGTCCCCATTTTTTTGTAATATAGTTGTTTATAGGATTTTTTAATAATCCATTGTATTTCAATAGCGTCTCTTATTATTTCTCCTATTTCATTCTGATTTTGTTTATTTGGGTCCTCTCTTTTTGCTTCTTGGTGGGCCTGGCTTGAGGTTCATCAATCTTGTTTATCATTTCAAAGAACCAGCTCTTGGTTTTGCTGATCTTTTTTACTGTCTTTTTGCTTTGCCTGTGTCCCATAGATTTTGGATTGTTGTGTTTTCATTGTTGTTTGTTGCCATGATGTTTTTTATTTCTTCTTTGATCTCTCTAGTAACCTACTCATTGTTTATTAGCATGCTGTTTAGTCTCCATGTGTTTTATTTTTATTGTTTTTATTGTCGTTGATTTCCAGTTTTATGCCACTGTGATCCAGGAAGATGCTTGATATGATTTCTATCTTCTTGAATGTGAAGAGACTTTCCCTATGACCCAATATGTTTCAAAACGACCCATGTGAAATTGGGAAGAATTTACATTCTATGGCTTAATGTTCCGAAGATGTCAATTAATTCCATTTGGTCTAGTGAGTCATTTAGGATTGTTGTTTCTTCACTGATTTTTTGTTTAGAGGATTTGTCCATTGGTACCAGTGGGGTATTAAACTCTCCTACTTTGATTGTATTGCTAGCAATCTCTCCCTCGATATCCTCCAGAAGATTTTTTTTATGTATTTGAGTGCTTTTGCATTGGGTGCATATATGTTTACCAGAGTTATTTCTTCTTGTTGGGTTGCTCCCTTTAATATTATGAAGTAGCTTTCCTTATCTTTGTTATGTCCTTCAGTTTGAGATCTAATTTGTCAGATATAAGCATTGCTACCCCAGGTTTTTGTGTTTGTTTGTTTTTGTGTTTTTTTTTCATTTCCATTCACCTGAAAACCCTTTTCCATCCCTTCACCCCCAGTCTGTGAGCATTGGTTTTTTGAAGTGGGTTTCTTGTAGAAAGCAGATATATGAGTAGTGTTTTCTTATCCAGTCCACTACTATGTCTTTTGATTGGGGCATTTAATCCATTTACATTTAAATTTATTATTGATAGGTACTTATTTTTCTCCATTTGTATTTTTTCCCCTGTATTCCTTTTTCACTTCCTATTTCTTTTTTTTTTTTTTTACTTTTTTTATATCAAACCCTTTAGCATTTCTTGCATTGCTGGTTTGGTGGTAATAAATTCCCTTAGTCCTTTTTTGTTTGTGATGCTCCAATTTCACCTTCAATTTTAGTTGATAGCCTTGCTGGGTACAGTATTCTTGTATTCAGACCCTTCCTTTGCATGACCTTGTATATTTCATTCCAGTCCCTTCTGGCCTGATAAGTTTCTGTTGAGAAATCACTTGTTAGTCTGATAGGGGTTCCTTTGTAGGTAACTTTCTGTCTCTCTCTGGCCATTTTTAACATTCTTACTTTGTCATTGGTGTTTGCCAATTTAATTATAATGTGCCTTGACATCAGTCATTTGGGGTTCCTTTTGCTTGGGACCCTGTGAGCTTCTTGGATTTGTTGTGGGGGTTTTTCTTTCCTATATCAGGGAAGTTTTCGGTCATTATTTCTTCAAACAGGTTTTCTATTCCTTGCTCAGTTTCTTCTCCTTCTGGTATCGTATTATGCTGATGTTGTTTTGTTTTGTGTTATCCCAAAGTTCCCTTAGGCTCTCCTCCTGCTTTTTAATTTTTTTTTTCTAGAAGTTGCTCTACTTGGGTATTTTTTCCTACCTTATCTTCTGGCTCACTGATGTAGTCCTCTGCTTCTCCTAGTCTACTCTTGATGATTTCTATTGAGTTCTTTACAGCAGCAATGTCATTTTTCATTTCTTCTTGGTTCTTCTTAATCTCCTATGTTTCTTACCATGGTCGAATTTGTCTTCCATTCTTTTCAGCCACCTTATGACCATTTCTCTGAATTCTTTCTCTGACAGGTTGCTTACCTCCATTTTGTTTACTTCCTTTTTTGGTGATGCCTGCTTTTTTTCATATGTGTGTTGTTTCTTTGTCTCCTCATGGTCTCTCTTCTTTGTGTGTCTGGTTATGTAGTTCTCTCTCTCCAATTTTCTTAACAGGTGGGTAATTACAAGGCAATTGCTGAATCTGGTGCAAAGTAGGTTCATAACTGAGCCAAAGTGATTTGCAACTTCCAATAGCCAATTTTATGCTGAAGTTTCCTTGCAGGTTTTACAGACTGGGTTACTCTCCAATCTTCTGTTAAGACCCCTAGCCAGCATGTACTCTTACCTTCAGTTTAGCATCTTTAGCTCTGAAGAAGATGAGTTGATTCTCCTTTGTAGAATATTAATTGAGCATAATGGATTAGGTCAATTTATGGGTACTCTGTTCTGTTCCATTGGTCTATATGTCTGTTCTTATGCTAGTACCAAGCTGTTTTGACTTTGGTGGCTTTTTATCTGTTTTGAGTACAGTGACTTGATATCTGACATTGTGATCCCTCCAACTTTGATCCTCTTTTTCAAAATTGCTGCAGTTATTCAGGGTCTTTTTTGTTTCCATATCAATTTTTTGGAATGGTTTTTCTAGATCTGTGAAATATTCTATTGATATTTTAATAGGGACTGCATTGAAACTATAGATATTTTTGGGTAGCATGGACATTTTAATGATGTTCCTCTACCAATCCCATAAACAAGATGTTTCGGCCACTTGTTTATATCTTCCTCTATCTTTTTTTTCAACATCCTATAGGTTTCTGAGTATCTCCTTTGTTGAATTTATTCCTAACTATCTTAACTTTTTGTTATAATGGTAAATGATATTTTTTTTAGTTTTTCTTTCCAAGAGCTCATTATTGGTGTATAAAAATGTCATAAAGAAACAGAGTGAGGAACGTTGGAGGAAATGTGGGGGAGGGTAAGTAGTTAGGAGGTAATCAGCCAAAGACCTTGTATATAACCTATGATCACAGACAATAGGGTGATGAAGGCCTGGGGCAGGGGTGCAGTGCAGGTTGGAGGGGTCAATTGGAGGAAGTGGAGGACATATGCAATACTTTCATTAATGAAAAATTATTTAAAATAATGAATAAATAAATAAAACAATAACTAAACAAAATAAAACTTCCATGTGATACAATAAATAAATAAATAATAAAATGCCATAGATTCTGACTGTTAATTTTGTATCCTACTATTTTGCCAAATTCATTTAGTAAATCTAATAGTTTTTTTGTGTGGAACGTTTAGGGTTTTCTATGTGCAATATCATGTTATCAGCAAATAATAAGAGTTTTATTTCCTCTTTTCCAATTTGGATGACTTTCATTTTTCCTTCTTGTCTGATAACTGAGGCTAGTACTTCCAGGACTATGTTGAATAGGAGTGGTGAGAGCAGACATCACTGTCTTATTCCTGTTCTTAAAAAATGTTTTTAATTTTTGTCCATTGAGTATTATATTGGTTGTAGATTTGTCAGGTATGGCTTTTATTATGTTGAGAAGTGTTCCCCCTATTTCCACTTTGCTGAGAGTTTTTATTAAAAAAGTTGTTGGATTTTGTTGAATGCTTTTTCTATTACTTTGAATATAATCATGTGACTTTTGTCTTCCAATTTGTTTATGTGATGTATAATATTTATTAGTTTGTGAATTTTGTATCATCCTTGCATCATTGAAATAAATTCCACTCGGTCATGGTGTTTGATCTTATTAATGCAATGCTGGATTCAACTTGCTAATATTTTGTTTAGGATATATATTCATCAATGATATTGGCCTATAATTCTCTTTCTTTGTAGTGTCTTTATTGATTTGGGAATTAAGCTAATGCTACCTTTGTAAAAGCTTGAAAGTATTCCTTCCTCATGCATTTTTTAAAATAGTTTCAAGAGAATAGGTATTAAACATTCTTTGAATGTTTGTTAAATCTCGCCTGTGAAGCCACTGAACAGGGCTTTTCTTTGCTAGGAGTTTTATTATTTTTTCTATTATTGTTATTACTGCTTCAATTTCATCAGTACTTGTGGTTCTATTCACATTTTCTGATTCTTCCTGTTGAGTTTTGGAAGATTGTATTTTTATAAAAGTATGTCCATTTCATCCAGGGTTGTCCAGCTTGGTGGAATATAGTGATTCATAGTATTTTTTTTTAATTTTTTGTATTTCTGTTGGGTCAGTTGTTATTTGGCCTCTTTTATTTTTGATTTTGTTTATTTGGGTCCTCTCTATATTTTATTTCAAAATGAATCTAAGTGTCTTTTACCTTTTAAATAACTTAAATTATAAGTTTATCTAAATTTATTAGCTTCTGTTCTCTGATATGCTACTTTTCATATAGTTCATGTAACATTTCTCATCAACAACTTTGATTCATTCACTTTTCATAGTCTTTTATTTTCAAATATAAACCCTACTTGTTCCTTTTTTTTACACCCTTTCCAACACATAGTTTGTTGATCTATTGATATGATCCATTCTGATAGGTATGAAGTGATATCTCATTGGGTTTTAATTTGCATTTACCTGATGATTAGTGGTGCTGAGCATCTGTTCATGTATCTATTGGTCATCTGTATAAAACCTATGTAGAGGTGTTTATTCAGGTTTTCCACCCAATTTTTAACTGGATTGGTGGAATTTTTTTGGTATTTTCTTGTTTGAGTTCTTTACATATTTTGTATATTAACTACTTATTGAATGTCATTGGCTAATGTCTTCTTTCACCTGTTCTTTTCAATCCCTTGCTATAAAAATTTTTTAGTTTGATGTAGTCCTGTTTGTTTGTTTTTCTTACCCAAGGAAATCTGTCCCCCAAAAAAATATTACTAAGAGCAATTTCACAGAGTTTACTGCCTATGTTTTCTCTATGAATTTATGATTTGGGGTCTTACATTTAAATCTTTAATCTATTTCAAATTTATTATTGTATATGGTGAAAAATATGGCCCAGTTTTATTTTTTTTTGCAAATAGTTCTCTAGTTTTACAAAAGCCAATTATTCAATAGACTGTCCTTATCTCACTGTATATTCTTCTTGCCTCTTTGTCACTTTTTTATTTTTACTTGGGGAGTATTAAAGACTAGATAGCCTGAAGATAATATCATGGAGATTCAAACTTTAAGAAAAATTTTATACAATATGATAGAAATATAAAGCAAGTTCATGCAATCTCAGTAAAGCCTAGCTAACTGCAATCTAGTTTAAGCTTAGTGTAAAATCCAAAGGATGCAACCATAGCAACATTTAGCAAGTATTTCAAAGTTATTTTAAATATTTATTGTTTTTTCAAAATAACTTGCAAATTTAATTAATATATAAAAATTATTCATTATAAAATGAGTTATGCAGCTCAGTATAGATGATAAAGACATATCTACCATATATACAATTTTCTACTTCCTTTCAATAAAATCTTCAGAACTTTCCCCTGAACCAAGTATACCAAGTATACTGATTTCAATCTTCTCTGTTCATCTCACTTTTAGAACTACTAATTGACCAAAACCAAGAATACAGATCTTCTCTCTGTAGTTGCCTATTTAAATTTATTAAAGCCATAAATATTCCTACATATTTTCTCTCATGTAAGAATTTAAAAAATACAATATAAAAAATAACATAATAAAACAATCTGAAAGTATCCAGAACATTAAAAAATATAAGGTAGGATGATCATTCAGTGTGAGATATATTAATATAAATTGTTGAAAAGAGCCAACATTGATATTTTCAACGAAGAACTTCAAATGTTGGGAAAAACTTCAGAGAGAAGGCATTATTGGGTAAAAAGAACATATTTGGATCTGTAAGAATAGGGAAATACTTTTGACATCACAACTTGCATGGGAGTGCAATGGGTGAAAGTTATGCTGTTGAAAAGACAAGTTTTGGGGCAGATTTCTGAGAAACTACTTTATTACTAGACTAGAGGCATGGTGCACAAAACTTGTGTGCAGGTACAGTCCCTAGGTCTGGCCTGTGATCAGGGCCATCTTTCCCTGCTGCTCAAAGCCAGCCCCTTCCCCCCGACCCCCCATCACCCTGGTTCCCTGTTTGCCATCAGGGGTTGGTACCTGCCAGCCGGGGGAAGGGACTGAGAGCTCAGCTGTTCCTGCTCACTTGCCAGCCCTGCCCCTGCCATGGGTCACTCTCTGTATGTGGGGCAAGTGGCAGGGCCCATGTCTCCCATGACCCACCCCAGGTTCCCCGCATTCCATCAAGCGATCGGAGCCTGATGGTTGAACAAAGGGACCAAGAGGTGGTCAGTGTGCCTCATAGTGATTGGTCCAGCAGTAATTCTGGTTGTTCTGTTGTTAGGGTCAATTTTTATAATATCCTTTTAATATAGAGAATAGAGGCCTGGTGCATGAGTGGGGGCCAGCTGGCCAGCCCTGATGGGAGCCCGAAATCAGTGTGGAGGCCCTTGCTGGGAGGTAGGGTTGGCCTTGGTGAGGAGCAGAGGCCATTCTGGTCTCTGGTCATTCTGCCTTTTTGATTGCTGGGCTTTTATTATATAGGATAAGGGAAAGAGGATAAGGTAGATAACAGAGAGCATGACGAAAAAAAAGACAATAATTCTGGATCAGGAAATTAAAATATCAGGAAATAACAGAAGCCACAAAGAGATTAAGAAGTTCAATGGTATATAAGACTATTTAATATATATTATGGGATTATTTTTGTGTGATAGGTAAAATTTTCTTGGAAATGTATTAAAAAGTTGTATCAGAAAACTGTTTATATTTTAAATGTTAATAAATTTAGAACATCTATTGAGAAAAATGATATTAGTATATAAACTGCTTACTTAGATTAAAATAAAAATGACAATATAGGAATATCATACTCTGTGCATATGCCTGGCAATTTTTGTTGCTTGTGTGTTATTTTTTGTTTGTTTATTTAAAAATTAAATGTGTCTATCAAACACTGGAAGGTTTAAGATTACAGTTAAGTAACCTGATTAGAAAATTGCATTGGTGATAGATCAAGGAGGCAGGAGCAAAGAATGGAAACCTCTGGAATTGGATAAAAAGTAAAAAGACACATGCTTCTTTTACATAGGTGGATTCAGCATAGTTAACAGTCAACAATTAATAAGATAACAATAACAATGAGGGAATTTGTGGTCTCCGACCTGGCACCCTGACACATTGGTTGTGCTCTGAAGGTTCCAGAAAAAGAGAAGTTAGTAGTTACCTTGACATTTCAAAGATATTATCTAAGATGCAATAAATAAATAAATAAATAAATAAATAAATAAATAAATAAATAAATAAAAAGTAGTCTCAGTAAAGACAGAAGTTGATCTTTACCAGGGAAGATACTGACCTTGGGCATGACTACCCACCATAGACTGCGTTTTAATCAAAGTTTTAATTTCAGACCATCCTTTGTGGTTACTTTAGGTCTCTTGATTTTGCAAGGCCACTACACAGGCCTTTCCTGAGTTCATCAAGTTAACATTTGACCCCTTTCATCCAAACTTCACATATAAGTAAACATAAGAGTTTGTAACTAGGGATCTACTATAGAAAACTTTTTTTTTTCTCTTCCTCTTTACGTTAGTTTAGTTGGTCTGAGTAAATTTTAAGCTTAATCCAGGTAAATTTGGACCGAATAATTAACTAAAAAATATCTGCCCTTAAAAAACAAAAGATCAGGTATTAGAAAGTGATAAATTCACTACTGAAAAATTACTATTCTTTTTATTATATTATATGTATACTAGAGGCCCAGTGCACGAAACTCATGCACTGGGGGTGGAGGAGTGTCCCTCAGCACAGCCTGCTCTGGGACCCCTCTAGGGATGTCTGACTGTCCAGTAGGATCAGGCCTAAACGGGCAGTTGGACATCCTTCTCACAATCCACATCTGCTGGCTTCAAACTGCTTGCCTGCCTGTCTCCCTGATTGTCCCTAACCACTTCTGCCTGCCAGCCTGATCACCCCCTAACCATTACCTTGCCAGCCTCATTGATGTCTAACTGCTCCCCTGCCAGCCTGTTTGCCCCCAACTTCCCTCCTCTGCAGGCCTGGTCACCCTTACCTGCCCTCCCCTGAAGGCTTGATCGCCCCCAACTGCCCTCCCTTGCAGGCCTGGTCCCTTGCAACTGCCCTCCCCTGCTGGCCTGATGGCCCACAACTTCCCTCCCTTGCAGGCCTGAAACCTCCCACTGGCCCTCCCCTGCTGGCCATCTTATGGTAGCCATCTTGTGTCCATATGGGAGCAGGATCTTTGACCACATGGGGCCAGCCCTCTTGTTTGTTGGAGTGATAGTCAATCTGCAAACTACTCTATTATTAGATAGGATAGAGGCCTGGTGCATGGGTGGGGATCAGCTGGTTTGCCCTGAAGGGTGTCTCAGGTCAGGGTGAGAGTTCCTTTGGGGCATGGGGTGGCCTGGGTGAGAGGCCTGTGGTGGTTTGCAGGCCAGCCATGCCCCTCAGCAACCCAAGAGGAGGCCCTGGTATCTGGGATTAATTTATGTTCTACAATTGAAACTTTGTAGCCTGGAGTAGAGCCAAGCCTTCTGCTTGCTCAGTGGCCACAGCCATTTCTGTTTGGGTTTATTTAAATTCTGTAATTGAAACTTTGTATCCCAGAATGGAGGCTAGGCACTAGGGTTGCAGAAGATTGGCTTCCTCCATCACCCAGGCAACCCTAGCCTCTGCTCTCTCCAGCTCCGTAGCTACCGCCATTTCTGTTGAGATTATGTACCTTCTATAATTGAAACTTTATAGCATTGAATGGAGGCCTAGGCCAACAAGGGCAGGCTGAAAGCTTGGCTTCCTCCATTGCCAGAGAAACCCAAGCCTCCCTTCTGCTCTCAGTAACAACAGCAATCTTGGTTGGGATTTATTTGCTCCTGATTGGCTGGTGGGTGTGGCTTATGCATATGGCTTATGGGTGCATTGGAGGTACGGTCAATTTTCATATTACTCTTTTATTAGATAGGATGTAATTTGCACTTATAAAAAGCTAACCTTTAAGGGTAAATGATATATACATAGGCAAAATGGTTATATGCATATATTCATACAGATTATTCAACCTATTTGTTTTGTTTTCAAGTATGTCATATTTCAATTTCTTCTTTATTTAAAAAATCTTTGTTGCTACAATATTAAGTTTTGAGCTTGCTTTTTGATTTATCTTGGCTTTGTGTTTCTAAATATTTGGTGTTATCACAGTAGAACTCACTTTTTTCAACTTATATACATATCTTACTGTATGGAACTTGCAAGGTTTCTGTTTCCATTCCTTTGGAGATCAGATTTTCATCTATAGTTGCAATTAGCAATTCATCTACTTTCACTAAAACTTCTAATAACACCTGTTGTACTTCAATAATTACTCTTCCATTGCACTTTTTTCCTTATTATTTTTCCCTAGTACTTAACTGAAATCCAAATGATTGAGATAGCTACATTAAAAAATCAATAGCTTGAATCTATTTTTATCTTCATTGAGGTATAATGGCTTTAGCAAGATACTGTAGTTATCCTTAAGGAGTATATAAAACTGCCTGATAGAGTCCATACATCTTGAAAACTTCTAGATTTAAACCTGAGATGGCATAACAGACAACTAATTTTGTTGAAACTTGCTAACTAAAAATACAATGTCTGTGTAATCAGAAAAAAAAAAGATTTTTGTTTTCAATTTAATACACCCACATATTATTATTTTACCAATCTTCCCATCAGCAAGCATGAAGCCATTTAATTACTTTCAATTGCTATTTGTTATGGATATCTTTTTTTGTGTATGCAATAAATTAATTTATTCAGATAAAAAAGAGGCATTTAAGTTCTCTTCAGGTAATGCATTATCTCTGCAAAACAGAATTAAAATTGTGACCTTAACTTTAAGATGTGAAAAATAATAATTAAAAGGTAGATTTTCATTTTCAATCTTTACACCAAAAGACCCAAACATTTTACTCTCTTTGATGAGGGGAAATCCTATATAATAAAAGCCTAATATGCCAAGAATCTGGTTGACTGTTTGGCCATTCAATCAATCAAACCATAATATACTAATGATATCCCAAGGCTGCTCAGCCTCTCACTATGACATACACTGACCACCAGGGCCAGACACTCCAACTAGTAGATTAGCTTGCTGCTGGGATCTGGCTGATCAGGACTGAGTGAGATGGGCTGAACATGCCCTGGAGCCCTCTCTCAGTCCCTCCCCAACTGGTCAAACTCCCACATCCCTCCCTACCCCTGATTGTGCACAGTTGGGGTGCCTTGGCTCGGCCTGTGCCTTCTTACAATCTGGGACCCCTCCGGAGATGTCAGAGAGCCAGTTTTGGCCTGATCCCACAGGTCAGGCAGAGGGACCCCGCTGGTGCATGAGTTCATGCACCAGACCTCTAGTAATGTATAAAAATAACATCACTTCTTAAAAAGTTATTAACACATTCACTCATTTAACAAGTTGTTGCTAATCATTTTTAAATCCTCTAACAAGTAAATGTGCAATTAATACTGGCATTCTGGGTATCTGGGAATGTAAGTCTATGACCATTGTGGGTTCTTGGCATCAAGCAGGAAAGAATTCAAATTCAAGCCAGCATAGAGTTTAAAGGGAAAGAGGGTTTATTAGTGAAGAAACAGTGATAACCAAAACAGTGAGCCGAGGTGTTTTTCCCAGGGTAGTGTCATAAGACGCAGAAGAATAAGCTCCATGGACCAGAAGGTTTAAACAAAAGTGTAGAAAATTTATTACAAGCAGATTCAGACTCTCACAAGGGGAGGGGGTTCAATAATGGGCTGCCCGGTGAAACCTTTGTAGCCCATGGGTATATGTTTGCTACAAGCCTGCTCTATGTCTACCTGTGTCATCACCTGATCGATTCCCTCAATTATTCTTGCCTAGCAACAGATCTGAACTTTTCCTGTTTCTGTGTTCTTTCTCTGTTCCTGTGCTGAACTTTCTTTGTTTCTAAGTGTTTGTACACCTAGTGACTGCAGGCTCTCCCTTGTTTTCTCATGCCTTCTGCTTTGAGTCCAGGAACATTTTATTTTATTATTTCCGCTCGGTTGATTCTTGTGGTTAGGCTGCTCAAACTCCCATGTCTGCCCCTGACTATGTTCCACCTACCTTTGTTTCCACTGGACCCCTAACCTATCTGCCTGTGTTTCAAGTTAACCTTCTCAATAGGACTGATAATAGGATATCCCATACGCAAAACAGCTATTTTTTTACATCTTTTTGGAGGCTCATTTATCCAGCAGTAGGGCATTCAATAAGAGGGAGGGATATTTAAGATTTTCCAGGGGAAAGGGTGGATACTCTATTGAAGAGCCCCATGGACCATTATATTGGTTTTCCATTTCTCATCCTGATGATATATGGGGGGGTTGTCCTTTATTAAAGAATTACTGAAAAGTGAAATTAGTTTCCATGTTGGATTGAGCTTGTCTAAAAGTTCCAAGCCATAAATCCATTTGGGGCTGGTTATAGTCCTTATAGCCCTTATTAGTTAGAGTCTATTTGCTGTATACCCAATCTCATTACTTTATGCTGAGAAAAAATGTTCTGAAGGAAACGATGATGGTTCTGTGAGACATTGTTTAAAATCTTGATTTATTTTGGGAAGGAAAAATCAGGAAAGTTATTTCTAAAAAATAATGATTTTGCGAGATTTGCAGAGTAAGCTTATTACCTTAGCAAATTTGTCCCAATTGCATTTCTTTACATAAAACATACTCTATATAATAAAAGGCTAATATGCAAATTGCCTCCTCGACTGGGAGTTCAACCAAGAATTCAACCAGGCAGCGGGGCCAGCCAGCCAACTGCCCATGGATCCTACCTACTTCCGATTGACCACCACCAATCAAGGGCGGGGCCAACCAACCTCTCACATCCCCTTTCCCTGCCATCCTGGCCCAATTAGCCCCAATCGTGATAGGCTGGCCAGACACCTCCTGTGCAGAATTTGTGCACCGGGCCTCTAGTACTTATATATATTTAAAGAATTTATAACACAAGTATCAGTGATAACCAGAAAGGGGAGCTAAGGCTTTTTTCCTCGGGTTGTCTTGTGAAGCTGAAGAATGAGCTCATGGACCAGAAGATTTAAGCAAAAGCATGGAAATATACTGCAAGCAGTTTCAGACTCACTGCATGAGGAGAGGGGCCATTAATAGGTTACTGAAGCTAATCTGTCTAGGGGTATATATGTGCTACAATCCTGGTTTATTATCTACCTGTGTCACCACCTGATTGATTCCCTCCATTGTTCTTGCCAAAAACACACCTGAATTTTCCATGTTCCTATGTGTCAGTTCATCTTGTTGTTGCAGACCCTCCCTAATTTCACATGCTGCCTGCTCTGAGTCCAAAAACATTCTATTATTTCTGCATGGTTGGGTTCTGTGATCAGGCTTGCTCAAATTGTATTGTCTGCCTCTGCCTATGTTCTACCTCCCTTTTTTTTCCCACAGCACCCCTGCCCCCTCTGCCTGCATGTCAAGCTAACTCTTCTTACCAGTAAGGAATATTACAAGAGATAAGAAAACTAGAGGCTAGGTGCACAAATTCTGCTCAGGAGGTGTCTGGCTGGCCTATCCTAATTGGGGCTGATTGGGCCAGGCTGGCAAGGAAAGGGGATGTGGGAGGTTGATCGGCCCTGCCCTTGATCTGGGTAGGGGGAGCCAATCGGGGGGGTGGGGGGGAGGGAGGGTCCATGGGCAGTTGGTTGGCTGGCCCTGCCCTTGGTTGAACTCCCAGTCGAGGAAGCAATTTGCATATTATCCTTTTATTATATAGGATATTATATAACCCAGTAATTAGTTGCAAGTATGAGAACACAATACTGATAAGGCTGAAAAGAAGCATCAGAATGTTAATGGCATCTGTGGTGAGTGCCCTAGGCACCAGCCTTCAATTGTTAGTACTTCAAGGACTGCCTCAGATGAAGAGATCCACCTTGTCTAAAGTCACACCCTCTACCCAAGGAGGCCCATATCTAAGAACTGATTAAATGAGCTATAGAAAACCAATCTCTTGCTCTATAGGAACACTTTGAAATAAATTATAGTCTCATAGTTCCAGGAGACTCTTCCAAAGAGTTATCTTTAGGCCTATACTGAAACCCATATTCTATCTCTACTCCCTTCTACATGCTTTCCTTTCCTTCCATAGTTATTAGTCTCAAGAGCACACCTTAACAAACATTCTAAATGCTAAATTTGGTATAAGGGTCAGTTTCCTTGGAAATCCAACCTGTGACACATACTTTCTGTCTTTTGGTTTTGTCATCTATAAATCTATAATAATAAAAGAGTAATATGCTAATTAGACCAGATGTTCTTTTGGGTGACCTTATGGACAAAGTCAAGGTTGCAATGGAAGCCCAGGTCCTGGCAGAAGGAAGCCAATTCTGGCAGCTGAGGGAAGGAAGGCCTACTCCAGCATGAATTTCGTGCATCAGCCTCTGGTAGGTATAATAGAACATTTCTCCCTAGGTTATAAAATCTTATTGAGGATATTCACAGAAGGCACTTAATCTAGTGACTTACATATATAGTAAAAGGTCTGTAAATGTTTTCTGTGATAATGATTGGGAAAGAGAAATTTGGGTGAGCAATATGCTTTCAAATCATGATTTCAAATGATGTCATTACTTTCTATCACTTTCTTGCTCTGTCCATTTTATTGTTTTAATGAGCAACCACATTTCCTCAGTTAGCTTTGTGTGTTTGCTTCATTTGTTCTCACTGTCAACCAGTACCTTCCCTGTGATAGGAGGAGGCCAGATGTGAACTGAATGACAAAATAAATATTTTGTTTCTTTCTTCTTTAAAGATATAGATTATTTTAAAGTATGACCTAGTTAACATGTTACTTATTACTGTCTAACCTTTATCCGCCCTTCAAGCCAAATCTACCTGTTATATTGACTGTGTTCAAAATTGTATTGAAAATTAAAGTTTTTGTGTACTTTGAAATGTTCATCTTTTAGGAAGAGTTAATTCTTTACATAGTTGAAAAGATTAATGAAACTTCATATTTTTTCATATAGCTTCCTGAGAGTAGACATTGACATAGATAGTGAAGAAAAGAGAGAAATAAAGCTAGTACATAGGAGATTAAGGAAGGGCTGTGAATAAGGAGAAAAAAGAACTGAGAAGATTAAAACTCCTGTAAATGTGTACCCTCTTTTTTATAATAATTCATTAGTCTGTTTTACATCATATTGCCATCCTATCTAATAAAAGAGTAATACACAAATTGACCATCACTCTAACACACAAGATGGCAGCTCCCATGTAGTCAAAGATGGCTGCCCCCAAGTGGACACAAGATGGTTGCCACAACATGGCCAGCAGGGGAGGACAGTTAGAAGGGACCAGGCCTGCAAGAGAGGGCAGTTGTGGGTGATCAGGTTAGCAGGGGAGAGCAGTTGGGGGTGATCAAGCCTGCAGAGCAGGGAAGTTGGGTTTGACTGGCCCTGCCAGGAAGGGCAGTTTGGTGAGACCCAGCTTGGCAGAGGAGAGTAGTTGGAGGTTACCAGATCTGCAGGGGAGGGCAGTTATGGGCAAACACTCAGTCAGGGGAGCAGTTAGGCATCAATCAGGCTAGCAGGGGAGTGGTTAGGGGGTGATCAGGCTAGCAGGCAGACGTGGTTAAGGGCAATCAGAGAGGCAGGCAGATGAGCAGTTGGGAGCCAGTAGTCCTGGATTATGAGAAGGATGTCCTCCTTCCCGTTTAGGCCTGATCCTACTGGACATCCCTCCAGGGGTCCCAGGTTGGAGAGGGTGCAAGCTGGGCTGAGGGACACACAAATTTTATGTACTGGGCCTCTAGTGTGTAAATATTAAGGCATGAGTATGTTCTTCCTTGATGGTGACATCAAAATTGATATTACCTAATTAGACAGTACTGTAGCACTTAATCTATCCAGAAGATGTTTCTCTGTCTATCTGTGGGTTACTTGGAAAACAGCCAATAAATAATGCAACAAAAATTTAAACATATGCACAGAAAGGATTAATATATTTTCCCTCTGTATACCTACAAAGTGAGGAAAATGGAGAAGAAAGGTAGTATTAAAGGAGAACTCCCGGACTGTGAGTTGACTTGCATCAACCCAAGGACTCTGCCCTATGGAAGTTTGTGCACTGCCTATAGGCATTGACAAATGGGAGTAGGATGAAAACAATATATGTCCATAGGAAGTCAAATTTGTCTTTCAAAAATAAAAATATATAGCTTACAAAATATTTTTATCTTGGATTATGGTGTTTTGGTTTCAATCTCAGTAAATCATGTAACTTAGCCTGGCAAAATAAGGGAGGCTCAGGTTTTAAAAAGTTATTTCACTTACATTGTTGTGTCAGCAGTCAAGTTTCCTCAATTAGCTCTTTGTGTTTGCCTCTTGCTCCAACTTTCAGTTTACCTAGTTAGGTAAGTGTGCCTTTCTCTTCTTTTAAATTTATTTATTTATAATGCTTAAAAAACTATTAAACATAATTAGGAGTCTAGAAGAAAATAATTAAAGTAGTTACAATACAACCATCATCCTATAACCCTTCCTATCATTTTAGTATATTATTTCCTAGTCATTTTCTTCTTAGCACATATTATTCTCACTGTGTGACATTTTGTATCCTGTTTTTATTACTTAATTTCATATTATAGGCATTTACTAGTGTATTTGCCATTTCTTAATGGTTGCAAATTATGCTATCAAGTAAATTTATTATCTTCATCATTTTCTGTTATTGGACAATTTGATTTCTTCTAATACTTACTTGGCAAATATTGTTACCTATACAGCTTTTCATGTTTTGTATTATTCCTTTAGGATAAAGGCCTAATAAGATATTATTAAATAAAATTAAGAGCTTTAAACTTGTCAGTGAACTGGGTGACAAAAACAGTAAAAAAGCAGTTTCCTAACAGTCACATTTTTTTTAATGTGAAAGCACCATTGTCAGAGACACTGCCACATGCACACAAGTTCCTTACCATCAGTCTGCATGCAGACTGCATTCCTTTCTTTTACACTTTGCCACCTACAGTCTCAGGAGTATATGTTTCCCTTCAATCTGATACTGCTCTTCCATGGTTTTCAACCATGGGCCCAGACTTGATCCTCAGCTTCCTTCAATGCTACACACTTCACTGAAAGCTTAGGAAAAAAAACAAAAACAAGTGAATAACAACACATAAACTTTAAATTGTGACACTAACTATAACTTCCTTAAGTGTCCAAAGATCCAAACCCTTCTATAGCATTCCCAAAGATATTCAATTTATTACCCAGCTCATGGTTGCTCTTAACTCTGTGCCAACAGGAGCCAGGGCAAGAGACATTATAAGAGGTTAAGCAATTTTATTGCATTCTCTCACTGACACCGGTGGTGGTAATGACTGGGGTGGGTTTCCTGAGCAGGATGCAAGTGTGGTTTCTTTCCCAGGTTCTTGTCCAGACGGATTCAAAGTCACAGGCAAAAGGTGGTAGATGAAAAGGGTGGAAATTTATTGGAAACAAGTACAGTCTCCCATATAGGGAGGGGTCTCAGGGGATAAGCCACCAAGCCCCTTTTTCCTGAGGTTTTTAAAGGCTGCAGTTCTTTGTTCCTTCATATTACCTTCCAATCAGTAGAATATTAGCTTCAAAGCTCAAAACCCACGTGGTGCTTCCCTTTTTATCTCCCACTTCAGTGGTAGAAGTCTCTATCTCCTGTGAAAATCTGTTTTCATCTTTCTCTCATTTGCCAGTATTTTTCTTTTTTCTGTGAAAGTTTGTTTCTCTTTTCTCCCCATACCCTGTGGCTTTTCCCTATCTTCTGTGAATGGATGTTTTCTTTTCCCCTTATCCTGTGGCATCCTCTCTCTCTCTCTCTCTCTCTCTCTCTCTCTCTCTCTCTCTCTCTCTCTCTCTCTCTCTCTCACTGACTGTATGCCTTTTGGCAGCTCCAAGCCCTCACCTTTGCAGTCCTCCCCCATAAACCCTCTAGTTCCTAAAACTACCTAAACCTTCCTATTTTATCCCTAAAATGCAATTCATTTATGTTCTTTTATATGGGATAAAATTGGGAGTATAAGGTAAGAATGTGCTTGTGCCTTTCAGTCAAGTGGAGAGGAGGGCACAAGTCAGTCAAGGGAGTTAAAGGGAGAATTCATTGTTCAGTCAGGGAAGGGGAGTTCTTATCTTGCTTCTTCAGGTGCCGGCCATCTAACGCAAGCTATGGGGAAAAACTTATAGCAATAAATATTTCAGGAAACATGTCCAAGAGATAGTCTAAGAGATAGGGGTTGCTCATCCTGACAGCTGCTTTATTGTGGTAGAGGATTCACATTTCCATCTTGTTACCATTCACACTCACACCGAGATAGAGTTTAGTCTTCACTTCTTCTCACAATAATTCAAGAACCTGTCTCTCCAAGGTTTAGAGAGAGTCAAATCTTCAATCCACACTAATGCACTCCTACCTTCCAAGTATCCTGTAAAGATTGCTTTAGATGCCAGGATAATTGACAGAGGACAATAAACACCACCTTCAGCTCAAGAATATTATTCTAAGATGAAATAAAAAAATTCAAGTTCAAGGTATAGATTATTGAGTATGATATAATTTTAGCTATGAGATTTAACAGTACAATCTATATTTCTCAGCAAGTTTTTTTCTGCTTCTATTTAGTTTTCTCCAAGAATTAATTTGAGTGGAAGGTATGATGCTATATCTTCTGCCAGAATCTCCATGTGATTCCTCAAGTAACAAGACACAAAACACTGAATATGCATGTGATCATACACAATTATGGCAGGTGTGGGAGGAGAGGTGGGACTATATATATATATATATATATATATATATATGCCAAAAACATAATATTCAGAGAAGGAATTACTTATAAACTAGCTAATATATATTACTAAGTAGAACTTCTTTTATTTTTTAATGATTTAATTGATTTTTAGAGAGAGAGGAAGGGAAAGGGAGAGAGAGCTAGAAATATCTATGATTAGTGAGACAGCTATTCATTTTTCAACTTCAAATTTCTTAGATGTCTGAGTGAAAGAGCCCAAATCATCAATATTTTTGATATTACTTTTACAATATTGTCAGAAATAGCAGCCAAAAATACAAAAGAAAACTTTCAAAATACAGTTGCATGCAGTTTCTGCTTTCTATGAGTAAGTAGATCTTTAAAGTTCTTGGAGCTGATCATGTTTCTCTTTGAAAAATTTTTAAGTGATCATTTAAATTAAGTGCACCTAAAATTTAAGAAATAATGAATTTTCTCAAGAAATAAAGCTCTGCCTGGCATGTGGTTGTCAGTGAAAAAAATTAAGGCAGTTAAAGATTATTTCTATATCACCAAAACCTTATTGCCAGGTTACAAATGAAGCACATTTCAGACCAACATTTGTCACATTTATTTTTATCAAACTTCCATTTAATAAAATTAGCAAGCAGCTACAAAAACCAATACCAAACCTTGTTTTTTTATACCAGACTAGAGGCCTGGTGCATGAAATTTGTACACTGGAGGGGTGCAGGGGGCCCTCAGCCTAGTCAGCACCCTCTCCAATCAACGACCCCTCTGGGGAGGTCTGACTGCCAGTTTAGGCCCGGTGTAGGATCAGGCCTAAACTGGCAGTTGGACATCCCTCTCACAATCTGGGACTGTTGGCCTCCAACTGCGAGCCTGCCTGCCAGCCTAATCAACCCCTAATCACTCCCCTGTCGGCCTGATCAATGCTGGCCCAATTACCCCCTGCTGGCCCAATTGTCCCCAACTGCCCTGCCCTACTGGCCCGATCACCCCCAAATGCCCTCCCTTGCTGGCTTGGTCATCCCTAAGTGCCCTTCCCTGCTGGCCTGATTGCTCACAACTACCCTCACCTGCCAGCCATCTTGTGGTAACAATCTTTGACCACATGGGGTGGCCATCTTGTGGAAGGGTGTGAGGGTCAATTTGCAAATTTTATATGAATTTTTATTTCAATTTCCAAATGTATGTCAACCTTTTAACCCATAAAATAATTAGTTTATATTATTAGAACTATTAAAATAGTTATTTTAGCAGCTTTTTGATGATTCCATAAAATTTCCATATAGACTATTTTCTGATGGAAGTTGGATGAACTTTGCCCTTCTTTCCTTCCTTCCTCCCTTCCTTCCTTCCTTCCTTCCTTCCTTCCTTCCTTCCTTCCTTCCTTCCTTCCTTCCTTCCCTCCCTCCTTCTTTCCTTCTTTCTTTCTGTGTTTTTCAGGGTGTGTGTGATAACATTTAAGTTCTACCCTTTCAGGAAAACTCATAGCATACATACAGTCTTATCAATTATCATTACCATATTTTACATTAGGCCCTCAGACTATATTCATTTTGGGATTTTTTCTTACTATCAAGTAGCAAGCATTAAGTCTTTCACAATTAAATATGATATTTATATTGGTTTGTTATAGATATTCTATGAGATTTAGACAATTTGCTTTATTATTCTCAGATTGCTGAGATACTTTTAATATATTTTTATTGATCTCAGAGAGGGGGGAAGAGAAAGAGATCAATCATGAGAGAGAATCATTGATCAGCTGCCTCCTGCACAGGCCCTACTGAGATTGAGCCCGCAATCTAGACATGTGTCCCAAATCAAACCCTAGCTCCTGGTTCCTGGATCAATGCTCAACCACGGAGTCACATTGGCCAGGCACTGAGATATTTATAAAGAAATCGAGTTTTCTTTTTGTCAGTTGCTCTTTCTGCCTCTAATAAAATGATCACATACTTTTCCATCTTTGTTTCTTGAATAAACCAACCTTGCATTAGAAAAATCCTTACTTACTTGAGTGTTAGTATCAATATGGCATATTTTTAAATTCAGTTTGTTAAGATTTTATTTAAAAACTTTGTGTCAATGTTGCTCTAGTTGACTTATAATGTTTTAGTCTTATTTTGGTATCAGGTTAATTCTAATCTCAAATAATTTATAAAGAAAGTATTCCTTCCTTTGCAATTTTCTGCAATCATTTTTTTATAATTATATCTTTTTCTTCCTCTGCCATGGTTCTTGTCAAAGATGAATCCTTGATATTAATTCATATTCTTTAATAGAAACCGTGTCTCTTTTTCTTATCATTACATATTTAGAGGATAAAATAATTATGGCTGCCTAGTAGCAGCCCGGGAAATATTTACAGATTTTATAAAATATTCCAAGAATGAAATTAACAGTAAAATAAAATTTAGTCTTATTATATTCTTTGCTATTGACTTAGGCAATGTTAAGTTATCTTCTTAGTATTCATTCAAAATTGTAACTATTAATAATTCAAAAGAGTACTTTAGAGATTTTATTTTGTTTATGTATTTACTTTATTCTTTTTTATATCGTGCATAGTGTTAAGAATTTAGTTGTGAATTTGTTTATTAAAAGTAATTAGTAGCTTCAATATGTAGGCATACTCATAAAATACTTATCATTCCTGCCTTTAAAAATAACATTATTCATTTAATCAGTATATTTACTGTATTTTCCGGCGTTTAAAACAACTGGGCGGGTCTGCGGCCACGGCGGTTTTTGAGCTCCCCCTACCGTATGCAGCTCCTGCAGATTCTCCAGTCTGGTGTCTCAGAAGTTTCAGCACCCACCCTATAAGACGATCCCTGACTTTTGAGATTTTCCTGGGTTAAAAAGTCATCTTATATGCCAGAAAATACAGTATATCTTACTAAAAGGAACATAATAGTTTTAAAAACTTAAATATTTTATTGCACATGTCAAAGAACAAGTGGCTTTTAAAGTGTTTTCTCAGCTCCATGTTAGTAGTTCACTAACACCCAATGTTTCTATTCTAATCTGCTACTCAGTATAAATTTTCAAGTTCAACTTTGTATTTACTAATTATCAACCATCCTAACATCTAATTTTTAAAAATAATTTGAATTCCTAAATCACTTCAAAACCTAATGGAACTCAAATGCTAATATAGCTGAAACCACTTAATAGGGCCTTGTTAATTAGATGATCCAGTAAAATTAGGCACTTTCAGTAAACACATTTTATCTTGGTCACTTGATATAAACCAAAATAATAATAATAATGGCTAATAACAGGGACATTTTCTTTATTAACCACATGCCTAGGCTGTTGGGAGTTTTCTGCTTCACAGCTAGTAATAGTCATTGATTTGAGAAATATTATTATAAATTCTGATTTGACATTTATAGGAAAGAAAATAAGTACTAATAATACACTAATATAAGTATAACTTTGTGTGTATGCAAAGCCTGTTCAATAATATAATATTATACACTTCCCAGAAAACTAAACATAGATTTTTCTTTTTTTTAATATGTTTTTGTTGATATTTTAGAGAGAAAGGAAGGGAAAGGAGAAAGAGAAGCATTGATGTGAGAGAGAAACATTGATTGGCTGCCTCTTGCGTGACTCCTATTGAGGATTGAGCTTACAACCTCAGCATGTGCCCTGACCTGGAATCTAACTGGTGACCTCTTGATGCACGGGAGGATGCTCAATCCACTGAGCAAGACCAACTGGGCTAGATAGGTCATTGCTATTTTATTTAAGTTCGATTAACTCTCAGAACAAAAATATTCCAAATTCTTATTAGCATCATATTACAAAAGTGAAATACTTTGTAAACTATATGTTGTCTGTGTCCATTGATTAAGCTTATAAGCATGCGTATCAATGGACATGGACACCAGGAGGGTGAGGGTATAAGTGGTGATAGGGGAAGGGGGGATTGGAAGGGGTAATGGGTGATGAGGCACATATGTAATACCTTAATCAATGGACATGGATTAGTTGATCTCTCTCCCCTTATCCCCCTACCTTCTCTGAGGTTTGACATTCTGATTGATGTTTCTCTGTCTCTGAATCTATTTTTGTTCATCAGTTTATGTTATTCATTATATTCCATAAACGAATGAGATTGTATGATATTTATCTTTCATTACCTGGCTTATTTCACTTACCATAATGCTCTCCATCTCCACCCTATGTTGTTGCAAATGGTAAGAACTCCCTCTTTTTTACCACATCATAGTATTCCATTGTGTAGATGTACCACAGTTTTTTAATCCACTAATTTGCTGATGGACACTTAGGCTGTTTTCAACTCTTAGCTATGGTGAATTGTGCTACTATGAACATAGGGGTGCATATATCCTTTCTGATTCATATTTCTAGTTTCTTGGGATATATTCTTAGAAGTAGGATCACTGGGTCAAATGAGAGCTCCATTTTTATTTTTTTAAATTTCTTTATTGATTAAGGTATTACATATGTGCATCATCACCCATTACCCCTTCCAATCCCCCCTTCCCCTATCACCACTTATACCCTCACCCTCATGGTGTCCATGTCCATTGATTAGGCTTAAATGCATGCATACATGTCCTTTGGTTGATCTCTTCCCCTTACCCACACCCTCCCCTACCAGCCCTCTGAGGTTTGACAGTCAATGCTTTTCTGTCTCTGGATATATTTTTGTTAATCAGTTTATGTTCATTATATTCCATAAATGAGTGAGTTCATGTGATACTTATTTTTCTTAGACTGGCTTATTTCACTTAGCATCATGTTCTCCAGTTCCATCCATGCTCTAGTTTGAAACAGCCACATTTTCTCCTTTTTCTTCTTCTTAAAGAATACCTTTCAGCATTTCATATAATACTGGTTTGCTGTTGGTGAACTCCTTTAGCTTCTTCTTATCTGTGAAGCTCTTTATCTGACCTTCAATTCCGAGTGATAGCTTCATTGGGTAGAGTAATCTTGGTTGTAGGTTCTTGCTATTCATCACTTTGAAAATTTCTTGCCACTCCCGTCTGGCCTTCATTGTTTCTGTTGAGAAATCAGCTGACAATCATATGGGTGCTCCCTTGTAGGTAATTAAGTGTTTTTCTCTTGCTGCTTTTAATATTCTCTCTTTGTCTTTTGCTCTTGGCATTTTAATTATGATGTGTCTTGGTGTGGTCCTCTTTGGATTCGTTTTTCTTGGGGTTCTGTGCACTTCCTGGGCTTGTAAATCTATTTCTTTCACCAGGTGGGGAAGTTTTCAGTCATTAATTCTTCAAATATATTTTCAGTATCTTGCTCTCTCTCTTCTTCTGAAACCCCCATAATTCGGATGTTGGTACATTTGAAGTTGTCCCAGAGGCTTCTTACACTATCCTCAAATTGTCAGATTCTTTTTTCATTTTTTCTTTTTTCTTTTTTCTTTTCCGGTTCAGTGTTTTTGGCCTCTTGGTATTTTAAATCTTTGACTTGATTCTTGCGTTCCTCTAGTCTGCTGTTGGGTTTTTGTAAAATATTTTTTATTTCAGTCAGTGTATGTTTAGTGTCTAGTTGGTCTTTTTTCATACCCACGAGGGTCTCGCTCATCTCCTCAAGGGTCTTGCTCATATCCTTGAGGTTCTCGCTAAGCTTATTGGCCTTTTCTAGGAGCCTCTTGAAATATTTTATAACCGTGGTTTAGAACTCTATATCCAATCATCTGTTCTCCTCCATTTCTTTCATTTGCAATCTGTTTTTTCACTTCCCATTTTCACTGCTTCCCTGAGTTGTTAAGATAGCTTTGTGTGCTGGGTGTCTTGGCCTCCCCTATTATCTGAGGTGTACACTCTTTGTGCACCCCTTTGTGGACTGTGTACATAGCCTTGTTGCAGATAAGTCCTGTTTGTTGTTGGTAACCCTGGGAGGAATTGACCTCCAGGCCAACTGGCTGTGAGGATCAGGTGTGGCTACTCTAGGAGACAGCCTTATGCACCAGGACTTACAAGCTTGCCAAAGTTTCTGTGCTCATTTTGGATGGGGCGGAGTTTCAGGGTGGAACCAACAGCCTGGGCTTCCAGTCATCCCCAGCCCACAAGGTTGCTGGGTCCTAGCGTCCACAGACAATCACTGCAAGCACCTCTGTGAGAAATGCGCCCTCGAGTTTCGCCTGCTGTCAGACCATCCAGTCTCCAGAATCTCAGATTTTCGCCTGGCACCTAGGTTCAGTGCAGTCAGAACTCCATCTCCCTTCCCCCAGATGCCAGCTTCACAGTTAACAGAGCACTCTTACTGGGAGCATTAGCGTGCACCCCCGGAGCTCTGCCTCTGGCTGGAGCTCCCCTCTCTTGCCAGATGCCACTGCCAGCAGCCCTGTTGGTCCTCTCTGTGTGCACTTGTGTGCACACCTCCAGAGCTCGCCTTTGGCTCTTTCCCTGGGATTCTGTCTGCAATCCAGATTCGCCCCATAAGGGCCTGGCTCCCCTGGACTTTGAGTGCAAACTGAACTGGGTTGGTTCAGCGCAGCCTTTCCACTAGAGCACCCCTGCCAGGCGTTCAGACACCCCGTCCTCTCACATGTGCAAGTCTCCCACCTTACTTGGGCTTTGCAAAGGCTCCGATTATTCATGTGTACTTCTGTGTTCCTCCAGTTTCAGATCTTCCAGTCAGCCAACCCTCCCGTGGTTCTGGATAATGTCCATTCCCTCCCTTAGGTGTATTTTCAAAATTGGTGTACAGGGCAAAAGCCTAGGTGTTTACCTATGCCGCCATCTTGTTTTCCTTATCCAGGAGCTCCCTTTTTAGTTTTTTTCAGGACAACCCATACTGTTCTCCACAGTGGCTGCATCACTCTACATTCCCACCAGAAGTGCACAAGGGTTCCTTTTTCTTTGAATCCTCCCCAGCACTTGTCATTTGTTGATTTGTTGATAATAGCCATTCTGACAGATGTGAGATAGTACCACATTGTTTTTTTGATTTGCATCTCTCTGATGATTAGTGACTTTGAGCATGTTTTCATATGTCTCTTGGCCTTCCTTCTGTCTTCTTTCAAAAAGATTCTATTTAGGTCCATTGCCCATTTTTTGATTGGGTTGTTCATCTCCTTTTTGTTAAGCTGCATGAGTTCCCTGTAAATGTTAGAGACTAAACACTTACCATTGATATCATTGGCAAATATGTTCTCCCATGCAGTAGGCTTCCTTATTGTTTTATTGATGGTCTCCTTTGCCATGCAAAAGTTTTTTTTTTAATTTTTATTTTGATGTAGATGTGGATTTGTTTATTTGCTCTTTAGTTTCCATTGGCCTAGGAGCAGTATCAGTAAAGAAATTGCTTTGGCATATGTCAGAGATTTTTCTGCCTGTGGATTACTCTAGTATTTTTTTGGTTTCTGGTCCTATGTTTAAGTCCTTAATCCATTTTCAGTTTACTTTTGTGTATGGTGTAAGTTTGTGGTCTAGTTTCATTTGTGTGTGTGTGTGTGTGTGTGTGTATCTGTTCAATTTTTCCAACACCATTTATTGAAGAGTCCGTCTTGACTCCATTGTATGTTCATGCCTCCTTTGTCAAATATTAATTTAGCATAGCGATTTGGGTTGATTTCTGGGTTCTCTATTCTGTTCCATTGATCTATATGTCTGCTCCTGTGCCAGTATCAGGCTGTATTGAGAACAGTGGCTTTGTAATACAACTTGAAATCTGGTATTGAGATCACACCTACTTTGTTATTCTTTCTCAGGATTTTTGTGGCTATTCAGGGTCTTTTTTTTATTCCAAATGAATTTTTGGATTATCTTTCTAGGTCTGTGAAATATACTGTTTTTTTTTTTTTTTTTAATATGAGGAGTGCATTGGAACTATAGATTGCTTTGGGTAGTATGGACATTTTAATGATGTTGAGTCTCCCAGTCCATGAACATGGTATGTTCTTCCATCTGTTTACATCTTCCTCTATCTCTCTTTTTTTTCAGTGTCCTATAGTTTTCCACATATATGTCTTTTGCCTCCTTTTACCTGTCTTAAGTTTATTCCTAGAAATCTTAATTTTTTTTTTTTTGGTGTGATGGTAAATAGGATTGCTTTTTTAGTCTCTCTTTCTGTAAGTTCACTATTGGTGTATAGAAATGCTAATTAATGGCATTAATTTTGTATCCTGCTACATTGCAGAATTCATTTATTAAGTCTAATAGTTTTTTTTGATGGATTCTTTCGGGATTTTACTTACAATATCATGTCATCTGCAAATAGGACAGATTTACTTCTTCTTTTCCAATTTGAATGCATTCCATCTCTTCCCTTCCCTTCTCTCTGTGTCTTTCCTTTTATTAAAATGACTAAAGCCCTGGCCAGTGTGGCTCGGTTGGATGGAGTATCATCCTTGCACCAAAGTTTTATTGATTTGATTCCCTGTCGGGACACATACCAGATTGTGGGTTCCATCCCAGGTTGGCATGAGTAGAGGACACAACCAATTGATGTTTCTCTCTCCTTCTTTCTTTCTCTCTCTAAAATCAATTAAAATGACTGAATATTCTGAAATATTACATATCCTACCATTAGCTCAGAAATATTTACTCTATTAGGTCTGGCTTAGTTTATACTAAATATTATATGTATTCATGAGTAATCAAATCTAGCATTAATTAGTACTTTTCTCTTTTAAAAAAATAATATAAAAATAAACATTTTAATTCTTTCCTGATTCATATGTTATGATTTTTTGTGTAATTTAATATTAATACATCTCAAGAATATAAGACATTGCTTTTATTTAATGATATTACTTATATTTATCCACATGCAAGTTACTATAAGTAATCTTAACTAATTAATTTTGACAATTTCAACCTTCCATTTTGAATCTTTCTTTTTGCTGAAAGATCACTTTTAAATTTTCTCCAGTTTTTCCTTTACACATGCCAGTATTAAGTATCATTATTTTTTCTTAAACTGATTTTAATTTATTTTATTCTTGAAAGTTATTTGGCATACACTTCTAGTTTTTCTCTTATCTAATTTCATAAATATAAAGATTTTCATTGTCCAGTGGATACCAATGTTTCTGCTGAGGAAACAGTTCTCAGTTAAACATATTTGGTTTTATAAATCTAACTAGAGGCCCAGTACACAGAATTCATGCACTGCAGGGGGAGGGGACCCTCAACCCAGCCTGCACCCTTTCACAGTCTGGAAGTTCTCAGGGGATGTTCGGCTGCCATCTTAGGCCTGCTCCAGGGGCAGTTGGACATCTCTATCGCAGTCTGGGACCCCTCACTCCTTACTGCCCAACATCTCCCTGCTCCTTACAGCTTGGCTCACTGCTCCTTAGTGCTGCCAAGAAGCAGGAGAGGCTCCTTCCACCACCTAAGTGCTCACCTGCCATGGGCCTGGCTTCCGGCTGAGCAGTGCTTCCCCTGTGGGAGCACACTGACCACCAAGGGGTAGTTCCTGCATTGAAAATATGCCCCCTTGTGGTCAGTGCACATAATAATGACCAGTTGTAATGATCGCTCAGGCTTTTATTATATAGACTAGAGGCCCGGTGCACAAAATTTGTGCACAAGAGTGGGAGGGCTCCCTCAGCCCAGCCTGCACCCTCTCCAATCTAGGATGCCTTTGGGTATGTCCTACTGTAAACTGGCAGTTGGACATCCCTCTCACAATCTGGGACCCCTGGATCCTAAATTTTCACCTGCCTGCCCTCCTGATCACCCCTAACTGCCCCTCCCACCAGCCTGGTCACCCCTTACTACCCCCCCACTAGCCTGGTCACCCCCAACTGCCCCTCTCTGCCAGCTTGGTCACCCCTCACTGCACCCTCCTGCCAGCCTGGTTGCCTCCAAAGGCCCTCCTCTGACAGTATGGTTCTCCCTAACTACACCCCCTGCTAGCCTATTTGTCCCCAACTGCCCCTCTCACCATCCTGTAGCCCCTCACTCCCCTTCTGCCAGCCTGGTCACCACTAACTGCTCCTCTCTGCTGGCCTGGTCACCCCACCTACTCCCCACCAGCCTGGTCACCTCTCACTGCCTCCCTCTGCAGGCCTGGTCACCCCTCACTGCCCCCACCCCCCGCCAGCCTGGTTGCCCCACATAGATTGCTGTTCAGTCTTTTGATTGTTCCTCACTAACCCCCTGATGGCCTTGTCGCCCCGTGCAGCCTCCTGTTCAGTTGTTACTGTGAGAATGTCCTGACCAAGTTGCATATTACCTTTTTATTGGTATAGATTTTTCTTTATTTCCTCCAGCTTAATTTAAGTTATTTATTTGTCTTTGGTGCTGAAGAGTTTTACATAATCTTTTTATGAATTTGTATTTATTCTGTCTGCTTGGGCACTAGGGATCTATAAACTTAAGGATTGATACTTTTCACCAGTGTTAGTTAATTATCAACTATTGCATCTCCAAGTCTTTTTACCCCATATTATACTTTCTGCTAGTCCAGTTAGTGTCAATTCTCATTATTTATGGGTTCTGTGTTTATAAAGATGCTTACTTGCTAAAGTTCAATTTTAAAAGGTTATAGACTGAATGCTTATACTCCCTCAAATCCACATGTTGAAATCTAATCTCCTATGATATATGTGGAGTTGGAACATTTAGAAGAACAATAGTTCATGAGGGTGGAACCTTAATGAAGGGAATTTTAGTGCCTATATAAAAGAGACTCCAAAGAGTTCCTCCACATCATCCCTTATTTGTGAACACAGAAAGAAGATAACCATTTATGAAAACAGATAGTGGCTCTCACCAGACTCTAAATCTCCCAACATCTTGATTTTTGACTTGCCATCCTCCAGAAATTTGAGAAATAAATTTATATTATTGATAAGCCCTCCAGTCTATAGTATTTTTTATAGCAGCCAGAATAGACTAAGACATACTCCAAAGTCAGTATGATGCTATTGTGGTAATTTGTGAACATGCACATAGAGGAGGAATATTTGAGTCTATGGTGTGTATGCTCCCAGATAAGTCATATAAGTGTTCTTTACCAGATAAGTCATATAAGTGTCCTTTACATAGTCCATTTAAATGTCTCATTTAAGTGTCACATATAACACATACTTTTTTTGCTTTTCGTTGGTGATTTTGCTTTTATAAATGGCCCCCGAGCATGGTGTTGAAGATCTGCTTAGTGTTCCTAAACAAAAGAAGTATATGAATGTACCTAACATAAAAAATACATCTTAGTAAAGCTTCATTCAAGCATCAGGTATAGTGTTTTTGTCTATAGTTTCAATGTTGATAAATCAACAATTTACATTTTATTTGTCTTTAAACAGAAACACTCATAAAATAAGGTTATATATTGACCAGTTATTAAAAATGTGATCAGAGGCTCACAAGAACCTAAGTCTGTATTTCCCCTTGGAAAATTGTTCAGAATTCACAAAATCAGTATGTACAGAAACTTTATGAAACCTAACGACTGAGAAAATGATAAATGGCTGTTAGAGTTTTAATAATCTCTTCTCTGTCACTTGTTCTCTCTTCATTTTTCTTTCTATTCTAACATTTTCTTCTGATTTATATTCCAGTTTCAACCTGCTATGAATTCCTAATTAAATTAATTTACTTTTTGGTCATGAAATTCTATACTCTCTATTCTCTCTCTCTCTCTCTCTCTCTCTCTCTCTCTCTCTATATATATATATATATATATATATATACACACACACACACACACACACACACATAGACACACACATACTGAGTGGCCAGATTATTATGACCACCTCATCAGTACTTCATTGGGCCACCTTTTACCTTCAATACTGTGGGCATTCTTCTTGACATTGACCCCCAGAGATGTTGAAATGTGATGCAAGGAATCTGACACCATTCCTGATGAAGAGCACTGTCCAGGTCTGTGAGATTTGATGGTTTTGGAATCAGCTGCCTGTTGGCTCTTTTAACTTCGTCCCACAAATGCTCAATTGGATTGAGATCTGGTGATTGTGGGGGCCACCTAAGCAAAGTAAAGGCTCCCTCATGTTCTTGAAACCACTCCTACACAATCAAGCACTGTGGCATGGTGCATTGGCTTGTTGGAAGAAGCCATCTCCTTTGGGATACACCATCAGCATGATAGGATGAACTTGATGAGCAACACTACTTAGGTGTATGTTGTGCTTTTCAGACATTGTTCACACAAATTAAAGGGCCCAAATCATGCCAGGAAAACATGCCCCAAGCCATAACACTGCCTCCACCAGCTTGAAGGATTGCACTCATGCATGTGGCGTGCATGCTTTCATGCTGTTTCCGCGAAATTCTCTGCCATCTGCATGATGCAACTGGAAACATGATTCATCAGACCACATGACTTTTTTCCAATGCTCAACTATCCAATATTTGTGATTCTGTGAGAATTGGAGACATTTTATCTTGGTAATTGTAGACATCAAAGGTTTTTGAACAGGCCTTTGGATTCCATATCCCATATGATGCAGTGTATGGCTAATTTGCCTACAAACATCACGCGGTCATAATAATCTGGCCACTCAGTGTGTGTGTGTGTGTGTGTGTGTGTGTGTGTGTGTGTGTGGTTTCAACTTCTTTGGAAATTTCTCAAACTTGTTTTTTTATGTTATTAAATACCTTAAACTTATTTTTTTCAAATTTGTATCTGATAACTCTAAACAATGGAAGCTGGTGTGGGTCTGTGTCTATTGGGTCTCATACATTGGTCTTATTGTGTAATTGGTTATTTATTTATATTTAGTATTTGAAACTGGAAACTTTATTTAAAAAATTACAAAGTAATTCAAGACCTAGCATGATGTTATCCTGAGAGAGAATTTTCATTTGATTCTCATAGGCTCCTAGGGATTATAGTCATGCCTATTACTTAAAATACATTTCAAATATTGATGTAATTCAAATTTGTGCTGTAGTTCTTATAGAGACTGTACTACTTAAGTGCACTATTACTTCTATTTTTTCCTATTTTTAAATTTGATTGTTTGTTTTCCTTCTGTTGAGTTGTATGAGTACTTTATGTACTTTGGATAATAATCCCTTATCAGATGTATCATTGCCAAATATGTTCTCCCATTCAGTGGGTTTCCTTTTCGATTTGTTGGTAGTTTCTATTGTTGTGCAGAGCTTTTTATTTTGATGTAGTGGCATTTGTTTATTTTCTCCTTAGTTGCTATTATCTTAGGAGATGTATCCTTAAACATATTGTTACGTGAGATGAATGAGATTTTACTATGTTCTTCTCTAAGACTTTTATGGTTTTATGCCTTACATTTAAGTCTTTTATCCACCTTGAGTTTACTCTTGTGTATGGTATAAGTTGGTGATCTAATTTCATCTTTTTGCATGTGTCTGTACAGTTTTCCCACCACTAGTTGTTGAAGAGACTCTCTTTACTCTGCTGTGATCAGTATTAACTGTTTCACCTGGTTATATTTTCTTCTTGAATCATTCTTTTTATTATTAGAAAGTGGCCTTCTTTGCCTTTTTTATGGCTTTTGTTTTGAAGATATTTTGTCTCATATGAATATTTTGTCTGAAGACTATTTTGTCTCCTACTCCGGCTTTTTCTTTCCTTTCCAGTTGGAATATATTTCTATCTCTTCACTCTCATTCTGTATATAAGTTTTGTTCTGAGGTGGGCCTCTTATAGACAGCATATGCATGGGTAATGTTTTCTTATCCATTCAGTCACCCTATGTTTTTTGAATGAAACATTTAATCCACTTATATTCAAGCTTATTATTCACATATATTTATTTATTTATTGTCATATTTATTTTATCTATGGCTATGATATTTTATTTCTCCTTTAGTTTTCTTAAATTAGTGTCTTTAACATTTCTTGCATTGCTGATTTGGTGGTAATATACTCCTTTATCCACTGTTTTTTTGTTTTGTTTTTTTTTTGAGTGGAAGGCTTTTTAGTTCACACTGAATTTTAAATGATAGCATTGCTAGATATGGTAGTCTTGGATATAGGCCCTTGCTTTTCTTTACTTTGAATACTTCATATCACTGCCTTCCGGCCTGAAGTGTTTCCTCTTGAGAAGTCAGCTAACAACCTTATAGAAGCTCGTGCATAGGTACATCTGTCTCTTTCTTACTGTCTGTAATATTCTTTTTTGTCTTTAATATTTGCCATTTTAATTTTAATGTGTCTAGGTGTAGGTTTCTTTGGGTTCATTTTGATGGGACTCTGTGGCTCCTGAACTGTTGTAACATAATCCCTCACCATGTTGGGGAACTTTTCTGTCATTATTTCTTTAAAGAGTTTCTCTGTTCCTTACCCTCTGCCCCTTCTGAGATTCCTATGATGCAGAGGTTGTTTCATATTATGTTGTCCCAAAGTGCACTTAGGCTCTCTTCCTGCTTTTTAGTTCTTTTTATATTTGCTGCTCTAGTTAGGTATTTATTTCTAATTTGTCTTCCAAATCACTGATTCGGTCCTCTGCTTCATCCAGTCTACTTTTAATATCTTCCAGTGTATTATATCTAGTTCTTATTTATGGCCTTTATTTCCTTTTTCATGCTGTTTTAATTTACATTAAGTTTCTTAAACATCTTTATAACCATTGCTTTGAACTCTATCTAATAGGCTGCTTACCTTATCTATTTAGTTCTTTTTCTGGAGATTCATTCTTTTCTCTCCTTTTGGGGTTGTTTCTTTGACTTCCCACTTTAGCTGTCTTTTGTATTTGCTTCTAAGTATTAAATAGAACTGCTATGCCTCTCATTCTTTCTGGGATGGCCATATAGATATAGATATGGATATAGATATAGATATAGATATAGATATAGATATAGATATAGATATGGATATGGATATGGATATAGATATAGATATAGATATAGATGATATAGATATAGTGTCTTGAGGGGTCCTGTGGCATAGTCTCTTTGTTCACTTGAGTTGGATGCTCTAGAATGCCCCATATGTGCATTATTTGGCCTCTCCTGTTGTAATTGGGATCCAATTGTTGATGTTCTGCTCGTGGTAGTGATGGCTCCTCCTACTTGCTACTAGTGTTGTTCAACTCTAAGGTCATCATGCCAGCTGTTATACAGGTCTTTATTTGTGGGGCTTGCAAAATTTTGCTCTGATGTTGAATCTGGCCCCGTGGTGTGTCTATCCTAGGCTTCCTGGGAGCTTCTCTAGAGCAGGAGAATGTGAGTTACTGTCTCTTTCTGGAGTTGGGCAACCTAATTGAGGTCCAAGAGGTTGAATCTCATAGTAGTCCAGTGGTCAGGTACTCCTTAGCCCAGAGATTGGGTCTGCCTTGAGTCTCACACTTTGTTCCTATTCTGACTTTTACTTCCTTCCCCAGCAGAGATGGTCCTGCAGGTTTGAACTGCAGGTACTTGGGGTCCCACTGACTTTATTCACTGAGCAGCTCAGCATGGTGTCTGCAGAATGGAGCCAACATGCTACTCGGTGTACCAGTTAACAATGGTAGATTTCACAATCAAATAAAACATGATAATTTCAAGAGAAATATCAGAAGTTATTTATTCAAAGTAATGTTCATTGCTAGCTACACCTTTCCTCCATCTTTCAGGTAATTTGTGGATATCCTCCCAATAGAACTTTTCTTGTTTTAAGGTAAACCATTCAGAGACCCAGTTTTCTACTTCTTTGTACGTTTTGAAGTGCTGCTCAAAAAATGCATGTGCCATTAATCAGAACATGGCAATCTTAAGGAGCAAGGTCTGGTGAATGCAGCAGGTGGGTTAATACTTGCCAGGCAAGATCTTTTAACATGTCTTTAACTGGTTTTGAAGTGTGTGATAGTGCATTATCACGAAGCAAAATTACTTTGCCATGTCTTCTGGCTCATTCTGGTCATTTCAAAAGCAAAGCATGGTTCAAATTGATTATTTGTTATCAGTAGTGATCAGTATTAACTGTTTCACCTGGTTTTAGAAGCTCATAATACACCACACCTTCCTGATTCCACCAAACGTAGAGCATTGTCTTCTCTCTGAAGCAATTTGTCCTTGCAGTTGATATTGATGGTTGACCTGGATCCACCCAAGATTTTGTGTATTTTGGATTCTCAAAATAAATTCACCTTTCATTGACAGTCACAATTTAATGCAAAAAAAAAACAACTTTCTTTTTTGCCATTGAAGTAAAATTTTACTGATGACTTTTTGGTTTTCCATTTGCCTTTCACTTAGTTGATATGGCACCCATTTTCTTTCCTTTAAAATCTTTCCCATTGCTTATAAACGATTGAAATTGTTTGCTAAGGAATGTCTAATCTTTCTGTAAGTTTTTTTTTTTAATTCGACATGCATCTTCATTCAATAATGCTTGTAATTGTTGGTCTTCAAACTTTTTCGGTTGACCTGGATGTTCTTTGTCTTTCATGACAAAATTGTCATGTTTATACATTTAAACCAGTGTTCACAAGTATCTTCAAATGGAGAATGTTCACCATAAGCTTCTCAAAATACAAAATAACTTTTTCTTCAAATAAAGTAATAAATTAAAACTTCCCACAAATGCTCTTTTTTGGCATGAAATTCGACATATTTAAGTGTAAAAATATCTATGATGTTAATACTTTCAACAAATTTAACATATGAAGTTTTGAAGCTTGTTGTCAAAACAACAAAATAGCATCCATATCAAATTGCATATATATCAACATACGTGTAATGCCATTTATTGAAAAATCCACATTATTAACTGGTACACCTAGTATTTCTAACTAATTAGATCAGGCAAATACTCAATGGGGGGGGGGGTCAACTATATCCTCCCCCACCTCCCCAGTTAAAAACTATCCAGTTAACAAGGTTTGGCCCAGGAGTGTGAGGGAATGACTCAGCATAGGAAACCGGGGTGTCTGCTTTCCAAGCTCTAACCTCAGATTCCCCCAAACTTTCTTATTCTTACACAGCTCAATTCCACTCTGCCCTCCCTCTGCAAGAGCCATAGGTGAGTGGTTGCCCTTGAAATTTTGTGCATTGGCCCTTTAAAAGGGTGCCTGCACTTCCAGCCATCTCTCCCTGGCAGACAGCAACCCTGTTGCTATTCACAGCCAGATGTTATGTGCACATCTTTCTCAGTTCTGGTGCTCTTTATTGGAATGGGGAGGGAGAGCTTGGGGATTATACCCAGATTTTTCAGTGGCAACCTCCCACAATTGAAATATCTCTCCAGAACTTTAGCTGCTATCTGTGGGAGCTCAGCCAGCCCTTTCATGTCTCCACCCTTCCTTCTAGCTTCTATTCATCCTTGGTTATGAGGATTCTCTCCAGCTAGTGTTAGTGATTTATTTTTTATTTATAAACCACTGTTTCTTTGAAAATTATTCAGGGTGACTCAATTATATTGTTATTTAAAACCTATTACAAGCAAACATTTTGATTTAATAAGCACTTTTTTATAACAGTGTGATAACAATGCATATATGAAAATATTTGTGCAGAGAGTCAATTATTTTCTTAAGATAAAATTCTATATTTGGAATTGCTGTGTCAAAGTGGTAATATTACAATTGAATATGTGTTACCAAATTTATTACATAGAGGTTCACTGTAACTTATATAGCAGCAATACTTGAACTCCATTTGCAAGATGACTATTGGCAAAATTAATTATTCTGAAAAGAATAACTAGGATGATGACAGAGCTAAATTATGAAAATATTAGTTTATATACTATTATATATTTTCACCTGCTAACTTTGTCAACGTAAGTCTAGGTAGTAAACATTCAAACATATGATAGGTTTTCTTTTTGTGTATATATTGATCCAATTGCTTATTTATTCAATAATAATTTCTGAATGTCTAATATATATCAGGCAATGAGGAATTCAACTATTAGCTATGATGAAACTTACAGTTCAATGGAGAAGACTTTCAATAAAAAGTTTAAAAACAAAATATGCAAACTTAAAAAAAAAGGTAGTGCCGAATAAGGAACTAATGTTAGCTTGCTTATTAGGGTGATTAGGGAAAGTCTCTTGTATTAAGTATCAGTTAGATGTGAATAGATGATGGAGTTAAGTGTAGAAATCAACCCAGATAAAATACAGAGATCCTGAAGAAACATGCCTACATGGTGGTAAAATCAGTGGTAGATAAGAAGAGGTAAATTTTCAAAGAAAAGCAGTGACTAAGTCAAGCAAAACTCTGCAAAGCAAGGTAAAGAATGATGATTTAACTGTAAAGATACCAAAAATATTTGAAGTTTTTTGAGCAGTTATCATATAAACTGACTTACTTTTTAATGGAACTGCCTTAAGACACAGCAATTCCACTTCTGAAATTTATCCGAAGAATTCCAAAACACTGATTCAAAAGAATATATGCACTCATATGTTCATTGCAGCATTCTTTATAATAGCCAAGACACGGAATGAGCCGAAGTGCCCATCAATAGATGAGTGGATTAAAAAAGCTGTGGCACATAAATACAATGGAATGTTAGTGGACCATAAAAAATAATGAAATTGTACCATTTGTGTCAGTGTGGATAAACTTAGAGATATTATATCCAGTGAATTAAGTCAGTTAGAGAAAGCAAATACCATATGATTTTACTTATATGTGGAGTCTAAAGAACAAACAACATTGAAGTAGACTCATAGACACAGACAGAAAACTGATGGTTTTCAGAAGGGGGGGATTTGGGAGACTAGATGAAAGAGGTGCAGCAATTAAGAAATACAAATTGGTAGTTACAGAATAATAGCAGGGATATAAGTAAAACATAGGGAATGTAGTCAATAATACTGTGATAACTAATATGGTGTCAGTTGGGGTACTGGAAATATAGAGGGGAATCTATGTAAACTATATGATTGTTTACTACTAAGCTGCACATCTGAAACAAAATAAATTAAAAGGAAAAATGATATACTCTATGTTGACATGGATATACATCAAAAGCATCTTCATATACTAGAAGATATATGGTCCTGTATTTCAAGATTCCTAAAAAATGATTATTGACATAGCAAATTTTTTTTAGGAATCTGTCATAATTTGTGGCAAAGACTTATATATATATAAAACAATGCTTATCATAGAATTATTTATAATACCCAAATTTTGGAAACCACGTAAATATCCAACAACATAGCATAGCAGGAAATATTTTAATGACTTACAGTGTGGTCACACGATAGAATATTATTTAGACTTACACAGCAATGACTTTGAAAAATATTTAATGGCATATAAAGAGGAAGTGTGACAATAAATTATTTGGTAAAATATACCAAAATAAAGTTTACATTTTTTGAAAAAAATAGTTTGCAGACCACCAACAATGAAAGCAGGAAGGCCAAGAAGGAAATTATGCATTACTATATTGGTGATGGTTTGTAATACAAAGCTTGTCATGACATAATAAAAATGACTGCATGCGAGATATACTTTAGCAGTATATTCAATAGAACTAAATGACAGACCAAATAGGGCAGTGAGGAAAAAGAACCAATAAAGACTCAGTTTTCCAGCTTGAGCAACTGAACACATAATGGTTTAAATGAATAATATGGGGGGGGGGGGAAGACAGGTACCTAGAATCCTATATGCCACACAGTTACATTGTTTGCATCTGCCTAACACGATGTATTCTAAGCTTCCTCTGCACAGGAATTTTCCTTTATCCATTCTTTGACCCCTATTGGCTAGCACAGTGGTCGACAAACTGCTGACTAATGAGTTTGCTGACCACTGACCTAGCACAATATCTAGCATAGGGAATGTCCCCAATAAGCATTTGCCTAAATGAATAGATCTATGAGTGATTAAAGAAAATAAAGATTATCCTTTGACTTTCCAGAGTGGACAACTAGAAATAATTGTTCATAATTTCAGGATGACATATTTCACTATTATGTAAATAGTAGAGGCCCAAAGCATGGGATTCATGCACTGAAGGTGGGGTCCCTCAGCCTGGCCTACGCCCTGTCACAGTTCGGGGTTCTCACAGTCCAGGACCCCTTGATCCTGACCACCCACCTGCAGCAGAGGCAGAAGAGGATCCCGTCACCACCACTGCTCTTGCCAGCCATGAGCCCAGCTTCTGGCTCAGCGGTGCTCCCCTTGTAGGAGTGCACTGACCACCAGGGGGCTGCTCCTGTGTTGAGTGTTTACTCCCTGGTCATTCCTTCCTTTGGTCTATTTGCATATTATGCTTCTATTATATATGACTAGAGGCCTGGTGCATGAAATTCCTGCATGGGGGGTGTGTCCCTCAGCCTGGCCTGCATCCTCTCAAATCCAGGACTGCTGACTTCTAATCTCTCACCTACCTGCCAGTCTGATCATCCCTAAACACTCTGCCTGCCTGATGGCCCCTAACTGCTCCCCTACTGGCATGATTGCCCCTAATCACCTCTGCTTTGGCCCCCACCACAGTGGCTTTGTCCATAAGGATGACAAGAAGATGTCTGGTCGACCTGGTCTAATTAGCATACAACTCTTTTATTAGTATAGATTGGTCAGCTCAGACAGCCATAACAAAATATCATGAATTTGTGAGGTTTAAACAACAGAAATATATTTTTCTCACTCTGGAGGCTGGAATTTGGGGTCAGGGTACCAGCATAGCATAGTCCCATACACCAGAAAGTGGTGGATCGATTGCCAGTCAGGGCACATGCCCAGGTTGCAGATTCAATACCCAGTCCAGTGAGTGCAGATGCAATGGAACAATGTTTCTCTCTCTCTCCCTTCTTCTCTCTGAGATAAGTTAAAATGAAGGATAAATAAATAATGTTATCTAGTTATGGCTTTAACAGGAAATGCATTAATGATCTATGAATCGAAAAACTAGTTATAACACAAATATATAGCATGAACCCATTTAAAAAAATATTTGTTGATTTCAGAGGAAGAGAGAAGGAGAGATAGATAGAAACATCAATGATGAAAATCACTGATCAGCTGCCTCCTCCACACTCCTACTGAGGATCAAGCCTGAAATTTGACCAGGAATCATATTGTGACCTCTTAGTTTGTAGATCAACGATCAACCACTGAGCCCCACCAGCCGGGCCCCATTTTTATTGATACCAGACACATGAGGTACATTTCACTCCTGGATGAAAGTCTGAAATTGCCCAAACTCCTTTGCTTGAATATAAATCCATTTCTGCCGATTGGATGTGCTTGCACAATATTTTGAAGGCAGAAGGCAGGCAGAGGCATCTTCCCACAGCTTGTGCAGTTTGCTGCTGGCGATCATGTTTGCAGAGATGTGGAGGTTTTCTGCAGTGGAATTCAGGCTGTGCACAGGCAGTTGTGTCAGAGGCAGTGCCCAGTGACCAGTTTTGTGGGAGCTGGAGGGCACTTGCAGGGGCAGCAGTTTCTTGATCCCGGGTCACAGCTGTGCCAGAGTATCCTAGAATTCAGCTGTAGGGGAGAGGAGAGCTCCTCCTACTGAGGGAGGAGTCTTTCCTGTGGGTCCAGCCTAATACCCATGCTTCCAGCATTACGATGATTTCCCAGTCACCAATTCCCTGTGCTAAATTCTTTCCTGCCTAAAATAGAAAAGACCTAAAAACATTTTGGATCCTCTACTTACAATGAAAACAATGCTGTACAGGGTCAGGTCTGAGAAATGGGTGAGGTGTTGCGGAAGGCTCCCTTTTTGAGTCTCAGCTTCCTCTTCTGTAGAAGCAAGACCAAAGCTTACCTGTTCATAGTTACTGAAGACCATGGCAGCTGTGTTTCCTGAAGAAGGCCACAACATTTCCTATCCCTCCTGTGGCCCTGCCACTTCCCACCACTCTCTTAAAATGTGGCTGACCTCTGAATTCCAAGGCCAAGGCCAAAAAGGTGAGTGGCTTCAGCCCTGCCCATCCTGCCAGGATTTCCAGCTCAGCCTTGCGTGCTGCTTGGGGCTATGTCTGGCACGGGGCCTTCTCTTCCTGACTTTCTTCCCCTCCTGTCTGAGACACAGCACCTCACTGCACATCCTGGCCCACCTGCTGGTGCTGCTGGGGTCATCAGGTGGGATAAGAGTCCACATTGGGCCTTATACCTCTTAGCTCCTATGTGTCACTGCCACCTGTGCCCTGCGGCCCTTATTCCTGCCATTGTTTTGACCAAGGCCAATGCCCAGGTATTGTACATGGCCCATGGGGACTTTTGTGGTGAGGGTAGTCTCCCACCCAATCCCCAACTTCAATACCCTGATCCCTGGTCCACTTCTGCTAAAGAATAGCTTGGCCCACACAGCTGCTCGAGACTGAGACTAAGCCACTCCAAGATCCACAGACCCCAAATTTCTGCCAGCCAAGGCAGTTGGCTGGCTGGCCCCACCCTGATTGGGTGATGGGGCCGATCCAGCTCAGATAAGGCTAGTTCGCTGGCCACAGTGGGTGTCATAGTGACCAGTAGTAAGGTCATTATGATCGTAACAGTGTTATGATCTCTGGCTTTTCATACATATAGACTAGTGGCCCAGTGCAAGAATTTGTGCACCTTGAAAGAAACTGTGAGCTGCAAGGCTGCGGTGGGCACAGGGGCAAGTTTTGACCCATCCTCCATCCCCAACCATGCCCCTCTAGTTGTGACCCCTGGTCCCCTATGTGCTAGCAGCCCTGTTACCACGGTGACTGAACTCATACACTGATGGCACAGAGTGATTGGTGCTGGTGTCAGCAGCAGGTGCAAGCGGAAACATCAGCTGGTGTGAGCTGAAGCTACTTCCCTAATCACCCCTAAGGAGCAGAAGGAGGGGGAGAAGCCTTGAGGGATGATTGGGGCTGGCAGCCATCACTTGCACCTGTTAAAAGCCCCGAGCAATCAGGGTCAGTGATAGCAGAGGGTGCAAGCAGGGTTAGAGCCAGTGGCAGATGCAAGCACTGGGCAAGACTGCAGCATATGGGAGCAAAGAATTTTCAGTAACCACCAGAGGCTAGCCCCAATGACAGCAAGTGGCACCCTGTCTTGGTCTTGCCATTCTGCTCACCTGCTCCACCATCCTGCTGTGGCCAATGCCCTCCACGTTCTGCACTCGACCAACTCATGTCAATACTTGCCATGTTTCACACAAGACCCCTAGTGATCAATGCACATCATAGTGACTACTTATTCAGATGTTTTACCATTTGATCTATAATGCATATTAAGGTTTTATATATATGCTAGAGGCTCGGTGCACAAAATTTATGCACAGTGATGGGGGATGTCCCTTAGCCAAGCCTGCACCCTCTCCAATCTGGGACCCCTCAAGGGATGTCCGACTGCCCGTTTAGGCCAGATCCCAGTAGGATCGGGCCTAAACGGGCAGTCGGACATCCTTCTCACAATCCAGGACTGCTGGCTCCAAACTGCTCACCTGCCTGCCTCCCTGATTTCTCTAACTGCTTCTGCCTGCCAGACTGCTCATCCCCTAACCACAACCCTGCCAGTCTAATTGATGTCTAATTGCTCCCCTGCCAGCCTGTGTGCCTCCAACTTCCCTCCTCTGCCAGACTGGTCACCCCTAATTGCTCTCCCCTGAAAACTTGACTGCCCTCAACTTCCCTCCCTTGCAGGCGTAGTACCCCCTGCCAACAGCCCTCCCCTGCAGGCCTGGTAACCTCTAACTGCCCTTTCCTGCAGGCCTAGTTCCACCCAACTGCTCTTCCCTGCAGGACTGGGTCCTCACGAAACTGCCCTTCCCTGCAGGCCCCATAACCCACAACTTCCCTCCTCTGCTGGGCTGGTCACCCTTAAATGCCATCCCCTGCAGGCTTGATATCCCCAACTGCCCTTCCTTGCAGGCATGGTCCCTCCCAACTGCCCTCACCTCACCTGCTAACCATCCTGTGGTGGCTATCTTGTGTCCACATGGGGGCAGATCTTTGACCACATGGGGGCAGCCCTCTTGTGTGTTGAGTGATGGTCAATCTGCAAATTACTCTTTTATTAGATAGGATAGAGGCCTGGTGCATGGGTAGGGGACAGCTGGTTTTCCCTGAAGAGTGTCCCAGATAAGGGTGGAGGTTCCCTTGGGGTGTGGCGTGGCCAGGGCTAGGGACCTGTGGTGGTTTGCATGCTGGCCACACCCACCAGTGACCCAAGCAGAGGCCCTGGGATATGGGATTCAATTATGTTCTACAATTGAAACTTTGTAGCCTGGAGCAGAGCCAAGCCTTCTGCTCGCTCCATGGCGATAGCCATTTCTGTTTGGTTTTATTTAAATTCTATAATTGAAACTTTGTAGCCTAGAGTGGAGGCCTAGATGTTAGGACTGCAGAAGATTGGCTTCCTCCATCACCTGGCAACCCCAGCCTCTGCTCTCTCCTACTCTATGGCTGCCACCATTCCTGATGGGATGTAACTTCTATAATTGAAACTTTGTAGCATTGAGTGCAGGCCTAGGTTGGCAAGAGCAGGGGCAAAGCTTGACTTCCTCCATTGTCGGGGAAACCCATGCCTCCCCCATGCTCTCAGTGGCCACACCCATCTTGGTTGAGGCTTATTTGCTCCTGTTTGGCTGGTGGGTGTGGCTTGTGGGCATGGCTTGATTGGAGGTATGCTCAATTTGCGTATTAACTCTTTTATTAGATAGAACTAGAGGCCTGGTACATGAAATTTGTGCACAGGGCAGGGGGAGGGGTGCCCTCAGCCCAGTCTGCAACCTCTGCAATTTAGGAGCACTCTAGGGCAGTTGGACATCCCTCTCAAATCCAACTGGTCACCTGCCTGCCTTCCTGATTGCCCCTAACTGCTTCTGCCTGCCAGCCTGATCACCTTCTAACCACTCCTTTGCCAGCCTGATTGATGCCTAACTGCTCCCCTGCCAGCCTGTTTGCCCCTGATCACCCTCAACTGCCCTTCCCTGGAGGCCTAGTCACCCCCAACTTCCCTTTTCTGCTGGCCTGGTCACCCCTAACTGTATTACCCTGCAGGCTTGATCGCCCCCAACTGCCCTCCCTTGCAGGCCTGGTTCCTCCCAATTTCCCTCCCCTGCTGGCCACCTTGTGGTGGCCATATTGTGTCCACATGGGGACAGGATCTTTCACCACATGGGGTCAGCCATCTTGTGTGTTGGAGTAATGGTCAATCTACATATTACTCTTTTATTAGATGGGATAGAGGCCTGGTGCATGGGTGGGGGCCAGATGGTTTGCCCTAAAGGGTGTCCTGGGGGTTCCCTTGGGCCATGGGGTAGCCTTGGCAAAAGGCCTGTGATGGTTTGCAGGCAGGTGACCCAAGCAGAAGCCGTGGTATGTAGAATTTATTTATCTTCTACAATTGAAACTTTATAGCCAAGCCTTCTGCTCACTCCATGGTGGCAGGCATTTCTGTTGTGACTTATGTATCTTCTATAATTGAAACTTTGTAGCCTGGAGTGGAGGCCTAGCCTGGCCAGGGATGCAGAAACTTGGCTTCCTCCATTAGTGGGGAAACCCAAGCCTCCCTCCTGCTCTCTGTGGCTGTAGCGATCTTGGTTGGGTATATTTGCATATTCGCTCTGGATTGGTTGGTGGGCATGGCTGGTGGGTATACTGGAGGTATGTCAATTTGCATATTACTCTTTTATTAGATTATATATATATATATAATTTTAATATACTTATTAAAATTACACAAATGAAAGAGGCTGATTTCAGAATAACATGTCCTCTGGTAACTAAAATATGTAAGCAGAGTTCTGTTGAAAATAAGACAGGTGTCTAATTCTGAAATAGAATTGGAAATTCAGATGGAAAATATTAATATTTCTAACCCTTTTATTTAATCCCTCTTTAAGTTCAAAATACCTTTCATTGGCCTTACCTCTGAAAAATGACTTTTATTTCCTGTTAATTGAGTTAGTGAATTCATGTTAAGGGCTTATCTTCAAATACCTCCAAGAAATTAAAGTAATTGCTTCCTTTTTCATATTTATATAATCTCGGGTTTATATTTTCTAGAGTTCAGCCAGGGTGCCAAGAAGTCTGTTCCAACTAATCAGGAATAAAGAGAAAGCACAAGGCATTCACTCACTTCTAATCAGAATCTTATTCCCTGCCTTACCAGGTAATAAGGGCATGGGAGATTAAGGTGTGTTGGTTATAGGAAGAGCAGTAGGATTAGAAGAATTGAACTTTGCTAGTTGTTATAATTTTTTCATTTAGGAAATTGGTTTGAAAATCTTTATTTTACAACTAGAGGCCTGGTGCATGAAATTTGTGAATGGTGGGGGGTTGTCCCTCAGCCCAAGCTGCACCCTCATCCATCTGAGACCCCTCAAGGGATGTCCGACTGCCCGTTTAGGCCTGATCCCACTGGGTATCCCACAATCCAGTACTGCTTGCTCCTAACTGCTCACCTGCCTGCCTTCCTGATTGCCCCCTAACCACTTCTCTGCCAGCCTGATTGATGTCTGATTGCTCCCCTGCCAACCTGTTTGCCCCCAACTTCCCTCTTCTATAGGCATGGTCACCCCTAATTGCCCTCCCCTGCAGGGCTGGTACCTCCCTCAACTGCCCTCCCTTGCAGGCCAGGTCCCTCCCAACAGCCCTCCCCTGCAGGCCTGGTAACCTCTAAATGCCCTTTCCTGCAGGCCTGGTTCCCCCCAACTGCTCTCTCCTGCAGGACTGGCTCCTTCTGAAACTGCCCTTCCCTGCAGGCCCCATAACCCACAATTTCCCTCCTCTGCCAGCCTGGTCTCCCCTAAATACCATCCCCTGCAGGCTTGATCACCCCAACTGCCCTCCTTTTCAGGTCTGGTCCCTCTTGACTACCCTCCTTGCTTGCCTGATCACCCACAACTGCCCTCCCTTGAAGGCTTAGTCCCTCCCAACTACCCTCATCTGCTGGCCATCTTGTGGTATCCATCTTATGCCCACATGGGGGAAGCCCTCTTGTGTGTTGAAGTGATGGTCAATCTGTGTATTACTCTTTTATTAGATAGGATAGAGGCCTGGTGCATGAGTGTGGGCCACCTGGTTTGCCCTGAAGGGTGGCCTGGATCAGAGTGGGGGTTCCCTTGGGGCATGGGGCAACCTGGACAAGGGAACTATAGTGGTTTGCAGGCCAACCATGTCCCCCCGGTGACCCAAGGCCTGGTATCTAGGATTTATTTATTTTATACAATTGAAACGTGTAGCCTGGAGTGGAGGCCTAGGCCAGTCAGGGCTGCAGAAGCTTGGTTTCCTCCATCGCTGGGGTCAACTCTAGCCTCTGCTCTCTCCAGCTCCGTGGCTGCCACCATTTCTGTTGGGATTTATGTATCTTTTATAATTGAGAGGAGGCCTAGGCTGGCAAGGGTAGGTAGAAAGCTTGGCTTCCTACATTGCTGGGAAACCCCAAGCCTCCCTCTTGTTCTCAGTGGCTGCAGCCATCTTTTTTGTGATTTATTTGCATATTCACTCTTCATTGGCTGGTGGGCATGGCTAGTGGAAGTTGCTTGTGGGTGTAGCGAAGGTATGGTCTATTTGCATAATACTCTTTTATTAAATACAATAGACCCAAGTCTCTGCTTAAATCACATAGCATAGAGTGGGCAAAGGGCTTTAAACAAATCTGTTTCTTGCCTGGCTGGGGTAGCTCAATGGTTGAGTATTTACCTATGGCCAGGTCAGTGCATATGCCTAGGTAGCTGGCTCAATCCCCAGTATGGGTCATGTAGAAGGCAACTGATCAATGATTCTCTCTCATCATTGATATTTCTGTCTCTCTCTCCCACTCCTTTCTCCTCTGAAATCAATAAACAAAATCTGTTTCCCTAAAAAAGTATTTCTTTCTCATTTGTTAGTATTACAAAAATTTAAAGGCCACTGATGTGAAAAATAGATGGATCTTGGTAACCACAATGATTCTAGTTAAAAAATCAGTTAGAACATTTTTGTTTGTTTATTTGATCGTTTGGCTATGGAGTAGGGGATAGAAGAGTGAGTGAAGATCCCAGATCACCACTGAATTTTCTCACGTGAGGCAGTATGCTTTTATAGGTTTTATTACATTTCTAAATCAGTTTATTTTGCAGAAAGGGACCTATATCTAGAAAGTTTTACCAGTAGACAATTTCACTGTTAAGACTTTTAAAATCTTGAATGTTTTATGGTTGTATCTCACTATTCAATTTAACTAATTACTCAGGCATGATAACCCTGCTATACCAAGAGTAGATCAATACTTTGATTTGGATATATTGAATCCAGAAAATAACATGCAGAAGATAAATTAGAAGTGAACATTCTTCTGCTCTTAGTAAATTGAATCAGGAATTTTTACAAACTCTGCTTAAATGGGTAAGCCCAAAAATTCAATAATTAAAGTTAGGAATATTCAGCAGAATCATCTATACTTCAAGAGTATAAAGTAAGTACTTATTAAAATAATGATTTTACAGCTCTGTTACTTTAATTTTGTGAATCTGCATAGTTGATATGTTTAGGTTACTTCAACTTTACAATTTTTATCATGATCTAAATGTTTTCCTGATGTTCTTTTATATAACAGGACTTTGTCTAGTTTTTATTTATATTTTGATCATCCTATATTATAAAGAGCTAATATGCAAATTGACCATTAGTCCAACACACAAGATGGCTGCCCCCATGTGGACATAAGATGGTTACCACAAGGTGGTGAGCAGGGGAGGGCAGTTGGGGGTGATTAGGCCTGCAGGGGAGGGCAGTTAGGGATGACCCTGCCTGCAGGGAAGGGCCCTTGGGGGAAACCTCTATCCTATCTAATAAAAGAGTAATATGCAAATTTGAACGTACCTTTGCCACAACTACATGCCACACCCACCAGCCACGCCCACCAGCCAATCAGGAGCAGATTATGCAAATAAATTGCAAACAAGATGGCTGCCACCACTGAGAGCAGGAGGAAGGCTTGGGTTTCCAAGGCAACAGAGAAAGCCAAGCTTTCTACCTGCCATTGTGGGCCTAGGCCTCCACTCAATGTTACAACGTTTCAATTATAAAAGATACAGAAATGGCGGCAGCCAATGAGCTGGAGAGAACAAAGGCTTGGGTTTTCATGGCAATGGAGGAAGCCAAGCTTTCAGCCTGCCATTGCCAGCCTAGGCTTCCACTCTAAGTTACAAAGTTTCAAACAGAAATGGCTGCCGCCCCGGAAAGAGCAGAAGGCTTGACTCTGCTCCAGGCTACAAAGTTTCAATTGTAGATATAGATTAATCCCAGATACCAGGGCCTCTGCTTGGGTCGCTGGTGAGCGTGGCCTGCCTGCAAACCACCATAGGCTCCTCGTCCAGGCCACCTCATGCCCTAAGGGAACCCCCACCCTGATCCAGGACACCCTTCAGGGCAAACCAGCCAGCCCCCATCCATACACCAGGCCTCTATCCTATTGAATAAAAGAGTAATACGCAGATTGACCATCATTCTAACACACAAGAGAGCTGCCCCCATGTGGTCAAAGATCCTCCCCCCATGTGGACACAAGATGGCCACCACAAGATGGCCACCACAAGATGGCCAGCAGGGGTAAGCCATTAGGAGGTTCCAGGCCCTGCAGGGGAGGGCAGTTGGGGGAGATCAAGCCTGCAGGGGAAGCCAGTTAGGGGTGACCAGTCTGGCAGAGGAGGGAAGTTAGGAGCAAACGGGTTGGCATGGGAGCAGTTCAACATCAATTGGGCTGGCAGGGTAGTGGTTAGGAGGTGATCAGGCTGGCAGGCAGAAGCAGTTAGGGGCAATCAGGAAGGCAGACAGGTGAGCAGTTTGGAGCCAGCAGTCCTGGGTTGTGAGAAGGATGTCCGATTGCCCATTTAGGCCCGATCCTAGTAGGCAGTCAGACATCCCTCAAGGGGTCCCAGATTGGAGAGGGTGCAGGCTGGGCTAAGGGACATCCCCCACCCCCGTGCACAAATTTTGTGCACTGGGCCTCTAGTATAAAATAAAAATCATGAACAGACAGACACAAGGAAGGTAATGAAAAGCTGCCTATTAACATATCTTCATATCCAGTCAGGTACAAATTGCAGCACTTTTATGGATAAGCACTATTACTTTTGGATTAATTGCAGAAGTGTTATTTCTATATTTTGTTATTAGCTGCTTGTAATGCTTTTAAATTCTCCCCAGATTTCATTTTATTTCTGTGGTCTTGTCCCTGCTTTTCCCTTCTCTCCTTTCTTTGTGCTACCTCTCTTCACCACACTCTTCCATGGGCCTGACAACATTCTATAAGAATGCTTAATAAGTATCTTATTTTTAACCCTGTAGAAAAAACCCCTTCCCACACACAGTTCCCTTTATAGATAACTCCCATCGATGGTTGTTATAAAAATAACACAAATGAATATTAGGAAGCTTTGAAAAAGATTCTCTTGAAATTATAGACATCAATTAATGATTGGCTCAAACAATAGTTTCTTGAGAATCAGAACAATAACCATAATATCACTGAATACCTATTATAGTGTACATCAGTAAATTAGTTAATCAATCTTCCCAGCAAATACATACTCGGTATTTTATATGAGACACACCTTTAGAGGCTTGGATATAGCAGTGATGCATCCCTGCTTACAATGACTTTACTAACTAGAGGCCCAGTGCATGAAATTCATACATGGTGGGGGGAGGCACTCAGCCCATCCTGCACTCTTTCCAATCTGGAATTCCTCCAGGGATGTCCAACTGCCCATTTAGGCCTGATCCCGTAGGACATTCCTCTCACAATCCAGGACTGCTGGATATCCCTCTCATAATCTGGGACCACTGGGTCCTAACTGCTCACCTGCCTATCTGCTTGACCGCACCCAACTACCTGTCCTGCTGACCTGGTCACTCCCAACTGCCCCCCTGCAGGTATAGTCACCCACAATTGCCCCCTTCCCTGGCCTGGTCACCCCTTAGTGTCCCCTTGGCCAGCCTGGTTGCCCCTTTCTGCATCCCCTGCCAACCTGGTCACCCCTAACTGCCCCCATCTGCCAGCCTGGTCACTGTCCCCCCATCAATATGTCAAAAAAGGAAAAATTGTATTTTAGTTAATGATAAAGGCCATGAAAAATAAATCAGGGTATTGGTAAGAAGCATCACAAGAAATTCGAAAACTCCTTTTTTTAGAATGGTTAAGAAAGTGTTATTTTATGGGGGTGATATTTGATCCTGAAACAGCCTTTACCTGACTCCACTGAGTCTATATTCCTGCCAAAGGCATATCAATAGTGTTTTATAATCAGATAAGTAAACTAATAGAGTCACTGTAAAAATGATGCACGTGGGAAAGAGGAGTAGCTATAGTAACCTATATTAACTTTTGGCAAGCTGGGCAGAGCAGATATACAGACTAATCTTGACCATAGAATGTACTTACTTTTTACGTTATACAAATATGTACTTACCTTTTACATTAAACAAATATTTTCCCAACACAATGCTTTAAACTTCCAGATTATATTCTAGGGAAGTGATAATTTCATCAGGAAAAGCAGCTTATGATGCAATCGGGTTCTTTGTCGCAGATGAGCCAGACTCAAAGTACCCAGGCTAGGAAGGAGCCAGCCATTGACCCCATTGCAACGGGATGGCTGGGTGCTCAAGGCCCTAAGCCTCAGCCAGAGGCTTTGGGCCTTAAGTAGGCTGGGGGTGAGTGGTCAGTAGGACATCCCCTAAGGGCTCCCAGTATGTTAGAGGGGGCAGGTTGGGCTAAGGAACCACTCTTCCCCAGCGCACGAATTTCATGCAATGGGCCCCTAGTATATAATAAAAAGCTGATATGCAAATTGTCCCCTTGGGAGTTTGACTGGAAGACCAGGAGTTTGATTGCTCATTTTGATGTGCACTTCCACCACCAGGGGGCAATGTGGAACATGGCAGGCAACCAGCAGCAGGGGGATGCTGAGGGAACAAGGGAAGTAAGAGTCAGGGAGGTGGGGAGGTAAGGAGGTGGGAAACCTGATGGACCTTCATCATAGGCCAAGGCTACGGACCCTACCCATGCACAAATTTCATGCACCAGGCCTCTAGTATATGATAAATCATATATATTAAGAGTTCATGAGTCTGAAAAGAAAAGACTGTCATTTTAAACTTTTACCCAGTACTTGAAAGCATTCTTTTAATGTAAGTTTGCTAACTCAAATTCAGAAAATGGTATCAGGGGGTTGGTGACATAACCTTTGTCATAATTTAAAGAGTACTACCAAAAATAAATACAATCCTTTACTTATTTATTTATTTTTGTATGAAGGATTTTTACAACTGACTCATTTTGCCATAATTAGTTTAAATATGTTTATTCTTGGTTCATTTGATAACATTTTGCATTTTAGTTTACTTGCTTATTAGCTTTTAAATTTTTTAAATAAAATTCCATTGATCTTTGTGTTTGTACAATTGAACTCAAATTGAGTAAAATTTAATCAGTATTAATAATTTAAAAAGTATATACATTAAGTTATTGAGGAAAGAAAATATTTGCTATTGAGAAAAAAATTTAAATTGATTTATACATTTAAAAATTTCCATCTTTTTCTCTTTGAAAAATAGTTAATATGTCTATTTTATCTTTCAAGTTGGTAAAGTGTTAGTCTTTTAAACAGATTTCTCAAATACTTTATATGTGATATGATCTATTACCCATTGCTGCCCAAAATAACAACGAAAAAACCTTCATAAGTACATATTTAGTTTAAAATCCTCATGAAAGTCAGCTCTTTTAAGAATAATTCATTCAACATGGCAAGAGTCAAACCTCAGGAATCATAGAAATGTGGACTTATTCTTTGAGTAGGGCCCTGTTGCATGAAATTCGTGCACTGGGTGTGGGTGGTGCCTCAGCCCAACCTGCCCCCTCTCACATACTGGGAGCCTTCAGCTGTCCTACTGACAGCTCATCCCCAGCCTGCCCAAGGCTGAAACCTCCTGGCTAAGGCTTTCCATTCTTGGGCAGGGGACCTCAGCCACGGGACCCCAGCGACGTGATTGCCCTGTGATCAGGGCTGATTGCTGACTGGCTCTGCCCCCAGCCCGGCCCCGGACCACCCAAGGCTGGAAAAAGCCTCTCCCAGTGAAGCGATTGCACTGCAATCAGGGCCCATCATTGGCTGGCTCTGCCTTGAGCCCCAGACTGCTATGGACAGCAGCCATATTGGTTGGGTGTTAATTTGCATACTGCTCCTGATTGGCTTGTGGGCATGGCTGGTGGGAATGGCTTATTTGGTGTGGCAAAGGTATAGTCAATTTGCATATTACTCTTTTATTAGATAGGACTAGCAAGTTAGAATTAATGGCCATTATACCCAATCCAGATTCAGATGTTGATTGTACTAATCCATCCCAGTGTTCATCAGACTGTTTTCTGGTTCTGAAAAAACTTACCCAACTAGATAAACTGGATTAGAAAGAATGATATTACCCATAAATTCTGCTTTCCAAATTATTGTGCTTATCTGTTCCTCAAGTAAAGATCTAGACTCAGTATTTGTAGGAAGTATATCAGGCTTGCATTAGTTATGTGGTAAAGTGAAACTTTTTAAAAAATCAGGAATTCAAGATTTTATCACTTATTCTAGACTATACCACTAACTAATTTGATGACTTTGCGTGAGAAATTTCTGTTCTTTGGGGGAGGTCTCTAATTCCTCAGCTGTAAAATAAGGGTGTTGAACCAGGTCTCTTATAGATAAAGGATTCTGAGTGAGTCATACCTTGAGTCTATAACCCCAGTCTATAATTCCCAGTTCTTTGGAATGTGACTTGGGCGATAGAACATTTGAAAAGGAGACTAAGTTAAAATAAGTTGTTAGAATGAGTCCTAATTCAATCTTAAGTCCTTGTGAGAAGAGGAAATTTGGCTATACAAGGGACGCCCAATGATGCACATGTGAGGACACAGTGAGAAGGCAGATCTTTGAGCCAAGGAGAGTTCTCAGAAAAAATAAGCCTGCCAACAGGACTTCTAGATTTTGGACTTCTGGACTTCTAGTCTACAGAACTGTAAGAATACATTCCTGTCATTTAAGCCACACTGTCTAAGGTATTTTCTTGTGGCAGCCTTAGCAAACTAGTACAGAGTAGAATCACAGAATAGTGTTTACAAAGCTATCCTAACAAAAAATAACCTCATAACCACTCTTCTGAAAAGCACTCACTGGCTCAACAATTCTTTCAGCACTACATTTACTGCTTTGAAATAGTATTCTATTGCTTATTTCATAGTATTATTCTCTTTAATTATCCCCAATGACTATTACAGTATCTTATACAGTCTTCAATAGTTTTTTTTTAATTGATGGTTTTTATTCTACTCTACCACAATTTTTTTTCTTATCTGTGAAATGAGTTCCTTAAAACAAATCGCCTTATGCACCACAGGATTAATTTAACCACAGATATTTTCCATGACAAGTGTAACCTAAGAATAGGCAAATGACTAAAAGATATGTAAGAAAGATTTTAAGTTTGTTATTTTAAATGCCTAAAGCAGAGAGAAAAAAAAAATATATATATATATATTCTAGATCATTTACTGAAAACTTGTTTTAGGATTAAGACACTTAGAATATTCAACATCCTGTGTCTGGCACAAATTACCTCCTATATTGTAAGAGATGTTCCACTGCTGCCCTAACTGGTTTGGCTCAGTGGATAGAGCATCGTCCTGCAGACTCAAGGGCCCCAGGTTTGACTCCAGTCAAGGGCATGTACCTTGGTTGTAGGCATATATCCAGTAGGGAGTGTGCAGGAGGCAGCTGATCGATGTTTCTCTCTCATTGATGTTTCTAACTTTCTATCCCTCTCTCTTCTTCTCTGTAAAAAATCAATATAGAGATGTTCTACTGCTACATCAATTCCCTTTTTATTTTATTTTCTATATAGAGTTTATGAGAGTGATTATGCATGCATGTCATTACAGCTAATCATCTTCCTAGAATCTCTCACTGGAATACATCTACTTTGCTTTCAGAACAGATCTGGTCTAGCCCATAGTATCTGTAGTAATAAGTATTGTTTACCACAAGACAAAAATACAAATTTTTTTAAATATATATTTTATTGACTTTTACAGAGCGAAAGGGAGAGGGATAGAAAGTCAGAAACATCAATGAGAGAGAAACATCGATCAGCTGCCTCTTGCACGCCCCCCACTGGGATGTGCCCGCAGCCAAGGTACATGCTCTTGACTGGAATAGAACCCGGGACCCTTCAGTCCGCAGTCTGACGCTCTAACCACTGAGCAAAACAGGTCTCGGCCAAAAATACAAATTTTTATAATAATTTACAATGGAATATATCTATATTTTTCCTTCCTGGCTGGTTTTATGAGTTGTAATTTTAAGATACTATTAAGCATTTTATTTTTAGTTCAATTCACTGACAGTCCATAAGATTTTATAACAGTTTAAAAACACTTCAGCTATTTCTTTTTCTTTTTTTTTTAAATATATTTTATTGATTTTTTACAGAGCGGAAGGGAGAGGGATAGAAAGTCAGAAACATCGATGAGAGAGAGACATCGATCAGCTGCCTCTTGCATACCCCCTACTGGGGATGTGCCCGCAGCCAAGGTACATGCCCTTGCTGGAACAGAACCCGGGACCCTTCAGTCCCCAGTCCGATGCTCTATCCACTGAGGCAAACCGGTCTTGGCACTTCAGCTATTTCTTAATAGATGTTTTCTTAAAAGTTTTCAAAATATTTGACTTTACAATTATTTACAAAGCCTAATAATTTGACATGAATCAACAGATTTAGAACCAATCAACAAATCAATGTTGGACAAATGATCCCTAGAACAGTTGCAGAAATTCAATATTAATATGGTATTTGGAACCAAATATTTTACATGGAACAGATTCTATAATTTCTTATGTACCTGGTCATTAATTTTCATATTAACTATTATTTTCCTTGGATATAATATTTATATAATTATTATTATTGTTATTATAATTATAAATGCATTACTTAATTTGAAATAAAGTCTTTCTAGTCAATGTTTCTTTTTTGTTTTCTTTTTAAATATGGAATGCTGCACAAATTTGCATGTCATCCTTGTGCAAAGGCCATGCTAACCTTCTCAGTATCATCCCAATTTTAGTATATGTGCTTACAAAGTAATTACTATAACTATAGTTGGATCATAGCATCAACATCATCTGAAAGCTGGTTGGAAATGCAGAATGTTAGGCACCATCTCAGATGATATGAATGAGAATCTTCATTTTTAATAAGGTTTCCAAGTATTTTTCACTTTCATATCTGAGAAGCAGTCAACAAAAGGATTTATTTTGGTATGTAATAAATAGTTCTGAAATTTTGGTTATGGGCACCTTAACTTTTAAATATAGAATGATAGGAAGACTTTTAAGGAAAAATAATTTAAAAATTAATGCTAAAACAAAAATAAGACTAATGTCCATTTGGATTAAATTTATTGCAAACATCTAATACTAAAAAGAATGTTGTAATCTAATCTACATTAATAAAAGAGAAACATGCAAATTGATCATCACTCTGCTATACCTACCAGCCAATCAGGAGCAAGTATGCCAATTAACCCAACAAATTTGGCAGCAGCCACAGAGCTGGAGCAAGCAGGAGTCTTGGGTTGCCTCTGGTGATGGAGGAAGTCAAGCTTCCTGCCCACCCTGGCTGGCCCTGGCCTCCACTCAAGGCTACAAAGTTTCAATTAAATCCCAGATACCTGCTTTCAGCTGGCCCTAGACTCCATTCAAGGATGTGCTGGGGAAAAAAAAAAAACAAAAGGAGGGGCTGGGAGGTTGGGTCATGGGGGAATGAGGCTAGCCTACAAATAGCCATCAGCCCCTCACCCAGGGTAGCCAGGCACCAAAGTGGGACCCCTAACCCTGGAGAGGGTGTTGCCAGCCTGAAAACAGCCCTCAGCCCCTCACCCAGACTAGCCACACCTCCATGGCCTGATCCCTGTAAACGGGCAGTCAAACATCCCTCAAGGGGTCCCAGATTGGAACAGGTGCAGGCTGGGCTGAGGGACACACACCCCCATGCACAAATTTTGTGAACCGGGCCTCTAGTTTAAATATCTAATACTGCATACTATTACTAAAGACATAAAACATAGTTTCTTCAGTAAAATTAAGAAAAGCCAAAATTCTGTCTCTCTTTTGTCTTGTATCTTCTCTCCTTCTCTCTCTCTCTCTCTCTCTCTCTCTCTCTCTCTCTCTCTCTCTCTCTCTCATACAAATACAAAACAAAATCTCTAATATTTTTAGTAAATATATGTTACCCTATCTAATAAAAGAGAAATGTGCAAATTGACCGTACCTCTGCTATGCCCATAAGCCATGCCTGCCAGCCATTCAGGAGTGAGTATGCAAATTAACCCAACCAAGGTGGTAATTAATTTGCATATTCAGGTGCAGAGCAAGACTGAAGACAGTGTAGAAGGAAGCCAAGTGCTGCAGAAGGGAGTGAAGCTGTGGAGAAACAAGGAGGGCAGCAGAGAAGGGAGGGAAGCAGGTGGGGCCATGGAGATGGCCACAAAAAGCCCTACTCTTGAAGGAACAGGCCAGAGGAAGTCCTATTCTTGCAGGAATCTTCCTGAAATGGGCCTCTAGTATTCATATATTCCCTTTTACACCATTTAACAGCTATCCTTCTATGACATTAAAGCTTGATTGCTTTAAAAATGTTATACACTTTAAAATGTTATTTAGCCTTTGTAGCTATATTTATAATAGTACTTTTTCCCCTTTCAGAACTGATATAAGTTAATATGCTTGACATTTTTCAGATTTGAAAGTATAATAATGGAAGTAAACAATGCTTAGAGTTACTGTTTATATTAAGCATCAATGAACATTCTTTATCTTCCCTATTCCTGGAAAGTTAAATGCTTGGTCAAAAAATGGTTGCCTTTTGCTTTGTTTTGTTTTCTTCTCTTTTTATGATGAAAACAATATATATCAGAATTTTTCAGTCTTATAAACTCTTTCTATACATATATATGGACACTAAATATATCTAAATATACAAGCTAAACATATAATATACTAGAGGAACAATGCATGAAATTTGTGCAAGAGTAGGCTTTCTTTCCTCCAGCTTCTGGCACTGGCTTTCCTCTAGCACCTGGGTCCCAGGCTGGCATCCCTCTGGCCATGCACATGCACCCAGGACCCAAGCTGACCTCCCTCCAGCCGCCTACAGGCACCAGGGACCCAGGCTTCCTTCTGGCCCTGGCTTCCTACTGAATGACATACAGTCTAATTAGCATATTACCCTTTAATTACTATAGATTAGTGGCTCGATGCATGAAATTCATGCATGGGAGGGGGTTGTCTCAGCCCAGCCTGCAATCTCTCCTATTAGGGACCCCTTGGGGGATGTTCAGCAGTTGGACATCCTTCTCGCAATCTGGGACCACTGATTCCTAACAACTTTCCTGCCTGTCTAATCACCCCTAACTTTCTCTGCCTGCCTGCCTGATCACCCCTAACTGCTCTCCCATGCCAGACTGATCACACCCCCAACTGCCCTCCCCTGCTTGGCCTGATCTTGTTCCCAAATACCCTCCCCTGCCAATGTGGTCACCCTCAACTGCCCTCCCCTGCTGGCCTGATTGCACCTAACTGCCTCTGCCTCAGCCCCTACCACCATGATTCTGTTTGGAAGGAAGTCAGATGCCTGGAAAATGGCCTGTTGACTCAGTCTAATTAGCATATTACCCTTTTATTAGTATAGGTAGATTATACCCTTTTACTGATAAAATTGCTTAAATAGGGATAAAAAAAAACCTTTTTAAGCAGGAGGAGATACTCTTGGCAGACAAAATTATGTAATCTCTATATCTGAACTGATAGCCACCATATACATTATACTGCCAAACCAGTCATTAAAAAATTGAACTGCTTTCTTACACCTTACACCAAACAGCTGTTGCCCTTAAAACCCCTCCTTAGCCCCCACCTTAGGTTCTGCCTTCACAGTTCACCCAGATTAGGTTCTGACTGGACGGTTTCTATGCCAGTCAGCATCAGAAGCTCTGCCTCCTAGGCAGCCATTGGCTCCTCGCACTTCACCCAGATTTGGTTCTGATTGGTTGGTTTCTATACCAGTTAACATCTCTGGGCCTATCTCTGGGCCTGCTCAGTGAGGCTGGTCTGATCAACAGCCACCCCAGGCTGCTGGCAAGAGGGCTGAACTGCTGATCTCTTGAGCGGAGAGAGATACAGCTTCTGGCAAGCCCTGGAGAGAGAGAGAAGCAGGGTCTGATCTATAGCTTTTCTCTCTCTCTCCAGGCCTCACCAGCAGTCACAGTAACCAGTGATCAGCCCCATCTCTCTCTCTCCCTGAGAAGTCAACAGTCCAGCCTGCTCATCAGTTCCCACCCACCAGAGCCTGCTGTGCTCACAGCCTGGCGTTTGGTCAAGCCTTCAGTCATTTTAGATGTTATGGAGCCTGGGTTTTTATATATTAGGATAGTATAAATATCATTTTGTATGTATCTACATATACATATTATAAAAATGGATATGTGTGTGTGTGTGTGTATACACACACACTAGTATATATGTATATTTATATACATATATATATTCAAGAAAATTATCAGTAAACCAACACATTTAAAATTAAAACTTGGATCTAAACTAAAGCACTGTGAGATGTAATAAATTTTAATACAGAAAAAGGGCAATATTAAACAGTATACTAAGATTATAATACTTTGGCCATTTGACTTGATCTTATGTATGCAGGTTATTTCTGTTGCACTGACAACATTGAAAAGATATGGCATGGCTTGTTGTCATAATGCACATGTGGGGAAGGAGAGATCCAAGGTCAATCAAGCAAGAAAAAAGTTAAACAGGCAAATTGGGCACAACTGTGATTGAGCAGCTAATCTAAGTGGCTGATTATAGTTTGCCTGCCTACTTAAACTTGCAGCTGTGCCTGAGCGAGTGGGTGGAACTGCTGTGAAATGGATGGCAAACTGTTTTTGAACCTGGATTTTTTCTCCACTTATGCAGGGCCTTTTTCAGTGTCTGTGCAAGGAAATACTTGAACAAGGAATGTTAAGTAACATCAGAAAAGTAGTAAGACCTGGCACATCAGAGCTTTATCATATCATCATGATTTGGGTTCTATTCTTGTAATCACAAAAGCCAGTCTTATTTAAAATCCAAACTGTGGTCTTATGTTTTACATTACTTCTTTAACATGTCATATTCTCATAAATTTCTTTTTTTTTTAATGTTTTTAATTTAAATTCTTTCTCACTCTAGATCATTTTGGATATGCTTATAATTGCATGGATATATTGCTGGGTGGGCATAGTTGTATGTGTATGGCTGGGGAAGAATGGGGTTGGAGAGAAATGAGTTAGCCAATTTTGCAAGGTAAACATAGACTCTTAACATTGGATAGACATTAAAGGCTACTTAGTTTCCTTGGTCAAGGGAACATACTGAAATACATATATAACCCTCAAATACATATATGTCATAAATAGTAATGGTCAAATCAGAACTAAATTCCAGCTTCTTTTTTGCTTAATTTTTTGTAATCTTTAATAAGGGAGGGTAAGAAAGGAGGCTGGTCTTAACTAATATTAAGACTCTTTATAGTCTCACTTTATGATCCTGCAAATTTAGTCAAATTGTGACTCAACTAAAGAAGATGAAAGTTATTTTCCCTAATTACCAACTCTTTATCCTGTCACTTATTTAATAAATTAATAATATCTTGTTTAATATATTCAACTTACTAATATGTCACTATCATCAATTCCTTTTGACAAATAAAACATTTACAACTAAAATCTAAATGATTTGTCCAAGGTGTACCTATTATAAGTAGCAGATCAGTGATTTAAAGGAAGGCCATTCTGTCAAACAAAAAACAAATGCTTTTCCCTATACGTCAAGCTGCTTTGTCTGAGTGTCAGCCCAACTCACAAGAAAATATGTGGTAATGTGGAAGTGTGGTCGATGTCTCTGGACTTTTCATTGATTAACCCATTTATTCTTTCCTTAAATATTCTACCAAGGATCTCCAAAGTGCTGGGAAATGTTACATCACGACTTATACGAAGACTAGTAGCCCTGTGCACAAATCTGTGCACCAGTAGCTCTCTGTGGGGCCTGACCACTCCATGCCCGCTTCCCAGAAGCTCTGCGCAGCCCAGATGCCCATCTCTGGCCGGGCACAGAATGCTTGCCTTGTCACCACAGCAACAAAGCAAGCTTTTCTCCAGGATGCTCAGGCTGCCTGCTGTCAGTGGCTGCCCCCAATTGACTGGGGGACTCTGGCGGGGCTGAGAGGACTGGGCATCACCATCCTGTGGCTGTGGGTCAGCTGCCATCTTTGTGATGGAGTGACAGTTAATTTGCATACTTCCCTTTTATTAGATAGGATACAAGAAAAATAGTCTACCTTCAAGAAAGTTATCTCCTAGTTAATTTCACTGGACATATTCTAGACTAGTAGTTATTAATTTATCAGGATATCTTAAGGGATTGTCAAACTATAGCAAATGGGCCAAGTCCATTCTGCTACCTGTTTTTATTACAAATTATTTTTCAAAACTGTTTATTGTGTATGATTGCTTTAGGGCTACAACCCCAGAGTTGAGTAGGTAATAGAAACATTATGATATACAGAGCTGAAAATATTTACTATCTGGTCCCTTACAAAAAAAAAAAAAAAAAAAAAAAAAACCTGTGCCAAGCCCTTTGCTAGGTTATTTATTTATTTATTTATTTATTTATTCTCCAAATAGCTATGTGAATTTAACTACTGGTTCTATCTCCAACTAGCTGTGTGAACTTAACTTCTTGAAGTAAAAAATAAACAACTAAAATTAGATGAATAGTTGATTCACCCAGGACTGTGGAGTTAAAAGGAATAACACATTAACAATGACCAGCACATAACATATGTGCTTAATAAATATTATTTCCTTTAACTGTCACCTGAACTCAGAGCTACCAGAGAAATAATGGAATTAAACAAGAATAGTGGCCTGTTATCTATCTATCTATCTATGTATTATCTATCTATCATCTATCTAATCTTTCCTTCTATATATCATCTATTAAATCCTACCTAATAAATAGGGAATATGCTATGTGACCCCCACACCATCACAAACATGGTGGTGCCCACAGCTAATAAGGAGGACATTTGCTAATTGACTGTACTGCCTTCAAACATGGTGGTGCCCACAACCACAAGATGTTGGCACCCAGTTCCCTCACCCCAGTCAGAGTCCCCCAGTCCCTTCAGCCCCCTAGCCACCCAGGGTCAGCCTGAGGGATGACCAAAAACTGAACAAGCAGACTGCATGTGGTGACCAGGCCAGCAGAGGGGTGGGGGACTGTTGGAGGCAACCAGGCTCACAGGGGTGAGCAGTTAGGGGTGACCAGTCCAGCAGGGGAGGCAATAAGAGGTGACTATGCCAGCTGGGGGGGCATTTTGGGGTCACCTGGCTGGTAGGGCAGCAGCTGGAGGTGACCAGGCTGGTAGGGGGACAGTCGGGGGCAACCAGGCCAGCAGGCAAGCTGTTGGAAGCAATGAGGCTGGTACAGGGGGCAATTAGGGGTGACAAGGTCGGCAGAGGGGTGCAGTAAGAGGCAAGAAGGGCAGGCAGGCAGGTGAGCAACTAGGAGCCAGCAATCCAGAATTGTGAGTGAAATGCCCTGCTGCCAGTTTGAGCTAACAGTCAGACATCTCTTGAAGGGTCCCAGATTGGAGAGGGTGCAGGCTGGGCTGAGGGAACACTTCCCCCCCGTCCACGCTCTTGCATGAATTTCATGCAGCAGGCCTCCAGTTATAATATATTTACTTGGAAACTGTTCTCAAATCTGTAATATCAAATGCACAAATTAGATACAGTGTAGCTTCATCTGTTTCTACCAGTATCATTCATCATTCAGCAAATCATTTAAATTTTTTTGTATTATCACTAATTCAATATTCTTTCAATAGTCACAAAAGTGACACAATACTGTTTTCAAAATACCATTTTATTACTAATCCTTTATGTAGTTAGATCATATGTAATACTATTTTTTGAATTATGATAACTACAATGAAAATTTTTGCATTTGACAATCTTTTTACTACATAAAATAAAATACATAAATGAGTCTATCACATTTTAACTTTTAGGAAGTTTGTCCAAATGCGTGCTATATTACTATAAAATAAATTTTAGTAAAAGACTTTTTAAAATAAAATTTAAAAAGAATTTAATATATATTTATTATAAATTTGATTCTTTCTACAAATTTTATTTATTTGATTCCAGTTTTGAGACACAGTACCATACTTATTGGTATTTTACATAACTTAAAATATTATATTTTATTTCTAAATATTCACATTCAGAGAAAATGTGTGTACTTATTTGCTTGGTTGATAAATACAAGTATCAATAACTATTATTAATTTTAGTAAGTAATTCTCAAAGAATTGTTTTTTGCTTTCTGACATCTAGTTTATGGATTATTCTAGAATCTGATTAACACTCTCACACACTTTTTAAATGTTCCCTTATCTATCCCATCAATCAGAATTTTACCTCTTATTCACAATACTCAGAATTATGTAGTATGTGCAATAGTAGCCTAATAAATCAATTATCTGAACTGTAAGTATAAGAAATCTTGCAGTGGGAGCATACAATATTTGAAGAATTTTGCTATGCAATAATGCATGACCGTAGAATTTTGTAGTTTGAACAAATCACCACAGTAACAGATCACTTATTTCAGTCTGCAGATTAATACTAAGAATCCTTTTAGAAGATATAGAAGTATAAAATACAGAAAAATATATATCATATTAAATTTTACTTTTGTTTTCAAATTTAATAAAAAAAGAAAAATGTGTATACAGCATGTTTAGCAAGCTCCAATGTGTCACAGAAACCAGTACAACCTGTTTTGAAGTACTTGGTATGAGGAACAGAGAAAGTGTGTCTCAGAGGCAGCTTCTGTGACTTCATATGGGGATTATATGCCAACTCTCCAAAGGCAAAAAAAGAAATCTGACAAACACTATTTTGCAATCTCTTCTCAAAAACTGCAGTGAAAAAAAATGGCTTTCAAACTTTCAAAGTCCCAGATTCAATTAAAAATAAAACAGAGCAGTTCCCTAGAGCTAAAAAGTGTCCATTATTGAGCTTGAACATCAACAAAGAAAGAAACTGCAAAAAGAATCAAAATTGGGATATGGAAACCCAGGTAGAAAAAAGTTTAGAATTTTACAACAAATAGGTTACTTAGAGAACTAGTTTTCTCTTATAACCATTTATTTGAGTTACTATCTTTAGAAGGAATGCTTAGAGGATATTAAACAATTAATAATATACCTTTTCTTTCTATTTCTCATTCTTTCTTTCATCTTACTTTTTGCCAAAATTTTATTGTGTTTAAAGTGGTATGTCAAGTAAACTTTTCACAATGGCATGATTTCCTAAAATAGTTCCTATAGTCTTCTGTTTTATATATTTTCTTTATTCTGGTTATTCCAAAATATGTATCAGAAAAAAAACAACAACAAAGAATATATCAGATAAAACCTCTCAACTCTATATTTGACTACCAACATGAGCACCCAATAGCTGTTTCAAATTAACTTGTACAAAAACAAATTTATGGCTGCAACTTTAGTGGTTTTCATTTGCCTGCATTGGCAACCACCCAGTAGAGAGACTCCAAATGCTAACATCATATTTGACTCTACATTTTACCTCATATCTCACATGGCAGAGATGATTAAATTTCCACTAATGCAACATTTATCACTTTGCACAGAAGAGTTATTATAGGAAAGTGACTGCCCAAAGAGCAGATATATTTTCCAGTCTCTGTGCATATAACTTGGGGCACAGTGTCTCCTTTTCATTAGTGGAATGGGATATGTGATATGTTTTGTTTTCTTGAGCAACATGGTTAAGAAGTGAATGTGCTTTTCCCATTCTTCCTTTCTCCATCAGCCAGCTGGAAGCTACATGATGCGCTCAGCAGCATCTCTATTGCCTTGGTTTCCTGAATGACTGTGGGAAAAGTACTGCCACCAACACCATCACCATCACTCACACACTGACTAGAAACATGGACTGTTGGAGAGTGAAATGAAAATTTAGTTGTTCTACTCCACAATGGAGTATGTTTTTTTTATAACTGCTAGTGCTACAATAACCAACACCTTCACATCTAATCCAACAGCAAATCCTTCAAAATATATTCCAGATCCAGACACCTCTCTCCAGCTTAATTATTGGAATTGTCTACTAACTTGTCTTTTTATTTTATTTTATTTTTTTACTTTTTCCGGCTTTTATCATGTATCCATTCATTAGCTCAAGTAATTCTTTTAAAACAGAAATATGCTCATGTAGCATTCCTTATGAAATAGTTCAATGGACTTCTAGTTAATATACAAAGGTCAATTGTTTTATTATATTGTAGTGGTGAATAACTGGAATTTTAATTTAAAACCACAATACGATTGAAATTATCATCAAAAAATAAATACTTAAATATTAATATTACAATGTACATATGCCATTTCTACTAGAAATCTACAAACTCTGATAACAGACATAAAATAGGATCAAAATATACAAAGATATATTCTATGTTCATAAATGGGAAGATTAAAGTAAAATCAAAGCATAATTCATGATAAAAAGTTGATGATATACTTCATTAAAATTAAAATAACTTATTCTGTGAAATATAGTTAAAATAATGAAATATAAGGGTTAAATGAAAATCTTTGCAAAACACATATTTAATAAAGTACTGGTCTTCAAAGTATACAAAGAATTCTTAAAATTCAACAATTAGAAAACAACCCAATTTAATAAAGGGCAAAGGATCTGAACAAACACCTCACCAAAGAAGTTATGTAAGTGACAGATGCTTATTAAACTCTGCTTCATACCATATGTCTTTAGGTATTTAAAAATTAATACAAAAACTATTAAACACTTGTTAAAATGCCTAAAATCCAAAACATTGACAACATCAAGTGGTGCCAAGGAGGTAGAGCAATAGGAAATCTCATTTGCTGCTGATGGGAATACAAATTAATACAGCCAATTAGGAAGATAGTTTAGTAGTTTCACATAAATCTAAATATATCCCAAAAATATGATCCAACAACTGTGATCCTTGGTATTGACCCAATTAAGTTGAAAACTTATATTTATACAAAAACCTGCACACATGTATATGGCAGCTTTATTTATAATAGCAAAATCATGAAAGCAACATGAAATTTATTCAATAGTAGAGGCCTGTTGCACAAAGAGATTCATGCAATAGGCTTTTCTTCCCTTGGCTTCCAGCACCGGTTTTCCTCCAGCACCCGGGACCCAGGCCTTCACTCAGGCCAGAGTCTGCCATCTTCATCTCTGCTGCACACTCTAGAGTCTGCAGTCTTGTCTTCACTGTGGCACTCCACTCCTATAGATCTCTTCATGCCCCACCCTGCCCTCCCTCTTATAGCAGGCATCCTGCTCCACCTGGCCACCCCACACCAGGAGCGCTGGGCGGTTACCATCTTTGGCCTTCTAATTTTCATACTTAGTGTGATTGGCTTGGGCATAATGGAGGTATGGTCAATTTACATGATTGTCTATTATTAGGTAAGATGTAAGTGGATAAACAAGCAGCAGTACAATCATGCAATGGAATATAATCCTATCTAATAAAAGAGTAATTTGCAGATTGACCATCACTCTAACACACAAGAGGGCTACTTCCATGTGGTCAAATATCCTGCCCCCATGTGGACACAAGATGGCCACCACAAGATGGCCAGCAGGGGAGGGCCATTGGGAGGGACCAGGCCTGCAGGGGAGGGCAGTTAGGAGTGACCAGGCTGGCAGAGGAGGAAAGTTGGGGGCAAATAGGCTGGCAGGGGAGCAGTTAGACATCAATTAGGCTGGCAGCGTAGTGGTTAGCGGATGGTCAGGCTGGCAGGCAGAAGTGGTTAGGGGCAATCAGGGAAGCAGGCAGGTGAGCAGTTTGGAGCTAGCAGTCCTGGATTGTAAGAAGGATGTCCAATTGCCTGTTTAGGCCTGATCCTGCCAGAATCGGGCCTAGACTGGCAGTCAGACATACCTCGAGGTGTCCCAGATTGGAGAGGGTGCAGGCTGGGCTAAGGGAAATCCCTCACCCCCCGTGGAAGAATTTTATGCACCAGGCCTCTAGTTCTGTAATATGTAGAAATGAACTATCAACCTATTAAAGACATGGCTCTCCTTAAATGTATGTTGATAAGTGAATCATATCAATTTTTAAAGCCTACATAATGTGTTTTTAACTATATGACCTTGTGAATAAGCAAAACTATGGAAATAGTAATAGGATCAATGAATGATAGGAAGGGTGGAGCACAAATAATTTTAGAGCAGTGAAATTATTTTGTGTTATAAACAGTGGTGAATACATGTCATTATCTTTTTTTCAAAATCCATGCAATTACAAGACAGATGAAAGCCTAATGTAAATTATGGACTTTAGTTAATAATGTGTATTGAACTTGATTATCAATTGCAATAAATGAACCACATATTTTTCTCTTTATTACAAAACAGGGCAGCAGGACAAAATTTATTTTACCAATTGTGTTTTATGATGAGTTCCTCCTATTCAGCACCACTAACTATCCTATCTAATAAAAGAGTAATATGCAAATTATTTGTACCTTTGCTACATCTAATAAACCATGCCCACAAGCCAATCAGGAGTGATATATAAATTAACACCAAACCAAGATGGCTGCTGCCTATGGCAGGGCAATCACTGGATTCCTCTGGGATTGGGCCAGGGCCAGGGGTGGGGTCAGGGTCAGCCAGTGGATCTGCTGCATGGCACGGTAATCCAATGGGTTCCCAAGGCTGGGGGGGTGGGGAGAAAGCTTATAGGAAGAGGCTTTTTCCCCCCTGCCTTGGGGCAGGCTTGGGCTGGGGTCAGGACAGGGCCAGCTAACGATAGCTGGATCGCAAGATGACTGCTGGCTGGAGTCCTGTGGCTGTGGTCCCCTGCTCAAAGACAAAAGCCTCAGCCAGAGGCCTTTGGCCTTGGGCAGGCCAGGGGTGAGCCACCAGTAGGACATCCCCTGAGGGCTCCCAGTATGTGAGATGGAGCAGGTTGGGCTGAGGGACCACCCATCCCCAGTGCACAAATTTTGTGCACCAGGCCTCTAGTCCTATCTAATAAGAGAGTAATATGCAAATTGACCATACCTTTGCCACACCCAGCAGCCATGACCACCAGCCAATCAGGAGCTGGGGTGGAACCAGCCAGCAAGTGCGTGGCCTGGGCTGGAGGGGTGGGGCCAAGGTGGCCAGTGCCTCAAGGGCAGGGCTGAGACACCCAGGACTGAGGGGTATGGGGCTGAGGTGACCATGGCCACAGGGGGTGGGGGTGACATGGCCAGGGCCAGGGTGAACAGGGCCAAGGCAGCCATGGCCACAGGGAGCAGGGCTTAGGTGGCCAGGGCCATGGAGGGGTAGGGTCGAGGCAACCAGTGCGTGCTGGCCAGGGAAAAAGCCTGGGCTGGAAGGTGTGTGGCTGAGGCCTATGCTAGTAGGGTGGGAGCTGGTTGGTATGTAGGCCTGAGCTGGGGGAGGCGGGGCTGTGAGAAAGCCAGCCATGGGCCCTCTTGCAGGGTGATGGTTGTGTGCCCAAGGCCTAAAGCCTCTGGGCAGGCTGGGGATGAGTGGTCAGTAGGACATCAGTAGGCTCCCAGTATGTGTGAGGGGACAGGTTGGGCTGAGGGAGCACCCATCCCCAGTGCACGAATTCCATGCACCAGGCCCCTTGTCCTATCTAATAAAAGAATAATATGGAAATTGACCACACCTCCGCTACTCCTACAAGTCATACTCATAAGCCACGCCCATCAGCCAATCAGAAGCAAATATGCAAATAAATCTCAACCAAGATGGCTGCAGTCACTGAGCGCAGGAGGGAGGCTTGGGTTTCCCTGGCAATGGAGGAAGCCAAGCTTTCCACCTGCTCTTGCTGCTTAGGCCTCCATTCAATGCTACAAAGTTTCAGTTATAGAAGATATATCCTACCAGAAATGGCAACAGCCACTGAGCTACAGAAAGCAGAGGCTAGGATTGCAGAGGTGATGGAGGAAGACAAGTTTCTGCAACCATGGCAGGACTAGGCTTTCCACTTAAGGCTACAAAGTTTCAATTTGTGCTGCTGCATAGTATTCCATAGTGTAAATGTAGCACAGCTTTTTTATCCACTCATCTGTTGAAGGACACTTGGGCTGTTTCAAGTGTTGTGTTGTAAATTGTGCTGCTATGAATATAGGGGTGCATATATTCTTTCTGATTGGCGTTTTGGTTTTCGTAGGATATATCTCTAGAAGTAGGATCACTGAGCCACAAATGGCAGTTCCATATTTAATTTTTTTAGGAAACTCTATACTGTTTTCCATAATGGCTGTACCAGTCTTCATTCCAACCAACAGTGTACTAGGGTTCCAATTCATAAGTTACTTTAAAGAAAAAGAATTGGTCCATGTACCTCATTGCAAACAGCCCCATTTTCTCTATTGTCTATGGTAGAAAAGGCTTATATTTAATTATTTTCTTGAAACCAGATTAACTCATTTAAACAATCTAAACTTATTTTTAGTACCTTAATATAAATAGATACCAAATTTACAAATTAGTAAAAGTTTCTTAAAATATTTTTTTCTATTTTCAAGCCATTATTTCTATTGGACAATTTCTTGCAATTTCAATTTCATGAACTAAATATCAAAGCATACAAAAATGTCGATAAAAGTAACTACACAAAAATGTTCTGAAATGGTCACATATCCATACATATCTATATATCTATATAATCTATACATCTATATCTATACCTATATATCTATATCTATATCTATATATAAAACAGGTGTGCATATGGGAAAATATACATATTAATGAGTCTTCTATGTTTCATATAAGCAGACTCATTAATGCTACTTTATCATCTAAATTGAAAGATGTTTACTTAACTTGCATCTTCTATTTTAATTAACTTTTAGTCCCCAATGAAAACCTCACAATTTACAGAGCATTACTAATCTTTTCTTCTCAAGTTGGTGCAAAGCAATTATACCAGCTTATTAAAAAAACAAAACAAAATAAGACCCAAAAATTATTTTGTTATTTAGTGGGCACCTACTATGGTATTCAATTTAAAACTATTAATAGTCATGATTTCTAAGAGACTTTTTATAATTTTCCTTGATTTTTAATGTTGTGTTAAAATTTCATTAATTAGTATGTATAATATACAACCTATTTATGCTTAACTCAGAAAAAAAATTATTACATTATGATAATTTATATTAGGCCACTCTTTCAAATTTAAATGAATTGTAGCCATTCTTATAATGAGGTCAAACTTTGAAAGCAAATTAGCTAAGAATTTTTTAAAAGATATAAAGTAAATGCAATAAAACAAATGTATCTAAAATCAACCCAATTTTAAAATAACTGTCCTGTATTAAGTAACACCTTTAAATAAGGAATTCTATCTTTGGTTTCATTCTAAATTAGGCCTTACTTCATGTAAGACTTCAAATGAATAAGTTAATGAATGGAAGCTATCTTGTTATTCTTCATTTATTTTGTATATTACATTTAATGTTTTTATATTATTTATAATTTAAGAGTAAAGAATCAATCAGTGTGTGATCATTTATCTCTTTCATCTAAACAAATTAAATTTGTTTATTTTAAATCATAACAATTTACTTTTTAAAAATATTATTGACCTCAATCTGATAATTAGGTGTAGTATAAAACAGATAACTAGAAGTAATATTGGAAAGTAATTAAATTCACAACTATATACAAAATTTTCATTAATTTCTTTCTAGAAGTTTTGACAATTCGCTATCATAACCTTATCTATTAAGCAAGAAATAAAAAGTCAGTGTATAGAAGATCAGTGTCCACCTTATTCTCCCATGTTTAGAAGTTTGATCAAAGTTTCTGGTGATCCACAAATTGCCTTTTCTTTGAGACTGGGACTCTGAAAAGCAGATGCTGTTCCATGTGCACAAGTGGGACTGATTGCCTAGAAAGGATAGGACAGGTTGCTGGTGATCTTGGAGCCCAATAGGAAAACAGTGACAATACATTTTTCATCATGTCGACTTGTCTCACCGACGTGTCCACAATCAGCCTGCTGACCTTACCTAGTCCCTATCCCCTCTGACTCAGACTCTCCCTCTGAGGCTAAAACCCCTAGGTCCTTTGGAGTAAGGAGTAGAGAATATTTTCCTCCCTGTGAAGAGTCAATTGGGAGCCCAGAGCTCCAACATATATGACTTTTAACCAGTCCTTCAATTTCAGCAACACTCCCTTCCCCTTCCCTACTTCATACATCCACCAACCCTAGGAGGTATGTTATGTTTTAGATATTAGAGCTTTTTCTCGATATCACAGCATAAATGTGTTTGTGTTTGACTTTTCTAACCTACAACTCCTATGATGCTTGCTATCTAGTTGAAATCCCTCATCAGCTATCATCTTTTCATGTAGCCTTGTTTGTTCCTTCTGGGTTAATAACATAAAAATGTTTCTATTTTCCATATTGGGTAGTTGGGGAGTTAGAATGAAGCAAAGGTAAATTCACATGCTCAAACTGTGAATAATATAAATAATATACTTGAATATATAAATTAAATACTTGAATATATAATATATATGCATAAACCATAAAATAAAAATATAAACACTATTTACATATTTTATAAAACAAGTACTCAACTGTTCATGCACAGGTCATAAAAAGCTTTAATAAGTCATATAAATTTTTTGTTGAATCAGATAAATTGCTAATATTCTATCATACTCGGTATCAAAATAGGCAAAAAATGAAGCAATGTAAACTGCATTGTCTGACTATATTTTTTAAAATTAAATATTTTTAAATGACAGTTTGAAACATCTGATCTCAAACTTTAAAAAGCACTAATCTGAGTAACTCTTTAGTAAAACCAAACAAGTAAACAAATAAAGAAAAGAAATAGCAATAGGGAATATTACATTTAAAAATCTATGGTATTCAGCCAAAATAATAATCTGAGACAAATATATGCTGACAATTTAATTATTGCAAAATAAAAAACTATAAAATAAACTAATCATTTTTTAAAATAAGAAAATAACATTATTACAAAAAGATAATAAAAATCAAAGCAGCATCAATGATAACCCAATTTTACAATTAACATTTCTAACTCTAAACTTTTAATATGAGCTCCAGAATTCCATTTCTAAATCCTACTCAAGATCGCTCCCCAGATACTTGGCAATATCTGCAACTCTATAGATACACAAGTAAACTCATTATCTTCTCTAAGAGAGCATGTTGTTCCTATTATATTCCCTGTCATGTTAATATCCTAAACACCCATTCAGTGTCTCATGTTGAAAGCCTTCAGATCATCTTCAACTCATTCACTTTTTTAATTCACAAGACCACATTATTAACCATATTTGCCTTATTTGACAGGGAAAATCTTTCTTGAATCTTAGTTATCACTTTTCTCCTAATTATTACAAAGCACAACTGGCTCTAGTTCTTCTCCTTTCTCTCAAAGGACTACTAGTTCTCTCTCAAAACAGAGCTGTTTTTCTCATCTTCACTTTAAATGAAAAAAAGAAACAAAAAACTTCAGTGGAAAAAACATATACACATGAGTATGCACGCACATACACGCACAACAAAATTTTATGAGTTCTAGTACTAATTCCTAATTCTATTGAATACTATTCATGATCTTCCATAATGTAACTTTGGTTTCTATCTTAAAATTATGATTCTTTATGTTTATTCCTTTATGTATCACCAGGGCTTGTTTACAGGCACACTTAGCTCTAGTTAAAAAAGGATGCTCACTCTTCTCTAATTTTCTTGTCATTTTATTGAATATTTTTCCTTCCTCTTTCTCCTTCTGGTCACATTGAATTTATTATTGCAGAGTTAGCTCACTTTTCTGTCCTCAAGAAATTTTATCTTCCTTCCCCAACCCTAATCTTTTTGTTTGTTTGTTTATAACTATACTGTAATGTGTTTGTGTGCATACATATTTCTCTATGAAGGCAGCTGTGTGCATTCCCCAAATTTATATTTCCCAAGAGGTTCTGGCATAAATCATTGGACCATGAAGGTTAGTACTCAAAATGTATTTGTTTTAGCTACATGCAAATAATTAGGGATACAATTGTATTAGTTCTAAATTGTAAAACAATTGAGGCTGATTATGGCCCCATCTTATTAAGAACTGTGATAGTTTAAAATTTTAATTTATTTGCAAGTTAATAAGTTAGCATAGCTCTGATTCAGTGAAGGTGGAAGAAGATACATACAATGTTCTTGAATCAGAGACAAAGTACTTTTCAATCACAGCAACCAGGATTTGCTTCAGTTCTCCCAGTTCTGTTATTAACAGTGCAGCCCAAAGAAGGACAGGTGATGCTGAAGTGGCCTATGTTAAAAGAGAGGAATTTTGATTTTAGGGAACCCAAATAATTTATAATGAACAGAAGCTTGTATGAATTTTATTCTGAAAAGATTATTACCTTCTCAAAAAATAAATCTACCCTCTAACTTAGAGGGAGATATGGCTTTTTGTCTTCCAAAGCTGTTTAGTTAACTCAGAACAAAAATAGTCAGTAACTCTGCTCACAAGATGGGCAGAAAAGCAAGAAACCAATGACCCAGCCCAGTGTGGTTCAATGATTGAGCATTGACCTATGAACTAGGAGATCACATGCCCAGGTTATTGGCTCAATTCTCAGTAGGAGGCATTCAGGAAGCAGCCAATCAATTATTCTCTCTCATCATTGCTGTCTCTATCTGTCTATTACTCTCTCTCTCTCTTTGAAATCAATAATGTGAATATATATATATATATATATATATATATATATAGAGAGAGAGAGAGAGAGAGAGAGAGAGAGAGAGAGAGAGGAGAGAGAGAGAATTGTCTCCTAATAACTATTTGTACCCATAATATTCTGATGCATGCATGAAAAACAATGACAATGGAGTAAAACTGAAGTCTTTGGAGTATAAGATTAGAACTGTTATTCAGTCATTCATTAGGTCATTTAACATTTACCAAGTATCTATTAGGACCAGACACTGATTCAAGTTCTGCTAGTACAGGAGTGAACAAAACAGTGTTTCTATCTTTAACATTCTACAAAGAGGGGGCTAGAAAAAAATACATATCTATCTATATATATATATGTATATCTATCTATCTATCTATCTATCTGTATCTATCTATCTATATATATATATATAGTGATAAAATTTGTAAGAATAAAAACAGGGCAAAGGGATACAAAGTAAAAATGCTTATTTAGTTTGAGTAGTTCATGGTGTATTCTGATTAAATGATATAATATGATTGACATGGAGCCATGTAGCTATTTGGTGGAGGGAGGCATTTAAAAAGATGGACTAAGTTTTAAAGCCCAGAAGGAGAGTGTGCTTGGTATATTTGATAAATATTATAGAAGCCAGTGCAACTGCAGTGCAGTGCATATGGGTGGGAAGAAGTTGTCAGGGAGTTTTAAAAGGTGATGTTAGGAAGTTGTGGGTAAGGGAAACATTTAAGGCCTTAGAGGTTATTGTAAACACTATTGGTTTATTTTGATAGGAGAAGTCATTGGAAGATTTTTAGCAGAAACCTAAAATAATCAAATATAAATTTATAAAAGATTTTTTTTGAAAATAGGTTAGATGCTGAGAGGACTAGAAGCTAGAAAACCAGTTTGAGGTTGAGTGCAATAGTTCAGGTGAAACAAAATGGTGGTTGGGGCTAGGTCATTTGCAATATTTGTGATGAATTGTTGGATTTGAAATATGTATTGAAATATATATTGAAAATTGACAAGATTTTATGAGTTTGGAGGGATGGAAAGTGCAGTTAGGTTGATTCAAAAAATCTAGTCTAATCAATTATGTCAGGAAAAAACTATATAATGCCTATTTCAGTGGTCGGCAAACTATGGCTTGTTAGCCACATGTGACTTGTGAGCCACGGTTTGCTGTTCTGTTGACTAATGAGTTTGCCGACCACTGACCTGTTTAATCTCATTTACACTTCACCACTATATATTTCTGAAGGGATATTTTTCTATATTATCTTTTCACCAAAGGCCAGATGTTTAAATTTTGTGCAAGGGGTTCAGCCCGTGCTACCACATCAGCTGCAGCTGCCTGGGGCCCTGCCCACCATGGTGGCCAGGGGCCTCTGCCTCAGCCTTTGCCACAGTTTTGTCTGGAAGGTTGTCCAGAAGGACCTCTGGTATAATTAGTATATTATACTTTTATTATTATAGATGTTCAATATTTATCATTAAATTATCTGTACAATATCTGGAGATATCAACTTGTTAAATGTAGGATGTTCTAGATCCTAATTTTCATGTTAAAATGTATAAATATTTTAACTATCAGGAGGCCCAGTATACAAAATTCATGTATGGGGAGCTGGAAGGGTGTATGTCAGCCCAGCCTGCACCCTCTCCAATCTGGGACTCCTTGAGGGATGTCCAATCCCGGTGGGATCTGGACTAAACGGGCAGGAGGACATTCTTCTCACAATCCAGGACTGTTGGCTCCAAACTGCTCACCTGCCTGCCTCTCTGATTGCCCCTAACCACTTCTGCCTGCCAGCCTGATCACCCCTAACCACTACCCTGCCAGCCTAATTAATGTCTAACTACTCCCCTGCCAGCCTGTTTGCTCCCAACTTCCTTCCTCTGCCAGCCTGGTCACCCCTAACTGCCCTCCCCTGATGGCTTGATCCTCCCTAACTGCCCTCCCTTATAGGACTAGTCCCTCCCAACTGCCCTCCCCTGTTGGCCTGATGGCCCACAACTGCCCTGCCTTTCAGGCCTGGAACCTCCCACTGTCCTCCCCTCCTGGCCATCTTGTGGTGATCATCTTGTGTCCACATGGGGGCAGGATCTTTGACCACATGGGGGCAGCCCTCTTGTGTGTTGGAGTGATGGTCAATCTGTGTATTACTCTTTTATTAGATAGGATAGAGGCCAGGTGCGTGGGTGGGGGGATAGCTTGTTTGCCCTGAAGGATGTCCTGGATCAGGGTGGGGGTTTCCTTGGGGCATGGGGCAGCCTGGTTTGAAGGCTGGCCATGCCCACTAGTGACCCAAGAGGAGGCCCAGGTATCTGGAATTTATTTATGTTCTACAATTGAAACTTTGTAGCCTAGAGCGGAGCCAAGCCTTCTGCTCACTCCTTGGCGACAGCTATTTCTGTTTGAAACTTGTAGCCTAGAGTGGAGGCCTAGGCGATAGGGCTGTAGAAGTTTGGCTTCCTCCATTGCCCCGGCAACCCTAGCCTCTGTTCTCTCCAGTTCCGCGGCTACCACCATTTTTATAATTGAAACTTTGTAGCATTGAGTGGAGGCATAGGCCGGCAAGGGCAAGCAGAAAGCTTGGAATCCTCAATTGCTGTGGAAACTCAAGCCTCCCTCCTGCTCTCAGTGGCCACAGCCATCTTGGTTGGGGTTTATTTGCATAATTTGCTCCTATTGGCTAATGGATATGGCTGTGGACATGGCTTGATCGGAGGTATGGTCAGTTTGCATATTACTCTTTTATTAGATAGGATTATTTTCAAGTTATTATTCTCTTTTTTTGCTTGCATTACAAGCAAGGCTCTTTGATAAATATTTTATAAGTAAAATATTTTCTAATAAACTATGTTTATCACTATCAATATTTTTTGCATATTTTACTGTTTTCACAGTCTGAAACAATTATAGGACTCCATAATTTATTCTCACTTTCAAAGGACATGTGTCTGTCCTAATAAAATAAGAATTCAATCAAAATATTTTTCTACAAACTGAGATATTCTAAAGCAAAATTATAGAATTTTAAGGTCTCAACTAAATCTAAAATTATGAGCACCACACATAAAAACATGTACTGCCACACTGAAAAAGGTTTTCATTAAAAAAAAAAGCTTTCCATAAAAACATTGTAGCTAAATTATTCTGTGTATGTATAAAAAGTATTTATTTCATAGCCATAGCCACTGTTTCAATTGGTAGAATATCACCTCTGCATCAATTCAGGTCCTCTGAAAAGTAGAAGCCAAGACAGAGTACATGTGCAAGAGAATTGTTGTAGAATCACCAATGAAGGACAAAGAGAGAGCAGGAGAAAGCAGAGAGAGCTTTCAGACTACCATGCATATCTAAAACCCATGAAAAGATAATGTGAAGGTAGTTCTAGGGGAAACTGCCCAGTAGAGTTTTCTGCATTGGACAGGAATTGTCTAGCTCTAGCATGCTCAGACATTGGCTAGAAGCAGTTGTGAGGAAACATAGCTTGGGCAGGAATGCCACAATGGAGCTGAGGAAGCATTGATTCAATTATGTTCCCCATGGCAAGTTCTCTCATAGGGAGAGTTGTACAGTAAACTTCAGAGTTGTAAGGATATCTGATTGGAATTAACTGATATTCTTTATGAAATACCAAGTAACATCCTTTCTAATAATAGAGTAATATGCAAATTGACTGCACCTCTGGTCAAGCCATGCCCACCAGACATGCCCACCAGCCAATCAAGAGCAAATTATGCAAATAAGTACCAACCAAGATAGTTGCAGCCATTGAGAGCAGGAGGGAGGCTTGGGTTATCCCGGCAATGGAGGAAGCCAAGCTTTCTGCCTGCCCTTGCCAGCCTAAGCCTCCACTCAATGCTACAAAGTTTCAATTATAGAAGATACATAAATCCAACAGAAATGGCAGCAGCCACAGAGTTAGAGAGAACAGGAGGCTAGGGTTGCCTGGGCAATGGCAGAAGCCAAGCTTCTGCAGCCCTGGCCAGCCTAGGCCTACACTCTAGACTACAAAGTTTCAATTACAGAATTTAAATAAGCTCAAACAGAAATAGCTGCCTTCACAGAGTGAGCAGAAGGCTTGGCTCTGCTCCAGGCTACAAAGTTTCAGTTGTAGAACATAAATTAATCGCAGATATCAGGGCTTCAGCTTGAGTCACGGGGGGCAGTGGGGGCACGAGCACCTGGCTGACCTGCAAACCACCATAGGCCCCTAGCCTAGGCCTCCCCATGCCTCAAGGGAATCCCCACCCTGATTCAGGACACCCTTCAGGGCAAACCAGCAGGCCCCCACCCATGCACCCGGCCTCTATCCTATCTAATAAAAGAGTAATATACAGATTGACCATCACTCCAACACACAAGAGGGATGCCCCCATGTGATCAAAGATCCTGTGACCATGTGGACACAAGGTAGCCACCACAAGATGGCCAGCAGGGGAGTGCTTTTGGGACGTTCCACGCCTGCAAGGGAGGGCAGGTGGGGGTGATCAAGCCTGCAGGGGAGGGCATTTAGAGGTGACCAGGCCTACAGGGGAAGGCAGTTAGGGGCAAACAGGATGGGAGGGGAGCACTTAGATATCAATTAGGGGGTGATCAGCCTGGCAGGCAGAAGTGGTTAGGGGCAATCAGGGAGGCAAGCAGGCGAGCAGTTTGGAGCCAGCATTCCTGGATTGTAAGAAGGATATCCGACTGCCTGTTTAGAGTAGGATCGGGACTAAATGGGCAGTTGGACATCCCTCGAGGGGACCCAGATTGGAGAGGGTGCAGACTGGGCTGAGGGACACTCCCCACCCCTGTGCACGAACTTTATGCTCCAGGTCTCTAGTTGAGATATTTCCTTTATTACTTAATTCTTTTAATAGATTTTCTTCTGCAAATAGAATCAAGTAAGTGACTTATAGCTTCATTTTGTCTATGAACTGAGAAAACATGGCATTAACAACTAACAAAGTTAATTTATAACATTCTTTGGACAAAATGAAATATCATCTTTCACAAATTCATAGGTAAATAAGTTTTTTAGCTCCATGTGTTAAATTGTCATCCCCAAGCACATTCTTCTAAAATAACTGCTTTTTGTAGTAAAAGCTTACTTTTATTAACAGACTAGTGGCCCAGTACACAAATTTGTGTACCTTGAATGGAACTGTGGGCTTTGAGGCTGCAGTAGGCACAGGGGTGGGTCTTGGCCCATCCTCTATGCCCCTGCCCAGCCCCTCCTGCCACACCCCCCAGTACCTTGTCTGCCAGCAGCACTGCTCTCACCACAACCGCTCCTGCATGCTGACCATGCTGGCCAGCTTGTACCTGCTGGCAGCAGCATGAGGCAATTGGGGCTGGCGCCATCAGCGAATGAAAGCAGGGCTGGCACTGGCATCATATGTGGGCATCTGGCAGCACCATGGCCCATGACAGCAAAGAATTTTTAGTAAGTACCAGAAGCTCACCCCAATGACAGTGACTGGCATCCTGCCTTGGTCTGGTGTCCCCACTCAGCTGCTCAATGATTCCACTGTGGCCAATGCTCACCAGGTTGTGTGCACACCCGCACGTCATCACAAGTGGTTGTTCAGTTGTTCGGTTGTCCACTGTTAGGTCTATTTGGATATTAAGGATATAAATATATATATGTCTTTTATCTAATAAAGAGGGATATGCAAATTGACCATAATGTTGTGACAAATATGGCGGCTGTCATAGCCACAAGATGGCGGTACCCAGTCCCCTCAGCCCCACCAAAGTCCCACAGTCCTTTCAGCCCATCCAGGGGGACAGCAGGTGCATGGTGTGGCTGGACCCACCCTCAGACCCCTCAGCTGCCAAGGCCAGCCCAAGGCTTGCCTACACCACAGATGGCAGCTGCCCAGCATACTAGGGCCACCAAAGGCTCAGGTAACTGGGGCTTGTTGAGGCTTGCCTGCCTGCAGTGGCAGCAGCAGAGTTGTGATGGGGGAGTCACCTTTCCCTTATCACCAGGTCACCTACTGCTACTAAGGGCTCCTGGACTGTGGAGGGGCAGGCTGGACTGAGAGAACCCCCTGGAGTGCATGAATTTTCATGCACTGGGCCTCTGGTATATATATATATATATATATATATATATATATATATATATATATATATATATCTTATCTAATAAAAGATAAACATGCAAATTAATGGTACCTTCCCTACAGTACCAGCCAATAGGAGCAATATGCAAATTAACCTCCAAGCAAGATGGCGACCAGACCCAAAGGTAAGCCCTGGCAAGCCTGGGGCTGCAGCTGTGGTCCTGATGGCTGCAGCCCTGGGCTCAGCAGGGGGTCCAAATCCCTGCCAAATCCCGGCCATGGCAAGCCAGGGACAGTGGTTTTGGTCCTGATGGCTGCAGCTCTGGGCCCAGCAAGGGGTGGGGGACCCCTGCCGAAGTCCAAACCTGGGAAGCCTGGGGCAGTGGTGGTCCTGATTGCCGTAGTCCCAGGCCCAGCAGGAGGTCTGGACCCCCACTTCCACCACCAAAGCCCGGCCCTGGCAAGCCTGGGGAAGTGGTGGCGGTCCTGATCACTGCAGCCCCACCCCAGCAGGGGGTCCATACCTTAATTTTCATATTTGTAAAAAAACAAAATAAAACAAAAAAAAAATAATGAAACAACTATTTGGTTATCCACCAGTTCCAGTCAATATTGATGTTCATGTGGTTTTTTGAATCAGAATTTCATTACAGGACCTCAATACTATACAGTGTTCATTCCTTTCTATTAAAGAGATGCACAGTACTGCGAAAGCACTGGGGAACAGTTATTGAGGTAAACAATTAAGGCAGTTAAAAGCACCCGGAGGCCCCAGTGCTCCAAGGCACATGCCCAAGAGGGGAGATGACACCAGGTGAAGAGATGACTCACTTAGCACAGCTACTTTTTCTCTTTTTTCTTTTGTCCTATATGCAGGCTGGCTTCCTGGCTACTTGATCTTTGTTATTGTTTATTTGCTTTAAATAACAGTAGCAACAACATATAGACAATTAAAAACACACACAGTCTTAAGTTATTTATCTGGTAATGTTATAAAACAGAAAATAGGTTATAACACGTAGGAGAGTAAACTACTTATTCAAAGATAAATTGATTTCTGAAATAGGCCAAGTTACAGGGGAAGTGATGTTATACCGGAGCAAAAGCAATGGTTCGGGAGTAAGACAAAAACTGAGTTTCAATTCTGAGTAGACTACTTTCCTTGCAGTTACTGAAGCCCCTCTAAACCTGATTCCAAATTGGTAAACAGGCAACATGCCACCGCTACTGGAGAGATACTGTGAAGACAAAATAAGGTGATGTGTGTAACATCACCAGGACAGTCCTGGAGCTTACAAATCAGCGCTTAGTAACTGGATCTTACATGTCCAGGTTCATTTGTCTTTCAAATTAGCTACATTAAATGAAGACCTGGAATCAAGTTGTGTTTATTTGGGTGCCAGAAATAACAGAGGAGTGACGTGGCAGGCAGGTATTAATAGAAATCTATACTAATTAAAAGGGCAATATGCTAATTAGACTGGAGACCTTCTGGATAAAGCCATGGTGGCAGGGATGAGGCAGAGGCTGTTAGGGGCAATCAGACTGGCAGGGGAGGGCAGTTGGTGGCAAGCAGGCCAGCAAGGAGGGTAATTGGGGGTGATCAGGCTGGTGGGGGGGCAGTTAGAGGTGGTCAGAGTGGAAGGGGGGGCAATTTGAGGCGATCAGGCTGGCAGACAGAGTGGTTAGGGGCAATCAGGTCTGAAGGGAAGTGGTTAGGAGCCAGCAGTCCTGGATTGCTAGAGGGATGTCCAACTGCTGGTTTAGGCTTGATTCCTGTGGGCCTAAACCAGCAGTCGTAAATCCCCCAAGGGGTCACAGATTGGAGAGGGTGCAGGTTGGGCTGAGGGACACCCCCCTATCCCCATGCAAAAATTTCCTGCATCGGGCCACTAATACACACACACACACACACACACACACACACACACTTTTGTCTTCTGGTTCTCATGTGACTGTCCTGCTACTTTTGTTGAATCATATATATTGAGATGCAGTTTGTGCAAGTTAATTTTTTATCATCAAAGCATCTTACTCTTGCATTTAAAAAGATTCACTTCCATTTTTCTTGTTACTGATGGCAAATATGTTTGTAGCAAAACAAAAAACATTCCTAAACATTAAAATCAATACTTGTAGATCTGTAGTCAAAGTAACCAGATACTTATTATATAGCCACAGCATGAATGCTAAGCTTTCATTTCTCATACACATTTCATGAGCACCTAATCTGTAGTATATCAAATGTTATGATGATTCCATTGACAGCTGGTCTTGTGATTTTTTGCATCTTTCAGGGTCCTGTATGGCCACAGCAACTAGTCAGTACACAAGCAGCCAGTGGGATTTCAGTAGTGACCATTTCTCTCTTCAATGCCACACACATAAAAACTTAGGGGCCCCACCGAAACCGGTTTGGCTCAGTGGGAGAGCGTCGGCCTTTGGACTGAAAGTTCCCGGGTTCGATTCTGGTCAAGGTCATGTACCTTGGCTGTGGGCACATCTCCAGTAGGGGGTGTGCAAGAGGCAGCTGATCGATGTTTCTGATTGATTTTTCTGACTTTCTATCTCTCTCTCTTCCTCTCTGTAAAAAATCAATAAAATATATTTTTTAAAAAAAGTAGGGGCCCCTACTTCTCTTACAGGGAACTTTTCCTTAAATTAGGGTGCACACTGCATGCTATCTTGAGAGAAGAAACTTAAATAGATTCTGAAAATGTCAGGAAGAAAAGAGAGGCAGTTAATCGTTCAGATTAAACCATCTGTTAGAAGTGAAAATTCTATTTACTGCATATGAATAACACAAACCACTAAATAATATTATGGCAAAGGCTGCAATACATGATGAAGTTCTTACAAACCTATCTCAGCTCATTTTAATGTAACAGCTAATAATAATAATCATGCATTGTTAAAAAATTAACAATTCAAGAAAATCCTAATAAAGATAGTACACTGAACAACAGGCCTAAGTCTAGACTGCCTCTGGCAAATTCAGCCATATAATCACTCTAGGAGCCACTAATGTTTTTTAGATGGGAAATTCATATACATCATAGCAATTGAGAATGATTTTGAACACTGCCCCTAAGAAAGATGAAGTTAAACATAAAAAAATAAATTCTACCAAACTTTGAACTAAGATTTTTTTCTCATGAAAGTTGATCAGAAAACTATAGCAAATTTGATAAGGTTAAAGTGAATGGTGTTTTAAAGCAAGGCTGGTGTGTGGGGTTTGGGCCAAACACTCTGTATTCTCCTTACTCTGTATTCTCCTTCCTCTTCACATGACACTGGGGAAAGTGAATATATAGTACCTCCCCAAATTTCAGTCTTTATATGTAAAACGAGATAATAATGATTGCAGCAAGGTTGTTATAAAATATCAAATGATTTTAAATAATTTGCAGTTCTCAAAATTATTAGAGTGCATTAGTACAATCTCACAGATCTGTAATACCAGAAGCTGTTGAATAAAATTGAAAAGATTGGCTTTAAGAAATTTTAGACATGTTAAATGTAGTTACTGTTATTTCCTTCTCTGATAAAAGTACTAATGCACGCAAAGGGAGCCAATAGCATCATTATGTGTAGCAAAAGCAAATATAGTACAACTGCTGCTGAGAAATCTAAAGCAACACTAATAAATAACTGTCTTTCAGTAAACCCTTTTCAGTGAAAATTTGAGGTCACTGGATCACTGTGGACGAATTCTGACAATGCTATCCTTATAAAGATTCCATATCTTCTAGCATGCATTAAAATTGTCCAGAGTCCTATAACAAAACGTGCTTTAGCAAGACATTCTTGGGATAATGCAATACAATACCATATGTATCATTCAGTTTGAATAATCATTTCTCAACTGATATCCTCTGCAGTCAGCTTTTCACATAACAATGCAACTTTGTCCAGCCCCATGCTCCACTGGCTTTCAAATGACTTGCACTACTGGCTTTCTGAATTTAGGTGTTGTAGTTCCAGAGTTAAGGAAATTATTTTTTTCATAATAGTATATTTTATTTAAACCAACTCACAAAATTTTGCTCCCTATATTCTCATCAAGCAAGTAGGTTTTGCTACCATGAGCAAACTGATGTTAAAACTCTAATGGATAGAGGGCAGGAGCGGGCAGGGAGAGGTCAACGAGGGAAAAAGGAGACGTATGTAACATTTTCAACAATAAAGAATTTACATTTAAAAAAAACTCTACTGGAGTACAACCAAGAGTAATAACTACATTTACTTACAGTTTACTGTGTGCCACTGTCTTAAATGCAAATTTTCCTTATTTCACTATTTTGACCACATTTTAGATTAAGTGACCTAAAGGTTAGGAAAGGAAAATAATTGAAAGAGATCATGGATCAGTGAGCTATGAAGCCTGAAACTGAAGAATTTGGTTCTGACTCCAAAGCTTGTACTCTCAATACCAGACCACCTGCCACTGCTTGTTTACTGCCCATTTGTCTGCCATCCAAATAAAATATTTTCTCAAAATGTTGAAGAAAAAATACATAATTTGACTTCTAAAAAAGTGATTTATAAACTCAGGGGAAGCAAATTCTGTGATTGTAAAAAAAAAAAAAAAAACAGATTTCAGTTTTCATTGTCTGAGAGATTCCTGGAGCTCTGCCACTGACCAGTCAGGTTAGTCACCTACCCTACCAGCAAACAAGTTTCCATCACTGGCAAGTGGACGAGTTATAATAAATGATGAAAACTTGGAAGTGTCCAAAATCTTCTCTAACATTTAGTTGTGATTAAAAGGCTATGTTTAGCATTATATAGCACATAATATGTGTTTTTAGATGAATGACATACTCAATTTGATGTCACAATCCACCTGGTGCTTTCACATGACACATCTCACAACAGAGACAACTATATAATTCATTTTTTGTGATTGAGGACATTAAATAACCAGCCAATATTAGACAACCAGCTCAGAGTATAAATATTGATTTAAAATTGTCTCCGAAAGGTAAGGTATTTTCACTGTCTTGTCGATCATTATAAATATTAAACTTCATAAGATATAAGTAGGATGCCTCAATTTTATGTCAATTTAGGATTGACCATTTAAAAAAATTGTATGAGATTTGGAAGGCAGAATGGAAGCAATTTCTGTGTTTATAGTTAGGGGTTATTGTAGGTGCTGTTTCTCAACATGTTTTTAGGATGGTTTTTTAATTTTGTTTTTTTTTAAACTTCTTTTTTTCAAATTGCCCTTCTCATCCTCTTGAAATTAAATACGAAGATACAAGATTTTGTCCAAGTTGGATTCAACTTTGGAGGACCAAAAACAATTGTAACAAGATTATATTTTTAATCCAAACCTGAGCCAATTTTTCTCTCCTTAGGATATTATCCCCATTGTTATGGGGTCAGGTAGTGCTGCTGCTTATGAATGTGGCCACCAATGTGGGTTCATCCTGCTGCCATGGAGCAGCAGCTGGGCCGGCTGCTCTGCCAGCTCCTTCTGCAGTTTCCCTTCACCATCTATAAGTCCTGAGCCAGGAATGTGTACAACTCTGTTAATAAAGAGCAAAAACCTAGTCTGTACAACACCCATGTCATCAAGGCTACAGGTGGTGAGAAATTCCAATTATTATTGCTCTCCACTTCACACCCAACTTTTCTTTCTTACTTCTGGCTCCATTGACTTCAGGCCCAACACAAGAAGCAGAGACAAAAGCCTGAACTGGGCTGCTTAACCACCTCCCATAGTTGAGCAAGGACTAAAAGCTATGTTAAATACCACATACTACTTACAGTTGTTCCTTTTGTCTAATAGAAACCCACTTAAGAATAGGTGATGATTATTTTCTAAATTTAAACTAAAATACATTAGCATAAATCTAAATATTTATTCCCAGTTTTCCTTTCTTTCATTACCCATTCTAAGTTCTTTTAAAATTAATTCATATGAATAAACAAAAGAATAGGAATAAAAGAAAGAAAAGAAAATCCTTGTATCCCTGATAACAAGACTCATTTCTTCTTCATGCCATTAGTTCCTATATCTTTCAGTATTTAATACATTGTTCCAATGTCATTAGCATATTCAAAATGATCCAGGCAAGGTGCATTCTTTGATACACATGTTCTCTCTAATTACAACACCATTTGTCATCCGTATTTGTAAAATTACTCTTTCATCTCTCAGTTTATCTTTTACATAAAAGTATTTTAAATTAAGTCATTTTAATTTGCATTACTTGTTGTTGAGTAGCAATGTAAATTGTTTTCTGATTTGTTTTTCTTCCTTACACTCTGGGAAGCCAAGATCTGGATGAGACACTCCTTTATCTCAGTATTTAACTTTTCCCTCAGATCATTAATGACCTTTAAGATGACCCAGTTGATATAATAAAACAACAATAATAAAATTAATAATAAAGTAATAAAAAGTAACATATATTTCCTAAAAAGTAATGTAAGGTATAAGATCAGATGAATTGAACAAATAAAACAATTGTTTATTTCAAAGGGGAAATTAATTTCACATAGAGAAAAACTAAGTAAATCTGTTTAGGTGACAACTCCTAGTTCCAGGACGAGAATTGCTGCTCAGATTGTGTCTGTTGAATAAAAAAAAAATTATAACATAATATAACATGGAATATGATTTTCATACAGTTTGAATGTATAGTTAGAAATACAAAGAACTGCATTTATTTAAAAATCTAATTATAAAAATAAATGCACATGTGTCTATTGTGAACCTTAGAAATATTCAAATAGCTAAGAAGTTACTATGAGTTCTATTATGTGATGCACTGTTTAAAATGTGTAAAAAACTTTGAGGAGGCCCTTTAAAATATTATATATATAATATTTATGTAAATATTATATATATATAATAGATGTTCTTAAAATGTCAATAAAATTTAATTTAATTTTAGTTAAATCTTTCTCATCATTGATGTTTCTGTCTCTTGCTCTCCCTCTCTGAAACTACTAAAAATACATTGAAAAAAAGAAAAGTAATATAAATAGTAAGGTTTTAATTTTTTGCTTTGTTTTATTCAGTTTAAAATATTGATAATACATATACATACCACCAAGTAAAACATCTGGCACATGATTGTGAATTTATATAGTTGATTTAAAAGTAAAATCAATAAATAACTTAATTCTCACTATTGCTCCTAATACTTTATTCACTTAAGAGGAGGTAGATGTTTTAATCACCATGGCTATATAACAATTTGTCTGTTTATTTGTTTATTGTGACATGTGTGTTGTGCTTTCATTTTTTAAAATATATTTTTACTTTTTTAAAATTTCTTTATTGATAAAGGTATTACATATGTGTCCTCATCACACATCCCCCCCCGCCCCCCCGTCACCACTTATGCCTTTACCGCCCCCCCCCCCCCGCCTTGTCTGTGTCCATTGATTCAGCTTATATGCATGCATACAAGTCCTTTGGTTGATCTCTTCCCCTTACCCCCACCCTCCCCTACCTTCCCCTTCCCTCTGAGGTTTGATAGTCAATGCTTCTCTGTCTCTGGGTCTGTTTTTTTTTATTGATTTTTTTTGGCAGTATAACTTATATTTAATAGTAGTACATGTTTTCTTTCCCCCCTCCCCATTATCCTCCCCTCAGCCTCCCCTACTCCCCAGCACATGTCCCCACCCACCCCCCTCCCCGTCCCAGTGTCTTTCATTCATTGATTATGCTCATATGCATGCATACAAGTCCTTTGGTTGATTTCCCCCTGCATTCACCTCTCATCCACCCCAGCCTTACCCCTGTAGCCTGACAGCCTTTTCAGTGCCTTCCTGCCTCTATATCAATCACTCTCCCCTGTTTCTCTTCTTCAAAAATATCTTGCCTCTGCATACTAGAAATAAATGTATAAGAACAAAAAATGTTTCAGTCTCAGTTTCAATGTCCAACTGTTCTGAGTCCCAGTTTCACTGTCAAATAGTTTTTCATGTGTACATGTCAGCAATGGTATCCAGATGGTGGACACATCGTAGCAATGCAAGATCCATCCTCTCTGGTTTGCTCCTGGGCTGCCTGCAACCATGCACAGCTGCCAACTGCTAGCATGGCAAGGTGTTGTCAGTGTCCCCCATCTCTGGACCATCCTCGTGACTGGAACAGATCCATCAGTTCCTCACAGTCGCAGGAACCCACATGGTCTTGGAGTTGTTCTCTGAAAATACACAAACACATTCTCGACCAAAAGTTACCAAAGGGATCCTCTCTGCAAAATAGACTTGGGATTCTGTTTATTTTTGCATAAATGATTTTCCTTTGGCTTATTTTGACACCATGTGTGTTTTTTCATGGGTGTCCTGCAGTTGGTTTTACAAATGGAATTTACTTTTCTGGAGTAAGAACTTTCTAGATGTATTTTACTTACAGGATATTTTTCCTTACATGATATTACCCCACTGCGCCCCCCCTTTTGAATAATGGGGGCTTTTGGAAATTTTAACTTGCAGTCTTGGTAATTTTACATTTTAATTTGTGCACACAAATATGACTGCTTTAGGTTCTTTGGATGTTAGGCAATTTTACAGTGAGATGAACTACTAATAGATATTTTAGTTAATGTTTTAGGAAAAGCTTTTTGTCCAGTACACTTAAATTTTCTTTTTTTTTCTTTTTATTTATTTTTTATTTTTTATTTATTTTATTTTATTTTTTAATTGATTTTTTGCAGTATAATAGTAGTACATGTTTTCCTTTCCCCCTCCCCTTTATCCTCCCCCCAGCCTCCCCTACCCCCCAGCACATATCCCCAGCTTCCCCCCCTCCCCGCCCCAGTGTCTTTCATTCATTGGTTATGTTCATATGCATGCATACAAGTCCTTCAGTTGATCTCCCCCCGCATCTGCCTCCCATCCACCCAAGCTTTCCCCTGTAGCTTGACAGCCTGTTCAAGGCCATCCTGCCTCTATATCAATCACTCTCCCCTGTTTCTTTTCTTCAAAAATATCTTGCCTCTGCATATTAGAAATAAATGTATAAGAACAAAAAATGTTTCAGTCTTAGTTTCAATGTCCAACTGTTCTGAGTCCCAGTTTCAGTGTCAAATAGTTCTTTATGTGTATAAGTCAGCAATGGTATCCAGATGGTGGACACATTGTGTCAATGCAAGATCCATCCTCTCTGGTTTGGTCCTGGGCTGCCTGCAGACATGCACAGCTGCTGACTGCTAGCATGGCAAGGTGTCGTCAGTGTCCCCCATCTCTGGACCATCCTCGTGACTGGAACAGATCCATCAGTTCCTCACAGTCGCAGGAACCCACATGGTCTTGGAGTTGTTCTCTGAAAACACACAAACACATTCTCGACCAAAAGTTAACAAAGGGATCCTCTATGCAAAATAGACTTGGGATTCTTTCTAATTTTTTGCCTAAATGATTTTCCTTTGGCTTATTTTGACACCATGTGTGTTTTTTCATGGGTGTCCTGCAATTGTTTTTACAAATGGAATTTACTTTACTGGAGTAAGAATTTTCTAGGTGTATTTTACTTACTCGATATTTTTTTTTTCCCTTACATGATATTACCCCGCTGTCCCCTCCCCTTTTTTGATTAATGGGGACTTTTGGAAATTTTATACTGCAGTCTTGGTAATTTTAAATTTTAATTTTTGCACACAAATATGACTGCTTTAGGTTCTTTGGATGTTAGGCAATTTTACAGTGAGATGAACTACTAATAGATATTTTAGTTAATGTTTTAGGAAAAGCTTTTTGTCCAGTACACTATAATTTTCTTGAGTATTCACATATTTCACTTGGCCAATTTAAATTAATCTGAAAACTTGATTACCATTTTCCTGTCAATTTTAATACTCAAGCAGAAATCTTAGTTTACCCTGTAAATACTAGTGGAAAGGAATATTTGCATTTTTGAGTAGGTCCTGAGCATTTCTGGTAATAGACTCAATTTAGATATAGAACAGCTATTGCTGGCCGAGTCTCTGTCTGCCACCTGGGTCTCGGTCTGAGTTGTGCATGGGAGGCGAAGCAGCCATGGGGGTAGGAGACCTCCCTCAGGAGGGGTGAGAATTCAAGCCCCTGCAAGGTTTGTGGGTGAGGTTCTGTGCCCCACCTCTGTTGACCTTTTGCCTCTCTCCTGTTGGCCCCTCTGCGACTGTGCCTGTCTTAGGTTGTTCCTTCCCTGAGGAATCTTACCTGTCTCTGGCTAACCAGCCATCCTCCGGGGCCAAAAAGGGTGATGTGAGGTTCAGTTATGTCTCCTTTGTAGTCTATGTCCCAGTGGCCTCCACGTCCAGTACCTGCCTTGAGGTCCCCTCGCCTGCTGGCAGAGTCCTAGTACTGATTACATATCTCGGGGGACCCAAGTTTCTTCTCCAGAGAGGGTCCAGCTCACACCATTGGTCAAGAGACAGATCCATGGTGCCAGCTTCCCAGAGGCTTCAGCCACAGCTGGAACTGAAAGTTCACGCATCAGCTGTGTATATTTGGATAATAAGAAGAGGGTCCCTCTTGGCAAAAGGGCAAGAGGGGCCAATATAGAATGCTCAGATGCCTTCCCAGTGGCTTAATCCCTTCTGAAAGGGATTAATTCCTTTCCTATCCTTTTATAAATTGCTGCCCAACATTCAAAGAATTAGTTTGTAAGTTTATTTGGGATAATTGTATAATATGCTGTTGTCAAATATCAAATATTATATTGAGATTGTAGAATAATATAATGTATGGGTATTATGGTGTCAAGGGAGGTTAAGGAGGGCCTAGCCTAAGGACTGGTGTCCATAGAAGATGACAAAGCTCTAGGCCATGTTAATTCAATGTCAGACTAGCTGCCATTTTTTTTATAACTTTATATAAACTTTGTCAGGAATGTAAAAACACAAGTTACTTACCTTAGTTCAAGAGTTCAAATATATTGACTTTCTCCCTTACTCCCACCACCTGCCACTTACCCTGAGGTTTGACATTCTGATGGACTTTTCTTAGTCTCTGGATCTATTCTTGTTCATCAGTCTATGTCATTCATTATATTCCTCAAATGAGTGAGATCATGTGATATTTGTCTTTCTCTGCCTGGCTAATTTCACTTAGCATAATGCTCTCCAAATCCATCCATGTTGTTACAAATGGTAGGAGCTCCTTCTTTTTTACCGCAGCATAGTATTCCATTGTGTAAATGTACCATAGTTTTTTAATCCACTCATCTGCTGATGGGCACTTAGGCTGTTTCCAAATCTTAGCTAAGGTAAATTGTGCTGCTATGAATATAGGGGTACATATATCCTTTCTAATTTGCATTTCTTGTTTCTTGGGGTGTATTCCTAGAAGTGGGATCACTGGGTCGAATGGGAGCTCCATTTTTAGTTTTTTGAGGAAACTCCATACTGTTCTCCACAGTGGCTGTACTAATTTACAATCCTACCAGCAGTGCAGGAGAGTTCCTTTTCCTCTGCATCCTTGCCAGCACTTCTCATTTGTTGATTTATTGATGTAAGCCATTCTGACAGGTGTGAGATGGTACCGCATAGTCGTTTTGACTTGCATCTCTCGGATAATTAGTGACTTTGAGCAAGTTTTCATATGTCTCTGGGCCTTCTTTTTGTCTTCTTTAGAAATGATTCTATTTAGGTCTGTTGCCTGTTTTTATTCATTAGTTTATGTTGTTCATTATATTCCATAAATGAGTGAGATCATGTGATACTTATCTTTCTTTGACTGGGTTATTTCACTTAGCATAATGCTCTTTTAATCATAATGCTCTTTTAATCAGTTCCACACCTTTTCCTCCTTTTTCTTCTTCTTTCTCTTGGATGGTTAGTTTAATGACTTTGAGCATGTTTACATATGCCTCTTGGCCTTCCTTCCATTTTCTTTCGAAAAGTATTTATTTAGGTCTATTGCCCTTTTTTTTTAAATTGGGTTGTTAATCTTTTTTTGTTTAAGTTGTATGAGTTCCCTGTAAATGTTGGAGATTAAAGCCTTATAGGTGATAACATTAGCAAATATGTTCTCCCATGCAGTAGTGGGCTTTCTTGTTGTTTTGTTGAGGTTTCATTTGCTGTACAGAAGCTTTGTATTTTGATGGTATTCCCCCCTTTTTTATTTTCTCTTTAGTTTCCATTGCTCTAGGAGTTGTATCAGTGAAAATATTGCTTCGGCATATATCTAAGATTTTCCTGCCTGTGGATTCCTCTAGTATTTTTATGGCTTCCCAACTTACACTTTAAGTCTTTTATCCATTTTGAGCTTACTCTTGTGTATAGTGTAAGTTGGTGGTCTAATTTCATCTTTTTGCATGTATCTGTCCAATTTTCCCCACACCATTTATTGAAGAGACTGTCTTGACTCCATTGTAAGCTCTTGCCTCCTTTGACAAATATTAATTGAGCATAATGGCTTGCCTCGATTTCTGAGTTCTCTGTTTTGTTCCATTGTTCTATATTTCTATTTTTGTGCCAGTACCAGGAAGTTTTGAGAACAGTGGCTTTGCAATATAGTTTGGTATCTGGTACTTAGATACCTCCTACTTTCTCTTTCTCAGGATTGCTGCAGCTATTTGAGGTCTGGCTTTTGTTTTGAAGTCTATTTTGTTTGTACTCCAGATTTTTTTTCTTTTCATATGCATGCAATATCTTTCCATCTCTTCACTCTCAGTCTGTATATTAGTTTTGTTCTGAAGTGGGTCTCTTATAGACAGCGTATATCGTTCATGTTTCTTATCCATTAAGTGACCCTATGTCTTTTGCCTGGAGCATTTAATCCATTTCTATTTAAGGTTATTATTGACAGGTATTTATTTATTGCCACTCTTATTTTATTTATGGCTAAGATCCTCCTTCTCTTCTTTTCCCTTTTTTAGAACAGTCTCTTTAATATTTTATGCATAGCTGGTTTGGTGATAATATACTCCTTTAACTTTTTGTTTTTGGTCAGAAAAGCTATTTTATTTCACTTAAATTTTAAGTGATAACCTTAGATTTAGGCCCTTGCTTTTCATTACTTCAAGTATTTCATGCCAAACCCTTCTGGCCTGAAGTGTTTCTCTTGAGAAGTCAGTTGACATTCTAATGAGAACTCCTTTGTATGTAATTCTCTCTTCTCTCTCTCTCTCTCTCTCTCTCTCTTTCTATCTATGACTTTAAGATTCTTTTTTTGTCTTTAATATTTGCCTTTTTACTTATCATGTGTCTAGGTATGGGTCTCTTTGTGTTCATCCTGATTAGAACTCTCTGTGTCTCCTCAACTTATGCAACATTTTCCTTCACCAGGTTGGGGAATTTTCTGTCATTATTTCCTTAAATAGGTTCTGTGTTCCTTGCTCATCCTCTGCTCCTTCTGGTGTTCCTATAATGTGGAAGTTGTTATGTTTCATGTTGACCCAGAGCGCCCTTAAGCTATAATCCTGCTTTTTAATTATTTCTTCTATTTGAGGCTCTAATTATGTATTTATTGTTACATTGTCTTCCAAATCACTGATTCATTCTCTGCTTCATCCAATGTACTTTTAATATCTTCAATACCTTCCAGTGTGTTGCTCATGTCAGATATACCATTCCTCATTTCTGTCTAGTTCTTGTTAATGACCTCTATTTCCCTTTTCATATTATTGTAATTTGTAGTTAGTTTTTTAAGCATCTTTATAAACATTGGTTTGAACTCTAAGTCTGATAGGTTGCTTGCCTCCATCTCATTTAGTTCTTTTTCTGAAGATTCCTTCCTTTTATCTTACTTGGGGGTTGTTTCTTTGTCTACCCACTTTAGCTATCTCTTTGTAATTACTTCTGTGTTCTTGAGGGCTATAGTGTTGTAGTGTCTGTTCGTTTGAGCTGCATGCTCCAGATAGTCCCCTTGTGTGCATTATTTGGGGTATCCTGTTGTAATTGTGACTTGATTATTGATGTTCCATTTGTGTGAGGGATCTTCCCTCCAAGTTGCCGCCAGTGAGGTTCAACCCCAATGTCACCGTTCCAGCTGTCCAGTACTCAGAGTCTCCTTATCCCTTGAGTCACTCACCTTTGTTGATCATGTTCTGAGCTATACTTCCTTCATCCAAGGAGCAAGCCCCACCAGTGTCAAGGCACTGGCACCCCATTAGCATTTGCTTCAATAAGCAGTCCTTATAACAAATTATTTGAAAACTTAACGGCAAAGAGCAACTTATGGTGCTCATGAATTTTTTGGGTCAGGAATTCAGAAGGAGTATAAAAAAATGTCTTATTTTTTCCATATTGTCTGGAGCCTTGGTTTGAAGACTCAAAAGCTTGAATTGTTGAGTTTCTTTTACTCACATATTTGGTTTCTTTTACTCACATATTTTGGCTCTTGGCTGGGAGCCTCAGTTTCTCTCTGAGATCTTTCTTTTGGGCTAACTTGGGCTTCTTCATAGCACAAATTGTTTAGCTTGCAAGGCAAGTTTCCCAAGGGAGAATCATGCAGATATTTTGTTTTTATTACCTAGCTTCACAGGTCACATATATCAGTTCTGCTACACTTCTTTGGTCAGAACAATTATAACCCTTCTTCCAGATAGAAGGTGAAAAAAATAAAGACTTTGATTCTCAATCAGAGAAGTGAAAAAATCACCTTCAAGACAAATAGCTAAATTGGGAGATAATTTTCTGAAAAATGTATGTCCAAAACTGATACTGATCTTTCTTTTAGTGAGTTTCCCCAAACTTAGTCTTACATATTTTTAGGTGTTCACTATACTTCAAAGAGCAAAATGATTCATTTGCATATCTTTACTTATGGCATTACTAGTGACCCAGTGCATAAAATTTGTGCACGGGGCCCTGGGGTGTCTCTCAGCCAGACCTGCACCCTCTCCAATCTGTGACCCCTTGGGGGATGTATGATTGCTGATTTAGTCCCACAGGGATCAGGCCTAAACCAGCAGTTGGACATCCCTCTAGTAATCCAGGACTGCTGGCTCCTAACCACTTGCCTTCAGGCCTGATTGCCCCCAACCACTCTGTCTGCCAGCCTGATTGCCCCCAACTGCCCCCCATCTAGCCTGATCACCCCCAACTACCCTCCTTGCTGGCCTGCTTGCCACCAACTGCCGTCCCCTGCCAGTCTGATTGCCCCTAACAGCCTCTGCCTCAGCCCTGCCACCATGGCTTTATCCAGAAGGTCTCCAAGTCTAATTAGCATAATACCCTTTTATTAGTATAGATTTCTATTAATACCTGGTGCCATATCACTCCTCTGTTATTTCTGGCACCCAGATAAACACAACTTGATGCCAGGTCTTCATTTAATGTAGCTAACTTGAGAAACAGGTGAACCTTGGCATGTAATATCCAACTACTAAGCACTGATTTTTAAGCACTGGGACTGTCCTGGAGATGTTACACATATCCCCTTATTTCATCTTCTCAGTATCTCTCCAGTAGTGGTGGCATGTTGCCTGTTTACCGATTTGGAATCAGAGGTTTAGAGGGGCTTCAGTAACTCTGCAAGGAAAGTAGACTACCCAGGATTGAAACTCAGTTTTTGTCTTAATCCCAAACCATTGCTTTTGCTCCTTGCAACATCACTTCCCCTGTAACTTGGCCTATTTCAGAAATCAATTTATCTGGAATAAGCAGTTTATTCTCCTAGGTGTTATGACCTATTTTCTGTTTTGTAACATTGCCAGATAAATAATTTAAGACTGTGTGTGTTTTTAATTGTTTGTCTATATGTCATTGCTACTGTTATTTAAAGCAAATAAAGAATAACAAAGATCAAGTAGCCAGGAAGCCAGCCTGCACATAGGACAAAAGAAAAAAGAGAAAATGTAGCTGGGCTAAGTGAGTCATCTCTTCACCTGGTGTCATCTCCCCTGTTGGGCATGTGCCTTGGAGCACTGGGGCCTCCGGGTGCTTTTAACTGCCTTAATTGTTTAGCTCAATAACTGTTCCCTAGTGCTTTCGCAGTACTGTGCATCTCTTTAATAGAAAGGGATGAACACTGTATAGTATTGAGGTCCTGTAATGAAATTCTGATTCAAAAAACCACATGAACATCAATATTGACTGGAACTGGTGGATATCAAAATAGTTGTTTCATTATTTTGTTTTTTTACAAATGTGAAAATTAAGGTCCAGTCCCCCTGCTGGGCCTGGGGCTGTGGCAATCGGGACCACTGCCGCCACCCCAGGCTTGCCAGGGCTGCACTTCAGCGGGAGTCCAGACCCCCTCCTAGTGCTGGGGCTGTGGCCATCGGGACCACAGCCACCACCCCAGGCTTGCCAGGGCCAGGCTTTGGGTCCAGTCACCATCTTGCTTGGGGGTTAATTTGCATATTGCTCCTATTGGCTGGTAGCATAGTGAAGGTAAAGTCAATTTGCACGTTTCTCTTTTATTAGGTACAATTTGGTTGTCTCTCTTCTGTGTTAAGAGGTATACTTCTAGCCAAAACCGGTTAGGCTCAGTGGATGAGCATTGGCCTGTGGACTGAAGAGTCCCGGGTTCGATTCTGGTCATGGGGGTATGTAGGAGGCAGCTGAGCAATGTTTCTTTCTCATTGATGTTTCTGACTTTCTATCCCTCTCCCTTGCTTTTTGTAAAGAAATCATTAAAACATTTTTTTTAAAAAGGTATACTTCTAACCCTCTAAATGAAGGGTAAATTCTAGTTTTAGACATTATGTTATGTAATATTTATGAATATGTGAGTCAGAAGTTTTGTCATATAGTTTATAAAGACATTCATTTTTGAGATTTTAGATATTTCATTTAAAGTGAATACTTTAGAACACCATTTTGGTAGAATAAACACCATTTATAAGATATAACTAGAATGCAGCTAGCCTTGGGCTGAGGGACAGCTTAATTGTTTTGCAAAATTATGACACTATGATTTTTCAATCTTCTCTGAGATATTATATAAAATACTACTGTCTTTTCTCTTTCTAGAAATTCTTATATTATTGTATTTATGCTTACACAGCCCCTTCTTTTGGACATAGCACCATGAAGGTGGAGATAGTTTGGAATTTCATATACATCTATATAGATAGAAAATGGCCTGGCTTTGTTTTTTTTTTTTGTTTTTTTTTTAGTGTTGATAGTGACAATTTCTCTTGTTTCTAGAAAAAGGAACTCTGGGACCTGAAGTTTAGTCACATGTATCAATATCTTGTTCAGCTATTTCAAAGACAATGACTGCTTGCCTCCCCTCCTCCCACCCCTGCAACCAGTGAGTAGAATCAGAAGGGCCCAGGAATTATGATCTCTCATAGTATTAATGAATATATATTAGAGCATGAATATATATTATAAAGAAAATGTAGAGAGCAGAGACCAGGGCAGATATTTAGGCAATGTGTAAATTTAGGGAAATGGAAAACAAGAACCCACATGCATAAATTGCATCTAAATAGACATCTCATGCCTTTCAGGGGTGGGGAAGGTTCTGCCTGTGGGCCCAAGAAGTCTTTTGGCCTGGCCTGCCAAGGCATTAGGGGTGAGTTAATTAAATGATTAGCCAAATATAGCAGGCTAATTTTAAGTGGAAATTTTATATGTCCCATGAACGATATTATAAAATCCAAATGGCCCTTGGCAGAAAGATAGTTCCCACCCCAGGAAGTAACATTTAGCTTACAATAGAAACGTTTGATTCAAAAGTAACTATATTTTATGTTTAAAAACAAATATACAAAAAATAAAAAGTGTAAATTTTGTGTGATTGCCTCTGACCTTCATTATTATTGCAGGGAAGGAGAACAAAAATAAATGAGCAAAATAACTTGTTACTTGTCTTTATTCTTGATTTGCTTATGTTAACCAGAATAATCCTCTAATTTTATTTTTTTAGGTTTATAAACTAATAAACTGAAGTATATTCATGTCTAAGTGAATATATTCCATATATATGTGTGTGTGTGTGTGTGTGTGTGTGTGTGTGTGTGTGTGTATATATATATATATATATATATATATATCTTATGTGATCTAAGGTAAAGTAAATATTATCCAAATGAACTGTAAATAATTTTTTTAAAGAAAACATAGTGAAAATATTATTTTTAATTTAAATTCTAATCTTCCTCCACTAAACACCCTTTGTTGAGAAGAAGCAAATATAGAAAAAAAAAGTCAAAACTCTCCCTGTGTTTTCAGTTTTTCTTCTGCTGTCTATAGAGTCTCACCCAAGCAACAATGAAAAAGAAACTCTGAACATTACTTGTCAAAAAGTAAAAATATAATAAATGAAAGAGTGTGAAAGGCCCACCACTCCAACAGTGTCAGCTTTCCCTTGTGAAGGCAGGCTACTTAAATCACCGAAGACAGTAGCAGTAGGAGAAGATTCCCCGGTGTTCAGATTTTTTTCTAAAAGAAAAAGTATGGTCTGCTCAATTCTAACAGCTGTCAATCATTTTATCACCAATCTTTTCAGCATCCTAGGTTTAGTTAAAAACACTGTCATTAAGGGGAAAGGAAAACTTAATAACAAAACAATACAGTGTAACATCTCTCATGCATGTTTTTTTCATGTGTTGTCATCAGAAAACAACTGATACAGTCATGTCAATATTCACATCAGATTATTATGAAAATAGAAATGTATTTTATGAATATAAAAAAGATAGGTGAAAGAAAAAAACAAAGAAATAAATGAAATGGAATATTATACCTGAGCCTGAACTATAAAATTATTTTGTAGAATTAAAGTATGCTTTGAAGTCAGCTAACTACTTATTAAATTTATACTTATTAATTCTCAAACACAAGAATATTTTTGAACTTCACAACATCAAAGTTATGCACTCTAAATACAAAAACTTAAAGTTCTAGAATATTATATTTATGTTTTTGTGAAGATAGATGGATGTGCTTTTACTGCAGTAATACTAATAAGTACTACTGGTTTGTTAAATTATTAATTCATTTTGCCAACAACTGTTAGTATAAAATAAAAAAGTTTAAAAGACTTTTTTAAATATGCAGTCTTGTTATTAATTCAAAAGCATCTTCTTCCTCCAGTGTAACAGTGATTATCCTGGTGAGGAAGGTAGAGCTTATTTATAAGTCATTAGTGCTATATGCCATCACTTTCTGGGTACATGCAAAGTCTTTCTCTTTTTTTTTGTAATGAGAAAAGGGTGAACATGATCTAAACAAAATGTGCCCAATGATATGAATGAGCAGAAATTCAGGGCAGAAGTCGAGCATCAAAATATTCTCAAAGGTAAATATACTAGTCTAAAGACAGTTACTTTGAGAAAAGCTGACAGTAACCACACACACACAAAAGAGCCCTAATTGTATAAAAATCTTTTTTTTAAACTCGTTTTCCTATCTATTGTTTTTGTGATCATCTTTCCCAGTCTTTTATAGTTGTCATCTCATCTTTCTTTCTTACAATTTTCTTTTGAATATGTCTTTATGTACCTTTATTATGTTGCAGTTCCTGCTGCATTATAATTTAACAAGGCAGCAAAACGAAAATCATTAGAAAGGAAATCACTGAGCTTTTAAGCATTATTTACCTGCTCTAAATTGGCAGGTCCTGGACAATTAACAATAAAACTTGTGAAAAAGACAAATTTTCAGAGGTTTAAGTACTGAGTTAAATTAGATTGTTTGAAGTATTTCTAGGAAAGAAACGGGTGATATCAGAATGCATACAAACTGAAGGAGCAATGTTTTGGGAATTGTGTGTGGTTGTAGTCAATGAAAAAATGGCCAAGTACCAGTGAGCTCTGTGCCTATTTGGTTTGCTATTTTAGAGGATGATTTAGACATTGACTTAACCTGAGTTGCTCTATTGCAGTTTTTCATGATTTTAAAAGACATTTATGTTTACTTTCTTAGTGTGTGCACAGAACAAACAAACATTTAGGTATTTACTCTTCACAGCTTAAATCCATGACTCTAAAACTGTCAATACCACAAATCCATTAAGCAAATGCCTAAAAAAAGTATGAGAAATAAGCAATTAGAAGCATCAACAAAAAAAGTAGAAAGCTTCATAAAAAGGTTCTTATTTGACCTTCCAGTTTACCATAGAATATTAGGATAATATACAGAGCAATGGACAAATTAGTGTACTCCTAGGATGAGCAAGAATTCCTCTTTTAAAAAAATAAAATTATTTACTTATTTTTAAATTATATTTATTGGGATGACATTGGTTAATAACATAATATGAGTTTCCAGTGTACAATGTTATAATACATCATTTGCTCAACACCCAAAGTCTAGTCTCCTTTCATCCCCAAAGATTTCACCTCCTTTACACTCTTCATCCAAAGAATTCCCTTGATCAATATTTTGGAGCTTGAAGAGCTGCTAGTACTGGATTCTATAAGCAATGCCATTTCTGTCAGTGCCCTTCCACATATCCAAATACATTAATTAGACAAGAATAGGGAGAAATCAAAGTTTCTATTCAATGTCTGCCTATCCTCTGGTTTCTGATTTTGATTGCCATCTTCCTAGTTTTCCTCACACTTCTGGCCACCAAAAGTACTCATTGCTTCAGCCTTCTTTACCACTTCAAAACTTAGGAAGTACTTTCTCAGGACTTATACCGTAATGTGAACATACAGATAAAAAGTGGTTAAGAATCTATTTAGGACCATTATGTGAGTGTCCAGATTATTATGCATTCAGAGATCAGAATAATCTGGCAATTTAGTGTTTATGTTCTCATTTATACTGCACCTAAATCTTTTAGGAGAGGTATTATCTTCAGTTAACAAATAAGGAATCATAATATTTAAGAGATTCATAATTGTCCTGATTGGTTTTAATCAGTGGACAGAGCATTGACCCCTGGACCAGAGGGTCATGGATTTGATTCCCAATCAAGGACAACTCGGTTGCAGGTTTGATCCCCACCCCTGGGCAGGGTCTATGAAAGAGTCAGCCAATCATCATGTCTCCTATCAAGGTTTATTTTTTTTCTCTCTCTCCTCCTCCTCCTTCTCCTCCCTTCCACTCTCTCTAAAAATCAATGGAAAAATATCCTTGGATGAGGACAAAAAAAGAGAGAGTGGCATTCATGGGATTAAGTAGCAGGCATAATTTCAGAGCTAGTTGAGGACATATTTGGAATGCAAAAGCCCTGGAATGTATGCTTCTAAAGCCCATACTTTTTCCTTAGTACCAATCTGAGAAACAGTACTTTTAAAATGTGGAAGCAAGTGTTATTCCTGATTAGACTAGTATACAGGATAATTGTGAATCTCTTAAAAATCCTGATTCTTTATAGATTAATATATTTTTAGGAAGACAAAAAATGCTAGTAGAGGTGGCATCTTCTGTTTTATATCCATTTCTTCCTTTGCATACCATGCCTGGAGTCTTCCATTTCTTTTCTGTCTGCTCAGTCACATCTGTGCCAGCTTTCCTCCTTGCTTTTTTCATTGGGTGCTGCTTGGTGTTTTCTAGAGTCAGTGTGGCTATTAATGAACTGAACTGTGTCCCCACAAAATTTACATATGGAAGCACTAACCCTCAGTACCTCAGAATGAGACTGTTCTTGAAGATAGGGCTTTTAAAACGGTCATTATGTTTAAATGAGACCTAATTCAATTCGGCTGGTATTCTTATAAGAAGTTAAGAGTAGGACATATCGTCACCAGAAATGCACATACAAAGCAAAATTCAACTGAGGACAACACAAGAAAGCAGCCATCTGCAAGTCAAGAAGAGGTCTCTGCTGACAACTCAAGTGATCTTAAACTCCTAGCCTCTAAAATTTTGCTTAAATAAAATTCTGCTTTTAAAGTCACCCACCCTATGTCATTTTGTTATGCTGTCACAGCATATTAACACAGTAGCTTTCAGACACTAGGCTTACTCAAGTTGAAAAGCAGAGGGACAAGAACTGGAAGGCTTTCATTTGAAACTTTTATTGAACAGAGTCCTTCCCTCAAGAGTTTTGAGTGAAGTTGGAGCCATTTGCATGTGGCTGAGGTAATGGATAATAATATATTAATGTATCATGCTTAGAGTTTTAACTCCAGGCTCCTGGAAATACATCTTAACTCTGAAAGAAGTCAATAATAATTTATTTCCACATATTTGGAAGAAGAGAGAGAAAATTAAGAGAAGGAAGGGTTCCTCAAGTTTACATTTTCAGTCATACTACTTATTTTTCAGTATCAAAATGCTGAAAAGAAGTGGAATGAAACCCTGCTTATGATTTCCATGTCTGGTGAAACTCTCTGTCAATGAATTCAGAGGAAATAATGATTTAATACATTCCAAAATGAGGTGTACATGTCATAATAGAAGAAGAGTATCCTTGGGATTCCTCCAAAGTGCTGAGGGAAGGACTTTGACTTTGGTGGTCTCTTTAAGAAGTGACTCAGGAAAACACACGGTTGGGAGTGCAGAAATGGGTAGAATGGCAGGTAGAAAATAGAAAAAAGTATAGGTCAACTGGAACTACAATCCATAGTGGATAGTCTCAGAGATAGCTAGGGGGACTGAAGCATTTATGTACAATTTCCCATTCCCCAAGCATAGAGGATTTGCCTTGGGGACAGGGCATCAAAAGTATGTGATAAATTAAATGCACTTCAATTTTATAAATTAGCTAAAACATGGACAACCATATGAGTTGTCATCATTATTTAAGTGTTACCCACAGTGAATATGGTTTATTAAAAAAACAACTACAGTTGAATATCTATACTTTATATAAAAACTAGAAGCCTGGTGCATGAAATTTGTGAACGGGGTGGGGGGGTGTCACTCAGCCCAGCCTGCACCCACTCCAATCTGGGAGCTCTCAAGGGCAGTTGGACATCCCTCTAACAATCTAGGACTGGCTCCCAACTGCTCACCTGCCTGCCTTCCTGATTGCCCCTAACTGCTTCTGCCTGCTAGACTGATAACACCCTAACCACTCCCCTGACAGGCTGATTGATGTCTAACTACTCCCATTCCAGCCTGATCACCCCCAACTTCTCTCCTCTGCCAGTCTGGTCACCCCTAACTGCCCTCACCTGCAGGCTTGATTGCCTCCAACTGCCCTCCCTTGCAGGCTTGGTCCCTCGCAAATGCCCTCCCCTGCTGGCCATCTTGTAGTGGCCATCTTGTGTCCACATGGGGGCAGCCAACTTTGACCACATGGTGGTAGCCATTTTTTGTGTTAGAGTAACAATTTGCATGTTACTTGTTTATTAGCTAGGATAGAGGCCTGGTGCACAGGTGGGGACCAGCTGATTTACCCTGAAGGGTGTCCCAGATCAGGGTGGGGTTTCCCTTGAGGTGTGGGGCAGCCTGGGCAAGGTGCCTGTGATGGTTTGCAGGCCAGCCACATATCCCCGGCGACCCAAGTGGAGGCCCTGTTATCTGAAATTTATTTTTCTTCAATAATTGAACCTTTGTAGCCTTGAGCAGAGGCCAGGCCAAGCCAGGAAGCTTGGCTTCCTCCATTACTGGGGCAACACAAGCCTCCTGCTCTCTCCAGCTCTGTGGTTGCCATTTTTGTTGGAATTTATTTATCTTGTATAATTGAAACTTTGTAGTCTTGAGAGGAGACCAGGGCCAGCCAGAGTGGGTAGAAAGCTTGGCTTCCTTCATCTCTGGAGAAACCGAAGCCTCCAGCTTGCTTCATGGTGCCAACCATCTTGGTTATGTTAATTTGCATACTCACTCCTAATTGGCTGTTGGGCATGGCTTGTGAGCACAGTAGAGGTATGGAAAATTTGCATGTTTCTCTTTATCAGTGTAGATGAAAAGGTTGGTAAAGTGAGACATGTAACTTTGGGTAAAGCTGCTGTGGCAACATGACATCCATGAAAGCTTGCATTTCTAACAAGATATTCATCAGGTCAAGTCATCTTAGATTAATATTTGCAACTAGTGGCCTAGTGCATGAAATTTCTGCCCAAGGGGGAGGATGGAGGGGGTGTGTCCCTTAGCCTACCTTGCATCCTCTATAATCTGGGACCCCTGTGGAATTGGGCCTAAACTGGCAGTTGGACAACCCCTTCACAATCTGGGACTACTGGCTCCTAACTGCTCACCTGCCTGCCTGCTTGATCTCCCCTAACCACTCTGCATGCTGGCCTGCTTTCCCCCAACTGCACCCCCCTGCCAGCCTGATCACCCATACTGCCCTCCCCTCCTGGCCTGATCACCCATAACTGCCTCTGCCTCGGCCCCGCCACCATGGCTTTGTCCAGAAGAACATCTGGAATGTCTCATGGTCTAATTAGCATATTACCCTTTTATTAATATAGATAAGATATGACATGCTGCCATAATTATAACATAGCTACTAGTATTACCTATGCGAATGAGATAGGAAGGCAACTAATACATTACATTATAGATTTTGTAAGTAGTAGAAAATACAGTATTTGTAGCAATAATATACCCCTGTGACTTCTCTTCCTGATCTGGGTGAGAATGGTTCCCAGGTCTTTGAACATTTCCTGGGCCCTAATGTTTTTTTTTGTTTTGTTTTGTTTTTTTTTTGCCATTCAGTGTAACTTTATTTTCTGTTTATTGCACATGATTTGAGGTCTTAATTTCTAACCACCAAAGATTCAAAGGACTATTTTTCCATAAATTTTAACATTAGTGAATTCATGTATTCATGTGTTTTTATTGTAAACATCTGAATTATTCACATTGTCATAGATCCTGAACTCATAAGTATGGAGCATGCACAGGCTGGCAGCAAGCCAGGAATCCACTCTGCAAGCAAACTGACACTCTGTATAAGGAGAAAAGTCATGGCATAACATTTAATGTCCGACTTTAATTCATATACTATCACGGACTCAACTGCTTGGTTGGTGATGGGGTTGATTACTGGGAGGATTATTCCTGAAATAATTAAGGAAAGGGGGGCTCAATCTTTCTTTGTGCACTGGGGGTAGGTGATCCCTCAGCCCAACCTGACCCCTCAATGGGGCCAAATGACTGGCTTTGCCCCAACGGTCTAGGCCTGGCCTGGCCGCCTGAGCCCCACCCTTTGGCCTGGCCTTAGCCCCGATGGCAACCGCCCAGGCCTGGAGGGACCCCACACTGGCTGCATCTCTTGTGCATGCACTGGGGCGACCGCCCAACCCCGGAGGCACCTGGCACTCATGGCCTCTCACACGCCGCCTCGGCCCCAAACCCCATTCCTAATTGACTGGTAGGTTAGCGAAGGTACAGTAATTTGCACGTTTCTCTTTTATTAGATAGGATAGTGCCATGGTGTGGGCAAGCTGGTTTACCCTGAAGCGTGTCCCAGATCAGGGTGGGGGTTCCTTTGGGGCATGGGGTCGCCTGGGCGAGGGGCCTATGGTGGTTTGCAGGCTGGCCATGTCCCCAGTGACCCAAGCCGAGGCCCTGGGATATGGGATTTATTTATCTTCTATAATTGAAACTTTGTAGCTTTGAGTGAAGGTCTGGGGTCACCAGGATGTGTGGAAAGCTTGGCTTCCTCCATTGCCTGGGAAATCCAAGCCTCCTGCTCTCTCTGTGGCCACAGCCATTTTGGCAGGGGTCAATTTGCATACTTGATCCTGATTGGTTGGTGGGCATGACTTATGGGCATAGTGGTGTGATGTTTAATTTGGATATTGCTCTTTTATTAGATAGGATTGAGAGGCTTCCATGAGAAAATTTTTTTAATTTTTAAAAAATATATATTTTATTGATTTTTTACAGAGAGAGAAGGAGAGGGATAGAAAGTTAGAAACATCAATGAAAGAGAAACATCAATCAGCTGCCTCCTGCACCCCCCCCCCCACTGGGGATGTGCCCACAACCAAAATACATGTCCTTGACTGGAATTGATCCCAGGACCCTTCAGTCCACAGGCTGATGCTCTATCCACTGAGCCAAACTGGTTTCGGCTCCATGAGAAAATTTTAATACAATGTAAATAAAACAATACATTAATGTATGTGGCCTAGAAGAAACTATATGTAAAAAGAGAAAATATTTAGCTGATGATACAATAAATGAAGTGAGTGTAAAATGGTGTGTATATGTGTAAATGTGAATTACAATTCATTACTTTATTGACCAGTTATATTGCATGGGCCCAGAAATTTTAGAAGTTTAGGGTATGTAAGGAGCAGGAGCACATGTATGAATTTTTATTAACATAAAGGTATGCCCAAGAAAGTATACAAACTGTAATGTATACCACAATGGATTTATACAAGATGAATGCCTATGGGACCACAAAACATAACAAGAAGCTAAAAAGGATCAACAATACAAAAATTCCCTCATCCTCCTTCCAGTCATTACTTTTATGAGAGGTAATGAGTATTTGACTTTCTTTTTTTTCCCAATGCCCTAACTCTTTTTTTATTTTTTAAATAAATCTTTATTGTTCAGGGTATTACAGGTGTTCCTCTTTTTCCCCCCCCAATAGCTTCCCTCCACCCAATCCTTCACCCCACCCCATGCCCTAACCCTGTCTTCATCCATAGGTATAAGATTTTTGTCCTATCACTTCCCCCATCCCTCACACCCTCTTCCCCCTGAGAATTGTCAGTCCACTCCCTTTCTATGTCCCTGATTCTATTAAATTCATCAGTCCATTCTGTTCATCTGATTTTTCATTCACTTTATTTTTAGATTCACTTGTTGGTAGGTATGTATTTGTTGTCATTTTGTTGTTCATAGTTTTTATCTTTATCTTTTATTCTTCCTCTTCTTAAAGAATGCACTTCAGCATTTCATATAATCCTGGTTTGGTAGTGATGAACTCCTTTAACTTTTTTTGTCTGTGAAATTCTTTATGTGATCTTCTATTCTGAATGATAGCTTTGCTGGATAGAGTAATCTTGGTTGTAGATTCTTGCTATTCATCACTTTGAATATTTCTTGCTGTCTGGCTGCATAGTTTCTGTTGAGAAATCATCTGACAGTCGTATGGGTACTCCCTAGTAGGTAATCAACTGTTCTTCTCTTGCTGCTTTCAAGATTCTCTCTTTGTCTTTTGCCCTTAGCATTTTAATTATGATGTGTCTTGTTATGGTCCTCTTTGGATTTCTTTGTTTGGGGTTTTGTGCGCTTCCTGGACTTGTAAGTCTATTTCTTTCACCAGGTAGGGAAAGTTTTCTGTCACTATTTCTTCTAATAGGTTTTCAATATTTTGCTCTCTCTCTTCTTCTGGCAGCCCAATAATTCAGATTTTGGAATGCTTAAAGTTGTCCCAGAGGCTCCTTACACTATCTTCATATTTTTGAATTCTTTTTTCTTTTTGTTTTTCTGGTTCTGTGTTTTTTGTCTCCTCATATTTCAGATCTTTGGTTTGTTTCTTGGAGTCCTTTGATCTACAGTTGAATTTCTGTATATTCTTTATTTCTGACAGTGTATGCTTAATTTCTGACTGGTCCTTTTCCATTTCCTTGACATTCTCATTAAGGTCCTTGAAGGACTCATCAAGTTTCTCGGCAGTTTTTAGAAGATTCTTAAGTAACTTATAAATGTGATCCTGAACTCTATGTCCTCCATTTCTTTCATTCATGACATGTTTCTTTGTCTCTGCATTTTGCTGCTTCCCTGTGCTGATGGAGTGGAAGAACTGCTGAACTGGAGACTTGCCTATGGGGCCGCACTTGCTTCAGTGGGGCTTTGGTGCTCATTGAGTCTGCCTCTTGAATGTGACACTTACGGATGTGAGTAGTTGAATTCTGGTGTCATCTCACACTGACCTCTAGATACACTAGCTTCTGGATCTCCAATGGGGTGCAGGTCAGCTACTGTCTGAGGTGACTCAGCAGGAGCTACAGTGAGGTCTGCAGATTTCTCCTGGGCTAATCAGAACTGCAGTTTGTTAGATTAAGCTGTGATAGGGCAGGCCATTTATATGCAAATGCTTCTGTGCACAGCCAGGGAGGGTTTTCAGATTGTGTGGGGCAGGGTCTCAGGGAGTCACTAGGGCATGGTAAACAGCCATGGCTGACACTCAGCCATTTCTGTGTTTCCATGTTTCCAGTCCCCCATGTCCTGCTCCATGAACAGTAATTGCTGCAGGCACCTCTGCAAGGAAGCCACCCTCACTTTTCAACTCAATGGCAGACTGTCCAGCTTCTCCCTGTAGGAGTCGGAATTGCCAGCATCTCCCCAGAAATGAGTTCACAATAATCAGGAGCTTGTTTCACTTCAGGTTGAAAACAGCAGCACCCTCTCGCCCGCTGCCAGCCTGTTTCGTGCACCTCCATACCTTAGCTTTTCAGCACTTTGCTCATCTCAATGCTCCATCTAGTTGCAGAACTTCCACTTGGCCAGCTTTCCTGGGGTTCTGGGTGGTAGATGTTTTCTCTTTTAGTTGCAGTTTTAAAATTGTGTTAGGCAGCAGTTTAGGTGTTTACTTATGCTGCCATCTTGGCTTCTTTGAGTATTTGACTTTCAACATCATAGATTGTTATACTTATTTTTGAAAACTGAGAGGAGGAAGGTCTCCTCTCCATGTTTATGTAAGTGGGAGTATAAGTGTGTATGTTTTACTTCTTTAATTTACCCTCATTGTAGCTTAGATTTCCATTGTGTGAGTATAATGATTTACCTATACATTTTATTTTCTGATCAAGTGAAAATTATAACTCATTGTGGGTTCCTATCCTACAAAGTTTGAAAAATAAAATTTGCATACTAAAAGATTTTAAGCAAAGTCCCCCCCACCACCCCTTTTTTCCCTTATCTTGTAACATTGTTTTGTCCTCTGTGTATGTAAGATAAACAGTCAGGCAGCTCGGAGCTGTCTCTGACCATCATGTATGCATTCCTCTTCCATGGATTCCCTTTCCTTAAAACTGCCACTCCTGTCTCTAAAATCCTTTCAATAGTTTTATGAGTAGACATCAAAACATCTAATATCATATAAGTTAGATAAAAAATTTGCCTGCTTTAAATCCAGATTACTTTATTGAAGAATCTCTTAGTATTGATTACCAATAGAAATCGTAAGGTGAAGTTAAATTTGATCTAATTTGACAACTAAAAAAAACTGAGGAGTAGCCTTGCATTTTCTCCCAAACTTAATTACTTTGGAAGCGCATTTTGATCATTCAGAATATAATCTTGATCAATAACAATAATATACCTGCAGGTTCAGTTTTAAATTTAAAATAATAGCCCAAAGGCCAAAATTAGTGAAAATCATACAGACCTATATTTTCCAGAATTAATAGACCACTACGAATAATCTATATTAGAGAAATTATGTTTATATTGGTTGGCTACTGTAAGTTTGGAGTGAAAGTTTGACAAGCAATTTGGGGCATTTCTTGTTTTTCAAGTCAACATTCTATAAATGGTGAGATAGCTACACTGATGTAGGGAGAGGGATGCATAGCTTCCTTCTCCAACAGCTTTCTTGTATTTACAAACTACTGCATCCATAATGTCTGTTTTGAACAAATTAAAATCCATCTCAGTAACTTCTAACAAGCTGATTATCTTTCATTCTAATATCAGAAAGCAGCAGTATCTCTTTGCAGTTGTCTACATCGGACATTGTTGGCAGAACAATGTTTCATCCTAGATAGAAATGGTAAAAAGATAGATAGAAAAGAAAGGGGAAAATTAGATTGAGGAGTCCTGAGTGCATTATTAAGAGGTGATATAAAGAAAATTCTGGCTCACAGATATTCTATCATCTCTTCCTTCTAACCATTCCCCTTTACTTTTCCCCAATTTCCTTTTATTTAAAGACATTGGAATAGAATAAAAGTTGCCTTTGAAAAAGGTTAGTTCATTTTGACTCAGTTATAAAACTTCTGTATAACTTGAATTCCATTAATAAGAAGGTCTTTGACATTCCAACCTTCTTTTCAGACTAAAATATTCAAACTCTTTTCTTGGTTGTTTCGCTTTACCCCCCAAACTTGACATTGTCCATCAAACTCTGTAGCAAAAAAATCTATACTAATACTAATAAAAAGGTAATATGTTAATTAGACAGCTAGACCTGACATATTCTGGACACCCTTCCAAACATCCTTCCAGACAAAGTCATGGTGGTAGGGGCCAAGGCAGAGGCAGTTAAGGGAGATCAGGCAAGCAGGGTAGAGCAGTTAGGGGTGATTAGGCTGGTAGGGAAGAGCAGTTAGGGGCATCAGGCAAGCAGGCAGAGGCTATTAGGGGCAATCAGAAGGCAGAGACAGTTAGGGGTGATCTGGCCAAGAGGGGAGAGCAGTTAGGGGCAATCAGATAGACAGGCAGGTGAGCGGTTAGGAACCAGCGATCCTTGATTGCGAGGGGGATGTCTAACTGCCAGTTTAGGCCCAATCCCTGCAGGCCAGGCTTGAGGAACCCACCTAACCCACCCCCATGCATAAATTCCATGCACCATGCCTCTAGTCGGGTAATAATCTTCTAAAGGCCTAGATTGGATTTAGGCATGTGCCTATTTTAGGCATTTGCCTGTTTTTCTATGCAGCCATCCCCCTTTGTAGGGCTCTTGTAGAATATTTACAGACATGTGCTTGGAGAAAGCATCAGGGCATGTGGCACTGGTGATTTTCTTCTGATGCCAGCAGTCCCAGTTCACACAACATGTGTCTGGAGCAGATGCAGTCCTGATGGAACATGAGCAGGTTGCCTTTCTAAGACAACTGTGTCCAGCATTTCTTGAAAATAGTAAAAAAATGCATCCTTAGAGAAAGATCTAAGTTAAATAGACCACATGCTAAGAGAGCTACCAGATTATAAGCAGCGCTTAAAAACATGCCTCTTAGTGTTGTTGTTTTTTTTTTTTAATAAATGTTAGCGTAACTCATGAAACCTAAAAAGTTAAATTAAAACAAAATCACCCACCCTCTTTTATAGATGATTTAAACTCTTTTGGAACAAACACAACCATAGAGAAGCAGTTCATAAGAATAGTGTGTTAATATAATAAGTCCTAAGTCACAGATTCAATATTGTCCTCAAAAGTCCAGAGGAAAACTACCAAGAAAATGAGATAGTAGTTTTTTTACTAGTGGGCTACAGCAAAGATTTATTGTCATAGGATAAGAAAAAATATTCAAATATGATAAAAATATAATTAATTAAAAGTTCAAATATAGCACAAAATGTAAGGTACTTTTAGTTTCCAAGTTTACTGGAGCCTGTCTGGCCTATATAAACAAAATGACAAAATGCAAAATGATATCTGTTCTCTTTCTCTTCAACATTAAATGATATATTGAAACTTAGAGCATATTAGAATTTGAGGTTATATTTCTGTTAAAAAGTTTACATACAAAGGAGGACTAGATTCTGCTATAATCAATATTTATACACTGAGTGGCCAAATTATTAAGATCTCTGAACACATAATAATTTGGCCACTCATTGTATATCCTTTATAATAAAAGACAAATTTTCCCCAACCAGGAGTTTGACCAGCAGGCAGGCCAGCCAGCTGCCCATGTCTCCTCTCTCTGGCCAGGCTGGCTGGACCCCACTCATGCATGAATTCATGCACATATACATACATTCATACATACACACACACACACACACACACACACACACACACACACACACACTGAGTGACCAGATTATTATGTTGAGAGATCATAATAATCTGGCCTCTCTCTCTCTCTCTCTCTCTCTCTCTCTCTCTCTCTCTCTCTCCCTCTCTCTCCCTACTTCCCTCTCTCTCCATAAATATATAATAAGCTGGATCTTAACAAGCTAAGAGAAGTTTATCCATATACTATGTCAGAGCTCCATGGGCCAAAATTTCCCTATACAAGACCCCTCCTAAAAATGTAACAAACAAAAAGGATTGGGCAATTCAAAAACTAACAAGTAAACTCATAGGCAAACACACTGAGGAAAAAAATTAATCAGAAGACACCCAAAGAAATAGGAACTAATAAAACAAAAAGGAGCTGTCTCCATCTATTTAACTGGAAATTTATGTGACAATATCCAATGCTGGTTTGGGAGGAAAATTTGGTAACTTGTAACAAAACTTGTAAATATGTTCATATTCTTTAACTTTAAAAATCATAGCAAAAATACCTGAGTTCTGTCTTCATACCAAGAAGTGATGAATTTCCAAAGAATTGGTTGATTCTATTTTGTGCTACTGTTAGTTAAGTAAGCACATCTCTAGACTAAACAACACTCCTTCCTCCATTTGGCTGTTAAAAAAAAAAGAAAGAAATCTATTTGATATTCCTTTGTAATGAATTTATAAAACTTCATAGCATGCATTTCATGCCTTTTGCTTCAATTTATTTTTTCTATGCTTATTTCCCCATCAGTTTTATCATCAGTTTTATTAAGACATATATACATATATATATATATATATATATATATATATATATATATATATATATAGTTGATTTCAAAGAGGAAGGGAGAGGGAGAGAGAGATTAAAAACATCAATGATGAAAATCATTGATCAGCTGCCTCCTGCAAGCCCCCTACTGGGGATAGGCATGTGCCTTTCACCGGAATCAAACCCAGGACCCTTCAGTCAGCAGGCTGGCACTCTATCCACTCAGCCAAACTGGCTAGGGATATTTAGACACTTTTGGCAATAAAACAGGACATAAAGCCCTGACTAGTGTGGCTTGGTTGGTTGTAGGGGCATCCTATGTACCAGAAGGTTGCAGATTGCTTCCAGGTCATAAACTAAATGTTTATCAGATGATATACTATATGAACAATAATTTAAAAATTCTGAGAACATAATAATACTTAATAAATATCTATGATTGTAACTTTATAAAAATCAAAAGATAAGAGATTATCTTATTGAACTTATAAGTGGTGAACTAATCAGTGGTTTCTGAAAGTTGGGTTTGAGGAAAAGAAATGAAGGTGTCTTAAAAGTACAAACTTCTTGATATAAAATAAATAAATCCTAGGGATGTAATATACAGTAAGGTGACAATAGTTAAAAACACTGTGCTGTACATTTAAAAGTTGCTAAAATATTATATCTTAAAAGAAGTAAGAGATTATAGCTTTAGAAGAAGAAATTATAAAAAACAATTGTGTGGAGATGGATGTTAGCTAGATTTATTTTGATCATCATTTTGTAATACATACATACATATATTGAATCATTATGTTGTACATAAAAAGCTAATAAGATATTCTATGTCAATTATATCAATTTTTAACATAAAGTCATTTAAAAATTTTAATCTTATATAATAAAGAGGTAATATGCAAATTGACCCTCATGCCATTACACAAGATGGCCGCCCCCATGTGATCAAATATGGCTGCCACAAGATGGCCAGCAAGGGACGGTAGTTGTGGGTGATGAGACCAGCAGGGGAGGGCATTTGGGGACAATCAGGCTGGCAAGGGAGTGGAGTGGAGGCAAGTGAGCCAGCAAGGGAGCAGTTAGGCATTGATAAGACTGACAGGGGATTGGTTAGGGGCAATCAGGCAGGCAAGCTGGTGAGCAGTCAGCAGCCAGCAATCCCAGATTGTGAGAGGGATGTCCAACTGCTGGGCCTAAACTGGCAGTCACACATCCTCCAAGGCGTCCCAGATCGGAGACAGTGTAGGCTAGGCTGAGGGACACACCCCCAATGCATGAATTCTGTGCATTGGGCCTCTAGTATAATTGTAAATAGAATAGAATATAATCAGTTAAAATTATAAGATTGAAATAAAATCCTATCTAATAAAATATTAATGTACAAATTGACCATACCTCTGCTACAACCACAAGCCATACCTACCAGCCACACTCACCAGCCAATCAGGAGCAAGTATGCAAATTAACCCCAAGCAAGATGGCTGCAGCCACTGAGAGCAGGATGGAATCATGGGTTTCCCTAGTAATGGAGAAAGCCAAGCTATTTGCACACCCTGGCCAGCCCAAGCTTCCACTCAATGCTACAAAGTTTGAATTATAGAAAATAAAAAATTCCATCAAAAATGGCTGCAGCCATGGAGCTGGAGAGAGTAGGAGGCTAGGGTTGCTCCCAGCAATGGAGGAAGCCAAGCTTTCCGCCTGTCGTGGCCTGCCTTGGCTCAGCTTAAGGCTACAAAGTTTCAATTGTAGAGGATAATTAAATCCCAACAGAAATGGCTGTGGCCACAGAGCAAGCAAGAGGCTTGGCTCTGCTCCAGGCTACAAAGTTTTAATTAAAGAAGATAAATAAATCCCAGATACAAGGGCCTTTGCTTGGGTCTCTGGGGGGGGGGGGCATGTCTGGCCTGCAAACCATCACAGGCCCCATTACCCAGGCTGCCCCATGACCTTAGGGAACCTCTACCCTGATCCGGGACACCCTTCAGGGCAAACTAGCTGCCCCCCCGCCATATACCTGGCCTCTATCCTATCTAATAAAAGAGTAATATGCAAATTGACCACCACTCCAACACACAAGATGGCTGTCCCCATGTGGTCAAAGATTCTGCCCTCATGTGGACACAAAATGCCCACCACAAGATGACCAGCAAGGGAGGCAATCAAGCCTGCAAGGGGTGGCAGTTAGGGGTGCCCAGGCTGGCAGAGGAGAGAAGTTTGGGGTGACTGGGCCTGCAGGAAAGGGCAGTTGCAGGAAGGATGCAGGCCTGCAGGAGAGAGCAATTGGAGGGGGGGGCATTTGGCTTGCAAGGGAGGGCTGTTATGTGCAATCAAACTGGCACGGTAGTAGTTAGGCATTAATCAGACTGGCAGGGGAGTGTTTAGGAGGTAATCAGGCTGGCAGGCAGAAGCAGTTAGGGGCAATCAGGAAGGCAGGCAAGCAAGCAGTGGGAGCCAGCAGTCCTGGATTGTGAGAGGGATGTCTGACTGCCCGATTAGGCCTGAACCCAGGATCGGGCCTAAACAACGGGCAGTCAGAAATCCCTTGAGGGGTCCCAGATTGGAGAGGGTGCAGACTGGGTTGAGGGACACCCCCCCACCTCCCATGCACAAATTTCTTGCACTAGGCCTCTAATGAAACTATATTTACAATGAAATATTTAATTTAAATTATAATATAAATATAATATAATTTCAGTGAAAGAATGAGGGATTTTAGAACATAATTTTGTACATGTAAGAGTAAAAGGTAGAGAATATAAGGTTATATGCAACCACAAAAAGAAATACTTAAAAATGTCAACAATCTTATTTGAAGATATTCAATTCTTGTTTTATGTATTTTAATCTAGTTTTTACATAACTACCATAATATAAAGTATTATCTTTTTAACAGAATTAAATGTCAAATTTTGTTAAATGTTAAGTATTTTCATCTTACATTTATAGTGAAGTGAATTTCAACTTAAACCTTTACCTGGCCAAGGCCATGGTCCTTAGGTAGACAAAATTTTACAATTTACATTTTATTAATGAGGCATTTGAGACCTGGATCAGCAAAGCAACTTTCCAGGGCCAGAATGTTGCTAAAGTTGGGGAGAAATTAGAGACCCTCACACATTTCAGCCCCTATTTTAGTGCGTTTTCTACTGCAATTATGCTACTCTCTCTTATTATTCCCTTCTCTCAGCCTGCTGCGCAATAACCTCTGTCTCTGACTTAGGTATGATGTAGGCATATTTTTAATGCTTATTTTTTGCAAAATTCAAATTAATTTGGAGCTTAGTTGGACATTTCCAAAGGTATTTTGGAGAAGCCTTCTGCACTTCATTTCCGCTTCTGCAGAGAAGTGTGTCTGTCCTTGGAGATGAGAGTGGGCACAACCCAAAGGAGGCGGACAGCCCTTACACTGGGAGATGTCCGTGGGCAGATGGTCTGCGTTCAAGATTCTCTGAAGCTCCTCGTGGAGGCAGAAGGCCAGCGAAATGAAAGGGGAGTTTTGAATTCTGGCATTAGGCTGACAGCAGAAATGTGAGGGTAACCTGTTCAAGGCAGTGCTCCTGCTGAAGGCAGCTGGACGATGACAGGAAAGCCACAGGGTCACTGCTCACACAGCACTTGTGGCCCCACTGAGGGAGCTGTGGGGCCCGGAGCTGAGGAAGCAGCTGGGCTGAGAGGAGGGTCTGAGTGCTGAGGCAGGAGGCAGGAGGCAGGTGGTCACAGGAGGAGGAAAAGATGAGGCTAGTGCTGAGGAGCATCTGCCCCTTGCAGGCTCCCATGGAAAGGCTCTACAGAGATTTAAATGTAGGGAAAGCATTTATTTTGACTAATCATCCTGTAAAGCAAATTTGACATCTACAATGCTCCAAGGAAGAGCTGCTGCGTACAACAAACCAAAGATGGGACTTTCTCTAGGGCTACATAGCCTGAGAAAGAGCACCAGCAGCAAACATTTCCATGCGAGGCCAGGGGGCCAGTGAGGACTCATCCCCTCACTTCTGACTTTTCCATTGACTGATGAGTGCCTCCAAGTTGCTGAGTCTCTTTGAACCTATCTTCTCTCCTAGAAAAATATATATCTTTCTCTAACACATATACCACTTTCCAAGAGTGAAAGTTCCCCAGCAGAAAGCTACCCATAAAAAATATAATTATAAAAAATGTTTTGTGTAATTGTTACACATACAGTTAAATCATTATCCTTTTTATAAAATTTTTATCTCTGAGAACAATTCTTAAATTATTGAATGGAACTTGCCAGGATGTTTTGACTGTTGCTTTAAATGATTTCTAATAGATTTAATAATAGAGAAAACCAGGTAAGTATAGTGGCTCCAAATATTCTGTGTAGCTAGTGAGAAGGCCCTGTTTCTACGGGAACATGGATGCTTTTCTGACAAAAATAAACACAGAAAGCCAGAGCCCTCAAAACACATTTTAGGAAAATAACTGAGATCATTTGAACACTAACTATAGTACATCATTCTTGCAAGTCTTGCATTTTTAGGTAGATATTTAAAAACTAAAATGTTATTTTTGGTAAACTAGTACTACACACAAACACACACACAGTTTCATGTTGGTTTTCTATTACCTTCCTCTAAAACAGCATTTTCCAAACTTAACTAACAATGAATACAGATTCCCAAATCCCTACACCATAAATTCTGAGTCAGTAGATGTCAGGTAGGGCAAAGTAATTTGTATTTTTAACAAGAACACTAGGTAACAAGGAAGTTCAAGAAACTGCTCCAAAAGACCACTTGGTACTGCAATAAGTAAATAACTCCATTCACCTAGCTTCTGCCTTAGGACAGACCATTAATGACAGCACTAATAAACTATGCATGAAATTGATTTTATCTCTATTGGCAACATAATTTTTCCTGCAGTATATCCTGTATGCTTTTGACTCAGCTTTCCTTTCAGCTCTTTTTTTTTGTTGACTGATCTTGTATATAATCTCATTTACAGGAAGGATTTTAATTTTTCTCAATTATGAAGTTTGCCTTTCTCCCTCCCTTCTGTTTACTGCTTTTTCAAGGAGATCTCAAGTCCTAGAATCCAATTTCTCCTAACTGATTTCAGACCAAATTAAAAGCTGAAACACAAGCAGAGCTCATTGCAAAACACATGGTCAGAACAGAAATATGGAAGTTGGACTTTTAAAAAATATTTTGTACTTTGTAAATGTCCTTTCTCTTAATGTAAATTAGAATTGAAGTATTTCTTATTTTGAGACATAAATAGGGTGGTAACACAATAACAGTCTTAGCCACCGTCTTATCAGTGGTGTTTTATAATGGGATCACACTAAAACAAGAAATAAACCATTGGAGTTTGTTTCCTTGTTTTACAGACTTTTCACATTCCAGCTTCTTGGAATAAAAAGGATTAATAGAACAGAGTGCACTGTCCCAGAATACATAATGCCCTCACATTCCATGTCCTTGAGCAAATTAAATTGAAAAAAAAAAAGCAACAGAAAAAATCTCTTTGCTAAAAGAAATACAATGAAGTAAAAACATGCACTAAGATAAAGTCTACCATTATCTAAGCTATGTATCATGAATAAATAATGTTCTTTAAGAAATGAAACAACTCCCTTTAATCAGTAGATTACTATTCAGCAAATTGTTGCTGCAGATTTTCATGCTAATTTACAACCCAGTGAATATGTGAAGCAATGAGAGAATGGAATAGTATTGTGATTCACATATCATCAGTGCTCACCCAAGTTATACAATACATTTGAAACTAATTTCCCTTTCAAGAATAAAGATGGATTGATGGGTACCAGTCTGTTATTATTGAGATTATTTCAAATGTTAAACCATTTAGGATTCATCCAAATTACAAATTTTAAGGTTTATGGAAGATTCATTTATTTTCAATTAATTACAAATAAAATCTTTTTACTAAAACTGTATTATTGCTACTTGATAGCTGTAAAATAAAAAAGCCATAAACAGTTAATGAAATAGCCATTTCATTAAAGACATTAATTTTTTTCTCTAATTAAAATTAATTTCTGACTGTGCATCCATGCTGTGTGCTAGATAGAAATTTTTAATCTTTTCATGCTTGAACTCTTCCTTCACCCACTGCAGGACTGTTCCATAATTCTAGAATCTTAAATAGTGCCAAAGCAGCTAGGTAAAGATTGGAAGACACTCTGAAAAGCGGTCAATAACCAGAGTCCACAGAGTGTATCCAGCCTCAACTTTAAAAACAATTCAACTATTTTTTCAGTTTTAATACATGTAGAACACATTCAAATCATGGTTCTTAAGAGGTATTGGTACAGAGTCACCACTTGGAAAAAATATTTTTGATTAAGAATTATGTAATCAAAGGTAATTATCATTAACCAATGAGCAAAGTGAAGGAAAGAGAAAACTGAGAAATATCAATATAGAAGAGCAGGCAAGAGATAATTGAAACTCTAAGCAAAGGTCAATAATAAAAGCGATTGCAATTTTTCCAAACACTGCCAAAACAAAATCTGTTTTTCCTACACCACGGTACTGCCAATTAATTTTTATGATAGAAGGAAAGCTTAAGTAACTATGCCTTTTTAATTCATAGTTTAGTTCCACTGAATCAGGGCATACCTCAGAGTGGGCCTCTAAGGTAAGTTTAAAATAGTAAGAGAAATAGTAGGGAGAAATTTATCCATTAATTTAAGAAAGAGCTTAAGGGTTTAATTCAGTTTTCTGCATTTCAAAGGCAAGGCCACTTGTGAAAGGATAGAAGAAAAAGCAAATAAAGTAGAACAATCTCTTGCTGCCAGTCCTGCAGTCTAATTTTACATTGCCTCTTCTCACTTAATGTCCTTTCTGGTTTCTAAGTGTAAGGAATTTACACTGTTGACTGACAAATAGGTACTCAAAGTTTGCCTTTGTTACCCTGTGATTCTAACATTTTGAATGGCTAACAGTGAATACTCTTGATTGTTCCTAGTTCTTTTGAGGAAGAACCACTTTAAAAGCAATTTTATAATCTGCAAAACAAAATAGTAAAGAAAGCATTGTGGATAACTGGGGTGAATTAAACATAATCTCAGTTGAAAGCATGAGCATCCTGAGAGGAATTACTTTAAAGAGCACATCTTAATATATGTTCACTTCTCAGGATAAATAATTAAATTGAAGAATCAGTAAAAAGGCAGCTTCCATATTAATCACTACTACAGAGAAGGGAAAAAAGTGACATGTGGTTTTATAATAATAATGGGATTTTTAAAATAAATACTTATAACTGATGTAGTTGGTTTTAACAGCTTTCATGTAAGTGCAAGAGGGCAGAAAACACCATACTTCAAAAATAACATTTTAGCCCAGCCAGACAGGTGTGGCTCAGCAGTTGAATGTTGACCTATGAATCAGGAGGTCAGGGTTTGATTCCTGGTCAGGGTACATCCCTGGGTTGTAGGTTCAATCCCCAGTAGAAGGAGTGCAGGAGGCAACCAATCAATGATTCTCTCTCACATTGATGTTTCTCTCTTTCCCTATTGTTTATCACTGAAATCAATAAAAACATATGTGTTTCTTAAAGTAACAGTTTTGTCATAGACTATAAAATAATTATAATATCAGAGAAATTTAAATATATTATTTTCATTATAATCAGAATAATTAGATTCAGATATACTACTACTAATGGAATTATCCTATATAATGTAGAGCTAATATGCTAATAATTAGTGAAACAATCTTCCAGAACAACCAGTGAGTGGGGCAACAGGACTGCAAAGCAGCTGAGGCTGTAGGCCTGTGAGGACCAAGGCAACCCGGGCTGAGAGGGTTAAACCGCTTGCATGAATTTCATGCATCAGTCCTCTGGCATATATATATATATATATATATATATATATATATGAATATATACACACATAAGCACATGCAAGTACATGCTTAGTTTTTTCTTGATCCCTTATCACACATTTTATAGTGTGCTGAATGTGATCTTCTGAGTAAAATTTTAAATTTTAAAGCTGCTTGAAGAAAGCTAAACAATATACAAAGTAAAAATATTAATTAAAAAGAAAAACCAGTGTTTGCTATAAACACTTTCTTAGTATAAAAAAAAGAAGTAATAGACAGAATGGTGTAGCATTTTACTCACCAAATCATCATCTGCTTATCTGGCAATTACATTTAATTAAAGAAAATATTTATCTGAAAGGTAAAAACAAATAAAATAAAAGATAGTATTTCTTCTTCGATGGACCTGCCAAAATTTAATATTAGCATACTGGAGTGAGGAGTATTATGTGTTGTTGTTTTTTGTGTGTGTGTGTGGGGGGGGAAGAGGAGGGTCCTTAAGATTTAATGTTTGTTTAGACCTCTTATATCACTTGTATGATTAAAGATGCATATTTTTATCTCCACACCAGAATTACAAAGTTGTCTCTTAGAATAGAATTTAGAAACTTGTATCTTAACAAATTGAATCTTTCTCATTCACAACAAAGTTGGAAAATGACTCATCTCTGTTATCCTCTCTTTTTGTGAAAGCTTTCCATCGCTTGATTTATATATAATTAGATTCAGATATACTACTACTAAACAATTATACATATCACTGATGGACAGATTTGGGAAGAGCAGAAGGAAATTCAAAATAAACATATTTAAAAGTTACACCTTCTGAAAACTAATACTACAATTAAAAATGTCTAAAATTAAAGGCATATTTCAAATATCTGTGTACTGTTCTGTTACAATACACATCAGAGAATAAAGTCCACTGGACACCATGGTTTTCCTCTAGATTATAGCCAAACTAAGACATTTGAGTGACTATGGGCAGTATTTGATGCAGACATAATTGTTAATTGATTTTGTGTTGACACCATTCATTGTCATTATGCTTCCCACCAACATTGGGATTGTCTCTGGTCCCATTACTTAACCTGCTGTTAGCTCTTGAGATTGAAAGTGTTAACTAGATTCAGATAAGGAAAGATAAGCATCAGAGAGACTAATAATTTGAAATAAAAGTCAATCAAGTCAGTGCAATGGCTAGTGCATTCTATGTCATTACTTCATGGCCAAATGAAAACAATATACAATGAAAACACTCAGAATTTGTGGACTATATGAATTTTTTCGATCTATCTGTGCTCTCCCAACTCTTGAGACTGTAACTTTTCATGTTTTCCCCCAGGGTATTCTACCATTAAGAATCACTGCATAATGAATAGGCATCATGAACTTTTTTTCTTTTTTTATTCTAGTAAAATGTATATAACAAAAGTTTTACCTTTTTAACCATTTTAAGTTTACAGTTCAATGGCATTAAGTACATGCATATCGATGTGCACAGACATAATGAACTTTTCAAAATACAAATATTTTGGCCTCATATCCAGAAATCCTGATAATAGATCATTACTTAGAAGTAGTCATCTGCCTTCTTAAAAATCATCTTATAAGTGACCCTGTAAAATGATTAGTTTACAACCACTAATTTTATGTAATTCCTTCATTTAACTCAGTCTTTCATTCACTTGATCTCTTGATTAATCATTGGAATGCCTGCAATTTGTCAGACTCTAGGCTAAATTTCAAGTATACATTGAAATTATAATTAGTGTTATCTTTGTCATTTTACACATTATTTATTAAATGTACAATATGGCAGTTAACATTCTGAGAGTTATATGTTTATTTGATTTAATATAACCAGTAGGAAGGTTCTGAAATTATAGAAAGTGAAAAATAGTACAGTTATGACATATAACTTTAGAAAAGTGTATTTATATTTTCACACCAGAGAAAAGTTTTACGCAATGCCAGAAATGAAATTACCTCAGCCATGGTACCAAGGGATAACATTGCTGATCAAAGGAGTCCTTGTAAATTTTTAATATTTTCTTCTCTGCCATTAATTATTTTGAGGCAAATACCAGTTCTGAACATAAAAGATACCTAAAGTTAAAAAAAGAATATTTAATAAAAAGAGCTACACATGTTTGTATCAAGAGAAAAGGCTCCATCAATACAACTCTCCTATAAAGCCATAATCTGAATGTAAAACCTATTGTAACGAAAAAAGTTTATAAATGCTTCCTGAACCTGGAACATGACCTAGATAATGGCTTGCATATATGCTTTGGATACTTTGAGTTCTTTAAAGCTAAGAAAACTTTTATTCCATTTTAAGATGGCTAAGTAAGTTGCCAAAGATCAAAGAAGCAGTATTAAGTTATATAGTATTTCAATCTTCATAGTTTATGCTCTTTCTATTGTGTTGCAAGGATTATACAATAAGACATGTACATTGCTCAGACAGTATTAAACTATGTGACCAGATGACAATTATGCAAACATAAAAATGGTATGAAGAATGAAAATAAAAATTTGTATAATCTAGGTAATATATTTTATAGAATTACTAATATAAGAACTCAGAAGATACATAAAAATTCTTAAGGGCTGAAGACATAAAAGATTATTTAAAGCAAGTGAATGAATCAATCTATGCAACATAGTAGAGTCATGAAATGACAAGATTCAGAAAACAGTAAATCATTGAATGTGGGTACAACATGAAGTATAGCTAAGGAATAAGGAGATAGCAATATAAGCAGGTATAGTTTAGAGGTATAGATAACACTGTTGACAATGAAACACTGTTGATATTTCTTTTCATAGAATAAACATGGATAAATATGCATTTTAGATTGATCCTTTTGGTGCCTATGTAAAGAATAGATTGGAGGAAGAAAGCCCAGAGGTTGGGAGGTTAAATAGTAGACTATTTAAATAACATATGACATAAAGAGGAAATAAAGAATTTAAGATGTGTAAAGATGATTGAATTCATGGCAATCAGACAATGATTGAATGTGGAAATAAATAAATAAATAAATATATATATATATATATATATATATATATATATATATATATATGCCTAAGTGACAGGTTGACCAGATGACCAACTGAAACCTATGATGTGCACTGACCACCAGGGGGCAGATACTCAACACAGGAGCTGCCCCTTGGTGGTGAGTGCAGTCCCAAAGCAGGAGCACCTCTCAGCTGACCAATGGACACCAGACGCTGGGCTTGCAGCTGGAGAGTGCTGCTGTGACTCGCAAGTCTTTCCTGCCTCTGCAGCAGCACTACCGAGTGGCAACGGCAGGAGGTGCAGCGGGGCTGGGATATTGGACTCAGGGGATGTTGGACTGCCAGTTTCACCTCGATCCCCACAGGGCCAAAACCAGCAGTCCCATACCATTGCAAGAAGCTGAGTGACCCTACTGGTGCATAAGTCCATGCACCGGGCCCTTAGAAAAATAAAAATCTTTTTTTTTATTTTATGTAATGTTTATATATGTATAACATATAGATGATAGATAGATAGATTAGATAGACATATATATCTGTACACATATAATTTTATGCAGTTTTCCTTAAACAATTAAAGAAGCTTATGCAAGAAACTAATAAAATAATTGTCTATTAAAAGAATAAACTAAGTGGCTAGAAACAGTGGTGGCTGACTACCGTTTTTATTTTCTTAATTCTGTACTATGTGCTCATATTATTCAAAGTATTGAGGTAATTTCCAAAACTGACATTTGGATTGTTAGTGGTAACATTATCAGAATGGAGACTACAGGTGGAAGCCCTTGGGGTGGGGGGGGATGATTTATGAATATATTTATTGAGCACAAATTAGTTAGAATAGCAAGGTACAAAATGTTTTATAAAAAAAGTTTGCTACATAGTAAGAGCTCAAATGTGGGATTTGAATCATAGATGCAAATATGAGAGTTGTTAACACATAGAGGATAGTGGTAACTGTGAAGGAAAATAAAAAAGAAAGTGTCTGGGAGAGATGTAGGCAAATGTCATGTATTTGAGAGAATGAGATAATGTTTGACTTATGACTCCTTTAAGTCCCATGTGAATATTAAAATTTTATGAGTACCTCTTTAGCACATTTAGGAGATCAACATTAATTAAATGACCAAGTAAATGAGAACTTATAAATATATTTGTTAATTTTAGTTTCATCTCTTTTACTGGTACATACTCATAAACAGTATCCCAGGCTGAAAAACATAGTGATTTCTCTAATAGGAAATATTTGAGTATTTACATATATTTAGTAGAAGTCAAAGTTTTGGAAAAGCTTACAACACAAGAGACACAAATGAGGGAAATACACATTAAATGTTTTGATTGAGATTACACTTCTAGTTAGTGCTAGACATCATGGCTTACTCCAAGTTCTAAAATAATATTACTAATATATTTACTCTTATAATCTAGAATACAGCTTAATTACAACAACAGAAAAAAAGCAAATGTGACTTTTTCTTGTAATTTTTCTCTATAAAACTAATTTTCTTCTGACCTAATACAGAGAATAACAGAGTTTAATACAGAGAATAACAGAGATTAATCCTCTTAACTCAGTTTAATAAGCCTAAGAATAAAGATACAAGGAATACATTTGTTGCACCAGGAGGGAATGCGTAAGTGCTGAACGGGCAGTGTGTTTTGCCAGCTACCTAAAGTACTACATCATGCAGACAGGAAAAATATATTTTTATGCTGGGACAAACAATGTGGACATGTAGTTTTTGGGACTCCATTTAGCAAACATAAGAGTGCAACCTTTATAGGAATTTCCCCTCAGTGAATAAAGAATAAGGAATTAAAGAAAATTCTAAAAATGTATTTTTAACGGCATACATATCATAACTGCTTCTTAAATGTAGCAATGTTTCTTATGCCTTTAAAATATTTTGTTTTCAAATTGTGCATAAGATAATGTAAAATACTTATCTACTTGAAGATAGATGAAATAGCTCCACAGCATAAAATTCTATCCACTTGATTCACACATCCTTCATAATTTTTTTTGGTACTTAAGTTTCACCAAATAGGAAGGTGATATTAATAAAAATCAACATAAATAAGATTTATGCTTATAACCACAGACATGGATTTGAATTTAGAAATTTGGATACTGTGGAAACAAATCTCTATGTAAGTAATCATTGTGGTCACAGTTAGACATTGGCTCTCAATCATCTCCCATTTCAAACAATTCAGTTCTCAACCAAGACTAGTTTTTCACAAAAAACATTTCAGTTGTCAAACAAAACTTTGATTCTCCAACAAACAACCCTTTCATAAAGACACCGATATGATCAATCATGTGTCTCTCAGGTGACAAACAAAGGAGAGAATTCAGGAATATGAGTCAGTTTACCATTAAACCTCATTTTGTTAATATCTCAGGAAATTGTGCTGTGGATATTTTCATGTGTTTTTTTGTTGTTGTTGTTATTTTATTTATTTATTTATTTGTTTGTTTGTTTATTTATTTATTTATTTATTTGCTTTTGTTGCTGCTTATCCTATACTAGAGGCCTGGTGCACGAAATTCGTGCACGGAGTTTGGAATGTCCTTCAGCCCAACCTGAACCCTCTTCAAACTGTGACCCCTTGAGGGATTTATAACTGCTCCCCTGCCAGCCTGTTTGCCCCCAACTTCCCTCCTCTGCTGGCCTGGTCACCCCTAACTGCCCTCCTTCAGGCTTGATCACTCCCAACTGCCCTCTCTTGCAGGCCTGGTCCTTCCCAACTGCCCTGCCCTGCTGGCCTGATGGACCACAACTGCCCTCCCTTACAGGCCTGGAACATCCCACTGTCCTCCCGTGCTGGCCATCTTGTGGTGGCAATCTTGTATCCACATGGAGGCAGGATCTTTGACCACATGGAGGCAGCCCTCTTGTGTGTTGGAGTGATGGTCAATCTGTGTATTACTCTTTTATTAGATAGGATAGAGGCCTGTGCATGGGTGAGGACCAGCTGGTTTGCCCTGAAGGGTGTCATGAATCAGAGGAGGGGTTCCCTTGTGGAGTGGTGCAGCCTGGGTGAGGGACCTATGGTGGTTGGCAGGCCGGCCACATCCCCCAGTGACCCAAGCGAAGGCCCTGGGATCTGGGATTAATTTATGTCCTACAATTGAAACTTTGTAGCCTAGAGCAGAGCCAAGCCTTCTGCTCACTCCGTGGCAATAGCCATTTCTGTTTGAAACTTTGTAGCCTAGAGTGGAGGCATAGGTGCTAGGGCTGCAGAAGTTTGGCTTCCTCCATCTCCCTGGCAACTCTAGCCTCTGCTCTCTCCAGCTCTGTTGCTGCCACCTTTTCTATTGGGATTATGTATTTTCTATAATGGAAACTTTGTAGCATTGAGTGGAGGCCTAGGGCAGCAATAGCAGGCAGAAAGCTTGGCTTCCTCCATTGCTGGGGAAACCCAAGTCTCCCTCCTGCTCTCAGTGGTGGCAGCCATCTTGGTTGGGGTTTATTTGCATAATTTGCTCCTGATTGGCTGATGGGCATGGCTGTGGGCATGGATTGATCGGAGGTACTGTCAAATTTGCATATTACTCTTTTATTACATAAGATAATCCTATCTAATAAAAGCCTAATATGCAAATCAACCAAATGTTGGAATGACTGGCTGCTATGATGCTCACTGACCTCCAGAGGACAGACACTCAATGCAGGGGACAGACACACAACTGCCCCCAGACCTCAGGCCAGCCAAGCTGGGCAACTGACAGTGGCAATGGGACAATCAGGAGGATGGAGATGACCAGTGAGCAGGTGGTACTGTCCCCCAATTGCCCGACCAATCTCCTGTAAGTGAGCTGTGCCAGGTTGGCCAAGGCAAGTGTCAGCAGGGGCCCCCAATCACCCTGCCAGTTGATCCACAGATTGGCCCTGATTGCCAGCCAGACCTCAGGACCCTACCTATGCACAAATTTCATGCACCAGGCCTCTAGTTATTAAATATGTGTAGTAAGTCACCATGAATCCTAAGGAAGTTAGTGATAGCATCACAGTGAAAAGGCACATTGTGAGAACAATGGTAGAACTTAAAAAAGAAATGACTACAAAGTATGATAGAGATGTTTGCGTGTGGCTACCAAGTATGACATGACAAAATCAAGAGTTAGCACATTTTTAAAACATAAAGTGGCCATCAAAAATGTTGATGTCACTAAAGGCTTAAAAGTGCTCTTGAAACAACCATCACAGGCAAATGAAGAGGTAGAAAAATTGTTTTTGGTGTCGATAAAAAGCAGTTAGCTGGTGATAGCATTTCAGAGGCAATGATATGAGAAAAAGCAAAGATGCTGCATCCTTACCTCCTGAAAGTCACCAATGGAATGAGTGCTGAAAGCGATTTCTTTAATAACAGTAGTGGTGGTTCAATAAATTTAAGAAAACAAGTGACATTCATAGTGTAATGAGGCATGGGGAGGCTGCCAGTTCTAACAAAGCAGCTGCTGGTAATTTCATGACAGAATTTCCAGAATATATAGAGGCCAGGGGATTTGTTCCCCAACAAGTGGCCAATTGAGATGAGACAGACCTCATCTGGAAGAAAATGCCAATGAGGAACTACATCGCACAGAAGTCACTGCCAGGACACATGCCAACGAAGGAGAGGCTGATGTTTTTGTGTGGAAATGTGACTGGGGACTTTAAATTGAAACCTGTACTCATCTACCCTTCTGAAAACCCATGAGTTTTCAAGAGAAATAATGTCATAAAAAACAAGTTGAATGTGATGAGGAGGGCTAATAAAAGGTAATTATTTTTACTGAGTGGATTCATGAAGTGGTTGCCCCAAGTGTGGAGAAATACCTCTGGGAAAACAAAACTGCCACTCAAGGAATTTGTTGTAATGTACAAGGCTTCTGCTCACCTCCAGGCTTGAAGGCTGAGCTGGTAGAGGAGTACAGCTTCATCCCTGGCATGTTCTTGCCACCTAATAAAACTCTTCTCAGTTAGCACATGGATCAGCACATCTTTTATAATTTTAGGAAACTCTGTCTAAAGGCACTGTGTCAGAGGTGTTTTGAGGTGACCTCTGAAACCAATTTAACTCTCAAGGAGTTATGGAAAGAACAATTTAATATCCTTACTTTCATGAGTCTCATAAACAAAGCATGGGTGGAGTTGTATTCCAGGACCATGTTATGGTCCTGGAAGACACTGTGACCTCAGACTGTTGCTGAAAGAGACTATCAAAGCTGTGAAGATGACCCTGTGTCTGTTATGGAGGGTATTGTGTCTCTGGGAGAGTCCACAGCCTGGAGATGGATGATGATGATGTGGAGGAGTTGGAGGAGCACCACAACATGAGCTGACCACCTAGGAACTCTAAGATCTTCAGAGGAAGCGGAGGGAAAAGACAGTATTTCTACTTCGCTAATCAAGGAAATGCTTGGGAAATGGGGAGAAATGCAAAGTTTTATTGAGAACTATCATCCTGACTAGTGTGATAAACTTGCTCAATGACAATGCAGTGTTTTACTTCAGGCAAGTGGTAAAACTCAGGCAAAACAAACATCATTGGATAGGTTTTTAATGAGACAGAGTCACAGTGAGACTCAGCAAGTTCTAATGGAGCAAAGAAACAAAAGAGAAAGAACCCCAGAAAAACAGCTATGTGTTTATTTTATGAAAGAGGACAACCATTCCAAACAATAACCTCCCTCCATTCCTCATTCTCCATAGTCAGTCATAAATAGCTCTCAACATTAAAACTAAGTTCTAGTGTACACATTTTTATTTATTACTGTACATTTCATTTCTTTTTAAAAATTAAATTTTCATTTACATTTCATATTTTTTTATCTTTATTGTTCAGTTTACTAATTACATTGTTCCCTTTTTTCCCCCTATAGATCCCCTCCACAAGGTACCCATCCCACCCTCCGCCCTCACTCCCCCCCCCCACTGTCCTCTCCCATAGTTGCATGATTTTTGTTCAGTCTCTTGCTGCACTTCCCACACCCCTTTTCTCCCCAAGAATTGTCAGTCAGTCCATTCCCTCTCTATGTCCGTGATTCTGTTACATTCACCAGTTTATCCTGTTCATCAGCTTATTAATTCACTTGAATTTTAGATTCATTTGTTGATAGATGTGTATTTGTTGTTCCTAATTTACACTTTTATCGTTTTCTTCTTCCTCTTCTTAAAGAATATCTTTCAGCATTTCATATAATATTGGTTTGGTGGTGATGAACTCCTTTAGCTTTTTCTTATCAGTGAAGCATTTTATCTGACCTTCAACTCTGAATGATAGCTTTGCTGGATAGAGTAATCTTGGTTGTAGATTCTTGCTATTCATCACTCTGAATATTTCTTGCCACTCCTGTCTGGCCTGCATCGTTTCTGTTGAGAAATCCGCTCACAATTGTATGGGTGGTTCCTTATAGGTAACCATCTGTTTTTCTCTTGCTGATTTTAATATTCTCTCTTTGTCTTTTGCTCTTGGCATTTTAATTATGATGTGCCTTGGTGTGGTCCTCTTAGGGTTTCTATATATTGGGGTTCGGTGCACTTCTTTGACTCCTAAGTCAATTTCTTTCACCAGGTGTGGGAAGTTTTCGGTCACTATTTCTTCAAATAGGTTTTCATTGTCTGGGCCTCTCGCTTTTTCTGGCACCCCTATAATTCGGATGTTGGTATGCTTGAGGTTTTCCCAGAAGCCCCTTACACTATCTTCAATTTTTTTGATTCTTTTGGTTTCTTGCTTTTTCAGCTGAGTGGATTTTACCTCTTTGTATTTCAAATCTTGAACTTGGTTCCTGGGGTACTCTAGAGTACTTTTAGGTCTTTGTATAATATTTTTTATTTCAGTCAGTGTATGCTTAATTTCTGATTGGTCCTTTTTCATATCCTTGAGGGTCTCATTCATTTCCTTGTAGGTCTTGTTTATTTCCTTGTAGGTCTCGACCTTTTCTAGGAGCCTCTTGAGAAGCCCTATAACCGTGGTTTTGAATTCCATGTCCAGTCGTGTTTTTTTCCTCCATTTCTTTTACATCTGATTTCTTTCCATGTCTCTGCATGGTGGCTGCTTCCCTGAGTTGGTCAATTAGCTTTTTGTGGTAGATGTCCTACAAGGGACAGTGGCTCAGCCTCCCCAGTTACCTGAGGTAGAGATGGGTTGCACAGTCTTGTTGAAGTTAAGCACAGGTTAATCGTTGTTAGCACTTGGAGGGGTTGACCTCCAGGCCAATTGTCTGTGATGTTCAGCTGTGCTCAGGTTGGATGGGCGGAGTCTCCGGGCCAAGCAGACTGTGTTAGCTCCGCCCTATGCAGCCCCAGGGACTCTGTGCACATGGAAATGGCCGCCAGCACCTCTGAGAAAGAGCCCCTGCTGAGCTCCACCTGCTGCCGGAGAATTCAGACTCTCCCCAAATGAGTCTGCACACCCAACGTCTCACTCAGGGTTGGAAAACAATGCAGTCTGATGGTTTCCCGAATGAGAGAGCAAGTCACGAGCGCTCTCTGTGGGGTCACACAGCTGCGCTCTTTCCAAGTTCATGCACACTCCACACAAGCTTGCCTTCTCCACAAGCCGGCTGACCCCTGCAGCACCCGAGCTTCGGAGTGCCCTCCCACTGTCCAGTTTTTACCCCTTATGATTGTGGGTTCCCTGGACTTCTCCCGGAGCTGGGGGGTCAGTGCAGTGGGACGTCTTTGTCTCCCCCATTAGAGAAAACCAGCCAGGTTTTCAGCCACCAACCCTATCCGCTGGCGCGCGCTCCAAGCCTCTCTTCGCATGTATCTTCAACACTGTCCTCAGCTGCTCCTCTGAGTCAGTGTCCTCTCTTCTCTTTTATTTGTGGAATTTTCACTCAGCCAGCTTTCTGGTGATTCTGGATGGTGTTTGTTCTTTCGTTAAGTTGTAGTTTTGAAATTGCTGTGTGAGGCAGCAAGACAGGTGTTTACCTGTGCCGCCATCTTGGTTCTCCTCATATCCTTTTTGTTGTTAAAGTATCTATAGCTTAAATGATACATTAGATGTGTATTGTATATAAGAAAAGTTAAAATAGGGAATCATTTGAGGGTTGGGAAGGAATAAATTCAATTTACATTATTTCTAATGGGAAAAAAATTTTGTTTTTGAGCAAATCACTTCTCAGCCTTTGGCTGATTAAGTATGAATTAAGTTTGAGAACCTTGGTTCTCAAACTGTATACCCTCACAATAAAGATAAGAGTAGGAAGAAGGCATGCATTCAGATTACCATAAACTAGGAGCCACAAAATTGCAGGAGTTAAGAAGGTAACCTAAATGTAAAATGTGTCCGAAGTTAAGCCTGGAGAACTGGAGAGAAAGGGGCTTACCTATACAGACAGATTGGGTTAGATTAAGAAGTTGAGGAATTTACTCTCTAAACTATTTGACTATAGACACATAATTATGATGTGGATAAGATTTCAGATAGAACCAATTGGATCTGGTCTAATTAGGTGTCTAATGGGCATCTGACTAATTTAATCTGAAATAATAAGATATAGATTATATAAGAAAAGATATTTTCTAATAAAATAATATTTGGACTGAAGAACAATCTATCCATAGATATTTCAAGTTATGTGAACTTCAGAATATGTTAAATAAATGATAGGTAGATAGATAGATAGACATAGATATGTGAAAATTAAAAATAAACAAGGGAAGTAAAGCCTGACATTAATTTATCCCATCACTGTTAAATTCCCCAATATATAATTTGTTGTAATCATTTTTTGCTCATAACTTATCAACCTTAAATATTTTCTCTTCAAAAAAGCATTGCATATGTTTATTTAATCATGATATATTTTATTACAATATGAAAAAACATTTAAAGTTATATTTAAAAATTTTTATATTTTCAAGCAGAATAACTATAAGTAGCTTACAGAGTTAAGATAAACTTATATTCTTAATAGGTTACTTCTTATAATAGTGGATAAAATGTGAAAAGGTATAACTGAAATATTAAAAGCTACACATAAACATTTAGCTAAATGCAGTAGTTTATGTCTTGAAAGAAATAGATACAGATTAAAATGTAGCAATTTGGAGGTTTTGGGTAGAGGGAATGTCTGCAGAAGGTAAAAGGGGAGGAAAAAGGATTGGTCAGATCTAACAAAATCTCACCAATCTCAGTGGGGACCTCTGAATCCTGATTTAAGACACTCTAGTCTCAACAATTGCGTAGGGGCCTCTTGAGGTGAGCTTGGTGTTGGTGCAAATGCTGCAGAGGTCCCCACAGGAGGCTGGAAGGTGTCAGCCAATAGCAATCTTCACAAGTCAAAGGCAAGTGCTTTCTTGTTACATTAAATAATAAAATATATGCATTAGTAAATTATAGAGAGACTTTATCATACTTACTTATTACAAACTTTCAGAGATCATTGCAATGAGATGTGTGTTCCCCAAAATATTACTCATTGAGTGTAGTTAGTTGCATAAATGAATATTTATGTAAATGAAATCTTGTAATAAACCACACTATCAAATATTAAATTAGTATAAATTTATTTCATAAATTCAAATTTATACATATTTTAAATTTAACCAATGAGAACCATGAGTTATTTTAGTGAAAACAGACATTTGAGATCGGAAGTTATGAATAAGAGGTACAATATACAACTGCATATAACCACCTCCACATTCCAATATAATTGGATTTTGTTTCCATTGCACAGCACCTAAGAAATTAGAGAACACTTTTCAATCAGGTAAAGTTGGCCAGAGAGCTTTCATCATGATAAAATGACATGTCAGTAGTTTCCACATTATAAATATTAGGAAAGCACTTTTGAGAATGTATGTTAATATTATTACAATTTTTAATAACTGAAGCATATATAGAAATGAAAAGTGGATTGCAATATGCAGAATCTCAGAAGCACACCGTATAGAATAAAATAATTTGAAAAGTATTATTTTGGACTATAAAGAAATCCACAGCAATAGCTTTTCTAACTTACATATATTTAAAAGGCTCAAATACCCCTGAATATTAATTTGCATGCAGGAGAAAACTGGTAAAATGAGTGGTCGCAAAATTTCCTAGCTTTGGTTAGGCTGCATCAGATCTTTTAAGTATTGTTTTTAATTTAACAACCAATTACAGACAACTTTATTAAAGAATGAATAGAAAAAGAAAATAGAGATTATATGCCTGTAAGTGTTACCTAATTAAATAGGGGCTCCCTATTTTATTTTTCAACCAAAGAGAAGAACCTTGCAATTTTTAGAGTGTGGGTTGGGGCATTCTTAACATAATTATCCACTAGAGCCAAATATAGACTATAATAAATCACATAACAAAAAGGTGAATTTCTATGAGCCGAACTTGCCGAATTCCATTGCAAGTCCTCTCTCTCTCTCTCTCTCTCTCTCTCTCTCTCTCTCTCTCTCTCTCTCTCTCTCTTTCTTAGCAAATTTACATTCATGATTTTATGCTACTTATTTTCTCATCCATGCTTTAAATCAGAGTTGCTCAATAGATTTCAAGTGTGTTGAACTTGTGTCCTTTACTTTACATTTGGGACAACAGTGGAGTCTGAGGCAGCCCTGGCAAATGAAATTTTACCCAATCCAATCTTCTCAGTTCAAACCCATAAGCTCATCTTCCTCCTTATACCACAGTGAACCATGCAAACATTTCCATTTTCCATTTTGGTACTTACTTGAGAAATCTTGGGAAACATTGGAGATTATTAGATTAACTGTGAGACCTATTTGCTTTGGTGGTTAGTTATTTTACCTTAAATTGTGCACATCACATCAGTAACAGCAAAGTTAACACAAGTTGGAAGTAATTATATGCATACTTTCTGAATATTGATTATTACAGAAGTTATAAAAATCAAATTTCAGAATGATTTATCTCTCAAATGTTTTCTAGAGCTTAATATGAAGGCCAGTTTTTTGGCAAAAACTAAACATGAAGCATTCAATCACTTTTATAATTTATTATAATAAAAAAGCATAATACTATATAATAAAAGGATAATATGCAAATTAATCCTAATGGCAGAATGACTGGGAATGACCAGTTGCTATGATGCTCACTGACCACCAGGGAACTGACACTCAATGCAGGAGTTGCCCCCTGGTGGTCAGTGTGCTCCCACAGGGAGAGCTCTACTCAGCCACAAGCCAGGCTGATGGCTGTGAGCCTCTCCCACCTCCTTGGCAGTACTAAGGATGTTCAACTGCAGCTTAGACATCCTCCAAGGGCTTCTGGGCTGCCAGAGGGGTATCTGACTGTCGCTTCGGCCCAATCACCTAGAGAGCCAGCAGGTGGACATCCCTTGAGGGGTCCCAGACTACAAGAGGGTGCAGGCTGGGCTGAGGGACCCCCCTCAAGTGCACAAATCTCATGCATTGGGCTTCTAGTATTATAGAAGTTTTAAAAATAGGAAAAAATTAAGTAAAACCTCCATAAATTCAGTACTTTAGAACTGTTATTTTTTATTTTGCCTGTTCCTAACATTCTTTTTATTTGAATATACATATTTTTATAACACTTAAATCATTATATATATATATATATATATATATATATATATATATATTTGGCAAAAACAAAACCTAGTTATATATGTATATAACTAGGTTTTGTTTTTGCCAAATAATCATTGTTCTTTAAGTATTTTCTATACTCTTATCTATTTTGCCCATCTAGCCCTTTTATTAATGACTGAATAATCCACCAAGTTGATATGCCATGGTTTTGTTAACCATTGAATAAATATTTCTAAATCAGTGTATATTTACTTAATTTGCATTTTCCAAGTATATAGCACCAACATGAGTATTTAGTCCTGTGCAGATGGCATTGTATGCATATCATGCTATATGAACATAACGATGGTTCTGGATTGTTTTGTTCAAAACACTTTCCAAATGAACTGTGCTAAATTTCACTGCTGCCTTTGGTGTATGCGCATAACATTTGAACAGCTCTCCTGTTATCAGTGAGTCTCTGATATTGACTCTTGAATCACACTTGGTTTTAAGAAGACTGGTAGTGCTCACTCAGCGTGGCTCAGTGGTTGAGCATTTACCTATGAACCAGGAGGTCACAGTTCAGTTCCCAGTCAGGGCACATGCCTGGGTTATGGGCTCAGTCCCCAGTGTGGTGTGTACAGGAGGCAGCCGATCAATGATTCTCTTTTATCATTGATGTTTCTTTCTCTCTCTCCCTTCCTCTCTGAAATCAATAAGATAATCTTTTTTAAAAAAGAAAAAAGACTGGCTATGAAAAAATATATAATTCTTTCTTCCTTTCCCACACCCCTTGCTAAATTTTTGGTTCAGCCTTTCTCTCGGCCCTTCATAGGAAGCACAGAAGAGTAACCAGTCTTCTGTGCCTGGCCTTTTATTTCCTCATAATAAAATTATTTTTCTCTTTTTGACTTGTTTGAGCAGCCAAAGTAATGTCAGCTGGACTGTGAGAGCCGCTGAGCAGCACTGGGAGAACACCAGGAAAGCGCAGGCAGCATGCACAGTGCTGCTCAACTTTGCAATGGGAAGTTTATGCTCCTCCAAATTTGTCAATTTTGATTTTGCAGCTCAGTCAGCAATGCAATGTGCTGTTTTCCTTCTGTCTGAGTTACAAAATAAAGAGTCATTTTATCTCCAAGGTGATGAGCTTGAAACAAATAAAAATAAAACCTTCATCTCTCCATATCTATTATCTTTGCCACCTGGATGATGTAAACTTTTTAAAAAGCTGAACCATAGAAACTCTGGAGAAAGGGGGCGACTGCAGTGGCTGAGCATGTTCCAACGTCTGCGTGAATGGAACTGCTCTCAGGTGATATTATTACACCTCATTATTATTACATGATAATGGTAGGTGGCAAGAAAATATAGAAAATAAGAATAATTTTGATTTATTATTAATATTGAAAACTGAAAGTCTAAAAAATAGAGTATATCTAACAGGAAAATATGATGTTCTTGATCACTAATATAATGATAAAAGTTTTAATAAATAGATCTCTTAATATTTTCTCTGGGCATTGCTTGCTCATATATTGTTCATATTATTTTTCTTTAAAGATTCTGCTTCCCTTTGTTATTTTTATAGATTTTTTTTACATTTTTTTATTTACAATATAACTTATATTTAATAGTAGTACATATGTTTTCCTTCCCCCCCCTCCCAATATCCTCCGCCAGCCTTCCTTACCCCCTAGCACATGTCCCCACCTGCCCCCTTCCCCGCCCCAGTGTCTTTAATTCATTGGTTATGCTCATATGTATGCATACATGTCCTTCGGTTGATCTCCCCCAGCATCTGCCTCCCCTCCACTCCAGCCTTCCCCCTGTAGCTTGACAGCCTGTTCAAGGCCACCCTGCCTCTATAGCAATCACTCCCCCCTGTTTCTTTTCTTCAAAAATATCTTGCCTCTGCATACTAGAAACAAACGTATAAGAGCAAATAAAATGTTTGAGTGTCAGTTTCAATGTCCAACTGTTCTGAGTCCCAGTTTCAATGTCAAATAGTTCTTCATGTGTACATGTCAGCAATGGTATCCAGATGGTGGACACATCGTGGCAAAGCAAGATCCATCCTCTCTGGTATGGTCCTGGGCCGCCTGCAGCTATGCACAGCTGCCAACTGCTAGCATGGCAAGGTGTCGTCAGTGTCCACCATCTCTGGACCGTCCTCATGGCTGGAACAGACCCGTCTGTTCCTCACTGTCACAGGAACCCACATTGTCTTGGAGTTGTTCTCTGCAAACACAGAAACACATTCTTGACCAAAAGTTAACAAAAGGATCCTCTCTGCAAAATAGACTTGGGATTCTGTTTATTTTTGCCTAAATGATTTTCCTTTGGCTTATTTTGACACCATGTGTGTTTTTTCATGGGTGTCCTGCAGCTGGTTTTACAAATGGAATTTTCTTTTCTGGAGTAAGAATTTTCTACATGTATTTTACTTATAGGATATTTTTCCTTACATGATATTACCCCACTGCCCCCCCCCCCTTTTTGGTTAATGGGGGCTTTTGGAAATTTTTTCTTGCAGTCTTGGTAATTTTAAATTTTAATTTTTGCACACAAATATGACTGCTTTAGGTTCTTTGGATGTTAGGCAATTTTGCAGTGAGATGAACTACTAATAGATATTTTAGTTAATGCTTTAGGAATAGCTTTTTGTCCAGTACACTTAGATTTTCTTGAGTATTCACTTATTTCACTTGGCCAATTTAAATTAATCTGAAGACTTGATTACTATTTTACTATCAATTTTAATACTCAAGCAGAAATCTTAGTTTACCCTGTAAATACTTGTGGAAAGGAATATTTGCATTTTTGAGTAGGTCCTGAGCATTCCTGGTAATAAACTGAATTTAGATATAGGGCAGCTATTGCTGGCCGAGTCTCTGTCTGCCACCTGGGTCCCGGTGTGAGTTGTGCATGGGAGGCGAAGCAGCCGTGGGGGTAAGAGACCTTCCCCAGGAGGGGTGAGAATTCAAACCCTGCATGGTTTGTGGATGAGGGTCTGTGCCCCACTTCTGTTGACCTTTAGTATAGATGTTTTAAACATAGTTTAAAAACATTTAAAGGTTTTTTTTTTTTTTTCCGGAAAATATATTTTGAATATTTTCCCTTGCCAACTCATATTCTTCTACTATCTAGTTATTAACTGCTAATTCTATTATGTTACATTAGAAAGAGAGAATAAATAACTAGAAAGCAAGTGACTGAGCAGTTACTTTGGAATGAGATAAATTTCGGTGAGGATCTGGTGTCTGCAACATTAGCACTGCATGATCCTTACTTCCCTAAATCTTAGCTTAAGACCATAGGATGACACATGTTCTCAAGCTCACTGATTCTTTCTTCAGTCAAGTCCAGTCTATTATTGAGTCTGACAAAAGCATTCTTTATTTTTCATAACACTGCTTCTGATTTTCAGCATTTTTTATTCTTAGAATTTGTATCTCTCTCTGCTTATATTACCCATCTGTTTTTGAATGCTATCTACTTTTTGCATTATAAGCCTTGAAATATTGATCATGAAAATTTTAAACTAGTGGCCCGGTGTACAAAATTTGTACATGGTGGGGGGAGGGGTTCCCTCAGCCCAGTCTGCTCCCTCTCCAATCAGGGACCCCTTCAAAGATGTCTGACTGTTGGCAGTCAGACATGCCTCTCACAATCTAGGAACACTGGCTCCTAACTGCTCACTGGCCTGGCTGACTGATCTCCCCTAACCCCTCTGCCTGCCTGCGTGATCGCCCCTAACCAACTCTGCCTGCCAGCCTGATCTCCCCTAAGTGCTCCCCTGCTGGCCTGATTGCTCCTGACTGCCTCTGCCTGGCCCCATACCTGAGACCCAAGCTTCCCTCCCTTTGGCCACCTATAGGCACCCAACCCTGGGCCAGCTTCTCTCAGGCTGGCCACAGCCACAGGCAGCTGTAGGCACCGAGGACCACAGGGCATGCAGCCTAACCCCAGGGCCAGAAAGGGCCTCCACCCCCTGCGCTGCCATGGCAGCCCCACCCCTCATGCCTTTGCCCTACCCCTCGGGCAGCTGCCCTGCCCCTTGAAACTCCACCACTCCTACTCCTCATGCTGCCACCGCTGCTCCACAGGGCCCCAGTCTGGAGAGTGGATGTTACACTGGAGGACCCAGCCAGCCCATGGCACCCATTCTGTCCCTCCTCTGGGCCCCACAGAGTGGCAGCAGTGGACCCGCCCCTTGAGCCACCGTTGCAGCTCTGTGGGGCCCCAGCCTTGGGAGCAGACACTACGCTGGAGGTCCTAGCCGGCCCATGGTGCTCGTTCCATTCCTCTCCTGGGCCCTGCTGAGTGGTGGTGGCAGTGCAAGGGGCAAGGCCGCTACCACTCATGCCACAGTGGCCCCACACCTCGTGCTGCTCGGCCCTCCCCCACTCCGCTCCTGATTGGCTGGTAGCGTAGCGAAAGTATGGTCAAATTTGCATATTATTCTTTTATTAGATAGGATACCAGGCCAATATAGCCAATATGCAGGCCACATCTGTTTCTGATGTTTGTTTTGTCTCTTCAAACTAAGATTTTTAAATTTTTTTACCTTTTAGTAAGCTTTATCCATTTTGATGTTGTAGTTGTTGGTAGCTGGATATGATATGCTAGGGCAAAGGTACTGGTGATTTAAGATTTAGTTATGTGGTGGCAAGGTGTAGGGGTGAGAGGATACATCCTCCCGTGCAGTGGTTGGCAAACCCATTAGTCAACAGAGTCAAATTCAACAGTACAATCATTGAAATTTATTTTAGGAGCTGAAAATTGACTTTTGCACATGGGCCACAAAGTTTCAATCGCACTGTACATGCGCACCAAAATGTGGTATTTTGTGGAAGAGTCACACTCAAGGGGCCAAAGAGCTGCATGTGGCTCTCAAGCTGCAGTTTTCCAACCACTGCTCTAGTACATTACTTGGTTTCATTATTTTTTTTAAAATATATTTTATTGATTTTTTACAGAGAGGAAGGGAGAGGCATAGAAAGTCAGAAACATCAATGATAGAGAAACATCAATCAGCTGCCTCCTGTACACCCCTACTGGGGATGTGCCCACAACCAAGGTACATGCTTTTGACCAGAATCAAACCCAGGACCTTCAGTCCACAGGCAGACGCTCTATCCACTGAGGTTTTGGCATCAGTCTCATTCTTGTGGACTGTCACAGACACATGTGCTTCCCAGTTTTTTGGTTTTGTTTTGTTTTCTTTCCCTGTTTTTTTTTTTAATAAATCATTATTGTTCAGATTATTTCAGTTGTTCCTCTCTTTCACTCATAGCTCCCCTCCACCTGGTTCCTACCCAACCTTCTTCCCTTAACCACGCCCCCCACTACTGTCTTCCTCCATAGGCATACAATTTTTGTCCAGGCTCTTCTCGAACCTCCCACATCCCTTTCCCCCCTGATAATTGTTAGTCCATTCACTTTCTATGACTCTGATTCTATTATATTCACCAGCTTATTCTGTTCCTCAGATTTTGTTATTCACTTGATTTTTAGATTCACTTGTTGATAGATATATATTTGTTGTTCATAATTTTTATTTTTATCTTTTCTTCTTCTTCCTCTTGTTAAAGAATACCTTTCAGCATTTCATATAATACTTGTTTAGTGGTAATGAAATACTTTAAATTTTTCTTATCTGTGAAGCTCTTTATCTGATCTTCAATTCTGAATGATAGCTTTGCTGGGTAGAGTAATCTTGGTTGTAGGTTTTTGCTATTCATCACTTTGAATAATTCTTGCCACTCCCTTCTGGTCTGCATAGTTTCTGTTGAGAAATCAGCTGACATTCATATGGGTAGTCCCTTGTGAGTAACTAACTGTTTTTTTTCTTGCTGCTTTTAAAATGTTCTCTTTGTGTTTTCTTTTGGCATTTTAATTATGATGTGTCCTAGTGTGGTCCTCTTTGGATTTCTTTTGTTTGGGTTCTTTGTGCTACCTGGACTTGTAAGTCTATTTCTTTCATCAGGTGGGGGAAGTATTCTGTCATTATTTCTTCAAATAGGTTCTCAGTATCTTGCTCTCTCTCTTCTTCTGGCACCCCATAATTCTGATGTTGGTATGCCTGAAGTTGTCCCAGAAGCTCTTTAAACTATCTTCATATTTTTGGATTCTTTTTTCTTTTTGCTTTTCCAGTTGATTGTTTTTTGCTTCTCCTTATTTTAAATCTTTGAGTTGATTCTTGTGATCCTCTAGTCTGCTGTTGGCTATCTGTATATTATTCTTTATATCAGTCAGTGTATGCTTAATTTCAAGTTGGTCCTTTTTCATATCCTCGAGATTCTCACTAAATTTATCAGCGGTTTCTAGAAAATTCTTGAAAAACCTTATAACTGCTTTTGAACTCTGTATCCAGTAGTTTGCTTTCCTCCATTTCTCTCATTTGTGACCTGTTTCTTTGTCTCTGCATTTTGGCTGTTTTCCTATGTTGATAGAATGGCTTTGTGTGCTAGGTGTCCTCTAGAGCCCGGTGGTTCAGCTCCCCAATTACCTGAGATGGACACTCTTGGTGCACCCCTTTGTAGGCTGTGTGCATAGTGTTGTTGTAGTTAAGCCTTGATTGTTGTTGGTGTCACTGGGAGGAATTGACCTCCAGACCAATTAGCTGTGAAGATCAGCTGTGTCTGCAGTGGAAGAACTTCTGTGCTGGAGACACCCTTATTGGGCAAGACTTGCTTCATTGGTACTTTGTTGCTCACTGAGTCTGATCCCTGAGTGTGTCCCTTATGAATCTGAGGAGTTGTGATCTGTATGGTCCCACTCTAACCACTGGATACATTGGTTCTTGGAACTCCAAGGAGAGAGGCTACCCAACAGGGGCTATGGAGATATCTTCAGATTCCTCTTCTTTGTTTGGGGTTTGGAGGTGCCCAGAGGAGGCCCAGCAATGAATCAATGCAAGCTCTTTTGAGGCTTCTTTGGGAAGTTCTGGGACTCTCTGACCAAGCTGCAGTTTGTTAGGTAATTTTAGATTGCAAAAGACTAAGCCATTCATATGCAAAAGCCTTGGCACACAGCTTAAGCGGGGCAGGGTCTCAGGGAATCTACAGGGCAGAGCAAACAGCTATGGCTGATCCTCAGCCCTTCCCTAAGAGGCCCCCAGGTCCCATATCCCTCAGTAATCTCTGAAAACACCTATCAGAGAAAGCCACCCTTGAGTTCTGCCCTATGCCAGGCAGTTCAGTTTCTCCCCGTATGAGTCTGGGTCCCCAGAGTCTCGCCTGGAACTGAAATTCAGAGCAGTTGGGAGCTTGTGTCTCCCTCCCAATTGAAAAAAAACAACTGCAGTACTCAGTTGCCAGCCCTTTCCACAAACGTGTCTCCTTACCTCTGCATTTTATTTCTTAACCTCCTCTGAGTCTCAGAGTGCTTTCCTCTTTCCTTCTAGTTGTAGAATTTCCACTCAGCCAGCCTTCCTGTGGTTCTGGATGATGTCCATTTTATCTTTTAATTGTAGTTTTGGTGGTTGTGCAAGGCAGCAATTTCAGGTGTTTACCTATGCCACCATCTTGTTTTTTCTACTTTCCAGTTTTGTTTTGTTTTTCCTCTTAGGTGGGAGAGAATGGCCAGAAAGAATGGGCTGAAAATGAATGTTTCTATTCTGCCCAGTTGGTTAAACTCTGATAAAACTCCAATAGATGAGGCACTAGTGAAAAAGTTTCTCTTGAAACAGGCCAAGTTAAGAACAGGATGCCTTGCATGCATTTCTTTTTTTTTAATTTAATTTTTTTATTGTTTAAAGTATTATGTGAGTCTCCTTTTACCTCCAATGACCTATTCTTGGCCACCCCCAAACCCCAGCACAAGCCCTCACATCCCTATTGTCTGTTTCCATTGGTTATGGTAATATGCGTGCAAACAAGCCCTTTGGTTGGTATCTTACTCCCTCACCCAATGCCTTTCCTCATAGGATGGACAGTGTGTTTGGTGCTTCTGGATCTGTTTTTATTCATCAGTTTATATTGTTCATTATATTCCACAAATGAGTGAGATCATGTGATATTTATCTTACTCTGACTGGCTTATTTGGCTTAGCATGATGCTCTCCAGTTTGATCCATGCTGTTGTAAATGGAAAGAATTCCTTCTTTTTTATAGCAGTGTGGTATTCCATTGTGTAAATGCACCACCAATTTCTAATACACTCATCTGAGGACGGGCTCTTAGGCTATTTCCAAATCTTAACTATTGTAAATTGTGCTGCTATGAACATAGGGGTGCAAATATCCTTCTGGTTGGCATTTCTATTTTCTTGGGATATATTCCTGGAAGTCGTATTACTGGGTCAAATGGAAGTTCCATTTTTAAAATTTGAGGAAACTGTGGCTCTGTCAGTCTGTTTTCCCATCAGCAATGCAAGAGGGTTCCTTTTTCTTCACATCCTTGCCAGCACTTGTCTTTTGTTAATTTGTTGATGATCGCTACTCTGACAGGTGGGAGGTGGTATCTCATTGTTGTTTTGATTTGCATAACTCTGATGATTAGTGACTTTGAACATATTATCATATGTCTCTTGGACTGTTTGTCTTATTTAGGTCCTTTGCCCATTTTTTTTATTGGATTGTTTATCTTCCTTTTGTTAAGTTGTGTGAATTCTCTATAAATCTTGGAAATTAAACCCTTATCAGAGATAACATTGGCCAATATGTTCTCCCATGCATTAGGCTTTCTTATTGTTTTATTGATGGTTTCTTTTGCTGTGCAGAAGCTTTTTATTTTGATGTAGTCCCACTTGTTTATTTTCTCTTTAGTTTACATTGCCCTAGGAACTATATCGGTAAAGATATTACTACAACAAAGATTTTTATGGTTTCCCACCTTACATCTAAGTCCTTTATCCATTTTGAGTTTATTTTTGTGTATGGTGTAAGTTGGTGTTGTAGTTTAATTTTTTTTGCATGTATCTGTTCAATTTTCACAATACAATTTATTGAAGAGACTGTTTTGACTCCACTGTATGCTCTTGCCTCTTTTGTCAAATTAATTGAACATAATGGCTTGGGTCATTTCCTAGGTTCTCTGTTCTTATCCATTGGTCTACATGTCTGTTCTTGTGCTAGTATCAAGCAGTTTTCAGAACAGTGGCTTTGTAATATAGTTTGATTTTTCATATTGTGATTCCTACAATATTGTTCCCATTTTCAAGATTGCTAGAGTTATTCAGAGTCTTTTTTTTTATTACAGATGAATTTTTGAGTGTTCTAGGTCTTTGAAATATGCTGTTGGTATTTTAATGGGGATTGCATTGTATCTATAAATTGCTTTAGGTAGCATGGATATTTTAATGATGTTAATTCTACCAATCCATAAACAGTATATTCTTCCACTTGTTTATATGATATCTTAATTTTTTGTTGTTGTTGCAGTGTTAAATTGGATTGTTTCTTAGTTTCTCTTTCTGTGAGTTCATTATTGGTTTCCAAAAAAGCCATAGATTTTGGGGTGTTAATTTTGTATCCTGCTACATTGCTAAATTCATTTAGTAAGTCTAGTAGTTTTTTATGGAATCTTTAGGGTTTTCTATGTACAATATCATGTCATTTGTGAATAATGACAATTTTGCTTCTTTTCCAATTTGGATACATTTTATTTCTTCTTCTCTGATCTCCATGGCTGGCATATCCAGTACTGTGTTGAACAGGAGTGATAAAAGTGGGCATCCTTGTCTTCTTCCTGCTCTTTAGGGAAATGGTTTTAGTTTTTGCCCATTTAGTATGATGTTGGCTGTAGATTTTTCATATAATGTTTTTATTATGTTGAGGTATGATTCCTCTATTCCCACTTTGCTGAGAGTTTTTATCAGGACAGGGTGTTGGATTTTGTCAAATATCTCTTCTGCATCAATTGATATGATTATGTGATTTTTTTCACTCTGTTTGTTTATGTGATATATCACATTTATTGATTTGAAGATATTATACAAGCCATGAATACCTGGAATAAATTCTTTTGGTCATGATGTATGACATTTCTAATGCAATGCTGGATCCAGTTTGCTACAATTTTGTAGAGAATTTTACCATCTATGTTCATCAGGGATATTGGCTTTAATTTTCTTTCTTTATAGTGTCTATATTTGGTTTGAAATTAGGGTAACACTGGCTTCATAGAAAGAGTGCTTCCTCTTGAATTTTTCGGAATAGTCTGAGGAGGATAGGTTTAAATTCTTCTTTGAATGTTTTGTAAAACTTCCCTGTGAAGCAATCTGTTCCAGGGCTTTTGTTTACTGGAAGTTTTTTGATGACTTTTAAAATTTCATCAGCCTATTTAATTCCTTTTCTGGTAATTCATCTTTTTTCTTTCCTTTGGGAGTTGTTTTTTTGTCTTCTCATTTTTTGCTGTAATGTTTTAACTGTTTCTATGTCTTAGATACAATTGTCTTTCTACCCAGGTTCTCTTCGGGGTTATGTTATGTATTTGGTGAATTTGGGTACCCAGCAGTGTAGTCTCTCAGATTTCCTAAGCTTGGTGATCTACTTAGCTATTTGGTTCTCCTGATGTAGTTGGGTCTTGAATGTTAGTTTCTCATTTGTGAAACTTACCAGTACATGCATTTCAAAATGGCTACTCTTCCTTTCCCCAACCAGAAGCATGAGGGAATGTTCCTTAAAACTTCACTGTGTGAAACTAGTAAGTGCTTGCAGATAAAACTCACAAAAATGGGAGGACTCCCCAAAGAATGGGTTCCCCTGGAGTTTTTAACTTCAAATTTATTTACACTGAACCTCAATTTTTCGATTATAGTTCAAGTTTTCCTAATGCAGTTGTTCCGAGGGAGGTTTCTACTCTAAATTGTGATCTTCTGTGTCTGCCTATCTGTCTCTCCAATTTTGAGAAGAGCTGTTTGCTCTATGACCTCAATTCTCTAATGGATCTAAGAAAAGTTGTTAATTTGAAGTTTATTATTTCTATTAAATTTGTTATTAGGATGGAATATCAATTTCCTTGCTTCTTACATGTTCAACTGAAAAGCAGAAGAGACTAGAGAAGTTATAAAGATTATAGAAAATGATCCATAAAAAGTATTTAGTCAATGTCTGACAATACATTATTCTTAGGAAATGTGAGAGATTATTATTAAATAACCACTGTATTGACAGTCTGAATATTAAATATATATTTCATTATCTTATGATAAAATCCCAGAGACAAAATTTTTATCTACATCATAAGGCTATTTATTGCTAAAGTAAGAATAACCCACAGATTCACTTTTTTCTGCATGTGAAATCTAAAATCTTCTACTCCATGTACTATCTCTTTCTGCCTGACTATCTGTTGTTGTTATCTTAGGAAAAGTGAGCTAATTTGACTTTGGTTCCCTTGAAACTCCTGTACTATCCCTTTCTGCCTATCTGTTGTTGTTATCCTAGGAAAAGTGAGCTAATTTGACTTTGGTTCCCTTGAAACTCCTTTGGAAATATCTCTTACAGAATCCAGGAACCTTGCCAAAACATTTCAGCTGATTCTTTGGTATATAGAACACCTCATTCACCATGCCACAAACAGATCAAAAGAGACAGCAGCAAATCAGAAAGATCTTGCTATGTATTTTCTCTTTAGAATCATAGAATAGTAGAACTTGAAAAGCCCTTTAAATTTATCAAAAGACTATGTGACTTATACAAAGTTATAGGGCCTATTTAGGACTTAATTTAGGAATTCTGATTCCATGATCTTTGTTTTTGTAGGTTTCCCCCCCCCCCCAATATGTCACAGTAACAAGTCTTTTGCATTCAAGAACATTGTCTCAGTCTATCATCGTGTTGGAAAGTATAAAATGTATATTTATGGTGAGTGAAAATAACTGATAATATAAAATATTATACTTTTTAATAATGTTTTCTATTTTAAACTACCCAATTTAGGACACAAAAGTGGGCAGTCAGTCAAGTCAAAGAAGTTATTCTACCTATATCTAAGACTGATTATGCTTTTTAATATTGCTACTTTTAATTAGGCTTACGATGAGGAGATTTCAATCAGAGAGAGAGAGGGAGACCCAAGCCACCCATTCATTCTCTTTTATAATGATGTTCATGAGGGGAAAAAATGATGACTTTAAAGCTAAAATTAAGTGTATAATTCTCTGAACTTCCACTATTCCCCTCATTCCTGTTACATTCATGTGGCTAATTAAAAATTTCTTATATATTTTATTTCATATACTCATAAAATATTTCATTTTTTAATTTTAATTACAGCTATAAACTAAATATCACCTGATCTTATCAGGCTCTGACTAACTATAGGTTTACCTTGACATTTATTCACCATCTCAGTGGCTCTGAGCTGACCCACTTTCCCCTCAAGCTGTCTCGTTATTATTTTAGGGAGTCCCCATAAACCCTTCTCAGTTATAGTCTCCTAAGTTGTCCATCTTCCAACTTTTTCTCCATCTCAAACCTTTGTCCATGTCCTCTACCTGTAAAGCTACTAGAAGGATTATCATGATGTCACCATAGCTTCTGCCACTACCAGAACACCAATGTCAGTACCAAAGGCAGTGTCTCCTCATGTCAGCAAAAACAGTGGTTCCTTGGGTGCCAGACTACTGAATTCCATGTAGTGTTAGAGAAAATAACTCTTTATCCACTCCATGCTACTCTTTTTATCTAGACCCCCAAAATAACTGAGTTCATGACCAGAGTTTCACAAATACCATAAAATTACTTTAGTTTCAGCCCATAGCAGGTTTAATAATGTTCTACAGAAAGCACTGTTCAAAGCTAATTCCTGGATCCTATGAATATGATGATATTTGGGAAAGGGGTCTTTTCAAATTTGATTAAGTTAAAAATCTAGAGATGAGCTCATCCTAAACTTAAGGTGGTTCCTAAAGCGAATGATAGGCGTGCTTATAAAAAAAAAAAAGGAAAGGAAAGGAAGGAAATTGACAGAGGCACATGGAAAAAAGCCATGTGAAGATGGAAGCAGAGCTTAGAGTTATGCTGTGCAAACTATGGAATGCCAGGAGCCATCAGAAGTTGAAAAATGTAAAAAGAGGTACTCCCCTCCCCTAGAATTTCAGAGGGAGTATTGCCTTGCCAAGACTTGATTTTAGACCTATAATCTCCAGAACTGTGACAGAATAAATTTGTGTTGTTTTAAGCTACCAAATTTATTATCAGTTTTCTGGTAGCCCTAGGAAGCTAATACATGCCCCTTCTAATGGAGTACAAACCTAAACAAAAATGTACACTAGGGAGCAGATGACATACTATCATTTAGTCATTTATGTGTTAACTAGTGGCCTGGTACACAAAATTCATGCACAGGGGGTGGGGGGAAGGGAGGTGTACCTCAGCCTAGCCTGCACCCTCTCCAATTATACCCTCTCCAAACTGGGATCCCTCAGGGGATGCCCGACTGTTTGTTTAAGCCTTATCGATGTCCAACTGATGGTTTAGGCATGATCCCACAGTTGGACATCACTCTCACAATCAGGGACCACTTGCTCCTAACTGCTCACCTGTCTTCCTGCCTGATTTCCCTTAACCATTCTGCCTGCTGGACTGCTCACCCCCAACTGCCCCCCTTCCAGTCTGTTTGACTTCTACTGCCCCCCTTGCTGGTCTGCTCACCCTCCCTGCTAGCCTGATCACCCCCAACTTCCCCCCACTACCAGCCTTCTCACCCCCAATTGGCCACCCTACTGGCCTGCTTGCCCCCATTTGCCCCCTTCCAAACAGCCTGATCACCCCCAGTTGCCCTCCCTTCCTAGTCTGATCACCCCTAATCACCTCTGCTTTGGCCCCACTACCATGGCTTTGTCCAGAAGGATGTCTGAAAGGTCTCCCAGTCTAATTAGCATATTGCCCTTTTATTAGTATAGATTATTTATTGGAGAGCTAATAAGTACTAGAGCTAAAACATGAATAAGGTAAATAACGTTCTTTCCCTCAAAAAATGTTCAATCTTGCCAGGAGAGGAGACATTAAAATTAATGAAGTGAAACAGTTTTTATGAAAGAGAAAAAGAGAATTATGGGAAACTAAAAGAATAAGAAAAACTTCTAAAAGAAGAAGCAATATTAATATTCAAATCCATAATATGATGAGAAGTAGTCAAAAGAAGAATGTGGGATAAAGTGGTGTCAGGGGACAGTGTGGTGCTAACATTACAGAGAGGAGGATGGAGAGGCTCTAGGTGAAAGAGAAGAGAAAGTGTGACATTTTGAGGAACTAAAATGTGCCTACTATTGCTTTAAGATAGAACAGGAAGGAAACATTAGTAACATAAGAGCTGAAAAGACACAAAGATCCCAGATCCTAAAAGTCCTACAATTCATCTTAAAAATGACAATATTATCTTAAGAGCAATAAGAATATGTATTAGATTCTAATTTTCCTAGGGCTGCTAACACAATGTACAACAAACCAAGTCACTTGCAACATAAGAAATGAATTGCTTTATAGTTCTGAAGGCCTGAATCTAAAATTAAGTTGTCAGCAGGGTCATGTTCCCTCTGAAGGTGCTTGGGGAGGATACTATTCCGCCGTGTCCTTCTCCCAGCTTTTGGTAGCCACAGCTGTCCCTTAATTTGTGAGGCATCACTCCAATCCTCTGTCTTCCTGGCATTCTCCTTGTGTGTCTTCCCATGTTTGTTTGTTTGTTTGTTTATTTTCTGTATTTGTCTGTGTTAAATTTCCACTTTTCACAAGAACACCATCATTTTTGGATTAAGATACACAGTAATAACTTTATTTTTTACATGATTAGCTCTGTAAAGACCCTATTTCCAAATAAAGTCACAATCTGAGGGCCTTAGGGTAAACACTTTAACATCTTTTTGGGGATGGGGGCACCATTAGAGAAACAGTGACAGAAATAGAGATCTTTAGTAAGAAAAAAAAATCATTTCATTAAAGTTGATGATAAGGATAGGGTATTCTGGTAATAATAGAAAAGAGTAATAATGAATGAGAGGAGATTAGAAGTTCCTAACTTAGTTATTTTATAATAGAACAGTGTTCCCAAAGTAATACCTAAGTTTTTCTGTTTGACTCAGAGCCCAAGACAAATGCAGTCCTCCTTGAATTACACAACAAAAGCTTCATGAATACCACTGAAAAGGGGCAAGAGAAAAGAGAGTGTTACATATGCTCTTGCTGTCACTATAGTCCTTAACTTCATTTTCTAACAGTATAAGTCACTTCCCTTGTAGTTTATTAGCAAAGGTTTTTTTAGTTTGGTATTATAAATATTTTGTAAACTCATAGCTACCTTAATAAATATGTTAACATATTAAAATAAGTCTAAAATGTGATTATAGCTAAGGAAAATGAATTTCTCTCCATGATTTTTTATGTAAAAGATTGTATAATTTCAAGATTATCTTCTTGAATGTAGAATGCATTTTGGATTCATGTTGGGTCACTTTACCATTCAACTCCACCCAATAAAATGGTCATTTTCTGTTTGTATTAATGTGTATATGTGAAATAGAGGATATTACAATATTCAGAGAGTCGACACAAATGTACCACATGTTAGGGAAGTATCCAATTTATAGGGAGATAATGAAATGTATGTTTTATGAAGGGTAAGTGAATTTCTCAAGGTTTATTCTTAAGGGAATTGTGTCTGCTTGAAAGAGTACACTCAGAAAGCAAAATCTATACTGTTCTACAGGAGACACTATAAAAATGCAAATTAAGGTTGAAACATGCCTTATTCATGAATTTCCTAAAGTATTAAATTTGAACCTCTTAAAAAGACAAAGCTAAAGACGGTTTTCATTTAAAAAGCCAAAAAATAAAATATGTATTTAAAGAGATAAATTATACATCAGCATGATTCATAATTTATTGCCCATGAAACTTTTATCAAAGAAACATGGAGAGTAGTATGTATGCAAATACAGGAATGGAAAATAAACATATTTCTATAATATGTGCATTATAAAATAAAGGGCACTTAACTTATATTAATTTTCTCTTTTAAATGTGGCTATGATACCAATATATTGTTAAATAGTAAAGCTTAAGGTATTGCTAACATCAGAGATGTGCTTTTTTGTGATTTGGTATTAAATCAAAGTATTTATCTTGAGTAGGGTCACCTTCTGTTCTGTTTCATATAATCCAGTTAGTGGCAGCAACACCTGCCTTTACTAAGTCTTTAAAGATTATTTATTTTCACTTGTTTGTACTGTTGTTAAGTTCTGGTTCCTTCCTAACTTATTTCCGTAAGTGTCTCATGCTTGACAGTTCTACATATTTAATAGTCAAGGAGAATATAAAAAACATAAACCATATTTAGATTTTCTAATTCACTACATCTGGCTTTTTAACAAGAGCCTTTGTGAGAGCTATGTAAACTTCTGTATCTTTCCACTGTGTCTCCTCTTCAGGCTTATGATAACGAAAAAAAAATGTAGCTTGTATCTGGGACTGTTAAAGAAACTATAATCATACTTCAAAACTTAACAGACTATAGCATAAGTTCAGATTTACTCAGCATTAGTTATTAACTCCAAGAAATAGATCCCATTTATTATACCACCACACATCCATTTTGACAATGTACAGTAAATAGAGAGGAAACATAAATAAAACCATTAACTATTTTTAAATTTATGTTTTCTTCTAGAACAACACGACTAATTTTCAAGATCTCAGAGACATTACAAACAGAATACACTATGCATTAAATTTTTTTCTTGAAGGGTGCTTACCAAACTCTCTTGTCTTCAGAGGGTATATTGCATATGAAGAGTGTAAGTTTCATTCCAAACCAAAGCTGCATCAGCTGCTGCTCCCTTTGTATATGAAAGTAGATGGAACTTAGAAACTGTCAGAAAGAATTGCATAAATTACAGAGCAATCGACATGGGGTAGGAAAGGCTGGAGGAAGATCAATGGGGGGAGGGGAGGAGATATATGTACTACTATATGTAATACTTTAAACAATAAAAAAAGAAAATGTTATCTCCCATGAATAAAGTTCTGTAAAGAAAAAAAAAACAACTTACAGAGCCTTTTCTAATTAGTGATTATTTATATTGTTTAATTTATTTCTTTTTAAGGATTTTCCATATATTTTTCTAACTTTGCTCTAGTCAAATATCCAGATAATTCTCTAAATTAGGCCAATTTTATAATTTGATTCCAATTGACAGTTAACATACTTGGTCTCAGATACTGTGTCTCACTATCCTTACTAATTCATTATATATACTGTCTGAAATTTTACTATAAGTTAATCCATAAATAGACTATTTTACAATGCCATAAGCTCTAGTTACCAGTTACATATTAGCAAGTCACTTGAACAGATCCCTGAAATAAGTAATTTTGAGGGAGTGAGGCATTTAATGAGGGAGGGTGAACAATTTAATAGCTTGGAAATGAATGGGGTAAATGGGAATGGGAGTAAGGATGGAAGCTGAGAAAAAGTTGAATGTGGCACATAAACATAGTCCAAGGTAGAAGAACAAGAGTACATAGCATTTGAAAATCATGACATGGCAAGTTCTAGAGAGTTGGACAGCAGCACAAAGTGGAGTGGACAGCGCACATACTGCATTATGTCTAGAATCAACTTTCTCCATGTGCATTTATTTGAATTACTTTTAGTAACCTTTGATTAGTACCAACTTATATTTGTACAAAGCCTAATCCAAATTTTCCAAATTTCTTTATAGTTTTATTTTTCTGCCTTTTACATTATCATCAAATTTAAACTTCACTATGGTCCTTCCATTTGAATTCACATATTATAAATAAGAATGGTGATGCTGAGTATAAAAAATGAGTAGCAAACATGCATTAGTTGTTTTACATAATCAATACTCTTCATAGAGAATTACAAAAGATAATATTTTAAATCCACATTGCCTAGTTTCAATTACTAAATCTTTTCACTTAAGGAATTCTTGCAGATAGAAAAATAATGCTTATGCTTATAGAACCTAATTACTATAGCTTAGTTATACAGATCCCGGTAAGAATCTCTATAGAAAAAAATCCCATTTGAATTTCCAATATTACCTAATAATTTCATTCTATTTAACACTACATTGGGATGTAATCATTTTTTTTAGTATAATTATCTACAGAGGGATGATGATGTATTGACAAAGTAGATGATAACAGTATTAAATGTCTATTTTGAGTATCCCTAAATTATTTACAAATGTGTTCACCTATATTTTGTTTCATCATTAACACATCACTATAAAGTAGGCAGAGAAAATATAATCTCAACTGGTTAATAAATGAGATTCAGAGAGGTTAAAAAGAATCTTCCCTAGTTAATAAACCTATATAATAAAAGCCTAACATGCTAAGTGCCCAGTTGTCCATTCAACCAATCAAAGCATAATATGCTAATTATATACTAAGGCTACTCAACTGCTTGCTATGACATGCACTAACCACTAGGGGGAAGACAATAGACTGTTTGACCAGTCACTATGACATGCACTGACCATTAAGGGGCAGATGCTCCAACCAGTAGGTTAGCTTGCTGCTGGAGTCCAGCGGATTGAGATCAATGGGCTGGACACACTGTGGAGTCCTCCTGTGGTCCCTCCCCACTGGCCAACCTCTCACATTTCTAGCCGGCTGCATTTGTGCACTGGTGGGGTTGCTTGGCCTAGCCTGTACCCTTGCACAATCCAAGACCCCTTGAGGAATATTGGAGAGCCAGTTTTGGCCCAGTCCCGCAGGCCAGGCCGAGGGAGTCCACTAATGCATGAATTCATGCACCAGGTCTCTAGTATACATATAAAGCAGAACCAAGCTTAGGCCAGTTATTTGATATTCTACTACAAGGTTCTCATTGCCATGATGGTATGTCCAAATATCTTAAGTAGATATAGAAGCAGTCAGAAACCATGGCATTTAATTTTTGTAGGAAATAAAACCAGAGAAAGAAAGCACTGAGAGAGAAATTAGGGGAAAGATAGATTTTTATCATCTTTTTCATTTTATTGAGAACAAGTCTGTTGTTTTCGTTCTAGCTCTACTTTCTGGAGACAACTGAAGCTTTTAAACCACCTTTGACCAGTGTCAGCAGTTATCTGTCTCCTTCATGCCTTCTCTTAGCAGGGCTCTAGGATTGCTAGCTTCTTATTTAACCTTTACCAGTCAGTCACACAGCAAAATGGAAGCTTGATGTGTCCCAGGCAAGAGCCTGGCCTCAGTTCCCTAACACAGACAATTTCTCTGGGTTTTGTGTTTCTCCAGTCAGATTTTCCTTGGGAAGTTTTCAGTAACAAACAATCTCCAAACTTTAGTGGGCCAACGGAATCAAGGATTCTTTATTCTTCAGGTTATTCTTCAGCGGGGCATCTGTAGCAAGTTTTCAGCTATGTTCCAAATGCCCTGTCCCCTGGGATCCGGGCTGTTGTGAAGTTCCTACTTTGTTCTCATGGCAGAAGGAACCATGAAGTGGCTGGAACTTGTAATAGCTCTTAAAACTTCTTTCCAGCGTCTCATATTGCCACTTCCTTTGGCTGAGGCAAGTTCCCAGACCAGGCCTGGAGAAAGCACACTCTTCTCACAGGGCAGCACTGCACATCCTGCTGCTCTCCAGGAAGAGGATTCCAGATCTCTGTCAGGAGCCACGTGACTGCAGTGTCTGGCTGTGAGGATGCCTCTTAAGTGTCAGCGATGATTTTCCTGATAACTGAAAACATTATGTGACCTTAGCATGCTTAGAAATTGTCAGAAAAACTGTTTCTGGCATTTAAGATGTGTTATTGGTAATTCCTGGCTTTACTGCAATGACTCGTCTATTGTTATTTCAATTATGGTGTTCCCCCTGGGCAGTCTAAGTCTCAACTGATAACATCTGTGACTAAAACACATTTCTTGAGCAAGGTTGTCATTTGATGGGCATGGATTTCAAATACACAGTGTTTCTTCCTGGCATCAATTAAACTTGAGCTCCAGTGACACACTGTGTCCTACTCACTAATCCTTCAAACCCTGATCCTTGCCACTTCTCCCATGTATAACAATTAGCATGTGCTTCAATACCTATGTCATTAGAGTGTTCCAAACAGTACCTTTCTAAGTAATGTTTACTATGCCTGCCATTCCCTGAAAATGTGATTCAAACAGCTGGACACCAAGTAAAAGAAAGTGAATTTATTTTAGTACTATAAACTACATTTCCAGAATGTATCCCTTATTCATTAGTGGAGATCACAGTATATTCTAGTCTTGCTCTGTACAATATTTCTCTATCAGTGCATCCTAAATTAATTTGTGGTAGCCTTAAATCATATTAATTTGTGTTGATCTTAGAATTATCAAGCTCCTCAAAATCGTATTTACATAAAATGGCATTAATTCATTTATTTTAATTACATTATTACTCAGGTTTTCTTTTTTTCTCTCTCTTTTGAATCTATTACATTAAATGTGGAGGTTTGCTCTATACATTACATTTTTTCTTGTTTCATGCAGCCCATTCTTCAAATTTGCCAAGATATTTAGAATCCAAGTTTTGTCTGCAATGTACTAACTACCTATCTGGATTTGTGTGACCCACAAATAAGATGATCATGACTTCTGTGTGTTCAGAAAAGACATTGATAAAACTGTAGAATGGGCCATTTTAAAAGAAACAGAACTCTGAAACCTACTGTTAGAGATCTTATCATTGTAGACAGTGATCCATTAATCAGCAATCACCTGCCTTTCAATCCACAATCCTTTACAGCATCCTGTGTGTTTCTGCACCTTATCCACAAAGATATAGTGACAGTATGTGAGGGCTGTCAAGCTGTAACCAGCCTATCTGGTGCCAGAATCAGTTTGGATGTCTAATAGCCACTACAGATAGTCCTTCTTCCTTCTCTGTTGTTGGCTTGGTGTGTTTTTTCTAAGCATATGCACTTAGTGAAAAAGGAAAATATTTCAAATGCTCATAATTACCGTGTTAAATTTATTATCCATATTTATCATGTACAGGCAGGCCTCAGGTTATGTCAGACTCAATGTACATCATTTTGTGGTTACATCATCATCTCCCATTTACAGTATTTATTTTTTAAAAGTTCTGTCATTTCAACGTATGTACCTATGTACTTTATGTTTTTTATTATTTATTTACCACAAGTAAAGGTCAGGAATTGTAATCTTTCTTTTAATTTTTTTCACTGTTTCACATTATAATTGCTGTGTATGTGCTCCATGTGAGTGATATAGGTGCTTATGTAGGTGGGTTCTGACTAATGATGAAAATCGAGTTACGTCGTGCCATAGGAACAGATCTCTGACATAACCCGAGGTCTGCCTGCATAACTTCTCTTAAGTCACCAACCAGAAATGAAAATGAGATTAGTCTTTAATGATCTTACACACTATTTATTTAGTGACTGAATGGGCCTTTGATTTTCAGTCTCTTATGTACCCTGACTATGGGTCCAACATGAGACCTTTTAGGATAGGATGATTCTCCAACCAACAGCCATACCAGCCAGGGTAAAATGTTGACATCTTTATAAAAGTGTGATACCTACATCCCTGGATCAAATGCAAAGTTTTCCAATTACTCCTGTTTTTTGAGGACTTGATGCAATTAGAATAATTCTCTCTCTCTCTCTTTCTCTCTCTCTCTCACTCTCTCTCTCAAAATTTACTTTTTTTAGTACTCCAGTAGTGACTGTAGCCTACCTAAGACAGATGATGATAGACTGTTACATATTTGCATAATAAATAACTTACAATATTTTTGCATAACTATAAATAGTCATTTTACAGATATGACTTGTATTTTGAATTGTTTTAGTATTTAACATTTTATTGTTTGTGATATACATAGCAAACACACACACACATATAAATATATACTTTCTTTGCATACAGCATTATATTTTTATTAAGTGGATGTCTCCATTAGTGTAACCCAGCCATTTGATTGTGAAGATGAAAAATGGGTTCCCAGAGCACCTGTAGTACACTCATGGCTTATACCTCTGAGAATGAAATGTCTATTATACCTCAGTCCAGGGTTTTTGTTTTTTTTCACCAGAGCAAAAATTTTAAAAATTATTAGACTTTAAAATATTGCCAACTTTTCTATTCCACTGATGGAATTATGCAACATTTCTTGAGAGCCATTTGGCAATATGCATCAGAAAATGTTAAGCATTCAGTAGAGTTGAGACAAATGTATCAAATTATATGGCATCTGTTTGACAAAAACCTCACTAAAAGAGTCAAGGACAAAAAGCTGGCCTAAGTAACCAGTAAAGTGTATGTTTTCAAATATCTTATAGAAAAGTACAAAGGAGTTCAAATGAAATTATTAATTTTGTAACACTACCAGTGCAAGAAGAAATCTGAAAGGAAACTAAGAGTAAGTTTTGGAAGGCAATTTTAGGGCGATAGTATTTACAATCCTGAGAGACTAGTAGACTAACTCAATAAACATATATGAAATTGTTATCCCATTTCCTCTATGACACAGGGTCCCAGGTTTTCAATAAACCAATAGCAATTTGCATAACACACAAAAAGTATGCTCTTAAGATGCAAAGGAAAAAGTGCAGATAAAGAGCTAATATTTATTGAGCTATAACTGAGTCATGTACAATGAAAATATATTAAATATATTATTACATTAATTCTTACAGAAAACAAAGAAAAAATCTAATGGGTATGTATTGATCATTATCCTCATTTATTTTATTGAAGATTAAATCACATTCATCAAGTTCAAACAGGAATAAATTGGAAAAATGAGACTTGAATTCAGGTCCATATCATTCAAAAACTCAAATTCTTAGTCAGTATACTATGAAAAATTTTCTATTAGTCACGATTAATCTCCTATCTATCACAAATGAATCATTATATATTTAGCTCTGATAATTTAATCTTAAATATCAATCCTCAAACAAAACACATTTAAAAAATAAAAAGACTACTTATCTAAATTGAAAGAATAATTTTCCTCATTAAAACTCATTCTTTATAAATATGTGATTATATTGCAATGTAAAACTTGACTAAAATATGTTTTATTTTAAATAATGTGATTGGTAACTCTATTGCTCATAAAATACCTAGTGAATTCAATCATAATTATAATCAAATCCATATGCTCTGCCTCTGAAAACACATAATAATGTTGAATTCACTAGATTTTTTTTTCTTTAAACTTTCCTCCTCTAATGTAAGTATAAGTGTTTTTCACTTTATTGGCTAATGTCCAGAACTGATTGACAGGTATGGTAATGAAATGCAAATGATAATGCAAATTGAGACACTGAATTAATAGGTATGTAAATACAGTGTTTTGACTGAACTGGGTTCCTAAGTAAGTGTAGTCTCATACATTTATGAGGAATAAGCATTACACATCCCCAAATATAGTAAATACATTCTCTTAGTACTATTGCTCACACACACCTTTGTTTAGGTACAGAACATAGACTGCTTTTCTTTCAGTTTCTCTAAGTCATTTTCTTTCTTATGGATCGAATTTTTATCTCTTTCACAAAGCTTAATTGGCACTTAATGATTATCTCAGTTTCTTAAGTGTTGATAATGATTATGATGATGATACTATTAACTATGGATTAGCTTTTGTGAAGTAATTTCTGATTACAGGAGGTAATCTCTCAAATTCCTTTAAGAAACTTGAAAGCATTTGCTATTGCTACTTGCCATTCTTCCTCCACCAACATGGCCACTCATTCCAATTTTTTCCCTAACCCCCATCTCTCATTACATAATGCAAATAAGCAAAATTAGTAGATATAATTAACATTAAAATAAATTTGGAAATAAATGAGTATTTCTTTTATCTATGTTCATTTTATCTTTACAATTAGCAAATACTTTATAACAAAATCTTATGAGAGTTCTAATATTCTAGATCATTTTAATTCTACTTAGATTCAATGTCAAGAATTGTAACTTTAGTAATATTCCTCATTTATTTTAATGTATTATTTATATTTTATATATTATTAATATTTTAGATTACTTGAAAGTTTAACATGAATCCAAGATATTAAATTCCTCATTTTCTGTTTGTTTGTGGTAGTGTAAGTGTAGTAGGATTTTTTTATCACCTGAAAGTATATAGTACATGTCAGAAAGAAATCTCAAAAATATGATTAATATTTTTATTTTTTTGATAGTTATTTTGTTTATTGTGATAATGGCATTATGATTATGGAATAAAAGTCCGTATATTTTTTAGATATGAATACTACACATGTAAAATAGAAATGACACAATCAGAATAAAAGGCAAAAAAGACAAATGAAGCAAATGTAGCAAAGTTATGATAATTATTGAACCTAGTTAATAGTTCATTGAGTTATTTATTTACTTTTGTTATAGGGTTATATTTTCAAAATAAAAATTAAAACCCCAAACAATGAAGATGTGTTATTGTATGTATTTTTCACTTCTGTAATATTAAAAAATATTTTAAATATTGGGTATGTTTTGGAACCTTCTGGTTAATCAGCATTGTTTATTTCTCTACTCATCTCTTTCATCCTCTGTTTATTGTCTTTATTTTTATTTATTTATTTATTTTAAATCCAACACCTATTTTTTAATCCCCATCTGAAAATACTTCACCTTTTTTTTATCTTTATTGTTCAGTTTATTAATTACATTGTTTCCCCTTTTTATCCCCCTATAGCTCCCCTCCACCCTGTACCAATCCCACCCTCCACCCTCACGTCCCCCTCCCCACTGTCCTCTCCCATTGTTACAAGATTTTTGTCCAGTCTCTTGCTGCACTTCCCACAACCCTTTTCTCCCCAAGAGTTGTCAGTCCATTCCCTCTCTGTATCCGTGATTCTGTTATATTCACAGTTTATCCTGTTCATCAGCCTATCAATTCACTTGATTTTTATGTTCATTTGTTGATAAATGTGTATTTGTTGTTCATAATTTATATTTTTACCTTTTTCTTCTTCCTCTTCTTAAAGAATATCTTTTAGCATTTCATATAATGTTGGTTTGGTGGTGATGAACTCCTTTAGCTTTTTCTTATCTGCGAAGCACTTTATATGACCTTAAATTCTGAATGATAGCTTTGCTGGATAGAGTAATCTTGATTGTAGATTCTTGCTGTTCATCACTTTGAATATTTCTTGCCACTCCCGTCTGGCCTGCATCGTTTCTGTTGAGAAATCCGCTGACAATCGTATGGGTGCTCCCTTATAGGTAACCAACTGTTTCTCTCTTGCTGCTTTTATTATTATCTCTTTGTCTTTTGCTCTTGGCATTTTAATTATGATGTGCCTTGGTGTGATCCTCTTAGGGAACCCCTTATATTGGGGTTCGGTGTGCTTCTTGGACTCCTAAGTCAATTTCTTTCACCAGGTGTGGGAAGTTTTCAGTCACTATTTCTTCAAATAGGTTTTCATTGTCTTGGTCTCTCTCTTTTTCTGGCACCCCTATAATTCGTATGTTGGTATGCTTGAGGTTGTCCCAGAGGCCCCTTACACTATCTTCAATTTTTTGGATTCTTTTGGTTTCTTGCTTTTTCAGCTGAGTGGATTTTACCTCTTTGTATTTCAAATCTTGAACTTGGTTCTTGGGGTGCTCCAGAGCACTTTTAGGTCTTTGTATAATATTTTTTTATTTCAGTTAGTGTATGCTTAATTTCTGGTTGGTCTTTTTTCATATCCTTGAGAGTCTCCTTTATATCCTTGTGGGTCTCCTTCATTTCCTTGTAGGACGCATTTATTTCCACGTTGGTCTTGATCATTTCCTTGCAGGTCTCCTTCATATCCTTGAGGGTCTTGTTCATTTCCTTGTAGGACTCATTCATTTCCACGTTGGTCTTGATCATTTCCTTTGTGGTCTTCCTTATTTCCTTATAGGCATCGACCTTTAGTTGGAGCCTCTTGAAAAACCCTATAACCATGGTTTTGAATTCCATGTCCAGTCGTTTTTTTTCTTCCATTTCTTTCACATCTGATTTCTTTCCATGTCTCTGCATGGTGGCTGCTTCCCTGAGTTGGTCAATTAGCTTTGTGTGGTAGACTTCCTACTAGGGACAGTGGTTCAACCTCCCCAGTTACCTGAGGTGGATATGGGTTGCACAGTCTTGCTGAAGTTAAGATCAGTTTAATCCTTGTTAGCACTTAGAGGGATTGACCTCCAGACCAATTGTCTGTGAAGCTCAGCTGTGCTCAGGTTGGATGGGCGGAGTCTCTGGGCCAAGCAGACAGTGTCAGCTCCGCCCCAGGGACCCTGCACCGGGGGCTATGGCCGCCCGCACCTCTGATAGAGAGCCGCTGCCGAGCTCCACCAGCTGCCAGGGAATTCAGACTCTCCCCAAATGAGTCTGCACACCCAATGTCTCACCCAGAGTCGTAAAACAAAGCAGTCTGACGGTTTTCCGAATGAGAGAGCAAGTCGAAGAGCGCTCTCTACGTGGTCGTGCAGCTGAGCTGTTCACGCACAAGCTGCCTTCTCCACAAGCTGGTAGAGCCCTGCAGCACCCGAGCTTCAGCGTGCCCTCCCACTGTCCAATTTTCACCCCGTATGATAGTGGGTTCCCTGGACTTCGCCCAGAGCTGGAGAATCAGTCCAGTGGGACATCTTTGTCTCCCCGTTCGAGAAAACTGGCCGGTTTTCAGCTGCCTGCCCTCTCCGCTGGCGCGCTCCAAACCTCTCTCCTTGCGAATCTTTCAAGGCTCTCCGACGCCTCTCCTCCGAATCACAGTGTCTTATCTTCGCTTTTATTTGTGGAATTTTCACTCGGCCAGCTTTCTGGTGATTTTGGAAGGTATTTGTTCTTTCGTTAAGTTGTAGTATTAAAATTGCTGAGCATGACGACAAGATAGGTGTTTTATCTATGCCGCCATCTTGGTTCTCCTCTGATTAATATTTTTAAATGTTGCTGTTTAAAGTGGTAAGATTCAGGATTTAAAAGATTACCCTTATGTAATACCTTAGTTTTTGATGGCATCAGGTCATTGAGACAGTAATTGCATATTAATAAATTTGACTTATTATTATTTAGAAATACTATACAATCTAATGACTTAGATGGTAATAGAATTCCCTATGCTTTCATAAATCTTTTCTAGTTATTTTTATTCCTGAAAATGTGCACTTTTTATAATTACAAGATGATAATTAACTCAAAATTTGTTTTATCCACAAATGGTCAAATTCCAGTCTTGTTTATGTTCTCTACTCCAAAATAAAGTGTTTAAGTTTCCAAAATATATACAGATAATGACAGCCTCTGAGAAAATGAACCTTTCTTAGGTGTCTCTTAAACAGATTTTGTCACGGACATGGGAGAGCATGAGTTCCATTATGATCAGTATTGGACCCTTAGTAGTAGATTAAATAAATGGCATATAAATGTTTTATTTATTACCAGTGGCCCAGTGCATAAAATTTGTGCATGGGGAAAGTGCACCTCAGCCTGTCCTGTACCCTCTCCAATCTGGGACCCCTTGAGGGATGTCCAACTGCCGGTTTAGGCCCAATCCTACAGGCAGTCGCACATCCCTCTGGCAATCCGCTCACCTACCTGCCTGCCTGATTGCCCCTAACCACTCTCCCTGCCAGTCTGCTTGCCCCCAGCTTCCCCGCACCAGCCTTCTTACTTCAAAATGCCCCCTTTTGCTGGCCTGATTGCCCCCAACTGCCCCAGCCCCGCCAACCTGCTTGCCTCCAACTGTTTCGCCTGCCAGTCTGATAGCTCTCAACTGTACTCCCTGCTGACATGATTGTCCCCAACTGCCCCAGCTCCTAGCATGCTTGCCCCCAACTGGGCCTCCCTGATGGCCATCTTGCCACTTACTGCCCCTTGCGCTGGCCTGCTTACCCCCAATTGCACCTCCCTGCAGGCCTGATTGCCCCCAACTGCCTCCCCCTGTCAGCTGCTCACCCCTAACTGGCCCCCCTACTGGCCTGCTCACCCCAAACATCCCCATCACTGGCCTGATCACTTCCAGTTGTCTTCCTCTCCTGGCCTAATCGCCTCTAACCCCCTCTCCCTTGGCCTTGTCACTATAGCTGACTAGGTTAACCAAAAGCCAAGTCTCCTGCCTGCTTTAGCTGGCTCCATGGCTCCAGCCAGCACCTCCATCTTTGTTGCATCAATTTGCATATTCCCTCCTATTGGCTGTGAGCACCACCATCTTTATCATGAAGCGACAGTTAATTTGCATATTACTCTTTTATTAGATAAGATGGTGTGCTCATTGTTTAATGAACAGAAATAAGAGAGCAAGTAAAACCATGTTGGTGAAGGCCTGGAGAGGTAGGTGAGGGTGGGTTGGAAGAGGTCATTGGGGGTAAAAAAAAAAATCAAAAACATATGTAATACTTTCAACAATAAAGATTTTTTAATAAATAAATAAAATTTAAAATAAAAACAAAACCATGTTGCATAACAAAATGCTACTTCAAATAACATAATTCCTATGGTGTCATTAGCCACACTAGATTTCAAATTTACATAAGGGCTTCCTAATCCTTTTTCCCTTCAAATTAGGAACAACAGTATTTTAAAAGGTCATAAATATAATGGGAGGGGTGACTGAACAGCAGTATGAAGGTTGTATCTAGATAAATAGACAAGTAGCTTGGTTTTTAGATTGATGTTCCTGAATTTCATTTCACCTTGTAGTGAAACTTTATGCATATTGGTAATTTGATAAAATTATCAGAAGTTAATTTTATATTCTGTGTACTTCATCATGAATTTCAATCAGTGTGGAAAATATGTGCATAAAGTAGATGAGGAATACTATCATAAATTCAATATACTAATATAAATATGTCTATTAACAAGCCCATAATCCTCTCTGTATTTATATGTTGTCATACTAATCACTGTTAACTGTCCCAAAATTGTTTAGACAGTGATATCTAGTGATCTTATAAACTATATGAGGTAAATTATCCAATCATTTCATGTCATTTTTCAAAGAGAATCTCAAACAATATTCTCAATTGTCAAGCTTTCAAAATATATTGCATTTGAAGGATTAAAATATAATAAGAAATCACAATAGAAGACATGGCCCTGCCTTAGATAAATTTCTATCTTGGTGAAGAATACAGAAAAATTCAAATAAATTCAAGTGAGCATATTCATATAACACACAATTAAAAGCCACTTATTCATTCCACTGTTAAATTTCCAGAGTGATGAATATAATGGGACCCAAATAAGGTTAGAAAGTTTCAGTAATGGTGATTTCTGATTAAGTTTGGTTGTAGAGGAAAAACACACTATTTTTACTTCTTCAAACTCCTTAGGCATCAAAATTTACTCACTTTTAATAAGATTATGTTTATTAAACATAATCTATGAAACAGATCTTTTTCTATACAGTAGGTTAAATAAAATTTGTAAGGAGGACTTCTGGTTTCTGACTGAGCACATACAAAGCTTGGCAGTCTCTACCCTGGCCTGATGGCTCAGTTGGTCAGGACACATATCTAAGTTGCATGTTCAATCCTCAGGGGTGTGAGTGAGGGAGGTAACTCTCTCTCTCTCTCTCTCTCTCTCTCTCTCTCTCTCTCTCTCTCTCTCTCTCTCTCTCCCCCTCCCTCTCTCTCTCTCCCTCCCTCCAACCCTCCCTTCCTCTCTCATTCCCTCTCTCCCCTCACTTAAATCAATGGAAACATCCAAGGATGAGGAATTTTTTAAGCTTGGAAGTCTCCATTCAATCCTAAAGAGTAAAAGGCTACATACACTAAAAAAGCTACCAGTCTTCTTTGATATGTAAGAGAAGTAAGAGCACAGGGCAAAACATAGCCCCCAACCCAACCCCAATTGGGGAGACTAATAGATGAATACAGAGAATTACAATTTTGTAGAGCAGGAACCCATAGGAAAAAAATATTTACAGGAACCACCCAAATTTTGTCTGGCTATCAAGAAAAAAATTCAAGACATACTAAAAGATACAGTGTTTTTGCTTGGGAGAAGTAAGAAAAGAGTAATGAATTATTGCTGATTGTGTTTTCTATTCAATCACATGTTAAAAGAGACCCTTGGTTGTTCCTTGTGAGCTTCACATATAAGTAGACAAGACCTTGGCAGAAGTTGGAAGTTTAACATAAAAGTCTACCAAACATCTTTTGGCTTATTTTAATGCATTTATTTGTAAATTCTTACTTCATTAAAAACAAACCATTCAAGACAAGTACTAGACAAACTAATGCAACAGGTGTTCACTGGATTGTTTTAGCAAAGCAGGATGTGTAGCTCATTCTGACCATGAACCACCTTGTGACAGTATCTTTGGCAAGTGGCAAGATGCAGAAAGAAATAGTTGGATGTCTTTTCACATGATACTGGAGATGATGCTGATCATGGAGGCAGGGAGCCTATTTATTTATTTGATTATTATCTCACTTAAAAATCATTTGTAGCTCCTTAAGAAACATTTCATATATAAGTAGAAAATATGCAATATAAATAATGAATCTATTTTTCCAACATAATACAAAGTAAGCTAGTTAAGGTAAAACAAAACTGAATGGGCTTTTCTTTCTCTGAAACTCTATGAATTTGAATTGGTGACTGTTTAGCATATTTCTCCATAGACAAATTAATTCAGTTGTATTGCTGAATGTGTGGGTTTTCAAAACACAGAATCTATAGCCAATGTTAAGTGTCACATGTAGGCCTAGTTTTCCTAATAGAAATCTGTCATACTTTGTGCATTGCTTAAGTTAAAAAACATGTACATGCTTTTTATTTGTTTATTCACTCATATCTTGTCTTGTTGCATAAATATTTAAGGCAATAACATTCATTTATATATTTTATAGTATTAATTTCTTATGCAAGTAGAGTAAGAGATATGATAGTTACTATTCCAAATTGGAATAGAGGTTGGGAGACAAAATACAGAATCATGCCCACTTATCATCATCTTCATTCTCTTATTGAATATATACTAAACCTTAACTTCACAGACTAAAAACATACATATTATCAGTTGAGTTTTATCAGTTGCCTAAAACCATATCCAACTATTTTAATGTAATAACAAAATTGAATTGGTGAACCAGTGTAAGCATAGATTTAGTAACAGACTAATTCTTGATCCATTGAAGAATGAGAGAAATATCCACACCAGTCTGCTGTTAATACAATAGAATTGCTATGGGTTAAACTTTTTCTTCCCAAAAAATGGATATTAAAATCCCAATTTCTAATACCTCAGAATGTAATCTTATTTGCAAATTGGGTCACTTGAAAAGGTAATTAATTAAGATGCGATCCAACTGGATTAAAGAAAGTTTGTAATCCAATATGACTGACTGGTGTTCTTATAAGAAAAGGCAGAGACACTCAGAAAGAGGATGTCCATGTGAAGAAAGAGGCAGAGATTGGAGTTATGCTGCCACAAGCCAAGGAATGCCTGGCTACTATAAGTTAGAAGGAGCATGGGAGGTTCCTCTTCTAAGAGCTTTGGAGAAAGCATAGCCTTGTCAACACTTTGCTGTTAGACTGGTAGCCTCCAGAACTGTAAGAGAACAAATTTCTGTTTTTTTAAACCACCCACTTTATGGTACTTTGTTACTGTTGCCTTAGGAAACTAATACAGAGATAAAGAATATTGGAAAAAATAAGCTATTTATAAATGACAGGTTGAGAACCACTGCTGTAGAGCCTAAGTCCATCAGAAAACACAGATATTTACATTACGATTCATTAACAGTAGCAAAGTTACAGTTATGAAGTATCAATAAAAATAATGTTATGGTTGGGGGTCACCACAACATGAGGAACTGTATTAAAGGATCATGGCATTAAGAAAAGTTGAGAACCACTGCATTAGACTATCAACTGATTTCTAACAGAAACACAATAGGACAGAAGGGAATGACTTAAAATATTCAAATTGATGCAAAGCAAGGAACTGAATCCAAGAATGTTATAACCAGCAAGGTTATCATTCAAAATTGAAGGTGAAATTGGGAGCTTCACCAAAAAAGGGGGGGAGGGGCTAGGGAAGTTTAATAACAACAAACCACCGATGCAAGAAATCCTAAAGAGACTGCTGTAAAAAGAAGAAATAGGAAGGGAGGAAGGAATACAGGCATAAAGAATAAAAATGGTAACAAACAAATACCTATCAATAATAACTTTAAATGTAAATGAGTTAAATGCTCCAATCACAAGATATAGGGGAGCTGAATGGTAAGAAAACATGGTCCATATATCTGCTGTCTATAAGAGACCTACCTCAGAACAAAGGACTCACGCAGACTAATAGTGAAGAGATAGAAAAAAATTTTCCAGGCAAAAGGAAATGAAAAAAAGTTGGGGCAGCAATACTTATATCTGACAAATTAGACCTCAAAGTGAAGGGCATAATAAGACATAAGGAAGGGTGCTTCATAATATTAAAGAGAGTAACTCATCAAGAGGATATAATTATGTTAATTATATATGTATCCAATGCAGGCACACCCAAATACATAAAATCTTCTGGAAGACAACAGGGAGAGATCTATACAATACAGTCATAGTAGGGGACTTTGACACCACTGGATAAATCATCTACCAAAAAAAAAAAAAAAAGAAAGCAAATAAACATCAATCCTAAATGACTCACTAGATCAGATGAACTTAATTGACATCTTCAGAGCATTTCACCCAAAAGCTACAGGATATACATTCTTCTAAAGGGCACATGGAACATTTTCAAAGATAGATCACATATTGGGACACAGGCAATGTCTCTTCAAATACAAGAAGATAGAAATAATATCAAGTATCTACTCAGACCACAATGGCATAAAATAAGAAATTAAATACAATAAAAGCAATGAAAAGAAATTAATCTAGTAGAGCCTAAATAGAATGCTATTAAATGATTGGGTTACCAAAGAGATCAAAGAAGAGGAAAAAACCCACATCCTGACAACAAAAGACAATGAAAACACAACAATCCAAAATCTTTGAGACACAGCGAATGCAGTCTTGAGAGGGAAGTCCATAGATCTACAAGCCTACCTCAAAAAGAGAGAGATAAAGAGAGAGAGAGAGAGAGAGAGAGAGAGAGAGAGAGAGAGAGAGAGAGGAAGAAGAAGAAGAAGAAGAAGAAGAAGAAGAAGAAGAAGAAGAAGAAGAAGAAGAAGAAGAAGAAGAAGAAGAAGCAGAAGAAGAAGAAGGAGGAGGAGGAGGAGGAGGAGGAGGAGGAGGAGGAGGAGAAGGAGGAGGAGGAGGAGGAGGAGGAGGAGGAGGAGGAGGAGGAGGAAGGAGAAGAGGAAGGAGGAGGAGAAGAAGAAGAATGGTAATAAATTATCTAACCTTACAATTCAAAGGATTACAAAGAGAGTATCAAAAAAAGCCTAGAGTAAGCAGAGGGAATGAAATAATAAGGATCAGAGTGGAAATAAATGACATAGAGATCAAAATATATAAAAAGGTCAATAAAAGCAAGAGCTAGTCCTTTAAAAGGTAAACAAGATTGATAAACCTCTAGCCAGGCTCACCAAGAAACAGAGAGGACCCAAATAAACAAAATCAGAAATGAAAGAAGTAAGATAATAACCAACCCCACAGAAATACAAAGTAATATGAAAAAATACTATGAACAACTCTTTTCCAACTAACTGAACAACCTAAACAAAATGGACATATTTTTAGTAAAATACAAGCTTCAAAAACTCAATCAGGAAGAATTAAAATACCTGAATAGACTGATAATTACTGAAGAAATTTAAGCAGTAATCAAAAACCTTCCAGCAAACAAAACCCCTGGTTTGGAATGCTTTACAGGGGAGTTCTATCAATCATTTAAAGAAGAACTAACACCGATTCTCAACTATTCCAGAAAATTCAAGAGGAAAGGATATTTCTAAGCTCTTTCTCTGAAGCCAGTGTTACCCTAATCCCAAAACCTGATAGACTAAAAGAAAGAGAATTACAGGGCAATATTCCTGATAAACATAGATGCTAAAATCCTTAACAAAATTTTAGTGAATTGGATCCAGCATTACATTAGAAAGATCATACACCATGATCAATTGGGGTTTATTCAGGAGATGCAAGGTTGTTATGATATCTGCAAATCAATAAAAGTAATACATCACATAATCAAATTGAGAGACAAAAATCACATAATCACATTGATTGACACAGGAAAAGCTTTTGACAATATTCGACACCCTTTCTTGATAAAAAAAAAAAACTCTCAGCAAAGCGGGAATAGAGCAATCATACTTGAACATAATAAAAGCCTTATGTGACAGACCTATAGTCAGCATCATAATCAATGGACAAAAACTAAATCTATTTCCCTTAAGAATAGGAACAAGACAGGGATAGCTCTGTTGACTATGCCTTTTATATATAGCACTGGAAGTACTAGCCATAATTATCAGAGAAGCTGAAGAAAAAAAGTCATTGAAATTGGAAAAGAAGAAGGAAAATTGTTCCTATTCACAGATGACATGATACTGTACATGGAAAACCCTAAAGACTCCATAAAAACTACTATTCTGTGTAATAGAGGCAGAACAACCAGAATGAATGTTCAACCAGTTACTATGAGGTGCACTGACCACCTCTCAGTTCCTTTCCCTGGCCGGAAGGCTTATATTGCCCTATGGGGAACAGGGAACTGGAGGTGGGTGTGGGGGGGCATGGGTGGCACCAGGCCACGGCCTCCATATACCAGTCACCCCACACACAGAAGAAAACCCACAGTGGGGACCTGGCCAAAGAGCAGGCAGAAACTGCTGACCTCTCAGTCCCATCCTCCAGTCATCAGCTCTGATCTCCCAGTGGCAAACAGGGAACCTGGGGTGGGTGGTGGCAGGTGGTGGAGCTGGCTGTGGCAGCTGGGGAAGATGTCTTTGTCCACAGGCCAGGCCTAGGGACTGTATCCATGCACAAATTTCATGCACCAGGCCTCTTCTACTTAATAAATGAATTCAGCAATGTAGCAGGATACAAACTTAACAACCAAAACCTATGCCTTTTTTATACACCAATAATAAACTCACAGAAAGAGAAACAACAACAATAAAAATCCCCTTTATGGTTGCAACAAGAAGAATGTGGGATATCTAGGAATAAATGTAACTAAGGAGGTAAAAGACCTGTATTCAGAAAAGTACAAAATGTTTTTAAAAAGTTAGAGGAAGACATAAACAAATAGAAGAGCATTTCATGTTCATACAGAGGTAGAATCAAAATCATTAAGATGTCCATATTACCCAACACAATTTATAGATTCAATGCAATTCCCATTAACATACCAACGGCATATTTCACAGACCTAGAACAAACCCTCCAAAAATTCATCTGGGGAAAAAAATCTGAATAGCCACAGCAATTCTGAAAAAGAAGAACAAAGTTGGAGGGATAACAATACCAGATTTCAAGCTATTGAGAACCACAGTTCTCAAAACTGCCGGGTACCAGCACAAGAACACACCTATAGACAAATGGAACACAACAGAGAATCCAGAAATCTACTAAGACATTATGCTCAATTAATATTTGACAAAGGAGGCAAGAGCATACAATGGAGTTAAGATGGTCTAGTCTCTTCAATAAATGGTGTTGGGAAAATTGGACAGATACATGCAAAAAAAATGAAACTAGACCATCAATTTACACCATACATAAAAATAAACTCAGAATGGATAAAGGATTTAAATGTAAGATGGGAAACCATAGGCAGCAAAATTTCAGACATATGCATAGCAATATCTTTACTGATACAGCTTCTGGGGCAATGGAAACTAAAGAGAAAATAAACAAATGGGACTACATCAAAATAAAAAGCTTCTGCACAGAGAGAAACCAAGATGGCAGCATAGGTAAATACCTAAACTGCTGCCTTGCACAACATTTTCAAAACTGCGACTAAAACACAAAACGTATATCACCCAGATCCATGGGAAAGCTGGCTGAGTGGAAGTTCTGCAACTAGACAAAAAGAGAAAAGAGCATCAAGACATGCACAAGCACTGAGAAGCTAAGGTACAGAGGTGTGTGAACTGGGCTGGCGGCGGGTGATGGGGTGCTGTTTTCAGCCCAAAGGGAAACAAGCTCCTGATTATTCTGAACTCCTTTATAGGGAGATGCTGTGACCCAGACTCCTACAGGGAGAAGCTGGACAGTCTGCCATCGAGTCGGAAAGTGAGGGTGGCTCTCTTGCAGAGGTGTCCACAGCAATCATTGTTCACTGTGTGGGAGCACCGGATGTGGGGACTTGGAGACATGGGGACCTGGAATGCAGACATGCAGAAACGGCTGAGTGGCAGCCATTGCTGTTTGCCACATCCTAGCTTAGTGACTCCCTGATAGCTCGCCCAGCACAATCAGCAAACCCGCCCGATCTGTGTGCAGTGGCATTTGCACATAAATGGCCTGTCCTATTGCAGCTTAATCTAAACTGCAGCTCTGATCAGACCAGGAGAAATCTGCAGACCTCGCTATAGCTCCTGCTGGGTTACCTCATACAATAGCTGACCTGCACCCCATTGGAGATCCAGAAGCTAGTGTATCTAGAGGTCAGTGTGACACGGCACCAGAACTCAACTACTCACATCCATAAGTGACACATTCAAGAGGCAGACTCGATGAGCACCAAAGCCCCACTGAAGCAAATCCTTCTCCATAGGCAAGTCTCCAGTACAGCAGTTCTTCCACTCCATCAGCACAGGGAAGCAGCAAAATATAGAAACAAAGAAACATGTCACAAATGAAAGAAATGGAGGACATAGAGTTCAGGACCACATGTATAAGGTTACTCAAGAATCTTCTAAAAACCACCAAGAAACTTGATGAGACCTTTAAGGACCTTAATGAGAATGCCAAGAAAACGGAAAAGGACCAGTCAGAAATTAAGCATACAGTGTCAGAAATAAAGAATATACAGAAATTCAACTGTAGATCAAAGGACTCCAAAAATTAAACCAAAGATCTGAAATGTGAGGAGATAAAAAAAACACTCATCCAGAAAAACAAAAAGAAAAAATAACCTAAAAATGTGGTGCTGGATGTGGGGAGGGGCTGCAGAAATTTGGCTGTTGGCCTCACCCTCCATTGGGGTAGGGGCGGAGTGATCAGGGCTGATGGCATCACCCTCTATTGGGGTGAGAAGGGGCTGAAGGCCAACCAAGGGTGGGGCCAGCTGGAGGAATGGTCTGTGGAAAGTTGGCCTGCTGGCGCCACTCCTATTGGGTTGGTTCACTGACCACAATGGGCATCATAGCAACTGGTCATTCTGGTCATTACGGCATTCTGGTCCCTGGCTTTTTATATATAGAGATTAATATAAATTCATTTTAAAACTCAAAATTGCAGATTCATTTATTTTTTAGTTATAATGTGAATTTAAATTTTGGGCAACCATAGCTTATTGGGGGGAAATCTTCTCACTAAATAAATAAAGAAATCTATGGAGCAGAGATAAATTTAGGAGTCATGTGTCTTCTCTCTATATCCATCAGATTTTAAAAAGTTTGAACTTTTAAATAACTACTTTGTAATCACTGTAATTTTTTACAGTGGCATTACTTGTGTTTATAAATGAGGATTCTAAATTTTACTTATACTTTGTTCAAGGTCAACTGTCAAACATTACTCTAATTATTCAATAAATGGATATTAAGGTCTGAATCTATTTCTTCAAAATTCGTACATTTAAATCCTAACTGATATGATAATATTTGGAAGTGGGGCCTTTGAGAGAGAATTAGATCATGAGGGTGGAGCTCTCATGAATGGGTCTTATTAAAAAGCCCCAGAGAGAGCCCTTACCCCTTCTGCCATATGAGGACACAACAAGAAGACAGCCATATATGAACTATGAAGCAGACTATCAACAGACACCAAATCTGGTGGAATCTTGATCTTAGACTTTCCAGGCTCTAAAATTATAGAAATAAATTTTTGTTTAAGCCATCTAATTTATCATATTGACATTATAGGAGCTCAAATAGACTTAGACAATGAATCACCAAAAATCTCTAATTTAAAAACTTTTAGTAAACTGAAATTATTGAACAAAAGCTCATTAAACAGAAAGAAGAAATTATCCCTACAAAAGCAAGGGAGAAACTGAATACATTTAAAGATGAAAATGGAAATCATATATACAATTTCATTTTGAAAATTCTGTTTTTGTGATTAAGAATATATCATGCATAAAAATGATTTTTGATGGAACTTTGATTTTTCACTTGAAAATGTATATGATGCACCAAGGTAGAATAAAATTCACATTTTTTTAAATATCATGTAAACAAATTTGATAACCCATTTAGATAAATTATAATTAGTGAAGACTTAATTTGACAAGTCTTTTAAGATACGTTTTGAAGAAAGAGCTTTTGATTCTCTAGCAGAATATTCACCAAGCTTGCTATCTACCTCAGTATCTATAGAAAGGGTATTTTCTCAATTAAACATATGAGCATATACTAAGAATAACCATTCTGTTTATTTTTAATGCACAAATAATAATAAGATTTTAACGTGGCTTTAATATACCTGGTATATATGAATTTTATTTTTTTAAAGACTGTTATATATTTTTTGGAATAAAACTATTTAAAGACTAAGTCAATATTATGAAACCAATTGGTTAATCCATAAATAAATACTTCAAAACATGAATTAATTTTAATTCTTTTTTACAACAATTTTCTCTCTCAAAAGAGTCTCAGTTTGGATGAGTTCCATTACCCTTTAGTCAGGATAATCTTCCTTTGCTACTTCACTGATCTCAAAAGCACTCCTCAATTTGCTAGACACTCCCCTCCCCTCCTCATAGACCCTGACCTACCAATTACTACCCCTTCCCATATCCCTAGCATTAGCTCTTCAGTGGGGTTCAAATTTAGAAAATGGTAGAAAGAATTGTTGACTTCAGGCAGCTTCTGCATTTTAGTTATCAGAGAGAACACATTGTGCATGAGTTTAGAAGAGGACAAAGCAATTGTAGGTTGGTCACAGGAATTAACATCTTATATAGAATATTATTTATCTGTAGCGATAAAATATTCCCTAACTTTCCCTGGGTGTTCCAGCAGAGCTGATATGAATAGCTACAACAATTGTTGGTTTTGAGGAGGAGCCTTGCTGATTTAAGACAGAAGATCAGGATTGCTTTGGTTAAAATGCAGAAATACTCAAAATGATTGACATTTAATTTTTATAGAAGTGTATCCAATCCACAAAAGATCATTACAAAATTCATCAGCAGCATTCTGTTTATTCTCTATTATAAAAGATCTTTTGTACTGTAATATTTGTGCATATGTCTGTCTTCCACTAGATTCTGAGCTGTTCAAGAATTGGGATCTTATCTTATTAATCTCTATATCCCTAGGGTCTGGGCACAAAATAGGCACTCAGTGAGTAATTGCTGAATGAAAGAATCGTGAATTGAATCATGTCTATAAATTCTCATATCACAAATACTGCAGATGCTTATAGAATATAATGAATTATTTGCATCATTGTTATACGGTCTGTTGCCATGGGGAAACTGTTCTTTTATCTCATTAGAATTATCAAACAATATCTATACAACTTGCACCAATCTTCACAATGACCAAGACTCGACCCCATAATATTTAAACATTTATTTAGTATTTTTTCTTCAAATCCAGTAACTCTGTAACCCAAACTACAATGCCATTTAAAGTATAAAAACATTGCCCGGGCCCATGTGGCTCACTTGGCTGGAGTGTTGTCCCATGCATGGAAGGACTGAGGTTTTGATTCTCTGTCAAGGCATATACCCAGGCTGTGGTTTGATTCCTGGTCGTGGCACATATAGAAGGCAACCGATGAATGTTTCTCTCATCTCCTTCTCCATTCCTCTCTCTCTAAAATCAATTAAAAGAAAAAAACATAGTGAAAAGGAAAATAACCTTTCAAAATGTCAAGATGATTTTAAAATTAATCATCCATGTTCACATAATTGTTAGTACCCCCCCAAAAAAAACAAAAAACAAAAAAAACACTAGAGGGAGGAACAAGTCTCTTAAATTGTATTTTTTTCATAGTATAAATTAATTACAGTTGGCAAAAGGAAAACAAACAGAAACAGAAATAAAAAGTAATGAAAAAAATAGAGTAAAAATACATAAGGAGAGGAATTTACTTTATGTACAAAGTTTTTTTTTATATTTATTTAGTATGTAATGAGCCTTGGAAATTTGAAGGAATCCTATTTTAGGTCAGCTTCCCCAGAGAATAGATTTTGAGTCTCTGATATTTGCATATAGGGGATTTATTAAGAAGTGCTCTTAGAATAACACCTGTGTGTTTGAGAGTCATCAATTAGTCAGAGGCATAAGTTAAATTCTGGTGCAATTGCAAGAAAGATTCAGTCACTTCAATGGGGACTACAAAGCACTGACAGCCCTTCACAGTCATCCCAAATAAAGGCAAAGGGGACTAGGCTTTGTACTTCCAAGTCAAACAATCAATGGGTTCAAGCTTAGGGCAATACTTGGGGTGGAAATAATTTTTGAGTCTTCGGAAGCAGTCTTCCTGGTATCTGGAGAAATACATGTGTCGGTCCTGAGGAGAAAACTGAGCAATGCACTGAAGTATTCACCATTGTCACTCCTTTAGCAACTCTGATCCACTTACTTCAGATACTAAATACTCCCCACCTGGGAGCAGTTACTCTAGGATTCAATTTTTTTCTGCTCTTCCAGAAAAATTTATAATAATAAGATTAGCTTCTTCTACAGCTGGTCAGGGGACCACAGTTGATATTATTTCTCTCCTCTACCACCATTGTAGATTCATTTCTGCTGAAAAGAGTAGTTTATTTGGTGAATTAGACCCTCATCCTTAGTGAAAAAGTATACCTAGTGATAGGCGTGCTTTATTGCCCATTTATTCTCAAAATTGAGCAAAGAGTACCACAAGATGGCCTGTTATATCATTTGAATGTGAAATATATCCTTCCTAACTGAACCCATGGTATGTAGCAACAGCTCTATCTCTTCCAGGTAGTAACAATTAATATCCCTGCCAGGATAGTTATTTTTTCCCATGCTGCCTTGTGCCTTGGTAAAAAAAAGCCCAAAGCCCAACTGTCATTGAAATTGGGACTCAAACATTTCTTGTTCTCATATGTTTATTTCTAGTCTGCAGAGGCAAGATTTTTTAAAGAAACTGGGGAAATAAAAATAGATACAGAAGCAAAGAAGCATGGAACAGACTGTCAAACACAGCAGAAAGGCAGGGGAGGTTGCGGGGGTAGGGGGAGGATGCTGCAAGACATCAAATGAAGGACTTTGTATGCATGCACAAAAGCATAACCAGAGGATACAAAACATTGGGGAGGGGCAGGTGAGCGCATGTGCTGGGGCATAGGGGAAACCGGAGGGAGGTCGGGGGGGGGGGGGAAGGAAACATATGTACTATTATTTGTAATACTTTAACCAATAAAAAAAGGGGGTGGGGGGGGAGAAGCCCAAAGCAATGAGTTAGCAGCCATAGCTTAAAGTGTAATGAAATATTTGCTGTATTCCCTAATGGAACTTTCTTATGAAAATAAGGACCTCTAGGCTCACTGATCAAAAGTTATGAGGATAAGGGTTAGAAAATACAAATCCCCAAGTGAGTTATTGGGAATAATATTTTATGGGGCCGTTCTTGCCCCTGTATTCTCAGATTCATACATTCATACATAACACCTGATAATTATTGATTTAAATTCTGTACTACATTTTGGGGGAAGGAACAGCAATATTAGAGAATGTCATCTCTACACTGGTACTTAAAATACACTTTCAAATGGTCATTTCATTGTGTGGTCATGCTGCAAAAATCTGGGTGGTATAGTATATAAGACCATTGACAAAGTGGCCATTGCCCACAGTCATACTCCGTGCTCTGTCCAAATGTTAAGCAGACTTTTATGTTGACAAAACAACTTATAAATTCTTGGGTTGTGGAGCTGGCTGAGGCCCTGTGGGGAAGGCAAACTAAACCCACTTATGTGGAGCATGTGTTTATTTAAATGAAGATGAATTGCTGCCCTTTCTAGAATACTAGGGTTTCAATGAAATTGCATTGCTACCAAATAGCTTACTGGCCTTCTTGAGGAAAGGTGCCTTGTTACTGGCTCAGCATTGCTCTTTGTTCCTGGAAGCACACATTTGTAGCAGCAATAACTAGCTCAGCCTTGCTGAATTGGAGCCCATGTTGTTGAGGACAGGCATAATCAACCTGCATGCCACCTGGCTTTTCCATTTATGTCCCTCTTTTGCCAAAATTGGGAGGTTGATGACCAAATCTGACTGAAGTTAACTGGCCAAGATATTCTGTATACTTGATTGTTTAGTGCTTCTTCTATGATAGATGGTCTATGTTAAAAATTGTCATCAAGTGCTAATTTTTTGACACTTCATGCCCACTCCCATAGGTCCATCTATATAATTCAATCCCAAAAAATATTTTTTCCTGACTGTCAAAACTTTCTCCTTCTAGCCCCTGAAAAACCTGACTCATCCGTCACTGCCCATGAACCTACATATATTCTAACCTCAGGTCACTTTTTCTCCACATAGATGTGCACTTTTAAAAGTTATACCTATTGGGAAGAATTCTCCTGACCTCTGTCTTTTAGGCCTACCACTGATTTTTTGCTGGCATGTCAAGACAACTCATTTTATGACACAAACTCAGCCTTTCCCTCCTCCATCAGCTATTCATAATGAAGTCCCCATGCACCATAGGGCATGCTAAGTCATACTCTCCAGTGAGGCAGTGGTAAATGATATCTGACTGAGCCACCTGCTTATGTTGCTTACCTGTGCCCTGTGGCCATGATCATGAATAACACTGCCATGATGAATTGCCACAGAGCCTGATCAACCTATGATTAGATGAGTCTGGCAGAACCCAGTTCTGCATGGTTACCTGATGTACATTTAGGTGCTCTATCAAGACCCCTAGCATGCCATAGCTGCTAATATAATGGAAAATAATTTTCTTCTACAGATGGCACTGCCTTGCTTCAGAACACTGAAGGGTCCACATTATAATTCTCTACTTAGGTTATATGATAATGGCACATAGTGATTTTTTCCTACCACAGAGATAGATACCTTTAACATCACAGAGTATGCTGTCATATCATCAAGCAAGGGTTCCATGTAACAAAGTTACTTGTACTATTGCTGAAACCTTCTACAGAATACCTTTGTTCTGTGTTCAACTCAAAGCTGTTAGGCTTCCATGTCACTTTTTACCAGGAATTGCGTTTCCATTCTTAGTGGTGGAAGATAAAAGATACAATAGCCCTAGCTGGCTTGGCTCAATGGATAGAGCATCTGCTTGCAGACCAAAGGATCTCTGGTCAAGGGCAAATACCTTGGTTGCAGGCTCCTCCCTGGCCCAGGCCCTGGTTAGGGCTTATGCTCGAGGCAACCAATCAAGGTGTTTCTCTCACATAGATGTTTCTGTCTTTCCCTCTCTCTCCCACTCTTTCTAAAATGTAAATAAATAAATAAATACTAAATAAATAAATAAATAAATAAATAAATAAATAAATAAATAAATGGAAAGATATCCTCTGGTGCGGATTAACAACAGCAAGAACAAAAAAGATACAATAAACTGTCCTTTACTGTATATATGTCTGGCATATATCAGATCACTGAAACTAACTTCACTAATATACAAAGCCCTGAATCTTCATAGGATTTATTGCCCACACTCTGGACTGCATGTATCTTAATAAGGCCACCAACATAAATGCTTCTACTTCATCCCATCTGCTTAATATAATGACATAGAGACACAGTGCATTAAATTTGTGCATGGGTAGGGTCCCTAGAGACTGCTGGCTGCCAACCGGGGGGGGGCCTCCCTTCCCCAGCTGCCAGCTGTCAGCTGGGGCCTTTCTTCATTCCATGCCACCCCTTGGTGGTCAGTGCATGTCATAGCAAATGATTAAACTCCTGAGGGGACACTTTGCCTATTAGGCTTTTATTTACATATAGATTGCAATTGTGGACCAATGCAATATTACCATATATGGATTGTCCAAATGATTTAGTTCTTTTCAGCCTATGTTTATTATTTAGAGTAAGATAATTAACTTAGCTCTAAGATAAGACTATAAAAGAATATTTTTGTCCATTACATATGAATGTTAACTGTTCTGGTTCCCCTTCCCATTAGGGTTGGGAAATAATTACTTCATCAGAACAATGGCTTTTATCCAATTTCCCGTAGCCCTATTATACAAAGCTAGGACTAGAGGGAGCTAAGTAAGTCACGTGGATATGACACAAAATTTAAGGGAACAAAAACAACTCAATAATAAAGATAAATAATATTTCAATACAATATTTTTAAATAATCAAGCTATAATTCAAAACATCAAACAAAAATTTATTATTAATAAAATATAAAAATCTATAGTAATGACAGAATCAGTATTTCTGATTTTCCCATGTGGCTTGGCATAATGGTGTTTCTGATTCTGTCTTTATTTTAAATTTTGTTATATCTGGCAGAGCTCCTGCTTGGAACTTTTATTTGGTTGAGGTTGTAGTAGTCCACTGTCATCTTCTAGGACCTATCTGATTTTTATTTTGGGATAAGGCTGATTAATTAAATGGAGCATATGATTAGAATCATTATTTCTGTCTTTTATAATTTTAAGCAAAGTTTATGAAAAAATTTCTTGATATACTATCTTGGCATCATGAGTATGCATTTGAAGACAAAAGTCTAGTAAATGGGCTCATGTACTCAAAACTCTATTTATTACCTCACTTCTATTTTCCCCCACTTTAACAAGGGGATCATGGTGACAGTTGAGACACTTGGATATCAATATCAACTCAATTCTAGCACTCTTCTGTTCTCTAAATACCTGGCTATCCCCCTTTCCATATGAATAGCTGTCCAAGTAAATCGATATAGGCCCCTTTCAGTAACAACTGAAAATTGTAGCAGCACAGTAAATTTGCTTTGGTTTTAAAGTTCCTCCTAGGGAACAGATCTTTTCTTTATTCAGTGGAATCTGGAAGAATTAAAATTGGCTCATATTGTAAAACTGGGCAAGATATTGTAACATTTTATGGGCAGTGACCCTCAGCCTCCTGATCATCCATCCTTGAATTCCTGTGATTTTTATAAATTGAGAAATGTTCTTGTCTGCTGCTAATTTACATTTCCCTAGGTCCATCACAGTCTATCAACATCTCTAGAATTCTATGTTAGTCAGCCCCACTGGCTACCACTTTGACCTTGCTGCACTGCTGTCCAGCCTGAATTATTTCAGAATTCAGTATCTCGAATTTTATCAGGGATGCTTCAGGTCCCCAAATGTCACAGTCAACTTGCCTTCTTTCCAATATTATGTACCAGCATCTTCTTGCATTAGTCCTGATCTCCAGAGAACAGTTTCCAGTGACCTTCACAACAATGCAGGAACCCCTCTGACTTTACCACTGAGGAAAACAGACTGTCCTCCATGCTCTTGTGGAACATAGTCAGCTAGTGAGTTTGCAGCTCTTATGCAGTTTATCCACTGTGGCAGGCTAAATTCTTGGACTATTTTTTATCTTTCTCCCACCATTTGCCATATTAGTTTTGGGATTTGTAAATCACTTAGTGAAAGCCATCACTTTCTCTCAGCTTCTAAGAGCCCACCTAGGAGCAGTATGTTAGCACTATCATCTTTCCTCCTTGCTAAATATATTACCTGTATTTTGGGAGAGTGCTTTCCATGGTCCAGCTTCCCAGGATCCAGCCCTATGTGTACCTGATTCCTGCCAGTTAATTAAATTAGATAAACTAAATTAAGTTGGCTAAGTCTTATAGTTTCTTCCACATGCCATTCATTTTCTTCCTTAGCAGACCCAGCACACATCTGGCTAGATTATATTGTCACTTAATCCCAGTTTTTTATTGTTGTTGGGGTTTTTTTTTTTTTTTGGTTAGGACTGGATATAGAGTAGATTCTGAAGAGGTGGGATGTGTTTTGTCTTACAAGTCAGAGGACTGCATTGTCTAAAAACAAAAGAGAAAGACTGATGTTTAATATCGGTGAGTAAACTACTTCTGAACACTTTGTCAAAACAGTAGAATCTACAGGTAAGTTTTCAAAGTGTACTGATGCACTAACTTATTGTGGTAATCATTTCACAATATATGTGTTTATCCAACTATTACACTGTATCTCATAAACTTAATCTTATGTATCAGTTATATCTCAAGAAATCTGGACAGAAATGACTTTTTTCCAAACAGAAACATGGTAGAGCATATATGCTTAGGAAATAACTCATGCTGCTCTAGAGCTCTGCCACCTTATAATTAAGTTATGGGTTTGATTATCTGCATTTTATATCTGGCTATAGATGAAAATCTCTTCATATTCTGCCAAGAAGACCCAAAGTGGTTTTCCCATTTCACCTTAAGTTAGTGATTAATTACCTAAGTCTTTTTTAGTCTTTTCCAGTGAATTGATAACATTCAGCAGCAGATACCCAATTCCATTGTCCTATATTTGCTGCTTGTTAGGAACTTCTCAGTCACTGTAGTTATTGCACTCATCAGTACATTCCCTTCTGCTAGTATGTTCACCATTGATGAGCATTTTAATTATTGCACTGCTACAGTATACCAGGTAACAACATCTTAGCTCAAGCTTGGGTTACTGTGGAGCAAAATCAGAGACAGATATTTGAATACAGGAATCTTAATTTGCTGGGGATCAACACCTGTGAAGGAGGAAGGCCAGCAGGAATAGACAGAGGAAGAAATTAAGATGCAGTGCTAATGAAAGGAAAGTCTCAGCCAATTCCATGGAGACTTCTGAAGCTCCAATGGTTCATAGTTGTTCCCCCAGAACACAAGGAGGCTGCCAGAGGGAAAAAAGCATATACATGGCTGAGGCAATTCCTTTTGAGAGAGACCTATTCCTGAGGGTGGAATTAGCTATGATTAGTCTCCAGGGAACTTTTGTGACAGTCGGGGAATTGACCTTTGAAGTGGGATATAGGTGACACACTACAGCATCCACTATAAATAACTTGGAGAAAATATTTTAAAAAATAAAGTTATAATCTCCCAATTTATTATATCTGTACATCTGTCTCCAAGTGTGTAATATTTATCTTAAACTACTTTCTTAAAAGCAAATGAAATATGACCAAAAGTAAATCCATTTTAATTAACATTATAACCCCTCTAAGCTATAGGAAAAACTTTTTAACTTATAATAATAATGTTTTTTAAGTGCCTTTATATTTCTCAGTAGCAAAAATTTAATATAACAGAGCTCTACCTATAAAGAGAGTATGTAAGAAATTCTGTAAAAAATTATTTTGAATCTCATTTTATCTGTGCTAGTTAGCATATTTTCACTCATATTCCCAAACATATAAGGATTTAAAATTAGGAAATCTTATTTTCTAATGGAATCTAAAATATATTTATGTGGAGCATGATAAAGTTTTAAATAGAGTAACATGATGATTTTTTTTTAATTTTAAGACTTCTTTTTTCTATGAAAAGCATTCCTAGGACTAACCATGGAAGCTATTAGGCCTTTTGAGAAGCCACTGAGAGCTGAGAAAAGCTAAATAGAAAGGTGGAAAAAAGGGAAATAGAGGTTTCTCATTCAGAAACTTAAGTTTTCTGAATTCTAAGTTAAAAATATATAAGAATTCTTCACATCTACTAAGTGAGGATATGGTGAGAAGACAGCCATCTATGAACCAGTAAGCAAACCCTAACCAGACACCTAATATGAGTATTGATCTGGGACTTCCCAGCCTCCAGAACTGGAGAAAATAAATGTTTGCTGTTCAAGCGACCCAGTCTATGGTATTTTTGTTATAGGAAGCCAAACAGATAAGTCAGTAGGAATTCTAATTTGTAGCATTTGCCAGTATTCATGATATGAACAATATGCCATGGCTAATTTTGGTATGGTATATTGCCCATATATAATGATGTTTTAACAGCTAATATACAAAATTTCTGAATGCTTAACTATTGGCTCCTGAGAACCAGTGCAAGCCTTCTCCAATGCCACCAGCACAGCCCTAATCACAAAGATGTGGAATGCAGAGACAACTATTGTGGCCACAGCAGGCTAAGGATATTTGCCCATTTTCTAAAACAGAGGTATTGAAAATAAAAAAGAAAAATTCTATACTATAGGGTATTTTACAGGTTGTATTTATAAATTAGTTCTGAATTAAACTCTCTGTAGAATAATTTGTATAGTCCCAATATAGGTTGTGTATTCCTTCAGACTTATTTTCTTTGTCATCTTTATAAATTTCTGAATTAAAGAACTTTTGTTGTAGGAATAGACCTAAAAGTATATCTGAACTAGATAGACCTTTACTCACAACTGCCATCCATCATCTTACCCTATCTAATAAAAGAGTAATATGCAAATTGACTGTATCTCCAATCAAGCCACACCCACCACCCAATCAGGAGCCAATAAACCCCAACCAAGATGGCTACAGCCACTGAGAGCAGAGGGAGGCTTGGGTTTCCCCAGAAATGGAGGAAACCAAGCTTTCTGCCTGTTGTTTCCAGCCTAGACCTCCACTCAATACTACAAAGTTTCAATTATGGAAGATACATAAATCCAACAGAAATGGCAGCAGCCATTGAACTGGAGAGAGCTGAGGCTAGGGTTGCCCAGGCGATGGAGGAAGCCAAGCTTCTGCAGCCCTGGATGGCCTAGGTCTCCACTCTAGGCTACAAAGTTTCAATAATAGAATTTAAATAAACCCAAACAGAAATGGCTGTCACCATGGAGTGAGCAGAAGACTTGGCTCTGCTCCAGGCTACAAAATTCCAATTGTAGAACATAAATTAATCCCAGATCCCAAGGCCTCCACTTGGGTCGCTGGGGGTGTGGCTGGCCTGCAAACCACCATAGGCCCCTCACCCAGTCTGTTCCATGCCCCAAGGGAACCTCATCCTGATCCAGGACACCCTTCAGGGCAAACCAGCTGGCCCCCTCCCATGGACTACGCCTCTATCAGATCTAATAAAAAAGTGATACACAGAATGACCATCACTCCAAAACATAAGAGGGCTGCCCCCATGTGGTCAAATATCCTTCCCCCATTTGGATACAAGATGGCCACCATAAGATGGCCAGCAGAGGAAGACTGTAGGGAGGTTCCTGCCCTGCAAGGGAGGGCAGTTGTGGCAATCAGGCCAGCAGGAGAGGGCAGTTGGGAGGAACCAGGCCTGCAAGGGAGGGCAGTTGCGGGTGATCAAGCCTGCAGGGGATGGCAGTTAGGGGTAATTAGGCTGGCAGAGGAGGGAAGTTGGGGGCATACAGGCTGGCAGGGGAGCAGTTAGACATCAATTAGGCTGGCAGGGTAGTGGTTAGGGGGTCATCAGGCTGGCAGGTAGAAGTGGTTAGGAACAATCAGGGAGGCAGGCAGGTGAGCAGTTTGAAGCCAGCAGTCCTGGATTGTGAGAAGGATGTCTGACTGCCCCTTTAGGCCCAATCCTGATCTAAACAGGCAGTTGGACATGTCTCAAGGGGTCCCAGATTGGAGAAGATGCAGGCTGGGCTAAGGGACACCCCCCACCCCTGGTGCACAAATTTCATGTACCAGGCCTCTAGTCCTATCTAATAAAAGGGTAATATGAAAATTGACTGTACCTCTGATTAAGCCACGCCCACAAGGTGTGCCCACCAGCCAATCAGGAGAAAATAAACCCCAACCAAGATGGCAGGCAGCCCCCCCACCACCACCCAAAGCCTGGCCATGGCAGTGCTTTGGGCGGCTGGGCTCCGGATTGCACCCCCAGACTCAGCAGGGGATCCAGCTCCCCCCACCCCAAGCCTGGCCATGGCGGCGCTTTGTGGGGCACGGTTCCAGATCACAGCCCCAGACCTGGCAGGGTCCAGATCGCAGCCCCAGACCCAGCAGGAGACCTGGTCCCTCACCACCCCAAGCCAGCCATGGCCAGGCTTTGGGCAGTGGGGGATCCAGATCGCAGCCCCAGACCTGGTGGGGTCTGGATTGCAGCCCCAGATCCAGCAGGGTTGGGATCGCAGGGCATGGCCGGGCTTGGGGTGGCAGGGTCCAGATTGGGCAGGCCAGGTGGGCATCCCCACCATGGTCTACTGGGCAGGCCAGGTGGGCAGTGCCGAGGCCACAATCAGTAATCAGGCAGGCAGGCAAGGGGGTGGTGGCAGCACCTGATGCCAACCATGGGGTCCAGGCCACCATCAGGGTCGGGCAGGCCTGGCGGTGAGCACCTGACACCACTGTGGAGTCCAAGCCACCATTTGGGGATGAGCAGGGCAGACTGGCTGCTCCTGATGCTGCTCACTGGGGCAAGGCCGAGATCAGTAACAAGGCAGGCAGAGGAGAGCTGGGCAGCAGTGCCTGATGCTTCCCAGGGGTCCAGTGCACCATGGGGGATGGGGCAGGCCTGGCAGGCAATGGAGTCCAGGCCGCCATAAGGGTCAGATGGGCCTGGTGGGCAGCACCTGCCTGCAGAGTACAGGCAGCCTTTGGAGTTGGGCAGGGCAGGCTGGCTTCACCTGACGCTGCTTACTGGGTCAGGGCCAACATCAGCAACAGGGCAATCTGGGAAGGGCGAGGTGGCTATGCCTGACTCTGCCTGTGGGGGCCAGGCTGCCATCGGGGATGTAGGTAGGGGTGGCCAGGGTCTCTGGGACCACTGTAGGCCCCTGGGCTGCCTGTGCATTCCAGTGGAGCAGGCCAGGATTGAACATTTTAATGAAAATGGGATGCCTATGTCCTCGCTCCCTGAGCCCAGCCCCTGGGAAGGAGAGGGCAGTGGACAATTAGCAGACACCAGGTCTTGGAAGAGACTGGGAGCAACCTGCAGGCATGCTACCAGGAAGAGGTGCTGAACCATGATGAGGCAAAGGACTGGCTGATGGAGGCACACAAAGGTGCAGATGAGGTGGCTCTCACTGACACTGGGCTTGAAAATGCATGGACAGCCTGATGATTAAATCGCCTTTCTGAAGAAGGTGCATAAAGAGGAGATTGCTGAGCTGCAGGCGCAAATCTAGTATGCTCAGATCTCCATGGAGATGGACGTTTTCTCCAAGTATGACCTCTCTGCCAGCTCAAGGACGTCTACACCCAGTACGAGAAGCTGACTTCTAAGATCATATGCAGAATGCCGAAGAATGGTACAAGAGCCGCTTCACCATGCTGACTGAGAGCACTGTCAAGAACATCTACGGGGTGCGCGAAGCCAAGAAGGTGGTGTCCGAAAGCCACTGCCTGCTCAAGGCCAAGATCCTGGAGATGTTAGCATGCCAGGGCATGAACTAAGCTCTGGCAAAGCAGCTGGGAGAGCTGGGGGATAAGCAGAATTCAGGTGTTAGTGCTGTGCAGGACAAAATCAACAAATTAGTAAACATGTTGAGAACTACAAAGATTGAAATGGCACCATATTTAAAAGAATACCAGGACCTCCTCATTGTGGCTTTGGACATTGACATTGCAGCTTACAGGAAACTCTTGGAAGGTGAGGAGACCTGGCTCAATTTCACCAGCATGGGAAACATAGCCAGCGGCTACTCCCTCAGTTCCCAGGTCTTTGGTTGATCTGCCTACAGTGATTTACAGACCAGCTTCAACTTGATGTCCACTGACTCCTACCCTTCTTAATACACCAGCCATGTCCAGGAGGAGCAGATTGAGGTGGAGGAGACCATGGAGGCTGCAAAAGCGAGGAAGATAAGGATGAAGGCTCCTCTGAAGGAGAAGCTGAAGAGGAGGAGGAGAGGAAGTGGCTGACAAAAAGAAAGGAGAGGAAGAGAAAGGAAGTGCCAAGGAAGAATTTGAGGATGCAAAGGAGGAAGAAGAAGGAGGTGAAGGTGAAGGAGAAGATGCCCAAGAAGCTGAGGATGAGAAGAAAGATGAAGGTGCTCGGGAGGAGCAAGCAACCAAGAAGAAAGATTGAGCCCCCCTTTCCTTAATTATTTCAGGAGTAATCCTCCTGAAATGAGGTCAACCCCATCACTAAGCAGTTGAGTTCCTGATACTATATGAATTAAGAAGTCAATATATATATAACATTCTGAGGTGACATTAAATATTGTGCAATGACTTTTCTCCTTATGCAGAGTATCTGTTTGCTTTCAGAGTGGCTTTCTGACTTGCTGCCAACCTGTGCATGGTCCATGCTTATGAATTCAGGATCTATGACAATGTGAATAATTCAGATGTTTACAATAAAAACACATGAACACGAATTCATGGAAAAAATAGTCCTTTGAATCTTTGGTGGTTAGAAACTAAAGACCTCAAATCATGTGCAATAAACAGTAAGTTAAGTTACACTGAATGGCAAAAAAAAAAAATACATTAAGGGCCAGGAAACATTCAAAGAACTGGGGAACCATTCCCAGAGCAGGAAGGGAAGTCACAAGATTTATATTATTGCTATGAATACTGTATTTCCTACTACTTACAATATATACAATGTAATGTATTAGATGCCTTCCTACCGCATGAAGTATGTATTTTCATAGAGTAATACTGGTACATATGTTATAGTTATGGCAGTATATCATATCCTATCCATATTAATAAAAGAGTAATATGCTAATGAGACCATGCCACCTTCCAGAAGTTCTTCTGGACAAAGCCATGGTGGCGGGACCAAGGCAGAGGTGGTTAGGGGTGATCAGGCCAGGAGAGGAGGGCAATTGGGGGTGATCAGGGCCGGAGGGGAGGGCAGTTGAGGGTAAACAGGATGGTGGAGGAGCCAATTGGGGCCGAGAAGGCTGGCAGAGGGGACCAGTTGGGGCAATCAGGCCAGCATGCAGAGTGGTTAGGGGTGATCAATCAGTCAGGCAAGTGAGCGGTTAGGAGCCAGCAGTCCCAGATTGTGAGGGGGTTGTCTGACTGCCAGTTTAGGACCAACCCCCTTGGGTCTCAAATTGGAGAGGATGCAGGCAGGGCTGAGAGACAACTGCCCTCCCAAATGTGTGCACAAATTTCATGCACTGGGCCACTAGTACTAAATAAAAATTTGAGGAAAGTAACAGCTTTTTAAGATAAATTAAAAACTTCTAATCTGGGTATAAAATATATCAAATTTTCAGATGTTTCTCACTTGTGCAATATTACTCTAAAGCCATATTTTATTGATAACTGTCTATAAATGTATTACTATAGCCAAACTAATACAGAGATAATGAAAATGAGTTATAATTTAAGTATCTTTTATTTTATTAGTATACTAGAGGCCTAGTGCACAAAATTGTGCTTGGGCAGGGTCTCTAGGCCTAGCCTCTTCGACTGTTCACCAGTCCCCAGTTCCACCCCGCCACCACCCACCCAGTTCCTCATGGTTCCCTATTCACCATGCTGTGATCAGAGCCTGTGGGGGTTGGGAGGGACCAAGAAGTGGACCATTCTGCTCACTCACCAGTCCCCAGTCATGCCCTGCCCTACCCTACCATCAGCTCACCACCATCCAGCTCACCGTAGTTCCCCATTCACCATGCTGTAATTGTCACCTGACGATGGGTTAGGGACCAAGAGGTAAGCCGTACTACCCACTCGCCAGTGCCCAGTTCCACCTCCTCGCCACCCACCCACCCAGTTCCACATGGTTCTCCATTCGCCATGCTGTGATTAGAGTCTGCAGGTAGGGGGAGGGACCAAGAGGTGGTCAATACACCTCATAGCGACTGGTCAAGTGGTTGTTCCAATTGTTATGCCATTATGATCACTGGGTTTTTGTTATATATGATATACATCTCATTCCTATAATCCTAAAAGAGAGAAACCTAAGATTAAATATATATCTTTGAACTGAAAGACCAGAAATAGCAACAACAAAGTTGCCCTTCAAAACTAAAAGGTTTGCAATATATAAAATAGACCCCAAACTTTCTCACTTTAATAGAACAACAAAGAAACAGGGTTGTAACCATCAGTTGTCTTTAAAACATTTGTTTTGTTTTGATTGTTTATTCTTGAAAATAAATAATAAATTAATAAAATAAATAATAAATTAATAAAATAAATTAATAATAATTTAGTTTGCTTTTTACAACTAATTTAACAAATACTTTCCCTTCCTTAAGACATTTTTCTAGGACTTGGAAAGATACAAAGACAGACCTTGTTCTTCAGTTCATAATCTGGAAGGAGAGAGATATGTACCCAAAACATCAATTTTAACATGCTATCTAGGAAAATCTGTAGGGATAATAAAAATGTGGTATAACTAGAACTTCAGTTGTCAAAGACAAGTGGAACAAGTACCAAATTTAGAAGCAGCACCATAAAAACTTCACAGGAGTGCTTTTTCTCAGGGTGTGCAGGAAGTAGAACGAGAGAGTCAATATGACTAGACCAAAGATTGTGTGAGGTGAGGTAGAGGGGGTCAAAAATGTGTTTTAAAAATTATAACAATGCCCAATAATTAAAAATCTGAAATCCCATGATTAAAAATTTGGGATTTTCCTAGTGGTGATAAAAAGTTTCTAAAAATTATCTGATATCATAGATGTAAAATTATAGCTTTGGGGAAAATATTTCTAGAAAAATCATGACGGTGATATACAATTTAAAACTAGTATTTGTAAGGGACAAAAACAGCAACTTCGATTAGTTTGTTCAAGAATATAATTTGTTATATCAAGTAACTGAAAATCAAACAGCTACTTAATTCAGAGGCTCAAAATATGTTACCTGGATACAATCTTTTTCATATCTCTATACTTGTCAATGTCTGCTTTATACTCAACCTTCATCATCTCAGATTTATGACCTGTAGATGGTTGAATAAAACAACTTAATTTTTTTCCAGAAAGTGACAATCCTATTTCAAATTTTATACAGAAAGAAAAAAATTTTTAGCAAAAAATATTGTTAAAAGAGAATAAAGTTGACTATTTTTTACTACTATAGTGAGCGATAGTAATCAATACAATGTAATATGGAATAAAGAATAGAGCTGATATCAATGGAATAAAATAGAAAGTCTAGAAATTGACCTACATTTATATGGTCAAGTTGCTGAAGTAATTCAATGAAAGAAAGGATGATATTTTCAACAAATGGATCTGGAACAGCTGAAAGTCTACACAGAAAAAAGTAAACCTTAAATTTTACCTCACACTATACACAAAAAATTGCCTAAAAATACATCTTATACATCTGGAACATCTTTAAAAACTGGAACAATAAAATGTCTATGAAAAACGAAAAAACATTAGTTTAAGTAATGATTTCTTAAATAAGACACAAGGATCATAAACCATAAAAATAAATAAATTATAAAATATGCTTTATCAAAATTAAGAAAACTTTCTCTTTGAAAGGCATAATTAGAAAAACAAAACACAAACTAGAATCTGGGAGAAATGTTTGCAAAGCACACCTAGAAAGAGATGTGCATCCAGGATACACTAAAAAAATATAACTCTCTAATAATTAACACAAACAACTCAATTAATGAATGGCAAAATATTTGAAAAGACACTTCACTAAAATAAGATAGCAAAGGTGAACAATAAAAATATGAAGATATGTGTAACACTAATGGTCTCGTGCAGAGATCCGTGCACATTGAAAGGAAATTGGGAGCCCATGCCCACGTGCTCAAGGAGTTTCCACATCCCTGTGAGCCTCCCGGGAAGTCAGGTGGGGAGTCTGTCCTCCTCCCTGCAGCTTCCTGAAAAAATATTTTCAAATGTCCCTTCTGCGGCTAGGATTGCACTTGCTAGCCAGGAGGTCCCCTGTGAATGCCTCGGGCCATGCCTGGACGCTTTCCACCACTCGGAGCTGCATAAGAGACACTCAGAACTGAACAAGGCAAAGTAGGGGATCTTGGAGGGCAAGATCCATGCATCCCCCCTTCAGATCCATCTCTCTGACTTTTACCCCAATTGTCAGTCGCCATCTTGTGGCCACTTTCATATTGTTGCCATCCTTTGTAGCTCTGGGGCAATCTGCAAAGGATGAGATTTGATCTTGATGCCCAAGGCAGAGTTCCAAGAGCCTGGCGGTGATATTAGGCTCATCCCAGTTACTGTGAGTATCCCCGCTTCATCTGTTCTCCAGAGATTGCACCTGTAGGTTTATGTGGTATGTGCCTCCGGCAACTTCTGGCTGAGCTGTGGGCATCCTTGGGGCAGGGTACCAGCACTGACAGGGGTCGGTCTATGGGAGCTGCTGGCCATTGGCCTGCCCACTCGCAGGAGCCACCAGGGATCCGCGGGGAACATTAGGGAACCCAGACGCTGGCCAGGCCCTGGGCGGGCTTGGCCGTGGACATGTGTGGGAGACACGCACGTTGGATTGGGATTTTCTCACTTTTTTCCAGGACTCTCTCTGGAGGTGGGTACTGGTCCGGCTTTAAAGTGGCACCTGGGTGTGGTAGGAAGGAAAGAGAGAGAAGCCGATCATGGTCCCGGGTAAGGCGCGTTCTTAGTATCTCAGTTCCATATCCGAAGGAACATGACACTAGCTGAGGGGTGGAATGTGGTCCTGATGCCCAAGGGGGAGATCCAGGGGGCTGGCAAAGGTATCAAGGTCATCCCCATCACGTGGAACATTCCACACTGCATTTGTTTGAGGTAGATTGTACCTGCAGGGGATAGGGGGTCATTTTTCCACGCAACTCCCAGCCCAAGTGTGGGGCCGCCAGAACAGAACCGATCAAGCCAGCACCTGCTAGTGCCTCTCCACCCACCGGAGCCAACCAGCACACTGCAGGGATCCAGGAATGGTATTTGGTGCCATGACACTGACATTTCTGGGAGATGGGGCCAGGGTCAGGTGGTAGATGGAAGTTGAAAAGGGCTTACCCAGGTACATGTGTGGTTGTTGGTCATTGGGCTGGACTTCACTGGTGCTCACTCTCAAGATGGGGGCCGGCCCAGGTGGTATGTGTGTGAAGTGCCTGGGTGGGTGTTTCTCCAGCCCGCATCTGGAAACCCAGAGGGCAATAGGTAAGGGCTGTGAAAGAAATCAGGTCATTACCTACCTGGGACCAGAGGTCAGGAGAGGCTGCCTACTGCAAAGGGAGTCAAAGAACATTTGAAGATGAACAAATGCTCTATATCTTGAACTAAATTTGGGACATTTTTGTATTTAGATTTTACCTAAATAAATGTGAGGAAAACATGTTTCTGAGCCTCTCCTTCCTCTTTCCTTTCTTCTCCTCCTCCTTCTTTAAAAGTTTTGACCTAGAAAACAAAAATATGGAACTGAACTTGAAATAATTGATCAATGTCAGCTCATAGTCTTTTAGTGTGTGTGTGTGTGTTCCCTACCTATGACCACTGGAAGATTCTATAAGTAATATACAAAAGAGCAATAAGTACACTTATCCATATATTAGTTTTAATTATTATTTTTCTAGCAACATTAATTAGTGCTCCTTGATAAATGGCTGCTTTCATGGCAAGGCTAGAAATCACAGAAGTGCTCAAAAAATGATGGGTCATTAAATTAGTTTAGAGAGATTTCCACTGTCTAAATCACAGGCAATGTGATCATCAAAAAGATAATAATAGTAACAGATTACAACCTATTGAATAGTAATCAAATATCTACCATAGAATCTTATTGATATAAATATATTAATACATTGGAAGTTTGATGTTAAAATGGGATATTCATATAGTCCTGATATACCTCCACACAAAATGCTCACTAATTCCAAATGAAAAAGGAGTAGCTTTAAAGTAGAGAATTCTAGCAGGCACCATTTTTATCAAGTGATCAAAGTGAATTATTGTCAGCAATATAATTAAAATAGGTTGCTATCTAACAGAATACAAAATGAAGAAAATATCGTCTTGAAGATTTCTAGACAAAGCCAACTTGGGGAAAACGTTTCAAAATAACTGCTCATGCGAAGGACATGAAAGTTAAGGAAAGACTGAGAAATTCTAGGTGAAAGGATACAAACAAACAAAAACAAAACAAAACAAAAAAAAAACAACAAAAACATAACTACATGCAGGGCATGATTCAAGATATTTTGCCATAAAGGATGTTATTGGGTCCAACAATTGATAAAACTTGAGTTGGATCTAATGACTAGATGGTGTGGTATATAGAAAAGTGCTCCCTAAAGAGGCATAGGCATACCTCATTTTATTGTGCTTCACTTTATTGGACTTCACAGATGTTATGGTTTTGGTGGGTTTCTTTTTAATGAATTGAAGGCAAGGCACTCCACCAAGAAAACGATAACAACTCATTTTATTATGATGCTCATTTAAATGCAGTGATCTGGAACCGAATTCATGATACCTCCAAATTATGCCTATATGTACATATTCTAATCGCCAGAATCAGTGAATATGTTACTTTTCATGGCAAAAGAAACTTTTCAGATATGAATAAATTAAAGATGCTAGCATGGAGAGATTATCCCAGATTATTAAAGTGTACCCATCTTTTATGATAAAGGACATTGTAATTAATCAGTATCTGGTAGCCTGTTTAAAAAAAAACATTCCTGTATAATAATTCTAAATGTGAATAATCTTAGAAACAGTGTGACTTCTTTTTAACAAGGCAGAAAAGAATATTAAGTAGTAAAAAATCATTTTCTATAAAGTAAGAGGATTGACAAGGTAGACCTTACTAAGGAATCTCCCCCTGCTACTCCAAAAAAGACAGAACACCTATTTTGAACATTTCTCCCTAACTCTATTTTCACTAATCCTATCTAATAAAAGAGTAATATGCAAATTGACCATACCTCTGCTATACCCACAAGCCATAACCCCAAGCCATGCCTCTAAACCAATCAGAAGCGAATATGCAAATAAACCCAACCAAGATGGCTGCAGCCTCTGAAAGCAGGAGGGAGGCTTGGGTTTCCACAGCAATGGAGGAAGCCAAGATTTCTGCCTGCCCTTGCCAGCCTAAGCCTCCACTCAGCGCTACAAAGTTTCAATTATAGAAGATAAATAAATCCCAATAAAAATGGCAGCAGCCATGGAGCTGGAGAGAGCAGGAGGCTGGGGTTGCCCCCGGTGATGGAGGAAGTCAAGTTTCTGCAGCCCTGGTCCAACGAGGCCTCCACTCCAGGCTACAAAGTTTCAATTGAAGAAAATAAATAAATCCCAGATACCAGAGCCTCTGCTTGGGACACGGAGGGGTGTGGCCAGCCTGCAAACCATCACAGGCCCCTTTCCCAGGTTGCTCCACGCCCCAAGGGAACACCTACCCTGATCTGGGATACCCTTCAGGGTAAACCAGCTGGCCCCCATCTATGCACCAGGCCTCTATCCTATCTAATAAAAGAGTGATATGCAGCTTGACCATCACTCCAGCACACAAGACGGCTGCCCCCATTTGGTCAAAGATCCTGTCCCAATGTGGACACAAGATGGCCACCACAAGATGACCAGCAGGGGAGGGCATTTGGGGGTGACCAAGCCGGCAGAGGAGGGAAGTTGAGGGCAAACAGGCTGGCAGGGGAGCAGTTAGACATCAATCAGCCTGGCAGGGTAGTGGTTAGGGAGTGATCAGGCTGGCAGGCAGAAGCAGTTAGGGGCAACCAGGAAGGCAGGCAGGTGAGCAGTTGGGAGCCAGCAGTGCTAGATTGTGAGAGGGATATCCTACTGCCCCTTTAGACCCGACCCCACTGGGATCGAGTCTAAACAGGTAGGCAGACATCCCTAAAGGGGTCCCAGATTGGAGAGGGTACAGGCTGGGCTGAGTGACACCCCCTCCCCGTGCACAAATTTCATACACTGGGCCTCTAATTGTAATCATAAAGGTCTTTGCAATGTAAAGATGGACACAGAGTTAAAGTCAGAAAGCAATTCGAAGATGCTATGCTTCTGGTTTAAAAGATGGGGGAAGGGAACAATGACCCAAGGAATCTAGGCAGATTCTACAAACAAGAAAAGTTAAGGGAACTGACATCCTTTGAAGCCTAACATGATTTTATGGTAGCTCAGTGAGACCCATTTGGATTTCTGATGTAACATAATAAATGTGTGTAATTCATATAGCAGCAGGAGGAAGCTAATGTGAGTGATAATAATGCATCGATGATAATTAACCTTTCTTTTTCTGTCTGTGATGTAGAACATCCAATGAAAATATTTATTTGAATGCCTTTGATTCTCTCTGATTCTCTTAGAAAACATACCTTGCAGGCTTTTGAGATAATCTTTCTTTTTACTTAAGCCATCTTAATATTTTGTATGTTTTTGGTTTTCAATAGTTTGCTCTTATATTAATAAATGTGGAGGTTTTGAAAATGTTATCCTTACTTATCCTGTATACATTTTGGTAAAATTAAAGAATCTCATCAATTTCAGAAATTTTTCAGTGGTTATCTCTTTAAATATTGCTTTTCCACAAATATGGGTGGGGTTAATCACAATTATGTTATACTCTCTAAATGTATCCCCTATATTACCTCCCTTTCTATATTTGCCAATTACTTTTCTCTTCATTTTTCACTTTGGATATTTTCTACTGATCTTTCTTTAAGTTATGAATTATCTCTCCCACAAAACTAGCTTGCTGAATTATAAATTTTGAATATAACATTTTCCTTTCAATTCTAGCTTTTTCAGTTATTGCTTAACTAAACTTTCTAATTCTTTCTGAAAATACTGAACCTAATCATTTCTAACTTTGAACATACTAAGCAAACTAACTTAAAGAACTTGGATTTTATCTGGATCACCTCTGTTGTCAAGTTTTTTCGATTTTTGGAACAAGTGTTTTTATGTTTGTTTTATTTTATTTACCTTTTGTTTTGAATTAAATCCCAGCTATTATATATAAGAAGTTATAGAAATTATTTGAGTCCTAGAGGATGGCCTTTTTTCTCCGGAGATAAATTAAATTTAATCTTGAATTTATTTCCTGTCAGGAAATTTGTTACAGTGTAGCTCTCAAAGTCCATCCCAATATACGGGGCATTTATGAAGGTGTCCCTTCCTGGTTGATCTTGGGATTCTCTTTTTGCCTCTATTTCGGTAAAGCTTTTAAAGCCATAACTCAAAATATTGGAATCTCCATCTTCTTCCTGCAATTATCAGATGACAAGGAAAAGAGTATATTCAAATGTCAATTTAATCATTTGGACTTCCTTCTCTTCCTGAAACACAGCCCTGTAACTTCCCACTCCTTTGTGGAATCTTTCTGTAGCAAACATATTTTACAGTCTCAAAGTCTATGTCCCGACCTCTTAAATTTCTCTGGCTTTTTGATTTGCTTAGGCTAATAGAATGCTGCAGAATAGCATTCCAGGAGTTCAAAGTCCAAGACTCAATTGTTTCTTACAGCTTCTCTGCTTGACGCTAGTGGACCTTTACAACCAACATATGAGGAGGCTACCCTGCCGGAGAATGAAAGACTGTGTAAAGAGACCCCAGTCATCCCAGGCATTCCAGATGAACCAAGTAAACCAAGTAACAGCTCCATGTAACATCATCTGAAAGATATATGAGGTCAGCCATTATTAGCTAAACCTGGCTCTTATCAAAATGATCTGCAAAATTTTAACCCAGGAATTAGATAAATTGTTGCTCTTTTAAGTCATTTAGTTTGGGGTTAGTTTGCAATAAACGAGATATAATTAATTGTTTTAACAAGTATTTTGCTCAAATTTTTAATTGTCCCAGTGAGAAATTTTCCTAGTTATTTAGTCTTCTTTCACCCAAAGAAGAAATCACTGAAAAAGATTAATATTTTATAACTTTAAACTTGCATCCTTGAATAGGAAGTTTCTTAAGGTTAAAAATAAAGTGAGATGCAGCACAACTCACAAAAAATACTAATCTTTATAAATTCTTAAACATTAGTAACTGTTTATCTCAAATCCTTCACATCATTAAATAAAAAACTGCTTAAATACATACTATGCATAAGCACATATAGAAAGCGCTAATTGTGTGATTTCCTTTTGAGTTTCAAAGTCATTGTTAAAATGTTGGAAAATACTGTAGTCTTTTTTCTTTAATTTGCTTTCAAAAGTTTAGAAAGAGAAAAATAATCCAATAAAGTAAGCACCATTAAACCCCACATGTTCATATTACATCACAAATAAGCTAGTGATCTATATATCACTCAGCATCAGGAAATACAAATGATAAAACTACAAAAAGAGAACTTGTAAAAAAAAAACACAACTACAGCTTTGATAGTGTGCTATTACAAGTAGGTTAGATGAGAAATAGTTGTTGACTTTGGGGACAACCATAAAAATGATACAATAGCACAAAATCCATCATAATAAACTGGACAAAAAAGTTTTTAAATAAGAGAACTAGTGAAAAAAATATCTTCACTTTTTCCTCAAGAGAATGCAATGATAAATGTCCAGAAAAGCAATAAAAATGGCTCTCTCTTTTTGAACTAAAATATTTCCTCATGAAAAATAATGTAGGGGATAATCTACTCGGAAAGACAATTAAAATAAGCAGTTGTAGTAATTAAAAAAATAATTATTTCAGATGACTGTTGCCTCTTATTTTATGATGCCTCTTATGAAATATTTCAATACCGTATGTTCAATTTAATACAATAACAATCCTATGGTTAAATAAAATAATTAGGGACACAAAATAAAAAATTAACAGCATAGCTAGCTTTCTCACAGGAACTAAACTTAAAATTTGTAACTCTGATTTATTTCAACTTTTATAAAAATGGCTATATATGTTAGAAATTAGAATCTCATCACCAGTGACTAACTTATTATTAGTGTGAATAAAGTACATCTATTACACATTTTTGAACACCATATCAGAAATAGTAATTCATTGATTACCCATATCATTTATAAGCTCTAATTTATGTTGTAAGAACAACTGCTTCTGTTGTAATTAATTCTAGTCAGGAAGTTAATCAGGCATTCATTTTTATTGGTTCACTACATGATTAATATGTTCTTGTTTATTAGGGTGGAAAAAGATAGCATGCTTGATTTGGCCAGATGAACACATATGGCTCAATTGAATTTTTAAAACAAACCAATACAAGAAATTTTGGGAGATTGTTGTTTTATGTGAAGATTATTTAAAAAATATTTCTGAAAAGTGTATGAACAAACATGAGACAAGTCATAAAAGGGTACTTCAAATTTCAAGTGTAGGATTGAGAAGAATTTAAGTTAGAAAACCCCACAAATTATATGATGAAATAAAAAAAGTGACAATGGTGAATAGAAAAGGATGAAGCTAAAATATTTGCAATATCTGAAGACATTTCCCTGTTTGTAGAAATAATTAGGGCTAAATTATGGATGTGGGTTGAAAAACAGGTAAAAGCACTATAATGGATTATAATAGTTTTTAATGTTTGAAAGATGCCAACAAGGTAATGTTGAAAGGTGAATTATTCCATTTATCCTGCTAGCTAGCTCACATGTGGGCTTCACAAAGGAATACTGTTAAATATATCTATAAGTTTTCTGGTAAAATCAAAGCAAATTAATTCTCACAGGGTGGTAATTTGCATTTATTTTCCCCAACATAAAAATCTTTCCAGCAAGACTTTGAAAGAATGACTATTGAGGGTTATGATGTATTCTCACATCACAAGACAGATAGTACATGTAGATAGATATGAGTTCATAGAGATCATATATTTATTTCACTAATGATCTGTCAACTACTCTATTATAATAAATGGCTAAGTGGTTACCTAAGCAACACACTAAATATTTTCAAGAAAAGTGTGACTATGTTGCCCATTTTAAAGACATTTAGGAACAAATATATTACTTCTGGTTTAATATAATCCTAATAACAGATCAATTAACAATTGGCCACTTTCTTTACCAACTTCTTATTGCCTCATTAATTTTTTGAAAAAATGCTTGGGAAATAGAATACCTTTTCCAATTTGTTACTGTTATAAATGTAGTTAATTAAATTTTAAACCATTCATCAGAAGTAATTAATGTTATTATCTAGGGGTTGTATTATATTGTATTTTCAATGTTCTAATCAAGATATACATATAATCTCACGAATGTGCCTATTTGTTTGTGATTTATGCTGCATCCAACAAATGCCAATAATATACAGGTGAATCACAGTGATCTTATAATATTCTTTACCAGAAAAATTATTAGGAATATATGTTTAGTTAGTCAGCATTATGGGATCAAAATCATTCAGCAATTATTTAAACTATAAATGACAATCTATCAACTCTTGTCGAACAAAGACTGCTCATGTCCAGAAAAGCTTCAAAAGGCCAACATAGTTAAGGGCCATTTAAATGTAACCATAAGCCACACAGATAATATGTGTTGAAATGTCAGACTAATAAATACAACTGATAGTTGAATAGTAATGTAGTCTGTAGGCACTAGACAAAATAAAAACAAAACAACAAAATTAGTACGAGCCTATATAATTCAAAACTATATCTGAATCTTACTATTTTTGTATCATTTTAAATTACTCTTGAGTCAGGGGGACCTTTTATCTTTCATGTCAGTTTAGTTATGTCTGTTGCCTACCAAGACAGACTTTAAATTATATTATGCTATTCCTTGGTCTAGTTAATATTTCATGCAAAATTCAAATAGTGACATAGTGTCCTTATGAAATAAAATCACATCATATCAAGCTGTGAATAATACTTTAAAAATGTAAATTCAGCCTGTAAGGAAACTATATTTCTATCTCCTATACCAGAATATTTGTTATTTAGTATGGTAAATGAGCTGTATTATTGAATCATTCCCAGAAAATTCTGTTGCTTTCCATCTAGCCTTAACCTAAATGAATACCATAAGTTCTCTGAGATACACCTGGCAAATCACGTATCTATTACACTTTAAGACATTAGTTTTAGTTTTGTAACCTGTGTTCAAATGTATTGAACTACTAGATAAGGAAAACGTAGTTTGTTTGTTAATCCTATAAGAATAGAGTGTAGTTTTTATATAATTACCTTCTATAAAAATGAAAACATAATATGTAAATCTCAAATGAAAATTGCTTTTAGTTACAGATGCCAAACCTCAGCTGAATTATTTCCTTGCATGAGACTATACTTCCCAGGGATTTCAGTGTAAAACCAAACTTAGAAATGGCCGTGAGGTGTTCTTCCACTAGATATTATGGTGTTTAAAGTCAAGACTGTTAAAGTAATAAAGTAAAATCCTCCTTAAAAAACAATTAAAATGGGCATATAACATATTTTCAACAATAAAGATTTTTAAAATAATAATAATTGAAAAACATAAAAGTATCTCTGATACCTTTAAAAATAATAATAATTAATGTAATCAGCTGTGCTATTTTGAATAATTTGAAAAATAAAATTCTTTTAGATTTGGAATTAGGAGGAATGTAAGGGGCTATTGATTTAAGAAAACACTTAATTTTACCATATTTGCACTCAGATTTTATAAATTGACACCAACCATAGTTAAAATGCCACTTAAAATAACTTTGCAAAATGGCAGTCAAAATGTACTGGTTTATAAATGGACATTTTCCTTTTGTGATAAATAATCAGATAACAAATAAATTTAATAAACACTTTAATAATCTTATATTTTTCTGGACTTAAGGATCACTCATACAACTTTTTGTTGTTATTTGCTAAAACATAAAAAGTGTTTTATGACAAATAATTTGATGTTCAATTGATTTCCTTTTGGTAGAAGGAAGGTTACCTTATATATCTGATGCTCAGAAGTTGCACCTACCTTGATAGAGACATTAAATGAAAGAGAAATAATTATTCATGAAAATAATTGATAATGGATCTAAAAATACATGGAAGAACAAAAAAGTTAACCTAGTTCCATGTTCAAACTCAAAGAAAAAGATAGACTTACAATAGCTACATTTCATGGACTCCTTCAATCACAAAATATCCTGTTCTCATAAAAGCAGGCACAAAGAATCCCATTATATCGTATGCACATCTTTAACTTTCCCATTTTTCAAAGTAAGCTTAGAAAGAACAAAGGACTTGGAACTGTTCAATGACTTTATGCTAGGGGAAGTACTGTACTTGGGGTTCCATTCTGCCATCTCAAAGCTTTTTCTTTTTCTTTTTCTTTTCTTTTCTTTTTTTTTTTTTTTTTACTGTCAGAGTGCTTTTTAGCCTGTAGATAGTATATGAGCAGGGAGAATTCTGTTTGTTCTTTCAAAAACAGCCCAAAACATTTCAGTCTTTGTGAAAATTTCTTGAAGCTAAAATAGAAAATAAATTCAAAGTCAAATTCCCTATTAAGCCATCCATGTTACTTGTTTCTTATTCTACTGAGAATAGTATATCATAGTACTGCTGAGACTAAAATAAGTTCAATATAAAAATGTGAATAAACTGTAGAAAAGTCTTTAATTTTACCTGAAAGTCAAACAGATCTTGAAGTTGTACAAGGACACTTCTATTTTTTTCTTTTATTTTTCAGCTAAAAAAATGCTACAATTGCCTACTTTAGAGGTCATGTCTTATTTAAAACCTTATAGGAAAATAATAAACAAATATATATAGATGGCTATACTGATATATTTGTATATGTTTGTTTATGTGTGTGTGTGTATAAATTTGGATACGTATAGAAAACACAGACAAAAATACCTGCCATTCATTTATAAAACATTTCACTGAAATATTATAATTATTCATTGTTAGCAAAAATGGATGAAAAACTAGTTACTAGATCAGTGCGGTTAACTTCACCTAACAAAAATGTTATTTTGAAATTCCTAATATGTCAAAGACTCAATTTTAATATTTAATGTGGTCTTATTTATAAGATCCTGTGTGTTTTTAGAATTTTGATGAATCTCATTATCATGTTCTATAAAAAGAAAATAAAACTAAAATAAAGATTAACTGGATACATATTTGATACATTATTTCTGGTCATACTATTTTTTGTTATAATAAATACTCAATAGTGATAACATTAAGGCTTATAGCATCTACTTTTGAATAGCATTAAACATTCTTCTAAAAAAGAGGCAAATTAATGTATTTTCATAAGCTATCTGATTCAATAAAGAAATTTGGGGATATAATATTTTTTTAAGTCCTGGATGAAGGTAATTTTCCAAAAGATCCTGATATGGCAACAGCCCCATGAAACATCAAGTGTTAGATAAAGGAGAATAAAGAGAGGAGATGAGAAATGTAAGTAAATTTTATTGTATGGATATTTTCTTTTGGAAAGGTGATATATTTTAATGGTATTATCATGCTTCATCACAATTTTGCTTATTTTTTATACATATGCTCTCTCTCTCTCTCTCTCTCTCTCACACACACACACACACACACACACAGCAGGAGTCTGTGTTTTCTTTTGATATTTATTTCCCAAGAACAAAATTTGTCTCTTTTTTATCTCTTTAAATCTTTAAATCTTTAATATAGTTATAAGGTTTTCTTTTTAATTCTTTCCCTTATTACTTTTTAATCACATAACATTTGAAATAATCACAAAGCATTCAAAAGAATATTTAGGATATATAATTTATGGAGTATAATAACAAAATGAACACTTGTCAATCAACACACAGCACAAGAATGAAAACATTAGAATGAACTTTCATTACCTATATAAGCCTTCTCAATTCCAGCACATTGATCCTGTCATCCTAGGAGCAAGTCTACTGCTCAACTTTCCAAGATAATTTCTAACTGATTTGCAAAGTGGTTGAACCAGCTTACACTTTCAAAGAAGATGAAGTATTAATACTTCATCTGTATTAATACTTGCTGTTTTTATATGTATACATTTTTTCCAGTACAGTGGTTGACAAACTGCGGCTTACGAGCCACATGCGGATCTTTGGCCCCTTGAGTGTGGCTCTTCCACAAAATACCACAGCACGGGGGAGTCTATTTTAAAGAAGTGGCATTAGAAGAAGTTTAAGTTGAAAAAATTTGGCTCTCAAAAGAAATTTCAATCTTTGTACTGTTGATATTTGGCTCTGTTGACTAATGAGTCTGCTGACCACTATCCAATAAGCTAAAGCATCTAACAATACTATTGATTTGCATTTTCCTGATGACTAATGAAGTCATTTTAATTAAGTTTCTTTCTCATTAAGTTTATTTTTTTCTGAGTTGTGTGAAATACACGTTGCATTAGTTATCTATTTATGTGTAACAACTTACCACAAGCTTAGTTTAAAACAAAAACACAATTATTATGTCAGAATTACCCTGGGTCAGGATTCTAGGCATGAATTAAGTGGGTCTTCTGCTTACAGTCTCACAATATTACAATCAAAGTGATGGCCAGTCTACATTTTCACCTGGACACTCAAAATGAAAATAATTCATTTCTAAGCTCTCAGATTGTTGGCAGACTTTATTTTCCTTCACTGCAGCACTGAGAGGCTTTTCCATGACTATCAGCTGGAAGACACCCTCATGACCTAGAAATTACCCCCAGTTCCTAGAGGCTTTCAGCATTTCTTTGCTAGAAGGATTTTCTCAAAACAGTAGATTATTTCATCTAGAATACAGGCATAGTCTCCAGTATGTATCCATCAAAAACAGTTTTATGTAATCCTATCTAATAAAAGAGTAACATGCAAATGTGACCATACTTTGGCTCCAGATTGGCTATACTACCAGCCAATCAGGAGTGGGCTGGGGGCGTGGCCATGGCTTGCCTGGATGCCAGTGAACACTTCCCTTCATGAACACTTGGCTTCATGCCTGTAGGGAACACTTCACTTCACACAGCCAGGCGGAGAACGAAGCGCTTCACACCGGTGGGGGTGGGGAACGAAGCAGGGACCACGCCTCTGCGCAGGGTGTTTTCCAGAGCCTTGCGAGCGAGCAGGAGAGGCTCGGTCCATGAGGCGTCTGTGGTGCGGGGAGGGCTGGGCCAAGATAACACCATACTTTCAAAGAAAGTTGTTTCCCACTTAAATATCCTCTGATGTATCTTTAAAAAAGAAGTAAATATTCAGCCATTGTCACACCTTGAAAAGTTAAGGTAATTCCTTAATATCACCTAATATCCACTGTACATTCAAATGTCTTTGTTTCAAAGATGCCTTTTACTGTTGGTTTGCCCCCTCCGGAGGTCTTATTTCAGCCCTGATGTTGGGCTGCTTCCCCCAACCATAAGTTCCCAATGCACTTCTAGCCAGAGTTAAAGGGGGCTTCTTCTGTTTTTAAGGCATTGCCATATCCAGTCAGTACCTGCCAAGCCCCTGTGAAAGCACTACTCCTTAGGTCCGGGGTTCTGGGAGCTGAAGCAGAGAGGCTGTGAGGCCCAGCTCACTCAGAATGCTGGCTCCCATCACCCCCTCCCAAGGATCCTGGCCCAGTCTTCCCTATGCATACCTGCTCATGGGGAGCGTGAGGTGGTCATGGCAGCTGGATGGGAGGCCGGCAGGGGGGCGTGGCCGCAGCATGAGGGAAGGGAGGCCTATACCCTCCCCTAATCCAGAGGGGCTTGACATGGGACCACAGGCCACGCCCCCCCCCACCTGACAGGGCTTGACAGGAAACCTCAAGGTGTGCTTCCCACCCTGGTACTGGGTTGGGGTACCTCAGGCTGCTTCCCCCCACCCCAGCTCCAGGCTGGGGGACCTCAGGCCTTGCCTCCCACCTGGTGCGGCTTGATAGGGGACTACAGGCCACACTCCCAACCCAGCAGGGCTTGACAGGGGACCTCAAGCCGCACCCCTACCCTGGCACCAGGATGAGGGAACTCAGACTATACCCTCTGCCCCAGCACCAGGCCAGGAGTGCTGAGGTTGTGCCCCTCCTGCCTGACTGGGCTTGACAGGGGACCTCAGGCTGTGCCCCCAGTCAGCGGGACTTCACAGGGGACCTAAGCCTGTAACCCTGTGCCAGTGAGGATTGACGGGGGGACCTGAGGCTGCGCCTCCCTCCCAGTGCTGGGCTGGGGGACTTGAGGCTGTGCTCCTCTGCCTGGTGGGACTTGATGGGGGACCTCAGGCCATTCCCCTGGCCTGGTGCTGGGCCAGGGAACCTGAGGACACACCCTGCCCTGGGTGGCTTGACAAGAGTGGGACTGGCGGGGTCTGGATCTACCCCAATGCAGGGTTGGGGAGGTTCGTCTGGGTCTGGGTCTCACGTGATTTTGAGGCACATGTGAATGAGTAGGGACTTGACTCTGGGCCCCGTGGTACGCCCCAGACTCTGACAGAAAGAAGGTTTTCATATACATTTTAGTAATTTTCTTTAGTTTCTGATATTTCTACTATAGAGAAAGAGCAAATAGCAATATTAAATTATTTCCTCTAATTAATACCCTTTTAATGTGCACAAATTTTGTGCACCAGGCCACTAATGTAACATAATCCTAGAGTGACAGTCCATCACCTTTGTCATATTCTATTGGTTTGAAACAAGTCACTGGTCTTGCATATATTCAAGGGGAGGGGCTTATACACATACTTGAACAGCAAGAATAAGGAAACATGGTGACTACTGTATGCCACACCTGTCTATGTCTTTACCTATTATTTTATTTGGTATTTTTATTCTTAGCAATTTATATATTTTATGTTATTTTGTCAATTTGTGTTGCATATATTTTCTCTCAGTATGTAATTTTTCTCACTTTATAATGAGGAAACCAATATTATTTTTAATGAAATCAAATTTATCAGTTTTGTTTCCATAGTTATTCCTCTTATAACTTTAAAAAATATTTTTATTGATTTTAGAGTAAGGGAGAGAGAGAGATAAAGATAGAAATATCAATCATGAGAGAGAATCACTGATCAGCTGATCCTGCATACCCTCTACTGGGGATGGAGTCCACAACCCAAGCATGTGCCCTGACTGGGAATTGAACCCTGACTTACTTTTTATAGGTAGATATGCTCAACCACTGAGCAACACTGGCTGGGCCACTATTTAAACTTTTTAAAATGAAAATATGGTCTAATTCTTTCAATAAAACTTAAAGGTTTTCACTTCAATTTTAATTGAATTGATATGTTTCTGGGCTCTATAATCTGTTCTGTTGGTTAATATATTTATCCACTGAACTTATTAGCGCGATAAGAAGCCTCAAATCAGAGAAGGCAAACCCTCCCTTCTCAGTCTTAACATCTGTTAATATCCACAACTACCATTTTAACATTTCAGTTGAGTTTCAGTAAATCAAGAAATCAAAAGAAAAACACAGTGGGAGGAGAAAGTAGCGGGAGAGAGGGAATGAGGGCATGATGACCATTTCATATTATCTCTTTATTATGTAGGGGTTTGCACCATTTTCCTCCTCTCTTTTCTTTTTCCCTCCTGTTTTTTCTCTCTTTCCTCCTTTTTGGTTTTTCTCTTTCTTCAAACCTGTCTGGCACCTTGTCCCAGGGCCAAGCTAGAAATACAACTGCATTATAGAATGTTTACCTGGGATTTCCAACTGCAGTCCAGCTGAAGAGGTGACATAACAAGGAAGAACAGAAGGCACCTGGAAACTGGCAGGAATGGGAAGATCATGAGAGGGAGGTTTCCAGAGCACACTCTCCCAACCACACCTGGGTAGTGTCCAACCAGCAGCACCTCTGGACCTGCAACAGGTGACCCACAGCACCTGTATCATCTAACCAAGAGGACCCACTATTCTAGGACCCAGTCTGATAAAAACTCCGGGGTCCCAACTGACTCCATTGGTCTCCGTACAAGGACCTCTGTCCAGCCAAGGGCAAAGTAATATTTTGGGCCACTCACAGAGGAGTAGCTCTGGGACAAAAACAAAACAAAACAAAAACATCATGTTCCCTGAAAGTGAAACAACAGCAACCCCACCTAAAACCCTCTCAGAAACAGACTCTTGAGTGATGAAGACTGGCAGCTGGCAGACAGGCAAAGAGTCAGATTGGCCCCTCTTGCTTGAAGCCACAGCTTGTGGAGACAGACACAAACAGTGGATAGGTGGGTAACTTGGAGCTTTAAGCAGGGTGCTAAAAGCCAAAAGACAGTGCCTCACAGTGGTTAGTTCCTAAATACCTAATAAAAAGTGCAGAATGTGCAGAAGGAACAAAAAAGTGGGATCTTAAGCCAGATCCAACAGGGCATTAATACTCAGCTGAAGTGTACAATACTTCACTCCATTTTTTTTAATTTTATACAAGTAGCCCCGTACACAAAATTTATATACATTAAAAGGGGACTAATTAGAGGAAATGTTTTAATATTACTGTTTGCCCTTTCTCTGTTAGAGAAGTGTCAGAGATGAAAGAAAATTAGCAAAATTTATATGAAAATCTCCCTCCTGTCAGAGTCAGGACCCAGAGTCTAGCCTCTTCCCACCCTGAGCCTCAAAACCGTGTGAGACCCAAACCCAGCCTGCCCCACCCCAATCAAGCCCCACAGGGCAAGAGTTGCAGCCTCAGGTCCCCTGACAAGCCCTGCCAGGTGGGAGGTGCAGCCTCAGGTTCCCCTTCCCAGCCGCAGGTTCCCCAGCCTTGATGTAAAGGTTTGAGGGTGCAAGGGCATGACAACCATTTGTATACTAGCTCTTTATTATATAGGATTTTGCACCATTTTCCTCCTCTCCTCTCTCTTTTTTCCTCCTATTTTTCCTCTTTCCTCCTTTTCAGTTTTTCTCCTTCCTTTCTTTTCCTCCTTATTTAAAACTGACCTTCATTATATATCTGCTTTATTGATTATTCTAGTCTCTTGTTTTGTTCACATATCTAATTTCCTCTTTCCTGCTCCTACTCAATTTCCCTCTCTTTTTTCCCTTTTTCTTTTCATACACACACACACACACACACACACACACACACACACACACACACACATACACACACATATATATATATAATTGATTTATTACAGAGAGGAAGGGAGAGGGATAGAAAGTCAGAAACATTGATAAGAGAGAAACATTGATCAGATGCCTCTTGCACACCCCTACTGAGGATGTGCCCGCAGCCAAGGTACGTGCCTTGACCAGAATTGAACCCAGGACCTTTCAGTCCACAGGCTGACGCTCTATCCACTGACCCAAACCAGTTTCGGCTTCTTCTTTTTTTTTTTTTTTTCACTTCTCAACTTTTTTCCTCTCTCTTCTCATTCTTTTTTCTTCTAATTTAACTTATTTAATTTTTTAAATTTAGGAATATCTGTTCTCTCTTTTTCAATTTTTTACGCTTCTTTTATTCTCATTTCTCTTCACCCTCCCTTATTCTGAATCATCGTCCTTCCCTATTCCTCTAATTCTTTAGCATTATTTTATTTATTTAAGCTCTGCATCTATAAATTCTGCTCTCTTTTTTTCTGGGTATTTTTTTCAGTGCTTTTTGGTTTATTTGTTTTGTTGTGTTTTCTCCCCGTATATATTTTTTCTTTTTTTCCACTATCATTTTTGCTCTCTTTTCTCTTTCTTAATTCTTTTTCTCTGGCGATCACTTTTTTATTGGGGTTTCAGAGGTCTTGTGTACATTTGTGTTCTGTTCCTTCTGTGTTGTGTCTTGCTTTGTTGTATTTTGTGTTGTTTGTTCAGCACCTCCACAAAGGCTGGTATGATGTGGTAGGGAGTGAGCCACATAATCAGACACCCTGAGAGGAGATTTTATCAACAAATGGGACAATAACATTCAAGGCCCAAATGCATCAGGAGAACCCAAATATCTCAAGTAGGGGATTCCCTAGAACTCCCAGCCCAGGAGACATGAGACACTGCAGCCCTGGGTCCCACAAAAGATCTAGTACATAAGACCAACCCAAAAAATTTCAGTGGCATAGCAGTTTGATCTAACATGTAGAAACAAAGGAACAGCAAAAATGGAGAGACAAAGAAATAACTCCCAATTAAAAGAAAAGGAGGCATCCCCAGAAAGAAACTAAACAAATGGAGGCAAGTAATTTGTCAGAGGAAGTATTTAGAGTAATGGTTGAAAGGATGCTCAAATGTCTGGATGGGAAATACAAACTCAATGAAAATTATAAAGAGCTGAATGAGCAATAAACCAACATGAGTAAGAATCAAGAAGAAATGAAGAATGACATAGCTGCAATAAAGAACACCATGGGAGGTTTCAACAGTAGACTAGAAGATGATGAGGCCTAAATCAGCAAATTAGAAGACAAGGTAGAAACACCCAAGCAGAGCAACAACTAGTAAATAATTTTAAAAGCAGGAGAAGAGCCCTAGCTCATTTTCCCACTGGATAAAGCATCTTTCTGCAACTGAAGGGGTCCAAGATTCATTTCCAGTCAAGAACACATGCCAAGTTGTGGGATAAATCCAGTAGAGGGTATGCAGAAGGTAGACAATCAATGGTTTTCTCTCATCATTGCTGTTTCTATCTCTCCCTCTCTCTTCTTCTCTGAAATCAATAAAAATATTTTTAAAAGATCATGTAAAAAAGAAAAAAAAGCAGAAGAATCTAAGAGGGATTTGGGGCAACATAAAATGAAACAACATCCCCATAATAAGGGTGTCAGAAGGAGAGAAACTGAGCAAGAAATAGAAAACCTCTTTGAAGAAATAATGACAGAAAACTTTCTTGACCTTGGGAAGAAAAACATCACACAAGAAGCACAGAGAATTCCAGTCAAGATGAACTTCAAAATACCTATAATAAAACACATCATAATTAAATTGGCAAGTGTAAAAGACAAAAAAAGAATCTTAAAGGTTGCAAGAGAGAGACAGAAAGTTACCTACCAGGTATCTCCAATTAGACTATCAACTGATTTCTCAACAGAAACATCTTAGGCCAGAAGGGAATGGCATGAAGTACACAAAGTAATGCAGTGGGGGGGGGGGGGGAGGGACTGAATCCAAGAATACGCTATCCACCAAGGCTATCATTCAAAATTGAAGGGGAAATCAGAAGCTTCACAAAAAAAAAAAAAAAAAGAAGGGCTAAGGGAATTTATTACCACCAAATCAGCAATGCAAGAAATGCTAAAGGGACTTTTATAGAAAGAAAAAATAGAAAGGAAAGAAGAAACACAGGCATAAAAATAAAAATGGCAACAAATAACAATCAATAATAACCTTAAACATAAATACATTAAATGCTCCAATAAAAAGACATAGGGTAGCTGAATGGATAAGAAAACATGACCCACATATATGCTGTCTATGAGATACCCACCTCAGAACAAAGGACACACACAGACTGAAAGTGAAGGGATGAAAGTAAATTTTTTCAGGCAAGTGGAAATGAAAAAAATCTGGGGTAGAAATAATTATATCTGACAAAGTAAATCTCAACGTGAAGGCCATAACAAGAGATAAGGAAGGCCACTTCATAATACTAAAGCGATCAATACAACAAGAGACTCTAACTCTGGTAAAGATACACACCCAATAGAGTAGTGTATGTATGTGTGTGTGTGTATAAAAATATATATAAAACTGCTGGATAATATCATGGGAGAGATAAACAGCAATAGTAGAGGACTTTAGTGCCCCACTGACATCACTGGATAAATCTTCTGAACAAAAAAAAAATCAACAAGGAAACAGCAATCTTAAATGATGCTCTAGAAAAAAATGGAATTAATTGACATCTTCAGAACATTCCACCCCAATACTACAGAATATACATTATTTTTAAGTGCACATGAGACATTTTTAAAAATGGACAACATGTTAGGACACAGCTAAGTCTCTAGAAATTAGAAAGAGAACAAGAATAGCCCAGAATAAGTAGAAGGAAAAAAATAACTAAATCAAAGGGGAAATAAATGACATAGAGACATCATCATCATCATCATCATCATAACAACAAAAATCAACAAAACCAAGAGCTGGTTCTTGAAAGGATAAACAAGATTGATGTACTAGCCAGACTCATCAGGAACAAAGAGGAAGCACCCCAATAAACAAAATCAGAAACAAAAGTATCAATTGACTCTTTAGAAATATTAAGGGTCATAAAAAGTACTACTAACAACCTTATTCCAACAAACTGGAAGACCTAGATGAAATTAACATGTTTCTAGAAAATTATAACCTTCCAAAATTCAAACAGAAAGAATCAGAAAACCTGAATAGCTATAATTGCTGGTGAAATTAAAGCAGTAATATAAAAAACTCCCAGCAAACACAGCCCTGGTCCCATGGATTCACAGGGGAGTTTTTACCAAATATTCAAACAACTAAAGCCTCATTTCCTCAAACTATCCCAAAAAATTCAACAGGAAAGAACACTCTGAAACTCTTTCCATGTGTCCAGCATTACCTTAATTCCAAAACCATATAGAGACATGACAAAGAAAGACAACTACAGGTCAATATCCCTGATGAACATAGATGCTAATCATCAACAAAATTGTAGCAAAACGGATCCAGCAATACATTAAAAATATCATACATCATGATTAAGTTGGATTTTTTTCTGACAATGCAAGGCTGGTACAATATTCACAAATCAATACATGTTATACAACACAAAAACAGATTTCAAGACAAAAAGCACATGATCATATCCATTGATGCAGAAAAATCATTTGACAAAATCCAACACCCTTTTTTTCTTAATACATATTTTATTGATTTTTTTTATAGAGAGGAAGGGAGAGGGATAGAAAGCCAGAAACACGGATCAGATGCCTCCTGCACACTTCCTACTGGGGGTGTGCCCGCAACCAAGGTACATGCCCTTGACCAGAATCAAACCTGGGACCCTTCAGTCCGCAGGCCAATGCTCTATACACTGAGCCAAACCAGTTTTGGCAATCCGACACCTTTTTTTTTTTAAACCTCTCAGTAAATTAGGAATGGACTAATCATATCTCAACATAATAAAGGACATATATGACAAACCTAGAGCCAGTATCATACTCAATGGGCAAAAACTAAAAGCATGTTCCCTAAGAACAGGAAAAAGACAGGTATGCCAACTTTTACCACTCTTTTTCAAAATAATACTGAAGTCCTAGCCATAGCAAACAGACAACAAGAAGAAATAAAAGGCATCCAAATGGGAAAGGAGGAAGTAATACTCTCATTATTCACAGATGACATGATACTGTACATAGAAACCCCTAAAGACACCATTAAAAAAAAAACTACTAGATTTAATAAATTAATTTGACAATGTAGCAGGATACAAAATTCACTTCCCAAAATCTATAGCATTTTTATACACCAATAGTAAACTCTCAGAAAGAGAAACTAAAAAACCAATACTATTTACTATTGCAATAAAAAAATTAAGATATTTAGGAATAAACTTAACCAAGGATATAAAAGACCTGTACTCCAAAAACTACAGGACATTGAATAAAGAGCTAGAGGAAGACATAAACAAGTGGAAGAATATATCATATTTATAGATTAGTAAAATCAATATCATTAAAATGTCCATATTACCCCCCAAAAATCTACAGATTCAATGCAACCTCTATTAAAACACCAATGGCATGTTTCACAGATCTAGAACAACACTCCAAAATGTATATGAAATGAAAAAAGACCCTGACTAGCCACAGCAATCTTGGGAAAGAAGAACAAAGTTGGAGAAATCATAATATCAAAGCCCTGGTGCACAGATCAGCCTCTTACTGGCATCAGAACAGGCAGAAAGATCAATGGAACAGAATAGAGAACCTAGAAAGTGACCCAAGCCAATATGTTCAATTAATATATGACAGATGAGGAAAGAGACAAGAGCATACATTGGAGCAGAGTTAGTCTCTCCGATAAATGGTATTGGAAAAATTGGACAGATACACAAAAAATGAAACTAGACCACCAACTTATACTATACACAAGAATAAATTCAATATGGATAAAAGGCTTAAATGTAATATGTGAAACCATAACAGTCCTAGAGGAAGCCATAGGCAGCAAAATCTCAGACATCTCTCATAGCAGTATGTTTATGGATACATTTCCTAAGGCAAAGAAAACTAAGGAGAAAATAAACAAATGGGACTATATCAAAATAAAAGGTTTTGCACAACAAAAGAAACAATCAACAAGATGAAAAGGGAGCTCAGTGTATGGGGGAACATATTTGGCAATGATATATTTGACAAAGGGTTAATACACAAAATATATAGGGAACTCTTACAACTTAACAAAAGAAAGACAATCCAATTTAAAAGTGGGCAGGGGACCTAAATAGACACTTCTCCAAAATGTACATAAAGCAAAGATGCATATGAAAAAATGCTCAGTCACTAATCATCTACAGATGCAAATCAAAACAACAATGAGATATCACCTTATACCTGTCAGAATATCTACCATCAACAGATCAACAAATGACAAGTGTTTGAGAGATTGAGGAGAAAAGGGAAACCTATAACACTGCTAATAGGAATGCGGACTGGTGCAGCCACTGTGGAGAACAGTATGTATGGAGTTTTCTCAAAAAATTAAAAATGGGCCGAGACCGGTTTGGCTCAGTGGATAGAGCGTCGGACTGGGGACTGAAGGGTCCCAGGTTCGATTCCGGCAAGGGCATATGCCTTGGCTGTGGCACATCCCCAATAGGGGGCGTGCAAGAGGCAGCTGATCGATGTCTCATCAATGTTTCTGACTTTCTATCCCTCTCCCTTCCGCTCTGTAAAAAAATCAATAAAATATATTTTTTTAAAAATTAAAAATGGGACTCTTATTTGACCCTGCTATTCCACTTGTAGAAATGAATTCTAAGAATATTTGCACCCCTTTGTACATACAGCACAATTTACAATATTTAAGATTTGGAAACAGCCTAAATGTCCATCAGCAGATGAGTGGATAAAGAGCTATAATACATCTACACAATGGAATACTACATGTTAATAAAAAAGAATGAACTTTTACCATTTGCAACAACATGGATGCACCTGGAAGGTATTATATTGAGTGAAATAAGCCAGTCAGAGAAAGATAAGTACCAAAAGATCTCAATCATATGTGGAATCTAATGAACCAAATAAACTGATGATCAAAAACAGACCCAGAGACATAGAAACATGAATAGACTATTGAATCTCAGAGGGAAGGCTGAGAAGAGATCAACCAATGAACTTGTATGCATATATGCATAACCATGGACATGGACAATAGGGTGGTGAGGGTTTGGGGAGTGATAGAGGACTGGAGCAGGCTGGAAGTGGTGAAAGGGGGCAAAGGAGGACCTATACAATACTTTTCAACAATAATTTTTTTAAATAAAATAAATTAAAATTTTGTTACTGAGTCTTTTTTTCCCCCCATGAACATGAGCCATCTTTTCAATTATTTAGTCTCCTTTAATGTCTTTCAATATAATTAGGTATTCTTATTTGGTCTTATAAATGTTTTTTAGTTTTTATTTCAAGGTATCAAATAATTTATGTTGCTATTGTAAAATGTTTTTTTGTTTTGTTTTGTTTAATGCTCTTTATCTTTTTGTTGTGGTTTTGGTTGTTCTTGGTGACTAGAAATGTACTAATGTATTTGTATGCACTGACTATGCTGATATTTTAGCCAACCATTTGGCTAAACTTCCTTATTGTGTCTCATGATTTACTTATACATTCTTTTGGTTGGCTCTATGTAAAGATTCATGTCATTTTCAAATAATAATACTCTGATTTGGTCTTTTCTATCTTTGTGCTATTATTTGTTTCAACATCCAGTGTAGTGATGGATAGGAATGTGATGTTTGCTACCTCATTGTTTTTCTGATTTTTAAGGGAAAGCTAGCAATATCTCTCTGATTAAGAATTATATCTCTTTCCTTCTGAGCCTTTGCTTCCCCTTACTGGTGATACTGAACAGGTAGGTATATGTTCCCTCAAGCAATAAACAGTTGGGGGAGATCTTGCCACATATGCCCAAAGAGGACTGCCAGAGTTCTACAATAGTGAGGAGGGTGTCCACATAGGGGAAGCCTGGCATTGGTGTTCAGAGCCTAATAGAGTGCGTAAAACAGAACATCTTCAGAAAGGGGGAGAGATCAACCAAAGGACTTGTATGGATGCATATAAGCCTAACCAATTGACACAGACAACTGGGGGATGAGGGCATGAGTGATGGGGTGGGGGCTAATGGATAAATAAGGACACATATGTAACACCTTAATCAATAAAGAAATTAAAAAACAAAGGAGGTGGAACCGGTAGTGTGTTTGAACTCATGTAGAGGTAAAGAGTCAGTCTGTATAGGACAGCCAGATGAAAAATCACAACCCAAGTGGGGTGAAACTGGCATTCATGTAGGAGGGGGGCAAGATGCTGACTTTTGGATCTCTCTAGAGCTCTCTTCTATAATTAATTAGGCTGACTTATGTTACCAATATGATGTTGAAGAAATTGCAGTGTGTCAGCTAAAGCTAGGTCACACAAGATGTGGAGGTTTCTGCCTCATCTTGGATTACTTGTTCCGGATCAAGTCAACTTCGGCATTGTGAGGATAACTAAAACAGCTTATGGAGAAGCCCATATGAAGAGGAAGTAAAGCTTTCTGACAGCAGTCACCAAAGAGCTAGTAATACTGCCAACAGTCATGTAAGTGAGCCACCTTGGAGCGGATCCTCCAGGCCCAATCAAGCCTTCAGAAGACTGTAGCCAGAGGCAACAACTTGACCCCAACACCTTCAGAGCCCTTGATCTAGAACTGCCCAATTAAGGTACCTCTGAATAAATTGCTGATGAAAATATAAACCATAAAATACTCTGAAGAAAAAAAGTCTTAATGTTATGTATTCTGACTCAACTTTGAGTAATTGTGTTAATTCTCTCCCTCATCATCACAGTGCCAATTACAAAGGAGGCACTTTTAGTGCTCTAACTAACTTTAATCTGTTGCAACAAAAATGAAAAAGAAAACCTTCAGAACAGCAACAGAGATCCCTCCCAGGTATGCACATGCAACTGAATTTCCCTCCTTGATTCCCGCAGGAATCTAGAACTTTAGTGTGGCAAAGTAAGACTCCAACAAATCTTACTAGTAACTTTCTCTTCTGCTTTCATCATGGACACATTTGAACAGGGCCTCACATGGACTTGGAGCCAACTTACTCCATTTCTAAACATAGGCCTCCCCTTTTCCCATTAAGTCAGAGCAAATGGAGACTGACTCAGACATACGACCAGGGCCAAGCTGATAAGCAAAATAAATGTTTCCTGTAGAAACTTTTGTTTTACTTCAAAAACTGAAAGAAAACTTTATAAAACCTATAACTATAATTGATATTTTCAGTGACTATAGAAGTATTAGCATTTTTTAGTAATCATGTCAAACCAAGACATGCCAATTTTACTTTTATTTCTTTGATTACTAAAAAAATGCCAATACCTCTATAATCACTGATCAGGTATTGGCATTTTTTAGTAATCAAAGAAATGAAAGGGAAACTGTCATGTCTTGGTCTTTCAAATTGTTGAGTAATTTTAACTGTTATTGTCCCATATTAGGGCAGGGAAATAGGAACCCTTAGACAATTTTAATTGAAGAATAAATTGCTATGCCTATTCTGAAAGAAAATTTAAAATATGTAATAAAACCTTTAAAATAATCAGATGTTTAATCCAGTAATTTCACTTCTAGAAATTTATCATTATAAATTAATCAGTGAGACACACTAAAATGTATGTTCAAGGTATTTATTGTGTTAATGAAAATAAATTAGTTAAAATAGAAAAATAATCTAAAATATCTAACATGAGTTCAGTAAATAAATAGTAGCCTTGAAATGCCATACAATTTGCACTTGATTAAAACTGAAAGAAGCTTAGCTCATAAGCCCCCACTTCAATTTCAAAGCAAGAAAAACATTCACATTAATATGGACAATAATTGATATCAGTGGGTAAAATTTATTATCTCAACTAAGTTAAATTAAGATTCTCTTTTTTTTTTACTTTTCTCATTCAAGATGATTTCAGTTCCCATAAGCTTTTTAATGTCCTCTGTTCAATAGAGAAGCATATGGTTAACAAACCATCCTCTTTCCTATTGATTTACTTGGCCTGATCTTTAGTGTGTTCTGGTATCCACTATATCCATTGTATCTGCCAATCATGTCTCATCATAACTTGTTCTCTGAGTCTGCCTAGTCACAATCCCAGTCCTCTGCTGGTTGGTGGACCCTCTTGGCATTTTCTAGTTCCTTTCCAACCCAAGACTCAGGAAGCCTCAGGGGTTTTCCTTTGTATCATGCTGGAATACTCAAGACTTTCTCCAATAGACCTATCTCATGCCATAGTTTTATGGCACTTAGGTTTTATGTGAAAATTCTCATTAGCCCTATGGCCATCATGATTCTACCCTGGAAAGCCTTATGCTCAGGGCCTTATCACCCTCACATACATAGTTTTAATGTGGAAGGGGGCAGCAATAACATTGTCCACTCTATTGTCATGCTCCATGATATCCTGTTCCCTGTCAGGTGGTTGTAATTTTATCATGTCAGAAGGGAAATATCTCTTAAGGTAATAACTCTCACTTAAAGTCTTTCAGAATCTGGCTTCCTTGAATTTCAAATCCAATTCTATCTCATCAAAGCATGGTTCTTACAAATCAAAGTTTTGTTCTCAACATCATAGTATATTTCAAAAAACCATTTTGCACTTCAGTTAAAATAGGGTTGGGGTTTTTTAGGTTGTATATAACCTCATGTTCAGGAGAGGGGTATTTAAAGCTAACTCTGCTATCTGAATGGCGGCTTCCGAAAATGCAATAAAAAATGGGGAGAAGCATTTATTTACACAAATGCAGATTGGTATAAAAGTGGTTTTATGTTGTTTATAAGAAAATATAATAATTAATAAAATAAATAATATAAGAATAAACTATTTTTCATACTCACATATAAATCTACTTTTGTCCCACCTGTATAAATGAGAATGGGAAAAAACACACACAAAAAAACCCAGCTGTACTATTTGTAATGTTTGTCAATGTGTCCATATTCTATTCCATTTTTCCAGTTTCCTATAATGATATTTTTAGAATAAATATGTTACTTGTGTGATCTGATAAAATTATTATCAAAGCAACTTACTTTTTTGTATAACAGTTCATAGCTTCACTCTTTCTGATACTGTTATTTAATGCATTTGAAACTGGTTTCTTTTTCTAGACCATTTTTCATTTCTTCCCTCAACATTTGCATCTATATTATTCTGGATCAAGAATAATGTATTCTAATTTCCCTCTGTAAAACTACAGCATGTAGTATATACTCAGTAATTTGTTGTCAAACCAACAAAATAAAATTCAGGGAAGGCTCCTAGTCAAGAGGGCAGATAGGTAATTTCAGTACTCAGGTTCTCCCACAACCACATCAAAATAGCAACCAAAGTATAGAACAACCATAATTCAGAACTGCCTGAAATCTAACTGAAAATAAGTCCTATAACTAAGTATATAAAAAAGAAACCACATAAAAACTGGTAGGAAGGACAGAGACAAGGAACTGGCTAGTCCCACTGGTTCATACAGAACACGTACTACATAAGGCCATTCTACTAAGATTAGGGGACATAGCAGCTCTGCCTAATACATAGAAACAAACACAGAGAGTCAGTCACAATAAGAACACATGCTAAAAATAAAGAGGCATATCACTGCTGCAAAGGTCCCTCCTAAAGAGCATGGGGTTCCAGCCCCATACCCAGAGTTTCAGTGCTAGGAAGAAAAGTCACCATAACTTCTGACTATGAAAATCAACAGGAATTGTGACTGAGTGAGACAGAGGGCTTCTGGAGTCTCAGGTGTTCCTCTTAAAGGGCCCACACATGAACTTAGACTCATAGACTCTAATCTCCAGCAGTTGGGCAGCAGCTCAAAAGGAGCTAGAGATATATGAGGATGAACTGAATAGTCTGGTACCAGGGTGACAGCTGGAAGGGCAACTTTCAAACAGAAAGAATTGCTGGCAGAAGCCATTATTCCTTTGATGACCCCTCACACACACACAGAATTGGAAGGTGGGCACCATATCTGAGTTCCCATCAACCTTGCTAAAACTGTGGGCTCTGCTTTGGTGGTTCCTTGAAACCATGCCATTGCACTTGAAAGCTCACCAAAGTCATTACTAGTGACATTTCCATATAAACATCTTATCTTTGTTCATGCTACAGACTTTCCTAATAACTCTCTAAGGTTCTCAAACCCCTATAACAAGAAAGCACGTGGCCTCAGTACTCCATGCAACTCTTGCTAAGTGGCCCCAGATTCAGTATTGTTTGGTCTCTTCCAGATACTTCCAATCCCAGCACAAGTAGCAGCAATCCACAGATCATCCTGTATCTCGTGCCAGGTGGACCTGGGCTGGGCACAAGTGGCAGCTCATCATGGGCTGTACCTCCTGGGAGACCCCAGAGATAGCTTACCTGATGGACAATTTCAGATCATGCCAAAGCACTACTCAATCACCTCCACAAGCAACACACTGAGGGGTAGAGTCACTGGGCACAAGAGCCCTGTTGAAGTGAGTCTTGCCCCATGGGGGCATAGTGAATCCTCTGCTATATATTTGCAGCTAGTAATTGCAGCTGATCGTACTGGGAGTGGGGGTGGGGAGGTCAATCCCTCCCATTGACACACCAAACCAATCAAGGCTCAACTACAGCAAGACCTTACACACAGACCACATAAGGGTACAACCTGAAGTCCCCAGATAGGATTACCAAGGAGACGATGCCACTGGGCCATACAGGATACCTATTACATAAGGCCACTCTACTAAGGTTAGGAGACATAGCAGCTCTGCCTGATGTACAGAGACAAACACAAAGAGGCAGTCACAATAAGAACACAAACATATTCCAAATGAAAGAACAAAAGTCTAGGATAAGAACTAAACAAAATGGAGATAAGCAATCTACTAAATTCAGAGTTCAAGGCATTATAAGGATGCTCAAAGATCTCAGTGAGAATTTCAATAAAGATATAAAGAAAGGTAAAAATGAAGATAAAAGACATAAAAAAGAAACCAGTCAGAAATGAAGAATATGATTGAAATGAAGAATGCATTACAAGGAATCAAGAGGAGAATAGATGAAGAAGATAATCAAATCACTGATTTAGAAGATAAAGAGCAGCTATCAATGAATCAGAAGAGAGAGAGAAAAATCCAATAGAATGAGGAGAGTGAAAGGACTCTCTGGGACAACTTTAAACCTACCAACATGTGCATCATGAGGATGCCAGAAGAGGAAAGAGAGCAAGAAACTGAAAACGTATTTCAAATACGTTTGAAAATACGTATTTCAAAATAGATTTGTAAAAATCTCCTAGCCTGGTAAAGAAAATAAATCCAGCAAGTACACAGAGCTCCAAATATGATGAACCCAAAGAGGTCCATACCAAGATATATCACAACTAAAATGCCAAAGATTATAAAGTCAACAAGAGAATCTTAAAAGCACCATGTGAAAAGGGGCTAGTTACCTAAAAGAAATGTCCCATAAAACTGTAAGCTGATTTCTCAACATATACTTTGCAGGGCAAAAGAGTCTGGTAGAAAATATTTAAAGTGATGAAAAGTGGGCATCTACAACCAAGATTACCCTACCCAGAAGAGGTATCATTTAGAATGGATGGACAAATAAAGCGTTTCCCACACAGGAAAAAAGCTAAAATATTTCGTTACCACCAAATAACTATTACAAGAAATGTTAAAGGGTCTTCTCTAAGAAGAGGAAGGAAAAATTATTTTAAAAAATGAAGAATAAAATGGCAATAAATACATATATATCAAAAATCACTCTAAATGCAAGTCAATGAAATGCTCCAATCAAAAGGTATACAGTGGCTGAATGGATAACAAAACAAGACCCCTACATATGCTATCTACAAAGACTCACTTCAGATGAAAAGATACAGACTAAAAGTAAAGGAATGGAAAAACTTATTTCATGAAAATGGAAACAAAACAAAACCAAAAAAAGTTGGTGTAGCAATACTTACACCAGACAAAATAGATTTTAAAACAGAAGACTTTAATAGGAGATAAGGAAGGATCCAATCATTGCACTTTTGAGTATTTATCAAAGAAAACCCCAAAACACTAAATTGAAAAGACATATGCATCTATATGTTCATTGCAGCATTATTTACAATGGCCACATGGAAGCAATCTATGTGACCATTAATAGATTAACCGATAAAGAAGTGGTGCATATATACAAAAATGTGACACGGCCATTAATAAAATGAAATCTTGTCATCTGCAACAAATATATGAACCCACATTTCTGAATAAAGTAAATCAGAGAAATACAAATGGCACATGATTTCACTTACATGTGAAAAACATAAATCAGAAGAACAGAAACAGATACAGATACTCATGTTGATAGTCACCAGATGGAAGAGGGGATTGGGGCATGGGTGAAAGGATTAAAGACTCTAAATTGGTAGTTATAGAATAGCCATGGGGATGGAAAATATAGCAGAGAAAATACAGACCATATAATGTAATAACTAGCTATGATGACTGATGTGCTAGTGCTAGATTTATTGGGTGATCACTTTTGTAAGGTATGTAAATGTCTAATCATTGGGATATAGACCTGAAACTAATATAATATTGTATGTAAACTGCAATTGAAAAAAATAGCTCAAATACATAAATAATAAATGAATTACAGGACCTATAGTACCTGGTTGTCTTTGGACTTGGACTCCTTTTACCAGATGCGCACTTACCAATAATTTAGTTTCCAGTCAAGATTTTTTTTTACATCGACCCTTTGTGCTTAGTTTTTTCATTATCTTATTTTTTAGAAAATAGAATTTCAGATGTTTCTGTGATTTTATCATTTGAAGTCTATGCAACCAAGATCTACTATAAAAAGAAGATACAGGCTGTTAAAACCTGTATCTAGTTCAACAGGGCCTAGACATAAAAAACCAGGAATAAATTCAATACCTCATTTTTAAGTATATTTTTGTTTTTCTTAAAATACTCTGTTTACCCAGATCCTTAGAGTCTTTTGGACAATACCCAAGAGAGAATTTTAAGTAACCAGTGTGCTTCTTATTTGTTGACTGCTGTTGAAGTTTTCCTCTTCAAATTCAAAATGGTTTAGAACAACTTTTTCAACACAATGGGGAATTTACTTTATTTGAAAGGAGAATATTGAATTTTAGTATATTATTTTGTTGGAAAAACAAAAGTAAAAAATCTCTAATGCATACTGAAAATGTAGTGTTTGGATCTACTACATTGTAACAGAATGATGTCTCTCCCTACTGAGGCTGAGGTTGATTGCCTCATCTCTTCCCCTCTAAAATAATATAGTTTGAGTAAACCATTTAAGTAAACTAAAATTATTTCAAATTATTGAATGGAACTTGCACTGCCAATATATAAGTGGGACATCATAAGTGGAGAATCACATTTGTTTCTTTATCACAGGAGATATACTTACCTTGTTACCAAAGAATCTTTTGGAGGATATTTATTGTACTTCTACTTATTTAAAAAATATTATTTTAAAGGAAGACTTGGTAAATAAGTGAAAAGGGATTTTTAGAGTTTCCACTGTAGATATTCAGACAATGTATGCTATCCCCCTTATTAAAGTTTAGTGAAATCTACAACCAGCAAAGCATCTTGAAATTTTAGTTCATTGTACAAAAGCTGATATCTGGAAACTGCCAAGACTGTTACACAGACTCTTCTTCTTCTTCCTCATTTTTAAATGAATAGTGAAGCTCTTCATTCCCATTTTATGTTTTATAGCTGAGTTAACAGGTTTTTCTTTGCAAGACACCTGCCTCCCCATTTCACACGTCTGAAATCAGGGAATAAAAATGTCTTCATTTTCAATTTAATCAGCACCCAAGCTACTTGATGTAATGGATTCCATTTCAGCTACTGTCTCTCTGTCCCTCATGTGTAAAAACAAAACAAAACAAAACAAAAACTTCCTCTCAAGAGCTATGCACGTATAGAAGCTGATTAAAATTCAATTTAAGTTTTCCCAGGTGTAGAATTAGTGGTGGTAGTCATGGTCCTAGTGATTGACTTTAACCCCTCAGAACATTGTATTTCCAAAATGATGATTGGTGATATTTTCACTTCCCTGAGCTCCAAATTGTAGAGACCAAGTTTATACAAAAGGTAATGGTACACAATTGCAAATACATAAAATCTCTGCATTAACCTTGGAAATTAAAATGTGCTGTGAGCTTTACACGAAAATATACATTTATAGAACTCTCAGGAGCAAGCAGGACAGGAAAGAAAACAAACAAAATATTTATTTCCTAAAGGGGAGAAATATAGTCAATGGTTTAGGTATATGGTTACTTCTAAAATCAGTTAGGGTTGATTTCTTGCGTTTTAATTTTTCTAATGCTGAGCTTAACTCAAATGTGTTTTAGTCACAATATAAACTTCCTTTAAAAAAATCTTTATTTAAAGAGCAGGTTTTTGTGGGTGACCTGCTGGTCTCCCATGCTCATACAAAATTCAACCTTGTCTCTGCTTAATTGGTTCAAGTATTGACAGGCAACGTGGAGCCATTAATTGTCTTGTTACATGTTCTGGCAACCACAAATGGAACATAAGGCAAGGAACTCCTCTGGGGTGAGTATGGGGGATCCCACTTGCTGCCTAGACGGAGGGTTTCTGAGGCTGAGGCCCGGACTCATTTGCAGTGCTGCCAGGAATTTTCCTGTTCTGAGTCCCAGCTTCAACCTCAGCAATTGCCATTGTCTCACCTGAGACCTAAGTTGAATCAGCGTTTTTGTAGAAAGAATCATTTACAGTAAATGGCATGGGAGACATTTTACTACCTCTCATCTGGAGGAGCCTGATCAGCTCCAGGTGGGAAGGGACCTCCAGTGGTCCTTGCCTGATCTCCGAGCTCTTACTCTGATCCAGTCTGAGACAAGAGGCATTGCTCTGCTTGGGTCAGTTTTAAACATAGGGCATTCTGGGGTTTCTGTGGCTGGACAGAAAAGGAGCATGGTGTGAAGCTCTTGTCTGTGGGTTGTGTGTGCCTGTAAATATTGTACATAGAGTATTTCTGTTGATTGTTGTTTGTTTCCTTGTTGTTTGGTTTGTTTAAAGATGGGCAATATTTCTGTTTGTTAGAGGCTCCAGATATTTGTGGCAGCCTGAACCTGTGGCAGGGATTGCAGGAATGTCCCAGCAGCTGCAGAGAATTATTAATCTTGGGTACCCTTCTTGCTTTCCCTCTCAAGGCATCAGCTACTGGAAACTCTTGACTAGTGAAAGCTTTCGTTTGTCTTTAATGTAACTTGGTTACTGATTGATCTTCTTTGCTTGCTTTCTTACCTTTGGGGGACTTTTGTTTGCTGTTCCCTCTTTTGTCAACATAAGGAATCCTCTGTCTCTACTGTTTAGGCTTTGCAGCACTCAACTCATTTGCTGTGCTTGGTTAGTGTGAGATAAGATTCTAAGGCTACTGTCCCAGTCCACACCCTTTTGTAAGTACTCATTCATTTACTGTAGTGGTTTTTCTGTTTCTGTTTTTAACATCTCTTCTTATAAGCAAAATTCCATATTGGTAGTCTACTCAGAAAGAAAGAAATAATATATATATATATATATATAATTTATTTCTTATATATATATATATTTAATAGTGCTTTCACATTAAAGTTACTGAAGGCTTGTGAGTTATCCCTGTAAAAATTTGCTCAAAAATTCCTTAGGTAATAATTGTCTTTTAAATCTCAAATTTGTTAAGGCAAAATTAACATATTATATATGCCTAAATATAGTTTTCCAAAAACGTTGGTAACTTAAAACTTCTGAGTTGCTAGATTTAATAGTAAAAATTATTAAATTAGTGTCTTGTAAAAATCAGGATACTGAAGTATTAATCTGAGTTTACCATGAAGGAGAATCTAAAGGATGGATTTGAGTGTTAAATGTCTTATATTTTACTTGAAATATCTCTTAAAATGTGAATGTACTGCTAATCAGAGGGATGTTAATTACTTACATGCCACATAAAATTTAAGGATTCCAAGGTTTAAGAATTCTAATTGGAAAGAAATTATGGTTTTAGTATAATAGAAGGCATGAGGCAAGGAGATGAATTTTGAAGAAAAAGAAAGTGGGTTCTAAAGCTGGTTATCTTTGAAAGTTATAAGGTTTCTGAAGAAGGTTTGTGAAAGTTGTATGATTTTGTAAAGAGAATGTTGAAAAAAATTATATAAATGACACAGGTCAGTTAGGACAAATAGAATACAGTTACTGGTTAAATAGTAATTTGAAGCCATCTAGTAAATCCTATATTCCCTAAACCAAGGACACTTAAGAGTAAATGATTTGTGTTTTGCCTCCCTAACTAGAGGGTAAATAAATAGCTTATATCAACCTACTCAGGGAGATAGCAAAAATCCAATTAGTGTCATTTGCTGACTACACCAAGGATAAATGAACTTAGAGAACAGACCTCATTTTGGTTAGTTTTTTTCTAGTCTGTTAAAAGGGAAAGAGTCTCTCCTGTTTTTATCCAGGAAGAAAACGTTCTATAAGTTAATCAGGTACTTGATTTTTAAAAAAGCCATCTTTTTAATCATGGGAACTGAAGATTGCTAGCCTATGTTTGTGTTTAATATCCTTTTGTCACTTTGGATGCATAATAATAAATATACCTGATCTTTTGATAAAATAAGTTTGTCAACCTTCCCAAGGTTTGAATTTTAAGAAACCTTTTCTTGACCTAGCATTGACTTCAGTTCATTCCAATTGGCCCTGGGATGCCTCAAGAATTTGTTTTCTCCCATGAAGGAACACTTTCTGCTCAAGGTACATGGGAAGCTTTGTCAAATAATAATTATATTATGCTTCAATTTATAACTAATTATTAGTTATAATATTATGGAATATTTTATTTGCAGAAAGGACAATATTCCATTATAATCAAGTCCATAATTGTGTCATTTTAAATTTAGTCTTGTCATTTAAAGACAGTCTCTGTTTTGTTATAATGCATCTGGAAAAATATACATCTTCTGACTAACCATGGAAAGGACTCTGAAATTTTCATATCATCCCCTTTTAACTGGATGAAAATTATTAAAACTGTACAGAATATCTGAATTTATGGAAGTACTGGTAGACAAAATCAAGAGAAACAAAAAATATTAATTATGGATCTGAATGAATGGAAAATAGTTATATATTTTTGTAACTTGTTGAAAGTATTGCTGATTCTTAAACTTTTTGTTTTTCAGATATAAGGAAGCATTTTAAAAGCAATTTGGAAAACAATATATATTTTTCTCCCTACCTGTCCCTCCAGAACTTGGCAATCCTATCTAATGAAGATGAAATATGCAAATTGACCATCACTCCACAATAAAGATGGAAGCACCCACAGCAAATGAGGAGGGAACATGCGAATTGATGCAACAAAGATGGTGGTGGATGGGCTGGGACACAGGCATTCTGCCCTGCCCTGGTTGCTCCAGGCCTCTGGAAAGTGCATGCCTTCAGGTAGAGAGCAGCCAGGGCAGGGCAGGATGCATGCCATGAGGAAGGGACAGGGGGAGGGGAGGGGAGGAACTACAGGAGGGTGGCTCTGGCCAAGTGAAGGCAGAAGGTGGTGGCCAGAGCAAAGGCCTAGGTCCCAGGTACTGAAGGGAAGCTGGTGTAGGCAGCCAGGAGAAGCAAGACCTACTCGTGCAGAAAACTTTATGAATCTGGCCTCTAGTTCTTAATAAGTGGCAATACATTTCTTTGCATGAATTCAATAAGATTTGTTTCCAATTGTGGCTATAGTAACCAAGACTTTGACTGGAATGTCATGTGTGACAGAGACAGGCCTGGACTCTGGATGCCACCAGAGCTTAAAGAATATAACCAATAAGATCACCTTGGAGCCAAAATCTATTCGGCTCAGTAGATAGAGCATCAGCCTATGGACTGAAAGGTCCCAGGTTCGATTCCGGTCAAGGGCATGTACCTTGGTTGCGGGCATATCCTCAGTAGGAGGTGTATAAGAGGCAGCTGATCGATGTTTCTATCTCATCCATGTTTCTGACTTTCTATCCCTCTCCCTTCCTCTCTGTAAAAAATCAATAAAATATATATATATATATTAAAAAGAGCACCTTGGAGAAAGCTTAGTTGTATGATTCATGGCAATCTTTTGAGGTAAGGAACAAAGTTTGAAATGACAAGGAAGAAACCTCAAGACATCATTGGGGACCTCAACTTGAAGAATTTACCTGCCTACAGGTAGTGCAGGCAAACCTGAAGGCAGCAGGATGCCTCAGTTTCTTTGCCCTGTGGGGCTAATTAAAGCTTGATCATGACTCAAACATTTTTTGTTCTTATACATTTATTTCTAGTATGCTGAGGCAAGATATTTTGGAAGAAAAGAAACAGGGGAGAGTGATTGATATAGAGGCAGGGAGGCATTGAACAGGCTGTCAAGCTACAGGGGGAAGGCTGGGGTGGATGGGAGGCAGATGCTGGGGGAGATCAACTGAAGGATTTGTATGCATGCATATGAGCATAACCAATGAATGAAAGACACTGGGGCAGGGAGGGGGGCAGGTGGGGACATGTGCTGGGGGATAAGGGGAGGCTAGGGGGAGGATAATGGGGGGGGAAAGGAAAACATATGTACTACTATTAAATATAAGTTATACTGCAAAAATAATAAAAAATTAATTTTAAAAAAGTGGGGAAAAAAGAAAGAAAAAAAAGAAATTCTAGCAAGTCATATCTTTTTAAAATAGCCTATCGGATCAACTGTTACTCTTATTGTGTTCATGCAAATAATCAGGCAAAATTAAGTCTAGTGACTTAATACAGTAAATAATGTTTTCTTAACGTGGCTCTTTAATATAAATGATTTTACATTAAAATCATTTTAATATTTTAAACGATTTTAGGGAGAAAAATATGTTTCAATAGGGAATTAATAGAACTGAAATGTTTTGTTCCTTCCACAAAACCATTTGTTGTAATTATTGCTGTCCTAACTTCTGTTCAATAATACTAAATTTTATAACAGTTTGTCTCCACCAAGTTATAAGTCCTACTTGCACTCAGGGAATACCATCTCTAGATAACATTGCTGCCTCCTTCCATGGCCAGGCCTCATCGTCCCTCTGATGGAGAGCAAGGATCTCTTGGCTCTGAAAGAAAAACTTCCCCCCTCTTTAGCATGAAGCAGTTACAGAAGAGACATAGTGCCCATTTTATCTGAAAGAATTCAGAGCCAAGATCCTTGAGGGGATGTGGTTGGCAGTTAGACAGACCTGAGCAAAGCAAGGATGATGGGCCAACCAGAGAATAAATGGGCAAACCCCGAGGCATGCTTCTTACCACACTAATTGCTCTGAAGCTGGCAATGGAGAAAGCTGTGTAGAATGGACCTTTACATTTTGCTAAGTAGGAGAATTCTGTTGATAATATATAAAATTATTCCATTCATTTGGGGATTCATATACAGGGACCTTCATATGTTGGGACCTACTATCTGGGAAAAGGATGCAGGGATGTTTCCTCTAAAGGTTACTGCAGTAGTTCCCTGTAGCAAATGTCTGACTGTTACTGGGTGTTCTAGTAACTGTCTTTCAGGATCTAATAACTACAATATTAATTGTTCTGATAATGTCACCTTCCATTCTAGTAATGGACATACTAAGCTGCTGGCTGGTTGGTTTCTGATACATGGGGTAACTATTTATCCTTAATAACAGCACCAGGGGCCCTGTTCCTTATGATCACAGGGTCTGAACCAAAAGAAACTTTCTCAAGGCCATGGCACCAGACTGCAATGACGATCTCCACCTATGGAGCCTTGTTGACTATACTGCTTTGACCATTTTTGTTATGCTGGCAATGGTAGGCTCCTTTAATGTAGAAGTGATCCAGCTGGCTTGTGGCATGATAAAAGCCCTGAATGTCACCTCCAGGGCCATATATTGAATAAATCAAGAGCTGAGCCAGGTCAGGGAGGCAGTTCTAGAAAATCTGGCAGCAATAGATTATTTGCTGTTGCACCATAACCATAGTTGTGAGGAATTTAAAATAATGTGCTGTTTTAATCTTTCTGACAATTCTCAGTTGATAGAAAACATATACAAGATCCTGGATTTGGTGAATTCCATCCCTGGGAACTGCTTTCAAGGAAGAAGCAAAAGCAGTCCAGAAGGATGATACTTTTTTATCTAAAACAAATTTCATAGATATGAGATGATAGATAAAGCAGTGGGGAAGTGTTAGGGACAAGAATATAACATTGGGAACTAGCTAAAGTTATGGGAAATAATAATCATGCTCTGTTAGTAAGATTTGCCTTGTGTTGGTTAAAGAAAGGACATTCTGACCTGGCAGGGAGTTGCATGCTCCTGGGACCTTGGAGTCAACTTGGACCTGGGAGTCAACCTTGGACCTGCAAATCAACTTTGGACCTGGGAGTCAACCATGGAATGCAGTCCATTCTCATGGAAAGAATAACAGCCTTGTTGCCCAAACAATAAGTCTCACCCCAGACTCCTACTTCACCATGCCTGTGGTCCTCACTACCCCATGTAATCTTTGTCTTACCCTATATACTAGTAATTAGCTGGCTTATGGGGGCATTGCAAAACAGTTTTTTGTGGTTGACCAGCTGCTCTCCCATACTGCCAGTAGTAGTGGAATAAACGCTCATATATAATTCAAAAATATAGTTATTAAGTTGATTGGGGTAACATTGGTCAACATGAACATACAGATTTCAGGTGTGGATTTCTATGTTACAAGATTTATATATTGACAGTATAGCTATAAAGACCTTAATTGGCACATATAAGGTCAAATTTTCTCACCAAGGAAGTAACTAATCAGAGAAATTCCACAAAGTGAGTAAAAACCACAGCTCCATGTTCCCTTTTCACCGGTGGAAGACTTTAATTACTATGAAATATTATTTTAATCCCGGCCTTTGTGTTCCCACATAGCATAAACTTCCAAAGTAGCGGCAGCTCCATAAAATGCAGCTTGGGATGGAAAAAAATTCATCTTCTAAGCATCTTACTGGGTCATGATTTAATTTAAAGGAATTTCAAATCAAATACTATGAAACTTCACCATGTTCTTTTTGATTTTCTAAATTGCAGTGTCAATCTAGAAATGTATTTAGTTGAGTTGAACAACTATAAAGGAGAAAGATTCACTAAATCATATTTAGAGAAGGAAAGTTTGGGGGTAAATGTCTTAGAACAAGTAGTTTGGCACATTGAATAAAAGATACTACTTTAAAAAATAAGATACAACTTTTTATATCTATACATACATCTCTCTCTCTCTCTCTCTCTCTCTCTCTCTCTATATATATATATATATATATATATGTATATATATGCAAAATAATTTTATAAAGCATCTTGAATAATTATAGAGATCTGGAAATTTTTATTTGTCATGGAATTTTATAAATTTTAATATAATTACCCTTTCAATATCAGTAATTCAATAATAAATTAGCTTATACATTTATATTAGGTTACTAGCTGAACCACCAAATAAAAAAAATCTGTAATACAAAGGTGGCCTATGATGAAAAAGCTAAGAGAAGAAGTTAAAATTCTCTAGTAAGAGTTAGCATTTTGTCACCCACAATACAATTTATTTCCCAACAGTGTGGGATTATTTTCTTTTCATATTTTTTAATCTTTATTGTTCAGTTAATTAATTACATTGTTCCCATTTTTTTCACCCTATAGTTCCCCTCCACCTGGTACCCATCCCACCCTCCGCCCTCAACCCCCTCGACTGTCCTCTCCCATAGTTGCATGATTTTTGTCCAGTCTCTTGCTGCACTTCCCACACCCCCTTTCTCCCCAAGAGTTGTCAGTCCATTCCCTCTCTATGTCCGTGATTCTGTTACATTCACCAGTTTATCCTGTTCATCAGCTTATTAATTCACTAGATTTTTAGATTCATTTGTTGATAGATGTGTATTTGTTGTTCCTAATTTACACTTTTATCTTTATCTTCTTCCTCTTCTTAAAGAATATCTTTCAGCATTTCATATAATATTGGTTCGGTGGTGATGAACTCCTTTAGCTTTTTCTTGTCTGCGAAGCACTTCATCTGGCCTTCAATTCTGAATGATAGCTTTGCTGGATAGAGTAATCTTGGTTGTAGATTCTTGCTGTTCATCACTTTGAATATTGCTTGCCACTCCCGTCTGCCCTGCATCGTTTCTGTTGAGAAATCCGCTGACAATCGTATGGGTGCTCCCTTATAGGTAACCATCTGTTTTTCTCTTGCTGCTTTAAATATTCTCTCTTTGTCTTTTGCTCTTGGCATTTTAATTATGATGTGCCTCAGTGTGGTCCTCTTAGGGTTCCTATATATTGGGGTTCGGTGCGCTTCTTGGACTCCTAAGTCAATTTCTTTCACCAGGTGTGGGAAGTTTTCGGTCACTATTTCTTCAAATAGGTTTTCATTGTCTTGCTCTCTCTCTTTTTCTGGCACCCCTATAATTCGGATATTAGTATGCTTGAGGTTGTCTCAGAGGCCCCTTACACCATCTTCAATTTTTTGGATTCTTTTGGTTTCTTTTTTCAGCTGAGTGGATTTTACCTCTTTGTATTTCAAATCTTAAACTTGGTTCTTGGGGTGCTCCAGAGCACTTTTAGGTCTTTGTATAATATTTTTTATCTCAGTCAGTGTATGCTTAATTTCTGGTTGGTCCTTTTTCATATCCTTGAGAGTCTCCTTTATATCCTTGAGGGTCTCCTTCATTTCCTTGTAGGACTCATTCATTTCCTTTTCGGTTTTGCTTATTTCCTTATAGGCCTTGACCTTTTGTTGGAGCCTCTTGAGAAGCCCTATAACTGTGGTTTTGAATTCCATGTCCAGTCGTTTTTTTTCCTCCATTTCTTTCACATCTGATCTTTCCATGTCTCTGCATGGTGGCTGCTTCCCTGAGTTGGTCAATTAGCTTTGTGTGGTAGACTTCCTACTAGGGTCAGTGGCTCAGCCTCCCCAGTTACCTGAGGTGGGTATGAGTTGCACAGTCTCACTGAAGTTAAGCTCAGGTTAATCGTTGTTAGCACTTGGAGGGGTTGACTTCCAGGCGAATTGTCTGTGAGGCCCAGCTGTGCTCAGGTTGGATGGGCGGAGTCTCCGGGCCAAGCAGACAGCATTGGCTCCGCCCTGTGCAGTCCCAGGGACTCTGTGTCGGTGGCAATGGCTGCTGGCACCTCTGAGAGAGAGCTGCTATGGAACTCCACCGGCTGCCGGGGAATTCAGACTCTCCCCAAATGAGTCTGCAGCCCAATGTCTCACCCAGGGTCATAAAACAAAGCAGTCTGACGGTTTCCCGAATGAGAGGGCAAGTCACAGAGTGCTCTCTATGCGGTCACGCAGCTGCGCTGTTCATGCAAGCTGCCTTCTCCAAAAACCAGGAGAGCCCCGCAACACCCGAGCTTCGGCATGCCCTCCCACTGTCCAGTTTTTACCCCGGTGTGATAGTGGGTTCCCTGGACTTGCCCAAAGCTGGAGATTCAGTCCAGTGGGACGTCTTTGTCTCCCCGTTCGAGAAAACTGGCTGGTTTTCAGCCGCCCGCCCTCTCCGCTGGTACGCGCTCCAAACCTCTCTCTGGGCGAATCTTCAACGCTGTCCGCTGCAGCTCCTCCAAGTCACAATGTCTTATTTTCACTTTTATTTGTGGAATTTTCACTCTCCAGCTTTCTGGTGATTCTGGAAGGTGTTTGTTCTTTCGTTAAGTTATAGTATTAAAATTGGTGAGTATGACAGCAAGATAGGTGTTTTACCTATGCCACCATCTTGGTTCCCTCTCTTTTCATATTTGTTAAGATGATACCAGAACGGTAAATTTAGGAAGAAGACAAGGATGACTGTTTAAGAACATAAAATTGTTGGAGATATTTTACCCAAAATTTTATATGGTAGGCACACAGCAGAACCCATTAAACCATTATATACCCTTCTTTACCTCATACACTCATAATTTAAAAAACAAAACAAAAATGAAGATGCAGATGGAATTAAGTTTACCCTTAACTTTTAACAGATTTGGTTTAAAAATAATTAATTTTTTATTATTATTTCATTGAGAGGAAGGGAGGAGAGAGGAATAAAATCATCAATGATGAGAATCACTGACTGGTTGCCTCCTACATGCCCCTGACAGGGATCGAACCTGAACCCAGGCATGTACCTTGACTAGGATTGTAACTATGACCTCCTGGTTCATGGGTAGATGCTCAATCACTGAGCCACACCAGCTGAGTGTCAATTATAGTTTAACACTGTCCTATTCTTGTTTGCTGAAAATTTTAAACATTTGATTTCTTTTTAGATAATTTGGCTTCAATATAATACTATCCTAGCTAATAAAGATGGAATATGCAAATTGTCACTTCATGACAATGATGGTTGTGCTCCTAGCCGCAGATGTCCACTCCCAGTCCCCTCAGCACCACCAGAGTCCCAAAGTCCTTTAAACCCTCGCTGCAGGGGTGAGGGGCAAGCAGAGAGCAAAGCACTGCTTGCCCTTCTTCTCTGCATCACCAAGGGCAAGCAGTCCCCCGTGGCAAGCACACAGCAGAGCATTGCTTGCGCCTCACCATGGCACTGAGGGGAAAGCAGGCTCTCACAGCAAGCAGACAGCAGGGCCTGTGGTGGCGTCAAGCAGGCAGGTCCACACAGAGCAGAGAACCACAGGGAGTGGGGCTAATCCATCAGTAGGATGTACCCTGAGGGCTCCCAGATTGGAGAGGGTGCAGGTCAGGCTGAGGGGCCCCCTACCATGCACAAATTTCATGTACCGGGCCTCTAGTTAATTATAAAATCATCTTAGCAATTAGGAATCCATACTTGGAGAATGGGCAGGGACAGGGGCAGGAAAAAGTAAATCAATTGACTTGGCCAGTATGGCTAAGTGGGTTGGAGTATTGTCCCATTTACCAAAAGGTGGAAGGTTCAATTTTCAGGCAGGGAACATATCTAGATCATGGGTTCAGTAGTTAACTTCTTGTGAAAAATAAAATACAACAAAAAAAGAAAAATCCAAGTGTTATAATCAAGAGATATAATATGTCCAGTTAAAAAGCTTTAAAAATAGAACTTTCTGAATTTGATCCTTAATTCTTTATTTTCTCAGAGACATTGACAGTTTGAACTGTGATTTTTGCCAACCAAAGATATTTTAGGAGTGAATATAATCCCAGGTTCAGCAAGTCTAGTATTCAGTTCCTCACTACTACTGGCAGTTGCACCAATTTCTTTCTGACCTGTCATATAAGTACTCATCCAGCATTTGTTATTATAGTTTGAACATTAAACACTTTCAACTCTAAGCTTCTTTCCACAGAGCTCAATGACCCTCTTGTTTTACCTAGTGCTTATAAACCTATTTCCTGAAATTTTCATTACATTGGTCAATAATGAAATTTTACATGGACAGTAAAATGCACTCATATATACTGGAGTATTAGAATAAGCAATGCTATTGGATCATCTTGTTTTACAGAGATATAAAAAATATTGGACATCTAATAAGATAATTTTATCAAACCAACATAAATCCAATCAGCTATAAGCAGACATCTGCTTAAGGGCATGGAAGCTAAATATGAGTCTGAAGTTGAATACTAAATTACATATATATATATATATATATATATATATATATATATATGGTGTGTCACTCAGCCCAGCCTGCACTCTCTCCAATCTGGGACCCCTCCAGAAATGTCCCACTGCCAATTCAGACTCTATTCTACTGGGATCGAGCCTAAACAGGCAGATGGACAGCCCTCTCATAATCCAGGACTGCTGGCTCCCAACTGCTCATCTGTCTGCTTTCTTGATTGCCCCTAATCACTTCTGCCGGCCAGGCTGATCACCCCCTAACCACTCACTCCTCTACCAGCCTGATTGCCCCTAACTGCCCTTCCCTGCAGACCTGGTCACCCTAACTGACTTCCCCTGCAGGCCTTATTCCCCCAATAGCTCTCCCCTACAGCCCTGGGTCCCCCCCCCAACTCCCCTTCCTTGCAGGCCCAGTTGCCCCCAACTTCCCTCCTCTGCTGAGCTAGTCACCACTAACTGCCCTCCCCTGCAGGCTTGATTGGCCCCAACTGCCCTCCCTTATAGGCTTGGTCCCTCCCAAATGCCCTCCCCTGCTGGCCATCTTGTGGTTGCCATCTTATTTCTACATGGGGGCAGCCATATTTGACCACATGAGGGCATCCATCTTATGTGTTGGAGTGATGGCCAATTTGCATATTACTGTTTTATTAGATAGGATAGAGGCCTGGTGCATGGGTGGGGGCCATTTGTTTTGCCCTGAAGAGTGTCCTGGATCAGGGTGGGGATTTCCTTTGGGTATGGGGTGGCCTGGGCCAGGGGCCTGTGGTGGTTTGCAGGTTGGCCATGCCCCCTGGTGACCCAAGCAGAGGCCCTGGTATCTGGGATTTATTTATCTTCTATAATTGAAACTTTGTAACTTTGAGCAGAGCCAAGCCTCCTATTTGCTTCATGGCTGGATCCATTTTTGGGGAGATTTATTAACCTTCAATAATTGAAACTTTGTAGCCTTAAGCGAAGGCCAAGAAAGGCCAAGGTTGCATAAGCTTGGCTTCCTCCATCGCTGAGGGAAACTCAAGCCTCCTGCTTTCTCCAGCTTCGTTGCTGCAACCATTTTGTTGAGATTTATTTATTTTCTATAATTGAAACTTTGTAGCCTTCAATGGACGTCTGGGTTAGGCAGGGTGTGTGGAAAGCTTGGCTTCCTCCATTGCCAAGAAAATTCAAGCCTCTTGCTCTCTTGGTGGTAGCAGCCATCTTGGTTGGTTTAATTTGCATATTCCCTCCTGATTGGCTGATAGGCATGGCTTTGTGGGTATAGTAGAGTGATGGTTAATTTGCATATTTTCTTTTATTAGATAAGATAACACATGTAATTATATATGCATATATATATACATGCACATATTAACATATATCTTGGTAAACTATAGAATGCTTTGTGCAAAATCATGTAACTCTGATCCTCATATTTTTCTAAATGAGAAGCCAATCAAGAAGGGCAATTATATTATGAAAGTATCCAGTAATAGCCTTCTAAAAATTGACAGATACGTTTATTTGTAAAGTATTGTGTTGTCCACACATGTAGGATTCTTCTTTAATACTGTAGGAGAATTTTTAAATATTCTGCAAATGATTAATTGAATTAATACTGTTAATAATCTGATATAGAGGAGGGTATGGGGGGATAAATGGTGATGAATGGACACTTGACTTGGAGTGGTAAACACACAATACAGTGTACAGATGATGTGTTATATAATTCCTCATCTGAAACCTGTATAATTTTGTTAACCAGTGCCTCCCCAATAAATTCAATAAAAAAGAAAAATAAATAATATGATATGCAGATCTTTAAACACCTGGCAGATATGTTGAACCATGTATAATTTATGTGAATACACCAATATTACCATCTATATGTTTTTCTTTTTAAATTAATTCAAAGTTATAAATCACTTATTAGAAATACATGAGATATGTATTTTTTATCTTGATGCTCTACCAATTATAAACTATTAATCTTACTTATCCGGAGCATGTAAAACAAAATATTTTATACAAGAATTTCAGTCTATAATTTTGAGTTTTAAAGATGAAATTTAACTTAATATTTAGTCCCTTCTAAATGGCCCACTGGTAACATCACAACCCATCAAAAAATTTTTTTCTTCACCATTATTTGCTACCCCAGGCATATTTGCCACTAGGTATTTCTGTGGAAACACGTTTAGTGTTTTAGAATTATAGCTTCATCCTATACATATGATCTTTCCAAGTCCCACAATTGTTTGAAGAAAAGATTTTGCTCCTTTAAAAAGTGACATTGCCTTGGCCAGGTTGCAATTGATTAAAACTGAGCTCTAACTGAGTGCATTTGTTAAAGTTTTCTGTTTAAAATAATTGAGATATGGCCCTATAAGCAATGGGCCATATCATCTATGTCATATTATAAATGGAATGGAGCTCATGTCATGGCTGCTTTTGGATAATTTGTGCAATTGAGTGTGAAGTGCTGCTAGACAATTTCTGTGAGTGACTGTTTTGTCTTTCCATTCAAATAGGCTTCATAATAAGCTGTTAAACTTGTTTTTCTGGAGATATACATCAATAATTTAAATTGACCCACCACTTGTATTTTAGCAATACAGCATTCTAGAATTTTAATTTCTAATAAATTCATGGATGAGGTCAATTAAATATAGAAAAGCCCATAATCGCTGTCCCAGAACTGAAGCACATTTAGCGACATGGTGGGATGGGAAAGGTCAGAATGAAAATAGAAGGAGAGTGAACAAAAGATAGCAATAGCGCAACAATTATAACAAACACAATAATAATAATAAAACTACTTTTTATTTTTAAAAAACGTTTATATATAGCTCTTTCAAATTTTATATAATTGAGCTTTTCCATGTTTTGAGCTTCATTACTGATATACTAAATTCTCACATTTTCCTTCTCCCCCAGTGAGAACTGCCATATACTGTTTTTAGTCCCAGGTAATTTTATTTTGGGGCTAAAAAAAACTCTTAAAATAACTTTTGATTATTTATGACTTACAGGTTGGTATCGGAGGCATTTTTCCAGAGGCACATAAACACCTCGCATAAGCATGCCTCCGATTATCAATGCTCTCCAGGGAGCTGGCTTCAAATCATTCTGGAAGTATTACAGGAAATATTTTGCCATCGAACCAAATGTGATTAAAGAGACGGCTGTTATTGAAAAGAGTAGTCAGCTCTCTTAAAGCTTGAATTCTTTCCCAAATCATGAAGTGCCCTTGATCGCCTTTGACCAGTTCCATTTCTTAGGAATGATCTTTGTGTTACCAGTGAACAAAGAAACTTTTTGACACAATGATATGGATGAATTGTCTTCCTTTTTCATTGTGACAATTTCTGTTTATATAGAAAGATCATTTTGCAAGTTCACAGACAGCCTTGGCTAGCTCCATCAGTTTTTGGGTTTTGTTTGTTTGTTTGTTTTTAATCACTTAAACCCAGCCTTGTGCCTCCAGAGGTGCTCCATCAGGCGGTTTCCTGAGTTACCACAGGGCCGCAGACGCCACCAAAATGGATTGTTGGAGCGCTAGCGAGGCAACACCACGACGGCTGCACGGAACACAGCTTTCATCCTCCACAAGCATTATTGTGTACATTTTAAAGCTACATGAGACTTGGTGATTGCAATTCACAGAGGTTTAAGTCAAACTGTTTTTTACCACACATGAGACTTTTAAATGTCAACTTGAGATTCTAATAAATGTATAATCTCAAAATAAAATTTAGCAGCCACTCTAATACGATTTAGTGTGAACATGCACATCAGATGAATTATGTGGCCTTTAAAGTGTTTTCAAAACTATCAATGCACTTTTAATTATATCAGTGATACCCCCAAATAATTTTTGCAGCCTTATATACTCAAAATAGAGTTCCAGAGCCTCCGTTGATTATCCAAAGATGATTACCTTTTTTAATAAGAAAATTTATTTTTTCTCTCTCTACCTCTTGCTCTCCTTTCAGTTAATGTGTAGCAAAATTCATTTTCGATAGGGAAGTAAAACTAAACTTTTGGCTACTTTTCTTTTAAAATGTTATTTTGCTTTAGGTGATAAACAGCATAACAGTTTACACGATTATTTGAAGAAATTACACTAAATTCAATGTCATCTCAGGAAATGTGGAAGAAATGCAGATGAAAATCAGCCTGTAAAATACCTTGCATGTTCTCAAAAGAAGCAATTACCACCCAGAACGCCCTTTCGGTGACTACTGAGGTGAACACAATCTGGATCAGTGTATTGACAGACTGATTCATTACAAACTCATCTTCCTGAGAGAGTGGTCACAGAGTCTGTGGTGAGTCACTTGTGCTCGCAAACTATTTGGTTTCTTATGCAGATAGTTACTCAGCATGTGACCCTAAAACAAATTGCCCCTTCTTCCAGAAAGGAAACTGCCCTGAAATAGATTGCCCATTTATTTCATCCACTCTCTAAACTGCTGTGTGCCAATTGAAAATTCCAGGGCATGACTTTTCCTGGAACTGTCCTCTATTTTAATTTTCACAGCTCAGAAAAAGACAGGGCATTCAAGGATTCCCATCCCCTCCACTGCAGTCCCACAGAAACTGCTGTCATTGTATTACTTTCTGCTGGCCAGGCAGGTAGGAGGTTTCCACTGAGGTGAATGTTAAAACAGCCACATGGGTCAGCAGGCAGATGGAGAAAAGAAGTGGAGATAGCGAAACAGAACGTGCTTTTTTAAAAGACAGCACGCCATGGGGTCACACATGTGGTGTTGGGTGATCTGACACTGCAATCCTGACAGTTGGATAGGATTTGAAAGCTGAACATTTTTCTAAAATTATTTTAACTAGCTCAGTGCTTCCAGATTATTTTATAGGGTGCTTTAAAATATTATTTAAATAACTTAAATAAAACTCCCGTGAAGACCTGACAAAGACATGCAGAAATTTTACACTAAGCCAGGCAATACTATTTTCATCAAAATGGTATTGAATTGTGAGTTCCTTTCTGAATTATTCAAAAATGAAATTAACAACACAATCAGGAAGTGAGGAAATATAGAAAGAAAAGTTGAAAATGCAAGAAATTATTGGGTACATAATCTCATTCTACTCAGTTAAATATGCTGTTAGGCTCTGGAAAGCATATCTCACAATGGTTGGATTTGTGATTAGACAACCAACCTTTCAGATGGCATCATTTATGCTATTTTCCAATACCAGAATTAGAAATCCAGTTCCCAGTACCACCCTCCAGGGTCTCCATCTGAAACGTATCATGCTTTTAGGAAAACAACTCCATAACCTTAATGGCAGCAATTCCTAAAGAGCAAAACTCATCCTTCACCCTCTGCAGTTTTTTCAACAGCTTAATTTAATACCTTAGTATTCTCTCAGACCTGGGTGTATCTGAAGCTCCAGGGAGCTGACTCTATAGTGCCTCAAATTCACACATTTTCACCACTTCAGAGGAAATTATTGAAACCAAGGCTATCACACTGCAAATTCCAGGGATGATCTTTATAGCATAATACATATGAATGGCACCATTGAGAATCATATTGGGTGCAACATACAAGGCCAACATTTGAAGACCATTTGAAAGCATTTAAGAAACAAATGTTTTTTTTTCACAAGAAGACAATATATTAAGTCATTATCATCCATCAACTCCTTTGTCCCTGATTCAGTTAGGATTCATCCGAAGAAACAGAACCAGCAGGAGATATATATTTGTTTCATAGCATTGACTTACATGATTCTGGCGGTTGGCTAGGAAACACTAAAATTTGGAGTCAGACTGTCAGAAAGACCAGGCTGGAAAGGAAACTCGCAGGCACAAACAGAAGATGCTGCTCACACGTGGAAATTCTCCAGGGACACCCCAATCCTGCCCTTAAAAACTTTCACCTGATTGCTCATGACTACTCAGACTGTGTGTGACTTCCCTCTTATTTAAAGCCAATTAATTATAGGTTTGAATTTCATCTACAAAATACTTTCCTGGCAATATCTTGATTAGCATTTGATTAAACAACTACAGGCTGGACTTTAGCCTTTAGCCTAGGCAAGGTGACATAAAACTGAGCATCAGAATCCTCTACCAAAATTAATAAATAAAAGTTTACTGACTTCATTTTGTTCATTAATAGCAAAGAAGAAAGCTAACTGCCGGGAGAGAAGCTTTAGTCACACCTGTGATGGTTTATTTTGTGTCAAATTGACAGGATCATGAGATAACCATTAGGTTAAACATTATTTCTGGTATGTCTATTAGGGTGTTTCTGGATGAGATGAACATTTGAGTTGGCTGTCTAAGTAAAGCAGATGGACTCATATACATGGGTGGGCATTATTCAGTCCACTGAGGTGCTGAAAAGAACAAAAAGTCAGAAGAAGGTTAAATTACTGTCTGCCTAACAGCTTAAGCTAAAACTTTAGTCTTCTCCCACCCTTAGTGATTCTGGCTCATCAGCTCTCCAGCTCTAAAGCCCTGGAACTGCAAACTTACACCAAGTTTCCTGAGTCTCCAGCTTGTAGATGACATATCATTGGACTTTGCTCAACCTCATAAACATTTGAGTCAATATTTTACATCAAATCTCTTTCCAGGTAAGAAGAAAGATTGTGATAGATAGATGATAGATAGATAGATAGATAGATAGATAGATAGATAGATAGATGATAGATAGATGATAGATAGATAGATAGATAGATAGATAGATAGATAGATAGATAGATAATTGATAGATAGGTTTTGTTTCTCTGGATAATCCTGACTAATACACATCACAAAGAGTATGAGTGAGCTAGGTCCCTATCCAGAACAAGAAATAGACAAGAAGAAAAGAAGTGAGGATGTAATAAAAAAAGAACAGATTCAAAACTTAAAGTGGATTTACCACTATATTTTACAAAGGACAAAAATAATATTTTAATATATTGGTGTGGTTTTGTTCCCTGCAATTTTCATTTTTTTTATTCTATTTTTATTTCATGGATCTTCTTTCCTTCAAACTAAACCCAGAACCATTGCCTTGGGGAATGTTTGTAAAATCCCACCCATGTAGATATCAGAAGTCAAGGAATAAAGAAGAAATTTGGAAGAAAAACAATCTTCCAGAGACAGTTTCCTTCCATCCACTTTCCAAATTCCAAGATAATTAAAATTCGCTTTAAGGATATCAAAAAAGAGGGCAAAGGAGCAGGATAAGGATAGAGAAAGAATGTCAAGACCTGGGTAGGACCATGGCTAACAACCCACTCTACTGAGTTCTAAGTCAAGAATGGAAGGGATAACAAATAGTTCAGAGGATCTAAAACATTAAAGAATTATAAATACATAAACAAATAAATAAGATACTGTATTTCCAACTTCATCAGATCTATCTACAAATCCATAAAAGAGAAAATATATTTTTTTCTGGATCAGAAATGGGAAGCATCAGAAGAAATACCTGAATGCTAGGTATGAGACCACTCATAACATCCTATATAGGAGCACAGCATTTTTGATGAAGGGAAGATTTCATTTGGTTACACTAATGACATTCATGTGAGCCGGCTTTGTCTTGTGGACTGCTTTGGCATTTGTTATCTTACAACTAATTTAACCTCAAAATTTGTTAGATCTGTGTTTCTGTCACCAAGAGTTCCCATATTATAATATTTATGGGTGATGTCTTCACTATCTTATTCTGTAACTAAATAAATGTGTTCACCATAAACATTCCTAACCACAGCAAAGATTGGTGTTAAGGCTTCTAATTAGTTGCCTTAACACTCCATTCTCTATTTCCATGGTTAGAACATAGCAAAATGACTATAATATGGGATTCTTTTTTAAATATATTTTATTGATTTTTTACAGAGAGGAAGGGAGAGAGATAGTTAGAAACATCAATGAGAGGGAAACATCAATCAGGCCCACTGGGGATGTGCCTGCAACCAAGGTATATGCCTTTGACCAGAATCGAACCCAGGACCCTTCAGTGTGCAGGCCAGCGCTCTATCCATTGAGCCAAACCGGTTTCAGCAATATGGCATTCTAATAAGGCAAATTCATGCCACATTTTTATTCCAGAGAAGCAACATCTGCAGGTACACTGAGATTGTGTTAAGTGTTATTGCGGTGAGATGCAGGTCTGTCAGTAGGTGCAAGTCTCAGTGTCATAAAGGCCTGGCTGCACACAGACCTTCGAGTTGAGCTATAATTTGATAACTTGTTGCTGCCATACTTTATCTGTTAATTTTATAGCTGATGCACTGACTTATCTTATCAAGAACTGTCACATCCTGGTCCAACTTTGCATCACTAGGAACACACTACCAAGGAAAACCAACCTTATTGCAACTTTCAGTTCCTCACCATTAATGCTGTTTTGGAGTGCCTGTGGGGTTGCAGCTGATGTGTAGCCTCAATAAAGCATATTGTTAGTCTGTAGCCCTGAGTGAAGAAATAATTGACAACGTGCTCCAACTACTTCTGTATAAGCCTGTAGGGCATCCTCATCCATGTTAAACAACTGCTAGGTGACTGCTTCAAATATTGCTTCAACTGAAACCTGCTCAAGGGCAAGAACTTTCTGGATGAGGAAAAGTAAAATTTTATACCAGTGTTCAAGTTTCTGGATGCATCACTGATGAAGAATAAGGAAACAGGAGGCAGAGCCACCTAAATCCACTGGACATAGACAAAAGATAAAGTGTTGCTGTGCATATTATATTGTTTTTCTTTAGAATGAATTCAAATAAAGAGAACCAGGTGATAGACAGAAAATTGAGCTTTCTCACGTGAATACTTTAATGTAAACATTTTACTTTTCAAGTTTTTTTTTTCAAAATTGTAGACATTTTGACAAGAATATAACATTATTTTATTCAATATTGTTTCTTGTTTTGGTTATCTATTAGCACATTAACAACCCATTTCAATACTTAGGTGATAAAAAAAAAAGATTTATCAATGAAGACCAACCTTCCCAGAAGTCTCTAGTGAACTTCCCTTTATATTTTACAGGCCAAAACTAAGATATCAGCTCACCTATTTTTATACAATTTGAGAGGCCTCTACTTCATACACTATCTTAAATATGCAATGGAAAATGAAAGTGGCTTTTATAGGCAATACACAATATCTTTACAACATGTTTTCTGTATATTATGTTAGAAAAATGACACTATTTGTTATCATCTACTATGAAAGCAGTGGTCTTCTATATAAGCCACTAAACAACTTTCATCTCCTCTATATTTGTGATGTCCCTGAGTGGTGCATCTTGATTTACTTAGCTAGAAATTGCCAACTTTCCTGTATAGAAGACTTTTATTTTGCAGTCTTCCTAAGCCTATTTATGTATAATTTCTCAGAGAGTTTTAATTATTTTTTCCCCACACAAGTGCAAGAAAATAAAGGTAACCTGTCAATACAATATCCACAGCACTCAAGACTGGACTGGCAAACCTTTGGCCTTTATGTTCTTAAATTCTATTGCTGCTATTCATCTCCCTCCACACACACACACACATATGTATAAAATTTTGTATTTAAGTTTCCTGGCTTATGTAGAATCGATAAGAAAGGCTTTAATATGTAATAATTATCACTGGCCAACATAATCACACATTTAAATTTAAAGTTGTCTGATGTTCATCCAACGCCAATCCTCATATCTGTGAGTTAGTTCCAATGAGACAACAAAGGTGAATTTGGAAAGTAAAAAAATTTGGGATACTTTGGAAGAATGATTTATTCAGTAAATTCAAAGCACAGCTTTAATCAATGTAGCTAAATCTCATCTCTAAGATATATGTTCAGTGGGTAGTATTGTCAAAGGTGATCGAAAATCTAAGGTTTTCATAACTGGCTTAAACGCTCAATTAGTATTTTCAAATCATCTGTTAAGTTTCATGGAAAATAATTGATATCCTTTCTTCTCAATGAGTTTTATATTAAGAGACCCAATATTTTTAGCACCCTTTCTTATTGTTTCATTGATTTTTAGAATGAGACGAAAGAAGAGAGAGAGAGAGAGAGAGAGAGAGAGAGAGAGAGAGAGAGAGAGAGGAACATTTATGTGAGAACAGAACATTAATAGATTGCCTCTTTCCTGCCCCTACTGGGGATTGAGCAGGAAACCCAGTTATGTGACCTGACCAGGAATAGAACCAGCAACCTTTCAGTGCCCAGGATGACACCCCACCACCACACCCACACCAGCCAGGGCATCTATCCTCCTTTTTTGACTAGAATTAGAATTATGGAAAGAATTGAAGTGCCCTGTTCACTCATTTTCCAATTTTTCATCCAATAAGCTTGCCATGACTAATAATTACATGTAGACACCTTGCTCAGCCTCCAGGTAAACAGGGTCTCTCCTCTTACATGATAGTAATCAAAGCTGGTCTAAAAAATATAAAAAACACTTGAGAGAAGTCAGTTTTTTTAAAAAAAAAGTTTGAAAGATTATCTAGATGTATACTCAATGGAGAAAGTTTGAGGATGTTAAGAAATGCATGTAAGGCCGAGACTGGTTTGGCTTAATGGATAGAGCGTCGGACTGTGGACTGAAGGGTCCCGGGTTCGATTCCAGTCAAGGGCATGTACCTTGGCTGCGGGCACATCCCTAGTAGGGGGCGTGCAAGAGGCAGCTGATCGATTTTCCTCTCTCATCGATGTTTCTGACTTTCTGTCCCTCTCCCTTCCTCTCTGTAAAAAATCAATAAAATATATTTTTTAAAAAAAAGAAAGAAATGCATGTAAGGATTGAATGTCTAGAAAACATTAAGACCTTTAGGTGAAGAGCCATTGAAATGCCTAGAAAACAAAGCATATGAATGTGACACACAGATTCAGGAGTTGAAGGGTAAATTGAATACATTTGTTTTAAAAAAAGTGCTATTGAAACTACTGGATGTCAAAATTACAATGAGATGACTAAGTGAAAATGGAAAATTAAAGATTAATATCTATGTGCTGAGTTAGTGGAATAGATTAACTCATTTTAAAATAATGGATAAGAGCAAGAGAAGAAAAGTGTAGGTATGAATATTTTAACAGGAATCTACACTAATAAAAGAGAAACATGCAAATTGATTGTATCCCTGCTATGCCCACAAGCCACACCCTCCAACCAATCAGGAGTGAGTATGCAAATTAACCCAGCAATGGTGGAAGCCAAGCTTCCTGCCCAACCTGACCAGTCCTGACGTCTGCTATAGGCTACAAAGTTTCAATTATAGAAGATAAAAAATCCTGGCTTCAGCTGGGCCTGGCCTCCCCTCAAGTAGGTGCTGAAAAACAAAAAAGAAAGGAAGATAAGAAGATGAAAGAAAGAAAGAAAGAAAGAAAGAAGGAAGGAAGGAAGGAAGGAAGGAAGGAAGGAAGGAAGAAAGAAAGAAAGAAAGAAAGAAAGAAAGAAAGAAAGAAAGAAAGAAAGAAAGAAAGGAAGGAAGAAAGAAAGAAAGAAAGGCTGTCATCTGGGATCTTGGGTCACTGGGGGGCGATCAGGCCAGGATGGGATGGCAGTTATGGGTGATCATGCTGGTGGGGGGCAGGACCATTGGGGACAAGCAGGCCAGGGGGCCAATTTTGGATGAGCAGAACAGTGGTGAAGGAAGGTGGGGGCCAGCAGGCCAGCAGGAGGGACAGTTGGGGGTGAGCAAGCTGGCATAGGGGAAGTTGGTGGTGATTAGGCTGACAGGGATGGAGGGCATTAGGGGGTGAGCTGGCTGGCAGCGGGAGCAGTTGGGGGTTAGAAAGCCAGCAGACAGAGTGGTTAGGGGCAATCAGGCAGGCAGGCAGACAGGTAAGCAGTGGGAACCAGCAATCCTGGATTGTGAGAGAGATGTCTGACTGCTGGTTTAAGCCCTATCTCTCTAAACCAGCAGTATGACATCCTTTGAGGGGTCCCAGATTGGAGAGGGTACAGGCTGGGCTGAGGAATACCCCCCGACCCACCCTCCTACCTGCCGTGCATGAATTTCATGCACTGGGCCACTAGTACTAAAACAAATTTGAGTCAAATGTATTGAACTTTATACTTTAGACACATGGTTAAGTTAGCAAAAACTAACAAAAAATGCTGAACACCTCATAAACTATCAGAAAATTGATTGGATATTGTGAGAAGGGGATCTTTACTATCAAGAGATTAAACTCTTTAAATGTATGTTAGATCTTTCTTTTCTCACTTTTCTTATTTCTAATCCTCAGAGCTGTGGGTTTATCCACATAAAACTTTAAGCAGTACAAAGGTTTCAGAAGGTGGGTATTTGACAGTAGTTAATAAGCCAAACTCCTACCCTGGAGATATCCTCAGGTTTTTGTTCCCCAAGCCCTGAGCATCTGCATCTGTGCTTTACTAGGGTGTTTAAAGAAACCTCAGACAGGATCTTTTAACCAGAAGGTTGACAGAATGCTAAACATGGAGAGAGAGCACAACTCGTTTTTTCTCAAAAGCCAAATTCTACCTGGCTTGCCTAATCCCTCCCTATTCCTCCTCCCTGCCACCACATACAAAAGTGTCTGCAGCCCTCTGGACATAATGCTACCCTGGGTACCCCAACGCAGCTTTTCCTGCACTTCGCAGAGTTAGCAACCTTCTGAGCCACCTAAGCCTAAGAAGGAAATGCAGAGTGAGGAGCTGTTTTCAGACACTTTAGGAAGCACCTAGCCTCAAGACCTCCATGGCTGACATTTGAATTGATTTTATTCCAGGACAGCAACAGCCATCCTGAGTGGATCGCAGGTGTTTCAGCTTGGGTGAAAAGAAAGGGACTGAAATGGTGGAAAAGTGCTGCATGCTGATAGTCAATTATCACTACTAAATTGACATCTTTCATAGTAAGTACACAGAGTCCAAAGTCAAAAAGTCTTGATAATAACTCTCTGTTTATGCCTTGTCTTAAGGTAAGTTACGTAAAGCAAAAACTTGGTTTAGGCTAAATCATGTCATAAAAGAAATTATTTTGGTCCCAATAGTATAAAAAAATTTGGTTCAGTGAATTCTGTTATCAGATTATCCAAAAAATTTGAAAGCAATGTAACAGTTGGTATATGGTATATTTAGAGTTTTAAACTTCCCTAAAATCAGCATTAGTTATTTATGTAGAAAGTAGTTGCTAGAAGGCAAAACAAAAGTTTTCAATGCCCTTCCAAAAATTAAAAAAATAGTGGATTTATAATAAAGTATCACACTTGTATTTGCTAACTTATGAGTTTTATCTAAGTGTAAGAAAATCTATTTCAATTGGGTATTATGATTGTTAAGAGGCTAAAACTCAGAGTAGTTGTTTATGTGATCATTTGGTTGTTTTAAGTTAAATACAAAAATTAGAATAGTTAAGGAAAAAATTAAGTTTATGAAAACATCATTTATCATAAAACATTTGTAAATATTAGTTTGGGTTTAATTTCACTTCTGGATCACAGGAATGCTAGAAAATGCTACCAACACAGATGATATTTTTAAGAAAACAAAACAAAAAAATCTAGTTTTCTGAACATTTGCTGTACAATATTCTATGTATTATTATTTAACTGCCATTCCTATTTTCTCATAAAAGTTAAAATATGTTATGGAAATGGTAATGGTACATAATACATATTTAAGTGTTTAATAATTTACATTTTGTTAATTATTTTGACTAATTTTAGGTAAAGATTGTTACAACACATAAACAGACCATCTGTTGCTGTTGGAATCATTAATAAATACTCCCTGAACTAAGTATTTTAATTAAAATAAAATGCTGCATTCATTAAGGCCTATCTTAAGAGGTATGCTCCAAAAGGAATTAATAGAGTATCCAGCTGTCAATCTCTAAATAGTTTTAAAATATTAAAAACTTTTATTCATGGGGAACTACATGGATTTGGATGATTAGGGAACAATCTGTTGAGTCTAATGCCTGCTGCTGTGTGGGATTCAGGAGTATGTGAATCAATGAAAATAACAACACCTATTCCCATACAGTTCCACAAAGTTACCAAGAGTCAGCGTAGTACAAATGCTTCCTTATTCACTATGCCTTTGGTTTTTAAGGGGATCAACCCTACTTCCTTATTATCTAGCTGTGTAACTCTGAAAAATTTACTCAGCCAAATGCTGATTTGAGGGAAGTTTAAAACTCTAAATATACCATATACTAACTGGTTACATTGCTTTCAATTTTTTTGGATAGTCTGATAACAGAATTCACTGAACCAAATTATTTTATACTCCACTATTGGGAACAAAATAGTTTCTTTTATGACATGATTTAGCCTAAACCAAGTTATTGATTTATATAACTTACCTAAAGATAAGGTATAAACAGAGAGTTATTATCAAGACTTTTTGACTTTGGACTCTGTGTACTTACTATGAAAGATGTCAATTTAGTAGTGATAATTGACTATCAGCATGCAGCATCCACCATTTCGGTCCCTTTCTTTCACCCAAGCTGAAACACCTGCAATCTACTCAGGATGGCTGTTGCTGTCCTGGAATAAAATCAATTCAAATGTCAGCCATGGAGGACTTGAGGCTAGGTGCTTCCTGAAGTGCCTGAAAACAGCACCTCACTCTGCATTTCCTTCTTAGGCTTAGGTTGCTCAGAAGGTTTCCAACTCTGTGAAGTGCAGGAAAAGTTGTGTTGGGGTACCCAGGGTAGCATTATGTCCAGAGGGCTGCAGACACTAATTATCAGTCTTTTCTTCTGCAGGTGGTGGCAGGGAGAAGGAATAGGGATTAGGCAAGCCAGGTAGAATTTGGCTTTTGAGAAAAAACGAGTTGTGCTCTCTCTCCATGTTTAGCATTCTGTCAACCTCCTGGTTAAAAGATCCTGTCTGAGGTTTCTTTAAACACCCTAGTAAAGCACAGATGCAGATGCTCAGGGCTTGGGGAACAAAAACCTGAGGATATCTCCAGGGTAGGAGTGTGGCTTATTAACTACTGTCAAATATCCACCTTCTGAAACCTTTGTACTGCTTAAAGTTCAGAAATAAGGAAAGTGAGAAAAGAAAGATCTAAGATACATTTAACATATTTTTATGTTAGTGTTTTCCCCATGAATGAAAGTTTAAGTTATACTCTTGATAGTGTTGTATGGACTCTGACTGCCTTACACACTTTATCAAGTTGCTGATCATGGTTATAAGACTTCACTAGAACAACATGCTCATTTTTCATGTTTTCCATTCACTTGCCTAGAAATAGCCAGATTTCTTGGAGCTCTTGAACTTAAGAGATACAAGCACAAACATGAAGCTACACAGTTTCTGCTGTCAGAGCTCCCTGAAGCAATGGGGTGGTGGTGAGAATTAAAAAGGTCCTCTCCAAATTAAATGTTAACCTACACTGTTATATTGGTCAAATCCTTATACCTCACAAATCACATTCATTTATGCCAACTGATTAGATCGTCAAACCACTTTTTAAAATTGCTATTACATCCCAGTTTTATAGGTTAGGAAACTGAGCCTTAAGAAACTTAAATGGCTTTCCTCAGGTTACAGAACCAGAAAGAGTAACACTCAAGCATCAATACAGAATTCAAAACTAACTGCTTTTTATTGTCAACCTCAGCGGTTTTCAAAGTGTGAAATGTAGAATTCTGTGGTTCCATTTCAGAATTTTAAGGAGTGGCACGGAGATGAGGAGTACCTGAGCACTCTGCCATCCCACCATCACCCCTTCTGCTTTCACAGACAACGCAATTAGTGAGTTTGGGATACCTCAATACAAAAGCATTGTGCTGTTAAGAATTTTTGTTTTTCAAAATTACTCAGGAAGTTCCTTCATTGTAAAGCATGCATACGTCCTTCTCTTTCGATAATACATGCCTGTATATGTCTAGTTTATTCCCTACTATCATTTATTCATGTTAAAAGTCTATATAATAATTAAAATCTATATGTTTTCCTATGATATGCACCATATTCTGATCTGGTTATATTACATAATAATCACCAGCAGAGAGATCAGTGGTAGATCTATGCCACTCAAAGTGTGACCAGCAAACTCACTGAGTCTGAGATAAGAAGCTTGTGCCAGAATGCAAATCAACACATTCTTCCCTCACATAAAATCTTAACACACAAAAACAAAAACGAAAGTTAGCTGAACTAGACAGTGTGCTAAGTTGATTTACATCCTATTGCAGCTGGTTATGTTGTCACTACCCAGAAACAGTTTCCTTGGGGCACTTTGATTAGCACTACTCTAGATTCCAGAAGTATTTTGGCCTTGTAAACTTGCTTCCATCACTTATAGTTATGTCCAACTGTCTGTCATTCTAATCATTCTTTCTATACCTCTTTTTTCTGCTCTATAGCTTGGCCTCCAAATATTGGAGCTTTCTGAGATTCTATCTCTAGCTGCATCAATTGTTGATTTTTTTTTTTATTATCCTGGATGAATTTTCTACATCCATGACTTCAAAAGTATTTTTTACATATAGTTTTTCTCTTTTATCTCTGACCATTACTTCTATTCTGGCACTTTGAATTTAACATTTCTAATAAAAAAATATAAAAAGACCTGGCCCTACACGCCTTCCTCAATAACATCAATTAAGAGTTTAAAATGGCAAAGAGAGAGAGAATCTAAAAACAAAAAAAGAGAGAGAGAGAAAACAAAATGTTCTGGCTTTGTTAAAAAAAAAAACTAAGGATTTATAAACTTTAGGGATGATTATATTAAGGACCTCAGAAATGTCATCAAAATCTGCTTTTTTCGTCACAGACATCAGCTGTCTTTTATACAGGCTTTATTCTTCAGAGTGGTCAGGAGCTTTAGATTTACACATTTTTTTCTCTGCAGTTAAGAACCCAAAGAAATAGTCTCTCTCTCAAATACTTCCATCTGAATGGCCAATAATATCCCAAACTGCATTTGGCCATCCCTGGTATTTGCAATGGAGTCAGCTACATATAATACAATCTATACTAATAAAAGGATAATATGCTAATTAGACCAGGTCAACCAGACATCTTCCAAACAATTAAGGGGCAACAGGCTGGCAGGGGAGTAGTTAGGGGGCAACCAGGCCAGCAGAGGGGGCAGTTATGGGAGGATCAGGCTGAAAGGGGGCAGTTAGGGGGCAACCAAGTCATCAGGGCAACAGTTAGGGGTGACCAGGCTGACAGAGGTATAGTTAGAGGGCAACCAGGCCAACAAGGGGAAGCTAGGGGGTGACCTAGCTGGCAGGAGGGCAATTAGGGGGCAACCAGGTTGGCAGGGGGGCAGTTACAGGGTAACCAGGCAAGCAGGGGAACATTTAGGGGGCAACCAGGCCAGCAGAGGGGGACTGGTAATCAGACATCTCCTGAGGGGTCCCAGATTGTGAGAGGGTGCAGGTCAGCTGAGGAACCGCCCCCCCCCCCCCAATGCATGAATTTCCTGCACTGGGCTTCTAGTGACTATAATAAGGAAGCAGGATAATTCCCCAAGCAATATAGGCAATTGTTTCAGCTAAAAAATACTGGATGTTGAGAAAGCATAAAAAAGAGAGCCCAAAATACCCAGTCTAATATGTGCTATCTCCTCTGTGTCCATCAGTTAATCAACTAACCTGACATTCATTATACTTCTAATCTGAAAACTACGTAACTTTAAGTACTACTGCTCTCTATCTGCCCATATTCATTTTCATGTTCATATCCAAAAAACAAATCTACTATATTCTACCTCTGGAGTATCTATAATATCTGGCTTATCCCTTCTTCCCAATTACCAATATCTTTCTCTTCTCTTAAGAACTAATGGGAAAAATGAACAAATGGGATTACATTAAAATAAAAAGCTTCTGAACAGCAAAAGAAACCATCAACAAAACAATAAGAAAGCCCATTGAATGGAAAAACATATTTTCCAATGTTATCTCCAATAAGGGTGTAATCTCAAACTTTTACAGGAAAATCATACAACTTAACAAAAGAAAGATAAAGAACCTAATCAAAAAATGGGCAAAGGACCTAAGTAGACACTTTTCAAATGAAGACATAAGGAAGACCAAGAGACATGAAAACATTCTCAAAGTCACTAATCATACAAGAGATGCAAATCAAAACAACAATGAGGTACCATCTCACACCTGTCAGAATGGCTATCATCAACAAATCAACAAAGGACAAGTGCTGGCAAGGATGTGGAGAAAAAGGAACCCTCTTGCATTGCTGGTGGGAATGCAGACTGGTATAGCCACTGTAGAGAATAGTATGGATTTTCCTTAAAAAGTTAAAAATGGAACTTCCATTTGACCTAGTAATCCCACTTCTAGGAATATATCCCAAGAAACTAGAAACATCAATTAGAAATATATGCACCCCTATGTTCATAGCAGCACAATTTATAATAGCTAAGACTTAGAAACAGCCTAAGTGCCCATCAGCAGATGAGTGGATTAAAAAACTGTGGTACATCTACACAATGGAATCCTATGCTGCTATAAAAAAGAAGGAACTTTTACCACTGACAACAGCATGGATGGACCTGGAGAGCATTATGCTAAGTGAAATAAGCCAGTCAGAGAAAGATAGATACCACATGATCTCACTCATTTGTGGAATATGACGAACAACATAGACTGATGAACAAAAATGGATCCAGAGACAGAGAAGCATCTAATGGACTATCAACCCTCAGAGAGAAGGTAGGTGAGAATTGGGGTAAAGGTGTGACTAAATCTGCTCTTCCAAGAACAAATCACCTACAGACCCATTTTGCACAAGTATCCATATTATTAAGAGGAGCTTGACTATGTAACACTCTCATATGGAAGATACTCATTGTCACAGATTCCACTTATTCCAGAGTTATTAGATAAGGAGAACATCTGGTTTTACAACAACACTCTGGGTCATTACTCAATCACAATTACGTCTAAATCACTGTCATGTGGAGATTAATCACATCTGGCAATAACACCCTCTTAATATCCTCAGCTAACAATTTCTGTTCTTTTCACTCATGGGAACCTTATACCAGAATTACTAATTTTCATTCCACTCCATATTGTGCCATAGTCCTAAATTACTTTCGTGCCTTTAAGAGCAACCAGTACCCTAATCTTTTAATTACTTTTCCTTATTTCTAGTGATTTTAACCTCAACTCCTCTCAAATCCTCCACTCCTAACATATCACCTTAAACTTTCCATCCATCCACAATTTGATTCAAATAATCCCACTTTCCAACTGATGCCATTGTAATAACTTGGTCATTATATAACAGGAGAGGAAGAAAGGAAAGACCAGATAGACCTATGCTCAGTAAGGTCTGAGTGATATGGGAAGACTAGGGTCCTTGTGCACAAAATTCATGCATTGGGGGTCCCTCAACCCAACCTGCCCCCTCTCACATACTGGGAGCCCTCAGGGGATGTCCAACTGATGACTCACCCCCAGCCTGCCCAAGGCCTAAAGCTTCTGGCAAGGCTTTAGGCTTTGGGCACCCAGCCATCGCCCTGCTCAGCTCAGCCCCTGCTGCCTACAACCCCCCGGCCCCTGGGTCTGGGCGCTCAGCGTTACTTTTACTCACAGCTCCTGGGAGCCAGTCGCTCCCTGCCGTTGCTTCCCCTCAAAGTGCCCAGGGACTGGGCGCTTGCCACCACTGCCATTTCATCTCCACCCCCAGGCCTGGCATTACATCACTTGGCCCCACATAGCCCTGCATAGTCCTGGTAGCATAGCCAATCAGGAGCGAAGGTATGGTCAAATTTGCATGTTTCCCTTTTATTATATAGGATGCTTTTCCATCAGTCACAACTGAAATGCAGTCAGTGGCCACTGCAAGTATATGAAACCCAAATATTTAAACTTCCAAACCAAGTAAGTTCCACCCTTCTCTCTCTTCTCCCTCTCAGTACCAGGACCTGTTGGGACTCCTGCTGAAGAGAGATGCACTCCCCTGTGCCCACGCAGCACATCAGATGGCCATAATGGACTCCACACATGGACTAATAGACTATAATTAGTTTGGATGCTGAACCATACCTGGCTGCAACATGGAACAGGAACTCTGGACACTGGCCCTGTTTCTGGCTCTGCTTGAATCCAGCTGCACTTTTTCCAGGACTGACTTGAGCAGAGAACTTTAGAATCTGAGACATATAACTTTATGCAAATAAAGCCTTCTTCCACATCTCATCATCCCAGGTGAACCTTGCAAAATCATTTTCTGAAGATATCGCAAGGACTTCATTCCCACTGTGTCTAGGAAATCTGACCCATTAATTGCTTCAGCATCACAACCACATTCTACTATCCTGTGTGCATTCTCACTCTGAAATTCCCTTTGTACCTGTCTTTGTTCTTATAGGAATTTTTAGTTCCCTGGCCCTAATATTTTATTTCTATCAGCAGATTATTTTTATGTTCACCTCCTTGACTAGATGGTTTAGATTATAATAAAATTATACATCCTTTGATATCTTCAACATCCCCCCCTGTTGCTCTATAATTTAATTGTTCTGTAAAACAGTAAACTGGTTGGATCCAACTCTATCTGTTATGGGGCCTCTATCCAGTTTCCTGACAAATGCCATTGGGCTTTTCTCAAAACTCTAGACTACCTCATGGTCACCATTCTCACCAAACTCCAAACTATTAGATATTTACTTCAGAGAACTAGCAAATCACTTCATATTATGGTTTGTCTGTTTATACAACTATTTCCCTTTCAAGACATATTGAGAGCAGAAAGCAAGTCTCAGTTACATTTTTTATTCCTGGTATCAAGCACACTGTAGTTGAATAAAAATAAAATAAGTTCCATATTATGACATAGTAAACTTTTATGCAGAAAGGTATGTTTTATATTTAAATGAAAAGCAATAAAAGTTATTATTCAATATGTTAAATTTGAATTTATAATAACTTTATAAGAACATATGACTTTTTCTAAGGACAAACCATAATGCTTTTGCTCCTTTGTAAATAATCTAAATTATTCAATTATTCTATTTATTCTAATAAAATTTGTATTTTTTAAATGAAGACTGTATTTGGTGTAGGAGTAGATAAACAGAATATAGGATCCAGAAACAGACTTGTAAATAATAATTACTAGATTCAAAGCAAAGTTGACAAGTGTTACATTGGAGAAAGGATTCATTCTCTTTGATAAATGATGCATGGTCAACTGGACCTCCCTCCCATAAAGCACAAAAGTTAATTCAAGATATTGTATAGGACTAAGTTTGGAAAATATAAAATAAAGCATTTAGAAAAAAATAAAACATCTTTAGGGTTTTCTTAATCAGAACACACAAAAAAGAAAGTAATGTTACATTGAACTATATTAAATTGAAGCACTTCTCTTCATTAAAAAGATACTATTAAGAGCATAAAAAGACAACCCAGAGGGTGGGAGAAGAATTTCACAATACATACAAACAACAAAATATTAATATTTACAAGATATTTTTAAAAACCTACAAATCAATAAAACCTCCCTGAAACTAATTTTAAAAATACAAGTACTCCTTCTTAGTAATTATATTTTTTTATATTTATATAGGCAGTTGACTCGGACATTCAGACACACTTCACAAACAAGGTTAATCAAATGTACGATAAAAGTATGGAATGTGCTTAAGCTCATTAGTTAACAGCACTACACTTTTCAAGAACTAAAATTCAAGAGATAAAAATACCAAGATGTCAAAGATGTAGTGCCCCTAGAATTCTAATATATCACTGGTGGAATTCTTAATTAGTATTGTTGCTTGGAAAATTGTTAGCATATATTAAAGTGAAACATACACATATTCTATGATCCAGCAGTTCCACTGTTAGAAATGTGTCCTCATGTTCACAGAAGGTCATGTAAGATAAATTTTATTGTTGCACTAGTTAAAAATGCTTTAAATTGGAAACAACATTAATTTCTAATAATAGAATTAATAAATAAGTTATGATATAGTCACACAATGAAAAATAATAGAACAATGAGAATAAATGATATAATAATATGCAACAGTGGATGAATCTCACCACTATAAATTTGAACAAAAGGAGACATGCACAAAATAGTCCATATTGTCTGATTCAATTTATATAAAATACATAATCAAGGAACTCTAATATATGTGGGTATAAGTCAAGAAAATTGTTATCTTTCGTGGGGGTGAGATTAGAAGTTACTAGAAGGAAACATGAGAATGACTTGTGGGGTGCTATATATATGGATATATTCAGAAATTCACTAAGGTATGCTTATGTTTATCATTCTCCAATGAAAACATATTTAATGCTCCTGTTATCAATGAATATAAAGCATCTTTGAGATGAGACCTCATATGAAAATATAATAAAAATGAATAGGAGTCTAGAGAAAATAAGGAAAGGCCCAAGTTCAGAAAGAGTACATTCTATAAGTATAGCAACTCCTTAAAAAGTGTAAACTATTAAAAATAGAATCGTATATTTAGAATATGCTCTATGGCTTAATTGAACACATGTGGAAATTATTTTTGTACTGACTTATATATTTTATTTTTAACTTTTTTGTACTGACTTTAAAAAATTTTTTCTGTGCCTTCTAAAGACCTTGCACAATAGGTTAAACAAAGTTTTATAAATGATTATGTCCTTTTGTCTTTTTCACAACAGAATAAATAGTTCTGTGGTGTCCTGGATCATCATTTAGCAGTTATTTTCATTTATAATTATCTATATACACATGATTTTCTAGAATATTATTGGTTTCTATAAACAAACTTTGGATGTCAGAAACAACATCTCATTTTTAAAAGCATGTTTGCTTCCTAATTGAAAAATTTTATTGCTTTTGGCACAAACTGAAAAGAAAAGCCATCAAGTAGATGTAGATAGTGTTAAATGACTAAAGATTATAAAAAGCTTTTATAACCTGGAATCCCAAATTATACACTAGCTGAGATTCATTCAATGAATATGGCACTTTATGGCAAAGTATGAGAAAAGAGTATTATATTAAGGCAATTTATCTTCTCATTTTTTTGTTATGTACTCATCTGTGATAAATGCAACAGATAATAGTCTATAGATAGCAGTAGGTTATTTAATAGGCATAAAAGTCAAGACTAAACTATTCACTTCTGCAAAATACCTTTAGGTAAAAAAGAAGGACTTATTATCATTGAGAATAATATTAAACTCATTAATAAATACCTTAAGAATGTGCTCATAGAATCTAGCAGCAATAACTGTTAGCTTTTCTAATATTTTTCCAAGATAGTTTTAATAAAATAGGCAAGATAAAATACACATACATTTTAATTCAGTCAGACAGATAGTAGGTATACAATGTCATGGTACTGTAGTTTCTTCCCTAAATTTATAATCTGGAATAATAATAAGAGTGATTATATTAGCATTTTACCAAACAGGCATTTTATTTATGGGCTTATATAAATTATCTTCCTTAATAATTACTTTAAAAAGTCAAAAGATAGATAATATCCAAAGGTAACTGGTAGTTAATATCCAAATGTAACTGCCATCAATTTTTTCTCACCTTATATAGGTATGCTGCTCTTAACATCAAGAGAGGGATCCTTAATCAATAAAGAAATAAAAAGAGAGAGAGAGAGAGAGGGATTCTAATTCCCTGGGCTGGCTTTGTGATGTCCATTTTACAAAAAAAAAAATGTGACCAACCAGGTTATAAGAAACCTTACTTACAACTTCTCTCTGGGTCTCTTGGAAAGAATGATTTTGTGACACTTCTCAGAACCTACCAATTTACTGTGAAAAGCCCAAGACCAGAGCTAAATTCACGAGCATGCAATTTGCACTGTCAATGTCTTGAAATTCTTAATAATTTTATCATTTTGCACTGGGTCTTATAAATTATGTATCTGGATTTGCCCAACCACATCGACAGGCTAAGCTCCCAAATCACAGACAGCATTACCTGTCCATGAGTCACCTTGGATATTCAGCCCAGTTGAGCATTTAAATAGTGGCAGTCCCAGTCAATATCTGATTACAACTGTGTGAGACACCCCCAATGAGAACTGCTCCATTAAGCCCAGTCAACCCCCAGAACAATGAGAAATAATAAATTGTTTTGTAAGTCATTGAGTTTTTGTGTGGTTTTTGGTCTAGCTACAGATAAGTGAGACAGATAGTACTATTATTAAGTCATATTTTACCTAATAATAGACAAACATGTAAACTGACTGTACCTCTGCTATACCCACAACCAATTGGAGTGAGTATGCAAATTAGAAGGCCAAAGATGGTGGCTGCCCAGCTGTTCCCAGCATGGAGTGGCCAGGCGGGGCAGGAAACCTGCTGTGAGAGGGAGGGCGGCGGGGGGTGAAAGGATCTGCAGAAGTAGAGTGCCATAGGGAAGACCAGACGAAGACTCCAGAGTCTGCAGTGAAGACCAAGATGACAGACTCCAGCCTCTAGCCAGAGTCCACAGCAAAGACGAAGAAAGACTAGTCTGGAAGCCGAAGGAAGGAAGGCCTATTGCACAAATCTATTCATGCAACAGGCCTCTAGTTCCTTATATTAAGCTTACAAAGTAATGATCCTTTATAATAAAAATGTAATAATCTAAGTGTCCCACCAATGATGGGTCGACTGCTCGATCAGTTGTTATGACACATCTGACCACCAGGGGACAGACACTCCGACCAGTAGGTTAGCTTGCTGCTGGAATCCAGCTGATCAGGACTGGGGGAGAAGGCCCCAATCTGCCCCGATCGCCAGGCAGGCCAAGGAACCCCAGGCTTCAGTTAATATTATAATCACCTTGAGAAGCATAGAACAGCATTTTTTTGCAAGACTATGCAGTTAGAAAAACAGGAAAGCAATAAACAAACTTAGGTATAATGAAAACCCATAGCCTTAGCTATAGATTTTTGGAGCTTCTTTTATGTGTCTAATACACAAGAATATTATCTGATTTTCCATTTTAATGTGATTTTTTTCTATTTTTGTTGCACTAGAAGTTTTTTTTTTAAGTTTCAACTCTCACCGTTTCATTTATACATGCTTCCAAATGATCACCAAAGGAATTTCAAGAATAATGTGTGAAGCTGTAACTTCCAGGACCTCATCATTTCCTCAAAAAGCTTCCAAATGATAATAATTGTGGATATCCCCATTTTAATGTGATCAATTATGCTAATGGGAGTACATTACTCATTCTCAGTGATGTATGTTCAACTTTTTATGATTATGTCCTCTTCTACACCCTGCAACTTCATCATTAATTCCTAATTGCTCCAAAATATTTTCCCACACATAGATACCCATGAGGCCTTTGTAATGAGAATTCATTTCTCAAAAGGGAATTTAAAAGACTGAGTCTCAGATGTTCAAAAACTTATGAACCAGATAGTCATCAGAGGTAAAAAGTCACATAATCAGGTTCACTTTGCTGACAAGTAACAATTTCAGGACTCCTGGGAAAGCAAAGAGACACATTAAACAGAATTTCTTAAAATTTTATTTCACTGTGACAACATCTCAACTTTTCGGTTTCTGGACCTACAACACTTGAGTGAGACAGTCCATAAACCACTTCTTTGTTGAAGTTGTTAATTAGGTTGTAGCCTGAAAAGTGAACTCTGAATTATTCTTGGATTTATATTGTTTCAGATTAAGTTTGATGAGTGTTAAAGGGGAAAAAAAGCATTTTAGGAAATAATTTTACTTCTAACCATCACTATATATTTCAGATAATATAATTCATGCTTGAAATGTGTCTATATTCAAATATATAGCACAAGCCACAAGGAAAATGTACAGTTTTCTAAAGAACAACTAGAAATGTATACTAATAAATTGTATAATAATTTTAATAGAGGTAAATAGTATCTATGTATTTATAAAGCCTAAATTTATTATTATAAAATTCATTATTGATTGACCACAATATTTAATGTAACTTAATACCTTTTATCCAATTACCAGTTTACAAAAGGTCAAATAATAACTTCTAAAAATACCCTATTTTATCCTCAAATAAGCATAGAGTATAAATAAAAGAACATAATAGCATCTAACTTTTCTGATATAATTTTATTCTGTGATCTAATTAAATGCTGAAACTTTTTAAATTATATGTTGAAACTTTTTATGTTTTCAATAAAAATATTTGATTATTTTTTCTGTCAGAGAAAATAGAGTATAACAAAAATTTTAAGCTCTTTTGATATTGAAAATCTATTGTAATTTAATCATTTTGTATCCTATAAAATAACAATATATTTAAGGATATGGATATATGTAAATAATATTTGATAAATGCTTTGGGAACCAAGGAAGGGAGAAAGGAATAAAAGGAAGGAAGGAAGGAAGGAAGGAAGGAAGGAAGGAAGGAAGGAAGGAAGGAAGGGAGGGAGGGAGGGATGGAGGGAGGGAGGGAGGAAGGAAGGAAGGAAGGGGAAGAAGGAAGTGAGGCTTGATTATAACTCCATAATTTCTCCAAAAATCAAAGGAAGATAGAGATTCAAAATGGAGGCCAAATAGGCAGACATGTCCTGCCCGTTATCATGGAACAGATAGAAGAAACAAATGAATTGAATGGCATCCACCCAGAATTGGCAAATTAGACACAGCAGGTAAGACAATGCTCAGCCAGGAAGGGCAAAAGTCACCTTGAGAATAGTAGGATTAGCATCTGGGCTGGAGAGAGAGACATGCTACCACTGGGACAAGAGGTTCAGAAGAAACCTGTGCTACACTGGGTGTGAGTCCCTTGGGGACACAAGTAACACCCAACTGTGGAAGGGGGTCCACAGGGCTGCTGGTGGCTGGGAAATCTACACTGAGTGGCCAGATTATTGTGATCTCTGAATGCATAATAATCTGGCCACTCAGTGTATATCCTCCTACATAATAAAAGGTTGATGTGCAAATTGTCCCCTCAAACCAGCAGTTCAATCAGCAGACAGGCTGGACAACAGCCCATGTCGCCTACCCCTGGCCAGACTGGCTGGACCCCACCTATCCACAAATTCATCCATCTGGCCTCTCATGTATGGCTGTTCCCAGAAAAGCAGCCTAAAAAGTTGCCTGAGCAGTGTGGTGCAGGATTGGGGAGGGAGGAGAGGGAAACTTGCCATTGCCCAGCTGTTTTGCCTCTGCTTTGTCCTTGCTCTTATTCACTAAACCCAGTTCATAGAATCTTTCAATTACAAACTAACGGAGGCTGTGGTGCAAGTGGAGGTGCAGTTTAATAGAGTCTGAGGAGAGGCTGTAGAGGGGAGCAACACAGGGAGAGATGATCGGGAATCCGGCACTGAGACATTCGGATCCTCCAAACACAAGCAGACATTTTCTCCTAAAGACCCAGCCTCTCCCAGCAGCCTCAGGACAGCTAGTGCAGCTACAAGCTTTGCAGAGGAAATAAAGACTCTGAATAGCCCCAGGGAGCCCTTGAGGACTGGGTTGAGGGGCCATTCAGTCCGGGAAAGCAATACAGAAGAAAACCTGTTTGAAGAAATAATGACAGAAAACTTCCTAGATTTTGGGAAGAAAACACTCAGAAATCGAAGAAGCACACAGAGTCCCAAACAAAATGAACCCTAAAAACTCTACACCAAGGCCCATTATAATTAAATTGGCAAACATCAACAACAAAGTCAGAATTTTAAAGGATGCCAGAGAGAGACAGAAAGTTATCTACAACTGATTTTTCAACAGAAACACAGCATGCCAGAAGGGAGTGGAATAAAATATGGAAAGTGATGCAAAGCAAGGAACTGAATCCAAGAACACTATACCCAGCAAGGCTAACACTCAAACTTAAAGGTGAAATCAGGAGTTTCACAAACAAAAGAAGACTAAGGAAGTTTATTACCACCAAGCCAGCAATGCAAGAAAGGCTAAAGGGACTGCTGTAAAAAGAAGTAACAGAAAGGGAAGAAGGAACACAGGAATAAAAAAGGTAACAAACAAGTACCTATCAATAATAATCTTAAACATAAATGGATTAAATGCTCCTATAAAAAGTCAGTGTAGCTGAATGGATAAAAAAATACACCTATATATATATATATATCTGCTGTCTACAGGAGACCTACCTCAGAACAAAGGACTCACACAGACTGATAGTGAAGGGATGGGAAAAAATTTTTCAGGCAAATGGAAGTGAAAAAAAGCTAGGGTAGCAATTCTTATATCTGACAAAATAGACTTCAAAGTGAAGGCCATAACAAGAAATAAGGAGAGCCCTTTCATTATACTAAAAGGAAGAATTCAACAAGAAGATATGACTCAGGTAAAGATATGCATATAATACAGGAGCACCCAAAGACATTAAAAAAAAAAAGAAAAAAAAAACTTCTGGAAGATATCAAGGGAGAGATCAAAAGCATTACAATCATAGTAGGGGTCTTTAATACCCCACTGACATCACTGGATAAATCCTCTAAACAAAAAGTCAGCCAAGAACCAGCAATCCTAAATGACTCACTAGATCAGATGGAATTAATTGAGTCCTTGAGAACATTTCACTCCAAAGCTCCAAATTATACATTCTTTTCAAGTTCACATGAGATATTTTTAAAGATAGACCATATATTGGGACACAGGCAAAGTCTCTTCAAATTCAAGAAAATGGAAATCATGTGAAGCATCTTCTCAGACCACAATGGCATAAAATTAGAAATCAACTACAATAAAGACAATAAAAATATCACACTTGGAGGCTAAATAGTATGCTATTAAAAAATAATTGAGAGTCTAAAGAGATCAAAGAAAAAAGAAAAGCATCCTGGTAACAAATAACATTGAAAACACAACAATCCAAAATCTATGGGACACAGTGAAAGCAGTCTTGAGAGGGAAGTTCATAGCTTTATAGGCCTCCCTCCCACCCCCAACAACAACAACAACAACAACGCCAAAAACAACAAGAAAAATGGTAAATAATCTAACCATGCAACTAAAAGAATTAAAGACTAATAAGAAAAGCCCAGAGTAAGCAACAGGGAGGAAATAATAAATATCATAGCAGAAATAAATGACACAGAAACTCTCCCCGACCCCCGACCCCCCCCCCCCAAAAAAAAAAAAAACTGCAAAAGTTCAATAAAACCAAGAACTGGTTCTTTGAAAAGTGAAACAGTATGGATGAACCTCTACTCTGGCAAGGCTCACAAAGAAACAAGGAGAGAGGAACCAGATAAAAAAAATAAAAAATGAAAGAGGTTTAATAACAACTGACACCACAAACTTACTAAGGATTATAAAAAAAAAAAACTATAAACAACTCTACTCCAACAAACTGGACAATCTAGATGAAATGGACCTATTCCTAAAAAAATACAATCTTCCAAAACTCGATCACAAAGAATTAAAAAAAAACTGAATAAGTGGATACCTACTGATGAAATTGAGGCAGTAATCAAAACACCTTCAGCAGACAAAAGCCCTGGTCCCGATGGCTTCACAGGGGAGTTTTACCAAACAGTCAAAGAAGAAATAAAACTTATCTTTCTCAGAATATTCCAAAATATTTATGAGGAAGGCACAATTCCAACCTATTTCTATGAAGCCAGCGTTACTCTAATCCTGAAACCAGATAAATGAGAATTACAGGCCATTATCCCAGATGAACATAGATGCTAAAATCCTCAACAAAATTCTAGCAAATAGAATCCAGCATTACATTAGAAAGATCATACACCATGACCCAGTTTGATTTATACCAGGGATGCAAGTCTGATAAAATATTTGCAAATCAATAAGTGTGATACATCACATAAACAAATTGAGAGACAAAAATCACATAATCATATCAATTGATGTGGAAAAAGCATTTGAAAAAATCCAACACCTATTCCTGATTAAAACTCTCAGCAAAGTGGGAATAGAGGTATCATAACTCAACAGAATAAAAGCCTTATATCCATATATGACAAAAAATACAGCCAACATCATATATGTTGTATCATATTTTGTCATATCCATATATGACAAAAATACAGCCAACAACAGGCAAAAACTAAAATCATTTACCATAAGAACAAAATCAAGACAGGGATGCCCACTTCCACCTCTCCTGTTCGAAATAGTACTGGAAATGCTAGCCATAGTGTTCAGACAAGAAGAAATAAAAGCCATCCAAATTGGAAAAGAAGAAGTAAAACTATCATTATCCACAGACCACATGCTATTGTACATAGAAAACCCTAAAGATTCCATAAAAAAAGAGAAACTACTAGACTTAATAAATGAATTTGGCAATATAGCAAGATACAATATTAACACCCAGAAATCTATGGCTATTTATAACTAACAATGAAGTCACAGAAAAAGAAACTTAAAAAAATGCCATTTACCATTGCAACAACAAAAAATTAGGATACCTAGCAATAAACTTAACCAAGGACGTAAAAGACCTGTATTCAGAAAACTATAGGTCATTGAAAAAAGAGATAGAGGAAGACATAAAAAAATGGAAGAATATACTGTGTTCATTGATTAATGGAATTAACATCATTAAAATGTTCATACTACCCAAGACAATCTATAGATTCAATGCAATCTCCATTAAAACATCAATGGTATATTTCACAGACCTAGAACAAACTCCAAAAATTCATATGGAATTAAAAAAAAAAAGACCCTGAATATTTGTAACAATCCTGAAAAAGAAGAACAAAGATGACCGGACGACAATACCAGATTTCAAGCTATATTACAAAGCCACTGTTCTCAAAACTGCCTTATACTGGCACAAGAACAGACCTATAGACCAAAGGAACAGAACAGAGAACCCAGAAATAGACCCAAGCCATTATGCTCATTTAATATTTGTAAAAAGAGGCAAGAGCATACAATGGAGTCAAGACAGTCTTTTCAATAAATGGTGTTGGAGAAATTGGACAGACACATACAAAACAAAAACAAACAAACAAACAAAAAACTAGACCACCAACTAATACAAAAATAAACTCAGAATGGATAAAGGACTTAAATGTAAGACAGGAAACCATAAAAATCTTAGAAGACTCCACAAACAGCAAAATATAAGACATACACTGAGTGGCCAGATTATAATGATCTCTGAATGCATAATAATCTGGCCACTCAGTGTATATCCTATATACTAAAAGGCCGATATGCAAATTGTCCTCTGGATCAGAAGTTTGACCAGCAGGCAGGCCAGCCAACCACTCATATTCCCTCCCGCTGGCCAAGCTGGCTGAACCCCACCCATGCATGAATTCTTTGCACAGGGCCGCTAATATATATTAGAGGCCCTTTGCACAGAATTCATGCATAAGGGGCTGGGGTGTGCCTCGGCCCAGCCTGCACCCTCTCCAATCTGGGACCCCTTGAGGAATGTCCAACTTACTGTTTAGGCCCGATTCTACCAGGATCAGGCCTAAATGGGCAGTCAAACATCCCTCTCACAATCAAGGACTGTTGGCTCCCAACTGCTCACCTGCCTGCCTTCCTGTTTGCCCCTAACCACTTATGCCTGCCAGCCAGATCACCCCCTAACCATGCCTCTGCCAAACTGTTTGCCTAATTGTTCCCCTGCCAGCATGTTTGCCCCTAACTTCCCTCCCCTGCAGGCCTGGGTGCCCCCCAACTGCCCTTTCCTACAGGCTAGGTTACCACCAACTTTCCTCCTCTGCCGACCTGTTTACCCATAACTATCCCCCCCTGCAGGCTTGATTGCCCCCAACTACCCTCCCTTGAAGGCCTGGTCCCTCTCAACTGCCCTCCCCTGCTGGCCATCTTGTGGTATCCCTCTTGTGTCCCCATGGGGGCAGGATCTTTGACTACTTGGGAGCAGCCATTTTGTGTGTTGGAGTGATGGTCAGTTTGCATATTACTCTTTTATTAAATACTAGGGGCCTGGTGCAATGAAATTCATTCACTGGGGGGTGGGTGACCCCTCAGCTCAACCTGCCCCCTCTCACATACTGGGAGCCCTCGGGGGAGGTCCTACTGATGGCTCACCCCCAGCCTGCAGGCCAAAAGACTCTGGCTGAGGCTTTGGGCCTTGGGCACCCAGCGATAGTCCTGCCATGGGGCCAATTGCTGGCTGGCTCTGCCCCAGCCCTGGCCAAGAGACTTTTTCTAGCCTTGGGCAGCAGCCATCTTGGTTGGGTGTTAATTTGCATATCACTCCTGATTTACTGTGGGTGTGGCTTGTGGGCATGGCTTATTAGGTGTAGCAAAGGTACGGTCAATTTGCAAATTACTCTTTTATTAGATAGGATGATAGAGGCCTGGTGCACAAGTGGAGGCCAACTGGTTTGCCCGGAAGAGTGTCCTGGATCAGGGTGGGGGTTCCCTTGGGGCATTGGGCATCCTGGGTGAAGGGCCTGTGGTGATTTGCAGACCAGCCATGCCCCCTGGTGACCCAAGTGGAGGCCCTGGTATCTGGGATTTATTTATTTTCTACAATTGAAACTTTGTATCCTGCAACAGAGCTGTCTTCTGCTCGCTCCTGGGCAGCAGCCATTTCTGTTGGGTTTTATTTATTTTCTATAATTGAAGCTTTGTAATCTTTATCAGAGGCCTGGGCTAGCCAGGGCAGGTGGAAAGCTTGACTTCCTTCATCTTTGGGAACAATTCAAACCTCTTGCTCTCTCCAGCTCCATGGCTGCCGGCATTTTTATCTTCTATCATTGAAACTTTGTAATGCTGAATGGAGGCCTGAGCTGGCAAGGGCAGGCTGAAAGCTTGGCTTCCTCTATTGCCATGGAAACCCAAACCTCCCTCCTGCTCTCTGTGGCCGCTGCCATCTTGGTTGGATTTATTTGTATATTTGCTCCTGATTAGCTGGTGGGCATGGCTTGTGGGCATAATGGAGGTAAGTTCAATTGCATATTACTCTTTTGTTAGATAGGATATAGATATATACCCACACTGAGTAGTCAGATTATTATGCATTCAGAGATCATAATAATCTGGCTACTCAGTGTATGCTGTAGCAATATCATTATCAATACAGCTCCTAGGACAAAGGAAACTAAGGAGAAAATAAATGAATGGGACTACATAAAAAATAAAAAGCTTTAGCAGAACAAAGGAAACAATCAACAAAACAATAATAAAGCCCACTAAGTGGGAGAATGTATTTGCCAATGTTATCTCTGATAATTTACAGGAACTATTACATCTTAACAAAAGGGAGATAAACAATCCAATAAAAAAAATGGGCAAAGGACCTAAATAGACACTTTCAGAAAGAAGACACACAGAAGGCCTGAGAGACATATGAAAACATGCTCAAAGTCACTAATCATCAAAGAGATGCACATCAAAATGACAGTAAGGTACAATCTCACACCTGTCAGAATGGATATAGTCAATAAATGGACAAAGGACAAGTGCTAGCAAGGATGTGGAGAAAAAAGAAATCCCCTTGCGCTGCTGGTGGAAATACAGACTGTGGTAAGCACTGTGGAAAACAATATACAGTTTGCTCAAAAATTTAAAAATGGAACTCCCATTGGACTCAGTAATCCCACTTCTAGGACTATACCCCAAGAAATCTGAAACCAATCAGAAAGGGTATATGAACCCCTATGTTCATAGAAGCACAATTTACAATAGCTCAGATTTGGAAACAGCCTAAGTGCCATCAGCAGATGAGTGAATTAAAAAAGTGTGTTATATCTACACAATGGAATACTATGCTGTAGTAAAAAAAAAAAAAAGAAGGAACTCTTATCAATCAGAAGACCATGGATGAAACTGAAGAGCATTATGCTAAGTGAAATAAGCTAGTCAGACAAGGATCAATATCATGTGATCTCATTCATTTGTGGAATATAATGAACAACATAAACTAAACAAAACAAAAATAGAGCCAGAGACATAGGAACCTAGAATAGATCATCCAGCTTCAGAGGGAAGGCAGGGGAGGTGAGGGTAAGAGATCAACAAAGGACTTATATGCATGCAGATAAGCATAACCAATGGACAGACAGGGGCATGAGAGCATGTGGTGGGAGGTGGGAATGGCCAGGTAGAAAGTCAATGCAGGGGAAAAGGAGAAATATGTAATACTTTAAACCATAAAGATTTTAAACAAAAAAAGATTATTTTAATTATTATTCATTTTCCTTCTCTCAGTACTGTGGAGAAACAAACCGTCCCCTTGTTAGAACAAGTGGAATTGAGAAAAAACTGTTTAGTGAGATTCATTTGTGTTGCCTAAAATAAAAATATTAAAAAAAACTTTAGGCCTGGTGCATGAATTCATGTATAGGTGGTGGTCCCTCAGGGTGGCCTGCAGAGATCAAGACAAAACCTGAAGTTCAACACCACCTGCAGCTCCTACCTGCTGCTCCCACTCATCCTGTACCACTGCACCTGACGTGGGCTCATGCCCAATCAGTCTTTTTCTGAGAGAAGCTTTTGCCACTGAAGCAGCATTTGCCAGTGGTGAGTCCTGTGTCTGGCTCCCTCCTGAGGGGAGTGGCCTGTAAGATCAGGCCAAAACTGGCTCTCTGACATCTCCCAAGGAGTCCTGGATTGCAAGAAGACATAGGACAAACCGAGGGACCCCACCAGTGCAAGTTGGGGCCAGGGAGGGTCTTGGAGGGGGCTCCAGGGCATGTCCAGCTCATCTTGCTCAGTCCCAATCAGCCGGACCCCAGCAGCAAGCTAACCTACCAGTCAGGGTGTCTGTACCCAGTGGTCAGTGTACGTGATAGCAACTGCTGGACAGTCAACTGTCTTCTCCCTGGTGGTCAGTGCATGCCATAGCAAGTGGTTAGGAGGCCTTAGCATATCATTAGCATACTAGAGGCCCAGTGTATGAAATTTATGCTCTCAGGGGTGGGGTCCCTTAGCCTGGACTGCACCCTCTCACAGTCCCAGAACCATCAGTCAGACATCCTTAGCACTGCCACAGAGGTGGGAGAGGCTCCCACCACCACTGGGACACTAGCCATCCCTGAGCCCAGCTTCTGGCTGAGTGGCAACCCCCCTGTGGGAGCACAATGACCACCAGGAGATAACTCCCGCATTGAGCATCTGCCTTCTGGTGATTAATGCAAGTCATCGTGACTGGTTATTATGCTGCTCAATCAATTTGCATATTATTATTTTATTATATAGGATTACACTTTGATTAGTTGAATAGTTGACTGGTCACCAGATAATCAGACACTTAGCATATTATTCTTTTATTATATAAGATTGTCCTATTAATTTTAATTGATCATTAAATTTTAATTGATATATGGATGTCAATGTCATGGAGAAAACTGCATCATTTGTTACTTTGTCCTTAGTGCCTAACAAAGTGGCTAGCACCTAGTATGTGCTCATTTAATTATTTGGTGATTAGATAAACAAGTCAATGAGTTTTATTTTATTGTTGTGGGATTTTTTTAAATATTCTGAAATAGGAATCCAACTATCAAATTCTAAGGAGTTTTCAGAATCATTTTATATCTGTTCTATTCCTAATTTATCACTAATAATTTGTTAGCCACCATATAATCATTTTCAATTATTGTTCTTAGATTAAATTATTATAGATTATTCAAAACATGACTTTTGAGATGTTTCAAAGTAGCAAATTGAGATTTTTTTCTTTTTGTCTAATTGATGTATCACTTTATCCAATTGTATTAATTATCTGTGGCTGCATAAAAAAAATCATTCCAGACTTAGTGATTAAAATTATGTTTATTGACTAAACTCCTGTTATCTGGTACCTGCAGTTTCATTGATATATATATATATATATATAAAGGAAGAATATACCATGTTTATGGATTGATAGGATCAACCTAAAGCAATCTATACATTCAATGCAATACCCCTAACCCACTTTCTCTGCAGGCCTGGTCACCATCAACTGCCCACCCCTGCAAGGCTGGGTTCCCCCCAACTTCCCTTCCCTGCAGGCATGGTTTCCCCCAACTTCCCTCCTCTTCCAGCCTGGTCCCCCCCACTGCCCTCCCTTTCAAGCCTGGTCCCTCCCAACTCCCATCCCATGCTGGCCATTTTGTGGCAGCCATCTTGTATCCACATGGGGGCAGCCATCTTTGACCACATGGGACAACCATCTTGTGTTGGAGTGATGGTCAATTTGCATATTACTCTTTTATTAGATAGGATAGAGGCATGATACGTAAGTGGGGCTGCTGGTTTGCCCAGAAAGGTGTCCTGGGTCAGGGTGGTGGTTCCCTTGGAGTGTGGGGCAGCCTGGGCAAGGGGCCTCTGGTGGTTTGTAAGCCATCCATGCCTCCTGGCAACCCAAGTGGAGGTCCTGGTATCTGAGATTTGTTTATCTTCTATAATAGAAGTATCAACCAAATTTACCATCAACGATGACAGATTGAAACACATGCATCTGATTGGCGTCAATGAGAGCTTTATATGTATCATGCATGGGTGAGTCAACTTAGCCTTTTACATATATAAAATATAATTGTCAGCAACACAGCAGTAAATATCAACACAAAGCAGATTATTATTGTATATCAGGCAAGGAGAACAAAGGATAAACTATTTAACTGCAGCAGTGTTTGACTATATTCTTCACAGTGAGAAAACCTGAAGACATTTTCAAGATATACTGTTTCTTACTTTTTTTCAGTTGGGTCAAGTTTTTAAACTTCCTAAATTTCTCTTTTCTGGCTAATGAAAAGAAAATAGGATTCCACTGAGTTTCCTATCTACCTATTCCAAGACTTCTGTGAGGATCAAATGAGGTGAGGCACATAAAATGCTTCACAAACATTTGCTTAAAGTGTCAAATGTTTGTACCTGGTTATAAAACAAGTCATGCTCCTGGGCTGAAGAAACTGGAAGGAGACTAGTTGCTAGGGAGAGGAAGGCAGGCATTGCTATGTAACATAATTACCCAGATGGACACTTAGCATATTAGCCTTTTATATATATAGTAGAGGCTCAGTGCACAAAATTCATGAACGGGGGCAGGGGGGTGTCCCCAGCCCAGCCTGCACCATCTCCAATCTGGGACCCCTCGAGGAATGTCTGACTGCCCGTCGGACATCCTTCTCATAATCCAGGACTGCTGGATCCCAACTGCTCACCTGCCTGCCTCACTGATTGCCCATAACTGCTTCTGCCTGTCAGCCTGATCACCCACTAACCACTACCCTGCCAGCCTAATTGATGTCTAACTGCTCCCCTGCCAGCCTGTATGCCCCCAACTTCCCTCCTCTACTGGCCTGGTCACCCCTAACTGCCCTCCCCTGCAGGCTTGATCACCCCCAACTGCCATCCCTTGTAGGCCTGGTCCCTTCCTATTGCTCTCCCCTGCTGGCCTGATGGCCCACAACTGCCCTCCCTTGCAGGCCTAGAACCTCCCAACAATCCTCCCCTGGTGGCCATCCTGTGGTGGCCATCTTGTGTCCACATGGGGGCAGGATCTTTGACCACATGGGAGCAGCCCTCTTGTGTGTTGGAGTGATGGTCAATCTCTGTATTACTATTTTATTAGATAGGATAAAGGCCTGGTGCATGGATGGGGGCTGGCTGGTTTGCCCTGAAGGGTGTCCCGGATCAGGGTGGGGGTTCCCTTGGGGCATGGGGTGGCCTGGGCGAGGGGACTGTGGTCATTTGCAGGCCAGCATGCCCCCCAAGTGACCCAAGCAGAGGCCCTGGGATCTGGAATTAATCTATGTCTACAATTGAAACTTTGTGGCCTAAAGCAGAGCCAAGCCTTCTGCTCCTTCCATGGTGACAGCCATTTCTGTTTGAAAATTTGTAGCCTAGAGTGTAGACCTAGGCCGTCCAGGGATGCAGAAACTTGGCTTCCTCCATCACCCCTGCAACCCTAGCCTCTGCTCTCTCCAGTTCCGTGGCTGCCACCATTTCTGTTTGGATTATGTATCTTTTATAATTGAAACTTTGTGGAATTGAGTGGAGGTCTAGGCCAGTAATGGCAGGCGGAAAGCTTGGCTTCCTCCATTGCCAGGGAAACCCAAGCCTCCCTCTTGCTCTCAATGGCAGCAGCCATCTTGGTTGGGGGTTTATTTGCATAATTTGCTCCTGATTGGCTGGTGGGTGTGGCTGTGGGAATGGCTTGATCATAGGTATAGTCAATTTGCTTATTACTCTTTTATTAGAAAGGATAGATGTTTTATATTGTTTTCTAATTCTAGATCAATAAACTAATATGGAAAAGAACCCTATATTAATAAAACCATGCACTACTTTTGATTGGTGATAATGCTGTTTATTTACTAAATTTCAGCCTGACCAGTAAAATTTTATGAAAATTAATACTTTATAAAGATAACAGAAGTAATGATAGGAATTTAATTATGTTCCCCATAAAAAGATATGTTGAAGCCCTAACATAACTCAGAATGTGACCTTATCTGGAAAGAGAATCTTTGTAGATGTAATCAAGTTAAGGTGAGTTCATTAGGGTGGGCCCTAATCCAGTATGACAGGTGTCCTTATAAGAAAAAAAGAAAAATTCACACAGACATGTACAGGGGAAAACAATGTGAAGAGACTTAGGGAGAATGTCATACCAGGTTGAAGTTATACTAACACAAGCTAAGGAACATTTTGGGCTACCAGAAGCTGAAAGAGGCAAAAAAAAACAAAAACAAAAACAAAAACAAAAAAACAAAACTTCCCCCGTAGGTTTCAGGGAGAGAAGGGCCCTGCTAACACCTTGATTCCAGACTTTTAGCTTCCTGAACAGTGAGAGAATATGTTTCTGTTGTTCTGAGCCACATGATTTTTATTACTTTGCTATGGCAGCCCCAGTAAATTATACAAACATAAAGCTAATATCAATCTCAAGTCACCAGACATAAATTACTATATAAATACAATTTTAAAGGAATCATTTTTTAAATGAAGCATTTTGTGCCACCATGGATCTTTATCATCATGGAGTATTTTGATGACATAATAAATAAATATATTTTGGATGATTCTATGTGTTTAGCATCATTACAATTGCATTACTTGTATTACTTTATTTACTCTTCACAACTATGCTTTGAAATAGTTATTCTCATTATAACCCTTCATTTGAAGTATAGAGAAGTGAGGTAACTTTTCCACATAATCTCCCTCATATGTGAAGGAATAAATTCAAACCCACAGAGTCAGCCCACAAAGTCCATGTTCTCATCTACATGAGATGGTCTTCAACTGCTTTAACCCTCAGATTCCACCCCCTCAGCAATTAATGTCTCATTTTGTCAACCTTATGAAACATAGCTGTTGTAACTTTATCCAAACATTAAAATTACTCATTGTTTTTACCACCTAAGGCAGCCAACATTTTTTGTGTGGCATATGGAAGTTATAGGACACTCTATGACCTGGCATAAACCTACATTTTAAAACACATCTCTAGTCACATGTGTTTAGTTATTAAAAGAAAGAAAATTATGTAAGTTATGTTGGATTTAACTTATTATATAAGTTAAATTATATAAGTTATATAAGAATCATGAGAGAATGTAGAAATGTCAGGATTTAGGTTCGTAGAAAAATATAATTGACAGTAAGTCCTTCATATAAGGCAGCAAGTGATGATAAGACACACAAGCATACAAATCTTGACCTGGACTCTTGACCTGTCTAGTCTTTTCTCTTTCTACTCTCACTTTTCAGAGAACTAATGCACACACTTCTGCAATTTTAGCATGAACATGTTCTCTCTTATATACTGACATTTATATATTGCTGCTTCCCCTTCCTGTCACCTTTTTCTCCCTAATATCATCCCTTCCTCAACTCTACTCTCCCATTATACCACTTTCATGAATAGCTTCTACTAGAACACTATGGTTTATTTATCTCTACCCTGATAAGCCTTCTGTGATTTGTCTCCCATCACTTGGTAAGTCATTAATATGTTCTCTGTGTTCAGTCATTAGTCTTTATATTTCTAGTTTTTTTAATTATTGGGGAGACATTGGTAAATAAGACTATGTAGATTTCAAATGCACAGTTTTATGATGCATCAGTCATAAATTTCATTGTGTTATTACCATCCAAAGTCAAATCTCTTTTAGTCACCATATATTCAACTCCTTTTACCTTTTATTACCTCTCCCCCACCCCCTTTTCCTCTGGTCACCACCAGACTGTTGCTTGTGTCTAGGAGTTTCTGTTTGTTGGTTTGTCTTGTTTGTTCACCTATTGTTTTCAGTTTTATACCCCATTTATGAGTGAAATAATTTGATTCTTGACTTTTCCTGTCTGACTTATTATTATATAATATTCTTAGGATCCATCCATGTTGTCACAAGTGGCAATATTTCATCATTTCTTATAGCTGAGTAGTATTCCATTGTATATATGTACCACTTCTTTGTCCAATCATATATTAACGAACACTTCATTTGTGTCCATTTCTTGGCCACCATGAATAATGCTGAAATAAACATAGGAGTACATATATCTGCCAACAAATGTTTTAAACTTCTGGGATAAGTACTCAGAAGAAGGATTATTGAGTTATATGTTAATTACATTTTTAATTATTTTAGGAAAATCCAGCATACTGTTTTCTATAGCAGCTGTACCAGTTTACATTCCCTCCAGTGGGAATTTTCAACAATCTTTCCAACATTTCTTATTACTTGTCCTGTTGATAGTAGCCATTCTAACAAGTATTATCTCACTCTGTAGTTTTGATTTGCATTTTCTTAATAGGCAGTGAAATTGAGAATCTTTTCATGTGTGTGTTGGCCATTTGTAAGTCTTCTTTAGCTTTCATTGCACACTGTTGTAATGGTTACTTGGCTTCTCTGTATTTCTATTCAAAGCTCCTTGAGAACAACAATTGCATCACATTAGTCTTTGACAACTCAGACCACACACAATGACTAGTATTAGCTCAATGTGTGTTTGATAAATGAATGAATTCTGACAACTAGAAAACTTGGAGTGTGTGTTGAAGAACAAGCAGAGAAGTATGCCAGGCCTAGGGAAAGATCCTAAAGTCACAGCTGCATGTGGTGCTAAAGCTCCGGAATGAATGAATACTAATATATAAAAACCCTGGATCCATCACATCCACAATCACCAGAGGCTCAACCAACTGAAGTCAATCCTGCAGTCAGCACTGGATTGCCGTGGAGACCAAGCACTGACTGCTGCAGCTGCAGGTGCAGCGAACCAGCACTAACTGCTGAGGGGGCTGAGAATCAGGCCTCAGTATAGGCCTAACGAAAGAAGCAGGGTCTGACTATAGCCTCTGTGGCAGCTGTTTATCAGCACTTGCCTCTCTCTTTCTCTCCAGGCCTGGCCAGCAGCTGCTCTTCCATTTCTCTCCAGGCCTCCACCAGGGATGCTAATCAACCTCCCTTTCTGATCAGGCCCTGTTATTAGGTCCAGAGATGTTCACTGGCATAGAAACTGACCAATCAGAACCAAATTATCCAGCAGAAAAGGGCTGTTGGGGGCAAGATCAGGCCAGCAGGGGAGGGCAGTTGGGAGTGAGATCAGGCCAACAGGAAATGGTAATTAGGGGTGATCAGACAGGCAGGCAGGCAGAAGTAGTTAGGAGAAATCAGGCAGGCATACAGGTGAGCAATTATAAGCCTGTGGTCCCAGATTGCGAGAGGGATATCTGACTGCTGGTTGGATTGGGTCTAAACTAGTAGTTGGACATCCTTCAAGGGGTCCCCAATTGGAGATGGTGCAGGCTGGGCTGAAGGAATCCTGCTCCATGCAGGAATTTCATGCATTGGACTACTAGTAATGGTATAAAAGTGGTGTACCTGCCATTCAGTATCCAAAAGCAGGGGCAACAGCACCTGGTTGGGAGTAGAGGACTGAGCACAGTGCATAGGCCAAAGTAGGTTTTTATCCAGATCACTGGGAGAAAACATGAGAAAGTCAGTTGAAAAGAATAGATCACAGTAGTATCAGAACCTGTGTAGATAACAAGAAAAAAGGGAACTGCAGGCTAAGAGTCTGGGAACACTGAAAGTAATATCATAGACTGATTAATTAGAAATAGAAAATTGCTACATCAAAAAGTTATACAAATCTTTGCTTGGGAAGTTATTCAGGCCAGAGGATTTAGAGTCAGAGGATCCTAATAGGAAAGCAGAGTCAGCTGCAATTTTATTAAAAACTAGAAGCCTGGTGCACAAAATTTGTGCATGGGAGTGTGGGGGTGTCCCTTAGCCCAGCCTGCACCCTCTCCAATCTGGGACATCTTAAGGGATGTCCAACTGCCCATTTAGGCCACATTCTACCACGCAATTGGATTTCCCTCTCACAATCCAGGACTGCTGGCTCCCAACTGCTCACCTGCTTGCCTTCCTGATTGCCCCTAACTGCTTCTTCCTGCCAGCCTGATCACCCCCTAACCACTACCCTACCAGCCTGATTGATATCTAACTGCTCCCCTGCCACCCTGTTTGCCCCCAACTTCCCTCCTCTGCCAGCCTGGTCACCCCTAACTGCCCTCCCCTGCAGGCTTGATTGCCCCCAAATGCCCTTTATTACAGGCCCTCCCAACTGACTTCCCCTGCTGACCATCTTGTGTCCACATGGGGGCAGGATCTATGTCCACATGGAGGCAGCCATTTTGTGTGTTGAAGTGACGGTCAATTTGCATATCACTTTTTTACTAGATAGTATTGATGTCTATAGATGTGTGATTTAGATCCTAAAATTTTATGGAATTTCTATTACAGAAGAAATAATTTCCTGTGTGATTATCCAAATCCATAAGCATCTTGAGGGTGGGCCTACAGCTATATGATTCACTGTTACATTCTTAGCCTAGCACCCTATAGACACTGAACAAGTCCTTAAATAATAGAATTATGGATCTTTCACTAACGTTCTGTACAAACTTCTATTCATTTCCTCCCCTCTCAATGTCACCACTCATGTAATTGCCTAATCAAGAAACCAAAAATCATCTCTGGGGGAACACTTTGAGTAGTCAAGGCTTTGTTCTGTATTTGGCATTTTTCACCTACTTGCCTAATAACATGTCTTTGAGAATTAATACTAAGCAATGTTTCAGAGCAAGATTTCAGACTTAGCTAAGATGTAATAAAGTTATGCCATTATAGGCTCCAAATTTGGAAGATGGTGATACATTTGATAGGATAAATTATATATATATTAGCCATCATTATGTGCATTTTGATAATATTTTTTTGCTTCTCAATATATAGTGTTTCATGCTTCAGTGAATTCTTCACAGATTTTTACCTATATGTCTATTTATATATACATATAAAGAAGTATTTTAATAGAAAGCAGTGTTTTTAAGGATTTCCAAATGTATAAAAAGGCCCCATAACTTTATAAGGAAGGAGGCTGGATAGATGGTGTTTGATGGTAATATACTCTATTTCCTATTGTAAGAATAACATTATTTACCAAGAAGAAATTAAGAGAGCAGAAGGTTGACATTTACATTGCTGAAGAAAAAAAAAACCACTGAAAACATTTTAACATGCAAGAAGGAAAAAAAAATCATATCTGTTGAAAGCAAAGAGAAGAACAAATGAAGATGTATAATAAAGCATTTATTTAGTGGTAAAAACTTAATGGGTCATTAATGTTCCTGGAGGTTAACTTCTAATGCAAACTGAAGTTTTTAGGTAGAATAATCCAATTTAGTTTCTCAAAGGCCTAGTTTCTATAGTCACAGAGCAGGATCTATTTCATCCTGTCAGACTCCTTTGAAAAGTTTTAGCTGCTTAGAGACATTTTGTTTAAGACAAACTATCTGGTTATTTTAAGTTGTTGCTTTGAGGACACTGTAGAACTTAATTTAACACTGGGCAGATTACTGTTTGTCTGAGTTACCAAATATTACTCCTCTGGGAAACTTTCTGCATGATGCAGGAGCATGAGAGTGGCATTATCTTATCACCTCAATCCTTAGAAATCTGTACTGGGAATCTCAGGGAATAGACTATGATGGAAGAAGTTAAACTATATGACCTGCCTTATTTTCATTTAATTATTTTTGAACAATGGAAATTTTTCTAAGGCCTTGCTTCTCTCAATCAAGTCTATATCTAACTGCCTCTTACTATGATCACCTTGCAATAAATAGCCAACTGAACTCTTGATTCCTGAGGCAGCATCCTTTTTTCTATTTGGACTTCATTTCTATCCTTGAATCCTGGCCAAATAGTTCTCTGTTATCAGAAATTCTCTTGGCTTTTGTTTCTTGATCCACTTGTCAATTTTATGACTTTTCCTCCTATTCCTCATGACTTCCCACCAAGCCACAGGGATTTAGGTGTTTGATGACAGACAACCCATGTGCCTTGCAGATTACAATTTATTAGTTTCTGGTTTTAGTCAAATACTGAGCATACTTTAATAACAACTAAAATATTTCACAATTTGTATAGGAATGATACCTTTTCAAGCAGAGTAAAAGGACATGGTACCTTTCCCTTAAGAAGGAACAGGTAAAGTCTTGATGTGGATTAGCCTAAAAAAAAAATCAGGCATAAAACAAGAGTAAAGGGGAAGATAATTGGATATTTTATTTCATGTAACTTAATTTTAAGAAAAACATGGTTTCAATAAATGAAGCTAAATTTCCCCTGGAATTCAAAATTCAAACCATATTTAAAATATATCAGTCAGCTAGTGCTTGGTTTAAATGGGGTTGTTGGACTAGCGTTATAAATGTTATAGTTTGTACTATTTTCTACAGAAAAAAATTCCAATGTATGTATTACACAATTCAGCGATAAATTATTCTATGTCAATTTTAAATTTTAATTACAATTGACATATAAAAATATATTAGTTTCAGGTATACAACCCAATGACTTGACAGCTAGCTAACTTGTGAATGATCACCTCAATAAATCTAGTATCCATCTGACACAAATAGTTATTACAATAAAATTGACTATATTTCTTATGCTATAATTTAAAGCTCCATGGCTATTCTGTAACTACAGATTTTTACTTCTTAAGCCCTTTACCTTTGTCTTCTGTCCCTTCAGAGTCCTATTCTATTTAGTAACTGTTAAAATGTTCTTTGTATCTACGAGTCTTATTTCTGGTCTGCTTGATTGTTTATTTTGGTGTTTTGTTTTGTTTTTGGATTCCACATATAAGTGAAATCATGTGGCATTTGTCTTTCTCTCATTTATTTCACTTAGCACAATATTCTCTAGGTCCATCCATGTTGATGCAGAGGGCAAGATTCCATTCTTTTCTCTTTTTTTTAAGATTGAGTCATATAGATGAACACTTGGGTTGCTTCCATATCTTGGCTGTGGTAACTAATGCTCTAATGAACATAATAATATATAAGTCTTTTCAATTTCATGTGTTAGGGTTTCTTAGATAAATACCCAGAAGTGAAATTGCTGGGTCCATGGTTGCCTCATTATAGCCAATTTTCTTTGGTATAAGTATTGTTACCCCAGCACTTTTTTTATTCGTTTACATTTTCATGAAATATATTTTTCATTCTTTTACTTTTGATCTGTGTATTTTTTATTTAAAGTGAGTCTCTTGTAGACAGCATATGTAAGGGTTATGTTTTGCTATCCAGTCAGCCTCCATATGTCTTATGATTGGACCATTTAACCCATTTGCTATTAAACTAATTATTGGTAGATATGTATTGATTGCCATTTTATTACTCATATTTTTATCATTTTTTTCTTCTTTTAGAAGACCCTTTAACATTTTTTATAATACTGGTTTGGTGGTAATGAACTCCTTTAGCTTTTTCTTGTCTATGAAGTTTTTTCATTTTTTTTTTTAATTCTAAATGATACCTCTTCTGGGTAGAGTAACCTTGATTATAAGTTCTTGCTTTCCATCATTTTGAATATTTCATGCCAATCCCTCTGGCCTCCAAAGTTTATGTTAAGAAACCAATTGACAATTGAATAGGTGCTCCTTTGTAACTAACTGCTTTTCTCTTGCTGCATTTAAGACTCTCTGTCTTTAACTTTGTCATTTTAATTTTGAGTGTTTTGGTTGAGCCTCTCAGAATTCATTTAGTTTGGTACTCTGCAGTTTCTGAACTTGTGTGTCTATTTCATTCACCAGAATAAGTTATGTTCCCATCATTATTTCTTTTAAAATAAGTTTTTAATTTCTTGCTCTCTCTCTCCTCCTAGCAACCTTATAATGTACTAGTAAGTGTTCCAAATGTTGGTAGTCTTGAACTTAGTTGCCCCAGAGGCTCCTTAAACTATGCTAATTTTCTTCATTCCTTTTTTTTATTGCTTAAAGTATTACAAATAGTAGTACATGTGTCTCCCTTTCCTCCCATTCACTTCCCCCGGGCCTCCCCTACCTCCCGGCACATTCCCTCACCTTCCTAGTGTCTATGCCCAATGTATATCCTTATTAATATATGCATGCATACATGTCCTTTGGTTGATTTCTTACCTTCCTCCTCAACCCTCCCCTGCCTTCCTGCTGAAGTCTGACACTGTGGAAAACAGTATGGCGTTTCCTCTAAAAAAAAATAGAACTTCCATTAGACTCAGTAGACCTACTTCTACTGAGGTAGGAAACATAATCAGAAAGGATATATAGCAGCACAATTTATAATAGCTAGGATTTACAATAGCTAAGTCTCCATCAACAGATGAGTAGATTAAAAAAACTATGGTACATCTACATAGGGCTGCTGGTGGCTGGGGAATCTAGATCTAAATCCAAACATATATGTAAACAATACGGGAGCACCCAAATACATTTTTAAAGAAAACTTCTAAAAGATATCAAGGGAGAGATCCACAGCAACACAATCATAGTAGTCTTTAATATCCAATTGACAACACTGGATAAATTCTCTAAACAAAAAAAAAACAGCAAAGAACCAGCAATCTTAAATGACTCACTAGATCAGATGGAATTAAATAACATTTTCACAACATTTCTCCCCAAATCTACAAATTATGCATTCTTCTCAAGTGCACATGGGACATTTTCAAAAATAAATCATATAGTGGGACACAGGTAAAGTCTCTTCAAATTCAAGAAGATAGAAATCATATCAAGCATCTTCTCAAACCACAATGGCATAAAATAAGAAATCAACTATAATAAAAACAATAAATTATCAAACACTTAGAGGACAAATAGCATGCTACTAAAAAGTGATTGAGATTCCAAAGAGATCAAAGAAGAAAGAAAAGCATCCTGGTAACAAATAACATTGAAAACACAACAATCCAAAATTTATGGATTGTGAAAGCAGTCTTGAGAGGGAAGTTCATAGTTCTACAGTGCTACCTCTAGCCACTGAGTTTGGCTTAGTGAATAGAGCATCAGCCTGTGGACTGAAGGGTCCCAGGTTTGATTCCGGTCAAGGGCATGTACTTTGGTTGCAGGCACGTCCCCATTAAGGAGTGTTCAAGAAGCAGCTGATCAATGATTCTCTCTCATTGGTGTTTCTAACTCTCTATCCCTCTCCCTTCCTCTCTGTAAAAATCAATAAAATATATTTTTAAATGGTGATAATGTAACTCTACAACTAAAAGAATTAGAAAGAGAGTAAAAAGAAAAGCCCAGAGTAAGCTACATGGAGGAAATAATAAAGATCAGAGCAGAAATAAGTTCATCTATTCTTCCCCTAAATTCATTCAGCATCATTATAACCAGTGTTTTGAATTCTACATCTGATAGATTGCTTATCTTAATTTTATTTAGTTCTTTTGTTAGAAAATTCTCTCTGTTCTTTCATTTTGGACATGTTTCTTTGTCTCTCAATTTGGGCTCCCTCTCTGTGTTTGTTTCTATATATTAATTAAAGAGAAACTACTTTTCCCAGTTCTGGTAAAGCAGCCTAGTATTGTAGGTGTCCTGTAGGGCCCAAGGGTGTAGCCTCCCCAGTCATCTTATCTAGGTGCTCCAAGTGTACTCCCCAACTCCATGTGTAGGCTGTGACCCTTCTGTTGTTATTAAGCCTTTATGGTTATTGGCACATCAATGGGAAGGATTGAACCTCAGGCCAATGGGCTGTGCGGCCAATTGGCTGTGACTACAGCAGAAGAGCTGCTATGCAGGGGCTGTCCTCAAATAGCAGGACTCACTTCAGCTGTGCTCTGGTGCCTACACACTGTATCCCTCATGGGGGTGGTTGGGTGATCCTGTTGTGTAATCTAAAGCTGACCAGTGAATATACTGGTGCTGGGGCCTCCAAAGAAGTACAAGCCAATGTCAGCTGCCTCTGGTTCTCTGTCCCGGGCCACCTGGCATAACTACAGATAAATCTTCAGATGGTTGCTACTTGTGTGTGGCATGGAGGTGTCTGGAAAAGGCCAAGCTCTCAATCAGACTGGCTGCAATTAGTGCTAGGGCTGGAGCCACCTAGCAAGAGGTGGGAGAAATTCTGAGGACAAATGTTGTTTGTTTTGGGTTTGTGAACTTTTGAGCAATATTAGAAAGTTCACAGCATGAACTAAGAGAGGCCATTTGTATGGAAAAGCCACTGGAAACAGATTGAGTGGGCCAGCAACTTGGGTGGAGCTGGGTCTCAGGAGCATCAGGGAGGGCCAGCAGTGTTAGCCAGATTGATAGAGACTCAGATATGGCACCTGCCTGCTGGCTCTGTGAGGGGAGGGCTCAGCAAAGGAATAGTGACCTCTTCCAGCATTTCTCCCTAGGAGAACACGGCTCTCTAGCTCTCATTTTGGAGACAGACAATTAATTTCCTTAAGTTCCTGCTTCCTTTCCAGATGCAGCCCCAGCTCTGCAGTTCATAGTTCGAGTTGGTTTGTGCCCAGGCCCTTTAAGCGAAATATCAGGGTCTCTAGCAGCCCTCCATCTCACTCAGCCACAATCTCCACAGGTTTCCATAACCAAAAGTCATGGGAATTTCTCTTCTTGGCACTGACATCCTGAGCTGGAGAACCTGAGATTCTTGGCTCCTCAAAGGGAACTTCTGAAGCCCAGATACCCACATGGGAGTTCCTCATTTCTGCCCTCTTTCCAGTCTTGATATGGATTCTTTATATTCTTAGTTATAGGGCTTCTGTTCAACTAGATTTCAGGCAGTTCTGAATGATGGCTCTTCCATAGTTTTGATATGATCATGTATGGATGCAAGTACCACATCTACCTGTGCTGCCATCTTAACCAGACCAACTCAATCAACTTTTAAAATAGAACTAATGTTTATATTGGAGTTAATTATGTAGTGATTTATTCCAATTGTAAATAAAATGTTTTTACTATAAAATTTATAGTAAATATAGAATGTTTATAGTGAATCTACACTAAGAAAAAAGAAACATGCAAATTGAGCATCATTCTGCTACACCCACCAGCCAATCAGAGAAAGTATGCAAATTAACCCAACTAAGATGGTGGCTGCCACAGAGCTGGAGCCAGCTGGAGGCTTGGGTTGCCCCTGGCAATAGAGGAAGCCAAGCTTCACTCTGCCCTGGCCTGCCCTGGCCTCCACTCAAGGCTACAAAGTTTCAATTATGATAGATAAATAAATCCTAGATACCTGCTTCCAGCTGGCCCTGGCCATGCTTGGATTGCCGGGGGGCATGGCTGGTCTGCAAACCACAACAGGCCCCTCCCCCAGGCTTCCCCATGCTTCAAGAAAAGCCACTCCCTGATCCATATTCTTAATAGTTTTGCTCAATAAATATCTGTTGACATTCCAACTGAGAGAACAACACAAATAAAGGCCAAGTGTTGAAATTAACACAACTGTGTTTGCAGAAGAATGAGACAGAGACTTAGCTTTTAGTGATAAAATGAAAAAGATTTCTTGTACATAAAGTCTAGATTAAGAAGCAAATTTGAAGAAGATAATTGAGATCCCATGGTTAGGTGGAAATGGTCTTTAGGAAGGTAGACTAGGGAGAAGCAAAGATCTGTTATCTGGGTGTTCAAATAGGGCCCTATCTTCTCCAAAGATACAAGCTCAGTATATTTAAAAATATAAACTGATTCAATCACATCAAAATCACAGCATCCTATGGGATTTTTAAAAAATACTGCCAAGTTTTGAGAGGAAGGAAGGACTAGGTTGGGTGGAGTGTTGTGACACATATGTTTTAAAATGTTGTGGGGTAGCTACTTAAATTATGTGACCACCATTAGCTAAATTTATAAAAACAGGTAATGTGGGATATACCAGTAATACAGAATTTATATTATTATCTATATTTTAAATCCTTCAGTAAGATTTCCAGAAAAGTTTTAAAGATTTTTTAAGTTTTTAAAAGTCCCAGGAGAAAATTGAAGTAAAATATATTGTCCATTCCTTTTTATAGAATATTATTCTGCTTTGTGCCCAATTAATTACTAAAGGTAATTAGTAGGTAGTAGTCTCTTTCTGTATATGCTTTTTATAACAATAGGAGATGAGTTGCATCCCAATGCAAATGTTGATACTATATTGGAAAGAATTTATTGGAAGAACTTCCTAATTCTCGGAGAGCTCTGGGCATGCATATAATTCAGTCAGGCTTTAGTGGGAAGAAGCAATAGCTTCTGATTAGCCTTCAGGTGAGGGGAGAAGTCACAATGCTTCAATGTTAAAGAAAAAGTCAAAATGACTCCAAATACTGAACCTTAAATATGTAAGGCATGAAACCTATAAAAATCTTAGAAGAAAATATAGGCAGTAAAATCTCAGACATGTCACACAGCAATATGTTTATGGTAAAGAAAACTAAGGAGAAAATAAACAAATGAGACTACATCAAAATAAAAAGGTTCTGTACAGCAAAAGAAACCACCATCAAATTGAAAAGGGAAACCACTGAATCGGAGCACATATTTGCCAGTGATACATTTGATAAGGTGCTGATATCCAAAATATATAAAGTATGCATTCAACTCAACAAAAGGAAGACAAACAATCCAATTACAAAATGGGCAGAAGACCTAAATAGCCATTTCTCCAAAGACATAGAAATGACCAAGAGACACATTAAAAATTTTTCAAAGTCACTAATCATCAGAGAAATGCAAACTAGAAATGCAAATCACAATGAGATATCATGTCACATCTGTCAGAATGGCTATCAACAAATAAATAAGCAACAAGTGCTGGTAAGAATGTGGAGAAAAGGGAACACTAGATCATCACTGATGGGAATGTAGACTGGTGCTGCCACTATGGAAAGAAGAATGGTGTTTCCTCAAAAAATTAAAAAGGGAACTTCTGTTTGACCCAGTGACCCCACTTCTGAGAGAATATCCTAAAAACTCTAAAACCAATCAGAAAGAACATATTCACCCTATGTTCATATCAGCATTATTTACAATAGCTATGACTTGGAAATAGCCCAAGTGCCCATCAGTAGATGAATGGATAAAAAGTGCGGTACATTTACACCATTAAATAAATACTATGCATTTATAAAACAGAGGGGTCGCTTACCCTTAGGGGCAGCATGGATGGACCTGGAAAATATTATGCTAAGTGGTATAAACCAAAATGAGAATGACAAGTATCACATGCTCTAACTTATTTGTGGACTATAATGAGCAAAATGAATTGACCAACAAAATAAGCCTCCAAGGAGGGAGATATGTCACATGATCTCATTCATTTATGGAATATAATGAACAACATAAACTGATGAACATAAACAGATCCAGAGACAGAGGAGCATCGATCAGACCATCAAAGCTCAGAGGGAAGGTAGGGGAGGGTGAGGGTAAGAGGTAGAGATCAACCAAAAGTCTTGTATGCATGCATATAAGCCTAACCAATGAATACAGACAATGGGGGGTGAGGGCATGAATGAGGGGTTGGGGGATAATTCAAGTATAAGGATACATATGTAATACCTTAATCAATAAAGAAATTTTAAAAATAGGAGGGAGGTATAGAAGAAACTGACATGCCTTAATGTGTGGTTGGGGGAATAATAAGAGATAAACCAAAGAATTACATACTTACATGTATAGCCCATGGACATGAGTAATAGGGTAGAAAGAGAGAGAGAGAAACATTGATCAGTTGCCTCCCACAGGAACCCCAACCAGAGATCGAATCCTCAGCCTCAACTTAGGTATGTGCCCTGACTGGTATAAGTCCACAACCTTTTGACGTGTAGTTTGATGCTCCAACTGTTTTAGCCACCTGGTCAGGGCACCAACCACAGATTTTTAATTGGGTAGATAATCTTCACTTTTAAATGCACCAGAGAGAATTTAATTATTTTCTGGGTGATAGAGTAGTCTTTTTCACACACTAAAAGTATTAGAAAGTCCAGAAAAAATTAAAATAACAATAAAAACTCACTTTAAAATGTGAATTAATTCTAATGAAAAGAAATAAAGGAGTTAACTTTAGTTTATAGTAAAGAAGACAGGAGGGTGAATATGAAGTGTGTATATAATAGAAGAGTTGAGCAATTTTTCTCCATTTTCACTGTTGCCTATGCAAGAGGAAATTGACTTGGATTAAAATAAAAACTTAGTTACAAAGAAAAATTTCTTGACTTAAATAATGATTATAGACTAGAAATGTCATGTAGCGCATTTTAAGAGCATCTGTATTTCTGTGTTGTTGTTGTTTTTTTTTTTTGTCTTGCTTAATAAAAACAGTAATGCCTATTACTATTTTACTATAGCAATCATATTCTGCTCAGCCCTGGCTATTTCGGTGTATATTTCCTCATCAATAATGGAAATAGGGTCATTGACCATAGGATATTTTAAGCTCTTTCCAAGATCTATGCTAGAAATATTTATTAAGGATATATTGCTCTTTGCGGAGGCTATGTAAGAGTCATTAACTGAGACTAATATGCTGTCCTCAAGATGTACCAGAGCAGCCTCATTAATCACATCAAATTGTCGCTAAAGACATTTTGTGTGTGAATGTGTATGTGTGCATGTGTATGTGTGTGTGTATGAGCATGTATTTGTGTGTATGGTCATTTATTAAACTCCTTTGGAGTTACATAGTAGAGATAATGACTTAATTAGAAGGTACACCCTGTCCATTTTTAACTTTTTCTATTTTCCCCTAACTGGTAAGGACCAATCCTGCATCCACACAGCTGTTCTCTTCAGCCAGCATTTGTAAATATTAAATGTTCAGAGTTACTGGAGCAAAGAGAGGGAAGAATTCCACCTGGTTCTTTCTCTATGCTACAACAAGAAAGAAGCAGTCTGGTTTCTGAAGCCCTCCCATGCTGTGATAAGCCATAAAAAAGACTGGTTAAAGTGACTACAGATGTTGTGTGAAATAGCCAGTATGTTTTCCACCTGTCTGTATTTGCCTAAGGGGTCAGGGACAATCAAATTAAAGCAGTATGCAAAAATGTGACAGATGTTTGCCCTATTGAGATAAATCTGAGCAAGTTGCAGAAAGGTACAATAAATGTAATACATAAAACAAAACACAGAAACCACTTTAGAAGGTGTCCGGAGAATAACAACATCTAAGGCCCATTACTTTGTGCCCTTCCCTCCTAATTAGACCCATAATTGGCCACTTTATAGTACCCATAGAAGCATAATTAGTCACTCTTTTTATAGCAGTAGAATTTGTTAGGAGTTAGGTCATTTTGGAAATTTTTTAAAATCTCTCTTTCAGGCAATAAGTAATGATATGACGTATTGATCATTTTGTTGGAAGGATTGGGGTGTTTCTCCTTCAAATTAATATCCTTCTACCTATCTCATTTTCCTCTCAAAATATAGGAGGATGATCTGTATCTCTGAGGCTAATGAAACAGCCTTTTGATAACTTATTGACTGGAACATAGCTAACATGTCAGGATCAGAGAAAAGGGAGTCAGAAATGACATTATGATTATATATGTCTTGAAACAAAACACTAATATGATGCATTTTTCTTTATGTCACATCACTTATATGTCTCTGGACAAATAGATGATATATGTTCCTTGGCAAAATTCTTTTTTGGTCTTTGTCTTTCTTTTCCTATATTAAAATACTTTATGCTCTGAAATTTCAGCAACTGCCCCTGGAAATTGTTAAGTCTAAAAAATATGAGTTGGCCAGCAAAGGCATAAAACCAATCAACCATTGGACATCAACTCTTTTGAAGGTTGTAAAACCTTACAAGACATGATGAAATAGCATGCATTGTATTTTGTGGAAAGAATATTCTGTTCCAATTCAAGTCATTTGTAAATACTTTCAGAGACATAATAGAGGATTGTGAGTTTCCTACTTTAAGGCAAAATACTATTATGATTACTGGTGTATTTTGTTCCCTAATTCCATTGTCATAACGTGACACATGGATCTGAGTACATGCAATTCACTTCTAGTCACAGCTGCTGACAACTGCAAGTTGATTTAGATGGCAACCTGTGTGGCTATAGTGAAGGCCAATGGAAATTACATAAACCATTTTTTCTTTCTCTACTGAGATTTCCAGACCCTCAATCATAAGGCAAGTCAAGCACAGAAACCTAATTGAGAATGGATGAATGCTGTTTGATGCAGTATACATTTACTATAGACCTTGGACTTTTTGTCAGAGTTATCCAATGTTGGGTAATGTGTAAGCAATGATGGTATTGAAGAGGTCTTTCCAAGAGAACAGCAATATTTTCTAAATTGACCTAATTGATCTATCAATTTATTTGCTGAATGCTTGTTATTTGAAAGGTACTATACTACAACTAACTAAGCTTTATTCTTGCCAAATTCTGTTGCAGGGACTGTAATACTAGAATTACTTTATCAATGGTGTTTTAGACACAAAACATTCCAGTCTCTTTCATCCAATCTTTTAAAGAACAAGGTGTATCAATCATCAGTATTTCTGTGACTCAAGGGAATGTACACAGGTGGTTCCAAACTTCTGGTATTACAAGAGAACATCATGAATATTATGGGAAGCCAGAATAGGTGACCAGAAATAAGCACATTGACGGAAAATGAGGGTGCCTCAGGCTAAAGAGATATTAAGGAGTGATTGCTTATAGTTCCATCAAACTAATCTGTCAATCGTATGATCACATGGTGTGTAAGAAAATGTGTCTGCCAACCCAAATAAAATAGGTAGGCTAATTTAGCAAACACCAATCAACTAACTCAGGTAGAAATTTCAGTTAAATTGTAATGTGCAATATTGACAATAGATTAATTTCTAAGGCAGCTCAAGCATTAGGAAATTCCTTGGCTAATAAAATTGATTGATTTGTGTGTTCTTCGTGTTTGAAAGAATAGACTTAAAAGATACTTTGAAAGAATTGTAAAAGTATTGTATTGTTTTCCTTAAAAAAAGTATCAAGATTTTTGGAATAATTACAGATGGACTCACAGTTTAGACCAAAATATTTTATCCTATATAATAAAGAGGTAATATGCAAATTCACCACCACTTCAGCACACAAGGTAGCCACCCCCATGTGGACACAAAATGGCTGGCAGAAGAGGGCAGTTGGTGGTGACCAGACCTGCAGGGGAGGACAGTTGTAGGGAACCCAGACATGAAGTAGAGAACTGTTGGGGGAGAGGGAAATACAGGCCTACAGGGGAGGACAGTTGGGAGTGACCAGGCCAGCAGGGGACAGCAGTTAGGGGTGACTGGGCTGGCAGGTGAGGAAAGTTAGGGGCAACCAGACCTGCAGAGGATGGCAGTTAAGGTTGACCAGGCCTGCAGGAGAGGGCAGTGGAAGGTAACCAGGCCTGCAGGAGAGGGCAGTTGAAGGTCAGCAGGGGACAGCAGTTAAGGGCAACCAGGCCAGCAGGGGAGGGCAGTTAGGGGTGTCCAGGCCAGCAAGGAAGGGCAGTTAGGGGTGACCAGGCATGAAGGGGAGGGTAGTTGGGAGTGATCAGGCCAGCAGGGGAAGGCAGTTGGAGATAACCTGTCTGACAAGAGAGATCGGTTGGTGGTGACCAAGACTGCAGGAGAAGGCAGTTGAAAAGGACAAGGCCTGCATGAGAGGGCAGTTAGGAGTGACCAGGCTGGCAAGGGAAGGCAGTTAGGGGTAAACGGGCAGTCAGGAGAGGACAGTTAGGCATCTATCAGGCTGGAAGGGGAGTGGTTAGGGGGTGAGCAGGCTGGCAGGCAAAAGTAGTAAGTGCAATCAGGCAGGCAGGCAGGCGAGCTGTTGAGAGCCAACAGTCCTTGTGAAAAGGATGCCCGACTGCCCATTTAGGCTTGATCCTGGTGGGCAGTCAGATATCCCTTGAGGGATCTCAGTTTGGATAGGGTACAAGCTGGGCTGAGGGACACACTCCCCCATGCACAAATTTAATGCACTGTGTGTATATATATATATATATATATATATATATATATCCTATCTAATAAAAGAATAATATGTAAATTGACCACACCTCTGCTATACCCATAAGCTATGCCCATCAGCCGATCAGGAGCAAATATGCAAATAAATTTGAATCAAGTTGGTTGCAGCCACTGAGAGCAGGAAGGAGGCTTTGGTTTCCACAGCAATGGAGGAAGCCAAGCTTTCCGCCTGTCCTTGCCAGCCTAGGCCTCTACTCAATGGTACAAAGTTTCAATTATAGAAGATACATAATCCCAAAAGAAATGGCAGCAGCCACAGAGCCCTGGTGATGGAGGAAGCCAAGCTTCTGCAGCCCTGGCGGGCCTCCACTTAAGGCTACAAAGTTTCAATTATTGAAGATAAATAAACCCAAAACAGAAATGGCTGCCTCCACAGAGCGAGCAGAAGGCTTGGCTCCACTCCAGGCTATAAAGCTTCAATTGTAGAACATAAATAAACCCCAGATACCAGGGCCTCTGCTTGGGTTGCCAGAGGGCATGGCCAGCCTGCAAACCACCACAGTCCCCTCTCCCAGGGAGCCCTATGCCCCAAAGAAACCCCCACTCTGATCCAGGACACCCTTTAGGGCAAACCAGCTGGCCCCCACCTATGCACCAGGCTTCTAGCCTATCTAATAAAAGAGTAATATGCAGATTGACCATCACTCCAGCACACAAGACCGCTGCCCCCATGTGGTCAAAGATCCTGTCCCAATGTGGACACAAAATGGCCACCACAAGATGACCAACAGGGGAGGGCAGTTGGGGGTGACCAAGCCTGCATAGGAGATAAGTTGGGGGCAAACAGGCTGGCAGGGGAGCAGTTAGACATCAATCAGGCTGGCAGGAGAGTGGTTAGGGGGCAATCAGGAAGGCAAGCAGATGAGTAGTTGGCAGCCAGCAGTCCTGGATTGTGAGAGGGATGTCCGACTGCCTGATGGTACAGGCTGGGCTAAGGGACAACCCCCTCCCATGCACGAATTTCATGCACCAAGCCACTATTGTGTGTGTGTGTGTGTGTGTGTGTGTGTGTGTGTCTGTGTGTGTGTGTGTGTGTGTCTTTAAAAATGCATACACACACTCTATGTGTATATATATGTATATATATGTGTATAGATATATATATATGTTATATATATATACACACATATATATATATATATACACATACACACACTTTATGTATATAAAAATACAAATATATGTATTTTTAATTGTATAAATGACTATTTGCTTTGACTATTACATTCATATATATGCCTATATTTAAACTAATAGAGAAAAAGTTCTTATGATTCAATTAAGATATATTATGTAACTAGACTTTGGGCCATTTATGTTGAGATTTTTATAGCATGCCCTGGCCAGGAGGCTCAGTTTGCTGGAGTGTTGTCCCAAACACACAAAGGTTGTGAATTTGATTCTCAATAGGATACATGTCTACATTGTGGATTCGATCTGTAGTCAGGGCACATATGGAAGACATCATGACAGTTTTTCTATCACACTGATGTTTCTCTCCCTATACCCCTTCATAGCTCTAAAAATTAATAAAAACATCTTCAAGTGAGGATTTAAAATATTTTTATAGCATACTGGAAGTTAATCTGTATACTCTAAAATGTAGCTCATACTCATCATAGAATTATAGAATTTTATACCTCAAAAAGATCTTAAGGATCACTTACAAAAATGCATCATATGCCGAAACTGGTTTAGCTCAGTGGATAGAGTGACGGCCTGCGGACACAAGAGTCCCGGGTTCGATTCTGGTCAAGGGCATATATACCTTGGTGTGGGCAAATCCCCAGTAGGGGTTGTGCATGAGACAGCTGATTGATGTTTCTCTCTCATCGATGCTTTGAACTTTCTATCCCTCTCCCTTCCTCTCTGTAAAAAAATCAATAAAATATATTTTTAAAAAATGCAATATACCTGCAATAAAAAATGTGGAATTAGGAGATTTGAATAAGCCACTATTGTGTGTGTGTGTGTGTGTGTGTGTGTGTGTGTCTGTGTGTGTGTGTGTGTGTGTGTCTTTAAAAATGCATACACACACTCTATGTGTATATATATGTATATATATGTGTATATCAAGCCAAAAAAGTTTGAGATCCATAGAACCACATGAAATACAGAATTAAATTTAACTAGAAGTTTCCTTGACTGAAAAGGTAATAATATATTTTCCTGTATATGGCTAGTTCTAAATATGTCACTACCCTTTGCTTGCCTACTAGCACTCATCCTTAGCCATTTAAATAAAACATAGGAACAAATCAAAATATTCTTGAATGGTAATGTTAGGATTTTTTTTAACATAATAATGTTTTTCTCAATTATGGGGAAAAAATAACCCTCTATTTATAAATGAGGGGAAGGAGGAAGATGATAGATTTCATAAAAACTCCAAGAAAAATACATGAAAAATTAATAAAATTTACCTATAAGCTGTAAGTAAAGTTGACTGCAAAGTACACTCCTTAAACATGGAAATATTAACAAGTTGCATATGATAGTTTTACTTCACAAATCAGAGATTCGTATTATCAATTTAAGTAAACACTTGAAGGCTAAGACTCCCTAGACATGACCATAATCAGATTAGTAATGTTTGAATATCTGAAGAGAGAATGTGTTCACTTTTGTTCTCTTTTGGTTAGTTTTCAAAGACCAAAGAAGGACATTCTTAAAAAGAAATGTTTTTAACTTTTTCTTTCTAACTTTATAAAACTGAAAGCAAAAAATGAACAAATAAGAAAAACAAACAAAAACTCACAGACACAGACAACAGTATGCTGGTTTCCAGAGGGAAGGAGGGAAGGGATAGTAAAGATGGTCAAATATATTTGACTTCGGTTGGTGCAATATGCTGATCATGTATTATAAAAATGTACACTTGAAACCTACCTAATGTTAACCAGTGTTACTCCAATAAATTTAATTTAAAAAAACAATGTTTAAAGTAATGTTGTCAGTGCCTTATTTATAATGTACATGAAAGAAGAGCCGAGACCGGTGTGGCTCAGTGGATAGAGCGTCGGCCTGCGGACGGAAGGGTCCCGGGTTCGATTCCAGGTCAAGGGCATGTACCTTGGCTGCGGGCACATCCCCAGTGGGGGGCGTGCAAGAGGCAGCTGATCAATGTCTCTCTCTCTCATTGATGGTTCTGACTTTCTATCCCTCTCCCTTCTGCTCTGTAAAAAATCAATAAAATATATATTTAAAAAAGAAAGAAAGAGATACCCTAACAGGTTAATAATTATGTTGAGTGTTCTAGATCAGTACTTAACAATTAAATTAATAAGTTCTGGGGATGTAATGCATATGTTGACAATGCTTAAATAATACTTATTGTATATTTGAAGAATAAAGAAATTCAAACATATCAAACATTTGCTATTTTAGATCTTATGCATTCTCTCCATCTACACAAAAAAAATGGTAATTATGTGAGCTGATAGATACGTTGAACAGATTGTGGTAATTAGTTTACAATGCATATATGTATATCAAGTAATCACATGGTACACTGTGCATATATACATTTTATTAGTCATATATATATATACACACACACACACACACACATATATATATATATAATGTTTGAATTTCTTCTTTTTTAAGTTTTTATTTTGGTCATGTTTTTTTTTAAATTTATATACAACAGTTATTTTTATCAATAGTTTCTGAATAACATGCCCCATCTAGAATATTTTTAATATTGTCAAAAATTCATTAAAATTGTTAAATTAGAGTTACTGGAGTATAATTTACATACAATAAAATGCATTTATTGAACATTCATTTTTAAAATAATGTAAGTTTCTCAAAAATATTTTGTATTTGCATTTTTTAATTTTATTTATTAAATTGATGGGGTGACATTGGTCAACATGAACATATAGATTTCATGTGTGGGTTTCTACATACATACTCAAATGGCTAAAATTTTCTAATTTATTGATGTAATTTCTTTTACTTGTTAAACTAAACTTTAATCAACTTTGGTATGCAAAATGTCTCTTTTCATGCCAAAAATTACTTCTTTTCTTCATTAGGGATATTCTGAAAGGTATTGAATCAATCCCTTTATAAAACAAATGTTTCCATGAGTGGTAGCACTTTTGGTCTCTTTGCTACCATGCAAGATATTTAAAAGGTCATACATAGGTCAATCAAATGATACTGAAGTGTTTATGAACATAAATCTCCAAGCTACCAAACTTACTATTAAGTGAGGAATTTTTGAAAACTCCTCGCTTTGGAAGCACCCATTCTATTGCATTGGTTTGAAACTTTATTCTAATAACAATTTTCAGAACAAAAAACACTTAATTTTTTTTCAGTTTCTCCTCAAATACACTAGCAATCAAACAAAACATGCAGAAAAGCTTTTTGAAATACTCTTAGAAATTAAGTGATTTTCACTAAAATCAATATAGTTTTGAAATGGTTTCATTTTCTTTTACTTTTTCATTTTATATTTTCTGAGTCTCTCCTTAATACTGGGTGATCAGTCTAAAATCAAGATCCTGTCATCATGTATTTTAACAAGTGTAATGTAGGGGTTCCAATCTCAGGAGCACCATGCTATTCTTCGAAAGTCCGAAAAAAAAAAAACAAACACTCTAGGGACTGGAGGGGAAGGACATAGCCTTTATTACAGGACAAGCTGATGGTGATCTGTCAGGTGAATTTCCACACTCTGCCAAGGTCAGATAGGGATTTATCAGGCAGAGGGGAGGGAAGGGGAGCCATGCTGGGAACAGCCTGTGTGAAGGCCAGGAACAGAGAGTCTGATGAGGTTGTTAGCTGCCAGTGATGTGGTAAGACACCCAGGTTTAAGCTGCTCTGCAGACACCCTTCAACAGACTGAGAGGGGAAATTGGGTTATATCCTCACATAACCCCACAACAAAGCACTTAGGAAAAGTTTCAGCTGTGACAGCAAGAACCACAGAGTCAGGCAGCACAGTGACAGTGGCAGCAGGAACAGACTGGACAGGTCACAAAGCCTTCTCCCCAGGAGCAGGAAGGTGAGCAGAGCACTCAGTGATTTAATTCTTAAAAAATGAATTTCTAGAGAAAGTTGTTCAAGATGGTAGCAAAATAGGTGGATCTTGCTTACAATTTCTCCCAGAACCAAACTGGAAATCACAACTAAATTGGGGAACAATCACCTTGAATTATCAATAAAAAACTATTTGAAGAGAAGACCTTTAATCAAGGCTGGAGAAGCCACCTAGAGACTGATAAGAAAGGTGGAGATGTGAAAGGGGCTAGCCCCAGTCCCACAGGTGGCTGGCAGAGGTTCAAAACTCTCTGGGGACCAGAGGGGACGGACCAGAGGGGATATCTCAGCTTCAGGAGTTCCACCTGAGAGGTCTGAAAACTAGAGCCCACACCAGGCTCCTCCAGCCCTGAACACCGACCAAGAACAGGTAGTTGCCCAGATAATATCCATCTGCTGGAGAGAAAGTGCCCACTGTAGAAAAAGCTACCCTTTTAAAGGGCCAACACAAAAATTTTCATTTGCAGTCATTAACACTGGGTTGCAGTAGAAGGAGGTCAGTGGGAACTGGAGTTGCCTGAAGAGTCTAAAGTGAGTGACTTTTAGGAGAGACTTGGGAGAGGGGCTGCCAGGATCCTTGTGCTGGATCATCCTCTGACACCTCAGCAGTCATTTTTTTGAGAGGAGCAATCCCTTTCCAGCAGCATCAGTCTAGGGAAAAGCAATTACCACACCTTCTGGAATCCCACTCATCCTACCCAGCATTTTAAGCCTTACTGAGGAGACAGAGGCATAGGCTAGAGCTTACCATTCTCTCCACCTTTCCAGGAACCTGATTGGTGCTTCCCCATCCAGGGAGGGCTGATAGAAACACCCTTTTGGTTTAAGACAGACACAACCTCTGGCTCCCGAAACTCAACCAGCCTGACTACTAGGGCCTCTGTCCTACAGAGGTCATGACAGATTCCAGGACAGAGGTAAAAGATTGGGGGTCGGGGGCACATTCACTGTTTCATGAAGTCTGAACAGCACATCCCCTTCACAGGAGATGGAGAGGCCCCATCCTCCTGATTATGCCAGAGGCTCTTACAGAAAGTAAACCTTTCCAGCAGTGACATTAAATTCTCCAAAGAATAATATAGTGTAGCTGAATGGATAACAAAACATGGCACTATATAGTAGACATTCATGCATGGGGGGGGTCTTCAGCTCAGCCTGCACCCTCTCCAATCTAGGACCCCTCAGGGGATGTCCATCTTAGAATCCAGGATCACTGGCTCCTAACTGCTTGCTTGCCAGCCTGCCTGATCACCCTTAACTGACCCTGGCCAGGCTGACAATTCCTACTTTGACTCCCTGTCAGTCTCATCACCCCTAACCACCTCTGCCTCAGCCCCCAGCCTAAGCCACAGTCTGGCCTCCCTCTGGTGGAAGCGACCTGGACAATCAGAGGAAGGCGCCATCCCCATAACCCTGCTGCTGCTGCCACTAGTGGCCACCATGGATGCCTGAGCCTTGGGCTGGCCCTAGGCTGTAGCAACTGCCATCTGCAGCTTGCCTGAGCCTCAGGCAGCCACTGCGCCTTTGTCTGGAAGGACATCTGCCCGAATTAGCATATTACCCTTTTATTAGTATATATATATATGCACACACACACACACACACACACACACACACACACACACACACACTGCCTATAAGAGACCCACCTTAAAACAAAAGATTCACACAGGCTGAAAGTGAAAAGATAGACAAAATATCCCATGCAAATATAAACAACAACAAAAAGCTGGGGAAGCAATAATTATATCCAACAAAATAGACTTCAAAAGAAAGGCCGTAACAAAAGACAAAGAAGGTCACTACATTATACTAAAGATATCTATCAAATGAGGCTATAATCCTGGTAAACACATATGCACCTAATATAGGAACACCTAAATATATTTTTAAAAACCCTGGTGGACTTTAAGGAAAAGATCAATAGCAATACAGTCACAGGAAGGGACTTTAACCCTACACTGACATCATTGGATATACCTTCCAGACAGAAAATTAACATGGAACCATGACCTTATACAATGCACTAGATCAGATAGGCTTAATTGATATTTATAGAACATTTCATCCCAAAACAGCAGGATATACACTCTTCTAAAATGCATATGGAACATTCTCAAATACAGATCACGTGTTAGGAAAAAATGTAATTCTTAACAAATATAAGAAGGTGAAATTATATTAAGCATCTATTTGGATTACAATGGCATGAAACTGCAAATCAACTTCAATAAAATAACTTAAAAATGTTGGAAAACATGAAAACCAAATAGTATGCATTTAAACAATAAATGGGTTAACAATGAGATCAAGGAAGAAATAAAAATTACCTAGTAACAAATAAAAATGAACAAACAACAACCTAAAATCCATGGACAAGTCAAAAGGAGTCCTGAGAAGAAAGTTCATAGCATGTCAGGCTTATCTCAAGAGGAAGAAAATAATCTCAAATAAACAATCTAACATGACACCTAAAATAACTAGAAAAAGAACAACAAAAAAAAGCCCAGAATACATAGGAAGAATAAAAATAATAATAATGAGAACAAAAATAAATGGCATATAGACTAAAAATAAGCACAAGAGATCAATGAAATAAAAAGGTGATTCTTTGAATACATTAAAAAAATTGATTAACCTTTAACCAGACTCATCAAGAAACTAAAAGAGAGGACCCAAATAAAAATATAAAAATTTAAAGAGGAGTGATGAAAGTGGTTATCCCTGTATTATTCCTGTTCTTAGGGGAAATTATTTTAGGTTTTGCCCATTGAGTAGGATGTTGGCTGTAGGTTTGTCATATGTGGCTTTTAGTATGTTGAGGTAAGATCCTTCTAATCCCACTTGATAAGAATTTTTAACCAGGAAGGGTGTTAGATTTTGTCAAATGCTTTTTCTGCATCAACTGATGTGATCATGTGATTTTTTTCCTTTTAAACAGACTCATCATAAAGGAGAAAGGACCCAAATAAACAAAATTAGAAATGAAAGAGATAAGTAACAACTGACCTCAGAGACACATAAGAAATAATTTTAAAAATACTATGAATGACTACATTTCAACAAACTGAACAACTTGGATGAAATGCACATAGTACCAGAAAAAATACAATCCTTCAAAACTCAATCAGGAAGAATCAGAAAACCAAAATAGGCTTATAACTACTGATGAAATTGAACATCAAACAAAAACCCTGGTCTGTACAGTTTCACAGGGAAGTTTTACCAAACATTCAAAGAATACCTATCCTCCTCACACTATTGCAGAAAATGCAAGAGGAAGGAACATTTCCAAACTGGTTCTATGAGGCCAGCATTATCCTAATCCCCAAACCAGAAAAAGATATTACAAAGAAAGAGAATTATAGGCCAATATCCCTGATGAACATAGATGTTAAAATTATCAACAAAATATTAGCAAATGAGATCCAGCAATACATTAAAAAGATCATACACCATAACCAAGTGGACTTTATTCCAGGGATGCAAGCTTGGAAAAATATAAGCAAATCAATGTATGTGATATGTCACATAAAAAACATGAAAGACAAAAAAAATCACACTATCATATTAATAGATGCAGAAAAGCATTCAATAAAATCTAGCACCTATTCATGATAAAATCTCATCAAGGTGGTAATAGAGGGATCATTTCTCAACATAATAAAGATCACATATGACAAACCTGCAGCCAACATCCTACTCAATGTGCAAAAACTAAAAGCATTTTCTTTAAGATCAGGAACAACACTTCCACCACTCTGATTCAACATAGTACTGGGAGTCCTAGCCACAGTGATCAAGCAAGGATAAGAAATAAAAGGCATCCAAATTCTAAAGAAGGAAGTAAAACTGTCATTATTCACAAATGACATGATATTTATATATAGAAAACCCTAAAGGAGAACCAAGATGGCGGCATAGGTAAAACACCTATCTTGCCGTCATGCTCAGCAATTTTAATACTACAACTGAACGAAAGAACAAACACCTTCCAGAATCACCAGAAAGCTGGCCGAGTGAAAATTCCACAAATCACAGTGAAAATAAGACACTGTGAGTTGGAGGAGTGGCGGCGGACAGCGTTGAAAGATTCGCGAGGAGAGAGGTTTGGAGCGCGCTCCAGCTGAGAGGGCGGGCAGCTGAAAACCGGCCAGTTTTCTCAAACGGGGAGACAAAGACGTCCCACTGGACTGATTCTCCAGCTCTGGGTGAAGTCCAGGGAACCCACTATCATACGGGGTGAAAATTGGACAGTGGGAAGGCACGCCGAAGCTCGGGTGATGCAGGGGTCTCCTGGCTTGTGGAGAAGGCAGCTAGCTCGAACAGCTCAGCTGGGTGACAGCGCAGAGAGCGCTCTGTGACTTGCTTTCTCATTAAGAAAACTGTCAGACTGCTTTGTTTTATGACCCTGGGTGAGACATTGGGTGTGCAGACTCATTTGGGGAGAGTCTGAATTCCCCGGCAGCCGGTGGAGCTCCATAGCGGCTCTCTCTCAGAGGTGCTGGCGGCCATTGCCCCCGGTACAGAGTCCCTGGGGCCGCATAGGGCAGAGCTAACACTGTCTGCTTGGCCCGGAGACTCCGCCCATCCAACCTGAGCACAGCTGAGCTAAACAGACAATTGGCCTGGAGGTCAACCCCTCCAAGTGCTAACAACAATTAACCTGAGCTTAACTTCAATAAGACTGTGCAACCCATCTCCACCTCAGGTACCTGGGGAGGCTGAGCCACTGTCCCTAGTAGGAAGTCTACCACACAAAGCTAATTGACCAACTCAGGGAAGCAGCCACCATGCAGAGACATGGAAAGAAATCAGATGTGAAAGAAATGGAGGAAAAAAAAACTACTGGACATGGAATTCAAAACCACGGTTATAGGGCTTCTCAAGAGGCTCCAACAAAAGGTCGAGGCCTATAAGGAAATAAGCGAGATCGCAAAGGAAATGATCAAGACCAACGTGGAAATGAATGAGTCCTACAAGGAAATGAAGGAGACCCTCAAGGATATAAAGAAGACTCTCAAGGATATGAAAAAGGACCAACCAGAAACTAAGCATACACTGACTGAAATAAAAAATATTATACAAAGACCTAAAAGTGCTCTGGAGCACCCCAAGAACCAAGTTAAAGATTTGAAATACAAAGAGGGAAAATCCACTCAGCTGAAAAAGCAAGAAACCAAAAGAATCCAAAAAATTGAAGATAGTGTAAGGGGCCTCTGGGACAACCTCAAGCATACCAACACCCGAATTATAGGGGTGCCAGAAAAAGAGAGAGAGCAAGACAATGAAAACCTATTTGAAGAAATAGTGACCGAAAACTTCCCACACCTGGTCAAAGAAATTGACTTAGGAGTCCAAGAAGCGCACCGAACCCCAATATATAGGAAGCCTAAGAGGATCACACCAAGGCACATCATAATTAAAATGCCAAGAGCAAAAGACAAAGAGAGAATATTAAAAGCAGCAAGAGAGAAACAGTTGGTTATCTATAAGGGAGCACCCATACGATTGTCAGCGGATTTCTCAACAGAAACGATGCAGGCCAGACGGGAGTGGCAAGAAATATTCAAAGTGATGAACAGCAAGAATCTACAACCAAGATTACTCTATCCAGCAAAGCTATCTTTCAGAATTCAAGGCCAGATAAAGTGCTTCGCAGATAAGAAAAAGCTAAAGGAGTTCATCACCACCGAACCAATATTATATGAAATGCTGAAAGATATTCCTTATGAAGAGGAAGAAGAAAAAGATAAAAGTGTAAATTAGGAACAACAAATACACATCTATCAACAAATGAATCTAAAAATCAAGTGAATTAATAAGCTGATGAACAGTATATATTGGTGAATGTAACAGAATCATGGACATAGACAGGGAATGGATTGACAACTCTTGGGGAGAAAGGGGGTGTGGGAAGTGCAACAAGAGACTGGACAAAAATCATGCAACTATGGGAGAGGACAGAGAAGAGGGGTGACAGCGGAGGGTGGGATGGGTACCAGGTGGAGGGGAGCTATAGGGGGAAAAAAAGGGAACCATGTAATTAATAAACTAAACAATAAAGATTTTAAAAAAAGAAAGAAAACCCTAAAGACTCCACAAAAACTACTGATCTGCTTGACTGGAGTGGCTTAGTGGTTGAGTGTCAACCTATGAACCAGGAGATTAAGGTTAGATTCCAAGTCAAGGCACATGCTCAGTTTGCAGCTTGAGCCCTAGTGTGATATATGCAGGGAGCAGACAATCAATGATTCTTTCTCATCAGCGATGTTTTTCTCTCTCTTTCCTTCTCTCTTTCTCCCTGAAGTCAATAAAAATAGACTTGTTAAAAAACTGCTTGATCTAATAAATGAATTAGTCAAAGTAGCAAGATTCAAAATTAACATTCAGAAACTAGTGACATTTTTATACACCAATAATGAATTCTCAGAAAGAGAAACTAAGAAAACAATCCAAGTTACTATTCCAACAACAACCACCACCATAACAAAAAGGGTAATTAGGAAAGAAATAAATTGAACTAAGAAATTAAAAGACCAGTACTGAGAAAAATGTAGCACATTGAAGAAAGAAATAGATACAAACAATTGAAGTATACACCTTGTTCCAGGATGGGTATAGTTAACATCATTATGCAAAGCAGTCTATAGATTCAAAGCAATTCCTACAAATACCAATGGCATATTTGAAAGATTTAGAAAAAAATATTCTAAAAATTTATACAGAACAAAAGGGCCTCAAATAGCCACAACAATATTTAGAAAGAACAAAGTTAGAGAGATCACAATAACAGATATCAAACTATACTATTAGGCCATTATAATCAATCAGCCTGGTACTGGCATAAGAACAGGCATATAGCTCAATAGAACAGAACAGAGACCCCACAAATAAAACCATCCTATGCGGATCAATTAGTATTTGACAAAGGAGGCAAGATCATATAATGGAGTAAAAAATGTCTAATCAATAAATGGTATTGGAAAAATTCAACATGTACATGGAAAAAAATGATACTGGATCACCAATTTATACCATGCACAAAAATAAACTCAAATGGATGAAAACTTAAATGCAAGTTCACAAAACCATAAAAATTCTAGGAGGAAGCATGGGCAGTAAAATCTCAGACATCTCTGGGAGCAAAGCTTTTTTCAATAAATCATATAGGGAAAAGAAAACAAGTTAAAAAAATAAATAAATAGGACTACATAAAACTTAAAAGCTTCTGCACAGCAAAAGAAACCGACAAAATGCAAAGAAAGAAAATATTTCTCCACTGTATGGGAAAAAATATTTCCCAATGATACATCTGTTAAGGGATTAATGTCTAAAATAAAAAAAGAGCATATACAAAACACTCTGAAGATACACAATCTAATTTTAAAAATGAGCAAAGAACCTAAATAGACTCTTTCCTAAGAGAACATACGGATGAGCAATAAACATATGAAAACATACTCAATGTCACTAATCATTAGAGAGATGCAAATTAAAACTACAATGAGGTATCACCTCACAGATGCCAGAATGGCTATCATCAATAAATCAAAAAACAACATGTGCTAGTGAAGATGTGGAGAAAAGAAAACCCTAATGCACTATTGGTGACAATGCAGATTAGTGCAGCCACTCTTGAAAACACTTTGGAGTTTCCTAAAAAATTTTAAATGAAACTGCCTTTTGGCCTAGTGATCCCATTTCTGGGACTATATCCTAAGAATCCCAAAACACCAATAGAGAGAATATATGCCCTCTTTTGTTCATGGTGGCATTATTTACAATAGCCAATATCTGGAAACAACCCAAGTGCCCATCAGAAGATGAATGGATAAAAAAGTTGTGTTACATTTACACAATGGAATACTATGCAGCTATTAAGAAAAAGAAGCTTACCTTTTGAGACAGCATGGATGGAACTGGAGATCATTGTGCTAAGTAAAATAAGCCAGTTAGAGAAAGACAAATGTTACATAATCTCACTAAAAGGTGGAATATAATAATCAAAATAAACTGACGGACAAAATAGAGACATGGAACAAACTGACACATGTCAGAGCGGTTTGAATAAAAGAAGGTAAGAGGTGAAGAAATGAGCCAAAGAACATATATGCATAGCCCATGGACAGGAAAACAGTGTGGTGAAGGCCAGGAGAGGGAGGACTGGTGCTGGATGGAGGGGGGCAAAGGAGGGAATAGTGAGGGACAACTGTAATAGTGTCAACAACAATAATAAAAATCATCAGCTAACAAAGAAAACTCTTCAAAAGCACATGGGGCCCTGGCAGGGTGTCTTGGTGGGTTGGGCATCATCCTATAGACCAAAATTTTATGGGTTCAATTTCTTATTAGGCACATGCCTATGTTTTGGGTTCAATCCACCTTAAGAGCATGTGTGTGGGGAGGGGAGGAGGGGTGCAAACAATTGATGTTTCTCTATCACATTAAGTGCCCTCTCTCTCTCTCTCTCTCTCTCTCTCTCCCTCCCTCCCTCCCTTCCTCTCATTAAAAAAAAAGTCAATAGTCCCACTACTCCAGCTGTGGATGCCCGGATCCTGGGAACTCCACCTCCAGGGATGAACCACATAGCAGTGATGAGTGCAGCCTCCCTTTCCCCAAGGGCAGAGCTCCCAGTGCCAGCGAAACCAGCCCCTTGCACCCTCTCCAGTCTCTCGTCCACTACCCACCCCAAGTGCCCTGTCCTGGATGGTTCTGTGCTTGGACATAACCAGCCCTGTGCCCCTAACCAGTCTCATGCTCTGCCTCTACCAGCACTGAGCACCCCACTCTGGACTCGCACTTGGCTGCAACTGGCCCAGTGAGCCCCAACCAGTCTCATGCTTGGCTACAGACAGCCCCAAACGCCCTGTCCAGGACACACACTTGGCCAACCCCACGCGCTCCACCCCGATTTTGTGCACAGCCACTCCCCTGCACTCCACTCAAGAGTCCCACATATCTGCCCCACAGACAGCTAGGGCACCCACTCCTTTGACAGCCCTGGGAGCCACTGAGAGCCCTGAGGGTGAATTTCTGCACAGAAAAGGGCATGTGGCCCTGCAATAGAAATTCTGAACTACCGCTTCCTGGATAACTATCCACATTCCCCCTGACACCTCAACCACGGTGTCAGAACCCCTCAGAATGCATCAGATCTCCACGCCCCACAAGCGCACCTCCACAGATACGAGGTGCCAACAGGCAGGCACCCTGAATCCATCTACCCACTGGGCGCTAGTAGGAGCCATTGAGAGCTCTCCTGAGGTACGATCTTGAACAACCAGGGACACACTCCTGCCCAGCAGTAGAAGCTTTGAATTCTCTCATCCGGGATACTGGCACACAGGCACCTCAATTGTGCAGCCACACTGCCATGGCCCTTCAGAGTCCTTCAGGGTGCCTCACTGGCAAACCATACCTCAGGTGCTCCTGTGAACCACCACTAGGAGTAAGCACCTATCCACCACAGGTGTAACAGCAAAAGCTGGGTCTGCCCATCCCATAACTGCAGAACTCTGGGCACCACAGTCATGCCAACCCTGAGTATGACCCCCCTGAGTCCCATCACCCCAACAAATGGCCCCCTGGTGCCACAGAGAGTTCCTGCTGGACATGCATGATTTAAATTAAGGGTATAAAACAAGAAAAATTGGGACATCCCCACACACAGCAGCTGAATTCTAAATACCACAGTTGCGCCTCTCAAGCATGCATGCTCACATCAGGAGAGCCCAAATAGCTCAAGTAGGGATTTACATTAGATTAACAAGCCCAGGAGAACTGAGAGAATATGCCAGTAGCACCATCCCCAAAAGAACCTGGGTAGCAAAGCAATTGGATCTACAATAGAAACATTATAGGGAAACATGGGAAGACAAAAAAGCAACCCCCGAAGGAAAGAAAAAGAGGAACCACCAGAAAGGGAGTTAGATGAGTTTGAAGCTGGCAACTTGTCAGAGCTAGAATTCAGAGTAATGGTTATAAGGATGTTTAAATGGATAGATGACAAATATACACAACTCAACGACAAATACACACAACTCAATGAGAACTACCAAGAATTGAATGAGAATGTATCCAACATGAAAAGAAACCAAGAGGAGATGAAGAATGACATAGCTGCAATAAGGAACACAATGGAAGGCTTAAACAGTAGACTAGAAGAGGCCAAGAACTGCATCAGCAAATTAGAAGACAAGGTAGGAAAAAAAAACACAAACACAGTAACAACTGGAAAGAAGGCTTAAAATACAAGAGGAGAGCCTCAGAGAGTTTTGGGACAACACAAAATGGAACAACATTCGCTTAATTGGAATACCAGAAGGAGAGGAAGAGAAACATGGAATAAAAAACCTGTTTAAAGAAATAATGACAGAAAACTTGCCTGATATTGGCAAGAAAAAACTACGCAAGTCCAAGAAGTAAATAGAATCCCAAACAAGTTGACCCTCAAAATACCGACACCAAGACACATCATAATTAAATTGGTGAACACCTCTGACAAAGTAAGAATCTTAAAGGCTGCCAGAGAGAGACAGAAAGTTACTTACAAGGGGACCCCTATTAGATTCTCAACAGAAACATACTAGGCCAGAAGGAAATGGAATGAAATATACAAAGTGATGCAAAGCAAGAATACTATAACCAGCAAGGCTATCTTTCAAAATTGAAAGTGGAATCAGGAGCTTCACAGACAAAAAATAACTAAGGGAGTTTATCACTACCAAACCAGCAATGCAATAATTGCTAATTTTACTTAATTCCATCAAGTAAAAACAAGATGGAGAAAGGCAAGAAGAAACACACACACTAAGGAAAAATATGACAACAAACATGTACCTGTCAATAATAACATTAAATGTAAGTGGATTAAATGCACCAATCAAAAGGTATAGGGTAGCTGAATGAATAATAAAACATGACCCCGTATATTTGCTGTCTACAAGAGACCCACCTCAGAGCAAAGGATTCACACAGACTGAGAGTGAAGGGATGGAAAAATATTTTTCAGGCAAATGAGAAAAAAGCTGGGGTTGTGCTACTTATTTCTGATAAAATAGACCTCAAAGTAAAGGCCATAATAAGAGATAAGGAAGGTCACTACATAATACTAAAGGGAACAATTCAACAAGAAATATAATGATGGTAAACATATATGCACCCAATGCAGGTGCATTTAAATACATAAAAAATCTCCTGAAAGATAACAAGGGAGAGATTGACAACAATACAATCATAGTAGGGGACTTTAATACACCACTGACATCACTGGATAAAGCCTCTAGACAAAAACTCAGCCAAGAAACATCAATCCTAAATGACATTAGATTAGATGGACCTAATTGACATCTTCAGAGAACTTTACCCCAAAGCCACGGACTATACATTCTTCTCAAGTGCACATGGGACATTTTAAAAAATAGAGCACATATTGGGCCACAAATAAAGTCTCCCCAAATGCAAAAAGAATAAAATTATATCAAGTATTTTCTCAGACCACAAAGGTATAATATTAGAAATAAACTACAATAAAAACATTCCAAAAAATTCAAGCACTTGGAAGGTGAATAGCATGCTTCTGAATAATGACTGGGTTATAAATGAGATCAAAGAAGAAATTAAAAACATCCTGGAGACCAATGACAATAAAAACACAACACTGCAAATCCTATGGGACACAATGAAAGCAGTCCTGAGAGGAAATTGTATAGCTCTACAGGCCTACCTCAAAAAAATAAATAAATAAACAAATAAATAGATAGATAGATAGATAGATAGATAGAAAAAATGACAATAAATCATCTAACCCAACAACTAGAAGAGTTAGAAAGAGAGCAACAAGAAAAGCCTACAGTGAGCAGAAGGAAGGAAATAATAAAGATGAGAGCAGAAATGAATGACATAGAGACAAAAAAAAATACAAAAGATCAACAAAACCAAGAGCTGGTTCTTTCAAAGAATAAACAAGATTGATGAACCTCTCAAAAGGCTCACCACGAAGTAAAGAGAGAGGATGCAAATAAACAAAATCAGAAATGAAAGAGGTGAAGTAACAACAGACCCCACAGAAATACAAAGGATTATTCAAAAATACTATGAACAACTCTATTCCAACAAACTAGGCAATCTGGAGTAAATGGAGGCATTCCTAGAAAAATATAACCTTCCAAAACTCAATCAGGAAGAATCTAAACATCTCAATGGGCCAATAAATATGGGAAAAGTCGAAGAAGTCATCAAAAAGCTTCTAGCAAACAAAAGCCTGGGGCCAGACAGCTTCACAGGAGAGTTTTATTGAACATTCAAGAAAGACCTAAAACCTATACTCCTCAGACTATTCCAAAGAATTCAAGAGGAAGGAACACTTCCAAGCTCCTTCTAAGAAGCCAGCATCACCTTAATACCAAAACCAGATAAAGAAAATGCAAAGAAAGAGAATTACAGGCCAATATCCCTCATGAACATAGATGCCCAAATCCTCAATAAAATTCTAGCAAATTGAATACAGCAGTACATCAGAAAAATCATACACCATGACCAAGTAGGATTTATCCCAGGGATGCAAGGATGGTGCAATACCCGCAAATCAATAAATATGATACATCACATTAACAAATTGAGTGGTAAAAATCATATAGTCATATCAATTGATGCAGAAAAAGCTTTTGACAAAATCCAATACCATTTCTTGATAAGAACTCTCAGCAAGGTGGGAATAGAAGGATCTTTCCTCAACATAATAAAAGCAATATATGACAAAGCTACAGCCAACATCATACTCAATGGACAAAAACTAAAACCATTTCCCCTAAGAATAGGAACAAGACAGGAATGGCCACTCTCACCACTCCTGTTCAACACAGTGCTTGAAGTACTAGCCATTGTGACCAGATAAGAAAAAATATTAATAAAAGGCATCCAAATTGGAAAAGAAGAAGTAAAACTGTCCTTATTCGCAGATGACATGATACTGTACATAGAAAACCCTAAAGACTCCATAAGAAAACTAATAGTCTTAATAAACAAGTTCAGCAATGTAGCAGGTTACAAAATTAACACCAAGAAATCCATGGCATTTCTATTCACCAATAATGAACTTACAGAAAGAGAGACTAAAAAAGCAATTCCATTTATCATCATACCAAAAAATTAAGATACCTAGGAATAAACATAACTAAGGAGGTAAAAGTCCCATTCACAGAAAACTATAGTACACTGAAAAAAGAGATATAGGTAGACATAAACACATTGAAGAACATACCATGTTCATGGATTGGTAGAATCAACATCATTAAAATGTCCATACTACTTAAAGCAATCTATAAATTTAATGCACTCCCCATTAAAATACCAATGGCTTATTTCACAGACTTAGAACAGACTTTCCAAAAATTCATCTGGAATAAAAAAAGACCCAGAAAAGCCACAGCAATCCTGAGAAAGAAGGACAAAGTAGGTATGATATCAATACCATATTTCAAGCTGTATTACAAAGCCACTGTTCTTAAAACAGCCTCATACTGGCACAAGAACACACATATAGACCAATGGAATAGAACAGAGTATCCATATATCGACCCAAACCACTATGCTCAATTAATATTTGACAAAGGAGGCATGAACATACATTGGAATCAACACAGTCTCTTCAATAAATGGTGTCAGGAAAATTGGACAGATACATGTAAAAAAATGAAACTAGACCACCAACTTACACCATACACAAAAATAAACTCAAAATGGATACAGGACTTAAACATAAGACAGGAAACCATAAAAATACTAGAGGAATCCACAGGAAGAAAAATCTCAGACATATGCCGAAAGAACTTCTTTACTGATACTGCTCCTAGGGTAATGGAAGCTAAAGAAAAAATAAACAAATGGGACTACATCAAGATGAAAAGTTTTTTCACAGCAAAAGAAACCATCAAGAAAAACCACTGTATGGGAGAACATATTTGCAAATGTTATCAGTGATAAAGGTTTAATCTCAAGCATCTACAGGCAACTTATAAAACTTAATAAAAGAAAGACAAATGATCCAATAAAAAAAAATGGGCAACAGACCTAAATAGAATCTTTTCGAAAGAAAACAAAAGGAAGGCCCAGAAACATATGAAAACCTGCTCAAAGTCACTAATTATCCAAGAGATGCAAATCAAAACAACAATGTGGTATCATCTCACATCTGTCAGAATGGATTTCATCAACAAATCAACAAATGACAAGTGCTGGCGAGGATGTGGACAAAAAGGAACCCTCGTGCACTGCTGGTGGGAATGCAGACTGATGCAGCCACTGTGGAGAAAAGTATGGAGTTTCCTCAAAAAATTAAAAATGGAACTCCCATTTGACTCAGCGATCTCACTTCTAGGAATATATCCCAAGAAACTAGAAACACGAATTAGAAAGGATATATGCACCCCTATGTTCATAGCAGCACAATTACCACAGCTAAGATTTGGAAACAGCCTAAGTGTTCATTAGCAGATGAGTGGATTATAAAACTGTGGTACATTTACAGAATGGAATACTATGCTGCAGTAAAAAAGAAGGAGCTCCTACCATTTGCAACAACATGGATGGAGCTGCAGAGCATTATGTTAAGTGAAATTAACCAGGCAGAGAAAGATAAATATCACATGATCTCACTCATTTGTGGAATATAATGAATGGCAAAGACTGATGAACAAGAACGGTTCCAGAGACTGAGAAACATCCATCAGAATGTCAAACCTCAGGGTAAGTGGGGGATGGTGGGAGTAAGGGGTAAAGCTAATATATTTGACTTCTTGAACTAAGGTAAGTAATTTGTATTTTTACCTCCCCAACAAAGTTTATATAAACTTATTTAAAAAATGGGCAGTTAGTTTGAAATTGAATTGACATGGCCTAGAGTAAAGAATATCCTTACATAATATTATTCTACAATGTCATAATTTTTGATATTATACAACAGCATATTGTATAATTATCTCAAAGAAACTTACAAACTAAGTATTTGAATGTTTGGCAGCAACTTAAAAAAGACAGGTAAGGAATTATTCCCTTTCAGAAAGAATTAAGGCACTGGATAGGCACTTGAGCATTCTATATTGACCCCTCCTGCCCTTTTTGAAAAAAGGGACCTTCTTCTCACAATCCAAGTGCATACAGCTGTTGCCTGAGCTTTCAGTTCAAGCTGAGATAGTAGCTTTTGGGTGGCTGGCAACCGGGATCTGTTTATCACCCAATGGTGTGTGCTGGGCCCTCCCTAGGGAAAAAACAAGAGTCCCCCAAGATATTTTCTCAGTACTGGGACCCCACCAGCAGGCGAGGGGATTCCAAGGCAGGTGCTGGGCATGGAGGCCCTGGGTGCATAGACTACCAAGGAGACAGAACTGAACATCACAGCACCCTGCTTGGCCCTGGTGGATGGCTGGTTAGCCAGAGATGGGTAAGATTCCTCAGGGAAGAAACAACCTAAGACAGGCACAGTCGCAGAGGGGCAATTAGGAGAGACGTGAAGGTCAACAGAGGTGGGGCACAGACCCTCACCCCTCCAACCTTGCAGGGAGCTGAACTCTAACCCCTTATGAGGGAGGTCTCCTGCCCCCATGGCTTCTTCGATTCCCATGCCCATTTCAGATCGGGACCCAGACTATAGATGGAGACTTGACCAGGAACAGCTACCCTATATGTAAATCCCATCTAGCACCAGGAATGCTCAGGGCCTACCCAAGAATGCAAATAATCCTTTCCATTAATATTTACAGGGTAAACTATGATTGTTGTTTGAGTATTAAATTTGACAGTAAAATAGTAATCAAGTTTTCAGATTAATTTAAATTTGGCCAATTGAAGTAAATGAACTCTCAAGAAAATTTAAGTGTAATGGACAAAAAGCTATTTCTAAAATACTAACTAAAATTTCTATTAGTAGTTCATCTCATTGTAAAATTACCTAGCATTCAAAGAAACTAAAGAAGTCATATTTTTATGCAAAATTTATAATCTAAAGTTACCAAAACTACAATATAAAATTTTCCAAAGCCTCCATTAATCAAAAAAAGGTGGGGATAGTGGGGTAATATCATGTAAGGGAAAATGTCCTGTAAGTAAATTACATCTAGAAACGTCTTACTTCAGAAAATTAATTTCCATTTTTAATGCTAACAGCAGGACAGCCATGAAAAACACACATGGTGTCAAAATAAGACAAAGGAAAATCATTTGGGCAAAAATAAAAAGAATCCCAAGTCTAATTTACAGAAAAGATTCCTTTATTAACTTTTGGTCGAGAATATGTTTGTACATTTTCAGAAAACAACTTCAAGACCATATGGATTCCTGCAACAGAGCAGAACTGACAAGTCTGTTCCAACCACAAAGACAGTCCAGAGATGGAAGACACTGATGACACCTTGCCACGCTTGCAGTCAGCAGCTGTGTGTCGCTCCAGGCTGCCGAGAACCAAACCAGAAAAGATGGAACCTGCATTGCCACCATTTCTCCACTATCCATATATCATTGCTGACACGTACACAAAAGGAACTATTTGACACTGAAACTGGTACTCAGAACTGTTGAACATTGAAACTGAGACTCAAACATTTTTTTGTTGTTCTTACATGTTTACTTCTAGGATGCAAATGCAAGATTCTTCTAAAAAGAAGTAATGGGGGAAAAATAGATACAGAGACAAAGAAACATTGAGCAGAGTGTCAAACTACAGTGGGAAGGCAGGCGAGGTTAGGGGGTGGGGGCTGTAAGAGATCAACCGAAGGACTTGTATGCATGCATATAAGCATAACCAATGGATACAAGAGATGGAGGGGGGCAGGTGAGCACATTGGCTGTGGGTTAGAGGTGGCCGGGGGGAGGTCAATGGGAGGGGGAGGAAACATGTACTACTATTTGTAATACTTCAAACAATAAAAAAAAATTTTTTTAAACATATCCTCTGGGAGAACCAAGATGGCGGCATAAGTAAAACACCGATCTTGCCGTCATACTCAGCAATTTTAATACTACAACTTAACGAAAGAACAAACACCTTCCAGAATCACCAGAAAGCTTGCCGAGTGAAAATTCCACAAATAAAAGTGAAAATAAGACACTGTGACTCAGAGGAGCAGCGGCAGACAGCGTTGAAAGATTCACAAGGAGAGAGGTTTGGAGCGCATGCCAGCTGAGAGGGCAGGCAGCTGAAAACCAGCCAGTTTTCTCGAACGGGGAGACAAAGACGTCCCACTGGGCTGATTTTCCAGCTTCAGAGAAGTCCAGGGAACCCACTATCATAGGGGGTGAAAACTGGACAGTGGGAGGGCACGCCGAAGCTCGGGTGATGCAGGGATCTCCGAGCTTGTGGAGAAGGCAGCTTGCTCGAACAGCTCAGCTGCGTGACAGCACAGAGAGCACTCTGTGACTTGCTATCTCATTCGGGAAACCGTCAGACTGCTTTGTTTTACAACCCTGGGTGAGACATTGGGCGTGCAGACTCATTTGGGGAGAGTCCGAATTCCCCGGCAGCTGGTGGAGCTCGGCAGCGTTTCTCTCTCAGAGGTGCTGGCAGCCATTGAGTCCCTGGGGCCGCATAGGGCAGAGCTAACACTGTCTGCTTGGCCCAGAGACTCCGCCCATCCGACCTGAGCACAGCTGAGCTTCACAGACAATTGGCCTGGAGGTCAACCCTCCAAGTGCCAACAACAATTAATCTGAGCTTAACTTCAGCAAGACTGTGCATCCCATATCCACCTCAGGTAACTGGGAAGGCTGAGCCACTGTCCCTAGTAGGATGTCTACCACACAAAGCTAATTGACCAACTCAGGGAAGCAGCCACCATGCAAAGACATGGAAAGAAATCAGATGTGAAAGAAATGGAGGAAAAAAAACGACTGGACATGGACTTCAAAACCACAGTTATAGGGCTTCTCAAGAGGCTCCAACAAAAGGTCGAGGCCTATAAGGAATTAAGCAAGATCACAAAGGAAATGAATGAGTCCTACAAGGAAATGAAGGAGACCCTCAAGGATATAAAGGAGACTCTCAAGGATATGAAAAAGACCAACCAGAAATTAAGCATACACTGACTAAGATAAAAAATATTATACAAAGACCTAAAAGTGCTCTGGAGCACCCCAAGAACCAAGTTAAAGATTTGAAATACAAAGAAGTAAAATACACTCAGCTGAAAAAGCAAGAAACCAAAAGAATCCAAAAATTGAAGATAGTGTAAGGGGCCTCTGGGACAACCTCAAGCATACCAACATCCGAATTATAGGGGTGCCAGAAAAAGAGAGAGAGCAAGACAATGAGAACCTATTTGAAGAAATAGTGACCAAAAACTTCCCACACCTGGTCAAAGAAATTGACTTAAGAGTCCAAGAAGGAGAACTAAGATGGCGGCAAAGGCAAAACACCTATCTTGCCGTCATAATCAGCAATTTTAATACTACAACTTAATGAAAGAACAAACACCTTCCAGAATCACCAGAAAGCTCGCCGAGTGAAAATTCCACAAATAAAAGTGAAGATAAGACACTGGGACTCGGAGGAGCGGTGGCGGACAGCGTTGAAAGATGCGCCCGGAGAGAGGTTTGGAGTGCGCGCTGCGGAGAGGGCGGGCGGCTGAAAACCGGCCAGTTTTCTCAAATGGGGAGACAAAGGCGTCCTACTGGGCTGATTCTCCAGCTCTGGGCGAAGTCCAGAGAACCCACCATCACACGGGGTGAAAACTGGACAGTGGGAGGGCACGCCGAAGCTCGGGTGCTGCCGGGTCTCCCGGCTTGTGGAGAAGGCAGCTCACGCGAACAGCTCGGCTGCGTGAGGGCGCAGAGAGCACACCGCGACTTGTCTCTCATTCGGAAAACCGTCAGACTGCTTTGTTTTACGATCCTGGGTGAGACATTGCGCATGCAGACTCATTTTGAGAAAGTCTGAATTCCCCGGCAACCAGCAGCTGGTGGAGCTCCGTAGCGGCTCTCTCTCAGAGGTGCTGGCGGCCATTGCCCCCGGCACAGAGTCCCTAGGGCCGCATTTGGCTGAGCTAATGCTGTCTGCTTGGCCCGTAGACTCCACCCACCCAACCTGAGCACAGCTGAGCTTCACAGACAATTGGCCTGGAGGTCAACCCTCCAAGTGCTAACAACGATTAACCTGAGCTTAACTTCAGCAAGACTGTGCAACCCATATCCACCTCAGGTAACTGGGGAGGCTGAGCCACTGTCCCTTGTAGCACGTCTACCACACAAAGCTAATTGACCAGCTCAGGGAAGCAGCCACCATGCAGAGACATGGAAAGAAATCAGATGTGAAAGAAATGGAGGAAAAAAAACGACTGGACATGGAATTCAGAACCACGGTTATAGGGTTTTTTAAGAAGTTCCAACAAAAGATCGAGGCCTATAAGGAAATAAGCAAGACCATAAAGGAAATGAGTGAGTCCTACAAGAAAATGAACAACACCTTCCAGGATATAAATGAGAGCTGCAAAGAAATTATTAAGACCAACATGGAAATGAATGAGTCCTACAAGGAAATGAAAGAAACCCTAAAGGATATAAAGCAGACTCTCAAGGATATGAAAAAGGACCAACCAGAAATTAAGCATATACTGACTGAAATAAAAAATATTATACAAAGACCTGAAAGTGCCCTGGAGCACCCCAAGAACCAAGTTAAAGATTTGAAATACAAAGAGGGAAAATCCACTCAGCTGAAAAAGCAAGAAACCAAAAGAATCCAAAAAATTGAAGATAGTGTAAGGGGCCTCTGGGACAACCTCAAGCATACCAACATCCGAATTAGAGGGGTGCCAGAAAAAGAGAGAGGCCAAGACAATGAAAACCTATTTGAAGAAATAGTGACCGAAAACTTCCCACACCTGGTCAAAGAAATTGACTTAGGAGTCCAAGAAGTGCACCGAACCCCAATATATAGGAACCCTAAGAGGACCACACTGAGGCACATCATAATTAAAATGCCAAGAGCAAAAGACAAAGAGAGAATATTAAAAGCAGCAAGAGAGAAACAGTTGGTTACCTATAAGGGAGCACCCATACGACTGTCAGCGGATTTCTCAACAGAAACGATGCAGGCCAGATGGGAGTGGCAAGAAATATTCAAAGTGATGAACGGCAAGAATCTACAACCAAGATTACTCTATCCAGCAAAGCTACCATGCAGAATGGAAGGTCAGATAAAGTCCTTTGCAGATAAGAAAAAGCTAAAGGAGTTCATCACCACCAAACCAACATTATATGAAATGCTGAAAGATATTGTTTAAGAAGAGGAAGAAGAAAAAGGTAAAAGTGCAAACTAGCAACAACAAATACACATCTATCAACAAATGAACATAAAAATCAAGTGAATTGATAGGCTGTTGAACAGGATAGACTGGTGAATATAACAGAGACATGGACATAGAGAGGGAATGGACTGACAATTCTTGGGGAGAAAAGGGTTGTGGGAAGTGCAGCAAGAGACTGGACAAAAATCTAGCAACAATGGGAGAGGACAGTGGGGAGGGGGCGGTGAGGGTGGAGGGTGGGATAGGTACAGGGTGGAGGGAAGCTATAGGGGGATAAAAAGGGGAAACAATGTAATTAATAAACTGAACAATAAAGATTAAAAAAAAGAGTCCAAGAAGAGCACCGAACCCCAATATATAGGAACCCTAAGAGGACCACACCAAGGCACATCATAATTAAAATGTCAAGAGCAAAAGGCAAAGCGAGAATATTAAAAGCAGCAAGAGATAAACAGATGGTTACCTATAAGGGAGCACCCATACGATTGTCAGCGGATTTCTCAACAGAAATGATGCAGGCCAGATGGGAGTGGCAAGAAATATTCAAAGTGATGAACGGCAAGAATCTACAACCAAGATTACTCTATCCAGCAAAGCTATCATGCAGAATTGAAGGTCTGATAAAGTGCTTCGTAGACAAGAAAAAACTAAAGGAGTTCATCACCACCAAACCAATATTATATGAAATGCTGAAAGATATTCTTTATGAAGAGGAAGAAGAAAAAGATAAAAGTGTAAATTAGGAACAACAAATACACATCTATCAACAAATGAATCTAAAAATCAAGTGAATTAATAAGCTGATGAACAGGATATACTGGTGAATGTAACAGAATCCCGGACATAGACAGGAAATGGACTGACAACTCTTGGGGAGAAAGGGGGTGTGGGAAGTGCAGCAAGAGACTGGACAAAAATCATGCAACTATGGGAGAGGACAGAGGAGAAGGGTGAGGGCGGAGGGTGGGATGGGTACCAGATGGAGGGGAACTATACGGTGGGAAAAAAAAGGGAACAATGTAATTAATAAACTGAACAATAAAGATTTAAAAAAAAGAAGCAAAAAAAATATATCCTCTGGAAAATTTTAAAAATTAATAAATAAAGGTCTCAACTAAGCAACCTAACTTGATATATCAAGGATCTAGGGAAAAAATAATAGACTATTTAGTAAAATGGAGAAAATATAAAAAATCAAAGTGGAAATAAATTAAGACTGAAAACAGAATAGAAAAAAATAATAAAATAATAGCTTGTTTTTTGAAAAGATAGATAATAAAAGCCCTTTAATTATCCTTAATAAGAAAAAAGAGCCATAAAATAAATTTAGAAATAAAAGTAGAGGTATTATAACTGATACCACAAAAATATAAATAGACTACTATGAATAAATACATGCCAACAAATTGGACCTTGACAAAATGAGTAAGTACTTATAAACATACCATCTACCAAGACTAAATCATGAATAAGTAGAAAAATTTGACCAGATCAATTAAACTAAGGAGATAGAAACAGTTATTAAAATCCTCCCAACAAAGAAAAGTCCATGACCATATAGCTTCACCAGTTAATTCTACAAAATATTTAAAGAACAGCATTAACCTGTTACCAAAACCAAATAAGAACACTAACAGGAAAAAAAAATCATAGGTCCTTTTCATTGATGAACATATATGCGTAAACATCAAGAAAATATCAGCAAACAAAATTTAATAATACTTTAAAACAATCAGATATCATGATCAAGTGGCTTTTATGCCAAAGAAGCAAAAATGTTTCAACAACCAAAAATTAATCAACATGATGCATTACGTTAATGAAATGGAAAGTAAAATGTCATATGATTATCTCAATAGATGCAGAAAAATCATCTGGCAATTTTCAACATTCTTTTATAATAAACTCCTCACAAATTATTTATAGGAGAATGTACACCAACAAAATAAAGGCTATATATCACAAGCCCACAGCTAACTAACATCATACTCAATGGTGAAAAGCTGCAAGATTTTCTCTAAAATCAAGTACAAGACAAGAATGCGTACTCTCACCACTTTTATTCACCATAGTAATAGAAATTTCAGTCAACACAATTAAGCAAGAAAAATAAATGAGACATTCAGGTCAGAAAGGAACAACTAATTTGTCTATTTGTAAGTGATATGATCTTATATAAAGAAAATCCTAAAGACTTCAGACACAAAAATGTTAGAACTAATAAACAAATTCAGTAAAGTTGCAGGATACAAAACCAGAATCAGTTGTGTTTCTATGCACTAACACATTATCAGAAAGAAAAATTAAGAAAACAATCCCACCCTAACTGGTTTGGCTCAGTGAATAGAGCATCAGACTGTGGACCGAAGAGTCCCAGGTTTGATTCCAGTCAAGGGCATATGCCCAGGTTGCAGGCTCAATTCCAAGTTGGGGGCATGCTGGAGGCAGCCGATCAATGATTCTTTTCATCATTGATGTTTCTACCTCTCTCTTCCTCTCCCTTCATCTCTGAAATCAATAGAAAACCTATTTTTTAAAAAAGATGTAGTCTATCTATTTTTTTTAAAAAATCTCAATTAAAATTCCATCAAAAATAGTAATATACCTATGAATAAATTTAAGCATGGGGATAAAGGATCTATATTTATGGTGACTATAGTTGATAATAGTGTGTTGTAAATTGGAATTGACTGAAGGTGCAACTTAAATATTGTTAACAACAACAACAAAAAATAAATGTGTGAGGTGATGGATATGCTAATTAACTAAATTTTATATATTGGTTCTACCTCAATGAAGCTAAACTTAAAAAAAGAAGTTAAAGTTCCAGAAATATTTTTAAATGACTAGCTACTGTGTGTGTGTGTGTGTGTGTGTGTGTGTGTGTGTATAAAATACTAGGGGCCCGATGCACAAAATTCATGCACGGGCGGGTGGCTGGTCCCTCAACCCAACCTGCCCCCTCTCACACACTGGGATCCCTCAGGGGATGTCCAACTGATGGCTCACCCCCAGTCTGCCCAAGTCCTAAAGCCTCTGGTAAGGCTTTAGGCCTTGGGCACCCAGCCATCGCTCTGCTCAGCTCAGCCCCAGCTGCCTGTGACCACCCGGCCCTGGGGGCTGGGCGCTCACTGTCACTTCCCCACACAGCACCCGGGGGCTGGGTGCTCATGGCCACCACCATTTCATCTCCACCCCTAGGGCCCAGCGCTTGTGCCACTTGGCCCCGCCCTCACTCCTGATTAGCTGGTAGCATAGCTAATCAGGAGCGAAGGTATGGTCAAATTTGCATGCTTCTCTTTTATTATATAGGATGCTAGTTGTCCCTCTGACCATTGGACCATTAGGCCAGTCTCTATGATGTGCACTGACCAGGGGGCAGATGCTCAGACCAGTAGTCCCCAGATTGCTGCTGGGGTCTGTCCAATCATGACTGGGTGTGATGGGCCAGACATGCCCTGGAGCCTTCGCACTGTTCCTCCCTGGCCCTGACTGTGCACCGGTGGGGTCCCTTGACTTGGTCTGTGCCCATTCACAATCCAGGACCCCTTGACAGATATTGGACAGCCAATCAGTTTGGCTTGATCCTCACAGGCCATATTGTGCAAGGGTCAACTGTATTTTAAATAAACTATTCTATTGATACAATTAGAGAAAGATTGTCTTTGTAAATTAAAGGTCACTTTAAAATGTTTATATTATTCATAATTTTATACTTATTTTAGTTTTAAAAGGTTATGCACCTTTGGGTATTTTTGCTTGTTGTTCATTTTGGGGTTTGTTGTTGTTGTTGTTGTTGTTGTTGTTGTGATTGTGGTTGTTGTTGTTTTTTAAACTACAGAAACAGTTTTTGGAGAAGTTGTAGAGTGATGTGAATAAGCACATAGAAATAGCTTTGTTATAGTTTTCATATTTCCCTAAATGGTTAATGAAATTACACAGGTGTCTACCAGTTGTGGTGATAAAAAATCTTGCTGTTATATTATTTCTAGGAGGTTTAAAAATATGAGTGCAAATAGAAGTAGCAACTAAAAAAATATGAAGACCATTAGCCTAACAAATAAATCTGGCAGAGACAAAAATTATTTGGTGAGCCCCCAAAATATTTTTTTCGTGCCAGCTCTCCTCTGAGGCTATTTCATAGATAGCATGAGTACAAAGGAGGGACACAGTTACAGCAAACAGTTGCTGAGAAGGACGTAGCCAATACTCAAGGCTATGGGCAGAAACAGGTATATGCTCTTTCACTTTTTTTATAGTTGGTGCTTTTTAAAATTCAACAAACTTACATTTTTTGAGGCTAAAGACCTGAATGTCTTTGTACTTGGAGAGATAAAAGCATCAGAACTTATTTGGAAGTTATTGACAAAGCTTAAAAATAAATCTTCCCTGCTGTGATCATGAAAGGAAGTTAGAAGATATTTGGTATATAGGTTTGTACTGAATAAATAGGCATGCAAAAACTTTACAATTATTTTAAGTGTTTAAAAAACATTCTAGAGTCTAGTGACAGTCTAACATTCAACTAATGTATTTACTTATGGAAAACAGAAAAAATATTTAGATTAGAATTTAGGACAAAGTTTTAAATCAAATTCTGAGTCTACCTATTTATATGGTAGCACATGGGATTGTTGGTTAATTAATTGTACCTCCGTTTTCATCTTCTTTCTCCCTTGTTTTATTACAAAGGCTGCAAAAGTTATAAACTCAATTACTTAAACTTCAGCTTTCCAAACTTCCTTCCTTATAGGGGACCCATGTTCTTATTGTTCCCACTGAGAAATGTAAGCAGATGTCTGCTGATTCTGTCTTTTTTCCTAAAATTTTCCTACTTCCTTTTGTCCACAAAAATAATGTAAACCCTAGGAGTATAGCAGCCTTCTTATGACATGATGCAACAGGATGCATATGTGAAGGCCTAATAAAAATCTGGGTCTTTGTTGGCATAATAGAAAGACCATATCAGTACTGCATTAAAAATCTCCAAATTTGTTGTCATATTAGACAATCTTTGTGTATTTAAGTTTTTAATTGTATGTTTTTTCTATCATTTGTTGTTAAACCCATACCTAACTGATAGAAGTCACACATCATTTAGTTATGTTGTTGTTTTTTTTTAAGTCAGATATGTTTCTTGGTTTGGGATTCCACAGTGACAGTCTCTGATTCAAGTGCCAGTATATTATTTCTGATGGTGATCCCAGGAAATATCAGTAGGGAGTGAAGAAATGAGTCAAGGAAGGAAAAGATATCAGTAAAGATACACTATCCAATACCAGAGATGCAGAGAGAACTTGGAATTGTTGCTTGGAAGCCTACTTAAAGTTCTATCTGACTGGTGGCTTATGAAGAGTACGGTTTATGGTTGAATCTGTAAATCCCATGGCTAAGTGCCCATTGTCATAACGTCTTCAGCACAAAGAAACGGCAATTGCTCACAAAATGTATGTAATCTTGAATCCTTGGACACTGGTAAAGGTAGAGGCACTGCAAGCAAAAATGTAAAGACAAATTGGGAAGTCATTCAAATACTAACAAGGATGAATTACCTTTTTTTCAGTATGTGGGATCCCAATACAATCAACTTGCCACGAGTGACTTCTCTCTAATCAATGGTATTCTATTGAGGGCTTTCTATCAGTTTCAGTTTTACATTTGGAATTTTGTGCTTTCCATCTATATCTCTTTAGGCTCTAATGGATTAGCTATCCAGGATTTCCTAAAGATTGGACCTCCTGGTTTTCTTTGTGACTTCCTGTTCATTACAATAATTATATCCATATATCGGGTAGTTAAATGCTGCTGCATGGCCTCTGCAATTAGAAATTACCATCATTCTCATTAACAATCGATAGTTCTGTATAACTTAAGTCCCTATCATTAACTTCTATGGAAGAGAGCTCCTAATTCTCAACAATATTGATGTACTGTTTACTAATTAATTCCCTATAACTTTAAAGGAAGACTCTCTGACCTTACCAGGGAATATAGCCAACTCATTGATTCTTTAGTACTTCATGGTAAAACCACTCTAACATCCCATATCACTGAGAGTATTAAAATCATCTTTACTTTTTCCAACAAAGTTCTGGCGAATCCACCTCATTTGCTATGGGTTAGCATTTTTTCCAAATAGTAAGGAGCCATGGCAGCAGAATATTAGGACTGGTTTACAGGGTCTCTGCCAGTACCTTAGCCTTGAATCTCAGAAGATGCTTCATATCAACAAACTTTCTCTTGTTCTTTCTTAGATTCAACTCTCCATCCTCCATCACTGTCTAACATTAAACATTCATTTTCAAGCATGTTCTCCAAGTTCTTACTGTATATGTTACAGAGATCCTATAACATATTGGTAAGTTATTCATTTCTTCCTAAAGTACCAACCGTGATATCCTCATCCCCAGTCTCGGTATCCATTCCTTTTCCAACAGGGCCCTGACCTCAGTGTACCATCCTTGTTAGGTTGTAGATTCAGCTCACCTTGTATTTCTGTCTGAAGTTTACCTTCCCACTGTTGGAGGAGAGTGTCTTTGTATCATACCAAGCTCCCAGTCAATAATTGGCTGCCTCAAGCCTGTCACTTATAACATGCAAACCTTCTATAGCAGTTATCACATGCCAATCAATGTCATATCTTTATATTTATAATTACCCTATATTTCACAAGACCTAGAGGCATTATCTGAACTAAGGATTCTCCTTTCCCTGAAACCCATGCTAATTCAACACAGGTGAAAATTTTAGCACAAGAGAAATTATACCTACACAGCTTACCACCAGTAATAGGAACCCTGTGGCTATCTGACTAGTTACTAATTCAGTTCCAAAATCTTGTTTTTAGGGTCTGCTTCTATGACAATTTTGGTACCAACTTTCTAGATTTCCCCAGAAGCAGCTGCTGAGACAAGGAATCAAGTATAGGTACTTTATGTGAGAGGCTATCTCAGAAACTATCACTAGTGGAGTAGGGCAGTGTAACAGGAAGGAGAAAAAGCCAATAAAAGGTTGGTTACCAGGCTAGTTACTGATTTAAGCAAGAGGCTCAATCTTATTAGAGTATATAGGAAAGATGATATTATCCCAACCAAGGGGTGAAAGGCTAAGGTATTTACCCACTGAGTCTCCCTTTGTCATTCATTGGAGCATGAACTCTCTGGTCTTTTCAGCTTGCCTTGTGCATAGAGCAAGAATGCCATCAGAGCTACATGGAAACCTGCAAGCAGAAAGCCCCAGGTATTCACAGTAACAGCTTTCATGGTATAGATTTATGCACAAAGGGACATGGGAAGGGCACTGGCTATATCTGCTTCAATAAAATCCATTTTTTCTTTCTCTTAAGATTGAAGGGGATTGGATTATGACAGGTAAAGAAATTTACCTCTGGCCACATGCTTAAGCAAAATAAGAAAATGTCCTATATAATAAAAGGCTAATATGCAAATTGTCCCCTTGACCAGGAGTTTGACCAGGGAACAGGAGCAGCTGGCCAACTGCCTGAAGCCCCTCCTCCCAGCCAGCCCAGCCCAATCAGCCCTGATCAGGGCAGACTGGCCAGACCCCACCCATGCATGAATTCATGCACCAGGCCTCTCTAGTATACATATACACTGAGTGGACGGATTACTATGATCTCTGAATGCATAATAATCTGGCCATTCAGTGTATATACTATATAATAAAATGCTAATATGCAAATTGTCTCCTCTACCAGGAGTTCAGCCAGCAGGCAGGCTGGCCAACTGCCCATGTCCCCTCCCCTTGGCCAGGCTGCCTGGACCCAACCATGCACAAATTCATGCACCAGGTCTTTTACACACACACACACACACACACACACACACACACACACAGAGTGGATAGATTATTATGCATTCAGAGATCATAATAATCTGGCCATTCAGTGTATAGTGTGATAAAATGTGTCCAAGAACTACTTTCTCTAAATACATTGTATCAATTTTCCAGTTGTTCTGCTATCTGTAATTCTCCCATTTTCTGAAATTATTTCTTTGGCCTAGACCAGTAGTCTGCAAATCACGGCTCTTGAGCCACAGTTTGTTGTTCTGTTGACTAATGAGTTTGCTAGCCACTGGCCTAAACTCTTGATATCTTTTGTCCAAGAGAAAGTTATACCTGGAAAGAATCATGCATTAAACCATGTAACAAGAAAAATAATGTTTTTTTTTGTAACTATCAGCTTAAAATACTTAAATTATTATAAAAATGAAAAGATTTTAAACAAAATAATATATATAATACATAAAATAGGAAAATGATAGTGACATTTAGCTATAAAACTGAAGGTAGATTCTGGCATTGTGGTAGAGAAATCACAATATCTCTTTAAAAGCTAAACATCTGAGATCTTTTGAGCTCACCAATTTAAAAGTATGTTGATTTCATATATAAAAGCCAATAAGGCTGCTAAACTTGCTAACTGGCCACATGACCGTTTTCAACTAATAACCTGAGCACTTGAAGAGTTCACAATGCACTGTTTCATTTAACACTAAATGGTAGTGTTGTCTAAGAGCCTTTTCTCTTACTCAAAATTCCAATGCCCAGATCCATCCCCAAATGTAACATACCATGATATGAGTAAAGAACATAATGTAATACTTTTGTACCATCAATTTGTGTCTTTCTTCAGAGGATTAAACATGAAAACTCTTCTCTCTTCCATATGATCCCCTCTCCCCAACCCTCAGCCCCCAGTTTTCTCTATTTTACATTATTTTGCTTTGGGATCTCTTTTTTCTAAGTCTGCAAGCAGCTATTACAGTAAAATGGTTCAGATATTATCTATTTTTATTGAAGAGTGTCTACTTACAGAATGCCCCAAAACATACAGTGGGGAAAAGACAGAGAGGCCATGTGGTGCTCTGCTTTGGCTTATAAGGAGAAAGTCTCTAGAGAGGACATTTGCCATTTTGAGAGTGCCCATGTCATTTGTGGCCCTGGCCAAAAACAGGTAGCACATTCAAATTAGGATAATTTGAAGAAGATTTAATGAAGGGGCAATTTGAAAAAATGATGGTAATGATGCTGCAAGGGATAGTGCAGTATATCATCCCATTTTCACCCATAGACTTGAAGGAGCAAAGGGAGGGAGCAATTAGAGGATGCTAGTGGCCCAGATAGCTGAATGGGGAGGACCTCCTACAGAAGCTAGCTCTTCTAACAAAGAACGCAGCCATCCACAGAGACCTTGTTGGGAGACAGACAAAGAAATAAATGTCCTAATCTCTCTCTCTCTCTCTCTCTCTCTCTCTCTCTCTCTCTCTCTCTCTCTCTCTCTCTCTCTCTCTTTCTCTCTCCTTCCACTGCTCAGATGAAGACAAACAATAAGGATGGGTTAAAAGAATCTGTATAGGACAGCATATTGAGGCATAGATCAGATTGCTAAAAAGTGGATCTGTAAAAACCCTAGAATATTTCCCGCACACTGCCATTGTTAATATTTAAAAGAATCCACCAATGTGTTAATATAGTAAAATGTAGAGACCACCTTCCAATAAAGAATCTAAAAAAACAAACAAACAAACAAAAAAAAAAAAAAACAGACATTTGTTCTCTCTGATTCCTAGAGGCTGTGCTTCATCAATCAGGTACTCATGCCAGGGAAGTAGAGCAATGTTAGAAATACAGTTAACCCTCTGTACTCACAGGTTCCACATCCAGATTCACCTACAGACTATGTGCTCAATGTTTTGAAAGGCCAAAACACAAAATTTGAGAATTTGGAGTAAGGGAAGGTTTATGTATTGAGAAGGCACCAACCACAAAAATGAGATTTGTTGTGATTCCTCAAATTCAAGTTTTAAAAATACAGAGTTCAAGCTTCTTTTATGTCAAATGGAAGAAGCTGTTTATGTAAACCTCAAGCGAACAAGCAGAAATCCTCTAATGATTAGCATGTTGATATGCAAGATTAAACAGAAACTATCAACCTGATGGCCACGGGAACAACACAGAACAAGGTGAAGTCAGAGACTGAGCATTGCACTGTTTCACAATCACAGATCGAAAATATTTGAAAAAAAATGTTATGTGCTAACCTGTACTATGTAGTTAAGTCTATGATGGTTGCACCTGTACTGAACATGAACAGACTTTTTCTTGTCATTATTCCTTTAAAAATATAGCATACCAACTATTTACAAAGCATCCACACTGCATTAGGTATTATAAGTAATCTAGAGATGATTTAAAATACAAAAGAGAATGTGGGTAGGTTATCTTATATAATAAAAGGCTAATATGCAAATAGACCTTACGACAGAATGACCAGTTGCCATGACATGCACTGACCACCAAGGAGCAGACATTCAACTCAAGACTGTCCCTGGTTGTCGGTGCACTCACATGGGGAGCACTGCTTAGCCAGAAGCCCTGAGCTGGGATCATGGCTGGCAAGCGCAACAGTGGTGGTGGGAGCCTCTCCCACTTCCATGGCAGTGCTAAGGACATCTGACTGATGGCTTAGGCCTGCTCCTATAGACCATGAGTTGGACATCCCCCAAAGGCTCCCAGACTGCAAGAGGGCACAGGCTGGGCTAATGGATTCCCCTGAGTGCATGAATTTCATGTACTGGACCTCTGGTATGCAAATAATATGCCATTTTATATAAGGGAGCATCATGAAGTTTAGTATATGCTGGGGTCCTGGAACCAATTCGCTGTGGATGCAGAGGGATAATTCTGATTCTGGCTGTCTAGGGAAGTAGTTGGGCACTCTATCTGAAGCTCACATGTAGGTGCCATCTCAATGAGGTCCCATGTACTCTGGCTTCCTCTGAGCAGGTTTAGTCAAGGGGGATCACCAGAATGTGCTTAGAAAACAAAGAATCAGGTAGGGTTATTTATTACTCTCCTGTGAGGTCCCTTTAAGTTCACTGTGCCCCTCAACAGCTGGATATTGTTTCTCTCCTGGTGGCCAGTACTCCCTGCATATCTTCACACCTAGTTTTAGGTGACCTTTACCTTCTTTCATCTGTTTAGGTCTAGAAGATGTGATAGGTTAATTGTTATTAGTAATAGTCTCCTGCAATATCCTTTTAGTTTCCTTTTATAGTGCTTACACATTTATAATCTATCTCTTTGTAAACACACCCTTCTAGAATTATTCTAATTATTTTTTAGTGTGTTTTAGGTTTTATGTTGGGAAAATGGTATATCCTGAATAATATACTCACTAATAAGAGTATTATGATCCTGTCATTTTTTCTAAGGTCACAACATGTATGCAATAGGCCCTTGAGTAATGTTGTTTCTTTCAATGCACTCTGTCATAAAGTTGATGATGAAAAAAAAAAAATTCCTGGCCAGTGTCACTCTTTTTATGGGGTTTATTGGTTCTTCCCATGTCTGCATAGGTTTTCTTCCTGCTATTACCATTTGTCCCCACATCCCAAAGCTATGCACCTGAGGAAAATTGGTGTTTCTACAGTATTCACAGTGAGTGTGGTTGTGTGTGCATGCCCCTGAGATGGAAGAGCGTCCTATCCAGGTGAGTTCACACCTTATACCTTGAGCTGCAGGGATAGGCTCCTACCACCCATGACCATGAACTCAAATAAGTGGCATAGAAAATAATATCATACTTGTTTGTATTAATTATTTTTAATTGTGTACATAGCTCACCTTTATTTTAATGTTTTATATTAGAAGTGTTTGCGGTCTTTATGCAAAAGTTTGGTGATGTTTTTGTGACCAGAAATACACTACAGAAACATAACTCTTTTGTATATCAATTAATATACGGTAATCTTGTTTCATTATATACCACTTTGCTTAAAGTTGCAGCTTCCAAGAACCTCTTGTCTACATTAAGTGAAGACTTACAGTATATGATTTTCTACTAAGTTTATCTAACCTGCACATGCCACATGTTGAACTTCAAGATCAACATATCCAAATTGAATTTTTATCTTTTTCCTTTTCTCAAAGGCAAGTTCCTGGAACTTAATTTGACTCTCTCATTCTCACATGTTATATTAATTTAATTACTAAATCATACTGAAATGGCCCTCAATCTGTTCTACTTCTCCAACTTTACTGCCCCTCCCTTAGGTTATGTATTATTGTGTTTTTCACTTACACTGTGACTTGGCTGTCACTTGGTTCCCTAATGAGGAATTTCTCTTCCATAGTGAGAACTATCCTATCTTGCAATGCTGACCTAAAAACTTTTCTATGGTACTCTCTTATCTAAATAACTCCAAGTATCTTAGCACAATTCACTACTTATTTCTTGATATGGTTGCCCTGCAGTCTTATATCCAGCCACCAAGTTCTTCCCTCCATAATTTCTGGAAATGTCAAGTTCACATTATTCTTAACAAATCCAAATTAGGTTTTTTCTCCATGGTTTTGAACAGGTTGTTTTTTATATGTTGTATTCATTAGATGGATATCTGCTCATATTTCAATTATTCATATATATATATATATATACATACATATATATATATATATATATATATACATACATATATATATATACTTTGCCTTTGTGAGGCCTTTCTGATTTCAAAGCAAGTTCACTACACATTCCCCTATATCATATACATAAAAGGCAAAAAACAAGATTATACACTTTGATTATTTACATTTTTTAGTATGTTGCTAAAGTTAAATCCTCAGGATGGAGACAATTTTTAAAAATCAATTCAGGTTTTATGAAACTGGAATACCTTATCACAAATTATTGATCCATCAGATTATTTACTCTTACACATAGAGAAGATATTTCTTAATAAAAGAAAAATTTGCCTTTTATTTTTAAGTAAGTCATATTTTAGGGGACTATCTTTAAGCAACAGTCTGGGCAAAGTAATTATAACGAAAATATAAATCTTATTTTCTCTAAGGCAAACATAAATTTTTGGCCACATGCCAAAGAAATAAATCAGTGTGGTAGGCATGATGGTTTCTTAAAAATATTTTGTCTCTCTTGTAAAGTGTTACATGTAAATGTAATCATAATTCACTTTCCTATGAACATCCATTCCCATAAAATTAAAAGTTAAAGTTCTATACATTCAATTTCTTACTTAAAATTGCAACTAGAATTAATGTTAATTAGATATGTTTTATTTGTTTTTAGTTATTAGATTAACCTTAATTTTCATACATTATTGGTTATCGATAAATTAAAACTTTTTGCAGTTTTAAAACATGCTCAGATTTCATACATTTTACAGACTGTTAATTCTTTCCTAGAGAAATGCTGCTAATCAATATAATACACCTAATTGATTTAAGCTAGCATTTGTTCTTTCCCATTAAAGTACAAACAGAAAATGATGTGTGAGTAGTAAGTATATATTTCACACCTAATATACATATTTAAAACTAACTTACAACACTATTCTCTAATTTTGCAAATAATATTAATTAGAATATTGTTTTATGTGATAGATGTAGATATTTACAATTACTTCTTTTAAATTATCCTTTATTAATTCTATGGACTCTAAACTTGAAGTTTAGGAACCCATTTATAAGTTTTCTTCAAATAAGATTCATGATTCCTCATAATAAATATTTAACTGTAAGACATAAACTGAAACAAAATCTTTAAAACTTCAAAAAAGCCTTATATAATGCTATTGTTATCACAAAGTCATAATTAATAACTGCATAACATTTTTAATATTATATAAAATTTTAAAATTAATCATGCAAATTTGAGGAAAGAAGATCAGATTTATAAATTTCTTTTTCCATTTTTTAAATATATTTTATTGATTTTTTACAGAGAGGAAAGGAGAGGGATAGAAAGTCAGAAACATCGATGAGAGAGAAACATCAATCAGCTGCCTCTTGCATACTCCCTACCGAGATTGTGCCCGCAGCCAAGGTACATTCCCTTGACCAGAATCGAACCTGGGACCTTCCAGTCCGCAGGCCGACGCTCTATCCACTGAGCCAAACAGGTTTCAGCAATAAATTTCTTTTTCCAAACAAAGCAGCAAAAGTCTTGACTAAGAATTACATAGTAAAAAGAAACATCAACAAGAAAATTAAGAATTGCCTGAAGCTCTTTCAAGGTTACATCCTAATATCCTTGAAAGGAGACACTTTAAAAATATAAGGTCTTCTAAAATGAACAGTCTTGTTATATTATTAGCCTACTAAATAGATAGAGAAAACATTTGCACAAAAAGTATTTTAAAATGTTATATGAAACAAATATATATACTTACATAGAAATATGGGGGTAATGGAGGGTAATGAGGGGATAAAGACACATGTAACAACGTAATCAACAAAGAAATTTAAAATATATATGATTATATATTATTTCTACATAATATTTATATATAATTCAATTGAGTTAGATTCAATATTTTAATAATTGAATAATAATAATAATAATAATAATAATAATAAAACAGGAGACTTCCCCAAAATTGGACACCCAGAATCAAATTCCCAGCAGTAGGATACAGAGTAGTTTAGAAAGAGGGCCCTGAAGTCACATTAATGATGTCTCATTTCCTCATACCATGAGGCTCACAGAGTAGCCGCTATGGCTATTTTGGCAGTCAAATGAGGTAGTGGGCATAAAGCACCGAGCCCAGGCAATTCCAATAACTTGATAAATGTTTGTCATTCTTTTGAAAATGGTATCTATGATGGTGGTAGTGTTTCTTTCCATGGACTCAGACATTTCCCTGTGCCTTTTGGAGTCTTTTGGTGAAAAGTTTAAGATACAAATAAGCATTAGATATTTCTCAAACTATTTTATTCTGTTTCCTATGATTATGTGTAACATGTCCATACCTTGATATCCATCACTTAAGAGGGGTTTCCTAACATCTCAGGCTTTGAAATCCTACACATTTTACAGTTATTTCCTCTCTTTCTTGACTTCTTCCCTGATTTTATTAGCTAAAAATAACTTCTCCTTCCTCTACTGCAGGCATTATACTTTATTTACACGTTGAATGCTATGGTTATCTAGAGATATGTAGTATCTCATTTTCTCCTAACAAGCAGCCTAATGAAATAAATATTGTTGTCATTCCAATTTTCCAGGTGAAAAAACTGAGGGTACATAAATTATACTTATTGCCTAAAGTCACCAGCAAGGAAGCAGCTAAAAAGTGATTGAGACAGGTCCAGCAGCCTCACGTTTACCTTCCAAAATCACTCTTTTCTACTGCCTCAGTCTCATATATGTCACTAAATAGGCCATTTTGGGTTGCCACTATTTGTATACATGGCTTATTTCTCTTACTAAATTATAAGCTCCTAGAATTATACACTAAAGTATAAGCTCCTTAATTACAAGTTTTTGGTCTTGTTATCTATAACAAAGAGACCAATCAAAGATAAGAGGAGGGAAGAAATGCTTTTATCTGACCTTGCTGAACTCAAGAAATACTAACATTCTCAAAGGTAATGAACATGGAGAGATATCAATACTATAACGATTCAGACAATTGTCTTAACTTTCAGAAGTTATGCCAAGGAAATCTGAATCTTTGTCATGTCACTATTGATGATACATGTACACTTTCATAGGGTCACAAAATAAATAGTAATGAACCACTCCCAAAGCTTTTGTTTCCTCTGAAGGCTGACATGGGGTGTCATATGAAGTCACGGGTGACATTATACTTGCTACAATCAATATTGTAATTAAAGGGAATAACATCTGAAGGAATTGATCAAAGAGATCCAAACCCATATTCCCACTTTATATGACTTCAAAGCAATAAAATACAAAGTAGATATGCTACACACACACACACACACACACACACACACACACACACACACACACACACACAAAACAAACAGAAAAAAAAAAACCGTGACATTTCCTTGGAGGAATTGGTCAGAAACATACAAATCAAGAAATAAACAAGGTTTTATATAAATTACAGATATGTAAGTAGCCATTTGCAGAAATAAAACAAAAATAAACATGATTTCTAGTCAACAGTGTCTACTCTCAGATTTTTTTACATTCAACACAGAACTGACATAGTGCTTTGTATTTTTATGTTTTTGTCAATAAGATTAAGATATCAATGGCAAGCTAACATACCAGTTAAGATCAGCATTTCTACTGCATAAGAGGAGGTCTTTGATTTGCCTGCACAAATTCAATAGTAACTCAATAGATATAACTATGACTTATTACTTTGTTTATTCAAAGGTAATGCCTCTATATCTGGCCCTATGAATAAAGCAAATGATTTCATGTAATCTTAGATTTGAAGTGCATATTAAATATCATTATAGAAAATACTTGAGTGGCTAAAGGTTCCCAAAGTTTGGAGACAAAGTCAGATAAAGGTTACTGTCTGAAACAAAGCTATAAAGATCATAACATTTCAATAACAGGTTTAATTAAATAAATTGAGCATTTACAATGTTACTTACATGTGTCCTCATGTTGATTGTTCTCAATAATGGATGATATTATTATTTAGTGAGACATCTTACTTGCAAGTGACAAAAAAATCAAGCTTGCTTAAACCAAAAAAGAAAAGAATGTAGTGAAGAAATGAAGAAATGGAGGAGAGGAGAAATGCTATGAAACCTAAACAGGATTGCAGATAGATATCAGAGATTGACTAGAACTGAGAAATGTAAGCCATTAAGAGTTTTTATTTCTATCAATGACGCTTTTCTTTATATATATTCATTACTCTTCTTTCTGATTCTTTACCCACATAGGATATTATGATCACAGCTCCTGATTTTATGTGTTAACTGTTATCTGTAAACAAGAATCACGTGCACTCTCATAACCAACTCTAATATCCCCCAAAATAGAGAATCTAATTGGCATCAATCCAATCTAATCATAAATGCCTGGAAGATAATGTTATATATTTTTATATAGCTACCATGAATTTTTGTGGTAAATATGAGCAAAACTATTAAAAATTATAAAGATAGTCCAACTATATTAAAACACATTAGTAATTTATCCAAAGATCCAAGATATTGCACAAAATCCAATCAAAGAGATCACTCACATCTAAGTTTCCTGAAAAACTATAAACCACTCATCTCTTTTGTAATGTGTGTGAGGTGATCTCTCTGTTTTAAAACAGAAAAGCTGTGACCTGAATTGAGCATTAAGAAAAAGAATAGCTATATATTTAAAATGAGTCCATGCGAACCAGTTTTGTCTAAGAAAAAATGGCTGTCATGAGGATTCCAATAATTAAATAATTATGTTCTTTAGTATAATGTATATAACTCTTGAATCTACCCCATCTTGAATGAAATATTTCTTAAAATCACTCAGCTGACTTTACTCTTCTTTTGTGAACACCCACAGTCTTATAAATTACACCTTAAATTTTGTTTTCAGCTTTATACAAAGAAAATATTGATCCTGATCATAGACTCATAGACTCAAGACTTCTCATCATTAGCAAAGTGTACTTCCAATGCTAAAGAAATAAAAACTGATTACCCTTAAATGAATCAATGCCTTAATCATTGCTCTTTTTTATGTAAAAGAAAATGTTCACTCACAGGAAAAGAAAATCCAAGAAATTCCCCTTTATATACCTAATTCAGACAGATGATAATGATTTACCATTTATTGAAGTTGAAAAAATTACTCTCTTATAATGACAAAATCTAAAAAATATTTTAATAGCTCAATATATTTCAACAGGGTACTGAGTCTAATGTTTATCGACAAGATATCTAAGTGAAAATTCTTATAGCAAGGAAGCTCATACAAATAGGGTAGTAATTATGTGTTATAATGAAAGCTCAATGACATTAAAACTGACTAATTCAAAATTATGCCACCCCTACTTGAAATGTTAAGAAACTGCTTTTGAAAAACCAACTATTTTCCAGCTATATAAGTATATGTACATTTTATGGACTCTACTTTTGAACAGCAGAAGAATAACGACATTTACTATGGTTGAATTGGTAACTCCAATTTATTCACTTTACTATAGATTTCATTGAGATTTCATTTTAAGATGATTAGTAATGATTATAAGTAACTAATTTAAAAGGTCATTAGGTGAAAACATCCAAGCAGAGAACATCAGAATTCTGTAAATTAATGGTCTTCTTTTTCTGTTTTAGTTGTAAAAACATTTTTTAAGTATAGGACACAATACAACATTTAACAGTACTGTAATCAGAATGTATTCTGGTTAATGAAAAGGGATGAGAAGTATAGATCACTCTAATGAACTCTTCTATTTCTGTGCAAGCTGATTTTGAGTTACCTCTTGAAACTCAAAAGTCCTTTGGAACACAGTTTTCAAAACACTATTTAAGTTAAAATTCTTCTTATGATTTTCACAACAAATTCTTCCAAATATATAAATACAAAGTGATATAAGTTTTTACAGTAGTTGCACTGTACTCTCTGGATTCCATTGTTTCTAAACTGTTCCTTGATTCATCGTAATTTGGTTTCCTGCAATGGAATAGGTTACAGCTATCTGTCTGGTAAGTGCCATGCTTTCATAGGCTTTCCACTGTCATGAGCAGCTAGATCCAGGCTACACCTGTGTTTCTTCATATGGAACTTAGAAAAGTGTTTCCATAAATTAAGGAAATAATGCTGACTTACCAAAATGCCTGTCACTTTTTCCCCCCAGAATACTTTAGGAAGTTACAAAGCAACACTATTTAATTTCTTCACTTTCCTATACACAAATAATAGGGCACTTAAGGCCACAACTTTATGACATTCTCTTCAGTGGTATGGATGTATTTCTATCTTTCTCATTCTCTGATTGAAAAATAATGTTAATAAACAAGATGATGATGCCACATTTTATTAAAGTTATTTACTTGCCTATATTTCTATTAATACTAAACTATTTCTATTAATAATAGTCAATAATTTCACCAATATTCAGTTTATTTATATTGTTTACATACTGATTATCATTAATAGTGTATGGAATTTAACTGCATTATCATCTAGGAGAACTGTGCAGATAAAGGCATATATGCTAGAGAAGGGAAATAATGAGGAGTAGGAGCACTAACCATCATTTAGAATAGTCTTTATTTCTTTTAAAAATATATTATTATAAAAAAAGACAAGACACAGACCGAGAGAAAATATTTGCAAAAGGTACTTCAGACTCCGAGAATCGGATGTCAGAGGAATGGTGGTGTAAGGGCACATCTTTCCTCTCTGAGATTTCAACAAGTTAACCAACTATAAATCACAAAATTTTTTTCAACACAGACACACTCCTAAGAGAGCCATGCAATGAAGCAATTAAAGGTAGGCAACCAGAGTAAACGGGGAGACAAGAAGGAAGGAAAATACAGACAGACCACAGGGAGAGAGGAGAAAGCCAGTTTTAGAAGGCACGTGCCTCTCCTGGAGGAACAGAGAGTTGCGGGGCGGAGGAGTAAGGGCAGGTAGCAGCAGCAGAGTGAGCAGCCAGCAGTGTGAGTAAACAGTGAGTCAGCAGATGCCTGACAGAGCGTGACATTTGGCCATGGGGATCTCCATTGTCCAGCCAGGTAGTGGTGTTTCAGACAAAGAAACAGAACCACAGAGCCATGCTACTTCTTGGACTCCTAAAACTACCTTCCTGTTGTCCTGGGAGTCAGGTCCAGGAGCATATTACCTGTAAATCAAGAGCTGTTGCAGTAGAATCACCATTTCCCTCTGTGGCTAATCCCCAGGAGGTGGTACCCCATGGAGTTAAGGGGTCACCATTATAATGAGGGCAAAACAAATCCCACCCCAAGCAGCAATGCTGTACTGTCTTACAATTGCCACAGAGGTTCAAGACTGAAAGATTACAGAAGTAAAAAATCTAGCAATTCAGCAACATCTACTGAAAAATAGTAGAAAGACCTCTTCAGAGATAAATGTGAAAGCAAAAGAGGACAACAAATACCATGAAGAACCACAGTAACAACAATGACCTGAAAGAAAATGAAAAATCCCCAGAAGCAAGCAGGAACATTTGGAAATATGTGATATAAATGACAGAGATTTCAAGATTGCAATTCTGAAAATACTCAGCAAGATATGAGAAAATGCTAACAGGCCACTCAATGCTCTCAGAAAACAAATAAATGAAAAAATAAGTACTTTACTAAGGAAATTGAAACTTTAAAAAGAACCAATCAGAAATACTAAAATAAAGCATGTAATTAAGGAGATTACAAGTGAACTACTGACCATAGAAAACAGAACCAACCAGAGAGTGAAAAGATGTCAAAAATAGGAATCTATAAATGATGCAAAGGGAATAAGAAAGAGACCTGAGAGTAAAGAAAAATGAAAGAGTTCTGCAAGACCTATATAACTCCTACAGAAAAAGTAATCTTAGGCGTTGGAGGAGGAAGAGAGGAAGCATGGAATGGAGAGTTTATTAAAACAAATAGTGGATGAGAATTTTCCAAATCTATGGAAAGAACTAGATACTTGAATCCAAGAAGTAAACAGAACACCTAGTTACCACAATACAAAGAGGCCCTCTCCAAGGCACTTGGTATTCAAGCTATGAAAAATTAATGACAAATAAAAAATTCTTAAAGCAGCCTGGGAAAAGAAGGAAGTGACCTACGAAGGAAACCCCATCAGAATTTCATCTGACTTCTCAGCAGAAACTCTACAAACCAGAATAGAGTGGAACCAAATATTAAAATGCCTGAAAAAAAAGAAATTACCAGCCACGAAAAATATATCTTGCAAAATTATCCTTTAAATTGAAGGAGAAATAAAGACATTCCTAGACATACAGAAGTGGAGGGGTTAAGTGGCCATCGAGAGAGAGAAAGTTACTTAAAAAGCATCCCCCATCAGACTAGCAACTGATTTCTCAATAGAAACAAATCAGGCCAGAAGGGAATGGATCAAAATATGCAGTCATGCAAAGGAAGGGTCTGAATCCAAGAATACTGTACCCAGCAAGGCTATCAATCAAAATTGAGGGTGAAATCAAAAGCTTCACAGACAGAAATTAACTAAGGAAGTTTATTACCACCAAACAAGCAATAAAAGAGATGCTAAAGGTACTGCTGTAAAAAGAAGAAATAGAAAGTGAAGAAGGAACACAGTTGTAAGAATGGCGACACATAATAACTTTAATGTAAATGGATTAAATGCCACTATTAAAAGACATAGGGTAGCTGAGTGGATAAGAAAATATGACCCATATATCTGCTCTCTACAGGAAACCCATCTCATAAAAAAAGGACTCACACAGATTGATGGTAAAGGGATGGAAAAAGTTTTTCAGGTGAATGGAAATGAAAAAGAAGCTGGGGTAGCAATACTTATATCTGGCCAATTAGATCTCAAAGTGAAGGACATAACAAGAGATAAGGAAGGTCACTTCATAATACTAAAGGGAGCTACCCAACAAGAAGAAATAACACTGGTAAACATATACACAATCAATATAGGAGCTGCTAAATACATTAAAAAACTTACAGAGGATATCATGGGAGAGATTGACATCAATACAGTCATAGTAGGGGACTTTAATACCCCACTATAATCATTAGACAAATCCTCTAAACATAAAAATCAGCAAAGAAACATCAATCCTAAGTGACTCAATAGATCAGAATGAATTAATTGACATCTTCACAACATTTCACCCCAAAGCTATGAAATATACATTCCTTCAAGTGCACCTGGGTCATTTTGAAAGGTAGAGTATATATTGGGTCATAAACATAGGGAAGAAAAAAAAACACAAAAATCTAATCTAATAGTCTATTCAAATTCAAGAACATAGAAATCATATCAAGCATCTTCTCAGATGAAAATGGCATAAAAATGGAAATCAACTACAATAAAAGCAATCCAAAAAAATCAAACACATGGCAACTAAATAGCATTTTATTAAACAATGGCTGGGTTACCAGAGCGATTAAAGAAGAAATTAAAAAAATCATGGCAACAAACAACAATGTAAACACAGTAATCCAAAATCTATGGTACACAATGAAAGCAGTTTTGAGAGGGAAGTTCATAGCTCTATAAGCCTACTTCAAAAAAACAAGAAACAATGCTAATAAATTAGCTAACCCTACAACTCAAAGAGTTAGAAAGAGAGCAACAAGAAAAGCTGAGTGTAAGCTGAAGCAAGAAAATAATAAAAATCAGAGCAGAGATAAATGAAACAGAGACCAAAAAAACATAAGATCAACAAAACCAATATCTGGTTCTTTGAAAGGATAATCAAGATTTATGAACCTCTATCCAGGCTCACCAAGAATCAAAGAGAGAGGACTCAAACAAAATTAGAAATGATAGAAGTGAAATAATAACCGATTCCACAGGTATACAAAAATTATGAAAAAATACTATGAATAGCTCTATTCCATTAAAAAATGGACAAACTAGATGAAATGTACTTACTAGAAAAATACAAGCTCCCAAAACTCAACCAAGATGAATAAAAAAAAACCTGAATAGGCCAATATCTACCAAAGAAATTGAAACAGAGATGAAAAAATCTTCCAACAAATAAAAGGCCTGATCTAGACAGCTTTACAGGGGAATTCTACAAAGCATTCAAAGAACAACAAAAACCTATCCTCCTCATACCATTTCAAAAAATTCAAAAGGAAGGCACACGTCCAAGCTCTTTCTATGAAGCCCGCATTACCCTAGTTCCAAAACCAGATAAAGACACCAGATAAAAAGAGAACTACAGGCCAATATCCTTGATGAACATAAAAGTAAATATCCTCAACAAAATTTAACAAATTGGATTCAGCATTAAAAATCATACACTATGACCAAATGGGATTTATAGATCCAAGGATGGTACAACATCCACAGATCAATAAATATGATATATCACATAAACAAACTTAGGGACAAAAATCACATAATAATATCAATTCATGCAGCAAAAACATTTGACAAAATCCAACACCCTTTCTTGATAAAAACTCTCAGCAAAGTGGGAATACCTCAACATAATAAAATCCCTATATGACAAACCTATAGCCAATATCATACTCAATGGATAAAAACTAAACTAATTTTCTCTAAGAACAGGAACAAGACAAGGATACCCACTTTCACCACTCCTATTCTACATAGTATTAGAAGTACTAACAATAGCAATCAGACAAGAAGAAGAAATAAAAGCTATCCAAATTGGAAAAGAAGTAAAACTGTCCTTATTCACAGATGATATCATACTATACATAGAAAACCCCAAAGACTCAATTAAAAAACTATTAAACCTAGTAAATGAATTAGGCAATGTAGCAGGATACAAATTAACACCCAGAAATCTACAGCCTATTTATACATCAATAATGAACTCACAGAAAGAGAAATGAAATGAACAATCCCATTTACCTTTGCACCAAAAAATAAGGTACTTGGGAATAAACTTAGCCAAGAACGTAAAAGACCTGTACTCAGAAAACTACAGGACATTTAAAAAAGAGATAGAGGAAGACATAAACGAATGAAAGAACATATCATGTTCGTGGATTGGTAGAATCAACATCATTAAAATGTCCATACTGCCTACAAACTCACCAACAATCCACAGATTCAATGCAATACTTATTAAAACACCAATGGCATATTTCAAAGATCTACAACAAACTCTCCAAAAATGCATCTGGAACGAAAAAAGACCCTGAATAGCCACAGCTATCCTGAGAAAAAGAACAAAGTACGAGGGATCCCAATACCAGACATCAAACTATATTACCAAGCAAAGGTTCTCAAAACTGCCTAGTACTAGCTCAAGAACAGACATATAGACCAATGGAACAGAATAGAGGACCCAAACTATTATACTTAATTAATATTTGACAAAAGAGGCAAGAACATACAATGGAGTCAAAACGGACTTTTTAATAAATGGTGTTGGAAACCTAGTCAGATACATGCAAAAAAATGAAACTAGATCACCAAGAAACACCATACACAAAAACAAATTCAAAATGGCTTAAGGAGTTGAATGTAAGATGGGAAACCATAAAAATCATAAAAGACTCTTTAGGCAGCAAAATTGCTGACATATATTGTACCAATATCTTTACAGACACTGACATATATCGTACCAATATCTTTACAGACACTGATCTTAGGGAAAGAGAGACTAAGGAGAAAATAAACAAATGGTACTACATCAAAATAAAAAGCATCTGCACAGCAAGAGAAACCATCAGCAAAACAACAAGAAAGCCCACTGCATGGGAGAACGTATCTGCCAATATTATCACTGATAAGGATTTAAACTTCATAATTTACAGGGAACTAATATAACTTAACAAAAGAAAGATAAACAACCCAATCACTAAAAAAAGAGGGAGGGGAAGATCCAGGTAAACAAAATCAGAAATAAGAAAGAAGTCACCACAGACATCATATATATTCAAGGGATCATACTAGATTATTATGAAAGACTTCATGCCACCTAATTCAATAACCTGGAGGAAACTGATAAGTTCCTAAATATAGAACCTTCCTATACTAAATCATGAAGAATTTAGTAATCTAAAATAAACTGATTATCAATGAAAAAAATTGAAACAACCATCAAAAACCTCCCAAAAAAACAAAAGTCTAGGACCAGATGGTTTCACCAGTGAATTATAACCAACGTTCAAAGAAGATTTAAAACCTATCCGTCTCAAAATCTTGCAAAAAATTGAATAGGCAATAATATTTCCTATCACATTCTATAAAGCCAATATAACCCTGATACTAAAAACTGGAAAGGAAAATAAAATAAAATAAAATAAAATAATAAAATAAAATAAAGACTGATATCTCTGATGAATACAGATGCAAAAAAACCTAACCAAAATCCTAGCTAATCAAATAAAACAGTACATCCAAAAAATAATCAAGTGGGGATCATCCTAGGGACACAAAGATAGTTCAACATTCACAAATCAATCAACATAATATACCATGTTAACAAAATAAAGGGTAAAATCATATGACTTATCAATAGATGCAAAACAAAATATTTTCTAAGAAGCAACATCTGTTTATGATTAAAACATTCAAATAGCAATAGAAGGAAAGTACTTCAACATAATAAAGGCCGTCTATGGCAAACCCTCAGCTAATATCATACTCAATGGTGAAAAATGAAACCTTTTCCTCTAAAATCAGGAACAAGACAAGGATGTCCACTCCCAACCACTCTTACTCAACTAAGTTCTGGAAGTCTTAGAGCAATAAGGCAAGAGAACGAAATAAAAGGCATCCAAATGGGAAGGAAGAAGTCAAGCTGTCACTTTTTGCAGATGACATGATTCTGTATATAGAAAACTCTAAAGACTCCACACACACACACACACACACACACACACACACACACACAAAGAACCTATTAGAAACAATAAACAAATAAACAAAAATGTTGCAGGATACAAAAATCAATATGCAAAAATACATTGCCTTGCTGTATACTAACAACACTTTAGAAAAAGAAATGAATAAAAGCAACATTCCATTTGCAATTGCAACCAAAAGAATAAAATAGCTAGGAATAAATTTACCAAAGAATGTGAAAGACCTATATTCTGAAAATTACAAAGCATTACTAAAAAAGATCAGAAAAGATGCAACAAAATGGAAAAATATCTGGTGTTCATGGACTGGAAGAATCAACCTAATTAAAAGGATGTATTACCCAAAGCAATATACAGATTTAATGAAAGTCCTAATTTCATTTTTAAAGAAATAGAATAAGAAGTCATCAGATTTATATGCAACCACAAAAACCTGAATAGCCGAAGCAATTCTGAAAAAAAAAAGGACAAACCTGGAGGTATTACACTATCTGACTTCAAATTATACTACAGAACTATAATAATCAAAATAGCATAGTATTGGCAGAGAAATGGACATATAGATCAATAGATCATAATAGAGAGCCCAGCTCTAAAACCACATATATGGACAGATAATTTTCAATAAAGGACCCAGAAACACACAATGGATTAAAGATAATCTCTTCAATAAATGGTGCTGGGAAAACTACATGTAAATGAATGATTCTGGATTTCAGTTTGTTCATGTACAAAAATTAATTCAAAATGGATCAAAAACCTAAGTATAAGGCCTTTAATAATTAGTTCCATAGAAGAAAATATAGGCACTAAACTTATGAAACTTGGTCATAGAGAACATTTTATGAACTTAACCCCAAATGAAAGAAAAGGAAAGGCAAAAATAAATAAATGGGACTATATCGAACTTCTGCACAGCAAAAGAAACTGACAGCAAAAGAAAGATGCAGCAAACCAGATGGAAAATGATACTTGCAAATAGTAGCTCCAACAAAGGTTTACTTTCTAAAACATAACAAGAACTCATAAAACTTAACACCAAACAAACAAACAACCCAGTTAAAAACTGGGCAGAAGACCTGAAAATACACCTCTCCCAATAAGACATACAAACAGCCAAAAGATATATGAAAAGATGTTTAACCTTACTGGCAATTAGGGAAATGCAACTCAGAACTATAATGGTTGCCACCTTATACTTGTTAGAATGGCCATTATCAACAAGAAAAGCAATAACAAGTGCTGGACAGGTTGTAGGAAAAAAAAAAGGAAACCTTATTCACTGGTGGTGAGAATGTAGACTGGTACAACCATACTGGAAAGCAATATGGTGATTCCTCTAAAAATTAAGAATAGAACTACCAGAATCTAATTATCATAGGAATCAGCAATTGTGAATATATACTTGAAAAACTCGAAATCATGTGTTCACAAAGATATATACACCCCTCATTGCAGCATTATTCATGGTGCCCAAGACGTGGAAGCAAACAAAACGTCCTGCAAAAAAGGACTGGAAGTGGTAGATATAACAATAGAATATTACTCAGCCATAAGAGGGGATGAAATAGTGCCATTTGCAACAGCACAGATGGACCTTAAAAGCATTATGCTATGTGAAATAAGTCAGTCAGAAAATCTAAGAACTGTATGATTTCACTCATATGTGGGATAGAAAACTAAAATACGTGTACACAAACAACAGTGTGGTGATTGTCAGAGGAAGAGGGTGTGGGGAGAAGAGGATGCTAATATAAAGTGACAGGAGAAGATTTGACTTTGGGTGGTGGGCACACAGTGCAATATACAGACCTTATAACATAGAAACCCACACCTGAAACCATGTTCATGTTGAACAATGTTACCCCAATCCTATTTAATAAAAGAGTAATATGCTAATTGACTGTCAATCCAACACACAAGATGGTTGCCCTCATGTGGTAAAAGATGGCTGCCCCCATGTGGACACAAGATGGCTGCCACAAGATGGCCAGCAGGGGAGAGCAGTTGGGAGGGAGCAGGCTTGCAAGGGAGGGCAGTTGGGGGCAATCAAGTCTTCAGGGGAGGGCAGTTAGGGGTGCCCAGGCCTGTAGGAGAGGGCAGTTAGGGGTGACCAGACCAGCAGGGGTGGGCAGTTGGGGGCAACCAGGCCTACAGGGGAGAGCAGTTGGGGGGACCACCAGGCTTGCAGGATAGGGCATGTAGGGGTGACCAGGCCTTCAGGGGAGGGAAGTTAGGGGCAATTAGGCTGGCAGGGGAGCAGTTAGGCATCAATTAGGCCTGGCAAGGAGTGATTAGGGGGTGATCAAGCTGGCAGGCAGAAATGGTTAAGGGCAATCAGGAAGGCAGGCAGGCAAGTAGTTGGGAGCCAGCAGTCCTGGATTGGTTGGGGTGCAGGCTGGGCTGAGGGACACACCCCCTCATGCATGAATTTCATGCACCCGGACTCTAGTAAATGTAATAAATAAATATTTTTAAATATTCTCTGAAAAATAAAAGGCATAGCTGATAAAGGACTCATTTCCAAAATATATACAACAAATTTAAAACTCAACAATAAAAAATAAATAACTTAAATTTTAAAATGGGCCAAAATCCTGAACAAATATCTCACCAAAAGAAAATAATATATTCTACATCATATGTCATCAGGAAAATGCAAATTAAAACAACTATAAGATATCACTACTATACACTGCTTGGACACTGACAATTCCAAATGCTGGCTAAGATGGGAAGCAAAAGAGCTCTGATTCATAGCTGATGAGAATGCAAAATGCTACAACCAGTTTGAAAGAAAGTTTTTCAGTTTCTTACATGTTTAAATGTACCATAATCCAGTAATCACACAATTCAATATTTATCCAAATGAGTTGAGAACTTATATCCACACAATAATCTGTATGTGGATATTTATAGCAACTTTATTCATAATTGCCAAAACTTGGAAGCAACCAAGATCCCCTTTAATAGGGAAATGGATAAACTCTTGTATATTCAGACAATAAAATATTATCCTGTATAATAAAAAGGTAATATGAAAATTGACTGTCACACCCTCGCACAAAATGGCTCCTCCCATGTGATCACTATATGCCTGCCACAAGATGGCCCACAGGGAAAACAGTTGTGGGCGAAAGGACTGGCAGGGGAGAAGTTAGGTGCCAATCAGGCTGGCAGGGGAGTTGTTAGGGGGTGATCAGGCTGGCAGGCAGAAGTGGTTAGGGACAATCAGATGGGCAGGCAGGTAAGTAGTTCAGAGCCAGCAGTCCCAGATTGTGAGTCGGACATCCCCCAAGGGGTCCCAGATTGGAAAGGGTTCCGGCTGGGCTGAGGATACACCCCCCTCCCCCAGTTTATGAATTTCATGCACCAGGCCTCTAGTTTAGTATTAAAAAGAAATGAACTATCAAACTATGAAAAAAAAACTGGGGAAAAAATTAGTGAAAGAAGCCAATCTGAAAAGACCACATACTATATGACAGTAACTATATGACATTCTGAAAAGCCAAAAAAAAATGGAGGCCACCTATAATAATCAAAGTATAATATACTAATGCAACCAGAAAGCTGAATGACCTTCCAGACATCCTTCAGGATGGCCTTCCAGATGAAGCCAGGGCTGCGAGGACCAAGGCAAGCTGCAGCAAATTTTGTGCATCGGGCCTCTAGTAAAAAAGATAAGTGGTTGGTTAGGGGAGAGAGAGAAATAAATAGGCAAAGCACAGGGATTTTTAAGAATAAAACTATTCTGTAAGATAATAAAATGGTGGATACAAGTCATTATACATTTGTTCAAACCCATAGAATGCATAACATCTAGAGTGAACCCCAAAGTAAATTATGTCTTGGGGTGATAAACTTACATATCAGTATAACTTCATTGTAACAAATATACCAGTCTGGTGAGGGATGTTGATAGTAGGAGAAACCATGCATGTGTGGGACAGGAATATATGCGAAACCTCCGTATTTTTATTCAACTTTGCTATGAGCCTAAAATTGCTCTAAAAATAAAGGTTATTATTTTTTAAGTATTATTATGTAAAATTTCTTGTCTTATGTATTTCATGGGTCTGTTGTGTGAAAGAAAGGGTCTGATGAATTTTAAAACACATCAAATAAATAACTCTACTTTTATCTTCACCAAATTTAAACTTTGTGTCTTGGATTTCCTTAGCACTTCAAATTTAACATATCTAAAACCCATCCCCTCATATTTTCTTCAAACCTTTTTCTTCCATCTGTTTTATCTAGCAGAGGGTATAGTGCCTGTATCAACTCAGAAACCAAGAAGGAAAGTGGAAAATCATTCCTGCTAAAATAATTCTTGTCCCCTATATCCAAATATTCACTATATTTTGTCTTTAAAATTTAACTTGAACCCATTTTCCTCTTTCTTACCTCCAAAACCATTGCCTTGGGTACATACTAGAATCATCTGGGGAAACTTTTAAAGCTTTAATACCTAGACATCACCCCAGTTAAATTATAGCAGAAGTGGAAAATAAAAAAGGGTGATAACCACTTTTTTCCCCTCAAAAATAAAGTTGAACTACCTTAGGTGTCATTTCAACATTATTTACCAGTTTTGCTTACATGTCAAGGAGGGCTACAGCCAAGACTATTGGTGATTGAAGCTTTAAAGCTTTAATGAATTATTTTGATTGCTTATTTCAGAAAAGCTCTCTGTTTTACATTAAATCCTCAATTATTGAAATGCTGATTTAAATTCTCTAATGCAGAGTTGTGGATTTACTTGAAATTATCCTCACTGTTTTCTAATAGTATGAGTCTATCCAACAGAGAAAGAGCTGCCATGTCTTCATGTAATTATTTGAACCACACAAGTAAATTTGAAATTACTGTCTTATAGTTAATTTCTTCACTGAAAACCAGCTGTAAGAACACCCATTCTTTGTTACCAGTAGCATTTATTTTTAAAAATATTTAAAAGTTATTGTTGCTAGTGATAAATATGGAGTCTGGATTCTCAGAATTAAACATAATACCAATAACAAATATTCACATATGGTCACCAATTTAGCAAACAGTTTTTAAATATAGGACCATGAACCAGAAATATATTCTTTTTTTAAATAACTTTTTTTCCTGATATAAAAGGCTATCTTCTAATTACAGGCACTTACTTTAGGAAATTTAATAGATAACAAATAAGGGTGCATTGCCAATAATCTCACATCCACGATATACTTTTTAATATTTTGATATTTATAGCCCCATTATATTTTTCCATATGCATGCATTTATATGAACGTGTATTCAGTCTTACAAATAAAACTGAACTTAAGTTTAAAATATAGTTTTACATTTGTCTTTTTGTCACTTAATACCATATTCTAAAAGTCTAGAAGAGTCAAGAGGAAAGCTCTCATGGTTAAAGATAACTACCAACCCCAAGAGTAAGGGTGTAAGTGTAAATACTTAATATTTAATCACTCAAAGACCTACCACCCTTCTCAGACTTACCAACTTCTACCTGCTGGTTCAACAGAGATCTAGGCCTTCAGGATAAGAACCCTTCCAGCCTTACGTCCATGCTGCCTTCTGCAGAAGTTAAAACAGAGTTCTTGGTCACTCTCCTCTGTTGCTCCTTCCTCCCACATGGCCTTATCATCATTGTTGGACTTGAGACTAGAAACACCGATCCCATTATGCCTTTTTTCAATTTTATATTTGCCATCAAAATAGACTCCCAGGTCATCCCCAAATCTTTCCATTCTCCATATAGCTCTCTATATCCTTTATTCTCTTCCCAATTCCTATGAGTCCCCATTTCTAAAACCTCCCCATTGTACCTTCTAAAAGTCACCATCTATCAACAACAAAATCCTCCGTGATTTCAGTATTTTCTCTGAACATTCCCTACCCCTTGTATTTATACAAGATCAGGAGCTATGTTGAACATACAACATTCCTTACAGATTCCTCTTTTATTCCCCAGAGAATTCCCAGCACTGGTAATAAAGATAATAAAGGTCTCTTCCTTACTCTCATTCCCACATTCAATACTTCTTTATGACTTACTAGAGGCCCAGTGCATGAAATTCGTGCACAGGGGAGGGGATGTCCCTTAGCCCAGCCTGAACCCTCTCCAATCTGGGACCCCTCAAGGGATGTTCAACTGCCCATTGGCACAATCCTACTGGGATCGGGCCTAAAAGTGCAGTCAGACATCTTTCTCACAATCCAGGACAGCTGGCTCTAAGCTGCTCACTTGCCTGCCTCCCTCATTACCCCTAACTGGTTCTGCCTGTCAGTCTGATCACCCACAAACCACTACCCTGCCAGCATAATTGATGTCTAACTGCTCCCTGCCAGCCTGTTTGTCCCCAACTTCCCTCCTTTGCCAGCCTGGTCACCCCTAACTGCCCTCCCCTGGTGGCCTGATCATCCACAACTGCCCTCCCTTGCAGGGCCTGGAACCTCCCAACAGTCCTCTCTGCTGGCCATCTTGTGGTGGCCATCTTGTGTCCACATGGGGGCAGGATCTTTGACCACATGGGGCCAAGCTTCTTATGTGTTGGAGTGATTGTCAATCTGTAAATTACTCTTTTATTAGATCGGATAGAGGCCTGGTGCATGGGTGGAGGCCAGCTGGTTTGCCCTGAAGAGTGTCCCAGATCAGGATGGGGGTTCCCTTGGAGAGACGAGCGGCCTGGGCGAGAGGCCTGTGATGGTTTGCAGGCTGGCCACGCCCCCCCGTGACCAAGCAGAGGCCCTGGCACCTGGGATTAATTTATGTCTACAATTGAAACTTTGTAGCCTGGAGCAGAGCCAAACCTTCTGTTCCCTCTGTTTCGGCAGCCATTTCTGTTTGAAATTTTGTAGCCTAGAGTGGAGGCCTAGACTGGCAATGGCAAATGGAAAGCTTGGCTTCCTTCATTGCCAGAGAAACCCAAACCTCTCTTCTCTTCAGCTCAGTGGCTGCCGCCATTTATGTATCTTTTATAATTGAAACTTTATAGCATTGAGTAGAGGCCTAGGCCGGCAACGGCTTGTGGAAAACTTGGCTTCCTTTGTTGCTGAGGAAACACAAGCCTCCCTCCTGCTTTCAGTGGTGGTAGCCATCTTGGTTGGGGTTTACTTGCACAATCTGCTCCTGCTTGACTGGTGGGCATGGCTGGTGGGCTTGGCTTGTGGGTATAGCAAAGGTGCAGTCAAATTTGCATATTACACTTTTATTAGATAGGATAAATTCCAAACTATGAATACTATGTTATTAGACCTCAAAAACATTAATCTCATACTGGAGGTTTCTATTGATACACACTATTTATTGACAATTTTATCTTTCTCAGCTGTATCACTGTCTTCATTTTTATTTCAATATTCATTTAGGTAATAATGTCAATACCCTAAATTTTGGCATCTTTTGAATTATCATAATCTCAGCTTCAAGAATCTATTCTTTGAACACTACATCCTAAATTTCCAACTCATTAGGTCTAGTCTCCTAATACCTATAATTCATAAATATTTCAAGAATCTAGTCTATTAACACTACTTCATTTTTACTGTCTCTCATTCACTTCTTGCCATTTGTTCCCGCTTTACCCAGATAATTTCCACTCCTAATTCTAATAAATTATGGAGATTATAAACAATTCTTTGCTTATATCATCAGATCTCTTGGCTCTCTCTCAATGTGTGATGTTTATTTGGTAAAGCCCCACCAGTTTGCCTACTCTGAACCTCTATTTTGGGACCTCACTGTGGTTCATGAAAAATGTGCAACCATATTATTTGGTCTCATTTTAATTTCATGACTATTAGTATTGCCTCTTGACAACCTATTGCCTCTTGACAACCATAATACACCTATATAGTTCATTTTTTATTCTCCTAGATCCGTGATGGCGAATCTATGACACGCATGTCAGCACGTACACATGTAGCCATTTTCAAGGAAACGTGGCCACATGTGATTGCATACAGGGAAGTATGGGGCTGCATGCCAAGAAGGACATTTCATCCTCAGCTACTACATCTGGTGTGCAGTAGCCAAGGATGAAACATTTACTGTAGTGTAGTGTAGCCACTCTGTGCCAGAGGTCTGTAGGCCAAAACAACAGAACTCTGGCAGAGCATCTAGTTCTGGGACTTCTGTTAGGCATTTAGGGGATCTTTGACCTCACTTCTGGCCGGCAGAGCAGGAAACAGCGGAATGCCATGGAGGATGAATCTCTGGGGGCTCTGTGATTGGCATTACCAGCAACCACATAACCAAAGCAACATCATCCAATCTACTGTTCTGGGGTGTCCTGGATTTCTAATTGACCATCATTACTGAGATAAGTGAAGGGGAGGATGGGAGAGGTGAGGGCCTGTGCTATGGGTATCATTTACTGCCATTAGAAATAGTGGCAGCCATCTTAATTTATATAAGGAACGCCATTTTGCAGCATAGTGAAGTCTCCATTTCACCACTATTACTGTTGTGCATCCTTATTAACCCCTATTTCTGCCTATTAACCCTGTCCTTTCCTGAAAGACAGTTAAATGTGCCATCTTGTGGTCAGTTAGGCTAGTTAACCCCTAATTCCCTGCAGGGCTAACAAACTATCTATAATTCTATCTTCTGTCACTGTCCTCTTGATGGAGAACCCAAAAAATAAAAAAAAACAAGGTGAAGTAAAGAAAGTGGTAGTAGCAGTAGCTGACCGAGACGTGGACCAAGATGTATGGCATTATGGGAAAAAATGTACTGAAATGGTAGTAAGTAGAATGTGGAATATATATAGACATTTTGAAATTAATCATTCCCAACTCTTGAAAAAAAGTGAGGGTGAAAGTAAGTAATACATTTCCAGGCAGAGACACCTTTATAAGAGCTAATCTAACTCCATCCTTAAATTTATAAAAGGCTCTGCAAATTTAACATCTGCAAATTTGAGCATTGCTCACTCCATAGCTCAGCATGGAAAACCACTCAGTGAGGGAGAATTTATTAAAGAAACTCTCCTAAGATGTGCACCAATTCTATTTCACGACATGCAGAATAAAGATGCAATTATTAAGAGAATATCTGAGATACCACTCAGTAGAAATATCATAAAAGACCAAATAATGAAACTGAATACAAACGTACAACATCAATTAAAGAGAGACATAAGTAATTGTAAATATTTTTTTAATCTCTCTTGATGATACTACTGAGCATGTCACATCACATGCTCAGTTGGTCATTATTGGTCAATATTCTGATGGTCTCACAAGAGTGAGAGAAGAGTGCATAAAGTTACTATCAGGGCCAACAAGTACATCAGGAAGTGAAACATGTAAGGTTGTCATTCCATGACCTAAGTATTGATATCTCTAAAGTTGTGTCAGTGACGACAGATGGGGCACCAAACATGGTGGGGAAAAAAAGTCGGATTTGTCAAATTGTTTATGGAAGCTCTTGGACTTCTGATTGTGCCTTTTCATTGTATTATCCATCAGGAGATTTTATGTGTCAAGGCAAGATTCACCGACTTAATGTCAGTTGTTACAAAAATAGTTAATTTAATAGCTGCTCGCTGCCTTCACAAGTGACAATTTTCTGCACTTTTACTGGAGGTTGACTCCACCTACAGTGGACTGCTGATGTGCAATAATGTAAGATGGCTGAGCCAAAGCAAAGTTCTTGAGCACTTTGTGGAGGGCTTTGAAGAAATTAAGGTATTTCTTGAAGATAAGTATCTGGGAAACTTTTCTCAGCTCAATGATGATAAGTGGGTCAACAACCTGATATTTTTACAGATCTCTCTGTTCATATTAATGAACTGAACTTAAAGTTCCAAGGTTTTGGCAAAAGTATTGACGTTATGTTTGAATACATAAAAGCTTTTTAAAGTAAACTTAAAATTTTCAAGTGAGATGTAGAAACTAAAACTTATAAGTATTTTCCTTGAGTAACAAAGTATTTTGAGAAGGCCAGTGCAGCTGTACAAAATAAAATGAAACCCTTGCAATTAAAGTACCAACATGTTTTAGACTCATTACTTGATCAGTTCAGGGATAGATTTAATCAATTTAGAAGCCTAGAACAGACCATAAAAATAATTAATTATCCTGATGTAGTGGTCTACTGTAGTTTGGAATTAAATGGTTTCCAGTGAATGCAAATTGATGATTTGGAGATGCAACTTGCAGAATTTCAAGACAGCATCTGGGCTCAGGTGTTTGTCGACTTGAGGTCAATGGCTTTACTCACAATTTTTCCCTCTATGTACTTTTGTGGGACCTTATTCTCAGTGTTAAATAATATCAAAACCAACAAAAGAAACAGATTGACAGATGAAGTTAGTAGTGCTTGCTTGGGCTTGAAGTGTACAGAATACCAACCTTCAATTGAAGGTTTAGCCAATGAAATTCAGCAACAAAAAAGTCACTGATAGGCCAGTTAGTTAAAGAATTCCCCTTCCCCTTCACTTATCTTAGTTCACGGTACCCCACACAAGTTAAATAATATCAAGACCAACAAAAGAAACCGACTGACAGATGAACAAAGAAGTCACTAAACAGGTAAGTTAAATAATTAGTTTTTGGTTTATTAAATACAGTTATATCTTAAAATTATACATTTTTGTTATTTAAAGTATAAATATTGCAAACTTATGTTTTGTTTCTTGAAGTGATATACCACCCAAGTTATGCTTCGGTTTTTTGGTGAATTTTTACACACCAAGCTCAAAAGGTTGACCATCACTATCCTAGATACTCTTAATTCTTCTAAGTATCTCTTTTTCCATCTTAACTTTTAGTACTACTAACTGAAAAAACTTAAGTGAACAGAAGCCAATTTCTACAAGGCACCAATTTGATTTATCTATTCACATGCTTGGCCTCCCATAATCTATAATAATAAAAGCATAATGTGCTAAATGGACCAGACATCTTTCCGGATGACCTTCCAGACGAAGCAGGGCTGCACGGGAAGCCCAGATCCAGGGTGCCAGAAGGAAGCTGTTGCCAGCAGCCGGGGGAAGGGAGGACTATTCTTGTATACATTTCATGCATCAGGCCTCTAGTGTTATAATAATTAAATTTCACTATTTAAAGTCAACCCTTCCACTTGTACACTCAATTGCCTGCTCTTGTCTATCCTGCAAATTTTCTCTTGCCATATAAGTGTTTCCCTATCCACTAGATCGTTCCATTAGCTAATAAATGCTTATTATTTATCTCATCTTAAACACAAAGCAATAATTATTCAATTATTCTAATTATATTTCCTCTCTATTACTTCTTTATTTCCTTCTCTCTTTTTTAACTTAAATTCTTTATTATTTAAAATATTACCAAGGTCTCCATTCCCCCCCTCCCAGGACATGCCCTCACACCCCTACTGTCTGTGTCCATGGATTATGTTTTTATGCATATATATAAGTCCTTTTGTTGATCTCTTACACCCTGTCCCTCTGCCTTGCCTCTGAGTTAGATGGTCTGTTCAATGCTTCTGTCTCTGGATCAATTTTTGTTCATCAGTTTATGTTGTTCATTATATCCCATAAATGAGGGAAATGTGATATTTATCTTTCTTTGACTGGCTTATTTCACTTAGCATAATGCTCTCCAGTTAAATCCATGCTGTGGCAAATGATAAGAGTTCTTTTTCTTTTTACAGCTGTGCAGTGTTCCATTGTGGAGCTATACCAATGTTCTCTAATTCATCTGCTGGTGGGCACTTAGGCCGTTTCCAAATCTTAGTTATTGTAAATTGTGTTGCTATGAACATAGGGGTGCATATATCCTTTCTGATTGGTGTTTCTGATTTCTTGGGATATATACCTAGAAGTGGAATTACTGGGTCAAATGGGAGTTCCATTTTTAGTTTTTTGAGGAAGTGCCACACTGTTTTCCACAATGGCTGCACTAGTCTGCATTTCCACCAGCAGTGTGCGAGGGTTCTTTTTTCTCCACATCCTTGACAGAACTTACTGTTTGTTGATTTGTTGCTGACAGTCATTCTCACAGGTGTAAGATGGTACCTCATTGTCATTTTGATTTGTATCTCTCAGATAATTAGTGACCTTGAGCATGTTTTCATATATCTCTTGGCCTTCTGAATGTACTCTTTCAAAAAGTGTCTTTTTAGGTCCTTTGCTCATTTTTTTTTATTGGATTGTTCATCTTCCTTTTGTTAAACTGTATGAGTTCCTTATAAATTTTGGAGACTAAACCCATAAGGTAAATAACATTGGTACATATGTTCTTCCATTCAGGGGCTTTATTGTTGTTTTGTTGATGGTTTCTTTTGCTGTGCAGAATCTTTTTATTTTGATGTAGTCCCATTTGTTTGTTTTCTTCTAATTTCCATTGTCCTTGGAGCTCTATAAGTAAAGATATTGCTATGACATACTAGTATGTTTGATATTTTTCTGCCTATGTATTCTTCTTAGACTTTTATGGTTTCCTGTCTTACATTTAATTCCTTTACCATTTTGAGTTTAATTTGTGTATGGTGTAAGTGGTGGTTGAGTTTCATTCTTTTTCATATATCTGTCCAATTTTCAATACCATTTATTGAAAAGACTGTCTTGCCTCCATTTTTTGCTCTTGCTTCCTTTGTCAAATATCAATTGAGTATAATGGCTTGGGCTGATTTCTGGATTCTCTGTGCTGTTCCATTGGTCTATACATCTGTTCTTGTGCCAGTACCAGGCTGATTACAGTGGCTTTGTAGTATAACTTGATATCTGGTATTATGATTCCTCTAACTTTATTTTTCTTTCTCCAGATGACTGGAGCTATTTGGGGTCTTTTTTTATTCCAGGTGATTTTGGAGAGTTTATTCTAGGACTGTGAAATATGCTGTTGGTATTTTAATGGCGATCGCATTGGACCTATAGATTGCTTTGGGTAGTATGGCACTTTATTTATTTTTTTAATATATTTTACTGATTTTTTTACAGAGAAGAAGGGAGAGGAATAGAAAGTCATAAACATTGATGAGAGAGAAACATTGATCAACTGCCTCTTGTACACCCCCTACTGGGGATGTGCCTGCAACCAAGGTACATGCCCCTGACTGGAATTGAACCTGGGACCTTTCAGTCCACAGGCCGACACTCTATCCACTGAGCCAAACCAGTTTTGGTAATATGGACATTTTAATGATGTTGAGTCTGGCAAGCCATGAACACGGTATGTTCTTCCATTTTTTTTATGTCTTTCTCTAATTCTTTTTTAAAACAATCTGTAGGTTTCTGGTATGGGTCTTTTACCTCCTCAGTTAAGTTTATTCCCAGGTATCTTATATTTTTTGTTACAATGATAAATGAGATTGTTTTGTTCATTTGTTTTGTTTTGTTTATCTTTCTGTGAGATCATTGTTGGTGTATAAAAAAGCTATAGATTTCTGGGTGTTAATTTTGTATCCTGCTAAATTGCTGAATTCATTTATCAAGTCTAATATTTTTTATGGAGTTTTTAGGATATTCTATGTACAATATCATGTCATCTGTGAATAATGATAGTTTAATTTATTTTCTAATTTGGATGCATTTTATTTTTTCTTCTTTTCTGATTGCTATGGTTAGCCTTTACATTATAGTGTCGAATCGGAATGGTGAAAGTGGGCATCCCTGTCTTATTCCTGTTCTTAGGGGAAATAGTTTTAGTTTTTGTCCATTGAGTATGCTGTTGGCTGTAGGTTTGTGATATAAGACTTTTATTATTTTGAGGTATGATTCCTCTATTCCCTTTTATCTATGAGTTTTAATCAAGAAATTGTGTTGGATTTTGTCAAATGCTTTTTTAGCATCAATTTATATGATTATGTGATTTTTGGTTCTCAATTTGTTTATGTGATGTATAATGTTTATTGATTTGCAGATATTATACCAGCCTTGCATCCCAGAATAAATCACATTTGGTCATGGTGTATGATGTTTCTAATGTAATACTAGATCTGATTTGCTAGAATTTTGTTGAGGATTTTAGCATCTATGTTCATTAGGGATATTGACCTGTAATGTTTGTATTTGGTTTTAGGATTAGGATTATGCTGACTTCATAAAAAGTGCTTAGAAGTGTGCCTTCCTCTTAAATTTTTTGGAACAGTCTGAGAATAGGTGTTAGTTCTTCTTTGAATGTGTGGTAAAACTGCCTTGTGAAGCCATCTGAATCAGCGCTTTTGTTTGCTGGAAGTTTTTTGATGACTACTTTAATTTCATCAATAGTTATTAACCTATCCAGGTTTGTTGATTCTTCCTGATTGAGTTTTGAAGATTGGATTTTTCTAGGAATAAATTCATTTTCATTTCATCTATGTTGTCCAGTTTGTTGGAGTAGATTTGTTTGTTGTATTTTTTTTTTTTTTTACAATCCTTTGTGTGTCTGTGGGGTCAGTTATTACTTTACTTCTTTCATTTCTGAATTTTTTTTTATTTTTGATCCTCTCTCTTTGTTTCTTGGTGAGCCTGGCTAAGGTCCATCAATCTTGTTTAATCCTTTCAGAGAACTAGATCTTGATTTTATTGATCTTTTGTTTTGTTTTTCGGTGGCTTTTTTTTTTTTGTCTATATGTCATTTATTTCTGCTCTGATCCTCTTTTGTCCTTCCTTCTGTTTACTCTGGACTTTTCTTATTGTTCTCTTTCTAATTCTTTAAGTTGTAGGTTTAGATAATTACCTTTTTTGCTTGTTTGTTTTTTGAATTAGGCCTGTAGAGCTATGAACTTCCCTCTCAGGACTGCTTTCACTGTGTCGCATAGATTTTGGATTGATGAGTTTTCATTGTCATTTGTTTCCAGGATGCTTTTTATTCTCTTGGTAGCCTAACCATTTATATAATAAAAGCCTAAACAACCATTACGGCAGAACGACCAGAATGACTGGTTGCTATGATGTGCACTGACCACTAGGGGCAGATTCTGGATGAGCAGCCCCTCATCCAGAAGCCAGGCTCATGGCTGGCAATCTCCGAAGAGGTGGTGGGAGCCTCTCCTGCCTCTGAGGCAGTGTTAAGGAGCAGCAAGCCAAGCAGTAAGGAGCCTCCCACAAAGGAGCAGTGAGTCAAGTGGTAAGGAATGAGCAAGCAGATGGTAAGGAGTGAGGGATCACAGATTTAGATAGGGATATCTGAGTGCCAGCTTAGGCTCCAACCGAGGGATCCTGATCTGGGAGAGCCTATAGACCGGGCTGTGGCATACCCTCCACTAGTGCATGAATTTCATGCACCATGCCGCTAGTTGTTTTATATCATGCTATTCAGCTTCCAAGTCCTTGATTATTTTTCACTGTTTTTATTATAGTTGATTTCTAATTTAATGCCACTGTGATCTAATAAGATGGTTGATATGATTTCTATCTTCTTAAATTTGAAGAAACTTTGCCTGTTTCCCAATATATGGCCTATATTTGAAAATGTCCCATGTGTACTTGAGAAGAATGTATATTCTCTAACTTTGAGGTAAAATGTTCTGAAAATGTCAATTAATTTCATCTGATCTAGTGAGTCATTTAAGATTGCTGTTTCTTTGCTGATTTTTGTTTAGAGGGTTTATCTAATGCTGTCAATGGGGTATTAAAGTCCCCTACAAGATTGTATTTCTGTCAGTCTCTCCCTTGATATCTTCCAGAAGATTTTTTTTCATGTATTTGGGTGTTCCTGCTTTCAGTCCATACATGTTATTCAGAATTACATCCTCTTGATGAATTTCTCCCTTTAGAATTATATAGTGGCCTTCCCTATCTCTTGTTATGGCCTTCACTTTGAGATCTATTTTTTTCAGATACAAGTATTGCTACTGCATTTTTTTTTCATTTCCATTTGCCTGAAAAAATTGTTTTCCATCCTTATCAGTCTGTTTAACTCCTTTGTTCTAAAGTGGGTCTCTTATAGAGAGCAAATGTATGGGCCATGTTTTCTTATCCATTCAGTTACCCTATGTCTTTTGATCATTTAATCCATTTAATCCATTTAAATATAAGGTTATTATTGATAGGCACTTTCTGTTGCCATTTTTATTCTTTATGCTTGTGTTCCTCCATCCTTTTCTATCACTTCTATTCACATAAATCCTTTTAGCATTTCTTCCATTGCTGGCATGATGATAATAAATTCTCTTGGCTTTTTTTGTCTGTGAAGTTCCTGGTTTCATCTTCAATTTTGAATGATAGCTTTGCTGCATATAGTATTCTTGGATTCAGTTCTTACTTTACATCATTTTGTATATTTCATCCTATTCACTTCTGGCCTAATATGTTTCTGTTGACAAATCAGTTGATAGTCTAATGGGAGATGCCTTGCAGATAACTTTCTGTCACTCTAGCAGCCTTTTAAGTCCTGACTTTGTCATTGGTGTTTGCCAATTTAATTATGATGTATCTTGGGGTCAGTCTTTTTGGATTCATCTTGTTTGGAACTCTATGTGCTTCTGGATTTGTGCGACTTTTTTCTTTTCCAAGTTAGGGACATTTTCTGTCATTATTTCTTCAAACAGGTTTTCTATTGCTTGTTCAGGTTCCTCTCCTTCTGACATCCTTATTATGAGAATGTTGTTTTGTTTTATGTTGTTCCAAAGCTCCGTTAGGCTCAACTCCTGCTTTTTAAATTTTTTTTCAGTTGCTGGTCTGCTTGCATTTGTTTTTGTTTTGTTTTGTTTTGTTTTGGTGTGTGTGTGTGTGTGTGTGTGTGTGTGTGTGTATTGTGTGTGTTTGCCTTTTCTTCTAATTACTAATGGTGTCCTCAGTTTCTTCTAGTCTGCTACCGAATCTTTCCATTGAGTTTTTTTTTCTTTATGTCATTCTTTATTTCCTATGATTTATTTTCATTTTCTCTTGATACTTACACATTGTTGAATTTGTCTTCCATCCTTTTCAGCATCTTTATAACCATTGCTCTGAATTTTTTCTCTGACAAATCTCTTGCCTCTATTTCATTTATTTTCTTTTCTGGTGATTACTCCTTTTCTTTCATATGGAGGTTGTTTTTTGTCTCCCCATTCTTTCTGTACCTTTGAGATTGTTTCTATGTATTAGGCCAAACTTCTATGTCATACAGGTGTTTTAGTTTCTCTAATTTGGTAGGTATTTTGTGGTACTCGGTGCAATTTCTCATGTTTTCTGGGCTGACTATTCAGGAGATGCCCTCTACTGGGGATATTTGGGTTCTCTTGATTTAGTTGGGTCTTGAGTGGTATTGTCCCATTCATGGATGGAGTCTCCTCTCAGGGTGTTTAGTTATGTGACTCACTCTCTATTTTGTTGACTGAACAGCATAATATACAACTCAACAAGACACAACACAAATGTAACAAAACACACATGTATTCACAACACTGATAACCCCAATAAAAAGTGACCACAAGAGAAAAGAGGAACTCATACATAAACATATCAATTAGTGTGCTGTGTATATTTATAAATTGTAAAAACTACTAGTCCTTATGGATATTTCCAATTCCTTTTTATTTTTAATCTCTGCATTTTTAATGAGGGAGCTTTTTAAAATTTTAATAATGAAAACTTTACATACAGTAAAAATTTTGACAGAGAACTGCTATTGCAAGTTCTTAAGTATGCAGCCAGGAATGCTTTTCCTTTTATTCTGGGAGCACACTGACACTTTCTGCTCCTTACTTTTTTCATCTATCAGATATTTTGAAGGCCTTTGTTGACAGAGAAAAATCTGTTTCTGACTTCAGACTTTATAGGTTGGACCCTGCATGAGATGTGGAAGAGGTTGTTTGATTCTGAGTGATGAACTGCACCATGCATCACTGGTTTGGGGAGCCCAACTGTCAGGAGCAACTATTCAAGTCTTCAAACACAACAAATGCAGAGCCTGAAGAAGCTATTGAAAGATGCCATTGTCTATGGCCAGCCTTGGACACAAAGGTCCTGGAAGAAGATTCTAATCCTTGTAGAGGGAATATATAGCATGGAGGGATCCATTGTTTACCTTCCTGAGGTGATTACCCTTAAGAAGAAATACAAGGCATACCTGTATTTTGATGAAGCCCACAGCATTGGGGCTCTGGGCCTTGTGGGGTGAGGTGTGGTGGATTACTTTGGCCTGTATCCTGAGGATGTGGACATTATGATAGGAACATTTACCAAGAGCTTTGGTGCTTCTGGAGGATACATTGGAGGAAAAAAGGAGCTGATAGACTATCTGCAAACACATTCTCATAGTGCAGTGTATGCCATGTCACTGTCACCACCTGTTGTGCAGCAGATTATCACCTCGATGAAGTGCATCATGGGGAAGGATAGCACCACCCTTGGCTCTCAAGGAGATAGATGAAATTGGGGACCTACTACAGCTGAAGTATTCCCATCACTGGTTGGTGCCGCTGCTGGACAGGCCCTTTGATGAGACCACATATGAAAAAACATAAGACTGAGTCTTTTTGGTGCTCCCGTACAGAAACTCTCCCTCACCCAGGACAGCGTGTGGCCTTTCTGAGCCAGTTCCAGGAACCACACTTCTGTGGCCGTCTCATGTGAAAGACATTTTCTCAACTACTGACGGTGGCCACCTCCACTCCAAATGGCATTTTGTAAATAGGAAAAACTGCTCCACGTATTCCTTTGCTGCATTTCACCTTTTAAAAAAGGTGACTCACTTTGCTTTTTTGTCCATTAAAAAAGTTTTATTTTATTACTATTCCATTTGTGAAATCACTCTGACCCTGGCCTGTCTCTTCTAACTACACAAGCTGTTGCCCTCTCCCAGCCACTCACAGCTTTGGGCCCATCCAAAGCTGCCAGCCTGACATCACAGCCTCGAGACTCACCGCCCCCCAGACCCCTCGGGAGCAAGTGCCTTCCACTTACTTCCACTCCAGATCCCAGAGGTTGCCAACCTGGGAATCCTTATTCAACCAGTCAAGTAAACAACCAAAGTGTTCTGCTTTTAGTCTTAAGTTCAGCCTTTTAAGAAAGACAGAAAACGTTAACACTGCTGACATTCTCCCTCGTGTGAAACTCCCCCTGGTCTAGAGCCTCCCAAGGCATGATCCTGTTCCATTTACTGGAATGGAACAAGGATTTCTTCGTTCACCATCAAATATTTCTTCGTGATGGTCACTGTCTGAGGGTCTGTCCAATTTCTGGATTCTTCCTAAGCTCTAACTTAATGCCCTCACCCTGATGAGACCTCCATGGTGAAGCTAACTCACACTTCACAGTTCTGTGTTCAAAGCTGCTCCATGGAGTGACGTGCAGTCCTGCTGGGTGAGGGGCAGGGACAGCTGGAAGAATTCATGACTACTTGCAGAACCAGACTGTCTGTGGTGTGCCCCCTAATGCTATCTGCTTTTCAAAATCATGATGTCCTCTTCCTGGGTCTGGGTCCAGGTTAGGATTTAAACTGATAAAGGGAGGACAGAAAAGATGTCAGCGGAACAGAAGGATGAGTAATCATTTGTGTCCCAGGGCAGATGGAGGGAGCAGCTTAGGGTCGTGCGGGAGTGTTTTTTGGCGAGTTGGGTGACAGCTGGGCTTTGGGAGAAGGATGGGGACTGCTAGATGAGCCTCCCTTAACAGAGCAGCTCCAGTGCTGCTGGGTTCTCTCCCGGAACCGCTGGCTCAGAGGCGGACTGCACCATCTTGAAGGGGAAGAGCCTGAAAATTTTACAGTTGTGGTACCCACTGGGCAGCTGAGACCCCTCCCCCCCAACATCAGTTCCTAGTTGGTGCAGAAGCAGATTCTGAGGCGCCCTGTGCTCTGCCACGGAAAGGTCAGATTTCCTCTGGGCTTGGGAGAGCTGGCAAAGCAGGGAGAGTCACGCCTGGGGGGAAAAAAATAAAAGAGGAAAAGTCCGTGGCTGTTGGAGCTGGCAAATGTGGAAGAGGGTCCTCGGAGCTGGTGGCAGGGAGGATACATAGAAGGCAACCCATTTGGACCTGAAGGAGAAGGCCAGCCTAACAATTTTGGGAGGGAGCGGGCTGCAAAACCCAAGGGGGAAAGGGGTTGCGTACATAGGAGTGGGACTTGAGTTTGCGTGCTTCTGTTTGTCCTCTCCAAATCCGAATTTCTCAGTGCTAAACCAGGAACGGGGGATAACTGAGAGACCACAGGGGCGAGCTGTTTTGCTGAGGCTGGGAATCAGAACAGGTAATCACCATTAGAGAGGCAGCTCTGTGTTAGCCTATTTCCACAAATCAGTAGAGAATACCACAGACATACCGGGATTTTAGTCCAGGCTATAGATGACCAATAGACCCAGAGGTCAATTCAGAAACACTGCCACCCAGGGCCTGAATCACAAATTGACTCTTGTGTAACACAAATTAAGGAATCAATGTTATTTCTACTACTATTTAAACTTCTTTTTAAGTGCCATTTTATTTCATCTTTACTCTACTTAGAGATTAGTGTTATACAGTCTTTTTTCATCTACCCTTTAGTATCTTTTTACTCTACCTCAACTACACCCTTATGCCAGCACCTTCTTGCTAACCTTTCCCTAGTTAGTGTCTTATTCCCCTTACACTTTTTCTGGTTACATTTTCCTTATTCTCTCTTTTTACCCCCTGTTAAAATTTCACCCCACTCTTATATTCAATCTCCAACTACCTGTTCCAAGTCCATACACATCTATTGCTTATCCAACTTCACTATCCTAAATTGTTTTTCTCTCAGTCCTGCTGGTGTTGTTTACCTGACTGTTGACTATATCGATATTTTATGCATGTTTGTGAGATTGGTTTGGTTATTTTTTTCTTTTAATTTGTTTTTTTTTGGGGGGGGGGGTTGGCATTGTTGTTTGTTTTGGTGTTGTTTATATTGTTTTTTTGATAGATTTAAGCTTCTGCACTCCCTAACCTCCCTTGATTAATTGTTGTATGTAGTTTGTATCAATCTCCAGGTACTTGTTGCTGGCTTTTGCTGGGGTTAGTGGCGGTCCATTGAAAGTTTCCAACCCATATTTATAGTTTATTCCCTTTTCCTTTCTTTTCACTCCTTTCCCTTTTCCCATTTTATTTTGGCATTCCCTTTCTTTCTTTCTTTCTCTCTTTCTCTCTTTCTCTCTTTCTTTCTTTCTCTCTTTCTTCTTTCTTTTTTCTCTTTCTTTTGTGTGTGTGAGTGTGTTTTCTCTTACTCTCTTTTTCCCCACCTATCACTTAATTTACCTTCCTCTGGCAATCACCTTTAATTTGGAGTTACCAATACTGTGAATACATTTTTCTTCAGTGCCTGGTGTGCTGCACCTGGTTGTGTTGTAGTTTGAGCCTTTAAATCAACACAGGAGAGTGAGAACTACATAACAAGACACACAGAGAAGGGAGACCATGGGGAGACAAAGAAACAGCCCACCAATGAAAGAAAAACAAGCCTCACCAGAAAAAGAGGTAAACGAAATGGAAGCAAGAAACCTGTCAGAGAGAGAGTTCAGAGAAGTGGTCATAGGATGGCTGAAGAGAAGTCAGTATGAGTAAGAATCAAGAGTAATTGAAGAAGACCCAAGAGGAAATGAAGAAGACCCAAGAAGAAATGAAGAAGACCCAAGAAGAAATGAAAAGTGACATTGCTGAGGTAAAGAACTCCATAGGAAGTATCAGGAGTAGACTAGAAGAAGTAGAGGACCGTATCAGTGAGCTGGAAGACAAGGTAGGAAAAGATACCCAAGTAGAGCAGCTTCTAAACTGATAAAGGGAAATGTTGGTAAATCCTCTGCTCAGAAATCATTTGTCATGTTTCTATAAGGATTAAAGTTGTTAACTTTCCCTTTTTTAAAGAGAGAGAGAGAGTGTGAGAGAGAGAGAGAGAGAGAGAGAGAGAGAAAAGAGAATTACCAGAGAAATAAGAGCAAAAATGATATCAAGAAAAAGAAGAAAAACTAAGAAAAAATAAACCAAAAAATGCAAGCAACATAAGCCCAGAAAAAAAAGGAACACAGAATCTGTAGAGGCAGATCTTATTTATAGAAAGTAAGATTAAGAAATGAATGAATAATAAAAAATATATTTAAAAAATAAAAAATAAATAAAAGAAGGGGAAAAAAAATAAAAGAATTTGAAATAAAAAAAAGAAATGAATGAATAAGGGAAGGAACATAGTTCAGTATAGAGGAGGAAGAAATTGAATGGGTGGATGAGAAGCAAATATAAATAAATAAATAAATAAATAAATAAATAAATAAATAAATATTTTTTTTAACTTACCTGTCCATTTGTTCTTTTATTTTTGGAAAAGGAGAATAGAGGAGAGAGCAAATAAGTTTGAGTTTAGTGGATGAAAGTAATTGTACAATTAGGAGAAGAAGAAAGAATTGGAAAAGCAAAAGCATTAAAAAAATTATTATCGAAAAAAGTAACAAGAAGGGTGTATAGAGTTGGAACAGGGGAGAGTAAATGAAATAAATGAGTAAACCTACTGAGACTACAGTAATAATAACACATCAATAAAGTAGATAAAGAAGATCAATATTCCACAGGGGTAAAATGAAAGGAAATAAAAAAACTAAAGCAGGAACGATCGGGAAAAGAGAGAACAGAATGAAAAAGGGAGAAGTGAGAAAAAAAAAGGTGGGAAAAAAGATAAAATAACAATAACAATAAAAATATAATGGAGAAAAATAATACAAAATATAAAAGGTAAAAAAAGATTTTAAATTTTTTTAAAATAAAAGATAAAAATAAAAAAGGAAGTGTCGTTTGCTTCAGTCAAATTTTAACAACCCATTGGGTCTGTTTTAAGACCCCACTCTTCTGTCTACCACTTCTCAGTTTTGTGTTAGGTAGTCAGCACTATGTTGAAGTTCCAAGCTATTAACCATACCTCTCCCCTGTTTCAACTCTATACACCCTTCTTGTTACTTTTTTCCACAGCCTTGACTGCAAGCAGGTGGGACAAATCAGCCCACTTTTCCTATCTGCCTTCTGTCAATATCAATCACTCGAGTATCTGTTTCTGACAGGACTTTAGGTGGGGGTGGTGCTGTATTACTTCCCAGGATGATCAGCCCCTCTGTATCCCAGTCCCCAGGGGCTCCCGGGGGTTACTAAGAACCTTTGTTTCCTCTGCAAAGGTGTAGCCTTGGTTCTGCAGTTTTAATAGAGCTCTGGGAGCTATTTGCCCAGGAGAGCAAAAGTGGTCTATGTGACTTTTGGATATATCATGATATAGGAGACACACTGTAATAAATGATATGCACACTCTACTATGGTACTAGTAACATTTCAAAATTCCTTTTCAAAATGGAAAACAAATAAAGATAGATAACCACAATTTATTTTATGTGCACAATTGATTTTATTATAATGAAATGTTATAAAATTAGAAGATGAAAACAAATCCTTATTTAATGCGAAAAGAAACAAGGTCATCTGCGATGAGGTGCTTGTGCAGACAATCAGGAAACAAGTATGTTTTATCCTTCCTCTCACACATACTGCACTTTGCCTGTGTGATAATTCATGAAGGGAGAATAAAAGTTCAGAATTTTAGAGTCAAATAAGATTTTCTCTTTGAACTGTAAAATTATAATTGGTCTTGCAGCTGCCTCTTAGAATCTGTATTTTCCAAATGTTAATAGGCCCAAGTTAGCAATAAATGTGAACATTAAATGGAAATCTTTTGTTTTGTTTTATCAGGACACACATAGAATCTTCACTTTTACAACATATTCCTACTAGAGGCCCAGCACATGAAATTTGTGCCTGGTGCGGGGGGGTGTCCCTCACTCCAGCCTGCACCCTCTCCAATTTGGGACTGCTCGAGGAGTATCCCACTATCTGTTTAGGCCCGATTCTATCCTCTCACAATCCAGGACTGCTGGCTCCCAACTGCTCTCCTGCCTGCCTTCCAGATTGCCCCTAAATGCTTCTGCCTGCCAGCCTGATCACCCCCTAACCACTAGCCTGCAGCCTGATTGATGTCTAGCTGCACTCCCTCAACTGCTCTTTCCTGCAGTCCTGGTCCCCCTCAACTGCTCTTCCCAGCAGGTCCAGTCACCTCCAACTTCTCTCTTTTGCCTGCCTGAACACCCCTAACTGCCCTCCCCTGCAAGCTTGATCACCCCCAACTGCTTTCCTTTGCAGGCCTGATTGCCCACAACTTCCTTCCCCTCTAGCCTGATCTCTCTCAACTGCCCTCCCCTGCTGGCCATCTTGTGGTGGCCATCTTGTGTCCCCATGGGGCAGCCATCTTGTCTGTTGTATTGATGGTCAATTTGCATAGTACTCTTTTATGAGATAGGATTATTTGCCAAAGTACTAGTCTATTCCATACATTAAATGGTAAACATTATTTTGTTAACGAGTCTTTAAATCAGCTAGTGATTATTTCAAATATTAAAATCCAATTCTTATAAAACAGGGAGTTTAACTGTAAAGTTGGTCTTATTTAAAATTCCTCTGTAGGTTTACTTTATTTAAGAGGTTTTTTTTCTAGTTTTTTTCAGGATCAGAACCATTCAAAAACATGGACAGCAAGAATACTGCTATGTTCATTTCTTTTTATAATGTTTTAATTATTCTCACAATTGGACCCTAGATGTAATTCTTTTTCCCTAAGCCTGTCTGGAATATTGACTAAACTACCAATCATAAAATATTGCTTTGACCATAATGAGGCTCTCCAGAAAATGCCTATTTGTTACAATGAAAACATTCATTTATAAAACAGAAAAATAAAATTGATTTTATTTCAAGTATGTGTTTACTTTTTATATTTTAAATTTTATAAATGACAATCAACATATTTTAAAGAATCATGACATTGCATTATGAACAGAATGAAAGCATCTATATACATATGTATATAAAGAGATAATATGCAAATTGACCACAACTCCATAATGTCATGACTGCTCAGCAGGAGGCTGTGCATGCAGGTGGATGGGAGGGGACTGTGTGTGTGGTGAGGCAAGTCATAGATGGCACAAGCCCACAGAGAATAGGGCCTGCCTGCTGTTGCACACTGGCAGTCCCACCTCTTCGAGTGAGCTGCAGAGGAAACACCTTTTCTGTCCACTCATTGGCTAAGCTCCCCATATGCCATTCACAGTGTTCTTGGTAACTTGGGTAATAAGAATCCAAGAAGAAAGGTGATCTAGGGTTTTTCCACCTCATTCGTGGAGGAAAAAAACAAAGGTCTGCTGCTGGAGGGGCTAAGAAATACCATATCCTGCCCTAGCTGATTGAGCTCAGTGGATAAAGCCTCGACCTGCCAACCACCAGGTCCAGGTTCAATTCTGGTCAAAGGCATGTACCTAGGTAGCATGCTTCTACCTGGTTGGGACCCAGGTCAGGGTTCATGCAAGAGGCAACCAAACAAAGTGTCCCTCTCACATTGATGTTTCTCTCTGTCTTACCCTCTCTCTTCTACACTCTCTAAAAAAAAATCAATGGAAAAATATCTTCAGGTGAGGATAAAAAAAAAAAAGAAGAAGTGCCATATCTTATGAAAGAGACATCTTGAAAATGCCTAAAGAAAGTTGTCAATTTTTTGTGGTGAATGGACTGGAGACCTTGTTGATGAAAACATCTTGTGGCTACAGCAGCTGGCAATGACAGCAGCAGAGGGGTGGTGCGGGTGGAGCCTTCCCCTGATCAGCCCAGTTGCCTCCTGCAGAGGGAGGCCAGACTGTGGCTTAGGCCCGCTCCCCATGGGGAGCGAGCCTAAGCAGGCAGTAAGACATCCCCTGAGGGCTCCTGGATTGAAGAGGCTGCAGGTTGGGCTGAGGGACACCCTCCCCTCCCCGCCATGCACCAGGCCTCTAATAATATAGATATTAGAGTAGGTTTCCTTTGTGAATTACCATCCTAATTTCTGCCTGGAGAAGGTAATTAAATTTAGCACCATGGACACTTCTCACTATTCAGAATTTTCAACTGTATTTAAAACAGATCACATTCACCTCCCCTGCATCAACATACCAATGAGTCAATGGAAATCGAAACAAACCAAAATAGATACTTCATCATGCTGCCAAGAGAAAAAGGTTCAGAGCAAAAGGTGTAATTAAGTGTATGACTAAGCAGAGTCATATTGAGAAACTTCTCGCAAAAGCAAGGAAAAATATTGGAAAAAAGAAGTAAGTGCCCCAAATATAATATTGCCATCTCTGACTAAATTGTTTGAGCTCCAGATCTTAGTTTTCTGGTGTAGGACCCAGTTGCTATAGAAACTTACAACTGGGAGCTAAATAAAGTAATTTCTATGCTAGTGTTGGTGTCTATAACTTCAGCACCTGATGCTAACCAAATTGTGCTCAATAAACAAATTTAAACTTTAAAAGCCTGCATTGCGATTACAATGCTTTCTATATAACTGATTAATCTCAATTGATCTTGGCTCAGAGCACAAGAACATAAGAAATCTCAGAAACAGAAAAAGACTACTTAAGGTCAATATGCCTGCATCCTTTGTTTTTCTTATCTGATTTCCTACTTTATCCCCATACCTCTATCCTGTTTTAGTTTTAAAATAAAAAGTCAGCTAGCTCGCTCTTCAATTCATCAATAACCCTGCTTTCACTGATCCCTTTTAGACAATTTATTCTATAATAAACCACTCCCTCTTGGCCTCCCCCTTTTCATTTATCCCACTCTAAACCTAAAGAACAAAGAGATCAGGCAGCCCAATAGATACTTAGTCCTTAATCCTCCCGACAGGGCCTGTTATTGCTGCACATTTGATTATAAGATTATTCACTATTTGGCAAGAAATCAAAAAGCTGCAGTAGCTTCCTAATGCTCATGTTTGTGTGAGTAGTCAGACCCTTACCCATTGTGTCATAAAGCAGTGTGTTTGGGATCTCAAAGCCACAATCAGCTCAGGGCAGTGTATGTGACACTAATAAGAAATGCATATTGCCTAATGATGGAAAAAAATAGGTCAGATGACACAACCATTTTTTCAGAATTAATGATTTATATTTCTACCAAGGCTTTATTACAGGAAGAAAGGAAGGAAAGAAAGGAGGGAGGGAAGGAGGGAAGAAGGACAAAGTTCATCCAACTTCCATAAAATTAAAGGTTTTTTGAAAATTCTTTCCTTTGAAATAGAGAAATAATTTTGGAGGTAATATTTCTTTTAATTATCGAGACACAAACACCAGGGGAGAATTTGAAACACCAAAAAAGAAACTGATAATATTAGTTCACCATGCATGCATAACCCTCTTCCTCTGTGTTCCTCTCTATTCTGCTACCTTGGCTTCTGTCCAATGAGGTTTTAAAAGCAAAGAGGAAGTGCTGGGCGGGGGGGGGAAGGGGGATTAAACCTCAGAACTGACCTGCTACTACTACTCAGTGTTTGACCAAAATTCTCATTAGGAAACAACATGGAATAGTTTTTAGCTGCAAAAAGGGACCCAAGAGAAAAACAGAAATATATTAGCTTAACTGCTGGATACATGGTGCTGCCTATATACCGAAACAAAAACATCCTGGGAGAGATATCAGCTATGTCAGAAACAGTCAGCTAACAACTGTCAGCTGGGACTGTTGACTCGCATTTTAATGCACTTGGAAGCAGGTGACTTCGAAAAAGGATGGGGACATGAAATTTTGTTAGCTACGGGAACACGGAAAAAAATAAAATTTGGTAACTCTCTTTTTTTCATTTTTTTTATGTTTGGGAGACTTTACTTCATTTTTCCCTGCATGTGAAAACTTCAATTCTCATATATTTGCATAGATATAAATAATAGGCTCTGTCATTACACAATGCAGAGCAGCACCTACCAGTCATCTTATGAATATTTGTTTTCTAAGCAAGGAAAGGAAGGCAGAAGCGAATGAGGGGGAAAGAATGGAGGGGGAAATACACCCTGAATGAATTGTCCCCAAGAAAAGGAACAGGGGAGCAGAAGTGAATTCAGATGAGGCTGAGCTTAGGCATCAGAATCCTTAGATGTCAGCCTCAAGTGGTAAGTGGCAGCCGATTGCATGGCCCTGGCCAGGTGATCAGTCAGCACGCACTAGTAGAATTTGACAATCAAGACAAGCAGCTGCAAAGTGAAAATTGCCCAGCAACTTTGTAGAAACATAGAGGTACGGGCCATTTGATGGTTGCAGGCTCCCATCCAATAGCAATAGGAGAGGGCCAGGGACACTTGCCTGTGCCCTTAATGGAAAGACAAAATCTGTTCTACACTACAGAGAGAGCACCAGGCTGGAAAAGGAACATAGTCCAAGGTGTCAAGAAGTCCCTGGAGTTAAAGAGGGAAAAATCATCTGGCAAGTGCAGCATCCTTTGGAGAAAAGATTGGCCAGAATGAACGGGACCTCAGGGCAGTGAACCCTGTACTCAGCAAACCTTTCATAGATTGACTGATTTAGGACACACTGAACAATAGGTCTGCTGGTTCTTAGCCCAAAGCTCCTCTACAACTACTGGTTCAAGGCAAACAATCCCATTTTATCACAGTTACTTTGCTAAGTAGGAACACAAAAAATTTCTGTAGGCATACCAAAACTAACTAAATAATATTTAATTTTGTCTTCCATGAAAATAATACCCCAAATGGCTTTTTTAAATAAACATAAAAAAGTGGAAATTACCATAAAGACAGTTTTACCATTTTTAGCATTTTAAATGTTATATCTATGTACTATGCATAAATCAAAAAGAATTATACAGTTTTTGTCCCTGCCTTCTGGATTATTTTCTAAAACAAAAGATTACCATTATGGTTATAATACTGCAATGTGTTATAGAAATTTAATTCTATAATTTCATTTGCCACCAATTTATTTTGATCCCTTAAATATATATTGTAATATATTATTTACCTAAATCTAGGGTTTGGGGCAAAGTTATTCAATATGTCATGGTAAATCTTTTACTGTTAAATTCTCATTTGGATTGCCAGTTTTGAAAGACACAACTTAACAGAAATCTAGAGGATGTAGATTAAAAAAGGGCTGCACGAGGAATCAAATGAATAAGTCAGCCAGGTCCAGCAGCTGGCTTATACCTAATTGAATCACTCTTCTTTAGTGTCTTAACAAAGATTTGTGCTTAGCTGTGAAAATACACAAAATTTTGGACATCATTTATAGGTTCTGTAGCATAGTGGACAGGATACTGAATTAAGAGAATTATAAATTGATTACTCAGTCTTTCTTTATTTTTTGTCCTTTTTTTGCATCGTGCAAAAAAATGAATATATAAACAACAGTAATATTTAACACCTACGTATCCAACATTTTTCTCTTCTAACCCAGAGGAATTTTTTTTAATCTACAATATTTTCTTTTTCTTTACTTTTTAACCACACTTCTTGTTTCTTTATAATGTTTCATTTTGTATATTTTGAACTCCACACTTCTGTTGTTAGTTTTCATTTATCATCATATTTTTGAGGATCATCTATGTTGATATGTATTTTATTTATATTCCCTGCTGTATAGTGTTTCATTGGATATATACTCCTGACAGTTAAGTGCTTCCTGAAGTTGTTTTTTTTCCTAAGACAAATAATGTTGTTGCCTATTTTCATGTTCATATCTCCTAATATACAAATTAAGTTCACTTTCTCATCTCTCAATTAAGAATAACAATAGGCACATTCTAGGATTGTCCATACCAATACCAATATCCAGTTTCCTGAGCTACAACACCATAACTGTCATTCTTAGCATTAAATGAACATGTATAAAATACATAGAACAAGGACTGGTGTTCATAATAGGTGTTCCATAAATATTTGTCCACTCTCCATTCAAGATTAAGAAATGACTTTAATCTCATAGGTAGAATCATTTTATGGAACATGCAATTTGATCTGTAGGTGCAGACACTTCTCACTCGATATTCAATGCTACCACTTGGCCTCTTAACAAATGCATACCTATATTGTTTAATAATACTTACACTAGAGACCCAGTGCACAAAATTTGTGCACAGGGGTGGGGTGTGTCCCTCTCAGCCCAGCCTGCACCCTTTCCAATCTGGGACCCCTCGAGGATGTCTGACTGCTTGTTTAGGCCCGATCTAACAGGGCAGTCAGACATCCCTCTCACAATCCAGAACTGCTGGATCCCAACTGCTCACTTGCCTTTCTGCCTGATTGCCCCTAACCGCTTCTGCCTGCCAGCCTGTTTACCCCCTAACCACTCCCCTGCCAGCCTGACTGACACCTAACTGCTCCCCTGCTGTCCAGATTGCTCCTAACTGTCTCCCCCTGCAGGCCTGGTCACCCCCAACTGCCCTCCCTTGCTGGTAACCCCTAATTACCCCCTCTTGCCAGCCTGGTCACCCCTAACTGTTCTCCCCTGTTGGCCTTCCCCCCACAACTACCCTCCCTTGCAGGCCTGGTCATCCCTAACTGCCCTCCCCTGCAGGTCTGGTCACCCTAACTGCCCTCTCCTACAGGTTTGATCACCCCGAACTGCCCTCCCTTGCAGGCCTGCCCTCCACTGCCCTCCAATGCCAGCCATCTTGTAGTGGCCATGTTGTGTCCTCATGGGGGCAGCCATCTTTGACCACATGGAAGCAGCCATCTTGTGTGTTGGAGTGATGGTCAATTTGCATATTATTCTTTTATTAGGTAAGATGTCAAATGGACAACACACTTAAAGATAAATGGTAATGTCAAATGCCATAGAATGAGAGAGGAGGTGTTGCTTCTTGCTTTTCCAGGATTTTCCAGCATTATCTCTCTAGATAGTGTCCAGTTAGCTCAAGTTTTCTAGAGAAAAGGCAAAGTGCCTTCTTTTGACACAGATAAAGCTTCTAGATATGGACAAGTACAACACTGTCACCACAAATTCCTGTACTAGATGTGTGACTCGGTTTTCTTCCAGAAATGTTACCACTTTGGGGGCCAGTAGAAAACACTATACATTACTCACCACTAATACACTGATGTTGCATGTGTTAAGAGCCTTCTTCTGCATAGGACACAAGAAAGACATGGCAGGAAAAACAGTGATAGCCTATCTTCTTTGTGGTTTGAAAAATAGATCTGGCAAATTGTTCTTCCTTTTTACAGTTTCCTTCATTACAACTTTTACTTGGGTGAAATTTCTGATTTTCAGAATTTCACATTCTATCTGTTTTCTTCACTTATTTACTATCTTTCTAAACATTTCCTAACAATATCAAGCATTTTATAAATTTATGTCTGATTACCAGCCATTAGTTGTTAAATTTGGGGGCAGGAAGGGGAAGAATAATAAGGTGAAATGACTGAAATAAATACAGTTGACCATTGAACAATGTGGGGGTCAGGGGCACCAACAACCCTGAACATTCAAAAATCCATGTATAACTTTTTACTTTCAAAAAACTTAACAACTAATAGTCTTCTGTTAATTAGAAGGCTTACTGATAACATAGTCAACATATTTTGTATGTTATATGCATTATGCTTATAATAAAATAAGATAGAACAAATAAAATGTTATTAATAAAATCATAAGAAAGAAAATATACAGTTATAACGATTACTGAAAAAATTAAATATAAATGCACCAGCGCTGTTCATATTGCATTGTTTAAGAGTCAATTGTACTTCAGAATTCTGAATTTTCATGTTCTGTTATTAAAATAAAAATTTCCTTCCCCTCTATTTTTAATGCTATTTTTTATTTGGTTAACATTCAATCAGACATGAGAGGATATGAGAAAGTCAGATTTTAGTAGGTATAGCTGATAAAAAGAAAAAGAGAGAGAGAGAGAGAGAGAGAGAGAGAGAGAGAGAGAGAGAGAGAAGGGAAAAGGAAGACCGAACACTGTAGGTATAGCTATACTTGTTTAGAAATCCACTTTGAAGATTTCCTGAGTGTTTCACTTTGGTTATTTGCTTTCCTAGCTCTTCCGATGAGCTTGTGGCTAAGCATTAAAAATAACATGCAACAAAAAATATTTCTCTTCAGAGATTGCTAGCAAAAGTGCATAAACATTTGACACTGATAATATGAAGCTGATGCTTTGGGAGAAAATTTCTTGAGATATACAAATCATTATTCAGCTTGCTAATTTGGGTGAGGAAGGCTTCATCTCTAAACATTGTGGCTAATACCAAACTCCAGTCTGTTGTGCGGAGAATTCTGCTTCAGGAAACCAACAATATGCAGTGAAAAAATGATGAAACAGAAGAGCCAACTAGCCTTAGGGCTACCTTGACCCAGGAAAAGGAACCTGAGATTTTGTAAAGCAGCCCAGTAAATGCTGAATAAATATTCAGACTCTGCTTCTGAGCCTTTTTCTCAGCACTAATTTCAGAAAGGTATCATGTTATAAGTTAATAATGACCAGTGGAATGCTTTGAGGAAAGGAGGCACAAGGGAACTAGGCTAGAACTGGCCCTTACTTAAATGTAATAGGCCTAATGTGAAAACCCACATCAAACTGTGGGAGGAAATTTTGCCAACTCGGAAGCAGATAATGAAAACTCTAGTGAGAAGCAGGCTGACATTGACACTGTTCAGTCTCATCAAGTGGCTGATGAGGATGAGGACACTACATTGTTCCCTGAGGATAGAAATGAGCCAAATAATGACAGCATGTGGGAGAGAGGCAATTAAAAAATGCAGAGAGCATGACTATTAGATCTCACTGTCTGATGAGGGGAATAGAGAAAATGAACCATTTAACATGGCTAAACCAATACACAATGAAATGTATTAGGTACAAATGGTATAAAATAAATGTCTAGTGATTAGAGTGTGGGACCATGACTCTACATAGAACAAGCATTTCTGCAGCAAGCTATGGGTAAAGGAAAAAGAAAGGAAGAGAAAGAAAGAAAGAAAGAAAGAAAGAAAGAAAGAAAGAAAGAAAGAAAGAAAGAAAGAAAGAAAGAAAGAAAGATGAGAGAGAGGGAGGGAGGGAGGGAGGGAAGGAGGGAGGGATGGACGGAAGGAAGGAAGGAAGGAAGGAAGGAAGGAAGGAGAAAGAAAGAGAGAAAGAAAGAAAGAAAGAAAGAAAGAAAGAAAGAAAGAAAGAAAGAAAGAAAGAAAGAAAGAAAGAAAGAAAGAAAGAAAGAAAGAAAGAAAGAAAGAAAGAAAGAAAGATAGATGAGAGAGAGGGAGGGAGGGAGGGAGGGAAGGAAGGAAGGAAGGAAGGAAGGAAGGAAGGAAGGAAGGAAGGAAGGAAGGAAGGAAGGAAGGAAAGGCAGGCAAAAGGTTTAAGGAGGGAGGGAGGGAGGGAAGGAAGGAAGGAAGGAAGGAAGGAAGGAAGGAAGGAAGGAAGGAAGGAAGGAAGGAAGGAAGGAAGGAAGGAAGGAAAGGAAGGCAGGCAAAAGGCTTAATCTTTCATGTGTTTAATATTCTAACAGCACATATCATCAGAGTACGAGTTAAAGAGTAAAAAAACCACACTAATTGGTTCAACAAAGAAAATTCGAATATAGGAAACATTTAAAGAGTTCTTGAAAGGCTGAACAATAAAAAGGGACACTGGGCTAACACAGAGACAGCAATTGAAGGAATCCTTCAGAATGCAAGGAATAAAGTAAAAGGTTGAGGTTATCGGGACACTAGAGAAAATACCTTGAGAAACTGACAAGGTCTATGAGGAGTGAGAGCCCCTTACTGTTGCTGGTATCGCAGGTTCAAAGGAGGTTTCCTACTAACCTGCATGAGAGGGTGCTACCTGACTGTTGCTAGTTTCTCCAAAGAAATACCAAAGGTTGGTTCTGAGAACATGGAAGAAAGCAACAAACTGAAACCAACAGCATCGACAAAGGTTACAAGATATTGCTGAGATTAGGCTGAAGGGACAGTAGACACCTTTCAGCTTCTTTAATGCCCCCCATTGGTAAAACTAATAGGAAAAGAAGAAATGTTTGCAGAAACCCTAGCCTCACAGAACTAAAATGTAATAGTTAATAACTGTCACCACAAACTTATAATTTTAAACCTGAGAGCCAGAGTACATCAAAAGAATATATTAAAAGACACTAAAGTGCTATAATTTCAATTTGCACTCTTATGGAAAGAGGATGTTTTTGATGCCCTCCTTTTATATTGATGCACCTGAAAGAACACCATAATCATCAAAGCTTTTTTTCAGTCTAGGTTTACCTATAAAATGCGATAAATTCAACTATTTTCTTATTAAGATAGAGAGTAATATAGTATATCCAGAGTTTAGTTAATTCAAAAGTTTCATCATTTAAAATGGATTGTTAATGGGCTGGGAAATATTCAAATGTGGTGAGATTAGAGAAAATAAAAAGAATAGTCTAAAGCAGAATAATTGGCCTCTGAATAATCAAATCAATTATAGGGAAGCATCCTAGGGGTCCCTAAGAATCCCTATTTTTATGGCAATATATTGAGATTATGATTAATACACAGGAGCAATAGAAGCACAAAACAGATACAATTGTTACAGTGTTTGTAAAAAAGCCTAATGAAAAAATAAGCATTATTTTCAAGAACAGAAAAAAACATGCAATGGATATCCCTTTTTCCAATTTATATGTCTTTATGTTCATGTAAAAAGAGGTATAATATTTTTGCTAACATATCATGACTTAAAACATAAATGCATATACACAAATCAAGTGAAGAAAAAAAGGTGCAGAATTAAGTAAAGTATTGTAAATCACATTATTATTCATGTCTGAACATACTTTTCCCACTGTATATCTGTGATCGGCACTCTGCAGAGAACTGAATACTCCCTACTTTACTCAGACTCAATTCTAATTGATTTTACAAGGCTATTCCTCCTAGCACGAGATACTAGTCCTAAGAGAAAATTGAGTAAGAAGACAAATCACGACAAAACATAAAGTAAATGCATATTCTTTTATTTGGATAATTTAGGTTCATATATTAACAAATGTGGCTAAAGCCTGTGGAAGGTTTGCAAAATTTTACTGGAGATTGTTAAAATAAGTGTTACTGCATGCAATATAATCTATGACACAGAATACATAGTTCATTTAACAATTTTGCCATTGTAAACTTTAGTACGTTATACCCATTTAGTAGAACTTAAAATAAATTTATTTCTAACATTTTGTTTACCATAGTGCTTAATAAATAGTTTTAAAGTCTAGGAAACCTTTCCTTTGGTTATGAAGTAATCCATGGAACATTCAAAATGGTTGAATGTGCAAGTTGGGAAATTGAGCATAACAAACCTCTAATGAACTTATGGACTTATTGTTCTTGCAAGTTGTTTATTTAAAAATGGTCTTCATCAGTGGTTCAGTTTCCTCATTAAAACAAAAGCAAAAACTAATTTACAGGCAATTGCCTGATTTTTGTGTTTCTGTCAAATCAGGACAAATACATTAAAAATTTTGGCTTGTAATCATGCTACTATAATAGTTAATTCTTCCCTTTTTGAACTCTGAACCCTCCAGATTTTCTTTAGCAGTTCAGTAATATTCTCAGTGTACTTTATAAAACATATTACATTATGCTCATGAAATTCTTTTAAAAATTATTGGCGATCTACATAATTTTAGAACATAGAATTATAATACTGTTCTCCTTTCCTTGATTTGGTACATACTGCATACAGTAGAAGAATTTTCCTTCCTTAATCTTCTTTGATTGCTTTAACTTAGCTAATAATGACTTCTGAGAAGAGTTATACATATGTCTCACTCTAAATACCTTGGCTTGTGTGCAAATACAATGGCCTGATTCCTATGTGTAATTGAAATGGAATTGAATCCACCTCTAGTGAGTTAATACTTCTCTATTTCCTATGAGGGAACTTGAATGGTTTGCAACTTTCTAGGTTGCTAAAATTATATCAATAAGAGTTTGGGGATTATAAACTTTTGATATTTTCTTCATCTTGAATTTTAATCTCTGTATGTGCAGACATTTTAAACACTTAACCTGGCACCTATTATAAATTCAATAAATGCTAGTTGCATAACTTTGTATATACCAATGTATATAAATCCTTATATATTTTTATTATAAAAAATCAGGAGTCTGCAGCATATAAAATAGGAGTCTGAACACATTTTCTAGACTTTCTAGCTATACAGTTTCTGTCACTAATAATTGACTTTGCTGCTGTAGCATGAAACTAATACATAAACAAAAATAATACCTAAAAAGATGGGGTATTATTTACTAAAAATTTATTTACAAATACTGCTGGTAGAAAGAATTTAGCCCATGTGCTATAATTTACTTTTGATATAGAGAATTTAAAATTGTACATACAAGTTGAACTATAGAATGATCTACAAAATATAGAGTAAGCCCAAGGGAATTTTGTTTAACAATATCATTCAAAATACACATATAATGTTTCTGAAACTTTATATGTTTTTTACAGGCTCATTTTAAGAAATTTTATATATTTCATAGTATTTAAATATCTAGTATTTAAAATATAAAATAAATCCTGTTTTTTATTGTCCATATGACATAAAACACATTAATACAATTAGGTATGAAAATTTACACTAACAACACAAAGCAATTCAAGAAAAACAAATCCACAAATTATTTAAAGCTAAATTCTTGTCTCAATCTATGACTAACTTACATTTTATTAAATTATTATTTCTACTAGAAGCCCGGTGCATGAAATTCATGCAAGGGGAGTGGGGGATGTCCCTCAGCCCATCCTACACCCTCTCCAATCTGGGACCCCTTGAGGGATGTCCAACTTCCCATTTAGGCCCGATCCCACAGGCAGTCAGATATCCCCCGAGGGGTCCTAGATTGGAAAGGGTCCTAGGATCAGGCCTAAATGGACAGTCGGACATCCTTCTCACAATCTAGGGCTGCTGGCTCCCAACTGCTCACCTGTCTGCCTTCCTGATTGCCCCTAACAGCTTCTGCCTGCCAGCCTGATCACCCCCTAAACACTACCCTGCCAGCCTAATTGATGTCTAACTGCTCCCCTGCCAGCCTGTTTGCCTCCAACTTCCCTCCTCTGCCAGCCTGGTAACCCCTAATTGCCCTCCCCTGATTGCCCCCAACTGCCCTCTCTTTCAGACCTGCTCCCTTCAAACTGTCCTTCCCTGCTGGCCTGATACCCACAAATGCTCTCCCTTGCAGGCCTGGAACCTCAGCTCCTGTCCAGGTCTTAGCCCCGGCTGCCTGCGACCGCCCAGCCCCGGGGGCCACACTCTCACTGGTGGCTGCTTCCTCTCTGCCCCTGGGGGCTGCCTCAGCTCCACCCACCTGGCCTTAGCTTTGGCTGGCTCTCCCCAAGATCCTGATTGGCTGGTGGGTGTGGCTGGTGGGCATGGTTTGTGACTGTAGCGAAGGTATGATCAATTTGTATATTACTCTTTTATTAGATAGGATTATTGTTTAAAGTATTACATGTCTCCTTTTTCCCTGACTAACCCCCATCAAATTATTATTTGTATTTCTTAATAAAATTGAAAGATATGAGCTCGTTTCATTAATTTCTAACATGGGAATAATCCTATATAATAAAAGCATAGAATGCAAATTGTCCCCTCAACCAGAGTTCTTCAGGAAGTTCAACCAGGGGGCCAGTCAACCTGTGGAAAGGAGGCAGGCCCGGGTGCTGGCAGGCAACTGGGAGAAGGGATGCAGGCCCTAGCCAGTGGTGGCAGCAGGCCGTCAGGGGAAGGGAGGTTGGCCACAGCTGGCAGCCAGCAGCCACTAGGGACCCTAGCAGTGCACAAATTTTGTGCTTGAGCCTCTAGTACTACAATAAAAACCTTCGCTGAAGGAAGGGGAAAATCATAGCTATATTGGTTTAAGTTTCTCCAGAGGAGAAGTCATGTCTAATTTTTTTAGTGTGATCTTTCAGAGTATTTTAATACTCTCTTATAAGCAGGTGATGTCACCAAATCATTCAGTGCATTAAATAAAAAATATTCAGCCTCAATGTCTTAAATAAAAATATCACAGAATTGAAATTGTTACTGAAAGCCTGCAAGGATCAAATAGAAATGATTATAAAGCATTCTATAATCAAACTGCTCTCTTGATGCTTAGTAATATTTCTGCTAATGGCTTTTCTCTTCTAGAATTCCACCTCAGTCATTTGATTTCTTTCTTGTATCACCAGAGTATTTTAGCTCTTACTAGTCTCCCTTACATGTCATTCAGTGAGTTAGTACCATTTGGCAGGCAGCCATACACTACCTGTGATAAAGAGCAGTAATTTTACTTAAGTTCTGTGTTTTAAAGACAGAATTGTCATCTCTATGTTGGTTGAGGTGGATTTGTAAGGCTTACTGGGGTAAGTCTCTTAATGATAAATTTATTTTACATAGCATGAACTGCAGAGACAATTAAATCTAGGAACACAACCACTAACCACTCTAATAACACCATGCTCTAATAGGTATCCTATCTAGGTAGGTTACACTTAAAAAATCTTTGAATAGCTAATATTTTCTCATCGATTCTACTTTAATGCTTTATTGCCTCTAATTAAAGTAGAAAGTTTCTTTTTTCAGATAGTGAAAATGAAAAATATATTTGTAAGAGCAGGGTATGCTTGGGAGTGCAAACCAAAGTCAGATTGTTGAAGAATCTCTTTGAGGCTAACTCCCTAAACATTCTTAAGTTCTGCTGATACTGACTAGATGAGATGAGAGATGACTTGTATGCCCAGCCTCTGCTGTTCCCGAATCTTTCCTACAGCAGTTCTTTAAACAGTCACAGGTTCTAGAAAGCCCTCAGAGAGCAATAGCATAACTGCTCCTTGTGCTTTATGCATAACAGAGGCAACTAGAAATGATGAGTTTATTTTGTAAATTTAATTTAGGAGGTTTTTACACTGTATGCACACATCCTTCCCTGAAAATCATAGGCAAAGTATTAGATTTATTCCAAACCCAACTAAATACTGTTTTGACAAAACATAGCTGAGAAATGTAGATGTGTAAGAATCAAATCATCTTAGAGAGAATGCCAGCATTGAGTTCATCATCCATGAAAATGATTTGCACTTCCATATATAAATAAAAACTCATTCAAATACTGGGTTCTATATTTAACCATTTTCCCTGCACATAAATAATATTACCAGGATAAAAATAATAAAAATGTGTCTACTTTAATATAACATGGCATTTAAGACCATTAGATTTGGAATGTAATAAATAATAATTAGATTTAAAACCCTATTCCACTACTTCTTAAATTTGTGTTCTTGATAAGCTGCTTAATTATAAGACACAATTTCCACTTTGTGGAAAATGGGGTATTAAATGTAGCTACTCATAGAGTTATTATGGAAATTAGCTTAACTATGTATATAAAGTTGATGGTCCTGAGTCTTGTACAAATTATGCACTGATTCCTGAAAGCTTCTTGGATTAGTGCAGGGAGGAACAGATTTATTAAAAATCACCTCCTGACCATCTATCTGGCCCAATCAAATTAGTCCTTCAGCAACACCAAATATTTTATTAAATAATGAATCAGACTTTGCATAGTTTCTACTAAAATTTAGCAATATAGAGACAACCACATGGAAATTCAAAAGTCAGGTCTATTTGAAAAAGATCAAAGATGACCAAGTTGAATTTGGTCAGTGAGAAAAATATGCAAAGCCAAAAAGAATTTAATATTCCCCCTGAGATGCTACTACATTTATCCTATAAAACTTTGTCAAATATTTCAGAGATATCTTTATAACTTTACCATTTCTTGTATGTAAATTTCTTCTTCTAACTATTATATAGGCAGGGCCTACAAAGCAGCACACTGAAATGGGCTTGCAGATAATGATAGTATCACAACTCATTCAGATCCATAGTTTGGTTGGCTTGAAATACAGTCCTCTCTCAAGCTAATTCCAGTGTTAATTCAACATTCAGGTTAGATGTTACCTTTTCCTTAAAGACATACCCTCCCCCTCTCTCTGATTCTTTGAATTGTTCTCTGAAAGCCTGTAGAATAACATTTATGATAGTTTTATCATCAACTGGTCCTTGAGAGAATAAAACTAGTGTCCCCAGAGAATAAAACTCTTTGAGAACTATATAAGATACTGTTCATCTTTTTATCCATGGCTCCATTTACAGTGCCTTGCACAGAATGGACACTCAATTCAAGTTTATGAATAGACTAGGGGCCCAGTGCAATGAATTCTTGCACCTTGAAAGAAACTGGGCCACGAGGCTGTGGTGAGCACAGGGGCAGGCCTCAACCCATCCTCCGCACCCCTGCCCAGCCCCTCCCATCGCTGCGCTCCCATGCACTTACAGCAGCAGCACCATTCACACCATTGATGGTGTGGAGCAATTGGGGTTAGTGCAGTCAGTGGGTGCAAGTGGTGGCTGATGCCCTGATCACCCCTCAGGAACAGGAGGAGGTGGAGAAACCCTCAAAGATGATTGGGAACAGCGCTGGATGCTGGCTGAGGGTGTGAGTGGTAGCTCCAGCGCTGGCTGCTGGTGCAAGGATTTGCACTTCCATATATAAATAAGGGGAAGGACCACGGCGCATAGGAGCAAAGAATTTTCAGTAACCACCAGAGGCTCACCCCAATGACAGTGATCGGCACCCTGCTTTGGTCTGGCATCCCCACTCACCTGCTCCACTGTCCCTCTGTGACCAATGCCCACCATGTTCTACACTCTGCCACCTGCTGCTGATGCCTGCCATGTTCTGTGTGTACCCCTTGATGATCAGCACACGTCATAGTGACTGGTTGACCAGTTGTTTGGTTGTTCAGTCCATTTGGTCTATTTGCATATTAGTGCTTTATATATAGAGATATGATTTAATAACTGAGTTAAGAAGGCTCAATTATAAGTAAGACATAGAAATGTAGTAAAAAGAAAACAGAAACAAACACTCATGGGCATTACTACTTTCTTTTAGTAACTTCTCGTCTTTTTTCAATTTCATTTTGAAAGGTTGTCCTAGGGCAGAAATGTTGAGCATTTATCAACTTCATGATAAGTGTAAAATCTATAACCAATATTTTTAGAGCACCCATAAAAACAAGGTTTAGAAAAGAGAAAAAAAATAAGGATGACCAGTCAAAAAAGAGAAACTGGAAGAAAATGAGTTCTGTTCTATTGGACTTGATGATAATATATGTCTCCCATCAATTCCCCTTTCCTCCAAGCCAAGGCTCTCCTTTTGTCACTGTGATTACTAAAGGCATGATAGCCTGCTGGCTAACTGATGATCCTGACACAGTGTGCACACAAAGCATTCATTCTTTGCTCCTAAACCCTTTACCCATGTACACAGTAAACAGTTAGGTTTGGTCTCCTGGGAGTACTTTTTAATTCCTCTATTTTATATTCATATTCTAAGATAGGAGAAGCATTTACTCCTATTGGGCATACCCAACATGTCTTTAGGTTATCACTAAGTCTCCATGAGACATAGTACTAACTATAAGAAACTTTCATCTTAAGAATCTGCAGTCTTATATTTATAAAATAAATTTCCAAAAGTCAATCAAATAATTTATCTCAAAAATGTTCACCAAGCCACCTGAATGAATATAGCTCTAAGGAAAGTAGATTGCCTTCCCCATTTCTGCACGGAATTTCCATTCTTATTTTATAGCATTCCTAAGATGAGTTGCAAAATTGTAAATTGATCATTTTTCTGAGGTGAACCCAGATTTTCTTTCAACTACAAGTATAGTCTAAATAAGAACTAATGAAAGGTAAATTTTATTTTTATAGCACAGATACTTTTTTGCTTTGTTTTACTGTGTTGCCTAATAACTCTAAATTCACCTTGCAATTTATGTGACAATGTTGGCTGCCTGGCTGGAGCATCTGTCCAAGTGCTTCCCCACGCACCCGCATCCTGTGTGAGACAGTGATAAATTCTGTCTGAGATACAAAGGACAATAGGCGATTTAAAAATATATATTTCCTCTGTTCTCACTTTCTTCTGAGAAGCTTTTCATTCTATTTCTGAGTTGAGTTGATTGATTCTGAACTAGTTTAAACTCAAGGTCTGAAGCAACAAGCTGAGAAAAGAAAAGATAGAGATATATTTTAAAAGTGCCTTGGCTTTATCTTCTGATTCATTCAATAGAAAAGCTTTTTTATGGGTAAAGTTCCTTTTGTAAGCTGTAGTACTCTGTTACTATTGGAGTGAAGCATTACAAAAGAGGGGAAATGGTTAAATGCTGACAATTAAATACATATAAAATATTAAAGAAGTGAATATTGAGCAAGAAAGACTCAGGCTTTACTTGTCATATTTCTGTGGTGTGTGTGTGTGTGTGTGTGTGTGTGTGTGTGTGTGTGTGTGTGTGTTGTTTGTTGTTGTTGTTTAATTAGTTCAATAAGTGAAATGTAAAACTTTAAGTGTGAGCAGTGAGTGCTGGGAGGAAGGGGGGAAATTCTCTTTTTCCTTCTTTAGTTATTTTTGGCTGGCTGAATAATGAAATCAACAGGAGGCAGAGTGACAAGAGAAAATCGAATTTAACTTATTGCGCAGGGGAGCCCCACATATATTAGAGATCAGAAAATCTACATGCATGAGAGGCTCAGAAAAAGAAAAAGGGCCTGAGGGGTGAGAAAGATGACCTGTGAGCTTCAAAAGGTCATTGCAAGATGATAACAAGAACAGATGTTTAGTAAATAAAAGATGTCCTGCCCTATAGATAGGTCAAATGAAGTTATCCCAAATAATTAATCTCTTATGGGTAAGGCCCCTATTTCAAACACTTCTAGGTAGTCAGGGGCAAAAGTTGTACATTAACCTGAAGCTAATTAATTGCCTTTACCTCAAAGTAATCTGCATAGCACTGAGACACATCTTGGGGTGGCTCATTCTGGATCTCCACGGTTCATAATAGATAAATAGAGGGAAGTTTTTAGAAATTGACTTTATTTTGAAGGGTTTTGGTTTTTTTTACAAGGCAAATATAAAACTTAGAATGAATTTGAGGCAAATTGTTCCTTAAGCAGGTTTGTTTTTTTTAAGTAATTATACAAATTTTAGAATGCAAGTAATAATAAAAGAAAAGTTCTGGTACAGGACCAGCAGTACAAAAAAAAAAAAAAAACACAACATAGTGTATGAGTGAGGAGAAAACAAGATGGTGGCATAGGTAAACACCTAAAATGCTGCCTTGCACAGCAATTTCAAAACTACAACTAAAAGACAAAACGGGCATCATCCAGAACCACAAGAAAGCTGGCTAAGTGGAAATTCTACAACTAGAAGGAAAGAGAGAAGCACACGGAATATCAGTGGAGCTACAAAAGCCTGAGGTATAGAGACACATGTGCAAAAAGGACAGGTGGCTGATGGGCAGCTTAGTGCCAGGATGGCTTTCTCTAGCAATAGGAGACAAAAGCTCTGACTGTGTTGAACCCATTCCAACTGCACTGAACCCCGGTTGCAGGTATGACTCTGGGGACCCAGACTCATACAGTGGGGAATCTGAACTATCAGGTGGAAACTCAGGGGAGCTGCAAAAGGCAGAAGTCTGGAGGCATGCACGCAAGTGCAAAAAGAGAGGACTGATGGTTGAGTGTGCCACGGGTTGTCTCTAGAGGGAAGCAGACAAAAGCCCCTGACTGTGCGGAATCCAAGTTCTGACTGCTCTGAACTCCAGTTCCAGGTGAGAATCTGAGATTCCATAGTCATTGGGGAAGAAACTGGACTGTCTGGCAATGGGTGAAACTTGAGGGTGGTTCTCTCTCAGAGGTGCATGCAGTGATTACTGTGGGATACCAAGACAAGGGGGCATCTTAGGGAAGGGCTGAAGGGAAGCAAAGGCTATCTGCTCAGCCCTGAGATTCCACCCCATCCAAGCTGAGCACAGAGGCTTTTGCAATTTTGCAAGTCTTGTCCCATAGGTTGTCTCCAGCACAGAAGCTTTCCTGGCATAGACACAGCTAATCCTCACAGCCAATTGTCCTGGAGGCCAGTTCCTCCTAGTAATACCAAAAACAATCAAGACTTAACCACAACAAGGCTGTATACCCAGTCCACAAAGGGGTGCATCAAGAGTGTCCACCTCAGGTAACTGGAGAGGCCGAAAGACTGGGCCATAAGAACACCTAGCACACAAAGCTATTCTACCAACTCATGGAAGCAGCAAAAATGCAAAGACAAAGAAACAGATCACAAACAAAAGAAATGCAGGAAAACAAGAGACTGGATATAGAGTTCAAAAACACGGTTATAAGGTTTTTCAAGAGGTTCCTAGAAAAGGCAGATAAATTTAGCAAGACCATAGAGGATTTGAAAAAGGACCAACTAGAAATTAAACATTCACTGACTGAAATAAAAAATATTATAGGGAGACCCAACAGCAGACTAGAGGATTGCAAGAATCCAAAGATTTTAAATACAAAGAAGCAAAAAACACTCAACCAGAAAATCAAAAAGAAAAAAGAATCCAAAAATGTGAAGAAAGTGTAAGAAGCCTCAGGGACAACTTCAATCATACCAACATCCAAATTATGGGAGTGTCAGAAGAAGAGAGAGAGCAAGATACTGAAAACCTATTTAAAGAAATAATGACTGAAAACTTCCCCCACCTGGTGAAAGAAATAAACTTAACAGTCCAGGAAGTGTACAGAACCCTAAACAAAAGGAATCTAAAGAGGATCACACCAAGACACATCATAATTAAAATGCCAAGAGCAAAAGTCAAAGAGAGAATATTAAAAGAAGCAAGAGAAAAACACTTAATTACCTACAAAGGAGCACCCATATGATTGTCAGCTGATTTCCCAACAGAAACTATGCAGGCCAGATGGGAGCAGCAAGAAATATTTAAAGTGATGAATGACAATAACCTACAACCAAGATTATTTTACCCAGCAAAGCTATCATTCAGAATTGAAGGACAGATAAAGAGCTTCACAGATAAGAAAAAGCTGAAGGAGTTCATCACCACCAAACAAGTATTATATGAAATGCTGAAAGGTATCCTTTAAGAAGAGAAAGAAGAAGAAAAAGTAAAGATAAAAATTATGAACAACAAATACATATCTATCAACAATTGAATTTAAAAATCAAGTGAATTAAAAATCTGACCAACAGACCAAACTGGTGAATATAATAGAATCAGGAGCATAGAAAGGAAGTGGACTGACAATTCTTGGGCGCAAAGGGATGTGGAGGTGCGGAAAGAGACTGGATAAAAAATTGTACAACTATAGATAATGACAGTGGGGGGGTAAGGGCAGAGGGTGGGGTGGGAACTGGGTGGAGGGGAACTATGGGGGAAAAAAAGAAGAACAATTGTAATAATCTTAACAATAAAGACTTATTAAATTTTTTAAAATAGTGTATGAGTACCTGGATAATACACCCATTTTGCAATAGTGCAACTTTAGGCACATATTTTTGAATATCCTTTGTTCATGCAGAGTTGCAACTCCACATTTCAACAACAACATGCTAATAGTTCCTAAACAAAACTAATTTAAAAAGGTTATAACCCAAATGTTCCTTATTTGACCAATTCCATCTCAGTTAACTATAGATGCAGAGTAAGCCACGTGCACATGTTACCTGATATATATTCTAAAATGAGGTTTCACAACAATGACAGTAAGATAAGGAAAGAAAACATGGAGAAATAGAGTCCTGATTACAGTTTATAATACATAAATGTGGGGAAGTTTTGTTTTTTTAATGTTTTTAAATAAAGATTGCAAAAAGCTAAACTTTCCTGCCTGTGGAATGACTAGTTGGTAAAATGTTAGAAACCTCTTCAGAAGATACCCTTTATCTTCCTGATGCCTTGGACCCCATCAGAAAGCTTCCTGCCTTTCCTTTGAGACCTTAATCTGGGCTTGGTAAAATATTGGGTTATAAGGCAATTCCAATTCAATATTCACATTTTTTTAAGAGGAGCTCAGACCATGAAATGCTTTTCAGAACATTTTATATAGTTATGGGGACTCTTGTTGGTAGAAATAATTTTCAATCCATCAAATATTTTTTATGTACTGGCCTATTATGTTTGTAGAAAGCATGTGGTAGGTAGTTAAAATAATCTTTAGGCTCTTTATATACTCCTAGTTTATATACTAACATGATTTAGGATGTGTGTGTTTTTCTAAAGTACATTTTTCAGCAACAAAAACTTACTCATTCCTTAACTAATTTATTGCTATCCAATATAATGAAAAATGCCTTGATTTATGTATTTGAAGAATGTTATAATTATCTATATTTCTCTTCTCTTTATGTTCACCCATCCCTATGTCAGATGTCATGGAACTCAAGTGCTTATAACACAAGGACTGACTACTACAGCTCACTTATTGTCCCATATATGGACATTGAAGCTTAATTAACACTTTTGGTGTCTGTAAATCCCTATTGAGGGGGCTCCCTCCTTAACTACTTCATTTTATACAGCACAGCACCCATCACCATCACAAATACTTCCTTCTCCTAAGATTGAAATCTCTTACTTTTTAATTAAAACCTATAGCAGGTCTTTTGGAACAATGATTCCTAGAGACTATAGAGGAAATAATATTTCATTCATTCAACAAATAATTTTTGTGTCTAGTATTCATATTGGAATTATCAAAGCCTTTTGAGGTATATTGTTTATCACATATTCTAATACTATACATTATTTCAACCTAAATTGACTATTCTCCCCAGTCAATCTCTAGTCCCTATCCTGCTTTACTTTTTCTACCTTGAATTTATCACCACTTTAAATTACACTTATATTGTCTAATGAATCATTTTTGTATTGTCTAACTTCCTGTACTAGAATATAAGCTCCATGATGGTGGTGAATTTGTTTTAACCACTGCTTTAACCCCGTACCTAAAACCATACTTATGCCATGGTAGACACCCGGTACTCATTAAATGATTAGCTCAATTAATTAATGAATTAGTCTCAGTTTTAGATTCTATCCAGTTCTTCACCATTCCAGATAGGGAACCTGTTTAGTAAATAGATGTGTGCCATAGGTCTCAGGTCTAATAGTATAGTGGGGAAATGATACACTATACTTATATAAAGCTACCTATATTAATCTTTATAAATGTCAAACCCTGCTTGTTATTCTAACCAGATTTTCCTCTCAAAACTAGAACTTACATGTTAAAAGTTTTTTTAATGTACTTCACAATCCAGCAGTTTCAGTTCAATGGGTCCAGTGTGAATTTACGGAGCAGGCCGACCTTCAAGGCCCTGGTTAACCCTGACTGACCAGACAGGCATTCACCAGTAAAAAGAAAAAACAAACAACAACAAAACAAAGCAAAAAACCACGTGGCCACTCAAGGACGCTAATGATGAAAATCAGGAGCAGCAAGAACATTGCCTGCATGTCCACAACCCCTGCCCCTGATCTCTTTGTTCTGCTATTTCTCTCCCTCCTTATAAAAATTTCCACCTGCACTGAGATCTTAAGATGGATTTTTCAGGTCTGTGAAAATGCCCCCATCTTCTCAGGATGCCAGCACTCAGCTAAACCTCTTTCCTTTTACCAGAACCTGCCTCATGAGTTTGGCTTTTGTGGCAGCAGGCAATAGAATCAGATTTTGGTTACAATAGGACTGAATGAAGCCTTAGAACCAGTGGAAGAGATGTATAGTTACTGAAGACAAAGAAATATCTATTTAGGTTTTCTCAGCAGTCATTAAATTTTTTTGCTTCATAGAGATACAATTATTAAATTGATACTCAATAACTAATCCAATGCTCTTAATCTAGCTTGTAGCTAATGTTTTAAAGATGGAAAATTTAATTACCTATTATTAAGTACCTTAGCATATTTACATTTCTATGTGCTGACACCAAAATTAAAAGAAAGGCTGCTAATTATAAATGGTATTTCATAAGACTATAGGATTTTGAAAAACGAGCCATTAAAAATATAAAGCCAAATAATGTTTTTAAAATCACTTAAAATGAAAAAAAAACATGCATATAAAATGTAAGGAATCTGTGACTTCAAGAATGTACAGCCACAACTGTGGCAGCAATAGTTGGCATGTTTTACAGCGTTCTTACAATACCTTCCAAAGGTAGGCGGATGGTTTCAAGGACACTAGGACATTTTGTAGATGGAGGGTATTATCTGCATAACTGGGTAGAATGCAACAAATGTTTTAAACAGTTCATTTTGGTAATTGTCAGCTTTGTTTTGTTTTTCAAAGAAGAACACAAACTAGTTCAAAATAAAAGATACTTTTGTTTGAAACTGGCTCTAGATTTTAAAAATGTGCTTGAAATTTTGTTTTGAAATACATGAAAGGACTACCTACTTGTACACTAATCCAGGTAAAATAAGTGTGATCTTAGAACTCTGTATGCATCTAGAAGCCTTCTCATTTCCATCTCATTTCCTGCCAGATCCTAACTACCAATGGAGGGGGAACTGGAAGGGCTAAATGCAGTGTTTTAAAAAAAGAAGAACACTTTTAATACTGGGAGTTGCATCAAATGGTCTTAAAACATAAGGACCTTGGATTCATTGTAATAAAATTTGCATTGAGGTTTTGATACCCCATGGGTTTTTCTGGGCATGCACAAAATAAATATAGTTATATAACCCTTTTCTGTAAATCATCCCTAAATGCAAATTAAAGTCTCCACCCAGAATATCTCTCATTTAAATCATATATCCCAGGAATTGGAGGCCATTGTCTCCACTGGTCCTCTCCTTGCTTGGAGTGTATCTTCAATAAATCCCACATTGCTTTATTTCATTTTTGTTGATCTTAAAATCTCTTCTGCCTCAATGAGAAGAAACCAGATCCAGCTGGTAACTCCAATCAGTAAAATCTCTAGGTGTGATATTATTTGTTTAAAGTGTTATTAATAATATTTGAGATTTTTTTCACTGAAACAATGATAACTTCTTTGGAAAGACATCTAATCTTTCAAGCTGAGGAAAGAACAAAGATAGGAAATATTTAAATGAAGTCATTCTGAAACCCAAAATATGCTCAAAATGTGGTTAGTTCTCATAAAATTGAAGAATGGATTAAAGGACAAAAACGATGGAAATAAAACAAAATTTACCTGGCGGGAGGGGGGGAGCAAAGCTTGAGGGGGATATGCAGAGGCAGCAGGAAGGTGGTCCAAAATGGATTACTGCTTAAGCTCTTTGTCTAGGGGATATTCATATACTCTGGTAGCTTCTGATTGGTCCTTCAAGGAATTCTGGCAATATCAAATTACAACAAAATCCAAGTTCCCACCTGTGGGAAGACCTGATTGAGGACTGCCTCTTCGAGTCTGAGGTAGCATCACTGTTCCTGCCTGGTTGGGTCAAGGATCAGTCCTCCTCCTCTCCAGCCCCAACTCCACCTCACCCCTGTGCCCAGCCAGTTCCCACCCTAGCTAGTTCTAAGTCCATTGTTTGTTTCTATGTCTGATTTTTGCTCCCTCCCTACTATGGTCCCTGACCCTGACTGCCTACCTAGACCTCTTTTACTATCTCCCAATTTTAACCAAGCTGCTAATATTATTAACATTATGGAGGCCTGAGGTTGAGGCTGCAAGAAGGAGTCCATTCTTGTTTTATATAGCCTGGGAACTTAAATTTTTTTTTTAATTTTCCAGTCCTGCATCAATGTCTGAATATATATCTGGATTTCCAGGTAACCCTTTGTTTACCCCCTAAAAGACTCACATATACATCTCACGTTACATCCATTGCCCAGACCACTGAATGTGACCAGACTTCCTGGTGCCCATCTTCTGGGCCACCTGACATCCTCTATCCTGACTTCCTGACATCTGACTGATAACCATCCTGGATCAATCATAAGGCTAAGAATACAGAATTGATAATTCTCAAGACTGTACTTTTCACTCTAAGAATTTTAAACCTTTTTTTATTTTTTGGAATACTTCTAGGTTTTTGCTTAGCTGTGTTCTCATTTTGCAAACTGAGACTCTTGAATAAATCTTTTTCATATTTTTCTAGCTAAAGTCTCCAAACTCTTTGACTTCATTCAGTGAAGTATGATTATTGTGTCTGAGACTCTATAGCTTAAATAATTAAATTATTATTTTTTTGCCTTGAATTTTATATGATGTGTCACTAGGAAAATATTTATATATAACTTGCTAAGAACAACATTAAAGTTAGTATCTCAAGCAGAAAATACATTTCTTAGATTCAATTTGTTGTCACTTCCTGCTTTCCAAGAATTAGGGTAACAAGAGCCCTCTGTGCTCCCTGTTCATTTAATTCTGCCAAGCAATTAGCATCTCTTAACATTTCCTGGCAGCTGTCTAATGAAATGCTTATTTCTCCAGAAAATCACTTTGCATATAAAGCTTTGTCTGATCCTCTGAAACTAACAAAGGCATTTCAGTCCAGGAGACATCCTGACATTGCCGAAACAAATGTTCAGAAATTAATAAAATATCCCTTTCAAAATTTACATTATATCTATCTCTAGAATATCAGTTGAGGTAAGGGGATCATTAAAAAACAAAGTAGCATCTACAAAAATTTTTTTCTCACTTTCAAAATATCTTCATTCTGCAGGGGTTTTTATCCCCCAGTATATTATCAATTCATTTGCTTTCTAAGTGCTTTCTTAGAGGAAAATCTGAAAGATGAAAATGATGTAAATAAGAAAAAAAGTGCTACTTAAGCTTTTTCCAGCTGCTCTATAGCTAATAGACCTTTGCCTTGTTCTTTAGTCTTGTGGAAGATGCACAGATTTCTGCTCACTCTTACAGAAGGTTCTTTTCTAAGTTTCGTTTTCAGAACATAAGTTCAATTCTCTTATATTTTCAGTTATGCTAGTCAGCCTAGTAAGGTTTGAGGCTTAACTATCAGAAAATACAAGTTTCTGCAGTAGGAAGATGCAGCAATCTGATTCTTCTACCTTGACTGCATGGACAATTAATCTAAAAGCTTTGGGTTTAACCTCTTTTCATTAGTTGCACATGCACTTGCAAATTTTTACAATATTTGGCAAGAATTGGAACTTCTTTGGGGGTTAGAGCAGAGTTCTTCAAGTATAGTGATTGTCAGGATGTATTAAGGTTGTAGAGAACATGCCTTGACAATTGATAACACACTAGAGTTATTGTCAAGGGCCAGAACCTGGAATAATCTTATCTGAAGAAAAGGTTAAAAAGAACTCTTCCTGGTGTTAGCACAAAAGCAATAGGATGTACCTAAGATCAGAGCAAAGAAATCTACTTCATAGTCTGTGCTATATAATCAGACTATGCCACATTCAGAGTTAGATGGGACATTTTTCCAATTCCCCACCTGTTTAAAGATACCAATCATGTCATAATACAGGGCCCCGCAAAATGAATGTGTTGTAACTCTTAACACAGACTTTTATAGCTGTTTTGCCTCAAAGGGAAAGAGAACTCCAAGAAAACCAAAAACCTTAAAAGAGAGAGGGAGGGAGTGGAAAAGAGAAAGAGAATCAGAAAATAGATCAAGACTGAATTCCAACACCAGTATTTTCAATTCTAAGACCAGTGGTGGTTGGGCTTGAATTGGATGGGTTAAGTTTTAGTGACAGAAGAAAATGAATAAGAATACTAGATTTAAATGTAAAAGACTACAGACTAAGTAAGCACTGTTCTCCTGATTTAATGCTTTTATCAGAAAAAAAATGGCCGAGACCGGTTTGGCTCAGTGGATAGAGAGTCGGACTGCGGACTGAAGGGTCCCAGGTTCGATTCTGGTCAAGGGCGTGTACCTTGGCTGCGGGCACATCCCCAGTAGGGGGCTTGCAGGGGGCGGCTGATCGATGTCTCTCTCTCATCGATGTTTCTGACTTTCTATCCCTCTCCCTTCCACTCTGTAAAAAATCAATAAAATATTAAAAAAAGAAAAAAATGACTTTTTAATTTTTATGTATATCTTGCTATTTAGAGAAATATAAATACAAAGTTTCTCCATATAGCAATATATCTAACACAGACACAGACATACACACACACACACACACACACACACACACACACACACATAACTGGTTATCTTCTTTATGTCCTTTATAAATGAACTGAGAGCTTCAGAACTTATTAAAAGGTCTTGAACTTTTTATTACTACACACAAAACCTGATATACAATTTGCTCAAAATCTCAGCTAGGAATTCTCCTGGACTGTATTAGTTTGGATGAAGTAGAATATTCCCAAGTGGCTATTGTTTTTGCAGTGGGTCAACTCAGGATCTTAGGAAGCAAATTCCAAAAGCAGAAAAAAAATTTTTTTATCTGATACAGTAGAGGAAGAATATCAATCTACTTTAGCTAAATTTAATTAGTAACTAGGTAACCTATCTAATAAAATAGTAATATTCAAATTGACTGGTTTGACCTCCACAAACCATGCCCACCAGCCAATCAGGAGCAAGTATGCAAATTAACCCAACTAAGATGGCTGCCACCATACAGAGTACAAGAGGCTTTGGTTTCCCTGGCAATGGAGGAAGCCAAGCTTTCTGCACACCCTAGTCAGCTTACTGCTTCACTCAAGGCTACAAAGTTTCAATTATAGAAGATAAATAAATCCCCCCCAAAATTGCCACAGCCATGGAGCTGGAGAGAGCAGGAAGCTTGAGTTGCCCCCAGCAATGGAGGAAGCCAAGTTTTCACAGCCCTGGCTCATGTTGGCCTCCACTTAAGGCTATAAAGTTTCAAATATAGAAGATAAGTAAAACTCAGATACCAGGGCCTCCACTTGGGTCACCAGGGGGCATGGCCAGCCTGAAAACCACCACAGGCTCCTCGCCCAGGCTGCACCATGCCCCAAGGGAACCCCCATCCTTATTTGGGATAACCTTCAGGGCAAACCAGCAGGCCCCACCAGTGCACCAGTCCTCCTATCTAACAAAAGAGTAATATGAAAACTGACTGTCACTCCAACACACAAGATGGCTGCCCCTATGTGGTCAAAGATGGCCACCACAAGCAGGGGAGGGCAGTTGAAAGGAAGCAGGTTTGCAAGGGAGAGCAGTTGGGAAGGACCAGCCTTCAAGGGAGGGCAGTTGGGGGCAATCAAGACTGCAGAGATGGGCAGTTAGGAGTGACTGGGGTGGCAAAGGATAGAAGTTGGGTGGGACCCAGGCCTTCAAGGAAGAGCAGTTGGGAGGGACCCAGGCCTACATGGGAGAGCAGTTGGGGGGACCATGTTTGCACGGGAGGGCAGTTAAGGCTAACCAGGCCTGCAGAGGAGAGCAGTTAGGGGTAACCAGATATACAGGGGAGGGCAGATAGTGCCAAACAGGCTAGCAGGGAAGCAGTTAGGCATCCATCAGGCTGGCAGGGAAGTGGTTAGGGGATGATCAGGCTGACAGGCAGAAGTGGTTAAGGGCAATCAAGAAGGCATGTAGTTGAGCAGTTGGGAGCGGTAGTCCTGGATTGTGAGAGGGATATCCGACTGCCCGTTCAGACCCGATCCTAGGATCGGGCCTAAACGGGCAGTAGGACATCTCTTGAGGGGTCCCAGATTGTAGAGGGTGCAGGGTGGCCTGAGACACACACACACACACACACACACACACACACCCAACCCCATGTACCAATTTTGTGCATCAGGCTTCTAGTTAATCATATTGGTCATTCCATTTCAGTTTCACTACTGTCATTTTCTGTAGATAAGCATAAGGAGGATACTTTGAAAGGTTGGAGGCCTCTGGGGGAACTTGGTGAAGGTGGCAGCCCCTGTCTTGACTTTTTCAGACAAGTCCGAGCCCTCAGGTGTTTTACTGGAATTTTTATGTTTAGATTTCAAAGCATTCTTGCTTAAAGGATGCATGTGTCTTCTCAAGGATGCTTACCCTACTGATAGTGATCTAATAGTTAAATTTAGTTCAAGCTATTGTTACAATAAAAGCCTAAGGAAGCAGACAAATAGGGCTGCTTGGTGGCTATAGTCAAATAGTCGTTTAGCCTCTCTTTCACAGAAACATGTGTCAGAGTAATCATTCATCTGGAATTCAGGTTCTGCCGGTCAGTCCTGGCAGGTGGTGCCTCCAGTGAGGAGCCAGGAATGCAATGAAACAAGATGGAACCCTCAAAAATGAAGAGTAAGAAAATGAAAGTGTGCAGTAAGTCATTGGAGCCCATTTTGAATTCCCAAGTTCAAGGGAATTGTTTCTCAGCTAAAAAATTCACTAGCTCTGGCACTAACTGGTTTTGGTCAGTGGATAGAGCATCAGCCTGCAGACTGAAGGGTCCCAGGTTCAATTCCAGTCAAGGGCATGTATCTTGGTTGCAGGCACATCCCCAGTAGGGGGTGTGCAAGAGGCAGCTCATTGATGTTTCTAACTCTCTATTCCTCTCCTCTCCTCTCTGTAAAAAAAAATCAATAAAATATTTTTTAAAAAGGAATTCACTAGCTCTGTTATGATTCTCATGAATGTGAGTATGCTTGTATGCTTTCCGTTAAAAAAAAAGCCTATTTCTGAAAATAAGGCCAAAAGGGTTTTTCTGTATTTGCCTAGGAATCAAAGGTGTTATATGTAACCTATCTAATAAGAGGATAATATGCAAATTTACCATCACTCAAACACGCAAGATTGCCACCCCCCTATGGTCAAAGATGGCTGCCTCATATGGACACAAGATGATCACCACAGATGGCCTGCAAGTGAGGGCAGCTGTGGGCAATTAGGCAAGCAGAGGAAGGCAGTTGGAGGAGACCAGGCCAGCAGTGGAGGGCATTTGGGAGGGACCAGGCCTTCAGGGGAGAGCAGTTAGGAGGGACTAGGTCTGCAGGGGAGGGCAGTTGAGAGCAACTGTCCAGCAGGGGAGGGCAGTTATGGGTGACCAGGACTGCAGGGGAGGGCAGTTGGGGGGGACCAGGCCAGCAGGGGAGGACAGTTGGGGGTGACAGGCTGGCAGGGGAGGGCAGTTAAGGGTGACCAAGCTGAAAGGGGATGGCAGTTAAGGGCAATCAGGCTGACAGGGGAGCAGTTAGGCATCAATCAGGCTTGCAGGAAAGTGTTTAGGGGGTGTTCAGGTTGGCAGGAAGAAGTGGTTAGGGATAATCAGATAGGCAGATAGGCAAGCGTTTGGGAGCCATCAGTCCTGGATTGTGAAAGGGAGGTCCCAGATTGGAAAGGGTGCAGACTGGGCTGATACACACACACACACACACACACACACACACACACACGCGCGCGCTCACGAATTTCATTCACCAGGCTTCTAGTTATTATAAGTATATTATGTTAATTGGGAAATTGATTACTTTAAATAAATAGATTATGTAATACTGTTTAATAATAATAATATTATTAATAATAATATACATTAATATATTTGACTGTCTTCCCGGAGTTTGGATTTTAAGATTTGTTTTCTCTTTATGAAGAAAAATTTTATATCTAAGATATATAGGAAGCCCTATAAAATAAGGAATAGTTATATTCTATTTATATGTGCATATTAAATATATTCTAATATGCTTTCATTTATAACTAATTGTTATAAGTTATAATATTGTGGAATGTTGTATTTTGCATAAATGACAAGAGTACATTTCATTTATATTACTCTCTGGAGTACCTGTATTTACAGAAATACTGGGGGGAAATCAGGAGAAAAAGAATTTAGTTGTAGGACTAAATGAACTAAAAATAATTAGAGTTTTAGTAAGTATTGTTCTCGTGGCAATATGTTTGGTTGCATTAATTCAAAAGACTATGATTTCTGCATAACAGAACATAAGTCAGTTTCCAATTGTAGATTTATTAACCAAAACTTTGTTGGAATGTCATGTATAAAAGAGACATCCCAGGACTCTAGATGTCACCAGAAAGCTCTAAGGAAGGAAGATTGACTTTGAAGCCAATAAGCCCCTTGGATAAGTAACCTGGTTCCTTACATGGTCACGTGGTTCATAGTAGTCTTTCCAGGTAAGGAATGAAGGTTGCTTTCCTGAGAGATGGCATGAAAGAAACCTCAAGACATCTGTGGGGACCCCAACTTGAGAAATGCACCCCAATTCTGGAAAAATTGCAGGCAAAACTTGATGGTAACTGTGTGGCTTGGCTTCTTGACCCTAGAAATAAATTTTCTCATAAGATTCCAGCAAAGCATTTTTTTAAATAGCTTATGTAATCAACTGTTATTCTTGTGTTTATGCAAAGAGTCAGGCAAAATTATAACTAGACTTAATACAGTAGGTTAATTAGTCTTTAATAAAAATGAGAGTGACTTTAGAGAGAAAATTGTTTCAACAGTAAATTATTAGAAACTCTTCTAACTTTTGCCCAATAATACTAAATTTTATAACACAATTTGTCTCCACCAGATTACAAGCCCTAGGGAATCCCACCTCTAGGCACCATTGTCACGTTCTTTTGTCCCCAGGCCTCATTGTGCCTCTTCTGCAGTTACAGAAGAAATCCTGCATCTCCATTCCCTGAAAGAATTCATAGCCAAGATCCCTGAAGGAGATATAGTAGGCAGTTAGACAGATATGAGCAGAGCAAGACAATAGGCCAACTAGAGGAAAGAGAGACTCTAAGACATACTTCTCACCACTCAACTACTCTAAAGCTAGTAATAAAGGAACCTGTATAGAACTGAACTTTATCATAACTAATTAGAAGGAATTTATAGTTTTCATGTAATAGAAGGTAAAAAGATAAAGGAAAAAGTAAGTGAAGAAGACAAACTGAAAGGGTATGTATAAGTTACAGAGGGTCTGTACAAGTAAAGAAAAACTAGAGTTGAGGAAGTAAAAATTGTGATAAGAGATATAAATAAAGGAATATAACTGGAAGAAAGGAAATTAGAATGGGAACTTAAAAATACTTGTGAAAGTTATAGGAACATTTATAAAGGTCATAGAAGGTTTATAAAGAGAAATCTTAAAAGGAATTATAAGTATGCTGAACTAGAGATCCAGTGCAGGAAATTTGTGCACGGGGGGGGGGGGGGTGTCCCTCAGCCCAGCCTGCACCCTCTCCAATCTGCGACCCCTCAAGGGATGTCTGACTGCCCATTTAGGACCGATACAAGTAGGGACATCACTCTCACAATCCAGGAACTGCTGGATCTCAATTGCTCGCCTGCCTGCCTTCCTGATTGCCCCTAACCACTTCTGCCTGCCAGCCTGATCACCCCCTACCACTCCCCTGCCAGCCTGATTGATATCTAACTGCTCCCCTCCAGGCCCAGTCACCCCCAACTTCCCTCCTCTGTCAGCCTGGTCACCCTTAATGCCCTCCCCTGCAGACTTGATTGCCCCCAACTGCCCTCCCTTGCAGGCCTGGTCCCTCCCAACTGCCCTCCCCTGCTGGCCATCTTGTGGTGGCCATCTTGTGTCCACATGGGAGCAGGATCTTTGAACATATGGGGGCAGCCATCTTGTGTGTTGGAATGATGGTCAATCTGCATATCAGTCTTATATTAGATAGGATAGAGGCCTGGTGCATGGGTGGGGGCCAGCTGGTTTGCCCTGAAAGGTGTCCTGGATCAGGATGGGGGTTCTCTTGAGGTGTGGGGTGGCCTGGGCTAGAGGCCTGTGATGGTTTGCAGGCTGGTCACGCCTCCCAGCGACCCAAGTGGAGGTCCTGGTATCTGGGGCTTATTTATCTTCTACAATTGAAGCTTTGTAGCCTGGAGCAGTGCCAAATCTTCTGCTTGCTCTGTGCCGGCAGCTATTTCTGTTGCAATTTATGTATTTCCCATCATTGAAACTTTGTAGCTTTAAGTGGGGGCCTAGGCCGGCCAGGGCTGCAGAAGTTTGGCTCCCTCCATTGCCAGGGGCAACACTAACCTGCTGCCTCTCTCCACCTCCATGATTGCTGCCATGTCTGTTGGGATTCTATAATTGAAACTTTGTAGCCTGAGCAGCAAGGGCAGGAGGAAAGTTTGGCTTCCTCCATTGCCTGGGAAATTCAAGCCTCCCTCTTACTCTCTGTGGCTACAGCCATACTGGTTGGGTTTATTTGCATAATTGCTCCTGATTGGCTGGTGGGTGTGGCTGGTGGGTGTGGCTTGTGGGTATAGTGGAGGTATGCTTAATTTGCATATTACTCTTTTATCAGATAGGATAATACATTTGATAGAACACCTGAATTAATCTGAAAAATAATCATATGTTAAATCTTAGAACACATATACGTGAATAGGGAGTTAAGTTTTCTTTTCAAGGACTATAAAAAGTAATTAGGTAGGAATCCAGCAAGCAGAACCAATAAGCAAGGTCAGACTGACTCACCAGGAGTCAAAACATCATCTCATCAACATCATCTCATGGACTAAAAATAGCTGATATCTACAGACCCCAGCATGTAGCTACATTCCTCATCTTAGGCCCTTCTTTTGTATAATCATGCCCCCTACACCTTACAGAAGGCAAGATTTAATGCTTGTAAGTACTCTTTCTTCCTTTTTTGTCTAAAGTTTTACATATGTCTCCTTTTTCCCCAATTGACCCCCCACCTCAACCATTTCTACCCCAGGCAAGCCCCCACTGTCCCATTGTCTGCTTGGTTATGCTAATATGCATGCATACAAGTCCTTTGGTTGCTCTCTAACCATGCTCCCCCTCCCAACTTACCTTGTCATTTGTCTCTGGATCTATTTTTGTTCATCAAATTATATTGATCATAATATCCCACATATGAGTGAGATCATGTGATATTTATCTTTCTCTGACTGGTTTATTTCACTTAACATAATGCTCTTGAGTTATATCCATACTATTGCAAATGGTAAAAGTTCCTCCTTTTTTATATATATTGGTATAGTATTCCATTATATAGATGTCCCATGGTTTTTTAGTCCACTCATCTGCTGATGGGCACTTAGGCTATTTCCACATCTTAGCTATTGTAAATTATGCTCCTATGAATATAAGGGTACATATATCCTTTCTGACTGGTGTCCCTGGTTTCTTGGGATATAGTGCTAGAAGTGGGATTTCTAGTCAAATGGAAGTTCCATTTTTAACTTTTTGAGCAAACTCCATACTGTTTTCCACAGTGGCTGTACCAGTCTTCCTTCCCACCAGCAGTACATGAGGGTTCTTTTTCTCCACATCCGCACCAGCACTTGTCATTAGTTGAGTTGTTGATGATAGCCATTCTGACAGGTGTGAGGTGATACTACATTGTCATTTTTATTTGCATCTATCAGAGCTCAGTGACTTTGAGCATGTTTTCATATGTATCTGGGCCTTGAGTATGTTCTCTTTCAAAAAGTCTCTACTTAGTACTTTTGCCCAATTTTTGATTGGATCATTTATCTTCCTTTCGTTAAGTTGTATGAGTTCTTTGTAAATTTTGGAGATTAAACCCTTATCTGAAATAGCATTGGCAAATATGTTCTTCCATGCAGTGGACTTTCTTGTTTTGTTGATGGCTTCTTTTGCTGTGCAGAAGCTTTTTATTTTGATGTAGTCCCATTTGTTTATTTTTTCTTTAACCTCCAATGCCATAGGACCCTTCTTAATTGGACTAACCATTGCTGTCATTGTAATTCTCTTTGTTTTCTTATAGTCTAAAAAATTAGAACTCAGTATTGAATGAACTTTGCAGACCCCAACATTCCAAAGCAGGAAGCTTACCACTTCCTTCAGTTCTCTATAGCCAGCACAATGAAAAGGGGGGAGGGGGGAGATGTAGAGAAGCATGGGACTTGGTTGGAAAGTCTATAAAGAGGATTCTCTGAAAGATCAGAGGCCTCTGGGGGACTTTGCTGAAGGCACCAGTCCCTGCCTTGACTTTTCCAAACAAGTCCATGCCCCTGGGTGTTTTACTGGAATTTTTATGTTTAGATTTCAAAGTTTAAAGGACGCATGTGTCTTCTCAAGGATGCTTATCCTGCTGATAGTGAACTAATAGTTAATTTTAGTTCAAGCTGTTATTACAATAAAAGCCTAAGGAGGCAGGAAAACAGGACTACGTGGTGGCTATAGCCAAGTAGTCCCTTAGACTCCCTTTCTCAGAGACATGTGTCAGATATATCTTAAAAATGCCTAAAGGAAGTTATCATTTTTTCATGGTGAAGCGAATGGAGTCCATGTTGATGAACTGGTGGCTGCAGTGATTGGCAGTGGCTGCAGCAGCAATGTGATGGGGCTGGTGCCTTCCCCTGATCAGCCTGGTCGCCTCAATAGGCCTTCCCCTGAGGGCTCCCAGTATGCGAGAGGGGGCAGGCTTGGCTGAAGGACCTCCCCCCACCAGTGCACTAATTTTGTGCACAGGGCCCCTAATATTTACATAATCATCTTACACAAAATATTGCACTATGCACAAATAAATCCTTTCCCCAACTCCAAAGTAAAACATAATATAAAATCTGCAAGCTGGTATAAACCTCTCACATGTCTCAATTATACTTCATATTCAAACATAAGTTCTCAGTAAATATTTTATGCACTGTAAAAAATAACAATTACTAGACATTTTTGAAATGTCAATAACTGAAGGTTTTTTCTATGTATTTAATTTCACAATTAGTAAGTCATACACAATATTTATTATACCTAATATATTTTTACCATAGTCCTAAATAACAACTAATGTAGACCTGTAGCTGTCAAAGATACCAGTGAATTTGGTCAGTCCGTTAACTAGCAATCCCTGAAGCCTAATATTGAGTCACAGAGGTTGACATTTATCAGTCAATTTAAACATAAAAAAATGGCTCAAAGAAAGAGGGGTAATAAAGGAGGAAAAAAGGTTATCTAGGATGGATCTAGCATTTCATACTCTAAAATATTATATTATTGATTAGAATGTCTAATATAGTTTTGGAGAAAATTTACATATGAAATGCTAAGAGTTCTTTTTAAGAAGAATGTTCAGACAGAAATATTAAATATGAGAAGATAGGAGTTTCTGGGATTTACTTCAAAATAACCTAATGGCAGCATGTTGAATGGAGTGGTTAGATAGGATGGTCATATAATTCATTGTCCAAATTGGAACACATTTAAGAAAGTAAAGTTAAGATAATTAGTAATCATATATAGATTAACTAGTAAACTAAATTGTGATCAGCCTAAGTTTATCACAAATGAGACAAGGCAAGAATTGGATATTATGGAACCATTATGAGATATGGGAACATAAGGGCTCATTATAATGTGTCCTTAAATTGCAAATGTTTTGAAATTTTCTATAATAAAAGTTCTATATCATAAAGAGTATTACATATCTAGCATTAAAGGCGTTATGACTTTGGTTAACCACTTTTCTTTATTGAGTTGATTAGTCTCCAACTAATGGCAAAGGTCCCTTCCTTTTCTAAAATTCTGAAATTCTACAGCAAGAAAAGTTGAGCATGACTTTGACTAGAACGAAAATAAATATGGAATATGAAGTGAAGGATAGAAGAGCTTGTTCAAACATGTTATTTCTAGCAGATTTTTTTACATCTTCAAAAAGAGAAATAAGTAATAGTTAAATTAGTGCTCAGTAGAAAGGCATCACTAATGTGAGTGCTAGGGAGTGGAAAAAAAGCAAAATAAAAATAAAAGAAAATTTGCCATTCTAAAGACTTCTCTCTCCTTGACTAAACAATATTTCTGTGATCCTAGTAAGCATGGGGCAAGTGGCATTGATGCTATAAAGCATAAGCATCAGTTAAACTGCTTCTATGTACAAGCAATAAAACACCAACCTGAACTGTACAGGCACCAACATTACAGGTTTCTTTGGTCAGGTGTCATCACCAGTATGGATCGCTACTGTTCTTCCACCTTAGGGCAATCTGTATTGATTGCAGTCGGCAAAAGAATCCAAATTCATAGACTGAATCTGTTGTGCTATGGCCAGTTTTTCTCCAGATACAACCATGAGTATCATTAATTAGACTTAGCAGTCTTATCACTTCTTATACTGTAGCTCATTCTTCTATCTATTATCCATTCATATATGTAATTATATAAATTATTTTTTAATCCCTAAGGGGATGTTAAAAAATGGTAGTCAAAGAAAAATCTGTTTAGAAAATCAAGTTTATATAAAGTTTTATCTTATATTCCGGTTTTCCACAGTGAGAAAATAGGCCACATAACCCAATACAACTACATAAATAGCTCATATAAATGAATGATCATTTCTAACATTATTTAAACTACACACAAACCTATAATATATTACATATAAGGTATGTGCAATTGTTATTGTTATCATTTTACAAATGAGAATTTGAAGCACAGAAAGATTAGTAACCTGTTAAGGCCACTCAGCTGGCAAGGTGCAAAGCAAGACTTTGAACACAATCATCCTGACTCTTAGGCTATGCTTTTACACTCAAAACCTGTCTTGTAAGGCAGCATTTTCAAATCAGTAGTCATGACAAGCTATACCATAAGCCACCCAAGATTAGAGAGATTAAATGTTATATTTACATTGACCATACACTGCCTTCCAACAAATGTGAAATTTCTTCTTTAAAAAAAAATTGGGGGTGGGGAAGTGAAATAGTACAAGTTTAAATTGTCCAGAAATTCTGGGTCAGTCACCAACTCCAGATAGCATATTTACATTAGTCTAAGGGATTGACAAACTATGGCCAAGGAATATCAAAGATTGCCAAGAAATCACCAAAATCTAGGAAAGAGACATGGAACAGATTCTCCTTCAGAACCCTCAGAAGAAAATTGCCTTGAAAAGACCTTGATTTCAGACATCTAGCTTGCAGAATTGAGAGAATACATTTCTGCTGTTTAAGCAACTCAGCCCTAGAAAACTAATACAGGGTTGCTGCAGCAAACTTAGATGCATGAGTGGAGTAGGCTGAGGACAAAAGCCAACACAGTGAACATAATGCAACAGGATGGAGAGGTGGTACCTACCAAAGTCATTGGGGATAAGTTAACCCACCAAGATAAATTATATCTCTGGATTTCTTTCCTAGGATAATAAATCCTTTAACTGCCTAAGCAATTCTGCATATTGTCCTCTGTTGTTTGCAACCAAAAATCTTCAAACAATGATATATCACAAAGTTATTAATTTCCAAAGGAATCCTGATTTCAAATATTCTATTTCACTGACTATAGGTTTGACAATATAAGTATATATAGTCTCTTTGGTTCAGAATATAAGATAATTATTGCAATACTGATGTCTAAAAGTATGTAAAAATGAAGAAAAGATGGTTTTAGAATCAGAGGCCAAAACAGTAATGGGCAAAGCCACAGAAAGTAAGGCAGCTGGACTTTTGAATGGTTAGGACAGGTATAATCCAGTCTTCCATTATGAGATGTAATGAAACAGAGTAGTAAATTATGAAAAGAGAGGGTATTCATTATCAAACCTGATTAGGATTTCTCCAGTGAATGGTAACTTCATTTCTTGATATTTATATAAAGGTCAAACATTTTTAAATTAAAAATTTAAAAAACACAGAACTGACAAGATTTTACATGCAAACATTAAGAGAAGACCTACCAGCTATCTGTGCACATTTTTTATGAAATTTGTGTATATGCTAGGGGTAGGGTTCAACAGCATCAGGAAGTGACAGGACTGTAATCTAGGGGAAAATATCCATAACAACTGAGAGAATGAATAAACAAGTGGGCCATGGTAAGGCCATATATAAAAATTCTCACAACCCTCAGCAATGTGCCCAGGAAGACAACCTTGTTTGCAATGCAGCCCAAGAAGCCAGGGTGCTGTACATCAGAATGTAGGAAACGGATTTTTATCCAGTGATAATATAGGAAGCTAAATAATAACTTTTGTAATAGCACAACATGGCTAGGACTTTATTAATAACTGACACCTTCCCTAATTTTTGTCCTTGTTTCCAACTTAGGACCAACCACAGAAATTCAAATATGCACCCCTAACCAATCACACAGGATGCCCCTACAGCCTGCCTACAGCTGCTCCTTGCCAACAGTCCCCAATTAGGGCATACCTGAAGAGCCTTCTCTGTTTCCACTATAAAGCCCCCCCGACTCTTCTGCCTCCCTTTGAGTCTCTGCCAGAAAACAAGTGATGGTGGCTGACTCCTTGCTAGGAGCAAACTCAGAATAAATATTTTGCTTTTCTCATTTGGTTGATTTTCATTTATTTCCACATAAATAAGTTTTATATGTATAAATGTCTTCCAGCCCTCAAATACACCATAAGTCAATGATTTTCATAACTTTAGTTTTAGGGGAAAATTCAAGATTTCAAATTAATACTTGAGGAGCTTTCAAAAATGATACAGCCCTCCTCACTATTCACCACCCACCCCAGACACAGAATTACATCAATAGCCAGCCCAATATTGAAAGTGGTAGATAATATCCTTCAGGTGTACTAAGCAGAGAATGCTTAAAAACCATTAAGCACTCTTTAGCTGAAAGATGAGGTATCTCTCAAACTCTAACCAGTATCCAAAGAAAATCTTAATGCCCAAGTGATGAGCAATAATGTGATTTATAAGTTGACACTACTTGATTATGATTCAGAGAAATATTTGTTTTTGTTTTTATTTTTATTTAGATACTTCCCAAATATTCACATTTCCTCTAACACCATATAATTCAAAAAGCATTTCTATACACCATAATCCTGCTTGAAGTAGTAACATATCTTTTTGAGTTGATATTATAAGGCACTGCCCTAATAAGCTGCAAAAAGTACCAAACTTACATTAAAAAAAATATGGAGAAGTTTCCAGTTCCTATCCATTTCTGTAGACCAGGCTCTTATCTTTTATGTTGAATTACTCAGTTGATCTCTTACATCCTATATAATAAAAGCCAGCAACTAAAATGGAGGAATGACCAAAATGACCAGAGACCAGAACTACTGTGGCCTCTTGCCCCAGCCAGCCCTGTTGCCCAGTGAGGACCCCCACCCCGATCAGGGGCATGGCTGGCCTGAAAACCCACCACCCCATCAGGGACCACCACCCCAATCTGGGACCCCATCAGGGCAGGCCAGCCAGCCCCACCTGTGTACACAGCCTCTATCCTAAATAACAAAAGGGTGATGTGCAAACTGGCCCTAACAGTGAAACAACCAAATGACTGCTCGACTGGTCACTATGAGGCACACTGACCACCTCTTGGTCCCTTTCCCCAGCCAGCAAGCTCCAATCGCCTGATGGCAAATGGGGAACCAGGGGTGAGTGGAAAGGGATGCAGGTAGTGCCAGGCCAAGGCTCTCACCCCACCAGTCCGCCTCACCACAGGGCCAGCAAGCGGGCAGGAATGGCCGACCTCTCGGGCCCATGCCCTGGCCATCAGGCTCCAATCACCGGATGGCAAATGGGGAATTGGGGGTGGGTGGTGGAAGGGGGTGGGGCTGGCTGTGGGCAGCTGGGGAAGTTGGCCCTGATTGCAGGCCAGGCCTAGGGACTATATACTTGCATGAATTTTGTGCACCAGGCCTCTCGTATTTCTATACATAGTTAGCAAAGTAGTCTTCCTAAATGTTATTTTCACGCTTTCTATCATCTATTGTCTCCCTATTGTCTTTATCAAATCCAAACACCTCATCCTAAATTCATTTCTCAGTCATATATCAGTTATTTATATGTTTTAATGCAACCAAATCAATTTTGTAGCTGCTCTAAAAAATATTTGCATTTTTTCTCTTAACCTCCTTTCATATTACAAATATAAGATTTCCTATTGAAATGTATGTATAAAATCTCCAAGACTTGGTTAAAACTCCTGGGATTCTGGAGACCTTCTCCTGCCCAATTTTAATCTTTCTCTTTCTCTCTCTCTCTCTCTCTCTCTCTCTCTCTCTCTCTCTCTCTCTCTCTCTCTCTCTCCTCTCTCTCTCTTTCCTGAATATGCATAATATATTTTCCAGATGCTTTCTGCCTTCACATTTTTGTCAAGTGTTTGTGTTTTGTTTTAATCTGCTTGCTAGATTGGAAACTCCTCAAGGGCAGGAATCTTGCTTTCTCTTATTTTCAGTTGTTCTCAATCTTCAGTCCTCAATCCCTATCAGTGCCACACAGATAAGAACTTTTAAATGTACACTATCTGACGAATATATGTTTTCATTCATATGAGTGTATTAAACTCATCAGCAGCTGGTTGAGTGTTCTTATTTGAAAAGCTGTTCTAATGTATACAATAAGTAATACATTTCACGTTTGATGAATAACTCCTCCACTTTGAAATTCTACAGAGCAGCATAAAAATAGCATGTGACAAGGCTGTCCATCCGGAAGCAGCATTCTGTGCATTACAAAGTGAGAAGACACTCAATCCTGAAGAGAACTCAAATTGCAGAGACCAGTGAAGTGTTTTGCCAACAGGAAAAGAAGATTGTTTTTCTCAAACTGTGCTGTGTTGCCAAGTATAGGAATCCAGCTGTTGTGTGAGATTTATACTCATTTCACTTAACTACAAATTCATCATGCATCGTTTTCTCTTTAATTACTCAGATTAGCTGGGTAGGTGTAGGTGATGCACTGAGGCCTGAGTGTAATCAAAATGAGCTACTGTGGTAAAACAAAAAGGAAAATATTTTTGTAGTCAGTGAAGGAAAAAGTATGTTTATGTGAAAAAAAACAAGATCTTGTCAATGTAATAATCTAATTAGCATTAAACTTTCTTTACTTCTAGGACTAAGAATCTTACAATTGTAGATGAAGTGATTTTTTAGAAAAAATATACACTGAGTGTCCAGATTATTATGATCTCTGAATGCAGAGATCATAATATATATTAGAGGCTTGGTGCATGAATTTGTGCATGGGTGGGATCTGGCCAGCCTGGCCTGGGGAAGGGGACATGGGCGGTTGGCCAGCCTGCTTGTTGTTTGAACACCTGGTTGAGGAGACAACTTGCATATTAACCTTTTATTATTTAGGATATACACTGAGTAGCCAGATTATTATGCATTCAGAGATTATAATAATCTGGCCACTCAGTGTATACCAAATTTTTATAAGTCTTAATTATTTTCTATTTTGTGTCCTTATATTCAGGGCACTCCAATGGACTTTATTCTCACTAAGCATGCTTGCTTTCCTTTCTCCTCAATTCTCTGAAAAATTTTCAAGCCCCTGAATTTTGACATTAGAATTTCAATTCCTTTGGCCCTCCCTAAAACAACTCAGTTATTATGAGTTTCTAGTCCAAATTTTCTCTGAGTACTTTTAAGATTTTTCTCAAAATGTTCCATATTCTCAAAGTGGCCCTCTCTGTCCATCAGATTTGGAAATAATTTTTGTCTCTTACTAGAACCTTCACTAAGTTTTTAACTCTGTTCTATATCCTCTTAGTACCTGCTTCACCAACATGTCTGCTTAGGTGTATCCAAGTATTTCATTAACTATATTTAACATCTGTACACATACACATGTATTTTATTTATTAGAAAATGGTTAATGAATGAAATATATCCTTTGCTATTCTTTGCTGCCAATTACATTACTATTTTATTTAAAATAAATGCTATCCTATATAATAAAAGTGTAATATGCAAATTGACTGAACGGGAAAGACCAGTTGGTGGGGTTGGGCTGGCGAGCAGGCAGAGCCAGTCCAGCCAAGACATGTGCCAGTAGGCAGAGGGAAGGGACAGCGATGGGGGCGATGGCAGCAACCAGCGGCTTCAGAGGGGTGATTGGGGGTTGGGGCCAGCTGCTTGCTGGCACCATCTCCTGATCAGCCACCCAGTTACCTTCCACAGAGATGGAGTGATAGGGGTGATGCCATCCCCTGATTGGCCTGCCTGGTCACCTCCCACAAAGGGAGGACAGACTGTGGCTTAGGCCCATTCCCCTAAGTCATCATTAGGACATCCTCTGGGGGCAAGACTGTGAGAGGGCACAGGCTGGGTTGAGAGACACCCCTAAGTCCACAAATTTTCCTGCACCGGGCCTCTGGTATTATATAATCCTGGTATTGTGTCGAAACTTTTAACATCTAGAATAATACTTTGACTACAATTGTTATTAATGATGCTAACGATTAATATAAGGTAATGAGCTTCAATTGTTATGTCGTTCTCATTTATTCATTCAACCTTTATACATTTCTCCTGTTGAAGCTCTAATCGTGATCCCCATCAGCTGTTTCAGTAATATTGTTCTATGAGTCATCATTATGTAGCACAGCCACATAAGTACAGTATCCCTCAGCCATTTAGGAAATTTTTCTATTTTAACCCCATTAAAAACAGGAAATCTCAGATAAACCAATACTTAAATAAAACCATAAAATTCCAACAAAGGCAAATAACACATACAGCTAAAATAAAAAACAAGAGGGGAAAATTCTTGAGTTCTAAAGGACAATTTTAAGAATATAATAATAACAACTAAGGAAGATATACCAATTTGATTATATGTTTTTTTCAAGCCTTATTCATTTTAGAACAAAAATTTCAAAACAAGAATTTAAAAATGCTCTCAATGTCTGTATCAAAGTTAGTTTTTTTTCTGTTTTGCATATTTATTTATTTTCTGGTTCAATTATTGATAGATATGTATTTATTGCCATTATAATGTATATTTTATCTATTTTTTTCTTCTCTTCTTCTTTAACATTTCATGTAGTCTTGGATTGGTGGTGTTGAATTCTTTTAGGTTTTTTTTTTATGGAAGGAACTATATATGTCCTTAAATTCTACATGATAGTTTTGCTTCAATTTTAAATGATAGTCTTGATTGTAGTCCTTACTTTTTATCAGTTTGAGTATTCTTGCCAATCTTTTCTGGCCTGCAAAGTTTCTGTTGAGAAAATCAGCTGACAGTCAATGGGAACTCCCTTATCTACATTAATAAAAGAGAAACATGCAAATTTATAGTACCCCTGTTACAACCATAAGCCATGCCCACCAGCCAATCAGAGGGAGTATGCAAATTAACCCAACCAAGATGGCTGGGCCACAAAATGAATGGGAGGCTTGGGTTTCCCTGGCAATGGAGGAAGCCAAGCTTCCTGCCTGCTCTGGCAAGCCCTGGCCATAGCTCAAGGCTACAAAGTTTCAGTTATAAAAGATAAATAAATCCCAGATCCCATGGCCTCCACTTGGTTTGCTGGGGGGTGTGGCTGGCCTGAAAAACCACCATAAGACTTTCATCCAGGCCACCCCATACCCCAAGGAAACCCTCACCCTGATCCGGGACACTTTTCAGGACAAACCAGCCAGCCCCCACAAATGCACCAGGCCTCTATCCTATCTAATATATGAGTAATATGAAAAGTGACCATCACTCCAACACACAAGACAGCTGCCCCCATGTGGTCAAAAATGGCTGCCCCCATGTGGACACAAGATGGCCATCACAAGATGGCCAGCCTGGGAGGGTAGTTGGGAGGGACCAGGCCTGCAGGGGAGGGCAGTTAGGGGCAATCAGGCTGACAGGGGAGCAGTTAGGCATCAATCAAGCTGGCAGGGGAGTGGTTAGGGGGTTATCAGGCTGGCAGGCAGAAGTGGTTAGGGGCAATCAGGAAGGCAGACAGGTGAGCATTTGGAAGCCAGCAGTCCTGGATTGTGAGAAGGATGTCCCATATTGAAAAGGGTGCAGGCTGGGCTGAGGATCACCCCCACTGCCTATGCAAGAATTTCATGCACCAGGCCTCTAGTAGATAAATAACTGCTTTTCTTTTGCTGCTTTTAAGAATCTGTCTTTGTCTTTACCTTTTTGCATGTTATTTATTTACTTATTTTCTCTATTGATTATAATATTACATATGTGTCCTTATCCCCCCATTGCCCTCCCCACCCCCCAACTCATGCCCTTACCCCCATGGTGTCTGTGTCTGTTGGTTAGACTTATACGCATGCATACATGTCATTTGGTTGATCCCTCCCCCTTACTCTTACCCTCTCCTTCCTTCCCTCTGAGGTTTGACAGTCTGATCCATACTTCTTTCTCTGGATCTGTTTTTGTTCATTAGTTTATGTTGTTCATTATATTCTACAAATGAGTGACATCATGTGATATTTATCTTTCTCTGTCTTATTTCGCTTAGCATAATGCTCTCCAGTTCCATCCATACAGCTGCAAATGGTAGTAATTTCTTTTTTACAGCAGCATAATATTCCATTGTGTAGATATACCACCATTTTTCAATCCACTCATCTGCTGATGGGCACTTAAGATGTACCAAATCTTAGCTATTGTAAACTGTGCTGCTGTGAACATAGGGGTGTGTATATCCTTTCGGACTGGTGATTCTAGTTTCTTAGGATATATTCCTAGAAGTGGGATCACTGGGTTAAATGGGAGTTCCATTTTTAGTTTTTTGAGGAAACTCCATACTGTTCTCTACAGTGGCTGCACTAGTCTGCATTCCCACCAGCAGTGCATGAGGGGTCCTTTTCCTCTGCATCCTCACCAGCACTTGCCATTTGTTGATTTGTTGATGATAGCCATTCTGACAGGTGTGAGGTAGTAAGGCATTGTCATTTTGATTTGCATCTCTCTTGGATGATTATTGACTTTAAGCATGGTTTCATATGTCTCTTGGCTTTCCTTATGACCTATTTTGAAAAGTATCTGTTTAGGTTCATTGCCCATTGTTTTTATTGGGTTGTTTATCTTCCTTTTGTTAAATTGAATGAGTTCCCTGTAAATGTTGGAGATTAAATCCTTATCAGTGATAATATTGGCAAATATGTTCTCCCATGCAGTGGGCTTTCTTGTTGTTTTCTTGATAGTTATTTTTTTGTTTTTTTGCTGTACAGAAACTTTTTATTTTTGTGTAGTCCCATTTGTTTATTTTCTCTTTAGTTTCCATTGCATAGGAGCTGTCTTGGTGAAGATATTGCTTTGTCATATGTCTGCCTGTGGATTACTCTAATATTTTTATGGTTTCCCATATTATGTTTAAGTAAAAATTGGACAGATGCCTTTTTGCATTTTAATTATGATGTGTCTTGGTGTGGACCTCTTTAGTTTAATTTTGTTGGGGACTCATGGTGGTTCTTAGACCCATATGTTTCTTTCCTTCACCAGGTTAGGGAAGTTTTCTATCATTTTTCAAACAGGTTTTCTATTTCTTGCTCTCTTTCCTCCTTCTGGCACCCCCGTTATGTAAATGTTAGTGTATGTGAAATTGGGCCAGTCTCCTTACACTATCCTTATTTGTTTTGGATCCTTTTTTCTTTTTGCTGTTCTGATTGGGTGTTTTTCGGCTTCCTATAATCCAAATTGCTGTTTGATTCTTGGCTCCATCTACTCTACTATTCATTCCTGGAAAATTATTCTTCATTTACTTAGCATATCTTTCATTTCTGACTGGATCTTTTTTATAGTTTCCATCTAATTTTTTATGCTATCAAATTTCTCTCTATGTTCATCTACTCTTCCCCTGAGTTCATTAAGCATCCTTATAACCAGTGTTTTGAGCTCTGTATATAGTAGATTGCTTGTCTCTATTTTGTTTAGTTCTTTTTCTGCAGTTTTGTTCTATTCCTTCATTTGGGACCTTATTCTTTGTCCTCTCATTTTGGCAGCTCCCTGTTTTTGTTTCTATGCATCAGATAGAGCTGCTATACCTCTTGTGCTTGTTAGAGTGGCCTAACATAATAGGTGTCCTGTAGGGTCCAGTGGCATAGCCTCTCCAATCTGGACACTCCAAGTGTGCTCTCAGTCACCTTGTATGAGCTTTGTACACCCCTCTGTTGTAGTTGAGCCTTGATTGCTGTTAGCACATCAATGAGAGATACTTACCCCAAGACTGATTAGCTGCAAGACTGGCAGCAGCCACTGTGAGGATTATCTGTGCAGGAACCCACTCTACAGAGCAGAACTTACTTCTGTAGAGCTCTAGCGTCCACTGAGTCTGCCCCTTGAGTTTGTTGCTTGTGGAAGTGGTAGCATGTTGCATGTTTCTTACACATATTCACAAGCTGTTCACCTGATGTGCTGGCTATGGGACCTCCCAGGAGGTGCGAATCAAGGTCAGCCACCACCTGTGTTCTGCCCAGGGCCACTCTGCACGAGATATAAACAATCTGCATATGGTTGCTACTTCTGCTAGGCGTGGGAGGTGCCCAAGTTGTTAACCAAGGCTGGATGCTACTAGTACTAAGGCTGGAACACTTGGCAAAAGGTACAGGGCCCACTGAGGCCAGATGCTGCTTATTTGAGAGATTTTAGGAAAATGTAATGCATGAATGTAGACAGGCCATTCATATGGAAAAGCCCACTTAAAATAGCTTGGATGGACCCAACTATTGGTGGGCTAGGATCTTAGGTCAGTAGGATGGGGCTAATGGTGTTACCCAGATTGATGACGACTCAGATATGGCATCTGTCTGCTAGCTCTGCAGGGGTAGGACTCAGAAAAGGAATAATGGCCTCTGCCAACACTTCTGTCTTGGAGAAAGCTGCCCTTTCAGCTTTAACCCTGATGCAAGACACTTCAGTTCCTTGCCATATGTCCCTGATGCCTTTGATGCTGTTACCCGACACCAGAACTCAGGGAGAGTGAGTCTGAGTCTGTGTGGGGAGCCTTTAAGAGGGACTGCCTAGGACTCCAGAAGCCCTCCATCTCAGCCACAACCCTTGCTTGTTTTTACAGCCAGAAATTATGGGGGCCTCTCTTCCTGGCACTGGAACCCTGGGCTAAGGGGACTGGTGTCAGGCTGGGACCTCTCACTTCCAAGGGGGTACCTCTGCAGCCAAGATAGCCCTCATGATTTTTATCTGCCACACATGAGTGTGGGTCCAGCTCTTTCCACATCTCTCTCCTACCAGTTTCAATATGGCTTCTTTTTTATATCCTTAGTTGTAGGACTTCCTTTCCACTAGATTTCAGTTGATTCTGAATGATGGTTATTCTATTGTTTATTTGTATTTACTATGTGGTTGTGAAAAGATGCCAATATCACATTTACCTATACTGCCATATTGACTGGAAATCTAGGATTTTTATTAATCTTATAATTTCCATATTGCACTAAAATGTTTCAACTGCTTTCTGTGGATAGCATGATAGCACTCTGTTCAATCTCCATGTCACTTTGATTCCTGTTAACTCTTGAGTTTCTTAAACTTATAGCCTTTTCATAATATAACTTTACTGCTATATAAATGTATTCTTTGCACTGTCTTAAGCTAACTGAAATTTCTGAGACCTTTCCCTTGAGGGTCACTATATGGCTTCTCTCTAACAAGTCAATAGGTTAATCTAGGATTTGTGAGTAGCATAGCTTTTTAGGAAAAAAAATTAGACAGTAGGGTAAATATTTGTAATAAGATCTGCAGAATTATGGTTACCTTAAATGATTCTTTTATCTTTCCAACAACATCTACAAGAGAAAAAATGTTTAATTTTTTTTTAAAATTGGCTAGTTTTCAATAATTTTCTTTTTAAAGAGACAATGACCTGGATGACATCAACTATGAAGGGAATGATTTAATTAATCATTCAGTGAGGATTCTACTGAGTCAGAAACAAGCAATACCATCCCTTATGAAAGGAATTAATTTAACAAGTAGGGACAGGAATATGGCCAGGTAAATACATAATTTGTCTATTTCCTATGTCGCTAAGCAAGAGACTAAATAAATGACTTAAGTTTCCTGAGCTTTATGAAGGTATGAAGCTCTCACTTTTCCTCTTCATATATATAAGTTAAACATTCAATTGTCCCAACTTTGGAAGAAATAGTAATGAATCTTTTCAAAATGTCTCTACATTGAACACAAATTTTGTAGTAGACAAAATGGGCCACAAGCATGTAACGTATTATCATATCTTTATTTTGTTTTACTATATATTTTTATGTGTTCTCTCTTTTAAAAAGCTATTTAATTGAGGTAGCCAAAACAATAAAGTGCTTATGTTTCAATCCTCTTGTTTATGTTTCAATCCCCTTCTATGTAATATAATATTGTACAACAAAAATTATTCCATAAACAGAAATGATTTTTAAAACACTAATGTTTGGAATTTTAAAATAGAATTTTGGAATGTAATGTTTCAAAATGGTCATATACAATCTTATGAGAGCAATATGACTTTGAGTGGGGAAAGACATATGGCTTATAAATTGCTTCATCTGAGTCTTCATGTTTTCAAAACTCAGGAACAACAATTCCAATTGGCTCAACAAGTTTAGGCAATTACATTACAGATGCAGTAACAGTGAAGAAAGTTCAGTTTAATTTCTGCAAGCACTAGTCCAAATTAGAACTGCAAGCAAAGCAATGAGTAGTAATTCCCACCCCCCTAGTTCTTAAAGCTCTAGGCAAGGGATCCGATCCTAAGGGATATGCTATTGAGAACAGGGAAGAATACTGAGAAATGGATAGTGTTTTCAGTAGATGCTGCTGTAAGCACTATGAAGAGAAAATTACACAAACTAGAAGAAAAAATAAATGGTTTCCTGGGAATAATAAAAGATAATTCTATGTGCAAAATCCTATCTAATGCAAATTAACCATCACTCCACTATATCCACAAGCCATGCCCATCAGCCAATCAGGAGATAGTATGAAAATTAACCCCAACCAAAATGGCTGCAGCCAGGGAGCTAGCAGGAGGGAGGCTTAGGTTTTCCCGGCAACAGAGGAAGTCAAGCTTTCCACACACCCTGGTGGACCCAGGCCTCCACTCAAGGCTACAAAGTTTCAATTATAGAAGATAAATAAATACCAACAGAAAAGGCTGCCCCCCTGGAGCGAGCAGAAGGCTTAGCTCTGCTCCAGGCTACAAAGTTTCAATTGTAGAAGATAAATAAACCCCAGATACGAGGGCCTCCACTTGGGTCACCAGGGAGTGTGTTCGGCCTGCAAACTACCACAGGCCCCTTGCCAAGGCCACCCCACACCCCAAGGGAACCCCCACCCTGATCTGGGACACCCGTTAGGGCAAACCAGGTGGCCCCCACCCATGCACCAGGCCTCTATCCTATCTAATAAAATAGTTATATGCAGATTGACCATCATTCCAACACACAAGATGGCTGCCCCCATGTGGTCAAAGATACTGCCCCTATGTGGACACAAATGAACACCACAAGATGACCAGCAGGGGAGGGCAGTTGGAAGGGACCAGGTCTGCAAGGGAGGGCAGTTGTGGGAGATCAGGTCAGCAGGGGCTGGCTGTTGGGAGGGACCAGGCCTGCAAGGGAGGGCAGTTGTGGGTTATCAAGCCTGCAGGGGAGAGCAGTTAGAAGTGAGCAGGCCAACAGAGGAGCGAAGTTGGAGGTGACCAGGCCTGCAGCAAAGGGCAGTTTGGGGGGGGGGCGACTAGGCCTGCCAGGAAGGGCAGTTAGGGGCAAACAGGCTGGCAGGGGAGCAGTTAGGCATCAATCAGGCTGGCAGGAGAGTGGTTAGGAGCGATCAGGAAGACAGGCAGGGGAGTACTTGGGAGCCAGCAGTCCTGGATTGTGAGAGGGATGGTGCTTGGGATCAGGCCTAAACAGGCAATTAGACATACCTTAAGGGGTCCCAGATTGGAGTGGGTGCAGGTTGGGCTGATGGACAGCCCCCCCTCCCCCATGCACAAATTCCATGCACCATTCCTCTAGTATTTTTATAAAATGATAAATGTGGAGTAATGATTTATTTTCTTGAGTCAAAACTTTTAAAAAGAAGTCATTTGATTCATAGAGGGTGAGAAGTGTTAATAATGTACATGGAGATATTAAGTTATTATTACTGGTTTGCTGATATCGCTGTTTCTATCTTTCAAATGGCTTTGGCATAGCAACAATTTTCCATTTAAAATCTGTCTAACCTACTGACTCTCTTTGGTCACATTGTTTACTCAGAGCAGGTGTTTCATGAAATGAACTTTCAGTGTCAATAATGAAGCACCTTATAGGGTCCATATCTTGGCCAGATGTATGTAGTTTTGAAGTCTGAAATCTCTGGTGTGCTCAAATTTGGGAATCTAAAGCAAAGAGCAAATAGTTTTCTTGTGTAATGTTAATGTCTTTCTCTTCCTTAGAAAATTCATATGTTTGAAGTGAATGTTATTTTCCTCACATTATGGCACCATAGGAAAGATCTGTGAGGCAGAGAAGCTTTTATTATCATTATTCCATATATATATAGAAGCACTAAGAAATATGAAATCCTTCTCTGTTGCACACTAAAAGATTTTCATTTTGTCTGGAGGGGAAATGTGCCAAAGTGGCTGAAAATAATTCAAGTAATTGGCAAAGAGCTATACTCCAAAGAACCTTTTGGTGTAATTTGATTTTTGTGCTTTTTAGGGGACCAAGTGAGATGTGATTTTATCTGCCCCTAAGAGCCAAGAAATTTTAATCATAACAGAATCTTAAGATGTATGATAATGAACTACAATGTGTAAAAACAATATGATTATGATAATCTTAAGAGATAATAATGATAATAATAATAAATATAATGTTCAGTTGAGTTAAAGAATGTCCCTGTAATGCATTTTGTTTGTATATGCAAAGTTTGTACTTTTCCTTAACACTGAGAACTGAGAAGACAGTCCTACTTAAAGCCTAGCTTGTCTCCTGCCTATAAAGTCACATTATTATTGCAGAATTCCATAAGTGCTGTTAGTAATCAATAATGAAAATAACCAACTCAGAACCAGCCACTTAGATATGGGCACATAAGGCATTACAATGCAATGATCCTACTTAGTGCAAGTTCTAGACAAACTTGCAAGTCAACCATGTTTGTTTTCGCACACTCCTACCTAACGTTCCTATCAAGATCACCATTGTGGCTTGTTTGCATTCTTGGATCTTCTTAACAGAGGGTTAGAATCTATTAGTTTCCAATTTCTCTTCTATTACAAAAGACAGCTTTATGTGTTGTTCCTTATTTTGAAAGATACCAATTTCTTCAAAATAATTTCAGTAGCACATTTTTAAGCATAGTTTATACAAGGAACACTTCAACTTTCCTCTTTTCCTGAGATTTAAATGTAAGACAGGCTCCAACTATTAATATTACTCATGTGGAAATAGGTAGATTTGAGTTGTCCATTCTCTGCAAGACTGTGCAGGCAACTTGTAAAAGGCTGCATGAGAAGTTGCCAGAATAAGGCTACACATGTACAGCACAGTGCATTAACAACTAGGTTCTAGAGCCCTCTCCCATCGGAAGATCCTGCTACCAGAGGAGTCCTCAAGTCTTTCTGGTAGTTCAATGGTTCTCAAACTTGAACTCACATCCAAATCGCTTAAGGGCTTATTTAAAAGCAGATTGTTGGGCTAAACTCTCACAGTTATCTTAATCAGTAGGTTTTAGATGGGGAAGAATATCTATATTTCTACCACATTTCTAATTGATATTAATGCTTCATTTCAAGGGACCATGCCATAGATCAGTAGTCTCATCTCTCCAAACATTTTGTTTTCCATAATCCCCAATAATTTTATTTAGCATGCCTTAAAAATCACACAGAAATGATCCCTACTGTAATGAGGTGCAGAAGTAACATCATTTATCTAAGAATATATTTTGTGTTTGTGTTTTATACAATTCAATGAGTGACGTGTCCTGCATGCAGTGAAAATCATAGGACTTGAAAGTCAGTGGAGAGCTTCCAGTTTCAGATGAGATGAGGTAGATGTACTTCTCCTATTGTTCCTGCTAAGAAAACTCTGGACATTTTATAGAAAACAAATATAATAAAACTGTAAATGGAAGACAGAAAGGCAGAAGCAGACTAGCTGGGGATCTTGGAACCTAAGGAATGATATGGCCATGAATTCAATGGGTATTCTTTTGGACTCACATGTCCAAGACTAAACACTGGAGAACCAAAAAAGCCCACAGGTACAAATACAAAAAAGACCCAACAAAAATCTGCTCTCTGTAGACACAGGACTAGGCAAGGACAGCGTAGAATGACAGAAAATTTGTAGAGGATATCAGATCAACTCCAGACAACCAAGATGGAAAAAACTGTAGCAGTGTGGGGGGAAAGATGTTGATCAAATGGTACAAACTTTCATTTGCAAGATGAGCAAATTCTGGGGGGTCTAGCCTAAAACATGTTGACTATACATAACAATGTATTATATACTTGAAATTTGCTGAGAGTAGATCTTAAATGTTCTCACCACACACACACACACACACACACACACACACACACAGATAACTATGTGAGGCAATGGATAAGTTAACTAAATCTTATTGTGGTGATCATTTCACAATATATACATATATCCAATCATCATTTGCTGCACCATAAACTTACACAGTGTTACTTGTCAATTATATGGCAATAATCTGGGGAGTGTGAAGGGGGCGGGAACTATGGCTCTTTTCCCACTCTAATCAACCAAGGCCTACTAAAGAGCCTAAACCAATGATCAGCAAACTACAGATCTTCCACAAAAGTCCATGGCTTGGGTGAGTCTATTTTAAAGAAGTGGTGTTAAAAGAAATTTAAGTTTAAAAAATTTGGCTCTCAAAAGAAATTTCAATCATTATACTGTTGATATTTGGTTCTGTTGACTAACGAGTTTGCCGACCACTGGCCTAAACTTATATCCTAGACCTTGGGCTATGAAGCATCATCTCTGCCAGGGGTATGTGAGAGCTTGGACTTATGCCTGCCTGAAGGTAAAAAGATTCTTCATAGTGTCAGTGAAGACTCTTTGAAATCTAGAACTCACACTCCCAACCACTGGTGACAAAGTAACATTTTCTCCTCCCACCAAAATGTCTCAGAGAAGGTCCGGTGGCAAGTCTGGACTTTGACCACTTTCAACAGTAAAAATTTTCTCCCACCACACTGCAGTGTCTGTGCAGCCTACATGGGGCAATAACAAGGAGTCTGTTCTGCTCCCAAACCTGGTGGGGTCAGCATAGGCCTACTGAGGACCTTGTATTTACATCCACTGAAAAGAGGGTCAGCTAAGGAGAAACTGAGCTTTACCCCTACTTGGCAGTAATAAAGCAGCCTGGTGATCTCACTTTGCCCACTAGCATGATATCACAATGAGGCCTGCTCAAATACTGATGTAAGTATTACCAAGAACCTTATCACATAATAGAGGCCTGTTGCAGGAAGATTTCTGCAACAATAGGGCTTCCTGAGGCAATCTCCACCGCCCTGCCTGCTTCTCTCCTATATCCACTTCCCCGCCTGCTTCCCTCCCTCGCCACCTCCCCACTTGATTCTCCACAGTTTTGCTTCCTTCTGCAGCTCTTGGTTTCCTTCTACACTGTCTTCAGTCTTCACTCTGTCCCTGGATATGCAAATTAACCACCATCTTGGTTGGGTTGATTTGCATGTTCGCTTCTGATTGGCTGGTGGGCGTGGCTTGTGAGCATAGTGGAGATATGGTGAATTTGCATGTTTCTCTTTTATTATATAGGATACACAAACTTCCAGAGTGAAATAAAAAATCGCTCAGCCATTTTTATTGCTAATTAGTTCTATACTTGGTCACTGTAAAAGAAGAGATAAATTTATGTTAAAAGTTCCAACAAGAAATTTCCTCAATTCTGGTGCAAATATTACATGATTCGTCTCCCAAGTAAAATATAAGATTATTATTTTTGAGATGTCTTAATGAGGCAATAGAATGTTGATTATTTTGCAAATCAAAAGGTCTAAGATGACATGGATGGCTTTGTTTGTTCCTGATAGAGAATCTATTATGTACCTGAAAGGTTTTAGAGTGAGTCAGAAAGGTCCATTCTCAAATCTCTGATTTTTCACTTATCAGGAAAATGATCTTCATTAAATTTATTAACCTTTCTGAGCCCTTAGTTTCTCTGCCTATAAATGTAGAAGTAGTAGTAGCAGTTGTTGTCACAGTAGGAATGTGATAGTCATATATTAATAGAAGTATTAGTATGTCACTTTGCCCATATCATCTCATGTACTACCTTCAAGAGTCCCATGAAAGATATGTAACATAAAGTTCATTTTAAAAGTGAAAAAACTGAGGCATTTAAATGTGAGGAGTTAAGTAATTTACTCAAGATCATACAGCTCTGTTGGGTCAGGTCATCAAGAAGACATGGCCTCCAGCTTGACCTGAGAGCTGGATGAGGACAGCTGGAGGCCCCCACACCCTCTTCTGTGCATGGAATGTGTGCTCCAAGGGGCACCTTCAGCCTAGAAGCTGCCCAAGGACATGACCTAAAGTAGGTGATGTGATGAGGAGACCATCCGTAATGGGTATGTGAATGACCCCAGGTAGGGCTTCTATATAAACATTCCTTGCATACTTATGCAATATATTGTTCAGAGCTGTCATGAGTTGCAAGTCAGAAGCACCTCTAGCTTCAGTCTTCTTTGCTTTATTTCTTGTTTACTTGTTTCTTTCTTTTCTTTCCAGGTTTCAGCTTTTCTTTTAAAAAAAATTCCACTGCATTGCCTAGGCCATCTATCTACATCAATACAGAATTCTGTTCTGTTTTGTTTTCAGAACATGCTATATTTCCCCACCAGGGAAATCTACACTTGACATAGTGCGATGAAGAAATGAGGACATCGGGGAGAAAATGTGCAAAGGTAGGGGAGCAGTGATCAAGGAGTACAGTTAGGAGGCAGAAATGAGGAGCAAAAGAATGGCTATCACTTTACCTCTGGCTACAGTCAATAACTAGCAGAGTAATAGAAGATAGAGAGGAAAGGTGCTACAGATTTATCATGAATACATCAGCTTAGAGAAATCCAGTGAGACACCAGGCATCTTTTTCCTCTCACTTTGAATATTTTATTTAATTAAATAAAACCTGCTCACAAGATATTTTTAAAATCCTTCTCTTTCTGATTCCCTATAATTTTAGGAATCCTATATTGTCAAAAACACATCATGATTTTTAAAATAGAGCTTCCCCACACCTACCCACCCCTAAAAAGAAGGACTAGGAGGGAAGTAGATTTCAGCCTTTAGTTATGGTTCCTCTGGCTTTTCCAGGCTTATTTCTTCTTCAGACAAATTCCATTCCCCTAGAAGCTACTCTATCAAGAGCTTCTCAACCATGCTATTAATGTGAAAATGAAAAATCTGCTTTATAGAGGCAGCACTCATGGGAAGAGGCACACTGGCTCAGTGAGCTTCTAAGACTCTTGATTACCTGGAATTCCTGAAGCTTTTTCAGTTTGTTAATGTACCTTTTGCAAAATAATGAAATTTCAACCTTTTCCAAGCATAGTGGCTCTGCTTTTCCATAGGCAAACTCTTGCGCTCATTCCACATTTCTAAGTCCAATTTCTGGCCTTTTCCCCAGCAATCTATTTGCATTCCTCCTGCCATTTGCTATTAATCTAGACACCAAAATAGCAATAATGATTATATCAAATAATAAGAGATGCTTTCAAATATATAATAGAGGTGGGATTTTTTTCTATTCCAAATCAAAATAGTACATTGGTTAATTCAAAATAAGAACATATACATTTTAACTTATACAATTATCAAATAATTATTCAAAGAAATATGTGGGTTAGAAGGATCCTTTTTTTTTAATGTCATGGACTGTACCCCGCAAAAACACTTTCTTAGAGTCCCTATGTCCTCGCCCACCCACTTCCCTTACACAGCTACTTCCGGGCCTCTCTCTTAAAACACACACACACACACACACACACACACACACACACACACACACACACACACAGATTCAGACAGCTCTCATTAACCTAATCTGTGAGTCTCTTTGTGTTACTTTCCTTCAAATTCTGTTTCATTCCACTGGGAGGACATTGGGAGAGAAAGAAACTGAGTAGGTAACAGCAGAACCTTCTTTAGCTTACATGGCAAGAGGAAAGGTTGAGAATACATTGACACCAACAATTTTGTCTGGTTAGACTTAATATTTTTTTAAATAATTTTTATTGTTGATACTATCACAGATGTCTACCTCCCCATCCCACCCCAGGTCTTTACCACCCCTTTGCCCCTGTCCATGGGCTATGCATATCTCTCTATATATAAAAAGACAGCAACCATGATGATCAAAATGACCATTTGAATGGTTACCATGCAGTGCTAGCATAGATACATAGACACAGGTAAAGTCTATGAATTAAGAATGAAAAAGATAAATGCTTGCCTTCACAGAGCTCGCACTGTAAGAAGGTTAGGTAAGGAATGAGAATTCAAAATTTCCACCAGCACAGACCTGAGGTGCCAATTCTCAGAGCAGCCAGATATACAGCCAATAGTGGAGTGGAGGTGTGACTGAAGGGCTGGTGCAAATGTGAAGGCGGGGCCATTCTGGATTTCCCAGAGGAACCAATGGCTGCCTAGGAGGTGGAGCTTTTGACACTGACTGGCCTAGAAACCGACCAATCAGAATTCAATATGGGTGAATTACAAAGTCGGAACATAATGTGGCAGCTAAGGAGGGTTTTAAGGGCAACAGCTGTTGGTGTAAGAAAGTGGTTCAATTTTTCAATAACCAGTTTGGCCATATGGTGCATATGGCTGGCTATCAGCCCAGATATGGAATTTATGTGTTTTTGTCTGCCAAAAGCATCTCATCCTGATGAAAAAAAGGCTTTACTCTCCCCCATTTAAACAATCCTATCTTAAATAATCTCCCTATACTACTAATTTATGCTAATTTAACCTCAGGTCTGTGTAGTTGGACATCCACCAAGGGGTCTGAGATCGGAGAGGGTGCAGGCCAGACTGAAGGACACCCCCTTTTGTGCACAAATTTTGCTAATTTAACCTCAGGTCTGTGTAGTTGGACATCCCCCAAGGGGTCTGAGATCGGAGAGGGTGCAGGCCAGACTGAAGGACACCCCCTTTTGTGCACAAATTTTGTGCACCAGGCCTCTAGTCTATATCCTATTTAATAAAAGAGTAATATGCAGATTGACCATCACTCCTACACAAAAGATGACTGTCCTCATGTGGTCAAAGATAACTGTCTCCATGTGACACAAGATGGCCATCACAAGATGGTCAGCAGTGGAAGACAGTTGGGAGGAACCAGGCCTGCAAGGGAGGGTAGTTATGGGTGATCAGGCCAGCAGAAGAGGGAAGTTGGGGACAAACAGGCTGGCAGGGGAGCAGTTAGACATCAATCAAGCTGGCAGGAGAGTGATTAGGGGGTGATCAGGTTGGCAGGCAGAAGCAATTAGGGGCAATCAGGAAGGCAGGCAGGCAGGCAAGCAGTTGGGAGCCAGCAGATCTGGTTGGTGAGATCAGGCCTGTGGGATTGGGCCTAAATAGGCAGTTGGACATCTCTGAGAAGTCCCAAATAGGAGAGGGTCCAGACTGGGCTCAGGGACATCCACCCCCCAATGCATGAATTTTGTGTACTGAGCCTCTAGGGTATATATAAAATCCTAATATACAAATAGACCAAACAGTGCAACAACCGACTGTAAAACTGGTTGTTATGACAAGCATTGACCACCAGGGGCATGCATAGAACATGGTGAGCATCAGCAGCCAGTGGCAGAGTGCAGAACTTGGTGGGCATCAGCCACGTCAGGATGGTGAAGCAGGTGAACAAGGCAGCTGCTGGTCACTATCAGTGGGGAGAGCCTCTGATAGTTACCAAAAATTCTTTGCTCCCATGCACCACAGTCCTGCCAAGTGCTAGCCCTCCTCCCACCTGCTGCCAACACCTGGAACCAGCCCTGTCACTCAGCTCCATCAGTGGGTATGAGCAGCAGCTGCCAATCTTGATCATCCCTCAGGGCTTCTCCACCTCTCCCTGCTCCTGAGGGGTGATTGGGGCTGGAAGCAGCTGCTAACAGTGCTGGCCCCACTCACACCTGCTGCTAACGCTGTCCCCAATCACTCTGTGCTGTCAGCAGGTGCAAGTAGGGCCAGGCATCATCAGCATGTGGGAGCAGTGGCAGCAGGAGCAGGGTTGCCAGAGATAGGGGGGTGGGTGCCACGATGGGAGGGGCTGGGCAGGGTGCAGAGGTTGGGTGGAGACCCACCCTTGTGCCCACCATAGCCTTATGGCCCACAGTTCCTTTGAAAGTGCATGAAATCATTCATTGGGCCCCTAGTAAGTATATAAGGTTTATCTCTTCTCATGTCCCCAGTCCCACATCAATATATGTCAGTCTGTTCCCTTCCTCCATGCTTTGGGTCTTATTTTGTTGGTCGGTTCATTTTGTTCATTAGATTTTACAAATAAGTGAGATTATATGTTATTTGTTTTTCTCAGACATGCTTATTTCACTTAGCATAATATTCTCCAGGTCCATCCATGCTGTCCCAAAGGGTACGAGATCCCTATTTTTGGAGGATCCTTACTTTAAGGTAGTTGAAGTTCACTAAGGTAGCTTATCTTGATTTCAGAAAAAAGGAAATCGTTACTCAAGTCTAATATTTGCAGTTTTTATATCATTTTATTGTAGGCTTAGTTTTCCTTCAATATATTGGGGGGGGGGGTGTTATCCAAATAGACAAAAATTCAGTCTTAATGTCTGAAATCTATTTAGCAAGGCATAGCATTTTCTTTGGACTTCTATTTTTTGGTCTATTTAACATTCTTACATTTCTTCCCATGATTTATAAGAATGTTTTATATTTCTCTAGCAGATGTCATGCATTCCAGAATTATATATCTAGTATTTATACAAAGGAAACCTCTTCACCTTAAAAGCATGTAGCTAAATAAGTTTATAGCAACATGGCTCATGGTTCAGTGTTGTACCATCCATAATTGTTTAAATTTTGGAAAAATAACCAAAAAGAGTGGCTTTTCTTCTACCAGACTTTATTTCCCTCTGCTGATTTCCAGTTCCTACTTATAATTTAAATATGGTCTTAGAATTAGAAGTATATTGTACAAAATGAAGATGTACCATAGAAAGTTTTCTGATATAAAAGATAAATATGACATTATGAGCAAAAATCATAAAACTAACTTGATAATCTGAAAAATACTGGGGGAAATAGTAGATCAGTGTGGATGTGTGATCATGAAAATTTCTACTATTGTTGTTTTTGTTGTCATTGGATTTTGGTAAAATCTGGCATCTCTAAATCCCAAAATGTAGCAGTCATAAATACACTTGGAAATTATAATAGAATTTTTAGAATGTTAAAGTGTATAGGTCTGATTCTATTATTGGATGGATAACTAAATTTAATTGATATTTTGTACCAAGAATGGTACTTTTTCTATCATAGTGAGAGAAAAGAATTTCACATAAGGTTAATTTTCTAGATAACTGAAGGTACTATAAGCTTACAATACCATAACATTGTTAAATTATTTTCCTTTAACTGGTATAAATTTTATAATTACGACACTCACATGTGCAATAATATACTTCCATTATTTCTGTCAGTAATCTTAATTTATTTCATTGTTCCCTGTTAGGTAGGAAATTAGACCTGAGCAGCTGGGGTGGGGCCTGCCCTGGGGTCCTGTACAGGGGTAGGACTAACATTGTCTTCAGACCGCCTCTCTATGGTCAGCCCAGCAGCCAGTAGACCACCAGTGGGCAGATTTGAGACAGCTGGTTTGTAGTGCAAGATCAAAGGAAAACATTATAACTTCAGTGCAAGCTTATTAGGGACCTGGACTAATTATAATAAAATTTGCATTGTGATATTGTCCCCCCTCCACCCCCCATGAATTTTCTGTATGCATTATGGGTAAGGGCATGCACAAAAGAAATATAGTTACATAACCCTTTTCTGTCAATCATCCCTGAATGCAAATGAGAATCTCCACCTAGAAAATCCCTCTTTTAAACCATATAGCCCAGGAGTTCAGGGCTATTATCTCTCTTGACTGACTAGCCCACTCCTCATTTGGACAGTATCTTCAATAAATCACACTTTGCTTTACTTGCATTTTCATTGACCTTAAAATATTTTCTGCATAGATGAGAAGAAACAAGGTCCGAGATGGTAACCCCAATCATAACATTCCCCATTTCTGAAGATTAAGACTATTTCAATCTTGCAAATCCAGCAGTTGACACAATCACTTTCAGTTTAAATCCTGATATCTTTGAAATCACCATGCAGTCAGTACACTCTTTGCTACCTGGTTTTTTGCCTTGCCTTCTCCCTAAATGGCTATGGCTCTGGAAAAGGATAACAAGACATAAGAGGGGGAGCTAGAGAGTGGGGGAATAAATGAAAGATTGCTGCAACAAGTCCATAGCCTGTGCTGAGTGTCTTTATCCCTATCATACACTAGTGGTATCTGAGTTCCTACCATGGCCCCCGCTTTCCGGGTGCACTTACTCTGCATAGCGTTCATTCCAAACACATCCACTTCAATAGTCTTGGCAATCAATTTAGCATTGACTCTCAGGCCCAGAGTCAGTGCTTCTTTACCACTGCATTTGCAGCTTCTCTACAGTGTTAGCTATTTTCCCACACAGAGAAAGCCAGCACACCTAACATCCTCCCAAAATTTCCCTCTCAGTTCTGCTGGTCAAATTCTCACATCCTTGACAGCTCTGATCTCATCCTGAAGTTCTCCTAAGTCTGGATTATGCAGTCACCAGATTTGAATCATTCATGCTATGGTTCTTCATATTTAAGCCAAATTTTTAGAAATAAAAATGTATACTTCTTTATCAAACACAACAATAAAAAGCTGCAGGGCTTTCAAGTTTATGAACTTTGCTGGAGATTTTTTAAATTAATTTTCAAATTCACTAGGTGTACCAGTTAATAGCAGATTTTGTAATCAAAGAAAACACAATTTCAAGAGAAACACCAAAAGTGCTTTATGCAAAGTAATGTTCATCACTCTCTACACATTTCCCCATCTTTCAGGTAATTTGTGGATACTGTCCCAGTAGAACTTTTTTTGTTTTGAAGCAAACCATTCAGAGACCCAATTTTCCACTTGTTCATATGTTTTGAAGTGCTGCTCAGAAAGTGCATGTGCCATTGATCAGAACAAGTGTTCATCTGAAGGAGCAAGTTCTGGTGAATACAGCAAGTGGATTAACACTTCCCGGGCAAGATCTTTTAACATGTATTTAATTGGTTTTGAAGTGTGTGATGTTGCATCATCATGAAGCAAAATTATTTTGCCATGCCTTCTGGCACATTCTAAAGTATGGTTCAAATTGATTATTTATTGCCGATAGCGATCAGTATTAACAGTTTCACCAGGATTTATAAGCTCATAATACACCACACCTTCCTGATCCCACCAAATGCAGAGCATTGTCCTCTTTCCGAAACGATTGGGCTTGCAGTCAATGTTGATGATTGACCTGCATCAACCCATGATTTTGTGCATTTGGGATTCTCAGAATAAATCCACTTTTCATTGCCAGTCATAATTCGATGCAAAAAGGACTTATTTTGGTGCTGTGGAAGCAACATTTTTGGTTTTCCATTTGTCTTTCATTCAGTATCTTTGTCTTTCACATTGAAATCATCACTTTTAAAGCTTTTAAACCACTGTTCACAGGTATCTTGAGATGCAGCATGTTCATCATAAGCTTCCTGAGGTATATGATAACATTCAGCAGCACTTTACTTAAAATAATGAATCAAAACTTACTGCAAATGCTCTTTTTTGGCACAAATTCTACATTTTTAAGTAAAAATATCTATGATGTTAATGCCTTTATCAAATTTGACATGAATTTTTAAAGCTTGTTGTCAATACAACAAAATAGTATACATATCAAATCTCATATATATCAACATGTGTGTAACTCCATCTATTGAAAAAAATCTGCATTATTTAACTGTTACATCTAGTAAAACAGAAAAATGATTTTATTTTGTCATAGGCTGTATCTGTCATTCCCTTTAAACAATAAATACCCTTGGTTCCAGTAGAAAGTTACAATGCAATCCTATGTAATAAAAGGCTAATGTGTAAATTGTCCCTATGGGCAGTTTGACCAACCAGGAGTTAGATGTGCCCTGACCACCAGGGGGAAGCATCAAACATGGCAGGTGTCAGCAACACAGCGCTGGCAGTGAGCAGCAGTGGAGGCATTGCTAGCCCCAATGGGCCCAACAAGAACGGGTGGTGAGATAGTGGAGCAGGTGAGCAGATGGTGCCAGGCCAAGGTGGGTGCGAAGGCAGGCTCCAGCCAGTGATGGCAGGCAGCCAGGAGAAGGAATGCCCCGGCCGGTAGCCAGCAGCCATTAGAGACCCTACCCATGCACAAAATTTGTACATTTGTGCACTGGGACTTTAGTTATTAAAATAACGATGATGATCATTTTAGAACAAAAAGAAATTGGCTAAAATTTTCTAAATATTATACCATGGTAATATACTACCTTACTATTACACTTTCTTGCTTTTAAAGGTAGGATCATTTAGCTTTCTATTTAGGACTCAGAGTCAGTTTTAGTTATCTTCTTAGTAATATGTACTTCTGATTGTAATGTCCCAATATAATTCCTTACTCCACCATGTACTAATTTAGGCAAATGACTTAGAATCATATGTAAGTTGGGGATAATAGCTATCTCTATCACATAAAATAGTTGTTTAGTATTAATAAAATGATTCAAATAAAATGCATTCCACAGGCCTTTACATAAAATCTGAATAATTAACTATCATTTTAAAATTATTAGCTATACAGAGGGTTTCTTTAAGGAATACTTAATGTAGGCTCCTAACCTGAGTAAAAGCATATGGGTTTGCTGTTTGAGTTCTTTTCTTCTAATTAGCATTGGTTGCTACTCCCCATTTTTTTAATTTTTCAGAGTAGGATGTGAGGCAGAAGAAGTAGATACAAACCAAGTAAGAATGAGGGCCTTTGATTCAAAGATATTAGTATAAAAACATAATCTCTAGAGGGAAGTTTGAATAACAGAATCAGGACTAGATGATGCCTCTAGTTTGTTTACTACCAATTTTTACATTAATTTTGATTTTTTTGAAATATTGTATTAAAATATTTTTTATTCTGATTACAGAATTTTTAATGCTACCTTAAGTTTTGTGCCCAGGTAAAATTATCTCACCTTAACCCCAACCATGTTGGGTACTTCAGAAGAACCATGGATGAAACCAAATAAGTGGCAAAAATAAGCCTATATTACATGGCATTTCAAGGTAACAGTGAAAATTCTAATACCTTCTTAAGTGAAGAAGTTGATATGATTCACGTAGGTTTGAGGTAAGATAGCACTATGTGATAGGGCCTTTATTAAAGCAAGCATCTGAAAATATAAAAGCATTAAAGTTCAGACTTTTAAAGATATTAGCCAACCAAATAAAACAAGACTAAATGCTGAAATTTTGTGACCTTGAACTTAAAAGATTGTTCTCAGACTCACCTAAAATCAGAAGGAGCTGGGGTGAAATGTTTTACTATTTTGTTTCTGCAGGTGGATTTTGCCACTATTGGAATAGTACTAGCTTCTCTGTAGTACACTGTTTTCTTAGTGTGTAACAGTGTATCTTCCATGTGACCTTAAGATAAGAGAAGTTGTCAGGTCTGTAGTTAGCATTTTCCTCATTTTTTCCAATTTTTATTTGGTGCATTATATTAGGAACCAAAAAGAAAAATCATTTAAGCAAACAGCAGTATTTGTTTTTCATAAAAGAAATGGTTCTAAGTGAAAACTCAAAATTTTCTTCTATATGTAAAATTAAACATGTTTTAAATCAAGAACATTTTACTATTTACTTTGAGAGATATAGTGCCACATAAAAAGACATATAAGCTTTGGAGTGAGCTATATATATGGTCAAATCCCAATTCTGCTGGCAATTAGCTGTGCAAGTTTACACAGGTAAATTTAGTATTTTCTATATTTTCCATTTTAAAAATAGGACTAAAAATTTCTATTTCATAGGGTTGTTGTAAGAAATAAATATCATTCTATATAATAAAAGCCTGAAATGTCAATGAAAGGCAGAACAATGAGTTGCTATCATGTAGCCTGACCACTAGGGGGCAGATGCTCATCACAGGAGCTGCCCCCTGATAGTGCATTTCTACAGGGAGAGCACCACTCAGCCAGAAGCCAGGCTCAAGACTGGTGAGTGCAGTGGTGGAGGGAGCCTCTCCTGCCTCTGCTGCAGAGGGGCAGTAAGCAGTGAGGGGTACCAGACTGCAAGAGCCTCTGCCTGCAAGAAGGATGTCTGACTGTTGGCTTAGACCCAATCCAGCAAGCAGACATCCCCCAATGGGTCCTGGACTGCGAAAGGGCACAGGCCAAGCTGAGTGACCCTTCTCCGCAAGTACACGGGACCTCTAGTAATATAAATAAAGTGATTTGTGCATGATAATTGTCAATACAATGAAAGCACATAGATGCATAGTTAGAGGTACATTTTACTTATTTTATCACCTCTTGATTATATTGTAGATTAATAGGTTTGCTAAACAAAGATCATTGAAAAACTGTTGGGCTGTTTTGTACATAAGAAATCTAAATAAGCCACTATATGTGATTCTGTGTATCAGAGGAAGACAATCATAGGCATTTCTATTTTCCATGTACTCAAATGTAACTTCAAACAAACCATGTAGGCAGAATAAAATATGTTTAAAATATACCATTGCTTCTCAATTTTAACTTTGTCAGAATTACATTTGGAGCTTTCCTTTGAGAGTCAATAAAATATTTATTTAATAAATATAAGTTCCCAAATGAATTACATATTATATGTTGATTATTACAATCAGACTATAAATATGTTAGCAAGCTCTTTAATTCATAGAAAGATTTATAAACAAATATTCACCAAACGAATCAAGAGTTCAAAGTATACCCAATTAGAATTCAAAAAGAGATGAGTTTTTTAAATGGAATTTTAAACTTGGAAAAGGAATCTATCAGAAGGTAATTGATTCCACCAAAGAGAAGTAATGATTGAAAAATGTTCTGTCACTAGAGGATCCTCTGGAATAGAAAAATACATGGAAAAGCAATAAGTAGGTCACACATTTTGAGAACACATTTGAAAAATAAAGTTTCATTGCCAAATATAAGAAATCTCTAAAACAGTTTGAGACTGTTCGTTTTTTTCATAGGCAATATATTCCCATAAGGAAAGTGGTGTGTCTAATAAATGTATGATCAATTAGAGGTATCCTCAACTACAGGAGCACATATTGTCGCATGCCTTGTTATACCAGTGGCACTCCAGCCTTATACACAGTAGCTGGTTTTACAACCTATAAGGCATTTTGATTCCCTGTATAAGAAAGCAACGTGGAGGGGTGGTGGAGGTAGTGATAAAGGACTAGAACTTGCCTGTGCAATTGCAGATATCTACAGTGAAAATCTTTCTTGAAAAAATTCAGAAAGGGAAGGGTCCTGACTGACTGAAGCATATTTTTCTTTGGTTCTTTTTCATTAGATTTCTAAGGTCAAAGTTCATTGTGGTCCTGGAAAATACCATAGAAATTAGAAATAGCATCCCTCCAAAAAAGAAATCATTTAACTAAAAAATTAAAAATGGATGGCTTATAGTTTCCATAAAATTGGGATCTTAAATCTTAAATCTTTCAAGGTTTGTTTTGTGCAGGCTTTGTCAAAAGTCCTTTTTAGATAACTAACTTTGTAATGATCTATTTACGGTGTGTCTATTTGTTAGGCAGAGGCTTTCTCCTGGTCCAGTCAACCCCTAGCATAAGCACTCTAGTTACCATGTTAAAAAGTCTTAAAATAGAAAAAGGGTTTCTTCTTCTCTTAACCTATAGTTCCTTCTCATCACCATCTCTTGACCAAACCAATCTTCTCGCCTCATCTCCTTTAGCCTTCAAAGTTACTGCTTCCAAGTCAAAAGACTTCATTAAATGTGAATACTGTACCAATGTACAGGGAGAATATACTGAAGAAGTGATATAAATAGATGTACAAAATCGTATTGGAAAAGCTCAGAAGTGCTGCACTCAAGAAAAGCACAGGGATTGACAAGCAATTTAAGCTGGAGTGTGAAAGGATGCAGAAATAACAAGATTTGCATGAAAAATATTGAGATCATGAGAACATCAAATTTAAACGAAAAACTCATGTGCTTCATGATTTAATCATGAAGGCTGACATTACTGTAATAACTTTCAATATCCTTGGCTTTTTGAAAATAGTTCTATAATGAGGGTGGAGTATATCTAGCTATCTAGAAAACCAGTGTTATTTTATCCAGTCAGCTCATTACTATGAGAAATAGGGTCACAAAAATCTTAAATCTTGATGTATATGTTGGAAATTCCAAACATTAGGTAAGGCTGAGCCCTTATTTTTATTCAGAGGCTCAAAGTCAAAGCGGAAAACTAAGCCAGGTTGTGAAACAACTCATTATTTAATCATTGTAATTAATCAACCCACAAAAAAGCAGAAGTTCTGATGAATGTTAATATTTCTGTGTTTATCTGGTGAAAAATTTAACAACTGGCCAGCACAAGGATCAAAATATTATATGTAGAAGTCATTTAAAGGGCTCCATATTAAGTTTAATTTCCACAAACCAGGCAGCTGACAAAAAGTAGGTCTTATTTTCCTTTCCTTTTTATTTTTTATGGCATAATAGGTAGTCTGAAAATCTAGTTGCACTTGTTATCTCAGAGGATAAATGCAGTTCTGACTTCTGTTTATACTTTCATATCATACTGTATCGCTGTGAACCTGGATGGCACTTCCAGTGGGACGCCATGTTTAGTCCATGAATGAGAAGACTATGACAATCAAAAATGCTTCAGGCACAAACAGATTTGAAACAATCTTCCTACTGACTGGAAGAGAAAAGACTGGTTCTGAAGATCATTAAATGTTCTATTGATGTGATTTCAAGGGCACACATTTAGATTTTCAAATGTGTTTTACATTTTGAACAAATTTACTCACATTAAAGCTCAGTTACTTTTCCTGAGAACTCTTCTTCCTGTCATCATTCGCAGAAGCTTTCACAGAGAACTTACTCTTCCAACTGGGAAGGAGGTGGGAGAGGTGAGGAACACAAAGCAGGTGATTAAACTAGCTCTCTTGACTCAGAGATGCCAGGATCACCTGCTTGGCAACATTCAGTGGAGTGTGACTCACAGAGATGAAAGGGGCCACCCACCTGCAGTGTCTCATAAAAAACAAAAAGCATTTTTTTGGGCATTTATATGTGCTAGCAGTTTCTGATTTAAAAGTAAAAAGACTTCCTAATAATACAAATTAAATTGAAAGCAATTAGGCAGCTAAGTTGCCAAGTCATTTCTTAGAGTGCATGTATGTATGAGTATTCATTTGCTGTCTTAACATTTTGTTAACTATTCCATTGAAAAGACATCTTGCTATGCAACATTTCATTGTGGGAATATTTATCCATTCTGTGTCTTGTCATTGACATTTTATCATAAACCTCTTGGGGGCATCTTGTCATGCAATACTCTACCATTGACATTTTATTAAAACAGAAAGCTATGGTGGTTATAGCTCAATGTTGACAATTATTATACTGAACCTCTTAATTACATTTTTACACACGTAATTAAGTTTTTCAGTTCCTGAGGTAAAACTATCCCCATGAAAGGAGAGAAAACACCTCTGGTATCTCCTTGCCCTAAATCACTTAAAATGCTTGTAAGAGCTGCACTTCACTAAAATATCCACCTACTAAAAGAGTAACATGCTAATTGACCATACTTTTGCTATATCTACCAGTCAATCAGGAGTGAGCATGCAAATTAACCCAACAAAGATGGTGGGTTAATTTGCATAAATGGGTGCCGAGCGGCAGGGGACAAGGCAGGATGCAGGCATTCTGCTGCACCATCCCAGCCACTCCAGGCCTCTGGTCAGCGTGGAAAGGAGGAAAGGCAGCTTCAGGCCAGAGTGGAAAGGTGGTGCCAGCAGCCAGGGGAAGGAAGGCCCATTCTTGCACAAATCTTTGCACATCAGGCCTCTCGTTGTATATAAGCACATATATTATTCTCAAAAATGTCACCTAACACCATTTGAAGAGAAACTTTATAACAAGACAGAGAAAACTGCCCATGGGCCAAATCCACTCAGCTACTTGTTATGTTTGAAACAAGTTTTATTGGAACACAGCCATGCTTATTTCACATGTTCCCTGTAGCTGTTTTTATATCACAGCCATTGAGTTGAGAACTACAATAGAGACTTCCTCATACACAAATCCTAAAATATATACTATCTGGTCTTCTACAGAAAAGTTTGCCAACCCTTTCAACAAAAGTGTCCTAGAATATGCTTATTCAAAATGTAGTTATTCGGACCCAACCCTATGCTACAGAATTAGAATGTCTGATTATAGAATGTGGTAATATGTAGTTCAACAAGTATTTTATAGGTTTTTTTCCTCCTTTTTTTAAGTAACTTTTTAAAAAATATGCTTTTATTGATTTTACAGATAGGAAAAGAGAGAAAAAATCAATGTGAGAGATAAATATTGATAGGTTGCCTCCCAAACACAGCCCAACCAGTGATTGAACCTACAACCTAGGTTTGTGCTCTGGTGCTCTGACTGGGAATAGAACCAGCAACTTTTTGGTGCATGGAATGATGCTCAACAACTGAGCCACACTGACCAAGGCTATATAAGCTTTTTAACAGAGAAAATAAAGTTACCACTGGGAAGCAGTTATAATTGGCAAAGGTAGGGAACAGAATTTTTTTTTAATTTTCTACCCATTGATTTAAAAAATGATGAAGAAATTCATAGCTCATCTTATATAGAGTCATGCTCCAATGGCTTTTGTCTGTTTTACTATAGAAAGTAAAGGTAGGAGATACATTAATTAATTACCTGTCCAATTAATTGGTTCTATAGCCTTAAGAAAATTATTATGTAAACAGTGGATAAAAAGCTTTTTGGCTTTGGAAAATCTTTATTAATCATTGAATTTAAAAATATGACCGATGTCTATAAAATTCCAGAAAAACTTATGAAAACAATCATTGGATATCCCTTTTGCCTCTATTACATTTCCTAGTGGTTACAACAATTACTTATCAGTGGTTTACCCTTTCAGTATCTTTTTTCTTTCCATTTCCAAAGAAGTCCCATGAGTATTTCATTTCATAAGATCTTCCTACACTTTCCATATTTACATTTTTCCCAAATGCTAGAGGAGCTGTATATCAAGACTAATTCACTAAACCTTTAATCAATGTCAACTCTGAGCCACCTTCTGATGGAACATGACTGGTACCTCAAGAAGGAACAACTATGATCTGGGCTATAATCAGCAAAAATGTAATTTTTTTACAATTTCATATTTTACTACTTTCTTTTTTTATATTCTTTTATCTTCCTGGGATTTTACTCACATAAACCCTAAAGATATTCCGCTTCCTGGGGTACATTTCCATTCTTCTCTTTCCCTTTCTATTTATCTCCATTGTCTTCTCTTTTATTTCATTGGTTTTGTAACTATAGTTGACCCATATGTTTTCCCCTTCTTACTGCCATCTCCTCCAAAAGTTTTTTTTCCAGGACTTTTTCAGTAAATAGACACTGCTGTGCCTCCTCGTCTATGAACTTTTTCTGGAAAGATGTTTACTGTTGCCTTAGACATTTATAGCAACTTTAGTAGCCTCTACGGCATGTCATCATCGTTTTGTCTACTTTTCATTTCCTTCTGCCTCTTGAAATAAAAGATATTAACATAGTTATCCTTTCCATCTGTCAAGTTTAATAACCACAGATAACTCTTTATCATTTGTTGCTTGTAGTTTTATATTTCTCTTTTAGGAACTATGCCTTTCTTGTCCATGCTACCATCCACTTTAGCTTGCCCCTCTCCATTTTTTTTGAATAATTATTTCTATTCTTAACTATGAGGTAATGAGACTTTTAAACCTAATAGTTATATTACTCTGCTCATTTAACTTTTAAATACAAAAATATCTCCCAGAGAAACAAATCTGCATTGATAAAACCCAGTTCTTTAACAGTTAACAAATAGTAGCTCTCCACTGTCAATTTACCTTCTGCAGTCAGAAATTTAACAAAATGGATATAAAGAAAATATGTACCAGAAACTGCTTAAATCAGTCTTGCTCTGCCCTCGAAACTTCTCAGTTCATTTCTTTCTTTCTCTTACCTCTTATAATATATATTAAAAATTGTTACCAGGGTCCCTGATTATAACATGCTACTTCTTGCTCTTTTCTCCCCTTAAAATATATGATTTGTAATTCCAGAGTGCTTTATAAATGGACATTCTTCTGTTCTTTGTTGCAAAGTCACAGAAGGGTAGGAGGATTAGAAGCACACTGCCAACAAAGGGTTAGAAATAAAATCAGGAGCAAGAGAATAATTTAAGGGAAATAATGTATAAAACTATAAGCCAAGGACAAGAGAATATCATTAGTGGGTATATTTTTGTGTTTTGTTTGTTTTTGTAAGATCGGGATAGAATGGCATGCTAATAAACTGAATAAATAGTATAATGTAAGCTTGCCAAGAATTACTATATATGGATTGCTATAGTCAATCAAAAGTTGAAAATATGATCATTGTTATATTTATTTCCTGAATAAAATTGCACTATAATTAATAGAATACCATAAGAAATTTTCATAACTCTCTCTAGTGTATAGCCTGTGGATGAAAATGATAATGAAGCTTGCCTCTTATAACCTACTAGAGGGCAGGTGCACAATATTTGTGCATGGGGGCTGGTTCCCTCAGCCCGGCCTGCACCCTCTTCAATCTGGGACCCCTTGGGGGATGTCCAACTGCCAGACATTCCTCTCACAGACTCCTGGATCCTAACCACTTGTCTGCCTGCCTGATTGCCCCGAACCACTTCTGCCTGCCAGCCTGATAGCCCCCTATCCACTCCCCTGCCAGGCTTATTGATGCCTAACTGCTCCCCTGCTGGCTTGATCACCCCCAACTGCCCATCCCTGTAGGCCTGGTCACCCCAATTGCCCTTCCCTGCCAGCCTGATGGCCCCCAACTGCCCTCCCCTACTGGCCATCTTGTGGTGACCATCTTGCGGTGGCCATCTTGTGATGACATCAGGGTGGCCGTCTTATGGAAGCCATCTGGTGATGATGTCACATGACACCACATAGGCTTTTATTATATAGGCTGTGTCAGTAAGTAAAAGGAGAAAAAGGTACCCTCTCTGCCTGTCATTTGCTTTCCATCATCTTCCCAACTTGAATGGAAGTGGGCCATTGTGCCTCAAATGAACTTGGTACAGTTCCTAATTATATAAGTTTTCTGACTGCATTGTAACTGTTTATTTACTTGTATGTCAGCCCCACTAACCTGGGAGCAAGTCAAAAATTTATGCTAATTTATCTTTTTATTCCCCCAGCTCCTAGCTTAATTTTCTCAAAGAAATGTTTAATATTTGTGTAGTTGAAGGAATAAATGAGAAAATGAAAGCATATAACTGAGATCATCCTCTAGATTTTTTTATATGACAAAATGACCAGAATATAATTAATGTATTGTTTCACTATTTTAGTGCTACTAATTCCAGATTTTTGTGTGACACCAAACCACAGAAGTTGGTCAAAAAGAAAATAGAAGAATGGGTATCCTTTTATTATTGAGAGAGAATAAATTCTAGGACTAGGGCTCTGCTTCACTAAATTAGTAATACAATAGGAAAGAATAAGAATAAAAAATAGTTAAATGTATTGAATGTTTACCACATACTAGATGCCATTTAAAGCACTCTAAGAAGTAGGTTATATATTTTCCCATTTATCAAAGAGGAAACTGAGGCAAGAAGTGGTTAAATCATTGTCCAAGACCACAAGTAGACAATGAAATTATTGATTGATGAACTAGCATAACCACTATCAGATGAGATCTGAATATTCTCAATACACTGTTTCCTGACTTCTATCACATGCTATAATTACACATTTAGTTTTTAAATATGTGACTAATGTGTAGGTTTCCTACTAGAATATATACTTCATCAAAGAAGAGCTGTATCTGGATTTGCTCATTTAACACATGGTAGGCTCATTTAACATATTTCTTGAGTGAATGACAAGGTTAGCTTCTGCGCAAAAGTATCACCCCATCAATATGGCACAAGATAAAAATAAATTGTCCTAGAATTCTTTCTAAACACTCACTGAACATGGGGAATCCTAAGAGAATTACTGAGAGGAGGTTATGAACTTAGAAAACATGATCAGGCTTCCAGTCTACACTTGACCAACAGCAGGGAGAGTCTAAACTATGAGCACCCTGGGACCTGACGGGGGAACGTTATTTTCCTCAAATTGTGTAGAAGAATACTTCAATGTCCTCAGCCACTTTTTCCCCTGCAGCATTTGAAAGTTATCATCTCTTTATACAATCTCACTTTCTACTGAAGCCCCAAATGAATCTCATCTCCTTCCTCCAGCGGAAGATGTCGCTGAACATATTCAAAAACAGAAGGCGTCTCAACACCGGTGCCCAGCCAGTTAAAGTAAGTGTTTTACCTACACTGCTCACAAGCCTCTTTGTAAAGAAAAGGTGATTATGTCCTCATGTTCTACACTTGAGGATTATTTGCTTCTCTTCTGTTACTTGCAGTACATTCTCCCATCTTTCTCTGGCTGTTCCTTAACCGGCTGGAATTCTGTTTTGCTCATCCCACCTGCCCTCATTCCCACATGTGCTGTTGCATTTTTGTAACTCTTTGTGTCTCATTTAAATTGCACTTTACTCTCCCCAAAAGTATTAACATCACAGCTCTTGTCAATCATGTAACTATTTCTTCCTACATCAACTTTTTCTTTCTTTATGAGAATTCAATCAAGTGATATTTATTAAATATTTATTTGTATAGGTAAAGCACTTTAGGTAATTCATAGATGAATTCTTAGGGTCTGCATCAGGGGCTTAAACAGTATTTTGGGAGACTCAAACACAAATGATAATAAAATATAGAATGAGTCCTATTTCATAATACACAGAAAAATAAAGTATTAATGAAAGATTAATTCAGCCATACAAAAATTGTTTGGGACTTTAGTTGTCTTAGTAAAAAGTTAGGCATCCAAAATTTTTTTTTAACAGAGATGAATCATGACTAAGACCTTGGTTTAGGATAATCACCTAATGTGTGCAGCAAACATATTCTCAGGGTTTAAGATGGAGACTAGAATTCTAAAAAGGATTATATTGGAGTAGTTTTAAATGAGAGAGGGCAGTAGCAGTAGGAAGAACATTAAGAATAAATTAGATGCCCTTAGGAAGTAGAATGGAAAAATCAGAAAAGAAAAGAAAAAAAGTAAAGGTGACACTATGTTACAGCTGGCCTGCACAGTGGAATCTCTAAAGAATTCCTCTGACAGTCTCAACAATATTTCCCATGATATTTTTCCAGGGAAACTTCTATTATAGCACTTGCCATTACAAGTGATAACACTTCTACTACTAAAGGCAAATAACTGTGGAAGGTTCACAATGAAACGAAGGTAGTAAAATTATTTTAGAGATAGAATAATTCTGGAGATCTGGTTTAACCTCAGAGGGTCTAATACATCTCTATTTTATATTGAATTTAATAAAGTGAAGGCATAGAAATTTAATGTTAAGCAGGACTAGAAATACTTGACTTCTGTCTCCTGCTTCATCACTCCATTCATTAACCTCCTACTTCTAATAACCTAAGGGTCAACTTCTTAGGAGAAATCAGTTGACAGCGATGTGAGCAAAAACTAGACACAGAATAAAGGATCTGGGGAACAGGGATGCCTAAGGATTGGGACACCCAAAGATGAACAGGGCAAGAGAAATTAGACAAATATAATCCTAGTTAATGTGTCACATCGTGCCACAATTTTTCTTAATGGCTTCTAGGAAGCATTTTTTCCTTAAAACTGACTCTTAATTTAGGAAATATAAGTTTGTCTAATAATATGGACAATAATTATTTGAGACCCTTCTTAATTTAACCCTTCAAATACTATATTAAATACCCTCTTATTCAAGATAATATCACCATAATTAATCTTGTTTTATGAAACATGGAGTTTTGTTTGTCTTCTCTATCCCCCCTCCTATATGTTTAGCTTGCTTGATCTAGTGCAGAAACAAGGCTAGGAGATAGAGCTATAATAGGGTGTCATACATACTGGGAAGAACCAGTTTACTTCTTGATTTCTCTTTGTCATACCAACAAAATTCTTCTTACTAAGTATATTATTAATGTGCCCTAATCTTTTTTTACCATATTTATGCCTTGATAATAATACTGTTATATGTTATTTTTATTTTTTCCATCGTTTGCCTTATCCCTTAATTTTGCATTTATAATTAATTCCTAACTATGTCATAGTGAAAACAATTATTTGACATCAAATCTCATGCTGTAGTTCTCTGGCTATTATTAGCCTTCACATTTCCCAAACACAAATTGGGCTATAATGGTATTCACCTTTTTTTTGTAATTCACTCTGCAAAAGGTAACACACACACACACACACACACACACACACACACAAAGAAGGGGGAGAGCAGATGTATTTTTAAAATGAAATCTTCCATATATTTATGATAACAAGAATCCTCATGCATGAGAAGATTGCTCTTGCTGTGAATGGCTTTAATCATCATAAGAAACTACTGAAAGACTACAATTCATGGTTTCTTCTCTCTCTCTACCCCCTTTTTAGGGGATTATATCAACACAATTTAACCTACCAAATTATTACCTACAGCTTTTACCTTTCCTCCTATTTTTTAACTATATACTCAATTTCCTACTTATCATTTATGTTCTTAATACCTCACAAGCATTAAAACAAATCTAAATTTTTCACTTGTAGCTGTGTAATCCTGGTGAGTTCCCTAATCTCTCTGAGTCTTGATATTCTTGTTTAAAATTTAGGCAGGATGCTAAAAATTGTGTAGAAAAATACTGTGTTAGTATGAAGTGAGTTCCTGATTATAAACTATTGCATACTGTGTAGGAATTAGCACATAACAGTTACTCAGTAACTCTAAATTTCTTCTCTTTATTGCGATTGTCTTTCATGGCTTTCATTCACTCCAGATTATTCTATTTCCCTAGTTCCTACCTTCTGGAGCGATCTTATTTCCTGGTTTCTTATTCCCTCATCACAAAGTGCCATACAACTACCTCAGTGTCCCAGATAGTAATGATGCCACTTCATCCACCCAACCCCACTAGCAGCTGTGTGCAAAACAAGCAACTAAAAAAAGAGAAGAAGAAAAAAAAGAGTAGATAGATAGCAATTGTTTTTGTAAATAAACTGGTTTCTTTTCTGTTATATTTGTCATTACTCATGTATTCTTTTAAATATAAATATATTTTGCTGTTTATATATATAACACTGATGACTATAACTATGCTTGAAATTTCAGCACTTTCCAGTTATGGCTGAGCAAAACTGCAGAATATTAGTTTCCACTTTGAAAAGTGCATATGTTAATTACTGTAAGTATGTAACATACATATTTTAATACATCATCTGACAAATTCAGGACTGGGCTTTTCAACATTACTCTGAGAAATTGAGAATTGATTATTCATAAATAAATGTTAAAACTATATTTAAATAAGGGGGGAGGGAAAAAAATGGCGGCGGAACGGAGGGATTCTATCTGAATCTGCTCACAGGGTAGAGGGAGGGAGCAGCTGAGAGTCGCGCAGGGAGCATTTGTCGGCGACTAGGGGGACAGCTGTGCTCCAGGAGAAGATAGAGGACTGCTGGGCTGGCCTCCCTAGCCTGAGCAGCCCCAGTACTGCTGGGTTCTCTCCCTGAGCCAACTGCGCGAGGAGGCGCGCGGAGGCGCGCGGAGGCGGACCACGACATCTTGAAAGAGAGGAGCCGGAAAACATACAGCTGCCATTCGCGGTACCGGCGGGAACTCTGGGGCTCCCGGAGCACCGGCGACCAGGTGGCGCGCAGAGCCCAGGGAGCTCTAAACTCCAGCAAGGAAAGGAGAGTGAGAACTACATAACCACATACACAGAGAAGAGAGACCATGGGAAGACAAAGAAATAGCCCACATATGAAAGAAAAGCAAGGCTCGCCAGAAAAGGAGGTAAACGAAATGGAAGTTAACAACCTTTCAGAGAAAGAATTCAGAGAAATGGTCATAAAGTGGCTGAAAAGAATGGAAGACAAATTTGATAATATGAGTAAGACCCAAGAGGAAATGAGGAAGACCCAGGAAGAAATGATGAAGAGCCATGAAGAAATGAAGAGGAGCCACGAAGAAATGAAGAGGAGCCAAGAAGAAATGAAAAATGACATTGCTGAAGTAAAGAACTCAATGGAAAGTATTAAGAGTAGACTAGAAGAAGCAGAGGATCGCATCAGTGAGCTAGAAGACCAGGTAGGAAAAAATAACCAAGTAGAGCACCTTCTAGAAAAAAAAATTAAAAAGCAGGCGGAGAGCCTAAGAGAACTATGGGACAACATGAAACAAAACAACATCCGTATAATTGGGCTTCCAGAAGGACAGGAAACTGAGCAAGGAATAGAAAACAAGTTGGAAGAAATAATGACAGAAAACTTTCCTGGTATAGGAAAGGAAAAACCCACACAAATCCAAGAAGCTCACAGAGTCCCAAGCAAAATAAACCCCAAAAGACCTACGCCAAGGCACATTATAATTAAATTGGCAAACACCAATGACAAAGTAAGAATCTTAAAAGCTGCCAGAGAGAGACAGAAAGTCACCTACAAAGGAACACCCATCAGACTAACAAGTGATCTCTCAACAGAAACCTATCAGGCCAGAAGGCAGTGGAATGAAATCTACAAAGTCATGCAAAGGAAGGGTCTGAATCCTAGAATACTGTACCCAGCAAGGCTCTCAATCAAAATTGAAGGTCAAATCAGGAGCTTCACAGATAAAAAAGGACTAAGGGAATTCGTCACCACCAAACCAGCAATGCAAGAAATGCTAAAGGATCTGCTGTAAAAAGAAATAGGAAGCGAAGAAGGAACACAGGGGCAAAGAACAAAAATGGCAACATATAAGCACCTATCAATAATAACTTTAAATGTAAACGGTTTAAATGCTCCAATCAAAAGACATAGGGTAATAGACTGGATAAGAAAACACAACCCATGTATCTGCTGTCTACAAGAAACCCACCTCCGAAAAAAAGATGCACACAGACTGAGGATGAAAGGTTGGAAAAAAGTTATTCAGGCGAATGGAAATGAAAAAAAAGCTGGGGTAGCCATACTTATATCTGACAAATTAGATCTCAAAGTGAAGGACATAACAAGAGATAAAGAGGGCCACTTCATAATACTAAAGGGAGCAATTCAACAAGAAGAAATAACTCTTGTAAACATATACGCACCCAATACAGGAGCACCCAAATATATACAAAAACTCCTAGAGGACATCAAGGGAGAGATAGACAGCAATACAATCATAGTAGGAGACTTTAATACCCCATTATCACCATTGGACAGATCCTCTAAACAAAAAATCAGTAAAGAAACATCAATTCTCAATGACTCACTGGACCAGAAGGAATTAATTGACATCTTCAGATCATTTCACCCCAAAGCCAAAGAATATACATTCTTTTCAAGTGCCCATGGGTCATTCTCAAAGATAGACCATGTATTGGGTCATAGGCAAAGTCTCTCCAAATTCAAGAAGATAGAAATCATATCAAGTATATTCTCAGATCACAGTGGCATAAAGCTGGAAATCAACTACAATAGAAACAATCCAAAGAAATCGAACACATGGAGACTGAACAGCATGCTATTAAACTATGACTGGGTTACTAGAGAGATTAAGGAAGAGATAGAAAACATCATGGAAACAAATGACAATGATAGCACAACAATCCAAAATCTATGGGACACAGTGAAAGCAGTTCTGAGAGGGAAGTTCATAGCTCTACAATCCTACTACAAAAAACTAGGAACAGCGGCAATAAATTATCTAACCCAACAACTCAAAGAGTTAGAAAGAAAGCAACAAGAAAAGCCTAGTGTAAGCAGAAGGAAGGAAATAATAAAGATCAGAGCAGAAATAAATGACATAGAGACCAAAGAAACAATACAGAAGATCAACGAAACCAAGAGCTGGTTCTTTGAAAGGATAAACAAGATCGATGAACCTCTAGCCAGACTCACCAAGAAGCAAAGAGAGAGGACCCTAATAAATAAAATCAGAAATGAAAGAGGTGAAATAACAACAGACCCCATTGAAATACAAAGGATTGTTAAAAAATACTATGAACAACTCTACTCCAACAAACTGGACAACCTGGAGGAAATGGATATGTTTCTAGAAAAATATAACCTCCCAAAACTCAATCAAGAAGAATCTAAACAACTCAATAGACCAATAACTGTGGAAGAAATTGAAGCAGTCATCATAAAGCTTCCAGCAAACAAAAGCCCAGGGCCAGACGGCTTCACAGGGGAGTTTTACCGAACATTCAAGGAAGAACTAAAACCTATACTCCTCAGACTATTCCAGAAAATTCAAGAGGATGGAAAACTTCCAAACTCCTTCTATGAAGCTAGCATCACCCTAATACCAAAACCAGATAAAGACGACACAATGAAAGAGAATTACAGGCCAATATCCCTCATGAATATAGATGCCAAAATCCTCAATAAAATTCTAGCAAATCGGATCCAGCAGTACATCAGAAAGATCATACACCACGACCAAGTAGGATTTATCCCAGGAATGCAAGGATGGTACAATATCCGCAAATCAATAAATGTGATACATCACATAAACAAATTGAGAGATAAAAATCACATAGTCATATCAATTGATGCAGAAAAAGCATTTGACAAAATCCAACATCCTTTCTTAATAAAAACTCTCAATAAGGTAGGAATAGAAGGATCATACCTCAACATAATAAAAGCCATATACGATAAACCCACAGCATACATCATACTCAATGGGCAAAAACTACAACCATTTCCCCTAAGAACAGGAACAAGACAGGGTTGCCCACTTTCACCACTCCTGTTCAACATAGTACTGGAAGTATTAGCCATTGCAATTAGACAAGAAGAAGAAATAAAAGGCATCCAAATTGGAAAAGAAGAAGTTAAGCTATCCTTATTTGCAGATGACATGATATTGTACATAAGAAACCCGAAAGACTCCATGAAAAAGTTAGTAGACTTAATAAATGAGTTCAGCAATGTAGCAGGCTACAAAATTAATGCCAAGAAATCTATGGCATTTCTATACACTAATAGTGAACTTACAGAAAGAGAGACTAAAAAAGCAATCCCATTTACCATCACACCAAAAAAATTAAGATACCTAGGAATAAACTTAACTAAGGAGGTAAAAGATCTATTTGTGGAAAACTACAGGACACTGAAAAAAGAGATAGAGGAAGATGTAAACAGGTGGAAGAACATTCCATGTTCATGGATTGGGAGAATCAACATAATTAAAATGTCCATACTACCCAAAGCAATCTATAAATTTAATGCACTCCCCATTAAAATACCAATGGCATATTTCACAGACCTAGAAAGAACTCTCCAAAAATTCATCTGGAACAAAAAAAGGCCCCGAATAGCCACAGCAATCCTGAGAAAGAAGCACAAAGTCGGTGGGATTTCCATACCAGATTTCAAGCTGTATTACAAGGCTACTGTTCTTAAAACAGCCTGGTACTGGCACAAGAACAGACATATAGATCAATGGAATAGAATAGAGAATCCGGATATCAACCCAATCCACTATGCTCAATTAATATTTGACAAAGGAGGCAGGAACATAAAATGGAGTCAAGACAGTCTCTTCAATAAATGGTGTTGGGAAAATTGGACAGATACATGCAAAAAAATGAAACTAGAGCACCAACTTACACCATACACAAAAATAAACTCAAAATGGATACAGGACTTAAACGTAAGACAGGAAACCATAAAAATATTAGAGGAATCTACAGGAAGAACAATCTCAGACATATGCCAAAAGAACTTCTTTGATGATACTGCTCCGAGGGCAATGGAAGCTAAAGAGAAAATAAACAAATGGGACTACATCAAAATCAAAAGCTTTTGCACAGCTAAAGAAACCATCAACAAAACAACAAGAAAACCCACTGTATGGGAGAACATATTTGCAAATGTTATTAGTGATAAAGGTTTAATCTCAAGCATCTACAGGCAACTCACCCAACTCAATAAAAGGAGGACAAATGATCCAATAAAAAAATGGGCAACAGACCTAAATAGAATCTTCACGAAAGAAGACAAAAGGAAGGCCCAGAGACACATGAAAACTTGCTCAAAGTCACTAATTATCCGAGAGATGCAAATCAAAACGACTATGCGGTACCATCTCACACCTATCAGAATGGCTTACATCAACAAATCAACAAACGACAAGTGCTGGCGAGGATGCGGAGAAAAAGGAACTCTGGTGCACTGCTGGTGGGATTGTAGACTAGTACAGCCACTGTGGAGAACAGTATGGAGATTCCTCAAAAAACTAAAAATGGAGCTCCCATTCGACCCAGTGATCCCACTTCTAGGAATATACCCCAAGAAATTAGAAAGGTGAATTAGAAAGGATATATGTACCCCTATGTTCATAGCAGCACAATTTACCATAGCTAAGATTTGGAAACAGCCGAAGTGCCCATCAGCAGATGAGTGGATCAAAAAACTATGGTACATTTACACAATGGAATACTACGCCGCGGAAAAAAAGAAGGAGCTCCTACCATTTGTAACAACATGGATGGATTTGGAGAGCATTATGCTAAGTGAAATTAGCCAGGCAGAGAAAGACAAATATCACATGATCTCACTCATTTGAGGAATACAATCAATGACATAGACTGATGAACAAGAATGGATCCAGAGACTGAGAAAAGTCCATCAGAATGTCAAACCTCAGGGTGAGTGGCAGGTAGTGAGAGTAAGTGGAAAAGTCAATATACTTGAACTCTTGAACTGAGGTAAGTGATTTGTGTTTTTACATCCCTGACAAAGTTTATATAAAATTATTAAAAAATGGCAGCTAGTCTGACATTGAATTGACATGGCCTAGAGCTTGTCATATCCTATGGAGACCAGTCCTTAGGCTAGGCCTTCCTTAACCTCCCATGACACCATAATACCCTTACATGATATTATTCTACAATGTCATTATAATATTTGATATCTGACAACAGCATATTATACAATTATCCCAAAATAAACTTACAAACTAATTCTTTGAATGTTGGGCAGCAACTTAAAACAGGATAGGAAATAAATTAATCCCTTTCAGAAGGAATTAAGGCACTGGGAAGGGATCCGAGCATTCTATATTGGCCCTTCTTGCCCTTTCTGCCAAGAGGGACCTTCTTGTTACTATCCAAATACACACAGCTGATGCCAGAGTTTTCAGTTCCAGCTGTGGCTGAAGCCTTTGGGCAGCTGGCACCATGGATCTGTATCTCGACCAATGGTGTGAGCTGGGCCCTCTCTGGAGAAGAAACCTGGGTCCCCCGAGATATGTGATCAGGACCGGGACCCTGCCAGCAGGTGAGGGGACCCCAAGGCAGGTACTGGACGTGGAGGCCACAGGGGGGCATAGACTACAAAGGAGACAGAATTGAACCTCACATCACCCTGTTTGGCCCCGGAGGATGGCTGGTTAGCCAGAGACGGGTAAGATTCCTCAGGGAAGGATCAACCTAAGACAGGCACAGTCGCAGAGGGGCCAACAGGAGAGAACTAAAAGGTCAACAGAGGTGGGGCACAGACCCTCATCCACAAACCTTGCAGGGGTTTGAATTCTCAACCCTCCTAAGGGAGGTCTCCTACCCCCATGGCTGCTTCGCCTCCCACACACAACTCATACGGGGACCCAGGTGGCAGACAGAGACCCGGCCAGCAATAGCTGCTCTATATCTAAATTCAGTCTATTACCAGGAATGCTCGGGACCTACTCAAAATTGCAAATATTCCTTTCCACTAGTATTCACAGGGTAAACTAAGATTTCTGCTTGAGTATTAAAATTGACAGGAAAATAGTAATCAAGTTTTCAGATTAATTTAAATTGGCCAAGTGAAATATGAGAATACTCAAGAAAATTATAGTGTACTGGACAAAAAGCTTTTCCTAAAACATTAACTAAAAAATCTATTAGTAGTTCATCTCACTGTAAAATTGCCTAACAACCAAAGAACCTAAAGCAGTCACTTTGTGTGCAAAAATTAAAATTTAAAATTATCAAGACTGCAATATAAAATTTCCAAAAGTCCCCATTAATCAAAAAAGGGGAGGGGACAGCGGGGTAATATCATGTAAGGGAAAAAAAAAATATCGAGTAAGTAAAATACATCTAGAAAATTCTTACTCCAGTAAAGTAAATTCCATTTGTAAAAACAATTGCAGGACACCCATGAAAAAACACACATGGTGTCAAAATAAGCCAAAGAAAAATCATTTAGGCAAAAATTAAAAAGAATCCCAAGTCTATTTTGCATAGAGGAACTCTTTGTTAACTTTTGGTCGAGAATGTGTTTGTGTGTTTACAGAGAACAACTCCAAGACCATGTGGGTTCCTGCGATGGTGAGGAACTGATGGATCTGTTCCAGTCACGAGGACGGTCCAGAGATGGGGGACACTGACGACACCTTGCCATGCTAGCAGTCAGCAGCTGTGCATGTCTGCAGGCAGCCCAGGACCAAACCAGAGAGGATGGATCTTGCATTGACACGATATGTCCACCATCTGGATACCATTGCTGACTTATACACATAATGAATTATTTGACACTGAAACTGGGACTCAGAAAAGTTGGACATTGAAACCGAGACTGAAACACTTTTTGTTCTTATACATTTATTTCTAGTATGCAGAGGCAAGATATTTTTGAAGAAAAGAAACAGGGGAGAGTGATTGATATAGAGGCAGGATGGCCTTGAACAGGCTGTCAAGCTACAGGGGGAGGCTTGGGTGGATGGGAGGCATATGCCGGGGGAGATCAACCGAAGGACTTGTATGCATGCATATGAACATAACCAATGAATGAAAGACACTGGGGCGGGGAGGGGGGGAAGCTGGGAATATGTGCTGGGGGGTGGGGGAGGCTGGGGGGAGGATAAGGGGGAAGGGGAAAGGAAAACATGTACTACTATTAAACTGCAAAAAATCAATAAAAAATAATTTTAAAAAAAATAAAACAAAAAAAAATAAATAAAAAATAAAACTATATTTAAATAAAATGAAATTATTTACCCCAACATAAAAGCATCCTTGCCAAGTATGTGGATAATATGCAATAATGATAAACTCTAGCAATATAACTCAGCAATTTAAAACCCTTTTAGGGTAAGTTTTGGGTTAAAAAAATACCACTCTTTTACTAAAAAGTGAGGAAAATTTTATCAACAAAGAACTGTAGGCCAGTGGAAATGTCTGCAGCTATTCTTGGCAAATGAAGAACAGATAAATTCCCAAGATATGCATTTTCATGTTTATTGGATTAAAAAAAATAGATTTTAAATATTTTTCAAAAATCATCAGGACTACCTTTTAGAATTGTTAGTAACTAAGTCATATAAAAAGTTCTTATCCTGAAGATTTTTCAGCTTGCTGTGAGCAAAATACTGTGTGTCAATTCACATTTGACATACTAAAATACTTTTTAAATATTCTGAATTGGTCTTTTAAAAACAATTCAGGCATTCAACTTTATGTATTCACTTCTATTCCTACTTAAATATGAACATGTGGAAAAGTAGTTCACGAGGGGATAGATAAAGTGAAGCAATCTGAGGCAAGAAAACGTAAGTTGACATCCTGTCTGGTTGACAGAAACCAAGTAATAGACAGTTTACAATAGCAAAAACTGATGCTAGAACTGTTTCAGAGGATTAGGTCCTTTGAATCAATTCCAGAGGCTAAATGCAACAACCTAAGCTTGTGCTTCACATCCAATAGAGACTAGAGGAAAAAAATAATCATTTTTATATCCTTTCATGAGCCATAATCTCCATAAAAGATACATGTAAGCACTGGACTCCAAGAGATAGAATGTCTTCCGGGTTTGCTTTAAGCATTCTGAGGTTGCACTGTCTTTAACCCCAATTTGCTTTGCCAAGAGTAGGATATCTGCAATGCTCTTTCCTGAGGAGTCAGCATGTACTTATTCCCTCACACGGCTTGTTGCTTTATCCCACATACTTACATAATGCAGTGCAACTAGAGAATGGTGGAGGGACCTCAAAATGGTGTGGATATGTTCTAACTATACAGAGATGTAAATTCAGAGGATATTTGAACATCATAGAATTAATTCACTCATTACGTAGATACTAATAAGGAACAAATATGTCCTGAGTCCTGAGTCTTCAAAGGTAAATGGAACTCTTTTTCTAAAGCCAAGTTTTATCCAGCATAAGTCCAACTTCCATAGACCTAAGTAGCTCTTGTGCCTGGGGTTCCAGCTGCCCCAGGCAACTTTTATGAAATCAGACTCCCAGCAGGCTTCAGAGAACTCAGAAGTCCTTCTCATCCCAGCACTGGCTGTGGTTCTCAAGACCTAAGGTGGCACTCAGGGCTTCAGGCTCCCAGCAGACTCCAACAATCCAAGTCTGCAAGCAGGAAGCCACAACCCAGGCTCTTAACCATGCTCAGTGCCAGGTCATCTACTGCAGACCCGGGCTTTTGTTCCTCCCCAGCAGCAGGCTCAATCCCACATCCCAAAGTATATATGTTACCCCAGGCCAAGCTGGCCACTGCAAACCTATATTCTACACCCACACATCTAGGTTCCCAGCACAAACCAGTGCCAGGTCAGCCCCTATAGCCCCAGCCTTAGACTGGTTCTAATGAACCCAGGATCTTGACTCACCAGCACCAGAAAAATCTTTACAGACCCAACATCCAGGATGTCCCTGGAGGCCCTAAGTTATAGAATGACTCATCATCTCTGGTTTCAGGCTCACCCTAGCATCAGGCTAACCCCCATAACCCTAACCTCCAAGCCAACTATTGTAAAACTGGGCTGTCAATCTATTCCATATTCAGACCAGCTCATGTAGAACCAGATGTTAGGCCCATTCTAAAAGTCCCCAGTGCCTAGGTAGTCCCCATGGATACAGGATGCAAGTCCTTAATGCAGAGAAGGTCCCAAGCCCATCGCCACAGACTCAATCACCAGGCCCAGCCCAGTGAACAAGGCTCTAAGTCTCCACAAACCTAGATGGTAGGCTGGTCCCAAGTTCCCAAGAGCAGGCCTTCCCACCTGCTGATGCAGGCAATAGACCCCATTCCAGAGACTTTCCTCTGAGAGTTTTGTCTGGATTATTTTTGTGGGCCTCTTTGTAGACATCATGGCTTTCTAGGACATTTCTATCCAATCTTCCTTCCCTTTCTCCCCAAAATCAGGCTTGCAACCTTATGAGGTTAACTGATATTCTTAATCTATTTATAAATCTAGGTAAATCAGTTATTTCTCTAGCATTTGAATGTAGGGGATAATGTAATAACATAACAAATTTAAACAGATTTAATTATGAGCCCCAATATTATGGCAAAATAAATTTAGCATCAATGAAAAAGCAAGGCATGTAAAAATTTAGTGTAGCTGAATTTTAAAGCAATTATATTTAATATTAGTATATAAAATATATTTATTATTATAAATTATATGTCATATTATGGGATTAATATAAATATATTTTCATATATACTATATCTATCTATATCTATCTATCTATCTATCTATCTATCTATACACACACACATACAACATTAATGTTAAGTGGAAGATAATATCGCTTTTGGAGCAAATCTTAATAAGAATAAATAGTGGATATGAACAAATGAGGAGATTTGACAACTAAATAATTGATGTTTTTATTGAGAACAGGTAACGCTGGCAGTAGTGACTCTGAATAAATTATGCAGAAACACAAAGCTAAGGATATTAACTACTTACTTTAAAATTTTGTACCAAGTTGAAGTTACTAATAATTTATTAGTACTACTATATCCATAGCAGCAAACATCTGAAATTTTGATGAAATGTAGCTAAGACAAATTATAACTTATTTTATATTTAATAGGAAGTCCAGTGATAGCACTCCAGTTTTGACATAATCAGGGAATCAACAGATCCTCCAACACTTGAGTCATTAGATTATCTCTTTTCATGTTATTATTTCATCTTTAATCATAATACTATGATTATGGCTGCTGCATCTCTGATATCATGTCCACCTTGTAGGTAGAAAGAAGAAAAGGACCAGGGGCTTTCCAGCATAATCCATCCATTTTTATGAGAAAAACAAAAACTGGCCTAGTAGAATTCCACTGTCATCTCACTAATAATTGTTATGTTACATGGTCAATTCTAGCTGGAATGTAGGTAGCCAAGGAAAGAGTATTACATGTTCTTTCTAATCACATATACAATATTAAATTATGCCAACTATTTTGGCCTACCCAGGCCTGATTTAATAAGAACTTTAAAATAAATGTTCTTGATATAATGGAATAAGCGAAATAGCAACTGCTGTCACCTGGCTCTTCCTAATATGCATTTTGTGTTTTATTTTATTTATAGGTATCTCTGGCCAGTCATCCCCAGAACTATTGGCGGAGCCCATGAAAAGTATAAAGAACTTCTTAGTTAAACCAAAATTATGTACTGGCCTTGAAAGAGCTTGTAGTTTTATAAGATACATTTGAAACAAGTATTAAAAAAGAGGATCTTATACTTTACCTCTCATATTTATGTGTAAATGTAATTGCATTGTTGTACTTATGCACAATACATTTCTCCCTGAGTTATCAGTTGTGTGCAATGCATAACTTCCCTTCCTTTTGTGTACTAATACATAAGCTCTCTTCATTGTCTTGAGCCACTTTAATGGTATCTCTCTTCCATATAGCCGATAATATTACTTGAGAGTCCTCAGTATTTTTTTCATTTTTCTGGGTGTCAGAAAGTCTTTAAATACATCCAGAGCTCTCTTCCACATTACTAAGAATTGTGTAAGGGTTTCTGTTATATATTCAGTAATGTTTCCGCACATTTGGGATAACAAGAATACAGACATTCTTGGCTCTGAGACAGTCCCAGCCTTGTTTCCTCTACAAATAACCATTTATCAAAACATGTTACTTCCTGGTTGGTCCTTATTATTAGCTTATATCAGCCATATACTAGCAATTGTTCTTTTACTTCTGTTTTCCCTCTCCTTTCTTCTATGGAGTAACCAAAAACTCTTAAATTTCAACTCAAAGAAGATCATAGCTGAGCAGAGGCAACCTGAAAGGTTTCAATGGAGATGACAATGATACTTTTATGAAATGTGAAGCCCAAAGTGGAACATGAAATAACACATGTCAATATTTATTTTGGGATATTAAATGGTGTATTTGTCATTAGCTTATCAAATTATATAAAATAAGTCAATATCTCTCATATTTAAATCATCTGGATCCCATGTCCCATCCCAGACTTACTAAATTCACTTTTCAAGGAGGAAACTGGAAATTTCAAGTAATTTTTATTATCAGAATTTGGCAGTACAGAAAAACTCAAACTCAATCTTTTACTCTTAAAAATAGAATTATGATGACTACCTCATGATGCATAAAGAAAATAAACAAAGGAGAGTATCTACTTGTATGTAGAGAGATTTCCCCTTGGAGATAAGTCTTAAGATGATGTCCCCCCCCGCCCCCGCCATATCATATCAAATGAAAGATTGCTTGAAAGCACAATAAAAGGAGTGAAAGAATTCTTCATAAGGAGTTTCTCATGAAGGAAAAGAAAATCCAACAGCAAGAATCCCAACATCCTTACACTTGAGTGAGCGCATCCTGCCAATCAATCAGTTTGTACCACAGAAGACTGAAACTCCCTACCACTAGATGCTGCCCTGCAGGGACAGGTACATCGGGCCAAACACAATGGGTGGGGTTTCTATGAAAGGACCAGAGGTGGGACACGTGGAGAGTCAAATCTGGAGGAGGAAAATCTACTCCTTTAATTCCTTTCAAAATACTTTTCAGTTGGAAAAAAAATCAAAATCACAATATTCTGATCCTCCCTTCTCTCTCTAAATTAATAATACTATTCTTATGGCCAATGTGAGAACGTCAGTCAACCTCTTAAGTTACTTAAATGAAACTATTCCACTTGATTTGACACTAATGTGCAAATGGTTTTAAGAAGTAATAATAGCTATTGGGGAGATTTTAAATGCAGAGTTAAAAAGTCTCTGCTGGTACCCTGCTTTCTATTAAACAGAGTTATAGAAGCCTGCTGTCCCCATTATGATTGTAACTCATCATGAGGCACAGAGCCAGTAATATGGGCTTTGTTCCCTGTGGAAATCTTTAGAAAGAAAAAAAAAGAAACAAAAAATGTCATATGACTGGTTGATATATACAGATCTTTCTGAACTCACAGATATAGATGAGAGGTAGAAAGATAGATAGATAGATAGATAGATAGATAGATAGATAGATAGATGTTAACTAGCTAAAAGATAAATAGAAGATATATCATACATAGATGATAGATAATATATTTTAGTTGTTAGTTTGACATATGACAGCCCTCAGTAAAGTATGCCTCTTACTTGTAAACTCTCTAAACCTACTCTCAGTATCTTACAAAGAAAAATAATCGTTTATTGATCTAACTGTTAACAATATATTGATGAAGTCTAGAAATAAAACCCAAGACCAATAACTGCTCAGGACATTGATTTTAAGGTACTTTGCTATTATCCATAATATATATATATATATATATATATATATATATATATATATATCCCTAATGTGCAGACAGACAAGGGAGCACATACAGAACATGGGAGGCATTGTCCATGGCAGAATGGTAGAGCAGGAGAGTGGGGGCATCAAACCAAGGCAGGGTGCCAGTCACTATTATCGAATTGAGCCTCTGGTGGTTACTGAAAATTCTTTGCTCCCATGTACCACAGTTCAACCAGGCGCTTGCACCTGCTGCTGGCACTGGCCCCACAGGCCCCACGCACACCCCCTGCATTGCTCTGCACCATCAGCGAATGCAAGTGGGGCTGACACCATCTTTGCATGGGAGCAATAGGAGTAGGGCTGCCAGTAAATAGGAGACCAGGGGCCATGGCCCGAGGACCCAAGCAGAGGCACAGAGGATGGGCTGCAACTCACCCCTGTGCCCACCACAGCTTCACAATCCACAGTTTCTTTCCAGGTGCATGAATTTGTGCACTGGGCTCCTAGTATATAGAAGCCCTGTGCATGAATTCATGCACGGATGTGGTCCAGCCAGCCAAGCCCCAATTGGAGAATCAGGGTTGGGCCTGTCAGGAGGAGAAGATGGCAGGAGGTTGGCCAGCCAGCCTGCCCAGATCAGGGCCCAATCTAGGCTGGGATAGCTGGGAGGCGAGGCCACAGGCGATTGGCCTCTGAATGGCGTGGGGATGCTGATCAGGTCCCAGTGGCCTGAGGGAGGGACCATTGGTGGTTGGCCAGCTAGCCCTGCCCCTAATCAGAGTGGGAGGGCTGATCGAGGGTGGAGCTGGCTGGGGGGAGGAGCTGTAGGCTGATCAGAGTGGTGAGGGCCCATTGGGAGTGGGGCTGGCTGGAGTGAAGGACCTCAGGAGGTTGGCAAGTCGGCCCTGTGCCTGATTGGGATGGGAGGGCCAATCTGGCATGGGGTCAGGCCAAGGTAGGGGGCTCTGTCCCCTACTGGGGTAGGAGGTGGCAATCAGGCGCAGGATCATGTGGGGGGAGGGACTGTGAGTCAATGAGGTGGTGGGGCCCGCTAAGGGTGGGGTTGGTCAAGGGGAGGGGCTGCAGAAGGTTGGCTAGATGGCTCAGCCCCTTATTGGGGTGAGAGGCAATCAGGAGCAGGCCCACCATGGGGCGATCAGGGGTGGGGCTGGCCTGGAGGAAGGGCTGTGGGAAGTTGGCCAGCCAGTCGCCCCATCCCCTGATCAGGCAGTTTGCTTGCCACAGTTGGCAACTGGTTGTTCAGGTCATGAGATTCTGGTCACTGGCTTTTTAGATAGATAGATGATGTTAGATAGATAGACAGATGATAGATAATTAGATAAACAGACAAACAGATAGATCATAGATAGATAGATAGATAGATAGATAGATAGATAGATAGATAGATCGATAGATAGATAGACTTTTAAAATCCCATATGATTTTTTTCTGAGTATTTAAGAACACAGAAAAACTTAACAAAGATGATTATAAACAAGTTTATGAACCCCTTCATGCTTTTTTTAACAACAGAATATATCTGCTTAAGAATTCTTAAGAAAATAGATATGAAAGTACCATGAAAATGCAAAATGCACTTATTACTTATTATGATAAAAATGTATGTAGTAGCACCTGGAACAATTTTTTTAATCTGTAACAGATATTCAATAAGTGTTTTCTGTATATGAGTGAAGATGATAATAAGAAATAGTTCAATTCTCCCATATCCATGGCACAGAATGTAACCACCAAATACATTACAGGCAAAATGCCACATAATGTCATGCATGCATACTGTGAAAGCTTTATAAAGAAAAATACAAAATCAAATATCCCTCTAGGTATGTTGATGGTTTGGTTTGCTATATATGCAGCAATATATAGAAATCTATATTTTAGAAAATATGTTGCTGCCAACATGCTTTCTGATAATCCTAATTCTGCAACCATTCTTCCTTTTCTGAGCCTCCCTTCTTGTAAATAGGGTTTGGGCCACCACCAGTAAGCAAATATGAGTACCCGATCCATGCTGCCAACCCCCTATCCACAAAGACTCAGCCTATATGGAATCATTTTAGGGCCAACTTGAATACTTTCCCAGATGATGTTTTATAAATGCCCAGAGAAAAGAGTCGCTTTTCTATTAGACTGAGACTGCCAGTAGCCACCTTTTTTCATCATATGAAGATAGATAATTTTTGGCAGGAGAGAATTAAGGCCATACAGAGAAAGATGCAAAGGCAAAAAAGAAGAAAAGAGAGGGAAGTGTGAAGGGGAGCAAGCAAGAGATAATTAGCATATTGCTGAGGTTCCTGAATTGTCATCTTATAAAAGACTTTCTGGTTTAGGCTGGTTTGAGTTCAGTTTCTTTCACATAACCATGTAGAAGTGTTCTACATAAATCTATCTGGATAAATGTACCAGAAACATATGTTTTTATATTCTCAAGACAGAAATTTTTCTGGACCATTTTCTGAGACTCCTTTTTTCCCATTTCTTCCCTCTTACAAACACCTCTACTGGGTTGTGCTGTCTCACTGGGCACCTACTGATAAAATAAAAATCAGACTCAAAAAAAAAATGTTGAAAGAAAGGACAGTGCACTAACTTCTTGAGGGCGGTTCCTCCAGCACTACACCTGTCCCACAATTACCAAACTACCGAAAAAAGCAAGGGTTCTCCTTAGAAATAAACATGAAAGTAAAAGAAAATAAGAAAAGGGAAGCATTGAAATAGATAATTGTCAGCCAATGAGACATTTCACTGAAGATGCCCCTGAATATCTTTTTCCTTTTTTTCTTTAATCGCTATTCTACAGATTGTGAGACAGAAAGGACTAAAGTTGTTAACCAAAAACCCAAGCAAAAAAATAGGTGAGGCTAATAGGATAATTAAGTTCCTGAAGTCATAAGATATGTCATGATTATATCAAAATTAAAGCAAAGTCATATGAAACACCCTTCAGATCTACATTCTAAACCCCCTCCAGTGCCTTACAAACCTTAAGAAGCCAAAGTGACAATTACTGATTTACCTTTCTGTGCTGAAAAATAGAAGTTGAAAGTTAAGTGGCAACAAAAAGCTACCTCTGAGGCCTAGTTTTAAATCTGGACTAGACAGAAATGACAGCAAATCATTAAGAACAGAAGGCATTCAAAGGTCAGAAATAAACTGTTACCAAGCCCTGTTTGACCATTTTATCAGTCAGAATTTTCTCTTTGGTCTCTAGAATGCATTTTATTATCTCTGGAGATGAATATGATATTATCAGGGTTGTACAAACACACTGATATTTAGATTCTGAGAACATTCAGCAAACAACAAGACTGCAACAAAAGAAGACTCAAATTGCTTTTTTAAAATACATAATTTTCTTGTCTCCACTTGTCTGGAATGTTGCCCACTGCATGAAAACTATGGAGTTTATACATGGGAGAGAAGAAATTCAACAGTGTTTCCATATGCTTAGGTTTCAATGCAGTCCTTGGTGAGTTAGAGAGTTAAGCTCCAAGTTAGTCCCAGCAACCAAAAACGGCAGAATGATCAGAATGGCCAGAATGACCAGAATGACCAGTGGCTATGATATGCATTGCATTGGCCAACCAGACTGATCCAGACCCCTGATCATGCTTCCTGGCCAGTCCAAGGCCCCCCGCCTCCCCGCCCCCATCAGCTCCCAACACCCCGATTGGCCCCCAACACTCCAATCGGGGTGGAGCTGGCTGGCCAGCTGTTCATGGCTTCTCCCCCTTGCCAGGCCCACCCCCAATTGGCCCTTCCTCTTTCCCTTCCTCCCTCCCTCCCTTCCTCTCTTCTTTTCTTTCAAATTTTTTTTGGGGGGGTGGTTGATAGATATATCTTAAATATTAAGAATTGTGATTTTTTAAAAACCTGCATATGGGACTGTTTATTTAAGCAGATTATACAGATTTTTGTTTAGTACAGAAAAATAACATTGTAGTGACCTCTGCAATAAACAAAAAAATACCTTTGAAAGGTCCTTGAGATTTTAGTTCAAGCTCTCATCTTGGCAAACTACTCTTCTGTTTCAAGATAGTGAAACTCTTAAATTGCCTTTATTAACATATACTACTATCATCCAATGAACTAAGCCCCAGGTTGTTTAGATGGTTTAGTCAGGACTTACGCATATTTCAGAGCACAAGTCTGCAGGTTCTCCTTTTCCTTGTGTTTCCTACGTACTCTTCAAAGTGTGGATTCCATTGGACTATACCATTTGAAGAATACTTTTATATCCTGTGTTTTTTAGTGTACCAGCTGCAGAGTGATTAGTGAATCATTTTAAGACATTACATAGTAATTGCTAAATGGTTAAGACTTTTCTCTCCTATATGCAATCTTTAAGCCAGAATTTTTTTCACTTTCATAATTCAAAGAGATTAAATAAATTTTGATTCACTAACATGCTCATTTAACTGGAGATCAAATTTTGTTTCTGAGAGATTTGCATTAGTCTCCCTGATGATCTTTTGTAACTGAAATGGCAAAATATAATTCCTGGCCAAATGGGTGGAAAGGGAGGGGAAAGGAGGAGGAAGACAAGAAGAAGAATATTTGCTTACTAGAGGACCAGTGCATGAATTTGTGCATGGGTGGGGTCTGGCAGACCTGCCTGATGGGGGCTCATTGGGCTGAGCCAGTGGAAGGTAGGGGTTGTGGGCAGTTGACCTGCTATGGGGGGAAGGAGGGAGAGAAGGAAGAGGGAGGGAGGGAGGGCAGGTGGAGGGAGGGAGCGATATAAGAAAGAAAAGAACACCTGAAAATATTATTCAAGAAATACAATGCAGTTTTTGCTTTATATAACACAAAACTCCTGTGCTGCTCAAAAGATAACAGCTTTTCGGTGAGTAGAAGTTAATACTTTGAACCCAACCACGGGTGGGTGATGATAATGGTGACTTAAATACTTATCTACCTCTAATTATCACATGTTTTACTCTTCACATACCCAATTAAGGATACTTTTTGCTTTGTTATATATTTCTATGCTAACCTCAGCAGTAGCTTTCATACATTCCTAAACTGATCATCTCCCCATTCCCCTCTTACCAGAGTGTAATCCAAAAGAAGAATGTTGGTTGTGCAAGAAATATTTGACTCAGATGCTGCCTTCCTTTATTTTTTTAATATTTTAAACTTTATTGTTCAGGTTATTAATTACATTGTTCCCCTTTTTTCCCTCTGTGGTTCCCCACAACCCAGTACCCATCCCACCCTCTGCCCTCACCTCCCCCATAGGTGCATGATTTTTGTCCAGTCTCTTGCTGCACCTCCCACACCCCTTTTTTCCCCAAGAATTGTCAGTCCATTCCCTCTCTATGCCCATGATTCTATTATATTCACCAGTTTATCCTGTTCATCAGTTTTTTAATTCACTTGATTTTTAGATTCACTTGTTGATAGATGTGTATTTGTTGTTCATAATTTTTATTTTTACCTTTTTCTTCTTCCTCTTCTTAAAGAATATCAGCATTTCATATAATATGGGTTTGGTGCTGATGAATTTCTTTAGCTTTTTCATATCTGCGAAGCACTTTATCTGACCTTCAATTCTGAATGAAAGCTTTGCTGGATAGAGTAATCTTGGTTGTAGATTCTTGCTGTTCATCACTTTGAATATTTCTTGCCACTCCTGTCTGGCCTGCATCGTTTCTGTTGAGAAATCAACTGACAATCGTATGGGTGCTCCTTTATAGGTTACTAACTGTTTTTCTCTTGCTGCTTTTAATATTCTCTCTTTGTCTTTTGCTCTTGGTGTGGTTCTCTTAGGGTTCCTATATATTGGGGTTCAGTGTGCTTCTTGGACTCTTAAGTCAATTTCTTTCACCAGGTGTGGGAAGTTTTTGGTCACTATTTCTTCAAATAGGTTTTCATTGTCTTGGTCTCTCTCTTTTACTGGCACCCCTATAATTCAGATGTTAGTATGCTTGATGTTGTCCCAGAGGCCCCTTACACTATATTCAATTTTTTAGATTCTTTTGGCTTCTTACTTTTCCAGCTGAGTGGATTTTACTTCTTTGTATTTCAAATCTTTTCTTCGTTCTTGTGGCCCTCTGGACTGCTTTTAGGTCTTTGTGTAATATTTTTTTTTATTTCAGTCAGTATATGCTTAATTTCTAGTTGGTCCTTTTTCATATCCTCATAGGTCTTGTTCATTTCCTCATAGGTTTGTTCATTTCCTCATAGGTCTTGTTCATTTCCTTGTAGGTCTTGGCCTTTTCTAGGAGCCTCTTGAAAAGTCTTATAACCATGGTTTTGAACTCTATGTCCAGCCGTTGTTTTTTTTTTTCTCCATTTATTTCACATCTGATTTCTTTCCATTTCTCTGCATGGTGGCTGCTTTCCTGAGTTGGTTGATTAGCATTGTGTGGTAGATGTCCTCTAAGGGACAGTGGCTCAGCCTCCCCAGTTACCTGAGGTGGATATGGGTTGCACAGTCTTGTTGAAGTTAAGCCTAGCTTATTGTTGCCAGTACTAGGAGGGTTTGAACTACAGGCCAATTGGCTGTGAGATTCAGCCGTGCTCAGGTTGGATGGGCGGAATCTCTGGGCTGAGTAGGCAGTGTCAGCTCTGTCCTATGTGACACCTGGGTCTCTGTGCCAGGTGGCAATGGCTGCAAGCACCTCTGAGAGATAGCTGCCACTAAGCTCCACCTGCTGCCCATGATTCAGCCTCTCCCCAAATGAGTCTGCACACCCAATGTCTCACGCAGGGTCGTAAAACAATGCAGTCTGGTGGTTTCCCAAACGAGAGAGTAAGTCAAGAGTCCTCTCTGTGAGGTCACGCAGCTCTGCTGTTCCCAAGTTTACATGCACTCTGCACAAGTTTGCCCCCTCCACAAGCTTGCAGACCCTTGCAGCACCCAAGTTTCAGGGTGGCTCCCCACTGTCCAGTTTTTACCCCGTATGATTGTGGGTTTCCCGGACTTCACCCGAAGCTGGGGATCAGTGCAGTGGGATGTCTTTGTCTCCCCTGTTTGAGAAAACAGGCTGGGTTTGCAGCCACCTTCCCTGTCCGCTTGCGCATGCACAGCTCCAAACCTCCAACACTGCGCATATCTTCAATGCTGTCCTCCACCGCTCCTCTGAGTCCCAGTGTCCTATCTTCACTTTTATTTGTGGAATTTTCACTCAGCCAGCTTTCCAGTGATTCTGGATGATGTTTGTTCTTTCATTAACTTGTATTTTTGAAATTGCTGTGTATGGCAGCAAGATAGGTGTTTACCTATGATGCCATCTTGGTTTCTCCCTCTGCCTTTCTTTAAATTTAGTAAGAAGGTCTTGGGCCATTTCAGTCTGCTTCATTATCAGAATTTATATCCATTTACCTATGATTTGTCCTTGACACTAATCAAATTCAGAGGTAGTGCACTGGATGTATGGTAAGCTGACAATTGTCAAAGCTACTCCTGTGACCATCAGTGGCTCCTTTTATACTCCCCGAATGTGGATTATAAAACAGATTCAAATTATCTGGAAGTCCTAAGGTTATAATGATGTTCATTTATGGAGAGCCTTTATTCAACAACTTCAAGTGCTGTGCAGGAAGTCATTGTGACAAATGGTTCCTTACCACATGAGGAGGATTTGTATTCCTGTATAGCTAAAGTCAGGCAGTAAGCATATAAGTAATTCATTCATATTGATTATGCCTTAATTTTTAACCCATTGTAAACTTTTTTTAATTAAACCATGTTTATTTGTAAAAATGAATAACGTGTGTTTATCCATACAATTTGCCATGCACAACTAAGAGCAATTCATAGGTCAACATATTCTTATAACTCAATTAACCTACAACTCATGCACAAGAGTTAATAGGTTCCTACAAACATTTAGCTAATTTATTCTTCCTGTCATCTGAATAAGTATTATGAGTCATATCTAGAGAAAGGCAGTGCTTTTTCCTTTCTTTTTCGCTTTTGCCTGAGAGTGTGCTGCAGTGCCTCTGTGCTGCTGTCATTGGGAGGAAGGAGATATTTCTCCCTTTATAAATAAGAACACAGAGTCTTTCTATTTATATTAGATTTATTTTCCAACTAAACAGATTATTTTGGCCAGGCTAAGTTTAGTAAGAATTAGAATAGCACTAAGTTCATTGATCTTTAGTTACTTAAAAGAATAAGGGAATGTAAAAGTTCTCCATTCCCTGCATAGAGATGGCAAGAATTGGAGGTGAAGAGGACACAGCTGCATTTCTTAACTTTTGAATGAAAAGCAATTATACCAAGAGCCTTCATTTTAGATTGTCAGCATGGGTCTATGTCTTACCCATCCTTACACTCCCAAACCGAGGATTTTAAAGGCCTCCTGCCTTTGTCATTGAGACACCTGTCACCAACTACACTGAGTCAGCATCTCTAGATGCTGGGAAATACATATTCAACATGAATCTATGTAAGAAGCAACAGTAGGGAGGCTGGAATTCTTCAGAATTCTTAAAGAAAAAAAATGAAAGGAGAATGTAAGTCTAAAAAAAGAAGAAGCTGAGGTTGTAAGGAAATTTTCTACCCCATAAAATATACTTCTGATTCCATTTTAAGTTGTTTGCAATTGAAATTATTTAACCCTAATGTCAAGTTAACAAAGTCAATGTCTACAAAAAAATTAATATATTAACTACAAATATTACCAGAGGCAAGTTTTAGGAAAATATATGATTTCTATATGGGATCTGTAAAATGAAGAGCCATTTGAGCATAGTGTTACAACAAGAAATATTTAAGACTATTTTTATTTTAATATAGAATAATAATTAGTAGGGATAAAATAATCAGTAAAATATTTAATTCTTTAAGAAATATAATAAAATAAAATAAAAACTGTGATCCTTGAGAGTACTGGAAAAAATATGATACTCTCTAGATGCTAAATTTCATTTTCAAATGCATTTATTATTCATTCTTGCCCTCTTCATTCTTGCCTCCTGCTTGGGATCACATCTATGTGTCAATTGCAAAAGCAGTGCTCATTTATTGCTTACTGAAATATATCAAGATATTCATGATTTCTGAATTAAAAAGAGACATCCCTCAGAACTTGCAATGATACTCAGAAGAACTCAAAATTGTATAGTTCAACACTTTAGACATCTTTCTGAAGAAAGGATAATGATTTCTTTATCTTTTATTAGCTATTTGATGGTACATTTACATGAGTGCATTCAATGTTTAAAAAATAGTAATTTTATATAACCAATGGGGTAACAAAATCAAAATGTATCATTTTATACTGTCTCAAGATGCACTAAATCAAATCTGCTAAAACCATGGTCAGGAAACTTCGGCTCGCAAGCCACATGTGGCTCTTTGGCTCCTTGAGTGTGGCTCTTCCACAAAATATTGTGGTCTGGGCGAGTCTATTTTAAAGTGGCATTAGAAGGTTAAGTTTAAAAAATTTGGCTCTCAAAAGAAATTTCAATTGTTGTACTGTTGATATTTGGCTCTGTTGACTAATGAATTTGCCAACCATTGTAAAACATGTATTTAAAAATTACTAAAATTAGAAATATGGTTGTGGGAGAGGCAGGAGAGGATAAAGGGGGATAAATGATGAGGAAAAGAGGCATGGAGTGGTGAACATACACCACAACATGCAGATGGTATATTGGAAAATTATATACCTTAAAACTATATAATTTTATTAACCAATGTAGCCCTAATAAATTCAATTAAAAAGAAAAAGTGATTTAAATGTTCACATCTAAAAAAAAGAAATATGGCAGTACATATTATTTCTTCAATTGTAGCCTATTTTACTTTATTAAATCATAATCAGCCAAAATATATATTAAATTAATTTCTAGATAAAGATATCTAAAGCAGCTACCTGAAGGGCATAAATTTCTATATAAATTCTAATAATTCTTCATATCAAGTGAAAATAACATTACAGAATTAGATCAGGGCTTCAGAGAAATGCCAATGGAATGCAGAGGTCATGGAATAAATTTATTTACATAGCAAAATCAAGAGGGGGAATTTAGATGTAAAATAATTTTTGACAAGTACTTACCAATCTGTCTTAAGGTTAAAATTAAATATATTTTTTCATATACAATTCAATTTTTATCCATTTTCTTCTAGATATAACAGTGGTCTACTTATTAACTGACTGAAATGTCAGGGCTCTCATCTGTTCTACTTTTTCAACAGAATCTCTTTAGTTGAAGACATTAATTTGATAATATTCAATCACCACCCTGTGAGATCATAGATCTATCACTCTCTGCATTAAATACTCTGATTTGCATTTCTTTCTGATGAAGACTTTGAAGCCAGAACTTTCCTATTCCAAATAGGATATGGAATATTATTTTTTTCTTTCCTGTCTTATCCTAGTAGTTAAAGAGTTAGCATGCAATAGCACATCTGTGCATCCTTCTTCTCAGAGTCACATTGAAAGGACAAAGCGGAGCTATCCTCCATCTTGCGGGGCTGGTCAGCCTAATTCCCCTTCCCCCCTGCTGGGAGTGGCCACAAAGGTGCCAGGAATGTCCTAACTCCCCCAACCACAGCCTGAGCAGGTCAATGCAGCCCAAGGACATGGCTCAGGTCCTAATAAGGCATAACCAAAGTACTGGTCAATTTCTGATTCTTGTGCTGTGAGACCCCCGCTGAAAAACCCTAACCTAATAAGGCTATCTCTGTAACCCACGTCACTTCCCTGGGACCACCCAAATGACCAACCCTTTATAACCTATTGTTCTTGCTGGGCTTGCTCTCTCGTCTCGCTGCTGTGCCAGATAGAGGCTGGGAGCCAAACTCGGGTTTGAATAAAGAAAAGGTTCTATGCTATTGTAACCGTTTACGGCTCCCTGGTGGTCTTTGCGGATCATGAAATCTGTGCATAACAACATCAAGGACATTCCAAATGCTATCTTGAGTTGCATTTAGTGACCAACGCAAGTACTAATCAAACAATGCATTAACAGTTAAAACCTCAGCTCTTCCTTAGTGGTTAGTTAATAAATTAGAAGTCAAAAAACTACCATGTTAGCTGTTAATACAAAAAAAAAAAAAAAAAGGCTTTCCAAGGAAAATTCTATGAGGTAGGAATTATAAACTCATTAACTGGTAATAAAATGGAAGATCTGAAAAATCTTCAGTAAATAACCAACTCTGATATGTTTAAAACCTAGTACAATTGAAACTCCAGGTTTCCCATCACACAAATAATTATATTTACTCAATTTTTAATTTAATTGTTTTGATGCTAAAATAGTATTTTGCACTTATACCTTAAAATATCAAACATAATATAAAATTACCTTCTAAAATAATTTAAAATTTAGCTCTTAGCCTGGGGTAGACAAAATAATGGACCCCTAAAGATGTCTACATCCCACTTTGCCTTTTCATGTATGATTAAGTTAAGGACCTTGAGATGGGAAGATTATCCTGGGTTATCCAAATGTGCCCAATGTAATCATAGGGGTTCTTAGAAGGGGAAATCAGAAATGTCAGGGCGGGGATAAATGCAAGGATGCTCCCCTGCTGGCTCTAAAGATCCAGGAATGAGATTATAAGCCAAGCAACATAGCCTGACTCTAGAAACTAAAAAAAGCAAGAAAAGTTTCTTTACTAATATTCTCCAAAAGGAACACAGCATTAGTGATGCTTTTTGTTTTAGCACAATAAGATTCATTTCAGCCCTAACTGGTTTGGCTCAGTAGATAGAGCATCAGCCTGTGGACTCAATGGTCCCAGGTTCAATTCCGGTCAAGGCATGTACCTTGGTTGTGAGCACATCCCCAGTAAGGGGTATGCAAGAGGCACCTGATTGATGTTTCTCTCTCATTGATGTTTCTAACTCTCTCTCTCTCCCTCTCCTTTCATCTTTGTAAAAAAAATCAATAAAATACATGTTTTGAAAAAGATTCATTTCAGATTTTTGGCCTCTAGGATTATCAAATCATAAATTTATGTTGTTTTTAGTCACTACATTTTTGCAATATTTTTACAATAGCAATAATAACCACAAGTGGTATAAGGCTATTCGCAGGACCACTTCCATGTGATTTTAGCAGTGATGAAGATACCATCAGCTTATAAGCATAATTACTGGCATCAACACTTCCATTTAAGATATGGAGGATATTGGAGTTATCTAGTTTGGCTTTCTATGTAGCATTCATTTGACTCTCCATACCACTTTATGCCACAGAGGACATTTTGTGCTTTATTATAACAGCATCTCCAAATAATGTATCAGTTGGAATTAACAATGTGTCAATCTATAATAATTAAAGCATAATATGCTAATTAGACTGGACAGTTGAATTACCTTCTGGACATTATTCTGGATGAAGCTGTGGCAGCAGGGGCCAAGGCAGAGACAGTTAAGGACAATCAGGCAGGCAGGTGAGTAGTCAAGGGCTATCAGGCAGGCAGGCAGAGTGGCTAGGAGTGATTAGGCAGGCAAATGAGTGGTTAGGGGTGATCAAGCAGACAGGCAAGTTAGTAGGGGTGATCAGGCAGGCAGATGAGTGATTAGAGGCAATCAGGCAGGTAGGCAAGAGGCTAGGGGTGATGAGGGAGGCGGGCGAGTGGTTGGAAGCTATCAGGCAGGCAGGCAGGCCAGCAGTTAGAAGCCAGTGGTCCCAGATTTCAAGAGGGATGTCCAACTTCTGGTTCCCTGCAGGATCATGTCTAAACCAGCAGTCAGACATCCCTCAAGGAGTTCAGGCCGAGCTGAAGGACTCTCTGCCCCCATGCATGAATCTCGTGCACCAGGCCTCTAGTTATTTAATAAAAGCCTCAGTTCTCTATATGTACTTACATGTAATTAATAAGCCAAAAAAGACCAAACATTAGTTTTGTTGTTTTTTTTTATTTTTATTGTTCACTTTATTAATTACATTGTTTCCCCTTTTTATCCCCCTATAGCTCCCCTCCACCCTGTACCTATCCCACCCTCCACCCTCACCTCCCCTCCCCACTGCCCTCTCCCATTGTTGCTAGGTTTTTGTCCAGTCTCTTGCTGCACTTCCCACAACCCTTTTCTCCCCAAGAATTGTCAGTCCATTCCCTCTCTATGTCCATGTCTCTGTTATATTCACCAGTCTATCCTGTTCAACAGCCTATCAATTCACTTGATTTTTATGTTCATTTGTTGATAGATGTGTATTTGTTGTTCATAATTTTCATCTTTACCTTTTTCTTCTTCCTCTTCTCAAAGAATATCTTTCAGCATTTCATATAATGTTGGTTTGGTGGTGATGAACTCCTTTAGCTTTTTCTTATCTGCGAAGCACTTTATCTGACCTTCAATTCTGAATGAAAGCTTTGCTGAGCAGAGTAATCTTGGTTGTAGATTCTTGCTGTTCATCACTTTGAATATTTCTTGCCACTCCCGTCTGGCCTGCATCGTTTCTGTTGAGAAATCAGCTGACAATCGTATGGGTGCTCCCTTATAGGTAACCAACTGTTTCTCTCTTGCTGCTTTTAATATTCTCTCTTTGTCTTTTGCTCTTGGCATTTTAATTATGATGTGCCTTGGTGTGGTCCTCTTAGGGTTCCTATATATTGGAGTTTGGTGCAATTCTTGGGCTTTTAAGTCAGTTTCTTTCACCAGGTGTGGGAAGTTTTCGGTCACTATTTCTTCAAATAGGTTTTCATTGTCTTGGCCTCTCGCTTTTTCTGGCACCCCTATAATTCGCATGTTGGTATGCTTGAGGTTGTCACAGAGGCCCCTTACACTATCTTCAATTTTTTTGATTCTTTTCGTTTCTTGCTTTTTCAGCTGAGTGGATTTTACCTCTTTGTATTTCAAATCTTGAACTTGGTTCTTGGGGTGCTCCAGGGCACTTTTCGGTCTTTGTATAATATTTTTTGTTTCAGTCAGTGTATGCTTAATTTCTGGTTGGCCCTTTTTTATATCCTTGAGAGTCTCCTTTATATCCTTGAGGGTCTCCTTCATTTCCATGTAGGACTCATTCATTTCCACATTGGTTTTGATTATTTCCTTGCAAGTCTCATTTATATCCTTGAGGTTCTTGTTCATTTCCTTGTAGGATTCATTCATTTCCTTTGTGGTCTTGCTTATTTCCTTATAGGCCTCGACCTTTTGTTGGAGCCTCTTGAAAAACTCTATAACCGTGGTCTTGAATTCCATGTCCAGTCGTTTTTTTTCCTCCATTTCTTTCACATCTGATTTCTTTCCATGTCTCTGCATGGTGGCTGCTTCCCTGAGTTGGTCAATTAGCTTTGTGTGGTAGACTTCCTACTAGGGACAGTGGCTCAGCCTCCCCAGTTACCTGAGGTGGATATGGGCTGCACAGTCTTGCTGAAGTTAAGCTCAGTTAATCATTGCTAGCACTTGGAGGGTTGACCTCCAGGCCAATTGTCTGTGAAGCTCAGCTGTGCTCAGGTTGGATGGGCGGAGTCTCCTGGCCAAGCAGACAGCGTCAGCTCCGCCCTATGCGGCCCCAGGGACTCTGTGCCGTGGGCAACGGCCGCCAGCACCTCTGAGAGAGAGCCGCTGCGGAACTCCTCCGGCTGCCGGGGAATTCAGACTGACCCCAAATGACTTTGCATGCGCAATGTCTCACCCAGGGTGGTAAAACAAAGCAGACTGACGGTTTTCCGAATGAGAGACAAGTCGCAGAGCGCTCTCTGCGCCGTCACGCAGCCGAGCTTTTCGCGCGCAAGCTGCCTTCTCCACAAGCCAGCAGACCCGGCAGCACCCGAGCTTCGGCGTGCCCTCCCACTGTCCAGTTTTCACCCCGTATGATAATTGGTTCCCTGTACTTCGCCCAGAGCTGGACAATCAGTCCAGTGGGACATCTTAGTCTCCCCGTTCGAGAAAACTGGCCGGTTTTCAGCTGCCCGCCCTCCCCGCGGCGTGCACTCCAAACCTCTCTCCGCACGAATCTTTCAACGCTGTTCACTGCTGCTCCTCCGAGTCACAATGTCTTATCTTCACTTTTATTTGTGGAATTTTCACTCGGCGAGCTTTCTGGTGATTCTGGAAGGTGTTTGTTCTTTTGTTAAGTTGTAGTATTAAAATTGCTGATTATGATGGCAAGATAGGTGTTTTACCTTTGCCGCCATCTTAGTTCTCCCAAACATTAGTTTTGACTGCTTGGCCTTCAGACTGGAAAAACTTTTTGCATTTTTCATTTGAACAGGTTATCATAAGTCTATTTTAAATTCCTAAAGATCACAAAACATTTAAAACACTTCCTTGAAAATTTTGAAAGCTCCCACAATCCAGTTAGGTCAATAAAGAATTATCATTTAACATTTGTTAAGCATCTACAGTCTGGAAAATATCAGACAAAGAAAAAGAGATGAACACACTAAAACATTATGAGCTCTTTTTTAAAGAAGAATAACCGTTACCTGTAGGTCTTGGGAGAAGATAATTATGATTGATCAGAAGTAATGATCCTGCAACTTGACTGCAACCAGCAAAGCAAGATGAAAAAGCCATGCTAATCTCTGCTCCTGGTTAAAATGTCAAGGCCCATGATTAGTCTACAGGAGTCAAAGATCTGAACTATTCTCTGATCATTTTGAGAGAAAGGTCAGTGTATTATGATATGTACTTCAGTAAAAGCCTTGCAAAATTTGTGCAAATAGTTTTCTCATCCTCTCTGCTTGTGATTAATCTTTGAATTATTTTTAATAAAGCACTGTGTTACATGGTACAAGAGATACAATAATTAATTGTCCTTCTTTCAAGGCTATCACCATCTAATGAAAAAAAAGAAATATGTGTATGTATGCATATGCTTCTATTTCACACAGTGCTTAGCAGAGCATTGTTGTATTAGAGAAGAGCCTTAACACATGACTAATTATGTAATTACTATACCTGGCTGATTGTGGTAAAAATTAAGGTAGAGGAATAAACAATCTGCAATATATTAAAAGTTGCCCAACATCTGAAGAAATAGTTTACATGATTGTCATTTGCTAAGTTATAAAACCCAGCTTGGCATTTTATAATTTCCCTAAGATTCAAAACCTTTTTAAGTTGAAACAAAAGCAAAAAAAATTTTTTAATTTAATGAACTTTTGGGTTGGCTTTAAAAAGTGGTGACTGAAATTTGCCACCCCACCTCTTCATATCAGAGGAGAATCTGAATCTCAGGAATTAATTTGGAACTCGTGTCATTAGCCATCCAACAGAAAAAGCAACTATTAAAAGCTACTATGGTTCTTTGTGCAGAAACCAAACCCCAAGTGCTCCTTTGTACAATACTGAAGACTCACTGGCAGCACACAGCTTTGCTGATAGAAGAAATATTCTTTCCTAAATAGAGGTTTAGATTATGTTGTATTAAAAAGAAAAAAAGTATGGCCCAGCTAATGTGGATCAGTGGTTGAGCATCAACCTGTGGAAACCCCTTTCACATCCCACGTGATTCAGGGTTCCGGCTCAGAGTTCAGGTTATGGAGAAGGCCACACACAAATGAAAAGAGACTAGAAAAACATGATTTGGGAAGATGGGGGCCAGGCGGTAGCCCAACTCTAGTGGAAGGGCTAAGCCTTGCTTTGGCCTTGCTATGCTTTTTAAATAGGTTTGGAATACAACCATTGCCCTTAGCCAGGCAATAAGCAGATTATCTTATCAGTAAGGATTTACACAATTATTTGGTGGGGAAGTTGCTTCAGATACCCTTGTCTCAATTAGATGGGGAGTGGTTGGCTCTGAACCACTTTCAGAACTTCAAGGTTGAAAAGCCTTTCAGGTTCTTTGTCCACACCTTTGTATTAGTGAGGCAATGATTTGTTTCTGGCATCAACCTATGAGTGTCACAGTTCAATTCCTAATCAAGGTATATGCCCAGGTTGCTGGCTCGATGTGGGGCATGCAAGAGACTGCTAATCAATGATTCTCTCTCATCAATGATATGTCTTTTTTTTCTTTTTGTTAATTTCTTTTGATTAAGGTGATTCATATGTGTCCTCATGCCCTCATTACCCTCCGCCCACTCATGCCTTCACCTCCTTGTTGTCTGTGTCCATTGGTTAGGATTATATGCATCCATACAAGTCATTTGGTTGATCTCTCCCCCTTCCTCCTCCCTCCCCTGCCCTCCTTCTGAGGTTTGATGGTCTGAGCAATGTTTCTCTATCTCAGGATCTGTTTTGTTTCATCAGTTTATGTTGTTCACTATATTCCACAAATGAATGAGATCATGTGATATTTATTATTCTCTGACTGGCTTATTTTTCTTAGCATAATGCTCGCCAGCTCCATCCATGCTGTTGCAAATGGTAAGAATTTTTTTTCTTTTCTTTTTTTTTTTTTAACACAGCATAGTATTCATTGTGTAAATGTACCACAGTTTTTCAATCCACTGATCTGCTGAGGGCACTTAGGCTGTTTCCAAATCTTAACTATAGTAAATTGTGCTGGTATGAACACAGGGATGCATATATCCTTTCTGATTGGTGTTTCTAGTTTCTTGGGGTATTTTCCTAGAAGTGGGATCACTGAGTCAAATGGGAGTTCCATTTTCAGTTTTTTGAGGATACTCCATACTGTTTTCCACAGCGGCTGCACCAGTCTGCATTCCCACCAGCACTGCATGAGGGTTCCTTTTTCTCTGCATCCTCACCAGCACTTTTCTTTTCTTGATTTGTTGATGTTAGCCATTCTGACGGGTGTGAGATGGTACCCAATTGTTGTTTTGATTTACATCTCTCAGGTGATTAGTGACTTTGAGGGTGTTTTCATATGTCTCTTGGCCTTCCTTCTGTGTTCTTTCAAAAAGGATCTATTTAGGTCATTTGCTCATTTTTTATTGGGTTGTTTATCCTCCTTTTGTTAAGTTGTATGAGTTACCTATAAATGTTGGAGATTAAAACATTATCAGTGATAACATTGGCAAATATATTCTCCCATGCAGTTGATGGTTTCTTTTGCTATGCGAAAGCTTTTTATTTTGATTTAGTTCCATTTGTTTATTTTTTCTTTAGTTGCCATTGCCCTAGGAGCAGTATCAGTGAAGAAATTGCTTCAGCAATATGTCTGAGATTTTGCTGCCTGTGCATTCCTCTGGTATTTTTATGGTTTCCCATCGTATATTTAAGTCCTTGATCCATTTTAAGTTTTTTGGGTTTTTTGTCTTTAAAAAACAACAACTCAGGTTTATTGAGATATAATTCACCTACTTGAAGTGTAAAATTCAGTGGTTTTGAATATATTCCCAGAGTAGGGCAATCATCACTACATCAATTTTAGAAGATTTCATCATTCCAAAAGGAAGCTCCATATCCATTAGCAGTTACTCCTCAGTTCTGACCAATTGCTAATTTACTTTCTGCCTCTAAATTTGTCCATTCTGAACGTTTTATGTGAGTGAAATCATACAATATGCAGTCTTTTGTGACTGAATTCTTACTTAGCATAGTGTCTTCAAGTTTTCTCCAGGTTGTAGCACGTGTCAGTACTTCATTCTTTTTATTGTCATAATATTCCATTTAATGGGTGAACCACATTTTACTTATCTGTTCATGATTTGGTGAACATTTGAGTTGTTTGTACTTTGTAGCTATTATGAGTAATTTTGTTTTGAACATCTGTGTGCTAGTTTTTGTGTGGGCATATATTTTTTTATTAAATTTAATAAATCTTTATTGTTCAGATTATTACAATGTTGCTCTTTTTTCCCTCCCGTAGCTCCTCTCCCCCGGGTACCCATCCCAACCTCTGCCCTTACCTCCTCAGACTGTCCTCATCCATAGGTGTACAAATTTTGTCCAGTCTCTTCCCACACCACCTCCCACACCCCTTTCCCCCTAGAATTGTGAGTCCACTCCCTTTCTATGCCCCTGATTCTATTATATTCACCAGTTTATTCTGTTCATCAGATTTTTAATTCACTTGATTTTTAGATTCACTTGTTGATAGATGTGTATTTGTTGTATTTGTTGTTCATATTTTTCTCTTTACCTTTTTCTTCTTCCTCTTCTTAAAGAACACCTTTCAGCATTTCATATAATACTGGTTTGGTGGTGATGAGCTCCAGCTTTTTCTTATCTGCGAAGCACTTTATCTGACCTTTAAATCTGAATGATAACTTTGATGGGTAGAGTAATCTTAGTTGTAGGTTCTTGTTATTCATCATTTTGAATATTTCTTGCCACTCACATCTGGCCTGCATAGTTGCTGTTGAGAAATCAGCTGACAATCATATGGGTGCTCCCTTGTAGGTAACTAACTGTTTTACTCTTGCTATTTTTACTATTCTCTCTTTATCTTTTGCTCTTGGCATTTTAATTATGATGTGTCTTGGTGTGGTCCTCTTTGGATTCCTTTGTTTGGGGTTTGGTGTGCTTCCTGGACTTTTAAATCAATTTATTTCACCAGGTGGGGGAAGTTTTCAGTCACTATTTCTTCAAACAGGTTTTCAGTATTTTGCTCTCTCTCTTTTTCTGGCACCCCCATAATTCGGATGTTGGTATGCTTCAGGTTGTTCCAGAAGCTCTCTGCACTATCTTCAATTTTTTTGCTTCTTGCTTTTCAGGCTGAGTGATTTTTGCTTCTTTGTCTTTCAAATCTTTGACTTGATTCTTGTGGTCCTCTAGTCTGCTGTTGGGTCTCTCTATAATATTTTTTATTTCAGTCAGTGTATGCTTAATTTCTAGTTGGTCCTTTTTCATATCCTCCATAGTCTCACTCATATCCTTGAGGGACTCGCTCATATCATCAAGGGTCTCGCTCATATCCTCAAGGTTCTCATTAAATTTATCAGCCTTTTCTAGGAGCCTCTTGAAAAACCTTATAAACATGGCTTTGAACTCTATGTCGAGTTATTTTTTTCCTCCATTTCTTTCACATGTAATCTGTTACCTTGTCTTGGTATTTTGACTGCTTTCCTGAGTTAGTCGAGTAGGTTTGTGTGGCAGGAGTCCTCTAGGGGAGAGTGGCTCAGCCTTCCCAGTTACCTGATGTGGATACTCTGGGTACACCCCTTTATGGACTGCACAGTCTTGTTTTAGTTAAGCCTAGATTGTTGCTGGTATCACTGGGAGGGGTTGACCTCCAGGCCAATTGGCTGTGAGGACATGCTGTATTTACCCTGGGAGAGCCCCCGTGCTCAGCCTGGATGCGGCGGAGTCTCCAGGCTGGGCAGGCAGCCTTGGTTCCCGTCAGTTTCTCCCTTAATGGCTCCCGGGTCTCCATGCCCCATGGCAATGGCTGCACGCAGCTCTGAGAGAAAGCTGCCCAAAGCTCTGCCCGCTTCTAGAGAGTCTAGTTTCTACCCAAGTGAGTCTGGACACCCAAAGACTCATCTGGAATGGGAAAACAAAGCAGTTTTGTTTTTTTATTTTTTTCCTCTCAAATGATAGAGCCAGCCACGAGCCCTCTCTGATAGCTCGCGCACCTTTGCAGCACCCGAGTTTCAGTGTGCTTCCTCCTTACAGTCCAGTTTCACCCTGTATTAGTCTGGGTTTCCTGAGACTCGCCTGGAACCAGGGCTCAGTGCAGTGGGACTCCTTTGTCCCCCTCCCAGTTCAAGAAAACCAGCTGGGTTTGCAGCCGCCAGCCCTTTCTATTCACACACACTTCCGAATCTCTGACTCGACGCTTATCCGCAACTCTGTCTTCCGCAGCTCCCCCAAGTTTCAGTGTCCTTTTATTTTTTCTTCTATTTGTAGAATGTCCACTCAGCCAGCTCTCTGGTGGTTCTGAATGATATCTGTTTTGTCCTTTAGTTGTATTTTTGAAATTTTGGGGGGCAGCAATATGGATGTTTACCTATGCCACCATCTTGGTCCATTTTGAGTTTATTTTTGTGTATGATGGAAGTTAGTGGTCTAGTTCATTATTTTGCATTTATCTATCTCACTTTCCCAACACCATTTATTGAAGAGACTGTCTTGACTCCATTCATGCCTCCTTTGTCAAATATTAATTGAGCATAGTGGCTTGGGTCAGTTTCTGGGTTCTCTATTCTATTCCAGTGGTCTATATGTATATTCTTGTGCTAGTACCAGTTTGTTTTGAGAACAGTGGCCTTGTAATACAGATTGAAATCTGGTATTGAGATCCCACCTACTTTATTCTTCTTTCTAAGGATTGCTGTGGCTATTCAGGTTTTTTTTTATTCCAGATGAACTTTTGGAAAGTTTGTTCTAGGTCTCTGAAATATGCCATTGGTATTTTAATGGGGAGTACATTGGGTCTATAGATTGCTTTGGGTAGTATGGACATTTTAATGATGTTGATTCTACCAATGCATGAACATGGTATGTTCTTCCATCCATTTATGTCTTCCTCTATCTCTTTTTACAGTGTCCTGTAGTTTTCCACGTATAGGTCTTTTACCTCCTTGGTTAAGTTTATTCCAAGGTATCTTAATTTTTTTGGTGTGATGGTAAATGGGATTGCTCTTTTAGTCTCTCTTTCTGTAAGTTCATTATTGGTATATAGAAATTCCATAGATTTCTTCGCATTAATTTTATATCCTGCTACATTGCCGAATTCACTTATTATCCTATCTAATAAGAGAGTAATATACAAATTGACTGAACCTCTGATACACCCACAAGCCACTCCCACCAACCATGCCAACCAGCCAATTTGGAACAAATGAACCCCAACCAAGATGGCTGCAGCCACTGAGAGCAGGAGGGATGCTTGGGTTTCCCTGGCAAAGGAGAAAGCCAAGCTTTCTGCCTGCCCTTGCCAGCCTAGGCCTCCACCAATGCTACAAAGTTTCAATTATAGAAGATACATAATCCCAACAGAAATGGCGGCAGCCAAGGAGCTGGAGAGAGCAGAGGCTAGGGTTGCCCGGGCAATGGAGGAAGCCAAGCTTCTGCAGCCCTAGCACCTAGGCCTCCAATCTAGGCTACAAAGTTTCAATTACAGAATTTAAATAAACCCATTAAGAAATGGCTGTTGCCATGGAATGAACAGAAGGCTTGGCTCCACTCCAGGCAACAAAGTTTCAATTACAGAACATAAGTTAATCCCAGATCCCAAGGCCTCCGCTTGGGTCTCTGGGGGGCATGGCCAGCCTGCAAACCACCATAGGCCCTTTGCCCAAGCCACCCCATGCCCCAAGGGAACCCCCTCTCTGATCCAGGACACCCTTCCGGGCAAACCAGCTGGCCCCCACCCATGCACTGGGCCTGAATCCTATCTAATAAAAGAGTAATACACAGATTGACCATCACTCCAGCACACAGAGGGCTGCCCCCATGTGGTCAAAGATTCTGCCCCCATGTGGACACAAGATTGCCACCACAAGATGGCCAGCAGGGGAGGGCTGTTGGGAGGTTCCTGGCCTGCAATGGAGGGCAGTTGTGCACAATCAGGCCAGCAGGAGAGGGCAGTTGAAAGGACCAGGCCTGCAAGGGAGGGCAGTTAGACGTGACCAGGCCAGCAAAGGAGGGAAGTTTGGGGCAAACAAGCTGGAAGGGTAGTGGTTAGGGGGTGACCAAGCTGGTAGGCAGAAGCAGTTAGGGGCAATCAGGAAGGCAGGCAAGCAAGCAGTTTGGAGCCAGCATTCCTGGATTGTGAGAAGGATGTCCAACTGCCCATTTAGGCCCCATTCTACCGAGAACAGGCCTAAACAAGCAGCCGGACATCCCTCGAGGGGTCCCAGTTTGGAGAGGGTGCAGGCTGGGCTGAGGGACACTCCCCGCTCTCATGCATGAAATTTGTGTACTAGGCCTCTAGTGTCTAATAATTTTTTTTATGTTGTCTTTAGGGTTTTCTATATATAGTATCATGTCATCTGCAAATAAGTACAGCTTTACTTCTTCTTTTCCAATTTGGATGCCTTTTATTTCTTCTTCTTGTCTGATTGTAATGGCTAATACTTCCAGTACTATGTCAAACAGGAGTGGTGAGAGTGGACATCACTGTCTTTTTCCTGTTCTTAGGGACAATGGTTTTAGTCTTGCCCATTGAATAGGATGTTGGCTGTAGGTTTATCATATATGACTTTTACTATATTGAAGCATTATCCTTCTATTCCCACTTTGCTGATAGATTTTATCAAGAAAGGATGTTGGGTTGAGGAAAAAATGGTGACTGAATAGACAGACATGTCCTAAGCCTTGTCCCAGAGCAGATAGAAAGAACAGCTGAGAGTCACATGGGGAGTGTTGGTTCGTGAGTTAAGGGACAGCTATACTCCAGGAGAAAATGGTGGACTGTTGAATGGGGCTCCCCTGACTAGGCAGCCCCCACTGCTGCGGTGTTTACTCTGAAGCCACCAGATTAGACCACGCCATCTTGAAGGGGAAAGTAGATATTATTGGAAGCCTGAAAATCTACAACTGTGGCACCCACCCAACGGCTGCGAACCCCAGAGCAGCGGTCCCCAACTGGTGCAAACAAATGGATTCAGAGCAGTTCTACACTCCACCATAGAAAGATCAGATTTCACCTGGGATAAGATGAGGTCTCTGGTCGTGACAGGATAGAAAAATGTGTGCATTCCGGGAGCTGGAATACCAAGGGAAGTCTGCACCTAGAAAAATCAGTGCCTATTGGGGCTGACATGAACCATGAATGTGGAAGGGGGTCTTCAGAGCTACTAACAGAGGGGATTTCTAAAAAACAACCCATTTTGATCTGATGCAGAAGGACAGCCTAAAATTTTTAAAAGTGTGCTGCCTGCTTGGACACAAGGGGGAAGGAAGAACTGCGCAGACTTGCATACAGCTGCAGAGTTCACACACTTGTGCATTTTCCTCTTTGAATCCTTGCTCCTGATTGCTAAGCCCAGTGCATGGGAACACCCTAGGAGACTATGGGGGAAGGTTGTTTTTCTGGAGACTGGGGATCAGAGCAGGGAGTGACCATCGGAGAACCAGCTCCGGGGCAGCCCACTTCCACAAATTGGTATTGAGTGCCATAGGAAAAGCAGGATCTAAACACAGGCTAGAGAGGACCTATAGACTGGAGGTTAATCCAAAAGTACTGCCACCCAGGGGTTGAATCGCAAATTGACTCTTGTGTAATCACAAATAAAGGAATACAACAAATTAAGACACAATGCATGCTTAAAAATCAGGGCTGGCTTACAACACTGAGGAGTAGTGGAATGAAAGAAATGGCAATTCTATCCTCACTGAGAAACAGGTGTGTCAAACAAACAATAAAGAAAGTGAATAAACTTCACTACTGAACTTTTTAAAATTTTTTTTATTTTTTTCATCTTTTACTTAAGAAACCAATTTTTTTTCTTTTTTCCTCACATGATTTTACCTTTTTTTATCTTTATTGTTCAGTTTATTAATTACATTGTTTCCCCTTTTTATCCCCCTATAGCTCCCCTCCACCCTGTATCTATCCCACCCTCCAACCTCACCTCCCCCTCTCCACTGTCCTCTCCCATTGTTGCTAGGTTTTTGTCCAGTCTCTTGCTGCACTTCCCACAACCCTTTTCTCCCCAAGAATTGTCAGTCCATTCCCTCTCTATGTCCATGTCTCTGTTATATTCACCAGTCTATCCTGTTCAACAGCCTATCAATTCACTTGATTTTTATGTTCATTTGTTGATAGATGTGTATTTGTTGTTCATAATTTTCATCTTTACCTTTTTCTTCTTCCTCTTCTTAAAGAATATCTTTCAGCATTTCATATAATGTTGGTTTGGTGGTGATGAACTCCTTTAGCTTTTTCTTATCTGCGAAGCACTTCATCTGACCTTCAATTCTGAATGATAGCTTTGCTGGATAGAGTAATCTTGGTTGTAGATTCTTGCTGTTCATCACTTTGAATATTTCTTGCCACTCCCGTCTGGCCTGCATCGTTTCTATTGAGAAATCCACTGACAGTCGTATAGGTGCTCCCTTATAGGTAACCAACTGTTTCTCTCTTGCTGCTTTTAATATTCTCTCTTTGTCTTTTGCTCTTGGCATTTTAATTATGATGTGCCTTGGTGTGGTCCTCTTAGGGTTCCTATATATTGGGGTTCGGTGAACTTCTTGGACTCCTAAGTCAATTTCTTTCACCAGGTGTGGGAAGTTTTCAGTCACTATTTCTTCAAATAGGTTTTCATTGTCTTGGCCTCTCGCTTTTTCTGGCACCCCTATAATTCGCATGTTGGTATGCTTGAGGTTGTCACAGAGGCCCCTTACACTATCTTCAATTTTTTGGATTCTTTTGGTTTCTTGCTTTTTCAGCTGAGTGGATTTTACCTCTTTGTATTTCAAATCTTTAACTTGGTTCTTGGGGTGCTCCAGGGCACTTTTCGGTCTTTGTATAATATTTTTTGTTTCAGTCAGTGTATGCTTAATTTCTGGTTGGTCCTTTTTCATATCCTTGAGACTCTGCTTTATATCCTTAAGGGTTTCTTTCATTTCCTTGTAGGACTCATTCATTTCCACGTTGATCTTGATCATTTCCACATTGGTCTTGATCATTTCTTTGCAGCTCTCATTTATATCCTTTAGGGTGTTGTTCATTTTCTTGTAGGACTCATTCATTTCCTTTGTGGTCTTGCTTATTTCCTTATAGGCCTCGATCTTTTGTTGGAGCCTCTTAAAAAACCCTATAACCGTGGTTCTGAATTCCATGTCCAGTCATTTTTTTTCCTCCATTTCTTTCACATCTGATTTCTTTCCATGTTGCTGCATGGTGGCTGCTTCCCTGAGTTGGTCAATTAGCTTTGTGTGGTAGACTTCCTACTAGGGATAGTGGCTCAGCCTCCCTGGTTACCTGAGGTGGATATGGGCTGCACAGTCTTGCTGAAGTTAAGCTCAGTTAATCGTTGTTAGCACTTGGAGGGTTGACCTCCAGGCCAATTGTCTGTGAAGCTCAGCTGTGCTCAGGTTGGGTGGGCAGAGTCTCCAGGCCAAGCAGACAGCGTTAGCTCCACCCTATGCGGCCCCAGGGACTCTGTGCCGGGGGCAATGGCCGCCAGCACCTCTGAGAGAGAGCCGCTGCGGAGCTCCACCGGCTGCTGGTTGCAGGGGAACTCAGACTTTCCCAAAATGAGTCTGCATGCACAATGTCTCACCCAGGGTGGTAAAACAAAGCAGACTGACGGTTTTCTGAATGAGAGGCAAGTCGCGGTGCGCTCTCTGCGCCGTCACGCAGCCGAGCTGTTCGCACGAAAGCTGCCTTCTCCACAAGCCGGCAGACCCGGCAGCACCCGAGCTTCGGCGTGCCCTCCCACTGTCCAGTTTTCACCCCGTGTGATAGTGGGTTCTCTGGACTTCGCCCAGAGCTGGAGAATCAGTCCAGTGGGACGCCTTTGTCTCCCCCATTCGAGAAAACTGTCCGGTTTTCAGCCGCCCGCCCTCTCCGAGGCGTGCACTCCAAACCTCTCTCCGTGCGAATCTTTCAACGCTGTTCGCCGCCGCTCCTCCGAGTCACAGTGTCTTATCTTCACTTTTATTTGTGTAATTTTCACTCGGCGAGCTTTCTGGTGATTCTGGAAGGTGTTTGTTCTTTCTTTAAGTTGTAGTATTAAAATTGCTGATTATGATGGCAAGATAGGTGTTTTACCTTTGCCGCCATCTTAGTTCTCCTGATTTTATCTTTTTAATTATTAAATTTTTCTTTTCAATCAGTATTATTACTACTACTATTTTACCTTTTTTTAAAAAGATGTCATTTTATTTTACTTTGAGATTAGTGTTCTACATTCTATTTTCATATTTCCTTTAACATCATTCTACTCTATCTCAACTCTACCTTTATGCCGTTACTGTCTTCCAATTTAGTTGTCCTGTTTCTCTTGGCCTTTTTCTGCTTTAGATTTTCCCTATTTTTTCTTTTTATCCCCTGTTAAAATTTCACACTATGTATATATCTATTTTCGAATCCCCTGCCTCGAGTCCATACACACCTCTCTCTTCTCTGTCTTCACTATCAAAAAAAATTGTTTTTCACTCTGTCCTTTTGTTGTTGTTTGCTTGAATATTGATTATATCAATTTTTTATACTAGTTTGTGAGATTGTTTTGCTTATTCTTTTTTGTTTTATTTTTTATTTGCTTTGTTTTTTGCTTCTGTTTTCCCTTATTTCCCTTGAAATTAGTTGTTGTTTTAGTTTGTATTCATCTCCAGGTACTTGCTGCTGGCACTTGCTGGGATTAATGACTGTTCTATTGAAGTTTTCTCCCCATATATATAGTTTGTTCCCCCTTTTTTTCTTATTCTCTTTCTTTTCTCTCTTACTCTTTTGTTCCTTTTCCTAGTTTCATTTTTGCACTCCTTTCTTTTTTTTCTTTTTTTATCCTCTTCTTTATTTCCTATTCCCTAATTTGCCTTTCTTTGTTGGTCATCTTTATTTGGGGTTATTAATTCATGAATACATTTCTGTTTAGTGCCTTATGTGTTTTACCTGGTTTTGTTGTATTATGTGCCTATAAATCAATGCAGAAGAGAGAGAACTACATAACCAGACACCCAGAGAAGAGAGACCATGGGGAGACAAAGAAACAGTCCACATATGAAAGAAAAGCAGGCATCACCAAAAAAAGAAGTAAATGAAATGGAGGCAAGCAACCTGTCAGAGAAAGAATTCCGAGAAATGGTCATAACGTGGCTGAAAAGAATGGAAGACAAATTCAACAATATGAGTAAGAACCAAGAGGAAATGAAGAAGTAACAAGAAGAAATAAAAAATGACATCGCTGCTATAAATAACTTAATAGAAAGCATCAAGAGTAGACCAGAAGAAGCAGAGGACCACATCAGTGAGCTACAAGACAAGGTAGGGAAAAATACCCAAGTAGAGCAGATTCTAAAAGAAATTAAAAAGCAGGAGGAGAGACAGCCATTGCAGTACATTGAGCATAATAGAGACAGTGCCAGGGCAAGTGTGAGCCGGCCAGGCACTGGGTGACTGTGTGCTCGCTGAGGGAAAGTAATAAAACATGGGCAAAGGAGATGCTAAGAAGCCAAGAGGCAAAATGTCATTGTATGCTTTCTTTGTGTAAACTTACCGGGAGCAACACAAGAAGAAGCACCCAGATTCTTCAGTCAATTTCTCAGAGTTTTCTAAGAAGTGCTCAGAGAGGTGGAAGACCATGTCTGCTAAGGAGAAAGGAAAATCTGAAGACATGGCAAAGGCGGACAAGGCTCCTTATGAGAGAGAAGTGAAAACTTACATTCCTCCTAAAGGGGAAACAAAAAAGAAATTCAAGGATCCCAATGTATCCAACAGGACTTCTTCAGCCTTTTTCTTGTTTTGTTCTGAGTATCGCCTGAAAATAAAAGGAGAGCATCCTGGCCTCTCCATTGGTGACATTGCAAAGAAGCTGGGAGAGATGTGGAATAACACCGCTGCAGGTGACAAGCAGCCTTACGAAAAGAAGGCTGCTAAGCTGAAAGAGAAATATGAAAAGGATATTGCTGCCTACCGAGCTAAAGGAAAGCCTGATGCTGCCAAAAAGGGAGTTGTCAAGGCTGAAAAAAGCAAGAAAAAGAAGGAAGAGGAAGAAGACGAGGAAGATGATGAGGAGGAAGAAGAGGAAGATGAAGAAGATGATGATGAAGAAGAAGATGATGATGAATAAGTTAGTTCTAGTGCAGTTTTTTTCTTGTCTATAAAGGATTTATCCCCCCTGTACACAACTCACTCCTTTTAAAGAAAAAAAATTGAAATGTAAGGCTGTGTAAGATTTGTTTATAAACTATACAGTGTCTTTTTTTATATAGTTAACACATTACCTGATGTGTTTTTAGATAGCCCTGTCCTGGTGGTATTTTCAGTATACACTAACCTTGCCTGGTACAGTATGGGGGATGTAAGTTGGCATGGAAATTTAAAGCAGGTTCTTGTTGGTGCACAGCACAAATTAGTTATATATAGGGATGGTAGTTTTTCATCTTCAGTTGTCTCTGATGCAGCTTGTACAAGATAATTGTTGTTCTGTTAACTGAATGCCACTCTGTAATTGCAAAAAAAAGTTGCAGCTGTTTTGTTGTCATTCTTAATGCTTCTAAATAAATACAATTTTTTTCATTTAAAAACAAAAAAGCCGGAAGAGAGCCTAGGGTTCTTTGGAACAACATGAAACAAAACAACATCCACAGAATAGGAATGCCAGGACAGCACACTGAGCAAGGAATAGAAAACCTGTTTGAAGGAATAATGACATAAAACTTCCCTGATATAGGGAAGAAAAAAACCACATAAATCCAAGAAGCTCACGAAGTCCCAAACAAAATGAACCCCAAAAAACTGATGCCAAGGCACATTATAATTAAATTGGCAAACTCCACCGACAAAGTAAGAATCTTAAAAGCAGCCAGAGAGAGACAGAAAAAGAAACCTACAAAGAAGCACCCATCAGACTAGCAACTTATTTCTCAACAGAAACTCATCAGGGCAGAAGGGAATGGAATTAAATATATAAAGTCATGAAAACGAAGGGAATGAATCCAAGAATACTGTACCAAGAAAGGCTATCAATCAAAACTGATGGTGAAATCAGGATCTTCACAGACAAAAAAGGACTAAGAGAATTTATTGCCACCAAACTAGCAATGCAAGAAATACTAAAGGGTCTTCTGTAAAAACAAAACAAAACAAAACAAAAAAAAATAGCGGTACATCTTCACAATGGAATACCACACTGCACTAAAAAAGAAAGAGATCCTACCATTTGCAACAACATGGATGGATTTGGAGAGCATTATGCTAAGTGAAATTAGCCAGGCAGAGAAAGAGAAATATCACATGATCTCACTCATTTCTGGAATATAATGAACAGTATACACTGATGAACAAGAATGGATTCAGAGACTGAGAAACATCCATCAGAATGTCAAACCTCAGGGTAAGTGGGGGGTGGTGGGAGTAAGGGGGAAAGTCAATATATTTGACCTCTTGAACTAAGGTAAGTAATTTGTGTTTTTACCTCCCTGACAAAGTGTATATAAAGTTATTTTAAAAAATTGGCAGCTAGTTTGAAATTGAATTGATATGGCCTAGAGAAAAAAAAAACATCCTTACATGATATTATTTTATGTCATTATAATTTTTGATATTTTACAACAGTATATTGTACAATTATCCCAAAGAAACTTACAAACTAATTCTTTGAATGTTTGGCACCGATTTAAAAAAGGACATAAAATGAATTAATCCCTTTCAGAAGGAATTAAGGCACTGGGAAGGCACTTGAGCATTCGATGTTGGCCCCTCTTGCCCTTTTTGCCAAGAGGGACCCTCTTCTAACAATCCAAGTTCAAACAGCTGTTGCTTGAGCTTTCAGTTCAAGCTGAGGTTGAAGCCTCTGGGTCTCTGGCACCATGGATCTGTCTCTCACCAAATGGTGTGAGCTGGACCATCCTTGGAGAAGAAACCTGGGTCCCCCAAGATATGTGATCAGTACTGGAACCCTGCCAGCAGGCGAGGGGATCCCAAGGCAGGTGCTGGGCATGGAGACCATGGGGCATATACTACCAAGGAAACATCAACCTGCTTGGCCCTGTAGGATGACTGGTTAGCCAGAGATGGGTAAGATTCCTCATGAAAGGAACAATCTAAGACAGGCAAGGACACAGAGTGGCCATCAGGAGAGAACTTGAAGGTCAACACAGGTGGAGCACAGGCCGTCACCCCCCTAACCTTGCGGGAGCCTGAACTCTTAGCCTTCTGAGGTAGGCCTCCTGCCCCCATGGCTGCTTCACCTCCCATGCCTAGCTCAGATCGGGACCCAGACAGAGACTTGGCCAGCAACAGCTGCCCTATATCTAAATCCTGTCTAGCACCAGGAATGCTCAGAGCCTACTGAAGAATGCAAATAATGCTTTCCACTAATATTTACAGGGTAAACTAAGATTATTGTTTGAGTATTAAATTTGACAGTAAAATAGTAATCAAGTTTTCAGATTAATTTAAATTGGCCAATTGAAATAAGTGAATACTCAAGAAAATTTAAGTGTACTGGACAAAAAGCTGTTCCTAAAATATTAAGTAAAATTTCTATTTGTAGTTCATCTCATCATAAAATTGCCTAACATGAAATAACTTAAAGCAGTCATATTTTTGTGCAAAAATTAAAATTTAAAGCTACCAAGGCCGCAATATAAAATTTCCAAAAGCCTCCATTAATAAAAAAAAGTAAATTATATCTAGAAAATTCTTACTTCAGAAAATTAATTTCCTTTTGTAATGCTAACAGCAGGACATGCATGAAAACACACATGGTGTCAAAATAAGCCAAAGGAAAATCATTTGGGCAAAAATAAAAGAATGCCAAGTCTAATTTACAAAAAATATCTCTTTATTAACTTTTGGTCAAGAACATGCTTGTATATTTTCAGAAAACAACTCCAAGACCATATGAATCCCTCCAACAAAGAAGAACTGACAGGTCTGTTCCAACAACAAAGACAGTCCAGAGATGGAGGACGCTGACGACACCTTGCCATGCTAGCAGTCAGCAGATGTGCATCACTGCAGGTTGCCCAGGACCAAACCAGAGAGAGAAACCTGCATTGCCACCATTTGTCCACCATCCAGATATCATTGCTGACATGTACACATATGGAACTATTTGACATTGAAACTGGGACTCAGAACAGTTGAACATTGAAATTGAGACTCAAACATGTTTTGTTCTTATATGTTTATTTCTAGTATGCAGATGTAAGATTTTTTAAAGAAAAGAAATGGGGGGGAGAAGATACAGAGGCAAACAAGCATTGAACAGACTGTCAAACTACATTGGGAAGGCAGGGAAGTGGGGGGCGGGAGCTGTAAGAGATCAACTGAAGGACTTGTATGCATTCATATAAGCATAACCAATGGAGGGCAGCAGGTGAGGGCATGTGCTGGGGGGTAGGATAGGTTGGGGGGAGGTCAATGGGGAAAAAAATAAAAGGAAACATGTGTACTACTATTTGTAATACTTGAAAGAATAAAAATATTAGGAAAAAAGAAAGAAAAAATAGAAATTGAAGAAAGAACACAAGGGTAAAGAATAAAAATAGTGATAAATAAGTACCTATCAATAATAACTTTAAATGTAAATGGATTAAATGTCCCAAACAAAAGACATAGGGTAATGGATTTGATAAGAAAACAGGATCTATATATCAGCTATCTACAAGAAACCCACCTTAGACACTCACAGACTGAGGGTGAAAGGATAGAAAAAGGTTTTTCAGGTGAATGGAAATGAAAAAAAAAAGCTGAAGTAGCAATACTTATATCTGACAAATTATATCTCAAAGTGAAGGACATAAAAAGAGATAAGGAAGGTCACTTTATAATTCCAAAGGAAGCAATCCAACAAGAAGAAATAACTATGGTAAACATATACACACCCAATACCGGAGCATTCAAATACACAAAAACTCCTGGAGGATATTATGGGAGAGATTGACAGCAAGACAATCACAGCAGGAAACCCCACTATCACCATTGGACAAATTCTCTAAACAAAAAATAAGCAAAGAAACATCAATCCTAGCAGCTTTTAGGATTCTCACTTTGTCGTTGATGTTTGCCAATTTAATTATAACATGCCTTGGTGTAGGTCTTTTGGGGTTTAATTTGCTTGGAACTCTGTGAGCTTCTTGGATTTGTGTGGGCTTTTTCTTTCCTATATCAGGGAAGTTTTCTGTCATTATTTCTTCCAACAGGTTTTCTATTCCTTGCTCAGTTTCCTGTCCCTCTGGAAGCCCTATTAAACGTATGTTGTTTTGTTTCATGTTGTCCCAAAGTTCCCTTAGGCTCTCCTCCTGCTTTTTAATTTTTTTTCTAGAAGCTGCTCTACTAGGGTGTTTTTTCCTACCTTGTCTTCCAGCTCACTGATGCGGTCCTCTGCTTCATCTACTCTACTCCTGATACTTTCTATGGAGTTCTTTACCTCAGCAATGTCACTTTTCATTTCTTCTTGGGTCTTCTTCATTTCTTCATAATTCTTCTTCATTTCTTCATAATTCTTCATCATTTCTTCATATTTCTTATTCATTTCTTCCTGGCCCCTCTTCATTTCCTCTTGATTCCTCTTCAATTCCTCATGGTTCTTACTTGTATTGGCTTCTGTTCTCTTCATCCACCCTATGACCATTTCTCTGAACTCTCTCTCTGACAGGTTGTTTGCTTCCATTTCGGTTACCTCTTTTTCTGGTGAGGCTTGCTTTTCTTTCATTGGTGCGCTATTTCTTTTTCTCCCCATAGTCTTTCTTCTCTGTGTGTCTTGTTATGTAGTTCTCACTCTCCTGTGTTGATTTAAAGGCTCAGACTATAACACAACCAGGTGCAGCACACCAGGCACAGAAGAAGAATGTATTCACAGTATTGGTAACTCCAAATTAAAAGTGATTGCCAGAGGAAGGTAAATTAGGTGATAGGTGGGGTAAGAGAAAACACACTCGCTCACACAAAATAAAGAAAGAAAAAAAGAAAGAAAGAAAGGAAGAAAGGAAGAAAGAAAAAGAAAGAAAGGGAATGCCAAAATAAAGTTGGGAAAAGGGGGAGGAGTAAAAAGAAAGGAAAAGGGAGTAAACTATAAATATGGGTTGGAACCTCCCAGAGGACCACCACTAATCCCAGCAAAAGCCAGCAACAAGTACCTGGAGACTGATAGAAACTACATACAACAACTAATATCAATGGAGGTTAGGGAACACAGAAGCTTAAATCTATCAAAAAACAATGTAAACATCACCAATACACAAAACAATGCCAACTCCCGCCCCACAAAACAAATTAAAAGGGAAGAATAACCAAACCAATCTCACGAATATGCATAAAATATAAACAACATCAGCAGGACCAAGAGAAAAACATTTTAGGATAGTGAAATCGGAGAAGCATTAGATGTGTATGGTCTTGGAGCAGGTGGTTGGAGATTGGATATAAAAGTGGGGTGAAATTTTAGCAGGGGCTAAAAAGAGAGAATAAGGAAAATCTAAACCAGAAAATGTGTAAGGGGAATAAGACACTAACTAAGGAAAGGTTAGCAAGAGAGTGCTGGCAAAAGGGGGAAGTTGAAGTAGGTTAAAGAGATACTAAAGGGTAGATGAAAAAAGACTATATATCACTAATCTCTGAGTAGAATAAAGATGGAATAAAATGGCACTTAAAAAGTTTTAAATAGTAGCAGAACAAAATTGATTCCTTAATTTGTGTTACACAAGAGACGATTTATGATTCAGCCCCTAGGTGGCAGTGTTTCTGAATTGACCTCCGGGTCTATTGGTCCTCTCTAGCCTGATCTAAAATCCTGCTATGTCTATGGTATTACTACTGATTTGTGGAAACAGGCTACCCCAGAGCTGCCTCTCTAATGGTGAGGACCTGTTCTGATCCCCAGCGTCAGAAAAACAGCTCGCCCCTGTGGTCTCCCAGGTTCTCTTCCACCAGGGGATCCCCCCTTCCTCATTCAGTGCTGAGAAATTCGGATTTGGAGAGGACAAACGAAGGCGCGCGAACTCACGTCCTGCTGGTATGTTTGCGCGAAACCCTTTCTCCCCTTGGGTTTGGCAGCCCGCTCCCTCCCAAAACTGCCAGGCTGGCCCTCTCCTTCAGGTCCAAATGTGTCGCCCTCTATGTATCCCCTCTCCTATCACCAGCTCCGAGGACCATCTTCCACGTTTGCCGGCTCCAACAGCCACGGGTTTTCCTCTTTTTTTTCGCCAGGCGCGAATCTCCCTGTGTTACCAGCTCCCTTAACCCCCGGAGAAACCTGACCTTTCCGCTGCTGAGCACAGGTTTCCTCGGAGTCCGCTTCTTCACCAACTAGGAACCGATGTTGGGGGGCAGGTGGGCGTCTCAGATGCCCCGTGGGTACCGCGACTGTAAAAATTTTAGGCTCTTCCCCTTTAAGATGGCGCAGCCGCCTCTGAGCCAGGCTCCGGGAGAGAACCCAGCCGCACGGAGCCGCTCCGTTAAGGGGGGCTAATCTGGCAGTCCCCCTCCTTCTCCCAAAGCCCTACTGTCCCGCCACTCGCCAACAAACACTCCCCCCCCCGCGACCCTCAGCTGCTCACCCCGTCTACCCCGGGACACAAATGATTACGCGTCCTTCTGACCCGCCGCCATCTTTTTCTCAGAAACATCAATCCTAAATGACTCAATAGATTAGAATGAATTAATTTACATCTTCAGAACATTTTATCCCAAAGCCACAGAATATACATTTTCGCAAGTGCACCTGGGTGCACCTATCATTTTCAAAGATAGACCATATATTGGGTCATAGGCAAAGTCTCTTCAAATTCAAGAATATAGCAATCATATCAAATATCTTCTCAGGTCACAGTGGCATAAAACTGGATATCAACTACAATAAAAACAATCCAAAAAAATCAAACACATGGAGACTAAACAGCATGCTATTAAACAATGACTGGGTTACCAGAGAGGTCAAGGAAGAAATGAAAAACATCATGGCAACAAACAACAATGAAAACACAGCAATCCAAAATCTATGGGACACAATGAAAGCAGTCTTGAGAAGGAAGTTCATAGCTCTACAAGCCTACTGCAAAAAACAAGAAACAATGTAAATAAATTACCTAACCCTACAACTCAAAGGGTTAGAAACAGAGCAACAAAAAAAGTCCAGTATAAGCAGAAGAAAGGAAATAATAAATATCAGAACGGTGATAAATGACACAGAGACTAAAAATTTAAAAAAATAAAAAGATCACAAAACCAAGAGCTGGTTCTTTGAAAGGATAAACAAGATTGAGGAACATCTAGCCATGCTCACCAAGAAGCAAAGAGAGAGGACCCAAATAAGCAAAATCAGAAATAAAAGAGGTAAAAAAACAACAGATCCAACTGAAATACAAAAGATTTTTTAAAAATACTATGAACAATTCTATTCCAAAAACCTGGACAACCTAGAGGAAATGGTCATATTCCTGGAAAAAATATAACCTTCCAAAACTCAATCAGGAAGAATCTAAACAGCTCAATAGACCAATTATGGAAGAAATTGAAGCAGTCATCAGAAAGCTTCCAGCAAACAAAAGCTTCACATGGTAGTTTTACCTAACATTCAAGGAAGAACTAACAACTATTCTCCTCAGACTATTCCAAAAAATTCAAGAGGAATGAACACTTCCAAGCTCCTTCTATGAAGCCAGCATCACCCTAATGCCAAAACCAGATAAAGACAACACAATGAAAGAGAATTACAGGCCAATATCCCTCATAAACATAGATGTCAAAATTCTCAACAAGATTCTAGCAAATTGGATCTAGCAGTACATCAGAAAGATCATACACCAGGACCAAGTAGGATTTATCCCAGGAATGCAAAGATAGTACAATATCTGTAAATCAATAAATGTGATACATCACATAAACAAATTGAGAGATAAAAATCACATAGTCATATCAATTGATGACAAAAAAGCATTTGACAAAATCCAACACCTGTTCTTGATAAAAACTCTCAACAATGTGGGAATAGAAGGTTCATATCTCTACATAATAAAAGCTATATATGATAAACCCACAACCAACATCATATTCAATGAGCAAAAACTAAAACCATTTCCCCTAGGAACAGGAACAAGACAGGGATGCCCAGTCTCACCACTCCTGTTCGTCATAGTACTGGAAGTATTAACCATTGCAATTAGACAATCAGAAGAAATAAAAAGCATCCAAATTGGAAAGAAGAAGAAAAGCTGTTCTTATTTGCAGATGACATGATATTGTACATAAAAACCCGAAAGATTCCATAAAAAAACTGATAGATTTAATAAATGAATTCAGCAATGTAGCAGGATATGAAATTAACGCCAAGAAATCTATGGAATTTTCATATACCAATAGTGAGTTTACAGAAAGAAAGACTAAAAAAGCAATCCCGCTGAAACCGGTTTGGCTCAGTGGATAGAGCGTCAGACTGCAGACTGAAAGGTCCCGGGTTCTATTCCTTCTGGTCAAGGGCATGTATCTTGGCTGCGGGCACATCCCCAGTTGGGGGCATGTAAGAGGCAGTTGATCGATGTTTCTCTCTCGTTGATGTTTCTGACTTTCTATCCCTCTCCCTTCTTCTCTGTAAAAAATCAATAAAATATATTTTTAAAAATTAAAAAATAAATAAAAATAAAAAAGCAATCCCATTTACTATTGCACCAAAAAAAAAAAAAAATGAAGAAACCTAGGAAAAAAACTTAACCACTGAGGTAAAGACATAAATACATGGAAGAACATACCATGTTCATGCATTGGTAGAGTCAATATCATTAAAATGTCCATATTACCCAAAACAATCTATACATTCAATGCCCTTCCCATTAAAATACCAATTGCATATTTCACAGATCTAGAAAGTACTTTCCAAAAATTCATCTGGAATAGAAAAAGACGCTGAATAGCCACAACAATCCTGAGAAAGAAGAACATAGGTGGGATCTCAATACCAGATTTCAAGCTGTATTACAAAGCCACTGTTCTCAAACTGCCTGGTACTGACACAAGAACAGACATATAGAGCAATGGAATAAAATAGTGAACCCAGAAACTGACCTAAATCGCTATGCTCAATTAATATTTGACAAAGGAGGCATGCACATACAATGGAGTCAAGACAGTCTCTTTAAAAAATGGTGTTGGGAAAATTGGACAGATACATGCAAAATAATGAAACTAGACCACCAACTTATACCATACACAAAAATAAACTCAAAATGGATCAAGGACTTAAACATAAGAAGGGAAACCATAAAAATACTTGAGGAATCCACAGGAAGAATAATCTCAGACATATGCTGAAGCAATTTCTTTACTGATACTGCTCGTAGGGCAATGACAACTAAAGAAAAAATAAACAAATGGGACTACATCAAAATAAAAAGCTTTTGCACAGCAAAGGAAGCCATCAATAAAATAACAAGAAAGCCAACTGCATGGAAGAACATATTTGCAAATGTTATCACAGATAAATGTTTAATCTCAAGCATCTACAGGCAACTTATACAACTTAATAAAAGAAAGACAAATGATCCAATAAAAAAAAATGGGCAACAGACCTAAATAGAATCTTTTCAAAAGAAGACAAAAGGAAGGCCCAGAAACATATGAAAACCTGCTCAAAGTCACTAATTATCCAAGAGATGCAAATCAAAACAACAATGTGGTATCATCTCACATCTGTCAGAATGGCTATTATCAATAAATCAACAAATGACAAGTGCTGGCAAGGATGCGGAGAAAAATGAACCCTCATGCATTACTGGTGGGAATGCAGACTGGAGAACAGTATGAAATTTCCTCAAAAAACTAAAAGTGGAACTCCCATTTGACCCAGTGATCCCACTTTTATGAATATTTCCCAAGAAACTGCAAACATGAATCAGAAAGAATATATATACCCCTATGTTCATAGCAGCACAAGTGCTGTTGGAGATGTTAGCATTTTCTGGAAGGAGATGAGGTCAGATTTCAGACACAGAAATTTTAAAAGGTAAAGAATATAAATAACAATCCTGAGATCATGAAAAGAGGGAGTAATCATAGCAGTGCCCCTTCTGATTAAGATGTATCTATAAAGATGTGGACCATGTCTTACATGTACAGTGATAATCAACAATATCAAAAAGCAGCTCCAAAGAGCATCAGTAACCCATTAATAGAGGAACATTTACAGAGGCTACATGCAAATATATATAAGCATAAGCCTTTATATACCTCACAGATTAGGAGAATCACCCACTTGGGAGAAAAGAATGGCATAAGAACACTCTGGTTCATATAAATTTAATATCCACAGCAGAGAAATATTTTTGTTTGTTTGTTCTCAGTAGTGCTTTTTACTATGGCCCTTCCATATTAAATTGGACCTTGATGCTGAGATTTATTCATTTAGAAGAGAGCCAAACTAGGAAGCCTAGGTTCTTTACTATTAAAATAGAGATAATAGTTTTGAAAGCACAAAAATTGCAATAATGAATTTTCATTTTTATTTATTGACTAGAGGCTTGAAGCATGAAGATCCGTGCAAGAATAGGCCTTCTTTACCTGGCTTCCAGCTCCACCTTCACTCTAGCCCGGAGCTGCCTTCCGCCTCTTGCCTGTCGCATCACTTTGCATATTCCCTCCTTATTGGCTGTTGGTGCCGCCATCTTTGTATCCGAGTTATGGTCATGTTTTGTCTTTATTAGGTAAGATTTGAGAGAGATTAACATCAGTTCATTGTTATGCTTATTTATGCATTCATGGGTTAATTCTTGTAAATGTCCTGACTGGCGATCAAACCTAAACCTTGGCATATCAGAAAATACTCTAACCAACTGAGCTACCTGACCTGGGTTGAAGAATCAATTTCTTATTTAAAAAAAATTTTTTTTAGTTCTGTAAAGCTCAAAAATTAAAATTTATAACATAGTGGAGGAAATTGATATTAATATGAATAATTTTCCTACCCAAAAGAACATCAACTTTAAACAGATTGAAAGATAATGAATGTTAAATTGAAAAAAGCAGCAGTAATTTTGGCCTTTCTTGGATCTTGAGACATCTCACCCTTAAACCAAAGCAATAAAATGGGTAAGTTGATTGTGGTGTGCTTCTAGTAATTTCATTCTTTTATCATATTGTTAAAATTAAAATATCCTCTTTACATCAGTTTACAATTTGTTTCTTTGGTAACTGCATCCTTTTAATTAGGTTTTGCTTTCATCTTGTGGTAAGTTTTTTAGATAGCCCATTAATTGTTCAAGCACATCTTAAAATAAGGTATCTCAATAACAGTTACTATGTTGTATAATAATGTCTGTACTAACATACACAGATTTTCTGATGCTTATTTTTCACACAATATTGAGGCTATGGTGAAAACACTGCAACTCAAAAGGGGTTATAAAGTGATCAAATTTCTCCACTTATTAATTGCTTTTGTTTCTTTTAAGAGCAAAAAAAATATTTTTTTTCCTCAGGTTTTTTGAAATATTAAACAAAGCAAAGCTATCTACTCTCTTTGAAATCACTATACTTCTTAGGAGGTATTTAAATGGAAACAACAGAAAACACAGCTAAAACTGGCTTAAAAAAAAAAAGTATAATCATTGGTTTTCCTGCACTGAAAGACCAAAAATATGAGGGCAGGGGGCAAAAATGACATAATTGCATAGCAGAATGACCTTATCAAGAACCTAGTTTCTCCCTATATCATGATTTGCATTTCTGAAATTCTGCTTCACCCTAAGCCTGACTTACCCAATTGTCAACTCCCGGGACTACCTGCTTCTGAATATAAACACATATAAACAAACAGAGTTACTTTTGGAAATTCTTCCAGAAAATCATAGGTGGTTTATGCTCTGTAAGGCTCTCTTTGTATATGTCATTAGCTCAAACTGAATCATATACCCATTCCTGAATCTATGTCTAAGTGATAGGTTTATAGTAATGAACATAGATTTGAGTCACCTGACCTAACCCCATATCTAGACCAAAGTCAGTTTCCTTTGAAATACTTATGCTTCTCAGAAGTTTTATAGGGAACATATGTCTGCATATATGCATAACCCATAGATACAGACAATAGAGTGAAAGCTATGGTGAGGCTGGGCTAGGAAGGGACAATGGGAGGGAGAGAGAACATATGTAATCCTTTCAACAATAAACAATTTTTTTAAATAAAATAATCTGGATCTAGGGAGTTTTGAAGTTTTGTTTGTAAGCTCTGCTTGCTTTCCTCTCTAAAGAAGAAATATGTTTTAAAGATTTGTAGAAAATAAAAAGCTAAAATAAAAGTCATTCTAAAGAGCATTAAATTATCTATATTGTGATATTAGAAAAAATTAATTGCTTAGAACTTTTTACTTATAAAAGTTACTGCTCCTGGTAACTTTTAGAAATACCAAAATATATAATCTAGCTGAAGATAGTCTATAGTATCTGGACTATGGTGTTAGCATTCCAGATATAGGCTAAGTGGGTAGGATTATGAATTTTGAAATAATAGTTATTGGACTCTTAGTTTTGCTTGCATGACTGTAATTTCATTTACTTGATGTGAGGAAAATAACGTTGGGAGGAAATTGATCCAGAAATCTATCTTGAACAAAATTTTTAAGATTATTAAAGTGAAGATATTGGGAATATCATTAGCTATTCAAATCTGGAGGGATAAGGGCTGGGAAATCATATTTGAAAATTACCTAGTTAAAAATAATATCTTAAGCTATAGTACTGCATAATTTAATAATAGAGTAGAGAATTTAGGAATAAATCCCAAATCACTCTATAATTTGAAGAGCTGGAAAATAAGTTTGAAATGGACCACAATTGAAAAGAAAAACACACTACTGTTTGTCCAGACCACAAATAAAATGTTGTATTGAGAAAGGAAGGCCATCCTTATTGAATTCTGCTGATGTCAAGATGAGGATACAGAAGCCACCAATGGATTTGGCTCCTGGTTGCCATGACAAGAGCAATATAAGTATAGAAGAGGGAATAAAACTTGGAAGGTTGAGAACAAAAATGAAAAATAAGGTTGAAAACATATACAATTTTTCTGAGAAGTTTTGAAATGAAATATAGCAGAGGAATTATATAGTGGTGGGCACAGAGGTAGAATCAAAACCAACTGACTTTTTACTAAAATGAGAGATAATGTATTATAGCATATACTTAAACTGAGGGGAATATCCAGTAAATAGAAATCAATGTTAAAGAGATTGATGACACATTTTTAAGATAAAAAGTAATTGAGAAGACATTATAATCTTGGAGTGTTAAGGTTCTTGTTCTTGAAAACCATACCTTTTACACATGGTTAATAAAAAATAATTGGGTTATGTTAATCCTATATTAAATCATGATTCCTGAAATATCTGAGTTTTACTTTTATTTATTATTTTTATTGAATTTATTAGGGTGTCATTGGTTAATAAAATTATATAGGTTTCAGGTATACAATTCTACAATACATCATCTGTATATTATATTGTGTGTTTACCATCCCAAGTCAAGTTTCCTTCCATTGCCATTTATCCTCCCATTACTCTCTTCTACTTTCCCCTACCCATGGTTGGCAAACTGCAGCTCGAGAGCCACATGCGGCTCTTTGGCGGCTCTTTGGCCCCTTGAGTGTGTGGCTCTTCCACAAAATACCATGGCCTGTGCGAGTCTATTTTGAAGAAGTGGCATTAGAAGAAGTTTAAGTTTAAAAAATTTGGCTCTCAAAAGAAATTTCAATCATTGCACTGTTGATATTTGGCTCTGTTGACTAATGAGTTTGCCAACCACTGCAACCTCTTTCCCTCTGGCAATCACCATACTGTTGTTTGTTTCTGTAAGTCTTCCTTTTTTTTTCTTTTCCTAATTCCCTTACCCTTCTCACCCAGCCCCAAGTTTCCTTCCCTCTAACAGCTATCAGTCTGTTCTCTGTATTCATGAGTCTGTGTCCACTTTGTTCATTTATATTGTTCATTAGATTCTACATATAAAGGCAATCATATGGTGCTTGTTTTTCTCTGTCTGGTTTATTTCACTTACCATAATACTTTCCAGGTCCATCATTTTTCTTTTTTTATGTCTTAGTAGTATTCCATTGTACCACAACTTTGTTTTTTTCAACTCCTTCTAGTATACTGATGAACACTTGGGCTGCTTCTAAACCTTGGCTATTGTAAATAACACTGCAATGAACATAAGGGTGCATATATTTTTTCAAATTAAATTCTATATTTCAGTTGATGTTGAATAGCTTTTTTTATCACCTTATAACTGATATGAAAGATTGAAAGCTAATAACAAGGGGACATCAGATAACCAATGTTCTAAACCAAAGCACAAATAATTGGGGGCCAGATACCTGGATTGTAGTCAAACTTACTTTGCTAGCTTCCACTGCCCTATCCCTTCTTTCAGATAAACTGAGTCCTAGGAGGAGAAGGGGAAGAGAATCTCCGTAAAGATTTTATCCTAGGCAGACAGTGTGTAGCTTACTCTACTCAGAAGGAGAAGCCCTACTAGATTTTCCCAGGAAAGCCCCAGTTTATGGTTCTAGTCCTTTTGCTTCTCAAAATGATCTGGTTTGAACAATGAAATATATGGTCTCCTACCCAACAGCCAGGTGACAAGTAATTCTGTTTAGGATGGAAGATTCGCATAGCATTTCCTAGATGAAAGTTTATACCATGAGCTCACTAATCATCTGGGGCTTGTATGAGCAGGCAGAAAAGAGAACTGCCTAGAAAAGACAATATAAAGTGACAGGAACAATGGAGCAGCCTGCATTTCCATGTTTTGGGGTGGTGAGAATGCAGCAGACTTCTACGAGTCAAGTAGACATTAGAGAAGATGGCCAGATTTGATTAATCTTCCTGGTCACCCACTAGTGAAGGCTGGCTACAGGAGCGGTGAGACTGTGAGGTGAGAACAGGACTGGAGCTTTTGGTGATAGAAGGTAGGAAAGGCGCCTGGAGGAATGAGAACAAGTGGCTCTCCTGCCTCCGGGACTGTGAGATGGAAAGGAACATCTCATGGCTTCCAAAGAATAACACATGTCTCTTCAGAGTAGCACTTGATGCTTGCCACATAGGGCATATGTAGCTGGTCACTGTTAAATACTTAAGTATTTAGAGCAGTGAAAATGTACCATTGAGGATAAAAGTTTATTGTCTGCTTTTGCAATGCTTTTCCCCACCATCAACAACCATTATTAGTGGAGTAATTGGTTCCAGAGAGAAGGGCAAATGTTTGAATTTGTGGAAATGCAATTCCTTGGTAAGATTGGAAGGAGCAAAGGTGACAAAATTGAAATTTTAAATGGACATAACTAAACAACACTTGTTAATAACACAAAGTGAGGGAAAACCTATGAAATCTCCTAAAATATCATATGGGTCCATAAAAAGGATAATCAGTGAGGCATGGTTGAAGACAACAATTAGAGAAAAATAAAACTATTCTGGGTTTCTATATCACCCAATAAACTTATTGCCCAATAAACTTATTGCTGTAAAGTCTCATTTAGGGTTTTAGTGTTTTGGTATGTGTGTAATTTGTTTAATAATATTATTTTTAATTGTAGCTTATTTCGCTCTTGAGATTAAAGAGTAATTGGGGGTGAATTATGAACTCTAAATCCCTAACTTCCCTTTCTAAAGTATATTTTCAAACACCATAAGCAATAATATCTAACTCAGAAGATGGGACCATCAGAGGCAAATGCATTAGGAACCTGCATTTCCATCTTGCCTTGTAATGCACTAATAAATGCAGAGATTTTAACTATTACCCATTTTAATTCTCAGATACAGAAGGGCAGGTCAAGTAGGTAACTAGCTTCTATAGATTTCTCCAAGAAAAACTGAAATGATCAACTTCAGGCAGCTAATCTAGCACTGGATCAAAACCCCTCAGGGAAATATTTATGTTTTACTAGTTTACTTAGAGAAATAGCTCTAGGGATCTGCAGATATCCTCTGTGATTTTCCTGAAGGAAACACTGATGCCAGAGCTGAAGCTTGTGATTTAATCATTGAAGCAATTCAGCCTTCAGCAGACCTATCTCCTAAGAAATCAATAGCTATACTTTCAATTCTATTAAAAGATTTTTTTAACTTCTTCACCTGACCAAGATATTAATTTGTCTATGTTCCATTGTCCGTCTATCTGGTTGATACCTTGAAATGTTGAAAAACTAATTCAATTATTCAGTTGGAAATGCTTTCTCTAAAAGATTTCTTCTGTCATCATCATCATCATTATTTTAATTATTTATTGATTCACATGGCATTTTCAAACACTAAAGAGATTTAAAGAATTATGTACAACATCCAAGGATAACATTTCATATCAACCTCCTAAACATACTCTTCCAGTCAGTTGAAAGTGGTACAAAACAGTTTTAAGAAACAAATTTTAAAGAATTCTCAGAAATCTTCATTAAATTAAACACAAACAAAACAAAAATTCAGTTGAAAAGCTAGAGAAATTGGGACAAATCATGGAAGTTCCTGGCCTATGGATAATGCCAAGGGCTTGTGAAAGCTAGGATAGTCTAAATCAAAGTTCTCAAATTTTCCACATAACGGAACACTTGAACACATATACATTATTTGTACCTAGACTACTGTTTTCTATCAATGAAGAAAAAGAAGGCATCTTGCTCAGATTTAGTTGAATGAATTTTACTTACATTAAAACATTACATTTTACTTTGCAATAATGGTTAAACTAGTTTATCCACATTTGGATACATGTGGATTTCATTAAATTGTGGGGTATGCTGAACAATAGGGTACTGAAAATGACATTAAATAGGGACACAGGAGTCAGGGATTCTCAGGTCTAAGGATTCACCATCAAATGATTTCTCCTTATTCAGCCACATAAATGGCTTTCTAAACTCTACAAATTTCAACTCCAAAATGTCAATATTATTGAATACTCATAAATCTTATACACTGTTGTTAAAGCAAAGAATTCTCTTTGCCCTGAAAGCTCTGTGACAGCTCAATAAGCACTTGATTTTTCTCTTGTTTATAATAGGAATATTTATAATTATTCCTTCTAGAAAATATGTTTTATTATACTATTACCAGTGTACAAATTGATTTATTAGAGGAAATAGGCCTATTTTTATATCAATTTGGCCTCTGGACTTTCAGGATAGAAATCAACTCTGACTTACTCACAAGGTCTTGTAACTAGTTTATCTTTATTAAGTATTAAATGATATTTCTAATTTTAGCAGAAAAAGTATTCAGTGCAACTGATCAGAGTATATGTATTAGAAACTTTCTAGTCACCAGCTAACAAACAAGGATCATGTCTTCTGTTTCTATGTATGATCCACTTTGATAATACACATCGATGAATATTTATTGAGTTCCTACTATATATCAGCCACTGTTATAATTATTGGGGCTCTGAGATTAAAGTTTAAAAAGTTGTGTGTGCTTACATTAGAAGTTTCATTAGAAGAACAATTTTTTCCATCTCTTTTGTCAAATTTGCTCTCAGTATACTTAAGAATAAAAGGAACACATATATTTAAATTCAAAGATGTGAGAACAAATATACAAGTAGAATTACTTGAACATACATCTGCTAAACTGTTGGTGCAATATAATTTTAAGGGTGCTCAGTCATTAGTTCTGCTCAGAAATTGATACTTGATATCCTCAACACTGACATCATTATGTTTGCTTACCTGTTAAAGCTCAAGTAAGGTAAATCTAGAAATACATTCTCATTTTCCAAATGCTTAATTTTTATTGTCTTTTTTCCCATTTTTTCTAAATAATACAGAATATTTACATCACAGTTTTTACTTATAATGTTTGAATCACATATTTTTATCAGACTGCCACTTGTACTTTCTACTTAGTCATTTTTTTACTTTCAACTTAATCTTTCATTAAGAAGTAGTAATAAATCATAAATGAGGCTTACAGTCAAGACTGCAGAGTAGCCCGGCCAGTGTGACTCAATGGTTCAGTGTTGACCTATGAACCAGGAGGTCACAGTTCTATTCCTGGTCAAGGCACATGCCTGGATTGCAGGCTTGATCCCCAGCAGGGGTTGTGCAGGAAGCAGTTTATCAATGATTCTCTCTCTTCATTGGTGTATCTATCTCTCTCTCCCTCTCCTCTCCTCTCCAAAATTAATAAAAATACATATTTTTTAAAAATGATGGCAGAGTAGGTAAATATGGTACTGGCATCCTCCCACAGCCACACCAACATTACAAATTAACTACAAAACAACCATCATTGAGAACTGCCTGAAATCTGGTTGAAAAAAAGTTTATAGCTAAGGATATAAAGAAGCCACATTGAGACCAGTATGAGGGACAGAATTTCAGGACAGGTTGGTCCCACACTCATGTGTGGTGGTAAAAAGTTAGGAAGGTTCAGTACACTGAGGAAGTTCCCATAAAGAGTGACAGGTTCCTTCCCCACCCAGACCCCCCCAGTCCATAGTTTCAGTGCCAGGAAGAGAAGTCCCCATAACTCCTCATATACATTCACTCCAACTCACTCCCTCTGAGCTCCAGCGCTGGGGCAGCAGCTCCAAGGTGCCAGGGACATGTGAAAGAAACGGAATTATCTGGCTTTGGAAGTAAGGGCTGAAGAGTCAGTTTCCTCCCAAAGATGCTGGCAGAAACCATTGTTCTTTTGCTGAGCTCTCCCCATAAAGACACGGGCCAACATCATACCTCCATCAACCTGACAAATAAAATTGTCCTTTTCTGGTGATTCTCTGATATCCCCAGACTCCCACTCAATTTGCAAGCCTACCCAAATGCTTCCTGTGGTTTTTTTCATACAGTCTGTGATGGCTCATGCTGCAGAAACAGCCCAACTACCCATCAGTAGACAAGAGGATATAAAAAGCCTGTGATACATATACTCTATAGAATAATATGCTGCAGTAAAAAACAGATGGACCTCTTGCCCTTTGAGACAGTATGGAGGGACCTGGAGAGTATTTTACTAAGTGAAATAAGCCAGTCAAAGAAAGACAAGTATTACATGATATCACTTATATGTGAAATCTAATGAACAACATAAACTAATGAACATAGAGATCTAGAGACATAGGAACATAGAACAGACTGGGGAACCACAGAGGGAAGGTGGGAAAGGGTGTGTGGATGGGAAAATATCAACCAAAGGACTTGTATACATAACCGATGGACACAGATAATGGGACAAGTGGTAGGGGCGAGCTAGAAGGGGTCAATGGGGGAAAAGATAGACATATGTAAAATTTTCAACAATAAAGATTTAATTTTAAAAAATGAAACAAAAAAACAAAAATCTTTACAGCAGCAAAATTAAAACAATTAGGTAACAACATAAGAACTTCCCTAGACTTTCAGGTGATTTCTCAATAGGAATTTTGCAGGCCAAAAGGGATTGGCAAATAATATTTAAATTGATGAAAAGTAGGGACCTACAACCAAGATTACTGTAATCAAAAAAGCTATCATTAGACTCAATAGACAGCTAAATAGCTTCCCAGACAAGAAAAACTACTCAAGGAGTTCATCATCAAACTAGTATTACAAGAAATATTAAAGGGCCTTCTTTAACAAGAAGAAAAACAAACAAGAAAATATTAAAACTATAAATAAAATAGCAATAAATCCATATTTATCAACAGATACTTTATTTTATTTGATTTTACTATTTAAAGTATTACAAATAGTAATACTTTAGCTTTATTTTATTTTGTTCATTAGATTTCACATATAAGTAATATCATGTAATACTTGTCTTTCTTTGACTGGCTTATTTCACTTAGTGTAATACTCTCCAGGTATCCTTTTTTCCCATTGACCTTCCCCAAGCCACCCCTACCCTCCGGCACATGCCCTCATCCCCCTCCCAGTGTCTTCCGTCCATTGGTTATGCTTATATGCATGCATACAAGTTCTTTGGTTGATCTCTTACCTTCCCCCACCATAACCTCACCAGCCTTCCTGCAGTAGTTTGAAAGTCTGTTTGATGCTTCTCTGCCTTTGTATGTAGCTTTTTGTTCATCAGGTTATAATATTATTGATTATCCATAAGTGAGAGAGATCATGTTTTATTCTTCTTTCACTGACTGTCTTGTTTCACTTAGCATAATGCTCTCCAGTTCCATCCATGCTTTTGCAAATGGTAAGAATTTCTTCTTTTTTATAGCAGCACTAAAGGCCCAGTGAACAAAATTCTTGCAAGAGGAGGTGTCCCTCAGCCCAGCCTGCACCATCTCCAATTTGCAACCCCTCAAGGGATGTCCAACTGCCCGTTTAGGCCCAATAGATCGGGCCTAAATGGACAGTCGGACATCCCTCTCACTATCCAGGACTGCTGGCTCCTAACTGCTCGCCTGCCTGCCTTCCTGATTGACCCTAACCACTTCTGGCTGCCAGCCTGATCACCTCTTAATCACTCCCCTGCAAGCCTGATTGTTGCCTAACTGCTCCCCTGCCAGCCTGTTTTCCCCCAACTTCCCTCCTCTGCTGACCTGATCACCCCTGACTTCCCTCCCCTGCAGGCTTGATTGCCCCCATCTGCCCTTCCTTGTAGGCCTGGTCCCTCCCAACTGCCCTCCCCTGCTGGCCTGATCACCTCCCACATTCTCTCCTCTGCTAGCCATCTTGTGGTGGCCATATTGTGTCCACATGGGGGCAGGATCTCTGACCACATGGGGCAGCCCTCTTGTGTATTGGAGTGATGATGAATCTGTGTATTACTCTTTTATTAGATAGGATAGAGGCCTGGTGCATGGGTGGGGGCCAGCTGGTTTGCCCTGAAGGGTGTCCCGGATCAATGTGGGATTTCCCTTGGAGTATGGGGTAGGGACTGGGACGAGGGACTTGTGGTGGTTTGCAGACCAACCATGCCCCCCAGCGACCCAAGCAGAGGCCCTGGGATTGAGGATCAATTTATGTTCTACAATTGAAACTTTGTAGCCTGGAGCAGAGTCAAGCCTTTTGTTCGCTCTGTGGTGGCAGCCATTTATTTACCTTCTATAATTAAAACTTTGTAGCCTAGAGTGGAGGCCTCAGCCAGCCAAAGCTGCAGAAGCTTGGCTTCCTCCATCGCCAGGGGCAACCCTAACCTCTGCTCCCTCCAGCTCCATGGCTGTTGCCATTTCTGTTGGGATTTATGTATCTTCTATAATTGAAACTTTGTAGCATTGAGTGGAGGCCTAGGCTGGCAAGGGCAGGCAGAAAGCTTGGCTTCCTCCATTGCCGGGGAAACCCAATCCTCCCTCCTGCTCTCAGTGGCCACAGTCATCTTGATTGTGGTTTATTTGCATATTCACTCCTTATTAGCTGGTGGGCGTGGCTGGTGGGCATGGCTGGTGGAGGTATGTTTAATTTGCATATTAATCCCTTATTAGATAGGCTAGTATTCCATTGTGTAGATGTACCACAGTTTTTAATCCAATCATGATGGGCATTTCCAAATCTTAGCTATTGTAAATTGTGCTGCTATGACATAGGGATGCATATATCCTTTCTGATTGGTGTTTCTGTATTCTTGAAATATATTCCTAAGATATACTACTGGGTCAAATGGTAGTTCCATTATTAAATTTTTGAGGAAACGCCATACTGTTTTCCACAATGGCTGCACCAGTCTGCATTCCCACCAGCAGTGAAGGAGGGTTCCTTTTTCTCTGCATCCTTCCAGCATTTCTCTTTGGTGATTTGTTGATGATAGCCAATCTGACAGGTGTGAGGTGGTACCTCATTGTTATTTTGATTTGCATCTCTCAGATAATTAGTGACTTTGAGCAGGTTTTCATATGCCTCTTGGCTTTCTGAGTTTCCATTTTTGAAAACTGTCTATTTAGGTCTTTTGCCCATTTTTTATTGAGTTGTTTATCTTCCTTTTGTTAAGTTGTATGAGTTCCCTGTAAATGTTGGAGATTAAACCCTTATCGGTGATAACATTGGCAAATATATTATCCCATGCAGTGGGCTTTCTTGATGTTTTGTTGATTATTTATTTTGCTGTTCAAAAGCTTTTTATTTTGATATAGTCCCATTTGTTTATTTTCTCTTTAGTTATCATTGCCCTAGGAGCAGTATCAGTAAAGAAATTGCTTCGGCATATGTCTGAGATTTTGCTGCCTGTGGATTCCTCTAGTATTTTTATGGTTTCCCATCATATGTTCAAGTCCTTGATCCATTTTGAGTTTACTTTTGTATATGGTGTAAGTTGGTGGTCTAGTTTCATTATTTTGCATGTATCTATCCAATTTTCGCAATGCCATTTACTGAAGAGACTGTCTTGACTGTATTGTATGCTCATTCCTCCTTTGTCAAATATTAATTGAGCATGGTGGCTTAGGTTGATTTCTGTGTTCTTTATTCTATTCCATTGGTCTATATGTCTATTCTTTGTGCCAGTACCAGTCTGTTTTGAGAACAGTGGCCCAGTGCTTTGTAATACAGCTTGATGACTGGTATTGAGATCCCACCTACTTTGTTCTTCTTTCTCAGGATTGCTGCAGCTATCCGGGGGCTTTTTTTATTCCAGATGAATTTTTGGAAAGTTCTTTGTAGTTCTGTGAATATGCCGTTGGTATTTTAATTGGAAGTGCATTGAATGTATAGATTGTTTTGGGTAGTATAGACATTTTAATGATGTTGATTCTACCAATCCATGAACATGGTATATTCTTCCATTTGTTCATATCTTCCTCTATCTCTTTTTTCAGTGTCCTTAAATTTTCTGAGTACAGGTCCTTAATCTCCTTAGTTAAGTTTATTCCTAGGTATCTTAATTTTTATTGCAATAGTAAATGGGATTGGTTTTTTAATTTCTCTTTCTGTGAGTTCATTATTGGTATATAGAAAAGCCATAGACTTCTGGGTGTTAATTTTGTATCCTGTTACATTGCCAAATTCATTTATTAAGTCTAGTAGTTTTTTGATGGCGTCTTTGGGGTTTTCTATGTACAATACCATGTAATCTGCAAATAAGGAGAGTTTTACTTCTTCTTTTACAATTTGGATGCCTTTTATTTCTTCTGCTAGTCTGATCGCAATGGCTATTACTTCTAGTACTATGTCGAATAGGAATGGTAAAAGTGGGCATCCCTGTCTTGTTCCTGTTCTTAGGGGAAATAGTTTTAGTTTTGCCTATTGAGTATGATGTTGATTGTGAGTTTATCATATATGGATTTTATTATGTTGAGAAATGATCTTTCTCTTTCCACGCTGCTGAGAGTTTTGTCAAGAAAGGATATTGGATTTTGTCAAATGCTTTTTTTCTTCATCAATGGATGTGATTATATGTTTTTTATCTCTCAGTTTGTTTATATGGTTTATTACATTTATTCATTTGCAGATATTGTATCATCCTTGCATCCCCTAAATAAATCCCACTTGAACGTGGTGTATTATCTTTCTAATGTGATGCTGGATTCAATTTACTAGAATTTTGGCAACTATGTTCATGGGGAATATTGGCCTGTAATTCTCTTTCTTTGTATTGTCTTTATATGGTTTTGGATAAGGGTAATGCTGGCTTCATAGAAAGAGCTTGAAAGAACTCTTTCCTCTTGAATTTTTTGAAATAGTCTGAGGAAGATAGGTTTTATTTATTCTTTGAATGTTTGATAAAACTCCCCTATGAAGCCATCTGGTCCTGGGCTTTGTTTGTTGGAAGTTTTTTGATTACTGCTTCAATTTCCTCCATAGTTACAGGCCTATTCAGATTTTTTATTCCTTCTGGGTGAGTGTTGGAAGATCTTATTTTTCTAGGGTAATGTCCATTTCTTCTAGGTTGACCAGTTTGTTGGAGTAGTGTTTCTCATAGTATTTTTTTTATGATTCTTCATATTTCTGTGGGGTCTGTTTTTATTTCATCTCTTTCATTTCTGATTTTGTTATTTGGGTCCTCTTTCTTTGCTTCTTGGTGAACCTGGCTAGAGGTTCATCAATCTTGTTTATCCTTTGAAAGAACAAGCTCTTGGTTTCATTGATCTTTTGTGTGTTTTTTTTGTTGTTGTTGTTTTTGTTTTGTTTTGTTTTGTTTTGGTTTTGGTCTCTATGTCATTTATTTCTGCTCTGATCTTTATTATTTTCTTCTTCTGCTCACACTGGGCTTTACTTGTTGCTCTCTTTCTAATTCTTCAAGTTGCAGAGTTAGATGGTTTATTACCAGGTTTTTGTTTTGTTTTGTTTTTTGAGGTAGCCATGTATTGCTATGAATTTCCCTCTCAGGATTGCTTTCACTGTGTCCCCAAAATTTTGAATTGTTGTGCTTTCATTGTCATTTGTTTCCAGAATTTTTTCTTCTTCTTAGATCTCTTTAGTAACCCACTCATTGTTTAATAGTATGTTATTCAGCTTCCAAGTTTTGAATTTTTGTGATTGTTTTACTGTAGTTGATTTCTAATTTTATGCCATTGTGATCTGAGAAGATGCTTAATATGTTTTCAGTCCTCTTTAATTTGGAAAGACTTTGCTTGTGTCCCAATATGTGGTCTATCTTTGAAAATGTCCCACATGCACTTAAGAAGAATATATATTCTGTAGTTTTGAGGTGGAATGTTCTGAAGATGTCGATTAAGTCCATATGATCTATTGAGTTATTTAGGATTGAAGTTTCTTTGCTAATTTGTGTCTAGAGGATTTATCCAGTGATGTTAATGGGCTTTTAAAGCTTCCTACTATGATTGTGTTGCTGTCAATCTCTTCCCTGATATCTTCTAGAAGTTTTTTTTTGTTTTGTTTTGTTTTTTATGTATTTGGTTGCTCCTGCATTGGGCACATAAATGTTTACCAGAGTTATATACTCTTATTGTACTGATCTCTTTATAATTATGAAGTGGCCTCCCTTGTCTCTTGTTATGGTCTTCACTTTCAGGTCTATTTTGTCAGATATAAGTATTGCTTTTTTTTTTCATTTCCATTTGCCTGATAGATATTTTATATCCCTCAACTTTCGGTCTATGTGAGTCCCTTGTTCTGAGGTGATTCTCCCATAGACAGCATATATATGGGTCATGTTTTCTTATCCATTCAGCACTCAATGTCTTTTAATTGGAGCATTTAATCCATTTACCTTAATGTTATTATTGATAAGTATTTGTTTGTAGCCATTTTTGTACTTTATGCTTGTGTTTTTTCCTCCTACTTTTTCTTCTTACAGCATTCCCTTTAGTATTTCTTGCAGTGCTGACATGGTAGTGATAAACTCCCTTAGCCTTATCCTTTTTTTGTCTGTGAAGCTCCTAATTTCCCCTTTAATTTTGATTGTCTTGCTGGATAGAGTATTCTTGAATTCAAACCTTTTTTTTTCTTTTTTCTTTTTTTTTCTTTTTTTGGCATCACTTGGTATACTTCATTCCATTCTCTTCTAGCTTGATGTGTTTCTGTTGAGAAATCATTTGATAATCTGATGGGTGTTCCTTTGTAATTCTTTGTCTCTCCTCTTCCTTGAAGCCTTTAAGATTCTCTCTTTGTTATTAACATTTGCCATTATAATTATTCTGTATATTAGTGTGGGTCTTTTGGGATTCATCTTGCTTGGGACTCTCTGTACTTGTGTAACTTTTTTGTTCCCCATATCAGAAAAGTTTTCTGTCATATTTCTTCAAATAAATTCTCTAAACTTTGCTGCTCTTCTTGTCCTTCTGGAACCCCTATTATATATACGTTACTTCGTTTAAGTTGTACCAAAGCTCCCTTAGGCTCTCCTCCTGCTTTTTAAATTTTTTTTTCCAGTTGCTGCTCATATTGGGCTTGTTTCTCTATTTTATCTTCTGACTCACTAATTTGGTCCTCTGCTTCTTCTAGACTACTGTTCAAACCTTCCATGGCATTTTTTTTTACTGTAGCTATATAACTTTTTATTTCTTTCTGATTTCTGCATTGGTTGTTGCTTTTCTTGTCCATTCAGTTTATAAGCTGTATGACCATTACTCTGAGTCTGAGTCATGGGCACTCAGTGTGGCCTCATGTATACACTTAGAATCAGGGACCCTGCCTGCATGGTGCTGAAAAGAGACCCCGCTAGTATGCACCAGGAGTCAGAGTACGCTATGCCCATGGTGAGAATAGAGTATTTGAATCTCTGTCACTTGGTGCGGCCTCACACTGAGAATCAGGCCCCTGTGTGAACATGGACCAAGTATTGGAGTCACTGGGTCTTAGTGTGTGTGTACTCAGAATCAGGGATCCCATGCACAGGCAATGAGAAAAAGAGTCAAGTCACTGGTGCTCATTGCTGCCTCTCACTTGGAGAATGAGGGTCCCTGGTCTGCTTGGGGACCAGGTTGCACAGCCACCCTGCACTGCGGAAGACAGACTTCCAGGTGCTCTCACCCAGAATCAAATTCAGGTGGCACAGCAGCCCTGAGTTGGCCTGGGGTCTGGTCGTAGGAGTGTGCACTGCGGGTAACTATCTCCTCATGTCTGTGCACCCAGGCTCAAACCCAGTGTAGCATCCCTGTGTGGGCATAGGGTGTGTTTGTGGGAATGTGAGCTGCAGGAAACAAGCTCCCTATGTTTGTGCACCCAGGCTTAAACCCAGTGCAACATATCTGTGTGGGTGTGGGGTCTGTTCACAGGAGTAAAAGCTGTGAGGAATAAACTCCCCATATCTGTGCACTCAGGCTCAAACCCAGCACAGCCTCCCTGTGTGGGAATGGGGTCTGTTCATGGGAATGCAAACTGCAGGAAACAAACTCCCCGAGTCTTTGCATCCAGGTTCAAATTCAGCGCAGCCTTGCTGTGCTGGCAGGAGGTCTTCCTATGCAGAGAAGGTCTAGCAGTTCCTATGCCACTACTGTGGGCTGGCAGGGAGGAGGATGGGCTCTGTGACACAGAAATCCTAGGCCGGAGTGCCTGGTGTCTTGGTGTCCCTGGGTCTGTAGCTGTGGTCACAGGTCTTTTACCAAATGGTTGTAGGGTCCTAATTTGCATCTGAGACCAGATTGAGTGATGGCAAGATTAGGTTCCTAGTCTCAATCAGCTCTGTTCTTCAAGATAGCTTGGTTTCTGTGCTGGTGGAGGCTTCCTTGGATTGTTTGCAGTGGGGCTTCACTGTCCCAATGCTGACCAGTTTGGCAACCCCCTGGAAGACCCGCAGGATCTAACTGTCCCTATTTCTCACACATACACACGCACGCACACACACACACATACACACACACACACACACACACACATACACGTCACACACACATGTCCACATACTCCTCTCTCAACAGTTATTTTAAATGCAAATGGGTAAATGCTCCAATCAAAAGACATGCAGTGGCAGAATGGATAACAAAACAAGAGCCTTGCATATGCTGTCTATAAGACTGATTATAGAGGGATGGAAAAAGACATTTCATGAAAATGGAAGCAGAAGAAAAGAAAGGTATTAGCAATACTTATACCACACAAAATAAACTTTAAAACAAAGGCTAGAACAAAGAATAAAAAAAGACCCAACAATTCCAGTTGTGCATATTTATTCAAAGAAACCCCAAAACACTAAATTGAAAAGACACATGCACCTATATATTTATTTGCAGTATTACTATGGAGGCAACCTAGATGTCTATCAATAGGTGAATGGGTAAAGACATGGTGCATATATATAATGGAATATGACTCCATCATTAAACATAATGAAATCTCGTCATCTTTACAACATAGATAGATCTAAAGAGTATTGTGCTGAATAAAATCATACAGAGAAAGACAAATGCCAGATGATTTCACTTATATGTGAAACCTAAAATACAAAATATGTCGATAAGCAGAACAGAAACAGACTCATACATAAAATATCTTAATGGTTGCTAGATGGAATGGGAGGTTGGGAGGATGGATAAAAAAGGTGAAGTGATTAAGAAGTACTAATTGGTACAGAATAGGCATGGGGATGTAAAATATAGCATAGGAAATCCTACATAATAAAAAGGTAATATGCAAATTGATCCTAATAGCAGAAAAACTAGAATGACCACTCAACGAGTCACTATGAGGCACACTGACCACCTCTTGGTCCCTTCCATGACCAGTAGGCTCAGGTAGCCTAATGGTAAACAGGGCACTAGGGTGGGTGGTAAGGGATGCAGGGGATACCAGGCCAAGGCTCCCACCATGCCAGTAGCCTCACACACAGAGGGCAATCTGTGGTAGGGACAGGGATGGGGCCGGCAAGCAGGTGGGAATGGCCAATCTCTTGTTCTCTTCTGCCACTGTCAGGCTTCAATCACCCAATGGTGAACAGGGAACTGGGAGTGAATGGAGGCAGGGGTTAGGGCCGGCTGCAGGCAGCCAGAGAAGATGGCCCTGACCACAGACCAGGCCTAGCGATTGTACCTGCAAATGAATTTCATGCACCAGACCTCTAATATAGTCAATAAAACTATAATGGCTATATTATTGATATCAGATGTATAATAACTTCAAAAGTTATATAAATATCTAATCTCTAGGTTGTATACCTGAAACTAATATAATTTCAAACTAATATAATATCAACTCTAATTAAAATTAAAACTTTTTAAGTTTAAAAAATGAATAAATTATAGAGGCTATTCGTAGCTAAGAAAGAAGTAAGCATTTCCTAAGCTCAAGATATTAATTGTGCCTCTTCTTGTTTCTAACGCAAGAACATAAATTTCTATGTGCATGGTTTTTTGATTTTTTTGTTTTTGTTTCTGTTTTTGTTTTAATTATGACTCTTTGTGTCAGGCACTAACCTCATTTCCTGGAATATAATGGCTGAAATATGGCCCTTTCCCTTGCCAAGGTCACATTTAACATAGAGAAACAAAACACATAATGAAGGAGGTAAAATTCAGAGTGATTAATTAACCTCTATTCCATAACAAACAAGGATTATTTTTTAATAAAGGTGTTATAAAATTTCATGCTAATTAGACTAGATGTCTTTCTGGACAACCTTTAATGGATGAGTAGAAGTCATCAGGAAAGGAAGAAGTAGAGATAAATATATTTTCATTTATAAAATTTTAAAATTCATAGGTAATTATGAATGGTCTATAAGGCTTCACTTAAACGCTAAGTGAACATTAAATGTAATAATTTTCACAGGCAAAAATTTTATAAATAGAAACAAATTACATGCTAAACAATTATTCTATGCACATATTACTTTTCCAAAACCTTAGTCTCATACAAAGATCTTCATTGATTGATCATTTTCAGAAGATATTTAGATAAAGTATTATTAGTAAACCTAATCTCGGCACCACACTGTTTTCTTTCTATTATGACTTATTTCTTCCAAAACTCTGAATCCTTTGCCTAAAAACTTATCTCTATGACAACTACTGAGATTAAAAAATAGATATGCCTTTGCCCAGCCAGGTGTGACTCAGTGGTTGAGCATTGACATAGGAACCAGGAGGTCATGGGTTCCTGGACAGGGTATATACCAGGTTGCAGTATTCATCCCCATTCTAGGGAATGCAGGAGGCAGCTGATCAGTAATTCTCTCACATCATTAATGTTTCTGTCTCTCTCTCCATATCTCTCCCTTTCTGGAATCAATGAAATACATATGTACACACTAGAGGCCCAGTGCACAAAATTCATGCATAGGTAGGGTCCCTAGGTCTGGCTGGTGATCAGGGCTAATCAGGGCCTTCCGGCTGCTAGCTGGGGCCTTCTTTCATTCCATTTCACTCTCTGGTGGTCAGCACACATCATAGTGAATGGTCGAAGTCCCAGTTGGACTAACTCCCAAGGGAACAATTTGCATATTAGCCTTTTATTATTTAGGATATATATCCTACCTCATAAGGAGATAATATGCAAATTTACTATCACTCCAACACACAAGATGGCTGCCCCAATGTGGTCAAAGATAGATACTCCCATGTGGACACAAGATGGCTGCCAGAAGATGGCCAGCAGAAGAGGGCAGTTGTGGGGAACCAGGCCCTCAGGGGAGGGCAGTTGGGGGTGACCTAACCAGTAGGGGAGGGCAGTTAGGGGTGACCAGGCCATCAGGGGAGGGCAGTTAAGGGCAATCAGACCAGCAGGGGAGCAGTTAGGCATCAATCAGGCTGGCTGGGGAGTGGTTAGGGGCAATCAGGCAGGCAGAAAGGCAAGCAGTTGGGAGCCAGCACTCCTGGATTGTGAGAGAGATGTGCAACTGCCAGTTTAGGCCTGATCCCACTGGACCCCAGTTGGACATCTCTCATGGGTTTCCAGATTGGAGAAGGTGCACTCTGGGCTGAGGAACACACCCCCCACACACACAAGCACAGCACCAGCTTCCCTCTGGCACCCAGGACTTAGGCTTCCCTCTGGCATCCAGCAGTCACCTAGGACCTGGCTTCCCTTGTAGCCCTGGCTTCATCTAAAAGGTTATCCAGAAGGACATTCAGTCTAATTAGCATATTACAATTTTATTATTATAGATATATGTCTCTATATAAAGTTGTCCATCATTTTTTGCAAAAATTTTTATTAAAAATTTAGAGCAAAAGCTATTTAGGTAAAAATATTTATTAACATTTTTGTCATGAAACACAAATATTTATTGACCCAATTCATGTGTATTTTCTCTCATTCAACAAAAAAATGTTTTACATTATTTTATTTTCTTTAATGAGCTTTGATTTTTTTTCCAATTACACAGATAAAGTAAAAAGAAAGGAGCAGGGAATATATAGGAGATAATTGAAAACCAGTTCTTGTCAGAAAAAAAAGAAGAAGTTTTATTTCTGTTTAATAGATCTCTAAAACTTCCCAAAAACTCCTATAATCTATCTCTTCAGTCAGATCAAAGAGGCATTATGAGAAAACTATAGCAAAAAGAAAATGTCAAAAAACATCAAGGACATAAAACAGATATTTTCTATGAAAAAAAAATAATTAGTAGGAATTTTCTATAAATGTCCAGCACTTGCCTTGTGCAGGTGCTCTTGACCAATAATTCAGGCACAGAAATTCTAAAATGTTAAAACTCTGATTTATAAATATAACTTTTTCCATATAAGTAAATATGTTTGTTTGTTTGTTTGTTTTTTGTTTGTTTGTTTTACAGAGAGGAAGAGAGAGAGGAAAGTTAGAAACATCAATGAGAGAGAAACATCAATCAGCTGCCTCCTGCACACCACCTATTAGGGATGTGCCTGCAACCAAGGTACATGCCTTTGACCAAATAGAACCTAGGACATTTGAGTCCAGCCAATGCTCTATGCACTGAGCCAAACTGGTTAGGGCCATACAAGTAAATTCTAAACTCATGTTAAAATGCTAATAAAGTATATATCTTTAAATTTTGCTCTGTCGTTTGAAGATGGAGAATTTAAATGGCAATACAAATGATTTTTATAAATATGCAATGCTTTGAAAATCACAATTCCTACAGTTTTCAATGCAAAGAGATGTCAGCACTCCTAAAGATCCCAAAATACATCATTCACTCATATTTCTGCTGTATAGTTTTATAATACCCATTTTAAGTAGTTAGAGACTGTTACTCTAAATTGAGTTTCTCAGAAAGATATTTTTTAAACCATAATAACAACAAAGTTATTACTAAAAAGAAAGGATTTATTCCCCAAGTTTCTTTGCAAAAGTCAATCATGCCTGCAGAGGAACTTGATTAATGGTGCATAATCTACAGATGTTATGGAAGCATTGTATGTGAGAATGTTAATTACCTTACCTTTTAGCAGAAAGGTAGAGTTTAACCTTTAGGAAAAGAAAGACAGGACTAAATAACTCATGGGAATTAGTAATGGGATAGTGAGCTTTTTATATTCACAATGGCAACTGAAATCCATCCCAGGTGACAACTGACAGAAACATATGAACATCAGTTTTTACCAGGGCTGACACATGAAGTGTTGGCAATCTCTTCAGCTTCGTCCAAAATAAGAGTCTATATCTCTAAAGTACTCAAAAATACCAGTGTGCACACCAGAGGTAACTTATTACTATGGGTTACCTGAAGACAATTGAAACTAATAAAGACTCAAGAATTGCCGAGCTACTAGGTTCTGACTTTTCAGGCTAGTCTGTAATACAGCTGTTTTTGATGAATCATACCTTGGCCATAATATAATGCATGTTTTTGAAGGCTATATTTTGTGTTTGTTTATTCCTTGTTTTGGTGGTAAATACTGATTATCTATATATATAAAAGGCTAAAATGCAAAGTGTCCCCACAGAAGTTTGACCAGGAGACAGGGAGTTCTATTGCTCATTATGACATGCGCTGACCACCAGAGGGCAGCACAAAATGAAGGAAGGTCCCAGCCAACAGCCTGAATATAGGGAAGGTTGGCCCTGGCTGGCAGCTGGCAGCTGGGAAAGGGAGGTCCCAGCTGGCAGCTGGAAGGAAGGCCCTGGCTGATAGCCAGAAGGCCCCGATTGGCCCTGATCACCAGCCAGGCCTAGGGACCCTACCTGTGCTTGCATTTCATGCACAGTTTGTAAATAAAAGCTCACTAAAATGTTTCTGTATATCAATAGTTAAATTTCCTGTTCTCCTGAAGTCAGAGTTAACATAAAACAAAGAATTGCATTTAACTTAATTATGTGAAGATTGAAGGGTATGAAAGACATTTTATTTTAGCAATATATAACATGTCTCATGAAACCTAGACACATTAGATGATACAGCACTTTTGAATTGAAATGCAAAGCCAGCAACATTAGACCTTTAGGTACAGGCAACTCCTTAAAAAAAAGCTTCCTAAAATTGCTTCGTTTGTTATGTACTTTAAGAGACTATATTCTCCTACCTATTTGAATGTTGGTTTCTTTAGATATTTTTGCCCTGAACCTCTTTCTTTTTTTCTCCACATAATAGATACCAAGGTAATCTGATTCTTGTGAGGCTTCCAACCACCACAGATACATTGATGACTTCCAAGTCAGTACCTCCAGATGAGCTTTATCAACTGCATCCCAGGAGAGCATGTCCAACTGCCTACTATATATAGTAAATATGAGTAACAGTCTATAAAACCACATATTCAATAAGTACATTTTCTTTATTTTTCAATAAATGAACGTAATTTCTATTTTGAGAACCCACTCACCTGATAACGAATACTTTTTGTCCTATTTCTCTGTCAACATAGAATGTGACAGATAAAATATGGGCCATATTGTGTTCTAAGTGCCAAACTCATTGCTAAAAATATATATATTAGATTAATAAAGCTTAAATGACATCCAACTTCTCCTATCAATATGACTTGCTTGCTCTAATTTTGAACTCTCTTACTCTATTGCCAACTTCAGTTTTTCTCAAAGTCTTGTCCTGTGAATACAGGTGTTATCGTATTAAATATCCTGTGTGGCTCATCATTTTACTCATCCACATATAAGAATATAAAAGAAATCAAAATTTTAAAAGGAAATACATTTACTAATGTCATGAGAAGCAAAACTGTCTTCAGAAAATGTAATTAAATGTCCTATATGTCTTTGCAGTAAATATCATTTACATAGTCATAATAATGTAAATATGACATATCAATCATTAAAAGTGACATGAAACTATCAGGGATTTTAAAAAGTGTGGGCAAAAAAGTAACTCAATGTAAAAAAATAATGTCTGAAAGTGAGAAGAATATAAGTACATTATTTGAAAGCCTAGAGGAATATACAAGGAGGAATCAAAGAAAGGCATGGAACAATCTGGAGGGAATCCAAAGATCCTAAGGGTTTTTAAACAGACATTCAGCAATTCACCTTCACCACCACTACTACAGGTTTCTAGTGATAGCCAACTCATGAGATTTCTAGTAATTATTTATTGTCCACACGCCCCTGCAGAGGACACAGCTTTCTTGTTTCTGCTGTGTCTTCTACAACTTGTTCTGCTGCAGTCTAGTTTTGAAAACTTTTCCTACTAGATCTGCTATTGCTTCCTTTCCAATTCCCTTTTTTTCCCAGTAGATTTATGCCTTAAAATATATATTGAACTTTTATTGTCAGTTTCAGACAGCACATTTTATATTCAACTTGCTTTTTTATCTCCTATGACTTGTTTCATCATATTCAAAGTTTTCCTTCTACCATTATTCACAGAATATTCTTATTCTGGTAATTAAGTTGTTCAGTAAACATAATAGAAAAGTTCAGAAATTCATTTGTTATGCCCAGATTTCAAGATCCCCAGAGATCACCTGGGAGCCGATACCGATGCAAGAGCAAAAGAACCTTTATTCAAGCCCGGGCTCGGCTCTCCCTGCTCCACCGTCATCACAGCAGGAAGCAAGAGAGAGAACGATATCCAGCAACATGGCAATTTTATAGGGAGGTGGGGCCAGACGCGAACCATTGAGTTGGCCGATTCCAATTGGTTGGGCGAGGGCTGGGCTAGTAACGCAAATAATCCCTAATACATGTTACCTGTCCTGACCTTTGCTCTTGATTGGAGCTCAAGTGCACAGTCTTTCACGATTGGCTAACTCAAAAGGAGGGGTTGGTCTTTGTGATTTCAAGATGGCAGCCCCCAGGTAAGTTTACATATCACACGGCCCACATGGTGACCGCTGAGTTACACAATCCAGAATGGCAGCTGTCCTTGCAGTCCTGATATGCCCTTTCACATTAAAATTTGAAGTTGTTCTCTAGCTCAGTGCTGGAATTATTTGAGGCCAATATAATCCTGATACCAAAACCTGGCAAAGATAACACAAACAAATGAAACTACAGACCAATATCTCTGATGAATACAGATGCAAAAATCCTAATCAAAATACTAGCAAATCAAATACAACAGTATATTCAAAAAATAATACATCACAGTCAAGCGGGATTCATTCCACTGGCACAAGAATGGTTAAACGTACACAAATTAATCAATGAAATATACCACATAATAATCAATTAACACAAGAAAAAATAAAAATCATATGATCTTATCAATTGATGTAGAAAAAGCGTTTTATAAGATGTGTGGACAAAAGGAGCCACATGCTGGCCTGAGCTGAGGGGAGTCCTGTGTGGCAGGCTTGCTAACTCAGAGACCTAAAGTAACCACAAAAGGTGGTTTGAAAATTAAATATTTAACTACAAACAGGTTATAATGGGTAGTCATGTTCTAGGCCAGTATTTTCCCTGACAAAGACCAGCTTAGATCTTTACTGAGCCATTGGCCTTTCTGCCTCTAAGATAACATCTGCGCCATCTTGAAGGGGAAGAGCCTGAAAATTTTACAGTTGTGGTACCCACTGGGCAGCTGAAACCCCCCGGGAACATCGGTCCCTAGTGAGCACAGAAGCGGATTCTGAGAAACCCTGTGCTCTGCCACAGAAAGGTCAGATTTCCTCTGGGGGTTTTTCCCCAGGGAGATTCACACCTGCGGGGGAAAAAAAATAAAAGAGAAAAAGTCCTGGGCTGTTGGAGCTGGCAAACGTGGAAGAGGGCCCTCAAAGCTGGTGGCAGGGGGGATACATAGAAGGCAACCCATTTGGACCTGACAGAGAAGGCCAGCCTAACAATTTTGGGAAAAGGCAGGCTGCCAAACCCAAGGGAGAAAGGGGTTTCACACAACATACCAGCGGGACGTGGGAGGGACGTGAGTTCGCGTGCATACGTTTGTCTTCTCCAAACCCGAATTTCTCAGCACTGAACCAGGAACGTGGGATTGCCTGGTGGGGGATAACCTGGGAGACCGCAAGGGCGAGCTGTTTTGCTGAGGCTGGGGATTATAACGGGTCCTCACCCTTAGAGAAGCAACTTTGGGTTAGCCTATTTCCACGAATCAGCAGAGAATACCATAGACATAGCGGGATTTTAGTTCAGGCTAGAGAGGACCAATAGACCTGGAGGTCAATTCAGAAACACTGCCACCTAGGGGCTGATTCACAAATTGACTCTTGTGTAACACAAATTAAGGAATCAATTTTATTTCTATTACAATTTAAACTTTTTTTTTAAGTCCCATTTTATTTCATCTTTACTCTACTTAGAGATTAGGGTTATATAGTCTTTTTTCATCTATCTTTTAGTATCTTTTTACTCTACCTCAACTTCACCCTTATGCCAGTACTCTCTTGCTAACCTTTCTCTAGTTAGTGTCTTATTCCCCTCACACTTTTTCCTTATTCTCTCTTTTTACCCCCTGTTAAAATTTCACCCCACTCTTATATCCAATCTCCAACCACCTGTTCCAAGTCCATACACATCTATTGCTTATCCGACTTCACTATAATAAATTGTTTTTCTCTCGGTCCTGCTGATGTTGTTTACCTGACTATTGTTTATATTGATATTTTATACATGTATGTGAGATTGGTTTGATTATTCTTTCCTTTTAATTTTTTTTTTGTGTGTGTGTGTGTTGGGGGGTGGCATTGTTTTTAGTTTTGGTGTTGTTCACATTGTTTTTTTGATAGATTTAAGCTTATCTGTTCCCTAACCTCCCCCGATATTAGTTGTTGTATGTAGTTTCTATCAATCTCCAGGTACTTGTTGCTGGTTTTTTGTGGGATTAGAGGCGGTCCTTTGGGACTTTCCAAGCCATTTTTATAGTTTATTCCCTTTTCCTATCTTTTTACTCCCCACCGCCCCTTCCCAATTTTATTTTGGCATTCCCTTCTTCCTTTCTTTCTTCCTTCCTTCCTTCCTTTCTTTCTTTCTTTCTTTCTTCTTTTTTTTTTCTTTCTTTGGTGTGTGTGACGATTTTCTCTTACTTTCTTTTTATTCACCTATCACCAAATTTACCATCCTCTGGCAATCACTTTTAATTTGGAGTTACCAATATTGTGAAGACATTCTTATTCAGTGACTAGTGTGCTGCACCAGGTTGTGTTGTAGTTTGAGTCTTTAAATCAACACAGGAGAGTGAGAACTATATAACGAGACACACAGAGAAGAGAGACCATGGGGAGACAAAGAAACAGCCCACCAATGAAAGAAAAACAAGCCTCACCAGAAAAAAAGAGGTAAACGAAATGGAAGCAAGCAACCTGTCAGAGAGAGAGTTCAGAGAAATGGTCATATGATGGCTGAAGAGAATAGAAGTTAATATGAGTAAGAACCATGAGGAATCAAAGAGGAATCAAGAGGAAATGAAGAAGAGCCATGAAGAAATGAAGAAGAATTACGAAGAAATGAAGAAATGAAGAAGACCCAAGAAGAAATGAAAAGTGACATTGCTGAGGTAAAGAACTCCATAGAAATTATCAGGAGTAGAGTAGATGAAGCAGAGGCCCGCATCAGTGAGCTGGAAGACAAGGTAGGAAAAATACCCAAGTAGAGCAGCTTCTAGAAAAAAAAAATTAAAAAGCAGGAGGAGAGCCTAAGGGAACTTTGGGACAACAAGAAAAAAAACAACACCCACATAATAGGGCTTCCAGAGGGACAGGAAACGGAGCAAGGAATAAAAAACCTGTTGTAAGAAATAATGACAGAAAACTTCCCTGATATAGGAAAGAAAAAACCCACACAAATCCAAGAAGCTCACAGAGTTCCAAGCAAATTAAAACCCAAAAGACCTATGCCAAGGCACATTATAATTAAATTGGCAAACATCAATGACAAAGTGAGAATCTTAAAAGCTGCCAGAGAGACATGGAAAGTCACCTACAAAGGAACCCCCATCAGATTAGCAAGTGATTTCTCAACAGAAACTTATCAGGCCAGAAGGGATTGGAATGAAGTATACAAAGTCATGAAAAGAAAGGGTGTGAATCCTAGAATACTGTACCCAGCAAGGCTATCAATCAAAATTCAAGGTCAAATCAGGAGCTTCACAGACAAAAAAGGTCTAAGGGAATACATTACCACCAAACCAGCAATGCAATAAATGCTAAAGGGTCTGCAGTAAAAAGCAATAGGAAGCCAAGAAAGAACACAGAGGCAAAGAACAAAAATGCCTTCAAATAACTACCTATCAATAATAACTTTAAATGTAAACGGTTTAAATGCTCCAATCAAAAGACATAGGGTAATAGACTGGATAAGAAAACACGACCTATATATCTGCTGTCTACAAGAAACCCACCTCCGAAAAAAAGATGCACACAGACTGAGGGTGAAAGGATGGAAAAAGGTTCTTCAGGCGAATGGAAATGGAAAAAAAGCTGGGGTAGCAATATATATCCAGCAAATTAGATCTCAAAGTGAAGGACGTAACAAGAGATAAAGAAGGCCAGTACATAATACTAAAGGGAGCAATCCAACAAGAAGAAATAACTCTGGTAAACATATACACACCCAATACAGGAGCACCCAAATATATACAAAAACTCCTAGAGGATATCAAGGGAGAGATAGACAGCAATACAATCATAGTAGGAGACTTTAATACCCCACTATCACCATTGGACAGATCATCTAAACAAAAAATCAGTAAAGAAACATCAATCCTCAATGACTCACTGGACCAGATGGAATTAATTGACATCTTCAGATCATTTCACCCCAAAGCCACAGAATATACATTCTTTTCAAGTGCCCATGGGTCATTCTCAAAGACAGACCATGTGTTGGGTCATAGGCAAAGTCTCTCCAAATTCAAGAAGATAGAAATCATATCAAGTATATTCTCAGATCACAGTGGCATAAAGCTGGAAATCAACTACAAGAGAAACAATCCAAAGAAATCGAACACATGGAGACTAAACAGCATGCTATTAAACTATGACTGGGTTACTAGAGAGATCAAGGAAGAGATAGAAAACATCATGGAAACAAATGACAACAATAGCACAACAATCCAAAATCTATGGGACATAGTGAAAGCAGTTCTGAGAGGGCAGTTCATAGCTCTACAGTCCTACTGCAAAAAACTAGGAACAGCGGCAATAAATTATCTAACCCAACAACTGAAAGAGTTAGAAAGAAAGCAACAAGAAAAGCCCAGTGTAAGTAGAAGGAAGGAAATAGTAAAGATCAGAGCAGAAATAAATGACATAGAGACCAAGGAAACAATACGGAAGATCAACAAAACCAAGAGCTGGTTCTTTGAAAGGATAAACAAGATTGATGAACCTCTAGCGAGACTCACCAAGAAGCAAAGAGAGAGGACCCTAATAAATAAAATCAGAAATGAAAGAGGTGAAATAACAACAGACCCCATTGAAATACAAAGGATTGTTAAAAAATACTATGAACAACTCTACTCCAACAAACTGGACAACCTGGAGGAAATGGATATGTTTCTAGAAAAATATAACCTCCCAAAACTCAATCAAGAAGAATCTAAACAACTCAATAGACCAATAACTGTGGAAGAAATTGAAGCAGTCATCATAAAGCTTCCAGCAAACAAAAGCCCAGGGCCTGACGGCTTCACAGGGGAGTTTTACCAAACATTCAAGGAAAAATAAAACCTATACTCCTCAGACTATTCCAGAAAATTCAAGAGGATGGAACACTTCCAAACTCCTTCTATGAAGCTAGCATCACCCTAATACCAAAACCAGATAAAGATGACAAAATGAAAGAGAATTACAGGCCAATATCCCCCATGAATATAGATGCCAAAATCCTCAATAAAATTCTAGCAAATTGGAACCAGCAGTACAACAGAAAGATCATACACCATGACCAAGTAGGATTTATCCCAGGAATGCAAGGATGGTACAATATCCGCAAATCAATAAATGTGATACATCACATAAACGAATTGAGAGATAAAAAACACATAGTCATATCAATTGAAAAAGCATTTGACAAAACCCAACAACCTTTCTTGATAAAAACTCTCAACAAAGTAGGAATAGAAGGATCATACCTCAACATAATAAAAGCCATATATGATAAACCCACAGCAAACATCATACTCAATGAGCAAAAACTACAACCATTTCCCCTAAGAAAAGGAACAAGACAGGGTTGCCCACTCTCACCACTCCTGTTCAACATAGTACTGGAAGTATTAGCCATTGCAATTAGACAAGAAGAAGAAATAAAAGACATCCAAATTGGAAAAGAAGAAGTAAAGCTATCCTAATTTGCAGATGACATGATACTGTACATAAAAAACCCGAAAGACTCCGTTAAGCTAATAGACTTAATAAATGAGTTCAGCAATGTAGCAGGCTACAAAATTAATGCCAAGAAATCTATGGCATTTCTATACACTAATAGTGAACTTCTAGAAAGAGAGCTAAAAAAGCAATCCATTTACCATCACACCAAAAAAATTAAGATACCTAGGAATAAACTTAACTAAGGAGGTAAAAGACCTATTTACGGAAAACTACAGGACACTAAAAAAAGAGATAGAGGAAGATGTAAACAGATGGAAGAATATACCATGTTCATGGATTGGGAGAATCAACATCATTAAAATGTTCATACTACCCAAAGCGATCAATAAATTTAATGCACTCCCCATTAAAATACCAATGGCATATTTCACAGACCTAGAGAGAACTCTCCAAAAATTCATCTGGAACAAAAAAAGGCCCCAAATAGCCACAGCAATCCTGAGAAAGAAGCACAAAGTCGGTGGGATTTCAATACCAGATTTCAAGCTGTATGACAAAGCTACTGTTCTCAAAACAGCCTGGTACTGGCACAAGAACAGACATATAGACCAATGGAATAGAATAGAGAATCCAGAATTCAATTCAAACCACTATGCTCGATTAATATTTGACAAAGGAGGCATGAACATAAAATGGAGTCAAGACAGTCTCTTCAATAAATGGTGTTGGGAAAATTGGACAGATACATGCAAAAAAATGAAACTAGACCACCAAATTACACCATACACAAAAATAAACTCAACATGGATACAGGACTTAAATGTAAGACGGGAAACCATAAAAACATTAGAGGAATCTACAGGGGAAAAAAATCTCAGACATATGCCAAAAGAACTTCTTCGATGATACAGCTCCTAGGGCAATGGAAGCTAAAGACAAAATAAACAAATGGGACTACATCAAAATCAAAAGCTTTTGCACAGCTAAAGAAACCATCAACAAAACAACAAGAAAACCCAATGTATGGGAGAACATATTTGCAAATGTCATCAGTGATAAAGGTTTAATCTCAAGCATCTACAGGCAACTCACACAACTCAATAAAAGAAGGACAAATGATCCAATAAAAAAAAATGGGCAACAGACCTAAATAGAATCTTTTCTAAAGAAGACAAAAGTAAGACGCAGAGACATATAAAAACTTGCTCAAAGTCATTAATTATCTGAGAGATGCAAATCAAAAGGACTATGCGGTACCATCTCACACCTGTCAGAATGGCTTATATCAACAAATCAACAAATGACAAGTTGCGGAGAAAAAGGAACTCTCCTGCACTGCTGGTGGGATTGTAGACTAGTGCAGCCCCTGTGGAGAAAAGTATGGAGTTCCTTCAAAAAAATAAAAATGGAGCTCCCATTGGACCCAGTGATCCCACTTCTAGGAATATACCCCAAGAAACTAGAAATGCGAATTAGAAAGGATATATGTACCCCTATGTTCATAGCAGAACAATTTACCATAGCTAAGATTTGGAAACAGCCTAAGTGCCCATCAGCAGATGAGTGGATTAAAAAACTATGGTACATTTACACAATGGAATACTACGCTGCAGTAAAAAAGAAGGAGCTCCTACCATTTGTAACAACATGGATGGATTTGGAGAGCATTATGCTAAGTGAAATTAGCCAGGGAGAGAAAGACAAATATCAAATGATCTCACTCATTTGAGGAATATAATGAATGACATAGACTGATGAACAAGAATGGATTCAGAGACTAAGAAAAGTCCATCAGAATGTCAAACTTCAGGGTAAGTGGCAGGTGGTGGGAGTAAGATGGAAAGACAATATATTTGAACTCTTAAACTAAGGTAAGTAATTTGTGTTTTTACATGCCTGACAAAGTTTATATAAAGTTATAAAAAAAATTGGCATCTAGTTTGAGATTGAATTAACATGGCCTAGAGCTTGTAATCTCCTATGGACACCAGTCCTAAGGCTAGGCCCTCCTTAACCTCCCGTGACACCATAATAGCCTTACGTGATATTATTCTACAATGTCATTGTAATATTTGATATTTGACAACAGCATATTATACAATTATCCCAAATAAACTTACAAACTAATTCTTTGAATGTTGTGCAGCAATTTAAAAAAGGATAAGAAAGGAATTAATTCCTTTCAGGAGGAATTAAGGCACTGGGAAGGCATCCGAGCATTCTATATTGGCCCCTCTTGCCCTTTTGGCAAGAGGTACCCTCTTCTTACTATCCAAATACACACAGCTGATGCCTGAGCTTTCAATTCAAGCTGTGGCTGAAGCCTCTGGGCAGCTGGTACCATGGATCAGTCTCTCGACCAATGGTGTGAGCTGGACCCTCTCTGGAGAAGAAACCTGGGTCCCCTGAGATATGTGATCAGTACAGGGACCCCACCAGCAGGCGAGGGCACCCCAAGACAGGTGCTGGACGTGGAGGCCAAGGGGGCATACATTACAAAGGAGACAGAACTGAACCTCACATCACCCTGTTTGGTCCCGGAGGATGGCTGGTAAGCCCGAGACGGGTAAGATTCCTCAGGGAAGGAACAACCTAAGACAGTCACAGTCACAGAGGGGACACCAGGAGAGAACTAAAAGGTCAACAGAGGTGGGGCACAGACCCTCATCCACAAACCTTGCAGGAGCTTGAATTCTCACCCCTCCTGAGTGAAGTCTTCTACTCAAAAATGCAAATATACCTTTCCACAAGTATTTACAGGGTAAACTAAGATTTCTGCTTGAGTATTAAAATTGACAGTAAAATAGTAATCAAGTTTTCAGATTAATTTAAATTGGCCAAGTGAAGTAAGTGAATACTCAAGAAAATTTAAGTGTACTGGACAAAAAGCTTTTCCTAAAACATTAACTAAAATATCTATTAGTAGTTCATCTCACTGTAAAATTGCCTAACATCCAAAGAACCTAAAGCAGTCATATTTGTGGGCAAAAATTAAAATTTAAAATTACCAAGACTGCAAGATAAAATTTCCAAAAGCCCCCATTAATCAAAAAGGAGGGGGGGGACAGTGGAGTAATATCATGTAAGGAAAAATATCCTTACATGATATTACTCCACTGTCCCCCCCACACTTTTTGATTAATGGGGGCTTTTGGAAAAATATCCTGTAAGTAAAATACATCTAAAAAATTCTTACTCCAGAAAAGTAATTTCCATTTGTAAAGCCAACAGCAGGACACCCATGAAAAAACACACATGGTGTCAAAATAAGCCAAAGGAAAATCATTTAGGCAAAAATAAAAAGAATCCCAAGTCTATTTTGCAGAGAGGATCCCTTTGTTAACTTTTGGTCGAGAATGTGTTTGTGTGTTTACAGAGAACAACTCCAAGACCATGTGGGTTCCTGCAACAGTGAGGAACTGACGGGTCTGTTCCAGCCACGAGGATGGTCCAGAGATGGGGGACACTGAAGACACCTTGCCATGCTAGCTGTCGGCAACTGTGCGTAGCTGCAGGCGGTCCAGGACCATACCAGAGAGGATGGATCTTGCATTGCCACGATGTGTACACCATCTGGATACTATTGCTGACATGTACACATGAAGAACTATTTGACATTGAAACTGGGACTCAGAACAGTTGGACATTGAAACTGACACTCAAACATTTTTTTTTGTTCTGATACGTTTGTTTCTAGTATGCAGAGGCAAGATATTTTTGAAGAAATGAAACAGGGGAGAGTGATTGATATAGAGGCAGGGTGGCCTTGAACAGGCTGTCAAGCTACAGGGGGAAGGCTGGAGTGGATGGGAGGTGGATGCTGGGGGAGATCAACCAAAGGACTTGTATGCATGCATATGAGCATAACCAATGAATGAAAGACACTGGGGTGGGGAGGAGGGCAGGTGGGGACATGTGCTGGGGGGTAAGGGATGCTGGGGGGAGGGTATTGGGAGAGGGAAGGAAAACATATGTACTACTATTAAATATAAGTTATATTGTAAATAAAAAAATAAATTAAAAAAAAAGAAGTCTGGTAAATTGTAACTTCCTTTTTACCCACAACTCCTGAGGGCACAACAAATGGCACGGAGACATTCCCTCTTGTTATTGTTATCAAGTTAATTGTCAACTGTTAATAAAGAATCCTGTATCCATCTCTGTAAAAAAAAAAAAGGAAAAAAAAGCAGCATATGTCCATTATTTAACTTTTTACCCTATCTCAGAAATTTCCTCACCTTGCTTTATCCCACCTCCTTCATCTATCACCAATGAATTTCACTTAACTCACCTACGTCCCTTTTCTTTGATTACAAATGCAGAAATATAGATGTAACCCTCCATTCTCTGGAGCATTATCTCAATTCATTGAGGTTCTGCTTCCCAGCATATGTCCACAGTTTTTGGCTCAAATAAACTCACAAAATTCTTTACCGGTTTCAATGTTTTTTTCATTAATAGATATAACAGTCATTTATGATTAAAAGTCAATTAAATAGAAATAGAAGGAAAGTACTGCAACATAATAAAGCCCATCTTTGTTAAACTTCAGCTAATATCATACTCAATGGTGAAAAATAGAAAGTTTTTCCTCTAATATCAGGAACAAGACAAGGATGTCCACTGTTACCACTCATATTCAACATAGTGCTAATTAGAGCAATAAGGCAAGAGAAAGAAATTAAGGGCATCCAAATAGAAAAGGAAGAAGTCAAACACATTTTGCAGATGACATGATTCTATATATAGAAAACCCTAAAGACTCCACGAAAAAAAAATATTAAAAATAATGCACAAATATAGTCACATTACAGGATACAAAAACCAATGTGCAAAAATACATTGCCTTCCTGTATATTAACAAAACTGCAAAAAATGAAAAGAAAAAAACAATTCATTTTGCAATTGCAACCAAAAGAATACAATAACTAGGAAAAAACTTAAAGAATGTGAAAGACCTCTATACTGAAAGTTACAAAGCATTATTTTTTTTAAGCATTTTATTGATTTTTTACAGAGCGGAAGGGAGAGGGATAGAAAGTCAGAAACATCGATGAGAGAGAGACATCGATCAGCTGCCTCTTGCACGCCCCCTACTGGGGATGTACCTGCAGCCAAGGTACATGCCCTTGCCGGAATCCAACCTGGAACCCTTCAGTCCGCAGTCTGATGCTCTATCCACTGAGCCAAAACCGTCTCAGCTACAAAGCATTATTAAAAGAGATTGAGAAAGACAAAACAAAACGGAATAATATCCCATGTTTATGGATTGGAAGAAACAACATAGTTAAATTGTTGTATTGTACTTCCATCTTACAAAGGATGCCTCAAGAAGTCCAATTATGGAGTCATTTACTAAAGGCCTGAGGCATATGAGGTCTGGAGCAAAAGCGCTCCTGACTTCGCAGCCCCAGAACAGCTTGCCACATCTGGCTTATAATGGGCAGAATATCACAAAGGTATTGATTACATCTTTGGGTCTGGAATGAGGAACCTGTTCTATGAAAAGCATTTTTTTTTTTTACAGAAGCAAAAATTGAGCAATTTAGTTACTGAAAGTATCTAAGAATCACTAAATCAATATAAACACATTATCTGGGACCATCTGGGCAATTTAGAATAATTGTGCTGTCTAGATTCTGGGATCACTGAGTCAACTGAAACTCAGTTATCTGTAGCTACTGAGACAATTTAGAATAATTGTTCTGTCCTGGTTCCCAGAGGAATGTGCTTCAATGAACAGTGAGATCACAACCAATGGAACATTCAAAACATCATCAATGAAGTATTTGGATATGTTATAATAATAGTAATAAGGATAAAATACAACATAGAATAAGTATTAAAGTGTGAAATTAAAGTGTGATATCTGAAAGTATGGAATGGAATGTAAACAAATTGACAACCACTATTGAGTGACCTGTATGTAGAAAATAGATAAAGTGATCTGAATCCCATATGTAAGACCAGATAGCAAGGCCCCTGGGACTTGCTGATAAGACATTATTATACCCAGATTTCATGATCTCCAGACCACCAGGGAGCCGATTCCAATGCAATAGCATAGAGCCTTTATTACAAGCCCGAGCTTGGCTCTCTGCTCCCCCCGCCGCAGTGGCAGAAAGCAAAGGAGGAAGAATGTCCTGAGCATGACGATTTTATAGGGAGGTGGGGTCAGATGCAAACCATTGAGTTGGCTGATTCCAATTGGTTGGGTGATGGCTAGGGCTAGTGACACAAATAATCTCTAATGCACATGACCTGTCCTGTCCTTTGCTCTTGATTGTGTTACAGAGCGCAGCCCACCATGAGACAGACCACCACACAAATTTGAAGTTTTGGAATATTTATTCGCTGATTCGAACCAGGGCCTCCACCGTCCAAACACAAATTGTGGTGGAGAGCCCCGATCTTCAGTCAAGCCGATATTTTATACCCCGCGCAGGGGGTGAAGGTTGGCTTGGCAGCTCCTGATTGGCTAATACAAAACTAAAAACCTTAACTACTTCTTTGTTCTGTCTTGATGCAGCTAAAGGTCACATTTGCAAAGTATATTTCAAAATAACACTCCGCGGTCAGGTCTGGTCTACATTCCGGGAAGCTGGTCTCTGCTAAATCCGTATCTACCATCTGCTTACACCTGGCCGTTTATGGCCAGGCCTGTTTGTCTCAAAATCTTCCACTCCCTACATTCCGGGACCTTCCAGTCCCCAGGGCGGTGGGGCTCACAGATTGGAGCTCAAGTGCACAGTCTTTTGCGACTGGCTAATTCAAAGAGAGGGGTTGATCTTTGTGATTTCAAGATGGCAGCCCCCAAGTAAGTTTACATATCACATGGTCTACATGGTGGCTGCCAAGTCACACAGTCCAAAATAGCAGCTAAATTGTTCTTTGCAGTCCCGCTCTGCCCTTTCAACACACTGAAGACCCCATCTGAGCACATAAAAAGAGTAAGTCTCAGAGGAGATTGGAGATGCCTGTTCTGCTCCTCCACAGAAGATCGCTCTCTACTCCCCTACCTGCATCTTCCTGAGCTCTGCTGTGGACCTTGAGCCTTGAAACCAAGGCCTCAAACAAGACGCCGAGCTGCAGCTGCAATGTCCAATGTCCAGTGTGCATGTGTGTCTGTGGGTGCGATCCCCGGGTGGCCTGCCGAGGTCTGGAAACCACCAGGACTCTGGTAAATAAACCGTGTGTGACTTGTGCATTGCATGTCTGTCTCCTGTGTAATTTATGCTTGGTCAATATTAAGTAAGTTCCTTGGGTCATACATGTCAGTGTCTTTTTAGAGACTGGCTGAGGCACCTTTGGTCACCTATGCTTATGTCCCTAAAGGAGAAATTGGGACAGGATAGCATACATAAGTTCAGAAAATCAAAATAACTTTCTATTGTTTTAGCAAACAAATAAGTACAGAACCCAAACAACAGTTTCTACCTAAGATGATTGCTACCATACTTCTAAATGGCCATACTAACCAAAGCATTATACAAATTTAATACAATCCCCATCAAAATCTCAATGTCAATTTTTAAAGGAATAGAACGAGAAAACATCAGATTTGTATGGAACCACAAATGATCCCAAATAAACAAAACCATCCTGAGAGAAAAAAGCAAAATTGGAGGTATCATGCTACTTGACTACAAATTATACTACAGAGCTACAATAATCAAAATAATAATATATTGGCAAAGAAACAGATACACAGTTTAATGGAACACACTAGAGAACCCAGCTGGAAAACCACATGTATATGGACATAAAATTTTAGCAAATGAGCCCGAAACACACAATGGAGTAAAGATAGCATCTTCAGTAAATGGTGGTGGGAAAACTGGAAAGCCACATGCAAATGAATGAAACTGGATTACAGTTTGTTTCCATATATAAAAATTAATTCAAACTAGATCAAAGTATAAGACCTGAAACAATAAGTTCCATAGAATATAGTACCAAACTTATTGAAGCAGGAATTTTAGGGAGACATAGGCAGGCTTCGGGATTTTTTAGAATTGGGGTACAAGGGAAAGGTGTGGGGCTGCAGACTGGGAGAAGGTACATTTCCATAACACAAGGAAGCCAGGTGCAGTTACATCTCCATAAGAAAATGAGGCAGCAACAGTTCCCTTCCATAAGACAAGGGAACTGGAAGTACCCAAGAAAGGTCTATATTTACAAAATAAAGAGAAGGAAGCCCTTCATTCAGAAGGAGCAGAAAGCCCAAAGGACATGGGAAAACAATAAGGAAGGAGCGGGGAGAACCTCACAGTGAGGTTCAATCTTTGAGCCCAGGAGTTACTATATAACCAGTGTAAGGGAATAGTGACCAATCAGAGGGGATTTCAGAACACCAGGATCTGCAGCCTTTATAAGCCATAGGGAAAGGGAACCCAGTGGGACCCCTTTCCCCTTCCCTACATAGGAGTTATCTCTGTGGGACTCTCCCCTCTCCCCTCATGGGAGTCTGTACTTGTTCTTCAATAAATTTCCATCTTTGCTATACCACTTACTGTCAGTGGATTCATTCTCCTATTCCGGTGGACAAAGAATCCGGATTCTAGTCCAAAAAGTCGGTATCGTTATGGACATTGGTCGTAGAAAACATTTTACGAACTTGACCCCAAATGCAAGGAAAGTAAAGACAAAAATAAATAAATGGGACTGTATCAAACTAAAAAGCTTCTGCACAGAAAGAAACTGACAACAAAACTAAGAGGCAGTGAACCAGATGAGAAATGATATTTACAAACAATAGCTGGTTTAATTTCCAAAATATATAAAGAACTCATATAAAGTCACCAGACTCCCAAGGCCACCATATGGTCAATTTTGTCATAAAACTCAACACCATACAAACAACCCAATCAAAAAGTAGGCAGAGGACCTGAAAATTAACGTCTCCCAAGAAGACATATGAACAACCAATACTGAATGAAAAGACATTCAACCTCACTGGCAATTAAGGAAATGCAGATCAAATCTACAATGAGATACCACCTTACACCAGTTAGAGTGGCCATTCTCTACAAGACTAGCAATAACAAGTGTTGGAGAGGTTGTGGAAAAAGGGGACCCTCAATTCACTGCGGAAGGGTATGTAGACTGGTACAACCACTACGCAAAACAGTCCGGTGATTCCTCAAAAAATTAGAGCTACTATACTACCCACCAACCTTTCTCCTGGGTATAAACCCATAAAACTCAGGATCATGTATTCACAAAGATATATGCATCCCTATGTTCATTGTAGCATTATTAACAGTGGTCAAGGCTTGGAAAGCAACAAAACTGTCCCATGATAGAGGACTGCATAAAGAAGATATACAAATACACAATGGCATACTAGTCAGCCATGAGAAAGGATGAAATAGCGTCATTTGCAACAACATGGATTGACCTTGAGAACATTATTCTAGGTGAAATAAGTCAGTCAGAAAAAGCTAAGAACTATATGATTTCACTTGTATGTGGGATATAAAAGTTAAATTTGTGAACACAAACAGCAGTGTGGTGATTTCCAGAGGAAAGGGGATGGAGGGAGAAGGTGTCCTAATATAAGGTAACAAGAGAAGATTTGACTTTGGGTAGTGGACACACGGTGCAATATACAGATCTTTGATAGGTACCCCCCGCCCAACTGGTGGGCAGAGTTATGATGTAATTGACAGAGACATTGAGCCACCAATCAAGCACATACCAGAGTGCCTTGTGTCCCACCCCTTCCCATTCTGCCCTGGGCCCAACCCCTGCCTGTTCCGGCCCCTTAAAGGATGTCTCAGTGCGCCACGTGGAACATTTTCTCCCGGACTGTTCTCCCAGGCAGTCCGGGAGGAGGTCCGGCTGGGTCCCCTCTTTGCCCCTTCCCCTAGCCCCAGTCACAGGGCACAGCTTCCCTGGCTCCATTCCCCCCGAGCCTGTGAACCCACCCGGAGACCCTCAATAAAGCCTGATCAATTCGCTTACTCATTTGGACTCCCTGCCTGCAGTTTCTCTCACAGTGGCATAGAACCTTACATTTTGGTGCCAAAATCCAGGAGAGGGGTTTTGTGACCTGTCCCGGTCAGACCAGGGCGAAGCGTCCATCCTCTCTCCTTCTCCTTGCCGCCTTCAAGCACCTTGGACCCAGAGGCTCCACAGACTTCTCTTCAATCTGTAAGTTTTTCCGTTCCGGACTCCAGGAGTCCTCAACCCCCTTCCCTGGACCCCGTGTCGCCCGCTGGGGCTTCTTGTCCTAGACACGGCCATGCTGAGATGCCCCTCCATTCTGGACTCCTGGAGTCCTTGCAGGAAACGATTGTAGGGGACGCCCTCCAGTCGCCTCCCTGCCCGCTGTTCCATCCGGAGGCAGATATCAAGGGGGGACACCTCCTCCATATCTGTTACTCCTCGACACTCAGGGGTCCAAGTTCCCCGTCCTAGAGGAAAGTCATGGGTGCTTCTGAGTCCAAGATTAATCCACAGACCCCTCTCAGGTGTCTCCTCCAAAATTTTACCAAATTGGGATATTCTCCCATACATTCAGGCTTTTTGGGACCTCCGTTCCCACCCTGACCTCTGCTCCCGCTGTTCTACCCACCAAATCCTCCTGCACCAAACCCCTTCAAACTGCCCCTCTCTCTGTCACTCCTACTTTTCTGACCCAGCCGTTATCTCCTTTCTGCCTCTCCTCCTCTCCTCCTCTCCTCCTCTCCTTCCTCCTTTGTCACACTGCAGCTGCCCCGTTTCTGCTTCCTTCCGCCGCTGCCGCCAGGCCTCTATGGGAACCAACTCTCTACACCTGTGGGAACCAACTCCATGAGACCAGAGGCTGCCGCGAAGCGAGAGAACCTCCTGCCACCCCAAACAGCTAAGGGGAATTTCTGTTTTGCTTTGCTCTTTTGACCCTGACCACGTGACCCTTCATTCCCCTGGGGGCCGCCATCTTGGAATGGCAAGTCCCGCCCCTTCAGGACCCCACCTGGTGTGGCCGCCCACACCGGGCTCCTCCTCCCTTGGCCTGTCTCCTGCTCCACCGCGCTCCCCCCTCTTTATGCCTCAAACCCAGGTCCGAGATCCAAACATGGCATTTAACTCTTAATTCCCCTTGGGAAGCAGGCAGAATAGGCCCGCCTTAGAAGGTGACCCTGCAAACCCAAGCCTTGAAGCATATCTGAGGCCCACGAACTGTGCGTGGTGGGGATGCAACAAGAGGACAAGCATCGCCTGGAGAATACTTCACGTGCAGAAACAAGGCCACCGACTGGAAAAAGCCGTGCCTCCAGCCCCAGCCTCCAGCCAAGCCCTGTGGTCAAAATGGCCACTGGAAAAGTGACTGCCCCTGGGAAAGTGACAGGCCCTCTGTGTCTCAGCACAGAGGGGCCATTCTTCCAGGTCCTGACCAGCCAATGGTCATGCTGGAAATGGCTGAAGACTGCAGATGCCCAGACTCCGCAACCCCCATCACCCACATCGAGCCCAGGTTAATGCTCCAGGTATTGGGTGAGCAGGTCTCCTTTCTGGTCAACACGGGTGCTACCTTCTCTGTCCTGCCTTCCTTTGCTGGGCCACTTTTCCTTCATGATCTCGGTCATGGGTACTGATGGCAAATCTCCCTTCAGCTCTGAAAACTGCTCTGGCTTCAGTGCCTCCTCACCCTGCCCTCTCCCCTGCCCCACCCTTCCTAGGGAACAACTTTCTTGCTGGAACAAACTTATCAATTATTTAATGGAAGGGGCAAGACTGTAAAAGGACCCATTATACCAGGCCACTAAAGAAACACCAGTAGGCCTCCTCTTCTCACCCTCCCTTGTTCGCCAGGCTTTTTCTAACTCTAGGATACCCTTCTGGCATCTCTCTCCCTCTTTCCCAGACATCTCTAAACCTTTCCAACTATTTTACTAATAATAAACAGGGAATAGCTATGGGGGTCCTCACCCAGCCCCTAGGGCCAGCTTTCACCCCCATAGCCTATCTGTCCAGACAGCTTGATCCCACGGTTCGAGGATGACAACCCTGCCTCCGGACTCTGACTGAAGCCGCTGTTCTCACCAAGGAGGCCCAGAAGCTCCCTCCAGCAACCCTTACAGGTCTTTTCCACCCATAGACTACAGGACCTTCTGTGCTCCTCCACTCCCCATTACATGTAGGAAGTCCATCTCTTGTTCCTCAAGAATCCTAACATCTCCCAAACTCAGTCCACAGCCCTGGACCCAGCCACTCTCCTCCACCCAACCTGTGGCAATGCACTCCTGCCCCGACCTGCCCCGAGGCTGTCAGAGGCCCTCTCTCTAGAAATTCACAGCTCCTGGCCGGACCCCCTGCCCATGGGCCTGACCGGAATCCAGGCTGCACCAAGGAGCTCCACCTTCTTAAACCCCTTTTTAGACAACTGCTCCAGGAACACCCTGACAGGACCAGCTGACCATGGCTGCCAGGACCAGCTGACCACGGCTCCCAGGACCAGCCCTCCAGCTGAGGGACCTCAGTCCTCCTCAAGAACCTTACTCTCCCTCAAGTTGTATTTCAGCTCCAGGCCCAGAAAAGCAACAAAACCAGACAAGTGACTCTGTGGCAACCTCAGGACCAGCTTTTACCTCCAAGGGACTCAACTGGATCGCTCTTGAGACTTCACCAACCAGTCCCTTGGGGAAACCATGTTTCTTGAAGAACAGAATGCAGACGTTTGGCAACCAGAAGATAGATCTGTCACTGAATTCAGAACCTAACACCAGAATCCTTGAGACTCCAGGTAGATGCCCCTAACGATGCCCCCTCTCAGCTGGAAGCAGCTACAGAAGATGGACCTTCGCCCCCTAGACCTTGCCTGGACTCTCAATTATTTTTTTAATATTATCAGAAGCCTGGAATGATAGGCACCCCCCCAACTGGTGGGCGGAGTTATGATGTAATTGACAGAGACATTGAGCCACCAATCAATCACATACCAGAGTGCCTTGTGTCCCACCCCTTCCCATTCTGCCCTGGGCCCAACCCCTGCCTGTTCCGGCCCCTTAAAAGGATGTCTCAGTGCGCCACGTGGAACCTTTTCTCCCGGACTGTTCTCCCAGGCAGTCCGGGAGGAGGTCCGGCTGGGTCCCCTCTTTTCCCCTTCCCCTGGCCCCAGTCACAGGGCGCGGCTTCCCCAGCTCCATTCCCCCCGAGCCTGTGAACCCACCCAGAGACCCTCAATAAAGCCTGATCAATTCGCTTACTCATTTGGACTCCCTGCCTGCAGTTTCTCTCATGGCGGTGTAGAACCTCACAATCTTATAACATAGAATTCCACACTTGAAATCTGTATGTTGACCAATGTCAACCTAATCATTTTAATTAATAATATTTTTAAATCAACATAATAATACCTACTGTATGAGTGACCTCAGGTTGTAAGGGTCACAGTTTGCATGAGAGTCCTAACACTGTGCCTTTTCAACAATGAAAAGAACTCATTTAACACAAAGTATCCATTGTTCCAAGCGATTCAAGGAGAAAATATGCCAAGTGCATGAAAAAGATTGGCCACTCCTCCTAAAAGATGCCACTGTTAAAGTACATTCATTTAACACAAGAATGTAGCAGTCGTCTAGTTCTGCCTCAGTGAAAGAGAGGGGACAAACGAAGCTGCGAAAAAATGTAGTGAATTTTTGCTGATTTCAGGACTTAACCAGAAAAATATATATATTCATACATTTTCGTTGATATTCTCAAGGAAGGTAATTAACATTCTTCCATGAATTTTTAGAACTGTATTCATGCTTTGCTACTGACATATTCAAAAGCAGAAGCTAGCACTAAAAATTATTGTAAAGAAAAAGATGCCACTCTTAAAGTATCCATTGTTCCAAGTGATTCAAGGAGAAAATATGCCAAGTGCATGAAAAAGATTGGCCACTCCTCCTAAAAGAAAAATATTTAAATAAAGCAATAAAGACTTAAAATTACTTCCTATAAACAATGGCAGGAATATTCAATTTATCATGGACTGAAATCATCCCACAGCAGTGCAGTGAATTTTCATTGATATATAAGTGGTTGCCTATTATTTGCAACAATGAAAAGAACTCATTTAACACAAGAATGTAGCAGGAGAGGAGATGCTGGCCCAATAATAGGTTCCTTCTCTGTAGGAATTCATTTGAGTGAGTAGAGGAAATGAGGATAGTTGTGGGTGGGCAAGAGAAGGCAGAACTAGACGACTGCAAACCCCATGGCATCTTTGCTTAGAAGTCTATTCCTTGACTGTGCCAAGGATCTATTTCAGTGGCCTACTGTGTGAGTAAAAAAATATGTGGCTCCAACTTGACAAAGTACAAAGGTAAAGACTGGGTAAAGCTGACAGACTTCAGGAGTCTCTGTTACTGGCTGTTACCTTCAAACTGTCCTTGGCAGAAGATGAAAGTAACCCATTGGCACACATAGCTGCAGGTGCATGAAACTAACTTGGGTACAGAGCAGCAGGGGAAGGAAAGGTGTGCCCATCACTGGAATCCAATTTGTTAAAGGAAACTGTACATTCTATGAAAGTATTTACCCTGACTTCAAAATTAGTGGTTGCCTTGGCAGCACCTTAATCCCATGAGGCTCATACACAGTGCTAATTTCAATTCAATTTCAATTTCAATTTCAATTTCAATAAGATGAGGAATGCAAACAATAACTCAGAGTCCCATTTGGCATGCCTCTCATAGAAATCTCAAATGAGATTTCTACTGCCTATAACTGATTTATCAATAGCTCCATACACCAGGTGATTACTAACTTTACATTTGATTCCATTTGATGGTCACTGCAAGCCTACAAGATCAACAATATCAATATCATTCCCATTTTACAGATTAAAAGTGAGCTCTTGATAGGCTCTATAATTTCCTCATGTTCACACAGTGGTAGCTTGAGGACTTTAATTTTGATTTGGCTGACTCCTAAATTCCATGTTCTTTTAGCATTTCTAACTTTTAAAACTGCAAAATATCTTAGGAATTATCTGTTCAATAACCTTTTTTAAAACAGAAGAAACTAGAGACACAAGAAGGCCAAGAGATCTATTAAAAATGCCTTCACCAATAACGGCAGAGTGAGAACCAAATTCAGGTTTCATGATAGTAGGTGGGTTTCTGTCTGTTGTGACAACACAATAAGAGTTTAGCATTTTATACCCAGAACATTAAAGGTGACTGATTGGTACAGGCCCCTCCAAGCTGTGAGCATGCAAAGCTGCTCATGTCATCAGGTACTTTATACAATTGTCCTTTTGAAGTGCAAGGACTCCATGTCTGTCAGATGTCCCATCTGTCTGCAAGCAGTCATTCTTAACGGGAATATGAATCAAATGGCAGATTCACTTTGCCCCAGGAGAAGGAACGGTGTGCTCATCACTGGAATCACAGAAGGTAAGAAATAGTCCAAAACAAAATTGAATAATAAGAGTTACCTATGGTGCTTCTCTCTAAACTTTTTTTCTGTGCCACTGCCTCTCTTTTATGGGCTGAGACTTCCTTCCCTAAATCACCAGACTCCCAAGGCCACCATACGGTTAATTTTGTCATACTATAATTTGCTTATCCAAAGTCCCCTGCTTTAGAAAACCATTAAGACCTGGCTTCCTCCACAGTAACCATATGCTTCAAAATTACTTTCCTTTTTCCTCTTCCTGTTGTTATCACAATTACCATTTCCTTACTGATCTCAGGAAGTTGTTATCAAAGGATATTTCTCATTACTTCTGAAACAAACTGATGGAGGCAGCCTTTACATATAAATCCTCCTGTATTGTTTTCCTGACCCACCATCCTCCTATGAAGCCTTTGTGCCTTGCCATTTGTGTATCTTTTTTGCAGATATCTTAATCCAGTATTAGTTTCAGGCTTATAACACTTTGCTAGGTGGTCAACCAAAATATGTGAACCAGGTGGAGGAACATGTCTAAAGGCAGAAACTCGGACAGAATGCCTTTGACTGAAAGAAACTAGTTATTGTTCACAAAGTTATTCAACTGGTCAAGACTAAGTGATTCTAAATCTAAACCATGTATTACGTGCTTAACATTCATCTCTAAGGCATTTATTATGTGCTTACCGTGTGCCAAACATTGGACTAGGTAAAAGAAATTTAAAAGAAAAAAATGAATAAGAAATAGTATTACCATTCAAGAAATCTATAATGTGAGACAACACGTAAGTTCATTACAATTGTTTGTAATAGCTGTGTTGATGAGAGGTCAATTTGATAAAGAAGATATAGGCTTAGATACCTAGCAATGGGGACTTGAACATTGCCTCTGCCACTTATTAACAAGGCATTAACTACCATGTACTTCAGTGTCATTACTTAAGAACTTCAGAAAATGCATGTATACTTTGCAAGATTGTTTAGAGAAAGCACACATAAATCACTTATACTGGTACTAGTGAGTACTAGTATATAAAAGACATTATATACTTGACAACTATTATTATTTTTATTATGATGATGATGAAGACAAGCCCACATCGTATTACACATAGATTCACAAATGACTCAGAATTTATGAATCCATAGACGTTTCTAGAATTCAGCAATGGCTTAAAATAACACATAAATTTGGTAAAGAATGGAAAGAGAAGAGTGAGGTTGTAACAACTGTGTATTTAAAGGTACAGAGAAACATGATAGTTTAGGAACTCCTGGTGGATCTGACATGGTGGCAGAGAACCAGGAAAATAACTGGTAAGGTTTGAGATCAGATCCCAGAAGGACTTTATATCCAAAGTAATCACCTGTCCCTGCTATCCTGGTATCGGCCTGAGTTATGTCTGTTGTCCCAAAGTAATTGTTAATAGTGCATACTTTCACTAAGCTTAGGTGCTGAATTATAGGGTCACTCTACTTACCTTCAATGGTAAAAAATTTGGGGTTAATCTGAAAGCTATAAAGAGTGCCTAAACAAAGCTAACCTGGGGAATGACATGACCAATTCTAGTTTTAAAGAGCACTTTCCTGCAATTCCGTTAACAATGGTGGAGGATGGAAGAGAGATGGCAACCTGAAGGCAGGTAGAATGTGAAAGTAAAGATAGTATATGCCATGCTTTTAATTATTTGGTCTGGATTACAATCATATCTCTTCTATTATTTATCACTTTCTCTATGGCAAATGCTCTTCTCAATGTTTATGTGTGTTATATCATTTAAACCACCGCATCACAAAATGAGTATTAATATTATTATCTCCATTTTCATATGACAAAACTGAGAACCTAGAGAAGTTAAATTATTTGCTGAATATCAGATCTGAATTCAAACCCACAGATTCTACCACCAGTTCTTGTGTTTGTAACCACTAAATTATACTGTGATTACTACATAGGACTCAAACAATGAACTGATATCAGAATCCCCAATCAGTACCTGCCTAGGAAAATATGAAGTCCAGTCTTCCTTCAAGTCCTTTCTTTATGTGCCCTGGAACCCCTCAAGTATTGTTATTCTTTTTCTTTCTTTTATCCTTTTTTCTCTCCTTGTCCATCAAACTGGACTCAGGTAGATCCCGTTGCTCTGCAGCAGATCAGTTGTCCTGGATTCAGCTGCTTGCTATTTTTGTGTTGTCTAAACCACCACAAAAAAGCCGAAGATTAAGGTTTTCATGCCTAATCTGTGGGTGTCAGTAGAATGAGATAAGTTTATTTTTTTAAAGACCACTATGACAACATTTGCACATTTGGAAATGAGACACAATTGTCCACCATCACCACTCAGATGCAAGAAGAAAAACTACCTACACTTGTCCCAGTCTCTATTCTTACTATTCTGTCATGAATCTCCTCAAAATGATTAAAAGTTATAATATTTACCCTCTTTGTGAAAAAATGCACATTTACTATCATAAAACAGTGTGACATTGGTATGTTTCCCAAAGTCTAGTTACACACTCCTATTAACAATTACTTGATTACATAAAGAAGGAATACTGCTGCTGGCATTGGGAACAAGTTAACTGATCTGTGGTATCTATGGTGTAAAATTAAGAATACTGAAAACTAGTTGCTTGTAAGAGGTCAGTGAAAGGGAAAAATCAGAAATGATTCTCAAGTTTTTATCTCAAGCAAGCGAGAGAGTGAGTGAGTGAATGAATAGAGATTTCAGGAAATTAATACAGGACATAGACAAACTGCTTAAAGGGTTGGATAGGTGGTAATGAGTTCAGTAAATATTTATTGGTATGAATGGATGAATGAATAGATATAAGAATTAAAGGTAACATCACTGAAATGAAAAGGTGATGAAGAAGTCAATTTAAAACAGAACCAGTTTAACCAACATTATTTTAGTTAACTGTTCATTTGACACAAAATTATTTGGGTTCCTTTCGCTAGCTGTCTAATGTATAAGACAATGGGAAATGTAGACACACATGCATATAACTGTAGAAACATACACAACATTCTAAAAATGTTTGTAAATAAGAAGAACCCAAGATGGCAGCATAGGTAAATACCAAAACTGCTGCCTTGCACAACAATTTCAAAACAGCAACTAAAATATAAAACGTCTGTCACCCAGAACCATGGGAAATCTGGCTGAATGGAAGTTCTGCAACTAGTCAGAAAGAGAAAAGAGCATTGAGATGTGCACTAGCACTGAAAAGCTACAGAGGCACACAAACCTGGCTGGCGGCGGGAGGGGTGCAGCTGTTTTCAACCAGAAGGAAAACAAGCTCCTGATTACTCTGAATTCATTTCTAGGGAGAAGCTGGCAATGCAGACTCCTACGAGGTGAAGCTAGATGGTCTGCCATCAGGTTGGAAAGTAAGGATTACAGAGGTGCCCGCAGCAATCATTGTTCACTGTTTGGGGGCACGAGACATGGGGAATTTGGAAACACAGAGACTCAGAAATGGCTGAGTGGCAGCCATCACTATTTGCCACACCCTAGCCTAGTGGCTCCCTGAGACTCCACCTTGCACAATCTGCAAACCAGCCAGAGCTGTGCACAGCACCATTTGCATATAAATGGCCTGCCCTATCACAGATTAATCTAAACTGCAGCTCTAGTCAGACCAGGAGAAATCTGCAGACTTCACTGTAGCTCCTGCTGGGTCGCCTCAGACAGTAGTTGACCTGTACCTCATTGGAGATCCAGAAGCTAGTGTATCTAGAGGTCAGTGTGAGACGACACCAGAATTCAACTACTCACATCCATAAGTGACACATTCAAGAGGCAGACTCGGTGAGCACTAAAGTCTCATTGAAGCAAGTCCTGCTTCAGAGGCGTGACTCCAGTACATCAGTTCTTCCACTTCATCAGAAGAGGGAAGCAGCAAAATGTGGAGAAAAAAAAAGACATGTCACAAATGAAAGAAATGGAGGATATAGAGTTCAGGACCACATTTATAAGGTTACTCAAGAATCTTCTAAAAACCGCTAGCAACTTGATGAGACCTCCAAGGACCTTAATGAGAATGTCAAGAAAATGGAAAAGGACCAGTCAGAAATTAAGCATACACTGTCTGAAATAAAGAATATACAGAAATTAAACAGTAGATCCAAGCACTCCAAGAATCAAACCAAAGATCTGAAATAAGAAGAGACAAAAAATCAAAATGAAAAAAGAATCCAAAAATATGAAGATAGTGTAAGGAGCCTCTGGGACAACTTTAAGCATACCAACATCCAAATTATTGGGGTGCCAGAAGAAAAAGATCAAAATATTGAAAACCTATTAGAAGAAATAACATAAAGCTTTCCCTACCTGGTGAAAGATATAGACCTACAAGTCCAGGAAGTGCAGAAAACCCCTAACATGAGGAATCCAAAGAGGACCACACCAAGACACATCATAATTAAAATGCCAATGGCAAAAGACAAAGAGAGAATCTTGAAAGCAGCAAGAGAAAAATACTTGGTTACCTACAAGGGAGTACCCATAAGACTGTCAGCTGATTTGGCAACAGAAACTATGCAGGCCAGATGGAGGCCAGACGGGAGTGGCAAGAAATATTCAAAGTGATGAACAGCAAGAATCTATAACCAAGATTACTCTATCCAACAAGGCTATCATTCAGAATTGAAGGTCAGATGAAGAACTTCACAGATAAGAAAAAGCTAAAGGAGTTCATCACCAGCAAACCAGGATTATATGAAATGCTGAAGAGTATTCTTTAAGAAGAGGAAGAAGAAAAGGGTAAAGATAAAAATTATGAACAACAAAATGACAATAAATACATAACTACCAACAAATGAATCTGAAAATCTAGTGAATGAAAAATCTGATGAACAGAATGGACTGATGAATATAAAATAATCAAGGACATAGAAAAGGAATGGACTGACAATTCTCAGGGGGAAAAGGGTGTGAGAGGTTCGGGAAGAGATTGGACAAAAATCTTACACCTATGGATGAAGACAGGGTAAGGGCAAGGAGTGGGGTGGAGAATCAAGTGGAGGGAGATATGGGGGGAAAAATAGGAACACCTTAACAATCTTAACAATAAAGATTTATTTAAAAAAATAAAAATGTATGAAAACTAGTCTGGCTATGGTGGCTCAGTTGGTTGGCCAACCTGTGCACCAAAATGTTGCTGGTTCAATTCCCTGTCAGGGCACTCAAGGCACATGCCTGGTTGCAGACTCACAAAAGGCAGCTGATCAGTGTTTCTCTCTCTCCCTTTCCCTTCTTCTCTCTCTCTCTCTCTCTCTCTCTCTCTCTCTCTCTCTCTCTCTCAAAATCAATAAAATATTTTTAAAATTTTTAAATAAATAAATATGTCTGAAAACATTATAGTCAATATTTTAATATCTGCATGATTCCCTTTAATGTAATAACCTACTATTGTGATTTTAATCAATTAAAAGGATTGGTTATTAAATATGTTTGTTTGTTTGCTTTTAGTCTTCATGGGAGGATATTTTTTTCCATTGATTTTTAAAGAGAGTGGAAGAGATGGGGAGATATATGTATATACAGAGAGAGAAAGAAGCATTGATGTGAGAGAGACACATCTATTAATTGCCTCCTGCACATGCCCCAACTGGGGCTGGAGATAAAGCTTACAACCAAGGTATGTGGCCTTGACCAGAATCAAACTCAGGACCCTTCAGTCCAAGAGCCAAACCAGCTATGGCAGGTGTATATTTAATTAATACCCTGGCTGATAATTGTGTTAAAAAAATTGTCCTAGTTTTCCATAAGCATAATATAAACTCTCTTTGGCTCAATTGCATAAATATATATTTTATTCATTAACTATGAAGACCATTTGAAGTACTGGTTAACACTCTTGTGAAATTTTTCCTATTTTAATTGGATTTTCCTGTGTTCAAAAAGATAAGTATATCCTTGATTGAGATGATAAAAATGACTTGCCAGCTTGCTTCTAAAATATCTTCTAATTTTTATTTCCCTGGACATCTTTCTACAACCAAAGGTAACATTCTTGCTGACATACTTATATCGTCTATCTCTGTCCCAAAGGTGATGAAGAGATCTGATAGATAGAGACACATCAGCAGCCATGCCAACTGGCTGCCAACTTGGACATATGTACAGAGCAGAGAGCATGCTAAAGTTCCTTATGCAAAGAGCCAATAGCCCACTGACATTCACCAATGACTGAAGAATGTGTCAATATTGCTACAGCACAGTCAAGTTTGGAGTGAGCCATGTTAAGGGTTCTGGAAAGGAGAAGATGACCACCTGGGTAGGGCCCCATTTGGCATCCACTTTGCATGTCTGCTGCTGGGCCTCCATCTGTCTAATCTCAATGTAATGTCAGAGATAAAAACTGAAGACTCCATGGTTTCAAAATGCATTTTCCTGCTTGCTGCCTGATGGATGTCTAGGGATATAAAATTTAGAAAGCTATAGTTGCCAAATGACCCTCTTATATAATATGTATGTTTTAATTTAACTCGGAGTTTCTATTTAAACTAATCAATATATAATATGAGAAAGAGTTTTGAAAATTTAAAAATACCAAGTGAGAGAACATAGTTCATCATCTTATCATATAATAAGATCACAAATAATTTGTGTGAAATTTTGAAATATTTCCCTTTTATATATTGAATATGTACTTGGAAAAATATAATATTAACTGGAATGTAGTTTAACTTGTAGAATAAATCTAAATATAGCTTAATTGCAATAGCTAACAATTACCATAATAAATAAAACTAGGGTCTTTCCTAAATATATTTATTAGAACTCTCCAAATTCATCTCTAGTATTAATATCTCTCACCCTTTCTTAACTATATTTAGCCATATCTTACAGAAAGAACTAGCTAATTAGCCGAGACTGGTTTGGCTCAGTGGATAGAGCGTCGGACTGCAGACTGAAGGGTCCCCAGTTCAATTCCGGCAAGGGCATGTACCTTGGCTGCGGGCATATCCCTGGTAGGGGGCATGCAAGAGGCAGCTGATCGATGTTTCTGACTTTCTATCCCTCTCCCTTCCGCTCTGTAAAAAATTAATAAAATATTTTTAAAAGAACTAGCTAATTAAAAATATATTAATTATTCTGTTCAATGGTCTCTTTCCTTCTTTATTATTATAATTTAAAATATTTGTATTTTTCCCATCCTATCTAATAAAAGAGTAATATGCAAATCAATCATCACTCCAGTACACTCACAAGCCATGCCCACCAGCCAATTAGGAGTAAGTATGCAAATTAACCCAACCAAGATAGCTGTCTCCATGGAGCATACAGGAGGCTTGGGTTTCCCCAGCAATGGAGGAAGCCAAGCTTTCCGCATACCCTGGCAGGCCAGGGCTTCCACTCAAGGCTACAAAGTTTCAATTATAGAAGAAAAATAAATCCCAGATCCCAGGGCCTCCTCTTGGGTCACCAGGGGGGTGTGGCCAGCCTTAAAACTACCACAGGCCCTTCATGTAGGTCACCCTATGCCCCAAGGGAATCCCCACCCTTTTCCGGGACACCCTTCAGGGCAAAGTAGCCAGCCCCCACCTGTGCAACAGGCCTCTATCCTATCTAATAAAAGAATGGTATGCAAATTGACCATCACTCCAACACACAAGATCGCTGCCCCCATGTAGTCAAAGATGGCTGCCCCTATGTGGACACAGATGGCCAGCAGGGGAAAGCAGTTGGGAAGGACCAGGCCTGCAAAGGAGGGCAGTTGGAGGCGATCAAGCCTGCAAGGGAGGGAAGTTAAGGGTGATCAGGATGACAAAGGAGGGAGGTTGGGGGTGACCAGACCTGTAGGGAAGGTAGTTGGGTGGGGACCCAGGCCTGCAGGGGACAGAAGTTGGGGGGAACCAGGCCTGCAGAGTATGGCAGTTAGGGGTGACCAGGCCTGCAGGAGAGGGCAGATAGATTAACCAAGCTGCAGGGAAGGGCAGTTAGAAGCAAACAGGCTGAGAGGGGAGTAGTTAGACATTAATCAGGCTGTCAGGGGAGTGATTATGAGGTGATGAGGCTGGCAGGCAGAAGCGGTTAGGGGAAATCAGGAAGGCAGACAGGTGAGCAGTTGGAGCCAGCAATCCTGGATTGTGAGAGGGGTCCCAGTTTGAAGAAGGTGCAGGCAGGCTGGGCTGTGAGACACACCCCCCCATGCATGAATTTTATTCACCAGGCCTCTAGTATAATTATAAACATTTACCCTTACTTTAGGTTTCTGAGAATTTTTTAAATGTACTTTTTGTTTGCATAAGACATAGTAATAAATTGAATCACAACTTGAGAAGAATGAAAAAACCAAAGGGCCTGTGAAGATTGGCAGTGTACATCCTAGGGTCTTGTGGCCAGGCTTGTACTCATTAATTTCCACCAGGTAACTATAATTTCAAATGTGTGTCATCAGAATTTGCTTACTAGGGCTGCAAGCTCTGTAACATTATAGTGTTCTTATTGAATGGTTTCTCTGCTTTCATTGTTGAATGTGTGAATGGGGATGGAGGCATATATCAATGCTTCTTATGCTTTCTCATTATTAAAAACAAACAAACATATTTTTACATATTGTGTCAACCCATCCTAGGATATAGGGTCAAAACTAAAATTATCCAACCAATAGAATATGGCCAATATGATGGAATATTAATCCCACAATTACCTTACAGTATATAAAATTCTATTTTAGTGAATGGCCCAAGGTTCTCGTGCTAGACTTAAAAAGCACTGTCCTATTTTGAACTGACTATGGAAGGAAGAACCTAACAAGGCATAGCAGACAGTCCTTTAGGAGCAGAGAATAGCTCCCAGCCAACAGCTAGCAAAATAATAAAAATAGCCCTAACCAGTTTGGCTCAGTGGATAGAGCATCCGTCTGCAGACTGAAAGGTCCCAGGTCGATTCTGGTCAAAGACATGTACCTTGGTTGTGGGCACATCCCCAGTAGGTGGTATGAAGGAAGCAGCTGGCTGCTGTTTCTAACTCTCTATTCCTTTTCCTACCTTTCTGTAAAAAATCAATAAAATATATTTTTAAAAAAATTAATAATAACAAAAATAGGGACTTCAGTCATACAAATTCAAAGAATATAAACTTGAATGAACTCGGCAGTAGATGCTTCTCTAGTCAAATCCTCAGTTGAGAATGCAGCCTTGTGATAACCAAGCAGAGGCTCCAGCAGACCTGTGCCTGGACCCTTGACTCACAGAAGCTGTTAGATGACATATGTATGTTGTCTTAAACTAAGTTGTGATAGCTTCTGGTGTTTTGCTGACAATCTTTGGTGATCCTTGGCTTCTAGAAGCATTACTCCAACTTCTGTCTTCATGTTCACAGTATATTTACTCTGTGTGCATGTCTGTGTCCAAATTTCCCTTTTTAATAATGACACCAGTCATATTGGATTAGGGGCCCACTCTACTAAAATCATACATCAACTAATTCATGTAATTACATCTGCAATGATCATATTTCTAAATAGGATCACATAAGGTACTGGGAGTTATGATTTAAATGCTTGAATGGGGGGATTTGGAGAGGTAGAGACACAATTCAACCAATACCAGTTGTTTAGTTCTTACTGTAAAAGAAGCTTCTAGGAGAATAAGAGAACACTGCCATTTTAATTTAAGGTATCACTTCTTCAAAATAATGAGCTCTACCTTCATCCCTGGCTTTGTCTATCATGGCTAGAAGAGAGTGGGAACCAAAAGCATTCACATATCCATTTCTTTTTAAATGTATTTCTTTTTACATTTGCTTTTCACAGTGACAGGAACCATGGAAGTACATCACATTAAAAAGTTATGATATCATTAAAATACAGAACAAGCACTTGTCTTGACTTATATAAATTGGTGCCCCAAAATATTCAGACTTAAAGACTACTGAAAACTTTGTGAACTACTACTATTTCCTTCATGGTAATTTATTTTCTATCATATCTTAGGAAAGAAAGTATAAAAATGTATTTGATATCACCCAAGTTTGAAGACATTAGCATTCCCAAATGAAAAAGTAAATATTTTTAAATAGTAAAAAGAATATTGTTGGTTGTAAAAATAGTTATTAGTCAATTAAATATCTTCTGTCAGATGCTCCAGGAAGCAGTTCACATATATCATTATCCTCACAGCAACCACATGAAATAGATATTAACATCTCCTCCTTATAAATGAGAAAACTGAGGAAAAGAGGATAAGCAATGTATCCTAAGTCACATAGTCAGAGACTGTTTGACCTGAATTTTAATCAAATTTTCCTTTATTTCAAAGAGATTCTCTCTTTCTTTTGCTATGTCCCAAAAACTTAATGTTTATGTATTTCATAAAGTCTGAAATTTAGAATTCTTAGAGGCCAGTATTTCCCACTGCCACTTCATTAAAAAGTGAATATCATTAACAAAATGCAGAGATTTCTTTAGATGGCACCATTGAACTGAAAAAGAAAGCAGGTAGGAACTGACAAGAGAATAGTTCTGCCCTCACTTATCTTGTCTCATCCAGCATTCCAGACACTCAAATTATTGCCCTGATGTAGAGTTGGATGAATTTTGGACACAAAATAGTCTTTAAGGGGTCAACATGACATTAAAATTAAATGCAAAGGCCTACAATTACATTCTTATGGCTCTGTCTCATATTCTTCAAGGGCTTGTCCTCTGATTCTGTTTTTCAATTTCACACCAGTAGCTCCTTTCCCTACTATTTTTACTGTATCACAAATTGTGGATTGATATAAAACTTGCATAGTTTTGGATGCATTTGGGGCCCTGAACTTAAAACATATAAGTTATAAGAGACATTCTACTCTTGCTTCCAAGCAACAGGAACACTCACACATTACCAAAGTTAGTTACTTGGGAAAGACTTCCACAATCCTGTATCTGTAGCCCCGTAATTAAGTGATCAGATGTTTCCTTCATCATCACAGCACGACCTGAGGAGTAGCAGTCTTGCCCTCTCTATTTCCCAGCTTAGGCTATGATTAATTTGGTTGGTTTCAGAACCTGTTGTGTCTTTCCTCTGTGCTCAGCCTGAATATTGGCACAATATGATTGCAGTTGGTTGCATTATTTCCATTTTAGCTTACATGCTTGAACTGCAGTATACTTAATCCCATCATGTGAGTTTCTATAATATTAAATGCAAGTGAATATTTTAGGCCAAAAGACACAGATTTTATTTATTTATTTTGTAAAACTATATAGGGTTCTTAAGTTAGCATAAGGTATATTAACTCAAAGTATCACAAATAACAACATAAAATGACAGAAATTTTTATGTTTTTTATTTACAATATAACTTATATTTAATAGTAGTACATATGTTTTCCTTTCCTCCTCCCAACGGCCTCCCCCCAGCCTCCCTTACCCACAGCACATATCCCCACCTGCACCCCTCCCCGCCCCAGTGTCTTTCATTCCTTGGTTATGCTCATATGCATGCATACAAGTCCTTCGGTTGATCTCCCCCAGCATCTGCCTCCCATCCACTCCAGCCTTCCCCCTGTAGCTTGACAGCCTGTTCAAGGCCACCCTGCCTCTATATCAATCACTCCCCCTGTTTCATTTCTTCAAAAATATCTTGCCTCTGCATACTAGAAACAAACGTATAAGAACAAAAAAAATGTTTGAGTGTCAGTTTCAATGTCCAACTGTTCTGAGTCCCAGTTTCAATGTCAAATAGTTCTTTATGTGTGCATGTCAGCAATGGTATCCAGATGGTGGACACATCGTAGCAATGCAAGATCCATCCTCTCTGGTTTGGTCCTGGGCTGCCTGCAGACATGCACAGCTGCCGACTGCTAGCATGGCAAGGTGTCGTCAGCGTCCCCCATCTCTGGACCGTCCTCGTGGCTGGAACAGACCCGTCAGTTCCTCACTGTCGCAGGAACCCACATGGTCTTGGAGTTGTTCTCTGTAAACACACAAACACATTCTTGACCAAAGGTTAACAAAGACAGAAAATTTAAATGAGTCTTGATTACTATATAATCTATGCATTTGGGCCTATCAAATAATATACTAGAGGCCTGGTATATGAAATTCGTGCACTTGGTGGGGAGGCCGAAGGGCTGTTCCTCAGCCAGGCCTGGGCCATCTCACAGTCTGAGAGCCCTCAGGGGATGTCTTGCCGGGGAGCAAGACTAAGCCATCAGTCGGACCTCCTTCGTGATGCTGCAGAGGTGGCAGAGGCTCCCGCCACTGCCACTATGCTCACCAGCCATAAGTCTGGCTCAGAGCTTCTGGCTGAGTGGTGCTCCCCCTGTGGGAGCACACTGACCATCAGGGGACAGCTCCTGCATTGAACGTCTGTTCCCTGGTGGTCAGTGTGTTTCATGGCAACCGGTCATTATGCTGTTCCGTCAGTTTGAAAATTAGCCTTTTATTATATAGGATTGTGTTTATTATAATATTAATTCTGATCTCCAATCAGCAAAGCTAAATATTGGGTGATTTTCTATGACTACATTTCCAAATTAAATAAAGTAAACCTATTGAAGAAGGGAGAAAATGGCAGCTGAATTGGCAACAGTGTCATGCACCTCCTTTTGGGGCCAGGCCAGAAAAGCAACTAAATTGGAGAACATCCACCCCTGAATTAACAAATTAGACACAGCTGAGGAGACAATTTTCAATAAGGAAGGGCAGAGGATGCCTAGAGAATGCTGCTTGCCAGCTATAATCCATATAGAACCACCACCGTGCCCCAGCAGAGAGTGGTGAAATACCTTCTGGCAGGCTCCCAGGCATCTGCAGGGATCACACACCAGAGTGACCTTCTGTATCAGGTCTCCTCACCAGTTCACCAGGACCCAGCATACCAAAATCCAGCTCCAGGACTCTGCAGTGAGTGTAAGCCAGGGGGACCTTGTGCCCCACCCCTGCCTCAGATCCCAGTACCCTGCTGCTAGTCTGACCAGGAGCCACTTCAAGCCCACTTGACCCTAGCCCCTGGGACAGCCCTGCTGAGGTGACCCAGAACAACCCAGTGCATGCCCCACTCCAAGCTACAGGAGAGCACAGACTGTGTGACCCAGAGCAACCCATGCCCACTTCACCCAGGGTCTGGGAGGGGCAACCCAGCATATGCCTAACTCGTGGACACAAGGGAGAGTAGACTGTAGACTGTGTGACCCAGAGCAACCCACCCCTGCTTCACACCAGGGAGAGATGCACACCAGGGAGGGAATACCTGGAGCAACCCATCATATGCTTCAGTCCAGGCCATGAGAAAGCAAGAACTATGCAACCCAGAGCAACCCACACATTACCATCACAATCCCAGGGGCTTGCTGCTGGGTCAACATGGAGTAACCAAACATGCACCTCACTCCAAGCCACAGGACAGCTCTGATTGTGTGACCCAGAGCAACCCACAATCCCTCCACCCTGGCCCCTGGGACCGTCCTTCAGGGACTACTTGGAACAAACTAGCATGCTCCCTACTCTGGACCACAAAAGAGAGCAGCCAAGACTACCTGGAGAAAGCTGGTATGCTCAGACAGGGGCCATAAGACTGCACTGCAAGTATGCTGCTAGAGGGAACTAGAGTGCCACCCTACAATGGGTACCAGGGTCACACAGTAAATAGCATGCTAGAGGGCTCTGGGTCCTCACAGGGAGTCATATACCAGGGCACTCCTGCCACCCCAAGCATCTGAAATGGACAACTGAGGGACTAGACCCATGGAAGAAGGGGATACAACTCAGAGCAGAGACAATAAAGTTATGAGACTCAAGGCAGACCCAGCCTCTGAGCTAATTCTTTATGGACCATTGTCCTGATATAGTCTTCAACCTCACAAATCCCAAGCCCAGTGCCCAGGCCAGAAAGCAGGGTGACAGGCAAAAGTGGGAAGACAAAAAAAACCAACCTCCCAGGGAAAGAAAAGAAGGCCTTACCAGAAAGAGAGCAAAATGAAATGGAAACAAGCAGTATGTCAGAGAAACAATTCAGAGTAAGGGTCATAAAGTTCCTAAATCTGATTGGATGAGAACATCAACAACATATGTAAGAACCAAGAGGAAATGAAAAATGATATAGCTGCACTAAAAAAAACAAAACAACAACAACAACAAAAAACGGGGAAAGGTTTCAACAGTAGAAACCTTTAGGTTAGAAGAAAGGGAGATAAAACACACCCAATCTAAACAGCAATTGAAAATTTAAAAAAAAAAAAACGGAAGAGAGTTTAAGGGAGCTTTTGAATAACATGAAACGGAGCAACATCTGCATAAGGTCAAGAAAAGGAGAAACGAATAAAAAACCTATTTGAATAAATAATGACAGAAAAATTCCTTGATATGGGAAAGAAGAAAGTCACACAAGTATAGACTCCTAAACAAGATGAATTCAAAAAGATCCATCATAATTACAATGGCAAGCATTAATGGCAAAGGGCTGCAAGAGAGAGTCAGAACATTACCTACAAGGGATCTGCCATTAGACTATCAACTGATTTCTCAACGGAAATGCATCAGGCCAGAAGGGAATGGAATGAAGAACATAAAGTGATGCAAAGCAAAGGACTGAATCCAAAAATACTCTATCCAACAATGCTATCAATCAAAATCGAAGATAAAATGAGGAGATTCACAAATCAAAAAAGGTTAAGGGAGTTTATTACCACCAAGCCAGCAATGCAAGAAATGCCAAAGGGACTGTTGTAAAAAGAATAAACCTGTTTATTCTTTTAATTATTATTAATTATTAATAATATTAATTATTTTAATATTAGAGGCCCAATGCATGAAATTTATGCAAGGGGATTGGCCCTCACAGACCCGGCTGCCTTGCTCAGTCCTTGCAGCCCAGCTGCCTCAACCAAGCCCTCATAACCCCAGCCAGCTCTTACAGCTCTGTCTGGCCCTCACAGCCCAGCTTCATCTGGAAGGGGGGGCGGGGTGGTTGTCCCTCAGCCCAGGCTGCATCCTCTCCAATCTGGGATCCCTCGAGGAATGTCCGACTGCCTGTTTAGGCCCGATCTTGGTAGGGTAAGGCCTAAACAGGCAGTCAGACATCCTTCCCACAATCCAGGACTCCTGGCTCCAAACTGCTCGCCTGCTTGACTTCCTGATTGCCCCTAACCACTCTGCCTGTCAGCCTGATCACCCCCTAATCACTACCCTGTCAGCCTGAATGATGCCTAACTGCTCCCCTGCCAGCCTGTTTGCCCCTAACTTCCCTCATCTGCTGGCCTGGTCACCCCTAACTGCCCTCCTCTGGAGGCTTGATCACTCCCAACTGCCCTCTCTTGCAGGCTGGTCCCTCTCAACTGCCCTCCCTTGCTGGCCTGATCACTCACAACTGCCCTCCCCTGCTGGCCATCTTGTGGTGGTCATCTTGTGTCCACATGAGGGCAGCCAACTTGTGTGTTGGAGTGATGGTCAATTTGCATATTACTCTTTTATTAAATAAGATAATGTTTTATTAAATAATAAAAAACTTGTTTTTCAGGTAGGCCTCTATTGCTATAAACTTCCCTCTCAGGACTGCTGTGTCCCAGAGAGTTGCGGTTGTTATGAATTAATTTTCATTTGTTTCCAGGAAGTTTTGATATCTTTCTTGATCTTGTTGTTAACTCATTCAGTGTTTAATCACATGTTAATTACTCTCTATCTGTTTTAATGTTTTGAGTGTTTTTACTATAGTTTGTTTCTAATTTAATTCCACTGTGGTCTGAGAAGATGTTTGATATGATTTCAATCATCTTGAACTTTAGAGACCTTTTTTGTGTCCTAACATGTGGTGTATCTTTGGAAATGGCCCATGTCCACTTGAGAAGAATGAATGTATTTCTTCAGCTTTAGAGTAAAATGTTCTATAAATGTCAAATAAATCCACCTCATTCAAGGTTTCATGTAGTCTAGATATCCTTATTTTTTTTGTCTGGAAGATCTATCCAATGAAGTCAGTGAGGTTTTAATGTTGCCCACTATGATTGTATTGGGGTAGATCTCTCCTTTAAATTCCTCTAGAAGTTGTCTTTATATATTTAGGTGCTCCTATATTGGGTGTATATATGTTTACAAGGGTTATAGCCTCTTGTTGTATCAATTCCTTCAGTATTATATGATGACACTTGTTGTCTTTTGTGATGGCCTTTATTTTGAAGTCTATTTTTACCCCAGCTTTATTTGTTTGTTTGTTTGTAGTTACATGTCATTCTTTATAGTAGTATATCTTTTCTCTAGCTGTTGAGCAATTTTGCCATTAAATTCTTCAATTCTATGTCTGATAAATTTCTTATCTCCATTTCATTTAGCTCTTCTTTTGGATAATTCTCTTGTTCTTTCATTTGGGGTTGGTTTGTTTGTTGTCTCCCCATTTTGGCTGCCTGTTTGGGTTTGGGTTTGTGTATTGGGTAGATCTGCTCTGGCTCTAGTGCAGGACAATGTCAGATGCCATTTTTTACTTGCCTTAAGTACCCTGTTTGGGGCTATCAGCAATCCACAGCTTGTGGTCCCCTCTGCTGGGGCTGGGTGTTCTTTGTAAAGGTTCAAGATGGGCAACAGGGCCCCAGATTAGATTAGGCGTAATACCTCCAGAGACCCACTTCTCACTGCTGTCCTATTGACACTCAATTTTTATTAGTTTCAGGCTATGGGCCACAGGGTGGTATGAAACATTTTCTAACTGGGTGGGGCAACTGCCTTCCCCTGAGGAAAAAAAGTGTCTGGATAGGAAAGATTCAACAGAGAAATATGTCCTCTGCACTGTGAGGGAATAAATCCACATAGAAAACCAGGGTGGCTTCCCTCTGAGCTCCAATCCCAGAGCACCCAAACCTGGTTTCTGCTCACACAGCTCCAGTCCACTCTGCCCTCCCTCTACCAGAGCCCAAAGTTAGTGGTTGCACACAAAAATTTTGTGCATTTGTCCTTTCAGAATTGCCTATATTTCCAGCCATCTCTTGCTGGCAGACAGCAACCTTGCTGCTTTTCACAGCCAGATGTTATTTGGTCACCTTTCTGAGTTCTGGTGCTCTGGTCTGGGGATCCTAGCTTGGAGTTTAAAACCCAGAGTTCTCAGTGGGATTCCCCACAGCTGCAATATCTCTCCAGAACTTCAGCTGCTGTCTGTGAGAGCCCACCAACCCTTTCAGACTTCTGCACTTCCTACCAGTCTTATGTGGTATCCACTTTCCATCCTTATTATCAAGGTTGTTTCCAGTTAGTCTTTAATTGGTTTTTCAGGGTGTTTTTTTCTGTATTTCAGTTGTATTCTAGTTTGGTCCTGGTAGAGTGTCAGTTTACCTGACACTTACCCTGCTGCCATTTTGGAATCTTTAGCCATTTACTTTAAAAAAAGGTGCATCACCTTTAAAATAGATGAGTTTACATATAATGAGGTAAATTCATTCTAATTTTCATAAGTTTAGGCATCTTACTCATATTTAGATTGTATGTTTGTTGCAAAGTAAGATGTTTCTATTTTCAATGAGTTTTTTTTTACCTTTTACGATAGATGCAAAATTGTCATTTGAGTCTATTGCAACCAGCTGTAGTAAACTGAAACAATACAACAATATTAAATGCAGATGCTCAAATTTTACAAAAGAGTGAATGACACCTGATGATGGAATAGTGAATATAATTAACTCAGAACAGAGACTAAAATACAAAATAAAATAATGGTGTTATCCTTCCACGTCACTCAAAAGTGCATAATATATTGACTTTCACCATCCCATTACTAGCCATATAAGCACTGCACTGTTTTTCTTACAGAATACACACAATGTGATGCAATCAGCTCTTATATTCTTAGAAACAATAGCTATAGAATTCTCATATTATGTTCTGTGTTGCCAAAGAGCTATTCTTATTTGTTACTTGAAATTTAAAATGTTTCTCTTCTTCCCCAGGCAGTATTAAACTGTGGGAAAAGTAGATGAACTATATAGTAGCAAATATTAAAATAATTTACTTTTATTTTTTTAATATTATTTTATTGACTTTTTACAGAGAGTTAGGGAGAGAAATAGAGAGTTAGCAACATCGATCAGCTACCTCCTGCACACAGCCCACTGGGGATGTGCCCACACCAAGATATATGCCCTTGACTGGAACCGAACCTGGGACCTTTGAGTGAGAAGGCTGATGCTCTATCCACTGATAGTCAAATCAGTTAGGGCTAAAATAATTTACTTTTAGCACTAAACATTGGTCTATATATTTCCCTTCCCTTTTTGCAGTGTCATTTAAATTCAGCAATTAAGTTTCTTATATCACAAATGGAGTTAGCAATTGGTAAATATTATGAATACCATCAACAACAATGCAATTACTTTTTATCAGGCATATTCAGGTGTTAAATGTTTTTATTTAATTAGAAAAAAATAAGGAACTTAAAGTTTAAGTTTGCTCTTTAAGAACTGATACAAGTGTGCTTATGAGAATCATAAACTTTTTTAGCAAGAAGGTAGACCTTTTTAAGAAAAGTCTGAAAAGAAAGCTTCTGAAGTCTACCAAAAAGTATTATATGATTTCCCCCCTGGTAGCTTAGCAGAATGATAAAAATGTGAACCACTCATGAGAATTTCATAAATATATTCTAATAAAAGGATAATATGTTAATTAAACCAGGAGATCTTCCAGACAAAGCCATGGTGACAGGGCTGAGGCAGCAGCAGTTAGGGGCGATAAGGCCAGGAGGGGAGAGCATTTGGGGATGAACAGGCCAGTATGGGGGAGGGAGCAATTGGGGATAAGCAGGCCAGTGGGGGGGAGGGGAGAGTTCAGGGTAAGCAGGCCAGCAGTGGGGGGCGATTGGGGGCAATCAGGCTGGTAAGGAGGGGCAGTTGGGGATAAGCAGGCCAGCAGGCAGAGTGATTAGGTACAATCAGGCAGGCAGGCAGGTGAGCAGTTAGGAGCCAGAGGTCTCAAATTATAGAGGGTACAAGCCAGGCTGAGGTACAACCCCCCCCCCTCTGTGCACGAATTTTATGCACAGGGCCACTAATTCTAAAATATTAGTCCTATTAATATTGACAATCTAGGAGATTTTTTTGGAAGTATTTGTTTATGTATCAAAATCACAGACTTTCCAACATTTCTAGTTGTCCACATTCACATCCAATTAGATCCCAAACCATATTAACCCCTTAACCCAAGACCATATACAACATGGGTACAGGCACATAATACATACATGCATGCAGGCACATATCAAAATCATTTTGTTTCCTAGACCTAGCGTCAGTCTTTGCTTTCCTCTCTGTGGAAATCTGCAAGCCTTTCTAGTCCTTGCCCATGCGGGCTGGTTTCCAGGCCCCATTTTCTGCCTGCTATGTGTCGGACCTTGTAGATGAGCATGTCCCTGGAACCTCATGTGCAACCTGGCAATCATCACTACTGAGAAACTAGTTCAGTATTAAGTTATATATTTTAAGTCACTTAATTATTTTTGCATCTTATTAAAATTAAAAATAACCTAATCTGATGAACCAAAAATAAAAGATGCATATCTTATATTAATTTGAATACAATTTACATGTTAATCAACTAATCGCTAAATGCCAAAAAAATAACTTTTCCTATTGCTCTTCTCTCTCTGCCTTAAAGTGAGTGTAAAAGAAAGATGACCCAAATTAGAAATATAAAACTTTGAGTTACACATAAGAATTAACAGCCCTGAATACAGCATAGTTATTTGGGCATAATTATTTCTGAAGTGCTACATATAAACTCATCTTTCTAGAATTGTTTAAACTGTGCCCAGAGAGGCAAACTATTTCATACATTTGGCAACTAAATCAAAAGAATGAATAAATAAAATTATCTAAGAAGTTATCAAATCTGTATGTTGAGACTATTAAAATAAACGGACCAAGTACTTCCTATTCTATAAATGTTGCCCCATTAAGTGATTATAATTAGCTGGTTATCAGCTTACTGACTGTCCTGCCCATGACTAAGATGGCATTTTAATACATTATTTAAAAATTGTATTATGTTTTTATTGATTTTAAGGAGAGAAAGGGGGAGAAGGAGAGAGAGAGCAACATTGATGTTGCAGAAACTGATTTGTTGCCTTGTGAATGCACCCCGCACGGGAACCAAACCCACAACCTGGTCCTGTGCCCTGATGGGGCATTAAACCTGTGAGCTTTCCATGCATGGGACAAAGCTCAACCTACTGAGCCACAGCAACCAGAGCAAGATGGTGCTGTATAACTTGACCCTTAGGTAAAAATGTACTATATGGTTAGTGTCTTAGATTGCATTGTGTCCCCTAAAAGATATGTTAAAGTCCTCAGTTCTGGTACCTGTGACTGTGACCTTATTTGGAAGTAGAGTCTTCGCAAACAACTTAAGATAATGTCATACTGAATTAGGGTGGGCTCTAAAACAATATTAATAATGGCCTTAAGAGAAGACAAGAAGAAACACAGACACATATACAGGGTAAAGCACCATGTGAAGACAGAGGCAGAGGTTGAAGTAGTTAATGCAATGATTGCCAGTTACTGCTAAATGCTAGGAAAGAGGAAATACACATGGAACAGACTCACCCTCAGAACCTCCAGTAGAAATCAACATTGCCAACATCTTATTTTTGGAATTCTAACCTCCAGAACTGGAGATAATACATTCTTGATTTTTAAGTCATCCAGCTCGTGGTATTTTGATAAGGCAGCCCTAGAAAAGGAATACAGTTATTTAACATAATCTTTAAAAAAAAACTCTTACAGCCAAGCCTTAAGTGGGTCTTTGAGCCCACCAGCACATAACAAGATCCTGGTCCTTCTCTCCAGGATTACTTTATTGAGTGAACTAACAATTACAATTAGGCATGAAAATATTCAGCAGGTGTATGTGAGCATGTAAGAGGAGCCATAGAATAGTCTTGGGGAGTCAGAATGATATCCTGGAGAATATGACATCTCACCTAAAATCTAAAGAACAAATAAAGTAAGCCAAGAACTATTAGGAGCAAGATAGCTATGGAAGTGTGCAGAAATGATGAAATCATTCTAAGCAGAGACAGCAGCATATGGAAAGGCTCAACAGCAAGAAAATAAATCATCTGAAGAGATGTTAAATTTCCAGAACTGCAAGTCCACTCATTCACTACAAAAATCATATATATTACTTGTAGCAGACCTTATTAGGAGCTAAGCAAGATTTCCTTTTCTTTACATGTTCTAAGTTAATAAAATAGGCTCCCAATAATAAAATGTAATCTCTCTTGTAGAAAAAGTCTTCAGAATAACATATTCAACAAATAACTGATCCTTTTACTTCAAGGCATTTTCTGAAATTAAAACTCTAAGTTCACAATTACTTAAACAAATATTTCACCACCATATCTGTGCTATTCCCAGCATTTTCTGAAATTAAAACTCTAAGTTTACAATTACTTAAACAAATATTTCACCACCATATCTGTGCTATTCCCAAAGTGGTTTTGAAAGTGCATTTAAATTATTTCCACTTTTAAAACTTCCCAAACATCAGAAGCAATTGATTGATATTATCAAAAATTTTCTAAAAATACTTAACGTTGTATAATCAGTAAAGAAAGTATTTTTTTCTTCATATTCTAAAGTGCAATAGAGCATCTGAAATCAGTGTAGCCAATAGAAGAATTCAGGTGAAAACCTACTCTAGATCTCAAAGTTTACAGAAGCAGAGTAGTCAGGATAAACCAGTTACTATGGTAATCTCACTTTTTAATTAGCATATAGTCTTACGAGTCTCAAACAATCTGTTGGCAAGTTAAGGTTAACCATAGTAGGATTAAGCTATAAACCTCTCTTTTAAAAAAAGTAAAAAAGAAAATTAATGACCAGTATTTTTCAAAAGGAAGACACAAGTGCTTACATAAAGGTTTAACTGCTTCATTTAGCACACTGATTTAGAACTCACCTATATACATAAAACCCTAGTATGCAAACAGACTACACAGGGAAACAACCCAACTAGTCACTAGGACATGTGCTGACCACCAGGGGGTGCAGTGGAACATGGCAGACGTCAGCACCAGGCAGCAGAGCAGGGCACATGGCAGGCATTGGCCGTGCAGGATGGTGGAGCAGGTGAGTGGGGGCGCCAAACCAAGGCCGGGCGTTGGTCACTGTCTTCTGGGAAAACCTCTGGTGGTTACTGAAAATTATTTGCTCCCATGAACCATGGTCCAGCCAGGTGCTCAAACCTGCTACTAGTGTTGGCACCTGCTGCTGGTGCTGGCCCCGCTGACACCCACTGCTGGCACTGGCCTCAATGTGTAATCTAGGTCCAAACCATGTGATCCTGGGGACAACATTATTACTCAGTTTTCGCTCCTGTTAAATCTGGATGCCATCTAACTCCTAATAGCACTGTAAAAATTAAATTAAAAGAAATATATAATGTATGGTATGCAAGAAGTAGTTGATAAATATATTGATGCTACTAAGTTCATAGCAAGAGAAAAAGTCATATTTATCTGGGTTATGTCCTCCCTTTACCATCCACTTTTGTCTGATGAAATTTGGAATAAGGCCTTGTTCCCTGACCCAGAGCTAATGGTCTTGACAGGATATCAAGACTTACATTTTCTTTCCTATATCTCTTCTTCATCAGCATGTTCTTAATTCCAGAATAAATAAGAGGACCCGCATATCTTCAGATTTTTCACTCTCTCTACTCACTCCATCCTTTGTACTCACAGACTCCAGAATAGGAAAATACTAAGCCCTCTATTCTTTGGTCTGACTCGTCTCCTTTTCTGATTCTTTAGACCACCAGTGTTAAGCTCAAACCATAGTATCATGCCTACTTCTTGCAAATTCCATTCTCAATAAGGTTTTTTACCCCTTGTGTTCTGATGAGCTACTGGTAAGGTCTTTCAGGATTGTCCCACTTAACTCATAATTCACTTCTGCAATGCTCTTTCTGCCTCCCTCCATAAACTGCCAGTATTAAAAAATTAGGGGATTAAAAGTTGAAATGTTACACTCACCAGAACCTATGTCAGCCTCCTGGACCTGCTTGAACTAGTTTTGCCAGCCTCTGCCACACTTGCAGGAGTGTTTAAATTCTGACTCTCACTCTCTGTCATCCCTGGCTTTCCAGAATCTCAATTAAAAATATTAATTGTCCTACTCATCATTAAATGGTGAGATTGACTATTCTACAGGCTGAATATGTATATTGAGGAGCAAAACAAATTGTATCAGTAATTTAAATAAATAAAAATATAATGTTTCAAACTTTCTAAATAAATTATTTTTTTTCATTCAGTCATTTATTTAACTAGTATTCATCTGATACCTGTTATGTGACAACATTCTTTCATGTGCTGAGGACACAACAATAAACAGTCCAAAGCATCCTTCCTCTCTGGAATTTATATTCTAGTACAGCAATTTTCAGCCAGTAGGGCACAAGGATGTTTAAAACATGAAATACCTACCTGGCCTGCTTGGCTCAGTGGTTGAGCATCAAACTATGAACCTGGAGGTCACAGTTCGATTCCCAGTCAAGCCACATGCTCAGCTGCAGGCTCAATCCCCAGTGGGGAGTTTGAAAAAGTCAGCCAATTGATAATTCTCCCTCATTATTGATGTTTCTATATATCTCCCCCTCCTTATCCTCTATGAAATCAAATATGTATACATTTTTTAATTTTTTAAAATAAAATAAAACATGCAAAGACAACAACCAACACAACAGTAGTTGTCAGGTGTGAATGCCCTGTCTTGTACCATAAATATATAGTACATATAATATAGTTGCATCTTATTGGTCACATCACATAATAAGGTTGTATCAGATTGGTTAATTATTGGTACCAGAAATTTTTATATACAAATATAGGCACTCAATTTTTTTTAAAAAAAGTCACTTTAGAGCAGAAAAGGTAAGTAATTACTATTATTTTATTTTAATCAATCAAAATTACAGTTTTTTGTCATATTGGCAAATATATATATATATTTGGGTGTGCTACAGAATTTTAATAATTAGTTTCTGTGTATCTTTGATTTTTTTTAAAGGTTAAAAATCATTGTTCTGGTAATAAAACATGTAAAGCACCAACCAGTAGCTGAGTTATTTAGAGTTGTTCCAATACATCGAGGTTGTGGGTTCAAGCTCCAGTCAGGGCACATACAAGAATCAATCAATGGATGTATAAACAAATAGAAAAACAAATCAACGTTTATATCTCTTTCTCCTTTCTCCTTTCTCTAAAATCAATAACTAAAATTTGTAGTGTGAAAAGTACTACTGTGACAAATATGGTGGAGATAGGGAAAGTAGGAAAGAAAACAGGGTGGTTTGTTGGGTTTTTTAACAAGACATTCAAGGAAATTCTCATTGATAAAGTGACATTTGAGTAAAAATCAGAGGGAAATAAGGATCAAGCCACAAGATTGTTTGAGGCTGAAGCACTCCAAGAAGAAACAAAGAGCTTATTTAGCCTGAAGGAAAAGCAAGATTAGAAGTGAGAAATTAATTGAAATAAGAAAGTATAGTCAAAGTAAGGTTAGAGAGAGGGTTGACTTTCTGATGACAGAGCTTTATAGGAGTCATTTTAAGCCTGTTAGCTTCTACTCTGTCATGGGAAGGCATTGGAGAGTTTGGTCAGAGAAGTGATATGATCTGGACTAAGCTAACAGAATCATATCTGCTACTGTATTAAGACTAAATTATAGGAAGCCAAGAATGGAAGCAGGGAAGTCAGTTATGAAGTTTTAGTAATGATCCAGATGAGATATTACACTGCCTTAGCCAGTAGTAATGGAGGTGGTAAAAAGTGGTCAGTTTCTGAATATATGTTGAAGGTGTAGAAAACAGAATGTTTTAGTAAATTATGTGGTGTAAAATACAAAGGTGTAAAAGAGTCCTCCAAGATTTTTAACCTGAGCACCTGGAAGGACAGAGTTGCTAAATTTACTAAATGAGGAAGACTTGCAAAGATACTGACTTCAGGGTTTGAAGTCAGGCTTCCATGTGAAAAGGGTTAAACTAAATACTAATTAAGTTACTAAGTAACAGCTACTGGCTAAATGATACAGGTATTTAAGGCAAAGGCCCCAGGGTGTAAATATAAATGCGATGTCATTTGGACAGCATTAGATGAGATCATTTTGGGAGTAGTGATATGAAATGGATCCTAGAACTGACCCTAAATCACTCCACTGGTTGAATAAGGAAGAAAAACAAAAGAATGAGTTGTCCCAGAAGCCAAGTAAAGAAAATGTTTTCAGAAAAAAGGGAATAAATAGCCAATGGTGCCAAAGCACCTGGTAGGTGAAGTATTGACCACTGCACTAGTATGCTGGAAGTCACTCGAAAATATGACAGGCAGTTTTGCAGAGAGGTGGGGACCAAAGCCTAAGATGGAGTGGAACAGTTCATTTTTTTAAAGATGAATAAACATTCCCAATTTTCCTTTAAATTAAACATTTTCTAAGTAGGTCAGACATTGCAACCTACCAAGGAAAAGTAGTAGGCACTGCACATAGTATCCAAATTCCAAAAGAGCTTCTGATTCTAACATAAATAACGGCAAATACAGTTTATACAGCTTAGGCAAATTATGCATATTATTTATATCTTACTAGTGTTGAACTCAAAATAAAACATAATCTTCTTGGCCATACTCAACATGAAACTTAAATCAAATGACAGATCGGATTGACTCTAAGCAGGCCTTGTTAACCAACCTCCTTCTTGTCTTGTCTTGATTGTTTTTCTCTCAGCAAACAGAGCTCTCTCTTTCAGCCTTTAAGAGGTTCCTAAACTTAAGTGGAATCATGGGATTTTCTTTCAAGTAAGTATTGCCTCCAGCAAGGGCATCCCTCAAAATGAATCAGATCACTCCTCTGTAGGAATTCACTCCTCACTCTCTAGCTGTCTTTTCTGATAGGGGTCCAGGGGAAGGTTAATTGGTAATTTATCTTCGAATATGAAGCCTATTTAGCTAATTACTTGTTTTTTTATGTTATTTTTAGATGATTCATTTAAAGAAATTTATAGAGGCCCTTTATCTTCTTTTTACTTTCAGATGTATTTTTAAACTTAAATGCAAATAGGTCTGATTTGATTCAAAATATTATAATTAAGTGGATGAGCCCATTATAAGTTTGCAAAAATTACACTCTCGTTTTATAGAAGAAAATGAAGTAACTTTCTTCATTTTATGAGAGGTCTTTGACTGAGAAATAAGAAACAAGCTATAAAATATCAGATGTAAAATCCTGAATAGAAGTTGAAGGGAACTCAACTAAATGTCACTTCTCAGTCACCTTTTGTGATCACACCTTCTATATCATGTCACCTCCTGTCATTCTATAGCAACCTTCTTGATTCTTTCCCATATAGTTTATACCAAAATATGAAATTATTTTTGGCTTGCTAAACTTGTATATTGTTTTTCTCCCTGATTAGAATGTAAGCTTCATGAAATTAGGAACCATGTTTTTCCTATTCTCGTTAAAACATTTCTCCAAATACTTGAAGAATGTTAAGGACTTAATAAATATTTGTTGAGCAAATGAAAGAATAAGTGATTAGAGTGTTGACCTGAGCTTTAGGGCCTCAAGTTCAATTCTTGGTCAAGGCCATGTACGTGGGTTGCAGTTTTGATCTCCTGCCACTGTCCAGGCATGATTGGGAGGAAACCAATCAATGTGTCTCTCTCACATTGATGTTTCTCTCCCCCTCTCTCTTTTTCTTTTTCTTCCTCCTTCCTTCCCCTCTCTCTAAAAAAAAATCAGTAGAAAAATAATCTTGTGTGAGAATTAACAAACAAAAAGAGAATAAATAAAGCAATCTATCAAGTAACTAAGTGGGTAGCTCTCTGTTAGAATTACACAACTTAAAGCAGTGGCTTTCAATATTTTTGACATGAAACATAGTTTGATACACATTGACTTTAGCATAATTTATCACTTGGTTTTTATAAGCTTTAATTTTATAAGCTTTATTTAACTATGTTTTGAGAGGTTTTTTAGCCTATCCTAAATTTTTCTTTCAGTGGAAGAATTGGATTTTTTATAATGATTTGTTATAATTTGTAACAAATGTTACATTTTTTATAACGATATAAACTATTTTACTTTTCATGTTAGTTCATGTTTATTACTTATTTTACTTATTTTCTTATTTTTTCTATTTTGATCAAATTATTATGTATTATTGCTTTTCCTCTTGTGAATGTGGAATTCCTAGTCTACTTTTCTTTCCATTAATGGCTACCTTCACTCTTCTTGTTCTCATGACCAAACTCCATTCTTCACTAATATTTAAAAATAAGAGAACTCTTTTTCCGACTAGGATGCACTGCGTTCTCTCTCAAGACACCCTATTTCCACTCTGTATTTCCACACTACTATCCACAGAAAAGTTTTAAAATAGTACACTTCCATTTTCTTTCTGACCACAGATAACACATTTGAAATAATTTCATAGCCTTCTGCTACACTACCCACGACTCTTAGGTTTTATTTATATATTCAAGAACTAAAAGTACAAAACATTATCAGAGATCCCTTTGTTATATGTCTCTTCTATACTAACTATGCTTACTTGATAATTCATCATGAATCAACAGTCTAGGTTCATCCGCTCAAGTTCTGTGAGGCAACAATTACCCCACAACATTTTCTAGCAGTTCTAGTCAACTTCATTTATTTTAAATGCTGGTAATAACATCCTAAATTGATTGCATGACTCGCAAAAAAAAAAAAAATGTGGTTTCAGCCCCTACAGAATCCTGCTTTAGTCACGCTCTCTGGTTGTACATAAACACATCAATTAGTCTCAGAAAAACACTGAGTTCAGCCCTGGTCAGTGTTTTTCAGTGGTTAGAGACTTGGCCAGAACACCAAAGGGTCTTAGGTTCAATTCCCTGTCAAGGGCATGTACCTGGGTTTCTGGTTCACTCCCAGCCCCCAGACACGGGACATGCTGGAGGCAACCAGTCTATGTGGCTCTTTAACATCTCTCTCTCTCTCTCTCTCTCTCTCTCTCTCTTCCCTTCCCTTCCTCCACTCTCTCTGAAATAGCAATGGAAAAAAATATTCTCAGGTGAGGATTAAAAAACAGCAGCGCTGAGTTCAGCATCACTTGTCATTTCTTCTGTAGCTGTTAGGAATACCTCCCAAGATATTTTTTGTCTTGGTTCACTCACTGTAATGTCAGATTAATGCCAGAAGATAACTCTATATGCTGCCATTCCCTCGGTAGACCTCAGATCCCTGCTTCCTCTCTCCAGTTAGGCTCAGTGTCCACCTTGGATTTTAGGCTCAGCAGCACACACCAACTTTCCCATTCAGCCCGTCCCATTCTCTATCCATTTTACTCTACAGCCCATCTCCCAACCCTCACTTCTAGGTTTACCCTATCTCATATTGATCTATTACCAGCCAGCGACTCCCCAAATAAGACAATTATATAAGATAAAGTTTTGAGCAATATTAAAAAAAAAAACTCTAGCTTGATAAACTGAGCCATCTAGTTTGAATCAAATTTGAAAAGATAATAAATTTAGACATCAGAATTAAGATAATCATTAAATTCTGCCCTTATCAATAGTTAAGAGGATATGTACAATATCCAAACTGATCTTAAGATTCATTAAGATTTCAATTACCTTCAACTATGTGTAAATAATCCCCAGTAGCCTTTCTTAAAAAGTACATAAATTAGTGGAGTTATATGCATATTCATCTTTGGATCTTCAACCATCTCTATCCCCTTAAAAAAAAATTCAGGTAAGTCCCTGGCTGTGTAGCTCAGGTGGTTGGAATGCCATCCCTATGCACCACGGTTGTGAGTTCAACTTCCAGTCAATCCACACACAAGTAACAAATGATGCATAAATAAGTAGAATAACAAATTGATATCTCATTCTCTCTCTCTCTCTCTCTCTCTCTCTCTCTCTCTCTCTCTCTCTCTCTCTCTCTCTCTCTCTCTCTCTCTCTCTCTCTCTCTCTCTCTCACACACACACACACACACACATACACACATATCAATAAATAAAATTTTTTTAATGCAAGTGACTCTTTACAAACTAAGATCCATTGGGATCTTAGACAATGGTCCTCAACTGGCCACACAGGGAAACCATCCAGACTATTAAATAATAATGCTTGGGGGTTGTAACCTCACTCTAGAAGTTCTAAAAGCTTACTGGGTTGATTTGCAGCCATGTTTAAGAACCACTGATTTACACAGTAAAATCAAAGAGACTCAAAAAATGAAGGATGCCCCAGCACTGAGGGAGAAGAAGAGAAGATGGGCATCAGGAAAACAAGACAAAATAAAAATCATCCTGAGGTAGAAAGCAGGTGGCTATTTAAAGGCATCTCCAGGCCTATTTCCTGAGAAAATTTATTTAAATTCCTAGGCACAGGAAACTACCAATAGACGGAACCCTTTGAATACTCTCTCTCGCCTCATACAAACTTGGCAGTTACACTGGAGGGAAAGTTGAATGAAAAGGCTATCATCCTTGTCAGAGTCTTTTAGTGCTTATTAAAGAATTCACAGGTTTCCCTATTAATCCTAATGAAGAGAAACAGAACAAACACCTTTCAATAGATTTTCCCCATAGTCAGGGTCAGATAAACCTACAAGGTCCCTTCCTTGCACAGACCCCTGTGGCAGTTGCTGGGAATGGTAAAGGTCCAGGTGGGAGTATAGAAGTCAAGTTACAATCATGAAGCAGTTCTGTATAAGTATTTCTAGTAAATAGCCTAAAAATGTCTGGGGAGAAAGGGTCCTGATTTGTTTTCATTTGATCTCTCACTCTAAATAAAATTTTATTTTCATACTTATTTTTGTATTTTCTCTCTTTTCCTATAAAAGGGTCATTCAAATTGGTTAAGCTTCAGGCCCCACAAAACCCAGATTCAACTTTGCCCCTTGTTGATGAAGCCTGCTACATAAAATTATAGAAGAAGACACAAATTTTCATCCAGATTGCATTTTTCTCACATGTGCTTTATGAGATGAAAATGAAGACAGGTGCACTTAGTCACTAAAAGAATAACATTGAGAGTCACTTATAGGAATCAAGGGGAAAGGCAGCTTTTTTATCCTATAGTACTATTTGGAATACTACAAAGAAAATAGTTGACATTTTGTTAAAAGTGAGCTATCTACTAGTAAACAGTGCCTTGGATTTCATAAGAATTTTTTCACCATGATGTTTGTGCTACAGAGAAACCATTAGATATCTTGGAATGTTTATTAGGAATTCCTAATTTTGCAGAACTGGTTTTCAGACACCCATTAATACCTAGAGAGTGTATTCCAATTTATAAGACACTATTACACATTATCCTATCTAATAAAATGGTGATATGCAAATTTACCATCACTCCAACACACAAGATGGCTGCCCCCATGTGGTCAAAGATGGCTTCCCCCATGTGGACACAAGATGGATGCCCTAATGTGGACACAAGATGGCCTCCACAAGATGGCCAACAGGGGAGGGTAATTGTGGGTGATCAGGCCTGCAGGGGAGGGCAGTTGGGAAGGACCAGACCCGCAAGAGAGGGCAATTGGGGGCAATCAGGCCTGCAGGGGAGGGCAGTTAGGAGTGACTGGGCCAGCAGAGAGGGCAGTTAGGGGGTGACCAGGTCTGTAGGGGAGGGCAGTTGGGGGGAGACCAGGCTTGCAGGGAAGGACAGTTGGAGGTGACCAGGCCTGCAGGGGAGGGCAGTTAAGGGCAATCGAGCAAGCAGGGGAATAGTTAGGCATCAGTCAGGCTGGTAGGGGAGTAGTTAGGGGGTGATCAGACTGGCAGGAAGAAGCAGTTAAGGGCAATCAGGCAGGCAGGTAGGCAAGCGGTTGGGAGCCAGCAGTCCTGGATTGTGAGAGGGATGTCCCAGATTGGAGAGAGTGTAGGTGGGCTGAGGGACACCCCTCCCCATGCATAAATTTTGTGCACCAGCCCTCTAGTTAATATATAATAAACTTTGTAGGGCTTTCCCAGTGTTAACAGTGCATCAGAAAAGCATTATTTTCTATTTCTCTTTTTTCAATTTTTAAAATGTGTTATCTTTAACTATTTCATTTTTTTCTGTGATTGTTAGAATAAAACTGACATGTCCTTAACAGTTCTATCCATTTTAACATTATGAAAATATTCTTGTACTTCAAAGATGACCTCAGATTTCTTCCATATATATTGGTTTTCAATGTAAAAGTGCAATTAAAATTTTGAACCATTTAATAACAAATATGATATGATATAGCAGAACTGTGTTGTATTGTTAGTTTAAAAATATCAAATATATTTATATAGAAAGAAATGATAAGAGATGTGATTGGGCTGAAACAGAAAATCTTTAATTATCATGGGAATGTTAAATATTTTTAAAAATTACCGTCTATAAAGATTTCCTTAGTAATAAAATGCAGAATATTTTTCTAAGTCTTTCTGTTTAATAAGGACTATTATTATTACCCTCAGGAAATATTCTATTTGAGAAAGGTATAAAGAATAAAGTATACAGGATAGAAACATAATAAATACTGTGCCTACAAATTATAACTGATAAAATATTTTGCTATCATTATCTTAAGAACAGCAATTAGAGAATTTAAAAATTATTCTTCTGTGTATACTTTAATTCTAAAAGTGAACTGTTTATTTAAAAGGTTTTGTCTTGATTACTCACCATTATGGTGAGCAATGAATAAGATTGTACCTGGTTTAGAAATATATTAGAATCCCACATCTTAAAGTTCACAGGAAGAGCCAAAAATCAGCCATCACTTTAATACACTACACTCAAAATTAAGGCATACACCTTTGTTTAAACAAATTAGAATGTGGAATTCAATTATAGACAAAAGAGTAATTAATTCATTTACTAATTGGCCCTCTCTGTTTTGGGCAAAGGACCATTAATCTTTAAGCATGGCTTATGTATTTACCAAGCCATCTCAGAATTATCATCATTGTGTTTACAGAGATTCACTGGTCCTAAATTTAGCTCCTATGTGATGGAGCTAAAAAGAGGATTTACAAATGGGAGTTAAATATGTGAACACGTAAAAATTAAAAAAATACAATGATTACACGACTATAGCAACTGTAGTAGTATCAATGTGAAGTACAGAAAACAAACTGTTAAAATAATTTGTCATGAAGCCAAACACCAGAATTTAAAGTAAAGTCTTAATGTAATCTAAAGAAGGCAACATTGAAAGGAAATCCACCCAATCATATCTCCAGGCATTTTATATTCTCTGTTTTTCAAAATAAATAATGAGCCTAAAAAAATAAAAAGACTAGCCTTGTACTCAAAGTTTCAAAGAAGATATTAATAATAATCTAATGTTAGAAACAACTCAAGTATCCATCAACTTGTAAGTAAATAAATTGTGGTAAACTTTTATGATGGAATCCTACTCATCAATAAAAAGAAACAAACTACTGACGTTCACACAACAGTACAGATAAATATCCAACATTATGCTAAGTAAAAGAAGCCAGACACAGAGAATGACATACTGTACAATTCTATTTGTATGAAATTCTAGAAAAAGAAAAACTATATAGACAACATATCATTGGCTGTTGAATGAGAGAGATTAGGAGATGATTGAGTGCTATGGGGCATGAGTTAAGATAGCAAAAATATTTTATCAGTTATATATGGCTATACATATTTTTATCATACTCATAAAATTGGAAAATTAAAATTGGTAAATATTTTTGTGGTTTATGCCTCAAAAAATTACTTTTAAAAATAAAAATATTTTTTAAAAAGAGAAGCAACAGTTGTGACTGGTGAAAAAAGAAGGTATGATAATACTTCATATTTACTTTTAATTATTTCTGGAGTTAAAGAAACAAGCTAGCCCAGTGGTGAGGCTCAGTGGTTGAGCATCGATCCATGAACCAGGAGGTCATGGTTCATTCCCAGTCCGGGCACACACCCAGGTTGTAGGATGTATCCCCAGTAAAAGATGTACAAGAGGCAGCCTATCAAAGTCTCTCTCATCATTGATATTTCTATCTCTCTCTCCAACTCCTTTCCTCTCTGAAATCAATAAAAACATACTTTTTAAAAAAGAAACAAGTTGATGCAAAGATCACATATTTAAATATAAGCTAATTATTTTTCTTTATTAAAAATAAACAAATAAAAACTGTAATCTGTTTCTAGAAATTACATCCAAGACTTAGGTTTTTATAAGTGACTAGTGGCCCAGTGCATGAAATTTGTGCATGGTGGGGGGTGGTGGGTATTTCCTCAGCCCAGCCTGCACCGTCTCCAATCTGGAACCCTTCAGGGAATATTTGATTGCCAGTGGCATTCAGACATCCCTCTCACAATCCACCTGCCTGATTGCCCCTAACTACTCTGCCTGCCAACTGCCTTCCCCACTGGCCTTTTTGCCCCCAATTGCCCCCCTTGCAAGACTGATTGCCCCCAACTGCCCACCCTGCCAGCCTGTGTGCCCCCAACTGTCCCCCCCTGCTGGCCTGCTAACTCCCAACTGGCCCCTCTCCCTGCCAGCCTGATCACCCCCAACTGCCCTCCCCTCCTGGCCTGATTGCCCCTCATTGTCTCTGCCTCAGCCCTGCCACCATGGCTTTGTCTAGAAGGATGCCCAGAAGGTCTCTGAGTATAATTAGCATATTACCCTTTTATTAGTATAGATGAGTCATACCACAAGTATTCTCAAACTTTATAGTACTGACTAGTAAGAGTACAACCTCTGAGGTCACATTGGCTGGTTTGCCCCATCTAAAATTTTCCAGCTTTGTGACCTTGATCATAGTCAGTGACCTTTCTGTGTCACAGATTCTTCACCTGTAAAAAAAGATTGTAGTTAGGAGGGTTGCTAAAACTGTTCTTGACATGTAAGTTTATCTGTACTAATAAAAGGGTAATATGCTAATTAGGCCAGAAAGACCAGACATCTTTTGGATGTCATTCCAGAAGCCCTTCCTGACAAAGCTGGGGGCGTGGCCAGCCTACAAACTGCCCTTAGCCCCTTCCTTGCCCAGGCCAGCCCTGCTCCCCAGAAGGGACCCCCCACCCTGATCCAGGGTTCCCACCCATGCACCAGGCCTTTATCCATATAATAAAAGGGTAATATGCAAATTGACGGTAACGGCAGAACAACCAGAATGACCACTGGACCAGTCACTATGAGGCACACTGACCACCTGTTGGTCCCTTCCCCTGGCTGTCAGGCACCAATCACCCAATGGTGAATGAGAAACTGGGCTGGATAGTGGCAGGGGCTGGGGCTGGCTGCGGGCAGCTGGGGAAAATGACCCTGATCACAGGCCAGGCCTAGGGACTGTACATCTATTTATTAGATCCTGTTCACAAATATAATAAATGTACTATCACAATAGTATCACAATAAATCAGCATAAATGTTGTATGAAATAGCAGGATAAACAAAATTCCTGCAGATTACTTTATGACAGAAAACCTGGAAAGTTGATATAGTCTTGAAATTAGAATATTTAGTAGTACTGCTCTTTCTGCCACATGAAAGTAAACCACTTCTGGAAGTTTACCATCAGGTATAGAAAACAAAGCATTCACTAAGTTCAAAATTGCATACCAGTTACCAGATGGTGTACTAATTTGCTCCAGTAAAGAAAGCACATCTAGAACAGCAAGTGAAATTAGAATTGCTAGTGGTTTATACTTATGATAATCCACTGTTATTTGCCAAAATTTATTTGAATTCTGGGCAAGGTAAATATGCAAATTAACAAAGGTACATCTTTCAAATCTTTGATAGGGGTACAAATACCTACTTGGAATATGGAATTCATTTAGTATTATTTGGAATCTTACTTAGAATATGGAATTTACTTATAATTCTTTTCTTTCCTTTCTTTTTTCCCCTTTTGTATTCTTTTAAATATTTACTAGTATTATTGAAAATTTCACACAGTCCATTTCTTTCCCCCCATGCCCTTCACCATCCTATATCTATGTTCATGGGTTATGCATATGTACATAAAAGTTCTTTGGTTGTTCTTTTCCCACCCACACACCATTGCCTGCCTTCCCTCTAAGATTGCATAGTCTGTTCCATGCTTCTATGTCTCTGGATCTCCTTTGTTTATCAGTTTATTTTGTTCATTAGGTTTCACATATGAGTGAGATCAAGTGATACTTGTCTTTCTCTGACTGACTTATTTCATTTAGCATAATATTCTCCAGGAATCCTCCATGCTGTCTCAAAGGGTGAGAGATACTTCTTTTTTTTACTGCCGCATAGTATTACATGGTATGATTGTACCACAGTTTTTTTATCCACTCATCTACTGAAGATCTCAGGTATTGTAAATTGTGCTACTATGAAAATATGGGTGCACACATTCTTTCTGATTGGTGTTTCAGGTCTCTTAGGACATATTCCTAGAAGTGGGATCACTGGATCAAATGGCAGTTCCATATTTACTTTTCTGAGTAAACTCCATTCTGTTTTCCATGATGGCTGCACAAGTCTGCATTCCCACCAGCAATGTACTAGGGTTCCCTTTTCTACATGTCTTTGCCAGCACTTGCCATTTGTTGATTTGTTGATGGTAGCCATTCTGACAGGTGTGAGATGATATCTCATAGTCTTTTTGATTTGAATCTCTGGCATGATTAGTGACTTTGAGCATTTTTTCAAATGTCTGTTGGCCATCTGTATGTCTGCTTTAGAGAAGTGTCTATTTAGGTCTTTTACCCATTTTTTTATATTGGATTGTTTGTCTTCCTTTCATTAAGTTGTATGAGTTTCTTATATATTTTGGATATTAAACCTTTTTCAGATGTATCATTGGCAAATACATTCTTTCATGCAGTGGGCTTCATTTTCATTGTGTCTTTTGCTGTGAGGAAGTTTTTGTTTTGTTATAATCCCATTTGTTTATCTTTTCTTTAGTTTCCTTTGTCCTAGGAGATGTATCAGTAAACATATTGTCAAGAGACATGTCTGAGATTTTGCTGCCTGTGGTTTCTTCAAAGATATTTATAATGTTACGACTTACATTTATGTCTTTTATCCATTTTGAGTTCATTTTTTTGTATAGTGTAAGTTGGTGGTCTAGTTTTATTTTATTTTTCTGCATGTATATGCCCAATTTTCTCAACATCATTTATTAAAGATACAGCCCATGTTATTTCATTTATAATTATCATTATGCTATTTTGATAAGGCAAGGATATTCTATGGTCTATGGAATTTCTGGCTGTCATTCTACTAATATAATCCTCAGCCATTTTTCTGGAAATAAATGTAGTTATTCTGTTGTTATTTAGCAACTAATTGAGGTTTACTTTTTTTACAGTCAGAACACAGAAGTAATGTCATGTGTGATAGTTTTTACTTATTCTTGTTTTGTGTGAACCACCCAGTGATTCACTCAAGTATTAATATCCTAGATCATTTCCTTTGCCATGTCTTCTAAAACCTTTCCATTAAACACATTACAGCATGATATGATGCATCTTTCAATTAGATGTAATGATGTACAGATATATTAGTCACTGTTTACCTTGTGCATTTATATTTTTTGTTTGGTTTGGTATGATTGGATTTTACTTACCTCAAAACATAGCATGGTAACCCAGCACATATGATAATGATGATGAAAAGGGAACATTTGCAACTGGTTACTACAAAATAGATACTCAGCTAAGCACTTCATATTCATTGTCCTATTTATTCTTTAGTATAATGTTTTAGTGTAATGCTACTACTAATAATAGCTGATACTCATATATGTTTGAGGCAATATTATATATATTAACTTATTTAATTATAACAACAATCTTTTCAAGTATATATACAATATTATCATTACTTTAATAACTTTTAAAAAGTAATACGTAATAAATGCTTGACATAAAGTTCAAGTAAGTTGCCCGAAGTCACTCAACTTCTAGCTGGTTGAGTTAGAATTTATCCACTGAACCAAACCAGCAAGGGCCAAGTTGAGTTAGAATTTAAACTGATGTGGTCTGGATAAAGGGACAATATTGAAAACCAATGAATTACACTGACTCTCAATCCTACATCCAGTATTTTTTATGTATTCTTCTTCTATTTATAAATCCATAATTTATTTGCCATGAACTTTCATATGTAACATTTGAACTAAAGATGTTCTCTAATATAACTGTAGTAATTTCCTGCAGAAGATAGTACAGGCTATTTATTTTTATATTCTCACAATTAATACAACGCCATTATTATATTTAAGTTACTCAACAATTGTCTTTTTAAAATCTATTAATCAACTGTTCTCACCTTGGAATAAATATGCAAGGTAGAGACTAATATTGTGATGAATGTTCTTGATAGAAAGGATTGCATCATGGTAGCAATTAGCTCTAAAAGTTACTAGGTATTGTTCAAGATCTATCAGTAAATTCCAATTTCCAACAGGAGACTTCCAAAGAGTACTATAGTTTAAGAGTGGAGAGAACATAATAATGTAAACACTTAAATCAGAAAACAACATCATCAATTTTTGCCATTATAACCAAATTAGACTATTTGGGAATACAATTCAGTGTTTGATCATTAACAATAAGATTTGAAAAAGGAAAATCTATCTTAAGTCTGCCTATTCTAAAGTACCTATATAATAAGGAAGTAATAGTCTGACTATAGGTATGATAGAGGATTTGAATATAAGACTCAAAAGGCACAATTTTAATTTAACTTAAATATTTATACTAATAAAAAGGTAACATGCAAATTGTTCACAACGCCCTCACAGTAACAACCAAACAGCAGGCTGCATGGGGGGACCAGGCCAACAGGGGGGTTAGTGAGGGACGACCAAATGGCTGAACAGCAGGCTGTGTGGGACGACCAGGCTAGCAGGAAGGTTAGTAGGGATGACCAAATGACTAAACAGCAAGCTTCAGGGGACAACCAGGCTGGCAGGGGGGGGACAGTGAGGAGCAAGCAGGCCAGCAGGAGGGCCAGTTGGGGATGACCAGGGCAGGAGGGGGGCACTAAAGGAGTGACTATAATGGTGGGGGGCAGTTAGGGATGACCAGGCTGCCAGGGGGGGGCAGTTAGGAGCAACAAAGCCAGAAGGGGGCAGTTAAGGGTGATCAGGCTGGCAGGCAAGTGAGCAGTTAGGAGCCAGAAGCTCCAGATTGTGAGAGGGATGTCCAACTGCTGGTTTCAGCCCAATCACAGGAGTCAGACATCCCCAAAGGATCCCAGATTGGAGAGGGTGCAGGTTGGGCTGAGGGGACTCCCCTCCCCCAGTGCACAAATTTCGTGCACCAGGCCTCTTGTATATGTATATGTTTCATAGCACGTTTGTCCTAAATTTTCAACTCTGTAAACCTTTCCCCATAATTTTAGAGTTATCATTGTTATTTCTAATGGAATTTATTATTAATTAAGCTTATCGTATATATTTATACCAAAAATACTATCTGAAAATGCTTGATTGCTGTCATCATCTACTCTAAAGAATAAAATTAAAGAATGGTGGTAGTACATCAAACATCTTTTACACATAGAATCTCCCAAGACTAATATGAGGATGAAATATATAAGTGCTTAAACATTAACATTGCATTAATCTACATGAGGTCTTATTTATACTAATTCTTAATTTATAAACTGTACTGTTTTTCAGACTTTCAACTAAATAACATATCCTTAGTATTGACATTAGAAATTTATAAAAGATCCAGAGGAAGCAGACAGATGTCTATTTTAAAATAAACTTAAAAGTATGTTGGAATTATGTGCTGGTTGAACCTCCTACATACACAATCTTTATATATATATATATATATATAATCTCAAAACAGAAATAATGTTTTTTTTTCTTTTTTTATTCTTTGAAGCACAGAAATTAAACTCACAGCTTCTCTAGACACTAATAGGTTGGCATAGCCAATATGATCTTTTGATCAAAATGAAGGAAAGGCTGTATTTTGGGCTCAGTAACTGGCTGCAGAATGAATTAGACAAAATCCTGTCAATTTAAGAGCTTTCTTTTCTCTGACCATGTATGCAATTATCAAGGAATGCTGAGAACCTTGTGTGAAAGGAGTAAATAGGTGTTATTATTCTTATTTTCTGTGTTAGTGCATTTACTAGTGCAGTAAAATGGGAGAACATTGATTTGGAAATCAATAAGCCTGTATCAAGTTGTACCTGAACTTTCCTTAATAATAATCTTTCTGAGCATCAGTTTCTTAACACATGGAATAAAATTATTAGTCCCTAAGCTATTTTATAATTATCACTGTTAGAATTCAAAAAAATCAGTTCAGATGAAATATTATTATGGATTTTTTTCTCACAATAATTTTATATTATATATATACATACACATAAATGTATATTTGTGTGTATATGTATATATCTGTGTTTTATTAAGATATTTATAAACTAGAAAGTACTGCATATTCATTTTATTTACTCCACAAATATTCATCTGGTGTCTATTTAAGTCTGAATCTGTGTTAGGCTTTAGCTACACAAAGAATAAAGACCAAAATGTTTCAAGGTGTATGACAGAATTATATATAGCCTAAAGGAAGGCACAACAGAAAGAATTAAATTATCCTTTGAGAGGCCCATTCTGGACACCATCCAAGACTTTTGTCAACTGTGGTTATGAGAAGGACCTTGTAATAAGACTGTCTTATCTCGACAGCAACCACACAAAAATAGATTTGAGAAAGGTGAGGCTCCAGTTTACTATAAGTCCCATATAACGACAGTATGTTCTCCCCCATTATTTCTTCATTAAGCCTAAAAATTACTTTCAGTTTATTTACCTATAGAATCTATTTATTTATATATCTATTATCCCAATTGGGAAGTAAGTCCCTGGAATTCAGAGACTATTTTATTTATTTTTGGCACCTAAAAGAATGTATGAGTCAATGAATAAATGAATAAAAAATATTTATGACTAGAAATCCAAAAATGCAACAGGAACAATTAAACAGCAATCTTCAGTACATAATTGTCAACATAGTATTGATGCACCAAGAAAAATTTCTGCTGCTTAAAATGTTCTCCAATCCTGAAAATAAATAAATAAATAAATAAATAAATAAATAAATAAATAAATAAAATAAATAAATAAGCCTCGTGTGTGTGTGTGTGTGTGTGTGTGTGTATGTATGTGTGTGTGGTGTTGTATATAAATGTAAATATATGTATAGTGACCAGATAATTTAATATGGTAAAGTGGAAAGAATATGGACTTGAAAGACAAATAAACTGGGGCTGGAATATAACTGATAGAATATTTTGGGCGGGAGCTCTAAGAACTTTGGTTTCCCTTTGGGATTTAAAAAACACAAATTTGGAAATCAAAGACTTTCGTTATCACCTCACTAATAAGGCTTAGCTGTGACAGTGCAAGACTATTGAAATATTGCATATTGTCAATGAAGTAATGCATTTTGCATTAATTTTCATAAATAGCCAATAGCACTATTTTTTCAATTGCTGGCCTTTTGATTTCTCCACTACCAAAATAAAGGTAACAGTAAATTTCATTGAAAAACTAATATGTCTCTAATTTTAGTTATCCTACCTAATAAAGAGGAAATATGCTAATTGACCCTCATGCCATCTCAAAGATGGTGGTGCCCACAGCCAATAAAGAGGGAATATGCTAATTGACTACCCTACCCTCAAAGATGGCGGCACCCAGTCCCCTCAGCCCTGCCAGGACAGCAAACTCACCTGCCTCTGGAGTCCCCCAGTCCCCTCAGAATCCCAGGAGGCCAGGGTTGGCCTGAGGCACAGGCAAGTCTTGGATTGGTGGCTTCCCAGCCACCCAGGGCTGCCTAAGGTGCAAGTAACAGGACCAGCTGAGGCTTATGCTCCAGCAGTGGCAGCAGCAGAGGTAGGATAAGGCATCACCTTCGCCTGATCACTGGGTCGCCTCCTGCCCCTGAGGGCTCCAGGAATGTGAGAGGGGCAGGCTGGGTTTAGGGACCCCCCTTCCAATACATGAATTTTCATGCACTAGGCCTATAGTTTATAAATATAAAACTTTATATTACAAAATGTGTACGATTTCTCATGAAAGAGTATGAGTGTTCAAAAAAAAAGGAGTTCAATTTTCAAAATAATCCTATCTAATAAAAGAGTAATATGCAAATTGACTGTCATTCCCACACACAAGATGGCTGCCCCCATGTGGACACAAGATGGCCACCACAAGATAGCAGGCAGGAGGGGGCAGTTAGGGATGACCAGGCCAGCAGGGGAGGACGGTTGGGCATGACCAGGCAAACAGGGAAGGGCATTTAGGGGTGACCAGCCCAGCAGGGGAGGAGAGTTAGGGGCAACCAGGCCTACAGAAGAGGGCAATTGGGTGGGGGGAAAGGCATGCAGTGGAGGGCAGTTAAGGGTGACCAGGCCAGCAGGGGAGGGCATTGGGGGGGATTCAGGCCTTCAGGGGAGGGCTACTGGGGGGGGACCCAGGCCTGCAGGAGAGTGCAGCTGGGAGGGACCCAGGTCTTCAGGGGAGAACAGTAAGGAGGGACAAGGCTAGCAAGGAAGGCAGTTGGCAGCGGACCCAAGCCTGCAGGGGAGGGCAGTAAGGAGGGACCAGACCTGCAGGGAAGGGCAGTTGAGGGGAACCAGGCCTGCAAGGGATGGCAGTTAGAGGTAACCAGGCCTGTAGGGGAGCATAGTTGGGGGCAACCAGGCTAGTAAGGGAGGGTAGTTAGGGGTTACCAGGCTAGCAGGGGAAAGTAGTTAGGGGCTATTGGGCTGGCAGGGGTGCAGTTAGGCATCAATCAGGCTGCCAAGGGAGTGTATAGGGGGTGATTAGACTGGCAGGCAGAAGCAGTTAGGGGCAATCAGGCAGGCAGCCAGGTGAACATTTGGGAGCCAGCAGTCCTAGATTGTGAGAGGCATGTGGGATTAGGCCTAAATGGGCAATCAGACATTTTTTGAGGGGTTACAGATTGGAGGGCTGAGGGACAACCCCCACACTCGATCCCCCTGCAAGAATTTCATGCACCGGGCCTCTAGTATTAATGATATATTTACAAATACATGTGCCAAGCAAACCGCTCTATTGGGAATTAAATAAGTTCAAAATGTCTCCTTACCTTAATGCACAAGTGAATGCTATTCTTTATTGTAAAAATTTATTTTAAAAGATTTACTCATGTTATATGTGAAAATTATATAGAATATTATTTAATTCCACCATATACCTAAAAATTTTCCAAAAAACCCTGCCTACAGTATTCTGTTTCAGAATTCCTCTAACCCTTAATGTCTACACTACTCATTTAGCTCTTTTATGAATGAGTCTGGGTATATAGTCTGTCTCTGTAACTAGATTTTAATTTCTTTGAGGGAAAGTGCCACAAAACATATTCCATATGTAGGATAGTTTTTGCATCAACACATTTGTTGATGATGATGTTGAGTCACTTTGAAAAAAAATTCTCATAAATTATCTTTCCAAAATTAGTTTCCTCTAATCCAAATTTTCCTTAGAATCCCCAAAGTATTTTGCTATATATTTGTGACACAAAAAGATAGAATGCATATTTCTTTTTCTGATGATACTGTTACTTAGTTAGCAAGACAGAAAACTTCATATAATTAGACAGAGGTGACATATAATTGTTAAGCTTAGAAAGAAACTTAAACCTAGAAAGCAAAATCTGTACCAAAAAGATATACCATGTGGAATTTGAGAATATGAAGTTTTTTTTTATTATAACTTTAGAAATTTGTACTCATTATTCTAGTTTTACTGAGTCCTTAGTTGAGAAAAGTATTTTACTATCAAAATGGCAAATTCCACTGAGTTTAAAACAGAACATTACAAAAAAAAATTATCTTAGAGGTAGTAATTCTGTAACTGATCTGATTAATTAATCTACATATACAGTAATTAATCTTACTTCTGTAAATCTTATATGTATATAATTTTTAATATTTAATATTAAAATACATAAGGTAATCAAATGTAATATTAATAACTGAAATTTAGATATTTCATTGTGACTTTCTAACACTCTAAAAGTTAAAATGACGTTAGCAAAAATGTAGATGACTATGAAATTTAAATTATGAAGCTCTAATCTCATCAGTTACTTAGCAATTTAGCTATGTCCTAGACTCATATTTTAAATTCTATTATTTCATTGGAATTGTAAACTGAGGGGCTACCAATAATGTTATAGTACTAGTTAAAATAATTCTGAAAATACATGAGAAGATTCATGGGTACAGGACTAATCTTAAGTAAACTGAGAGATCCAAAAAGTTGTTGTTCTCCAGCCCCTTCCTTTCATGCTCTTCCCTCCCAGAAAATTCTTCCCCCCAGTGTAATTTGTGCCACTTCACTGTACAATGCATATATGGCTGAGGAAGAAGCAAAAAATGAGTTTTACCAAGAGGTGGATACAAATTCAGTACTTTAAATTTATTCTATAGCCAAATGGATTTGTAAATATACTGTGTTAATATACTATTTTATTAGCAATTTGTTAATAGTAGCAATAAATTAAAATATAAAATATTCTTTTTAATAAAAAAGGTTTATCCCTCTATCAGATCTTTCAGATTCTTGAATTTCAATATTTTTTTAGAAAGTAGGAAGAAAAAGCATAACAAACTGTTAATAAGACTTAAGTTTAAGTATGCCCAATCTGGATTGTTCCTCATATGAATGCCATATGTCTTATGGGTTAAAGCAAGAAAAAAAAAACCTGTTGAGAAAATCTTCTTTAGAAAATGGGAGACCAATTATTTTACACAAAGGAGAAATGTTAACAGATTTTCATTAAAATATATATATGATCTGTAAATATAGTGGATGATTCCATGAAAGGAAAGCAACATTGAAGGGAAGTACTGAAAAAATAAGTTAATTGTCAAGATCCGGTGAAAAAATGAAAGTGTGCTCTAGACAGTATAAACAGAAACTGACAGATTCAAAACTGATTCATCTGTCAGTCATTTTTGTAAGCTCTAGATCAACCCTGAAAATAACTTCAAAAAAGAAGAAAATAATACAAGTTTCATAAATATTTGCATGACCTTATTTACTAACTGAAAATTGTTCAGAACCACTTTTTGATACTGTTCTTTATAGTTCAAACTTTATCTGTCTCTGCTATTATTGCAATAGTGCCCGCCTTTGTCTTTGTCCTGGACTTTGCTTACTCTCTAAAGCAGAGGATGGAAATTCAGGGCATGGCTGCAAATTAAATAGAAACAAGGTGCTATTTCCCAAATTGATTCCAATAAATTTAATCCATTAATGTCACAAAAAAAGTTGATCATTGACAAATCATGGCAGAGAAATCTCAGTTGACTTAGAATTTACAAACAAAACAACATTTTGGAACTAGTAAATATTTAAATTTCCATCAATAGATGTTTTCTTCTTGTTAAAGTGTGCATTAAAGACTGGGATAAATAGAAACTCTGAATGCCTGCCTTTCTTAGTGTGCCATTTAGTCAACCTCCCACTCAATGGCTGTATGCCTTTGCTTAAGCTGTTACAATATGGCCACTTTGTCTCTGTTCTGATGGAAAACAGTAGTCATTTTTCTAACATGTATTCCTATTGCCTAACACATTTCAAGTTGCTTCTAACAATGTAAATCTTAAAATATATGATTTGTCTTTAAATTATTGGCATGACACTAAATAATTGCTTGGGCTTCTAAGAATAATAATAAATAGGTGGGGAGAAAAAAAATGACAGTCAAATAGGCAGACATATTGAGCACTTTATCCCAGGACCATATTGGAAATACAATTAAATTAGAGAACATTCATCTGGAATTACCAACTGAGGTCCAACTGAGGAGGAGACATATCAAGGAAAGAAAAAAAAACAAAAAAACCTGGAAACTGGTAGGAAGGGTGAGATTCCAAGAGGAGCTGAACCATCTCCCAAAGGCAGCAGGCCGAAGGAGGAAAGAATGCTGGGCTCCAGGAGGGTCTGTTCCTTCAGAATACAGAGGCTCAGAACCCAGGCTGGGCTCCACAGCCCAGGGCACCAGAGCTAAGACCCAAGACCCATATAACATCCAGCGGTGAAAGGCGGAAGGGAGGCTGGTAACTGTGGGGTAAAAGGTGAAAGGGAGGCTGGTAACTATGAAGTCGGGGAGCTCACAGACCAGAGCTAGTCCAAGTGAAAGCCAGTTTCCTTTTGTTTTTTTGTTTGTGGGTGTGTGTGTGTTTTTTTTTACCCAGAGCACAGGAGTTTTCATTTCCACATTTCCAGCTACTCATCTGAGGCTTTGTTGCAAGAAGGGAGATGTGGACTTGAGATTCCCAAGAAGAGTTTGGGGTGGAAAGGTTTGCATGGAGACTTGGAAAAATAGCATTTGGTAGTAGCCCCCAAACCAAAAAGGACATTTTTCCTAAAAGGAGGTAGGCACTCCCAGTAGCTTCAGGGCAGAAAAAGAAAAAAATCTAACCTAGGAGATACAGCCTGCCCCACCCACAGGTGTCCTGCATGCCACACAGTGCATTTTGAATTTTTCAAAGCAAACAAAAGCAGAGGCCAAGGGAAACACATCCACCACATTCCCTGAGAGCTAAATAGCACCTCCCCCTCCTAAAGCCTTTTCAGAAACAGACTTTTGGGTGACTAAGATAAACCGCAAGATAGCAGGCAGAGGCTGAGACCAGGGAAACAGAAGTCTCCTGACTAAGCCCTGCATCAGAACTGCTTATACACCTACTTCAGGGAGCAGATTGGCCCCTCCTACTTGTAGCTAAGTCCTGTGGAGACAAAAAAAGAGGCCTGGTGGATCCTTTGGAGCTTCAAAAAATTTGCTAAAAGCCAAGAGATAGTTCCTGACAGTAGTTAGAACCTCAGTACCCCACAGGAAGCCCAGAATGACAGACAGAACAAAAAAGTGGGATCCCAAGGAAGCACCCATGGGGCACTAAACTCAGCTGAAACAAATTCCACTTCATGTTTTTTCTCCTTTTTTTCCTTTTTCCCACCCTTTTTTATTCTATTTTCTTTTTTATTTTCCTCTTTACTTTCTTTTTTCCCTTTCTAAATTTATCTTCTTTATCAATCTGCGTTATAGATTTGTTATTATTCTACTCTCTGTTGTTGTTTTTCATATATCCAATTTTCCTCTTCCCTTTCCCAACTTAATTTTTTTTCCTCTCACTTTCTTTTTTTTTTCTTTTTCTTTTTTGTATTTTAGGTCTATTTGCGTTCTCCTCTATTTTTCTTTACAAATTTTGTTTCTTAACTTTTCATTTATTTTTTCCCTTCTTTATTTTAAACCATTTTCTTTCCACTGTTCCTCTAATTTTCAATCTTATTTTCTTCACTTAAGGTGTACATATTCCACCTCCCTATTCTTCTTTTTGTTTTGTTTTGTTTTGTTTCCTCCTCCTATTCTTTCTTTCTTTCTTTTTTTTTCCTATCATTATTGTTCTCTTTACTTTTTCCTAATTCTCTCTTCTCTGATAGTTGTTTTTGTTGGTGATTTAGGAGTCTTGTGTATATTTTTGTTTTGTTTCTTCTGTTTCATGATTTATGTTGTATTTTGTTCTGTTCGGTCAATACCACCACAGCAGCTTGTACAACATGGTCAGCGGTGAACCACATAGTCTGCCAATGTGAGAGGAGACTCCATCCACAAATGCGACAATAATATTCAAAAACTAACCATAAGATGAGAACCCAAATAACTCAGGTAATGGGATTTCCTAGAGCACCCATCTCAGGAGATCTAATAAATTTTACCAGTGGGTGTTATAGTAAAAGCAATAAGGATAAAATACAATATAGAATAAGTATTAAAGTGTGGAATTAAAGTGTGAAATCTGAAAATATGGAATGTAATGTAACCAAATTGATAAGCACCCTTGAGTGGCCTGTATGTAAAAAATAGATAAAGTGATCTGTACCCCATATGTAAGACCAGATAGCAAAGCTCCTGGAACCGCTGACAAGACACACTGAAGACACCCATCTGAGCACTTAAAAAGAGAAATCCCCAGAGGAGATCAGAGATGCTCATTCTGCTCCTCCACAAATGGTTGCTCTCCACTCCTCTACCTGCATCTTCCCGAGCTGTGCTGTGGACCGTGAGCCGTGAAATCAAGGCCTCAAACAAGACGCCGAGCTGTAGCTGCAACGTCCAACGTCCAGTGTGCATGTGTGTCTGTGGGCACGAATCCCCGGGTGGCCTGCCCAGGTCTGGAAACCACCAGGACTCTGGTAAATAAACCGTGTGTGACTTGTGCTTTGCATGTCTGTCTCCTTTGTAATTTATGCTCTGTAAATATTAAGTACCTTGGGTCGTACGTGTCAGTGTCTGTCTGTTTAGAGACTGGCTGAGGCTCCCTTGGTCACCTGTGCTTACATCCCTGAAGGAGAAATTGGGACACTGGGTCCCACAAAACATTTACTTCATAAGACCACACCACAAAATCTAGAAAGCATAGTAGTTTTATCTAATGCATAGAAACAAAAACAAAGAAACAGAAAAATGGGGAGACAAAGAAACAACTATGAAAGAAAAGGACAAATCAGTAGAAAAAGGAAATAAAGGAAATGGCTGTAAACAATTTGTCAGGGAAAGAATTCAGAGTAATGGTAATAAGCCTGCTCAAACAATTCAGTGAGATCTACAAGCAACTTTATGAGAATTATAAGGATCTTAATGAGAGTTACATTGACATGAAAAGAGAGCTTGAAACAATAAATAAGAATACATTGGAAATGAGGAATAACATAGTTGAAATAAAGAACACCCTGGGAGGATTCAACAGTAAACTAGAAGAAGCTGAGGGCTAAATCATCAAATTAAAAGACAAGGTAGAAAAAAAAGCACCCATTCGGAGCAGCAAACGAGGGGGAAAAAATTAAGAAGCAGAAGCAGATTCTAATGGAGCTTTGAGACAACACAAAATGTAATAAAATTGGGATTTTAGGAGTACCAGAAAGAGCAGATGTGAGACAAAAATAGAGAAACTGTTTTTAAGAAATAATGGCAGAAAGTTTTGCTAACTTGGTGAAGAAAAAAAATCACTCAGGTTCAGGAAGCACAAAGCACCAGCAAGATGAACTCCAAAAGACCCACACTTAGGTGCATCATCATTAAAATGGCCTACATTAAGACAAAGAAAGAAATTTAAAGGCTGAAAGAGACAGAAAGTTACCTACAAGGAAGCTCTCATTAGACAGTCAGCTAACTTCTCAATAGAAATACTTCAGACCACAGGAATAACAAGAACTACTAATATACAAAGTAATGAAAATGAAGGGGCTGAACCCAATACTGTATGTAGCAGGCTACCATTCAAAATCAAAGGTGAAATAAAGAATTTTGCAGAAGGAAAAAAAAGGCTAAGAGAGTTTATTAACACGAATCCAGCACTGCAAGAAATGCTAAACTGACTGTTGTAAGAAGAAGAAATAGAGAGAAAGAGAATAATACAGGCATAAAGAATAAGAATGGCAGTAAATAATTGCCTATTAATAATGCTCCTAAATATAGCTGACTTAAATGTTCCAATCAAAACACATAGGATAGATAAATAGGTAAGAAAATATGACCCATATAAATGCTATCTACAAGAGACCCATCAGAACAAAGGACTCCCACAGAATGAAAATGAAGGGATGGAAAACAATTTTACATGCAAATAGAAATGGAAAAAATCTGGGATAGCAATATTCATTATCTGACAATACAGACTTCAAAGTGAAGGGCATAATAAGAGATAATGAAGGCTACTTCATAATACTAAATGGGTGGATAAAACAAGAAGATATAACTCTGCTAAACATATATGTTCCTAATACAGGAGCTTCCAAATATAAAAACCTTCTGGGGGATTTTAAGGGAGAGATTAAAATTTTAAAAAATCATAGTAAGGAACTTTAATAACCACTGACATTGCTGGGTAGATCTTCTAGCCAAAAATTCACAAAGAAACAGTGATCCTAAAGAACACACTACATCAGAAGGAATTAACTGACATTTTCAGAATAAAATATACATTCTTCTCAAGTGCACATGGGACATTTTCTAAGATAAACCACATGTTAAGACACCAACTAAATCTCTACAAGTTTAAGAAGGTTAAAATCATATAAAGCATCTTCTAATATCACAATTGTATGAAATCAGAAATCAACTAGAGTGAAAATACACAACACTATTCAAGCACATTGAGGCTAAAAACATGTCACTAAACAATGAGTGAGTTACCAAAGAGAACAAAGAAAAATTAAACAACATCCTTGAAACAAATGAAAAGGAAGATACAACAACACAAAATCTATGGGACACAGTGAAAGCACTCCTGAGAGGGAAGTTCATAGCACTATAGTCCTAGTGCACACACACACACACACGCGCGTGCGCGCGCACACACACACACACACACACACACACACATAAATAAACTTTTAATAAGTTATATAACCCTCAAACTTAAAGAAATATAAAAAGAACAATAATAAAAGCCCAAAGTAGAAGAAAGGAAATAATAAAGATTAGAGTGAAAATAAATGATAGAGACAAAAAAAAAAGAATTTAAAAAAAGTTAATAAAACCAAAGAGGATTCATTGAAAAGTTAAACACGATTGATGAATCTCTAACCAGACTTATTAAGAATCAAAGAGAGGAGGAACCAAGATGGTGGCATAGGTAAGCACCTATTTTGCTGTCCATGCAACAATTTTGAAACTACAACTTAACAACAAAACAAACATCATCCAGAATCACCGGAAAGCTGGCTGAGTGAAAATCCCACAGATAAAAGTAAAGATAGGACACTGTGACTCAGGAGGAGCAGCGGTGCGCAGCTTTGAGGATACGTGAGGAGTGAGGTTAGGAGCCTTTCATGAGCGAGCGAGCGGTGAGGGACTGGTGGCAGCAAACCCAGCTGGTTTTCTCCAACGGGGAGGGCGGGGGCCTCCCACAACACTGACCCCCCAGGTCCAGGCGAGGACCCAGGTCAGGAAAAGAAAGACCCTGGGCAAGGCTGAGGTCTGCGAGTTTGGGGAGAGTGCTTACATAAATTGGAACAGCAGTTCCTGGAGTCCGAGACCGACCGGGCAAAGGACACTTGACTTCCTCACTGGCTCAGAGACCACTGGACTGCTTTGTTTTGCAACCCTGAGTGAGACTTTGGCCTGCAGACTCATTTGGGGAGAGGCAGAGTTGTCTGGCACCGGGGAGACTAGCGGTGGATTCCTCTTGAAGGGGCCCACCATTGCCAGCCAACATTGAGACACGCAAGCCACATAGCTGACACTGACACCATGCGCCTTATAACTGATGCTGACACCACGCACCGCATAGGCATAGCACGCTGCGTAGGGCAGAGCTAACGCTGACACCGTATACCGCATAAGGAAGCTGAGCCACTGTCCCTTAGAGGAAACCTACCACACACCAATAAGGGACCAACTCAGGAAAGCAACCACAATGCAAAGAAAAGGAAAGAACTCAGCTGTGAAAGAAATGGAGGAAAAAAGACGACTAGACACAGAGTTCAAAACCACAGTAATTAGGTTTATGAAGAGGCTACTAGAAAAGGCCAATGAACTTAATGAGAACTACAAGGAAATAAACAACACGTATGAGGAAATGAACAACACTTACAAGGATATGAAAAAGGACCAACTAGAAATTAAGCATACACTGACTGAAATAAAAAATACTATACAAAGTCCTAAAAGCAGACCAGATGACCGCAAGAACCAAGTCAAAGATTTGAAATACAAAGAAGCAAAATCCACTCAGCCAGAAAAGCAAGAAGCCAAAAGAGTCCAAAAAATTGAAGATAGTATAAGGAGCCTCTGGGACAACCTCAAGCATACCAACATCAGAATTTTCGGGGTGCCAGAAAAAGAGAGAGAGCAAGATAATGAAAACCTACTTGAAGAAATAGTGACTAAAAACTTCCCGCATCTGGTGAAAGAAATTGACTTAAAAACCCAAGCAGTGCACAGAACCCCAAAATATAGGAGTCTAAAGAGGACCACACCAAGATACATCATAATTAAAATGCCAATAGCAAAAGATGAAGAGAGAATATTAAAAGCAGCAAGAGAAAAACAGTTACCTATAAGGGAGCACCCATACGATTGTCAGCTGATTTCTCAACAGAAACGATGCAGGCCAGATGGGAGTGGCAAGAAATATTCAAAGTGATGAATAGCAAGAAACTACAACCAAGATTACCCTATCCAGCAAAGCTATCATTCAGAATTGAAGGTCAGATAAAGTGCTTCACAGACAAGAAAAAGCCAAAGGAGTTCATCACCGCCAAACCAATACTATATGAAATGTTGAAAAGTATTGTTTAAGAAGAGGAAGAAGAAAAAGGTAAAAATATACATTATGAACAACAAATACACATATATCAACAAATGAATCTAAAAATCAAGGGAATTAACAATCTGATGAACAGGATAAACTGGGGAATAGAAGAGAATCACAGACATAGAGAGGGAATGGACTGACAATTCTTGGGGAGTAAAGGGGTGTGGGAAGTGCAGCAAGAGACTGGACAAAAATCATGCAACTACAGGAGGGGACAGTGGGGGGAGGTGAGGGCAGAGGGTGGGATGGGTACCGGGTGGAGGGAAGATATAGGGGGAAATGTAATTAATAAACTGAACAATAAAGATAAAACTAAATTAATTAATAAAATAAAATAAAAAAGAATCAAAGAGAGAGGAACTAAATAAACAAAATCAGTAATGAAAGAAATAAAGTAACAACTGACCCCCACAGAAATACAAAGGATCCTAAAAAAATACTATGAACAAAGTATATTCCAACAAGTGGGGTGGTGTAGATGAAATGAACAAATTCATAGAAAAATACAATCTTTCAAAACTCAATCAGGAATAATCAAAAAACCTGAATAGGTTGATAATTACTGATGAAATTGAGGCAGAGATAAAAAAAACTTTCAGCCAACAGAAGTCCTGGGCTAACACATATCTTCCTCAAACTATTCCAAAAAATTCAAGAGGAAGGGATACTTTTAAGCTTTTCATATAAGGATCACATTATTCTAATTCCAAAGCCAGGTAAAGCCACCACAAAGAAATAATTACATCCTTGACTAATTATATCCTTGATGAACATAGATTCTAAAATCCTCAAAATATATTGCTAAATCGGATCCAGCAATATATTTAAAAAGATCATACATCATGATGAAGTGGGATTTATTCTGAGGATGCAAGGCTGGTACAATATTCACAAATCAATAAATATGATATCTTATAAAAATAGATTGCAAGACAAAAATCATATGATCATATAAATAGAGGCAGAAAATGCATTTGACAAAAACCATTACTCTTTTTGGATAAAAACTCACAGGAAAATGGGAATAGAGGGATCATATCTCAATATAATAAAAGCCATATATAACAAACCTATAGCCAAAATCATACTCAATGGTCAAAAACTAAAATAATTTCCCCTAAGAACATGAACAAAACAGGGATACCCACTTTCATCACACTTGTTCAACATAGTATTGCATAGGAAGCATACAAGAAGAAGAAATAAAAGCCATCCAAATTGGAAAGGAAAAAGTAAAAGTGTCATTATTCAGAGATTATATAATAATGTATGTAAGAAACCCTAAAGATTGCACTAAAAAGCTACTAGATATAATAAATGAATTCAGCAACATAGTAGGATATAAAATTAGCACCCCCAAATGGCTGGCATTTTTATACACCAATAATAACTCTCAGAAAGAGAACCTTAAAAAAAATCCCATTTATCATTGCAACAACAAAAAAAAAAAAGTAAGATAATTAGGAATAAACTTAACCAAGGAAGTAAAAGACTGTACTCTGAAAACTATAGGATGTTGAAAAAAGAGGTAGAGCAATATATAAAAACTGAAAGAATAGAACCTGTTCATGGATTGGTAGAATCAAATATCCATACTACTCAAAGCAATATATAGGTTCAGTACAATCCCCATTAAAATATCAATGGCATAATTCACAGATCTAGAACAAACACTCCAAAAATTTATATGGAACTAAAATTGACTCCAAATAATCATAATAATCTTGAGAAAGAAGACCAAAGTTCTTATACCAGATATCAAGTTATACTACAAGGCCATTGTACTCAAAACAGCCTGGTACTGGCATAAGAATAGGCATATAGATCAATGGAACAGAACAGAGATCCCAGAAATCAATCTGAGGCATTATGCTCAATTAATATTTGACAGAGGAGGCAAGAGCACACAATAGAGTAAAAACAGTTCCTTCAATAAATGGTATTGGGAAAATTGGAAAAGTACTTGAAAAAAAATGAAACTATATCACCAACTTATGCCATACACAAAAATAAATTCAAAATGAAAAAAAAAAAAGACTTAAATGCTGCCGAGACCGGTTTGGCTCAGGGGATAGAGCATCGGACAGCGGACTGAAGGATCCCAGGTTTGATTCCGGTCAAGAGCATGTACCTTAGCTGCGGGCACATCCCCAGTAGGGGGCATGCAAGAGGCAGCTATCGATGTTTCTCTCTCATTGATGTTTCTGACTTTCTATCCCTCTCCCTTCCACTCTGTAAAAAATCAATAAAATATATTTTTTTAAAAAGACTTAAATGTAAGTCGTAAAACCATAAAAATTCTAGAAAAAAACATATACAGCAAAATCTCAGTCAGCTCTCATTAGCAATATGTTTACCAATACATCCCCTAGGCAAAGGAAACTAAGGAGAAAATAAACAAATGGACTACATCAAAATAAAAAGTTTCTGCACAGCAAAAAAAAACAAAACAAAACAAAAAAACATCCTATATAATAAAAGAGAAACATGCAAATTTGACTGTACCTTCGCTCCTGATTGGCTATGCTACCAGCCAATCAGGAGCAGGGGCAGGGCCAAGTGGTGTGAGGGCTGGCCCAGGGGTGGAGATGAAACAGCAATGACAGTGAGCGCCCAGCCCCTGGGTGCTTTGAGGGGAAGCTGCGGCAGCAGCAGGGGTGGATGTGGCGGCAGGGAGCGCCTGGCCCCTGGGCACTGTGAGCTGAAGTGGCAGTGAGTGCCCAGCTCCCGGGGGCCAGGTGGTCGCAGGCAGCCAGGGCTGAGCTGAGCAGGGTGCAGGCTGGGGTTGAGCCATCAGTTGAACATCCCCTGAGGGCTCCCAGTATGTGAGAGGGGGCAGGTTGGGTTGAGGGACCACCCACCCTAGTCAACAGAATAAAAAATGATCCCACTGGATGGGAGAATGTATTTGCCAATGATACATAATATAGATCCAGAGGCAGCCATAGCCAGTTTGGCTCAAAGGATAGAGCATTGGCCCATAGACTGACTGAATTCCCATTTGATCCAGTGATCCACCTGTTGGAATATATCCTAAGAAATTAGAAAGAATGTTCATAGTAGTACAATGTACTATAGCTAAGATTTGGGAACAGCTCAAGTGCCCTTCAGCAAATGAGTGGATAAAGAAAAGTTGTGGTACATTAACAAAATGCAATACTATACAGCTGTAAAAATGAAATAACTCTTACCATTTGCAACACCATGGATGGACCTTGAGAATATTATGCTAAGCGAAATAAGCCAGTCTGAGATAGACAAGTGTCACATGATCTCACTTATATGTGGAATCTAATAAACAAAATAAACTGATGAATAAATACACCGAGTGGCCAGATTATTATCATCTTTGAACATCCTATCTAATAAAAGAGTAAAATGCAAATTGACCGTACCTTTGCTATGCCCAATAAGCCATGCCCACAAGCCACACCCACCAGCCAGTCACAGGGATGGATTGCAGGGCCCTCTTATGGTGCCTGTGGTGCCCAGGGCCAGAAAGGGCCTCTCACTGAGAAGGGTTAGGCCAGGCCTGGCTGAGGGAGGCCAGGACACAGAAGGGGTGAGCCAGGCGCCCTGTGAACATGAACACCCCCTGAGTTGCAGAGCAGCAGGTAAGATATGTGCCTGAGGTCTCTTGACTGCAGAGTGCCTGGGTCAGGAGTTGAATCCAGGTGGGTCTCTACCTGCAGCTCATCACCTCTCCACTATGCCTGGCTGGGCTTGCCAAATGATGCCACCTGCAGATGGTGATGTTTGCCAAGTCTAAGCTGGGTCCTGAGGCTGGAGAGGGCAGCAGAGGGGAGTGTCCCAGCTCCTGCCTCTCAGAGCTCCTGGACTCCAGTGTGAGGCCCAGCCATGGGGGCAGGAGAGGAGCCAAGACACAGCCCCTGAGACAGAGGAGACAGTGCCACACAACCCAGCCTGGCCTGTGTGCAGAGTAAAGGCAGGGAGTGCGGGAAAGGAAGTGAGAAAGGTGAGCGCTAGGGATGTCTCCATGGGCCAGAAAGGCACTGGACCCAGACCATCTGCAGACTCAGGCCTGGACTCCACCAGGCATGCGTGGCCCCATTCCTGGGGTAATGGGACCAGAGTTCCCCTCAGAACAGGACCCTGGAGCTGGGCTCAGTGCCCGCCCTTACGGGACAGTGATGGTCTGGGTCCATGGGCACGCTGTGACCCAGGATCCAGAGTCACATTCAACCTGGGCACCGGGCCCAAGCACCGGGCGAAGAAGCCCTGTTCGCTGTCCCCACCACTGGTTCTGACCCTGGGCCTCCCACCCTGTAACATTCAGAAATCCAGGAGACAGAGGGGTGAGCTCAGAGGCAAAAGCAAGCCCCAGGCCTCAGGCTGTCTGACTCAGGAAGAACTCACAAGCCAACACCTGGGAAACCTGTGGGCCCAGGGTGCTAAGGAAGCTGGTAAATAAAAGCCCCCATCTACATGTAGGAAACACCAAAGACATTATATGCATAGAAAAAATATAATAGAAGTTTCTTGTTATTGAAATATATTTGAAGGTAATTACCATAACTATTTAAACAAATAATAATGTAATGTCAGTTTTATAACATCTGTGTAAATAAAATACATGACAACAATAGCACAAAGATTGCCTGGGAAAAATGAAATTTTGTTACAGTGAAGTTTCTATACAAGAAGTGGTAAAATATCCCCTTGAAGATAGACTGTGACAAGTTAAAATCCTATATAATGAAGAGCTAATATGCAAATATTCATCACACCTTCATGCCATAATGGCTCACACACTCAACACTAAGGAGAGAGGAATGGGGACCAGACAGGCTACAGACTGGGAGAGGAACAAACCACCCACGCCACGGTCCCAGATGCCAACAGCTGTGCCTGCCTCTCTGACCCAGGAGAGGCACAAGCCGCCTGCCTCACAGTCCTGGGTGCCAGCAGCTGCACCTGCGCCTGTCGCCCAGGAGAGGGACAAGCTGCATGCCCTGTGGTCCTGGGTGCCTGCAGCTACCTGTGGCTGTGGCCGGCCTGAATGAAGCTTGCCTGGGTCCTGGGTGCCTATAGCTGGCCAGAGGGAGGGAAGCCTGGGTCCCAGGTGTAGGGCAAGGCAGAGGCAGTTAGGGGCAATCAGGCCAGCAGGGGAGCACTCAGGGGCGATCAGGCTGGTAGGAGAGCAGTTAGGGGGAGATCAGGCAGGCAGACAGGAGTGGTTAGGGGTGATCGGGCAGGCAGGCAGAGGTGGTTAGGGGCCATCAGGCAGGCAGGCCAGTGAGCAGTTAGGAGCCAGTGGTCCTAGATTGCGAGAGGGATGTCCGCCTGCTAACAATCAGAGTGTCAACAGTCAGACATCCCCAAAGGGGTTCGTGATTGGAGAGGGTGCAGACTGGGCTGAGGGAACCCTCACTTCATGCATGAATTTCGTGCACTGGGCCACTAGTCCAATATAATAAAAGGCTAATATGCAAATTGTTCCCCCAACCAAGAGTTCAACCAGCAGGCAGGCTGGCCAACTGCCCATGTTCCCTTCCCCTGGCCAGGCTGGCCGGACCCCATTCATGCATGAATTCATGCACCAGGCCTCTATATATATATATATATATATATATATATATATATATATATATATATGTATATGTGTATATATATGTATGTATATGTGTATATATGTATGTATATGTATATGTATGTATATGTATACTTGTATGTATTTGTATATATACATATATACATATATCCGTATATATGTATATATGTGTATATATACAGAGTATATGGCTTTTTTTTTTAATCCTCACCTGAGGATATTTTTTTTTCCATTAATTTTGTTGTTATTGTTTTATTTTGTTTTTTAGAGAATGTGGAGTGAAGAGAGGAGGCAGAGAGAGAGAGAAACATCAATGAGAGAGAAACACATTGATTGTTTGCCTCCTGTTTGTACCCAACCTGGGTCAGAAATCGAGTCTGCAACTGAGGTACTTACCCTTAACTGGAAATCAAAATCACGACCTTTGGGTCTACAAGTTGACACTCTAACCGCTGAGAAAAACCGGCTAGGGTAAAAATGGCATTTTAAGTAACTTAGCCTGGCAGATGTTTAAGGGTTTTGTGGTCTTTTTGGAGGCCAGACTCCTCTGGGTATAATACCTGGGTATCTTCTCTTCAAATGCCTGCCTCCACCTCACCTCTAATCCTTCAGGTGACCATTTCATATATAGGCTCTGACAAGTAGAGTCCTGTTGTCTATCCTGGAAATCTTGCTGAAAATAATTTAAAATGCCTTCAGGATGTCATTACCACTCTTGTCATCTACACCTTATATAACTTATATATTTTTTGCCCATCCACTAATGAGAATGAAGTTATTTCACAAATGAACTTTTATTTCTCTCAACTCAGCTACTTCTGAGAGTGATAACCTTGATCTGAAGTCTGTCAGGGGCCATAACCGGTGTGGCTCTGTTGGTTGGAGCATCATCACATACACTGAGGTTCCGGGGGGTGGATTCCTGGTCAAGGCACATGCCTGGGTTGTGTCAGTCCCTGGTTGTGGACCAGAAGGGAGGCAACCGGTTCATGTCTCTCTCACACTGATGTGTGCATGTCTCTTTCTCTCATATCCTGGGGTGAAGATTTAAAAAAAGAGAATGTCAGGATATTTGACGGATAGCAGACCAGAGAGTCCCCAAAATGTTGGTGACATATGCCAAGTTCTTCAAAGCATGCTCAATGCAGCCCCTCTTCCTAGGTTTAAGGCAGCAGATGAATGACTCCCATGCCTCTTTTAGAATGGGTGGTGAGATTTAGAGTCTAGCATCAGCTTTTGAAGGAAATTGCTGCACAAATACTTGCTTTTTGTGCCACCCACTTTCTCAATCTTTTCATTATTTGAAACTTCTAGCCAGTTATTTTTCTCAGATGATTTCCTTTTGTTCTGGCATCTCACTTTAGAATTTTACACCTGCAGAATTAGAATACTTCCATCAAAATTTCCAGTTTTCACACGCTAGGACATTAATAGTGGTCATTTTGATAATTAAAAATGACAGTTTAGGTTCTATTAAGTAACAAATAAAAAATAGACATCCTCCTCTTATTATACAGCCAAAATATTTCTCCCAAATTTTACATGTATTATGTACTTTTGCAAAGAAATAGTGCACATTTAAAGTACACATGCTGCAATTTTATTCAGATTGAAGGAAGGTGCATCTTTTATTCTCTGCTTCCTCTTCCGCCATACAAACCAGGAATCAATATGCATATGCTAGATTTACAGACTCTCTTAGGATGACAAATCAATAAAGAATCCTATTGAAAAATGCTTGCCTGGAGAATAATATAACTTTTTTCTTTATCTCTGTTAGCTCACAGGACCAAGTTATTCTCATTCAGTGTTAATAGTACTGAATTTTCTTACCGCTTTTTCATGTCAAAAGCACTCTTCAAATATGTACTTAATTAAACCTCTTTTTATCAAAAGTGGCCCTGTACTCATCCACTCACCTCACTTTCCTATCTCATGTGGAGAGTTCTCTTTGAAGTTACACAGAAGAGATGTGCAGGAATGAAGGTGATGCGAACACAGCTAAGGGCATTTGTAATGAACTTTGATGGGGAAAAGTTTAGATTAATTTAGCTATCCTCTAGCTATCCTCTGCTTAGAATTCTTATAAGAGGAAATACTAAATTACAGAAAGATAATGAATCAGATTTCTTGTTCACTCTGAAATTCTTGCCTTCTAAATGCATTTGTAGGTATCCTGTGGATACCTGAGGATTTAGAACTCTGCAAATATCCAGTTTTATAGGACTTATTTATTTTGTATTATGCCTGCACTCTTTATGTTTATCTCTTATGATTGCTTTAAAATTCACAGCTGGAATTTGACTTCTTAAAAGGTGTCTATTTGTCTGAATACTTCTTCCTGGATTGATTCTTGAAGAAAATCCATGATTTGGTAGCTATGCATATTACGCATAACTACACCTTTGGAAATAGATGTTGATCATTTGAGAAATTGTTTTCTAGCTGCTTACAATACAGAGGCAATTTCAATAGTAGAATTGAATCTAACTACTATATACAGTGGCTGCCAAATAATTCATTTTAATTTTTTATCTCTGGTTATCTCAGTCACTTTCAATAAAATTATTTTTCTTGCATTGCTTATTTAAAGGTTTACAAAAATGCAGAAATCATATGAAACATAAATAACTTAATGATCATAGGTTTCATAATTATAGTAATTTTTTCTTGATTGTATTCCTATTCAGGCATGCTGAATCTATTTTAGGATGTTAAATTTTATAGCTTGGCTTATGTTGTATTATTGCAAATATGATTTTTATTTTTTCATGCATTGTAGACAAGATATAGAATAAAGTAAAATTCATATTCACACTTGATTTCCAATTTACCTGAACTTACTAAAAGAACTATTGGGAGTCGTTTATTAAAAATCTTTGAATTGTTTTCCAGGTCACAGATGGCCTACTCATCACTGAAACTGTCCTTACTGGTTTCTGCAAGATACTGAATATATTGCTTCTGATATTTTAATAAGTTTATACTCAGAAGGGCTGAGGTTTAGATTTTTGGAGATTTTTACAGAAAACATTTTCTGTACTTCCAGTATTTTTTCAACAATTCCTAATAGGCATTGAACAGAGGGGCTCTCAGATTTTCTTCCTTTTGCTGAGTTATTTTCAATGTTACTTAGTTATATTTACATCTACTAAATGATCAATCTAAACCTCAGACCTCTTAAAATTTTTATTATTCAATTATTCCAGCCATATTTGTATCTTTAGTTAAAAGTCCTGACAATTAATGAGATTTTATTAGTTAAAGGTAATTATATCCTAATAGTACCTGCCAAACCACACAAAACTATACTTAACAGCACCTAACTTTGCATTAAAATAATATAGATAAAATAAGTTAGTATGCTTTGAACAAGACCCCTTGTTTGAAATCATTTTAGAGGATAATCTTTTGATCACTTGGGATCTACTACTAAACCAAGTAAATCTCTAAATGTTTTAAGAATAAAAACTATAAATTCCCTTGATATTTATATCACTAGTATGCTATTTATTGTCTATAAAAATAAAATCATGATGTGCTAATTAGACCAGATGTCCTTCCAGACAACCTCCCAGATGAAGCCGGGGCGGCAAGAGAAGCCCGAGTCCTGGTGCCTGCTGGCAACCAGAGGAAAGCCCAGGTCTCAGATGCCAAAGGGATGCCAGTGCTGACAGTTGGGGAAAGGAGGGCCTACTTTTGCACAATTTTCATGCATTGGGCCTCTAATCATTTAATAATTAGATAAATTCCATATACATGGCATTAAAAAATGAATGTAAATTACCCCAAGGACTTAGCACCTGCTGTCCTATCAGCCTAGACACTCTCCACCCACTTCTGCTATGCTTGCCTGTGCCTGCCACCAGGTCTCAGCTTCATCTGACCTCATAGGAGTCCTGTGGTACTCTATCTAAAAAATGCTCCTCCCTACTGAGTCACTCTCTATTATATCACCTTGTTTTTATTTCCTTTATAGTATTTATCAGCATCTAAATACTCCTATTTGTTTATTTATATACTAGAGGCCTGGTGAACGAAATTCATGCATTGAGGGAAGGGGGGTGTCCCTCAGCCCAACCTGCACCCTCTCCAATCTGGGACCCCTTGGGTGATGTCTGGCTGCTGGTTTAGGCCCAATCCACAGGTACCTAAACCAGCAGTTGGACATCCCTCTCACAATCCGGGACTGCTAACTCCCAACTGCTCATCTGCCTGACTGACTGGTCACCTCTTAACCCCGTGGTGGTGAACCTATGACACGTGTGGCAGCACTGACACGCATAGCCATTTTCGATGACACACGGCCACATGTGATCCCATACAGAAAAGTATGGGGCCACATACCAAGAAGGACGTTTCACCCTCGGCTACTGGAATTGATATCTCTAAAGTTGTGTCAGTGATGACAGATGGGGCACCAATGGATTTGTCAAATTGTTTATGGAAGCTATTGGACATCTGATTGTGCCTTTTCATTGTATCAGGAGGTTTTATGTGCCAAGGCACCAACTTAAACGACTTAATGTCAGTTGTTACAAAAATAGTTAATTTAATAGCTGCTCGTCCCCTTCACAAGCAAGAATTTTTTGCACTTTTACTGAAGGTTGATTCCACCTACAGTCAACTGCTGATGTACAATAATGTAAGAAGGCTGAGCTGAGGCAAGTTTTTGAGCGCTTTGTGGAGTGCTTTGAAGAAATTAAGCTATTTTTTGAGGATAAGGATCTAGGAAACTTTTCTCAGCTCACTGATGATAAGTGGGTCAACACCCTGATAGTTTTTACAGATCTCTTTGTTCATATTAATGAACTGAACTTAAAGTTACAAGGTTTTGGCAAAAGTATTGACGTTATGTTTGGATACATAAAAGCTTTTGAAAGTAAACTTAAAACTTTCAAGTGAGATGTAGAAACTAAAAATTGTAAGTATTTTCCTTGAGTAGCAAAGTATTTTGAGAAGGACAGTGCAGCTGTACAAAATGAAATGAAACCCTTGCAATTAAAGTACCAACATGTTTTAGACTCATTACTTGATCAGTTCAGGGATAGATTTAATCAATTTAGAAGCCTACAACAGACCATAAAAATAATTAAGTATCCTGATGTAGTAGTCTACAGTACTTTGGAATTAAATGGTTTCCAGTGAATGCAAATTGATGATTTGGACATGCAACTTGCAGAATTGGAAGACAGCATCTGGACTCAGGGCTTTGTGGACTTGAGGTCAAAGCCTGAGAATCTGGAAAGGTGCCACTTGGAAAATCAAGAGGAGTGCCACTACAAACAGAAAATTTGGAGTGCCTGGAACCGATTACCAGACACTTTCATCACCCTGAAAAATATAGCAATGGCTTTACTCACAATTTTTCTCCCTTTACATACTTTTGTGAGACCTTATTCTTAGCATTAAATAATATCAAAAGGAACAAAAGAAACAGATTGACAGATGAAGTTAGTAGCGCTTGCTTAGTCTTGAAGTGTACAAAATACCAACCTTCAATTGAAGGTTTAGCCAATGAAATTCTGCAACAAAAATGTCACTAATAGGCAAGTTAGTTAAAGAATTCCCTCTCCCCCTTACTTATCTTAGTTCATAGCACCCCACACAAGTTAAATAATATCAAGACCAACAAAAGAAACTGACTGACAGATAAATAAGAACTCACTAAGCAGGTAAGTTAAATAATTAGTTTTTGGTATATTAAATACAGTTATATATTACAATTATACATTTTTGTTATTTAAAGTATAAATATCACAAAATTATGTTTTTTTTTCTCAAAGTGACACACCACCCATGTTATGCTTGGGTTTTTTGGAGAATTTTGACACACCAAGCTCAAAAGGTTGCCCATCACTGCCCTAACCACTCCCCTGCCAGCCTGATCGATGCCTAACTGCTCCCCTGCCAGTTCAATTGCCCCCAACTGCCCTCCCCTGCAGGCTAGGTCATACCCAACTGCCCTCCCCTGCAGGATGGGTCCCCCATAACTTCCCTCCTTCCCCTCCAGGCCTAGTTCCCTCAAACTGCCCTCCTCTGTAGTCCTGGTCCCCCAACTGCCTTCTCCTGCTTGCCTGATCATCCCCAACTGCACTCCCCTGCTGGCCTGCTTGCCCCTAACTGGCCTCCTCTGCTGGCCTGATCACCCACCACTACCCTCCCCTCTCAGCCATCTTGTGATATCCATTTTTGACATCATGGGGTTGCCATCTTGTGTGAGGGTGTGGGGGTAAGTTTGCATATTACATCTTTATTATATAGGATTTCCTATCTCTACTGGTTGAAACAAAAGCTCTATGGCAGAGGCATTGTCATTTTTATTCATAGCCTTTGGGTAACAGAACAATCTCTGAATTGTAGTAAACTCTCAACAAATATATATTCCTTCATTCACCTAACTCACATCTGTTGAATGAATGCAAACATTTAAATGAACTTCATGTATGTATATTTGAAGTCAGGAAGGAGATAACCCACACAACTTTGCTAAGCAAAATGGAGTTGATAGATAATGCCAGGGTTGTGTGGTCTGGTGTTCATCTATAAGACTGTAGGGTAAATGCAATGGAGGCTAAGAAAAGTACCAAGTCTCTTTTTAGCTTTTATTTTTGTAATCATTGTTAGAGAGCAGTGCTTTGTAAAATTGGAATTCTTAGTGTCCTACAAGATGGACTTTGTAGCACTGATAATTGTTGAATACCTAAATATTTTCACTCTACTTGGCCTGAGATTCCACCCAATAATCATACAAATGGGCATATTATTTTTATATGACCACTACTTAAATAAACACATCATCTCTAATATTTTATTCCTATCTATATAAATAAAAGATTTATATAGATGTGCACTGACCACCAGGGGGCAGATGCTCCAACTGGTAGATTATCTTGCTCCTGGGGTCTGGCTAATTGGGACTGAGCAAGATGGGCTGGACATGCCCTGGAGACCTCCTGCAGTCCCTCCCCAACTGGCCAACCTCCCTCAGTCCCTCCCTGGCTAGCCTGTGCCCATTGGCCCCAATCGTCGGCTAGGCCTAGGGAACCCATGAGTGCATGAATTTGTGCACTGGGCCTCTAGTCAGTAGATAAAATTAGATGTGCTAATTTTTATTTTTAAAGAAGTGCCAACATGTAAATTAGTGAACTATAATTTGGTTTCTTTCTGGAATAGAGCAACTTAAAATTGTTGGGTCCAACTGCATTAATGAGGACTGAGCTACTCTATGAGATGGTTCAAAATACAGAGACTTAAAAAAAAAAACACTTAATTTTCTCTTTTGTAACGCATCCAGGTCAGGTAAGCAACAGTTGTGCACTATGAGTTCATTCAGAAACTAAAGTGTTCTACATTGTGATTCCAACATCACCTTCATGTTTCTCATCTGTATGCCCATAGTTTGCTGCCAGAAGTGACTATGCTGCAGATAATGGGAAGGGGAAGGTATAAAATGTTCACATGCCCAAATTTTTAAGGCCCATAACTTGAAACGTCACTTTGACTTCTAGTCACATTCCATCAGTGAAAATGTAGCCAAAAGACAACATGTAACTAAAAAATTTAAAAATATTTTAAAGGATGGTTTATAAAAAATAAATAAATACATAAGTAATAAATGACAGGAATTCTGCTTTTTTAATTTAATAAATATTTATTGTTCAGATTATTACAATTGCTCCCCTTTTTTCCCCCATAGCTCCACTCTACCCAGTTCCTACCCCAACCTCTGCTCTTACTCCCCACACTGTCCTCATCCATAGGTGTACGATTTTGTCCAGTCTTTTCCCACACCCCTACCCCTTTCCCCCCTGAGAATTGTCAGTGTACTCCCTTTCTATTATATTTACCAGTTCATTCTGTTCATCAGATTTTTTTATTCACTTTATTTTTAGAATCATTTGTTGATAGATATGTATTTGTTGTTCATAATTTTTATCTTTACCCTTTTCTTCTTCTTCCTCTTCTTAAAGAACACCTTTTAGCATTTCATATAATACTTGTTTGGTGGTAATGAACTCCTTTAGCTTTTTCTTAACTGTGAAGCACTTTATCTGACCTTCAATTCTGAATGATAGTTATGCTGTATAGAGTATTCTTGGTTGTAGGTTCATGCTATTCATCACTTTAAATATTTCTTGCCATTCCCATCTGGCCTGCATAGTTTCTGTTGAGAAATCAGCTGACAATCGTATGGGTGCTCCCTTGTAGGTAACTAACTGTTTTTCTCTTGTTGATTTTAATATTATTTCTTTGCCTCTTGCTCTTGGCATTTTAATTATGATGTGTCCTGGTATGGTCCTCTTTGGATTTCTTTTGTTTGGGATTCTGTGCGCTTCCTGGACTTGTAAATCTATATCTTTCACCAAGTGGGGCAAGTTTTTGGTCACTATTTATTCAAAATAGTTTTTCAGTATCTTGCTCTCTATTTTTTTCTAGCACCCCCATAATTCAGATGTTGATATGCTAGAGGTTGCCCCAGTGGCTCCTTACACTATCTTCACTTTTTTGGGTTATTTTTGCTTTTCCAGCTGCATGGTTTTTGCTTCTTTGTATTTCAAATCGTTGACTTTATTCTTGCAGTCCTTTAGTCTGCTGTTAGGTCTCTGTATAATATTTTTTATTTCAGTTAGTGTATGTTTAATTTCTAGTTGGTCTTCATTAAATTTATTAGGTCTCATTAAATTTATTGACCTTTTCTAGGAAGTTCTTGAAAAACCTTATAACCATGGTTTTGAACTCTATATCCAGTCGTTTGCCTTCCTCCATTTCTTTCATTTGTAATCTGTTTCTTTGTCTCAACATTTTGGATGCTTCCCTGAGTTGATAGAGTGGCATTGTGTGCTAGGTGTCCTATAGGGCCCAGTGACTCAGCCTCCCCAGTTACCTGAGGTGGACACTCTTGGTGCACCCTTTTGTGGGCTGTGTGCACAGTTGTAATTAAGCCTTGATTGTTGTTGGTATCACTGGGAGGAATTGAATTCTAGGCCAGTTGGCTGTGAGGATCAGCTGTGTTTACACTGGGAGAACTTCTGTGTTGCAGCCACCCCTATGGGAGAAGACTTTCAAAAGCTTCTGTGCTCAGCTTGAATGAGGTGGATTCTCAGGCAGAGAAGACAGCATTTATTTCCCATAAACCCTACCCTAATAGGCTCCTGTGTCTTAGTGTCCTCCGGTAATCACTGCAAGAACCTCTGAGAGAAAGCTGCCCTCGAGTTCTGCCCGCTGCCAGAGAGTCCAGTTTCTCCCCAAATGAGTCTGGGTCCCCAGAATCTTACCCAGAACTAGAGTTCAGTGTAGTCTGGAACTTTTGTCCCCCTCCCACTTGAGAAAGCCAGCCATCCACATACTCAGTTGCCCGCCCTCTACGCATGCATGCACCTTGGTACCTCTGCCTTCCGCAGTTTCTCTGAGTTTTAGTGTGCTTTTCTCTTTCCTGACAGTGCAGTTTCACCTGTATGAGTCTGGGTCCCCAGAGTCTCACCCAGAACTGGAGTTTAGCAAGGTCGGGAGCTTTTGTCTCGTTCCCGCTTGAGAAAGACAGCCGGGCATTCAGTTTTCAGTCCTCTCCATGCATGTCTCAGTACATCTCCCTCCTGTAGCTCCTCTGAATCTCAGTGTGCTTTTATCTTTCCTTCTAGTTGTAGAATTTACACTCAGCCAGCCTTCCTGTTCTGGATTATGTCTGTTTTGTTTTTTAGTTGGAGTTTTGAAATTGTTGTGTGAGGCAGCAGTTTAGGTGTTTAGCTATGCTGCTATCTTGGTTTCTCCAGTAATTCTGCTTTTGGTGAAGTTATCATCATATCCTTTTAGGTGGGGAGAGTGAGCTTTACCTGTGTTAACAAGCCAACTATAGGAAAGAGAAAGTCACCAAAAATTTTTAAGATAACTTCATGTTTTATAAATAAGTGAATAATCTCTGCTTAATAATCCCAAATATAGGATTCTAAAAAAATATGGTCTCTAGCTGAGCAGCCACATACTCAGCAATAAATCCACTAAGAAATAAAGAAAATTTTTGTTGCATAGCTAGCTAATTCTGTAATCAAGCAAGGAGAGCATGAGGATGGCAGTCCATGAAGAAAGTATTGATTGTTTCTAGGGGTAGGTTTAAATAATAAATAAACAAATGAGAATATCAAGAATAAATTTTAAGAGACATAAAGCATTGATGTAGCTTACAACAATATTGAACCAGAAACTTCTAAAACCTTTTTATAACTAATCATAGAATCAAATTAAGAACCTTGCTACAATGTCATGTACAAAAGCATTTTTCTTTGTTCTATATAAAAAGAGGTGCAAGATAAGTCATGGTAGAGCAAAAAGTCAACTCTCATATGCGAAGCATGTTCCTTAATAAATACCATGTCATGAACTGTCATATTTTAAGTCTATTTCTAAATATAACTTTCTGTTATTCTATGAATTCAATAACTTTGCTCTTTTTTTTTTAAGGTAGCTGCCTAACAACTTTTTTACTTTTTGTGACCTTCTCTCTGTTCTCACAAAAGTAAAATATATATAAAACTTTAAGTGTAATAAAAATTTTAATAAATTTAATTTTTTATTTTATAACAATTATTTAAACTACTAGAGGTCCAGTGCACAAAATTCATGCACAGGGGGGCAGGGGATGTCCCTCAGTTTAGCCTGCACCCTCTCCAATCTGGGACCCCTCCAGGGATGTCCGACTCCCCGTTTAGGCCGGATCCTGGTAGGATCGGGCCTAAATGAGCAGTCGGACATCCTTCTCACAATCCAGGACTGCTGGCTCCAAACTGCTCACCTGCCTGCCTCCCTGATTGCCCCTAACTGCTTCTGCCTGCCAGCCTGATCACCTCTTAACCACTACCCTGCCAGCCTAATTGATGTCTAACTGCTCCCCTGCCAGCCTGTTTGCCCCCAACTGCCCTCCCCTATAGGTCTGATCACCCTTAACTGCCCTTCCCTGCAGGCTTGATTGCCCCCAACTGCTCTCCTTTGCATTCCTGGACCCTCCCAACTGCCTTTCCCTGCTGGCCTGATCACCCCCAACTGTCCTCCCTTGTAGGCCTGGAACCTCTGAACTGCCCTCCCCTGCTGGCTATCTTCTGCTGGCCATCTTGTGTCCACATGGGGGAGCCCTCTTGTGTGTTGGAGTGATGGTCAATCTGTGTATTACTCTTTTATTAGAAAGGATAGAGGCCTGGTGCATGGGTGGGGTCAGCTGGTTTTCCCTGAAGGGTGTCCCAGATCAAGGTGGGGGGTTCTTTTGGGGCATGGGGTGGCCTGGGCAAGGGGCCTATAGTGGTTTGCTATGCCCCCCAGCGACTCAAGTGGAGGCCCTTGGGACAGGGATTAATTTATGTTCTATAATTGAAACTTTGTAGCCTGGAGTGGAGCCAAGCCTTCTGCTCGCTCTGAGGCAACAGCCATTTCTGTTTGGGTTTATTTAAATTCTATAATTGAAACTTTGTAACCTAGAGTGGAGGCCTAGGTGCTAGGGCTGCAGAAGCTTGGCTTTCTTCATCATCCTGGCAATCCTAGCCTCTGTTCTCTCCAGCTCCGTAGTTGCTGCCATTTCTGTTGGGATATATCTTCTATAATTGAAACTTTGATTCATTGATTGGAGGCCTAGGACAGCAAGAGCAGGAGGAAAGCTTGGCTTCCTCCATTACCAGGGAAACCCAAGCCTCCCTCCTGCTCTCAGTGGCTGCAGCCATCTTGGTTGGGTTTTATTTGCTCCTGATTGGCTGGTGGGCATGACTTGTGTGTGTATCAGAGGTATGGTCAATTTGCATATTACTCTCTTATTAGATAGGATTGAGAAGTGCTAAATTACAGTTGGTGTTGTTGTTTTTCTACAAATATCTGCATTGCTCTGAATACAGTCTTAAAAAGCAAATGACAGGACACCTTGATCAGTATGGCTTAATAGGTTGAGTATCGTGCACCAAACGGTCACTGGTTCAATTCCTGGTCAGGGTACACATCCAGGTTGCAGATTCATATCTTGGTCGGGGATGTGGGAGGCAGCCCATTGATGTTTGTCTCTCACAACAATGTTTCTCTCTTCCTCTCCATATCCCTTCCTCTCTCTCTAAAATCAATTTAAAAATATTTTTAAATGATGCTTTATAAAAATAATAAATAAATACATAAGTAATAAATCACAGGAATTCTGCTTTTGATGAAGTCATCATCACAGCCTTTTAGGTGGAGAAAGTGAGCTTTATCTGTGTTAACATGCCAACTAAAGGAAAGAGAAAGTCACCAAAAATGTTTAAGATAACTTTATTTTTTTATAATTAAGTAAATAATCTCTGCTTAGTCATCCCAAATACGCAGGGTAGGGCAAAACATTTGTGAGTATTCTTGCATTATTATTTATTAATTATTGTATTATTTTTCCATACAAATAACTGTAAACTTACTTTGCCCAACCCTAAAATTTTAAAAATGATTTCTTCATTTTTTTAAATTTCTTAAAAAGCCTCTTCACAACACACTCCAAGAATGCTATACAGCAATGATTTGCTGCTCTTAGTCAAACAGAGTGTTTCAGAAAACAAAACAAAACAAAATTTAAATGGTTAATGTTTTTTTAAAAAATAGGTTTTTGTAATTTCTGCAAAGGCAATAATCACCATTCATTGAGATCTTTGTTTCATGGTAAACATTTCAGAAATGTAGTAAGTATTAAGCCCAAATCACACTTCTTTAAAAAGTATACAACACAAACAAAAATAATTATTTTTTTAGAAAGAACGTATTTGGATTTTAAAATAATCTTAGCCCTTGCCAGTTTGGCTCAGTGGTTAGAGTGTTGGCCTGTGAACCAAAGGGTCCTGGGTTCAGTTCTAGTCAAGGGCATGTACCTGGGTTGCAGCTCCTCCCTGGCTAGATTCTCATCAGGGCACATGCAATAGACAACCAATCAATGTGTATCTCTCACACTGATGGATGTTTCTCTCTACCTTTCCCTCTTTCTTCCATTCTTTCTAAAATTCAATGGGAAAATATCCTTGGGTGAGGAATAAAAATAAAATAAAATAATGTTAAAGGAGAAACTTTCAAGGATAAATAATGTTTAGAATTTTACTCACAGTGACCAGATTGGGTCCCTAATGGTTCCAATCAGAAATCAGCAATAGAAGAAATAATTACATTCTAGTTTATGAACTTCAGTCCTAACAAAGCCAATACAGTGTTTGCTTTATTTAAGAAGTGGCATCCAGCCAGTCTAAAAATTATTAAAAGTGAGGTCAGATGATTTATATTAGTTGGTTAATTTGGTACCAAATTTGTTTCAAACTTAGTGTTCATCACTTGACTTGCTGTATTTCTTTCAAAATGAATCAATAAGTACAGAGTTTGAGTGAAATGGACACTAAACTTTGTATCACTGACTTCATTAAAATATGTCAAACATTGTTAAATCTTAACATTCTGCCCTTCCAAATATCTTACATTTTCCTTATAAATGCAGAACAGCTGCACCATAAGTTACACTTCACCCATTTCACCTAAATGTAGAAAGGTAATTTTAAACAATTTAGATGGTTAAGTTCTTATATATTTATCTTTTAGAAACCTACAATCTTTTTCTTGGATAATAACTTGGTAAATAACTCAGTTCATTTTCATGATGTGCCAATAAAAAGAATTTTGCTTATGTTTATTTCCATCAGCAATTCTGAAACCAGATTTCCATTAAGCACCTATGAAAAGAAGATATTTTCCTTTAGAATCCTGGTCACAGTCTGGAAAAAGAATTGAGAAGGGCTAATTTAAGGCGAATAAAATATTTGAGGAAAGATGAAACTCAAAGCAGAAAGGTGATCAGAGCAAGTAGGTAGTAATAAAGGCCTCCCTTGTAAACACCTCTAGCCTTTCCTCCCATATCTGGAAATGTTACCTACATTTTTAAAAATTATCAAAATATTTTATGCCACGAATCCTGTAAAATCATGGTGATTACAACTACATAACCTGTAGCTGTTAAAGAATTATATGATCCTGTTCATAAGATGAGAGGTGGTGGCATTTTATTTTTTTCTTTTCTTTTCTTTTAATTTAATTTAATTTTTATTTTTTTTTTGCAGTATAACTTATATTTAATAGTAGTACATGTGTTTTCCTTTTTCCCCCCTAATATCCTCCCGCCAGCCTCCCTTACCGCCCAACACATGTCCCCACCTGCCCCTTTTCTCACCCCAGTGTCTTTCATTCATTGGTTATGCTCACATGCATGCATACAAGTCCTTCAGTTGATCTCCCCCAGCATCCACCTCCCATCCACCTCAGCCTTCCCCCTGTAGCTTGACAGCCTGTTCAAGGCCACCCTGCCTCTATATCATTCACTCCCCCCTGTTTCTTTTCTTCAAAAATATCTTGCCTCTGCATACTAGAAATAAATGTGTAAGAACAAAAAATGTTTGAGTGTCAGTTTCAATGTCCAACTGTTCTGAGTCCCAGTTTCAATGTCAAATAGTTCTTTATGTGTACATGTCAGCAATGATATCCAGATGGTGGACACATCGTGGCAATGCAAGATCCATCCTCTCTGGTTTGGTCCTGGGCCACCTGCAGCCAAGCACAGCTCCGACTGCTAGCATGGCAAGGTGTCATCAGTGTCCCCCATCTCTGGACTGTCCTCGTGACTGGAACAGACTTGTCAGTTCCTCACTGTCACAGGAACCCACATGGTTTTGAAGTTGTTCTCTGAAAACACACAAACACATTCTCGACCAAAAGTTAACAAAGGGATCCTCTCTGCAAAATAGACTTGGGATTCTTTTTATTTTTGCCTAAATGATTTTCCTTTGGCTTATTTTGACACCATGTGTGTTTTTTCATGGGTGTCCTGCTGTTGGCTTTACAAATGGAAGTTACTTTTCTGGAGTAAGAATTTTCTAGATGTATTTTATTTACACGATATTTTTCCTTACATGATATTACCCCACTGTCCACCCCCCTTTTTTGATTAATGGGGGCTTTTGGAAATTTTATATTGCAGTCTTGGGAATTTTACATTTTAATTTTTGCACACAAATATGATTGCTTTAGGTTCTTTGGATGTTAGGCAATTTTACAGTGAGATGAACTACTAATAGATATTTTAGTTAATGTTTTAGGAAAGGCTTTTTGTCCAGTACACTTAGATTTTCTTGAGTATTCACTTATTTCACTTGGCCAATTTAAATTAATCTGAAAACTTGATTACTATTTTACTGTCAATTTTAATACTCAAGCAGAAATCTTAGTTTACCCTGTAAATATTAGTGGAAAGGAATATTTGCATTTTTAAGTAGGTCCTGAGCATTCCTGGTAATAAACTAAATTTAGATATAGAACAGCTATTGCTGGTCGAGTCTCTGTCTGCCACCTGGGTCCCGGTCTGAGTTGTGCGTGGGAGGCGAAGTAGCCATGGGGGCAGGAGACCTCCCTCAGGAGGGGTGAGAATTCAAGCCCCTGCAAGGTTTGTGGGTGAAGGTCTGTGCCCCACCTCTGTTGACCTTTTAGTTCTCTCCTGGTGGCCCCTCTGTGACTGTGCCTGTCTTAGGTTGTTCCTTCCCTGAGGAATCTCACCCGTGTCTGGCTAACCAGCCATCCTCCGGGGCCAAACAGTGTGATGTGAAGTTCAGTTCTGTCTCCTTTATAGTCTATGCCCCTGTGGCCTCCACGTCCAGCACCTGCCTTGGAGTCCCCTCACCTGCTGGTGGGGTCCTGGTACTGATCACATATCTCGGGGGACCCAGGTTTCTTCTCCAGAGAGGGCCCAACTCACACCATTGGTCGAGAGACAGATCCATGGTGCCAGCTTCCCAGAGGCTTCAGCCACAGCTTGAACTGAAAACTCAGGCAACAGTTGTGTATATTTTGATAGTAAGAAGAGGGTTCCTCTTGGCAAAAGGGGCAAGAGAGGCCAATATAGAATGCTCGGATGCCTTCCCAGTGCCTTAATTCCTTCGGAAAGGGAATAATTTCTTTCCTATCCTTTTTTTAAGTTGCTGCCCAAGATTCAAAGAATTAGTTTGTAAGTTTATTTGGGATAATTGTATAATATGCTGTTGTCAAATATCAAAAATTATAATTACATTGTAGAATAATATCATGTAAGGATATTATGGTGTCACGGGAGGTTAAGGAGGGCCTAGCCTAAGGACTGGTATTCGTAGGAGATGACAAGCTCTAGGCCATGTCAATTCAATCTCAAACTAGCTGCCAATTTTTTTATAACTTTATATAAACTTTGTCAGGGATGTAAAAACACAAATTACTTACTTTAGCTCAAGAGTTCAAATATATTGACTTTCCCCCTTACTCCCAGAGAGGTGGTGACATTTTATTCTCTCGATGCCAAGCTAAAAATTCCACACATCTGGCATATGGGTTACCAGCAGAAGGGCACAGAAGCACCACTGTTCACAGCTCGTGTTGGTATCTCAATTCACCTGTAACTTCATTTGGCATTAGCAGCCAGCAATGGCCGCCGGGTCCACACTGAAAGCAGTGGGTAATGGTGCTATTCATCCTATGGGATGGAGGACCTTCATCGTCTTTCAAAAACAAAGCAGCTTTCCTTCCATTCATCTGAACATGATCCTCATTCATTTTCTCCAAAGCGTCTATCTCAGCTACAAAATCAGCTTCATTATCTGCTGAGTTTAAACCTGAAAGCATCTAAAAGCTCTCCTTCACTAAGGGCTTCCTCCACCCCGCCTTTCTGGAAAAACTGTGAGGCATTCCTACAGTCACAGAACAAGAACTCCATGCCGTGAGGATGGGTTCTACAGACTGACTGACTGACATGGGTCAACCAACCCTTCCCAGCATGCCACAGCATGTTACATGCACTGAGGTTGGCATGCAGGAGCATGTGCTCATTATATAACTGCTGCATCAAGTGAAGAATTTGTAGGCTTCCTTCATTTCTTCACCACTGAGCTTTATTTCTTTCAGTGCAGGGGCTAGAACTTGATCATGGCCAATAAAAGACATAACTAAAATCTGTTTCTTGCTTAGTACCACTGCTGGACAAGGAATTTCCTCTTTCTTCATTATGGTGAGGTTGTGCATTTCTTTTTCTGCCCACATTCAGATAATCTTATGTGGGTTTATAGTTTATTGAAGTGACCTTACACCTGAAATCACCTTAAATATATTTAATATAAGGAGATATGCTAATTGACCCTCACACTATCACAAAGATGGCGACAAACACAGCCAATAAGGAAGGAATATGCTAATTGACTGCCATGCCCTCAAAGATGGCTGTGCCCAGTCTCCTCAACCCCACCCAGGCAGCAGGCATGCAGCAAGGCCTCCATTGTTCTCCAGTCTTCTCATACCCTCAGCTGCCCAGGGCCAGCCTGAGGTGCAGGAAAGCCTTGGATGGCAGCTGCCCAGCCACACAGAGCTGCCTGAGGCTCAGGTAACTAGGGCTTGCCGAGGCTTGAGCTGCTGGCAGTGGCAGCAGCAAAGGTATGATGGTGTGTTGCCTTCCCCTGATAGTTGGGTCACCTCTTACTGCTGAGGGCTCCCAGACTGTGAGAGGGGGCAGGCTGGGCTGAGGGACACCCCCCCATCCAGTGCATAAATTTTCATGCACCAGGCCTCTAGTTTTATACATAAGTAAGAGGGTCTTAGGGTCAACTGCTTTTTCTGCAGTAGAGTTTTCTTTTTTATCATGAAGGCACTTCAATTTTCTTCTGAGTAGGCATGTTGTTTTAAAGTATTAAAAACATGGTATGATAGTTCTAACTCCATTCCAATTCCATCTCCTTCCTGAAACCCCAGTGCAAAATGTTCCATTCTGGCTGTATTCTTTCTCCCACAGACTACTTCATCATGTTTGGTGGTGATGTCTTTTCCTTTTATAATAAAACCCTTTTTGGGAGTAGGAACTGGTTTTGCTGGTCTATAGGGATCATCACAAGTATCCTACCAGTCAACCTCATCTTCAGAGCTATCACTGGCTTCATGGGGATGCATTTTTTGATAATTTTCAAAGAAAATGGAAACTTTGCTATCACCATTGAATTTTTTTTTCTTCGCTCCTAAACTGTACATCATTCTCTGTCAAATTCCATCTGTAGCATCTAAGCCAGCATTAGTTTGCTGGAAGTATCAGTGTTGTTCTCCAGTAAGAAATGGTCCTTCAGCAACAGCAACTTTAAGAAAACCGGCAGCTTCTTCTAATTGCAACTCTTTAGCCAATCGCTCACTCATGACATCAGCCAAAGAGCAGGATATTATCTTTTGAAGGGTAGCCCATGGACACCTGTTGGTCCTAGGCCATTGCCAGCCCAGGTTTGGTGATGGCACTCAGACCAGACCCATGGGGGTAAGGAGCCAGCCACAGAGCAAAGGAGAGATGGCACCTCCCAGCCTCCCCAGGAGACCTGAGGTGGGCTGTGGCAACGAGGGGGGGTGGAGGCAGAGAGGAAGGGGAAGGGGGGAGGAGATTGGGGGAAGAGTTGTGGTGACAGATGTCAGCAGCCAGCGCTACATCCCTGCTCCACCCTGTATTTTATTTAAAGATTCTAAAATTGGGTTTTTTGTTATTGACCATTTCTATTTTCATTAAACAAAAATACTTTTAAAACATACCTATATTGTTTCAGTTTCTACATGATAAGTAATAACTTTAAAAACACGCTTGCTAGCTATTATCAGTATGCCAACCAGGATGAGCCTATGTGGCAGATGGATGAGGGATAAAGCAGAGAGTCAAAGTACACTAAAAGTTTATGACTTCACTGTGAAAACATACAGTTCTTCACATAGGAAAATATAGTCAGTCATAGCAGGGAAGTTCATTCTGAAGTTTAAAAAGTCAAGCTTCTTACCTCCTTAACTTGAAAATAATTCTAGTGGCAATTAAACACTTAAAGAAATTTTGTAAAAAAGAAGAATCAGCGTGGAGGATTTCTTTACAGACCATCAGCTTTCATCTCTAGACTTTATTCAAGAGTACATCATTAACATCTATAAACATATTCTGGTGACTACTGTGTTTTTTATTTTTATTTTATTTATTTTTAATGTGTTTTTTATTGATTTCAGAGAAAAGGGGAGAGGGAGACAGAGATAGAAACATCTCTGATGAGATAGAATCATTGATTGCCTCCTCCTGCACCCGCCCCTAATGGGGATGGAGCTCACAACGAGGGCATGTGCCCTTGACCTTTCAGTCCACAAGCCAGTGCTCTATCCAATGAACCAAACTGGGTAGGCAACTGTATTTTTAAATATCTGGAGAGATATCTCCATAAACATCCATTCATTCAAGGTTTTCCTGACTTAAAAATCTTCCATATTCCTATATTTTTCTATCTTCCCTCCAGTGTCTTAGTTTTAGATACTCTTCATAGAACAATTCCAAGTTTAGTCCCAAACTACCAAACACACCATGACATTGCAGACTAATTTGGGAACACATAATTAGCATGACTGTTAAAGCCAAAACTGTCTCTAACAAAAAATAAGATAGCATGAACTTACTCCATTTTGTCCCAAAATATTTGTTATGTGCAAAAAGAAAAAGAAAGTGATTGTCAATCTGATAACATACTGAAAATGCTATTATTAGAAAGACCAACTCGTGTCCCTGAGTAAACTGTGGGACCTGGGAGAATAGCCTGAGATGTTTTTTGTTAGCAGGGCAGGAGTAAGGCTATAAATTTCCACTTAAGCTTCCTCTAGGAGAGGTGCCCATTTAACTACAGAAACCACATGGAAACAGATGCCTTGAAATGTGCCAACCAATTTTTTCATATAAAGGTATATGGACCCTTCTGTCTCTAAAACCATCAGTGTAAACAACTGGCAGTTTACAACTATATAATCTATTTTCACTTAGGAAAGAAGCTCTCCTGGCACCCTCTTACATAAAGTACTAAAATGTGTCCCATTAAATAAGTTAACACAACTAGCAAAATGCTTTATTACTCCCCTGGAGTTTGTGATTAAAGTCCCATGTTTTATTAAGTGGCTTTATCTTTTCCTACTTCGAAGTATTTTTTCTCACCCCCCACTTCCCTCAACAACACCTTTGTGTTCAGGCCTTCATCTAAGAAGATCATTTCTTTGCACTAAGCTGATAATTAAAAGTTTGGGGATATTTTCTGGTTGGTGGACTGGGTGATTAGTTTATTGAAATGTTTTCCCAGCCTTATTTTGTTTTTAATTGTTATTTTTTTAATCTTTATTGTTCAGTTTATTAATTACATTGTTTCCCCTTTTTTATCCCCCTATATCTCCCCTCCACCCTGTACCTATCCCACCCTCCACACTCACCTCCCCCTCCCCAATGTCCTCTCCCATTGTTGCAAGATTTTTGTCCAGTCTCTTGCTGTACTTCCCACAACCCTTTTCTCCCCAAGAATTGTCAGTCCATTCCCTTTCTATGTCCATGTTTCTGTTATATTCACCAGTTTATCCTATTCATCAGCCTATCAATTCACTTGATTTTTATGTTCATTTATTGATAGATGTGTATTTGTTGTCCATAATTTATATTTTTACCTTTTTCTTCTTCCTCTTCTTAAAGAATATCTTTCAGCATTTTATATAATATTGGTTTGGTGGTGATGAACTCCTTTAGCTTTTTCTTATCTGCGAAGCACTTTATCTGATCTTCAGTTCTGAATGATAGCTTTGCTGGATAGAGTAATCTTGGTTGTAGATTCTTGCTATTCATTATTTTGAATATTTCTTGCCACTCCCGTCTGGCCTGCATCGTTTCTGTTGAGAAATCCGCTGACAATCGTATGGGTGCTCCCCTGTAGGTAACCAACTGTTTTTCTCTTGCTGCTTTTAATATTCTCTCTTTATCTTTTGCTCTTGGCATTTTAATTATGATATGTCTTGGTGTGGTCCTCTTTAGATTCCTATATTTTGGGGTTCTGTGTACTTCTTGGGCTTTTAAGTCAGTTTCTTTCACCAGGTGAGGGAAGTTTTCAGCCACTATTTCTTCAAGTAGGTTTTCATTAACTTGCTCTCTCTCTTTTTCTGGCTCCCCAATAATTCGGATGTTGGCATGCTTGAGGTTGTCCCAGAGGCCCCTTACACTATCTTCTATTTATCTGGATTCTTTTTGTTTCTTGCTTTTCCAGCCAAGTGGATTTTGCTTCTTTGTATTTCAAATCTTTGACTAGGTTCTTATGGCCCTCTGGACTGCTTTTAGGACTTTGTGTAATATTTTTTATTTCAGTCTGTGTATGCTTGATTTCTAGTTGGTCCTTTTTCATATCCGTGAGGGTCTCATTCGTGTCCTCAGAGGTCTTGTTCATTTCCTTGAGGGTCTCATTCATTTCCTTGTAAGTCTCATTCATTTCCTGGTTGGTCTTGTTAATTTCCTCGTAGTTCTCATTAAGTTCATCGGCCTTTTCTAGGAGCCTCTTGAAAAGCCTTATAACCGTGGTTTTGAACTCTATGTCTTGTCGTCTTTTCTCCTCCATTTCTTTCACACCCGATTTCTTTCCATATCTCTGCATGGTGGCTGCTTTATATGGTAGATGTCCTCTAAGGGTCAGTGGAACAGCCTCCCCGGTTACTTGAGGTGGGTACTCTTACTGCAGTCCTTTATGGGTTGTACAGTATTTTTGAATTTAAGTCCAACTTGTTGTTGTTAGCCCTAGGAGAGTTTGACCTCCAGGCCAATTGGCTGTGAAGGGAGACAGTGTTCAGGTTGGATGGGCAGAGTCTCTGAGCTGCGCAGGCAGCCTCAGTGTCAGCTATGTCCTATGCGGAGCTCACGCGCGCAGGTCTCTGTTGGATGGGGATGGCTGCAGGCACCTCCAAGAGAAAGCTGCTAGTCTCTTCCCCTTGCCAGACAACTCTGCCTCTCCCCAAATGAGTCTGCACATCCAAAGTCTCACCCAGGGTTGTAAAACAGGTGATTTTCAGGACCAGGAGACAAATTTCCAGGGAGCAAGTCTCGCGTCTGTGCTGTCGCACAGTTTACTGGCTTGCAAACGTATTTTTCCAGCTACTAGGTTTCTCCGCAGACTAGGAGTCCTCCGCCGCGCCTGGCTTCCAGGGTGCATCCCTCAGACCTCGGACCTCGCCTGGCACTGGGGAGTCTGTGCAGTGGGACGTCTCCACGTACCCCGGATCTCGGACCTCGCCTGGCACTGGGGAATCCTTTTAGTGGGACGTCTCTGCCCTCCCCATTGGTGAAATCCAGCTGGGGTTGCTGCTCCAGCCCTACAGCCCGCACACGCGACCAGGATGGCTCCTAACCTGTTTCCGTCTTCAAGGCTGCTCTCCCGCCGCTCTTCTGAGTCTCAGTGTCCCACCTGTACTTTTATTTGTGGAGTTTTCACTCGGCCAGCTTTCTGGTGATTCTGGGTGATGTTTGTTTTGTTGTTATGTTGTAGTCTCTGAATTGTTGCGCAGGGCAGAACAATGGGTGTTCACCTATGCCGCCATCTTGGTTCTCCTACCCCAGCCTTCTTTTGTAGTTCTCTATTGCTCTGCATCTTTTTTTTTATGTTTGTCTGAATTGAACTATACTTACCATCTGCCATTTAAGGCTCTCAAATGATCTGAAACCTTTGAATTTTGTTAAATCATTCCTCATTATTGCTCTTTTAGTAGTATCTATAAAGTCTATCTATTTCCCTCTTTACTATTTCTCTATCATTTACATACTTGTCATGGAGATACTAAAACACCAAACAAGCAGTTGCAAATGCAAATTCCTCAGCCAAGCTACAGCTGATTCTCTATCTTGAAGTACACTTCCCCCCATAATTTTGTTTCTATCCCAAGCTTTTTATTTGGTTTATTCACAGCATGTGAATAAGAAAGACCTTCAATGGTATCTTGATAGTTTTAGTGTATTAGATCCTTTGAATTTGTTTTAGCTACTTTTCTCCCACAGCATAAAAAGTTTTATTTCCTCTTCCTTCCTTCCTTCCTTCCTTCCTTCCTTCCTTCCTTCCTTCCTTCCTTTCTTTCTTTTCTTTTTCTTTCTTTCTTCCTAAATTCATTCTTCCTTCCTTTTTTCCTTCCTTCCTTCCTTCCTTTACCTATCCCTATCTCGTTTTTAAAATAACTTCAATATTTGGTAGAAATGAAGGTTTTTAAAAAAGTAATGAGCATGATATGCCCTGAAAAAAAAAAAGATAAAAAAGGAGAAAGCTGTTTTGGTCTAAACACACACAGAAAATCAGAACCTTTTCATAGGACCTTGGTGCCCATAGGCAATCACAAAAAAATTGGTAGGTGGAAGGAAAGGGTAACATAACTTTTTGATAACACACCCAGTAATCCAGGTAATATGATCTACTTGCATTTTTAGAGGCTTTTGTTCCAGCCAGTCATTTACCCCTTCATTCTTTCATTCTTTTTTCTCCCAGTTATCAACTATTGCATAATAAACCACCCCTAAGTTGGTGGTAACAAACAGTAATAATTTATTATTTCTCTCAATTTATTGGGTTAATCAGGGTCAGCTAGGCTGCTTTTCTGCTCCCCCTGATGGGGTCACTTATGAAGCAGCATTCTGCCTGTGGCTTTGCTGGAGATGGAAAGGTACAAGATGACTTCACGCCCATATTTGCTAGGCTGATTAGAATGGCTGGGGCGTGCTGCTCTTCTCTCTCCAGCAAAGTCAAAGACATCTGACACAGCGGTTCAGGACTCTAGTGTAAAATAGCAGCTGCCAGGCACAACATCATTTCCTCTGCATTCTATCGACTGAAGATCATGGGGCCAGCACAATTCAAGGATGCCCTCTGCTTCTTTGTAAAACAAGTAGTATGTCTAGGCTTGAAACAATTGTTTTTGGCCAAAACTCACATTCTTCCTAAGCAAAATATACTCATTTCAAAATAAGACCCCCAGTGTTATTCAATCATAGCATTAAGCTCTGACTTAAAATGCAAAATCTCATTATTTTAATTAGGTCTAGATATGAATGAGATTCATCAGATGCAACTCCTTTTAGCCTAAAACCTTTGAACTTAAAAATGCAAGTTATCTGATCCTTGTATAACCAATATTCAACAGTGAAACAGGGACAAAGCAATTACAATAAACACTTTTATTTACAAAGGAAGAGAATGGTTATCATAGTCATGAGTCCATAGCAAATGAAGTCATGAGCCCAAATTTCAAAACTATAACTGGGAAAACAGAAGGAAGAAAGAAAGGCAGGAAGGAAGGCAGGAAGGAAGGAAGGAAGGAAGGAAGGAAGGAAGGAAGGAAGGAAGGAAGGAGGAGGAAGAGAGGGAGGGAGGGAGGGAGGGAGGGAGGGAGGGAGGGAGGGAGGGAGGGAGGAGAGGGAAGGAAGGAGGGAGGGAGGAAAGATAAAGGGAAGGGAAGAGAAAAAAATAGAATAAATTGGGAACATGTTTTCAGTTCCCCAATTTTACCAGGCACAGAGAACATTTTGTGACTAGTCTGCTTTGTGGCATGGGTTTGTAATTCATTGTTCTCAGCTGGGTTCACTCTTTGAAATCTTGACACCTCTCTTTGACACATCTTTCCTTTCCTATAAAAAAGAAAAAGAAAAAGAAAAGAAAAGAAAAAAGTGCCTGTATTTTTATCTGAGAAGCTCTCTCATCCTGCTTCCTGCTGGTAGAAATTTGGAACCCAAAAGCTCTTTTGCAATTTGAACTTTGTCTTTTTGTGTCTGACTTCATAGTATGTTTTCTAATAAAATTACCTTTAAAACTTTGTGAGTTTTCTGTGAAGTATGGTAGCAATCATCTCAGGTAGAAACTGCTGTTTGGTTCTGTACTTATTTGTTTGCTAAAATAATGGAAAGTTATTTTGATTTTCTAAACTTATGTATGATTGAATACTATGGTTTTGAACGCTTTTGCTCCAGACCTTGTATGCCGCCGGCTTTTTAATAAAATGACTCCATAATTTGGCTTTTCAGAGGTGTCCTATGTAAAATGGGGATACAACGCAACATCTGTAAATATTTTTGGATTTCACTCACTACTCCCAAAGTCTCATGATTTAGGTTTGTGTTATGGTAGCACCTACTCCCAGGAAAGAATTCCTTTATACCTCAGCATTTAGTAAGAGAAACAGAAACTAGACATGGGATAAGAGATTTCTTATAGGAATTAGACCTCACACAACTGTAGAAAGGGCTGAGTAATAGACCCAAAAGAGGAAGTTGGTGGCTCAAAAGAATAACCAAGTGATTGATCTGAAAGACCAGACATACCCAGATGCTAAAAAGAGATCATGAAAATGTACCAAGCAGAGAAGTCTATGGGAAACTTGCTTGTTTAAATAGCCTTCCATGAAAGTGGTGATGTCACTAGAGTTGCTGTTGGTCAGTAAGTTCAAGTTAAGAAAAAAGATCTAGTTTCAGAGTGGAAGAGATAAAGGACAAGCTGGCACCTTGAAACACCTCTGTGACTATCTGTCACAACTAACTATGACAACCTGTGGGAACAATGGCTATTCCTCCTCTTGCACCTCCCAAATTTCATACAAGTTTCTCTTTTGGCCAACTCTGATGCTGCAGCGAAGAGTTTCTAAGAAATGGCATTCCTAACAGAAACAAGTTGATGAAAGAACCATCCAGCACAGGCAGGAAGCGTAAGCATTGCTTCCAAAAATGACAGCGACTCCAGAAGGAGCTAATTGAAATTTCCATGATAAACCAATATGTGAGCAATTTTATACCCTGACATTTTTACATTTTAGAGAGATCCTTGAAACTATGTTAAGTTTTGGCCCAGAGCTCAGATTTTAGAGTAAAATAGTCTGGATTTTAATTCTGGATGTTACTTAGAAGTAATATGGCCTTGGGAAAGTTATTTAACTTTAAGTCTCTCATTTTAAACATGAGAATAGCAATGGTATTCATGTTGTAAAATGATGTATCTAGAGTAATTAACACAAGACTGGAACACATTAGGTACTTGAATCTTATTAGTTGGCATTGTTATCCTTGAAACAATGAAACATCTTCATCTTAAAGCACATTACCTTTGTAAGTGTTTAGCACCAATTCCATTGCATCTAGAGACTTGAAAGGGCACATATATTCCCAAGGTGTAAATGACTTTGCCATTTGTGACAGTTAATTTTAGGTGTTAATTTGACTGGCTATGAAATGCTGAGTTAAACATTACTGTTTAATGTCTGTGAGGGCATTTCCAGATAAGATTAGCATTTAAACCAGTGGATCAGGAGACTGCTTGTCTCATTTAGGGCCTGAATAGAACAAAAGGCAAAAGAAACTTGACTTTTTTTTCTACCTCACTGTCTGAACTAGAACATCACATTTCATCTTCTCTTGCTCCTGCATTAAACCATCAGCTCAGCTCCCTTAGTTCTCAGCTTTTCAAACTCATACTAAATCACACCGCTGTCTTCCTGAGTCTCCAGCTTGAAAGTTGTGAAACTTGCCAGTTGTCTGAAGTCACAATCGTTCAATCTCTCTCTCTCTCTCTCTCTCTCTCTCTCTCTCTCTCTCTCTCTCTCTCTCTCTCTCTCTCTCTCATTGTTTCTTATCTATGGAGATCTCTAATGTGCCATTTAACCCCTTGGCTTGATTGCTGACTCATGCTTCATAATCACATCAGTCCTTAACTTTGCAACTGCCTCTCAACCAAATCATCTCCCCAAAGTCAGAAAGATCACAGTTCAACCACTGAGCAGGCAAACACAGGTTTGCATGCAAGCCTGCTAACTGTGTGAACCTTGGTTATTTACTTGATCTCACTTAAAGTAAATTTTCTCATATATAAAATAAGAAAAATATAATGCCTGGCTTGCAGGATTAATTTAGATGACATTTATACCATATGTTTGGTTCATAGGAGCTAAAAAATGTTTTTCAAAATTACTAAATTTTACTACCCCATTGATAAGGTGGCAGAGGCCTGAGGTACTAAAAGTATGAACATAAATATTTTTTCAAAAACATTTTTTGATATACTTCATGCACAACAATAACATATGATACTCAGCCTTCTCCAACGATTGTAGAACCTAAATACTAAATCCTCAGGTCTTATCCAAGATACTAGTTGATCCTGCCTCAACACAAGACAGGTCTGAAGGAACACCCCAGCTCTAAACCTTCCATGGCTCAGTGAGGCCTTTGTTGTGACTGCTTTTCAATTCAGCATCTCCTTCTGAGAAGTCTTGCTTTATTCTCTCCCAATAGCTATCTATCTAGAGAAGATTCCCAGTAAACTTCCTTCATAATGTTCTGCATCTCAAAGTTAGTTCCCCAGATAAACCCACCTGGGTCTGATGTGACTTAAAAAGTGTGTGTGTGTGTGTCTGTGTCTGTGTGTGTGTCTGTGTGTCTGTGTGTCTGTCTGTGTCTGTGTCTGTGTCTGTGTCTGTGTCTGTGTGTGAGTGTGAGTGTGTGTGCTCGCACATGCTGCGATGGGCAGGAGATGAGGAGGGAGTGAAAATTCTGAGTCCTCCAAGGTCAAATAAGTTAAATCGGTATCTATAGAACTTGTCAGAGTATACTGAAGACAGAAATATAGCATAGAACATTTATAAAATAGTTTGCTTGCAATAATGTTTAGATTAGGCTGCCCAATGGTAGAAATAGATGCCAATTCATACATAGGTATTAAAGACCAAATAAGTCTTATTACTCAGCTTTACCCTGACTCCCTAATTTACTTCTTCATCTTGGACCAAAATTGAAACTGGTAGTAGCATGTTGAGGCAGAAATACCAACTTCAGACACAGGATGACATTGACACTGGGCCCCAGAATGCACTCATCAGCATCCTCACTAGCAACAGAAAAAAAGTTTAGGAGTGTTTTTTTAATGTGCAGCAGACTAAAAATAAAAGAGAGAGTGCCGAGACCGGTTTGCCTCAGTGGATAGAGCGTTGGACTGTGGACTGAAGGGTCCTGAGTTCAATTCCGACAAGGGCATGTACCTTGGCTGCGGGCACATCCCCAGTAGGGGGCGTGCAAGAGGCAGCTGATCCATGTCTCTCTGTAATTGATATTTCTGACTTTCTATCTCTCTCCCTTCCGCTCTCTAAAAAATCAATAAAATATATTTTAAAAATAATAATAAATAAATAAGAGAGTGATGATACAGTAACATGTGTGTCTAGCTGAGAACAAAAGCCAATGTGTTGAGCTACATTTTTCTTTATAGAAAGCAAACATTATTATTCTCTGAAACATCTGCTTAGGTTTTTGATTATTAGAGGTTTTAAACAGCAACCTGCTGGCACCATTAAAAGCTTAGTCAGAATAGATTGAAGGTGATTTCATTTGAAATAGGGGGCAGTAGCCCTATGGCTATCCAATATCAAGAAAGAGTGAGGATTAAAATATTTTGAATATATTGAGAGATATCTTTACTCTTTGCTCACTCTTTTTCTATTATTTGTAATAATAAAATATTATTACTATTATTATTATTATTGTGAATCTCATAGAAATATCCCGAGAGAAGCTTAGGCAGAAATACATATTTAAGCAATTTTTAAAACTAGTATGTTTATATTTTAGAAATGACTCATCATATTCTATTGTGTAAATACATATTTAGACAAGTAAAACTGTTTAGAAAGCTATAAATTAAAGCCATATGAACATATTGGAGTTAATCTTTTCTGCCAGCTTTAAGCGCCATTTTGAATGAGTGGGGTGAGATTAGACATTGTGTGTGTATAATGATGAAAAATGGTGGGCTATAATAAGGAATCATTCTTTTGATTTCAGGAACATAATGGCCTGTGAATTATGTTTAAAATTAATGAAAGAGAAGATAGAGAATGATTTGAATCTCATCAGTAATATTTTTCTCTTGCTCCACGGCAGCAATAAGGCATTTTCTAAGGGATTTGAACTTTTGTGAGCAAGACCCTCTAAGCTTCTAAAAGGTCTGAATTTGAAGTTAAACCTTTTTAATGATGATTTGTTTCCCTTGAAAGAACAAACAAATAAGCAGTTGGACTTCCTGAGAGGTTTTCATTGTCTGAAGACAATTTCTTTACAAATCTAAGTAAGTGTTCAACATTCAGAAGGACATGTATATTGTAGCATATCCTTTTGCCATGAAAGAGCCCTTCCACTTTCAATTTTGCAAACAGCCATAAAAAGAGAGGTTATTTTCCCATGAAAAGCAATATGGATTTAAAAAGGGAGAAAAGGTGATTTTCGAACATTTCTTTTCCTCTAATAGCTTCCTCCAACACTAAATAAACTAAATTGTTTTCTTTAAATAGTTATATCAAATCTAGAACTATTGCTTTACACTGTAGATTTATTTGTGTAGTCTTCTACTGCCTTCATTTCTTGTCAAGAAAGACTTTCAAGAAGACAAATCTGCCCTGACTGCTTTGCCTCAGTGTATAGAGCATTGGTCTGCAGACTGAAGGGTCCCAAGTTTAATTCCAGTCAAGGGCATGTACCTCGGTTGCAGGCACATCCCCAGTAGGAAGTGTGCAGGAGGTAGCTGAATTGATGTTTCTTTCTCATCAATGTTTCTAACTCTCTATCCCTCTCCTTTCCTCTCTGTAAAAAAATCAATAAAATATATATTTTTAAAAAAGAAGACAGTGGTGATAAAAAATTATTAGAAAACTGACTACATAAGATGCTAAATTCAACATCACGTTTGATAGGAGAAAGTTACCATCTCTCAGATGTTCTTATGCAAATATCCAATTCCAGTTTTTAAGTACTCAGTTCTTGTAACTCAAAGATAGATCCTCCATCTTCAATCCTTACAGTGCACTTCAAGGATAAGCCATTACATCCCGTCTGATTACAAAATCAGTTGTCTTTTCTTCTCCCAAATTCAATTCCTTTAAGTATTTATTATATACTAGTGGCCTGGTGCACAAAATTTGTGCATGAAGCGGAGGGGTTCCCTCAGCCCAGCCTGCACCCTCTCCAATCAGGAACCCCTCAGGGATGTCTGACTGTTGGCAGTCAGACATCCCTCTCACAATCTAGGAACACTGGCTCCTAACTGCTCACTGGACTGCCTGACTGATTGCCCCTAACCCCTCTGCCTGCCTGTCTGATCATCCCTAACCACCTCTGCCTACCTGATCACCCCTAACCACCAATGCCTGCCTGCCTGATTGCCCCTAACTGCTCCCCTACCAGCCTGATCGCCCCTAAGTGCTCCCCTGCTGGCCTGATTGCTCCTAACTCCCTCTGTCCCGGCCAGCTGGCAGTGCCTGTTCCATCCCTCCACAGGGCCCCGCCCCTCGTGCCGATGCCGCTGCTCATGCCACTTGGCCCCGCCCCCGCTCCTGATTGGCTGGTAGCATAGTGAAGGTATGGTCAAATTTGCATATTACTCTTTTATTAGATAGGATTAGAGGCCTGGTGCATGAATCGTGCACAGGTGGGGTCCCTCAGTATAGCCAGTATTTGAGGCTGATTGGAGCCATCTTGCCCAGTCCTGATCAGGGCCATTTGGGGCCAGCCAGTTGGTAGGAGGAACCACAGAAGGTTGATCTACCATGGGAGGTTGACCTGCCTCAGGAGGTTGGTTACGGGAGTGCACTGACCACCAGGGGCAACTCCTGCATTGAGCATCTGCCCCTTGGTGGTCAGTGTACATATTAGTGACCAGTTGACCATGTTCAGTTGTTTGGTCATTCAGTAACTTAGATTTTTATATATACTAGAGGCCCAGGACACAAAATTGGTGCATGGGGAGGGGTGTCCCTCAGCCCAGCCTGCACCCTCTCCAATCTAGGACCCTTCAAAGGATGTCCAACTGCCCACCGGGATCAAGTCTAAATGGACTGTCAGACATCTTTCTCACAATCCAGAACTGCTGGATCCCAACTGCTTGCCTGCCTACCTTCCTGATTGTCCCTAACTGCTTCTGCCTGCCAGCCTGATCACCTCCTAACCACTGCCTTGCCAGCCTTATTGATGCCTAACTGCTCCCTTGCCAGCCTGTTTGTCCCTAACTACCCTCCTCAGCAAGCCTGTCACCACTAACTGCCTTCCCCTTAAGGCCTGGTCACCCCTAACTGCCCTCCCCTGCAGATCTGGTCTCCACCCTGCCAACTATTCTCCCCTGCAGGCCTGGATATCCCTCAACTGCTCTTCCCTGCAGGCCTGGTCACCCCCAACTTCCCTCCTCTTCAGGCCTGGTCTCTCCCAACTGCCCTCCCCTGCTGGCCATCTTGTGGTGGCCATCTTATGTTCATATGGGGGCAGGATCTTTGACCACATGGGGGCAGCCATCTTGTGTGTTGGAGTAATGGTCAATCTGCATATTACTCTTTTATTAGGTAGGATAGAGGCCTGGTACATGAATGGGGGCTAGCTGGTTTGCCCTGAAAGCTGTCTGGATCAGGGTGGGGGTTTCCTTGGGGTTTGAGGCTAGCGTGGGTGAAGGGTCTATTGTGGTTTGCAGGCCGGCCACACCCCCTGGCAACCCAAGTTAAGGCCCTGGGATCTGGGATTAATTTATGTTCTACAATTGAAACTTTGTAGCCTAGAGTGGAGCCAAGCCTTCTGTGGCTCTGTGGCAGCAGCCATTTCTGTTGGGCTTTATTTATCTTCTATAATTGAAACTTTGTAGCCTTCAGTAGAGGTCTGGGTCTGTGAGGGTGTATGGAAAGCTTGGCTTCCTCCATCACCAGGGAAACCTAAGTCTCCCTCCTGCTCACTCCATGACCACAGCCATCTTGGTTGGGGTTAATTTGCATACTGGCTCCTGATTAGCTGGTGGGCATGGCTTGTGGGTGTAGCAGAGTGGTGGTTAATTTGCGTATTACTCTTTTATTAGATAGGATACATATATTTAGATAGATAGATAGATAGATAGATAGATAGATAGATAGATACAGAGTGGCTTTTTCTACTTCTGTATTTCCCAAGATGGAGTGCATGAATCATTGATTGTATAAAAATCCATTTTCAGTGATATGTAGCATTCTCTTATTTAGTATTCATAGTTTTCTATTCATTTAATACCTACCTTATATTTATGGTATTTCTATTTACAATAGGAACACATAGCTATTTTAAAAATGAGTTTAAATAAAGGAATCAACTCAAAATATTAATAATATAATGTGACATATTTCTGAAGCAATTTATGCAGAATACTGCTCAATGTTGTTTAAATAACAACAACTATAATTCTCAGGCCATATAAAAAATAACATCCAAATCATTGGTAGAATTTCTTCTATTAGGCATTTAGAATTTTTCATTAGGCTGTGGGAACTAATAGAAACTAATGGGCATCTGGAGGAAGGCGTTTGAGAATTGCTCTTAAATTATAGAGAAATAAAGTTTAAGAAATTATAAAATCCTATCTAATAAAAGAGTAACATGCAAATGTGACCATACCATGGCTTCTGATTGGCTACCAGCCAATCAGAGCAGGGGGCGGGACCAGGGGCAGGGCAGGGCCGGGGGCATGGCCAGCACACAGGTGGTGAGGCCACCACCGGGTTGAGAAAATTCACGGTGCTCTTGGTTCATGCAGGGTATGGTGGTGGGGGGGGGGCACCAAGAATTCTGGGAAATGTAGTTCGGTTGACAGACCCACTGTAGGAGTGAGTTTGAAGTACTGAGCAGAGGCACGTGGAAGTGGTGGGGCCAGCAGAGCGGGGGGCTTTAGGCCTTGGGCTGGCAGGGGGCTCGCTGGGCGGGACGTGCATGGGGCGCAAACCTGCTGGGAGGCTGGCACCCAAGAGCCCCTGGATCAGAGACACAAACCCACAGGGGGTCAGTACGCAGCACCCCCAAGCTCTGCCACCCAGGTGCTGGAGCTGCAAAGGCCGAATTGGAGACATAAACCTGCAGGGAGGCCAGCACCCAGCAGCCCCCAGATTGGAGATACAAACCAGCAGGGAGGCTGGCACCCAGCAACTGCAAGCCCCACCACGGGGGCGCTGGGGCTGTGAGGGGCTGGATCTGAGACACAAACCAGCAGGGAGTCCAGCACTCAGCAGCCCCAAGCCCCACCACTGCAGACCTGGGGCTGGGGGTGAAAGGGGGGTGGACTGGAGATACAAACCCGCAGGCCTGGCACCCAGCAGCCCCTAGGCCCAAAGGGTAGGTGCTGGGGCTGCTGGGGGGATGGGGCTCGGGGGGAAAGGGGCAGCTGAGACACAAACCCACGAGAAACCTGTGGAAAGGGAGATAAACTATTATAACTTTATCTCCCTTTCCTCAAGATGAGAAGACTGTCCCTGGATTATTTAGTGATGTGACCCACACCTTTCTACATACACAGGGTATGTAATGACCACTCCCAGAATGCTGTCTCCAGTGAATAACCTACTGTGGCAAATCATCTGAGAGAGGAAACAAGCTTTTGTTGGGTTTATTCTGAAGGTCAGAGAACATGCCACTCCCAACATATGCTTTATTGTTATATTGATGATCTTGAGCTGCAGATTCTTTAAAAACTGCAAGTGCATGCAGAGAATTTCACTGAAGTCTCCTGGTCTGTCTAAAATTGGACCCCCCTAAAGGAGCTTAAATGTCATAGGTCCCCTTGATGGGTGAAGTGTCATCAGGCAGAGAAGACTGACTCCTGTCACAGGCATAACACCCAAACTTTGTTACAAACTATTTCTCTCCACCCCCATTCATCTTTCCTAAAAATCATTTACTCTCCTCTAGGAGGCCTACATCTCCCGTTCCATTTCCCCAGGAAGAAGGTATTTAAATCTGCATTCTAAGCCAGCTTGGGGAGTTATTCATTTTTCCCTGAGATCTCCCACATATACACGAGGTACGCATGTTAATGAACTTTTGTTTTTCTCTTGGTGATATGTCTTTCATTACAAGGACCTCCACTAAGAACTCAGAAAGGTTGAGGAAAACTATTTTTCTTCCTTCATTATTCTATCTCAGGAAATCAAGTCTCTAGCTGAACAATGAGGTTGGCTCAAGTATCAATCGTTCCTAGTTGACGGAAGGGAAGCTTCTAGGGAGAAATCAATGATATTAGCATCAAAGTGGGATGGAGGGCACACGCATGGTTGATGGTGGGAGTTTAAAGTGGTTTGACATTTTTGGAGGATGACTTGGCAAATTTGATAGAAATGTACAAGGTATAGCCAAGAGTCTTCTTCTAGGAATCACATTTGCTGAGATAAAGCACAAGCACTTAAATGCTGGTCAGAGCCCAGGATGCTCCTGCGAGCTCCCCTTCCATGACAGGAAAACCTGGGAACAACCTGCATTTTTAGGACAAGGTAGCATCTATGCTAATAAAAGGGTAATATGCTAATTAGACTGAACATCTTCCTGGCGACCTTCCAGATGTCCTTCCAGACATCCTTCCCAACAAAGCCATATTGGCGGGGCCAATGCAGAGGAGGTTAGAGGCAATCAGGCAAGCAGGGGAGAGCAGTTAGGGGGACCAGGCAGAGGAGCGCAGTTAGGGCAAACAGCCTGCCAGGGGAGAGCGGCTGGCAGGCAGGTGAGCAGTTAGGAGGCAGAGGCCTGAGAGGTCCCAGATTGGAGAGGGTGCAGGCTGGTCTGAGGGAATCCACCTCCCCCGCTCCCCTGTGCACGAATTTTGTGCACCAGGCCACTAGTGACAAAATAAACTGCACAAAATTTTCAGGCTGGATCAGAAATGAAGCAGTAATATAGTATAAATATTTTATAACCAGCTCTCCCGAAAAGGAGAGATAAAACCCCAATTTCTATTATTTGTTCATTTTTATCATGCAAATACTTCCACTATGGCTAATTTCAAGCTACCAATATGGTAGCACTATATTCAGGGTTTAGAAGAGATATGCAACAGTACAACAATATATAGTATTTCTATCATGCAGCTCTTAGTCTAATTAATCTTAATCATTGATAATAGCAAAATAATTAGGACATGATTAGCTTTTATTATATTTTTAAATAATTTAATAATTCTATATAATAAAAGCCTAATATGCAAATCAACCAAACTGGAGAAATACCAGTGGAATGACTGGTCACTATGATGTCCATGGCCACCAGAGACACATTTTACTAAAAATGTCCCAAAAGAGGCTGATGACCTTACATAATGATTTTGTAGAATGTATCCAGAATGTCTATGGTTAGACCAAAATGATGCCTTCCAATTATAGGATCTAATGACTAGCATTTTAAACCAGGTATTTGCTTTCATATATTCTTTATTTATAATTTAAAATCATGTATGCTGTGGATAGGGGTTAGGGAAACAGTGTGAGGTGAAGAAGTTATATTTACAGATTTCTCTATTTTCAGAGATCTCTAAAATAGACACCAGAAATGAGGGGAGAGGGAGAATTGCCCAATTTCATGGCTCTGTGTATCTGGGTTTTGATAAAAAACAACAACTGAGAAGCATCCATAAATGAAAATTAACTAAAAATAAAGTTGTCTCTTGATTGATTTGAATATGCATGCACTTTATATCAAAATCTTTGTGATTTCCGGAGTATTTTAATGTCATTTAGAAATTCAGCTTGGAACAACTTGTGATAACTTCGAGATGCAAAATGCATTTTGACTTTACATGTCTTTGGAGACAAAAAAAAAAATAAAATAAACCCAGACAATTTAATTTGTAAAAAGACACTTGCACCAAGGGCCATAGTTATATCCTACATGACAGTAATAATTTTATTAGAATGTCTAAAGAACACACATGCTATTGAGGATGAAATTAAAACATCAGTTTAATTTTCTGGTATATTTGAAACTTAATATTTAACCTTAAATATTCTTCTTTTAGGTTGCCAAATTATATTGAGATTTTTATCTTACTAAAATGAAGCAATTTTTAAAACTGAAACTGAAACTGCTATTCTAATAGGTTAAATAAGAATGAAGGTAAAAACAGAGCTACTATTTTTATGGGGGTGGGGAGAAAATCTGCTCTGTGTTTGTAGAAAAGGAGTGTTAGCTCTGCACTGGCAAAGCTGTGTCTATATTTCTTTATCACCTAGTATCTAAGAATTTCAAATATTTGACCAATGAAGGAATGATGCTTACAATGATTTTCATACATGCCAGTGATCCCTAGGCTGATGAAGCAGGCAATGAAAGTGGAAGTGTTCATTCAAGATGCAGAGAATAATTTAAAATGAAAATTATCAGCATATTCAGTATTATTCCTGAAGCCATCATAAACATAAAATAAAGAGGCAAAAAGATAGTTTAGAATTTTAAAAGCACAACTATTAATATTTAATTCCCAGAATAAGAGTGAAGTAGGTATGGGCATGTAAAAAGACACAGAGAAGAAATATGAAAGAAATAGTTAAGGAAAGATTCCCATAGATACAAATTTAAAGCAAAGATTGATGTTTTATTTTATTCTTTGCAATGTAAATTAAAATTTAATTACATGTTATTTAGATTAGAGTTGCTTTTAAAAAATAACTCTCTTTCTAATGTGTAAAAATGAGAATATTAATTCCAGTCTTCATTTAAATAGGCAAAATTTATAATTTCCTATTATCATCCAAAAGTAACAGTTACATGTAAGTAGCTTTCATATAATGATTTTCTTCCTTGGGTTTCACAAATATCTTAAATGGTAGGTATTATGTTAGACTAAGCAGTTAGTTAGATATTAACAAAAGAGGAGCAAGCAAATGAAACTTAATTTGATTAAAGCTAATTAGGGAAGAAAAAAAAAAAAGAAAACAGCTTTACATCCCTCCCAGAGAGTAACCAGCAACCATGTTTTGCCAAATAGAACAAAACATCTGACCAGGCAGGAAAGAGGGCTTTTCGTTTTACTAAGCTCATGTACAATAGAAACCGAATGACAAAATGGAATGAGAGGCACCGTAGTAGGAGCTGAAAGGGGCAGAGCAGGACTGCAAAGACAGCTGCCATTCTGGATTGTGTGACTCGGCAGCCACCATGTGGGCCGCGTGATATGTAAATTTACCTGGGGGCTGCCATCTTGAAACCACAAAGACCAATCCCTCCCTTTGAGTTAGCCAATTGCGAAAGACTGTGTGCTTGAGCTCCAATCAAGAGCAAAGGCCAGGACAGGTCATGTGCGTTAGGGATTATTTGCATCACTAGCCCTAGCCCTTACCCAACCAATTGGAATCAGCCAACTCAGTGGTTCACATCTGGTCCTACCCCCCTATAAAATCGCCATGTTGTTGGATATTTTCCCCCTTGCTTCTTGCTGCTGCGATGGTGGAGGCAGAGGGTCAAGCCTGGGCTTGAATGAAGGCTCTTTTGCTTTTGCATCAGAATTGGCTCCCAGGTAGTCTCTGGGGATCTTGAAATCTGGGCATAACATTTGGGGGCTTGCCAGGATCCCCAAGACCCACGAGGGACCCCAACCCGGATAGCCTGATTGACCATGGTAGGTGTTTGTCTGTGTTTTCTGTCCTGTGCGAGCTCGTGTCTGGTCTGGTTGTGCCCGAAGTGGTCTAGGTGGACACACTGGAGGACCACAGGCTGGAGGACTTGGAAGACATTCCGATCCTCTGTCTGGAGGGAGGTGGAACCCCCTCACAAATCTGAGGAGAGGCGGGTCACTCCCGCCTGTCAGCGTGAGGCCGTCATCTGGAGAGACGTGGAATCCTCTCACAAATCTGAGCTAGCTTTCAGTTTTGCTTTCATGGAGTTGGAAGACAGTTTTGTGTGTGTTTTTTTGTGGGCCCTCATTTGTCTATTTGTGTGTCTCTGGCTTATTCTGTGGATTTACTGGACAGACATAATGGGACAGACTCAGACTACTCCTTTAAGTATTATGATTGATCATTTCAAAGAGATTAGGGAAGGAGCTAACGACCTCCGTGAGGAGGTCCAAAAGGGCCAGTGGCAGATTTTCTGTTCCAGCGAGTGGCCAACTTTCAATGTCAGATGGCCGCCAGAGGGAACTTTCTACCTCCCTACCATCCGCCGGGTCAGGGACGTAATTTCCCGGCACAAGGGGGGTCATCTTGATCAACTCCCTTGCATTATTACTTGGCAGAACCTTGTGGAGGACCCACCCTCCTGGCTTAAATTCTTTGTGGCTCCACGCCCTCTGGAGCTGAGACCTATTCTTGCTTTGCAGGAGGAGGAGAGGAAGATCACCCAGCCACCAGCTCCCCCCTACCCTGTCTTGCAGGGGGGAACTGAAGAAGAACTAATTTTTCCTCCTCAGTATCAGTCCCTTAGAGTGCCAGAGAGATCCAGCCACCCCTCATGGGGGGAAGCAGATGCTGCCCCGAGAGCAGAGGGCGGAAGAGTTCCAATGGGAAGCCTGGCTTATACCAGTCGTCGGTTCCATTATTAAGACTCTACCTGTGGGCTACTGGACCCCCAGATTAAGGGAGCAATCAGCCCTATCACTACTGGCCTTTCGCCACTAGTAACCTCTATAATTGGAAAGCTAGGAATCCTAAGTTCTCTGAAAAGCCGGTGGAGCTCATTGATTTACTAGATTCTGTTCTTTTCACCCATCAGCCTACTTGGAATGATTGTCACAGCTTTTGCAGGTCCTCTTCACCACTGAGGAGAGGGAGAGGATCCTTAATGAAGCCTGGAAGCTAGTTCCTGGCGCAGATGGGAATTCTACCACCAACCAGGCTCAGATAGACACTTCTTTTCCTCTATCCAGTCCTGAATGGGATTTCAACATGGTAGAAGGTAAGGAGAGGCTTCGAGTCTACCACCAGGCTCTAATGGGGGGTCTTTGGGTGGCTGCTCAGAAGCCGACTAATTTGTCTAAGGTAGGAAATGTACAGCAGGAGAAGGATGAATCTCCAGGGCCTTCCTAGAGCAGGTCATGGAGACATTCTGTCCCTATACCCCCATGGACCTAGAGGCTCCCGAAAACAAGGCAGCTGTTATCATGACCTTTGTAAATCAATCTGTGGCAGATATCAGGAGAAAATTGTAGAAGATAGATGGACTAGGGGAGAAAAGTCTGCAGGACTTGCTGGTAGTAGCCAAAAAGGTGTACAACAACCGGGAGCTCCCTGAAGACAAGCAGGCTTGCGTGGTGGTGGCTGCCAGCAGTAAGCAAACCCACAACCTGGCCAGGATTCTGCTGGCTACCACTGCAAACTCTCCCAGTGAATGGAACCTGTTCCTCCTACAGCTTGCAAATGACCAGAAAGAAGGGAAGAAGGCCACCAGGGGAGGGAGGTGGAGGCTGCAGAAGGATCAGTGTACTTACTACAAGGAGATAAGGCATTGGGACCAAGAATGTCCAAAGGAGGTTGGTGGGAAGGGAAACAAGACTGATCAAGTGAAAGTCTTAGAGCTGGATGAACTGAGTAATTAGGGGAGGCGGGGTTCAGACTCCCTCCCCAAGCCCAGGGTAACTCTTAGAGTGGAGGGGACCCCTGTTGACTTCCTTGTCGACACCGGAGTGCAACATTCGGTCCTCCGCACACCACAGGGGAAGCTAGCAAACAAGAAGTCCTGGATAAAAGGGGCAACTGGTATGAGCCAGTATTCATGGACTACCCGAAGAACAGTAGATCTAGGGATGGGACAGGTATCCCACTCCTTTATGGTGATACCGGACTGCCCCTACCCACTATTGACGCGGGACTTACTCACCAAGATTGGAGCGCAGATAATTTTCAGACAGGGGGGACCTCAGGTCAACAATGGCAAAGGCCACCCCATGGAGGTTTTGACTCTGAAGCTGGAGGATGAGTACTGCCTCCACCAGAAAGTGTCCCCAGCAGAAAGCAACATGGACAGATGGCTGCAAGAATTTCCCACCGCTTGGGCAGAGACGGGGGCAGGCAGGAGGTAGGACTGGCCACTCGCAGGACCCCAATCCTAGTAGAGCTAAAATCAGGAAAAGGGCCAGTGAGAATCAAGCAGTACCCTATGTCTCAGGAGGCCCAGAAGGGAATCCAGCCTCATATCTGGAGACTGCAAAGCCTATGGGTACTAATTCTCTGCCAATCTGCCTGGAACACCCCCCTCCTGCCAGTCAGGAAGCCTCACATGAATGACTACTGACCAGTACAGGACCTCCGGGAAGTAAATAAAAAGTCATGGATATACACCCAACTGTTCCCAACCCTTATACTCTCCTGAGTTCCTTGGCACTCTCTAGAGTCTGGTATACGGTATTAGATTTGAAGGATGCTTCTTCAGTCTGTTGCTGGCACCCTGAAGCCAACCTTTATTTGCCTTCGAATGGCAAAACCCAGAGGAGGGCTCTAGTGGACAATTAACCTGGACACGATTGCCCCAGGGATTTAAGAATTCGCCCACCATCTTTGACGAGGCGCTACAAGAGGACCTGGGTGGGTACAGGAGGGAGCACCCCGGCCTCACCCTCCTCCAGTATGTGGATGACATCCTGATTGCTGCCAACTTGGCCGAGGACTGTGAGCGGGGGACCCAGGATCTGCTGGCTACCTTGGGAGCCTTAGGGTACCGGGCATCTGCGAAGAAGGCTCAGATAGATATGCAGAGAGAGGGTAAGTTACCTGGGATACATCCTAGAGGGAGGACAGCAACGATTGTCAGATGCCAGAAAAGAAACTGTCCTGAAAATCCCTACTCCCACCTCCCAAAGGGAAGTAAGGGAATTTCTAGGATCAGCCGGCTACTGCCGCCTCTGGACACTGGGTTTCGCTGAGATCGCCAGGCCCTATATGAAGCTACCAAAGAGGGGAGGGCGTTTGAATGGACTGAGAGAGAAGACGCGGCTTTTAACCAGTTAAACAGAGCCCTCCTAGCTGCTCCAGCCCTGGGCCTGCCAGACATTATGAAGCCCTTTCACCTCTTTATAGACGAACATAAAGGAATAGCGAAGGGGGTTGTAACTCAAGCCTTAGGCCTCTGGAGCCGCCCAGGAGCATACCTGTCTAAGAAGCTAGATCCAGTAGCTGCTGGCTGGCCACTGTGCCTAAGAATTATTGCGACAACAGCGCTCTTAGTCAAGGACACCGACAAACTGACCCTGGGGCAGGAAATTGGGATCACAACCCCGCATGCCATTGAGAGAGTCGTGAAACAGCCTCCTGATAGATGGATGAGCAATGCACGTATGACCCACTATCAGAGCCTCCTAATCAGCCCTCCTAAGTGCAATTCCACCCTAGTGCGGCCCTTAACCCTGCTACTTTGCTGCCCAACCCCGACCTAGATGCCCCACTACATGACCGTGCGGAATCCTAGAGCAAGTACATGGATTCTGAAAGGACTTGACTGACTGACCCCTTCCAGATGCCGAGGCCACTTGGTTCACGAATGGGAGCAGCTTCATACGAGACGGACACAGGTACACAGGGGCAGCGGTGATCACTGAAACGGACATGGTAAGGGAAGAGGCTCTACCCTCCAGGATGTCAGCCCAGCGAGCAGAGCTTGTCACCCTCACTAAGGCGCTGACACTGGGAGGTGGAAAACGGCTAAACATTTACACAAATAGTCGTTATGCATTTGCCACAGCTCATGTTCAGGGGGCAATATATCAGGAGAGGGGGTTACTGACGCCAGAAGGACGGACTATAAAGAATAAGCAGGAGATACTCAACCTGCTTACAGCCTTATGGCTTCCTGCCAAGTTAGCCATTATCCACTGCGCATGGCACCAGAAGTCTGATGACATGGTAGCAAGAGGTAACCAAAAGGCTGACCAGGCAGCCAAGGCAGTGGCCCTTACTTCAATCCCCACCATGACCCTACAACTACCGGACCCGGGGGACCCAGTTTTACCAGCCCAGCCCAAATACTCCCAAGAGGAGTATTTGGAAACTCCCCATGGCCCAAGAGATAAAGGGATGGTGGTATACACCGGACAAGGAGCTCATACTGCCAGACTGGCTCAGGGTCCCAGTGTTAGAACACATACACCGGTCCACCCATATGGAGGCCCGGAAATTAAAGGACTTAATCCAGCATGCTGGAGTCAATATTCACCAACAAGACTCCAAAATAAATCAAATTGTATCCACTTGTAAGACCTGCCAACTCATGAATGCGGGGGCTGGGTCGAGTGAAAAAGGAACCAGGCTCGGAGGAACCAAGCCAGGAGCTCAATGGGAGATCGACTTCACCGAAATCGGGCCAGGAAAGTATGGTTATAAATATCTTTTAGTATTTGTAGACACCTTTTTTGGATGGGTAGAGGCATACCCAACCAAGCATGAAACAGCTCAGACGGTGGCCAAGAAACTGCTAGAAGACATCCTACCCAGGTATGGATTTCCTGCTATGATAAGGTCAGACCATGGACCAGCTTTTATTGCACAGGTAACACAGGCAGTAGCCAAGGTTATAGGGGCAGATTGGAAATTACATTGTGCTTATAGGCCCCAAAGTTCAGGGCAGGTAGAAAGAATGAATAGAACTCTAAAAGAGACCCTTACCAAATTAACCATGGAGACTGGCGGGGACTGGGTGGCTCTCCTTCCATATGCCCTTTACTGGGTAAGAAACTCTCCCTACACCCTAGGCTTTACCCCCTATGAGATCATGTTTGGCAGGCCACCCCCTATCATTCCTAACCTCAAGGCCGAGTATTACTGAATTTGAAAACCTAGAAATATCTTTTCTCTTAAGATGGCTCCAGAGGGTGCACGAGGACATTTGGCTGCACCTCCATGCCTTCTATGAGGCTGGCCCAACCCCGACACCTCATCAATACAGACCGAGAGACTTGATTTTTGTCAAGAGGCACTGCTGTGAGACCCTTGAGCCTCGTTGGAAGGGTCCCTACGTAGTGGTGCTGACTACACCCACCGCTGTCAAGGTAGACGGCGTCACAACCTGGGTCTACCACACTCACACCCACCCAGCTGATTCCTATGCAGTCCAGAAGGACTTCATTACACAATGGAGCCAAAACCCGCTCAAGCTCAAGTTACTGCGCATTCGACCCGCCTGATGTTGGTAACTCTGTTGACTCTATTCACTGTCACCCACACTGCTGGGAGTCTACCCTTTTTCCTGGCAATAGTCATGGCCTGCCTCTGTATTCATGCAGCAAGGAGGCCTATGTGCTGCCCTGGGGGAAGAATGTGGTTTTTATATTGACCATTCGGGAGTAGAAATGGGAGGCGAGGTAGAAATGCAGTCCATCTCATGATTGAGCCATAAGTTCCAAGACAAGGGGGGAAGGAAAAGGCAGAGCAGGACTGCAAAGACAGCTGCCATTCTGGATTGTGTGAGTTGGCAGCCACTATGTGGGCTGTGTGATATGTAAACTTACCTGGGGGCTGCCATCTTGAAATCACAAAGACAAAACCCTCCCTTTGAGTAAGCCAATTGCGAAAGATTGTGCGCTTGAGCTCCAATCAAGAGCAAAAGACAGGGAGAACCAAGATGGCGGCATAGGTAAAACACCTATCTTGCCGTCATGCTCAGCAATTTTAATACTACAACTTAACGAAAGAACAAACACCTTCCAGAATCACCAGAAAGCTGGCCGAGTGAAAATTCCACAAATAAAAGTGAAGATAAGACACTGTGACTCAGAGGAGCGGCGGCAGACAGCGTTAAAAGATTCGCGTAGAGAGAGGTTTGGAGCGCGCACCAGCGGAGAGGGCGGGCGGCTGAAAACTGGCCAGTTTTCTCGAACGGGGAGACAAAGACATCCCACTGGACTGATTCTCCAGTTCTGGGCGAAGTGCAGGGAGCCCACTATCACACAGGGTGAAAACTGGACAGTGGGAGGGCACGCCAAATCTCGGGTGCTGCAGGAGTCTCCTGGCTTGTGAAGAAGGCAGCTTGTGCGAACAGCTCAGCTGTGTGACTGTGCAGAGAGTGCTCTGCGACTTGCCCTCTCATTTGGGAAACCGTCAGACTGCTTTGTTTTACGACCCTGGGTGAGATATTGGGTGTGCAGACTCATTTGGGGAGAGTCTGAATTCGCCGGCAGCCGGTGGAGCTCAACAGCGGCTCTCTCTCAGAGGTGCTGGCAGCCATTGCCCCCAGCACAGAGTCCCTGGGGCCACATAGGGCGGGGCTAACACTGTCTGCTTGGCCCGGAGTCTCTGCCCATCCAACCTGAGCACAACTGAGCTTCACAGACAATTGGCCTGGAGGTCAACCCCTCCAAGTGCTAACAACGATTAACCTGAGCTTAACTTCAGCAAGACTGTGCAACCCATATCCACCTAAGGTAACTGGGGAGGCTGAGCCACTGTCCCTAGTAGGAAGTCTACCACACAAAGCTAATTGACCAACTCAGGGAAGCAGCCACCATGCAGAGACATGGAAAGAAATCAGATGTGAAAGAAATGGAGGAAAAAAAACGACTGGACATGGAATTCAAAACCACAGTTATAGGGCTTCTCAAGAGGCTCCTAGAAAAGGATGAGTCCTACAAGGAAATATGCAAGACCTACAAGGAAATGAATGAGACCCTCAAGGATATGAAAGAGACCATCAAGGATATGAAAAAGGACCAACCAGAAATTAAGCATAAACTAACTGAAATAAAAAATATTATACAAAGACCTAAAAGTGCTCTGGAGCACCTCAAGAAACAAGTTAAAGATTTGAAATACAAAGAGGTAAAATCCTCTCAGCTGAAAAAGCAAGAAACCAAAAGAATCCAAAAAATTGAAGATAGTGTAACGGGCCTCTGGGACAACCTCAAGCATACCAACATCCAAATTATAGGGGTGCCAGAAAAAGAGAGAGACCAAGACAATGAAAACCTATTGAAGAAATAGTGACCGAAAACTTCCCACACCTGGTCAAAGAAATTGACTTAGGAGTCCAAGAAGCACACCGAACCCCAATATATAGGAACCCTAAGAGGACCACACCAAGGCACATCATAATTAAAATGCCAAGAGCAAAACACAAAGAGAGAATATTAAAAGCAGCAAGAGAGAAACAGTTGGTTACCTATAAGGGAGCACCCATAGGATTGTCAGGGGATTTCTCAACAGAAACGATGCAGGCCAGACAGGAGTGGCAAGAAATATTCAAAGTGATGAACAGCAAGAATCTACAACCAAGATTACTCTATCCAGCAAAGCTATCATTCAGAATTGAAGGCCAGATAAAGTGCTTCGTAGATAAGAAAAAGCTAAAGGAGTTCTTCACCACCAAACCAATATTATATGAAATGCTGAAAGATATTCTTTAAGAAGAGGAAGAAGAAAAAGATAAAAGTGTAAATTAGGAACAACAAATACACATCTATCAACAAATGAATCTAAAAATCAAGTGAATTAATAAGCTGATGAACAGGATATACTGGTGATTGTATCAGAATCACGGACATAGAGAGGGAATGGACTGACAACTCTTGGGGAGAAAGGGGGTGTGGGAAGTGCAGCAAGAGACTGGACAAAAATCATGCAACTATGGGAGTGGACAGTGGAGGGGGGTGAGGGCGGAGGGTGGGATGGGTACCAGGTGGAGGGGAACTATAGGGGGGAAAAAAGGGAACAATGTTATTAATAAACTGGACAATATAGATAAAAAAAAGATAAAAAATAAAAAAAATATTCTGTAAGTCACTTTTTAAACATAAAAAAAGAGCAAAAGACAGGACAGGTCACGTGCGTTAGGGATTATTTGCGTTACTAGCCCTAGCCCTCACCCAACCAATTGGAATCGGCCAACTCAATGGTTTGCGTCTGGCCCCACCTCCTTATAAAATCGCCATGTTGTTGGATATTCCCCTTTGCTTCTTGCCGCTGCGACAGTGTAAGCGGAGGGCCAACCCGGGCTTGAATGAAGGCTCTTTTGCTTTTGCATTCTCCCTGATGGTCTCTGGGGATCTTGAAATCTGGGCATAACAGAGCCAAAGTGGTGACCATAAAATGGGGAGGGAAGTAGCCTGGGGAAATCTGGACAATGGATTAGACTGGAGAATCACAAATCCCAGACAATCCAGGAAAGATATTGGATAGGATGGGGAGTGCATAAGGATGTGAAAATGCACAAAAGAGATAGGAGAGTTTGAAAGATAGCCTGTTCCTTCCCAAACCCAAGGAAATATAAGGAAGTGTAACAGAGACCTCAGGGGAGCCACTACCCTCTCACCTGCCCATTCTCTGACTCTTTGAGAGTATCCTGTTGCTTTTCACTCTAATAAATCTTGCTGCTATCATTTAAAACTCTTCCTACATGAGTGACCCTGAAACTCTTTCCCCAAAATACTACAGAAGAACCTATTTCTTCCAGTTACATTACTATCTCCACTTTATATAAAAGAAAACAGAACCTGGAGAGGTTTGTAAATTGTAGAGATCATAGAGCAGTGAAGTAGCCTTTAGGATTTGAAACCAAGATTGATCCAATACTTAAGCTATTTCTCTAATATGCTCATATATTTCCAGTATTACTAAAAGAAATGTAAAAATACCATCAAAATATTCATACAGCTTTAGTTTAAGCTATATTATAGATTAAAAATTCCATGAAGGAAGCAAATTAATATCCAGTTATATATTAAATATGAAGCTGAGAAGTATATAGCTAAGGTTTTCTGAACCTGTGGACACAAATACTTTTCTTTTGGTTTTGCTTTTTTGATTATTTTTAAACACCTGCTGTACTAAAATATAATGTTTAACTTATTTTAAAATGTTATTTATAATAGATTAATTTTAAGAATCATCAGAGTTCTTCAGAACACAAATTAGTAAAATACAGAGCCCAGATTACTATCTAGTGTTGTTGTGATGTACCCCCATCTTACAGAGGACAGCTTTAAAAAGTCAAATTATGGAGTCATGTTATTTAAAAAAAAGCTGGCGGCAGACAAGTGGCTAATTCTCTTCAAACCTCGCAGCCCCGAGTAGCTCAACACATCTGGCTTATATTGGCGGACTATCACAAAGATATTGATTATATCTTTGGGTCTGGAAAGGCATTTTTACAGAAGCAGAAATAGAGCAAGTTAATATATAAGAATCACTAAATCAAGAGAAACACATTATCTGGGACCACCTGGTCATGCAATTTAGAATAATTGTGCTGTTCAGATTTTGGGATCAATGAGTCAATAGGAATGCACTATCTGTAGCTACTGAGACAATTTAGGACAATTGTCCTGTCCTGGTTCCCAGGGGAATGTGCTTCGATGACCAGTGAGATCACAATCATTGGGATATTCAAACCGCCAGCAAGGGAACATTCAATACATCAGTTCAGAAAATCAAAATAACTCTTCTATTATTTTAGCAAGCAAGCAAATGGGTACAGAAGCCAATTAGCAGGTTAAGATTAAACTGCAGTGTCTACCTAAGACAATTGCTGCCCTACTTCAGTGTTAGATCTAAATTTTAACAGCTTAATTTTGAACAGCACATTAGAGGATAAAGCAGCATTTCCCAAAATGTGTTTGTTCCAAAAACTTCTTCCCAAAAAGAACGCTGGCTGGGGATCAGGTAAGTTTAGGAAACAACAGTAAAATATGTCTTCTTGGAGAATCACAAAACATATTAGCATTTTATAGCTCAAGAGGTCTTTCAATGAAGAAATCTATTTCCTGGTTTTAATACTTAACACTTCTCAAATGGAAGCAACAAAGGAACCCCTTGCCCCCACCCTCTTAACATCTGTTAAGATCCACCAAAATAGTGTTGGAAAAGTTTTATTATCTTTGGTCTTCAAACAAATCCTTTGAAAGGGACAACTTCTTTCCTCCCTCCCTCCCTCCCTCCCTCCCTCCCTTCCTCCCTCCCTCCCTCCCTCCCTTCCTCCCTTCCTCCCTCCCTCCCTCCCTCCCTTCCTTCCTTCCTTCCTTCCCTCCCTCCTTCCCTCCCTCCCTTCTTCCCTCCTTTCCTCCCTCTCTCTCTTCCTCTCTTGAGCTTTCTTCCTCTCTCTCTTCCTCTCTTGAACTTTCTTCCTCTCTCCCCCCCCTCTCTCTCCTCCTCTCTCTCTCTCTCTCTTTCCTCCTCTCTCTCTCTCTCTTTCCTCCTCTCTCTCTCCTCCTCTCTCTCTCTCTCTCTCTTTCCTCCTCTCTCTCTCTCTCTCTCTTTCCTCCTCTCTCTCTCTCCTCCTCTCTCTCTCTCTTTCCTCCTCTCTCTCTCTCTCTCTCTCTCTCTCTCTCTCTCTCTCTCTCCTCCTCTCTCTCTCTCTTTCCTCCTCTCTCCCTCTCTCTCTCTCTCCTCCTCTCTCTCTCTCTCTCTCTCTCTCTCTCTCTCTCTCCTCTCTCTCTCTTTCCTCCTCTCTCTCTCTCCTCCTCTCTCTCTCTCTTTCCTCCTCTCTCTCTCTCTCTCTCTTTCCTCCTCTCTCTCTCTCTCTCTCTCTCTCTCTCTCTCTCTCTCTCTCCTCCTCTCTCTCTCTCTTTCCTCCTCTCTCCCTCTCTCTCTCTCCCTCCCTCTCTCTCTCTCTCTCTCTCTCTCTTTCCTCCTCTCTCTCTCTCTCTCTCTTTCCTCCTCTCTCTCTCTCCTCCTCTCTCTCTCTCTTTCCTCCTCTCTCTCTCTCTCTCTCTCTCTCTCTCTCTCTCTCTCTCTCTCTCTCTCTCTCTCTCTCTCTCTCTCTCTCTCACCTATATAGAGCACTAGGCTACGAAGTAGCAGAGCAAGAATTTGCACTCAGATCTTCAGACTATGTCCAGAGATTTTTTTTCTCTTTTCACCTGGCTGCAGCTCTTTATCCCCAATAGTACTTTTATGTTCCATTTATTTTTTAATCCCAGTGTCCCATGCTGAATGAAATTGCTTGTGTTGCTACTTTATGCAGTACTTTAGGATTCTGTTCCAATTTTAAGAGTGAAGTCTTGATAACAGAATTGCTGTGTTAAATATTTGTTTAAAGCTAAAGCAGAAAACCACTCATGAGTAACACAGGCAGTTAAATGGTACCATCTGGAGCAAGAAGCATCTGCAAGTATCTTTATTTAAGAACCAGTTTACAAATAATAACAGACCCCCTAGAATTAAGCAGTTAGCTCCTTTGTCATGTTTAACAGCATTCAAGAGAAATAATTTGCTTCATTGCTTTTGAATCTTCAGATACAAATAACAAAACATTTTGACTCTTTCCTTAGAAGTACCAAGATGAGGATCTCTTAAGTTAATAGTATTAAAAGTAACATATAATTTAATTCCTGCTCTCCAGTTTCATAGACACAGACAAGAAATAAAGTTTCATATTTAGAAGAAGAGCAAGGAAATTAAATCGATCTAGGTTATGACTCCAGAAGAAAGAAGAAATGCAAATTTTAGGGGACAAAAAGAATCAAATCACCTTATAACAAGCAGAAATAATGTATAAGTTAGACAAAGTTTCTAGTCATTATTTGTTGTAAATTATGTTTTCACTTTATATTTGTGTCTTCATAGCTTCATCAAAATCAGATTTTAATTATTTTATACTGTGTATAGCATTTCTTGTGTGCTCAATCAATATTTGTAGACTAAATTAAAATAAATAAATAAATAAATAAATAAAGATAGCGACATAGGAGTATAATAAAAGAGTATTTATATCTTTATGAAAAGAAATGCAAAGCAATTCTCAGACCAATAGAGTCACAGCTCCGTAGGGCAATGTTTTTATGTTGTAAAATGATCATATTTGTACTGAGCACTGCACTCTAAGGCAAACAGACAGCTACTGCTAAGACCAAAGAAGGTTGTCCAGGAGCAGTTGGTGGGTACTGCTCTGACCACTCAAGTGGACTGCTAGGCCATACCCAGGCCTGGGAGGGTCAAAATCTCTGCCAGCTGTGTACAAGAAACCAAAATATTTTTCTTTCATTTAGATCCATCCTTTAATTGTACAGACCTCATTGAAAGCAATTTTTGTGTGTCAATTTATTTGTCCTTCTCCCTTAAGTTAGCACTGTACAAGTGTATTAATATGAAGGAATCTAGGCTTATTTATAGAAGCCCAATAACACCTATGTCTATTGTCATCACAAAATACTTTTTGTTTTTCTGTAGATAAAAACAACTTTTTTAGGACCAAATTATATCTAAAAATTTTTTGTAGCATTTTTATGAATTTATATTTTTTACTATCACATTATCTTCAAGTATAATGTAAATCTCATATTTTAAATCTCACACTCTTTTAAAAAGAGGAAGTCATCAGTCAGTGTCTCTGAGAATTGAAAGAATGATGTAATGAGGAGAGGTACAATGAGAACTAAAAGATAGTAAAGAATTGTAAATATCTTAGAGCAATGAAAAAACCACCCAAGAACATATATTTTCATACATGAATGTGAAAAATAATATTAGAGTGCTCTTCTGTCTCCTCACCTTCATGGATAAATAGCCAAAGTTTCCCTTCCTTTTTCTCTCTTAATCATTAATTTGTAATCCTATCTAATAAAGAAAGAATATGCTAATTGGCCATCACGCCCTAACAAAGATGGCGGCACCCACAGCCAATAAGGAGGAAATATGCTAATTGACTGTTACACCTTCAACAATGGCTGTGCCCACAGCCACAAGATGGCAGTGTCCAATCCCCTCAGCCCCGCCAGCTTGGCAGGCATGTGGCATAGCTGGGCCTGACCCCAGGTGGGCTCAGCCGCTCCACATGCTAACCTCCAGAATCCCCCAATCTCCTCAGCCCCCAGCCATCAAGGGTCAGCCTGAGGTGCAGGCAAGCCTTGGATGGCAGCTGCCCAACCGCCCAGAGCTGCTCAAGGCTGAGGTAACCAGGGCCAGCCAAGGCTTGTGCTTCTGGCAATGGCAGCAGCAGAGGTGTGATGGGGGCATTGCCTGTCCCTGATCGCCTGGTTGCTTCCTGCCCTGAGGGCTCCTGGACTATGAGAGGGGGCAGGCCGGACTGAGGGAACCCCGCTCCAGTACGTGAATTTTCATGTACTGGGCCTCTACTACTTAATCATAAAAATATAATGGTAAATAATTAGGTATAAGTATATTTTGTTTTAATAAAGCTATCTGATATTGCATCTTAAGTGTTTTCTCATAAATATTTTCTGTTTCTGCATGGTGTGAGTATATTTGGTGTGTGTATATTTGAGGAGATATTCACTGTACCAATATAACTCAAAAGAACAATGCTCTAGAATGGATATCAATCTAAATCTATTTTCTTGGAGGAAAGAGCATTTTTTTCTTTACCACACTCGGCTCCATTTTTGTTTCTTCCCTGATCCCTTTGCCCTTGAAAACCTCCAGTCCTTATGCATAAAAAGCATAGAGGCCTTTCCAAGTCTTTTTTTTTTTAATATGTTTCTATTGATTCTATAGAGAGAGGGAGAGATAAAAATATCGATTCATTTATTGGCTGCCTCCTGTATGTCCCCTACTGGGGAGTGAGCTGTAACCCTGCATGTGTCCTGACTGGGAATCAAACCAGTGATCTCTTGGTGCATGGGAAGAGGCTCAACCAGCTAAGCCATGCCAGGAGGGCTTCAAGTATTATTATTATTATTATTATTTTAATCCTCACCAGAGGATGTTTTATTGCTTTTAGAGAGAGAGTGGGGGGAGAAAGAGAGAGAGAGAAATATCCATCGGCCACCTCCTGCATGCAACCCAACTGAGGATCATACAGACAACCTGGGAATGTGCCTTGACTGGAAATCAAAGCCAGAACCTTTCAGTGTACAGGACGTCATTCCAACCAACTGAACCACAATAGCCAGGGCTTTCGTTATTTTACTAATAATTTTCTATTTACTAAAGATAATGACTAAGGACTAGATCCGTGATGGCGAACCTATGACAAGTGTGTCAGCACTGACACACATAGCAATTTTCGATGACATGTGGCCACATGCGGTAGCATACAGAGAAGTATGGGGCTGCATGCCGAGAAGGACGTTTCATCCTCGGCAACTGCATGGCCAGGTGCAGTAGCTGAGGATGAATCATTTGCTGTAGTGTAGTATAGACACTCTGTGCCAGAGGTCTGTAGGACAAAACAATAGAACTCCGGCACAGAGCGTCTAGTTCTGGCAATTCTGGTTAGGCCATTAGGGAATCTTTGACCTCACCTCTGGCTGGCAGAGCAGGGAGCAGCAGAATGCATGGGGAATGCATCTCTGGGGGCCCTGTGATCGCCATTATCAGCAACCACATAACCACAGCAACCATCATCCAATTTACTGTTCTGGGGTGTCGTGGATTTCTAATTGACCATTATTACTGAGATAAGTGAGGGGGAGGCTGGGAGAGGCGAGGGCGTGTGCTGTGGGTGCCATTTCCCACCATTAGAAAGAGTGGTAGCCATCTTAATTTATATAAGGAACGTCATTTTGCAGCATAGTGCAGACTCCATTTCACCACTAATACTGTTGTACATCTTTATTAACCCCTATTTCTGCTTATTAACCCTGCCCTTTCCTAAAAGGTAGTTACATGTGCCATCTTGTGGTCAGTTAAGCTAGTTAACCCCTAATTGCCTGGAGGACTAACAGGCTATCTATAATTCTACCTTCTGCCACTGCACCCCTGATGGAGAACCCCAAAAAATAAAAAACAAGATGAAGTAAAGGAAGTGGTAGTAGCAGTAGCTGTCCCTTTCAAGAGACATGGACTGAGATGTAGGGCATTATAGAAAACAATGGCAGATCATTTTGCCATTCTACGTACTGAAACTGTAGTAAGCAGTACGTGGAATATAAATAGACATTTTGAAACTAATCATTCCCAGCTCTTGAAAAAAAAGTGAGGATGAAAGGAAAGAATGCATTTCCAGGCAGCTACATCTTTATAAGAGTCAATCTAATTCCATCCTTAAATTTATAAAAGGCTCTACAAATTTAACATCTGCAAGTTTGAGCATTGCTCACTCCATAGCTCAGCATGGAAAAGCACTCAGTGAGGGAGAATTTATTAAACAAACTCTCCTAAGATGTGCACCAGTTCTATTTCATGATATGCAGAATAAAGATGCAATTATTAAGAGAATATCTGAATTACCACTCAGTAGAAATATCATAAAAGACTGAATAACAAGACTGAACACAAACATACAACATCAATTAACGAGAGACATAAGTAATTGTAAGTATTTTTCTATCTCTCTTGATGAAACTACTGATGTCACATCACATGCTCAGTTGGCCATTATTGGTCAATATTCTGAGCCACTATGAACAGGAAATTTGGAGTGCCTGGAACCAATTACCAGACACTTTTAGCACCCTGAAAAATATAGCAATGGCTTTACTCGCAATTTTTCCCTCTACGTACTTTTGTGAGACCTTATTCTCAGCATTAAATAATATCAAAACCAACAAAAGAAACAGATTGACAGATGAAGTTAGTAGCACTTGCTTGGTCTTGAAGTGTACAAAATACCAACCTTCAATTGAAGGTTTAGCCAATGAAATTCAGCAACAAAAAAGTCACTAATGGGCAGATTAGTTAAAGAATCCCCGCTCCTTGTCACTTATGTTAGTTCATGGCACCCCACACTAATTAAATAATATCAAGACCAACAAAAGAAACTGACTGTCAGATGAACAAAGAAGTCACTAAGCAGGTAAGGTAAGTAATCAGTTTTTTGTTTATTAAATATAGTTTTATATTACAATTGCACATTTTTGTTATTTAACCTATAAATATCGCGAAATTATGGTTTTTTCTTGAAGTGACACACCACCCAAGTTATACTCGGTTTTTTGGCGAATTTTGACACACCAAGCTCAAAAGGTTGCCCATCACTGGATTAGATAAACAGATGCAGAAACATCTTTACTATGTACATTTCATCTTTTCTTCTCAGGTCCTTTTCTATCACTGGAATTTTATGCTGTCCCATGTAAATATAAGTATTTAAATCTAGTGAATAGAATGTAAGGAACACAGGAGGAAGAGTTAATAGGTCATTTGCAGTTCAAAATACAGTGACAGAATAGTCTGGAATAGCTAAGCAGCTCAGCTTTACCCCATTTCCTCTGCCTGTACCATTAAATCTCTTGCCCAACTTAGAGGAATGCAGGAATCTGAAATGCTGAAAGTTACTTTGGGAGCAAGAAAAGGGTAGGCTTGTGAAAAATTCCCAAAGTCTAGTTTCATCAACCATCCTTCTTATTCAGTAGTGGTGCTTCAGTGATTAGGTGCCCCTAGGTGACTTATCTATGATACCATTATTGTACTTTTAACTTTTTCATAGTGCTTTCACTTTTTTTTCCTTCTCATAGTTTCACATCTCCTTGAGTACCTGGAGTGACTATACCATTTATTATGCTTATAACTTACACAAAACTTTCTATTGTGGTTGCATTTAAAATGTACTTTGTATGTTGTGACAGATTTAGGCAATTTGAGCAAAGAGAAATATATTTGCAAATAGGTACAATAAGCTAGCTTTGGATAAACTAATAGGAATCAAAAGTTTTCATGAATAGAATGAGTAACTGCATAATGCAGTATTTAAATATTGAGAGGGAAAGCTCTCTAAATATGCAAAGCAACTTGGTCACAATTTTTTTCTTTTTCTTTTCTCTCTCTCTCTCTCTCTCTCTCTCTCTCTCTCTCTCTCTCTCTCTCTCTTTTGCACAAATCCCTTAGAAGCTTTCATAAGCTAATCTTTCTTCCTCAAGGTAATTGCATTTATAGAAACCTGGAAAAAGTTAAATAATTGATTTGTATGGGCTTACATAAAAACAACTTATACTTGTTCATCATGATGGAAGGGAGGTGGTAAATATGAAGCATTTATTATAACTGGATAGTCTTAATGAGAAGACTTTCTGATATTCATGCAATTTGATTTAATGTAATATATACATTAAATTTTTCAATTTTTAATTGTGGAGGCTGACTGAGTTGGACTTGATATTTTTAGGTCCAACACATTTTTAGATACACATTTTTGTATTAAGTTGTAAAATAGAGTTCTAAATTGTAATGTGGAAATTAATTTTATCAAAATAAAAGTAATGTCATGATCAGGATCTGATTTCTCTAGTGACTATATACTTTCCACAGATATGGTGAAATGGGCAAATACACACACAACTCACCTGCCTTATAAGTTCTTATGTAATTGTGTGAGTAGGGAAAGGGTTAAGTCAGACCATTTAGTTTCTAAATTATGTCTGTCCCTAACTGGTATGGCTTAGTAGACAGAGCATCGGCCTGCAGACTGAAAGGTCCCAAGTTTTATTACAGTCAAGAGCATGTATCTTGGTTGCAGGCACATCCCCAGCAGGAGGTGTACAGGAGGCAGCTGATCAATGTTTCTCTCTCATCAGTGTTCCTAACTCTCTATCCTTCTCCCTTCCTCTGTGTAAAAAAAAAAACAACAACGATAAAATATATTTAAAATAAATTATGTCTGGTTTAAACTAAAATTAAAATTTATTTGAAAAAACCTGAATCTTTTCAATTTATATGAAGAAGATATACTCGTCCTATATAATAAAAGCTTAGGTGGTGTCACATCCTTGTGTGATATCATCACAAGATGACCACCACAAGATGGCCACCACAATATGGTCAGCAGGGAAGGGCAGTTGGAGGCAACCAGGCCTTCAAGGGAGAGCAGTTGAGGGGGACCAGGTCTTCAGCGAAGGGCAGTTTAGGGGTACCAGGCTTGCAGGGGAGGGCAGTTGGAGGCTATCAAGCTAGCATTGGGGAAGGCAGTTGGGGGTGACCAGGATGGCAGGGAAGGACAGTTGGGATGATCAGGCTGGCAGGGAAGAGCAGTTGGGGATGATCAGGCTGGCAAGGGAGCAGTTAGGCATCAATCAGGCCAGCAAGGGAGTGGTTAGGGTTAATCAGGCAGGCAGACAGGCAGGCAAGCAGTTAGGAGCCAGCAGTCCCAGATTGTGAGGGAGATGTCTGACTGCCAGTTTATGCCCAAACTCTGTGGTGTAGGATAGAGCCTAAACCGGCAGTCAGACATCCCCCAAGGGGTCCCATATTGGCAAAGGTGCAGGCCAGGCTGAGGGACATCCACCCCCCCGTGCACGAATTTCATGCACCAAGCCTCTAGTATTACTTAATAGAAGTCACTTATTTAACACTTAATTATATGCCAGGCTCAGCACTAAGAATTTTACATCTGAAAGTTCATATAATTACATCAAGAACTGAATGAGATATGTCTTATTATTGTGTTCACTGTACAGATGAAAAAACAAGACCCCGAGATTTATTTTTTTAATATATTTTATTGATTTTTTACAGAAAGGGAGAGGGATAGAAAGTCAGAAACATCTATGTGAGAGAGACATCAATCAGCTGCCTCTTGCAAATCCCCTGCTGGGGATTTGCCCACAACCAAGGTACATGCTCTTGACCAGAATCGAACCTGGGACCTTTCAGTCTATAGGCTGACACTATCCACTGAGCCAAACCAGTTTTGGCAAGACCCCGAGATTTCAAAGGATCAAACCTTGTCAGGCTCAGAGACTGCACCCTGAACACACCATACTGTTTCTAGGAAAAACCTTAGAGGCATGTTTTATGCTACACATATTTATGTACTTGAAATATAGAAAACATGCCTGATTACAATACATGGTAGATGAAGATCAGAGTGGGACCCAGGAGGGCTGAGATGATATGTCTTATTCACTCACTCTTTTTTTTCTCTATTACCTAGATCTCTATCACCTAGTGAACTCAGTAGGCATTTAATCAATTGGGTGAATGAATATACCTCACCAAATAATCACTGGTGTCTCTTGTTGGAGTGAAAGTTCCAAATTTCTAATTATGACCATGTTAGTTCCCCAAAACAGAAATTATCAGTTAATTTTATAAATATAAAGACCTGGGCAAACTAAATTAAAAAAGAACAGGAAGGACAAAAAATATTGCAAAGGGTAAGATTTTGCTTCAATATACTAATCAAAGCTTCCCTCTAACTCTAAAATTCTAAAATTCTATGGGGGATAAAATAAGATCAGCCTTTCTCTAGATTCACTCTCTCTTTTCCCTTTTATCCTGTCTTGCCACTAGGCATGCTTTTTTATTTTTCATTATTATTTTTTTTTTAATGAATAACTCAGATCAACTGCTTTTTCCTCTCTTTTTGTTTTTTTTGTTGTTTTCCCTGAAAGTGGAAATCAATAGAATTTTCAACAGTGTTCCATTTATCTAGCCATGCAACAAAAATATCTTTCATCTTTTCTCAGTTCTCCTACATCCCCATCTTTAACTCATAAGCCATTTTATTGAGAAATAAATATGGTCAGACAACACCACCTCATTTTTACACATTCACCAGTCTAACTGCCAATGTCCCCATGTATTTGGCCTCCTCTCTGTCTTTCCTCCTGCTGAGGAATAGCATCACCTTGTCATTTGAATTCACCCCTCTTGCCTATTTAAAGACAATTGTCCTGAAATTATCTTTTAGATCTCTTGCACCGTTAATTTCTCCCTTACTTTAAAACCATTTCCATCAACATACAAACAAGGTTTAAGTGTATCCGTTTTAAAAGAGAAAAAAACTCACTTGATCCTATATCTACTCCTCTATCACAATAAAACTTGATTGAGTAGATCAAGAAGGCTCAACACTTTCACCTCCCATTCTTACCTCACATCACTAACATGCTTAGCAAGATTTTAAAACTCCTCTTGCACTAAAAAATCATTCCTTGCCATGACCTACAATATTTTAAAGAATCTGGCTCCTACATACCTTTCCACCCTTCATCCTCACAAAATCCCACACATAATGATCTGCACACTTACTCTGCCCCTTAAAAAGCCAAGTTTTCCCATGCTTTAGGGCTATTTCCTGCTTCTGTTTTTCATGGAGCACTTAACTCTGTATCTTTTAAATACCTAGTTGCTCCTTGTTCTAGTCATATTAAATATAATCTCTTTAGAGAGTCTTTCATGCCCTGACCTCATGATATCAGAGGCTTGTGTTAATTATTGAAGCTGTGTAACAAAACCCCCCTAAAGCTAGTGGTTTAAAACATCAGTGTTGTGTATCGGTGATCATATGTTTCTCTTATTTCAGTTAGAAAAGGCTGGCGTGACTCTGTTCTTCTAACTCAGGATCTGGAAGTGGCAGTTACATGTCAGCGAGGGCTACAGTCATCTGAAGGCCTGCCTGACGCTGGCCATCCTCCTCCATGATGGCTCAAACACATGGCTACCAAATTGATGTGGGCAAGTTGCCTCCTTTCCAATAGAATTTCTTCAGAAAACTTTTTGTGTGTCTTCACAATGCGGAGAATGGTTTTCCCCAGAACAAGCAGGCCAAGAGATCAAGGCTGAAACTGCAATGATTGACATGGCCTCAGATATTGCACCATTTTCTAGTGATCTTATTGACCATCCCTAATGAAATATGGAGAGGTATATACAATGATGTGGGTACTGAGAAGTCACTTTGGAGCTTGCTGTGCTTTGTTGTTGTCTTTTTACTTAAATCTTGTCATCCTCTCCTCCATTTTGAGCAAGAATTCTTTGGTAGTCTACTAAGTTCACTAGTGGTAGAATAGAACAGTGTGTCTTATTCAACACTTGTTCTGATTACTAGTATGCAGAGGCTGGGAAAACAGGACAAAGAAGTATTTCCCAGATTCTCTTGTAGCTAAGTTTCAAAATATTATTTACATTTACGTATTCAGGTATACTGGCATAAATTCCTATTTTGGAACCCAGTTATGTGTAAAAACAGGCAGATAAGATCAATATTACTGATCGGCCATATTACTGTTATGATTTCTGACAGATGTGGCTATTGTGAAACAAGTATTTATAAGAGCAGCTCCTGATTCAGCAAATTTCTGATTATAGCAAAAGCGACAGCTCTCTGGATACCCACTTTTATAGTATGATTTTTGGAGTTGTCATAGCATTCACACTGAGTCCCTTTTTTCAGCTTTCCCAGTGATTTAAAAGCTACCATTATCTTTAATAAATCACTTTTTTGCTCTCATTAGTTAGGGTTCTGTTTTCTGTAATTAAAAACGCTGACCATTTTGAGTTGCATTAGCTGAATCAGCCAAAATAATACCCTGGCAGTCTCAGTCTCAGATGTGTGTGTGTGTGTGTGTGTGTGTGTGTGTGTGTGTGTGTGTGTGAGTGAATGTCTTACATAAAAATGACTGTAACACCTATATCACCTCTAAAGATCAATGCCTACAGGAACATTCAACCATTCCTTTTCTCTCTGTGTGACTTCAAGATTTCTCTCTTGATTTCCTTTTCTGCTTAATTCAACTAATACTACTTCCCATGATTCTCTTTGATGCCCAGTTTTATTTTCCTGTTCCACTTAACTAATAATTCCTCTTCCTCTCTTCTATGCCCAAGTTAACCCATAATAGGAAAATTAATAGTAGCAAGGAAGACAATGATTAAAAACTGTGTTCATTTAACACAGTCCAGTCCTTCAGTTCCAATGCAGTTTTTATCTGGAAAGCAAGGACATCCCAAGCTCATACACTTGTCCCAATTTCCTTTTCTTGAACCCAAGCTACTTAATTTTTGTATCTGCTGTAACAATATTTTTAGGAAGGGGTCAGTGAAAATTTGTTTTGAAATATAAATTCATTTAATGTCAGTACTCAAAAGTCATCAGCAGCATTCATATGCTTATAGATAGATTTAAATAGATAAAAATATATCTAAAATTGAGGCATCTATGGGTTTTCAGGGAGAGGAATAAGTAAAAAGAATAATATAAGTAGCACAGCAGGAAATTTTTTTTACCCAGTTTCCACTTCCTTCTTTCTTGTACTTATTAGCTACTAAAGATCCTAGAAAAATCTCAGAAGTCCCATGTGCTTGTGGAACCCACATGAAATTGGGACTACGTTAAGCAATTAAACAGGAACACCTGGAATGACTTATAATGTGCTCCATAGGAAATGCCATGGCCTCCTTGTTTCTGCCCAGTGGAACAGCTGTTTTCAGTTGGACTTTTTCCAACAAAGAGACCTTAAAAACACTGCTCTTACAGCCTAATACACATGAAGAAAGCAGACAAAGATTTCCAGGGCTGTGATGACAGAGAATTGTAGCATCACACAACTCCAGCCAGCATTTGGCAGAGCATAATGGAAAAGAGTAAAATTGTCCATAGACTTCAACTGACAAAGGCTCGTACTTAAAGACTGCTTTGAAGGCATGTGTGATAAAAAAGCAGTGTAATGGAGTGCCCAGAATGCCTGGTGAGGCAGAGCTTTCATTTGTTTTACTGAGCTGAGTACCAGTTGCTTCTCTGTTAGGTAGAGGTAAAAAAAAGTCATCTTAATAACAGTTCTTCTCTCTTCTGTGCAGCTATATCAAGCATGTCAAACTCAAAGGCTAACATGGGCCAAATAAACAAGGTTTACTAGGTGTACCGGTTAATAATGGCATATTTTGTAATCAAAGAAAACACAATAATTTCAAGAGAAACATCAAAAGTGCTTTATTCAAAGTAATGTCCATTGCTAGCTACACATTTCCCCATCTTTCAGGTAATTTGTGGATAGTGTACCAATAGGCCTTTCCAGTTTTGAGGCAAACCGTTCAGAGACCCAATTTTCCACTTCTTCGTATGTTTTCAAGTGCTGCTCAGAAAATACGTATGCCATCAATCAGAACAAGTGGTAATCTGAAGGAGCAAGATCTGGTGAATATGGTGGGTGGGTTAATACTTCCCAGGCAAGATCTTTAACGTGTCTTTAACTGGTTTTGAAGTGTGTGATGGTGCGTCATCATGAAGCAAAATTGCTTTACTTTGCTGAGTCTTCTGGCACATTCTGGTCATTTCACCGTCAAAGTGTGGTTTAAATTGACTATTTGTTGTAGGTAGTGATCAGTATTAACAGTTTCACCTGATTTTAGAAGCTCATAATACACCAATGCTATGATGTAGCATTGTCTTCTTTCCAAAGCGATTTGGCCTTGCAGTCAATGTTAATGGTTAACCTGGATCAACCCATGATTTTTGGGATTCTCAAAAAAAAAAAATCCACTTGTCATCACCAGTCACAATTCTAAGTACAAAAAACTTTCTTTCATGCCATTGAAGCAACATTTTACTGATGACTTTTCGGTTTTCCATTTCTCTTTCATTCAATTAATGTGAAACCCATTTTCCTTCCTTTAAAATCTTTCCCATTACTTATAAATGATCAGAAATTTTTGCTGAGCAACATTTAATATTTCTCCAAGTTAGTTTTGTGTTTGAGATGCATCTTCATCCAACAATTCTCATAATTGTTGGTCTTCAAACTTTTTCAGTTGACCATGACATTCTTTATCTTTCTCATGGAAATCATCATTTTTAATGCATTTACACCAGTGTTCACAAGTATCTTGAGATGGAGCATGTTCACCATAAACTTCCCGAGGTATATAACTTTTTCTTCATAATAAAGTAATGAGTTAAAACTTCCCACAAATGCTCTTTTCTTGGCATGAAATTCGACATTTTTAAAGGTAAAAAGATATATGATGTTAACACCTTCAGCAAATTTGACATATGAAGTTTTGAAGCCTGCTGTAAATACAACAAAATAGCATAGATATCAAATTACATATATATCAACATATGTGTAACTCCATCTATTGAAACAAATCTGCATTATTAACTGGTACACCTACTAAGTTTATATGGGCTGCAAAAAAGCAAAATCTTCAATTTCCATAGAAACATAGGTTTATTTTGATAGAGACATTCTGAATACAAAGGGCTGAAATAAATGAATACTCATTAACATAAAATAATAGAATATTTTCATGAAAATTAATATTTTTCTTGAACATTAACTTACCAGACACTGAATAACTGCACAAATTAATAAGCATAACACAAATAAACCTATTTTCCTTCTTCTTCAAAAGTGAAATATTTCCTGTTGCACACACCAAACAAGTCAGTACAAGACTAATGACATGGCAATCAGCTGCTAAAATATTCGCTGCTAGTATTAGTGGAGAGAAATGGTGCGCCTGCTCGTAAGGTATGAAAGGAAAATGAATGCAACACGATTATAGTAATCAGTCATTAGTAAATGTTGTAGTTCATTATTAGTAATTATGCATAGTAAGATATTATAAAAATTAAGTTATGAAAATTTTATTAAAACGTTTCTTACATACCGTTATGTTGGCCGGGCAGCAAAATTATTCATTGTGGGCTGCAAGTTTGACATGCTTGAGCTACACAGTTATGCAAATGTAAAGGCATAAAGTCATTCCTAACTAAACACATTTTCTGAAGATTTAGCAAGGCTGCACCTAACTCTTGGTAATCAGAACCTCAGAAGTAGGTGCACTAATTTGCACAAGGAATCCTCAGTGAATGAAGGAGGCAAACACTCAATTTCTTTTCTATGGGAGTAGAAAACTGTGTAATGGAGTAAGGTAGCCCCCTAAGTTCTGGTGACACACAGACCCGCTAAGAGGAATTCACTTAAAGAGAAGAGAAAGAACATATGATTGACCCAGGCTCAATGGAGTTCCTTAAGGAAGGAAGGCTAAAATTGTCCTGGTTTGTGACTGTAGAAAGAGTGAGAGAAAGCTATGAACTTGGGGCTCAAGTATAAAGCACAAGCACAAACATTATTTGCATGAAGATCTGAACCATCTAATGGACCATCAGTAGGGAATCAATAACATTCGATAGGAACTGTGGTGTAAAGATGCAATGAACCTGGTCGGTGTGGCTCAGTGGTTGAGCACCAAGAGGTCACTGTTCAATTCCCAATCAGGGCACATGCTGGGGTTGTGGGCTCTCACTCCAATATGGGGCATGCAGGAGGCATCCAACCCATGTCTCTCTCATCAGTGTTTCTATCTCTGTATCCTTCTCACTTCCTCTCTTTCAAAAATCAGTAAAAACATATTTTAAAGTTTCAATGAACTGACTGGACCTTTCTGATATCTCTTCTCTCCACCTTCCTTCAGAGTCAGGATTAACTTGTGGGCCCTGACAACACCTTTCAGGTCCAATGTCTTCCTAGCATAGCTTGTGTTTGTATCCAGACTGATTTGAATTATATTTTAGAAATATGATGGTGCAGATGACGCTAATGACATAGAGAAACTGAACCCAAAACCCAGATCTAAAAATTTCTAAAGGCAGTTTTTACAGACTTAAGGCAATTACTTCAGAATTTTAGGTTATGGTTAGGATTTAAGAAACTTGGGGTGATGAACAGACCCTAGGATGATCCCTAATAATTTCCACCTCCTGATGTCTCCTTGTGTCCATGTCTTTATGTAATCTCCCTTCCTTGAATGTGTGAAGGATATGTGACTTGCTTCTAACCAAGAGAATATGGCAATGGTTATAAGATGTCAGTCTCATGATTATATTACGCTAGAGGCCTGATGCACAAAGTTTGTGCAAGAGTAGGCCTTCTTTCCCCTGGCTGCCAGTACTGGCTTTCCTCCAGCACCTGGGATCTGGATTTCCCTCGCAATCCTGGCTTCATCTGGAAGGTCGTTCAAAAGGATGTCTGGTCTAATTAGCATATTATGCTTTTATTATTATAGATTACATAAGACTCAGGGTTGGAGAGTGGAGACAGACTTCCTTTTCTGGCTTGATGAAGCAGCCATGTTAATGGGGTCTATATAGCAAAGAACTGGATGTGGCCACTAGTGATTGCATATGTCCTCTAGGACCTGCTGATAGCCTCCAAAAGACAGCCAGCAAAGTGGGCTCAGTCACACAGCTACACGGAAATGAATTCTGCCAAAAAGCTAAAGGTGCTTCACAGTAGATTCTCCACCAAATGAGAGCACAGCCTAGTGGATGCCTCAATTGCAGACTTGTCAAGACCTAAGCAGAGGATCCAATACATCTTGCCCAGACTCCTTACCCACAGAAACTGTGAAATAAGAAATATGTGTTCTTATAGTGCATTAAGTTTGAAATAAAATGTTACACAGCAATAGAAATCATTACACTTGGGAAACTTCCATTGAGGACATCTCTGACCTGAGGCTGTGTCCCCCACCCAGCAGGGTTTGACAGGGGACCTGTGACTGCAACCCCACCTGATGCCAGGCCAGGGGACCTGAGGCTGTACCCCCTGCCTGGCACTGAGCTGGAAGACTTGAGGCTGTGTCCCCTGCCCAGAAGGGCTTGACGGGTGTGGGGCTGGCCAGGTCTGGGTCTTCTGCGTTTTTGAAGGGTATGTGGGTGGTGGGCAGGGACTTCACTCTAGGTCCCACAGCATGCCCCAGACTCTGACAGGAGAGAGATTTTCATATACATTTTACTAATTTTTTTTTCATCTCTGACACTTCTAGTATAGAGAAAGGGAAAATAGCAATATTAAAATATTACTCTAATTCCCTTTTAATGTGCATGAATTTTGTGCACCAGGCCACCAGTAAATCTGTAATAGTTAGAGTGTTACATTTTATCACTTTTCAGAACTCCAAGGAACTAATCTATGTTTTTTTCGTTGGTGGCAGAAAACACACAGTTCCTGGAGTTAGAGTACAAAGTATTATATACTGAATATTATCCTATATAATGAAGATGCAATATGCAAATGGTCATTACACTGTGAAGCGTAATGACTGACCATGTAATGACCAGATTACGGATCAGCAAGAGGGTGAGGCAGAGAGCTACAAGTGGGCGGCAGAGAGCTACAGGAGGGGACAGGGCAGCAAACTGAGGGGGGGCAGGGGTTGGAGGAAGCTACAGGAGAGTGAGGCAGTGGGCAGAGTTACTGGAGGATGACAGCAAGCTATTGGCGAGCTATTGGTGCATGGATTCGTGTGCAGGGCTACTAGTATATTATATACTGTGTGCCCCCAAATTCATATGTTGAAAGTGTACCCTCTAATGTGATGGTATTTGAGGTGGGGCCTTTGGAAAGTAATTGGGATTCAGGGAGGACAGGAAAAGCCTGATGAATGAAATAACTGCTCTTATAAAAGTCAATGAGAGACCTTCCTTTCTCTGCTCTGTCCTCCATCACGTAAAAATGAAATGAAAAGTTGGTAGCCTGCCACCCAGAATAGGACTCTAGCTAGAACTTGACCATGCTGGTATCCTAATCTTGGACTTCTAGCTTCCAAAACTGTGATAAACACATTTCTGTTGTTTATAAGCCACTTAGCTTATGATGTTTTTATTATAGTAGCCTTAATAAACTGAAAAACATGTAATAAAAATAAAGCTCTAAGTAAAGGGAAAAAATGCTGAAATAGTAAAGGAGGAACCTTTGCCCAAGCCCCATTTGCTGCCCTTTGTGGTTATCATCTGTTAAAAATCTCTAACAATCCTCAAAGGAGTGGTGTGCATAAGAAATCCACATGATTGTCCGTATGGACAACATACCATCTTGAAGGGAAGAGCAGCTGTGGCTAGGAGCACAGCCTCAAAATCACCCAGACTGGCCTTGGATATTCCCCCAAACCACACAGTGAGCCACCAAGTTATGCCACCCCTGGACCCCAGCCACCCTGCTCCCTCCTTCTCCCAACTGTAGTGAGTCGCAGAGTTGCATGCCACTAAGGCAGCAGGATCTGGGACCATGCAGAGAGTTGCACATCAGTGGGACTTTGCAGGTGACACTTACAATGGGAGCCAGGACTCCAAGCAAATCCAAAATAGCTTGCACGACAAGGTCGAGGGTAAGCCACATAGTCAGACAACAACATGAGGAGAGTCCATCCACCAATGGGACAATAACATTCAAGACCCAGCTACATCAGGAAATCCCAAATAACTCAAGTAAGGGGCTTAGAACACCCAGCTCAGGAGATCTGAGAGACTGCACCACTTGGTCCCACAAAACATCGACTACATAGGACCACTTTTCAAAATCTGGGTAGTATCGCAGTTTGATCTAAGACAAGTGTTGGCAATGATGTGGAGAAAAGTTAACCCTCATACACTGCTGGTGGGAATGCAGATTAGTGCAGCCTCTGTGGAAAACAGTATGGAAGTTTCCTCAAAAAATAAAATAAAATATAGAACTTCCATTTGACCCAGTGATCTCACTTCTAGGAACATATCCTAAGAAACCAGAACCACCTATCAGAAAGAATATATGCACCCTTTTGTTCATAGCAGTGTAATTTACAATAGCCAAGATTTGGAAATATCCTAAGTGATCATCAGCAGATGAGTGGATTAACAAACTGTGATACATCTATACTACCCAGCTATAAAAAGCAAAGAACTCTTATCTTACCATTTGCAACAGCATGGATGAACCTTAGCATTATGCTAAGTGAAATAAGCCAGTCAGAGAAAGATAACTATCATCTGATCTCACTCATAGTGGAATTTAATGAACAACATAAACTGATGAACAAAAATAGACCCAGAAACATAGAAGCATCAAACAGACTGTCCAACCTTAGAGGGAAGGCAGGGGAGAGTGGTGGGGGGGGGAGTGGATAGGAAGAGTTCAACCAATGAACTCATATGCATATACTAGTATGCATAACCCGTGAACACAGACAATAGGATGTTGAAGGCCTGGGGTAGGGAGGGGGGAAAGTGAGAGAGGTCAAAGGGGGAAAAGGAGGACATATGTAACTTTCAACAATAATATATTTTAAAAACCTACATTATTTTGAATTATGCATAAAGAAGACTTTAAGTGTGATATAACAGAAGTCCTACTCATATTCACATGACTCGGTGATTAATTGGAGAAATCCTCAGACATTATCAGATAAATAGCCTTCATATGTAATTTGCATGTGGTCTAGTGGTATATATTTTCATTATAATCATTTCAATCATTTTTATTGCCTATAACAAGAAGTCATCCCTATCCCCAGCATCTTAGTATCATTCCATCAGAGATCTTGGTTCATGACAGGAATAGGCCTCAGATTTTCATCATTCCACTAAAGCCCACCAAATCCTCACTTACTTCCTAAGTTTCTGAGAAAAATCCTGGAAAGTCTATCTCCTCCCTAGTTTCTCTGCTTTCCCCTCCACAAGTTTAAGCTTAAAGAGAAAACAAACCCAAAGAGAGTAGAGTGGGAGCAGGAGTTGCCTTTTGGGGTCCTAACAACCTTAGCAGTTGGCACATGAATGTGGTCAAGAGCTCCACCAGGCAAGGAATTCACAGCTCATAAGATAATACCTAGCAACTTCATTGAGTTTCATCAAGAAGTGAGCAGTGTCTTCCAGCATCACCAGTGACAACACACCACAAATTAATCTAGTTTAAGTGGAATGTATTGCCACTTCATCCCAAGTTAAATAGTTCCTCTCCATAGCTACTTTTATATATAGATGCCTCAGCCAGTGGTCAATGTCTCACTGCTAGCATTAAGAACCTAGTGTTCAGAGTGAACAAAACCAGGTGGGCAGTGATATTAACAAAACACTGTTGGTTCAGCTTGAATGTGCCACAAATTTTTAATGCTTCGGGGAAAAGAGAGGAAGATAACTGTTTTAGTAGAAATAGTAGGTAGTGGTATAGAAAAATAAACAGGCAGGCAAACTCCTGAAACTAAGGGGGGCGAGGCATTTAACTGCCCGTACAAGCTTCTGTCCTGCTTCTGGATCACTGCCAGCTTCTGACCTCTCTCAGACAGAACCCCTCAACAGGTATTGCCACTGATTTTTGGGATAGGGGTCAATAACAGTTCCCACTTCCTAGTCCTTCAGGGAAGAAAATTCTCGGTTTTATTGCTATTGGGGTGATGATTTTCTGTTTTGCCAAGCTGGGACTCTGAATTCATTTTGCCCCCTGAATTCATTTTTGTCCCAAAGGAACCATTGGTTTTCAAGGTGATTCAGTTCTACTAGACTGTACAGATTTTGTGACATTATTGGATTAAATATGCCTTATGGGTTTACCTTTGAAACCTGGACATCATTTATAACTTTTCTGTGGGGAAAATGCATTTCAAGCTCTAAATTACCAGATCTACAAAAAGCTCATTAGTAAACCAGTAATGCCTCTTCTATTCTTTGCCTGAGAGAGAAGCAACCACACCAATATGAATTGCATTCTCATAACTAAATTCTTTAATCAGTTGGAATGCTTTCTGTAAGTAACAGAAGATCCTGCTAACTGCAGCTTAAACAATAAGGACATTTATTATGACATTCAGCAAGAAGTCCACAGAGAAACAGGTCTAAGAATTGGCTCAGCAACCTAACAATGCTTTAAAGTACCTAAGCTATTTCTAACCTTCGGCTTTGCCATGCTCTGCATGTCATCAATCTCTCTCATCCCCAGCCCCAAGGCAGCAGCAAATCTATGCATTAAATCCTCATAACAACATCCAAGGGCCTGAAAGGAAAAGGGATTGAGGTGTTTTCTCCTCATACATATTTATTTTACCAGGAAGAAACCTTTCCCAGAAGCCTTGCAACAACAGACTTTCTTTTAAGTCCTGTTGACCAGAACTCAGTTACATCCAAACTCCGAGTGAAAGGGGAATGAGATGATGACTTACCCCTTCATGTTTCATGCCCTGCGCTAGGAGTGGGCTTGTCTCCCTGAGCACATTCTCCCCAAAGTTCAACAAAATCACAGTTTCAGCAAGAAAAAGAGGGGACTGGTTGTTCATAGGTAACCAATACCATATATCACTCCAATTTTACTCCATTTTATTTCCTCTTGCTTAAGAGGTTTACTCTAGATTAGTAACATACGGCACTGGGCTACAAAGATGAGACTGATGGGATACAAAGCACAAAATGTGTGCTAAATTGCAATGCTATGGTTGTGCTGCATACTAGATGCTGTGAAATCATATTCCTGAATAGACAGTATACATAATAGTGCCATTTTGAATGTTAGAGTAATTCACTGAGCTTGAAGACATACAGTGTGGAAAGCTCCCTAGTTCTAATTATGCTCGCTTTCACGGACCAATGTCCAATCAGCCAAAAGATAATTGCATGTGGAATTCACATATAAACAAGAATGTTAGTTAATATGTGACTTACCATACATTGAAATTGTGGTAGCTTTTTCAATGATTAATGACCCAGAAAATCTTTGTCCAGGGCCTATTTATAATGTTGTTTTTTTCCTCAAAATAATACCCCTTGAATTTAAGTTAATATTAAAACCAACAACACAATCACCAAAGACACACTTCTCCAGTAATACTCCCAGATATCCTATTTAATAAAGATCATTATTACTCTTTTTGTAAAAATAAGATTTTCTATCACAAGGGTATGTAAAAGTAATTCACAATTTAGAAAAGATATCTGAAGTCACTTTCTTTGTCTCAATGTGGCATTATAATGCTAACCATAGGCCCCAAAGAAAAGAGAACTAGGTTCCAATATCTACTCAACACAAATGAAATAATCTAATCTAGGCTGGTTTATAGCCAGTCTCAATTATTTATGTCTAAAGCAAAGCTATGACACTCAAATATTTAGAACTGCACAGCCAATGTTCTACTAGGCATTTTCCCACAAATACATCGAGGTCCATAGTAGAAAGGATATTCCTTTCCTAAACCATATTCCAATTTGGAACTTTATGATAAGATCAAGATCTGAGAGAGGGTATTCCCTCTGGGTCACCTCTCTCCCTTAACTTTGAAATAGCATCTATTAATGAAAAATGTGTGCTATTATGCTTTTCTTTGATTTACTTCTTTTCTTGTGTGGAACAAGTCAAAGAAAATAAAAATAACACACATTTCTTCCTAAACTTTAGTTGGAGAGTAAAGAAAAAAAGGTCATCTTCTTATTTCATTGGATTTTAATGTGTTTCTGACAGTGAAGAAACCAATTATTAAAGAATAGTTAATATAACTTTTCTGTGTGCACAAAATCAAAGGAAGAGAAGGCAATAAAGAGAAGTACACAGAACACTTAAATGGGAAAGACATATTTTTAAAGTATAGTGAAAATTGTCTGACAAGTTTCAGTCAATGGCAAGAAAAGCGATCTTAAAATTAGAAATAAACAATATTGAGGTGACCTAAAGCTGCCCATATCACCTCAGTTTGAACCCCCACGTTTGTGTTGTTTGCAATAAAGTTTCTAACATTGCACTGTCTTAAACTGATTAAGACCGTAATTTGAATTACGGTCTTAATCAGTTTATCAGTAATCTTTAATTTGGTGGTCAGCACTAGACTTGGATCTGTGTTAAGAAATACAAAGCCTTCTTAAAATGGTTTACACCATAGTTGAGGAAATGACTATCATACTTGAAACAATACAGCACAATGCAGGTACTATATAAATGAAATGCTAAATTTAGATGTGACCTAAAATGTATATTCATTTCTAACATTTTATTTCTCAGCTGATTTCCTATTTTGACTTTCTATCTGTATAGTTCCTCTCCATTATCCTGGCTATTGATTATTTTTTAATGTGGGCGAAGGCCTAATGTACTGTAGATTTTGTCTAAAGCTCTGTCTGCCTCTGCATTCTCTGTCTGCCTTTACAAAGCCAAAAGAAAAATGAGCTAGAGTATTCCTAAACTTTTTATAATGTGACTAACTTTCTGCTTGTTTAAGACGTGTTTGGAATTACTTCTCAGGAAAGAACAGACGTTACTAAAGCTGACAAACTAATTGGGCTTTGCACCATTCTGTCAATACATGGGAAGACTTCTGTCTATCTAGACACCTGCCAGAAAAGAACAAAAGGTTTTCACTCACATGCAAAGCAAGAATTCATTTAGTTTTTTCGAATTCTATTTTTCAACTCTATGTTCACTAATCTTTTATGTTCTTTTAGGTGTTTTACTTTTAAAAAATATGTGTAATTACAAAATTAAATAAATATTTGTGCTTAATTAGATAAGGATACAAGTAGCTTATTATAATCTTGCAAAAAGAAAATCTAAAGTAACTCCAAGAATACTAAATATGCTTAACAAAGTGACATATTTAGCTGTAATTGTTTTTTTCCCATCCAAGAACTAATCAACTAACTAAATATAGGATTTATTAAATCAGTTCTACATCATACTTCAACTTTAATATAGAAATCTTATCAAACAAAAATCTTTCACCAAGAACCTATTCAAAATACTTTCAAAAGTATTTTTTTCCTGAAACTGAGAAATTTGAATTAAGGATGCATAATATGAAATCTCTATTTAGTGAGTCTATTATGAATTAATAGACAAGTATGTAGAAATTTTGTAGTCTTGTTGAAAATAAATGATCTTAATATTCTTTATTTCTTCCCAGCTTATTGTGAAATCATATTTTAATTGTTCAATAATTGCTATCTTACCTATAAAAGAAAACTGCCTTTTAAAAAAATATATTTTATTGATTTTTCACAGAGAGGAAAAAAGAGGGATAGAAGTCAGAAACATCAATGAGAGAGAAATATCGGTCAGCTGCCTCTTGCACACCCTCTGCTGGGGATGTGCCCGCAGCCACCGTACATGCCCTTGACCGGAATCGAACCTGGGACCTTTCAGTCTGCAGGCCGACGCTCTATCCACTGAGCCAAACCGGTTTCGGCAAAAACTGCCTTTTTAAAAAGTAAATAGGCCAACTAGTTTATGAAGCAAAGTATTTTCATCCACTTACTCATAGTTCTTGGCTTTTAACAAGATGTCTGTGACATCTGAAATGGAAATATTCACTCTATAATTACACAACTTTATATATATATATATTCATCGCTACATTTTTTAGGTGAGCTTATTTGAATAGCGTAGGCTTTTCATTGACTTGAGGAATATATTCAATTGGGTCTATGATTCATAAGAATATCCTCATATGACATTGGAACTTTTTCCTGGCAAATGTTTGTACATAGCTTTAAAGTTGGAATACTTTTGAGTATAGTTAACACCTTTTGGCCATTTATTTTAAGTAAGTTCCCATTTGAAGAACAAAGATAATTCATGCTCTGCATTATGGTCCCTAATAACTAAATTATAAAGAGACTACACTTTACAGGTCCTAAATGATCTGTATAAATAATAAATTTTTTAATGCTGTGCTGTAAGGTAAGAAGGTGAAATTTATAAAATTTTAGTTTGAGAAGTAGAAAATTTCAAAAGATTTATAGCTTTTCTATGAAAACTGATTAGCCTAATCTCCTTTCAGTTTGACCTTTCTCCAGGCCCTAACGAAACTAAAACTGGTTTCTAAAGAAGATCATATATTTAGTTAACAAAATCTTATTACCATTATGAGACATATTTATATTACGGCAGTGGTTGGCAAACTGCGGCTCTCCAGCCATGCACAGCTCTTTGGCCTCTTGAGCGTGGCTCTTCCACAAAATACCACAGCCTGGGCAAATCTATTTTGAAGAAGTGGCATTAGAAGAAGTTTAAGTTTAAAATATTTGGCTCTCAAAAGAAATTTTAATCATTGTACTGTTGATATTAGCTTTGTTGACTAATGAGTTTGCCAACCACTATATTAGGGCATTTAATTAACACTTAACTTATTATAATAAATATCATGGGTTTATCACTCTATTGTTTGCATTTCTGGCATTGTTTGGGAAACATAGCTATCAAAATACAAAATAATACCTATAATAGTTGATTATAGCTACAGTAATCCTATCTAATAAAAGAGTAATACGCAAACTTGACCATACCTTCGGCACACCCACAAGCCACACCCATAGCCATGCCCACCAGCCAATCAGGAGCAGATTACGCAAATAAACTCCAACCAAGATGGCTGCCACCACTGAGAGCAGGAGGAAGGCTTGGGTTTTCCCCGCAACAAAAGGAGCGAAGCTTTCCACCTGCCATTGCCTGCCTAGGCCTCCATTCAATGTTATAAAGTTTCAATTATAAAAGATACAGAAGTGGCAGCAGCCACTGAGCTGGAGAGGACAGAGGCTTGGATTTCCCTGGCAACGGAGGAAGCCAAGCTTCCAGCCTGCCAGTGCTGGCCTAGGCCTCCACTCTAGGCTACGAAGTTTCAAACAAAAATGGCTTTCACCCCAGAGCCAGCAGAAGGCTTGGCTCTGCTCCAGGTTACAAAGTTTCAATTGTAGACATAGATTAATCCCAGATACCAGAGCCTCCACTTGGGTTGCTGGGGGGCATGGCTGGCCCACAAACCTCCACAGGCCCCTCACTCAGGCTGCCCCTCACTCCAAGGAAACCCCAACCCTGATCTGGGACACTCTTCAGGGCAAACCAGCTGGCCCCCACCCATGCACCAGGCCTCTATCCTATCTAATAAAAGAGTAATTTGCAGATTGACCATCACTGCAACACACAAGAGGGCTGCCCCCATGTGGTCAAAGATCCTGCCACCATGTGGACACACGATGGCCACCACAAGATGGCCAGCAGGGGAGGGCAGTTGGGAGGGACCAGGCCTGCAAGGGAGGGCAGTTGAGGGGCGATCAAGCTTGTAGAGGAGGGCAGTTAGGGGTGACCAGGCCAGCAGAGGAGGGAAGTTAGGGGCAAACAGGCTGGCAGGGAAGCAGTTAGACATCAATTGGGCTGGCAGGGTAGTGGTTAGTGGATGATTAGGCTGGCAGGCAGAAGCAGTTAAGGGTAATCAGGGAGGTAGGCAGGTGAGCAATTTGGAGCCAGTAGTCCTGGATTGTGAGAAGGATGTCCAATTGCCAGGACATCCTACCAGGATTGGGCCTAAATGGGCAATCGGACATCCCTTGAGGGGTCCCAGATTGGAGAGGGTGCAGGCTGAGCTAACGGACATTCCCTGCCCCCCACCCCCGTGCATGAATTTCGTGCACCGGGCTTCTAGTACTACATAATAAGCACCCCCAAAACCTTAGAGACTTACAAAACAAACATGAATTTTTTTCCTCACTCATCAATATATATATGTAAAGCAGGTCACATGGTCAAGCCCCCATTTGTATGGTAGGAAATATACCTACCATAGTAGGAGATAATAAAATTTATTTGGCAAAGTTTTTTAGTGTATAATTTTCTTTATTTTAATATATTTTTATTTATTTCAGAGAGGAAGAGAAAGGGAAAGAGAGAGAGAAACATCAATGATGAGAGAGAATCATGGATCAGCTCCCTCCTGCATGTCCCTCACTGAGGATTGAGCCTACATCCTGGGCATATGCCCTGACCTGGAATTGAACCATGACCTCCTGGTTCATTGGTAGATGCTCAACCACTGAACCATGCTGGCTGTTTAAGTGTATAATTTTCTAATAGGAAAAGAATAAAGAATTGTGTATAATAATATTCCATAGTATCTTCATAGTATTTAATAGAGACTAGAGGCTCTGTGCACAAATTTGTGCATGGGTGGGGTCTGGCTGGCCCAAGCCCAATTGGGGCAGATAGGTACCGAGCCTGTCAGGAGGAGGAGATGACAGGAGGTTGGCTGGCTGGCCCACCCTGATCAGGCCAATCAGGGCTGGGCTAGCCAGGGGAAAGGCCTATAGAAAATTGACTGGGGGCCCAACCCACGAATGGGGTAAGGGAAAATTGGGGGTCAGTGGCTGGGAGATAGACCATGAGAAGTTAGCCAGCCAGCCTTATCCCTGATTGGGTGTAAGGGGAGCTGATCAGGGGTGGGGCCAGCTGAGGGAAGGGGCTGCAGGTGGTTGGCCAACCAGTCCCACCCCCAATCTGGCCAGTTCACTGGCCGCAGTGGGCATCATAATGACTGGTTGTTCTGTTCATTATGCTATTCTGGTTGTTGGCTTTTTATGTATAGAGATTTATTACTTTAAAATTAATAGCTGTATTTACACAGCTCTTGAGACTAAACTCTTGATCTGTAAGGTAGAATGATCCTCTTTAGATAAGAATTTAGAATTGAAAATGTAGGCAGTATTTATGTCAGAAGAGTTTAGGTTAAACACACATTTAACATATAATTAAATTTTAACATATGAACGCATTTAGATTATATTCTCAGGACCAAATAAATATCTAGCATCATTTAAAAATTGAATTATTTAATTACATGATTTTAAAAATATATCTACCTCTTGGTGATTGGAAATAACATTTTTTTCTAGCATAATGTTAGAGAAAGAAGCAGCCACTATTAAAAATTTAATATTTCTTATGTGTAAAGAAAAAATACTTCTTTATTATCCTATCTAATAAAAGAATAATATGCAAATTGACCATACCTCTGATCAAGCTATGCCCTCCAGCCAATCAGGAGCAAATTATGCAAATAAACCCCAACCAAGATGGCTGCTGCCACTGAGAGCAGGAAGGAGGCTTGGGTTTCCCCAGCAATGGAGGAAACCAAGCTTTCCACCTGCCATGGCAGCCTAGGCCTCCACTCAATGCTACAAAGTTTCAATTATAGAAGATACATAATCCCAACAGAAATGGCGGCAGCCACAGAGCTGGAGAGAGAAGAGGCAAGGATTGCTGGGGCAATGGAGGAAGCCAAACTTCTGCAGCCCTAGCCTAGGCCTCCACTCTAGGCTACAAAGTTTCAAACAGAAATGGCTGTCGCCACAAAGCGAGCAGAAGGCTTGGCTCCGCTCCAGGCTACAAAGTTTCAATTGTAGAACATAAAATAATCCCATATCCCAGGGCCTCCACTTGGGTCGCTGGGGGGCATGACAGGCCTGCAACCCACCAAAGGCCCCTCACCTAAGCCACCCCACACCCCAAGGGAACCCCCTCCCTGATCCAGGACACCCTTCAGGGCAAACCAGCTGGTCCCCACCCATGCACCAGTCCTGTATCCTATCTAATAAAAGAGTAATATGCAGATTGACCATCACTCCATCACACAAGAGGGCTGCCCCCATGTGGTCAAAGATCCTGTGGACACAAGATGGCCACCACAAGATAGCCAGCAGGGGAGGACACTGGGAGGTTCCAGGCCTGCAAGGATGACAGTTGTGGGCAATCAAGCCTGCAGGAGAGGGCAGTTGGGTTGACCAGGCCAGCAGAGGAGGGAAGTTGGGGCAAACTGGCTGGCAGGGGAGCAGTTAGACATCAATTAGGAGATAGTGCAGGTTGGGCTGAGGGACACACCCCAACTCCACTCCCACCCCTGGTGCATGAATTTCATTCACCGGGCCTCTAGAGATTTATATAATGCTCTATTGTAAATATGTTACATAGGCCTGATTTTTTAAAAAAATATTTTTTATCGATTTTAGAGAGGAAGGGAGAGGGAGAGAGAGATAGAAACATCAGTGATGAGAGATAATCACAGAACAGCTGCCTGTGCCCCCACATTGGGGATAAAGTCTGCTATTCAGGCATGATCCTTGACCAGGAAACAAACCATAACCTCCTGGTTCACAGGTCGATGCTCAACCACTGAGCCATGCCAGCCAGGCTAAGCCTGATTTTTTTTTTATGATAGTAAATCTAATGTCAATAGAACCTAAAATACACTGGATTGTGAAGTGCAAAACCATCACCATGTACAACTATTTCCCTAAACACTCCCTTCAAGAACTGAATGGACACTTTAATAAAGAATCCATTTGATTTTTGACCTTGCTGCCCAGAGTGTTGAGGAATAAACAACTTAATACATAATTTGGGGTTTGGGTTTTAGTTGTGCTTTCAATGCATGGATTTCTATTTAAAAATCACTCTAAGTCATATTAAAGTATAGTTTCTAAAAGAGAAAGAAAAGATTTTATATAATATATCCCTTTACAATATTTGATGATTCCACAGTGTCTGGATCGGAGGAGGGACCATACACCTCCCTCTCCTGGTACTTTCCCCACACAGGAGAGATAATAAAAACTCCAGGTTCCAACCAACCCTGCTGGAGTCCATACAGGATCTCCATCAAGCCAGTGGGCAAAGTAGTATTTTAAGTGGTTTGCAGAAGAGTAGTTCTGGGACAGGGGAAAACCTTTCTGTTGGTGCTGTATGGGTCTTTTATACATTTTTGTTTTGTTACTTCTGTTTTGTATTTTGTTGTGTTGTGTTTAGTTGTGTTTAGTCAGCATCTCCACAATAGCTCGCATGATGTAGTTGGGGAGGAGGGATGTGGGAAGAGCCACATAGTCAGCCAGCCTGAGAGGAGACTACATCCACCGATGGGACAATAACATTCAAGACCCAACTACAACAGGAAAACCCAAATAACTCAAGTATGGGGCTTTCTGTGTGTGTGTGTGTGTGTGTGTGTGTGTGTGTGTGTGTGTGTGTGCGCGCGCACGCGCGCGCTTTCTGCCTTGCTTTTTTTTTAATTTGTTTTTTTTATTGTTTAAAATATCCTAATAAAAGAGTAATATTCAAATTGACCATACCTTCTACACCCACAAACCACACTCACCAGCCATGCCTGCCAGCCAGTGATATGCAAATTAACACCCAACCTAGATGGCTGCTGCCCAAGGACGGGAAAAGCCTCAGCCAGAGGCTTTTCCCAGCCGGTTGGGGCAGAGCTAGCCAGCGATCGGCCTGATTGCACTGTGATCGCTGGATGCCCGAGGCTGAGGCTGGGGCAGAGCCAGGAGCCAGGTATCCACTCGATCACAGGTCAATCACTGGGTGCCCAAGGCTGGGAAGCCTCAGCCAGAGACTTTCGGCCTTGGGAAGGCTGGGGGTGAGCCACCAGTAGGACATCCTCTGAGGGCTCCCAGTATGTGAGAGGGGGCAGGTTGGGCTGAGGGACCACTCACCTCCAGTGCATGAATTTCATGCACCAGGCCCCTAGTTACATTTAATAGTACATATATTTTCTTTTCTTTTCCCATTGACCTTCCCCCAGCCTCCCTTTACTCCTGTCACATGACCTCATTCCACCCCTCTCCCCAGTGTCTTGTGTCAGTTTATATACATGCATACAAATCCTTTGGTTAATCTCTTTTCCCCATTTCCCAACACTCCTGCCTTTCCATTATAATTTGACAGTCTGTTTAGTGCTTTACTACCTCTGTATCTATCTTTTTGTTATTCAGGTTATAATATTTTTATTTTACATAAATGAGTGAGATCATGTGGTATTTTTCTTTCATTGCCTGGTTTATTTCACTTAACATAATGCTTTCCAGGTTCATCCATGCTGCTGCAAATGGTAAGAATTCCTTCTTTTTTATGACAGTGTAGTATTCCATTGTGTAGATGTTACACAGTTTTCTAATCTACTTATCTGCTGATGGGCATTTAGGCTGTTTCCAAATCTTAGCTATGGTGAATGGTGCTGCTATGAACATGTGGGTGCATATATCCTTTTTGATTGGTGTTCCTAGTTTCTTGGGATATATTCCTAGAAGTGGGCTTACTGGTCAAATGGGAGTTCAATTTTTAGTTTCTTGAGGAAACTCCATACTGTTCTCCACATTGGCTGCACCAGTGTGCATTTCCACCAGCACTGCATGAGGGTTCCTTTTTCTCCATATCCCCAACAGCACTTGTTGTTTGTTGACTTTTTGATGATTGCCAACCTGACAGGTGTGAGATGATACCACATTGTCATTTTGATTTGCTTCTCTCGGATAATTAGTGACTTTGAGCATCCTGTCTAATAAAGAGGGAATATGCTAATTGACCATCACTCCATTACAAGGATGGCTGCACCCACAGCTGAAACCAAGTCCCATAAGGAGCCTTAATAGGCAATCAGCAGGGACCTGAGGGTACGCACTCCCCTGTCCCTGTAGGGCTTGACAGGGGACTTCAGACCACACCCCTCACCCGGCAGGACTTGACAGGGGATCTCAGACTGCATCCTCCACCCTGGCATCAGGCTGGGGGACCTTAGGCCATGCCCCCCACCCTGACACCAGGCCAGGGGATCTGAGACCATGCCCCCCACCTGACAGGGCTTGACGGGGGACCTCATAGTGCGCTTCTTGTCCTGGTGCTGGACTAGGGGACCTCAGCTACTCCCCCTGCCCAACACTAGGCTGGTGGACCTCAGGCCACACACCCCCTGAGGTGGGGCTTGACAGAGGACTTCAAACTGCATCCCCCTCCAGCATCGGACCAGGGGACCTGAGGTTGCACCCCCCTGCCTGCCTGGGCTTGACAGGGGACCTCAGGCCATGCTCCCCAACTAACAAGGCTTGACAAAAGACCTCAAGGTGCACCCTAAGTGCTGGGTCAGGGGAACTCAGGCCACGCCCCTCACTCCAGCACCAGGCTGGGGAACCTTAGACTGCACCCCCTGCTTGGCGGGGCTTGATGAGGGATCTCAGGCCATGCCCCCCAGTCCAGTACTGGATCAGGGGACCCAAGGTTCCACATCCCTGCCTGGTTGGGCTTGACATGGGACCTCAGGCCATGCTCCCTACCCAGTGAGGCTTAACAGAAGACCTCAAGGTGTACTTTTCCTGTCCTGGTGCTGGGCTAGGGGACGTCAGGCTGCTCCCCCTGCCCCAGCACCAGGCTGAGGGACCTTAGGCAGTGCCTCCCATCAGATGAGGCTTTACAGGGGACTTTAGACCATGCCTCCCCCAGCACCATGCCAGCGGATCTCAGGCTGCACCCCATGCTACAGCACCGGGTCAGGGGACCGGAAGTTGCACCTCCCTTGCCTGGCGGGGCTTGATGAAGGACCTCAGTCCATGCCCATGACCCAGCAGGGCTTGACAGGGATCTCAGGCCATGTCCCCCACCTGGTTGACCTTGACAGGGGACTACAAGGCATGCCCCCTACCCCAGTCTGGGCTGGGGGACCTCAGGCCATGGCCCAGTCCTGGAGCTGGGTCAGGAGACCTGAGGCTATGTCCCCTGCCTGGTGGGACTGGCCAGGTCTGGATATAGCCCAATGGGGGTTGGAGCCAGCTGGGTCTGAGTCTCATGCAATTTTGTGGCACATGTAGGTGGGTAGGTGACACTGGGTCCTGTGGTGCGCCCCAAACTCTGACAGGAGGTAGGTTTTCATATATGTTTTACTAATTTTCTTATATCTCTGACACTTCTATTATAGAGAAAGGGCAAATAGCAATATTAAATTACTTCCTCTAATTAATCTTCTTTTAATGTGCACGAATTTCATGCACAAGGGCACTAGTGTTTTAATATGTCTCTTGGCCTTTCTTCTCTCTTCTTTCAAAAAGATTCTATTTAGATTTGTTGCCTTTTTTTTTTTGGATCATTTATCTTCCTTTTATTAAGTTGTATAAGTTCCCTGTAAATATTGGAGATTAAACCTTTAACAGTGATAACATTTGCAAATATGTTCTCCTATACAGTGGGCATTTTTGTTTGTTTGTTTTGTTGATGGTTTCTTTTGCTGTGAAAAAGCTTTTTATTTTGATGTAGTCCCATTTGTTTATTTTCTCTTTAGCTTCCATTGCCCTAGTAGCAGTATCAGTGAAGAAATTCCTTCAGCATACATCTGAGATTTTGCTGTCTGTGGATTCCTCTAGTATTTTTATGGTTTCCCATCTTATGTTCAAGTCTTTTATCCATTTTGAGTTTGTTTTTGTGTATGGTGTAAGTTGGTGATCTAGTTTCATTTTTTGCATGTATCTGTCCAGTTTTCCCAACACCATTTATTGAAGAGACTCTCTTGACTCCATTGTATGTTTATGCCTCCTTTGTCAAATATTCATTGAATATAGTGGTTTGGGTCGATATATGGCTTCTCTATTCTATTCCATTGGTCTATATGTCTATTCTTATATTAGTATCAGGCTGTTTTGAGAACAGTGGCCAGGTAATACAGCTTGAAATCTGATATTGAGCTCCCACCTAATTTATTTTTCTTTCTCAGGATTGTTGTGGCTATTTGTTTTTTTTTTTATTTATTCCAGATGAATTTTTGGAGTTCTTTCTAGATCTGAGAAATATGCCATTGATATTTTAATGGGGAGTACATTGAATCTACAGATTGCTTTGGGTAGTATGGATGTTTTTATAATGTTGATTTTACCAATCCATGAACGTGATATGGTCTTCCATCTGTTTACATCCTCCTCTATCTCAGCCTGAAGGATAGGCAAGCCTCAGATGGTGGCTTCTCAGCCGCCCAGGACTGCCCGAGGCGCAGGTAACCAGGGCCAGCTGAGGCTTTCTCTGCTCACAGTGGCAGCAGCAGAGGTGTAATGGGGCATCACCTTCCCCTGATCATCAGGTCACTTCCTGCCCCTGAGGGCTCCTGGACTGTGAGAGGGGACAGGCCAGGCTAAGGGGACCCCCCCTCCAGTGCATGAATTTTCATGTACCGAGCCTCTGGTTAAAAATAACCTTAAATGTTAATGGCTTAAATGCTCCAATCAAAAAATAAGCTGAGTTGATAAGAAAACGGGACCTATATATATGCCTTCTGCAAGATGGACTCACACACAATTAAAGTAAAGGGATGGGGAAGAAAAATTCTTAAGGCAAATGGACATGAAAAAAAAGCTAGAGTAACAATATTCATATCTAACAAAATAAACTTCAAAGTGAAGGCCATAACAAGAGATAATGAAGGCCACTTCATAATACATGTGGATATAATTCTGGTGAAGTAATAACTGACCCCACAGAAATACAAAGAATTGTAAAAAATACACTATCAACAATTATATTCCAACAAGCTGGACAATGTAAATGAAATAGACAAATTCCTAGAAAAATACAATCTTGCAAAAGAAAATCGGGAAAAAACAGAAAACCTAAATAGGCCAATAACTACTGAAGCAGTAAAAAATAAATAAATCTTCCAGCAAACAAAAGCCCTAGCGTCACAAGGGTGTTTTACCAAACATTCAAAAAAGAACTAACAACTATACTCCTCAAATTTTTCCAAAAAATTCAAGAGGAAATCATTCTTTCAAGCTCTTTAAGGCCAGCATTATTCTAAACCTAAAACCAGATAAAGACACTACCAAGAAAAATAATCACAGGCCAATAACTTTGATGACCATAGATGTTAAAATCTTAAACAAAATATTAGCAAATCAGATCCAACAATACATTAAAATTATCATACACCACAACTAAGTAAGATTTATTCTGGAGATGCAAGCCTGGTACAATATTCACAAATCAATAGATATGATACATCCCATAAACAGATTGTAAGACAAAAATCACATGATCATATTAATTGATTGAAAAAAACATTTGACAAAATTCAACACTTTTTTGATAAAAAAATTCTCAGCAAAGTCAGAATAGAGGGATCATACTTCAACATAATAAAGGCCATATATGAAAAACTTACAGCCAACATCATACTCAATGGGCAAAAACTAGACCCATTTTCCATAAGAGCAGTAACAAGACAGGGATGTCCACTTTCAGCAGTCTTGTTCAACATAGTACTGTAAGTCCTACCCATAGCGATCAAACCAGAAGAAAAAATATAAGGTATCCAAATTGGAAAGGAGAAAAGAAAACACATTATTCACAGATGACATGATATTATATGTAGAAAACGCTAAAGACTTCATAAGAACTACTAGCTTTAATAGATGAATTCAGCAATATAGCAGGATACAAAACTAACAACCAGAAATCAATGGCATTTTTATACACCAATAATGAACTCTCAAAAAGAGATACTAAAGATAAAAAAAAAATCCCATTTACCATTGCAACAACAACAAAAAAATTAAGATACTTAGGAACAAACTTAACCAAGGAAGTAAAAGACCTATACTTGAAAAACTACTGGATGTTGGAAAAATAGATAGAGAAAGATATAAGTGGAAGAATATGCTGTATTCATGAATTGGTAGAATCAACATCATTAAAATGCCCATGCTACTCAAAGCAATATATGCAATCCCTATTAAAATAGCAATGGCATACTTCACAGATCTAGAACAAACACTCCAAAAATTTATATGAAATTATGGAAAAAGACCCTGACTGGCCACAGCAATCATGAGAAAGAAGAACAAAGTTGAAAGAATCACAATACCAGATTTCAAATTATACTATAAAGCCATTGTGCTTAGAACAGGTTGGTATTGGCACAAGAACAGGCAGATAAATCAACGGAATAGAACAGAGAACCCAGAAATTGTCTCAAGTTAATATGCTCAATTAATATTTGACAAAGAAGGCAAGAGCACACAATGGAGTCAAGACAGTCTCTTCAATAAATGGTGTTGGGAAAATTGAACAGGTACATGCAAAAAAAAAATGAAACTAGGTTACCAACTTATACCATACACAAAAATAAACTCAAAATGGATAAAAGAATTAATGTAAGTCCTGAAATCATAAAAACCTTTGAAGAAACTATAGATAGCAAAATCTCAGACATGTTTCATACCAATGTTTACCAATACATTTCCTAGGGCAAAGGAAATTAAGTAGAAAATAAACAAGTAGAATTAAATATGCCATTGATATTTTAATAGAAATTGCATTTTATCAAAATTAAAAGCTTCTGCACAGCAAAAAAAAAAGTCAAAAAATTAAAGGCAAGGCAATTTCTTGATCAGAGCTCTGCTTAGGAAGATGAAGCCATCTGGAATCTACAAAATCAACTGAAGGACATAACATGTGTCATGAACAGTTGGCAGTGGAACGCTGCAAGAACTAGAGAGGGCCTGGACAAGAACATGGAAATGAATGCATGGGTTTGAATGCTCAAAAACACTAAAATAAAATCAGTAGGATTTGATAACTGATTTGCTATAGGTAAGAGAGCATGAGAGAAGTAATTAACAGAAAAGCCCATAAACAGAAAAAGAGAAAACAGAAGGACAAGCTAAGATTGGAGAGGAAATTATTAAATGTTTCTGAAAAATATTGAGTTTCACATTAAATTCAAAACACACATTCTATAAAATGTACCACAAATCAACATGTATATTTTACATATAATAATTTAATGCATGTTACACACCAGCATATTGTTCATTGTTTTCAAACATTTCTATCTTGTCTCTACAATGACACCAGATACTTCTTGAGGAAGAGGGGGTAAATGGAGTGAGCAGGATTAACTGACATGTCAAAAACTCTTATTTTCTGCACTCAGATACAATATACGTGCTGTTATTCTCATCTTACAGATAAATTAAAGCTCAGAACTATCCTGTATGTTGTCCACATTGCCAGAGATAAGGTAATATGTCCCCAATTTTACTGCATTACAATGGACCCATGAGTATCCATGTTAGAAATTCCAAGGAGCAGATATCTGGATGAATTTAAGGAAAAAAACACATTTTAAACTATTAAAATTATAAGTTCAAGAAGAGAACTTCAGGAAACTTATGTAGATATGCAATGTACAAGCAAAGGAAATTATAAAATTTTTGTCCCAAATTATCTCAAGATAATAACTGATAAGATACACAGAAAAGGTGTTTTCCTCTGTAGTTATAGCTTTTAAATATTATAGCTTTTTCTTCTTCTTTGTGCTAGTGTACAGAGTTTTAAAATAGCTTCCTTTTGCTTTTTTTTAAAACTTAAATGATAGATTTTTATTTCATCATTTTCCTTACATTTAATATATATTTCTGTGAATGTCTGTTGTGGTGGAATTGTATGTTTATTTAAATGCAAAAGCAATGATCAAATTTAAGAACTAGTTTCTAATGAAGCTTCCAGAAAGTAATTTATTTCTTAGATCACAGACTACTAATAGAATGAATAAATGAAAATACACACCACGTGTGCATTTCACAAGAAAATGAACATTGAAAGTGTTTTGACATTAAGGAACCAAGCTCCGCTGCACTTGCACATGTAAATTCTTCCTTGAGAAAGTAATAAAAGACAACATAAACTAAAATTTAGACTTCAAAATTGAAGCATGCAGTCAAATCTTGATATTTTTAAATAACCACACTTACTTGTGAAGAGCTAAGTACAAATGGTGAACTAGTCTTATAAAATCTGAGCAATTTTTTTTAAAGAGGAACTTAACAAAATCCCAAAGCAAATTCTCCTGTCTCCTTCTTATTAAAATTGTTTGCTTGATTTGTCCTCTTCATTAGGAAAGGGTAGGTATTTTTTTTAATTTTAACGTTTATTTAACTTAATTGTAATCTATGGAAAAATACGCATATGTACTGATTGTAGTTTCCTTGTTGTGCCCCTTTAATGTACATCAGGTTAAATTGCAGTGGCTTGATGTGTGGAAGTAGCTTAGTCCAAGATAGAAATGGTACCCAGTGTAGAGGCCCTGTCCAGAGCACACACAATGTTCAAGGCCAATCTGAAGGTGGAAATTCTAATCAGAGTGTTCAAAGCTAATTTGCTATATGCAGGTGCAAAAGTAAGGACACAGTAATATCACTGAATACACTGCACAGGTGTGCCTTTCTATAACCCCAAAATATTGATGTCACTATTTGGCAAGAAGCTTTTTCTGTTTTTGAACTTGTTTGTGTTTGTGTATAAGTTGTCATTGACCAGTCAGTTGTTGGCTGCGTTGTTTGTAATAAAGCTTGTCCCACTTGCCTGCTTGTACCCACATGTTCTTCAGATTTCCCTCACCCAGGAGGGTCAAGTCCCTGGCTGAGAAGGTTGCCCCTAAACAACAAAGTAAGGGGAAAAAAAGTTACTTTGACAATAGCCAGGTAAATTTCATCAGCTAACTTCCTTCCAAAAACCCACAGCAAGGTAGAATGAGGTAGGAAGAGTTAAAGGATAAAAATATTTAGAGATCCACAGAGACATAGGGAGCAGTTTTTGGTCAACACTTAGTCTAACAGGAGATCTAACCTTCCCCCCTCAACCTCTCCCACCCCTAGTCAAGATTCTAGCAGATACTGTTTTGAAGAAATCTATGACTACAATGAGACTTGTAACTTGCTCATGATATTTATGACAACAGCTCAAGTTGGTCAGATTGGTGATAGGGAACCTGGGATCTTATATCTTTACTAGGGGCCCAGTGCGTGAAATTTGTGCACTGGAGGGGTGGTCCCTCATCCCACCCTGCCTCCTCTCACATCCTGGGAGTCCTCAGGGGATGTCTCACTGATGGCTTAAGCCTGTTCCCAGTGGGGAGCAGACCTAAGTTGCAATCTGGCATCCTTTTGTGGGAGGCAACCAGGCTGATCAGGGAAAGGTGCTAGCCCCATTACCCCATTGCTGCAGCCACTGGCAGTCACCAAAGTGTTTTCATCAACATGGATTCCAATCTCTTCATCATGAAAAAAATGACAATTTTCTTTAGGCATTTTCAAGATGTGTCTTTCATAGGATATGACATTTCTTCCTTCCTTCTTCCTTCCTTCCTTCCTTCCTTCCTTCCTTCCTCCTTCCTTCCTCCCTTCCTTCCTTCCTTCTTCCTTCTTTCCTTCCTTCCTTCCTCCTTCCTTTCTTTCCCTTCCTTCCTTCTAGTCTTTCATAGGATATGACCTTTCTTTCTTCCTCCCTTTCTTTTCTTTCTTTCTTTCTTTCTTTCTTTCTTTCTTTCTTTCTTTCTTTCTTTCTTTCCTCCTTCCTTCCTTCTTTTCTTCTTTCTTTCTTTCTTTCTTTCTTTCTTCCTTCCTTCCTTCCTTCCTTCCAATCTTTCATAGGATATGACCTTTCTTTCTTCCTTCCTTTCTTTTTTTCTTCCTTTCTTCCTTTCTTTCTTTCTTTCTTTTTTTCTTTCCTCCTTCCTTCCTTCTTTTCTTCTTTCTTCCTTCCTTCCTTCCTTCCTTCCATATCTTTCATAGGATATGACATTTCTTCCTTCCTTCCTTCCTTCCTTCCTTTCTTTCTTCCTTCCTTCCTTCCTTTCTTCCTTCCTTCCTTCCTTCCTTCCTTCCTTCCTTCCTTCCTTCCTTTCTCTCTCTCTTTCTCCCTTCCTTCCTTCCTTCCTTTCTTTCTTCCTTCCTTCCTTCCTTCCTTTCTTTTTCTTTCTTTCTTTCTTTCTTTCTTTCTTTCTTTCTTTCTTTCTTTCTTTCTTTCTTTCTTTCAACTGAGGATATGTTTCCATTGATTTTTAGAGAATGGAAGAGACAGGGAAAGACAGAGAGAAACATCAAAGTGAGAGGAACACTTTGGTTGGTTACCTCCTGCATGAGCCCTGACCTGGGCCCCAGCCAAGAAGGAGCTTGCAACCTACATGTCCTTGATCAGAATTGTACCCAGACCCTGAGGTCAGCAAGCCAAGGCATTATCCACTGAGCGAAACTGACTAGGGCAGGATATGACATTTCTTAGCCCTCCATCAGTGGACCTTCATTTTTTTTCTCCAGGAGTGTGGTGGACAAACCTTAGATCACCTTTTTGGATTCTTATTAACCAAGTTACTAAGAATATTACCAGTGCCAAACAGGGAGCTTAACCAATGAGTGGTCAGAAAAGGTGTTTCCTCAGTAGTTCAGCCCCTGATCAGGTCTAAAGCCTCTGGCCTAGGCTTTAGGCTTGGGCAGGGGTCCACCCTTGGCTCTGGTCACAGGCTCAGCCCTGCCCAAGGGCCCTTGGCTCAGGCCCTTCCCAGGCTGCTCAGCACCCAAGCAGGGCCTACCTCAGATTGACCTAGGTGCTGAAGATGTTCCCAGAACCCAGGCCACTGGCGCCTGCCTTTGTATGCAAATTAACCTTCATCTTTGTTGGGTTAATTTGCATACACACTCTGATTAGCTGTTGGCATAGTGGAGGTATGGTCAATTTACATGTTTGTCTATTATTAGGTAAGACTAGAGGCCCAGTGTACGAAATTCGTGCATCGGGTGGTGTGGGGAGGTGTCCCTCAGCCAAGCCAGAACCCTCTCCAATCTGGGACACCTCGAGGGATGTCTGACTGCACGTTTAGGCTCGATATTGGTAGGATCGGGCCTAAACGGGCAGTCAGACATCCTTCTAACAATCCAGGACTGCTAGCTCCAAAATGCTCACCTGCCTGCCTCCCTGATTGCCCCTAACTGTTTCTGCCTGCCAGCCTGATCACCCCCTAACCACTACCCTGCCAGCCTAATTGATGTCTAACTGCTCCCCTGCCAGCCTGTTTGCCCCCAACTTCCCTCCTCTGCCAGCCTGGTCACTTCTAACTGTCCTCCCCTACAGAATTGATCACCTCCAACTGCCCTCCCTTGCCAGCCTGGTCCCTCCCAGCTGCCCTCCCCTGCTGGCCTGATTGCCCATAACTGCCCTTCCTTGCAGGCCTGGAATATTCCATTGTCCTGTCCTCCCCTGCTGGCCATCTTGTGGTAACCATCTTGTGTCCACATGGGGGCAGGATCTTTGACTACATGGGGGCAGCCCTCTTGTGTGTTGGAGTAATGGTCATTCTGTGTATTACTCTTTTATTAATTAGGATAGAGGTCTGGTGCATGGATGGAAACTACCTTGTTTGCCCTGAAGGGTGTCCTGGATCAGGATGGGGGTTTCGTTGGGGTGAGGGGCAGCCTGGGCTAGGGGCCTACAGTGGATTTCAGGCTGGCCACGCTCCCCAGCGACCCAAGCGGAGGCTATGGAATCTGGGATTAATTTACATTCTACAATTGAAACTTTGTAGCCTAGAGCAGAGCCAAGCCTTCTGCTTGCTCTGTGGTGACAGCCATTTCTGTTTGAAACTTTGTAGCCTAGAGTGGAGGCCTAGGCTAGGGCTGCAGAAGTTTGGCTTCCTCCATTGCCCCAGCAACCCTAGCCTCTTCTCTCTCCAGCTCCGTGGCTGCCACCATTCCTGTTGAAATTATGTATCTTCTATAATTGAAACTTTGTAGCATTGAGTGGAGGCCTAGGCCTGCAATGGAAGGCAGAAAGCTTGGCTTCCTCTGTTGCCAGGGAAACCCAAGCCTCCCTCTTGCTCTCAGTGGCGGCAATCATCTTGGTTGGGGTTTATTTGCATAATTTGCTCCTGATTGGCTGGTGGGTGTGGCTGTGAGCGTGGATTGATCAGAGGTACAATCAATTTGCGTATTACTCTTTTATTAGATAAGATAAGGTCTGGGACCAAGGCAAAGGACCTTAAAGGACTGAATTGGGTGTTAATGGCTAGCTTTTGGAGAAGGCATGGAGGCCAATTTAGAAACTTACCATTTCAGCTATTTAGGAGTCTGCATCAAGGATGACTTCTATGTCTACCTGTTAATGCTATCTAAAGGCATATTATTATTTTTTAAAGAGAGAAACTGAGATTAAGAGAGGCTAATAAAATTTCCCAATATTATGTAGAGTGAGTCAAGCCAACATTTGCATTCAGATTCCAGAGTTCACAACTTTTCCACTATATTAAGAAGTTGTAATATTCCTTAGGCAAGTCAAAGTTTTTTTTTCTAAAAACAACAGACAAAAAAAAAAAAACATTGTTTCCAAATTAGGATTCATCTTTCAATTTCTAATTTGATTTAATATTTCAGTTTATTATTTGAGCTTACAAAGCAAATATTTGGATATTATACTACCACTTGAACTTAACCATTACTTTAGTTCTTCTTGACATTTCTGCCTAAATTTAGACAAAATATTCTGTACAATAATACAAATTTTTCCCTGATTGATTCTTTCTTAACGATAGTATAATTTTTTATAAATTCTGATTCTTCTTGACCAAACCTCCAAATAAAAAAGAAATTAACCAATTTAGCAGAACTGTTTTAGTTTGAAGTTTATGATACACCCCAAATAAAACACAAAACAATACAAAAAAAATACAGAAGAGTTCTCAGATATCAGACAAAATTACAAAATAAAGAGATTAAAATAGCAAGCAAGTATTTTAAATATTACTAAAGAAATAAAAAATATATATCTGAGAGATAATTTAAATTTGGGCAGCTTTCTTATGACCATTTTCCAAATACACATCAAAATTAGAAAGAGCACAATTGGTTTAAAACAATCTGGTCACTTATAAATAGTGTAGTATATTTAGAAAAACATCTCCCTGTTCATTTAGACCAGCAATGACTTTTTTATTTTATTTTATTTTTATTGTTGATACTATTACAGATGTACCGCATTTTCCCTCACTTTCCCCACCTTCACCCAGACCCCACTCCTCTTGCTACTGGCCATCACCACACTGTTGTCTGTGTCCATGGGCTATGCATGCATGTTCTTTGGCTAATCTCTTCACCTTCTTTCATCCATTCTCCCCAGCTCCCTCCTCTGACATCTATCTGTCTGTTCCATGTATCCATGCCTCTGATTCTTTTTTGTTTGTCAGTTCATTAGTTTCCACATGTAAGTGAAATCATATGGTAAATACAATGAAATAGTACTACACTGTGGTAAAAACGAAGGAACTCTTACCTTTTGTGACAGCATGGATAGACCGGGAGGTTATTATTCTAAGTGAAATAAGCCAGTCGGTTAGACCACTGATTTTGAATGAGTGTGCCACAAGAATTTTTAAAACATGCAATTTAGTCAAGAGTACTGACCTCTTTTCCCTTAGATTGTAGAATAAAAATATGACAATAGCAATCCAATGTGAATGAGTCAAAATTATGCCTACCATATTTTCCGGTGTATAAGATGACTTTTTAACCCAGGAAAATCTTCTCAAAAGTCAGGGGTCGTCTTATACGTCGGGTGTAAAAAAAATACCGCAGCTTGCAGTTATGATGAGCATTGCTAACTCGCCAGGGACTTGCCCGGCACTTGCTCTCTCTATTGTTTGTTATCTTCCTCCTATCATCATCAGTTCCAGTTTGGTTGACAGCTTAGAAAACAAACAGCATGGCAGCTCCCATGGGTTTATTGTCTTATCCTTCCTTTCAGCTGAAGAGTGAATTAGGAAAAGTTTAATCCACTTGCACTGATTTATGTTTACATGTTTGATGACAAACAGCCTTATGTTTATAAGTGACAGTTTCCTGCTAAGTACCTGCATATCATAAGCATTTGAATTAAAATTACCATATTGAAATCAAATCTGATGTTTTTTTAAATTTTTATTTGGTGTGTGTTGAAAGAGGGGTAGTCTTATATGGCAAGTATATCCCAAACTCTATATTTTAACTGGAAAAGTTGGGGGTCATCTTATACACCCAGTCATCTTATATGCCAGAAAATATGGTATTTTTTGTCAGATTGGTAAAAAACGTAAAATATTTTTGGTACGCCTCAGAAATCTTATCTAATAAAAGAGTAATAAGCAAATTGACTGTACCTCTGCTACACCCACAAGCCATGCCCACTGCCTAATCCTAAGAGAGTATGCAAATTAACCCAACCAAGATGGCTGCAGCTACGGAGCAAGCAGGAGGCTTCGGTTTCCCCGGTAATGGAGAAAGCCAAGCTTTCTGCACATCCTGGCTGGCCTAGGCCTTCACTCAAGACTACAAAGTTTCAATTATAGAAGATAAATAAATCACAGGTACCAGGGCCTCGCTTGGGTTGCCGGAAGGCATGGCCAGTCTGCAAACCATAACAGGCCCCTTGCCCAGACTGCCCCATGCCCCAAGGGAACCCCAACCCTGATCCGGGATACACTTCAGGGTAAACCAGCTGGCTCCCAACCGTGCAACAGGCCTCTATCCTATCTAATAAAAGAGTAATATGCTAATTGACCATCACTCCAACACACAACATGGCTGTACCCATGTGGTCAAAGATGGATGCCCCCTTGTGGTCACAAGATGGCCACCACAAGACGGCCAGCAGAAGAAGACAATTGGGAGGGACGAGGCCTGCAAGGAAGGGAAGTTGTGGGCAATCAGGATAGCAGGGGAGAGCAGTTGGGAGGGACCAGGCCTGCAAGGGAGGGCAGTTGGGGTGATCAAGCCTGCAGGGAAGGGTAGTTAGGAATGACCAGGCTGGCAGAGGAGGAAAGTTGGGGGTGACTGGGCCTGCAGGGAAGAGCAGGTGGGAGAGGGGAAGACCAGGCCTTAAGGGGAGGGCAATTAGGGGTGACCAGGCCTGCAACGGAGGGCAGTTAGGGGCAAACAGGAAGGCAGGCAGGTGAGCAGTTGAGAGCCCATTGGATGGGGCCTAAACAGGCAGTCAGGCATCCCTCTAAGGGTTCCAGATTGGAAAGGGTGCAGGCTGGGCTGAGGAACACATCCCCCATGCACAAATTTCATGTACAAGGCCTCTAGTTTAGTAATAAGTTTATGTGTGCCATGAGATGAAAAATCTTGAAAATCACTGAATTCAACTATTCAACTATACATACACACATACCTAGAAATACATACAAAAATTCAAATATAAATTCCTATGTTGCCTGGCCAGCATAGCATGGCTCAGTGGTTAAGCATTAATCTGTGAACCAAGAGGTCACAATACAATGATTCAATTCCTGGTCAGGGCACATGCCCAGGTTGTAGGCTTGATCTCCAGTGTGGGTTGTGCCGGAGGCAGCCAATCAATGATTCTCTTTTGTTATTGATATTTCTATCTCTCTCTCCCTCTCCCTTCCTCTCTGAAATCAATAAAAATATAATAACAAAATAAAAAATTGCCATGTGAATATGAAAACAAACAATCTAAATCTTCTGTGAATATGATTCAATATATTTATATGACTCAAGGACACTGTACCAAGTGTAAACAAATTTGATTCTAGGCTAAATTTTACCCCTTAAGAACAGGGTGACTGGAGAAGTTAGTAATAGCCCTGGGCCTCAGGTTGTTTTTTTTTTAGCAGTAAAGTGAAGGACTTGGGATGGATGGTTTCTAAAGTCATTTCCAGCTATATGATTACATATGATTCTTAGACAAGAGGGTGAGAAAATCTATGTGACTGGATTGAATTGCCTTTGTCCTTGGTCCCGAGCAGCTTCAGACTTTAAGGCTGATTCATTACCACTAGGAAGGAACATTTCCATTTCAGTTTTTGAGGTAATCATGGCCAGGTTTAACCCTTTCAGACTAAATGTTAATTTTCTTATTTTTCTCACACCTCTATAGTTGTTAGTCCAGGACTTTCCTGTAATTAGATGTCAGTCTTTGATTAATTCTGTATTTGCTTCAGGAATTGCTTACTTTTAGCACTTAGGTCATTTCTAATGCATGTGTTTCCTGCCCTATGAATACTTATTTATGTTTTATGCCCTTTTTTTGCACATAAGCAGCACTTTTTTTAACTGATAATTCTCTTGAAGAGCACAAACTGTCTCTTTAAGATTCAACCATTCTGTCCCAATAATACACAGAATAATGTACTTCTAGCTCTTTCTATGTTTTAAACCAAAATAATTTTATGTTAAATATAGAAAATTATATTGTTATTGTACATTCTTGTTTCAAAACATTGCTTTAATTTTCCCTAAAATAATATTAATTAGAATTCCTATCATAAAATACATTATAAAGTTTTAATTATTAGATAGGCAAATAGGTATATTTCACTTACATAAGTTAGAGATTATATTATACCTCATACTAAAAATTATAAAAAAATATAAAAATAACTGGTATGCACATACTATTTATTTAAGCAAACTTTAAATTCAATAATGAAGTATCCGAATTCAACAATGAAGCAACTAAATTCGAAGTTTCAAATGGCTTTCTCAGATGGTAATTTATTAATGTGCTTTACTGCTCAACTACACAGGATGTATGAATTGTTTTAAGCAGTAAAAGGGATATACAAAAGAGAAAGAATACTTTGTCTCTTTCTTCTTTTTTCTCTTTTTTGTTCTATAAGTTTTATACAGATTGAAGGGGGCAACAGAGGGATGGAATAATAAATCTTTCTTGTATAAAAACTTAAATAGAAAATAATTTTCCTAAATAAAATATTTGAATTCTACACATTTAAATTTCACTTAAATGATATATTTTTTAAACCCTACCTTTAATATCCTCCATCATGTTGAAGGCAGAGTCCCAAGATACTGGCATGTAGCGAGTAAAGGATAAGAAACCAACTATCAGAAATGCTTAAGTAAACAAAACCACATCACAAGTACATACGCACCGATTATTGCCAGGACTGAAGAATATGGCTGTGCCAATGTATTTCTGCTTTCTACACACCTTCTGAAGAAGTAGTTTTAGGTTTTTGGTGTTTTTTGGTGTTATTACCCTATTCTGAGGACGTGTAGAGGTACAAAGAAAAATTTAACATCATTGAGAGACTGCTTCAGAATCTCTCAATGAAAACTTTTGATGATGGTCTTAAATATCACACACCTCAACTGTTAATTCTATAAAAATTGTCCCAAATTTTAGTGCTTTTGTAGAGTATAGCCAATAATTCTATATATTACTACTTGCTATATAAGAAATTGAAGGCAAATTATAAACTTCCCTGGATAGCATTTTAAAGTGATATAAACAATCAAAATCACTTCCTACTCCCAGTATTCTTTAAGCCAATTACCAGTTGCATAGTGTAATTTTTAAAAGTCTTTTCCTAAAGACATCTTTTTTTATTGATTTTAGAGGAGAGATAACTATATATGATATATGATATGTTATGATATAGAGGTAACTATATGATTTGAAACTATATGATAAAGTTTTTATTTATATAATTTCAGATTTACGTAGTTCCAACTTTCCAAAATTCTAGACAGTTGACAATTGAATATACTTTAGGTGTTATTTCTTTTCTTTTTTAAATATATTTTATTGATTTTTTACAGAGCAGAAGGGAGAGGGACAGAAAGTCAGAAACATCGATGAGAAACATCGACCAGCTGCCTCTTGCACGCCCCCCACTGGGGATGTGCCCGCAGCCAAGGTACATGCCCTTGACCGGAATTGAACCTGGGACCCTTCAGTCCGCAGTCCGACGCTCTATCCACTGAGCCAAACCGGTTTTGGCTAGGTGTTATTTCTTATACACATGCATTACTTAAGTATAGTGTACTGAAAAATAGTGAAGGTATATAGATATGTGTTATTGTTTTAATCAGTGGGCAAAACTAGAAATGAGCCCTGGTCAGCTTGGGTCAGTGGACAGAGTGCCAGCCTGCAGACTGAAGGGTCCCAGTTTCGATTCTGGCCAACGGCACATGTTGAGGTTGCAGCTCGATCCCCAGTAGGAGGCGTGAAGGAGGGCAGCTGATCCATGATTCTTTCTCATCATTGATGTTTCTATCTCTCTCTCTTTTCCCTTCCTCTCTGAAATCAATAAAGAAATATATTTTTAAAAACAAAAATAAAATGAATTAAAAAAAACTAGAAATGAGTCAATGTTTTAATATAACTTTTGCATTCAATTAATACATGCTTTTAAATTTATATAGAAACAAATTATAGAAATATCAGCTTTGCCAGTCTGTTTTGTCACACAACAATGAACAGCAAATGATCACAGGTGTTTTCATCCAACTTTGCAGTGTGAAGTTTTAAGAAGCTGCATTAATGCACATGTGTACTATCCTTTGAAATTTGCATCCAATCTTCAGGGCTCAGTTTCAGAATCCAGTGCTATCATTTAAAATAAAAATAGTTTGTTCTTTCATTTGTGCAGCATAACAGAAGAATTTTAATTAGTCATATGCTGAAGGAATTCAGGTCTGCCCTTTGATGAAAGGATTAAATTCCATTACTTTACTTCAAATTTAGTTGTTCAATAAATTACTTTCACATATCTTATGTTGAATCACCCCAGGTAGAATGATTTCATTTCTTAACAACCAAAAGATTTTTTGTTTCAAAGTGTGTGCTTTGCTATGAGTTATAGTAATTGCTAAAACCCACTACTACAAGAAATTTTACTTTTAGACCATTTTTCAGGAAAAATATAGCATGGTATTGCAAGAATGATAAAGAACAATAAATGCTTTAAAACTATTTTCTGAATTAAATAGTTTTAATTCAGTATTAGTTTAGGTTATTGTGAAAATAGTGCCTAAATTAATAGGCTTTATAAAACTATTAAATTAGTCCTGGCCTGTTTGGCTCAGTGGATAGAGTGTCAGCCTATGGATTAAAGGGTCCCGGGTTTGGTTCTGGGTCAAGCCTCGGTTGCAGGCTCCTCCCGGGCCCACGCCAGGCCAGGGCTCATGCAGGAAGCAACGAATCAATGTGTTTCTCTCACAACGATGTTTCCTTCTGTCTTTCCCTCTCTCTTCCACTCTCCCTAAAAATCAATTTTAAAATATCATTGGGTGAGGAACAAAAAATAAATAAATAAAAATAAAATAAAACTATTAAATTAATGATCATGAGTTCTTTTTAAATTAACAATCTAAGGTTCTTTCCTAAACATAACATAATCATGCAGCTTTATAAACTGCCGTTGCTGAAACTTGGTTATTGCTTACTCTTTGAATGTGTGATAGTGCAATGTAGAAGAAGTACGTGAGATGAATAATAAAAAGGATGGTGGGGATTAAAAGTGATGCCATAATGGAAAGGACTAAAATTATTTGTGCTGTTGCAGCTGGAAAACTAAAATAAAATTTAAAAACATTAAAATAGGGCAGGCATTAATAGGCTGAACTTTGACTTTTCCACTAGCTCAATGTTGAAAGACATTTAGAAAATAAAATTAAGAAATGCTTTCTGCCCTAGCTGGTTTGTCTCAGTGGATAGAGTTTTGGCCTGCGGACTGAAAGGTTTCAGGTTTGATTCCTGTCAAGGGCACATACCTCGGTTGCAGGCTCCTGGCCCTGGTCAGGGGCATATTGGGCGGCAACCAATCGATGAGTCTCTCTCACATGGGTCCTTCTCTCTGTCTCTCCCTCTCCCTTCCACTCTCTCTAAAAGAAAAAAAGTATCCTCAGGTGGGGATTAAAAAAAGAAAGAAATACTTTTTAAGCACTGCTTTTCATAGTGGTTTTGAACAAAGGCGACTCATCACCCCTATGAGGCAGTAATAGTGAAAGCAGAAAACAATTCATACAAGATTTCTGTGTGTGAAGGATGATGGTGCACAATTGGCTTATTACAGGAAATGAGGTTTGAGAGAAGTATTTCTGAGCAAAGCAAAGAGAGCAACCATAGCTTGATATCCTGTGCAACAGAATATTGTGTAGCTGAATAGCAATTTTTTTGCAATTATTATGTCTTATTTTTCATTTTGAGAATATGATAGATTTTATAATATGGGCTATCATGAAGAATATTCAAAATATTTCATAAATTCATTGTGAGTGGTTGATTCATAATGATTATTTGGGTTTTAAGTATTGACTTAATAAATCAAGGATCCAATTTTGGGATCTAAGTTTGTTTGAAACAAAATTATATATATATATATATATATATATATGTCATTAAAGGCTATAAATGTAACTTTCTAAAAATGCCAACTTGTCTTTTTCAGTTTGCTATTTGACTGGCCCAAAATTTTCTTTCGTAATTCTTGGGTGTATCTGTCAGGATAGGCTTGCCTATGTTGTCCTAACTAAACAACCCTAATTATTTCAGTGATTAACACAACATAGTTTATTATTCTGCTCACTCTGGACAACCAGTGCAGATCAGTTGGGGGTTCTCCATTTCATTATTTTTCAGAGATCAAGCTGAGGGATGTTCCAGCCATTATCTGGAATGGTGCCCATCACAGAGGCAGCAGGAATGAACATTCATTGGGGTCTCACTCTGGCAATATGTGCTCTGTCCCAAAAGTGATCCATGCTACTTCTTCCTCTCCGTGATTCCTTTAGCCATAACTAGTCACATGGATTCACCTAAGGAAGCCAAATAAATAGGAAATAAAGAAAAAAAATCCCACTAGGTAGCCAGAGATCAGAAATAGTTAGTGAACAACACTAATGATTTCTATACTGTACTTACTGCACCAACCTTATTTTTTAAAGGAAGATTTGGAAACAGCCTAAGTGCCCAACAGCAAATGAATGGATAAAAAAATTATACATTGTGTAAATGTACACAATGGAATACTATGCAGCAATAAAAAAAGAAAGAACTCTTACCATTTGCAACACTATGGATGGACCTGGAGAGCATTAGGCTGACTGAAATAAGCCACTCAGAGAAAGTTAAGTATCAAATGATCTCACTCATTTGTGGAATCTAATGAACCAAATAAACAGATGTCCCAAAATAGACTCAGAGACATAGAAGCATGAACAGACTGTTGAATTTCAGAGGGAGGGGAGAGGAGAGTGGGTGGGAAAAGCTCAACCAATGAACTTGTATGCATATATGAATATATGCATAACCCGTGCACATAGACAATGGGGTGGTGAGGGCCTGGGGGTGGGGATGGGAACCGTCTGGAAGAAGTTAATGGGGAAAAAGGAGGACCTATGTAATACTTGCAGCAATAAAGATTTTTTTAAAATCATCAACTATGCCGAGACCGGTTTGGCTCAGTGGATAGAGCGTCGGACTGCGGACTGAAGGGTTCCCGGTTCGATTCCGGCAAGGGCATGTACCTTGGCTGCGGGCACATCCCCAGGAGGGGGCGTGCAAGAAGCAGCTGATCGATGTCTCTCTCTCATCGATGTTTCTGACTTTCTATCCCTCTCCCTTCCACTCTGTAAAAAAATCAATAAAATATATTAAAAATAAATAAATAAAATCATCAACTATTATTCAACTATGGAATAACTAATGTTAATGTAAGTATCTTTGAAACACAAACATGACTAAAAAGCTATATTAATCGGCCACTTATTCTGGCCTAGGAGAGAGTAAAACAATCCTTAAGAGCCAACTCCTGATGGGATGTCTTTCTAAGGTTTTCTTGCACTTCAAACGCCTTTTACTAATTGTAAGCTAAGATAAAACTGCTATTTTGAGAGATTGTGTGATGTCAGTTACAAAAATACTTCAGCAAAGGTGGTCATTCTTGGCAAGTAATCTACCTCACTGGGAAACAAAGATCTGGAGAAGAGAATAACAAGTACTAAACTGAGAATGATGTCAGCTTTGAAAGTGTTTCATCAAAGCTTTGTTGAAAACTCAGTCCTTTTAAAAACAAGTATCTCACCAAAATGCCTTTGGCTCCCTACCAGATAATGTGTAATAAATTGAGAAGCAGAGTAAAGACTCAAACACAGGAGCATTTTCCCCAGTCCATTAAGAAAAGAATTTCGGTGCATGGCTAGGTAGCTCAAGTGGTTAGAGTGTTGTCCTGATATGCCAAGGTTGCAGGTTTGATCTACAGTCAGGGCACATACAAGAGTAAACCAATCAATATATAAACAAGTAGGACAACAAATTGTGCGCTCTCTCTCTCTAAATTAAGAAAAAATATTTGGAGGATGGTTTAAAAATTACAGCAGTGTCTGGACCTCTGAACATTATCTTCATGGCAAGAACTAACAGCACAGTTTTAACCAATGCCTTATAGTTAAGTTCTCATCTTGTATAGGATAAAAAAAAACATTTAAAAAATGAAATAGTGTTTTGAAGATCTAAGAGTAAAGCTTTTTAGTAGATGTTGCTTCTCAAATATCCTTATCTGTGACATGCTGATTTGATAGAATAAGACTTCCCTACATGTGAAATGAAATCCAACAGGGATGGAATCCCACAGGACTAAGAGAACACATCTCTAAATGACTTTGAAATAAAAACCCATGGACTATTTGTAATCCCTTTTCTAAATTTAACTGGTCATAGTCTCCTGTTAGTTCTTTCATTGACAGGAAGTTTGGTGTTCATTTAATACACACTGGATACATTTTTCAGAGTACTGGGTTTCAAATCCTGGCATAGAACCAGTTTCAATGACTATTCACATTTCCTACAGAGGTATAGTGCAATTTAATAAAAGATCTGTGGATTGGAGGGAGAGAAGGGTATTCAGGGTATGAAAGATTTGTGACAGCTCTGATATATTTTTTTCCTCTTTTCAAAAGCAAAAATCACAAAGCACTATAAATTACTGAGAGAATTACAACTGAATGTTAGCACGATTCAAAGCCAAACATCACCGCTGACTATTAAAATGAATGTAGTGCTAAAGCGTATTTGAGGTTCAGTGCTCTAAGAAAAACTTCTCTGGGAACCAAAGGTAACTTCTGTACTGTCTGATTAAGGATACCTGTCTGCAAAACTAAATGATGCATCAACATTGCAAGCACAAATCAATTTAATTGATTTGTGTGTATCTTTAGCCTATCTGTTATGTTTATGTTTTCAATTGTCAAAAACTGACTGTTGATTAAGGGCTGTGTTAACAGATATAGTTAGAGGATGGAAAATTCAATCATTAGTCTATATCAGAAAGAGCTGGCCAAGGACATTACTCTTCAAAATGGAAAAATACCAGCTTAAGGAATAGGTGCATTGACACATTGGCCCAAGAAATGCAAGAGACTAATGTGGAAGGGATACTACATATAAAGGTCTTGTTTGGTAAATGTTCCAAAGTAAATGTTCCAAAAGTTGATTGAAGATCAACGTGGCCCTATTACATTAACATAGCAAGTTAAAAGCTGTTGTGACGAAAAATTCTATTCTAAATAAGTTTATTTCAAAAGTACAGTTTTTTACTAATAATTACCATTAAAGGTAGTTTTTCAAAAAACTAAAATATGATCTTGTTTATTTCTAATAAAATAGCCACACATTAAATATTTTTTTCATATAGCATTCCTACAGATGTTTTTGCAAGAATAAAAATATGACAAAACTTGATCTATTGATGCTAGCAGATATGAAATTGAAAATTTCCATCTGTATAGGATTTTTAAAACTCATTTGCTATTACCTTATTAATAGAAATGAGAAAGGAAAAAATATATATCAAATCACAATGGATTAAAATAATTTACACACCATTTTCAGAAATGGCGGCTCGGCTGGGAAGTATGTTCTCCGGGCAAACCCCCCCCCCCCCCCGCACCCCGCCCCCGCCCGCCGGTGCTCCGGGGCCAGGCCTCGCTGCTTCAGGCCGCGCCAGGCTCTCCGAAATCTGCTCCGAGCACCTTGGTGTTGATCAGAGTAACCAGAAATTTCTGGATATTGCAAGACAAACAATTTTTTTCTACAAAAAAGATTGCAGTTATCTGTCCAGAAGCCAGGACAGGTTCTCAAAGAGGATGTCTCGGAGCTGCGGAACGAGCTGCAGCGGAAAGACGCTCTGGTCCAGAAGCACCTGACCAAGCTGCGGGGCTGGCAGCACAGGAAGCCCGCGTGGCTCCCGGGCCTGCCTCGAGCAGGCGCCTGCTAACCTCCCCGCGCCTATGAAGCAGAACTGAGTGAAAGCCGCAGGAAGGGGTCGCTTCTCCGTGTCAGACACTTTGGAAGAACTCTGCCAGAGAATGAGACGATCTTAGTTGCATGCTCCCACCTAAAGTGTTCCCCGTTTTTATCAGCTCTTTAATACTTTATAAAATGTGCATCGCTTTGGTAAACCAAGTAAATATTCTTGTTTTTAGCAAAATTTAGACTGTTAGTTGATGCCGCTAACATTGCTTTTTATGTTTCTCTTTTTGCTTATTTTTTATGTTTGTGTAACTTTTAATCTGTGTTTCCAGCTTTAGATTAGTTTGTATCATGAGGGGAAAACTGACCTAATCTGTGAATCAAAGGATGAAGATTTGGGTTGTAGACCTTTTATCTTACTTAACCCCCAGTGGCAGTAAGTAAAAATATGTAAATTTGCCATGATTCTAGACTTTGAACCACCTCAAGAAGAGGAATCTAATACAGCAATGTTTGTAATGCATCTAGAGCTCTCAGAATGAGATCTTTTGTAAATACTCAGAAGAGGATTGTCATAGCCTAGGTGAGTGCAGTGATATTACAGTAGGATCCTTAAGTTGATGTTGACTTTTATTTGTGGTAAGTTTATATTTTGTGTGATGCTTGTTTACTTTTGGGGTTGAAAGGTTGCAGGAGGAGCAGTGACATGTAAATTTTGTCACATTCTGCAATGAAGAGTCAATCTAAATAGCAGACCCTGTTCCCCACTAGTACGATGGGCAGAGGTGAAGTGTGAGGGTTAGTCTCTTTTGTTTTGAGTTTTGTTTGTGTTGTTTATGTTTTGCTTTTGTGGAGCAGAAATTTTCCACTAAGGAAGGTTCTTGCTAACGGGTAGTGTCGATTCCAGGGGACGGGTCTCAGGGTGGGGAGCGGCCCGCAGGGTGACTGACCCTCAGTGACTGACTCTCCACAAAGAGTCTCACCATTCGGGAAGATGGTTTACCCTCTCAGTGGTCACACAGCCCAACACGATTGTTGATGGATCTGCTGCTGCTGAGAACCACAGATGGGTGCTATGTCTGGCTGTCTCTGAATGAGGCTTTACTTTCTGGGTTATTTAGTCTCTGGCTGGATTACATCCCTTTACTCCAAACAAGCGCCACTGTCTCCTGAAAAGGCAGGGCCTCTGGAGCTCAATATCTTGACTTGTTTTGTTTTCTCCAGCCTTGACGGCCCCTCCTCATAAGCACTGACATCTGCTCATGGTGCCTGGATGCTCCCTGAAGCCTCCAAATGCCCTCCCTGCTGCCTCCCCTGCCCTCAGGACACAGCACTTCCTGTCTCTCAGCCTTGCTTGGTGCTCTCTTGAGGGTTAGTAATTTGTATGTGAATCTGTGCTCCTCAAGAGAATTAGGCATTATTTTCCTCTGAACATACAGAGATCATGTATTATTGATCTCTTCTACATAGTGCTTACTACCCATTTTTGTTTGTGCATGTATGGTACACAGCTTGAGGCCACTTAGTCCCCTCACTGAACATGTGTGAGTTAAACAAAGCTTTAATTTTTTTTTTCTCAGATAACATGACTTCAGGGTTGTTAACCTGCCATCTCATGCTGATTAGAAGCTCTGGTTGGCAGCTTTGGATTTCATTCAAAACAAACTGATTTAGACATCTTTCAATAATAAAGCAGTTCTTGGTGAAAAGTTCAGGAACTGTCCTCCTTGGTGCTTAGTGAAGACTTTGAATTAATGTATGTATCAGTTATTGCATTTTTTATTAAATTCAAAAAATTTCTAGCAAATAATTTTTCAATCTTCAAAAAAAATTTACACTAATAAAAGGGAAATATGCAAATTGACCATACCTCCATGACACCCACCAGCCAATCAGGAGTGAGTATGGCAAATTAACCCAGTAAAGGTGGAAGGTTAATTTCCATAAACAGGCACAGAGCAAATACTGAAGACTCTGGCTTAAGCAAAGACTGAAGACTGAAGACTGAAGAGGCTTGCCTTCTCTGCTGTGGCTGGAGCACAGAAGCCTCAAGGCTTGGCTTCTCTGCTGCGGCCAGATTGAAGATCTGGGTCCTGGGTGCCGGAGGAAATCCAGTGCCAGCTGTCAGGGGAAGGAAGGTCTATTGCACGAATCTTCATGCAATGGGTCTCTAGTTTTGAATAAAAAGAAAACAAAGTAATCTTGTATTGGTTGGCAACTGCTGATTACAAAAATAAAGGTATTTTCTACTATTGTTCAATTTTGTTGTACTGAGCAAAGTAAATCAGTGAGGCAACAAATAGATTAAAGACTCCATTTGGAGCATATGCTCTTTAAGAATACAAATATCAATGACAAATTCCCTTTTCTACCATTTATCACTAAAACATTCCAGGAGAAGAGCAGTTCACTCTTCCAATAAGAAAAAATTAGGGTTAAAACTACATAAAAAATTGAATTCTGCTAGCCTGGTCATGAAGTAGTATTCCTACAGGGTGAACCTACCAATACATATTTACAAGCAAATACTGTATTTCATCAATCTAAGGTGACCAAGATTATAAGACACACCATTATATGCACCACTAAGAAAGAAACATATTTGTAATTAAATATAACACATCTTCAATTGTAAGCTGCATCCCCATTTTGTAGAAAGGCACCATAGAATTAATAGAAATGTAGTAAGCTTATGTACGTTGATATGTCTTTTTCCCTTGTAATACTTCCAGTATCAAATACCAAGGACGTTACATATTTGACTTACGTGACTTCTTTCACTTTTCTTTCATCAACTCAAAATTATGTACAAATAATTTGTTGATTTGGCCTTAATTTTAGAACATAGTTTAAGCCCTGTGTTTGGGTTCCCTCCAATCTATATCATACAACTTGGCACCATTTACTCCTCTGAGGTTCATTTTCTTTTTTGTGCCTTTGGTTGATCAGTGACATCAGAGAGAGTTGGCACAGGGATCCAATTTCTAGGCACTACTCTATTGTCTGAGATTAAAATAATTATTCCAAAATACATATCAATTTTAAGGGCATTTAGGCTAGTTCCACAAAATTGTGATGGAGGATAGGTTATTTTTCAGTGTCATCCTTCTTTCTGATGTCAAAATTTCTTACTTAGTATTCCCAAACATAAATGTTACAGGGTGCCCTATTACTTTTAGATTAAGCTCATAGTCCCTAATAGCTGTATGTTATTTCTCTTACTAGATGCTTGGTGGATGAAATTTGTGCATGAGGGGGGATCCCTTCAGCCCAGCCTGCACCCTCTCTAAGCCAGGGCCCCTCAAGGGATGTCTGTTGGTTTAGGCTTGATCCCAGAGATCGGGCCTAAAGCAGCAGTCAGATATCCCTCTCAAAAATCCAGGCTCTCTGGCTCCTAATTGCTCTCCTGCCTGACTGATCACCCCTAACCACCTCTGCCTGCTGGCCTAGTCACTCCTAACTGACCTCCTCTGCCGATCTGGTCATTCCCAACTGCCCACTCCCCACTTACTGGCTTGATTGCCCTCAATTGACCCCCTTGCTAGCCTGGTTGCCCCATGCAGCCTGCTGTTCAAACATTTGGTTATCCCTCACTAACTCCCCCTGCTGGCCTGGCTGCCCCATGCAGCCTACTGTTCCATCGTCAGTCTGGTTGTTTAGGTCATGATGGCCCCTGGCTTTTTATATATTAGGACATATTTAGGGGTAAGTTTAGCAATTAGCAATCTAATAATCCTTCTAATGGGGCATAGAAAGGGAAGTGGCATTCTGCCCCCAAGGGGGGGAAAAATGTGCATTTAACACAGATTTTTCAGAAATCAAGTAATATTTTTATCCTATAATTAGGGATTCCAAATAAGTGTGGGTATAATTAGTGCAGTTTTACTACAAATAGCAAGGGAGAGAAGTTATGAGAGATTACCAGGTAAGATATTTTGGGACAAGTAGACCTTCTCTCTATCCATAGGAAATAGTTAGCAAGTTAATAATATAATTTATCATAATATTATAATACAACATAATATAGCTTATAAATAGTTACACAGTAGACTCTGGAGAAAAGACATTTATTTATTTATTTATTTATTTATTTATTTAGCATCTGTTATCAACTTGGCCTGGACTAGGTGTTAGGGATGTAGCAAAAGAATAGATTTGGCTTTTGCCCTCATGGAGTTGATAATATAGAAACACATGGAGACATAAAATAAGTAATTTTTTGTGTAATAAATATTATAAAACAGATTTAAACATGTTATGAGGTCCAACCTAGTATTTGGTAAGGGTGAAGGAGATGACATCTTTTTTTTTTTTTTATAATATGTTTTATTGATTTTTTACAGAGCGGAAGGGAGAGGGATAGAAAGTCAGAAACATCGATGAGAAACATCGATCAGCTGCCTCTTGCTCGCTCCCTACTGGGGATGTGCCCACAGCCAAAGTACATGCCCTTGACCGGAATCGAACCCAGGACCCTTCAGTCTGCAGTCCGACACTCTATCCACTGAGCCAAACCGGTCTCGGCAGGAGATGACATCTTATTTGAAACATCAAAGATGGATACACCTTAACTTGGTAGGGGATGGGATAGGGCTCCCAGGCTTGGAGAGAGTCAGTTTATTTGAAAGCCATAGGCTAGAGCACTAATAGTTCCTTTCTAAAGCAAAAACAAAACAAAACAAACAACAACAACAAAAAAACTAAATTTGAATGAAACATAAAAAAAGGAACCATGTAAAGGATAAAGTTAAAGATAATAATTGGAAACCATCCACACTGTGGGAAGCCCTGAAAGCCATTTAAAAAGTCTAGAATTTATTCTAAAAGAAATGGAAAGCTATTAGAGGGTCTCAAGCAAGAATTAACTCATTGAATACTTTTATTTAAAAAAAAAATTTTAACACTCTAGCTGAGAGTAAAGAATAATTTAGAGAAGGGATTGATTGGATGCAGGAGACTGATTTGAAGGCCACCCTAGTACTCCAGGTGAGGCCATGATGCTGGGAATCATATCAGGGTGGTGGCAATAGAGCTGGGGGAATATGGATAAACCTGAAAACGATGTGGAAATAAACTCTTTAGGATTTATTGAGGTGGTGAAGGGGGAAAAAAAGCCATCAAGAGTCCTAATAATCTCTCTTAAGTAACTGGGTATATGGTAATGCCATTTCTTTTGGGGGGTGGATAATACTGGAAAAAAACATAAAACAGAAATGGGGGTGAAATTCCAGAGGAACTCTAATATTTAAGGATCAGGCAGGAAAGAAAGAGGTAATAGAACAGATCAAAATGGCACAGTGGAATTGAAAAATTTTTTGTATTAAAGAAAACAAGGGGAAAATTTCCAGTGTAAGGGGCAACAGTGTCAAATACTGCTGAAAAAAATCATGCTATATAAAAACTGAAATTTTATTGACATGGAACTCACTGGCAACTGTGGTAAGGTGAGTTTTGGCTGTGTAGTACTAAGAAAACCTAAAAAGAGGGTAATGAGGCAAGGTACCAAGATGGTGGCGTAAACACCTGTACTCACCACATCCCATAACCACATCAAAATTGAAACTAAAATACAGAATATCCATCATCCAGATGCCCAAAAGCTGGTTCAATGGAAGTCCTACAACTACAGAAGTAAAGAAGAAAGCACATTGAGACTGGTAGGAAGGGCAGAGGCATGGACAGGCTGGTCTGACACCCATGTGTGCCATTTCTTCAATTGTGAGGGATATCTTAGCTGCAGAAGCCTATCATGAGAAGCAAGGGTTCCCAGCTCCACACCACATCTTCGGCCTAAGGTTCCAGAGCTGGTAAGAGAAGTCCCTAGAACTCTGGGCTGTAAAAGCCAGAAGGGATTATGGCTCAGTGATACAGAGGTGGTTGGAGACCCAGGTGTTCCTTCTAAAGGGCTTAGTCTTGCTTGCTCTGAGCTCCCAACACTGAATGGCTTTGGGGGATTGAAACTCATACAGGGAGGAACTGGATTGCCACACATCAGGACAGGAACTTTCAGGCAGGAACTCAGGAGTGGCTTTCTCTCTTTCCCTTTTTAGAGGTGCTAAAAGGGGTCATCATTCCTGTGCTGGGACCTCCCTTAGCAGCCATATCTGAGTTTCCATCAGCATGGCCCACACTGTTTGCTCCACCCTCATTATTCCCTGAGAACCCACATCATCCAATTAGCAGCACTATCCAAGCTATTTGCAGCACATTTTCCATAGAATGGCCTGTCCTGGTTTAGGCTTCAGACTTTGCTAATCTCTAAAACAAGCTGCAAACTGGTGTCAGTGTACCCTAATCCTACCAATAAAAGGCCCAAGACCCAGCACTAGCACCAGCCTGCCTTCTTCACAGCTGGATCTCGCCTGGGAACCTCCAAACTCAATACAAATAGCAGCCATTTGAAGATCCCTCTGTGGCTCCTGCTGGGTGGCCCTAGGGAGTAGCATCCCGTGAGGCCCTAGAGCCAGTGCATTCCGTGGACAGCTTCAGATCATAGCAGTTTACAAGTCCACATTCATAAGCAACACACTGAAGAGGCAGACTCAGTGAGTACCACAACCCCAATGATGCAAATCCTGCTCCATAGGGGTGTTCCTGCACAGCAGCTCTCCCACTATAATCACAGCTAGTCCTCACAGTCAATTGGCCTGGAGGTCAATTCCTCCCAGTGATGCCAACTGCAATCAAGGCTCAACTACAATAATACTGTGGCATATCTAAAATGCCCAGCTCAGGTGACTGGGGAAGCCCTTCTTGTTCATGACATATTACCTTTTGAAATACCGGTAGAATTGATTTGCTAATTTTCTAAAAACTACCAGTTTTATCAGTTTCTTAAATGAATTAGGTTTTGCATTCTTAAGAGTTCCTCTATTAACTTTTGTTCTTTATTTCATTTACTTCTGTTTTGATGTTTTAATTCCTGCTATTTACTTTGGTTTCATTAGCTTTTCTTTTACTAATTTCTTAAAGTGGAACTGAAGTTACTGATTCTTCTTCTCTAATACAGATGCTTAGTGCTATTTAATCTCTCCTCACTACTGCTTTAGTGGCATCCCAGATATCTGTTGTATTGTGCTTTTATTTTTATTTGGTACAAAATATTTTATAATTCTATTTTGATTTCTTCTTTGATTTCTGTGTTATTTAGAAATGCATTATTTATTATCAAACATTTGGGGATTTTTTCCAGGTGTTTTTATTTGTTTTTCATTTAATTCCATGTGGTCAAAGAGTACACTCTTTTTAACTTTAAATCACTTTAAAGTTGTTGAGATTTTATTCTATTGTCCATAAAATAGTCTATCTTGGTAAATTTCCCTTATTCCCTGAATGAGTGCACATTCTACTTTTGTTGGACAAAGGTTATAACAATTTCCATTAGGTTAAGTGTGTTGGTAATGTTGTTCAACTATTCTGTACTGTTATTGATTTTCTATTTATTATATTGTATATTGAGAGAAGGGTATTGAAATATCCAACTATAATAGTGAATTTGTCTATTTCTTCTGTGAGTTCTATCACTTTTTGATTTATGTATTTTGAAAATATGTTATTGGATACATGATTTAGGATTATTGTGTATTTTTGATAACTAGATCCCTTTAAAATTATGAAATGACTTCCTTTGCCCCTAGCAATATATTTGCCTTGAAATATATTTTGTCTGATATTAGTGTGGCTGTTCCAGCTTCCTTTTGAATAGTGTTAGCATAGCATATCTTTAGTATAGCATTATTATGGGCAGTATTGAATTGGGTCTTCTCATTTTCTACAATTTGATTATCTATTTTTAATTGGAATGTCTGGATCTATTATATTTAATATGATTATCAGTATAGTGAGGTTTAAGTCTATCATTTCATATTTGTTTTCTTGTCCTTTGTTTTCCTCAGTCTTCTGTCTTGTTTTTGACTGAGTAATTTTTTAGTGATTCCATTTCAACTTCTTTGTTAGATTATCAGTTATACCTGTTCGTTATTGTTTAATTGTATTAAGGTTTATTGTATTCATCTTTAACTTATCATATTCTCCCTTCAAGTATATAGGTACTTGAAGGGAGAATATGATAAGTTAAATGTAATATATATATTTTAGAGGACAATGATGAGACCTTGCCATGCTAGCAGTTGGCAGCTGTGCGTGGCTGCAGGCGGCCCAGGACCAAACCAGAGAGGATGAAACTTGCATTGCCACGATGTGTCCACCAACCAGATACCACTGCTGACATGTACACATAAAGAACTATTTGACATTGAAACTGGGACTCAGAACAGTTAGACATTGAAACTGAGACTCAAACATTTTTTGTTCTTATACATTTATTTCTAGTATGCAGAGGCAAGATATTTTTGAAGAAAAATAACAGGGGAGAGTGATTGATATAGAGGCAGGGAGGCATTGAACAGGCTGTCTGGCTACAGGGGGAAGGCTGAAAAGGGTGGGGGGCAGATGCTGGGGGAGATCAACTGAAGGACCTATATGCATGCATATGAGCATAACCAATGAATGAAAGACACTGGGGCAGGGAGGGGGGCAGGTGGGGACATGTGCTGGACAGTAGGGGAGGCAGGGGGAGGATAATGGGGAAAAAAGGAAAATATATGTATTACTATTATATATAAGTTATACTGCAAAAAAATAAAAAAATTAAAAAATATATATATATATATTTTAGAAACCTGGTGCATGAAATTCATGCATGGGGCATGGTGTCCCTCAGCCCAGCCTGCACTCTCTCCAATCTGGGACCCCTTAGGAGATGTCTGACTGACCATTTAGGCCCAATCACGGTGGTGGGATTGGGCCTAAACAGGCAGTTGGAATTCCCTCTCATAATCCAGGACTGTTGGCTCCCAACTGCTTGCTTGCCTGCCTGCCTGATTGTCCCTACCTGCTTCTGCCTGCCAGCCTGATCACCTCCTAACCCCTCTCTGCCAGCCTAACCAACACCTAACTGTTCCCCTGCCGTCCTGATTGCCCCTAATTGCCCTCCCCTGCTGGTCTGGTCACCCCTAACTGCCCTCCCCTGCAGGCTTGGTCAGCGCCAACTATTCTCCCATGCTGGCCTAGTCACCCCTAACTGCCCTCTCTTGCCAGCCTGGTTGGCCCCAACTGTCCACCCCTGCAGGCCTGGTTGCCCACAACTACCCTCTTCTGCCAGCCTGATCACTCCTAACTGCCCTCCCCTGCTGGCTTGATCACCCACAACTGCCCTCCCCTGCTGGCCATCTTCTGGCAGCCATCTTGTGTCCATATGGGGGCAGGCATCTTTGACCACTTGGAAGCAGGCATCTTTTGTGTTGGAGGGATGGTCAATTTGCCTATTACTCTTTTATTAGATAGGATGGATATATATATCTATATATATCTGTGTGTGTGTGCATATATATATATATATATATGCACACACACACACATATACTGACAATAGTTCACTTTCAGTTCTACTTCTAATTTTTTTACTATCTTTTCATTCATTTTAATTATACGTGTTATGAACATATAAAACATTGAAATTATCTTGTTTAAACAGTCAATTATCTTCTGAATAAATATGTTACAAAAATAAAATTTTATTTATTTATTTATTTATTTATTTTTAATTTTTTTAAAAAATATATTTTATTGATTTTTACAGACAGGAAGGGAGAGGGATAGAAAGTCAGAAACATCGATGAGAGAGAGACATCGATCAGCTGCCTCTTGCACACCCCCTACTGGGGATGTGCCGCAGCCAAGTTATATGCCCTTGCCGGAATTGAACCCGGGACCCTTCAGTCCCCAGTCCAACGCTCTATCTACTGAGCCAAACCGGTCTCGGCTAAAATTTTATTTTTTAAGCGTATAGTTATCTTTCCTGTTTTTTTTTTCATTAATTTAGATGCATATATTCATTTGTTATCATTTTTCATCTGCTTGCCAAATGTCTTGTATTACAGGTTTCCTCAAAATGAATTCTTTCAGCTTTTTGTATGTCTAAACTATTTTTCTTTGCATTGTTTGAATAATATGATCACTGAGTATTAAAGTCTAGGTTGTCGATATTTTCTCTCTCTTTTTTATTTTTCAGTATCCAAAATCTTTTTTTTTTTTTAATTATTAATAACGAGGTAGCCAGGCCTGGCCTGAGCCTCTTGTGAGCTTGAACTTCCAGCCCTTGGATCAGACATAAGTTTGGTGTTCTGGTGAGGGGGTTCCTAGGGCCTTGAAAAAATTGCCTGAACATCTGTGAGCCCTTGTGAGCACCAAGATGGTGCCACAGCCCTTGGGGGAAGTCCAAGGTCAACTGGTCGAAGGTGAGTATTTTAACATCTTGCCCACAGCTTTAAGGATGTGGCTCCAACTCTGCTGCTCTCACAAAGTGCACAAACCTTCAGTTTGGGCACCTCCTGGACACACGTCATTGGTCATAGTCCTACAACCACAGACATTTTGTCCTCCCGACCAGGAAGCTTTATCTTCCGGATCATCCGGGAAAGGAACAGAGATGGCCTGTTGGTGCACTCGTGAACAACCTCTTTAGCACCACTTGGTTGAGGTGGAGTTGGTTTGTCTGGCCAGAAGTCTGTACAGTTTGATCAACAGCCTAAGGTAGATGTACTGGTTCTTGGGGTCCTTGGGCAGAACCTTTTGGTCTTTGTTGTGGCAGATGGATGTTAACTCCCAGGATGGTGCCTCCTGTTCCACAAGGTCCTTCATTAGTTCAGTTTAACTGGTTGTAGACATTTTCTTTCACATCTTTAATGATGTTCCTTCACTATCTGAATTTTTCCAATAAGAAGACTGTTGTCTTCCTTATTTTTGTTTTTCTATACACAAGAGGTCATTTTTCCTCTGATGCTTTTAACACATTTCTCTTTTTTTTTTGCACTTTTTTATCTTTATTGTTCAGTTTATTAATTACATTGTTTCCCCTTTTTTATCCCCCTATATCTCCCCCCCACCCTGTACCTATCCCACCCTCCACCCTCACCTCCCCCTCCCCACTGTCCTCTCCCATTGTTTGCAAGATTTTTGTCCAGTCTCTTGCTGTACTTCCCACAACCCTTTTCTCCCCAAGAATTGTCAGTCCATTACCTCTCTAAGTCCATGTTTCTGTTATATTCACCAGTTAATCCTGTTCATCAGCCTATCAACTCACTTGATTTTATGTTCATTTGTTGATAGATGTGTATTTGTTGTTCATAATTTATATTTTTACCTTTTTCTTCTTCCTCTTCTTAAAAAGAATATCTTTCAGCATTTCATATAATATTGGTTTGGTGGTGATGAACTCCTTTAGCTTTTTCTTATCTGCGAAGCACTTTATCTGATCTTCAATTCTGAATGATAGCTTTGCTGGATAGAGTAATCTTAGTTGTAGATTCTTGCTATTCATTATTTTGAATATTTCTTGCCACTCCCGTCTGGCCTGCATCGTTTCTGTTGAGAAATCTGCTGACAATCGTATGGGTGCTCCCCTGTAGGTAACCAACTGTTTTTCTCTTGCTGCTTTTAATATTCTCTCTTTATCTTTTGCTCTTGGCATTTTAATTATGATATGTCTTGGTGTGGTCCTCTTTAGATTCCTATATTTTGGGGTTCTGTATACTTCTTGGGCTTTTAAGTCAGTTTCTTTCACCAGGTGGGGGAAGTTTTCAGTCACTATTTCTTCAAGTAAGTTTTTATTAACTTGCTCTCTCTCTTTTTCTGGCACCCCAATAATTCGGATGTTGGTATGCTTGAGGTTGTCCCAGAGGCCCCTTATGCTATCTTCAATTATCTGAATTCTTTTTGTTTCTTGCTTTTCCAGCCAAATGGATTTTACCTCTTTGTATTTCAAATCTTTGACTTGGTTCTTGTGACCCTCTGGACTGCTTTTAGGATGTTGTGTAATATTTTTTATTTCAGTCTGTGTATGCTTGATTTCTAGTTGGTCCTTTTTCATATCCATGAGGGTCTGGTTCATATGCTCAGAGGTCTTGTTCATTTCCTTGAGGGTCTCATTCATTTCCTTGTAAGTCTCATTCATTTCCTGGTTGGTCTTGTTTATTTCCTGGTAATTCTCATTAAGTTCATCGGCCTTTTCTAGGAGCCTCTTGAAAAGCCTTATAACCGTGGTTTTGAACTCTATGTCTTGTCGTCTTTTCTCCTCCATTTGTTTCACACCTGATTTCTTTCCATATCTCTGCATGGTGGCTGCTTTATGTGGTAGATATCCTCTAAGGGTCAGTGGCACAGCCTCCCCAGTTACCTGAGGTGGGTACTCTTACTGCAATCCTTTATGGGTTGTACAGTATTTTTTAATTTAAACCCAGTTTGTTGTTGTTAGCCCTAGGAGGGTTTGACCTCCAGGCCAATTGGCTGTGAAGGGAGACTGTGTTCAGGTTGGATGGGCGGAGTCTCTGAGCTGCGCAGGCAGCCTCAGTGTCAGCTACATCCTATGTGGCACTAGATTGTGCACGCGGGTCTCTGTTAGATGAGGATGGCTGCAGACACCTCCAAGAGAAAGCCGCTAGTCTCTTCCCCTTGCCAGACAACTCTGCCTCTCCCCAAATGAGTCTGCACACCCAAAGTCTAGCCCAAGGTTGTAAAATAGTTGGTTTCCAGGACCAGGAGACAAGTTTCCAAAGGGCAAGTCGCGGGTTTGTGCGACACTTGCGCGCAAACTTCTTTTCCCAGCCTCCGGGTTTCTCCGCAGGCTAGGAGACCTCTGCTGTGCCCAGCTTCCAGGGTGCATCCCCCGGACCTCGGACCTCGCCTGGCATTGGGGAATCCGTGTACTGGGATGTCTCCGCCCTCCCTGTTGGCGAAATCCAGCCGGGGTTGCTGCTCCAGCCCTACAGCCTGAGCGTGCGACCAGGACGGCTCCTAACCTGTTCCTGTCTTCAAGGCTACACTCCCGCTGCTCCTCTGAGTCTCAGTGTCCCACCTTTACTCTTATTTGCGGAGTTTTCACTCAGCCAGCTTTCTGGCGATTCTGGGTGATGTTTGTTTTGTTGTTATGTTGTAGCTTTTAAATCATTGTGCGGGGCAGAACAATAGGTGTTTACCTATGCCGCCATCTTGGTTCTCCCAACACATTTCTCTTTATATTGTTTTAAGCAATTTCATTATGAAGTATGTTAGTGCATTTTCCTTCACAGTTTTGTGTGTGTTTAAATTCATGTAGTTTCTTGCAATGTGGGTGCTTAATCTTCAAAAAAATTGTAAATTTTTTGCCACTGTGTCTTCAAATTTACAGGAGTTAGCAGAAGTAGGTTTACAGTTGTGTATACAGGAAACAGTTAATAAATCTACACTAATAAAAGAGTAAGATGCAAATTGACCATACCTTCATGACTGCTAATAGCCAATCAGGAGTGAGCATGCAAATTAACCCAACAAAGATGGTGGGTTAATTTGCATATGTGCCACCCCAGCTGCTCTGGACCAGAGTATAGGAAGGCGGAAAGGTGGATCTGGGCCAGAGCAAAAAGGCGACTCTGGCCGGAACAAAGGCAGTACCAGCAGCCAGGGGAAGGAAGGTCCATTCTTACATGAATCTTCGTGCATTGGGCCTCTAACCTCTAGTCTATTATAATCATAAACTGCATGTCTTTTTCCAAACAACCAATTATAAGCCTAATTTTGCCTCACCTATTTGTATGCCCCTTCTTTATTATTTCAGAGATCCAATTTCATATAAGGTTCATTGAAGTTGTTCCATAGCTCACTGGTGTTCTTTGCATTGTTAAGGAATTTTTTTCTGTTTTAAATTGTAGTTACTATTACTATTTATTCAATATACTCAATTTTCATTTCAGATATTTTAGTTGATAGCAGTTTAATGTGGGTGAAAAACACACATCTTCAATATTTCTTCTTAACTTTTTAGACATATGTATTCCAGAAATAACTATTTATGTCCGTGGTTATGCTAATCCTAACATGTGTGTCAGTTTTAAGTCAGTTTGATTGATTAATTATTCTTCTCAATATAGGTATTTTTTTTCCTGCTCTGTTATTTGCATGTCTTCAAATCTTTGATTGGTTTCCAGAACTTATGGATTTTACTTGCTTAGTGTATGTTTTCTTATTCCTATAAATGTTCTTAAGGTTTGTTCTTATATGCAGTTAAATTACATGGAAACAAATTCTTTCAGATCTTGCTTTTACAATTTGTGGCTCCATAAAAGTACCAAGCATACAGTTAATTATCCTCCCACTAATGAGACAAGGTGTTCCTGAGTACTCTACCTAATGCTGCAGGAATAATTAGAGCTTTAAATCTGGTTGTAGGCAACAGGTACTTTTTCTGGCCCTGTGTGAATGTTAAACACTGTTCCCTTTAATTCTTTTGAGTGGTTCTTTCAGTCTTTGAAATTTCCTCAAATGCAAACATAAATCAGTACTCTGGAATACTTAATATGAAACTTCTGTTTGAATCTCAGTTATTTCTCTGTGCAGTTCTTTCCTTTAACTTGTTGTCATGTGAAAAACTAGCCTGTTTGTTCTCTCTGGAACTCAGCTTTCCCTTCCTCTGTGTTCTGCTTTGTGTTCCTCTTGGAAATTGACTTGGAAATTCTCTCATGGCAGCAAGCTAGGACATTTATAGGGCTCACCTCATTTGTTTCCCATCTCTCAGGGATCACTCTTTTTGGTTGCCTGATGCCCAGCACCTTGATTTGATATTTTTATTGTTGATGTTTCTTGCAGAAGGGTAAATCCAGTTCTTATTACTTCATTTGACCTCATGCTAAGGTACTAGCTGATCTTAATAATGAAGATGGGGCATAAGAAGATTAAGAAACTCTATACATAATGCTTCTGTAGAAAATTCGGCATATAGCAAATTATTAAATAAAAATTTCTATATACACATATGTATATAATTTAAACTACACCCCTCTACTCTAGAAATATATCATTTTAATGAGAAATAAATTATATTCCAAATACTATTCACTTTAAAAAGAGAGAGAGAGAAGAAAAAGAAAAGAAAACCAAATTTGGATACAGCAAGAGTACCTGTCATTTAATACATAGTGATAATTTCACAAAAGTAGTATCTCAGATCCAGCCTCTACAAATCCTTTTATATTGGAAGTATTCTTAGATCTTATAAGAACTTTCTGACCTCATCCTACTAAAGAAAAGTTTCAACTTTTCTCTGTCCAGAATTTTTTTAGACCAGATGTATAGTATAACTGATAGAATATTGAGTCAGGTGAAGTGATAAACTTTCTCATAAAATAATTTAATATAGTTGGCCCAGGAAATGTAGAGTTAAATTAGAGTTAATTTAGGAGGTGTTCTTGAATGTGGGGCATACAGAAATATCTACAAGATTCATTACCTATGAAAAAGTTCTCAAAAGCAGTTTTGATATAGTCTACACCTAGATTGCTATTTTTTTGTAAGGACATAATTTTTTTTTTTTTTACAATCCTTTAGTTGGTAAATAACTTTGGTTTCAATGAATTATGTAACTTCTAGTTTAAAAGACATTATTATAAACACTAATAAAAAGAAAAGAGAAGAAAAAAAGATCTTGAAAAATAGAAAACACTTCTAGAAAAGATGGAAACATTTCAATAAAAATAAATGGAAGCAAATAGTGGAATAACTAACTCAAGTCAGAAAGCAACTTTCAAGTGTTCAATGGCTTAAGTGATTCAGTGTTATTAAAATTTGTATTGGTTACTAAAATGAAATGATACAGCTAGTTCGAAAGATAGGCAGAATGAGGAGTTCCTATTAAAATTGTTTTAAATTCAAATAGTTTAGAGAAAATTTTATCAAAATGAGAAAAAGAATTTCTTCAAATCTAGGCCATTTACCTGTGATTTCCTACAATTCTGTGCTTTAAACTTTTATCTAAACAGTCACTTGTTCATTAAGATCAGGTTATCAGCAAAGTACAAAATGGTAATTAAAAATTTCTAGTTCAGTGCCAGGCACACATTGTTCTTTTAATGATCAGATTATGTCAACTTTGTAAGGATTAATTAGGTACTTGCAGCATTTCCTTTAAATTTCTCAGAATTCTATGCCACCATATAACTAAGTGGCAGCCTGAGGTAAATTCAAAGAATAGAAGCCAGAAAATCCATTACACTGAATTCCACTAGAACTTAGAAATGTTGAATTAACTATGATATTATTAAAATATTATCATATATTTTCATTTACATTAATTAAGGTCTGTGTAATCACTAAATACCATTGGGAAAAAGGGTAAATTAAATATTAGAATATTTTTTCTCTTAGAAAAAAATAAAGAAAAATCATTTTTGAAACCTGCATTTTTCTACCTAAAATTAAAAAATTAAGATTTTATCATAGTTCATATTGTAAATTTGAAAATAATTATTTTGGAATAATTTTAGATTCATAGAAAAGTTGCAGAGGCAGTACAAAGTGTTCCCATATTCTTTGACTCAATTTCCTCTACTGCCATTATCGTATACAAGGACATTTAGCAAAACTAAAAAAATTAGATTAGTATAACACTATTAAACAAACTGCAGGTTTTACTAATATTTTATCTTGTTTTATATTCCAGAATTCATTCTAGGACACCACTTCACTTTTAGTCATCTTGTATGCTAGTCTCTTTCATTTGGTGACTTTTCCAGTCTTTCAATGTTGTTTACAACCTTGAAAAATTTAATAGTATTGACCTTTTGATTTGGTTTTATGTGATATTTATTCAGTTAGGAATTCGCAATTGTTTTTTGGAAAGAATATTTCCAGGCAAGGTGTGTTTCTTATCACATCATATCAAGGGACATATCATATCAACATATCTTGTTATTGGTGGTGTCAACTTTGATCAGTTGGTTAATGTGGAGTCTGACTGTAAAGTTACTGTTTTTCTCTTTTCATATTCTATTATTTGGAAGCAAGTAACTAAAGTCTAGCCCACATTCCAGTTGAGAATTAAGCTTCACCTCCTGAAGGAAGGGGGCTCTACATAATTTAGAATTTTCATGAAGGAAGATTATTTCTTTCTCCCCATTTGTTTATTTGTTCAATTAATTATGTATATTAGGATGTACTCATGGATGTTTACTTTGCTCTTTGGCATTATAAGTACTAATACTTCTAAGAGTCTAATACCTACTGCTATTTATTTTGTTGCTTAAATGATTTCTGCTTTGACCATTTGGGGCACTTTCTGGTTGGCTCCTGAGTCCTTTTGAGATAACTCCATATTCTTCTCCTTTTTCTTAAACACTACCTTACTTCAGGGCACTATTCACGTTCCAGATTCATCTTGCATTTTCCCTATCCAGCCCTAGAATTAGTCATTCTTTTGAAGAGCCTTGGTTCTTATTATGCGAGAATGGTGTTTAGAAACTAAAATCTGGGCTCTAGATATCCTATTGTCATTGCTTCCCTATCCTCCCAGCAGACAAAGCTAAGAAATATATGTATTATACAAACCCATGTATACACATTTTTAAAATTGTGTGTGTGTGTGTGTATGTTGTGTATGTACCTAAGTTCATATTGCTATCTCTAACTCCAATTCAGCATACAGGGTTATTCTATCTACCCACACTCATTTGTAACTTTCATCACTGATAGTGAGAAACCTGGTTCCCATTATCTACAATTTATTTGCTTATTTGAACAACTGTAGCATACATGTAGAGCAGCCTCAGAATTCCTAGTTCATAACTCTAAAAATTAAATTTAACAAAGAGAGTATAGTGTGTATGTACAGTTCATTTTGTTTTTAGCCTTACAGTATCCAATCAAAACAGTGTTTTTTTGAAGTTAAGTTAGCTTATTTTTTCCCTCCAATAATACAGTTTAAAAGGGAGTTATTCTGAGCAAAAAACATTACTAGAGACTATATGGAATTTAGAAATGTAATGTTGCAAAGGTTCACTTTGAAGATGTTTGTCATTAATTTTTATAAGAGCAGTATTCTAAACCATTATAGTTCATCATAATTATGACTCACCCCAATATTATCAGAACTTTATGTCCTTTGACTGAGCAATTAGAACACTACACCAGTCTTCCTATTGAGGTGAAGGCAGAATTGGGAAAGATTACCTGATGTAACTTTTATTAGATTCAGCTATTATGGCACAACTCTGCTTTCTCTTCCCTTAAGTGAGCTGCTTTGGGCTGGTCCTCTTCCTGTGGTAGTTTGATATTATCATAATTTAATGTCACATAGTCCCAATACATGTTTTATTATATCTACTACTATATTATAGGAGATGAAATTGCAATCTTGAAAGTGACTTGCCCAAGGTCATATGGCTTGCAAGTAACAGAGCAGAGTCTAGAATTCAGCTCTATTCAATGTCTGAAATATGAAAAAATATTATATTCAGGTTAGAACTCAATGTCTTATAGAGGAACAGTGTGGCTGGGTTTATGGTTAAAGTAGTTAGATTATTTTGCATTAGTCAATGAACATTTTTATAGTCTTTTTGCCTATTTACTTATTATCATTGGGTTCAACCAATGCAGCACTAAAGCTATTTAGACCTAAAAAATATAAAGTAGGTTCTTATCTAGCCAAATTCCCCATATTTGACAATTTGTCTATAACTTTGTCTTTAAATAATTTGGCATGGTCATCTCATAATTCAATTTGAATAGATAGTATCTACTTGAATATTTTGCTATAACCTTCAATATGTAAATTATAAATTGTATTTTATTACTAAAATATTTTAAGTCACTATTTTTAGAAATATATTTTATTGACTTTTTACAGAGAGGAAGGGAGAGGGATAGAGAGCTAGAAACATTGATGAGAGAGAAACATCGATCAGCTGCCTCTTGCACACCCCACACTGGGGATGTGCCCGCAACCAAGGTACATGCCCTTGACCGGAATTGAGCCTGGGACCCTTCAGTCTGCAGGCTGATGCTCTAGCCACTGAGCCAACCTGGTTTCAGCAAGTCACTAGTTTTTTTGAAAAAAAAATAAGAATTTGAGAATGTCTAGTATGTTCTCATTGGGGCACTTGCATGAATAAAGAATTTTCTGAAAAGAGTTCTGGTTCTATCTAGTGCAAAGTTTATCAAATTATTGGTGATAATAGAAAAGCTCCTTTTCTTCCCCTACAAACCAGCCATGGATTGATAACTCCATAAAATAATTTTCCAGAGAAATAAAATTTTAATAATAACAATACAAGCTCCATTTTTTATTATATTTTTCAAACATAAAATTATGCAGTCTAATTGACATTAAAGTTTCTAAACATGTTTTCTCAATTTCTGTATCTTCCTCTTTGTGGATTGGTAATAAACATTTGTTTACTAGCATTGATCAATGGAACACATTGGTTCCTGAACACATAGAGGATTTTTTTAGCAAACCTCAGCTAAGTGTTAGTGTCCACCAGAATCAAAGTCAGATTTCACTGGCATCATAGCACTTTTTTTTCTCAACATCTTAACACCTACTTACTTTTGTACCTGTCTAGATTATTAGAAAGCATTGTACGTTAAACACATCATTCTTCTTCGCTATGGTATTGCCTTTGCAGAAATATAAATGCTAGTGTCATATTGAGCAATAATTATTTGCTAAGTACATTTCTAAGTGCCTTATGTATAGTAAATTAATCCTCTCAATATCAAATAGGTACTATTATCATCCCCACTTTACAGAAACAAAAAATTGAGGTACAAAGAGATTGATTTGCCATGATCACATGGCAAGTGAGTGCAAAATTGAGATTCAAACCCACCAGCCTGGCTCCAAGGTCTGTATCCTTAAAAGCAACATCATAAAAAAAATCCATAAAAAAACAAAACAAACAAAACCCCCATAAAACTATCTTGAAAGGTCTTTGTTGTTTGTTTAAAATTGACTTCCAGGTGCATGATTCAAAATGTTATTTAATATGTATCATTTATAGAGCCATTTCCAACTAGAAGGGACAATTAAAAATTTATAGAATTAAAAACACTGATTTTCCTTCTTTGTTTTTGCTGCTAGATACCTGAGAACTACTGTCTAGGCTCAAAATCATGGATTTTCTCTAGTGTATGATTTTCTTTTCTTAAGTAGTGTTAACATATTGCAGGCATTTTTTATTTTTTTGTTTGAAGTATAACATATAGTAGTACATATATCTCCTTTTCCCCCCATTGACCTTCCCCCAGCCTCCCTCTACTCCTGTCACATGCCCTCATTCCACCCCTCCCCCCACTGTCTTGTGTCCACTGGTTGTGCTTATATGCATGCATACAGGTCCTTTGGTTGATCTCTTTCCCCATCTTCCCCAACACTCCCCAGCCTTCCCACTGTAATTTGACAGTCTGTTTGGTGCTTTAGTGCCTCTGTATCTATCTTTTAGTTCATGAGGTTATAACATTCTTTATTTTCCATAAATGAGTGTGATCATGTGGTATTTTTCTGTCATTGCCTGGCTTATTTCACTTAACATAATGCTCTCTAGGTCCGTCTATGCTGCTGCAAATGGTAAAAAGTCCTTCTTTTTTATAGCAGCGTAGTATTCCATTGTGTAGATGTTACAGTTTTCTAATCCACTTATCTGCTGATGGGCATTTAGGCTGTTTCCAAATGGTGAATTGTGCTGCTATGAACATAGGGGTGCATATATCCTTTCTGATTGGTGTTTCTAGTTTCTTGGGATATATTCCTAGAAGTGGGATTACTGGGTCAAATGGGAGTTCCATTTTTAATTGTTTGAGGAAACTCCATAACGTTCTGCACAGTGGCTGTACCAGTCTGCATTCCCACCAGCAATGCACAAGGGCTCCTTTTTCTCTGCATCCTTGCACTAGTCGTTTGTTGACTTGTTGATGATAGCCATTCTGACAGGTGTGAGATAATACCACACTGTTGTTTTGATTTTCATCTCTCTGATAATTAGTGACTTTGAGCATGTTTTCATGTCACTTGACCTTCTGTCTTCTTTCAAAAATATTCTATTTAGGTCTGTGCTCATTTTTTTTAATTTGGATCATTTATCTTCCTTTTATTAAGTTACTATGGGCCCGGTGTATGAAATTCGTGCACTGGGGATGGCTGGTTCCTCAACCCAACCTGCCTCCTCTCACATACTGGGAACCTTCAGGGGATGTCCAACCGATGGCTCACCCCCAGCCTGCCCAAGGCCTAAAGCCTCTGGCGAGCCACCCAGCCATCGCCCTGCTCATCTCAGCCCTGGCTGCCTGCGATCACCCTGCCCCGGGGGCTGGGCACTCGGCGCCACTGCTGTTTCATCTCCATCCCTGGCCCCACTGCTTGTGCCATTTGGCCCCACCCCTGCTCCTGATTGGCTGGTAGCATAACCAATCAGGAGCGAAGGTACGGTCAATTTGCATGTTTCTCTTTTATTATATAGGATTACATAGGATATAAATTCCCTTTAGATGTTGGAGATTAAGCCTTTATCAGTGATAACATTTATTGCAGTTATTTTTATGAGCCACTTCAAATTTCTTTTGCTTGAGTAAGTAAGCCAATTAATGTTCTAAGGTATTTGTGTCATGTGATTTGCAGCTTCCAATCTGCAATCATTGAGAATAATTTTTAAAAGACTAAACAGATGTATTAGTATTCTAAGGATGCTGTACAAATCATAAACTGGTTGGTCTGAAAGCAAAGTAGATATCTGCAGAGTCATGTTTCCTCTGGAGGCTCTAGAGGAGAATCCATTCTTTGCTTTTTCTAGCTTCATGTGTTTAATTATGTTCTTTTTTAAAAATATTTTTTAAATATGAAAGGAGAGAAGAGATAGAATTATCAATGATGAGGAAGAATAAATAATCAGCTGCCTCCTGTATGCCCCACATTGGGGATTGAGCCACAACCTGGTTATGTGCCCAGACTGGAAATGGAACCATGACCTCTTAGCTCATAGGCTGATGCTCAATCACTGAGTGATACCAGCCAGACTGATGATGTTCTTAACTTGTGGCTATCACTCCAGTCTCTGCTTTCATGATCACATTGCCTCCTCCTCTTCTCTGTATTTGTCACCTCTGCATGTCTCTTCTAATGACATTGTCATTGGATTTAGGACCAATCCAGATAATCCAGAAGGGGTCTGAAGACAGAATGTCAATCTCTTTGTCAAGGGTCCTCTGAGAAGCTTGGCAGGTGGTAGAAGGGAAGTTTAGCTTTCTACTCTGCTGAATTTAATCCAGAAATAAGTGAAGGTCAGTTTGGATATTGGGATACCAACACTTTTCAACCATCAGATCCACTTTTTTAATAAAGATTTGAAGTTACAATTCATGTTAAGAAAAATTGTAAAACTAATTTCATTAGGTATAATTTGCACAACATAAAATTCAGCTGTTTTAAATGTATAATTCAATGATTTATGTTAATTGATAGAATTGTGAAATGATTGCCTCATCCAGTTTTAATGGATAAGTTAAAAGTGGATAAGTTAAAAATGTATTTATATCCTATATCCTATATAATAAAAGGCTAATATGCAAATCAACCATACAGAGGAACTACTACCTGCTATGATGTACACTGACCACCAGGGGGCAAACGTCCAGTGCAGGAGCTGCCCTCTGGTGGTCAGTGCACTCCCTCACGGGGAGCACCACTCAGCCAGAACCCAGGCTCACAGCTGGCTAGTGCAGAGGTGGTGGCAGGAGCTAACAATGTCCCAATCAGTGGGACATCCTACGAGGGCTCCCAGACTGCAAGAGGGTGCAGGCCAGGCTGGGGGACTCCCCAGTCCCCCCTCCCTCCACTCCATGCACAAATTTCATACACTAGTCCTCTAGTAAGAATACATAATCTTATTTAAAAGAAGATAATAACTAAGGTACTGAGGGAGAGAGGTGAGGAAGAACAGGAGAAATAGTATTTAAAAATTTAATTAGATTTAAAATATAATGTAATACATTTGTGTAGTATTTTGAGTTGTCATTGTTTAAATTTAGAAACTAGAGTCCCGGTGCACAAAATTCATGTACAGGCATAGTCCCTAAGCCTAGCTGCGATCAGGGCCATCTTTCCCAGCTACCTGCTACCAGCCCCGCCCCCGCTCCCTGCTGCCACCCACCCCCTGGTTCCTGGTTCCTTGTTTGCCATCAGGTGATCAGTGCCTGGCAGTTGGGGGAAGGGACTGAGAGGTCGGCTGTTCCCACTCGCCCCCTGGTTCTGCCCTCGCTACAGGTGGCCATCAGGAACCAAGAGGTGGTCAGTGCACCTCATAGTGATTGGTCCAGCAGTTGTTCTGGTCATTCTGCCATTAGGGTCAATTTGCACATTGCCCTTCTATTATATAGGATTATCTAATATTTTGGATATCTTAATGGATTATATCAATGGTCTTTGTGCTACAATAATGCTTTAATATAATGCCTTATGCATGGTATGCACTCAAGTACTTAGTGAGGAAAAGAAATAAAATTACTCATCCTTATATTTCTTCCATGTCTAATAGTATTTCATATTCAGTTCAAATAAGTTTAAATACTAACATGGAGAAATTTGAGTGTGTTATGGATATAGGGGCAGAAGAGCCATACCTTCCCTTTTAAAGTGCATTATTTATTATTTATAATAGCTAATTACATAGTATTTAAGATTGGCACTGTCCTAAGGACTTACTAAATTATTAAGTAATCTTATTTAATCCTCACCACTCTTTGCAACTGATAAAATGAAGGTATATGGAGGTGAAGTAACTTGCTAGGGTTATATATAGAGGAGCTCTGATTAGAATTTAGGCAGTCTAGTTATGGAGTAATTGTTCTTATCTAACCAAAACTACTTTCTTTTTGCCAACCATTTTTTTATTGTTAATATCTAGCACTAAGAAAGACTTAATTTCTTTATTGTTTTAACCAGCCACACTAAATGAACTTCATGACTAAGCATTTGGGTGACATGCCAACAGTACAAGTTTCTGGGCCCTACTGACCTTCAACTCATTCTGTAAATCTCCAACTCTAGCTTCATTCAAATATTTATTTTTGTGAGCAAACACTCAGTCTATTGAGCAATGTGAGATACAAACTAATTGTTGTGCCATGTGGCACTGTTTCAGGTGTTTGCTATCCAAACTCACCTGTGTTCTTACCACTGTTCAGGGATCTTCTTATCCTTAATTTCTTTTCTTTCTCATATCTCACAGTGGCTATACACCTTTATTACTTCAAATTCTATTACAACCTTCTATCCTTTTCTGTTTCAATAGATGAGAAAAAAATTATTAGCAGTTCCAAATCTTCAGAGATTAGATGGGACAAGAACTAAAAACTGCCCATTTAGTTTAATAACGAGGTGGTTTGGAGTGTTTTGGAAAGAAGAGATTCAATATACAGTTGGTCCTCGAAAAGCAAGGTTTTGAACTGTGCAAGTTCACTTATATGTTAGTTTTAAAATAAATATTGGAAATGTATTTTATGATTTTCTTAATATTTACTTTCTCTACCTTACTTTATTACATGAATACATAATAGATATAAGATGCAAAATATATTTGACTGTTTATGTTATCAGTAAGGCTTTTGGTCAAGAGTGGACTATTAATAGTTAAGTTTTGGAGAAGTCAAAGTTATATGAAAATATTCAGCAGAGTGGAGAGTCAGAACCTAACCATTGCCAGGCCACAGTGCATTGAACAATAAATGGGATAATTTTCCAAGAACTTGAAAGTGAAGAAAGAGGAGTGTTACATTCAAGGAAGAGAGATTTGAAGGCAGGGCTGCCATTCAACTATACAAGCATACCTTGCAGATATTTGGGTTGTGTTCCAGATCACCAAAACAAAGCAAATATTGCAATAAGGTGAGTCACATGAGCTTTTTGGTTTTTCAGTTAAAAAAAAAGTTATGTCTATACTATACTATAGCCTATTAATTATGCAATTGCATATGTCTAAAAAATGTACATACCTTAATTTAAAAACACTTTATTGCTAAATAAAAGCTAACATTTCACCCTTGAGTTAATAATATTTTGCTGGTAGAGGGTCTACCTTGATGTTGATTGTTGCTCACTGATCAGAATGGTGATTGCTGAAGGTTGGGTGGTGGTTGCTGAAGATTAGGGTAGCTGTGGCAATTTTAAAAAATTAAAAAAAATAAGATAGTGAAGTTTGCCATGTTGACTCTTTATTTCACAGGTGATTTGTCTTATACATACAAGCAATGCTGTTTGATAGCATTTTATTCACAATAGAACTTCTTACAAAATTGGAGTTAATTCTCTCAAATCCTGCTGCCTCTTTATCAACTAAGTTTATGTGATATTCTAAATACTTTGTTATCGTTTCAACAATATTTACAACACCTTCATCAGGAATAGATTCCATTTTAAGAAACCTCTTTCTTTGCTCAGACATAAGAACCAATTCCTCCTTCATTAAAATTTTATCATGGGATAAGCAGAGACTATAGAATCAAAATAGTGTCATAGGTAAACACTGGTACTTGATCCTGCCCCATGCAATTTGCAGCCCCACCCAAGCTATTCAGTGGCTTTTCCTTATGAATGGCCTGTTCTGGCTCAGGCTTCAGACATTCCTAAAATCTCTCAAACAAGAAGCAGCTGGTGTCAGCATGCCACATACCTCTCAATAAGAGGCCCAAGACTTGGAACTATCACCAGCTGGTCCTCACAACCAATTGACCTGGAAGTCAACTCCTCCTATTGATGCCAACAGCTATCAAGGCTCAACTACAATAAGACTGTGCACACAGCCCACACAGGGGTGCACCTAGAGTACCCAGCTCAGGTGACAAGGGAAGCTGAGCTACTGGGCTCTACAGGACATCTTCTATACAAGGCCACTTACCAATTCTAGGAGACATAGCAGTGCTACCTAGTAAATAGAAATAAACACAGGGTAAGCAGCGAAAATGCAGAGACAAAGAAACATGTCACAAATGAAAGAACAGAAGAAATCACCAAATGAAATGGAAGCAAGCAAACTACTGGATACAGAGTTCAAAACAATGGTTATAAGGTTGCTCAAGATTCCTAATGAGAGATTCAAGGGACTCAATGAGAGCTTCAAGGGACTTAGTGAGACTTTCAAAGATCTTAGGAGAATTTCAGACATTAAAAAGGACCAGTCAAAAATTAAGCATACACTAACTAAAAAAGGAATAATTTATAGGTATTCAACAGTAGAGGATTATGAGAATCAAATCAATGAGTTGGAATATGAGGGGGCAAAAATCACTCAACCAGAAGAGCAAAAATAAAACATAACCCAAAAATATGAAGACAGTGTAAGGAGACTCTGGGGCAACTTCAAGCATACCAACATCTGCATTATGCCAGTGTCAGAAGGAGGAGAGAGCAAGATATTGAAAACCTATTTGAAGAAATAATGAAAGAAACTTCCCCCACCTGGTGAAAATAATACTAAAATCCAGGAAGGAAAGAGAATCCTAAACAAGAGTAACCCAAAGAGGCCCACATCAAGATATATCATAATTAAAATGCCAAAGGGTTAAAGACAAGGAAGAATCTTAAAAGCAGCAAGAGAAAAGGAGTTATCTACCTACTAGAGGCCTGGTGCACAACATTTGTGCACTGGAGTGGGGGATGTCCCTTAGCCCAGCCTATGCCCTCTCACTGTCCAGGAGCCCTCGGGGGATGTCCGACTGATGGCATAGGCTTGCTCCCTGCTAGGGCTTCTGGCTGAGCGGTGCTTCCCCTGTGGGAGTGCACTGACCACCAGAGGGCAGGTCCTGCATTTAGCGTCTGCCCCCTGGGGGTCAGTGTGCATCATAGCAACCATTGTTCCACCATTCAGTTGATTTGCATATTACCCTTTTATTATATCTACCTAATGAGGGAGCACCCATAGGACTGTCAGTTGATTTCTCAACAGAAACTTTGCAGGCCAGAAGGGAGTGACAAGAAACATTCAAAGAAATAAGTAGCAAGGATCTACAACCAAGATTACTCTACCTAGCAAAGCTATTAATTAGAATTGAGGGTCAGATAAAGAGTTTCACAGACAAGAAAAACCTAAAGGAGCTCATCACCACCAAACCAGTATTACATAAAATGTTGAAGTGGAAGAAGAAAAAGAACAAGGAGGAGGAGGGGGAGGGGATGAGAAAGGGGGGAAAGAAGAAAAAGAAGGTAAGATGAAGAAAAACGATAAAAAATATGAACAAAATGAAAATACATACTTATCACCCACAATTAAATCTAAAATCAAAATAAATGAACAAGGAATCTAATGAACATAATAAACTGATGAATAACATAAAATCAGAAGCATTGGAACATGGAAGAAACTGAAGAATCTCAGAGGGAAGCGGGGAGATGAACAGGAAGAGATTAAGCAAAGATCTTATATGCATTTATGCATTACCTATGAACACAGACATTAGGATGGTGAAGGCCTATGGTGGGGCAGGAACTGGGTGGAGGGGCAATGGGGACAGAAACAGGGGACATCTGTACTACTTTCAATAATAAAATTTAAAAAAATTAACAGAAAACTTGAAAAATTTATGAGATTGTAGCAATTCAATCACATTTTCAGGCTCAACTTCTAATTTAGTTCTCTTGCTATTTCCACATTTGCAGTTACTTCCTTCACGGAGGTCCTTCAACTCCTTAAAGTTAACCATGAAGGTTGAATCAACTTCTAACCTCCTGTTACTGCTGATATTTTGATCTCTTCTCATGAAACAGAAATGTTCTTAATGGCATTTGGAATGATGAATCCTTGCCAAAAGTTTTTTGATTTACCTTGCCTACATCACAAAACTCATTATCTCTGGCAGCTATAGCCTTACAAAATGTATTTTTAAAAGAATAACATTTGGGTGACCAGGAGCATTGACAACGAACAGTAATATCTTGAAAAGAATCTTTTTATCGAAGTAGTATGTCTCAAAAGTGAGCCTAAAATATCACCAGGCTATGTTCTTTTATTTTTAGAGCACAGAGTAGATTCAGTGTAATACTTAAGGGCCCAAAATTTTTAGAATGATAAATGAGTATTGGATTCAACTTAAGGTCACTAGCTGCATTAGCATCTGCAAGAGATTGTTTGTCCTTTGAAGCTTTGAAGCTAGACATTGACTTCTCTCTAGCTATGAAAATCCTTGAAGGCATCTTCTTCCATTGTAAGCCTGTTTCATCTACATTGAAAATTTGTTTGTATTGTAGCCACCTTCATTAATTAGCAAAGTCTTCCAGATAGCCTGTTGCTTCTCTTTGCACATTTATGTCATGGAGTCAGCATCTTTCCTTAAATCTCATTAACCTCCTTTAGCTTCAAACTTTTCTTCTGCAGCTTCACCTCTCAGCCTTCACATTATTGAAGTTAGGGCCTTGTTCTGCATCAGGCTTTGGATTAAGGAAATGTTGTGGCTGGTTTCATCCTCTACATAGGCCACTAAAATGTTTTCCATATTATTAATAAGGCTGTTTTGCTTTCTTATCATTCATGTGTTCAGTAGAGTAACACTTTTAATTCCCTTCAAGAACTTTTCCTTTGCATTCACTACTTGGCTAACTGACATAAGAGGTCCAGCTTTTGACCCATCTCACTTTTTACATATTTTCCTAATTTTAATCATTTCTCGCTTTTGATATTGTGTTAGAGGTGAGATTTTTCTTTCACTTGAAAACCTACAGGCCACTGTAGGTAATTATTTGGCCTAATTTCAATATTGCTGTGTATTAGAAAATAGGGAGGCCCAATAATAGAGTTGGGAAATTCCCTGTCAGTGGAACACTCAGAACACACAATTATTAAGTTAGCTGTCTTATATGAGTGCAGTAGGTGACACCCCCAATTATAATAGTGACATCGAAGATCACTGATCATAAATCACCATAATAATGAAAAAGTTTGAAATATTGTAAGATTACCAAAATGTGATACATAGATATGAAGTAACTAAATGCTATTGGAAAAAAATAGTGCTGATAAACTTGCTTACTCCAAGGTTGCCACAAACCTTTGATTTGTGAATAAAAAAAAAAAAAGCAATTTCTGCAAAGCCCAATAAAGTGAAGCACAATGAAGTTGTGCCTATATAGTCATGTGCTGCATAAAGGTATTTTGGTCAGTAATGGACCATATATATGATGGGAGTCCCATCTACATATATAAAAAGCCAGCAACTGGCATGACATAATGACTGGAACAAGCAGTTACCATAATGCCCACTTTGGCCAATGAACTGGCCCGATCTGGAGCAGGGCCAGCTAACCCAATTGCCCACAGACTCTCCCCCAGCTGGCCTGGCCCCAATCTGAAATCTTGGCTAGATCCCACCCATGCACGAATTTGTGCACTGGGCCTTTAGTAACAGTATAAGGAGCTAAAAATCCCTCTTGCCAAGTGACATGTATCTACCTTAAACTCAAAGGGCAGTATGTTACTCATGCTTTGGTGGTACTGGTGTAAACAGACCTATTTTGCTGCCATAGAAAAGTATAGCACATTCAATTACTGAAATAAGTTATACCATCAAGATTTGTATAAATACACTGTATGATGCTCACCCAATGACTCATTTCTCTGGTCATATCTCCATTATAAAGCATCACATGACTGTATACAGTGTAATCTTTTTTAGATTACAAAGAAATATATTATCATGGTGGACACACTAATACAGATTTAAAGTTTGATGAGGGAGAAGGATCTTTGTAGAAAGGAAAAAGTTCTCCTTCCTGAAAACAAACGGCCTCATTTTTCCTTTGTTGGGCATACCTTATATGTAGTGTACAGCCTATAAAACTGCAGTTGTGTTGCGTGAGGAAAGGGTTTTAGTTTTAGTGAAACTAGCTCCTATAGTGATTTTTAAAAACTTTCTCAGCAGTCTGGGTGTAGAAATGGAGAAGACAAATTAATTGATTCTAGGTTGAAGTTTTGCCATGTAAGTATGTTAAAATCAATCACAAAGGGACAAGATAGCTAATAACACTGGCAAGTTTCATGGATAGTGGTCTAAGATAGATAGCCAAGGAAGATGTGGCAGACATGGTTATCAATCCTTCTTTTTTTCCATGTGAACTGAATCACCATTTTATCCAGAAGTTGGGCAGCAATGCAGTAAGAGAAGGTGAATCCAGTTGAAGCAGTGAGTCACAATGTAATACAATCCCAGTATTTTACCTTCCTCTTTGTCAGTGTCCTAGTTTTAGCCAAAGGGATTAAAAGAAGTGTTTTCTTAGGCAAAGATACACAGGATGAACACTAATTTTTCTTTGTTTTTATTATTTTAAAATTGATTTTGAGAGAGGGAGAGAAATATCTATAGGTTGCCTCCCATACATGCCCTGACTAGGAATCAAACCTGCCACCTAAAACAAACAAACAAAAAACAAACAAACAAAGAAAAAAAAAAACCCTGCCACCTTTTGGTACATGGGATACATGCTTGAACCAACTGAGCCACAGCCACCAGTAAGGGCAACACTCACTCTTCTTTCCTTTAGATGTTCTCTTGCGAGGAAGTGATGCTTAGAGCTGTGGCAGCCATTTTATGACCACGATGGGGCAAACTAAAGCTTAAATGTTACATGAAGAAAGGAAAGAATAAAAAGTCTTTGGTCCTCAATGACATCATAAAAGATAGAAGGGTTGTAATCACTCTCTTCTTTCTAAAATTTTTCCATTTTCTTCTCAGAAATCACTTTAATACTGATTTTTTTACTTAAAAGTTACTTTATCTTTACTTCTGTCTCTCAAGTTTGGTTGCAGCTTATTGGTTTTCCTTTTTTTCTTTTCATTAATCCTCACTCAAGGATTTTGGGAGAGAAGAGAAAAAGAGAAGCATCATTGTGAGAGCATCACCATCAGTTGGTTGCCTCTCACACGTGCCCTGACTGAGGCCAGGGACGGAACCTGCAGTCCAGGTCTATGCCCTTGACAGGAAATGGAGCCTAAGACCTTCAATGCAAGGGCTGGTTCTCTCCTTAGTCACAGCAGCCGGCATTCACTGTTTTTCCTTTCAATGGCTCTCAATAGATGGGGATTTGTAGTTTTAGAGAAATATTTGTTACTTACACACAAAAATATTTTTTGGGGGGCATATTAAAAAAAACCTTTAAAAGACAAATAAAAACGCTTTTACTGAGTTATACATACATCTATTTCAAGTGTATGATTCGATAGTTTTTAGTCTATGCAAGGAGTTGTACAACCATAGCATAATAAATTTTAGAAAAATTTCATTACCCCTAATAGAAACCCTGTTTCCATTAGCACTCTCTCCATTCCTTTTAGCCCCGAGAAACCAATATCCTTTCCGTCTCGCAGATTTACCTATTTTGTGAGCTTTATGCCAATTAAAACTTGTATTGTTCATCACTAATCCCGAGAACCTAGGAAAATGGCTGGCACATGGAACTTCAATACTTGTTCAATAGTGAAGTAGGTAGAAGAGGTCCTTGCTTTCTTGCAGTTTATATTCTAAAGAGGGAGGTAAAAAAAAAAACACTTAAATTTTGTGAACTGTTACACAGAAAAGAATGTCCTATGATAGAGAATTTTAAGGAATTTATTTAGTGAAATCAGAGGTTTTTCAGAGATGAGCTGACAATATGCCGAGATCTCAATCAATGCTGGGAAGGAACCAGCATGAAAGACCAGGAGAGCAGATACCTAACAGAGAGAAGGGCAAGTGAAATTTCATAGGCTACAAGGAACTAAGTAAGTTCCAGGAAAATCAGTGTGACTGCAGAATAGAGAAGGATGAGAAAAGCGGTGGAATGTTAGTCAAGGACCAGATTATGCAAACCTTGGTAGGGAAAAGTTTATATTTGACTCCAAGTGAACTGTCACGTAAGTTGTATGATTTATTCTTTGTGTAGAGCCTTACTACTCAAACTGTGCCCCCAACATCAACATCACCTCTGACCTATTCAAAGCTGCAGAATCTGAGGCAACCCCCCAGAATTGATGTCGAGTGTCTACTTTTAACAAGATCCCGAAGTAATTCATCTGCACATTAAAACTTGAGGAACACTAGAAAATGGATTAGGAGAAACAATAGAAGAGGGGAAACCATTTGGGTATGTTAGTCCAAGTGCGAGATGAAGGCTGCCTGTATAAGGGTGCTAACAGAAAGGATGAGAAGACTGATTAAAGGGTATATTCTGAGATAGCTGGCTTAGGTGTCTCAGGCAAGTAAGTGGAGATTGGATACAATCCTGGATTTCTGAGAAAAACTTAGGGTTGGAGATATTGATATTGGATATCCTGCTTCTAAGTTAAAGTGTTGTTTATTATAAAAAATCCTAAATAATAAAGAAATATGCAAATTGACCCTTATCCCCTCGAACAAGATAGCCACCCCTATGTGGTCAAAGATGGCCACCACAAGATGGCCAGCAGGGGATGGCAGTTGAGGGCAACCAGGCCGGCAGGGGATGCAACTGGGACAATCAGGCCTGCACGGGAGGGCAGTTGGCAGTGACTGGGCCAGCAGAGGGCAGTTGGGAGCAATTGGCCCAGCAAGGGAGCAGTTAGGCAATGATCAGGCAGGCAGGGGTTTGGCTAGGGGGTTATCAGGCTGGCAGGCAGGCAGGCAGGCAAGCAGTTGGGAGTTAGCAGTCTTGGAGTGTGAGAAGGGTATCTGACTACTGATTTAGGCCCAATCCCACAGAGGTCTCAGATTTGAGAGGGTGCAGGCTGGGCTGAGGGATACTACCCCAGTGCACAAATTTCATGCACCGGGCCTCCAGTCCTATATAATAAGACCTCAGCAATCAAATGGTGGAACGATCAGAATGACTGGCCAACCAGTTGCTATGATGCACACTGGTCACCTGGGGGCAGATGCTCAATGCAGGTGTTGCCCCCAGGTGGCCAGTGCACTACCACAGTGGGAGCACCACTCAGCTGAATGGGATGAGAGGCTGCTCCCACTGTGAACCTCAAGCCAATGGGCAAGCACTTGGCCTGCTACCGTTTTCTCCTCACCTCAGGCTCCTCCTCCTCGCTCCCTGCTGCTTCCTCCTGATGCCTGCAGAACATGCAGCACCACTGCTGCTAGGCTTGCAGATGTGACCTGGGAGGCTGGGAGGTGGGTTCATGGCCACTGTCTGGGGGACTGAGGCCTACTCTGCTGCCTCTCAGTGCTATTTCCCTGGGCCCAGTCCCTATCAGGTCCCCTGGAGAGGCGAGTACTCTGGCTCCACAGAAGATGCCAGACCAGGGAGCAGCTGCTCAGAGGGCAGGTCCACGGCTGCTTGGCAGACCGGGATGAGCAGTGCATTCCCCAAAGGCCATGCCCCCCCCCCCACCCCCACCCCCAGTGCACGAATTCAGTGCACTGGGCTTCTAGGGTTTTATTTGACAAACATTTGCATGTTGTCATCTTTATGGAAAATCAGGCATGCCATTCTGAAAGTTGTCCAAGCCCTCCAATCTTTCACTTACAGGTTGTTACCAGATATCTTCCAAGACTTTTTAAACCTGTTCACACAAAAATACTTTGGATGTTTTAAAATTCAAGGCCCTTGGCTGATCAACACTTCCTTTTCCACAACCCCTATATTTTCTACACCTAGGTCTTAACTGGTGTAGATATTCCCAAGCTGGTCCAGTTTCTAGGTACAAATCAGATTGGAAACTCCTTCAAATTGGTGGGTCCAATCCCAGGAATTAGAAGCAAGTCAGTTAATGGGAATTGAAAGAAGATACATAAGTTCAAAGTGGAGTAAACTACAGAGTCCCTCATTTTTTAAGTCAAAAGAGAGAACAATGTCTTGTATCATCACTTCCTTAATAAGTGGCACAGCTGAATTCCAATTTAATGCTCTTCCCTCTACCATTTCTCGCATCAAGGCTAGTTTTGTTAAAAGTTCAGAATCGGCCTAAGTAAAACCAATGAACACCAACCTTGGGAAAAACTTCAAGTTTTGCTTATAATTTCCAAAGGCATAGCAAAAAAGGCAGTCAAACCACTCTTGGAATATATGTTAAATTAAGCTTTGTTTGTATAACTTTTCAAAGCTAGTCTCCACTTGTTTTTGATTTTAAGTTTGTTACAACCAAAATACTACTTTTCTGTCTCTAAGGTATGGGGAATAAGGAAAGTTCTTGCTATGGTTTCAGTTGTCGGCCACTGCTAACCCCGAGGACAGTCACCACCACTCGTGTCCGAGCACCCACTCGGGGGTCCTCCTCTCCTGGTTAACCTCGGGGGACAGGCATTCGCATCTGCACTTGGCTGCTGCCCACACTGAGTTTCCCTTACCTGTCTCAAGCTCCGCCCTAACAGAAAGAAGTTCTAAGAACTTTGAGAAGGTTCCCTTTCAAGAAAACCATATATCCATTTGAAGGGGATGCCGCCGGCGGGAGTTTAAAGAAAGCGAAGAGTTTGCTCCCAGTCAAGACTGGGTTGGGGTGTGGGAAGGTAAGGCTGCGTGAGGTCCACTGGGACCCGCCTCCCCTGGGGGACTCGGCCCGGCGGGGCCAAGAGGGCGGGTCGGAAGGGTGGACCGAGGGGCGAGACACCTCCCAGCCGCCTGACGTGCGCGTCCCAATAACCACGGTCCCGCTCCTCCCGCCGGCGGGGGGAGCACGGGGCAGGCGGACGCTCTCGAGCTATAAAGGGCCTGGGCCCGCCACGCCAGCCCCAGCGTCTCGGCTCCGCCCTCGCGCTTTCCTCGGGCTCTGGGGCCCGCTCCCGCTCCGGCTCCGCTCGACCCGCTCGGGCCTCGGCTACTCGGGCTGCGGCGGAAGATGGCGGCTCCGGCTCCGGCCCACGGCTCTGAGGCGGCGCTGGCCGCTGCCCTGGCGGACGTGCCCGAACTAGCCAGACTTCTGGAGATTGACCCGTACCTGAAGCCCTTCGCCCAGGACTTCCAGCGCAGGTACCGCCGGACTCCGCCTGGAGTCTGCTCCCCGCCCCCACGCCTCAGAGCGGGGCGGCAGGCCTAGTGCGCGCAGGCTCGGGGCGGGGCTTCCGCGGGTCCCGGGCGCGTGGCCCCGCCCCCGCCCCATGGCCCCGCCCCTCACCACCCCGTCGGCCCCGCCCCGCGTCGGCCCCGGAGGGCGTCCCCTTCCCAGGGTGGCCTGGGTAGGCGCAGGTGGTCAGCTCGTGTGGTTTCCGGAGTTGTTAGCCTGACACGGAGCCTGGACCAGAGGCAGGAGGGCCGAGTTGACTTTTCTCTTCCCCCCGCCCTCCCTCGGAGTCTGCCTTTGCGCCATTGAGGACGTGCCTGGGCTCGTGGTGCTGGCTTCTCGCTGATGTGGGGGAGGGAGCGCCTCCCTGGGCTTCTGACCTTTCCAGGCTCGGAGTCTTCCTCTGAACTGGCGTGCGCGTAACTCCCTGCGTGTGTAATTGCGCTTACATTTTTCGTAGTGTATTTCATAGCAGATATCGTGGTTTTTACATCTAACGGGATTCTTTCTGGCAGCTTATGCTTTCCTCGTTGATATACCCCACTCTCGGAGAAGACTACTAAGTGGATCCCTCCCTCCCCAACACTGATGAGGAAACTTAGAGCAACGCCCTGTGTTTGGCTTTGCTACCCTGGAGCGGATTTCGGATGCTTTAGTTTTAGCTTGTCTCTTATGCCGTAGTAAAGTGGGTTAGTTACAGCTAAGTTGCTGGGATAGTCAGCTCAACTAAAAAGTATAGTTTTTAAGATTATAATAGTTCTATTGGTTATAGAAGTACATTTATGAGATAGGTACACTGTGATTTAATGGTTTCTGCTCTTTAGCCAAGCCACTTGTATGAAAACAATTTTGGCAACAGAAGATACAAGAAACAGAAAACATCTAGCTAGAAGCAGCATTGGGGGTAATGAAACAGTAAGGAATTTGGAAAAAAAACAACTTAAGTTCATGACCTTGCATTGTCACTTGTGACTGTATTCAATTCAACTGTTTATTAAGGAATCCGTAAGGGACACAAAGTTGACTACAACATCTCATTCCAGAGTTTGTATATCCTAATGAATGAGCCCTTTTCAAAGTAGTCACCTTGAGTTGTTGCTCAGTTAATCAGATGATTAAGCTCTTATGTAAGCCATATAGGTAACAAACAGCCTTGTGAAATTGCTTTCAGTATTTGCAATATTGCTTTCAAAGAAACAGTTCATAATCTTCATAGTTCAAGATTGGATTTGACATAGAAATAGCCAAAAATTTAAGAGCAAAAGATGGTAGTCAGGCCTTTTTGATGTGCTTATTAATTGTGACACCATACTTTGTAAAATAACACTTATGACATGAAAATGTTTTGTCAATGTGTCCTATACTCCCCCCTTAAAAAAATAATTACAATAAGGCAAACATCCCTTTTTAACTATTTCATGTAATTCATTTCAGCCTCATTAGCACTGAAGCAGTTAAAATCCTCTTTTATGGTTTATCAAAGCTAATGAGAGGCCAAGGTCAGAGTAAAGAAGTGAGGGCAATTTAGAGTTCTGAGTGAGAAGACTGGTCCATTGGGGCCCTTCTGCCTCACTCTGACCTTGATTCTATTCCTGGCCTTGGATGTGAGTAATTACCATTTTCCAGCACACACATTCCATTTAGGCATAGCAAATAGTAATCTGGCTTTTGGCAGCTGTAACTTTTACTATTCACATCTGAAGAATAAACAATTTCTCCTAAATAAAGTTTGGTTTTGGGTACTTTTCCTATTTTCTGTTTATTTCTAACTAGAGGCCCAGTGCCTCTATAAACAACTATTTATATATATATAAAACCCTAATATGCAAATAGACTGAGTTGCAGAACAACCAAACAACTGAACAACTGGTCACTATGATGTGTGCTGATCATCAGGGGACATAGGTAGCAGGCAGCAGAGTGTGGAACATGGTGGAGGGTCTGCCATGGTGTGATGGTGGGGCAGGTGAGTGGGGGTGCCAGGCACTGTCATCATGGCGAGACTCTGGTGGTTACTGAAAATTTTTTGCTCCTGCGCGACCTGGTCCCACCTGGTGCGTGTACTTGCTGCCAGTGCTGGCCCCACTCACACCGGCTGCTGGCACTGAAGGTGCCATTTGCACCCACTGACAGCGTGCGGCCCTGGCCACAATTGCTTGGCACCGTCAGTGGGTGTGAGAGGTGATTGCTGGCCCTAATATCTCCTCAGGGCTTCTCCACATTCCCCTGCTCCTGAGGGGTGATCAGGGCTGGCAGCTGCCTCTCGCACCTGCTGCCGGCCCTGCTCACAACTGCAGCTGCTGCCAGAGTTGCTGCCCATACCTGCTGCCTGCCCTGGACCTGATTGCTTGGCACTGTCAGTGGGTGGGAGCTACTGCTGCTGGTCCTGATTTCCCCTGAGGGCTTCTCCACTCTCCCCTGGTCCTGAGGGGCAATTGGGGCAGAAGCTGCTGCTTGCACCCACTGCTGGTGCCAGCCCCAATTGCTCTGTGCCATCAGTGGGTGTGAATGGGGCCAGTGTGGTCAGCACATGGAAGCTGTGGCAGTGTAAGCAGGGCTGCTGGCAGACAGGGGACCAGGGACCACAGTGGGAGGGGCCAGGTGGGGGTGTGGAGGATGGGCTGAGACCCACCCCTGTGCCTACCACAGCCTTGCAGCCCACAGTTTCTTTCAAGGTACACAAATTCATGCACTGGACCCCAGTATATAATAATTGTGAGGGGGAGGCAATTTCTTATTGGTGGACTGTCTCATTCTTCCTCAACAAACCTACCTTCATTAGAAATTCTGTTATGTATATTTGTTGTTCTTGTTTATCTTTTCTGAAACTATAAAAATGTTGAATCAAGTGTGAGGATTAGTGAATTACTTTGTGCCATAAAATAAAAATTAGTACATTAGAGTGAGTGATAGCCTGTATGATGTCTCATTGATTACTGCCCAAGATGAGATTTTTTCCCCCTGGTGGTGTCTCTCTCTCTCTCTCTCTCTCTCTCCCTCTCTCCCTCTCTCCCTCTCCTGTTATATATACTGTGGTTAGTTGCTGTGATCATAATTCCAACAGCTTTCAGTTTAAAACAATATTTATTTACTTTTAAACATATTTTTATTGATTTCAAGGAGGAGGGGAGAGGGGAGAGAGATAGAAACATCATTGATGAGAGAGAATCATTGATTGGCTGCATGCTGCATGCCCCCTCCTGGGGATTAAACCTGCAACCCGTGCATGTGCCCTTGACTGGAACCGAATGTATATATTAGGGTCCACAGGCCAACACGCTATCCACTGAACCAACTAGCGAGGGCTAAAGCGTTTAGTTGTCCCATATAACATCTCAATGTGAGTAATAAGGGCTCTCCTCATGCCAGTCATTCAAGGATCTATGCTGATGAAGGCATTGTTTTGAAACATGCCTTTACAGTGTCAGTGGCAAGGCATAGAGAACATGTTGTTCTATGCACTGTTTCTTAACACCTTTTGCCTAAGTCACTTCTGCTGTTATTATATTTGCCAGTGCAAGTCAAATGTGACTTCTGAGCCATGGGAGTGAAAGAGGATGGACATCACTGAAAACAATACAGTTGCAATAACACTTGTCTGTACACTCTGTTTAAAGTTTATATAGTGCTTTTGCACATTATTGAATTTAATCCTCATAATAAAACCACACGGTAGGAAGAGTGGGCATTTTTTTTTCCTGTTTTACATATGAGGAACCTGAGACTTTGTGACTAGCTTTAGTTGACATGGCTAATAACTGCTGCAGCTGGGGTTAATCTTTCTTTACTAAAACTGTTCTCAACAAGTTCACACACTGATTTCTCCGTGGTAATTGTTGGGTACCCCCAGCGTTGGACGTTTTGGACCGACCACTCCTTGGATCCTCAGAGCCATGACACTGCAGCTGTTGCTTTTCTTCCATCATCTCTGGTGATTTCCTCTCAGCTTTTCCTGACCATTGAAAATAGGAGATTCTCAGGGCCTTCCCTGGGTACTTTTATATGTATTTCTACTTTATGTACTTTTCCTAGTGTTCTCATTTATCTCATGGATTCTATCTGTGTACTGAGGCTACCCATGTCTCTCTGTACCCTAAATCTTTCTCCTGGTCTTAGACATATTTATAAATATCTTCATTTTGATGTCCTATCAGAACAACACTCAACATGTATAAAACTGAATTTATTTTTTTTTAATACCAACACCTGTTTGTCCTTTTATACCCTGTCTCAGGGTGTGGTATCTTCCTCTATCAACTACTCAAGTCTAAAACTTAAGAATTATCCTTAATTATTCTTTCTCCCTCCTTTTCTCTTATCTCTAGTCTAGCCAGTTATAGCTTCTGATTTTCTACTATTTTCATCTTGCTTAAGTCATTAGCATCTCTAGCCTGAATTACAAGGTCAATCTCATAATAGTACCTTCTTTTCAAATCTTCTCAACAATTTCCCATGGTTCTTAATAGTGCAGACACCTTTCCATGACTTACAAGATTCTCTATTTTCTGATCCCTGTCTACATTTTTAGCCTCATCTTTGGACTCTCCCTTTCATCCTGTACCAACTAATCAGAGGGAGCCTAGGGGTGGAGATAGATGGGATGTCTGAGGTCCATTCTGTAAGGGACATTTAAATATCAATAGAATAAATGTGAAACATATTCATTTTGTAGTTCTTTCTTAAATATAGAAAAGTTTCATTTCTTATTTTGTGTAGACTCATAAGAATAGAAATGAGAACAATTAAGAAATAAAGCATTTTCTGCTCTTTATTAGAAGACAGACTTTTTGGGTTTAGTAGAAATGAATTAATAAGTGAACCTTTAATTTATTTAAAAATTAGTTTTATTGATTTCAGAGAGGAAGGGAGAGGGAGAGAGCTAGAAACACCAATGATAAGAGAGAATCATTGATCGGCTGCCTCTTTCATGCCCCACACTGGGCATCCAGCCCACAACCGAGGCATATTCCCTGATTGGGAATTGAACCATGACCTCCTGATTCATAGGTCGACGCTCAACCATTGAGCTGTGCCAGCCGGGCCTTTTGCTTATTTTTCATTCATAGAAAATAATTTTTCTCTATTCCTTAAAATAGCTCTTTAACACATGTTTTAAAGAATTTAAGAGTGAAGTGTGCCAGATTGTTATACTGTCTTGGATGCCACATGTTTGGTTTGAGCTGTAGGTTCAGCGATACTTTTGTGCAAGCTGTTTCTTTTGCTTCTATCTGGTAATTTTCTATATGAGCTGCAGGACACAGCTTAGATTTCTCAGATGCCTTCCCAACTTCTCCTGTTCTTAAATGTTCTTCCTATCGCTTGTCTATCAACTTGAACACCCCCATCCTAAGGGTGATCATCCACTGTAATGTAGTTAGTTGTCTTTCTGCTCTTTTGTATCGTCCACTAGATTGTTTGCTTTCATAGGTGGGCCCTTTAGAGTTTGCTCACTGTTGTATTCTCAGTCTGTAGAGCCATATCTAGCTTAGAAGAAACAATGTAATATTTGAATGGGCAAATAGTTGAATGACTGTCTTCTGACCCTTGCTCTTTTCCATACTATTGAGTCTTGTCAACTCACCTGAAGCTACGAATGTTGGGGATGTTAGGATGGATGGAAAGAGAAGAAGCATTAATTACCAGGAGGTGATGAGTGACAATCTGGGGAAGGGGGATATATGTCAAATAAAAAGGAAATCAAGAAAATCATTGTTATTTAGATCCTTCCATACTCCACAGAGACTAGAGGTTTAGTCACTGAAGGAATAAACAGTTTGAGAGAGCCTCAGGTCAAACTGAGTGCCCACGAGTGGGAGGAGAGGTTTTTGTGAGCTCAAATGTGTTAAGTATTATTAGAGTGGACATCTCTATTTTGTTAGAAATAAAAATAGCTTTTACATTGGTATCTAATCAGAACTGGAAAATAGTCTGGCTTGTGTATTATCAGTAACCACACCAAAAACTAATTCTCACAACACAGACATTTCATATCAAAGCTGAAGCATACACTCGCCTCCCCCCCGCCCCCACCCTAGTGCTTACCTAAGTTGTGGGCTCTAAGGAAAATAAAATGTCAGTGACTCTACCAGGCAGGAAAGAATATGGAGATTGCAAGATGTACTTGGCCTGCTTTTTTGTACTAGTAAGTTCATTTGCCCTTTGCAGCTGAGATCTTTGCTAACTCAGGAGCCATTCTTGAATGCTCGACAGTGATGGTCAAAGGGCTAAGACCTTTTCTCATTTTCAAAGTGCATTAAAATGGCTTGATGGAGCATTTTGGTTTTGTTTAGGCTCTGGCACTTGCTGCACTAATTCCTGAGAAGTGACACTTAAAGTCAGCAATTTTCAATTGATGTGCCTCAAGAATTTTTGAAACATGAAATACCTGACTACTTAGTCAGGGGCACTGGCCCCTTTTCCCTTAAAATAGATCATCAAATAAAAAATGACAAGAGCCACACAATAGCCATCCCTGTCTTGAATCATAAATATACGAGGGGCCCGGTGCACGAAATTCGTGCACTGGGGGTGGTTGGTCCCTCAACCCAACCTGCCCCCTCTCACATACTGGGAGCCCTCAGGGGATGTTCAACTGATGGCTCACCCCCAGCCTGCCCAAGGCCTAAAGCCTCTGGCCTGCTCAGCTCAGCCCCAGTTGCCTGAAACCACTTGGCCCTGGGGGCTGGGCGCTCACCACCACTTCTGCTCACAGTGCCCAGGGGCTGGGCACTCCCTGCCACCGCCACCACCACCACCACCACCACTGCTGCTGCTGCCATAGCTTCCCCTCACAGCGCCCGGGGGCTGGGCGCTCGCCGCCACTGCTGTTTCATCTCCACCCCTGGGCCCGGTGCTCATGCCACTTGGTCCCGCCTCAACTCCTGATTGGTGGTAGCATCGCCAATCAGGAGCGAAGGTATGGTCAAATTTGCATGTTTCTCTTTTATTATATAGGATAGGCCATCGAATAAAATTGTATATTTTTGGTCACATTGCATAATAAGGTTGTGTCTGTGTCTGGTTAATTCTTGGTACTACAAATCCTCATATGCAAGTTTAGGCACTTGGTTTTTTAAAAAAATCTCTTTGGAGCAAAAAGGATTCAGTAATTACTATTATTTTTTGTGGAGCAATAGAAATTATACAAATATTTTTGTCAGATTGGCCAAAAATTTATTGTTGGGGTTTGCTGCAGAATTTTAGTAATTAGTTTATGTATGCCATGAGATGAGAAAGGGTGAAAATCACTGCTTTATGTAGTACATTCTTAGAAAATTCAGTTCAGCTCCCATGAAGCTGGACCTAGTTCGTCAGTGAGATAATAACAGTCCTTGGGAGCCGAGACCAGTTTGGCTCAGTGGATAGAGCGTCGGACTGTGGACTGAAGGGTCCCGGGTTCGATTCGGGCATGTACCTTGGCTGCGGGCACATCCCCAGTAGGGGGCGTGCAAGAGGCAGCTGATCGATGTCTCTCTCTCATCTGTGTTTCTGACTTTCTATCCCTCTCCCTTCTGCTCTGTAAAAGAAAATCAATAAAAAAATAAATAAATAACAGTCCTTGGGAAATGTGCTGTAGTTTTAGAGTGATAAGTATATAATGCTGCTGTTAACTTAAAGCATCTATTAAGCTTTAATTATACATTTATAGGTATCAAAACAAAAGTGTTTTCATTGGAGAGAATTGCTGTTACCAGGTATATTTCCCTCTAAGTTTATTTATTTTTAAAAATTTATTTATTGATTAAGGTATTACATATAAATTTATTTTTTTTAATAAGAGTAGATTCTCTTGCAGAAACCGGTTTGGCTCAGTGGATAGAGCATTGGACTGCGGACTGAAAGGTCCCAGGTTCGATTCCTGTCAAGGGCATATACCTTGGCTGTGGGCACATCCCCAGTAGGGGGCGTGCAAGAGGCAGCTGATTGATGTTTCTCTCTCATTGATGTTTCTGACTTTCTATCCCTTTCCCTTCCGCTCTGTAAAAAAATCAATAAAATATATTAAAAAAAAAAAGAGTAGGTTCTCTTGTGGTGATGTCTGCTTATCAGAAGATGCTCACCATTGCTTTGAATCCAGGTTTTTTTTATGTTTTATATCTAAAAGCAGCCCTGTTCTCTTGTGTTTATGGTAACAGGTATTCAGTATATTGACAAAAGGTGAAACTCCACATTGAACATGTTATTATACAGTCTACATTCAGTAATTTATTATACAATTCTATTGCAGTGTATTTTACATTGTTAAGTTATGGTGACTTAACTTGTAAAACTTGATTGATTCTTAATGTTTGAATGATAAGAATAATACAGATTCTAAACTGTTTCTTCACATGTAAAATGGAAAAATATATAAAATTATTGCTGTGATCATGTTCCAAGTATGAGAATAAGATAAGTCTTAAATTTCAACTTTCCTAAGTGCTAAATAGTTTTGAGTTCAAAATAACTTGTTTCTTCCTCTGTAAACTATGGATGGGACCCTCCTTGTAGGTGTGTCTGGAAGACAAGAATACATGTAAAGATGCTCAGTAAGTCATTTAATGATGATGATAGTATTAGCAAACTAACTTTCTCTCCTAAATGTTTATTAGAATATTAGTTTCAGAAAATTTTCTTATTTTTAGCTTCTTTAATGCAGTATCCTGAATTCAACCATCAGATAAATAATGTTACCAGAAATTTCCCTCAACTTGTTATTTTGCCGGTTAATGGCATATTACTTTAGGAGGTTCCTTCTTTTTCCCAGTAAAGAATTGTGTGAATGAAGTGAGGAGGTGGTGATTTTAATTATAATGTAATAGGGAAGGAAAATAATATGTTTAAACTTTGATCCTTAATTTGGAGAGGCAATCACAAGGCAATTGCCAGTGTACTATAAGATGAATCCAGGATATAATGAGCCCAAAGCTCCTTTTCTTGAGAGAGGTAAATGCTGGCCTGCAGAAACTCCAAGTCACTGTTTTCTTGATCTTCCTTTTGTTCTTTTACTTTTTTTTCATCTAACTGCTAAGTGGTCATATTATTGGGCATCAAACAGCTGCCGGGTTTTTTTTTTCCTTTTGAACTCTAGATGGTTGGACGAATGGTCACGGTGAGTTTACTAATAGCAGGAATAACTTTGAAAATAAGAAGAAAAAGTACATAATAGCAGCTTAAAAGTTTGAAAATGAAAGAATTATCCACTGGGGTCTGAACATATAATGTGTTAATAAGAAAATAAAATGAAAGCCTATGTCTTGCTGTGGCATCCTGGTTTGGGTGCCAAAATGTGGGAACCCCTTTCACATCCTGCGTGATTCAGGGTCCCTGGTTCAGGGTTTGGGTTTCTGAAGAAGGCTGCACACAAATGAATAGAGACTTAGAAAAATATTAATTTGGAAATGGAGGCCAGGCGGTAGTCCAACTCTAGTGGGAGAACTATTACCCGCCTTGGCTTTACCATTTCTTTTATTAAGTTTAAAATTATAAGATACACCTGTCTCCCCCAGCCAGGAAACACTAGTAAAAACCAATCAATGAATCTTTTTAGGACTAACAGGTGGGGGCTGCTTCAACCATCAACATCCCAGTGACTAACTCTGACCCCTTAGAGCAATCAAGGTTGACCAGCCCTCCAAACTCCCTGTCCACAGCTCTCTACCATCAAAACAATGATTGGCTTCTAGCATCTTGCATTGTCTTTTTTTTTTTTTTCATTTGATGAATTTAGTTATTTTTAATACTAGAGGCCCATTGCATAAAGATTCATGCAATAGGCTTTCCTTCCCCTGGCTGCCAGGACCAGTTTTCCTCTGGAACCTGGAACTCAGGCCTTCCCTCTGGCTGTTGCCTTCCATTTTTGCTTCGGCTGGCTGGAGGCGTCATTCCAGCCAGAGCCTTCAGTCTTCTCTCCTCTGGCCAGAGTGCCATGCCGCTGCACTTCGTCTCCACCCCCAGGGGTGGGCGCTCGCCACCGCTGCTGCCTTGTCTCCGCCCGGGAGTGGGCGCCCACCACTGCCGCTTCGTCTCTGCCCCTGGGGCTGGGCGCTTGCACTGCTTGGCCCTGCCCCCTGCTCCTGATTGGCTGGTAGCGTAGCGAAGGTATGGTCAAATTTGCATGTTTCTCTTTTATTATATAGGATGTTTGTAAGATCATAATTCAAAGTAATGGAATATTCATGTGTGTTTTAGTAGACCTATGGAACAATAAGTTAAAATGAGACACAATATTTGGGAATATACTCCTAGTCTATTGTATAAAATATGATAATCAGTGTATAAAATATGATAATCAGAAACCAAATCTACAAATATACTTTTTGTGTATGTAAACTTGAAGTTGGCAAATATTTAGTAAGTGTGAATTAAATATATTTTTTATCAATGAAATCATGTTAATATTATCAATCTAATTCATCTTTATTTTCATAAATAATAAGCTACTAACCACAGGGTGTATTTAATTATGAATAGTTGCATAATAGACATAGCTCGTTTTTACAGAGATATGGTAAAATCTATTATGCATTTAGATCGGTGTACCAGAAAACTCAATACCCCCTCAATTTATAGACAATCCACAAACTGAGTTACTGAAAATAGAGATTTGTATTTTTATAAAGAAAATAGAGTTATTTGGTTCCTAGCATGGACCCATTGTATTTTATCTTTCAGCTTTACTATCATTCGCTTATTGTCTTTATTTTTATGCTTAGAAGATGGGAGGGCACAGCTAGGAGCATGTGACAGCTCACTGTGTTCATTTTAGCTCAGTATATATTAATTTTCCTATAAAATCCATCTAATTTTTTAATTTACAAATTATTGACCAAATTTGTGCCATGGTCATGCTCAGTAAAGTGAGTTTGGATAATCAAGGCGTTTAGTTGCACTCACAACCTGAGAAATGTCCTTTTGCCTTGCCCATCACAGCTTCCCAGGGCTCTTTCCCTTGCTTCAAAGAAGAGACTACATCTGGCTAAAGATGAAAAGTCCTAGAGAGACCATGTTGTAGTTCTCCGTATACCGAGAGAAGTCTACAGCCATTTCTCTTACCTGACTGTTTTCCTGGACTCTTTTCTTGGCAGAAAATATAGGGACTTTTGGCTACTCTGGTCCAAAACAAACTGTTCTGTTTTCCTGTCACCTGGCCCCATAACTTGGGAGCATCCCTATCTTCTTTTATTAATTCCATAGATATTTTAATCTTCAAAAATATGGGTGTTTTTAGAGGAAATTAGTTACCTAATTACTAATAATTTTTATGTCCTCTGGGTTCATTAGAAACAATCTGATTTATCAAGTTATTTGGAGAATATAGTGTTTAGATTAGAAAGAACAACTAAATTAAAGATGTCAGTTAATGTGCCCAATCTTTAGAACACTTAATCTTTTGTTAACTAATGACATACAAGCTTATGAGGGCTTTAGCATTATATCTTTCTGTGCCTTTAGTTTTTAAACCTTAAAATGTGTAATTATTGTCTTTCACAATATACCTACCATAGATTTTTTAAAGTAAATACAGGATTTTGTCATAATAGGCATGTTTACTGTTTTGTTTCCCTCAATAGGACTAAAGAGCAATTTGTGGAATAATGAAATTCCTGTTTGATGTTAGAATAGAAGCTCAATTATCTGGGTTCATATTTGTTTTCTTTCCTAAGAGGTTATTGGTCTATTATCCATGATCGTTCTAGACTACTAATTGGAGATCATTAGTAACTAATGTCAGATTCTGGAGGTTAAAAACTAGTTCATGTTTGTCACTTCTGTGCTTTTTCTTTAGTTCTTTTGGCATTAAAAATCTCTGATATACTTTTGTTTGTTTATTTATTTTTTACAAGCGCAAGTCTTTCATCTTCTTGACTCTTTCTTACACTGGACGGTGTTGTTTTGTTGCTTTCAGTTGTACTAGCTAGTGATAGGACTATAATGAAACAACTGGTCTCTTTTTGCTTCATTTCCATAAAGAACCTTTTACTGAAAACTATATGCCAATCCTGCATATTATGTAAACCTCTACTCACAAATACAACACAAAAGTAAGAAATACTTAGAAAAAAGAGTGTTATAAAAACTTAAATTTTGTTGTAGCAGGTTCAAAATACCTTTAAAGGTAGAAGACATTTACAAATATCATGAACTTAGAGAATTGTAAATTGTGTTAAACTGGAGTTTTAAAAGACCAATGATTTTGAAATCATTATAGACTCACAGGAAGTTGTAAAAATAGTACAGAAAAGGCTTCAGAAGGCTTCTGTATGGCTTGCCAGTCTTGCCCTAGTGGTAATATCTTTCTTAACTACATATATTACAATATCAAAACCAGGAAATTGACATTAGTGCAGTCTACAGATCTCATTCAGATTTCACCAGTTTTTTATTCTGTACATTTCAAGTTTCGCTGTAAAACAAATAACAATTCCAAAACAATATGATATGCAAGTTTTTAATTTTTTAAAATTAATTTATTTTAACTTTATTTCTATTTGTGTCTATTTGTTTTTAATTATCATTCATAATACCCAACTAAATTAAGATATAAAATGGCTATTTTAGATGATCTTATTTGTACGTATACTTCTTTACAGTTTTATCGCTGATTGATATTATTAACCACTACCACAATGAGACACATAATTATCTCATCAAAAAAATGAACTCCCTCATCTATAATAATAAAAGCATAATATGCAAATTGACCATTACTTCAGTACACAAGATGGCTGTCCCCATGTGGGCACAAAATGGCCACCACAAGATTTCCAACAGGGGAGGGCAGTTGGGGGCAATCGGGCCTGCAGGGAAGGGCACTTGTTGGGGGGGGGCAGGCCTGCAGGAGAGGGCAGTTGGGGGCAATCAGGCCTGCAGGGAAGGGCAGTTAGGAGCAATTAGGCTAGCAGGGGAGCAGTTAGGCATCAATCAGGCTGTCAGGGAAGTGTTTAGGGGGTGATCAGGCTGGCAGGCAGAAGTGGTTAGGGGCAATCAGGAAGGCAGGCATGCGAGCAGTTGGGAGCCAGCAGTCAGACATCCCTCGAGGGGTCCTAGATTGGAGAGGGTGAAGGCTGGGCTGAGGGACACACCTCTTCATGCACAAATTTTGTGCACCAGGCCTCTTGTGCCTTTATATTTATACTCTCCCCTCCCCCAACCACTAAACATTGGCAGTCTCTGATGTGTTTTACAACTGTATATATACTTGTGTCATTTTAGAATGTTACATAATTTAAATCATACAACAGATAATCTTTGGAGATTGCCTGATTTTCGCTCAGCCTAAGGCCTTTGATAACTGTCCAAGTTGAATATATCAATCAATAGTTTGTTCCTTTTTGTTGCTACAAAAATTATTTCATTGTATAAATGTACCTGAGTTTATTTATCCACTCACCTGTTGAAAGATATTTGGATTGGTTCTAATTTTTGTCTCTAAAAAATATTTCCATAAAGCTAAGATATGAAAAATTATGGCTGAGTATTATTTCTCTGGGAAAAAATGCCTGGAAGTGTGATTGTTGGGTTATATGGCAAGTATATGTTTCGTTTTATAAGAAATTGCCAAACTATTTTTCATAATGTTTGTACCTTTTGCATCCTGATCAGAAATCTACAAAGGTTCCAGTTATCTGCATGCTTGCCAACATTTGGTTTTGTCAGTTTTTAAATGTTAGTTGTTGGAATAGATATGTAGTGATATATCATTGTGATTTTCACTTGCCTTTTTCTAATAGCTAATTTTATTAAAAATCTTTTAAAGTGTTATTTGCTGCCTATATATCTATTTTGTGAAATGTCTTTTGTTCATTTTTTTAACTGGATTGATTTTTTTTTTTTTTACTTTTGAGTTTTGAGAATTCTTTATATATTTTAGTATAAGTTCTTTGTCAGATACATACATGTTTTGCAAGTATTTTCTTCTAGTCTTTATCTTGCCTTTTCATTTTCTAAACAAGGTCTTTCATAGAACAAAAGTTTTTAATTTTGATGAAGTCCAATTTATTGATTTTTTTTGTTGTGTGGATCTTACTTTTGTTGTCATGAATAACTATCATGTATAAGAGCTTTTTTTCTAGTTCTAGGACCTTAAGATTTCCTCTAATGTTTTCTTCTAGAAGTTTTATTGTTTTACATTTTACTTTTAGGTCTATGACCCATTTTCACTTAATTTTTGTATAAGGTTTGTGGTTTAGGTTGAGATTTATTTTATTGCATATGGATAAATAAAATAAGTTTATTGAGAAATAATTGACATATATTACTGTCAATTACTGACAATATATTATGTATTACAGGATGATGTCTTGATTTATATTATTATAGTATGTTTAGCTAACATCAATCTTCTCATGTAGAAACAATAAAAATAAAAGAAAGAAAGAAAGGGAAACAAATTCTCTTTTTGATGAGAACTCAGAATTTAATCTTTTAAAGACTTTTCTAGATGTCACATACCAGGGTTATCCAGTCATCGTGTTTTACATTACATCCCTGCTACTTATCTGTCTCTTATCACTGGAAGTTTAATTTCTTTTTAAGATCATGAATTGATAGACTTGTATTGGGAAGCCACCTGACTAAAAATAAATTAGTTTTTAATTACATCACTGAAATATATGAACAATGATAATATATATATATATATATATATATATATATATATATATGTTAAAGATTATGGAAAGAAGTGGGAAGTAATTAACCTGTCAGTTTTCTTTTTTTTCCTTTATTGTTCAGTTTATGAATTACATTGTTTCCCTTTTTTTATCCCTCTATATCTCCCCTCCACCCTGTACCTATCCCACCCTCCACCCTCACCTCCCTCTCCCCAATGTCCTCTCCCATTGTTGCAAGATTTTTGTCCAATCTTTTGCTGTACTTCCCACAACCCTTTTCTCCCCAAGAATTGTCAGTCCATTCCCTCTCTATGTCCATGTTTCTGTTATATTCACCAGTTTATCTTGTTCATCAGCCTATCAATTCACTTGATTTTTATGTTCATTTGTTGATAGAGATGTGTATTTGTTGTTCATAATTTATATTTTTACCTTTTTCTTCTTCCTCTTCTTAAAGAATATCTTTCAGCATTTCATATAATACTGGTTTGGTGGTGATGAACTCCTTTAGCTTTTTCTTATCTGCGAAGTACTTTATCTGACCTTCAGTTCTGAATGATAGCTTTGCTGGATAGAGCAATCTTGGTTGTAGATTCTTGCTATTCATTATTTTGAATATTTCTTGCCACTCCCGTCTGGCCTGCATAGTTTCTGTTGAGAAATCCGCTGACAATCGTATGGGTGCTCCCCTGTAGGTGACCAACTGTTTTTCTCTTGCTGCTTTTAATATTCTCTCTTTATCTTTTGCTCTTGGCATTTTAATTATGATATGTCTTGGTGTGGTCCTCTTTAGATTCCTGTATTTTGGGGTTCTGTGTACTTCTTGGGCTTTTAAGTCAGTTTCTTTCACCAGGTGGGAGAAGTTTTCAGTCACTATTTCTTCAAGTAGGTTTTCATTAACTTGCTCTCTCTCTTTTTCTGGGACCCCAATAATTCGGATGTTGGCTTGCTTGAGGTTGTCCCAGAGGCCCCTTATGCTATCTTCTATTATCTGAATTCTTTTTGTTTCTTGCTTTTCCAGCTGAGTGGATTTTGCTTCTTTGTATTTCAAATCTTTGACTTGGTTCTTGTGGCCCTCTGCACTGCTTTTAGGACTTTGTGTATTATTTTTTATTTCAGTCTGTGTATGCTTGGTTTCTAGTTGGTCCTTTTTTTTTTATCCGTGAGGGTCTGGTTCATATCCTCAGAGGTCTTGTTCATTTCCTTGAGGGTCTTATTCATTTCCTTGAGGTTCTCATTCATTTCCTTGTAATTCTCATTCATTTGCTGGTTGGTCTTGTTTATTTCCTGGTAATTCTCATTAAGTTGATTGGCCTTTTGTAGGAGCCTCTTGAAAAGCCTTATAACTGTGGTTTTGAATTCTATGTCTTGTCGTCTTTTCTCCTCCATTTCTTTCACACCTGATTTCTTTCCATATCTCTGCATGGTGGCTGCTTTATGTGGTAGATATCCTCAAAGGGACAGGGGCTCAGCCTCCCCAGTTACCCGAGGTGGGTACTCTTACTGCAATCCTTTATGGGTTGTATTCAGTATTTTTGAATTTAAACCCAGCTTGTTGTTGTTAGCCCTAGGAGGGTTTGACCTCCAGGCCAATTGGCTGTGAAGGGAGACTGTGTTCAGGTTGGATGGGCGGAGTCTCTGAGCTGCGCAGGCAGCATCAGTGTCAGCTGCGTCCTATGCGGCGCTCGCGTGCGCAGGTCTCTGTTGGATGGGGATGGCTGCAGACACCTCCAAGAGAAATTCGCTAGTCTCTTCCCCTTGCCAGACAACTCTGCCTTTCCCCAAATGTGTCTGCACACCCAAAGTCTAGCCCAGGATTGTAAAATAGATGGTTTCCGGAACCAGGAGACAAGTTTCCAGTGGGCAAGTCGCGGGTCTGCGCGACCCTTGGGCTGAAACTTCTTTTCGCCGCCTCCGGGTTTCTAGCAGGCTAGGAGCCTCTGCCACGCCCCGCTTCCAGGGTGCGTCCCCTGGACCTCGGACCTCACCTGGCACTGGGAAATCTGTGCAGTGGGACGTCTCCACGTACCCTGGATCTCAGACCTCGCCTGGTGCTGGGGAGTCCGTGCATTGGGACGTCTCCGCCCTCCCCGTTGGAGAAATCCGGCCGGGGTTGCTGCTCCAGCCCCAGCCTACGCGTGCGTGACCAGGACGGCTCCTAACCTGTTTCTGTCTGAAAGGCTGCGCTCCCGCCGCTCCTGAGTCTCAGTGTCCCACCTCTTCTCCTATTAGTGGAGTTTTCATTCAGCCAGCTTTCTGGCGATTCTGGGTGCTGTCTGTTCTGCTGTTATGTTGTAGTTCTTAAATCGTTGCGTGAGGCAGAACAATAGGTGTTTACCTATGCCGCCATGTTGGTGTCCTCCCCCAGAAAAAAATCTAACCTGTCAGTTTTCTTATTTCTAAGTTCTTATTTTAATTTTTTATTGTTATTATAAGGCACCTCCAAACATTTAGGAAGCAGGGAAAGAAATAATTTGTGAAATATAAATAATTTATTCCCAAGTTGTTACCTCATAGTTAGTTTTTTCTGTTTTTAATTCTCATATTTTTTATGTTATAACATGACTTTAATGATTTCTATTCCAAATATAAGTAGATATTAATCTATATAGTTTGAATTTTTAATTTCATTTTGATTTTTTAGTTTTTATTTCATGTCTTATTCTTAGAACTCACTCATGTATTAGAATCACATAGTCTTCAGTTCTACATTACAAATAATAGTGGTTCTAAACATACATACAATGGGATATACTAATGAACCACAAGAAAAGATGAAATACTTCCATTTGCAGCAACTTGGATGGATCTTGAGAATGTTATGCTAATTAAAATATTTCAGACAGAAAAAGTTAAGAACCATTTATGATCTCCCTCATGTGTTTGATATAAAACTGAAAGCAACAAATGCACAAATAAGACAGACAAAAAACCATAGACACAGACAATAGTATGGTGGTTATCAGAGGGAAGCAGGGTAAGGGAGGTAGATTCCCTTCCCCACCCCACCCCCTGTATGAGCCTGGGTCCCCAGGGTCTCACCCGGAACTTGGGTTCAGTGCAGTTGGGAGCTTCCAACTCCCTCCCACTAGGGAAAGCCAGCGGCAATCTCAGCAGTCAGTCCTCATGCGCCTCCAGACCCCTGCCTTGCGTGGATCCCCCGAGTTTCTATGTGCCTTTCTCTCTACCTGACAGTACAGGCTTCCCCCGTATGAATCTGGGTCCCCAGGATCTTGCCCGAAACTGGGGTTCAGTGCAGTCGGGACTGGGGTTCAGTGTAGTCGGGAGCTTCCTTCTCCCTCCTGCCAGAGAAAGCCAGCCAGATACTTAGCTGCCCTTCCTCTCTGCATGTGTGTCTCCATACTTCAACCTTTTGCAGCTCCTCTGATTCTCTGTGAGCTTTTCTCTTTCTTTTTAGTTGTAGAATTTCCACTCAGCCAGCTTTCCTGTGGTTCTGGATCATGTCCGTTTTGTCTTTTAGTTGTAATTTTGAAATTGTTGTACGATACAGCAGTTTAGGTATTTACCTATGTCGCCATCTTGGTTTCTCCCTGCATATAGGTCTTGCGGTTATTCCTGTGGTTGGCAAACTGTGGCTTGCGTGCCACATGCGGCTCTTTGGCTTCTTGAGTGTGGCTCTTCCACAAAATACCACGACCTGAACGAGTCTATTTTGAAGAAGTGGCGTTAGAAGAAGTTTAAGTTTTAAAAATTTGCCTCTCTTGACTAATGAGTTTGCTGACCGCTGGGTTAACATACAGAAGGTGGCTACATATAGAAAAGAAAATTATCCTTCATACTGGTGGTCCAGGATATACATGGGCATCTGAGTCATATGGCGTTTCATTAATTTGCTTTTTTAACAAACCTGTATTTAATATCCTTTCTGTCTAGGTATTGTGCTATGCAGTAGTATAACAAGTATGAGTAAGATAGGCTTCCCACATAACAGGAACTTTATTTGGTGAGATGAAGTAATAAACACAGTTATAGTAAATACTGGTGCATAAAATCCAGAGTAAGACATACCCTGTTCTTTTAAGGAAGGTGAGTGTAAACCACAAAGAAGTATATTTGAATTGCTTTAAATTCTTAAAATTATTATTTTTTAAATAGAGGACTAAGTCTTGAAGAATGTAGACAGTCTATGAAACACTTTTTTGAAAGAATATGTCAGAGAAGACATTTATCTTCTTTAAAACTATAATAAAGTTATCACGTGACCTTTAGACATCTTTTGTGGTTCTCAAGTGAAAGTTTACTTGCAAAAATGGTTTAGTTGCAAAAATGTGTTTGCGTAAGAATTGCAACATTGTGTTAAGAACTGAAGTCTGGTAGTTTATAAATCATTTGATAAAATATCAGTAAGTTTCTTTTAACAAATGAAGTCATTTTGGAAGGTGTTGTTGACTATTTTTAGAGGCAATGAGGCAATTCCCAAGTAAGCTAAGGACACCTATTTTTGAACAAGTCAAGGGGACATTTTGATGAGTGTCATCTAGTAGGCAGGCTACCAGAAATGTAAATGAGTACTGAATGCTTCCTGACACCACCTTAAGTGTCTCTCCTCCATCAGCACTATCCAGTGGAAACATAATATAAGCCACATATATAATTTAAAATGTTCTAGTAGCTTCATGAAAAAAAGTAAAAAGAAACAGAGGAAATGAATTAAAAATATTTTTATTTATTTATTTATAGAGAGAGGAAGAAAGAGGGAGAGAAAGAGAAACATCAGTGTGAGAGTGGAACACTGATTGGCTGCCTCACACATGCCCCTATTGGTGATTGAGCCTGAAACTGCAAGTATATGCCCTGACTGGGAATCATATCAGCAACCAGCAACTTTTCGGTGCATGGGATGACTTCAAATCAAGTGAGCCACATCAACAAGGGCTAAAATGAATTTTTGTAACATATTATTTAACCCACTATTTTCAAAATATCATTGTTCTAACATGTGCAGAAGGCAGTCAGTCACTAACCACTAACCACTGATGTTTCTCTCTAACCACTGATGTTTTTCCCTCTCCCTTCTTCTCTCTGAAATCAATGAAAATATCCTATGTAATAAAAGAGTAATATGTAAATTGACCGTACCTTCGCTATGCCCACCAGCCATGCCCACCAGCCAATCAGAAGCTGGGATGGGGCCAAGGTGGCCCAGGCCACTGGGGGTGGGGCCGAGGTGGCCCAGGCTGTGGAGGTTGGGGCTGAGGTGGCCCTGGGCCGCAGGGGGAGGGTTGAGGCAGCCTGGGCCACATGGGGATGGGGCCAAGGCGACCTGGCTGTGGGAGGCAGGGCTGAGGTGATCCAGGGTCTCAGGGGGCAGGGCCGAGGCAGGCTGAGCCCTGGGGGTGCGGTACCGAGGTGACCAGGTTGCAGGGGGCATGGCAGAGGTGACCAGGGCCCCCGGGGGAGGCGGGGTCAAGGTGACCAGCATGCCCTGGCCAGGGAGACAGGGAGAAGGCCTACGTCGAGGGGGCGGTGCTGAGGCCAGTGCTAGCTGGGCATGAGGTGGCTGGGGCAAAGGCCTAGGTACGGGGGGGGAGTGGTGCATGGCTGGGATGGAGCCAGCCATCGGCCCCATTGCAGGGCAATGGCTGGGTGCCCAAGGCCTAAAGCTTCGGCCAGAGACTTTAGGCCTTGGGCAGGCTGGGGATGAGTGGTCAGTAGGACACCCCCTGAGGGCTCCCAGTGTGTTTGAGGGGGCAGGTTGGGCTGAGGGATCACCCACCCCCAGTGCACGAATTTTGTGCACCAGGCCCCTAGTATAAAATAAAATAAGAAATTCCTCTTTTCTATTAAAGATGGGTAAATTATTATACTTTGGTGGTTATTTTGCAGTTACAGCACATCTCATTTGGGACTACCCATATTTCAGGGGTTCAATAATCGCATGTGGGTAGTGGCTACCATATTAGATTATGTATCTGGAAGAGGAGCATTTATAGAAAGGGTTGGTATGACACGTAAAGACATTGAGCGGGGAGATTAAGGAAGGAGAATGTTTCACTCAGCTTATATGTTCATGATAACAGGGGAAAGTAGACCCATGGAGATTTTGATTTTGTCTAACAAAGGGAGTCAGCAATTATTGACACATAACTTTTTTTTTTTTTAAATACTTACTGAAGAGAAGTAAATGGATGGTGTCTTAAATGTAAACATGGAGATATGTCACATCATTAAGTAACTGAGGCTGACATGGTAGCTACATTTTCTCCAAGTTATTGCACATGACTTTGTCCACATTGTTCTTTTTGTTTAGTTGGTTCTTATTTATGTCATATTTTCATATGTCTTACATCTGTCCCATAAGGCAAAAATAAAAACAAATGCAAAACAAAACAAAAAATTTGGTCGCCAAAGTAAATTCAATCCTTCTTGATGAAGTGACTGAGATCAGGTGGCTCCTTGGTGCTCTAATAGTCTGAGACCTTTCCGGATGTGCTAGCCTCACTTTGACTCAGGCCAAGTAACAGCTGTTCCTAACTTTGTGGTCCCAATAGTCTTGCTTATGTGCAGTGACTCACTATGACTTGCATTATTACTGAGTTGGTCTCTGTTTGTCAGAGAGGAGGTTTGAAAGAATTGCTTCTCAATCACTTTTTAAACTTTCAACAGTATTGTGGGTGTGTGTGCACAAACACGTGTGTCTTGTTTTGTATGCCCTTTCCCTTATGATTTGCTTTTCTTATTTCCTGTGGATAGTAATTTCATCAGTGTTTGTACTTTTTATTTATTTTGTACCTACTTAATTTGCATATATAATAGTTACCTTGTACTATTAATTAAAAATATTACTATTTATAAAAGTGCTTGTCCTCATGAGATATGTCAGTCCTATTCTTCCTAAGGTGCTGTTTTCCACACTGTAGCTGCACGGTACAGCGGACACACTGAGCTTCTCTGGGGTGCTGGATGTGTGTTTAGAATTTAAGTAGAGAAGGGTATATTTAGGGAACACATTATTGTCTTTTAGATAGTTTCCATAGAGCTCAGAGTAAAGGTTTGGCCTCAAGGGGTGCTTTGCAAGTTGATATTAACTGGGGGTCTGGTCCAGCTTGTTCTGTAATATTAGAAATATAAAAATATTTATTACCACAGTTGTTGGAGGGTCCCCAGAAACACTTGAAAATAATTCTATCATGTAGTGGTCTGTGGTGGGTGAAACCTCTCTCACGTGCAGCTTAACCTTTCTTGTGTCTAATACTGCTCATGAAGTAGATTGTAATTTGTGCATTGTGCTTTTATCAGGTTGCTGTTCCCAATGCAGTTAATGTAATTTTTCATTTTGTAACAGTCCTCAGGCAATTCTGTTTAACAGTGCTTTCTATTTCAGAACATTCTCCTACTTAAAAAACTTATTTGCCTCAGGCCCAACATGTCTTTTTCAGCCAGGCCCGTAGTAATTTCTATCTTTGCTGGCTTCATTCACCTTCACTGTTATACTTCTATATGAGTTTCCTAGGAATGTCTGTTTTTTTGTATTTAAAGCATAGCAGGAGAGGAACGAAGATGGCGGTATAGGTAAACACCCATACGCCTGCCCCGTACAACAAATTCAAAACTACAACTAAGGACAAAACGGACATCATTCAGAACCACCAGAGGGCTGGCTGAGTGGACATTCTACAAACAGAAGGAAAAATAAAAGGACACTGAGACTTGGGGGAGCTGAGGAGGACAGAGTTGCCGATATGCGCAGAGTCAGAGGTTCGGAACTGCACAAACGGAAAAGGCGGGTGGCTGCAAACCCGGTTGCTTTTCTTGAACTGGGAGGGAGACAAAGGCATCCCACTGCACTGAGCACCGGTTGTGGGCGAGTCTCGGGGAACCCAGACTAATACGGGTTTATTATTTTCAAGTGTTTCTGAGGACCCTCCAACAACTATGGTAATAAACTGGACTGTAAGGAGGAAACACGCAGAAAATCAGGCGCTGCAAAGGCTTGCGAGCTATCGGAGAGGGCTCGTGGGTGGCTCTAACGTTTGGGAGGAAAAAAAAAACACAAAAAAAAGCCAGACTGCTTTGTTTTCCCATTCCAGTGAGTCTTTGGGTGTGCAGACTCATTTGGGGAGAAACTAGACTGTCTGGCAGCGGGCAGAGCTCCGAGCAGCTTTCTCTCAGAGGTGCGTGCGGCCATTGCCATAGGGCACGGAACCCGGGAGCCGTTTAGGGCGGAGCTGACCGGAAACCAAGGCAGAGACTCCGCCCCATCCAGGCTGAACACAGCTCATCCTCATAGCCAATTGGCCTGGAGGTCAACCCCTCCCAGTGACACCAGAAGCAATCTAGGCTTAACTAAAACAAGACTGTGCAGCCCATAAAGAGGTGCACCAAGAGTATCCACCTCCGGTAATTGGGGAGGCTGAACCACTGTCCCTTAGAGGACATCTACCACACAAACCTACTCGACCAACTCAGGAAAGCAGCCAAAATGCCAAGACAAGGTAACAAATTACATGTGAAAGAAATGGAGGAAAAAAAACGACTGGATATAGAGTTCAAAACCACAGTTATAAGGTTTTTCAAGAGGCTCCTAGAAAAGGCCAATAAATTTAATGAGACCCTTGAGGATATGAGCGAGACCCTCAAAGTTATGAGCGAGTCCCTCAAGGATATGAATGAGACTATGGAGGATATGAAAAAGGACCAACTAGAAATTAAGCATACACTGACTGAAATAAAAGAAAAAAAATTATACAGAGACCCAAAGGCAGAGTAGAGGACCACAAGAATCAAGTCAAAGATTTGAAAAACAAAGAAGCAAAAATCACTAAGCCTGAAAAGCAAGAAGCAGAAGGAGTCCAAAAAATTGAAGATAGTGTAAAGAGCTTCTGGGACAACCTCAAGCATATCAACACCCGAATTATGGGGTTGCCAGAAAAAGAGAGAGAGCAAGATAATGAAAACCTATTTGAAGAAATAGTGACTGAAAATTTCCCCCACCTGCTGAAAGAAGTCGACTTACAAGTCCAGGAAGCGCACAGGAATCCAAAGAGGACCACACCAAGCACATCATAATTAAAATGCCAAGGGCAAAGGATAGAGAGAGAATATTAAAAGCAGCAAGAGAAAAAGAGTTAGTTACCTACAAGGGAGCACCCATAGGATTGTCAGCTGAGTTCTCAACAGAAACGATGCAGGCCAGATGTGAATGGCAAGAAACACTCAAAGTGATGAATAACAAGAACCTACAACTAAGATTACTCTATCCAGCAAAGCTATCATTCAGATTTAAAGGTCAGATAAAGTGCTTCACAAATAAGCAAAAGCTAAAGGAGTTCATCAACACCAAATCAGTATTATATGAAATGCTGAAAGGTGTTCTTTAAGAAGAGGAAGAAGAAGAAAAAGGTAAAGATAAAAATTATGAACAACAAATACATGTCTATCAACAAGTGAATCTAAAAATCAAGTGAATAAAAAAATCTGATTGATGGAATAAACTGGTGAATATAATAGAATCAGGGGTATAGAACAGGACTGGACTGACGATTCTCAGGGAAAAAGGGTGTGGGGGGGGTGGGAAGAGACTGGAGAAAAAGCGTACACCTATGGATGAGGACAGTGTGGGGAACGTGAGGGCAGAGGATGGGATGGATACCGGGGAGAGGGGAGCTATGGGAGGGGAAAAAGAGCAACATTGTAATAATCTGAACAAATAAAGATTTATTAAATTAAAAAATATATGTATTTTTCTATTGATTTCAGAGAGGAAGGGAGAGGGAGAGAGAAATAGAAACACCAATGATTAGAGGGAATCATTGATTGGATGCATCCTGCATGCCCCCTACTGGGGATCAAGCCCACAGTCCTGGAATGTGCCCTCCACTGGAATCAGTGACCTTCTGGTTCACAGGTCGATGCTCAACCACTGAGCCACACAGACTGGCCACCAATTCTTCTATTTGTTGTACCATTTGAGATACTTCATCTTCTAAGCCTTAGCCCTTTTACTTAATATTTTTACACATTGAAAGTTTTTATTTGACTGCAGTTCATGCTCTTTTTCTTTGTAATATGTATTGCTATTTAACTTTTTACTGAAGTAAAACACAATGTATAAAAATAAATAAAGCATAGCAAATGCTGGGGTGCTTACACTTTTTAATTTATTGATATTGTTTGGTTCAAATGTGTGTTAGTTTTCTTGATTGTAAACAATACTGTTTTCTTAATGAATAGAATTTTAATTTTCTGCCACAAAATTTATTCATATTAGCATAAATTGTAGTCATCCACAAAATGTATTCACGCTAGAATAAGATACTATCTTACTGATAAAAATGTATTCAGGTTAATTTAATAGGTAAAACATTTTATTTTTAATAAAATTTTAAGGTGATATTCTAAAAGTGAGTGAAACAAATTACTTGAAAATCATCTTCAACTTTGCTTGAGATAATGTCGCATTCTGAATCTTTTTGAAATTGCTCTTGGATCTAAATTTGGTAATAATATACTTTAGAGAGATATATGTTTTTAATGTGGAAGGTCTGATAAGCAGAGGCATATAAGAGAAACCCTTTGTTCTCTTTATCATTATCTACTTCTGGCTTATACCAAGGTAGATTTTAAAACATCTTATATAATATCAAGGTTTTCAGGAGGTTCTAGGGACTATATAGAGAGAGACTCAGTGCTAATCTGGAGTTAGAACTCTAGCTATACAATAAAAATGTATTATGCATACCATACACATTAGGTATGTGCTTGTGTAAGTACAAAAGTTGTTTGTTTTTTTTCTTACAAATGGCTTTTATATCATGTCTTCTTTAAGTTGGAATAAATGTTTTCCCATTCATTTTGCTGGTATCTGTGTACAAACATTGCATAAAATGGGGATTTTCCTTTATTTAGGAATAGTCATCACAGTGTTAAAAAAAGAGAAAGGGTACTTTTTTGGATTATAGTTTGCATTTTAAATTTCATTGCTTTCCCTCTCAACTTCCATCTGTGTTGACATTTGGGGATTTTGCTGTTGCTCTTTCTCAAGTGGAGTGGAAGAGCTTAAAACAGACTTTACACTTTTAAATACAACCCAGCCGCTACCGAATCATGATTCATACCCAGTCTGACTACTATTTTTTTTTTTGCTTATAAAGAAATAAAAAATATTGTTGAACAAAATATTTCTCAACCGTATAATGCTACTGACTATTATACATTATTCATGACCATTTTTTCACTATTGGAAATTCAGGTTTAAATAGTTAAATTACTAGAGTAATATAACTTGCTATAAAATATCACTAGAAGATCAAATGATCAGGTGACACTTATTGTTATTTTCTATAAATGAACACAATCTCTGATATGCTAAAGTGATAGGTATTATGGAAATATTCAGATAGGGAGACCTACAGGCTTGATTACAAGTGAGGCTTACTATCACAACCCAAATTTATTGCTTAAATAAAAAGCAGGGAGCCAACTAGAAACTGAACCAAATATAAGCCCTTGAAGGGCAAATGTAAATTGGATAAGCTTTGCTATTACAAGAGCAAGATGCAAGAATGAAAACCACATTGCATCCACTCTAAGTAGCTGTTAAAGAAAAAGAATGATATACTATGAAAATACTTCATACAGATTGTAAAGACATTTATTCAAATAGGATTTCCTAGAGTAAGTGATATTTCAGTTAATTTTTTAAAATGTGAAGAGGTTAGCTATATAAGAAAAAGGTGTAAGGTTTCCGAATTGGAGAAGGTGCAGGTGAGGTTGAGAGACCCCTCTTCCATGTATGAATTTTGTGCACTGGACCTCAAATAGGTTAAATAAAAACACTAAAATATAATGATTAATTTTTATTTTTAATTGTAAATTATAGACTAAGTAAATGAAGTATAGAAGTATAAACAAAAATCATGCCTAATTTGTATAATGTCTGGATATGCACTTAGGGTTAGAAACAAAAATTTAAAAAAATAGCAGAAATATTTTCTAAAGGAGTAGAATAAGTCAGTCCTCCAAGGATGACAAGGTAAAATTGGCTTAACTTGTTTGGGAAATATCATGGAAAAGACTCAAGTCAATAAGGAAACACTCTCATTAAATCCGTTTAGCTGGAGAATCAGTGTGATCTTCCTGTGTTGCCTACGTTTATAGACAAGAGAAAATTATTTTTCTATTAAGGAAAGTTAGATTCTTAGATCCAACTCTCCTGAAATAGGTGTTAACTCAGTATTTACCAGGCAATATGTTAGGTTCTGGGTGTGCCTCTTTTGTTCTTGGGCAGTTATTGCTTAGTTGGAGGTAATAAGAATAATACAGTGATAAATATTAGGCTAGTATTATAGTCTACCCTTATCTGTGGTTTTATTATCCATGGCTTCAGTTACCTGTCAATTTAGATCTGGAAATATTAAATGGGAAAATTCCAGAAATAAACAATTTGTAAGTTTTGGGTTGCTTGCCTGTTGAACATTGTGAAGAAACTCCCACAGTCTTGCTCACGGGAACGCAGGACTTGAATCAGCCCTTTGTCCTGCCTCTGCATGCCTTACACACTCCCTGTTGCTAGTCGCTTAGCAGCCATCTAGTCATGGTGTCCCAGTTCTTGTGCTCCACTAATGTTATTTTACTAATAATGATTCCCAAGTGCACAAGTGGGGATGGTAGCAATTCTGATATACCAAAGAAAAGCCATAAGTGCTTACATTAAAGTTCTTGATTTAATAAGGAAATAAAGTCTGCTTAAGGTTGCTAAGATCTACAGTAAGAACAGATTATCCATGAAGAAGGAAAAAATAAAATCCATGCTCCTTTTATTGTCATACATCAAGCTATAAAAGTTAAGGCCACAGTATATGATAAGTGCTTGGTTAATATGGAAGGAAACGTTAAATTTGTGGATAGAAGACATGAACAGAAAATGCATTTTGATTGACAACAATGTGTTGTGCCAGAAAGCATTGAGCCTAATGAAGACTTCAGCATGAGATCCCCTGAAACAGGTCACAGCAACTCCTTTATCACAAGGAAATGATACAGGATTGTTACAGATTCAGGAATAGTTTTGACATTTTAACATCTCACATTATTATAAGAAATAGGATGAGTAGAGTACAATAAGATTTTAAGAGAAACCATATTCACATATTTTTTTCAGTATATTGTTATAATTATTCTATTATCCTATATAATAAAAGCTTACGTGGCATTGTGTGATGTGCTCACGATGTCATAACAAGATGGCCGCTACAAGATGGCCGCCACAAGATGGTTGACAGGGGAGGGCAGTTATGGGCTGTCAGGCTGGCAGAGAAGGACACTTTGGGGCAACCAGGTCAGCAGGGGAAGGCATTTAGGGGCAACCAGACCTGCAGGGGTGGGCAGTTGAGGGGGGACCAGGCCTGTAAGAGAGGGCAGTTTGGGCAACCAGGCCAGCAAGGGAGGGCAGTTTGAGTCAAGATCAGGTCAGCAGGGTAGGGCACTTGGGGGCGATTGGAATGGCAGGGGAGCAGTGAGGCATCAATCAGGCTGGCAGGGAGCTGTTAGGGCAATTAGGGAGGCAGGCAGGCAAGAGGTTAGGAGCCAGCAGTCCTGGATTATGAGAGGGATGTACCTGTGGGATTGGGCTTAAACCAGCAGTCAGATATCCCCCAAGGGGTCCCAAATTGGAAGGGTGCAGGCCAGGCTAAGGGACACCCTCTCCCTGGCCCCCCGTGCACAATTTTATGCACCGGGCCTCTAGGCCTACATAGTAAAAGGGTGATATGCAAATTGTCCCCTGGATCAGGCGTTCGACCTGAGTTCGACCAGGGGGCGGGGTCAGCCTGCCAACTGCCTGGGGCCCCTCCTCCTGGCTGCCCTACCCTGTTGTCTGCCATTATGGGGGGGGGTGGGCAGCAGCCAGATCCCATCTGTACATGAATTCGTGCATCAGGCCTCTAATTCAGCAGTTGCCAACTTTCGGACCTCACAGACCACCAGTTGGCCACCACTGCTCTAGTGTATGTATAAAGGGCAGATTGATATGGGGGATGAGAAGACTATACATGATAAATCTCTATCATTTCCATCTTTCTGTGCCTTCCTCCTTCTTCCATACCTAGGAATGTTCAGCATCTCAACCTCATTAAATGCTAGTCACTGTTATATATGTATTTATATATGTATAGGAAAAGCCATAGTATATATAAGTTTTGGTACTATCTGTGGTTTTAGGCATTCCTTGGGGGTCTTGGAATATTTTGCCCCTGGATAATGGGGGGGGGGGAGCTATTGTATATAAAACTTACCTGATAATAAAGATATAAGCTAATTTGTAGTTCTGGAAGTCATTTATCTACCCAGAATTTTTTGATGAGCTTCACATGAAAAATTTTGCTTAAAATATGTAAACTGGCTAATTAGTACATTGACAATATATACATGTTACATTAATCAAGACTAGAGGTTTGGGTCAGTTGACCTGTGTTCAAATCCAGCTCCCTGTCTTACTAGTTATATGATATGAATAAATTATTTAACTTCGATAACCCTTAATTGTAAAGTCTCTAACACAGGGATAATAATGCTGGCTTTATTGAGATTTTTTTCAAGGATTGAGATAGTCAGTGTAAAAACTGCCAGGCCAAAAGTGCGTAGTAAATATTATTGATAGTATAGAAGATATGGATAATAAAGTGATTTTTGGAATTACTTTCCAAAGTATACAATTTTTATAAGCTGATGAGGGCAACATGGATAAACCTCTAAAAACTACCAATTCGTAAAATTAGACATTTTGTATAGATTTCTTTCTTCAAGTATTTGCATCCATGATCATAGCTGTAAATCATGTTTTCCAATCTGTGGTGAAGGGTAAATCTTATTTTTCAAATGTCTAATCTACCACGGACTGAATTATGTGTATAATTTAACAGAAAAGAGTTACTAGAAAAATTAATTAAAAGAGATGCAAAATACAAGCCTTAGTTTTAAAATTACATTTAAAAGATAAGAAATTGCTATTAAAATTTCTAAATGTTTACTCTCAATTTCAGTACATATCTTGTCATGGACCAAATATAAAAGTTGGCAGCTCAGCACATGTCCATGGATCACACATTTGAGTGTTACTGCTTTAAATATCATGTGAATATTCAATTTAATTCAAAATTCATGTATATATACAGATCCTTTCTCTGACCTGTAGATTCATTCTTGAAGGATGAACATCTCTCTCTTTCAGGTAGAAGGCACTATGAATATACTCAGCAGAAGTGTGCTATTATCAATGATCGTCCCTGACCCCACCACGTTTGTTTTATATCTCTAGGGCTCCCACTAGTCCAGTGGTCAGCAAACCGCGGCTCGCAAGCCACATGTGGCTCTTTGGCCCCTTAAGTGTGGCTCTTCCACAAAATACCACGGCCTGGGCGAGTCTCTTTTGAAGAAGTAGCATTAGAAGAAGTTTAAAAAATTTGGCTCTCAAAAGAAATTTCAATCATTGTACTGTTGATATTTGGCTCTGTTGACTGATGAGTTTGCCAACTATTGCACTAGCCCAAGCCGCTGTCATGTCTCATTCAACTTGGACCTGACTTTCCTGCTGCTACTCTCCAAGCCCCCTCTTTCATTTTCCATATATCTATAAGTATGTTTTTTCTAAAAAAAGTAAGTCTGTTATAACTAAGGTCTTTAAGTTTTAAGTGCAGTTTCTTTGGATGAATGCTATGTAACATGTAAATTTTCAAAAGATTAGGAGCATGCAGGGTAAGTGATTATGATAGCTTGGATTAGGCTAGTGGTTGTGTAAATGAAGAAAAAATATACTGATTTCAGAGAATACTCAATATTAAAATCAGTGTGATTTGCCAAGTATTAACATCAAAACCAGAGGCAGGGGACCTCTTATATAGGTTCTATAAGGAAGGAAATATATTTTCCTCATGATCTTTATCTGTGTGCCTCTCAAGTATTTCAGGCCCATAAGTGAGTGAGATTCTTTATTTTCACAAGGATGATTGGCATATCAGGTAGCAAGCTAATTTTGTTAGCCGCAACCTGGAAGTAATCTACTGGGTTGAATTCTAAGAAAAGTAGATCAAGGAGAATGGAAAATACTGATGTGAGTACACTTAATTCAGATAGAGCCAAATTTATGAGTGTTCTTATCAAGAATTTGTATGTAATCTGTTAACTTGAGTATCTGGAAATGGCTTCACCCGTTTCCTTGATTACTTGTCTGGTACTTGGGGTCAACAGTGGTTAACATTTCAGATTGAGATGCTGAACATTCCTAGGCTATTGAGGAAGGAGGAAGAGATAGAGTGTTGGTAATGGAGGAATAGGTTTATTATGTGCAGTCTTCTCATCTCTGGATGTAATTCCAGAGGGCATAGCATTGATTAAGAATAAAGAAATGTATGCGTGAGGGGAGGAGAGCTCTGTGGGAGTTCTAGGCTGGGAAATCTTATTGGAATGTGCTGCCATTGAACTAGACTTGTTGATTTTAGTGGGCATCATGGTAGCAAAATGCTTTGGCAGTGCTTCGGCTTCACTGAAAAAGAAGCTGTCATCTATCTATCTATAATAATAAAAGGGTAATAATGCTAATTAAACCAGACGTCATTCCAGATGACATTCTGGACGTCCTCCTGGACAGAGCCAGAGCTGAGGGAAGCCTGAGACCTGGGTGCCTGCTGGTGGCCAGAGGGAAGCCCGGGTGTCAGAGGGGTGCCAGTACCAGCAGCCAGGGGAAAGAAGGCCTACTCTTGCATGAATTCTGTGCATCAGGCCTCTAGTTGTCATAATAAGATTTCAAGTGTGGAGTGACAATTGATGTTTTGAAATGCAGGATTCTCTGGGGTGTCTAATTAATCATAGTGTCTTTAGGATTATATTTTGGCCAACTAAAATAATAAAATTTTTATTTTACCTATATAGCTGGCAGAATTCTAGATATGTTGAGTATAAACTGGACTTGTGTTACTGAAATAGAGAACATCTTTTGATTAAAGGAGAGGCTGATTTCTCTTGAGAAAGGGCATAAGGTACTACCACAGTATATACTTAAAATATTTCAAGGTTTTTCCAAAGGACCAGTTCTTTACCAGAAGAAAGCCCAGACTTGAGAATTAATAAAAATGGATTCTGGATTGATCCTAGAGATATAAATGCCATGTGACACATTAGTCAGAGTTGAGGTGTATGGAAGTCACTTGATCTTCATCACTGAGGGCCAGTTCTTGCCAGACTAATCCTGTGGTTGCTTTCCAGTTTCCTGAGTGCCTAATTGCGTCAGGCTTGGGTATTGGCAATTTTTTTTCAAACTTACTTCTTGGGGAGTGAAGACCATTTAGGAAGAACCAGGTAGAAGCCTCTGGAACTGGCACTTACTATCGAAAGACAAAACCCTAAGCAGTACTGCACCCCTGGAAAAATTGAAGTGAGTAGGGTCATTTTCAAAGACTTGAAAGACGCAGCAATGGAGATTCCTATACATTCTCTTCTTTCTTTTTAATTTTCAGGTTATTTATTTTCCCGTTTTAAGCTACAGTATACGTTCCTTTTGATTTTCTGATTAGATGGCTGGATCTTGGAGAATAACTATGGACTAAAATAAACCTAATCAGAGTGACTACAATTGCTTTGCTTTCTAAAGTGTAGTCTCAATATAGTCCCTGGCACCTGGTGTGCAGCAAGATCTGGATTTTTTTTCCTCTATGCTAATTAGTAAGGACAATCAGCGGCAGATGGGCCTTCAACTCATAGGCAGAGCCAAATATCTTCATATTTTTAGGACAAGGCAATGATAATTTTCTTGATCTCTATCATAATATGGTCCATAGGAACCTTACGATGGTTACTTTTTGTGTCAACTTGACTGGGCCACAGGTGTCTATATATTTGGCTAATCATTACCCTACAAGGGTTTGTGAGGGAATTTTTGGATGAAATTAATATTTTAATTTGTAGACTGAGTAAAGCAACTTGTCATCTTCAATGTGGGTGGACTAATGTAATCCATTGAAGGCCTAAAACAAGATGACATGGGGTAAGGGAGAATTCTCTTTCTCTCTGCCTGACTCTTTTTGAGCTGGGACATCTGTCTTCTCCTGCCTTTGGCCTTGGACTGAAACTTATACCATCACCACGCCTGGTTCTCAGGCCTTTGTACTCTGACATTTTCAAGACTTCAGATCCAAACCGGAACTAAACCATTGACTCCCCAGTTTGTCCACTGTAGATCTTGGGAGTTTTCAGTCTGCATAACAACACAAGCCAGTTCGTTGTAATAAATATTGTTAATAAATATCTATATATCTCTTACTGGTTCTGTAATCTGGAGAACCCAGACTACTACAGTTCTAGAGAACATCATCCTGGGCCAGTACACTAAAGCCATAACACTTTCTTAATTCGATGAGCAGGGAGTAGCAAGCATCCTAGATGCTTTAGTAGGACTCACATATGCCAGATGGTTGATGATAAATTCTGCTTTATTCTTGTAATCCTTTGGAATTTAACTTAATACAGTATTTGAATATTGTTTCAATACTTCTGATTCTATAGGGGTTCCCCCTCCCTCAGATTACTGTTGTATTTTAAAGTATAATCCTGTAGGTTAAGGACTTATCCTATCTAATAAAAGAGAAACATGCAAATGAACCGTACCTTCGCTACACTACCAGCCAATAGGAGCAATATGCATTAACCACCAACCAAGATGGCAGGTGGGCCCCCTCTGCCCCTCACAGGCCATGGCGGCCACTGGGCCAGCGGGGGTCTGATAGCAGCCCCAGAGCCAGCAGGGGGCCTGGACCCACGCTGCTGTCCCGAAGCCCGGCCACGGCAAACCTGGGGCTTTGGGGGCCGGGGGTGGATTGAAGACAAAAACCTGCAGGCCTGGCACCCAGCAGCCCCAAGGCCTGAAGCAGAGGCGCTTGGGTAGCTAAGGGGCGTGGGTTGGGGCAGCAGAGACACAAACCCGCAAGAAACCTGTGGAAAGGCAGATAAGCTATCATAACTTTATCTCCCTTTCCACAAGATGAGAAAAGTGCCCCTGGATTATTTAGTGCTGTGGCCAACACCTTTCTACAAACACAGGGTAATGTAACTTCCAGGAAGGTCTCCTCCGGGGAATAATGCTACTGTGGCAAATCATCTAAGAGAGGAAACAAGCTTTTGTTTGGTTTATTCTGAAGTTCAGAGAACATGCCACCCCAACATATGCTGTGTTGTTATTTTGATGATCTTGAGCTGCAGATGCTTGAAAAACAGCAAATGCACGCAGAGGATTTCACTGAAGTCTCCTGATCTCCCTAAAACCAGACCCCCCCAAAGGAGCTAAAATGTCATAGGTCCCCTTAATGGGAGAAGTGTTTTCAGGCAGAGAAGACTGACTTCTGTCACAGGACAGGAGAGTAGAAGTAGATATCACACCTAAACTTTGTTACAAACTATTTCCCCCCATCCCATTCATCTTTCCTAAATATCATTTACTATCCTCTAAGAGACCTATATCTCCCGTCCCCTTTCCCTAGGAAGAAGGTATTTAAATCTGCATTCTAAGCCACCTTGGGGAGTTACTCATTTTTCCCTGGGATCTCCCACATATACACAAGGTACACATGTTAATCAACTTTTGTTTTTCTCTTGGTGATCTGTCTTTCATTACAAGGTCCTCCACTAAGATCTCAGAAAGGTAGAGGAAAGCTATTTTTCCTCCTCCATAATTCTATCTTGGGAAATCAAGTCCCCAGCTGAACAATGAGGTTGGCTCAAGTACCAAGCAGTCTTGGCTGACGGGAGGGAAGCTTCTAGGGAGAAATCAATGATATTGGCATCCAAGTGGGACGGAGGCCACATACATAGTTGCTGGTGGGAGTTTAAAGTGGTTCAACATTTTTGGAGAATAATTTGGCAAATTCGATAGAAATGTTCAAGGTATATCCAAGAGTCTTCTTCTAGGAATCACATCTGCTGAGATAAAGCACAAGTGCATAAGCCCTGTTCAGAACCTAGGATGCTACTGCAGGGCTCCCCTTCCATGATAGGAAAACCTGGGAACAACCTGCATTTTTAGGACAAGGTGGGATCCTATCTAATAAAAAAGTAATATACAAATTGACTGTATCTCCAATCAAGCCATGCCTACAAACCACGCCCACCAGCCAATTAGGAGCAAATAAACCCCAGCCAAGATGGCTATGGCCACTGAGAGCAGCAGGGAGGCTTGGGTTTCCCTGGTAACAGAGGAAGCCAAGCTTTCCTACTGCTGTTGCTGGCCTAGGCCTCCACTCAATGCTACAAAATTTCAAATTATAGAAGATATATGCCAACAGAAATGGCAGCAGCCACGGAGCTGGAGAGAGCAGAGGCTAGGGTTGCCCGGGCAATGGAGGAAGCCAAGCTTCTGCAGCCCTAGCGCCTAGACCCCCACTCTAAGCTACAAAGTTTCAATTATAGAATTTAAACAGAAATGGCTGTAACCACAGAGCAAGCAGAAGGCTTGGCTCCACTCCAAGCTACAAAGTTTCAATTGTAGAACATAAATTAATCTCAGATCTCAGAGCTTCTACCTGGATCGCTGGCTGGCGTGACTGACCTGCAAACCACCACAGGTCCCTCGCCCAGGCCACCCCATGCACCAAGGGAACCCCCAACCTGATCCGGGACACTCTTCAGGGCAAACCAGCTGGCCCCAACTCATGCACCAGGCCTCTATCCTATCTAATAAAAGAGTAATTTGCAGATTGACCATCACTCCAACACACAAGAGGGCTGCCCCCATGTGGTCAAAGATTCTGCCCCCATGTGGACACAAGATGGCCACCACAAGATGGCCAGCAGGGGGAGCTGTTGGAAGGTTCCAGGCCTGCAAGGGAGGGCAGTTGGGGACTATCAAGCCTGCAGGGGAAGGCAGTTAAGGGTGACCAGGCCGGCAGAGGAGGGAAGTTGGGGGCAAACAGGCTGGCAGGGGAGAAGTTAGACATCAGTTAGGCTGGCAGAGTAGTGGTTAGTGGGTGATCAGGCTGGCAGGCAAAAGTGGTTAGGGCCAATTAGGGAGGCAGGCAGGTGAGCAGTTTGGAGCCAGCAGTCCTGGATTGTGAGAAGGATGTCCGACTGCCTGGTAGTATCGGGCCTAAACAGGCAGTTGGACATCCCTCAAGGGGTCCCAGATAGGAGAGTGTGCAGGTTGTCTTGAGAGACATCCCTCTTCCCCTGTGCATAAATTTTGTGCACCGGGCCTCTAGTCTATACTAATAAAAGGGTAATATGCTAATTAGACTGTACATCTTCTGGACGACCTTCCAGATATTCTTCTGGACATCCTTCCTGACAAAGCCATGTTGGCGGGGCCAAGGCAGAGGCAATCAGGAGGTTAGAGGCAATCAAGCAGGCAGGGGAGAGTAGTTAGGGGGACCAGGCCAGCAGGGGAGAGCAGTTAGGGGGATTAGGCTGGCAGGTAGGTGAGTGCTAATCAGCAGCCAGAGGACCAGACTGGAGAGAGTGCAGTCCAAGCAGAGGCAACCCCTTTTCTGTGTATGAATTTCATGCACCAGGCCTCTAGTAAATAATAAATGAGAATCAGTGTTATTTTGGAAATTTTAGAAATAAATGAGTTTCTGTCCTCAGGTTATTATAATTGACTAGTCGCCTGGTGCATGAAATTTGTGCATGGGGGCACCCCTCAGAGGATATTTGACTGCTGGTTTAGGCCCCATCCCTCAGGAATTGGACCTAAACCAGAAGTCAGACATCCCTTTCTCAATAAGGGACTGCTGGCTCCTAACTGCTCACCTGCCTGCCTGCCTGATCGCCCCTAACCGCTCTGTCTGCTGGCCTATCGCCCCCAACTGTGCCACCCTTCTGGCCTTATCACTCCCAACTGCCCTCTGTTGCCAGCCTGATTACCCCTAACTGCCTTCCCTTGCTGTCCTGCTCACCTGCAACTGCCCCCTAGGCCTGCCTTCTCACCCCCATCTGCCCCTACCCTCACCAGCCTGCTTGCCCTCAACTGCCCCTCTTGCTGGGCTTCTCACTCCAATTTCCCCCCCTTGCCAGGCTTATCACCCCCAAATGTCCCCTGCCAGCCTGCTCACCCCCAACTGCCTTCAACCTGCTGCCCTGCTCACCCCCAACTGCCCCCCTCCCTGCCCCCCGCCAGCCTGCTCGTCCCCAAATGCCCCCTCCACCAGCCTGGTCATCCCCAACTGCCCTCCTATCCTGACCTCATCTCCCCTAATCGCCTGTGCCTTGGCACTGGCACCATGGCTTGTCCAGAAGGATTCTGGAAGGTCACCTGGTTTAATTAGCATATTATCCTTTTATTAGTATAGATTATACCTAATGCTCTTAAACAAATACAATTTTGTTAATATTTAGTAAAATAACAGATTAATACAGAAAATAAGAGAAGCAAAGTTGCTCAACTCTCATGTTTTATTCAAGTATAGAAACAAAATTTATGTCAGTGATTTATCTACTGTTTATGATGGCCCGGCGCTGTGGTAGGAACCCTGGAATATGAATGAAGAAAATATATAAAAAGCTATACATTTGAGGAGCATACTTTCTAACAGCAGGATACAGACAGTACACAATATAATGTAACAAATATTGGATAGTAAGAGCTATGACAAAAGAAAACATAGAAAAGTATAAAGGACACAGTTTTGGAGGGGTGATTTATTTATTTATTTATTTTTTTAGGCCTTGAACTATTGAGAACCTGACATTTATACAAATACCTGAAGGGGTTAGTTTTGTAGATACCTGTACAAGTGTTCCAGACGGAGGAAATGGGCTGTGCAAAAGCCCTTAGGCAGGAGTTCGTCTGGAGTGTTCAGGAAAATGGGAGTAGAACAGTGTGCGGCATAGTGAATTAGGACAGAGCAGTAAGAAATGGCATAAGAAATAAATGAGTAAAGCTCGTATTTTACAAATATTTGTAGATTATTATAAATTCTTGTTGGTTTTTGCTGTAAGATGGGAAGCAACTGGAGACTTTTGAGCAGAGAAATGACATTGTTTTATTTATGTATTCATGTTCTCCGGGGAAACAGCTCTCTCTCTCTCTCTCTCTCTCTCTCTCTCTCTCTCTCTCTCTCTCTCTCTCCCCTCCTCTACCCCCCTCACACACACACACACACACACACACACACACACACACACACACACACACACATACATTCATTATGACGAATTCACTTATGTGATTATTTAGGCTAAGAAGACATCATAATATGCTGGCCCAGAAAAGCTGGTAGTTTTCTTCTAGTCCAAAGGTCTGGGAACCAGAAAAACAGATGGTGTAAGTTTTAATCCAATTCTAAAGGCCTTTGAACCAGGAGTGCAGATTTGTAAGTCCTAGTTTGAGGGCAGAGGAAGACTTGTGTTTCAGTTTAGCAGTTAGGTAGAGAGAGTGTTATTTCCACATTTTTGTTCTATTCAGGCTCTTAAAAAATTGGTTGATGCCCACAAACAAAGGGGAGGGCAATGTGCTTTACTCAGTCTACCATTTCAAATTCTAACCCCAATGGAAAAATCCTTAGAGACAAAGCCAGAAATAATGCTTATCCAAATATCTGGTTACGCCATGGTTCAGTCACAATTACTCTCAACAGCTATATTGAATATGGATGTAGAGATTATATCAGACTGATGATTGCCAGAAGAGAGGGGTTTGGGGAGCTGGGTGAAAAAGGTGAAGGGATTAAGAAGTACATTGATATTCACTAAATAGTCATGGGGATGTAGAGTACATCAGAGGGAATCTATATATATAAAAGTCCAGTGACCTGAATGCCGTAAGGACTAGAATGACTGATTGCTATGTGAACCGGCCTGATCAGGGGGTGGGGCTGGCTGGCCAACCACCCACAGCCCCTCACTGCCCCACAGCCCTGCCCCTGATGGGCCCCAACCGCCCCAATCAGCCCACAGCTCCTCCCCCCAGCTGGCCCCGCTCCTGATCACCTCTCCTACCCTAGTAGGGGGTGGAGCAAGCCACCTGTGAGCCTCCCCATGCTGGCCCCACCTCAGATGGGCCCCCACAACCCCTATTGGCCTGCAGCCCCTCCCCCTAGTCAGCTCTGCCCCAATCGGCTCCCCCACTCTGATCAGGGGCAGCCAGCCAATCAGCCATGGCTGCTCCCCAGGCCTCTGGCCCTCTATTGGTCCCCACTACTCCAATCGGGGTTGGGGCTTCCCGGAAATTGCCCTCAGCCCCTCCTCCCAGCTGGCCCAGCCCTGATCGGGCCCTGATTGGGGCAAGCTGGCCAGCCGACCTTCCTCTGTCTCCTGCTCTCGATAGGGCGGGCCCTGATCTGCCCCGATTGGGGCTGGGCTGGCCAGACACCACCTGTGCAAGAATTTGTGCACTTGGCCTCTAATATCCTATATAATAAAGGGGTAATATGCAAGTTAACTTTCATGCCCTCACAAGATGTCTGCCTTTGAACAGGCCAGCAAGGGGTTTAGTGAGGGACCACCAAACAAGTGAACAAGCAGGCTTTGTGGGGCAACCAAACCGGCAGGGGAGGCAGTTAGGAGCGACCAGGGCAGCAGGGAGGGGGCAGTTGTGGGTGACCTGGCTGGCAGTGGGGGGAAGTTAGGACGACCAAGCTGGCAGGTGGGGCAGTTAGGGGCAACCAGCTAGGCAGGCAGATGAGCGATTAGGAGCCCAGTGGTCCAGGATTGTGAAAGGAATGTCTGGCTGCTGGTTTAGGCTTGATTCTCAAGGGGTCCTGGATTGGAAAAGGGTGCAGCCTGGGCTTAGGTGACCCCCCATGCATAAATTTTGTGCACTAGGGCTCTAGTAGTCAAATCCTATCTAATAAAAGAGCAATATGCATATTGACTGTACTTCTGCTATACCCACAAGTCACACCCACAAGCCACGCCCACCAAACAATTAGGAGCAAATATGCAAATAAACCCAACCAAGATGGCTGCCAGCAACAGAGAACAGGAGGGAGGCTTGGGTTTCCCCAGCAATGGAGGAAGCCAAGCTTTCCACCTCCTCTTGCCGGTCTAGGCCTCCACTCAATGCTACAAAGTTTCAATTATAGAAGATACATAATCCCAACAGAAATGGCAGCAGCCACGGAGCTGGAGATAGCAGGAGGCTTGAGTTGTGCCTAGAAATAGAGGAAGCCAAGCTTTCCATCTGCCCTGGCTGGCTCAGGCTTCCACTTAAGGCTAACAAAGTTTCAATTATAGAAGGTAAATAAATTCCAACAGAAATGGCTACGTTCATGGAGTGAACAGAAGCCTTGGCTCCACTTTAGGCTACAAAGTTTCAATTGTAGAAGAAAAATAAATCCCAGATACCAGGGCCTCCACTTGTGTTGCCAGGGGGCATGGCCAGCCTGCAAACCACCACAGGCCCCTCACCCAGGCCGCCTTGCACCCCAAGGGAACCCCCACCCTGATCTGGGACACCCTTCAGGCAAACCAGCCGGCCCCCACCCATGCACCAGGCCTCTATCCTATCTAATAAAAGAGTAATATGCAGATTGACCATCACTCCAACACACAAGATGACTGCCCCCATGTGGACACAAGATGGCCACCACAAGATGGCTAGCAGGGGAAAGCAGTTGTGGGTGATCAGGCCTGCAGAGGAGGGAAGTTAGGGGTGACTGGGTTTGCAGGGAAGGGCAGTTGTGGGGGACTCTGGCCAATAGGGTAGGGTAGTTAGGGGCAAACAAGCTGACAGGGGAGCAATTAGGTATCAATCAGGCTGCAGGGGAATGGTTAGGGGGTGATCAGGCTGGCAGGCAGAAGCAGTTAGAGGCAATCAGGAAGGCAGGCAGGTGAGCAGTTGGGAGCCAGTAGTCCCGGATTGTGAAAGGGATGTCCAACTGCCTATTTAAATGGGCAGTCAGACATCCCTTGAGGGGTCCCAGATTGGAGAGAGTGCAGGCTGGGCTGAGGGACACCACCCCCCGTGCACAAATTTTGTGCACTGGGCCTCTAGTATTATAATATGTACTAGAGGCCCAGTGCACAATTTCGTGCACAGGTGGGGTCCAGTGGGAGGTTGGCTGGCCGGCTGGCCCTGATTGGGGCTCAATCAGGGCTGGGCCAGCTGTGGGGATGGCTGTGGATGGTGGCCAGCTACACCCACCCCCGAATGAAGTGTGTGGGGAGGGGGCTTATTGGGGGTGGAGCTGGCTAGGGGAGGGGCTGTGGGTGATTGGCCTGTGGGCCCTACCCCTGATTGGGTTGAGGGGGTTGTTTGGGGTTTGGGCTGACCATGGGTAGGGACTGTGGGCAGTGGGATGCCAGCCTTTCCCCCAATCAGGTGGGGGGGAGGGGCTTCAGGAGTTTGGCTGGCCAGCCCCACCCCCCAATCCAGGTGGGAGAGGTCAATGAGGGGCAGGGCTGGCTCGGGGGAGGGGCTGCAGGAGTTTGGTCAGCTGCCCCTATCTCTGGATCCCGTTACTTTGCTAGCCACAATGGGCATCAGAGGAACCAGTCATTCGGTTGTTATGGTGTTCTGGTCTCTGGGTTTTTATATATATATAGATGGTGCCACGTGGGTACTTCGTATATCAAGGGGGACCACTTTGTAAAGCATATGATTATCTAATTACTACGCAGTAAACTTGAAACTAATCTATATATATATAAACATAATATGCAAATTGATCGGACAGCATAACGACTGGCACACTGTTTACCAGAGGGCAGATGTTCAACATAGGAGATACCCCCAGCTTGCAGGCTCCAGTCACGTAATTGGGGCCTGCTGGCCCACTTCTCCGTCCCTCCCCACTGGCAGACAGGCTCCAATTGCTCAATGGGGAACTGGGAACCAGGGGTGAGTGGTGGCATATGTGGATGGCCCGGTGCCCCAATTACCCCCCTGGTTACACCCCACACAGAGGGCAACCCTTGTGGGTGGCAGTATTGGCAGGGGGCAGGGCTGGCTTCTGGCAGCCAGGGAAGATTGGCCCTGATCATAGGCCAGCCCTAGGGACCCTATCTGTGCATGAATTTTGTGTGCCAGGCCTCTAGTATAAAATAATATTGAATATAAATGAATTGAAAAAAATTTAATGTACAAATTGATAATTACAAAATAGTCATGGGGATGTAAAGCATAGGGAATATAGTCAATAATGTAAACTACGAATGATGTCATATGAGTACTAGACTTATCAGCGTGATCACTCTGTGTTGTACAGCTGAAATGAATACAGTATTGTCTGTCAGCTATAATTAAAAAATAAAAAATTTTAAAAAGAAAAATAAAGAACATGGCTGTAAGCAGGAATGCTATTGAGATGACTGGTATCTTAGCAGCAGAGGTGCTAAAAGGTAATGAGATTTTGTATCTACTTTGAGAGCTCAGTCAAAAATACCTCCTACTGGATTTGATATGAAGAGGGAATAATCAATTAAGGGTGTCTCCAAGCTTTTGGGTATAAATACTAGGGAGAATTTAAATGCTGTGGGCAGAGATTATCATCTACTAGAGGCCCTGTGCACGAAATTTATGCATGGGGGTGGGGTGTCCCTCAACCTGGCCTGCACCCTCTCCAATCTGGGACCCCTCAAAGGATGTCTCACTGCCAGTTTACAGGGATTGGGCCTAAACCAACAGTCAGACATTCCTCTCACAATCCGGGCCTGCTAGCTCCTAACCTGCCTGCCTGCCTGATTGCCCCTAACCACTCTGCCTGCTGGCCTGCTTGCCCCCAACTGCCTCCTGTTGGCTTGCTAGCTCTAAACTTCCCCTCCCCCTGCTGTCCTTATCACCCCCCCTAACCCTCACTGACAGCCTTCTCACCCCCAAGTGGCCTCCTTTCTGGTATGCTCACTCCTAGCCGGCCTGATCAACCCCAGTGGCCCTCCCACCAGCCTGATCACCCACAATTGCCATCTCATTCTGGCCTGATCACTCACAACTGTCCTCCCCTCTTGGCCTCTAGCCACCTCTACCTTGGCTCCACCACCATGGCTTTGTCCAAAAGAATGCCCGAAGGTCTTCTGGGAGATCTCCCAGTCTAATTAGTATATTATCCTTATATTAGTATAGATAGAGGTGCATGGGTGGGGGCCAGTTGGTTTGCCCTGAAGGGTGTCCAGGATCAGGTTGGGAGTTCCCTTGGAGTGTGGGGCAGCCTGGGCGAGGGGCCTGTGGTGGTTTGCAGTCTGGCCATGTCCTCATGTGGTGAGGGTCCCTGCTGGGGTGCTAGGCCAGCCTGGGTGATGGGCTGAGGGTCGTTTTCAGGCTGGCCACACCCCCTTCAGGGTGGGAGTCCCCACTAGAGTGCCTTGGGCAGCCTGGGTGAGGGGCTCATGGCTGTTTGCAGGCTGTCCAAGCCCTCATGGTGACCCTCACCCCATGGGGGTGTGGCAAGCCTGGGTAAGGGGCTTTTTTTTTTCTCTCTTTCTTTTTTTTCATTGCCTCCTTGAACAGATGCCAGGGCTGGCTGGGAGCAGGTATCTAGGATTTATTTATCTTCTGTAATTGAAACTTTGTAGCCTCGAGTGAAGGCCAGTGTCCGGCCAGTGCAGGCGGAAAGCTTGGCTTCCTCTATCGCTGGGGGAAACCCAAGTCTCCTACTTGCTCCAGCTCCCTTGCTGCTGCCATCTTTGTTAGGTTAATTTGATATTGGCTGGTGGGTATAGCAGACTGATGGTTAATTTGCATGCTTCTCTTTTATTAGTGTAGATAATTACAAGAAGAGTTCTAGGACTTAGGTTGCAATATTTTTAGTTTATAGATTTAAGTACTCAAACCTCAGGTTGGTAGGAACAATAACCACATTTATTTTGAATTTGTTTTTAATGTATTTGGGATTTTATTTTATATGGAAATGGGCTTGCTCTATGTTTGCCTAATATAAATTACTACAGGCCTCATGCAAGAAATTCATGCACGCAGGAGTGGGGTGTCTCTCAGCCTGGCCTATGCCCTCTCACAGTCTGGGAGCCCTCAGGGGATGTCTGCCTGCTGGCTTAGTCCTGCTCCCCGAGGGAGCAGTCGGACATCCTTAGCGCTGCTTCGAATGCTGGAGAGGCTCCTGCCACCGCTGCTGCGCTTACCAGCTGGGAGCCCAGCTCAAGGCTTCTGGCTGGGACCTTTACAAGGTTTATTTTTGTAGGATCTGAGTCCTTGGTGGTTTTGTTTTTACTGGGTTGTCCCTTACTGGGACAGGGAGGCTCCCCATTATATTCCCCATTCTAAACATAGTCCTCTTATCTTCCATTGTAAAACTACATCTCAATGTTTTCCTCCACTTCCCGTAGTTCAGTGACATGAGGAACACAGAATGGCTGGTGAGAGTAATGTTTCAGTTAATTGAAAGAATTAATTTCAGTTAATTGAAGAATTCCCCCCTTAGGAATTGGGACTTCCAAACCAATCAAGCTCCATTTTGGTATGGAGCAAAATTCTTCCAGTACATTTTCAGATGTGATATTGAGCGGGGCTACACCCATCTCCTACACTTGATTCCTGGGCCCACACTGTGCCTATGGTTTGAAGCATATATCGTACTCTATGTGACCGTACCTCAGCTGCTTAGATTGTTGCCTAACACATGTCATCATAACTGAGCTTTCAGCAGCCCTTTACTGTTTTATACAGCCAGGCATTTCTGGGTACTGAAACATTTGTGGTTATCAGTGAATTACCTAACTGTATGCTCAGTATTTATACAACTAGAGGCCCAGTACATGAAATTCGTGCACAGGGGTGGGGGTGTCCCTCAGCCTAGCCTGCACCTCTCCAATCTGGGACCCCTCTAGGGATATCCAACTGCCTATTTAGGCCCGATCCCAGTAGGATCATGCCTAAATGGACAGTTGGAAATCCTTCTCACAATCCAGGACTGCTGGCTCCAAACGGCTCACCTGCCTGCCTTCCTGATTGCCCCTAACCACTTCTGCCTGCCAGCCTGATCACCCTGAACCACTCCCTTCCAGCCTGATTGATATCTAACTGCTCCCATGCCAGCCTGTTTGCCCCTAACTGCCCTGCCCTGCAGGCCTGGTCACCCCTAACTGCCTTCCCTTGCAGGCCTTGTCCCCCCAAAGTGTTCTTCCCTGCAGGCCTAGTCTCCCCCAACTTCCCTCCTCTGCTAGCCTGGTCACACCTAACTGCCCTCCCCTGCAGGCTTATTCACCCACAACTGCCCTCCCTTACAGGCATGGTCCCTCCCAACTGCTCTTCCCTGCTGCCTTGATTGCCCACAACTGCCCTCCTCTGCTAGCCATCTTGTGGTGGCCATCTTGTGTCCACATGGGGGCAGGATCTTTGATCACATGGGTTCAGCCATCTTGTGTGTTGGAGTGATGGTCAATCTGCATATTACTCTTTTATTAGATAGGATAGAGGCCTAGTTCATGGGTGAGGGCCAGCTGGTTTGCCCTGAAGGGTGTCCCGGATCAGGGTGGGGGTTCCCTTGGGGTGTGGGGTGACCTGGGTGAGGGGCCCATGGTGGTTTGCAGGCTGGCCACGCCCACCAGTGACCCAAACGGAGGCCCTGGTATCTGAGATTTATTTATTTTCTATAATTGAAACTTTGTAGCCTGGAGCACAGCCAAGCCTCCTTCTTGCTCTGTGGTCACAGCCATTTCTGTTGGGATTTAGTTATCTTTTATAATTGAAATTTTGTAGTCTTATGTGGAGGCCAAGGCAGGCCAGGGCTGCAGAAAGCTTGGCATCCATCATCACTGGGAGCAACCCTAGCCTCCGGCTCTCTCCAGTTCTGTGGCTGCCACCATTTTTGTTGGGATTTATTTATCTTCTGTAATTGAAACTTTGTAGCATTAAGTGAAGGCCTGGGCCGGTCAGTGTGTGCAGAAAGCTTGGCTTCCTCCATTGCCAGGGAAACCCAAGCCTCCCCCGTCCTGCTCTCTTCTTGGCTACATCCATCTTGGTTGGAATTAATTTGCATACTCGCTCCAAATTGGCTGGTGGATATGGCTTGTGGGTGTAGTGGAGGTAAGGCCAATTACATATTACCCTTTTATTAGCTAGGATATGTCCTTTGATTAGAGGCATTGTTGTGTCATCCAGCATGGCCATTGGAAAAGTATAAGGTAAGTCCATGGATGCTGTTGGAAATGTCAAAGATAAGTCTACACCCACAACATAGGTTTATCCTTATCAGGACAAGGGGTTTGATATAATCACCCAGCCATCAGGTAGTCAGTTAGATCAGCTCAGAGAATGGTAAAACTCTGGTGATTTGTGTGGGAAGGCTATTCCTGGCTGACTGCATAGTCAGAAAAAGTGGTATCCAGATTAGCCTTGGTGAGGGAAAGTCCAGGGTGTTAAACTCAGGTATTCATTCTTGCCATCCTACCAACTTTGTACCTGAGCTGTATTGGCTGCAGAAAATAGCTGGCATTCACTGAATGGGTCATCTTGTTTGCCTGATTTTTAAGAGCCTATCATTTTGTGCATGTTTATGATGGGTATTTATGTGGGGCTCAACTATCATCATACTCTGTAATTCCTAGAAGTCCATCAACAAAGCTTTATGCCACTGATTATTTAAATTTCTGTTTCTAGGTTTATGCTTTGCTGGCTGTAACCTCTAGTTACTGGATCATAAGTCAGTGTTGAACAATGTGTCATTTTATTCCAGGTGGAAAACCAGATGAACAACTCAGTTCTGCTCACTGGAAAGGCCATACTGAGTAGAGTTGGAGTACCTTCCTAACTTACCCAGGCATGGGCTCATGTTTTTTACCTCTTCTGTTTCCTGGCCTTTGGCAGCTAAGGCCAAAGTGGGTTGAGGGAGAGGCAGCAACCTGTTGGGAGCAAGTACCTTGGGAGTCTGAGGCACCTGTTTGCGTCCTTTGTTTCACTTGTGCCTTCTGGGCCTGCTTGGTCTTATAATGGAATTCCATCCCACATGTCCATGTTGAAGGTTTGGTGGATTAGATAATATACTGTTCAATATGGGCGGTTCAAATAAAACAGTTACCTGATGTTAATGAGCAGATGGTTATTCTCTATTAGTGCCTAGTAGTAAGCTAGAAACTACCTTTCAAATGGGGAGCAGTGAAAGGCATGGGTTGCCTTTGATGCAGCTCACATATTTCAGCTTTTGAGACAGAAAGCAGGGTGGCAAATAGAAGTTGATTTGAATACTTTGAAGAATTTCCTCCAATTTTTAATGATAAACATTTAATCAGCTTGCTGTTACTATACATCTTTTTATAAAAGAGCACACCAGTAATTATTTGATTTGGGATTAATTTTAGAATCCTATATAATAAAAGTCTAATATGCTTAGTGCCCAGTTGTTCAGTGATGGGTCAACTGATATGCTAAGGCTGCTCAACTGCTCACTATGATGTGCACTGACCAGTTGACCAGTTGCTATAACATGCACTGAGCACCAGGGGGCAGACACTTCGGTAGGTTAGCTTGCTGCTTGGGTCCGGCCAATCAGGTTGGGACAAGATGGGCCAGACACTCCCTGGAGCCCTCCAGGGTCCCTCCCCAGCCCCAATCATGCATCAGTGGGATCCCTCTGCCTGGCCTGTTCCCACTCACAATCTGGGATCCCTTGGGGGATGTCAGAAAGCCGGTTTTATCCTGATCCCATGGGCCACTCCCCTTGGGAGGGCGCCAGACACAGGGTTCATGGCTGACGAGTGCAACTGTGGCAGCATGAACCTCTCCAGATCATGACTTATTGGATGTGAGCCCACAGCAGGCATAGTGGGTCTGGGATGAGCAGGAGCTGCAAGTAGGAGCTGCAGGAGGCATTGGACTGTGGATTTCAGCCCAATCCCCGCAGGCCACCCTGAGGGATCCCATTCGTGTACGAATTCATCTACTGGGCCTCTAGTTAATTTTATAACAGTCATTGTCTCATTGTGTCCTCCCCCCGCCCCCCCCCCCCCCCCACACACACACACACACTTCTTTTTTAGTCAGGGACCTTTCTAATCCCTCATTCCATTGGATGGAATTCCAACGTTCTTTCTGAACATTTATTTATTTTTCCTTTCCTTACTTTTCCTTTCTTGCTTCTCTTTCTTTTGATGGCCAAATAGTGATTAGAACATATTTCTATTGTATATTTCATTGCAATATATGGCTAAACTAAAGCATCCATTTCAGACTAGACCGATAATTTATTTCTAGCCATATTTACTGTTTCTAGATTCTTTTCCACTAATATCTGCCTGTTTCTGCTCTTTAATGGAAACATTGGATGAGGTGATTTTATATTATCTGCATTATCTATGTTGAGAGAGGTCTATGGCTAACTAATTAGAAAGCAAATGAATTTAATTGGAATAAATCAATTTCTCTTGCACTATTTTAGTTCCTTCTTACCCCTACCTATAGAGTTACTACTTCATAAATTACTATATTTTTTAAACAAAGTTTAACTTATTTTCAATACATTCAACTAGCTTTAGGATGACAGCTGCTATTGTTTCTGAAATATATATATATACACAAAGCAGATTCTTGCTTCATGAGACATTTTAAATTCAGAAAGTTTGGATACCATCCTTTTTCTCCTGCAGTACTGTTATATCTCTTGATTCATTTGCAATGTTTTCTAATGTTTCTGATGTAACAGCTAATCTATACACATACTAAGTATTGTGAATTTTTTATTGGTAATTCTGTGGTAACTGGGAGGGGTTGCTTAATTGATAATTCTACTTTATAATTAGCTAAGATGATTCTAAATCATTATATGAATATCTTTAAAAAATAATCTTTTGTCTTGACAATTCTGGCTAGGTGTCGGTTTTAGTGAAAAAAGGCTGCATTTAAGAATCTGTTCCTTTGGAGGCCATCAGAACAGGCTGGAATTATGAGAAACCAAATGTCACTTCAATTTATTCAGCACGAATTTATCTTCCAAGAAGCTTAAAATATACTGCCTACTTCTTTTCCTATTTTTGCTGGGAGCCTCATTTTATATTGACATTCACATTCTTTTTCGTACTTCAGCTTGAAAATTGTTGTTAAAGTTTTTCATCATATGAAGAATTGCATTTAACATATCTGGCTTTATATTATGCAATGATTGATCAGTGGCATGTAATTAAAAATTACTTATCCTTCATCATTTAAGTATAGGAACTTGACATGTATGGACTGATAACTTCATAAAAGTAGTTTATTATTCTGGGAGTGCCTCGGTCAAATTCTGTTTATTGGCTTAAAAGTTCTCTTAACACTAACCACATAATTAACTTTTCCCCTTCTCATGGTAGATTAGCAATCTATGACTTCTTTGCTGCTGTTGTTCTCAAATAATGATGAGATCTGTGGGTCTCTTTTCAGATGACGTTACACTATTGCTTCAAAGAAGTAGAATGTGCAACCTTTGCAGAATTCCTTTTTAAGGGAATTTTGCTCAGGAGTTAAGCATGTTTGCATTTTCATATTTTTATTAAATAATACCAAGTGTCCTGCCCATTGAACTGTCTCAAATTTGTAATTTGGTTGATTTGTATATTACAGGGGAGAGAGCAAAAGGGTTCAGGGGAGAGAGCAAAAGAGTCCAGAAACCCCACCAATATCCATTTTTCTCCCTTGCTACCCGGGTACTCAGTGATATCACCAAGGCATAGCCATCTGTTCTAGATGGACAACATTGCAATATTTGGTGCCCAAAGCTAATTGAGCTCCTGGGAATATCCCTGGGACATCTGTTGCTACAGGTTAAAAAACAACCGATTTAAAGCCCCAATGTGGTTAGCAACCTTTGTATATAACTCTTTGAGTGGTCTGTGCCTCTTCATGTCCTGAAATGAACGTTTGGTTCTTAAAATGAAATCAAAGGCCAACTTTAGAGAAGGGACCTTTCTCACATATTTTTTCAGTGCTGATGTGTCTCAGGTTAGCCCCTCGGTTACTTTTAGTACAAAAAATATTACCAAAGGGGATGTATTATTAGAAGTTATTGTCTTAAAAAGATAAATATGATCTTAAAATATTATTTGAATTTTACCAAAATTAGAACATCAGGTAAAGTAGAGTTGTTAATATGGTCTTATTCTTTTGATAAAAAAGGCAAGAGAAAGTCTTCCTGATTATCAGTTCATTAAGAAACAGTATACCTACCAGTAGACAATTAAAACAGTTTGCTGTGCCCAGTAACAGGCATTTCATCAAGCATCTCAAACATTTTGACTGTGATAAGCACTTCAGCTGAGTTGGATGTAGCAAGGACAGCACTTAACAGAAACACACTTAGAAATTTGTAAGTTAAAATGCACCTGCAGGCTTTAAAGACTTTATGTGACTCAAGTACCTAAAGTTAGTATTAGCATTTGATTGTAAAGTATTTGGATATCAAGGCATTTTCACTTTTTTCAAATTTTGAATTTTTATTTTTAGAAAAGAATAATTTTTGCTTCTTGAATCAGAGTTATTTCTTTCAGGGAAAGACACTACATTTTCATATATGAAATAATTAAGTCACTGTTTTCTAATGTAGGATTATGACTACAAAGGGGTGTTGGAGCCTCGTAAGGCACTGTGAAAATTATACTAGCTTGTAGAATTTTGGAATACTTACTTTGTAATTGGTTGACATTTTTAGTTTGTTTTTTTTCCCCCTTGAACAAGAAAAAATACTTTTTTTGTCCTGAGAAACCTGTGATTTTTTTTTAATTGACTAGGAAGATCTTAGGAGATTTTGGTTAAAGACTATAATTTTAAGTTACATCTTGATACCACAGAAGTGTCGGAAGTAATTAGTGCACAGTATCATAATTTGCTTATTATCATACTTGGAAACATTTTCATCTTTTAAAATTAGAATTTCAATAAGGAAATGCTGGAAAATACTATTCTTAATGTGGATTTGGAAACAAATCTAGTTTCATTTAAACTGAGTTGTATGAAATTTTAAAAATATATACATATATATTTCCTGTAGGACATACCTTTCCTTTCATTTGGAATTCTCTCAATTATAGCCATGTTCAGTCAACCACTCCAGAAAATGAAAATGGAGTCCTATGGAGAAAAATGTCAAGCATACTTTTTCCTCTGTAGTTAGTTGTTGAGCTGCCCAGTTGTTTATGGGGTACAATTATTGTTTAGGTGTTCATGCTAGTAGTGGATTAAAGGGAGGAAATTTGAAATTTAGTGTTTTTCCAGGGATGAGAAATAAAACAAAGCAAAACAAGCAAACATGCAAGGCTCAGGACTTGATTTTGGAGTTGATTTGTGAGACCAAATGACTAATGCCTTTCCTAGTGCTGTACAGTGTCAATAAGCAGCAGGCAGGGTAGAGACGGTAGTTGCACACTGGAAATTGCATGGCTGCTTCTGTCTTCTCTGGGAGTTTTAAAATAGAAATGATGTTACTCTTGAGGGTGCAGATCTGGACTGTTGTGCGCTGGTGGTAACCAGTCTTAGAAGACAATGAGTGTGTCATGCTTCAGTGACACTGCTTTTAGTATTTATTGTTTGTAAGCCTGGTTTTGAGAATGTTGCTGGAAGTAAGAAGAAAGGAGGGAAATAGGCATTGAAGCAAACAATAATAAAATAGATCTGTCAACAAGGACTCTCTCTGCACCAAGCAGTGAAGTAATTTCAGATGTATTGCACTGTTGTTTTTTAAAGAAAAAAAATGTAAGGTGAAAATATTGAATGGTTTATTGTCCTGTAGATGGTAGTTTTTATTTAAATATAGCACCTTTGATACTTTTAAAGGATTACTTTTATTTAATATTGAGGATATGTGTCAGTAGGATGGGGTTACATTTTTAGAGTAAGGGAGTACAAGGAAGATTGCAATAGAAACGATGCTGTAAGCAGTTAATACTAGGGAGCCTTCCAAAACTGGAATTTCTTGAAGACGGATACCAAATTTTATTATTATCTTAAGAGGTATTTTATTCAAGAGCTCCTGCTGTTGTTAGGTACCTGATTAGGTATTGGAGATTTATTTTTATTTTATTTAAAAAATATTTAATAATATAATACCATATTAAACTTTAGTAATTTTGAGAGACTTTAATTTAAAACAAATGATATAAAACACTATTTGATAACCATGACAAATGATAAGATATTTAGTTCTCTTATGGCTATAAAATATTTATAAGAAAAGTAGACATGTATTTTTAGACTGATAAGTTGAGATTTTCCCACCTAATTACCATTTTAGTATGTTGTGTATTGCTAAGCCTTTCCCAAATTTGCCCATTATTTACTGTTATATAATTGTTTATTAAATTCTACACTTAAAAAAAAAAAGGCCCACATTGTCATTCGTTAATTAATGTGGAGTGCTCATCCGATGGATTTATTTTTCTCATGATGTCCCTTTAAAAAAAAAAAAAGAAGATTTCAGAGAGGAAGAGAGAGGGAGAGAAATAAAGAAACATCAACGATGAGAGAGAATCATTGATTGGCTACTTTGTGCTCGCCCCACACTGGGGATCAAGCCTGCAACCCAGGTATGTGCTCTGACCAGGAATCTAACCTTGACCTCCGGTTTACTGATAGGTCAATCGATGCTCAGCCAGTGAGCCATGCTGGCCCGGGTCATGTTGTCCCTTTTGAAAAGGAAGAAAGTTAATATAATAAACCCTGAATAAAGCTGCACTTTCTTAAGCTCCAAAAATGTTAACTGCCTTTTGTGAAATCATTGTTTTGGTCTCTGTATTTTAGTAAATTAATATCTGAGGGTATCTCTACATCAATTAGTTTTATTTATTTATTTATTTTTTTGATTATGGATAGGCCATAGTATTAATTATCAGTACCATTATGTGATCTGTCCAGAACATTTTGGGAACACTAAGTTGGAAAACTGTGCCTTATAAGCAATGAGTCCTAGATGAATTTAAGTTTCCTTTTCACAGATTATGAATAGGCTACCAAATTAAGCATGAGGGAGGCATTATTAGCAGATTTAGTTGTATGTGAGAAGAATTTAACCTTGGTTTGTTTTTTTTCAGATCTGCTTATAGCATTATGGTCTTGGTTACAGTAGTTTAATTTGGGACAGGGATTCTTGACAATGTAGTAAGTGAAATTTATTAAACACTTAGAGGCACACAATTTGTGCATGGGGGTGGTGGGTGGTCCCTCAGCCCAGCCTGCACCCTCTCCAATCTGGGACCCCTTGAGGGATGTCCGACAGCCTGGTGGGATTGGGCCTAAACAGGCATTCAGACATCCCTCTCACAATCCAGGACTGGGGCTCCCAACTGCTCACTGACCTGCCTTGCCCCTAACTGCTTCTGCCTGACAGCCTGATCACCCCCTAACCACTCTCCTGCCAGTCTGATTGATGCCTAACTGCTCCCCTGCCAGCCTGTTTGCCCCTAACTGCCCTCCCCTGGAGGCCTGGTCACCCCTAATTTCCCTCCCCTGCAGGCCTTGTACCCCCCAACCGCTCTCCCCTGCAGGCCTGGGTCCCCCACAACTGCCCTTCTCTGCAGGCCCAGTCTCCCCCAATTTCCCTAACTGCTCTTCCCTGCAGGCTTGATCACCTGCAACTGCCCTTCCTTGCAGGCCTGGTTCCTCCCAACTGCCCTCCCCTGTAGGCCATCTAGTAGTGGCCAACTTCTGTTCACATGGGGACAGGAACTTTGACCACGTGGTGGCAGCCATCTTGTGTGTTGGATTGATGGTCAATCTACACATAACTGTTTAATTGGATAGGATAGAGGACTGGTGCACAGGTAGGGGCCAGCTGGTTTGCCCTGAAGAGTGTCCCAGATCAGAGTGGGGGTTCCCTTGGGGTGTGGGGCGGCCTGGGCGAGGGGCCTGTGGTGGTTTGCAGGCCGGCCGCGCATCTCCCTTCTCCCCCCCCCCCCCCCCCGCCCGGTGATGCAAAAGGAGGCTTGGTATCTGGGATTTACGTATCTTCTACAATTAAAAATTTGTAGCCTGTAGCAGAGCCAAGCCTTTTATTCGCTCCATGGCTGCTGCCATTTCTGTTGGGATTCTATAACTGAAACTTTGTAGCTATAAGCAGAGGCTTGAGCTGGCAAGGGCAGGCGGAAAGCTTGGCTTCTTCCATTGCTGGAGAAACCCAAGCCTCCCTCCTGCTCTCTATGGCCGCAACCATCTTGGTTGGGGTTTATTTGTATATTTGCTCCTGATTGGCTTGTGGGCAAGGCTTGTGGGGTGGCTTATTGGGTGTAGTGAAGGTACAGTCAATTTGCATATTACTCTTTTATTAGATAGGATTATTTTACATTCATATTCCATTACAAAACCTAAGGAGAAACGTTGCTAAGTAACATTTAAATACTTTATCTCAATCTCAATTTGAGTGAATTTTTCCTTAATTTGGGTCAATATTTAAAATTTTAAAATATGTCATTCTGGGGAAATAATAAACTGAGTATGCAAGCAATATTACAGATTGCTCTGTTTGCCAAACTGTACTGTGCTTTCAGGTCATTGGATTTAAAAAAGAAATATTTGTATGTTTGTGTATGCATGTAATGTATCTGTGTATATATATTATGTAATACACATATGTATTACATTTTATATGTAACATATATATATATATAGCATACTTATATATAAACTAGAGACATGGTGCACAGAATTTGTGCATCGGTGTGGTGTGTGTGTCCCTCAGCCAGCCTGGACCCTCTGCAATCTGGGACATCCCTCTCACAATCCAGTATTGCTAGCTTCCAACTGCTCGCCTACCTGGCAGCCTGATAACCCCCTAACAACTCCCCTGCCAGCCTGATCAGTGCCAAACTGCTTCCCTGCCAGCCTGGTCACCCCTAACATTTCTCCCCTGCAGGCCTGTTCACCTCCAGCTATCCTCCATGCAGCCCCAGTCATCCCTAACTGCCCTCCCTGCCAGCCTGGTTGCCCCCAACTGCCCTCCATTCAAGGCCTGGACACCTCTAACTGTCCTCCCCTGCAGGCCTGGTCATCCCAACTTCCCTCCCCTGCAGCCATCTTTGACCACATGGGGATGGTCATCTTGTGTGTTGGAGTGATGGTCAATTTGCATATTATCTCTTTACTAGGGGGCCCAGTGCATGAAATTCTAACCTGCCCCCTCACACATACTGGGAGCCCAACCTGCCCCCTCACACATACTGGGAGCCCTCAGGGGATGTCCTACTGATCCCTCACCCCTGACCAAAGCTTTAGGCCTTGGGAACCCATTCATCACACTGCAATGGGGCTGATGGCTGGCTCTGTCTCAGAGAATATATAAGATACACACAATACATTTATACCTGTAGATATAGGAATACATAGATGGCTATAAGTATATGTAGATTAAAAGAGATCTTGCTGATTTTGGGAATCACTATGAAAGCTTTTTTTAAAAAAAATATATGTTTTATTGATTTTTTACAGAGCAGAAGGGAGAGGGATAGAAAGTCAGAAGCATCGATGAGAGAGAGACATCGATCACCTGCCTCTTGCACGCCCCCTACTGGGGGTGTGCCCACAGCCAAGGTACATGCCCTTGCTGGACTAGAACCTGGGACCCTTCAGTCCACAGTCCGACGCTCTATCCACTGAGCCAAACCGGTCTCGGCACTATGAAAGCTTTTTGATCTTTTGGTTTTGTAGCTGACAGAATTTTGAATCATTTGCCTCCCTCAGTAAAGGCAAAGAACTGTAGGGTTTTTGGTAGACCTTTGCTATTTCATGACTATTTAGTCCAAAAGATATATATATACTAGAAGCCCAGTACACGAAATTCATGCATGGGAGGCAGGGGATGTCCCTCAGCCCAGCCTACACCCTCTCCAATCTGGGACCCCTCTCACAATCCAGGACTGCTGGCTCCAAACTGCTCATCTGCCTAACTTCCTGATTGACCCTAACCACTTCTGCCTGCCAGCATGATCACCGCTAACCACTACCCTGCCAGCCTAGTTTATGTCTAACTGTTCCCCTGCCAGCCTGTTTGCCCCCAACTTCCCTCCTCTGCCGGCCTGGTCACCCCTAACTGCCCTTCTCTGCAGGCCTGATCACCCCCAACTGCCCTCCCTTGCAGGCCTGGTCCCTCCCAACTGCCCTCCCCTGCTGGCCTGATGGTTCACAACTGCCCTCCCTTGCAGGGCCTGGGACCTCCCAATGCCCCCCCCCTCCCGCTTTCTGGCCATCTTGTGGTGGCCATCTTGTGTCCACATGGGGGCAGGATCTTTGACCACATGGGGGCAGCCCTCATGTGTGTTGGAGTGATGGTCAATCTGCAAATTACTCTTTTATTAGATAGGATAGAGGCCTGGTGCACAGGTGGGAGCCAGCTGGTTTGCCCTGAAGAGTGTCCCAGATGAGGATGGGGGTTCCCTTGGGGTGTGGGGTGGCCTGGGCAAGGGGCCTGTGGTGGTTTGCAGGTCAGCCACGACTCCCAGTGATTCAGGCGGAGGCCTTGGGTTCTGGGATTAATATATGTTCTACAATTGAAACTTTGGAGCCAAGCCTTCTGCTTGCTCCGTGTTGACAGCCATTTCTGTTTGGGTTTATTTAAATTCTATAATTGAAACTTTGTAGCGTAAAATGGAGGCCTAGGTGCTAGGGCTGCAGAAGCTATGCTTCCTCCATCGCCTGGGCAACTCTAGCCTCTGCTCTCTCCACCTCTGTGGCTTCCGCCATTTCTGTTGGGATAATAATTCTATAATTGAAACTTTGTAGCATTGAGTGGAGGCCTAGGCTGGCAACAGCAGGCGGAAAGCTTGGCTTCCTCCATTGTCAGGGAAACCTAAGCCTTTCTCTTGCTCTCAGTGGCCGCAGCCATCTTGGTTGGGGTTTATTTGCTCCTGATTGGCTGGTGGGCATGGCTTGTGGGTTTGGCTTGATCGGAGGTACGGTCAATATGCATATTACTCTTTTTTAGATAGGCTGTATATATATCTATAGATCTATATCTATATCTATATCTATATCTATATCTATAGATCTATATATCTATATCTATATCTATAGATATATACACACACACACACACACACACATAGACACACACACACAGTCTGAGTGACCAGATTATTATGCGTTCTGAGATCATAATAATCACGCCACTGAGTGTGTGTGTGTGTGTATGTATGTGTATGTGTGTGTGTTTGTGTGTGTATATCTATGTATATATATGTAAATATATATTCAGTATTGCTAGCTTTGTGTTATTTGATATATTTTAGTATAGTAAGTCCTCCACTGCTGTCCTGATCACCCACAACTACCCTCCCCTGCAGGCTATTGGCAAAGTGGAAATTGATTTATTGGTAGTTTCTAATATAGAGAATATTCACAAGGATAAAATGTTTGGTTATAGATATATATACATAAATTTGATAAATTCAAAAAGTGTTACTGGGTTTATTGATTTGCCAAGTGCCAATATATAAACTTTCTGATCTTTGGTTATTTTTTTTTTTAGGTGAAAAAAATTAGTGTTCATTAGTTTTTATTTTATAATTGACATAATAAGCATCCAACTTAAAACTAGATTATATCAGGGATAGAAATAGTGTATTTTTTGTATGTTTTGCTTCTTCACTTAACTCAGGGTCATTGTAACAGGTACACTCACTTTCCAAATACAATTCTCTGAGCAGCCGTGGCTGGTGGTTCATACACCAAAAGGTTGCACATTCATTTCCAATCACGGTACATACCTATGTTGTGGGTTCAATCCAGGGATGGGATATATGCAGGAGGCAACTGACGTTTTCTCTCACATTGATCTCTCTCTTCCTCTTTCTCTAACATATTAATTAAAACATATTCTTGGGTGAGGATTAAAAAAATTTGGGGGGGCAATTAGAATCAGTGTTAGTGTGTTTTCTGCCTTTTGTCTTTACAAAATAAAATAGAAAAATATTGGTTTATGGATTTGTTTAGCTAGTACAGTGGTCAGCAAAGCACGGCTTGCGAGCCACATGCGGCTCGAGAGCTGCAGTTTGTTGGTCTGTTGATTAATGAGTTTGCCAACCACTGAGGTAGTATAATTATGAAAAGTTTTAATTTTTTTCAAGAGAGTTTTTCGTTGATTTTATTTTTCACTATTCGTATCATTCTTACATAGGGCAAAATGTTTTTTTCTTCAGAAGTTTGGTATTTAACAAGTATTAAGTAACAATTTAAGTTTAGTATAGAAGTCTATCTAGATCAAGTGGAAAGCCATAAACTGCAAAATGTTTTAGGTGGTATCATGCATAATAGTTAAGGCCAATACTCTTGGAGCAAAGTCTTGGATTTACATTACAACTTCACTCTCAATTTGAGGTAAAATTGCTTAACTTGTAGTTTTTTCACCTGTACTGAAACCAAAGTTCTGTGATCAGGTTCAAGTTCATTGTCTTGCAAAATTGAAAGATGAATTCATGAACAAAAATGGCAAGCAGAAGCAAAGTTTGAGAGATAGACAGACTCCATGCAGCAGGGAGCAGCAGGGAAGGTGCCCAAAGCAATTCCAATGAAGCTTCTTTGTCTCAGGTTCCAAAGTCCCCTGCCCCTTAAGCCAGACCTAGAAAATATGCAGCTGGGTTTGCAGGGGAGGCAAAAGCAGGCCAATGTCCAGAGCTTCTGTTCCATGTTGCAGCCTGGTATATTTCAGCATCCAAGCTAACTAAAGTCCATCAGTCCATATGTGGATTCCCACATGGCCATAAGCTATGTGGTGCAGGGGAGAATTTCCCCTGCCCCGGGAGATCCAGGAATCCAGTGCACCAGAGAGAGAAGGGAGTGTGTTTCTTTGTCTGAGGGTAGATATATGCTTTGCTAGCTTCTGATTGGTCGTTTCAAAGAATTCTGCCTTAATAACATCCATACATTTTAAAGCTCATGTCCACTTCTTTCTCGTCCAACTGGATTGCCTTAGTAAGTCCCACCTAGCCAGGGTCCAGTTGTCCCTCTGTTTTTTCTCGGAACAGGGCACCATCAGTAAGCTGCATCTTGTTATTCTTGGACTTCCCAGTTCTACTTTCTTTTCCCATGATCCCATCCCAGACTACCTAGCCCTGTTCTATCTCCTGAGTACCATGAGAATAATAATACCCTCTACATTGGGTTATTGTGAGAGCTTAAATAATGATATTTACAGTGCCTGAAACACAGTAAGCACTCCATGAAGTGTTTAGTCACTATTTATGACTTGTGATATTTACCTTTTATAATTTTTTTTCTGGCGAGAAACTTTTTTTTATATTATTTGCTATGATTTTTACATTTCATAGGTGGGTTATATGCTGCATTTCATTTTAAGAAAAATATGTTTAAAATTATATTATTTATGCATGGCAAAATATACTCTTTGGTACATGTGAGAAATGTCCAAATTAACATTTATATTGCTGTACATTTTTTCCTTTCTTGGTTAGAACGTTTAGGACACAACTTTGAATCAAAGAAGATATCTTACCCTTTGAAGACAGCATGGAGGGACCTGGAGACTATTATGCTAAGGGAATAAAGCCAGTAAGAGAAAGACGAGTATCACATGATCTCACTCATGCAGAATCTAATGAACAAAATAAACTGATGAACAAAATAGAGCCAGAGACATAATATCAGAGGAAAGGTGGGGGTGGGTGGGTGGATGGGTGGGAAGAGATCTATCAACGAACTTGTATGCATATATGCATAAACAGCCCATGGACACAGATGAGAGAGTGGTGAAGGCCTGGAGCGGGGGTGGCTAGAAGAGATAGATTATGGGGAACAAAAAGGGGATATATATAATACTTTCAACAATGCTATTGTACTGGTGGTCTGTGAGGTCTGAAAGGTTGGTGACCACTGGATTAGAGTATAGATTCTTAGACCTGGAGGGGATTTTCAATTCACCTCCATTTTATAAAAGAGGAAGCTAAACTTTTGAATAGTTATCTCCCTCAAGTTAACATGACTGGTACTTTAGAGTCAGTCTAGACCTTTTAATTTTTGCTTTTTTAACCTCCCTATTTTGTGAGTATAGAATTTTTAGCAGTGTTTAAAAACAATGGCAATCATTCATATTAGAAGATGACGAAACATAACTGCTGTTGCTTTTAATGTATATATTGATACAGTGAATCACATAAGGAACAAGATTCTGGTGATGATTTAGAAGATTGGATTGCTGCTTAGTGGGTTAGTTGACCCATAAGTTCAGGAGCAAAGCTATGGTGCAGACTGTGGTGTATATCAAGGGAGATCTGAAGTCCCACTCTAGCCCAAACCTTTGCTCTTTGCTATGTAATTTTTCCCAAAAGAGGAACATGACCAGAGGACAGAGTGTTATTTGAGCCAAGAGCTGTTGAAACATTAAGTTAGAGTTCTTCCTGGAAATCAGTAGACTAAGACTGCGTTAGTTCATGTTTCATATTACACAAGAGAAAATAAACCGAAAGGTCAGTTGAACAGTTACAGCATTGCCCTTTTCCAAAGTAATCAGTGGAGCATGTAGCAAAGACGTGAATAGGAGCGTGACTGAAAAGAGAGTGGCTGATAAAGAGGCTGTTGCTTAAAATGCTTGGGACAATACTTGACACTTGCATGCGTAACCAGATGGGCCAGCTCACAAGGCTTACCTTCAGTAATTCTGATTTATTACATGCAGGTGATTTTTTTCTAGTTAGGCAGTCAGGTTTTCACATTGCCTGAAGACCCCAGAAGTTTTAATATTGACCATTAATCATACCTTGGTAAACTGCGAGGGCAATATATTATTAGTTTGTTTGCAACCAAGAGACAAGAAACAGTGATTAAAATTAATTTCCAGCTACATTTTGTTAATATATTCTAATTAATCTGTTAAGAAATTAAAATATGTTTACATTAATGGCTATATAGTAGGTTCTTTAAATCGCATAATTAAATATCATTTCCATTGTCCTAAATGTAGAATTCTAGAAATAAACACTATGCTCTGAAAATAAATAGGAAATGAATAAGGCTTTCTTAGTAATACTGCTAAGTGGAATATTTCTAGTTTTTTATTAATTGAATAAAAGCCATCATGTTTTTGGTTTAATAGGATTTAGACCTGGAAGGATCTCAGCAATAACAGTCTACAACATTCTCACCTTTATGGCCCAGTACCAGAATTAGGAAAGAGAATTTATTAAGTAACAGCCATTACTTACTTTAAGGACACTATTTTAAACAGTAGCAACTCTAACTTTTAAAAGTTAACTTTTAATACTTTTGAATTTATATCATTCCCTTCCTCCCCCAAAAGAAAGATTTGATAATTGTTATGTAATTATAATTTCGACATATATCTAATTAATTTGAAACTCAAAGTAGCGAAATTGCATATAATTTAAGGCCAATTAAGAAAAAAAAACCGCACTGTTATTTTATAAAATCAGAAAATAGGATATCAACTATTTGTTCTTAGATATGATCTGAAGATGTATTTATCAGATTGACCACAGTACATTTGGTTGTATTTTAGAGATAGTACAAGATGAATAACATATTTTAAAAAGTTAACATTAGTAACACACTTAATGTTTGCTTGTAATTGAATTAATATTTAGATTTTATTATCCTATATTATAAAGAGAGAAGTATGCAAGTTAGGGCAGCACATCACAACCAGCTCAGGAGGCTTCGTCAAGACCAGCTCGGAGCCTGCCCCCAGCATCAGCGCCTCCCGGCTCTGAGGCCACTCCCCCTGGGGGTTCGCGGGCAGGCACACCGTGCCACCTGCCCTGGGAATCTTTCTGCCCTGGGAGCAAGGACTCCGTGGGAGTGCAGCACTGCCCAGCTCCGAGGCCACTTCCGCCGGGGGTTTGCGGGAAGGCATGTCATGCCACCTGCCCTGGGAGCAAGGCCCCCAGCAGACCCATGGACCCACTCAGGGGGGCGTGCTCCAAGTACCGCCATAGCGGGGCCTGGACCAAGGCTCCCAGTGGACCTGCCCAGGGGGGTGTGCTCCAAGCCGTAGCCTGGCTGGGATCAAGGCCTGCAGTGGAGAGCTGGCCTAAGCTGTCAGTAGGACATCCCTGAGGGGTCCCAGACTGAGAGGGGGCAGGCTGGACTGAGGAACACCCACCCAGTGCATGAATTTCATGCACTGGGCCTCCTCTAGTTCTATAATTAGCATGATAGAATTATTCCAGGTTTTTCCAAGGTTTTGTTGTTTTCTTTTTTGACTTGGAAATCTGTTAATTTTTTTTTTTAAATATATTTTATTGATTTTTCACAGAGAGGAAGGGAGAGGGATAGAAAGTCAGAAACATCTATGAGAGAGAAACATCGATCAGCTGCCTCCTGCACACCTCCCACTGGGGATGTGCCCGCAGCCAAGGCACATGCCCTTGACCAGAATCGAACCTGGGACCCTTCAGTCCGCAGGCCGACGCTCTATCCACTGAGCCAAACCGGTTTGGCTGTTAATTTCTTGTTTAAAAGAAAAGATGAGCCATGCCATAAAAATAATTTATTTTTGGTGGATTAGTTGTGTATATAAGCACAACATCCCTTGCATCAGTGGTATTATCTTTTTGTTTTATAAGTGTGGAAGCTGAAACTCTGAGAACATTAAGTGAAAAAACTAAGGTCATTTTGCTAATGGGTCTAGCAATACAAGATAACCTTTATTTCTAAAATCTCTCCTTTTTGATGTGTCATCATATTTGGCATATAGTAGGTAGTTCATAGCAATTAGTCTCAGACTAAATCCATATGTGAAAAAACTCACTTAATTAACTTCTAGTTCCAAATCTCATGAACCCGTAGGATTGGTAAGGGTTATAAATAGTGAGAAAAACTGCTTGATTAAATACCACAGACATGCCTGTGGCTATTAGTGTGAGTAGAAATGAGATATTGGGAATTAATTGTCTCTCACTCTCTTTTTTTTTTTTTAAAGTATTTTATTGATTTCTTTTTTTACAGAGAGGAAGGGAGAGGGATAGAAAGTCAGAAACATCGATGAGAAAGAAACATCGATCAGCTGCCTCCTGCACACCCCCTTCTGGGGATGTGCCCACAGCCAAGGTACATGCCCTTGACCGGAATCGAACCCAGGACCTTTCAGTCTGCAGGCTGATGCTCTATCCACTGAGCCAAACCGGTTTCGGCTCTCGCTCGCTTTTTATCAGTTCTTCAGAGTAGACCTAAACTACAAAAGAGTTTGCATTCATCCTAAATGGCACTACTGAGACATATTTTTTTGGCTCCTGGCAGCAGTTGGGAGTCTGGATTGGGTATTCGCATCACATCCCCTGGCTTGCTATTCTCTTTTGTGATTCCATATGTTTGATGTTGATACAGCATCTGAGTCGATGATTTAGTTTCTTACGTTCGATAATATATTTTCTTACAAAGCTGGTTGTTTGGTCACACAAGACTTGCAGGAGGAAAGGTAAGGAATTTATCTGAGGACTCTTTCCCATTTTCTATCTCTTAATTGGCCAAAGATTGTCCTATGGGGCTTTTATTCCTGCACACATCCATATTGCGGAATCTGACCTCTTCCGTAGCTGGTGGCAAGCCACAATCTTCATTGGTTCAGCCAAACTAGTGCACAGAGCTGGAGAGCCAGTGGGACTAAGTGAATCAGGAGTCCAGTATAGTTTACAGTGCGTTGTAACTTTCTTATATTTTACGAAGTTATTGATTTTCCTGTATTCTCAAATCCAGCAATCATATTGAGTACTTATTGTTCTAATAGTGTGTTTCATTCATCATTTTATGTAAAAGATATTGTGCTATGCACTTTAGGTATATTTATATCATTTAATTATTAAAAAAACTTTTATGCAGTAGGTTCTGTGTTTATTGTCATTTCAGATTAGAAAATTTAGTTTTTGTTACTTCTGTAAGAAGTAGGATTGGGATTCTAATTCAGGCATAATATTCCTAATCTGAAACCTAAATCTAACTATTTTATCACTTTTGCTTAGCCACAGTCTAGCAAGTAATAGGTGCTCACTAAATATTAGTTTGCTAAATACTGTGTGCCAGTATTTTGGATGCCGGGGCACATTAGTTGCAAAAGGGATATATTACTTGTCTTTGTGTAACTTTTATTCTAGCTACTCTAGTTCCTGATGATAAGCCTTACCAGTGCCCTATATGATGCTCTCCACTCTCTGCTTTTTGCTCTATTATCTCCCACACATGACAAAGAATGTTTTGAAGGCATGGGCTTTGTAATGTCTGCGTTCACAGTGACTAACATACCACTGAGTAAATGCTCAGTAACACTTATGGAATAAATAGATGGAGTTCATCACTTCTTGCTCATTATCTTAATTTAAATGGTCCCATGTATTGTTTCCTGATAGATGAAGTCAAAAGTGTATGCTAAATTGGATAAAGATTGGAAATAATACTGAGATTTTAAATATAATTTTCAAAATTTACACATTTACTAGAGACCCAGTACATGAAATTTGTGCATGGCGGGGGGGGGGGGGTCCCTTCAAGGGCAGTCGGACATCCCTCTCTCAATTCTGGACTGCTGGCTCCTAATTGCTCACCTGCTTGCCTGCCTGGTCACCTCTAACTGTCTCCCCCTCCCAGCACACCCTTTCCTCCCCCCTCCCCCCACTGGCCAGATTACCCTTCACTGCCTCTGCTGGCCTAATCACCCCTAACTGCCCCCTGCTGCTGGCTAGGTTGCTCTCAACTGCCCCCCCCCCCCCCGCCAGCCTGGTTGCTAACTGCCCCCCCCACCACTAGCCTAGTCACCCCTTTTTGCCCCCCCCTGCCTCCAGCCTAATTTCCCCCCTGCCAGTCTAGTCATCCCCAACTTCACGGTCCCCCCCCCCCCTAAAATTCTATTCATTGATTACCTCCAACTCCCCCTGCCACTGTCCTGGTCACCCCCAACTGTCCCCCTTGCCAGCCTGGTTGCCCCATGCAGCCTGCTTGTTTAGTCATTTGGTTGTCCCTCATTAACTCCTCTGCCAGCCTGGTTGCCCCACACAGCCTGCTTGTTCAGTCGTTTGGTCATCCCTCACTAACACCCCTGCTGGCCTGGTCATAGGCAGCCATCTTGTGAGGGTGTGACAGTCAATTTGCATATTACCTCTTACTATATAGGATTTGTTCATTAGTGACATTTAAACATTTAAAAATAAGCAACTGCATTAAAAAATAACAAATTTAAAATACCTTTTAAATTCTGTTCATTGATTATTTTTATAACAAACAAGTCCCCAAATCCTTGTGCATTTAATATTTGGTCTTTTTAATAAAGACTTTATCCTACCTGGTTTGATTCATTGAATAGAGCATCGGCTCATAGACTGAAGGGTCCTGATTCCATTCTGGTCAAGGGCACATACCTCAGTTGCTGGTTCAATCTGCTCCCTGGCCATGACCAGCACCCACTGAGGGAGGCAACCATGTCTCTCTCACATTGATGTTTTTCTCTCTTTGTCTCGCCTCCTTCCTTCTACTCTCTCTAAAAGTCAATGGAAAAATACCCTTGGGTGAGAATTAATAACAAAAAAAGACTTAATCTGTGGACTCTGCCTACTAAAATTCAAAATTCATCCTTTAAATTGTTTCCTTTAAAAGCTGACTCTGATCATATCAGTTAGCTCCTCTGCCTGTTAAGAGTTTTTATTTAATTATCTAGCTGAAAATCATCTTTTCCATCCTGATTAATCACTAGATTCCCACCTATCTTCCTCTGGATATACATAGCTAGTTGACATGTCAACAAGAACCACCTAATTTTTACACACGCATTACCCTTCTTTCTTTCCTTCAGATGTTAAAATACACACTACTTATCCTTCAAATGCCAGCTATTCCTAAAGCCTTCTCTAATCTCTCCTCCCACTAGTTCCCTCTGTTGTCTTGCCTATTTTTCTAACATTTGCCTATTTCAGCCCATTCTGTCATGAGTTGAACAATCTTGATGAGCTTAAAGCTCTTGTTTTACTTAACTGAATTATTAACACAAAAATATTTTTATCCTGTATTAAGTATGTTGTGTTTTTTGTTGTTGTACACTTATCCTTGATTAAAGGACACAAACTATTCACTTAACATCTGAAATGCCTAATCTTTATGTGACAGCCTTAATATATAGATAATTTTGTATATTCTGGATGTTTTTTGCTTAAAGACGAAGTTTCGCCAGTCATCTTCAATCTGTTTTAAAGGTCGATGTAAAAAACTATTTTTTTCTCCTCCAGTATTTTTATTCCTGTATCCTTTAATCTTATTTCCCCCTTTTTAGCTATTAAAAAGTCCCATAGAGCTTTTTACTTCTGAGATTTTTCTTGCTTAGATCCCAAGTCTCCCCTAGAAAGCAGATGACAATACAAAATCTTGTAATTAAGCTAGCAAGAAAAACATTTGGGTTCTTTGGGTTTCAGGCCCAATCAGAAGCACTTGAGAAAGAATTCTAGATCCTAGACATTTCCACATAAAGTGTGATGCATCTTCCCTGACGTATCTCCTGTGTTCACAACGCTGCCTGAAATTAGAACTTCAGTACGGATCTAGTATAACTATTTTCCTGAGAGCAAAGATTTTAGCCTGTTTCATTTTTTTTTTTCAAATTCAACACTTTCTACTTCTCTAAAGTCATTTTTTTTAATGGTCAATCCAATCGAATTAATTTTCTTCCACATTTTCCATAATCCATATATTTAGGTCAGTATGGAGAACGTAGTATTGTTATGTATTAGTTTGCCAAAAGATGTAGTTTTTCATAACAGGAAAAAAAGGTTCTTGCTTTGGGAATTTGAAGGGAAAATCCTTACTGTTTGCTAATAATTAACCTATATTTTAATATCTAAATAAGTGTTATTAATAAAAAACTGATAAATTGAAAAATATACTGCAGTATTGCCCCTCACTGAGGTGGAGAATAGTTGTAGCTGACAATTGAGCACTTGCTGACTACTGTGGGGATGGCACCCAGTGTGATTTCAGAGGTTTTCCCCACTTAACAGGGGGATAAATTTAAGAAAAGGGAAGGTAAATGACTTTTGCAAGGTCACATACATTATGTTACATAGTTAGTTAGGATTTGAACCTACCCTGTTTATTTCTAGATACTGACTTTTAATTTGAGATTTTTATCTTGAATTTCTGAAGTATATGTTTTGGGCTGAATGATGCTAAATTTTTATTGCATTACATCCTTGACCTTGGACCACTTACATATTTATCTGTGCCTATATTTCTTTCTCTATAAAAAGAGGATTAAGAACATCAATCTAGAGATAAAATTTGATAATATTTGTGCCATTTTATATTTATACAGAATTCTAGTTGCTATGCTAACTTCATTTTATGTTCTTAGTTACTAAGAATTTGACCTAGTTTTCAAATATCCTATAAATTCATAGCAAAATATTAAAAGAGACGACGATAGTTGCAGAGGACCAGGCATGATGAGCTTGCTGTATCCTCAGGCATTTTCCTTTTTTGAGGCACAGTGATTTCAAAGTGGAATGTGTATTTCTGTATCAGAAGCTACAGGGCTGACCTTGAGGGAAGTCACATATTTAGTTTTAGTAATATAATGCTATAATCCTGTTTCTGTTGGATTGTAAATGGGACATTTGTACATATCTTTAAAAACATTTTTAAAATGAGTATTTTAAACCTTAAATAAACCTAAAAATGTACTTTAAGATATTAAACCCACATTGACAATAAAATTATTGCCGCATTTATTTTACTTCCCAAAGTTTATCGTTTTAATTAGTAATTTTCCTTGTTTTATGATGACATATATGAGTATATGTATTTTTTTTTATCTTACATCCAAAATAATTTACTGGATTATTTCTTATTGTGATCATTTTGAATGTTATTGCTTACTAGAGGCCCGGTGCATGAAACTCATGCACATGGGGGGTAGTCCCTCAGCCCAGCGTGCACCCTCTCAATCAGGACTGCTGGCTCCCAACTACTAGCCTGTTTCCTGATTGCCTCTAATTGCTTCTGCCTGCCAGCCTGATTACCCCTTAGACATTCCCCTGCCAGCCTGATTTATGCCTAATTGCTCCCCTGCCAGCCTGTTTGCCCCTAACTGCCTTTCCCTGCAGGCCTGGTCACCCCTAACTGCCCTCTCCTGCAGGCCTGGTCCTCCACAACTGCTCTCCCTTGGAGGCCTGGGTCCTCCCCAAATGCCCTTCCCTGCAGGCCCGATTGCCCCCAACTTCCCTCGTCTGCTGGCATGGTCACCCCTAACTGCTGTCCACTGCAGGCTTGATTGTCTCCAACTGCCTCACTTGCAGGCCTGGTCCCTCCCAACTGTCCTCCCCTGCTGGCCATCTTGTGGTGGCGAACATTGACCACATGGGTGCAGGATCTTTGACTACATGGGAGCAGCCATCTTATGTGTTGGAGTGATGGTCAATCTGCATATTATTCTTTTATTAGATAGGATAGAGGCCTGGTGAATGGGTGGGAGCTGGCTGATTTGCCCTGAAGGGTGTCTTGGATCAGGGTGGGGGTTCCCTTGGGGTGTGGGGCGACAGGGCGAGGGGCCTGTGGTGGGTTGCAGGCCTGTCAGGCCCCCCAGGGACCCAAGCAGAGGCCCCGGTATCTGAAATTTATGTTCTACAATTGAAACTTTGTAGCCTGGAGTGGAGCCAAGCCTCCTGCTCACTCAGCATCCACAGCCATTTCTCTTGGGATATTTACCTTCTGTAATTGAAACTTTGTAGCCTTAATTGGAGGCCTATGCCTGCCAGGGCTGCAGAAGCTTGACTTCCTTTATCGCCAGGGCAACCCTAGTCTCTGCTCTCTCCAGCTTCGTGGCTGCTGCCATTTCTGTTGGGATATATCTTCAATAATTGAAACTTTGTAGCATTGAGTGGAAGCCTAGGCTGGCTAGGGCAGGCGGCAAGCTTGGCTTATTCCATGGCCAGGGAAACCCAAGCCTCCCTCCTTCTCTCTATGTCCAGCAGTCACCTTGGTTGGGGGTTAATTTGCATATTGCTCCTGAATGGTTGATGGGTGTGGCTTGTGAGCGCAGTGGTGGTACAGCTAATTTGCATATTACTCTTATATTAGATAGGACAATTGAACATTTATAGCATTGAGTAGAGGCCTGGGCCAGCCAAAGTGTGTGAAAAGCTTGGCTTACTCCATCGCCAGGGAAACCCAAGCCTCCCTTCTGCTCTCCATGGCTGCAGCCATCTTGGTTGGGGTTAATTTGCATACTTGCTCCTGATTAGCTGTTGGGCGTGGCTGGTGGGCCTGACTTATGGGTATAGCGGAGGTATGGTTAATTTGCATATTACTCTTTTATTAGATAGGACTAGAGTTTTGATGCACAGTTCCTGCAAGAATAGTCCTTCCTTCCCCTGGCTGCCGGCACCAGCTCCTGGGACCTGAGCCTTTGCTCTGGATGCTGACTTCTGCTTTTGCTCCAGCCCTGCTGTCCTCCTGTAGCTCCCTCCACCCACTGGTCCTCTCTCATAGCAGGCATAACATCACTCCCTCCCTTCTCCCCGCGATCACACTGCACCTGCATCTGCACGCTGCCCAGAGGCCTGGAGCGGCTGTGGCGGGGTGGAATGCTTGCATCATCGCCATGGTGATAACACAAACATCCCGGCCTAGCCACTGACATATTTGTCTCATCATTTTGCATATTTCCTCCTTATTGGCTGTGGGTGCTGCCATCTTTGCTGTGGGGTGATGCTCAATTTGTATATTTTATCTTTATTAGATAAAATGTACTTCAGTACATATTAAAGATCCCATATAACAAGAGTATTTGATGTGTGCTAACCACCAGTGGGCAGCACAGATCATGGCAGGCATCAGCGACTTGGCTCTGGTTGTGGGTGACAGTGGATGTGCTGCCGGCCTTCTTGGTCCCTGACAAGAGCAGGCCCATGGTGTGATGGTGGAGCAGGTAAGCGGGGAGAGCCAGGCCAAGGTGAGTGTGAGCAGGGGCCCGATTGCCCCTCTGATCTCCCTGATCTGCAGCAGCTGCAGGGGCTTGTTGCTACCTGGTTCTCAGGTGTTGAGGGAGCCAGGTGACAGGCCCTGTCCCAATCAGTAGCCCTCCTGGTGGGATGGTGGAGCAGGTGTGAGGGGTCAGCACCAGGCCATGTTTGGGTGTCAGGTGGGGCTGCGGGGCCATAAGGCTGGGAGTGTGAGCTGGGCTTGTGAACCTGGGGGCACAAACTGGGGCCCGATTCCCATAGGCCACTAGAGGGACCCCACCTGTGCATGAATTCATGCACTGGGAATCTAGTTTACTTATAAGACTTAATACATTGTGGACCAGTAGTTTTTTTCTCTTTTTTTTAAATTGATTAAGGTATTACATATATATTCTTATCCTGCTTATCCCCTCCCATCCCCCCACCAACCCCCACTCATGCCCTCACCCTCCTGGTGTCTGTATCCATTGGTTAAGCTTATATGCATCCATACAAGTCCTTTGGTTGATCTCTCCCCTTTACCCCTCACCTCCCTTACCTTCCCTCTGAGGTTTGACGGTCTGATTGATGCTTTTCTCTCTGGATCTTTGTTCATCAGTTTATGTTGTTCATTATATTCCACAAATGAATGAGCTCATGTGATATTTATCTTCTTTGACTGGCTTATTTTGCTTAGCATAATGCTCTCCAGTTCCATCCATGCTGTTGCAAATGGTAAGAACTCCTTTGTTACCGCAGCATTGTATTCCATTGTGTAGATGTACCACAGTTTTTTAATCCACTCATCTGCTGATGGGCACTTAGGCTGTTTCCAAATCTTAGCTATGGTCTAAATTGTGCTGCTATGAACACAGAAGTGCAAATATCCTTTCTGATTGGTATTTCTAGTTTCTTGTGATATATTTCTAGAAATGGGATCTCTGAGTTAAATGGGAGTTCCATTTTTAGTTTTTTTGAGGAAACTCCATACTTTTCTCCATAGAGGCTGCTCCAGTCTGCATTCCCACCAGCATTGCACAAGGGTTCTTTTTTCTTTGCATCCTTGCCAGCACTTGTGGTTTGTTGATTTATTGATGATAACCATTCTGACAGGTGTGAGATGGTGCCACATTGTTGTTTTGATTTGAATCTCTTGGATGATTAATGACTTTGAGCATCTTTTCATATGTCTCTTGGCCTTCTGTATGTCCTCTTTTGAAAAGTTTCTATTTAGGTCTGTTGCCCATTTTTTGATTGGGTTGTTTATTTTCCTTTTTTTAAGTTGTATAATTGGAGATTAAATCCGTATTGGTGATAACATTGGCAAATATGTTCTCCCATGCATTGGGCTTTCTTGGTGTTTTGTTGATGGTTTCTTTTGCTGTGCAGAAACTTTTTGTTTTGAGGTAGTCCCATTTGTTTATTTTCTTTTTAGTTTTCATTCCCCTAGGATCTTTATTGGAGAAGATGCTTTGGCGTATGTCTGAGATTTTGCTGCCTGTGGATTCTTCTAATATTTTTATGGTTTCCTGTCTTACATTTAAGTCCATTATTCATTTTGAGTTTATTTTTGTTTATGGTGTAAGTTGGTAGTCTGAGACCAGTAGTATTATTGCTAACTTTACCCAGTGACCAGATAAGTTTCTATTGAATGAGTATAAAAAATGTTTTACATAAATGTTAAAGGCATGCCTTAAAATAAATGCCTATTGTATTTTGAAGTTATTTATTACATGTTCTTACAATCTAATATCTTTTTAAAGTATGATACTTTGTAAAATGCTGTGTAATATGAAAACATAAGATCTGTCCATAATATGTTAAGAGAGTATGAGAAAGTTTACCTATTAGTATTTTATTAGATAGGTACATCAAGTTTTTTTGGTCCAGTTCAGTATTTTAAGTCTTTTGAAAAAGTTCCCAATACTTAAGGGGACTCATAGAAAAATCTGAAAAAATTTTTTTGATTCTTGAATAATTATGTTATTTGATACTGCATGCATTGTAAAAATGGGCTATAGGTGTTAAATAGAGGTCATTGGTTCTCCATGGGTTTCTTTTTGCATTATTTTCCATACTGTTAAGCCAAGCCCACTGAGCATGTATTTCTGTTATCAGGTTCTCACTTGTGTTTTTTATGTTGGGCCAGCTTTTAAATTTTTGATACCTGTCTGACTTCTATGGGGAATTCAGTTTGTATCCCATGGAAAAGAGATGGTCAATGAGACTCAGATTATGTCATTTCATTACAATTTAATTTGTTCCAGGTAGCAGATTAAATATAATTTGCATTAAAAAAAAATGTGTGTGTGTGTGTGTGTGTGTTTAGGTGTATTTGTTACGTATACATACAAAAAGGGGTCATGTATGAAATACTCTACCACTCCCATAAGCTTGTCACTCTACTGATAAGATCTGATGGCTTGCAAAACACTTCTCTGATGATACAGCAAGCTCATCATGCAAATGTGTGAATATGGTGGTTCCAAGGATTCTTAAGGCCCCTGCCTGCCCCAGGCCATTGACATTTTCAGGTGCTCAGCATGAAGCTCTGTGAAAATGGATTTACATGCCAACCATAATTATATCTATACTAGGGGCCCGGTGCATGAAATTCGTGCACTGGAGGTGGGTGGTCCCTCAACCCAACCCGCCCCCTCTCACATAGTGGGAGCCCTCAAGGGATGTCCAACTGATGACCCACCCCCAGTCTGCCCAAGGCCTAAAGCTCGGGCACCCAGCCATCGCCCTGCTCAGCTCAGCCCCTGCTGCCTGCGACCACCTGGCCCCGGGAGCTGGGCACTCGCCGCCACTTCCACTCACAGCGCCCGGGGGCTGGGTGCTCCCTGCCGTCGCCACCACCACCACTGCTGCTGCTGCTGCTTCACTTCACAGTGTCTGGGGGCTGGGCACTCGCCGCCACTGCCGTTTCATCTCCACCCCCGGGGCCCAGCACTCATGCCACTTGTCCCCGCCCATGCTCCTGATTGGCTGGTAGCATAGCCAATCAGGAGCGAAGGTATGGTCAAATTTTCTCTTTTATTATATAGGACTAGAGGCCCGGTGCACAAAATTTGTGCATTAGGGGGTGTCTCTCAGCCCAGCCTGTACCCTTTCCAATCTAGGACAGCCCTCTCACAATCTGAGACTGCTGGCTCCTAACCACTCGCCTGCCTGGGTGCTTGATTGCCCCTAATCACTCTACCTGCCATCCTAATAGTCCCCTAAATGCTCCCCTTCGGCCTGATTGACACCTAACTGCCCCCCTGCCAGCCCAGTCACCCCCAATTGCCCTGTCCCGAAGGTCTGGTTGCCCCCAACTGCCCTCTCCTGCAGGCTTGGTCACCCCCAACTGCCCTCCCCTGCCATCCATCTTGTTACAATGTGGGGGCAGCCATCTTGTAACGTGAAGGTGTGAAGGTCAATTTGAATATTACCTCTTTATTGTATGGGATACTCTTTATACAAATATATGCTCTGTGGAAAATTGCTCTGCAACTTCTTTTTCTACATCTTCCCTTATCAACATACATCTGTCTACTTTGTTCTTTTAATGGCTCTTGTCTAGTTTGTTGTTTGGATGTTCCACAGTTCAGTCTCCCAATGTTGAATAGGTTGATTATTTTCCATGTTTTGGCATTATAAATAATACTATAATGATTGCCTTTGCTTCCTATGGAAAATATATGAAGGGTGAATGTCAAAAAATGGAATTACTTAGTTGAAGAGTGTGATTTTGAAATTTTCATAACTGATACCATATTATTCTCTAATTCATATTTCATTAAAGAGTATTTGATGATGTCTTTTTCTTTGCAGTGAACTTATTACACATAAACAATCATATGCTTATAGGTGGAAAGTGCAGTTTTGAATTTTAGGTTTGCATTTCCTTTAGTTATGGATGAATTTTAACACTTTTTAAAATGTGTACTGAACATTTGTATTGATTTCTTAGGAACTTGTGGTTTTATTTATTTTTAATTTAATTTGTATAACTTTGATCTCTTGAAATTATTTTGATTTTTAGAGGTATATATTTTTATGAAACTTACAGGTTTCAGTATTAAATTAGATAAGCCATCTATCCATTTTTGATATAAAATTCCCATTTCAGGAATTCACTTTTGTTCCATATATCTATTTCAATTCTCCAAATTTTACAAACATAATTTTATATACTCAGTAAAATTCCTATAGAATATCCTTTAAGTTTTTATAGGTATCTTAATGGTTAAAAATAACAGTTTCAGGAAAAATATTTTTATTTAAATAGTACTATTTGTAATAATTAGAACAATGGAAGGTAGTAAGTAAAAAGAAACCCACCAAAACATCATCAGCGGTTTTTGGAAAACATCATTCTTAATATGGTTTTATGCTTATATTTAGGAAAAGGATAAGTTTAATAAACATCCTATATAATAAAAGTATAATATGCTAATTAGACCAGATGTCCTTCCAGACGACCTTCTGGGCTGGGAGGGTGGTTGCAGAGGCAGCTGAGGTGCCGGGGCCAAGCCCCTTGCAGGAATTTTATGCATTGGACCTTTAGTAAATAATATAATGAAACAAAAGCAAATTAAATGTTTACTAAATCTAACTTAAAATTTTTTTTTATTTAAGAAATTGAATGAAATTGTTATTGGTGAAATAACAATTTCTTCCTTGGAATTTAGAAGAAAGAAAGCAAAGGTATGTGCCTTGAGGGAATAAAGGGTAGGAAAGGCTCAAAAGAGAGAGAGAGTGAGAGTGAGAGAGAACATGATGCTAGGGGAAAAAAAGGGTGGGGAAAGTCAAAGTCACAAGAGAGTGAGAGACCAATGGCTAAGTCCTTTGTTTGAGGGTTTTTATTTGGGGTTCTCAGGGGAGTATCTCGATAGAATATCTATTAGCTTTCCAAATGTGTCCTTTCAGGGTCATAATCTCTACTGCATTGGTTGGTGCTAGCGCAGGGGCTCATTAGTGATCACAGCTGGTCCTGATGTCAACTATGTTATGGCCCGCCTCACCCTGACATCTGGGCCCGGAGCTGAAACACAGCTAGGCCCAGATGTTTTATCTAGTTTGACCAAAACTCTGTCTCTCTGGTCAACAGATGTGAGGCTTTGTTCCTAAAATTGGTATGGTCAGAACCTCATTGTCTTGAGGGCTTAGTGCTTAAGGGAATGTTTGTGCAAGGTTTATGGGAGTAATACATTTTTTACTCCAGCTCCCTTGTTCCTCCTTTAAGGGGGTCTACCACATGATTAGTGACATGCTAGTGAAGGAAAAATCAGGGAGGGTCCATACCCTATGACCATTGATATGCTGGGGAGTAAAGATCACTCTGATTTTGTAAATAAAAAGTTATTGGACCATAGCCACACCCATTCATTTACATATTTCCTTTGGCTGCTTACATGCTTCAGAGACACAGCTGAGTTGAAACAGAGGCTGGGAAAGGCAGAAATATTTACTGTTTGCCCCTTAACAAGAAAAATGTGCCAAAACCTGCTGTTGGGTAATTTTATCTATTTGGCTGTTTTTTACTATTTTTCTGTCATTTTATTAGGAGTTAGAGGAGAAAGATATAGGATGATCCTTCATTATACTATCTTGACATAGAAATTACTATAATGGTGATTTTAAAATTCCGTGGAATAAAAGAATTATCCTATTTCCTCTCTTATGGTAAAGTGCTTGAAATGGTAAAAAATATTAGTGAAACTACTTACTATTTATTTGAGATAAGAATGATTTCAGCCTACCAGGTAACATCTACCAATAAATGAAATTATTCACATCTTCTTTAATGATATCTTTTCTTCCTCTTTTTTTCTGAATAAGTGCAAAACATACTTAATTACAGTAGTAAAAGAATTAATTTCATAACTTTCTTCTTTTGCATTTTTCACAGGTATAAGCGGTTTAACCAGACTTTGGACAACATTGGAGAGAACGAAGGTGGCATTGAGAAGTTCTCCAGAGGCTATGAATCCTTTGGGGTCCACAGATATGCGGATGGCAGTTTATACTGCAAGGAATGGGCCCCTGGAGCAGAAGGAGTTTTTCTTACTGGAGATTTCAGTAAGTATTTTGAAAGAATTAATGATGGTATTAGTATCTTATTAATCTATTTGAAACATAGACTTATTATATTTCATGTATATAATGAGATAAGGAAAAGTGATTAGAAAAATTCCATTTCTCAGACAGAGTCACAGACTTTATTAATCTTTACCTTCCTGTAGCATAAAGGTTTGCTATCATGTACTATGCGTTCCTGAACAACTTTATGTTCTGTAAGGCCATGTACCAGAAATTAGAGTTTATGAGAAAAATAGTGTTAGGCAGACTACTCCAAATTTACTTGACTTCGTTAACTAGCTCTAAAACAACCAATAGCAATCTGGGTGAAAATACTGGTGTAAGTTAAGTCTCCACTGGCATTTACATCTGGTTAGCTGGCATTGTAGTTCTAGGATCTTGTATAGTCTGGTAACTTTTTTGAAATCTCAGTAAAAAGAGATATCTAATCTAGAGGATAAATTTCTTTATCATTTAATTTACTTTTCCTTCTTTTTTTTTTTTTATAACACAAAGGGAAATACTTCTAAGTTGTGTTATCTCTTCTGTTAATTTCACAGTTGACAGTTAACCCTATGGAAAGCATAGTAATTTTAAAGGTTAGGTTTTTTTTTTTTTCTTTATTGTTTAAAGCATTACATATGTCTCCTTTTTCCCCAATTGAGCCCCTGTCCCCTGCCACTTCTTCCTTCCCAGGACAAACCCACACCATCCCAGTGTCTGTGTCCATTGGTTATGCTAATATGCATGCATACAAGTCCTTTGGTCAATCACTTACCCCTCCTCCCCCTACCAAACCCCTTCCCTTTCTTCTGTCTGAGGTTGGATGGTCTGTTCAGTGTTTCTTTGTCTCTTGATCTATTTTTGTTCATGAGTTTAGGTTACTCATTATATACCGCATATGAGTGAGATCATTGATAATTTATCTTTCTTCACCTGGTATACTATGCTTAACATAAAGCTCTCCAGATCCATCCATGCTGTTGGAAATGGTAAAAGTTCCTTCTTTTTTATATCAGCATAGTATTCCATTGTGTAGATATACCACAGTTTTCTAATCTACTCATCTGCTGATGGGCACTTAGGTTGTTTTCAAGTCTTAGCTATGGTGAATTGTGCTACTATGAACATAGTGGTCCATATGGTCCTTTTGATTGGTGTTTCTGTTTTCTTGGAATATATTTCCAGAAATGAGATTACTATGTCCAATGGTAGTTCCATTTTTAATTTTTGAGGAATCTCTATACTGTTTCTACAGTGGCTGAACCAGTCTGCAATCCCACCAGGTTTGTTTGAGGGTTCTTTTTTCTCTACATCCTCACCAGCACTTGTCCTTGGTTGATTTGTTGGTGATAGCCATTCTGACAGGTATGCGATAGTACCTCATTGTCATTTTGATTTGCATCTTTGGGATGATTAGTGACTTTGAACATGTTTTCATATGTCTCTTGGCCTTCTGTATGTCCTCTTTTAAAAAGTGTCTATCTAGGTCCTTTGTCCATTTTTTGATTGGATTGATTATCTTCCTTTTTTTAAGTTGTATGTGTTTCCTGTAAATTTTGGAGATTAAACCCTTATCTGAGCTAGCATTGGCAAATATGTTCTCCCATGCAGTGGGCTTTCTTGCTGTTTTATTGATGGTTTCTTTTGCTGTGCAGAAGCTTTTTATTTTGATGGAGTCCCATTTGTTTATTTTCTCCTTAGTTTCCATTGTATGAGTTGTATCAATAAAGACATTGCTATGACATAGTCTGATGTTTGCTGCCTATGGAATCTTCTAATATATTTATGGTTTCCTGTCTTACATGTAAGTCATTTAACCATTTTGAGTTTATTTTTGTATATGGTGTAAGTTGGTGGACTAGTTTCATTTTTTTGCATGAATCTGACCAATTTTCCTAACACCATTTATTGAAGAGACTGTCTTATATGTATGCTTCTGACTCTTTTGTCAAATATCAAATTGAGCATAATGGCCTGGGTTGAGTTCTGGTTTTCTGTTCTGTTCCATTGATCTATATGTCTGTTCTTGTGCCAGTACGAGGCAGTTTTGAGAACAGTGACTTTGGTGCCAGCAGCCAGGGGAAGGAAGTCCTGTTCTTGCACAAATCTTTGTGCATTGGGCCTATATATATATATATATAAAAGCCTAAGTGACCATTTGACCAGTTGACCATTTGACTGTTTGACCAGTAGCTATGATGCACACTGACCACCATCACGAGGCAGATGCTTAATGGAAACATGGAACAAGTTGATGAATTTCAGATGGAAGGGGGAGGGTGAGAAGAGATTAACTAAAGATCCTATATGCATACTAGAGGTTCATTGCACGGATTTGTGCACCGGTGGGGTCCCTTGTACTAGCCTGTGAGAATTGGGCCAAAAGTGGCAGTCCAACATCACTAAGAGGTTCCAGATTGTGAGAAGGTACAGGCCAGGCAGAGGAACCCCATCGGTGCACGAATCCATTCACTGGGCCTCTACTATCTTATAAATCTGTTCTTTTTCATTGAAAATTCTCGATCTGATGAGAGTTAAGCTTTAATAAGATTTTCAGTTTAGAATTACAAACCTAAGGTTTTGCAAATGTAATGAAAAGTTTTAGTCACTATCTTGAGTAATAGTTTTGTAATGGGACAATCAATGGTTCTGTGCTGTCTTGAGCCAATTAAGCAGAGACAGGGTTGAATCAAATATGAGCTTTTATTCCAATACTGCCAGCAGCATGGGAGAGGAATAGGTCATCCACAAAAATCTGCTCTTCAGCTCCCCATAAGCTGCTGCTTATATAGGGTCAGACAAAGATTATATGGGGAAGAAGGTACTACAGGCATGGGGAAGGAGGTGGCTGAGGGCAAAAGCTTATTAATCTTTCCTTGAGAATGAACAACATTCTAAGGTTGACTTTTAGGTTCCAAGGTTGACTTCCATGTCCTGGGGGCATATAACTCCCAGCCAGGTCAGAATGTCCTTTCTTTAACCTATACAAGGCAATTATGGTTAACAGAGCATTATTAATATTTCTCTTAACCATAGCTTGTCCCATTATTCTTGCCTCTAATAGTTTTAAAATTGAGATGTAATAAAGTAATTAAATAAAATAAAAATTTAGTTTTTCAGTTGAACTAACCTCATTTCAAGTGCTCATTAACCACCAGTGTCTAGTGGCTCCTTTATGGGAAAGCACGGGATATTGACACCAGCAAAATTTAATTAATCAATGTCACCCCAATAAATTGAGTTAAAAAAATAAAAGAGCAGTACTCTGCAACCAAACCAAATTGTATACACGATTTAATGCTTAAATAGTAAAATAGTAATAATTTAAAAGATCTTTTGTAAAGAGAAAACTAAAATTAACTAGTCCACAATTTAAGGTGAAAACTTCCTTTGTTAACTTTTTTATTTTTTTCAATTTAAAACCCCCACCCTTTGTGAAGGCATATTACATAATTTAAAGTCTCTTTATATCCTGGAGATAGCAGAATAGCAGTCTGTCAGTTATTTTCAGTCAACCATGGCTTAATCCCGTGATGGCGACCCTATGACACGTGTGTCAGCACAGACACGCGTAGCCATTTTCGATGACACACAGCCACATGCGGTGGCATACAGAGAAGTATGGGGCCGAATGCCCAGAAGGATGTTTCATCCTCGGATACTGCACAGCCAGGTGCAGTAGCTGAGGATGAAACATTTGCTATAGTGTAGTATAGATACCTTGTGCCAGAGGTCTGTAGGAGGAAACAACAGAACTCCAGCACAGAGCGTCTAGTTCTGGGAATTCCTTAGGGGATTCCTTAGGCCCTTAGGGGATCTTTGACCTCACTTCCAGCCTTCGGAGCAGGGAGCAGTAGAATGCTGCGGGGGAGGCATCTCTGGGGGCCCTGTGATCGCCATTACCAGCAACCACATAATCACAGCAACCATCATCCAATCTACTGTTCTGGGGTGTCATGGATTTCTAATTGACCATCATTACTGAGATAAGTGAGGGGGAGGCTGGGAGAGGCCAGGGCCTGTGCTATGGGTGCCATTTCCCGCCATTAGAAATAGTGGTAGCCATCTTAATTTATATAAGGAACGTCATTTTTCAGCATAGTGCAGACTCCATTTCACCACTGATACTGTTGTGCATCCTTATTAACCCCTATTTCTGCTTATTAACCCTGCCCTTTCCTAAAAGACAGTTACATGTGCCATCTTGTGGTCAGTTAGGCTAGTTAACCCCTAATTGGCTGCAGGGCTAACAGGCTATCTATAAATCTACCTTCTGTCACTGGCCCCCTGATGGAGAACACAAAAAATAAAAAAACAAGATGAAGTAAAGTAAATGGTAGTAGCAGTAGCTGACCCTTTCAAGAGACATGGACTGAGATGTATGGCATTATAAAAAAAAATGGCAGATCATTTTGTGTTTTATGTACTGAAGCGATAGTAAGCAGAACGTGGAATATAAATAGTTACTTTGAAACTAATCATTCCCAGCTCTTGAAAAAAAGTGAGGATGAAAGGAAGGAATACATTTCAGGGCAGCTACATGTTTATAAGAGTCAATCTAATTCCATCCTTGAATTTATAAAAGGCTCTACAAATTTAACATCTGCAAGTTTGAGCATTGCTCACTCCATAGCTCAGGATGGAAAAGCACTCAGTGAGGGAGAATTTATTAAACAAACTCTTCTAAGATGTGCACCAGTTCTATTTCACGACATGCAGAATAAAGATGCAATTAATAAGAGAATATCTGAGTTACCACTCAGTAGAAATATCATAAAAGACCAAAAAATGAGACTGAACATAAACGTACACCATCAATTAAAAAGAGACATAAGTAATTGTAAATATTTTTCAATCTCTCTTGATGAAACTACTGATGTCACATCACATGCTCAGTTGGCCATTATTGGTCGACATTCTGATGGTCTCACAATGAGAGAAGAGTTGATAAAGTTAGTATCAGTGCCAACAAGTACATCAGGAGGCGAAATATATAAGGTTGTTATACAAACATTCCATGACCTAAGCATTGATATCTCTAATGTTGTGTCAGTGATGACAGATGAGGCACCAAACATGGTGGGAAAAAAGTTGGATTTGTCAAATTGTTTTAAGGAAGCTATTGGACATCCGATTGTGCCTTTTCATTGTATTATCTATCAGAAGGTTTTATGTGCCAAGGCAGGATTCACCAACTTAAATGACTTAATGTCAGTTGTTACAAAAATAGTTAATTTAATAGCTGCTCGCTATTCGTGAGAATTTTCTGCACTTTTACTGGAGGTTGATTCCATCTACAGTGGACTACGGATGTACAATAATGTAAGATGACTGAGCCAAGGCAAAGTTCTTTGTGGAATGCTGTGAAGAAATTAAGGTATTTCTTGGGGATAAGGATTTGGGAAACTTTTTTCAGCTCAAGGATGATAAGTAAGTCAACACCCTAATATTTTTTACAGATCTCTGTTCATATTAATGAACTGAACTTAAAGTTACAAGGTTTTGGCAAAATTATTGAAGTTATGTTTGGATACATAAAAGCTTTTGAAAGTAAACTTAAAATTTTCAAGCGAGATGTAGAAATTAAAACTTATAAGTATTAAAAAAAAATGGCGGAGGAACGGAGGGATTCGATCTGAATCTGCTCACAGGGTAGAGGGAGGGAGCAGCTGAGAGTCGCGCAGGGAGCATTTGTCGGCGACTAGGGGGACAGCTGTGCTCCAGGAGAAGATAGAGGACTGCTGGGCTGGCCTCCCTAGCCTGAGCGGCCCCAGTACTGCTGGGTTCTCTCCCTGAGCCAACTGCGTGAGGAGGCGCGGGGAGGCGGACCAGGACATCTTGAACGAGAGGAGCCGGAAAACATACAGCTGCCGTTCACGGTACCGCGGGACCCCTGGGGCTCCTGGAGCACCGGCGACCAGGTGGCGCGCAGAGCTCAGGGAGCTCTAAACTCCAGCAAGGAAAGAGAACAACTCCAAGACCATGTGGGTTCCTGCGATGGTGAGGAACTGATGGATCTGTTCCAGTCACGAGGACGGTCCAGAGATGGGGGACACTGACGACACCTTGCCATGCTAGCAGTCAGCAGCTGTGCATGTCTGCAGGCAGCCCAGGACCAAACCAGAGAGGATGGATCTTGCATTGACACGATATGTCCACCATCTGGATACCATTGCTGACTTATACACATAATGAATTATTTGACACTGAAACTGGGACTCAGAAAAGTTGGACATTGAAACCGAGACTGAAACACTTTTTGTTCTTATACATTTATTTCTAGTATGCAGAGGCAAGATATTTTTGAAGAAAAGAAACAGGGGAGAGTGATTGATATAGAGGCAGGATGGCCTTGAACAGGCTGTCAAGCTACAGGGGGAGGCTTGGGTGGATGGGAGGCAGATGCGGGGGGAGATCAACCAAAGGACTTGTATGCATGCATATGAACATAACCAATGAATGAAAGACACTGGGGCGGGGAGGGGGGGAAGCTGGGAATATGTTCTGGGGGGTGGGGGAGGCTGGGGGGAGGATAAGGGGGAGGGGGAAAGGAAAACATGTACTACTATTATACTGCAAAAAATCAATAAAAAAATAAAAAATTAAAAATAAATAAATAAATAAATAAATAAATAAATAAAATTGTTAAAAAATAAAATAAAATAAAAGTAACAATGTGGAACCACAAAAACAAAAAAACAAAAAACAAAACAAAAAAAAAAAACTTATAAGTATTTTCCTCAAGTAACAAAGTATTTTGAGAAGGCCAGTGCAGCTGTACAAAATGAAATGGAACCCTTGCATATAAAGTATCAGCATGTTTTAACCTGGTTACTTGATCAGTCCAGTGATAGTTTTAATCAGTTTAGAAGCCTACAACAGACCATAAAAATAATTAAGTATCCTGATGTAGTAGTCTACAATAGTTTGGAATTAAATGGTTTCCAGTGAATGCAAATTAATGATTTGGAGATGCAATTTGCAGAATTTCAAGACAGCATCTGGGCTCAGGTGTTTGTCGACTTGAGGTCGAAGCTTGAGAATCTGGAAAGGTGCCACTTGGAGAATCAAGAGGAGTGCCACTACAAAAGGAAATTTGGAGTGCCTGGAACCGATTATCAGACACTTTTAGCACCCTGAAAAATATAGCAATGGCTTTACTCACAATTTTTTCCTCTACGTACTTTCATGAGACCTTATTCTCAGCGTTAAATAATATCAAAAGGAACAAAAGAAACAGATTGACAGATGAAGTTAGTAGCACTTGCTTGGGATTGAAGTGTATAAAATACCAACCTTCAATTGAAGGTTTAGCCAATGAAATTCAGCAACAAAAAGTCACTAATAGGCAGGTTAGTTAAAGAATTTCACCTCCCCCTCACTTATCTTAGTTCATGGCACCCCACACAAGTTAAATAATAACAAGACCAACAAGAGAAACTGACTGACAGATGAACAAAGAAGTCACTAAGCAGGCAAGTTAAATAATTAGTTTTTGGTTTATTAATACAGTTATATATTACAATTATACATTTTTGTTATTTAATCTATAAATATGGCAAAATTATGTTTTTTTCTTGAGGTGACACACCGCCCAAGTTATGCTCATTTTTTTGACGAATTTTGACACACCAAGCTCAAAAGGTTGCCCATCTCTGGGTTAATCAATGGTTGTTTATTTTTACTGGAGAGATTGGAAACACTAAGGTAAAGGAAATTGTGATAGGAAGTAGTTAAGAAGCTGCAGTATGCTGGGGAAATTTAAATGTCTAATCTATTTTCAAATCTGGATGAAGGTATATCTTTTTGTCCAAAGTTACAGGTTACTCAGGATCTCTTTATAGATGGAATCTCAACTTCTTCTCACTAAAAGTGTCGAAATTTTGAATAAAAGCTTCATAATTGAGTGTAGAACCAAAAAATTTAGTTAATAATGCATTTAAAAGAATATTTATTTAAAAAAATAGGTACCTGGGAGAATCAAAGATGGTGGCTGCATTAAAAAATAGGCAAAGGACATAAATAGATGCTTTTCCAAAGTGGACATACAGATGGCAAGGAGACATGAAAAAAATGCTCAAAGTCACTAATCCTCAGAGAGATGCAAGTTAAAACTATGATGAGGTATTATCTTACACCTCCCAGAATGGCTATCCTCAAAAAATTAACAAACAATAAATGCTGGTGAGGATGTGGAGAAAAGGGAGTTCTATCCTAGTGCAATGCTGGTGGGAATTCAGACTGGTACAACTATTATGGCAAACAATATAGTTTCTTCAAAAAAATTTAAATATGGCACTCCCATTTGACCCAGTGATCCCACTTCTAGGAATATATCCTAAGAAACCAGAAATACCAATCAGGAAGAATATATGCACCCCTATGTTCATAGCAGCACAATTTTCAATAGCTAAGATCTGGAAACACCTGAATTGCCCATTAGTAGATGAGTGGATAAAAAAGCAGTGGTACATTTACACCATGAAATTCCATGCCGCTATAATTAGGAAGGCTCTCTTACCCTTTGAAATAGCATTGAGGGACCTATAGAGTATTATGCCAAGTAAAATAAGTCAATCAGAGAAAGAGAACTATCACATAACCTCACTTTTATGTGGACTCATGAAAAAAATAATCTGATGAAGAAAATAGTTCCAGGGACATTGAAACAGGCAACAGACTTATGAGTGGTGGAGGACTATGAGTGGCTGTGCAACAGAGTTATGAACTTTAGAGAGAAGGGCAGGGGTCGGGAAGAGATAATCAAAGAACGTATATGCATATAGGCATAATATATGGACATATAATGGTATGATGAAGGCCTGGGGAAAGGCAGACTGAGTTGGAGGGGGTCAGTGGATGAAAAATATAGGTATTGTTACACGACTTTGTAAACATTAAAAACCTTGAATTTATACATTAGCAGGTAGACTTTATGTCTATAAATTGCATTTCAACTAGGGTCCCGGTGCACTAAATTCATGCACTGGGGGAGGGGTCCTTGTGGAGAGCGGGCCTAAGCTGCAGTCTGGCCTCCCTCTGTGCGGGTGATGGGCTGATCATGGCAACTAGTGCCAGCACCCCGCTGCTGCAGCCACAGGCAGCCACTGCAGCCGCCAAGGTGTTTTAATCAACACAAACTCCAGTCCCTTCACCGTGAAAAAATGACAACTTTCTTTTGGTATTTTCAACATTGTGTCTTTCATAGCATACGACATTTCTCTCTTTTTTTAAAAAACAAAACATTTTATTTTATTTTTTTTTTACGGAGAGGAAGGGAGAAGGATAGAAAGTTAGAAACATCGATGAGAGAGAAATGTTGATTCAGCTGTTCCTGCCCATACAATCAAGGTACATGCCCCTGGCTGGAATGGAACCCAGGACCTTTGAGACCACAGGCTGGCACTCTATCCACTGAGCCAAACTGACTAGGGCCTTTTTTTTTTTTTTTTTAATCCTCACCTGAGGATATGTTTCCATTGATTTTTAGAGAGTGTGGAAGAGAGAGGGAGAGACAGAGAGAAACATCAATGTGAAAGGGACACTTTGATTAGTTGCCTCTTGGATGAACCTTGAGCTGGGCCCCAGCCAGGGAGGAGTCTGTAAGCTAGATACATGACCTTGATCAGAATTGAACCCAGACCCTACGATTGGCAGGCTGAGGCTCTATCCACTGAGCAAAACTGGCTAGGGCAGGATATGACATTTCTTAGCCGCTCTAGCAGCAGACCTTCGTTTTTTCCTCTAGGAATGTGATAGAAAAACCCTGGATGACCTTCTTGGATTCTTATTAGACAAGTTACCAAGAACACTGTGAGTGGTGGTGTACAGTGAGCTTAGCCAATGAGCGGTCAGAAAAGATGATTACGCCCGAACTGGTTGGCTCAGTTGATAGAGCATCGGCCTGAAGGGTCCCTGGTTTGATTCCTGTTAAGGCTATGTACCTTGGTTGGGGGCACATCCCCAGTGGGGAGTATACTGGAGGCAGCTGATCAGTGTTTTTCTCTCTTCGATGTTTCTGACTGACTATCCCTCTCCCCTCTTTTCTGTAAAAAATCAATAAAGTATATATATATATATTTTTAAAAAAAGAAAAGGGGTTTTCTCTGCAGCTCATGTGCAGAGGACCCCCTGCATTGTGTCCACTAGGTTAGGGGCATGTCCCCATAGCCGGGGGAGCACACGCCCAAGGCTGGCAGCCAGCCTCATGTTGTGGGCATTAGGCTGGGGGCATGTCCCTGCAGCAGCCGGGTCCGCATGCGCCAATGCCGCAGCCAGCCCTGCATTGTGGATGCCAGGCTAGGGGCATGGACCTGGGCTGCTGCTTGGTGCTGCCCTGACCCCAGCCACTTGGTGCCTGGGCCCATAGGCCCGGAATGGCCAGGGGTGTTCTGGGACCCGAGCTACTCAGAGCCTATGTGTGGGCCTATAGGCTAGGAGCATCCTGGGTCTAGAGGATGTTCCTTTGATGCAGGCCACTCGGTGCCTATGTATGCAAATTAACCTACCATCTTTGTTGGGTTAATTTTTATGCTCACTCCTGATTGGCTGGTGGGAGTTGCGGAGGTGCGGTATATTTGCATCTTTCTCTTTTATTAGTGTAGATAAATCAGTTAAAATAGTAAAAAATGTACATATATTCCTGAATATTAATTTAATGACCTTGTAGAACATAGAACTTTGGTGATGATGACAACATGGCTGAAAATATACCCTTATATAAGTGAAAGAACTATGCCTTTGTTTTTTGATTTCTCACCTGAGGATGTGGTGTTTTTTTGTTGTTGTTTGTTTTTTATTGTTTCTTTTTCTCCCCCCCTTAGTCTCCCCCCAGCTTCCTCCCCCCAGCACATACCCTCACCTCCCCGCCTCCCCCCGCCAGTGTCTTGTGTCCTATGGTTATGCTTTTATGCATGCATACAAGTCCTTTGGTTGATCTCTTGCAGCACCCTCCCCCACAACCTCCCCTGCCTTCCCACTGTAGTCTGATAGTCTTAATTGATTTTTTGGAAAGAGAGGCAGGGAGAGAGAGAGACATTGATCTGTGGGAAACATTGATCAGTTGCCTCCAGTATGTACCCTAACCTGGAATAAAACTCACAACCTTTGGAATATGGGAAGACACCCCGACCACCCGAGTTAACCTGGCCAGGGCACCATAGTGATTTATTTTTTCTTTTTCTTTGGGGATTCTATATTTTGTTTTCCCTTTATTTATATGAAATTTTATTTATTTATTTTATAATAAGAGTTGAACAATAATAGTAATTTTTCTTTGCTGAGATTTCTGTCATAATCAGAAATGTTAGGTAATTTTATTATTAAGTCTTATAATGTATAAACTTGTGCTAAACCATAGGAGAATAAAATGCATGTTAACTGACTTATACATTACAGTATATTTTAAAGAAAATGCAATAAGGATTAAGAATTTTTCTTAGAGCTTTTGCTAGTTAGATAAAATGTTTTAAAAAGTATTTAACTGTATTTATATATGCTTTATTACCTGACAAATTTAATAGCAATAAATTTAAAAGATTCTATATAACATTGATATTTTTAAAAATTCTGTTTCTTTCCGTGTCATTTAATGTAAAAGTAAGCTTAACATATATGAATATACTTGAAATATCACCTGAAAAAATTCTTGCTTCTTGTTGGCAGAGATTTAAAAAGTAATATAATTTTATTTGTATTTGTTATCATCACAATGTGTATATAACTTAAAACATTGCTTTTGTACCTACCTCTTACTCAGCCCCCCCCATAATAATATAAAACATATCTTCTAACGCTAGCAACAAAAACTTCTTTCTGCTCAAAGATAAATTGTTGTTTCACATTTACCTGTAAATGAAAATTTTCTTAGCTTTGTTTTTCTCTAAATCATTTCTTATTTGTAATATTTTTTCAGAAGAAATTAAAATTAAAGCATGTCTAGACTTTAACTTTGTATTATGGAAAGTTGTTCTTATAATAAAAACACTTTAGTATAGTGTTGTGATGTCTTTTTGCTCTTCTAATCATTTTAGAAATTGACTTCACTATATTTTTAGGGCTTATACTGCTGGTAGATTTTTTGTTTGTTTGTTTGTTTATTTTAGGTGCAACTACTTAGAGTAGTCAATATATATGATCTTCAAGAATGAAATTATGTGAACTGGTTTGTAAAAAAAATATAAATAAGATGGGCTTTAGAATTTTTCAGTGTAGGTGAGTTCTCTAAACTCAGTTCTTCATCTGGCTCAGTGAGGAAAAATGTAATCTTACTTGCCTAACTGGGTTGCTTTATAAACTAACTAGATTATGAATGTGAAAATTCACTGCTACAGAAATTTTAATTGACAAAATAGAAAGAAACACAGAGTTATATTTGCAAAAGTATTTTTATTTTTTTCTTAAAAAATTACTTTTAATTTTAAAAGTCAGTTTAGCTTTGCAACCCAGTGATTTTTGTCTCTGAAAAGTCCAAAACAACTGAGGTGGATCTGGCTTTTGTCATTCACATTGTTAACACTTAAAAAGTAACTTGACTCTAAATATATTACACAGATTTTTCTTCATTTGAGAGAATATGAAACAAATATTTCATTTCTTTTTAGTCAATTATAAAAGCCACAACTAGCTTCTTTCTTATTTTTATTGATTTCAGAGAGGAAGGGAGAGGGGGAAAGAGATAGAAACATCAATGATGAGAGAAAATCATTGATTGGGTGCCTCTTGCATGCCCCACATTGGGGATCAAGCTGGCAACCTGGTTATGTGCCCTTGGCTGGAATCAAACCTGGGACGTTTTAGTCCACAGGTCAACACTGTATCCACTGAGCCAAACCGGCTAGCGTCACAACTAGCTTAGTAATCAGCTACCTGCCGCTGTAGCAATCAGGACAGTATATGCATAGTGGCATTCATCAGGATTGAATCATACCACCAAAAATGTATTTCTGGGCAAGTCAGGAAGTAATTAAAGATTTGAGATGACTTTCTAAAACTTTGTAATACAGCAAAGAATCATTCTTTAGAAAATTAAATGCGATTTAAAATATTCTTGGAGTTTTAGAACTAAGTCATGTTTACTGCAGGTTGCTAAATAATTGCTAAAAACTAGCCACTTTCCAGCAGTTAGGTGATAATAAGTAGAGAGAAAGGCAGTAAACTACATATGTCAATATAAAATAATTGGGTTCCTATTTCACTATAACTGAAAACATTTCATTTAAAATTACCAAGTCTGGGAGCTAGGCACATTTCAAATAATCTAAATGTCTATTATTGGTAGACTAAAAAAAAGTGGGGATAGCAACATCCTGAATTTTATACCACAGATATTTTTTGTAGAGTAGGAAAGATATCAAGGAGAATATTAGCTTTCTTCTGATCAAATTTGTCCATAACTTAGTTACCAGTTATGCAACTGGAAGAAGTCTGTAGCATCACAAAAGCCTTTATATTCTTAATTTCACATGCTTTGAAACAAAATGAACTCAACTGTGCTCTGTGGAGCAGTGTGGTTCTGTGCACTGTAACCAGTTTGCAATGGTATCTTGTCAGAAATTGGGAGTAGGCATTTGAAACCTTTAATAAGAGTTTGACAGTAATTTTATTTCTTTTGAATGATAATGCAAAAATTACAGCTTTACATTTGAAAGTCTTATTTTGATTTTTTAAGTAGTACATTTTATTATATTTTACATAAGTGTTGGTTTATAATAAGTTGGAAAATTAGTGATTATTATTTATTGGTTTTGAAGTCCTTTTGGTTTGAAGTGGGGTAGTTTCCATAGCAACCTCCTTTGTATTCTCTTCCTTCAGCTAAATCTATGGTGGCTGTGTTATTCAGTTTTTACTGTTGTTTGCATGATACAGAAAACTCCAACAGTTCATTGGCTTAAAACAGTCAAGCTTATATATCTCTTTCATGTTGGTTACATTATCAGCTGTGTTTATCCCCAGTGTCAAATTCTTTCCAGGCTCAAGGGTGGTGGAACAGCTCCAGTGTGTGACAAGCAGATCTCATGATGGAGAGAAACAGCAATGGCAGATTTATATGGCTCTAAAAGCTTCTGCTTAAAAGTGGCAAATGTGTTTGACCAGCTTGGCTCAGTGGTTAAGTGAACCAGGAGGCCATGGTTCAATTCAGGTCAGGGCACATGTCCAGGCTGTGGCTCGATCCCCAGTGTGGGTCGTGCAGCAGGCAGCCAACCAGTGAGTCTCTCTCTCATCTCTCTCTCTCTCGCTCTCGCTCTCTCTCCCTCCCTCCCTTTCTATCCCCTTCTTCTCTGAAACCAATAAAAATATATTTAAAAAAAAGAAAGAAAAAAGTGGGAACTATGACTTATTCATTAACCATCAAGCCTCTTATGACAATGAGAAATGGAAGCAGAATCCCCTATTATGGAAGCTCATGAAAACCTGGGACAAATAACATAAATGACCTTTGTGGCAAATAACCAATAACACATCTTTTAATATAATGTGTAAAGCTCCCAGGTTGTTTGATAGTCTGTATACCTTATAGTCTTTTTTGTTTGGAGCGGGGGGTTGGGGAGAAATGCAGAGAAGAGTGGTTAGGTAGGATAGTGCTTCCTAGTTAGATTGCTGAGAAGGCTCTCCACTGACCTCTGGATTTCAGTGGAACTTGGAGTATTTTCTCAGGCGGACATTTTCAGCAGCACCCTGTGGGATAGCTGAGTACGTTTTCCTGGTGTGATTTCCCATCAATTTGGCTTATCGGTCATTGGGATGTTTCTAGAAAGCAAATTTCTGGGGTAGTTGGGGATTCTTTTATATTTTTTTCATGTTTTCTTCCATTTTTTATCTTTTCTAATTTTTATTTTTTATTCTTTATTGATTAAGGTATTACATATGCCTTCTTCCCCCCCCATCCCTCCCAACATGCCCTCACCCCTCATCCCCTAGTGTCTGTGTCCATTGGTTAGGCTTATTTGCATGCATACAGGAACTTTGGTTGATCTCTCCCACCTTCCCCCACCATCCCCTGCCTTCCCTGTGAGGTTTGATGGTCTGTTTGATGCTTCTCTGTTTCTGGATCTGTTTTTGTTAATCAGTTTATGTTGTTTATTATATTCCACAAATGAGTGAGGTCAGTTGATATTTATCTGTCTCTGACTGACTTACTTCACTTAGCTTTATGTTCTCCATGTCCATCCATGCTATAGCGAATGGTAGGGGCTGTCAGTCACAGTAGCTTTTACCTTCAAGATGGTGGGGCGTCTGCAGCACAGTCGGCTGCCTCAGAAGTACCATAGTAGCTGGTGATTCTTGATACTGTTTATTTTGTCAAAGGGGTGGTATCTACAAGGTAGATGTACAAGGCTTTAGGACTATTACCTGAATCAGCCCCATTGCTGAAAAATGGACTCTGATGTATATCATCTTAAGGTAACTAATCAGTAATTGTTTTATGGAAAGTTGTTAGGACTTTCTCTAGTTTTTCAACCTGGTGTTGGTTTTCTCACCTATTTTTTCTGCTTTCATTGATAGATTTTCCATTTTTCAGTGGACTAAATGCTCAGAGGATGTTTTCTTAACCAACTTCTTACTAGACTTACTGAATTTACTTCTGCGTTACAGGCTCACTATAAAGCAGTGGTCAGCAAACTCATTAGTCAACAGAGCCAAATATCAACAGTATAATGAATGAAATTTATTTTGAGAGCCAAATTTTTTAAACTTAAACTTCTTCTAACACCAATTCTTCAAAGTAGACTTGCCCAGTCCATGGTATTTTGTGGAAGAGCCACTCTCAAGGGGCCAAAGAGCCGCATGTGGCTCGCAAGCCGCAGTTTGCCGACCACTGCTGTAAAGGATACTGACAGCTTCTCACAGGAGATGGAGTACACATGCAATTTTGAGCATGCATTATGTACATATATGCAATATTGCTTCTGATTATTATATCATGTGCTTATAGTGAGCTAGTTTTTCCGCCTACCATCCTGTACATACCAATTCTCTTCATTATAATTTCATAAAATGATATTAAATAAAGTGATAAACTGTGAATGGGGCAGCAAAGTAAATTATTAACCAGTTAACTGTCATGGTATTTTGAATTTAATTAGAAAAGGTCTGCTGCTTTCATCTATAGATGATGATGGCAGTTAACTGGTGAAGATTGGGAAAATTTCAGTATGGACAAGTTGGAAAAATTATTTTGAATTAAGCATGCACAAGTGAACTACAAAAATGACATAATACTAACAATTTCACTTGCATGTTATTTTGCATGTAGCTTTTAGCTTTAATTCTATTTTAATTGAAAGGACATTTATAAATGTTTTGGAAGTAAGGTTCATACAGAGAGATGATAAAAAATCTTAATTTGAGGAACTAAACAAAAGCAGTACTTTTAATCTTAAATTAAATGATGGGTGAATATTTATATTTGTGTTTTAAGTTAAAATAGAAATTTTACTGTTTTCTGTATGTATATTAAAATAGGAATTTTAATCTATGCCCCTGATTCTAAACCTAAAATTCCTATTTTAATTTTAATATATACATTTTTATCCTTCTCTGCTTTAGTCAGTATTTTCAATGTTTGTACCAACTCCTGCCCTACATTCTGCTGGATCAGAGAGCTTTGTTATAAGCCTAATGGGATTATCTTTATAGGGAAGCATTCTTACCTCTTGGGATTTTAGGAGATTGCTGTTAGAGACCTTAATGCTAGAAACTGAGTTTTGAACTGAGTGACATAATAAATAATTTTCCAGCCTTATGTTACTTTTTCATAAATATCCTGTTAAAAATTAACCTGCTTGGATAATACCTTTTGTTAGGTTTCATTTTACGTGGTTCACTTTTAGTTAATGACTCTAAAGTTATTTTGTTTATTGTTGTTCTTTAGCAGTTGTCTATTGAAATTTTTATAATTTTATTCATTAAAGTGACTTTATGAAGTTCACCATTTACTTACACAAAGATGGTACATTCTTTATATTATTCTCTTAGCAAGTTAGTGTTTTCTTAGAGAAGTGTTATATTTTATGATAGTCACATCTAGACCCAAGTGTAACTGATTATAACATGTCAACATTCTCTCTCTTTTGATCACAACTGAACAATTCAAGTTCAAATTGTATTATTCTAAGCAGCCGTCACTTATGATTGACATTTAAAATAACTCTAATTGAATTTGATGATATTTTCTTTCTTATGCCACACATAACATAATTGAATATCATTTTGCACTGTGGAGGCTACAAAAATATAGTACATTCTTCAAGGGTGTATAAGGCTGTTTCGCTTCTCCAACTGTGCTTCAAGCAGGGCAGCAGAAACTCATTGATTAGCCCTGAAACTTTGTGTGGTTTGTGGTCAGACTTTGAATCTGCAGTTCTCTTCTCACATCCTTTCTCTTTTTCCCCATTACCAGTTGGTATTCTTTACATTTTCAATCCATGTCCAGCTCTTTAGTTGTTGGAGAAATTTTGAGATATGTTTAAACTTGAATAGATAACTGAAAAAAAGCGAAATTTTGCTGTGTTGCCTGGCAATTCCTTATGTAAAATAGTGAAAAAGCATTACTTTTAATTTTGATTGCCAAGAACACTTGACCTCCTGGTTCATAGGTTTACACTCAACTACTGAGCCACACTGGCCAGGCTCCTTTATTTTCTTTAGCATTTTAAAAGTTAATATATAATTAACACAACATAAAATTCACCATTTCAAAGTGCATACTTAAGTGGGTTTTAGGTATCCTATCTAATAAAAGAATAATACACAAATTGACCGTACCACTTGTGGACCATATCCACAAGCCATGGCCACAAGCCACACCTCCAGCCAATCAGGAGAGAATATGCAAATAAACCCCAACCAAGTAGGCTGCGGCCACTGAGAGCAGGAGGGAGGCTTGGGTTTCTGGGCAATGGAGAAAGCCAAGCTTTCCACCTGCCCTTGCCAACCTAGGCCTCCACTCTGCTACAAAGTTTCAATTATAGAAGATACATAAATCTCAACAGAAATGGTGGCAGCTATGGCACTAGAGAGTGCAGAGGCTAGGTTGTCCCTGGCGATGGAGGAAGCCAAGCTTCTGCAACCCTGGCTGGCCTAGGCCTCCATTCCAGGCTTCAAATTTTCAATTATACAAGGTAAATAAATTCCAACAGAAATGGCTGCCACCACTGAGTGGGCAGAAGGCTTGGCTCCGCTCTAGGCTACAAAGTTTCAATTGTAGAACATAAATAAATTCCAGATACCAGGGCCTCCTCTTGGGTCACCGAGGGGTGTGGCCAACCTGCAAACCACCACAGGCCCTTTGCCCATGCTGCCCCTCACCCCAAGGGAACCTTCATTCTGATCTGGGATACCCTTCAGGGCAAATCAACTGGCCCCCACCCATGCACCAGTCCTCTATCCTATCTAATTAAAGAGTAATATGCAGATTAACCATCTCTCCAACACACAAGATGGCTGCCCTCATGTGGTCAAAGATCCTGCCCCCCTGTGGGCACAAGATGGCCACCACAAGATGGCCTGCAGGTGGAGGGCTGTTGGGAGGGACCAGGCCTGCAAGGGTGGACAATTGAGGGTGACCAAGCCTGCAGGGCAGGGCAGTTGGGGGGGGGGATCCAGGCCTGCAGAGGAGAGCAGTTGGGGGTGGACCAAGCCTACAGGGAAGGCCAGTTAGGGGTGACCAGGCCTGCAGGGGAGGGCAGTTATGGGTGACCAGACCAGCAGGGAAGTTGGGAGTGATCAGGCTGGCAGGGGAGCAATTAGACATTAATTAGGCTGGCAGGGGAGTGGTTAGGGGGTAGTCAGGCTGGCAGGCAGAAGCAGTTAGGGGAAATCAGGAAGGCAGGCAAGTGAGCAGTTGGGAGCCAGCAGTCCTGGATTGTGAGAGGGATCCCAGATTAGAGAGGGTGCAGGCTGGCCTGAGGAAGTCTGTCCCCCTGCCCCCATGCACGAGTTTCATGCACCAGGCCTCTAGTTTACTATGTTGTACAATCATTAGCACTGTTTAATTCCAGAATATTTCCATAACTCAGAAGAGAAACCTCATACCTGTTAGCAGTTAGTTCCAATTCTGCTTTCCCTCCATTCCTTAGAAACTACTAATCTATATTCTGTCTCCATGGATTTGTCTATT